>OY292466.1:0-2500000 GCA_958496255.1 Camptogramma bilineatum
ACCTAACCTAACCTAACCTAACCTAACCTAACCTAACCTAACCTAACCTAACCTAACCTAACCTAACCTAACCTAACCTAACCTAACCTAACCTAACCTAACCTAACCTAACCTAACCTAACCTAACCTAACCTAACCTAACCTAACCTAACCTAACCTAACCTAACCTAACCTAACCTAACCTAACCTAACCTAACCTAACCTAACCTAACCTAACCTAACCTAACCTAACCTAACCTAACCTAACCTAACCTAACCTAACCTAACCTAACCTAACCTAACCTAACCTAACCTAACCTAACCTAACCTAACCTAACCTAACCTAACCTAACCTAACCTAACCTAACCTAACCTAACCTAACCTAACCTAACCTAACCTAACCTAACCTAACCTAACCTAACCTAACCTAACCTAACCTAACCTAACCTAACCTAACCTAACCTAACCTAACCTAACCTAACCTAACCTAACCTAACCTAACCTAACCTAACCTAACCTAACCTAACCTAACCTAACCTAACCTAACCTAACCTAACCTAACCTAACCTAACCTAACCTAACCTAACCTAACCTAACCTAACCTAACCTAACCTAACCTAACCTAACCTAACCTAACCTAACCTAACCTAACCTAACCTAACCTAACCTAACCTAACCTAACCTAACCTAACCTAACCTAACCTAACCTAACCTAACCTAACCTAACCTAACCTAACCTAACCTAACCTAACCTAACCTAACCTAACCTAACCTAACCTAACCTAACCTAACCTAACCTAACCTAACCTAACCTAACCTAACCTAACCTAACCTAACCTAACCTAACCTAACCTAACCTAACCTAACCTAACCTAACCTAACCTAACCTAACCTAACCTAACCTAACCTAACCTAACCTAACCTAACCTAACCTAACCTAACCTAACCTAACCTAACCTAACCTAACCTAACCTAACCTAACCTAACCTAACCTAACCTAACCTAACCTAACCTAACCTAACCTAACCTAACCTAACCTAACCTAACCTAACCTAACCTAACCTAACCTAACCTAACCTAACCTAACCTAACCTAACCTAACCTAACCTAACCTAACCTAACCTAACCTAACCTAACCTAACCTAACCTAACCTAACCTAACCTAACCTAACCTAACCTAACCTAACCTAACCTAACCTAACCTAACCTAACCTAACCTAACCTAACCTAACCTAACCTAACCTAACCAACCTAACCTAACCTAACCTAACCTAACCTAACCTAACCTAACCTAACCTAACCTAACCTAACCTAACCTAACCTAACCTAACCTAACCTAACCTAACCTAACCTAACCTAACCTAACCTAACCTAACCTAACCTAACCTAACCTAACCTAACCTAACCTAACCTAACCTAACCTAACCTAACCTAACCTAACCTAACCTAACCTAACCTAACCTAACCTAACCTAACCTAACCTAACCTAACCTAACCTAACCTAACCTAACCTAACCTAACCTAACCTAACCTAACCTAACCTAACCTAACCTAACCTAACCTAACCTAACCTAACCTAACCTAACCTAACCTAACCTAACCTAACCTAACCTAACCTAACCTAACCTAACCTAACCTAACCTAACCTAACCTAACCTAACCTAACCTAACCTAACCTAACCTAACCTAACCTAACCTAACCTAACCTAACCTAACCTAACCTAACCTAACCTAACCTAACCTAACCTAACCTAACCTAACCTAACCTAACCTAACCTAACCTAACCTAACCTAACCTAACCTAACCTAACCTAACCTAACCTAACCTAACCTAACCTAACCTAACCTAACCTAACCTAACCTAACCTAACCTAACCTAACCTAACCTAACCTAACCTAACCTAACCTAACCTAACCTAACCTAACCTAACCTAACCTAACCTAACCTAACCTAACCTAACCTAACCTAACCTAACCTAACCTAACCTAACCTAACCTAACCTAACCTAACCTAACCTAACCTAACCTAACCTAACCTAACCTAACCTAACCTAACCTAACCTAACCTAACCTAACCTAACCTAACCTAACCTAACCTAACCTAACCTAACCTAACCTAACCTAACCTAACCTAACCTAACCTAACCTAACCTAACCTAACCTAACCTAACCTAACCTAACCTAACCTAACCTAACCTAACCTAACCTAACCTAACCTAACCTAACCTAACCTAACCTAACCTAACCTAACCTAACCTAACCTAACCTAACCTAACCTAACCTAACCTAACCTAACCTAACCTAACCTAACCTAACCTAACCTAACCTAACCTAACCTAACCTAACCTAACCTAACCTAACCTAACCTAACCTAACCTAACCTAACCTAACCTAACCTAACCTAACCTAACCTAACCTAACCTAACCTAACCTAACCTAACCTAACCTAACCTAACCTAACCTAACCTAACCTAACCTAACCTAACCTAACCTAACCTAACCTAACCTAACCTAACCTAACCTAACCTAACCTAACCTAACCTAACCTAACCTAACCTAACCTAACCTAACCTAACCTAACCTAACCTAACCTAACCTAACCTAACCTAACCTAACCTAACCTAACCTAACCTAACCTAACCTAACCTAACCTAACCTAACCTAACCTAACCTAACCTAACCTAACCTAACCTAACCTAACCTAACCTAACCTAACCTAACCTAACCTAACCTAACCTAACCTAACCTAACCTAACCTAACCTAACCTAACCTAACCTAACCTAACCTAACCTAACCTAACCTAACCTAACCTAACCTAACCTAACCTAACCTAACCTAACCTAACCTAACCTAACCTAACCTAACCTAACCTAACCTAACCTAACCTAACCTAACCTAACCTAACCTAACCTAACCTAACCTAACCTAACCTAACCTAACCTAACCTAACCTAACCTAACCTAACCTAACCTAACCTAACCTAACCTAACCTAACCTAACCTAACCTAACCTAACCTAACCTAACCTAACCTAACCTAACCTAACCTAACCTAACCTAACCTAACCTAACCTAACCTAACCTAACCTAACCTAACCTAACCTAACCTAACCTAACCTAACCTAACCTAACCTAACCTAACCTAACCTAACCTAACCTAACCTAACCTAACCTAACCTAACCTAACCTAACCTAACCTAACCTAACCTAACCTAACCTAACCTAACCTAACCTAACCTAACCTAACCTAACCTAACCTAACCTAACCTAACCTAACCTAACCTAACCTAACCTAACCTAACCTAACCTAACCTAACCTAACCTAACCTAACCTAACCTAACCTAACCTAACCTAACCTAACCTAACCTAACCTAACCTAACCTAACCTAACCTAACCTAACCTAACCTAACCTAACCTAACCTAACCTAACCTAACCTAACCTAACCTAACCTAACCTAACCTAACCTAACCTAACCTAACCTAACCTAACCTAACCTAACCTAACCTAACCTAACCTAACCTAACCTAACCTAACCTAACCTAACCTAACCTAACCTAACCTAACCTAACCTAACCTAACCTAACCTAACCTAACCTAACCTAACCTAACCTAACCTAACCTAACCTAACCTAACCTAACCTAACCTAACCTAACCTAACCTAACCTAACCTAACCTAACCTAACCTAACCTAACCTAACCTAACCTAACCTAACCTAACCTAACCTAACCTAACCTAACCTAACCTAACCTAACCTAACCTAACCTAACCTAACCTAACCTAACCTAACCTAACCTAACCTAACCTAACCTAACCTAACCTAACCTAACCTAACCTAACCTAACCTAACCTAACCTAACCTAACCTAACCTAACCTAACCTAACCTAACCTAACCTAACCTAACCTAACCTAACCTAACCTAACCTAACCTAACCTAACCTAACCTAACCTAACCTAACCTAACCTAACCTAACCTAACCTAACCTAACCTAACCTAACCTAACCTAACCTAACCTAACCTAACCTAACCTAACCTAACCTAACCTAACCTAACCTAACCTAACCTAACCTAACCTAACCTAACCTAACCTAACCTAACCTAACCTAACCTAACCTAACCTAACCTAACCTAACCTAACCTAACCTAACCTAACCTAACCTAACCTAACCTAACCTAACCTAACCTAACCTAACCTAACCTAACCTAACCTAACCTAACCTAACCTAACCTAACCTAACCTAACCTAACCTAACCTAACCTAACCTAACCTAACCTAACCTAACCTAACCTAACCTAACCTAACCTAACCTAACCTAACCTAACCTAACCTAACCTAACCTAACCTAACCTAACCTAACCTAACCTAACCTAACCTAACCTAACCTAACCTAACCTAACCTAACCTAACCTAACCTAACCTAACCTAACCTAACCTAACCTAACCTAACCTAACCTAACCTAACCTAACCTAACCTAACCTAACCTAACCTAACCTAACCTAACCTAACCTAACCTAACCTAACCTAACCTAACCTAACCTAACCTAACCTAACCTAACCTAACCTAACCTAACCTAACCTAACCTAACCTAACCTAACCTAACCTAACCTAACCTAACCTAACCTAACCTAACCTAACCTAACCTAACCTAACCTAACCTAACCTAACCTAACCTAACCTAACCTAACCTAACCTAACCTAACCTAACCTAACCTAACCTAACCTAACCTAACCTAACCTAACCTAACCTAACCTAACCTAACCTAACCTAACCTAACCTAACCTAACCTAACCTAACCTAACCTAACCTAACCTAACCTAACCTAACCTAACCTAACCTAACCTAACCTAACCTAACCTAACCTAACCTAACCTAACCTAACCTAACCTAACCTAACCTAACCTAACCTAACCTAACCTAACCTAACCTAACCTAACCTAACCTAACCTAACCTAACCTAACCTAACCTAACCTAACCTAACCTAACCTAACCTAACCTAACCTAACCTAACCTAACCTAACCTAACCTAACCTAACCTAACCTAACCTAACCTAACCTAACCTAACCTAACCTAACCTAACCTAACCTAACCTAACCTAACCTAACCTAACCTAACCTAACCTAACCTAACCTAACCTAACCTAACCTAACCTAACCTAACCTAACCTAACCTAACCTAACCTAACCTAACCTAACCTAACCTAACCTAACCTAACCTAACCTAACCTAACCTAACCTAACCTAACCTAACCTAACCTAACCTAACCTAACCTAACCTAACCTAACCTAACCTAACCTAACCTAACCTAACCTAACCTAACCTAACCTAACCTAACCTAACCTAACCTAACCTAACCTAACCTAACCTAACCTAACCTAACCTAACCTAACCTAACCTAACCTAACCTAACCTAACCTAACCTAACCTAACCTAACCTAACCTAACCTAACCTAACCTAACCTAACCTAACCTAACCTAACCTAACCTAACCTAACCTAACCTAACCTAACCTAACCTAACCTAACCTAACCTAACCTAACCTAACCTAACCTAACCTAACCTAACCTAACCTAACCTAACCTAACCTAACCTAACCTAACCTAACCTAACCTAACCTAACCTAACCTAACCTAACCTAACCTAACCTAACCTAACCTAACCTAACCTAACCTAACCTAACCTAACCTAACCTAACCTAACCTAACCTAACCTAACCTAACCTAACCTAACCTAACCTAACCTAACCTAACCTAACCTAACCTAACCTAACCTAACCTAACCTAACCTAACCTAACCTAACCTAACCTAACCTAACCTAACCTAACCTAACCTAACCTAACCTAACCTAACCTAACCTAACCTAACCTAACCTAACCTAACCTAACCTAACCTAACCTAACCTAACCTAACCTAACCTAACCTAACCTAACCTAACCTAACCTAACCTAACCTAACCTAACCTAACCTAACCTAACCTAACCTAACCTAACCTAACCTAACCTAACCTAACCTAACCTAACCTAACCTAACCTAACCTAACCTAACCTAACCTAACCTAACCTAACCTAACCTAACCTAACCTAACCTAACCTAACCTAACCTAACCTAACCTAACCTAACCTAACCTAACCTAACCTAACCAACCTAACCTAACCTAACCTAACCTAACCTAACCTAACCTAACCTAACCTAACCTAACCTAACCTAACCTAACCTAACCTAACCTAACCTAACCTAACCTAACCTAACCTAACCTAACCTAACCTAACCTAACCTAACCTAACCTAACCTAACCTAACCTAACCTAACCTAACCTAACCTAACCTAACCTAACCTAACCTAACCTAACCTAACCTAACCTAACCTAACCTAACCTAACCTAACCTAACCTAACCTAACCTAACCTAACCTAACCTAACCTAACCTAACCTAACCTAACCTAACCTAACCTAACCTAACCTAACCTAACCTAACCTAACCTAACCTAACCTAACCTAACCTAACCTAACCTAACCTAACCTAACCTAACCTAACCTAACCTAACCTAACCTAACCTAACCTAACCTAACCTAACCTAACCTAACCTAACCTAACCTAACCTAACCTAACCTAACCTAACCTAACCTAACCTAACCTAACCTAACCTAACCTAACCTAACCTAACCTAACCTAACCTAACCTAACCAACCTAACCTAACCTAACCTAACCTAACCTAACCTAACCTAACCTAACCTAACCTAACCTAACCTAACCTAACCTAACCTAACCTAACCTAACCTAACCTAACCTAACCTAACCTAACCTAACCTAACCTAACCTAACCTAACCTAACCTAACCTAACCTAACCTAACCTAACCTAACCTAACCTAACCTAACCTAACCTAACCTAACCTAACCTAACCTAACCTAACCTAACCTAACCTAACCTAACCTAACCTAACCTAACCTAACCTAACCTAACCTAACCTAACCTAACCTAACCTAACCTAACCTAACCTAACCTAACCTAACCTAACCTAACCTAACCTAACCTAACCTAACCTAACCTAACCTAACCTAACCTAACCTAACCTAACCTAACCTAACCTAACCTAACCTAACCTAACCTAACCTAACCTAACCTAACCTAACCTAACCTAACCTAACCTAACCTAACCTAACCTAACCTAACCTAACCTAACCTAACCTAACCTAACCTAACCTAACCTAACCTAACCTAACCTAACCTAACCTAACCTAACCTAACCTAACCTAACCTAACCTAACCTAACCTAACCTAACCTAACCTAACCTAACCTAACCTAACCTAACCTAACCTAACCTAACCTAACCTAACCTAACCTAACCTAACCTAACCTAACCTAACCTAACCTAACCTAACCTAACCTAACCTAACCTAACCTAACCTAACCTAACCTAACCTAACCTAACCTAACCTAACCTAACCTAACCTAACCTAACCTAACCTAACCTAACCTAACCTAACCTAACCTAACCTAACCTAACCTAACCTAACCTAACCTAACCTAACCTAACCTAACCTAACCTAACCTAACCTAACCTAACCTAACCTAACCTAACCTAACCTAACCTAACCTAACCTAACCTAACCTAACCTAACCTAACCTAACCTAACCTAACCTAACCTAACCTAACCTAACCTAACCTAACCTAACCTAACCTAACCTAACCTAACCTAACCTAACCTAACCTAACCTAACCTAACCTAACCTAACCTAACCTAACCTAACCTAACCTAACCTAACCTAACCTAACCTAACCTAACCTAACCTAACCTAACCTAACCTAACCTAACCTAACCTAACCTAACCTAACCTAACCTAACCTAACCTAACCTAACCTAACCTAACCTAACCTAACCTAACCTAACCTAACCTAACCTAACCTAACCTAACCTAACCTAACCTAACCTAACCTAACCTAACCTAACCTAACCTAACCTAACCTAACCTAACCTAACCTAACCTAACCTAACCTAACCTAACCTAACCTAACCTAACCTAACCTAACCTAACCTAACCTAACCTAACCTAACCTAACCTAACCTAACCTAACCTAACCTAACCTAACCTAACCTAACCTAACCTAACCTAACCTAACCTAACCTAACCTAACCTAACCTAACCTAACCTAACCTAACCTAACCTAACCTAACCTAACCTAACCTAACCTAACCTAACCTAACCTAACCTAACCTAACCTAACCTAACCTAACCTAACCTAACCTAACCTAACCTAACCTAACCTAACCTAACCTAACCTAACCTAACCTAACCTAACCTAACCTAACCTAACCTAACCTAACCTAACCTAACCTAACCTAACCTAACCTAACCTAACCTAACCTAACCTAACCTAACCTAACCTAACCTAACCTAACCTAACCTAACCTAACCTAACCTAACCTAACCTAACCTAACCTAACCTAACCTAACCTAACCTAACCTAACCTAACCTAACCTAACCTAACCTAACCTAACCTAACCTAACCTAACCTAACCTAACCTAACCTAACCTAACCTAACCTAACCTAACCTAACCTAACCTAACCTAACCTAACCTAACCTAACCTAACCTAACCTAACCTAACCTAACCTAACCTAACCTAACCTAACCTAACCTAACCTAACCTAACCTAACCTAACCTAACCTAACCTAACCTAACCTAACCTAACCTAACCTAACCTAACCTAACCTAACCTAACCTAACCTAACCTAACCTAACCTAACCTAACCTAACCTAACCTAACCTAACCTAACCTAACCTAACCTAACCTAACCTAACCTAACCTAACCTAACCTAACCTAACCTAACCTAACCTAACCTAACCTAACCTAACCTAACCTAACCTAACCTAACCTAACCTAACCTAACCTAACCTAACCTAACCTAACCTAACCTAACCTAACCTAACCTAACCTAACCTAACCTAACCTAACCTAACCTAACCTAACCTAACCTAACCTAACCTAACCTAACCTAACCTAACCTAACCTAACCTAACCTAACCTAACCTAACCTAACCTAACCTAACCTAACCTAACCTAACCTAACCTAACCTAACCTAACCTAACCTAACCTAACCTAACCTAACCTAACCTAACCTAACCTAACCTAACCTAACCTAACCTAACCTAACCTAACCTAACCTAACCTAACCTAACCTAACCTAACCTAACCTAACCTAACCTAACCTAACCTAACCTAACCTAACCTAACCTAACCTAACCTAACCTAACCTAACCTAACCTAACCTAACCTAACCTAACCTAACCTAACCTAACCTAACCTAACCTAACCTAACCTAACCTAACCTAACCTAACCTAACCTAACCTAACCTAACCTAACCTAACCTAACCTAACCTAACCTAACCTAACCTAACCTAACCTAACCTAACCTAACCTAACCTAACCTAACCTAACCTAACCTAACCTAACCTAACCTAACCTAACCTAACCTAACCTAACCTAACCTAACCTAACCTAACCTAACCTAACCTAACCTAACCTAACCTAACCTAACCTAACCTAACCTAACCTAACCTAACCTAACCTAACCTAACCTAACCTAACCTAACCTAACCTAACCTAACCTAACCTAACCTAACCTAACCTAACCTAACCTAACCTAACCTAACCTAACCTAACCTAACCTAACCTAACCTAACCTAACCTAACCTAACCTAACCTAACCTAACCTAACCTAACCTAACCTAACCTAACCTAACCTAACCTAACCTAACCTAACCTAACCTAACCTAACCTAACCTAACCTAACCTAACCTAACCTAACCTAACCTAACCTAACCTAACCTAACCTAACCTAACCTAACCTAACCTAACCTAACCTAACCTAACCTAACCTAACCTAACCTAACCTAACCTAACCTAACCTAACCTAACCTAACCTAACCTAACCTAACCTAACCTAACCTAACCTAACCTAACCTAACCTAACCTAACCTAACCTAACCTAACCTAACCTAACCTAACCTAACCTAACCTAACCTAACCTAACCTAACCTAACCTAACCTAACCTAACCTAACCTAACCTAACCTAACCTAACCTAACCTAACCTAACCTAACCTAACCTAACCTAACCTAACCTAACCTAACCTAACCTAACCTAACCTAACCTAACCTAACCTAACCTAACCTAACCTAACCTAACCTAACCTAACCTAACCTAACCTAACCTAACCTAACCTAACCTAACCTAACCTAACCTAACCTAACCTAACCTAACCTAACCTAACCTAACCTAACCTAACCTAACCTAACCTAACCTAACCTAACCTAACCTAACCTAACCTAACCTAACCTAACCTAACCTAACCTAACCTAACCTAACCTAACCTAACCTAACCTAACCTAACCTAACCTAACCTAACCTAACCTAACCTAACCTAACCTAACCTAACCTAACCTAACCTAACCTAACCTAACCTAACCTAACCTAACCTAACCTAACCTAACCTAACCTAACCTAACCTAACCTAACCTAACCTAACCTAACCTAACCTAACCTAACCTAACCTAACCTAACCTAACCTAACCTAACCTAACCTAACCTAACCTAACCTAACCTAACCTAACCTAACCTAACCTAACCTAACCTAACCTAACCTAACCTAACCTAACCTAACCTAACCTAACCTAACCTAACCTAACCTAACCTAACCTAACCTAACCTAACCTAACCTAACCTAACCTAACCTAACCTAACCTAACCTAACCTAACCTAACCTAACCTAACCTAACCTAACCTAACCTAACCTAACCTAACCTAACCTAACCTAACCTAACCTAACCTAACCTAACCTAACCTAACCTAACCTAACCTAACCTAACCTAACCTAACCTAACCTAACCTAACCTAACCTAACCTAACCTAACCTAACCTAACCTAACCTAACCTAACCTAACCTAACCTAACCTAACCTAACCTAACCTAACCTAACCTAACCTAACCTAACCTAACCTAACCTAACCTAACCTAACCTAACCTAACCTAACCTAACCTAACCTAACCTAACCTAACCTAACCTAACCTAACCTAACCTAACCTAACCTAACCTAACCTAACCTAACCTAACCTAACCTAACCTAACCTAACCTAACCTAACCTAACCTAACCTAACCTAACCTAACCTAACCTAACCTAACCTAACCTAACCTAACCTAACCTAACCTAACCTAACCTAACCTAACCTAACCTAACCTAACCTAACCTAACCTAACCTAACCTAACCTAACCTAACCTAACCTAACCTAACCTAACCTAACCTAACCTAACCTAACCTAACCTAACCTAACCTAACCTAACCTAACCTAACCTAACCTAACCTAACCTAACCTAACCTAACCTAACCTAACCTAACCTAACCTAACCTAACCTAACCTAACCTAACCTAACCTAACCTAACCTAACCTAACCTAACCTAACCTAACCTAACCTAACCTAACCTAACCTAACCTAACCTAACCTAACCTAACCTAACCTAACCTAACCTAACCTAACCTAACCTAACCTAACCTAACCTAACCTAACCTAACCTAACCTAACCTAACCTAACCTAACCTAACCTAACCTAACCTAACCTAACCTAACCTAACCTAACCTAACCTAACCTAACCTAACCTAACCTAACCTAACCTAACCTAACCTAACCTAACCTAACCTAACCTAACCTAACCTAACCTAACCTAACCTAACCTAACCTAACCTAACCTAACCTAACCTAACCTAACCTAACCTAACCTAACCTAACCTAACCTAACCTAACCTAACCTAACCTAACCTAACCTAACCTAACCTAACCTAACCTAACCTAACCTAACCTAACCTAACCTAACCTAACCTAACCTAACCTAACCTAACCTAACCTAACCTAACCTAACCTAACCTAACCTAACCTAACCTAACCTAACCTAACCTAACCTAACCTAACCTAACCTAACCTAACCTAACCTAACCTAACCTAACCTAACCTAACCTAACCTAACCTAACCTAACCTAACCTAACCTAACCTAACCTAACCTAACCTAACCTAACCTAACCTAACCTAACCTAACCTAACCTAACCTAACCTAACCTAACCTAACCTAACCTAACCTAACCTAACCTAACCTAACCTAACCTAACCTAACCTAACCTAACCTAACCTAACCTAACCTAACCTAACCTAACCTAACCTAACCTAACCTAACCTAACCTAACCTAACCTAACCTAACCTAACCTAACCTAACCTAACCTAACCTAACCTAACCTAACCTAACCTAACCTAACCTAACCTAACCTAACCTAACCTAACCTAACCTAACCTAACCTAACCTAACCTAACCTAACCTAACCTAACCTAACCTAACCTAACCTAACCTAACCTAACCTAACCTAACCTAACCTAACCTAACCTAACCTAACCTAACTACCTAACCTAACCTAACCTAACCTAACCTAACCTAACCTAACCTAACCTAACCTAACCTAACCTAACCTAACCTAACCTAACCTAACCTAACCTAACCTAACCTAACCTAACCTAACCTAACCTAACCTAACCTAACCTAACCTAACCTAACCTAACCTAACCTAACCTAACCTAACCTAACCTAACCTAACCTAACCTAACCTAACCTAACCTAACCTAACCTAACCTAACCTAACCTAACCTAACCTAACCTAACCTAACCTAACCTAACCTAACCTAACCTAACCTAACCTAACCTAACCTAACCTAACCTAACCTAAACCCACCATTCGCACTCGATCCGTGCCTCAGAGTGCCACGAAACAAAGTCGATCCGCTCGGAAAAAATCATTAAAATTGTTAAAAGTGACCAAAAACTAAAGTGTGATACATCAAAACACGCGGCGCAACACGGCGCATACACTAGTGAAAACCGTGCAGTGATCAGACTAAAATTCGTGAAGTTATTACCAAAAAAGTGATTTTTCAAGAAATTCTGGACACTCAACTGACTTTTACTCTGGATTATCAGTGGTGAGGTACTACTTTTTTGGTGCCTCCTGAAAGGCCCCGTGGAGCTCTACACGACGACATTTTTTCCCGATTTTTCTCGCCATTATTGGCTGAGATATAACGAGAAAAACAAAAACCACGTGGCCACGAGGCCACAGATCCCGACCACCTGGGATACTTTGGACACCACCATTACCTGGACACCATTGCGCAAGACTCGGAGGCACTTCAAGCTGCTCTTAAAGTTAAGTTTTGAATTTTTTATGGACAATTGAAATTTTTGTGTTTTTCAAAATTTAATATCTCTGGAAAAAGATCTTTTACATATAATTTTTATATCCAAAATATATTCATTACCAGGCCTTCTGCCAGCACTAAAAATTTTGACACCAGTTTATCAGCTGGTTTTTGAGATATAATTTTTTGAAAATTTGGGGTACACACGAGGTACCTTAAATAATATAGTTTTTCTTGATATTTTTAGCTAAGTCGATAGAACATAAAATTTTAGCATATTTACCCGTTTTCCGCAACTCTCTAGCTTAAAATTGAATTTTTGTGTTAATTTTTAGGGAAAAATTGGCGTTTTTTGTATCTTAAAAATCGGGGGGAGGGAATTTTTATTTAAATTTAAGACCAATCGCTAGGTATTAGCGAGACCTTTAAAACGATACCAAACACAAAGGTGTTTGGTTAGAAAACAACAAAGATAGACTAAGGTCGGCCATCTTGGCCGCCATTTTGAAATTTTTAGAAATTCTTTAGAACTGTATAACTTTTGTATTTTTAAGCGGATTTTGATTTGGTTTTTTGTGCTGGCATTGTCTCACCAATCTCCGTCTATTAACGTAGAGAAAGACTCTATATAGAGTCCAACTCCAAACTCCAAATTTGACAGCGGGACGGGATAGGTATCGACGAGACCAAACCGAAAACCCAAAACACTGGGTATTTATGTTAAAAACTAAGGTAGTAGCAGCTTTTCAAAGATTTGGCGGCCATATTGGACGCCATCTTGAAAAGTTTAAAAGCTTCATATCTTCTAAACTAGTTGCCCGATTTTGATGAAATTTTTTCTATCAATAATAAAACTTTAAGGACTATCGTTTCGTCAACAGAGACCGACTCTACGTAGAGCGAAAAAATTTTTTGTGACTAAAACTGACAAATCTTTATTCTAGTTGACGAATTTATCTAGAATTGACAACCAGCTCTTGTTAAGGTATCAATTTGCAAGGTAGAGCCCTACTCTACATTTGCAAAAAATTTTTTACTTACCTTAGTTAACTCACATAAGCTGCCTGCAAGGCTCCCACGACGCGGAACTCACCGCCAAGCACCATCTGAAACAAAAAATTATTATATTAAAATACGGTAAAAAACTAACTAATAGAATTATAAGACTAGTACTTACCATTCGCTAGTCCTCTAGCGTGGAGCTGCACGACAGTTTCTTTGAAGCTGAAGACGATACCTGAAACAAAAAGGTTAGCATTGGTTAAGTTAGGATAATATTATATACACAATTTAGACATAAGTACTATATATTTATAAAACTTTTACAAACTTATCTACGTTAGTAATTAAGTGTTTTATACAAACGGACGTGTTCCCTTGACAAAATGTATGCCGGACTCCGAACACCAGTCAAGAAGAGTTACTTGTTTGGCGGTACCGTTGACTCTGACCCTAGAAAGACTCCACCCAAAAAGGATCAAGCGGGACCCTCGCAGGAAGGTCCATCGACGCAGACCAAAACGCAGACTGCGAACGTGAGGAATAGCGTGAGCGAATGGGAGCTTGCCAAGGACAAGACCTTCACCTCAAAGCAGATCAAGTCGCCAACTCTCCCGATGAAAGAGGCTTCGACGGCTCCACCTAAGCCAAAATTGACGGCTGTGCCCCGGCAGCAAGGGAAACCAGCAACACGAAGTCAGCCGGCAGAGGCAGAGGCCGTCGAAAGTCCGCCAGCACCGGTGAAGTACAAAAGCAGGTTATCGGAGGCGAAAGCCTGTTTGCAGAAGGCAAAACAAAGCATGAACGAATCAAAAACATTCAAGACAGAATGCAAGAACAATGCCATCCAAGCGGTGGAAAGACTCTATCAATTGGTCAAGGAGTCGGAGGCAGAGATCACACGTGAAAAACCTGAGAAACCTAAGGAGATACAGAAGGAAGTAGTAGAAAAGGTGAGACAAGATGAGGAAAGTGACCTGAGGAAGACAATTGAAGAGCACAGTAAGATGTTAAAAGAAAATAGCGAGAGGATGGAAAGCTTAAAAGAAGCTATGGAGAAACAGAAAGAGATCCTCGAAAAGACCACGTACGCGAGTGTAGTGGCAAGCCTGCCCAAGAAACAGCACCACGAACAGACCGCACTGCACTCAGTAGTGGTCTCTTCAAAGGATGAGACGGAAACAGGGGAAGAGGTGCTTGCGAGAATAAGGGAAGCAGTAAAAGCCAAGGAAGGAGGTATAAAAGTGGATCGAGTGAGAAAAGCTAAGGACAGAAGGATCATTGTAGGATGCCGAACTGAAGAGGAAAGGGAAAGGGTGAAGGAAAGGCTCCGAACTGCTGAGACACATCTAAACGTAGAGGAAATTAAGAACAAAGATCCTCTACTGATTCTCAAAGACGTTCTTCAGATCAACAGTGACGAAGACATAATAAACGCTTTGAGAAATCAAAACAGATGTGTCTTCCAAGATCTAGGAGAGCAAGAAGACAGAATCGAGATCAGATATCGAAGGAGAGCCAGGAACCCCCATATATGCCACGTTGTCATTAGGGTGTCCCCAAGGATATGGAACCGGATGACGGAAATAGGAGAGGTCCATATTGACCTCCAGAGAGTAAAAGTGGAAGATCAGTCGCCACTGGTACAGTGTTCCATGTGCTTGGGATATGGTCATGGCAGGCGTCACTGCAAGGAGACTGTTGAGAGGTGCAGTCACTGTGCGGGCCCACACATGAGGACAGAGTGTCCGGGATGGACCTCTGGAACAGCGCCCACATGCTCGAATTGCAAACATGCAAATCTCGATTCGGTAGAGCACAATGCCTTTAGCCAGGAATGCGTCATAAGAAAGAGATGGGACGCGCTGGCACGGGCTTCTGTCGCTTACCAGTGTTAAGGGCACCTACAATGTAACCACAGCAACATCCCCGAACAGTAGTAAGCCTTACTGGGTCCTCCAGGCGAATCTCCAAAAAATGGAAACTGCCACGAACGAGCTTATTATAGAAGCAGAGAAGAGAAAGGTGGCATTTGCGTTACTCCAGGAGCCATATGTGGGCGGCATAAGCCGAATGAAAGATTACAGGGGAGTGCGGGTTTTCCAGAACGCCAGTCAAGGAAACGGGACTGTCAAAGCAGCTGTGGTCGTATTCGACGAAGAACTTGACGTCATACAGTGCCCAGAACTCACCACAAACAACATCGTTGTGGTGAAGATCCGGACTGGCGCCTGGGAAATCACGGCTGTGTCTTTCTACTTTGAGCCGGATCCCACTCCAATTGAACCATACCTGGAGCACGTTAGGAAGATTCTGGAGAAAATAGGACCCAGAAAGATACTGCTGGGTGGGGATGCTAACGCAAAGAGCGCCTGGTGGGGCAGTGATATTCTCGACAACAGAGGCGAAGAAACCTCTGGCACCATTGAAGAACTAGGATTGCAGGTACTCAATGAAGGCGACACCCCCACCTTTGATACCATCAGGGGAACAAGATCATACACCAGCCACGTCGACATAACGACCTGTTCTGATGACTTGCTGGACCTAATAGATGGATGGAGAGTGGTGGACGACCTCACGTGCTCGGATCACAACGGGATAATCTTTAGTATAGCCCTCAAGAAATCAAAAGGTATTAGTGTAAGCAGAACAACCAGACTCTATAACACCAAAAAAGCAAATTGGTGCCGATTTCATGAGAAATTGGCCCAATTCAAAATAGAAAATCATTTAAGCTTAGCAGAAATAGATAAAATTGAAAACAAAGTAGAATTAGAAAAAACAATAGTCAGATACACAAACACAATCACACAAACATGCACTGATACCATACCCAAAAAGAAAAAGGAAGAAAAACTTACCCCGCCGTGGTGGTCCGAAGCACTCGTTGCCCTGAAGAGGAGATCCATCACTCTGAAGCGTCGAATCAGGAACGCAGCGCCGGTCCGCAGATCGAAAGTCGTAGAAGAGTACCTGAAAGCAAAAGAAGAATATCAAAATGAGTTTAAGAAAGCACAGGTGCAAAGCTGGAAAGGTTTCTGTGAAAGGCAGGACAAGGAAGGGGTATGGGAGGGTATTTATAGGGTTATAGGTAGGACACGGAAGAGACAGGAGGACATTCCACTGAAGAGAGATGGAAAACAGGTGGATCAAGAGGAATCTGCCAAGGTCCTGGCAGACACCTTTTATCCGGAGGACTCTACATCAGGGGATGACGCTAACCACCAACTCACGCGCGAGATGGCAAATAGAGTAAATGGATGGGCTCATGATGAACTCCATGACCCACCATTTACAGCACAAGAACTCATCAACGCAGTGGAAAGCTTCAATCCCAAGAAAGCCCCCGGAGCAGATGGCTTCACAGCGGACATCTGTAGACAGGTGATCACCCGCGACCCAGAGTTGTTCCTAGGACTGGTCAACAAATGCCTGGCTCTCTCGCACTTCCCTGACATCTGGAAGATTGCCACGGTAGTAATCCTGAGAAAGCCAGGAAAAGACGATTACACAAATCCGAAATCGTATAGACCAATCGGTTTGTTGCCAGTCCTGGGAAAAATTCTGGAGAAGATGGTGATCGGTCGTGTAAAATGGCACATCATCCCAAAGTTAAACGCACGCCAGTATGGCTTTATGCCCAAACGAAGCACCGAGGACTCCCTCTATGACCTGGTCAATTACATACGAGGCAAACTGCTGCAGAAGAAGATCGTCACTGTAATATCACTGGACATAGAGGGAGCCTTCGATAGCGCGTGGTGGCCCGCTATAAAGGTCAGACTGGCTGAGCAAGGATGCCCGGTCAATATTAGAAGACTCATTGACAGCTACCTGGAAAATCGAAAGGTCAGAGTCAGGTATGCTGGTCATGAGCACGAAAAGACCACCAGCAAGGGATGTGTGCAGGGGTCCATAGGTGGCCCAATTCTGTGGAACCTCCTCCTGGATCCACTGCTGAGAGGGCTGGAAGAGCGTGGCGAATATTGCCAGGCATTTGCGGATGACATAGTTCTGGTCATGGATGGAGATACGGGGTTGGACGTCGCTCGGCGTGCTAATGCCGCACTCGCCTATGTTGGGGAGTGGGGTGCCAAAAACAAGTTGAAATTCGCGCCGCATAAGACGAACGCAATGACTATAACACGGAAACTCAAATTTGACACCCCACTCTTAAGCATGGGCGGGGTCGGCATCGGCATGACGAGCGAATTCAAGATCCTGGGGCTCATAATAGACAATAAATTGACATTTAACAGCCATGTTGCATACGTTTGCAAGAAGGCCATCAACATCTACAAACAGCTGTCTAGAGCCGCCAGGGTCAGTTGGGGTCTCCATCCGGAAGTCATCCGCATAATCTACAGAGCAACAGTGGAGCCAGTCATTATGTACGCGGCCAGCGTTTGGGCTCCAGCAACGGAGAAGATATGTGTCCAAAAACAGCTCAATGCGGTACAAAGAGGGTTTGCTCAAAAGTTGACTAGAGCATACCGTACCGTCTCCCTGAGCTCGGGACTGGTGTTGGCAGGGATACTCCCTCTTGACCTCAGGATACAGGAGGCAGCTGCCCTGTATAGGGCCAAGAGGGGGGTACCCCTGCCAATGCTGAGAGACAGGGAGGTGGAACGAACCGACACCCTACGCGGAGACTGGACACCCAGCGGAGCATATTACTCTGAACTTTGCCATATTGGGAGAACCAGGAGCAGGTGGACGCACAGAGTGCCCAGGAAATTAGAATTTACACAGATGGCAGCAAGATTGAGGGTGAAGTTGGAGCGGCTTTATCCGTGTGGAAGGATGAAGCCGAGATAAAGACCCTCAAACTAAAGCTGCCATCATACTCCACCGTATATCAGGCGGAACTCTTGGCACTTGTAAAGCCACGCGGGAGACAGTGAAACGCTCCGAAAAAAACCTTCGGCATATATAGTGATTCCAGATCAGCTCTCCAGACGATCATCAACTACGGTTCCCTCCATCCTCTAGCCATGGAGGCTCGCGAAAACATGAAAGCGAGCAGAGTCCAGAATAAAGAAATATCTTTATTCTGGATCAAAGCCCATGCAGGATTGGAGGGGAACGAAAGAGCTGACCAGTTGGCAAAAGAAGCAGCTGGAAACACTAGAAGACGACCGGACTATGATCCGTGCCCAGTTTCATATGTCAAGCGACTTATTCGTCTTGAGTCGCTTGACAAATGGAACCTTCGTTACATAGTCTGGTGAAACAGCCGGAGTCACCAAGATTTTCTTCCCGGATGCCATACAGGCTTTTAGTATAGTCCGCAAGTTCGAACCAGTAGGGACGATGACTCAAGCTCTAACAGGGCACGGTGGGTTCTCCGAATACCTGAACCGGTTTAGGTGTAAGGACAGCCCATCGTGCATCTGCGACCCGACTGTTGACGAGACGGCAGTCCACGTTTTATTTGAATGCCCAGTTTTCTCGCTTAGAAGATATGAAGCAGAACAAACCTTGAATGTAGACATTAACATAAGAAATGCAAATGAATTAATGGCAAATAAGGACTATAGACAAGTCTTTATAAAATACTGCACTGAAATAGTTAATATAGTAAGAACAAGAAACAAATAGGTATAAATTATGGTGAATATATATTTAAGATATATATATAAACAGCATAAAGATGTAATAGCAAATAAAGTAGAATAGATAAATAGCGCAGTAGTTTTAAGATAAAATGTAGTAAATTTAAGTAGATAAGTAAATTAGATAAAAATGTAATTTACAACCCTAAACCCTTGGAAATGTAAATAAAATAAGAAACCTCTAGTAATTAAGAATTAGTACATAAGAAAATAAAGATAAAGATAGGTAGTAATAAGCAATGAAAACCCTGTTACCCCTAAAATAAGTAAGAATGAAGAAAAGACGAACGATAAAGGACACGAATGAAACAAGAATGGCCGAAATGTTGAGAGAATGCATGAAGATGAAGTAGCTTCTTTGACCCCTTCTGGGTCCGATACAATGTTTTTATTAAGTAAAAAGAAATAAAAAAGAAATAAAAAAGGACTTTGACAAAACTTAGTCAAAGTTGAACGAGAAAAAACTATCATATACTAAACTATCTATAAATAGTAATATAGAATAAAGAACCTAACCTCTAAAACTAACCTAACCTTAACCTAACATACCTTACCAACCCTAACCTAACCGTAACCTAACCAAAACCTATCTAACCTACTAACCTAATACCTAATTACCTAACTAACCTAACCTTACCGTACCTAATCCTTACTATCCTATACCTAACCTAACCTAACCTAACCTAACCTAACCTAACCTAACCTAACCTAACCTAACCTAACCTAACCTAACCTAACCTAACCTAACCTAACCTAACCTAACCTAACCTAACCTAACCTAACCTAACCTAACCTAACCTAACCTAACCTATACCTAACCTAACCTAACCTAACCTAACCTAACCTAACCTAACCTAACCTAACCTAACCTAACCTAACCTAACCTAACCTAACCTAACCTAACCTAACCTAACCTAACCTAACCTAACCTAACCTAACCTAACCTAACCTAACCTAACCTAACCTAACCTAACCTAACCTAACCTAACCTAACCTAACCTAACCTAACCTAACCTAACCTAACCTAACCTAACCTAACCTAACCTAACCTAACCTAACCTAACCTAACCTACCTAACCTAACCTAACCTAACCTAACCTAACCTAACCTAACCTAACCTAACCTAACCTAACCTAACCTAACCTAACCTAACCTAACCTAACCTAACCTAACCTAACCTAACCTAACCTAACCTAACCTAACCTAACCTAACCTAACCTAACCTAACCTAACCTAACCTAACCTAACCTAACCTAACCTAACCTAACCTAACCTAACCTAACCTAACCTAACCTAACCTAACCTAACCTAACCTAACCTAACCTAACCTAACCTAACCTAACCTAACCTAACCTAACCTAACCTAACCTAACCTAACCTAACCTAACCTAACCTAACCTAACCTAACCTAACCTAACCTAACCTAACCTAACCTAACCTAACCTAACCTAACCTAACCTAACCTAACCTAACCTAACCTAACCTAACCTAACCTAACCTAACCTAACCTAACCTAACCTAACCTAACCTAACCTAACCTAACCTAACCTAACCTAACCTAACCTAACCTAACCTAACCTAACCTAACCTAACCTAACCTAACCTAACCTAACCTAACCTAACCTAACCTAACCTAACCTAACCTAACCTAACCTAACCTAACCTAACCTAACCTAACCTAACCTAACCTAACTCTAACCTAACCTAACCTAACCTAACCTAACCTAACCTAACCTAACCTAACCTAACCTAACCTAACCTAACCTAACCTAACCTAACCTAACCTAACCTAACCTAACCTAACCTAACCTAACCTAACCTAACCTAACCTAACCTAACCTAACCTAACCTAACCTAACCTAACCTAACCTAACCTAACCTAACCTAACCTAACCTAACCTAACCTAACCTAACCTAACCTAACCTAACCTAACCTAACCTAACCTAACCTAACCTAACCTAACCTAACCTAACCTAACCTAACCTAACCTAACCTAACCTAACCTAACCTAACCTAACCTAACCTAACCTAACCTAACCTAACCTAACCTAACCTAACCTAACCTAACCTAACCTAACCTAACCTAACCTAACCTAACCTAACCTAACCTAACCTAACCTAACCTAACCTAACCTAACCTAACCTAACCTAACCTAACCTAACCTAACCTAACCTAACCTAACCTAACCTAACCTAACCTAACCTAACCTAACCTAACCTAACCTAACCTAACCTAACCTAACCTAACCTAACCTAACCTAACCTAACCTAACCTAACCTAACCTAACCTAACCTAACCTAACCTAACCTAACCTAACCTAACCTAACCTAACCTAACCTAACCTAACCTAACCTAACCTAACCTAACCTAACCTAACCTAACCTAACCTAACCTAACCTAACCTAACCTAACCTAACCTAACCTAACCTAACCTAACCTAACCTAACCTAACCTAACCTAACCTAACCTAACCTAACCTAACCTAACCTAACCTAACCTAACCTAACCTAACCTAACCTAACCTAACCTAACCTAACCTAACCTAACCTAACCTAACCTAACCTAACCTAACCTAACCTAACCTAACCTAACCTAACCTAACCTAACCTAACCTAACCTAACCTAACCTAACCTAACCTAACCTAACCTAACCTAACCTAACCTAACCTAACCTAACCTAACCTAACCTAACCTAACCTAACCTAACCTAACCTAACCTAACCTAACCTAACCTAACCTAACCTAACCTAACCTAACCTAACCTAACCTAACCTAACCTAACCTAACCTAACCTAACCTAACCTAACCTAACCTAACCTAACCTAACCTAACCTAACCTAACCTAACCTAACCTAACCTAACCTAACCTAACCTAACCTAACCTAACCTAACCTAACCTAACCTAACCTAACCTAACCTAACCTAACCTAACCTAACCTAACCTAACCTAACCTAACCTAACCTAACCTAACCTAACCTAACCTAACCTAACCTAACCTAACCTAACCTAACCTAACCTAACCTAACCTAACCTAACCTAACCTAACCTAACCTAACCTAACCTAACCTAACCTAACCTAACCTAACCTAACCTAACCTAACCTAACCTAACCTAACCTAACCTAACCTAACCTAACCTAACCTAACCTAACCTAACCTAACCTAACCTAACCTAACCTAACCTAACCTAACCTAACCTAACCTAACCTAACCTAACCTAACCTAACCTAACCTAACCTAACCTAACCTAACCTAACCTAACCTAACCTAACCTAACCTAACCTAACCTAACCTAACCTAACCTAACCTAACCTAACCTAACCTAACCTAACCTAACCTAACCTAACCTAACCTAACCTAACCTAACCTAACCTAACCTAACCTAACCTAACCTAACCTAACCTAACCTAACCTAACCTAACCTAACCTAACCTAACCTAACCTAACCTAACCTAACCTAACCTAACCTTTTTTTTTTTTTTTTTTTTTTTTTTTTTTTTTTTTTTTTTTGACGCTGGGAAAAATGCATTACGCATGCCCCCCCATTGGGGGATGGGGGGGGTATGTGGGACTCCCCGGCCCATAGAGGACCGGTATACCCACTAAACGACCCAGCGGCACTCCCGCATCGTCTATGTGGAGGAGGACTGGGAATCCGGCAGAGCCTTTACATCCAGTCCCCCGCCGACGACCGCCCGCCTTTACAGCGGGGCCCGCGCGCCCCTCCTTGCTGGGAGGGACCGAGAGTGTTCGGCGATTCTCGCCCGACGGGGTGGTGAATTTGTGCAATGCGGGAGAGGGCGCCCCCGCGCCAGTCTCCCGCTATTCACCACCGTGGGGAGAGAAGACTATAATCGTCGTCTTCTCCTGCCCCTTCTCCGCCTACGCAGCGGCGCCGCAAGAGGGTCCTCTTCTCTCACGCGCTCCGCCGCCTCCTTTTGGGACATCACGTCCTCACAGAAGGAGGCGACCGCTGCCCATGCCTCCTCGCTATCCAGCATGGAGTTGACCACGCTGGGAAGCGAGAGGTCCGGCCCGACTACCGCTATCAAGCCGCGGCGCGGCTCAGACCACGACGGACACACTTCGAGGGTGTGCTGCGCCGTATCCTCCGCCGCGCCACAGTCGTGGCACGACGGGTTCTCTTCCCTCCCGATTCGGTGCAGGTACGATCCGAAGCACCCATGCCCGGATAATACCTGCACCAGACGGAACGAGAGGAAGCCGTGGGGCCGCTCGAGCCAATCTTGCAGGACCGGCCCGAGTGCATCCAGCGTCCGGCGGCCAAACACGGCTGAGGCGAGGTCCTCTGTCCAATGTTGGACGATCGCGTCCCTCGCCTGTCGTCGGACGGCCTCCCGCTCTTCCGGGGCAAAGCGCTCCCCGAGCGCCCTACGCCCCGCTGTCCACTCGTACACTCTCGCGAGCACCCATGCCTCGAGCTCCCACGGAGGGGTGCCCGCCAGAGCGCACGCCGCCGCGAAGCCTACCGAGCGGTAGGCCCTCGCCACCCGCTGCGCGATGGCCCTTTGTGGCCTCCGGATCGCGGCGGCGTTCTCCCTTCTTTGGAGGGAGTCTGCCCAGATAGGCGCCCCATAGAGGGCCATACTTTTTAAGATGCCGGCATACAACTGCCGGCATCGTGCTTTGGGCCCCCCCAGGTTTGGGAGGAGCCATGAAAGCGCACCCGCGACTTTTAACAGGCGCTCCGACAACCCACTGAAGTGCGGGCCGAAGCGCCACCTGCTATCGAGCACTAGACCCAGATATTTCATCTGGGTCTTGAGCTCGATTCTGACGCCCTCCACGACGATGTGGGCGTCGGTGGGGATGCGCTGCCGAGGTCCGTGGAAGAACACGGCCTCGGTCTTGTGCAGCGCTACCCGCAATCCAAGCCGGCGGATCCTTCCCGCGACCAAGGACCCGCCAGCCGAGGCCAGGCTCGCAGCCTCCCTAAAGCTCCTCCCCCGGGCAGTGAGGAGAGTGTCATCCGCGTAGCAGATGACACTCGTGCCATGGAGGAGAGCTCCCCGCAGGAGCCAATCGAAGCCGATGTTCCACAGGAGTGGTCCCAGGACGGACCCCTGTGGAACACCGGACTCTGCACTGTACCGCCGAAGCTGACCCAACTTGTCCACTAGGAGAACTGCTCGGTCCTCCAGGTAGCTGGCCATGAGGCTCCGCAGGTATTGAGGCACTCCATGGTAGCGGAGTGCCTCTAGTATTGTCGAGTGGGGGACGGAGTTGAAGGCATTGGCTATGTCGAATGACACAGCCAGAACCCCATCCCCCTTCTCCACGGCCTCCTTCACTTGGCCCTTAAGCCGGGCCAGCGCGTCGATTGTCGAACGCCCCCTTCGGAAACCGAATTGGGCGTCCGACAGGTTCGGCCCCACCTGCAGCAGAAGGCCATTAAGCCGGTTGGCAATGATCCCCTCGAACAACTTACCGACCTCATCGAGCAGAACGATAGGCCGGTATGCCGAGGGGGAGTCCGCCGGGCGTCCCTCCTTTCGGAGGAGGCATAGCTGCCCCTCCTTCCAAGGTTTCGGAAACCTCCCCGACGCAAGACACGCGCTGAAGAGGTCCCGAAACCGCCCTTCCATCTGGGTGGTGGCGATGGCCACCACGCGCGCGGGAACACCGTCTGGCCCTGGGGCCGTCTTCTTGGCACGGAGACGTAGGGTCTCCGCGGCAAGCTCCTCCGCCGTAACCGGAGGTATCTCCTCCTCTGGCGGAGCCACCTCCCCCGGAGGGTCCATCACTGGTGGGGTGAAGTTGGTCCCGGATGGAAACAGGGACCGGACCACCCCATCCAGCAATCCCGGCTCGAGGGACTCCGTCAGCGGGGGGCCGAAAGGGCGCAGTTTGTTCCGCGCCGCCTTGTATGGCCTCCCGTACGGATCCCTATCGAGGCTCTCGAGCATCTCGGCTCGCGCCGCATCATCGGCGGCACCCATTTCCGACTTGAGGACCCGCTTTGCCTCTACGTACGAGGCGTAGAGCAGGTCATCGGCTTCGGGGTCTCGCCGGCTGCGCCGTCGACTCCGCGCGTATTCCCGCCTTGCCGCCACGCAGGCGGCTCGGAGCTCCGTGAGCCTCTCCGACCACCAATAGACGGCGCGACGGGGAGGCGGGCGGCGAGACCGAGGCATGCTGGAGTTGCACACCTCGGTCAGGGACCTCCTGAGTTGGGCCGCTGCGGCGTCCACGTCCAGGACTTCGACAGGAGACGTGAGCCAGTCCTGGATGAACGCTGCCTCCTTGGCCGCCTCACGGTCGAGGCGGGTAAGGGCCCACCGCGGAAAAGGAGATTGGCCCGAGGGGGCCGTTCTCCGGGGGTTCTGGGTGGAGATGTCGAACCGCACGTATCGGTGGTCCGACAATGTCTCCATCATCTCCACCCGCCAGTTCACGACGCGGGCGGCCAAGATGGGGGTGGCGAACGAGACGTCCACCACTGACCCTCCCCATCGCCGCACGCACGTCTGAACTGTCCCTCTGTTGAGGAGGGACACACCGGACGTGGCCGCCCAGAGTTCGACGGCACGTCCCCGGGGGTTGCAGGAGGCGGCCGGGTTGCCCCAAGCCACCGACTTGGCGTTGAGGTCGCCTAATACAGCGACCTGGCGCGGCGCCGCCCTACCGACGACAGCAGTGAGGACTTCGAGAAAGTCCTCGAAGTCCTGGAGAGGGCGGTTTGGGGAGAAATAAGCGCCCACCAGGGCTATTTCCCCCCACGCAGCGGCCACATATCCCGGACCCCTCTCTAAGAGCGAGAGGGGAGGGCAATCTGTGGAAGACCGCGACACCAAGGCCACCAAGCCGTCCCGATCAGCCAGCCAGCGACCGGGGACCGAGTACGGCTCGGAGACAACAACCACGTCCACCAACCACTCAGCCATGGCCTGCAACAGCAGGTCCTGGGCTGCTTTACAGTGGTTGGTGTTCGCCTGGAGGATGCGATGCTCGACCCTATCCATTAATCTGACATCGCACCCCCCTCATCAGCCGCCGAGGTTCCCGCTTCGGGGGCGGCGGTCGCAGCGGCAGGCGGGGTCGGTGCCTGCGCTTTGCCCTTCTTAAGGGGAGGATTACAATTCTTCCCCTTCATTATGTGCCCCGCTGGGCGACCGCTGGCTGCGCACACTGCGCAGCGTGGCGTGGCGGCCTTGCAGGAGGCGGACTTGTGCCCGTCTTTGCCGCAGCGGTAGCAGCTGTCCGTCCTATCCACTTTGGACGGACAGAGGGCCCGCGTGTGCCCGATTCCGAAGCACTTGAAGCAACGCATAGGCTGTTCTTCAAGTGCCCGGACTCTGCAGGAACTAAATCCTACCGGAAGCCGACCCTTGGCGAGGACGGCTTTGGCTGCGGCGATTGGGCACTCAAGGCGGATAGTGCCCATGCCACCGCGGCCGGGCCTTATGTCCCGACCCTGCACCGCTGCTACATCGCAGCCTCCTATGGCTGCGATCGCCGCCACCACCTCCTCTTTAGTGACCGAGTCGTCGAGGTCGGTCACCTCCAAGGCCGCGGACCTAACGGGCCTGACGACCTTCGCCGCGTCTGCGATGACCTCTCGCAATTTGGTTGCGAAGAGGTCCGCGTTGGCGCCGCCCTGGGCCCCCGGGAACTCGAAGATTCGAGCCCCGGCCTGGGTCCGGCGGCACGTGACCGCTCCGATCCCGAGTTGGGTAGGATCGGCGTTGGTACGAGCCCGCTTGAGGACGGACTCGTACGTCTCGCCCTGCTTCGCAGCCTCCGCGGTGAGCGTCACCACGACGGCCGCAGTCTTGGGAGGAACCAGAGGCTTCTTCCCACCAGCGGGGGCCCTTTTGGCTGCGGGGGCAGCGGTAGCGGGCTTGGGGGCCGACTTCTTCCCTTTCCCCTTCCCCTTTCCCATGTCGGTCGCCTGGGACGGGCCGGAAGGGGTGGCGTCAGGGGCGGCAGAGGCGGCAGCCGTCCTCGCCTTTTTCTTGCCCTTGCCCTTTCCCTTGGTGCCCACTTCCGTCCACGGCTGGTTAGACGGAGTGGTGGAAGGGAGTTGGGCGTCCTCTCTTTGAGAGGATGGCCCCGGCATGTTCGGCCTCTTGTCCGCCGCTAGTGGCGGTCGGAGGCGCTTCTCTGGTAGGAGCCTGTCTTCGATGCCATCGAAGCAGGCCCTCGTGAAGGCCCTTTCCTCCATGATGACCTTGCGGATGATGTCCTCAAGGTTGGAGGAGGGGCGTTCAGCCGCCGATCTGGGTTCGGCCTGGGAAGGCCGAGCTGAGGTTCCAGGCTTCGGTTTGGGATCAGCCTGAGTAGGCCGAGCCGTGGCTCCCGCCGCCGGTCTGGGGTCGGCCTGAGTAGGCCGAGCCGCTGCTTCATCCGCCGGTCTCTGGTCGGCCTGAGGAGGCCGGGCCATGACTTCAGCCAGCTTCTTGTGCAGCTGGCTGACCTCCGATTGCAGGCGGTCGACCTTCGCCTGCAGTTGCCGCGTCTCGTCCGTTGCAGTGCGCTGCACTACCTCCTGAACGATAGCACGCATGCTCGCGGCTCTGCACTTCAGGGACTTCTGAAAAGTCCCCTTTAGGTGGGAGGACTTAGATGCGACCTCCACTATCTCCCCCTCGTCCTCCTGCGCCATGCGCTGCAGCTCGACCAGAGAGTGGTCCGAATACATGACGTGGGATGCGCCGTATCCGGACTTAGCCCGCGCCGCGCGTGCCTGCTGCTCCTTAGCGGCGACCTGCTCCTCCAGGTCCTGCTGGAGCTGCGCCCGCCGAGCCAAGTTAAGCTGGCGTTGCGCGTCTGATAACCCCACGTCGTGGGTATCGCCAATGGCTAAATGCCGATTTTTGGCCTTCAGCTTGCGCTTGGGCTTACCCTTCGCCGTGTCCGACCCGGATCCGGTTTCCTTCATAAAGGCCCGCTTGCGAGATTGCCCGATTGAAACCGCTGCAGAACCAGCGTCCGACTCAATCGACGCAAACGACACGGACTCGATGTCGGAGTCCGACAGCTCATCTGCCCTGCTGTATAGGCCAGCCGCAGATGTTGCGCGGCTGGCCTCCGACGCCGACGTGACTTCGTCGGGGTGGCCCTGAGAAGGGCCTTTTGGTTGGCCCTGAGAAGGGCCTTTGGGTTGGCCCTGAGAAGGGCCTTGTATGAAACGCCCGGAGGCGTCCCGCAAAGGTTTTTTGTATTTATTATTCAATTCCATAACAAATCCCACGAGCAGTAGGGAAAGCTCGTCACCCCGACCAGAGCCCATGTAGCCGGGGAAGTCTAGGCGTAACTCGCACAGGGGGTCGACCGGTACCCTGGCGAGGAACACAGTAGTGGCTGGAATTCCGTCCAACCAGGCCCTCCCATCCCAATCGACGGCAAGGACCTAAGCTCTCGCGCTGCGTTCACCACACCAACTTCGGGTAATTTTTTATAGAGGTTTTCTTCCTCGCGGCCCGGGCGACCAAGCCAGGGCCCTCGGTCCCACTAGAACTTGGAAGCTCATTGTTGCAGGATTACGAGTTTCGAGAGGTGGCAAGGAAGATGAACTCCCCTACCTGCGCGGCGGCAGTGTAAGTGCACGTCGCGCCCGAACTCTATAAAGCTTCCTGAGGAAGCACCCCGCAACAACACCCCCCCAACAATGGCATCAAGCCCAAACCCACGACAAACACCCCCCCATTCCACAAACCCCTATTCCCCCCCTGTGGCCAGAACCACACCCAAGCCCAACCCCTCCCAAACCCCTATTTCCCCCCCTGTGGCCTTAACTGCGTCTATTTCAGAAAATAGACGAGTAAGACCACACCCCAAACCCAACCCTCCCAATACTACCCCACCGACACGTCCTGAAAAGGACGATGCCGGCGCCTGTGGTTTCTGTTGCGTCTATTTCTGAAGGAAATAGACCAATAACAGGCGGCACCTCGTGAAGGAAGTAACCACAGACTTGCCTTGGGGATCATCACGACTGTTGCGCTCTCCCCCAAGACCAAATGCCTCCTTACCCGCGAACCCCTGCGGCGTAAGGACGGCCCTGAGTTTATCCAAAACCGGAGCTAGGCAAAACCAACTATTAATGGACAAACCCAGGACCCGCCCAACCTAACCTAACCTAACCTAACCTAACCTAACCTAACCTAACCTAACCTTTTTTTTTTTTTTTTTTTTTTTTTTTTTTTTTTTTTTTTTTTTTTTTTTTTTTGACGCTGGGAAAAATGCGTTACGCATGCCCCCCCATTGGGGGATGGGGGGGGTATGTGGGACTCCCGGCCCAGAGAGGGCCGGTATACCCACTAAACGACCCAGCGGCACTCCCGCATCGTCTACATGGAGGAGGACTGGGAATCCGGCAGAGCCTTTACATCCAGTCCCCCGCCGACGACCGCCCGCCTTTACAGCGGGGCCTTCACGCCCCTCCTTGCATGGAGGGGCCCGGGAACGACCGTGAGTGCTCGGCCGCTCCCGCCCGACGGGGTGGTGAATATGTGCAATGCGGGAGAGGGCGCCCCCGCGCCTGTCTCCCGCTATTCACCACCATGGGGAGGGACGACGACTATAATTGTCGTCTTCTCCTGCCCCTTCTCCGCCTACGCAGCGGCGCTGCAAGAGGGTCCTCCTCCCGCGCGCAACCTAACCTAACCTAACCTAACCTAACCTAACCTAACCTAACCTAACCTAACCTAACCTAACCTAACCTAACCTAACCTAACCTAACCTAACCTAACCTAACCTAACCTAACCTAACCTAACCTAACCTTTTTTTTTTTTTTTTTTTTTTTTTTTTTTTTTTTTTTTAAACGTCAGGAAATCCTTTATGGATACCACCCGCCCCGGGGGGAGCGGGAGGTTATGTGGGAGTCACCGCCAGAATGGCGGCATACCCACTAAAACCTGACGGGGTTCCTTCGGGACGCCATGGTGTCGGGGCTATGGGCACGCTTTCGCACTCTTCCACGGCCCCGACGGCGTTGGCTCTGTGGAGCCCCTCCGACTAAGGTGAGGCAGTTGCCTCTAACCTCGTCTCCCTCGGAGAGAGAGAGGCGCGCGGAACCTCCACGCGCGCCACCTCTAGGCCACATGGGACGGCAACACCCCCCGGTGCCACCGTCACGGCCGTTGTAATGTTTATCAACCACTCAGTCAGGAAACCCTGAGCTCAGGCGGAGTGGTTGATATTCGCCTGGAGGATGAAGTAGGGTCATCCTAACCCGTCTCCATGTGCGCCCCCGCATCTTTCGTCTGTGCGGAGGCGCTGCTCGCAGCTCCTTTTTCTAAGTTAGCCCTTTTAGCCCGACTTTTTCTTGTGGTAGAAGTGGCACACGCCTTACTTCCCACCTTATGCCCTGAAGGCCTGTTGGCAGCTGCACAGATGGAACACTTCGGCGTTGCCGAGCAACCGGAGGATTTATGACCGAGCTGACCGCACCTGTAGCACTCTTCGCTGCGGTCAGTCTCCTCCGTACACTGTGCGCGAACATGTCCACTTTGAAGACAACGATAGCACCTGATCGGCCTGGGTTTAAGAACCTCCACTTTAGCAGAGACCCAGCCGACCAGGAGTCTTCCCTCGCTTCCGAGCCTCTTCGCCGCTGCCATTGGGCAGCTGACCACCGTAACGCCTGATCCTTGGAATGTGATACGGATGTCCCCTACTTTAACAGTCTCTTTTGGGCAGGATCCACACTGTGAGACTGCATCTATTATATTCTCCTTGGAGACCGAATCATCAAGGCCAGTAACACGGAGTTCCGAGCACTTCACTGGCCTTGAGATTCTGGCCAAATCCTCATTTAGAGCCTCTTTGAGTTTTTCGGCTAGCGAATCCGCCTTAGCACCACTGTCTTCTCCGGCATCAACCTCGAGGATGCGAGCACCAGTGGCTGCCTTCCGAAACCGCAGGCTCTTAATGCCACAGCTGCTCAAGTCCACCTTTTCTTTTGCTTCCGCCAGGATTTTTGCGTACGTTGCACCTTTGTCTGCAGCTCCCGGCTGCAGTGTAATGACAACCGCAGCCGACCTAGGAGGACGCAGCTTAACCGAAGCTGCACGTGAGGAACGTTTCCCCTCCGTTTTCGTTTTCGGAGCATGTTTGGCTGCCGGCTTTGATTTGGCTTTTTTGCCCTTTTTATTCACCTTGGACCAACCTTCCTCCGTGTTTTCGTGTGCTGGCGGCACACTATCAGATTGCACTTGTGGAGTACCTGTATTGGCACTGGCAGCACTCTTTTTCTCCTCCTTCTTATTCTTCCTGGATTGAGGAGCTGGTTTGGGGGCTGGTCTAGCCTCCGGCTCAGTTCCAGGCCCAGGAGCTGCCTCCTTACGCTTTTCCGCCGCTAGAGGGGGACGCATTCGCTTCTCAGGGAGAAGCCTCTCCTCCATGCTTTCCAGGCGTGCGTTCATCATGCCACCCACCTGAAGCATGATGGAACGTATCAGGTCCTCCTGTTCAAGATTACCTCCTTTACTCGATGAGTGAGGAGGCTGGCTTGTAGTCGCCTCTGGTTTCTTCGCAGCTTGTTCCTCCGCTTTCGCTAGCCGAAGCTTTACCTCAAGCAGCTCATTGCGCAACTCGGCCAATTCCGAGCGCTGACGCTCCACAACGGCCTGGAGCTTTGCTGTTTGCTCCGACACAGTAGACGAGCCCAGTTCCACCACTGCTACTTTTATGGAGGCTGCAGAGTCCTTAAGGGCCTTCATAAAAGTACCCTTGAGGTGTCCGGACTTTGCAGCCACCACCTCTATCACCTCTGCTGCTTCCACTGCTTGTTTTACGAGGTCGGATGTAAGCCCACTGCTTGTTCCTGTACTCGTCGGTGGAGCTACCGCCCTTGTTGCCTTGTGTGCGGCAACCCTCGCAGCAACATCCTTCTCAGCCTTAAGGCGCGCCTCCTCAGCCTTAAGGCGTGCCTCCTCTCTTCTTGAGGCGTTGAGCTCCGCCTGAGCCTTGGCCATCCCCACGTATTTCCCCGTTGTAGGGGGGCGTCCTCTCCCTCTTTTCTGCGCTACCGCAATGGCTTTGGCTGGAACCGCCTCGTCGTCGCTCGAGGCTGGTTCCGAGCCAAGCTCCTTCTCGTGGCGACGCTTCCCGCGAGCAGTCACCATACTCCACAGTCGAGGATCCTCCTCGAAAGCCACGGTCCCACTACTGACACTGACCAATGACTCAGTGTCGCTCGACAAGTCGAGCGACGCTCGCAGCGACACTGCACTGCTGCAACCAGCAGCCGCTTCTCCGGCGTAACTGCGCACAATAGCGCCCGCCGAGCGACCCACAACTACACAACGGTCTTTACGACCACTACCACCAACATCATTTTTGTTTTTTGTATTATAATCCATATCAGATCCCACGAGTATGGGGGAAATAAAAGGTCACACCCGGCCAGTGCCCCCTGTAGCCGGGGAAGGGTACATACTACGGAGGTCCCCCGGTATCCGTAGGGTTTTGTTTCGAGTTTTCCTTCTCTAAGACCGGCCAATAAAGGCAAGCCTCCTTCGGTTTGCACTGCCGCAACATACCACCTTAGCGCCCGATAAGGGGTCTCTGAAACGACAGTACAGAACCGGCGGAAAGATGGCGTTATCTTCCCAGACGGCAGGGTTAATGCCGCCTCTCCCAACACGACACCGCTTCATGAAGAAGCTACCCCCTCGAGAAAACCCCCCCCAACAATGGCAACACGCCCGACCAAAACGACCAACACCCCCCCATTCCAAACCCCTATACCCCTATTTCCCCCCCTGTGGCCTTAACTGCGTCTATTTCAGAAAATAGACGAGTAAGACCACAAACCCCACACAACCCGCCCGTTCCTACCCCACCGACACGTCCTAAAAAGGACGATGCCGGCGCCTGTGGTTTCTGTTGCGTCTATTTCTGAAGGAAATAGACCAATAACAGGCGGCACCTCGTGAAGGAAGTAACCACAGACTTGCCTTGGGGATCATCACGACTGTTGCGCTCTCCCCCAAGACCAAACGCCTCCTTACCCGCGAACCCCTGCGGCGTAAGGACGGCCCTGAGTTTGTCCAAAACCGGAGCTAGGCAGAACCAACTATTAATGGACAAACCCAGGACCCGCCCAACCTAACCTAACCTTTTTTTTTTTTTTTTTTTTTTTTTTTTTTTACGTCAGGAAATCCTTTATGGATACCACCCGCCCCGGGGGGAGCGGGAGGTTATGTGGGAGTCACCCCCAGAATGGGGGCATACCCACTAAAACCTGACGGGGTTCCCTCGAGGTCGCCATGGTGTCGGGGCTATGGGCACGCTTTCGCACTCTTCCACGGCCCCGACGGCGTGGGCTCTTAAAAAAAGAGCCCCCCTCTGACTGGTGAGGCATTGGCCTCTCACCAAGTCTCTCGCGGAGAGAGAGGGGCGCGCGGAACCTCCACGCGCACCACCTCTAGGTCATTAATGGACGGCAACACCCCCCGGTGCCACCGTCACGGCCTTTGTTATGGGGGTCCTACGACTCCCGGCTCTCCACTGCGGATCGGGATTTCGCTTCCTTTCCACAGCTCTCTCAGCAAAGGAGCTTTCGCTGAGAGTTGCCATCGCTATGTATTACAACCACCCCGCCATGCTCTGGGTCACAAGATCCTGAGCCCTGGCGGAGTGGTTGTTATTCGCCTGGAGAAAACTTAAGGCAATCTAGGTTTCCATTTCAGCCGTCGGCACAGAAGCCGGGTTTTTTGCTGCCTTCGAAGCCCTTCTTTTCGTTAAAGAAGGAGAACACGACTTGCTGCCCAGCCTATGCGCCGACGGCTTATTTGCCGCTGCGCAGACGGAGCATTTGGGAGTGGCAGAACACTCCGAAGATTTGTGGCCTTCCTGACCACAACGGTAGCATTCACCGCTACGATCTGTCACTGCGGTGCACTGTGCTCTCACATGCCCGTTTTCCAAGCATCGGTAGCATCTAAGGGGTCTAGGCTGCAACATTTCCACTCGTGCCGACACCCAACCCACTAAAAGACGACCCTCCTCTCCCAGCTTTTTGGCGGCAGAAACCGGGCACTTCACCAGGGCCACACCAGTACCCCGGAGAGTGCGCCGGATTTCGCCCACCTTTATAGCTTCTGCCGAGCAGCCCCCTCTTTCTGCGACTGCAGCTATCAAGTCGTCCTTGGCAACCGAGTCATCGAGCCCCAGAACTCGGAGCTCTGCACATTTAGTGGGCCTTGAGATCCGTGCCACATTCTCGCACAGGGCCTCCCTTAATTTCTGGGCTAGGGAATCCGCCTTTTCCGCACTGGCGTCCCCCGCAGCCACCTCGAGGATGCGTGCGCCTGTTACTGCCTTGCGGAAGCGCAGGCCATCAATGCCGCAGCTCGCAAGATTCACCTTCGCTTTCGCCTCCGTCAACACCTGAAGGTATGTAGTTCCCCTCTCCATCGCCTCCGGCTGCAGGGTTATAACAACCGCTGCAGTTCGGGGAGGGCGCAGCTTCACCCTAGCCGAACGAGAGGTAGGCTTGGAATCCCCTTTGCTAGGCTTTTGAGCTGCATTCCTCGTCTGTGGCTGGGCTTTTTTGCCCTTTTTGGCCTTTTTCGTAACTTCGGACCAGCCTTCGTCCGGATTTTGAGGCATCTGCGGAGCCTCTCTTGCGTGCTTCTTTGCAGAAGCTGCAGTCTCCTCAGCAGCACCTGGCTTTTTCTTCTGTTTGCCCTTTGGGGGCATCGAAGCCTCCGGACCACTCTCAGGCACGGTCTGCTGCTTTGGAGCCTCTTTCCTCATATCGGCAGCCAAAGGAGGTCGAATGCGCCTCTCTGGAAGCAATCTTTCTTCGAAGCTCTCCAGTCGAGCATTCAGCATGCCGCCAACCTCGAGCATGACTGAGCGCAACAGCTCCTCCTGCTGGCGATCACGACTCGCACTTGGTGGGTGAGAGCTTTGAGTCTCACTTTCCTCAGGCCGCCTTGCCGACGCTGCCTCCTCAGCTTTTGTTAGTCGGAGTTTGACTTCCATGAAGTCCCTGCGCAGCTCCGCCAACTCCGAACGCAGACGCGCGTTGTCCGCCTGCAGCTTCACAGTCTCCTGAGAGACAGAGGAAGAGCCCAACTCCTGCACAGCTATTTTGATGGAGGCTGCAGAATCCTTAAGGGCCTTCATGAACGTGCCCTTAAGGTGTCCGGACTTTGCAGCCACCACCTCTATCACCTCTGCTGCTTCCACAGCTTGTTTGACGAGGTCGGATGCGAGTCCACTGCTTGTTTCTGTTCTCGTCGGTGGGGCTATCACCCTTGATGCCTTGTGGGAGGCAACCCTCGCAGCAACGTGCTCCTCAGCCTTAAGGCGCGCCTCCTCAGCCTTAAGGCGTGCCTCTTCTCTTCTTGCAGCGTTGAGCTCCGCCTGAGCCTTGGCCATCCCCACGTATTTTCCCGTTGTAGGGGGACGTCCTCTACCTCTCTTCTGCGCTACCGCAATGGCTTTGGCTGGAACCGCCTCGTCGTCGCTCGAGGCTGGCTCCGAGCCATGCTCCTTCTCATGGCGACGCTTTCCGCGGGCAGTCACCATGCTCCACAGTCGTGGATCCTCCTCGAAGGCCACGGTCCCACTACTGACACTGACCAAAGACTCAGTGTCACTCGACAGATCGAGCGACGCTCTCAGCGACACTGCACTGCTGCAACCAGCAGCCGCTTCTCCGGCGTAACTTCGCACAATAGCGCCCGCCGAACGGCCAACCACTACACAACGGTCTTTTCGACCATCACTCACCACTTCATTTTGTTTTTTGTTAAAAGATTCCATGTTTAATCCCACGAGTGTGGGGGAAATATGAGGTCACACCCGGCCAGTGCCCCCTGTAGCCGGGGAAGGGTACATACTACGGAGGTCCCCCGGTATCCGTAGGGTTTTGTTTCGAGTTTTCCTTCTCTAAGACCGGCCAATAAAGGCAAGCCTCCTTCGGTCTGCACTGCCGCAACGTACCACCTTAACGCCCGGTAAGGGGTCTCTGAAGCGACAGTACAGAACCGGCGGAAAGATGGCGTTATCTTTCCAGGCGGCAGGGTTAGTGCCGCCTCTCCCACTCAACACAACTCCTTGAAGGAGCTTATCCCTCAATATATAACCCCCCCCAACAACGGCGACACGCCCGACCCAAACAACCAACACCCCCCCAATCCAACAACCCCTATATCCCCTATTTCCCCCCCTGTGGCCTTAACAACGTCTATTTCAGAAAATAGACGAGTAAGACCACACCCCAAACCCAACCCTCCCAATCCTACCCCACCGACACGTCCTGAAAAGGACGATGCCGGCGCCTGTGGTTTCTGTTGCGTCTATTTCTGAAGGAAATAGACCAATAACAGGCGGCACCTCGTGAAGGAAGTAACCACAGACTTGCCTTGGGGATCATCACGACTGTTGCGCTCTCCCCCAAGACCAAACGCCTCCTTACCCGCGAACCCCTGCGGCGTAAGGACGGCCCTGAGTTTGTCCAAAACCGGAGCTAGGCAGAACCAACTATTAATGGACAAACCCAGGACCCGCCCAACCTAACCTAACCTTTTTTTTTTTTTTTTTTTTTTTTTTTTTTTTTTTTTTTTTTTTTTTTTTTTAACGTCAGTAAATCCTTTATGGATACCCCTCGCCCCCGGGGGGGAGCGGGGGGTTATGTGGGAGTCACCCCCAGAATGGGGGCATACCCACTAAAACCTGACGGGGTTCCCTCGAGGTCGCCATTGTGTCGGGGCTATGGGAACGCTTTCGCAATCTTCCACGGCCCCGACGGCGTTGGCTCTTAAAACCTTTTTTTTTTTTTTTTTTTTTTTTTTTTTTTTTTTTACGTCAGGAAATCCTTTATGGATACCCCCCGCCCCCGGGGGGGAGCGGGAGGTTATGTGGGAGTCACCCCCCGAATGGGGGCATACCCACTAAAACCTGACGGGGTTCCATCTTTCGCCGTGGTGTCGGGGCTATGGGCACGCTTTCGCACTCTTCCACGGCCCCGACGGCGTTGGCTCATTTAGAGCCCCTCCGAGTGAGGTGAGGCAGCTGCCTCCAACCTGGTCTCCCTCGGGGAGAGAGAGGCGCGCGGAACCTCCACGCGCGCCATCTCCTGGCCTTTCATGGACGGCGGCACCCCCCGGTGCTACCGTCACGGCCGTTTCTGTGTGCATACCACTCCGCCAAGCACTGGGTCAAGATCCTGAGCTCTTTGGCGGAGTGATTGTTATCCGCCTGAATTGTAGGGCCAACTAACCAGTTTCCATGTGCGGCCCCTCCGTTTGTTCGGAGGCGCCGCTGGGAGCTGGTTCTGAGACCGGGTTGGCCCTACTAGTCCCTCTCCTCCTTGGGTTAGGAGGGGTGCACACCTTGCTGCCGAGCCTATGTGCCGATGGCTTTCCAGCAGCAGCACAGATCGAGCACATAGGCGTTGCCGAACATCCGGAGGATTTGTGTCCGACCTGACCGCACCTGTAGCACTCTTCGCTGCGGTCAGTCTTCTCTGTGCATTGAGCACGCACATGTCCGCTTAAAAGGCAGCGGTAACACCTTAGCGGTCTGGGCTGCAGGATTTCGGCTCTTGCAGAAATCCAGCCAACCAGCAGTCTGCCCTCACTCCCAATCTTCTTAGCGGCCACCACTGGGCAGCTTACCAGGGTCACACCTGATCCCTGCTTTGTGCCCTTTATTTCGCCAACTTTGACAGCTTCTTTAGGGCAGCAGCCCTGCTGTGAAACTGCTAGTGCGATGTCCTCTTTGGAGACAGAATCGTCCAGACCGGTAATACGAATTTCCGTGCACTTAACCGGCCTGGAGATCCGTGCAAGATCCCCATCCAAGGCCTCTCTCAACTTCTCCGCCAGTAAGTCCGCCTTGGCACCACTGGTTTCGCCAGCGATCTCAAGAATGCGGGCACCAGTGGCTGCCTTGCGGAATCTAAGACTATTGATCCCGCAACTGCTCAGATCCACCTTGTCCTTCGCCTCCGCCAAGATCTTGGCGTACGTTACTCCCTTGTCCTCGGCTCCTGGCTGCATAGTTATAACAACTGCAGCTGACCGAGGAGTGCGCAGTTTTACACGAGCTGAGCGATTGGGACGTTTCGTTTGCGCACCACCTTTAGGGGCCGATTCAGCCATTGGCGGTGATTTGGCCTTTTTGTTCTTCTTGGTCACTGTGGACCATCCCTCATCCTTGCCAGTAGATGCCGTCGGCAAATCCTCAGGCTGCCTCTGGGAGGCACCTGTAGCAGCACCAGCAGCATTCTTCATCTTTTTGTTTTTCTGGCTCTTCTTGGGTTGAGGAGCTGGTTTGGGGGCTGGTTCAGCCTCCGGCTCACTCTTTTTCCCAGGAGCCGCCTCTTTGCGCTTCTCCGCTGCTAGAGGAGGACGCATTTGCTTTTCAGGGAGAAGCCTCTCCTCCATGCTTTCCAGGCGGGCGTTCAACATGCTACCCACCTGTAGCATGATGGAACGTATCAGGTCCTCCTGTCCTCCATTACTCGGTGAGTGAGGAGGCTGACTCTTACTCGCCTCTGACTGCTTCGCTGCTTGAGGCGTCTCTTCAGCTTTCGCCAACCGAAGTTTTATATCGAGCAGCTCCTTGCGCAACTCTGCCAATTCCGAGCGCTGTCGCTCAACAACGGCCTGGAGCTTCGTTGTTTCCTCCGAGACAGAAGTCGAGCCCAGTTTCTCCACTGCAATTCTAATGGAGGCTGCTGATTCTTTAAGGGCCCTTATGCAGGTACCCTTAAGGTGGCCAGACTTTACAGCCACCAGCTCGATCACCTCCGTTGCTTCACCGACTTGTTTTACCAGATCAGCCACTGTTCCACTATCTGCTGTTCGACGCACAGGCGGAGCCACCACCCGCGTTGCCTTATGGCTGGCGACTTTGGCAGCGACTTCCTCTTCTACGAGCTTCTGTTTCACCTCTTTACGTAGGGCGTTGAGCTCCGCCTGAGCCTTGGCCATCCCTACGTACTTCCCCGTTGTAGGAGGACGCCCTCTACCTCTCTTCTCTCTCGACGCTACCAAGATGGCTTTGGCCGGAACTGCCTCGTCGTCGCTCGAGGCTGGTTCCGTTCCGATCTCCTTCTCGTGGCGACGCTTTCCTCGGGCAGTCACCATACTCCACAGTCGAGGATCCTCCTCGAAGGCCACGGTCCCACTGCTGACACTGACCATCGATTCAGTGTCGCTCGACAAGTCGAGCGACGCTCTTAGCGACACTGCACTGCTGCAACCAGCAGCCGCTTCTCCGGCGTAACTGCGCACAATAGCGCCCGCCGAACGACCAACAACAACACAACGGTCTTGAAAACCGCTACCACCAACATCTTTTTTGTTTTTATTATTCTCCATATCAAATCCCACGAGTATGGGGGAAATAGGAGGTCACACCCGGCCAGTGCCCCCTGTGGCCGGGGAAGGGTACATACTACGGAGGTCCCCCGGTATCCGTAGGGTTTTGTTTCGAGTTTTCCTTCTCTAAGACCGGCCAATTAAGGCAAGCCTCCTTCGGTCTGTACTACCACAACATACCCCCTGACGCCTGACAAGAGGTCGCTGAAGTGGCAGCACAGAGCCGGTCGGAAAGGCGGCGAAACCTTCCCAGACGGCAGGGTTAGTGCCGTCTCGCCCAACACCACAACAAACAGCTTCCTCCTCCTCTGCAAGCAGACTCGGAGAAGCCTCCCTCTTCAACAAACCCCCCCAACAACGGCGACACGCCCGACCCAAAACGACCAACAACCCCCCCGATCCAACAACCCCTATAACCCCTATTTCCCCCCCTGTGGCCTTAACTACGTCTATTTCAGAAAATAGACGAGTAAGACCACATCCCCAAACCCAACCCTCCCAATCCTACCCCACCGACACGTCCTGAAAAGGACGATGCCGGCGCCTGTGGTTTCTGTTGCGTCTATTTCTGAAGGAAATAGACCAATAACAGGCGGCACCTCGTGAAGGAAGTAACCACAGACTTGCCTTGGGGATCATCACGACTGTTGCGCTCTCCCCCAAGACCAAACGCCTCCTTACCCGCGAACCCCTGCGGCGTAAGGACGGCCCTGCTTTTTTTTTTTTTTTTTTTTTTTTTTTTTTTGGCTCTTAAAACCTAACCTAACCTAACCTTTTTTTTTTTTTTTTTTTTTTTTTACGTCAGGAAATCCTTTATGGATACCACCCGCCCCGGGGGGAGCGGGAGGTTATGTGGGAGTCACCCCCAGAATGGGGGCATACCCACTAAAACCTGACGGGGTTCCCTCTGAACGCCATAGTGCCGGGGCTATGGGCACGCTTTCGCACTCTTCCACGGCCCCGGCGGCGTCGGCTCTATCAGAGCCCCTCCGAGACTGGTGAGGCGACTGCCTCCCACCTAGTCTCCCTCGGAGAGAGAGAGGCGCGCGGAACCTCCACGCGCGCCGCCTCTAGGCCATACGAGGACGGCGGTACCCCCCGGTACCACCGTCCGGCCGTTGTTATGGGGGCCGGAGATCCCGGAGGAATGTCCTCCTCCGGCGCCCCGCTCTCCGAGTGCGGATGGGGTCGGAAGACCATGCCTCCCGTTCCCTTTCCGCTTCTTCTTTTTGCGAAATGACTTCTTCGCAAAAAGATATGGCCGCATTCCAAGCTTCATCACTTCCGACCATAGCTCGCACCAAGGCAGGAAGTGACAAGTCATTGCCAACCTTACTGACGAGCTCGTGCCTTTTGTTCGCCCAAGCTGGACAATCTGCAAGCGTGTGCTGCGCCGTATCCTCCAATTCACTGCAGTGATGACACTGGTTGTTCGGTTCTCTCCTAATTCGACACAGGTACTTCGAGAAACAACCGTGTCCCGAAAGTACCTGTGTCAGCCGGAAGGTCAATGACCCGTGGTCCCTCTCAAGCCATTCCTTCAAAATCGGGCGAATTGCCTCAATTGTCCTGGTACCCGCGCTAGGATGAGCTAGCCGGCTGGTCCACTCCTCTACGAGTATTTCGTGGTACTCAAGCCGCTTGCCTTCTATCTCTCGTAGTGCTGGCCGTTGGCCACCTGCTATTTCTTGCTCCTTCCAGAAATAAAGTCGCGCAAGGCCTCTGGCATCCAGGTCCCAGGGCAAGGAACCCGCCAACACGCACGCCGCCTCGTAGGAGACTGTGCGGTATCCCCGACTCACCCTTAACGCCATCGCTTTCTGCGGATTGTGCAGTAATGCGCTGTTCTGGCTGTTAAGGGTGTCGGCCCACACAGGAGCTCCATACATCACCATGGAGCGAACCACCCCCATATATAATTTTCGGCAACTTACAGTTGCTCCCCTCAGATTCGGCAGTATGCTTCCCAAAGCAACTGCAGTCTTTGTTAATTTTGGCACCAATCTCTTGAAGTGGGCATTGAAGTCCCATCGGCGGTCGAGGACGAGTCCTAGGTACTTCATCGTTGACTCGACCCCGATGCGGACTCCACCCACCACAATATGCGCATCTACAGGAAGCTTCATTCGGGGCCCGTGGAAGCATAACGCTTCTGATTTATTGAGCGCCACTTCAAGCCCAAGTCGTTTTATGCGTTCCACTACCTGAGCCACCCCTGCAGTAGCCAGGATAGCCGCATCACGATAGGACTTCCCTCTTGCAGTTACTAATGTATCGTCCGCGTAGCACGTTAATTCTACCCCCCAGAGGTTTGCCCCTCGCAAGACCCAGTCGTACCCTATGTTCCACAGGAGTGGTCCCAAGACCGACCCCTGTGGAACGCCGCACGTCACTCTGTGCTGGATCCATCCTTCTTGACCCTGAAATATTATGCGTCTTTCATTCAGGTAGTCCTCAGTTATGTTGCGGAGGTAGCGAGGCACTTTATGGAACTTTAGCGCCTCTCTAATACAGCTCCAGGGCAAGGTGTTGAAGGCGTTGGCTATGTCTAATGACACAGCCAAGACGACCTCACCCCGGGACACTGCTTCCTCCGCAGCCGCCTTCACTCGCAGGATAGCGCCAACCGTTGACCGCCCCCTTCTGAAGCCGAACTGGCTGTCGTTGAGATTTGGCCCAACACAGTTCAAGTGGCCCACGAGACGGTCTGCAATTATGCGCTCCAGGAGTTTGCCTGCGTCATCTAAAAGTATGATGGGACGATAGGCCGACGGTGAGTCCATTGGGCGCCCCTCCTTCTTGAGCAAAACCAATTTGCCTGTCTTCCAATGTTTTGGAAATCGGCCCTGCTTTAGACAAGCACTGAATAGGTTTTCCAGGCGCGATCCCAGAACCTTCGTGGCTAAGGCCAGTGCTCGGCCAGGAATGCCATCAGGGCCCGGTGCCGTGTTTTTAGATCGAAGCCGTGAGACCGCCATTCTCATTTCAACTTCGTTGACGTCAGGGGTAATATCCACATTACTTTCATCACCAGATGTAGCCATTGTCGGTGGTACGTGTTCCTGCCTAGTGGGGAACAGAGATGACACCACCCTGTCCACAAAGCTAGGCTCTAGAGATTGGGTCAAGGGTGGTGCCCATGGGCGGAGTTTCCCAGTCACTAGTTTGTATGGTCGTCCCCATGGGTCCCGTTTCAGGGACTCCAAAAATTCATCTCTCGATGTACCCTTCGCTTCTACAATGGCAGTCTGTAAGACAGCCTTTGCTGTTTTGTACGATTCGTACAACTGCTCATCCAGATCCACATCGCGGATTCTTCTTCTGCGGTGCCTCGTGTGCAGGCGTCTTGCCATAATGCACGCTACACGAAGATCCGCCAGTTCGGATGTCCACCAGTACACTTTGCGCAGGGGCACATAAGGTCCAACTCTTGGCATTGATGCATCGCATATCTCAGTCATTGCCTCCCTAAACCACAGTGCCTCAGACTCAACTTCCATCTCCAAAGAGCTCACTTGTGGTTCGGATATCCAAGCTTTGACCAGCGATGCTTCCTCCAATGCTTCATGGTCAAGGCGTTTGAGCGCCCATCGTGGATTTTCCAGCGATTCTCTCTCGGGTAGCCTGCGTTGAGTCACTGGTAGACGTTCGACTTCAAACCTTATGTATCGGTGGTCCGACAATGTCTCTTCGTCTTCCAGGACCCTCCAGTTATGAACACGGCTTGCCAAATTGGAACTCGCAAGGCTGACATCCACGATGGACTGGCCCTGCGGTCGCACACACGTAAATACGGAACCCCGATTTAGAACTGAAAGCCCAGTTGTAAGGGCCCACTCCTCAAGTGTGTCACCTCGCACATTCGTGACTGGAGACCCCCACGCCGATGACTTCGCGTTCAGGTCTCCAAGTACAAGCACTGGGTGCGGGTGACTCTGCCCTACTAGAGCTCCAATCTCATCGAGAAGGCTCTCGAATTCAGAGAGGGGTCCATTTGGTGAGAAGTAGGATGCTATGACCACTATTCCTGACACATGAGCCCCCACAAATCCACGGCCTCTTTTCACCTTATCCAAGGTGACACCTCTGGACACCAAAGCAACCAGTCCTGCATCATCTCCCACCCAGTTAGAACTTGATGGGATGCAGTATGGCTCCCCAACCGCCGCTATGTCGACCAACCACTGCGCCATGCTCTGGACCATGAGATCTTGAGCACCGGCGCAGTGGTTGGTATTCGCCTGAAGAATTCGGAGAGCCATACTAATTGTTGGTTTCCATCTCCTCTTCGTCCCCAGTCTGTGCTGGGGGACAGCCTGATGCTTCCGTCGTTGCACCTGATTTGTTTGCAGGCTTTCTTCTTGGTTTGGGGGGAGCACACGTCTTTGCTCCCAACCGATGAGCCGACGGTTTGTTTGCTGCTGCACACAGGGAGCACCTAGGGGGTGCTGTGCAGGTTGCAGACTTATGACCAGGACGACCGCATCGGTAACACTCTAGACTGCGGTCGACTTCTTCCTTGCACATGGAACGAGTGTGTCCATTTTGCAGACATCTGAAACATCTCATTGGCCTGGGCTGCAACATCTCTACTCGGGCCGAAACCCATCCAATCAGCAGGCGGCCCTCTTCCCGTATCTTTTTCACAGCTAGCACTGGGCAGCTCACTACTGCCACTCCTGTGCCCTGGTAGGTATGCCTAACTTCGCCTACCACCTTTACCGCCTCTTTGGGACATTGTCCACGTTGCGCCACGACTTCAATTATGTCCTCCCTGGACACAGAATCATCGAGCCCTGTAATTCTAAACTCGGCACACTTCGTAGGCCTTGACACTTTTGCAAGGTCCTCCCCAAGTACTTCCCGCAGTTTTTCAGCAAGAGAGTCCGCCTTTTCACCGCTTGCCTCCCCCGCAGCCACTTCTAGCATACGGGCGCCGGTGGCAGCCTTCCGAAACCGTAAACTTGTGATGCCACAACTCGGTAAGTCAATTTTTGACTTAGCTTCAGCCAACACCTTCGCATACGTTACTCCTCTCTCCTCAGCTCCCGGCTGCAAGGTTATAACTACCGCAGCAGTCCGGGGAGGACGTAACTTCGCCACAGGTGATTTGCCTGCAGGCTTACTTTTTCCCGCTTGCCGCTCCCTCGTAGCTTTTGGTGGCGGTGCCTTGGCTTTGGCCTTGGCCTTGGCTTTCTTGCCACGCTTCGTCACGGTGGACCAGCCTTCGTCAGTTGCATCAGGTGCAGACGATGTTGGATTACCGGACTGTTTCTCCTGTGAGCTCTGATTTTTTTCTGCAGCAACACTTTCCTGGCCCTTCTGAGCTTTCTGCTTCTTCTTCCCTTGAGCTTTGGTTTGTGGAGCTTTCGGTTCAGCCTCCTTAGCCACACTCTCTGGAACAGCTCCCTGGCGCTTGTCAGCTGCCAAGGAAGGTCGAATCCTTTTTTCGGGAAGAAGCCTTTCCTCCATATTTTCTAGTCTGGCATTGAGCATACTGCCTACTTGCAGCATGATAGATCGTGCCAGTTCCTCATGTTGGCTTCCTGATGCCGAAGCAAGGCCCACACCAGGACGCATTCCCTCTGTGGAGGGTGGAGGCTCATCAAATTGGAGAACTTTCGCTCTTAATTCCCCAACTTCCTTCCGAAGCTCTGCCAACTCAGTCCGTAGACGAATATTGTCCGCTTGGAGCTTTTTGGTCTCTTCAGAAACCGAGTTGTCATACAACCCTTCGACTGCTACTTTTATAGACGCAACAGAGTCTTTTAGCGCCTTCGTGAACGTGCCTTTTAGATGCCCTGATTTTGAGGCTACATTCAGGATGACGTCTGCTGCGTCCAGGACCTGCTTGTTGAGCTCGTGAGCCAAGCCACTGTTTTCCTTCTGGTTCACGGGAGGTGCTATCTTACGTGTAGCCTTATGACGAGCCATCTGTGCAGCTACATCTTCCTCCGCTTTGCGTGCTTCCTCTTCGCGTCTGAGCGCAGCCAATTCAGCCCGCGCCTTGCCGATTCCTACATATTGCCCAGTCGACGGGGGGCGACCTCTTCCTCTTTTGGCAGACAGCACGATAGAATTTGCTGGAGTAGCCTCATCGTCGGTTGAAGCAGGCTCCGAGCAAAATTCATCCTCATGCCGTCGTTTGCCAGGTGTTCCTGACTCCTTCCAGAATTTATCAGGCAGCACCTCCAGATCCACGCTACACGCGCTAATCATAGATTCAGCGTCGGATAGGCTCACATTCGAAGCGCATTCAATAGCACTTCTCTCCACCTTTGCCAAGCTGCGCCTTCTGCTTGCCTTCCCGGCATAGCATCGCACAACAGCACCACCACTTTTCTCTCCCTCGCCTTGACGGCCACCTTCATCATTTGGTTTGTTTTTTAAGAATTCCATTTTTGTACCCACGAGTAGTAGGGAAATACACGGTCACCGCGGCCAGAGCCCTTATGGCCGCGGAAGGGTATATACAGACGGAGGTCCCCTGGTATCCGCTGGGTTTTGTATCGAGTTTTCCTTCTCTGTGACCGGCCAACTAAGGCAAGCCCCCTCGGTCTGCACTGCCACAACATACCCCTTGACGCCCGACAAGAGGTCGCTGAAGTGACAGCACAGAACCGGTCGGAAAGGCGGCGAAACCTTTCCAGACGGCAGGGTTAGTGCCGTCTCGCCCAACACCACAACAAACAGCTTCCTCCTCCTCTGCAAGCAGACTCGGAGAAGCCTCCCTCTTCAACAAACCCCCCCAGCAACGGCGACTCGCCCACCCAAACAACCAACTCCCCCCCCTTCCAAAAACCCCTATCCCCTATTCCCCCCCTGTGGCCACAGAAGACCACGTCCCCAAACCCAACCCTCCCAAGCCTACCCCACCGACACGTCCTGAAAAGGACGATGCCGGCGCCTGTGGTTTCTGTTGCGTCTATTTCTGAAGGAAATAGACCAATAACAGGCGGCACCTCGTGAAGGAAGTAACCACAGACTTGCCTTGGGGATCATCACGACTGTTGCGCTCTCCCCCAAGACCATACGCCTCCTTACCCGCGAACCCCTGCGGCGTAAGGACGGCCCTGAGTTTTTCCAAAACCGGAGCTAGGCAAAACCAACTATTAATGGATAAACCCAGGACCCGCCCAACCTAACCTAACCTAACCTAACCTAACCTAACCTAACCTAACCTAACCTAACCAGAGAGACATATATATACCAAATCATACCTATACAATAGTACTTTGATAATTTATAAAACTTACATTAAAATATATACGATAACACCTTCGAAAAAAATAAATAGTGCAAAAAAGTGCCTCACTGTAATCACGCTTAGTGGTTACTTCAGTCCTTTTTGGATTCCGTTTGGTCTAGAAATAAATCCAAGCATAACTTTTTATTGACCCACTTTTTCGGAAATTTTCTTGGAGTTTGCGTTAGGGGAGAGCCATGGCACCATCCCCCGCTGAAATTCCGCCATTACCAGCTTCCGCGGAGGAAGTTAAGGACCAGGAAACCTTTTCGACAGCGGTCGGAAAATTAGTGTCCTGTATTAACACGGCAGTGAATGAGGGAAAGAGTGTGACGGCGGCCAACAAGCGTCTCATCTGCGCCGCAGCCGAGGAGATACGGAGAGCAACACGACTGCTCTCAACTCTCGCAAGTATCTCACCGGCGGCGACTTCAATGGGACCCTCTGAAGCGGGCCCTTCTAGCGGTCTTACCCGGGACATTGTCGCCTGTGTCCGGGAAGAAATCCGTGGGGAAATGGCCCAGCTGAAGAGCTTGGTCGTCTCACAAACTCGCACCTACTCTCAAGCTGCTCGTGGGGAATCAGCATCTTCTCAAGCAACTCCTCGCCCCGTTTCTCAGCCAATTGCGAATAAAACCAAACCAGCCATCATAATTACACCCAAATGTGAAGTAAAATCGAAACAGGACTCCATTGAAGCTTTTAAAAAGAGCATAAGCTACAGAGCTTCTTCTTACGCACCAGCTCGCGTGCAGGCTGTGTCCAACGGCAAACTGCGCGTAGAGTTTGATAGCTCTGATCAGCTTGAGGACACTCTTAAGCGCCTCTCGAAGTCGGAAAAAGTCAGTGCAGAACCCGCTCGCAAACTGTGCCCGATGGTTATTCTCAAGGGGATATCCAGGGATGTCCCCGCTGAGGAAATCGTCGGCATACTGAAGGCACAAAACAGGGAACTCACTGACGTCATTGAGAACGACGAAGACCTGCGCTTACGCTTCAAAAGGGACAACCGAAGCCCCACATTCTACAACGCGGTATTCTTGGCGAGCCCACGTGTCTATCGTGTTATGATGGACATGGTAAGGGTGAGCCTCGATCACCAGCGCGTTCATGTGGATGATTTTAGCCCATTTATTCAGTGCCACAAGTGTCTCCAATTTGGACATATGAAGTCCAAATGTTCATCCACAGCCGCTTCCCCTTGCGCTCACTGTGCGGCCACCGGACACAGCATGGATAGCTGCCCTCTCCGTGAAAAAACCCTCACAGCGAAGTGCATAAATTGCACGTCTCACAACGAGAAATTCAAAACGAAGTTTGACACCAGACACCGCGCCAACTCAGACAGTTGTCCTAGACTGCGCGTGATGAGAGACAAGATTCTCAGCCGTGTCGACTACGGATTTTAATAAATCATGTGTTAATTTTAAGGTTCTTATTTAGTATATTTCATATATATTTTTATTTTTGTATATATATTAAAAAAAAAAAAAAAAAAAAAAAAAAAAAAAAAAACTTTTATATATTCCAGTAATAAGAATATTTGTAATGACTGTTTACATAGGTAGTCATGCATCAAATTGCATGTTCTCAGTAAATAGTATTGTGTTCAATTTCGCGAAAGATTTGAATCCGGGCCGAGTATCTAATCGCACGGTCCGGATTCAGTATCTTCATTGTATTAAAATGGTGTGTGTACATAAATAGTGTGTAAACAATTTTTTTTCTAACAATAATATTTTTCTATTACTTTGTATAATTCTTTGATTTAAGCAACTTAAATTAACAATAGTATATTATATTAGTAATAGATATTTTATATAGGTAGTTCATGTATAGAAACATGTTCTTAGTAAAACATCTTAAATAATCAAAATTGCAAAAGATTTGAATTCGGGCTGAGTATCCAATAGCACGGTCCGGATTCAAAATCTTTATTTATTAAATTGTGTTTCAATATAAAGACTTTTAAATAACTTTCCAAAATAAAAATAATTTAATGTTCTATTCCATGAGGGCCTTTAGTCGGATTGAGTATCCAATAGCACGATTCGGCTGAAGTGCCCTTAAAAGTGAAAAATAGAAATAAGTGTAATAATGTAAACAGTGAGCGCTAAAATGTTAAAATTGTGAACCAAATAAAAAAAAAAAAAAAAAAAAAAAAAAAAAAACCTAACCTAACCTAACCTAACCTAACCTAACCTAACCTAACCTAACCTAACCTAACCTAACCTAACCTAACCTAACCTAACCTAACCTAACCTAACCTAACCTAACCTAACCTAACCTAACCTAACCTAACCTAACCTAACCTAACCTAACCTAACCTAACCTAACCTAACCTAACCTAACCTAACCTAACCTAACCTAACCTAACCTAACCTAACCTAACCTTTTTTTTTTTTTTTTTTTTTTTTTTTTTTACGTCAGGAAATCCTTTATGGATACCCCTCGCCCCCGGGGGGGAGCGGGGGGTTATGTGGGAGTCACCCCCAGAATGGGGGCATACCCACTAAAACCTGACGGGGTTCCCTCTGAGCGCCCTGGTGCCGGGGCTATGGGCACGCTTGCGCAATCTTCCACGGCCCCGGCGGCGTCGGCTCTATCAGAGCCCCTCCAAGACTGGTGAGGCGACTGCCTCCCACCTAGTCTCCCTCGGAGAGAGAGGGGCACGCGGAACCTCCACGCGCGCCGCCTCTAGGCCATACGAGGACGGCGGCACCCCCCGGTGCCACCGTCACGGCCTTTGTTATGGGGGTCGGAGATCCTGGAGGAATCTCCTCCTCCGACGCCCCGCTCTCCGGGTGCGGATCGGGTCAGCGGAAAGTGCTTCCCGCTCCCTTTCCGCAGCTTCTTTCAGTGAGAGTGTTGTTTCACAGAAAGATGTTGCTGCCTGCCAAGAGTCCTCACTTCCGACCATGGATCTGACCAAAGCCGGAAGGGACAAATCATTACCCACTTTTGTAACCAGCTCACGCCTTTGGTTTGTCCAAGCTGGGCAAACCTCCAGCGTGTGCTGCGCGGTATCCTCGATGTTGCTGCAGTGGTGGCACTGAGTGGTTGCTTCCCTTCCAATTCGACACAGGTACTTACCAAAACAGCCATGTCCCGTAAGCACCTGCGTCAACCGGAAAGTGAGTGACCCTGTCTCCCTTTCAAGCCACTCCTTTAGTACAGGTCGTATTGCCTCTACCGTTTGTAGCCCCGCCGTTGGTTGCTCTAGACGAATGAGCCACTCCTCTATTAGTGCTGCCTGAATCCGCACCCGCTGTTGAGATATCTCACGTGGCGCAGGTCTTTGGCCCTGTCTCGTCTTCTGTTCTCGCCACATATAAATTGAGGCGAGACCCCTAGCGTCCAAGTCCCACGGGATGGAACCCGATAGGACACAGGCAGCCTCAAATGAGACTGTGCGGTATGCCCGTATTACCCTTAGCGCCATCGCTCTTTGCGGATTCCGCAGTAGCGCTATGTTCTGGCTGCTAAGGGTATCAGCCCACACAGGAGCTCCGTACATTGCCATAGACCGTACCACTCCCATATACAGTCTACGGCAACTTCCACCCGCACCCTTCAGGTTTGGCAGCAACCCACTCAAAGCGGCCGCCGACTTCGTCAGTTTTGGCGCTAGTAGCTTAAAGTGGGCATTGAAGTCCCATCGGCCGTCGAGGACGAGTCCTAGGTACTTCATCGTCGACTCGACGCCGATGCGGACACCACCCACTACTATATGCGCCTGTGCTGGGGGCTTGTTTCGGGGCCCGTGAAAGCACACCGCCTCCGACTTGCCGAGTGCCACTTCCAGTCCCAGCCGTTTGATTCGGTCCACCATTTGTGCTACCCCTGCTGTGGCAAGGATAGCGGCCTCACGATACGTCTTGGCCCTCGCTGTGACTAGTGTATCGTCCGCGTAACAAGTGATGCTTACACCCCATAGCGTTGCCCCTCGTAGAGCCCAGTCGTAGCCGATGTTCCACAGAAGCGGTCCAAGGACTGAGCCTTGTGGAACACCGCACGACATCCCGCGAAGTCTCCACGTGCTTTCGTCTCTGTAAGAGATAGCACGACCGTGGAAGTAGTCCCCAATAATTTGGCGAAGGTAAGAGGGCGCTTCATGGTACTTCAGCGCTTCTCTTATGCAGCTCCAGGGCAAGGTGTTGAAGGCGTTTGCAATGTCAAGAGACACTGCCAGAATCACCTCGCCCCGGGACACTGCCTCTTCCGCCATATCCTTTACCCTCAGAATCGCGCCAACCGTCGATCGCCCCCTACGAAAGCCAAACTGGTTGCCGTCGAGGTTAGGCCCAACGCAGTTCAGATGTCCAGTGAGGCGATCGGCGATTATCCTCTCCAACAGCTTACCCATATCATCAAGGAGGACAATAGGTCGGTACGCACCTGCAGAGTCTGAAGGGCGTCCCACTTTTTTGAGGAGAACTAGTTTTCCCTTCTTCCACTTCGTTGGGAAACAGCCTTGCGTCAAGCAGGCACTAAAAAGCGCCTGTAGGCGTGGTCCAAGTTCCTCTAGGGCGTAAGCTAGCGCTCGACCAGGAACACCGTCTGGTCCCGGAGCCGTCTTTTTGGCTTTGAGCCGCGAAATCGCCATCCTCATTTCCACTTCGCTGACAGGAGGAACCTCAGCTTCCGACTCACTTCCTTCGTTGGGTGGCGCCATTGGCGGTGGTATGTGTTCCTCTCTAGTGGGGAACAGACTGGATACCACACTCTCCAGAAATCGCGGCTCGAGTGTTTGCGTCAATGGCGGCGCCCAAGGACGAAGTTTTCCTCGAACCATACGATAAGGCCGGCCCCATGGGTCTCTTCTGAGGGATTCCAGGAGTTCCTCCCAAGATGAGCATTTGGCCTGAGATATGGCCAGCTGCAGATCCGACTTAGCTCCTCTGTAGGATTCATACAGCTGCTGTTCTAGGACAAGGTCCCGACGCCGCCTTCTGCGATGTCTGGTGTACTGGCGTCTCGCCGTCACGCATGCTTCGCGCAGTTCGGTGAGTTCTGTAGACCACCAGTACACCTGACGGTTCGGTGCGTATGGCCTGGCTCGGGGCATGGCCGCGTCACAAATTTGCGTCATCGCCTGTGTGAACCAGTCCACCTCATCTTCAACGTCTATCTCCAATGGGCTATGAGAAGCCAACACCCAAGATTGGACTAAGGCCGCTTCTTCCAGCGAATCCCTGTCCAGATGCTTTAGAGCCCATCGTGGGCCGTCCTCTCGTGCATTGCCAGCGTTGGTCCGGCTTGAGGCATTAGCGGAAAGAGCCACATCGAACCGGATGTAGAGATGGTCCGACAATGTTTCCTCCTCTTCCAGGACTCTCCAGTCCGTTACACGGCTAGCCAGATTAGGACTCGCAAAGCTTACATCCACAATGGACTGGCCTTGCGGTCGCACACACGTGTATACTGAGCCCCGGTTCAAAACAACGAGACCCGACGTTGTAACCCACTCTTCAAGCGTGTCACCCCGCACATTTGTGACTGGAGACCCCCACGCCGCAGATTTTGCGTTCAGATCTCCAAGAACCAGCACATGGTGCGGGCGACTTTGCCCCACTAAGGCTCCGACCTCGACGAGAAAGCTCTCGAACTCAGTGTGGGGCCTATTTGGCGAGAAGTAGACCGCAATAACCGTAACGCCATCTACTTGAGCCGCAACGCAGCCTCGGCCCTTCACGACCTTATCAAAGGAGACTCCTCGCGACACTAATGCAACCGTACCAGTATTGTCTCCTGCCCAGTTGGAACCAGGAGGGATACAGTATGGCTCGCCGACCGCCGATATATTGATCAACCACTGCGCCATGCTCTGGACCAAAAGGTCCTGAGCTCTGACGCAGTGGTTGACATTCGCCTGCAGAATTCGGAGAGCCATCTAACTGGTGGTTTCCATCACCTCCGCCTCTTCCTCCGTTTGTGTCGGAGGACAAGTAGTTGCTGCCGGCGCTGCACCTGGGGTGTTATTAGCCCTGTTTCTCCTAGCTTTGGGAGGGGCACACATCTTTGTACCGAGTCGATGCGCTGACGGTTTGTTTGCCGCAGCGCAGATTGAGCATCTCGGCGGCGCTGAGCACGTCGATGCCTTATGCCCGGGACGACCGCAGCGGTAGCACTCCTCGCTACGGTCCACCTCTTCAGTGCATAGAGCACGCGTATGTCCCTTTTGTAGGCATCTGAAGCACCGTAAGGGTTTTGCTTGCAGCATTTCCACACGGGCCGAAACCCATCCTACTAAGAGACGGCCTTCTTCTCCTATCTTCTTGGCAGCAGCAACTGGACAGCTCACCACTGCAACTCCAGTGCCCTGGTAGGTGCGCTTTATGTCTCCTACAACCTTGACCGTCTCTTTGGGGCAGCCCCCTCTTTGCGCCACGACTTGCACAATGTCATCTTTGGACACTGAGTCGTCCAGGCCCGTTACTCGAAATTCAACGCATTTGGTGGGCCTCGAGACTCTCGCCAGGTCCTCGCTTAATGTTTCCCTAAGCTTTTGTGCCAGGGAATCAGCCTTCTCGCCACTAGTTGCTCCTCCAGCGACCTCCAGAATGCGGGCACCAGTTGCCGCTTTCCTGAACCGCAAACTGGTGATGCCGCAGCTTGGTAAGTCGATCTTCGACTTGGCATCTGCCAGGATATTGGCATAAGTCACTCCCTTCTCCACGGCTGCTGGCTGCAGTGTGATAACTACAGCTGCAGTCCGTGGAGGGCGCAGCTTATTCGCAGCCGGTTTGCGTGCAGGCTTGGCAGTCCCTGGTTGCCTTGCATTGGCGGTTTTGGGTGGCACTGCTGCCTTCGCCGCTTTTTTGCCACGCTTAGTCACAGTTGACCACCCTTCCTCAGTGGGCTTGGCCATAGGTGGCACATCACGTGGCTGCCTTTCCTGTGAGCTGGGCAGGTTTTGTGCTGCAGCAGCTTGTTTCTTCGCCTTCTTGGCGTTCTTCTTTTTAGGCTCTTGGGCCTTCGTTTCAGGCTGTGAGGCTTGATGTTCAGCTTCTCTAGCCTTACTACTCGAAGCTTGCTTGGGAGCAGCTCGTGAAGGCTTATCCGTGTCTTGGGCAGGCCGGGCTTGCGAAGGCTTATCGGCAGCCAACGGAGGCCGCAGCCTTTTTTCGGGCAAGAGCCTCTCCTCCAGTCCCTCTAGCCTAGCGTTTATCATGCCACCGACTTGCAACATGATGGAACGCGCCAACTCTTCCCCCATAGGTGGAACTTCCTGGTCCATTCGCTCCGACCCTTGGCTGACTCTAGTTTTGAGTTCACCAAGCTCCTTGCGGAGCTCCACCATTTCAGCTCTCAAGCGGACATTGTCTGCCTGGAGTTTTTGTGTCTCTTTGGAGACAGTGTTCTCATAGAGCCCTTCAACTGCCTCTTTGATAGACTGCACTGAGTCCTTAAGCGCCCTCGTGAATGTCCCCTTCAGGTGGCCGGATTTCGTAGCCACCATCAGGATAACATTCGTTGCGTCAAGCACCTGTTTGTTCAGCTCGTGTGCTAGACCACTAGATTCCGCTTGACCTACAGATGCTGGGGCAACCTTGCGCGTTGCCATACGGATAGCCACTTGCTCAGCCAAGTCTTCCTCTGCTTGGCGTCTTTGCTCTTGACGTCGTAATGCATTTAGCTCGGCTTGAGCTTTTGCGATGCCGACGTACTTTCCGGTCGTAGCGGGGCGACCTCTGCCCCTTTTTGCGGACGTCACTATGGCTCTAGAAGTGACTGTCTCATCACCTGCGGCAGAATCTGACCCCGAGTCATTGTGCCGTCGCTTTCCAGGCGTCACCTGCTTCTTCTTCCAAAACCTTACTGGCAGTCGTTCCACCTGAACGCTGCATTCGCTGAGTCTCGAGTCAGACTCGGACTCAACGCTGATGTACGAGAGGTTGTCGCCGGAGCCACTTCCGACGTTCTTCTCACTACTTGCCTTTTCGGCAATGTTGCACACTAATGCGCAAGCATTTTCCTCCTCCTCACATTGGCCTTTACGACCATCACCTTTTTGAAGTTTTTTATTTTTAAGATCCATATTTGTTCCCACGATTATGGGGGATATATAAGGTCACACCCGGCCAGTGCCCCCTGTGGCCGGGGAAGGGTACATACTGACGGAGGTCCCCTGGTATCCGTAGGGTTTTGTTTCGTGTTTTCCTTCACTGTGACTGGCCAATTAAGGCGAGCCCCCTCGATCTGTACTGCCCCAACATACCACCTTGACGCCTGACAAGGGGTCGCTGAAGGGACAGCACAGAATCGGTCGAAAAGGCGGCGGAACCTTTCCAGGCGGCAGGGTTAGTGCCGCCTCACCCAACACAACAACAGCTTCCTCCTCCTCTGTATAACAGACTCGGAGAAGCTTCTCCCTCTCAAAACAAACCCCCCAGCAACGGCGACTCGCCCACCCAAACAACCAACTCCCCCCCTTCCAAAAACCCCTATCCCCTATTCCCCCCCTGTGGCCACAGAAGACCACGTCCCCAAACCCAACCCTCCCAAGCCTACCCCACCGACACGTCCTGAAAAGGACGATGTCGGCGCCTGTGGTTTCTGTTGCGTCTATTTCTGAAGGAAATAGACCAATAACAGGCGGCACCTCGTGAAGGAAGTAACCACAGACTTGCCTTGGGGATCATCACGACTGTTGCGCTCTCCCCCAAGACCAAACGCCTCCTTACCCGCGAACCCCTGCGGCGTAAGGACGGCCCTGAGTTTGTCCAAAACCGGAGCTAGGCAGAACCAACTATTAAAGGACAAACCCAGGACCCGCCCAACCTAACCTAACCTAACCTAACCTAACCTAACCTAACCTAACCTAACCTAACCTAACCTAACCTAACCTAACCTAACCTAACCTAACCTAACCTAACCTAACCTAACCTAACCTAACCCATTCGCGCTCGATCCGTGCCCCAGAGCGCCCAGAAAACAAGTCGATCCGCAGTTAAAAAATCGTAAAAATAGTTAAAAGTGACCGAATAATCAAGTGTTATACATTAAAACACGCGGAACGCCGCGGCGCATACGGCAGTGAAAACCGCGCACCGATCGGAGAAAGTTCCGTGGAGTTATCGACGGAAAACTGGATTTCAGTGAAATTTTGGATTTTTGACCGAGGATTTCTCAGGATCTGCAGTGACGACATAGTGTTTTCTTGGTGCCTCCACAAAGCCCTTGTGGAGACCTACAATTTGGTGTCTCATTTGGATTTTTCCCGCCATTACTGGCGGAGAAATAACCAGAAAAACAAAAACCACGTGGCCACGCGGCCACAGTTCCCGACCACCTGGAAGCCATCTGACAACAGGACCACCTGGGTGCCATCGCAGCGAGTACGGAGGCACTTTTCGCTCTTCAATAAGTTAAGTTTCGGCTAAGATATTGACTTTTTAAAATTTTCGATTTTTCAAAATTTAATAACTCGAAAAGTAAATCTTTTAGGCATAGTTTTGACATTAGATTATTATAGAGTTTGTGGTCTTCTACCAATATACAAAATTTTAGAATTTTCCACCGAAGGAATTCGTAGTTATTGATTTTCAAAGTTCAAGGTCAAAACGAGGTGCCTGAAAGAATTGACTTAGCAAAATTGTAAAAATAGGGATATTTAGTGGACATTATTTTAAGCTATTTACCGTTTTTTCTAAAATTGTAGGTTAAAATTTGGATTTTTTATGTGATATTTTGTAAATTTTTTGTCGTTTTTTGCATTTTAAAAATCAGGGGGGGGGAATTTCGATTTGAATTTGGGCGCATTGGGTAGGTCTTGAGAAGACCTTTTCAGGAAGCCCAAACACTTTGTAATTCGGGTTTAAATTGACAAAGTTAGACTTTAGACCTTGGAGGTCGGCCATCTTGGCCGCCATCTTGGAATTCTTTAAAACGTTGTAACTCCTTTATTTGTGTACGGATTTTGATAGGGCTTTCAATATTGGATTCGTCACCACCTGCTCTCCCCATCTAGATATTGAAACACTCTACTTAGAGTCGAACTCTAGATTCTAATTTTGACCTTGGGAAGAGACAGCTCTTGACGGGCCCATTAAGAAAACCCAAAACACAATATAGTTTGGACTAAAACTGAGGCAGTAGCGGGGTTTTCAAATATTGGCGGCCATCTTGGACGCCATATTGGAAAACTTCAAAGCTTCGTATCTCTTAAACCCCTGCTCCGATTTTGACCGGGTTTTCACTGTAGCTATTGGAATCCTAAGGACTACCGTTTCAAATACTGAAACCGACTCTACGTAGAGTAGATTTTTATTTTTGTTTTTTCGACTTTTATTGCTGATCTTTGCTCAGAATTTGAATAAATAAGACCGTCCTTAGTGTTATAACTACCTTGCGACAGGTAGAGCTGTGCTCTACATAAACTAAAATTGCAATTTTGACTATTCTTATTGACCGTGACTAGATAGACGCGCTAAGACGCTAATTTTTTGGTAGAGTCATACTCTACAATTCAAAAATTTTTTGACTTACCCCTTTACAGACACGAACTAGGCCTTCAGCACCCCTGAGTTGCTCCGGACACCACCTGAAACAGAAAAGACAGCATTAGAACACAGTAGGGCAAAAACGAATAAAGCATAAGACTTTCTACTTACCATCCGCTTGTTAGGCCCACACAGCGTTAGGTGAAGTGAAACCGTAGACAGCACCTGAAACAAAAAGGTCAACGTTAGTTAAATTAAGATTTAGGTTAATACATATAGGTACTTATATATATATTATAGGCATTTTATACTTACTATCTTCGAGTCCGTAGAGTAGCTCTGACCGGCAGGGCGGCATCTGAAACAAAAAGACAGCATTAGTAGATATAGTTGACAAAAATATTTTTATAACTTTTACAAACCTTTTACAATATATTTTATTTGATCTGTTATTGACGAAACCTTTGACGAAATGTTTGGAATAAGGACACCTGTCAAGAAAACTGGAACTGACGGACCTGATTTCCAGAGGTCACCGTCTCGATATGACCAACCAGGCCCCTCGCGACAGAGGGATGAACCAACCAAGCCCTCGAATGTAAGGAAGAGTGGCGAGTGGCAAGAAGTGGTAAGAAGCAAAGCAAGGAGATCGACATCACTGCAGCCGGAGTCTCCAACTCTACCGAGGAAGACTGTTCCCACGGCACCACTTAAGCCGAGGTCGACCACGGTGACCTCGCAGGATGGCAAACTACCAGCACGAAAGCGGAAAGTGGAAACAGAGGAGAGCCCAACCAAGCCTGAGAGTTTCCAGAGTAGAACCGCGGAAGCCAGATATTATCTGACAAGGGCCAAGACCAAGCTGAAAAGCTCTGGAAACCTTAGGGGTGACATCAGATTGGCTCTCACCGAGGCAGTGGAGCGTCTCTACGAACTGACAAAAGAGTCGGAGGCAATAAACTCCCATAAAGAGCCCCTGCCACTTTTAGAAAAAGTAGCGGTCACAAAAGACGCGGACAGGGAAAGGAAGTCCGAAGAAAATGACCTCAGGAAGAAGCTAGAAGAGCATAGCATACTGCTGAAGGAAAATAGTGACAGGATGGAAAGACTAAGAGATGAAATGGAGAGACAGAGAGGGACCTTGGAGAAGATCTCCTACGCCAACGTCGTGGCAGGCCCACCCCGGAGACAGTACCAAGAGCAGGCTGCTCTGCACTCCGTGGTGATCTCCTCCAAGAACGAGGCGGAAACAGGAGATGAGGTCTTGAATAGGATAAGGGAAGCAGTCAAGGCTAAGGAAGGAGGCATACAGATAGACAGAGTGAGAAAGGCGAAGGACAGGAAAGTCATTGTGGGGTGTCGGACTGAGGAGGAAAGGGACAGAGTTAAGGAGAGGCTCAAAACAGCAGAGACGCACCTCAATGTAGAGGAGATAAAGAACAAGGACCCTCTTCTGATCCTCAAGGACGTTCTGAGTGTTAACAGCGACGAAGACGTCGTGAGCGCCTTGAGAAATCAGAATAGGGGCCTCTTCCAGCATCTCCACAAACAAGATGACAGGATCGAGATCCGTTATAGGAGGAAGGCAAGGAACCCCCACATGTGCCATATCGTCGCCAAAGTATCACCAAGACTGTGGAACGCGCTGACCGGGGCAGGAGAGGTCCACATAGACCTCCAGAGAGTCAAGGTGGCAGACCAATCGCCCCTGGTACAGTGCTCCCTGTGCTTGGGATACGGACATGGCAGACGGCACTGCAAGGAGCAGATTGAAAAGTGCAGTCACTGTGGGGGTCCGCACATGAGGGCAGATTGTGCAGACTGGCTCGCCGGGACAACACCCTCATGTTGCAACTGCAGGCACGCAAACATTGAGGATCAAGGGCACAACGCCTTCAGCCAAGAGTGTGCCATAAGACGGAGGTGGGACGCATTGGCCCGAACCTCCGTAGCATATTGCTGAGGGCGTCCCAGGTGCAAATCCGACAGTAACAAACACCCAAACCAGAAACAATCCCTACCGGGTCCTTCAGGCAAATTTGCAGAAAATGGAAGTAGCGACCAACGAACTCATGGTTGAAGCGGACAGGAGAAAAGTTGCATTTGCGCTGCTTCAGGAGCCCTACGTAGGGGGAATAGACAGGATGAAGGACTATAAGGGGGCAAAAATCTTCCAGTGCACTGGCCAAGGAGATGGGACTGTCAAAGCGGCTATAGCCGTCTTTGATAAGGACCTAGACGTCATACAGTGCCCAGAACTCACTACCAATAACATCGTGGTAGTGAGGATCCAAACCAGTGCCTGGCAGATTGCAGTACTTTCCTTTTACTTTGAGCCATACCCAGCAGAAATAGAACCCTACGTAGAGCAACTGAAGACGGTGATAGAGAAAGTCGGTTCCATGAAGATCATCATCGGAGGAGACGCAAATGCGAAGAGCACCTGGTGGGGAAGCAACAAAATAGACCATAGGGGCGAAGAAATGTCGGGTGCCCTTGAAGAGATGAATCTGCAGGTGCTAAATCAGGGAGACAAGCCTACCTTCGACACCATCAGGGGTGTTGTATCTTACACTGGCCACCCGGACATTACGGCATGCTCCATTAACATGCTGGACTTGATCGACGGATGGGAAGTGACGGACGACCTCACGAGCTCAGACCACAACGGTATCACTTTTAATATAGCACTTAAAAGGGCAAAAGGAATAAACATTAGTCGAACAACCAGGCTCTACAACACAAACAAGGCAAATTGGAGCCATTTTCATGAGAAACTGGCCCAATTAAAAATAGATAATAACATAAACATCACAGAAACACACAAAATAACAGACAAAGCAGAGTTAGAACAAGCAATAGCAACATACACAAACATAATAACATTAGCATGCACAAACACCATACCAAAAAAGAAAACACACGAAAAACTTACCCCGCCGTGGTGGTCTGAAGAACTCGCTGAGCTGAAGAGGAAGTCCGTCACTTTGAAGCGACGAATCAGATGCGCAGCGCCGGTCCGAAGAGCCAAAGTAGTGGAAGAGTACCTGAAAGCAAAGGAAACGTATCAGAATGAGGCAAAAAGGGTACAAATACAAAGTTGGAAGGACTTTTGCGGGAAACAGGATAGGGAAGGAGTGTGGGAGGGTATCTACAGGGTTATAGGGAGAACGATGAAAAGGCAGGAGGATATACCATTGATAAAAGAGGGTAAACAAACCGACCCCAAAGAATCGGCAAAAATCCTGGCAGATACCTTCTACCCGGAGGACTCAGAAGCGGAAGACAATGCCGACCACCGACAGACGCGTGAGACAGCGAAGCACGTAAATGACAAGGTTAATGATGAGTACCATGACCCGCCATTTACGATGGAAGAGCTGTGTTCTGCGGTGGATAGCTTCAACCCCAAGAAGGCCCCGGGAGAGGACGGATTCACTGCAGATATCTGCAAACAGGCCATCGAGAATGACCCAGAGACTTTCCTCGGAATGGTCAACAAATGCCTGGTTTTCTCACACTTTCCGACCATCTGGAAAGAAGCTACTGTAGTGGTCTTGAGAAAGCCAGGCAAAGATGACTATACCAACCCTAAGTCGTACCGACCAATAGGACTGCTACCCGTAATGGGAAAAGTACTGGAGAAGATGGCTATTGGGCGGATAAAATGGCACCTAATCCCGAAGATGAGCAGCCGACAATATGGTTTTATGCCCAAGAAAAGCACCGAAGACTCCCTCTATGACCTAGTCAATTACATCCGCGGAAAGCTCGCACAGAAAAAACTGATTACCGTGATATCATTGGACATAGAGGGAGCCTTCGATAGCGCATGGTGGCCCGCCATTAAAACCAGGCTAGCGGAGGAAGGGTGCCCAGTAAATCTTAGGAGACTCATAGATAGCTACCTTGAAGACAGAAGTGTCAAAGTTAGGTACGCAGGACACGAGTACAGAAAGGCCACAAACAAGGGTTGTGTCCAAGGGTCAATCGGAGGTCCTATCTTGTGGAACCTTCTTCTAGACCCACTCTTGAAGGGACTGAGCAACCGCGGTGACTACTGTCAAGCATTTGCGGATGACGTGGTTCTCGTTTTTGATGGAGACACAGCTCTTGAGGTCTCCGGTCGGGCGAATGCCGCCCTCGCCTATGTTGAACAGTGGGGTATCAAGAATAAATTGAAATTCGCGCCACATAAAACCAACGCGATGGTTTTAACAAGGAAACTGAAGTATGATACCCCACTGTTAAACATGGGCGGGGTCGACATCCGAATGACCGAAGAGTTCAAGATTCTGGGGCTCATTCTGGACAACAAGTTAAAGTTTAACAGTCATGCTGCATACATCTGCAAAAAAGCGTTAAACATTTATAAACAACTGTCTAGAGCCGCCAGAACTAGCTGGGGTCTCCATTCAGAGGTCATCCGCACGATTTACAGGGCAACGGTAGAACCTGTCATCATGTATGCGGCTAGCGTATGGGCTCCGGCTACAGAGAAACTCTGCATCCAAAAGCAGCTGAACGCGGTTCAGCGGGGCTTTGTTCAAAAGCTGACAAAAGCGTACCGCACCGTCTCCCTGAACTCAGGACTAGCGCTTGCCGGAATACTCCCACTCGACCTTCGAATACAGGAGGCCGCTACCCTGTATGAGGTAAAGAGAGGAGTACCCTGGCCGGCGCTGAGAGACAGGGAGGTGGAAGCGATGGTACCATATTCGCAAACAAAGCACCCAGCGGAGAGCGTCAATCTGAGCTTCATTAGCCTGATCGACCAAGACCAAGTCGACCTGCATAACACCCAAGCAGTACGCATATACACTGACGGCAGCAAAATTGAGGGTGAGGTCGGAGCTGCACTATCCATTTGGAATGGTGAAGCCGAGACCAAAGCCCTCAAACTTAAGCTGCCGTCGTACTGCACAGTGTATCAGGCAGAGCTCCTGGCCATATGCAGAGCAACAAAGGAGATCCTGAAGCGCTCAGAGAGGTCGTTTGGCATCTACAGCGACTCTAGGTCGGCGCTGGAAACTGTGACAAGCCAAAGCTCCCTCCATCCCTTAGCCGAGGAGGCTCGTGATAACATCCACTTGAGCAGAATCCAGAATAAAGAAATTACTTTATTCTGGATCAAAGCCCACGCGGGATTGGAGGGGAATGAGCGAGCAGACCAGCTGGCGAAGGAAGCGGCGACGAACACGAAGAGGCGCCCCGACTATGACCTTTGCCCGGTTTCATTCGTCAAGCGACAGATCCGTCTGGAATCGCTTGAAGAATGGAACCGGAGATACAAGTCGGGTACCACAGCGAGCGTCACCAAACTCTTCCTCCCAGATGCTATACTAGCATACCAAGTAGCGCGTAAGTACGAACCCAGTAGCATTATGACGCAGGTTCTGACTGGACACGGAGGATTCTCCGAGTACTTGTACCGATTCAAGTGCAAGGAGAGCCCTTCGTGCATCTGTGACCCTGCAGTAGATGAAACGGTAGTCCATATACTCTTCGATTGTCCTGTTTATTCCCAAAAGAGATACGAGGCTGAGCAAATCCTAGATGTAAAACTTATAAAAGAAAATGTAGGTATATTTATGGTTAAAAAGGAATTACGAAACAATTTTATAAACTATTGTACTGAAATTGCAAACAAAGTAATAATAAGAAATAAATAGGTATAGGATATATGGTGACTATATATTTGATAATATATAAAATCAGCATAAACAAAATAATAGATATAAATAAGTAAGTAGAAATAGAACAGTAGAAATAATTGTAAGTAAATAGCCAAATAAGATAAAAACATATTAAAAATAAGAAGTTAGTATATAAGTACTCAGTATGTATAATAATAGACCTAGTAATAATTAAGATTTAAAAATAATGTAACTAACTGTAAGAAATGATGTAATAGAAAGTAAGATAAGATTCCCTAGACTGTAAGAGATTGTAGTTAAATTCGTAGCTGTTGAAAGAATGAAAAAGAGAATGGAATGATTGGAAAATAAAATTGAGTGAAAAAGAGAAATGAATGAAAAAGAGACCTTGAGAATGCACGTAGTACACTAGCTCCCTTTAAACCCCCTCTGGGTAGGAAAGAATGTACCCCTAGAATTAAATAAAAATAAAGTAAATAAAGACTTTGACGCAACACGTCAAAGGTTGAACGAGAAAAAAAAAAAAAAAAAAAAAAAAAAAAAAAAGAAACCTAACCTAACCTAACCTAACCTAACCTAACCTAACCTAACCTAACCTAACCTAACCTTTTTTTTTTTTTTTTTTTTTTTTTTTTTTTTTTTTTAACGTCAGGAAATCCTTTATGGATACCCCTCGCCCCCGGGGGGGAGCGGGGGGTTATGTGGGAGTCACCCCCAGAATGGGGGCATACCCACTAAAACCTGACGGGGTTCCATCTTTCGCCATGGTGTCGGGGCTATGGGCACGCGTTAGCACTCTTCCACGGCCCCGACGGCGTTGGCTCTTTGGAGCCCCTCCGAGTGAGGTGAGGCGGCTGCCTCCAACCTGGTCTCCCTCAGAGAGAGAGAGGCGCGCGGAACCTCCACGCGCGCCATCTCCTGGCCTTTCATGGACGGCGACACCCCCCGGTGCCACCGTCACGGCCGTTTCTGTGTACCAACCACTCCGCTAAGCGTGGAGTGATTGTTATCCACCTGAGTTTTAGGGCCAACTAACCAGTTTCCATGTGCGGCCCCTCCGTTTGTTCGGAGGCGCCGCTGGTAGCTCCTGGTTCTGAGACCGGGTTGGCCCTACTAGTCCCTCTCCTCCTTAGGTTAGGAGGGGTGCACACCTTGCTGCCGAGCCTATGTGCCGATGGCTTGCCAGCAGCAGCACAGATCGAGCACATAGGCGTTGCCGAACATCCAGAAGATTTGTGTCCGACCTGACCGCACCTGTAGCACTCTTCGCTGCGGTCAGTCTTCTCTGTGCATTGAGCACGCACATGTCCGCTTAAAAGGCAGCGGTAACACCTTAGCGGTCTGGGCTGCAGGATTTCGGCTCTTGCAGAAATCCAGCCAACCAGCAGTCTGCCCTCACTCCCAATCTTCTTAGCGGCCGCCACTGGACAGCTTACCAGGGTCACACCTGATCCCTGCTTTGTGCCCTTTATTTCGCCAACTTTGACAGCTTCTTTAGGGCAGCAGCCCTGCTGTGAAACTGCTAGTGCGATGTCCTCTTTGGAGACAGAATCGTCCAGACCGGTAATACGAATTTCCGTGCACTTAACCGGCCTGGAGATCCGTGCAAGATCCCCATCCAAGGCCTCTCTCAACTTCTCCGCCAGTAAGTCCGCCTTGGCACCACTGGTTTCGCCAGCGATCTCAAGAATGCGGGCACCAGTGGCTGCCTTGCGGAATCTAAGACTATTGATCCCGCAACTGCTGAGATCCACCTTGTCCTTCGCCTCCGCCAAGATCTTGGCGTACGTTACTCCCTTGTCCTCGGCTCCTGGCTGCATAGTTATGACAACTGCAGCTGACCGAGGAGTGCGCAGTTTTACACGAGCTGAGCGATTGGGACGCTTCGCTTGCGCGCCATCTTTAGGGGCCGATTTAGCCATCGGCGGTGATTTGGCCTTTTTGCTTTTCTTGGTCACTGTGGACCATCCCTCGTCCTTGCCAGTAGAGGCCGTCGGCAAATCCTCAGGCTGCCTCTGGGAGGCACCTGTATCAGCACCAGCAGCATTCTTCCTCCTTTTATTTTTCTGGCTCTTCTTGGGTTGAGGAGCTGGTTTAGGGGCTGGTTCAGCCTCCGGCTCACTCCTTTTCCCAGGAGCCGCCTCTTTGCGCTTCTCCGCCGCTAGAGGAGGACGCATTTGCTTTTCAGGGAGGAGCCTCTCCTCCATGCTTTCCAGGCGGGCGTTCAGCATGCTACCCACCTGTAGCATGATCGAACGTATTAGGTCCTCCTGTCCAAGATTGCCTCCTTTACTCGATGAGTGAGGAGGCTGGCTTGTACTCGCCTCAGGCTGCTTCGCTGCTTGAGGCGTCTCTTCAGCTTTCGCCAACTGAAGTTTTATATCAAGCAGCTCCTTCCGCAACTCTGCCAATTCCGTGCGCTGTCGCTCAACAACGGCCTGGAGCTTCGTTGTTTCCTCCGAGACAGTCGTCGAGCCCAGTTTCTCCACTGCAATTCTAATGGAAGCTGCTGATTCCTTAAGGGCCCTTATGCAGGTACCCTTAAGGTGGCCAGACTTTACAGCCACCAGCTCGATCACCTCCGTTGCTTCACCGACTTGTTTCACCAGATCAGCCACTGTTCCACTATCTGCCGTTCTACGCACAGGCGGAGCCACCACGCGCGTTGCCTTATGGCTGGCGACTTTGGCAGCGACTTCCTCTTCTACGAGCTTCTGTTTCACCTCTTTACGTAGGGCGTTAAGCTCCGCCTGAGCCTTGGCCATCCCTACGTACTTCCCCGTTGTAGGAGGACGCCCTCTACCTCTCTTCTCTCTCGACGCTACCGCAATAGCTTTGGCTGGAACTGCCTCGTCTTCGCTCGAGGCTGGTTCCGAGCCAAGCTCTTTCTCATGGCGACGCTTTCCACGGGCAGTCACCAAACTCCACAGTCGAGGATCCTCCTCGAAGGCCACGGTCCCACTACTGACACTGACCAACGACTCAGTGTCACTCGATAAGTCGAGCGACGCTCTCAACGACACTGTACTGCTGCAACCAGCAGCCGCTTCTCCGGCGTAACTGCGCACAATAGCGCCCGCCGAACGACCAACAACTACACAACGGTCTTGAAAACCGCTACCACCAACATCTTTTTTGTTTTTATTTTTGTTTTTAGTATTCTCCATATCAAATCCCACGAGTATGGGGGAAATAAAAGGTCACACCCGGCCAGTGCCCCCTGTAGCCGGGGAAGGGTACATACTACGGAGGTCCCCCGGTATCCGTAGGGTTTTATTTCGAGTTTTCCTTCTCTAAGACCGGCCAATTAAGGCAAGCCTCCTTCGGTCTGCACTGCCGCAACGTACCACCTTAACGCCCGATAAGGGGTCTCTGTAGCGACAGTACAGAACCGGCGGAAAGATGGCGTTATCTTTCCAGGCGGCAGGGTTAGTGCCGCCTCTCCCACTCAACACAACTCCTTGAAGGAGTTTATCCCTCGAAACAATCCCCCCCCCAACAACGGCGACTCGCCCGACCAGGACAACCAACTCCCCCCCATTCCAAACCCCTATACCCCTATTTCCCCCCCTGTGGCCTTAACTGCATCTATTTTAGAAAATAGACGAGTAAGACCACACCCCAAACCCAACCCTCCCAATCCTACCCCACCGACACGTCCTGAAAAGGACGATGACGGCGCCTGTGGTTTCTGTTGCGTCTATTTCTGAAGGAAATAGACCAATAACAGGCGGCACCTCGTGAAGGAAGTAACCACAGACTTGCCTTGGGGATCATCACGACTGTTGCGCTCTCCCCCAAGACCAAACGCCTCCTTACCCGCGAACCCCTGCGGCGTAAGGACGGTCCCGAGTTTCTCCAAAACCGGAGCTAGGCAGAACCAACTATTAATGGAGAAACCCTGGACCCGCCCAACCTAACCTAACCTAACCTAACCTAACCTAACCTAACCTAACCTAACCTAACCTAACCTAACCTAACCTAACCTAACCTAACCTAACCTTTTTTTTTTTTTTTTTTTTTTTTTTTTTTTTTTTTTTTTTTTTTTTTTTTTTTTTTTTTTGACCCAGGAAAATCCTTTATGGATACCACCCGCCCCGGGGGGGGGCGGGAGGTTATGTGGGAGTCACCCCCAGAAGGGGGCATACCCACTAAAAACCTGGGGTGTTCCTACATCTCGCTTGGGTAGGAGTTACGGGAACGCTTTCGCACACATCCGCAACTCCTACAGCGTTTGCCCTTGCGGGCCCTTCTCAATGAGGGCGGGCTGCAAGCCTCCGCTCCCCCTCCGCTTAAGGCGCCCCAGAACACTAAGGGCGCCTTCCAGCTCAGGACCTTGTATCGCGGGCGACAAACCCCCCGATTTGTCGCCCGTCGGTCCGTTAGGTCGGCATCCTAGCTAAATAAGCCCGACGACGCCGGCCTAGTCGCCTTTGGCGAATTGGGAGCGAGTTCGGATCTTGTTCTCGCTCCCGCTCCGCTGCCTCTTTCAACGACATTACTTCGTCGCTGAAAGTTACGACCGCACTCCAGGCCTCCTCACTTTCAGCCATAGCCGTAACTACAGCCGTCAAAGACAGGTCCTGCCCAATTTCTGCAGACATGGCAGCGCGGGGCTCTGCCCAGGCAGGGCACTCCTCGCGCGTATGTTGTGCTGTGTCTGTGACCCCTCCTCGGCAATGGTGGCAAGTCGTTGATGGTTCTCGTCCTACTACCTGGCACAAATATTTGCCGAAACATCCGTGGCCAGTCAGCATCTGCGCCAGGTGGTAGGTTACCGTGCCGTGTTTTCGGTCCACCCACTGTTTCAGAATGGGCCGAACTGCCTCCACTAGTTCCCGGCTAGCTCCCGGGATCTCCAATCGTGCCGTCCACTTCCGGAAGAGATCGTCACGTGCATCTTCCCTCCACTGCTCAATCTCCCTTGGATGCAGACGGTCGCCACTCTCTTGTGCCGCCACGCGCCTCCAGTAAACCGCCGCGAGTATCTCCGCTTCCAGTTCCCACGGCGGAGTACCGGCAAGCAGACACGCCCCTGTGTGAGACACCGTACGGTACGCTCGAGCTGCCCTGAGTGCCATGACGCGCTGTGGGCGCCGTAGCAGTGGCACGTTTCGGTCGCTCAGAGCGTCTGCCCATATAGGTGCTCCATATAGTGCCATCGAGCGCACTACACCAGCGTATAGGCGTCGACATGCTCCTCCCGGTCCCCCTATATTTGGGAGAATTCTGCCAAGCGCTCTCGCAGTGGCCACCAGCTTTGGTGCCAAGCGCCGAAAATGCTCATTGAACTTCCATCTGCCGTCAAGAACAATTCCTAAATACTTCATGGTCAATCCGACGGCAATGGAAGTTCCGCCCACCATGATAGCCGCTCCTTCAGGTGGCTTGTTCCGAGGCCCATGAAAGACTAGGGCTTCGGATTTATTCAGAGCCACTTCCAGCCCCAGGGTTCGAATGCGCTGCACCATCTGTGCAACGCTCGCTGTGGCAAGGTGTGCCGCCTCTCTGTGGGTGTTGCCGCGGGCCGTCACGAGAGTGTCGTCCGCATAGCATGTCACGCTCGCTCCCGGAAGTAAGGCTCCGCGTAACACCCAGTCGTATCCGATGTTCCACAGTAATGGCCCGAGGACTGAGCCCTGTGGAACACCGCACGACATTGCTCTTCTTCCCCCGCCGTCTTTTGTCGGATATGCGACTGCTCTACCGGCAAAGTAATCAGCCACGACCGCTCGCAGGTACCTTGGCACGCCATGATACTGCAGTGCAACCTTCACTGTCTCCCAGGGCAGAGTGTTGAATGCGTTAGAAATATCTAACGATACTGCCCACATCACTCCGCCCTGAGAGACCGCCTCCTCGGCAAGGTCTCTAACACGCGCGATGGCGCTTATTGTCGACCGGCCCCGGCGAAAGCCAAACTGCGCATCGTGTAGCCCTGGCTCCATGCACTCAACGAGGCGAGCAGCGAGCACACGCTCAAAAAGCTTGCTAACCTCGTCCAGCAACACGATGGGGCGGTAGGCCGACGGCATCTCAGCCGGGCGTCCATCTTTTCGAAGGAGGACGAGTTTTCCCGTCTTCCACGCTCGCGGGAATCGACCTTGTTCTAAACACGCTGAGAACAAGGCCCTCACCCACTCTTCCATCTCACCCAAAGCGAGCACCAAGGCGCGCCCGGGTACTCCATCTGGGCCTGGGGCGGTGTTCTTCGAACGGAGTTTCATAACAGCCACCCCAAATTCTACCTCAGTCACTGGAGGGGCCGCATCTTCCTCGTCTTCAACCACCGGTCGTGTAGGGGCCATCGGTGGCGGGGTCCACTCATCCCGATCGGGGAAGAGGGTGCTCACCACTCGCTCCAGAAGTTGTGGTTGGAGACTGCTCGTCAGTGGGGGGGCCCAAGGACGAAGTTTCTGTCGTACGACGCGATATGGTCTTCCCCACGGATCCCGATCGAGCGTCCCCAACCACTCCTCCCACGCCGCCTCCTTTGCCTCTGATATGGCCATCTGCAAGGCCTTACAGGCTGACCTGTAGGTTACGTACAGGCCATCTTCCTGTTCCTGGTCGCGTATCCTTCTCCTTCTATATCGCGAGAATTGGCGACGTGCAACAACGCAAGCTCTGCGCAACTCCCGAATTTCGGCGCGCCACCAATGCACTTGCCGCCGAGGCGGGAATGGTTTAGCCCTTGGCATCGATGCGTCACATACACGGGTTAGGGCTACCGTGAGTCTCTCCGCCTCGCTATCGACTTCTTCCATCAGAGTTGAGCCACTGGTCCAGGCTTCCACAACCGCTGCCTCCTTGGCAATCTCTCTCTCGAGTCGCCCCAGCACCCAGCGTGGGCCGTTTGCAACATGAGTCTGGGTATTGCTGCTCAGGACCGCAGGGGACGTGGAGACGTGATACCGAATGTATCGGTGATCCGACAAAGTCTCCACGTCCACCATCACTCTCCATTCCTGGACGCGGTGCATCAGGTGGGAGGATGCAAACGTTAAGTCAATTATGGACTCTCCCTGACGACGCACGCACGTGCTTTCTGCCCCCCTGTTGATGATTGTCAGTCCCATGGACGCCGACCAATCCACTAACGTCCTTCCCCGCAGGTCCGTTGCTGGAGATCCCCACGCCGTAGATTTTGCGTTGAAATCTCCAGCAACCAGCACGGGATAGGGGGACGCTTGCACAATCAGAGCTCCGACATCCACGAGCATTTGCTCAAAGTCAGCGAAACTCCGATTGGGTGAAAAGTATACCCCTATTACTCCAATTCCGCCAAGGACAGCTAGCACGCATCCCCGACCCCTCGATACTTTTTCAAAGGATGGGGAGCCAGCAGCAACCGGGGCTATGATGGCAACCAAGTCGTCGCGGTCACTCACCCAGTCATCACGGGTAGGGACCACGTATGGTTCGGACACCACAGCAACTTTTATGCCCCACTCTACCATGCTTTGGACCAAAAGGTCTTGAGCCCTGGCAGCGTGCATAATGTTCGCCTGCAGAAATGGAAGCGCCATCTAAACTGCGGTGTCCATCGGATCCTGCTCCGCTGGGCGCTGGGACTGCTGCGAGGCTTTGGGGCCCCGCTTAGCCTTCCCAGTTCTTTTGCGTTTTCTACCGCCTGTTTTCGGTCCCTTTTGGTGCCTGACTTTGGCATCGGGACACTCCTTCCCACCAATAGGGTGCGTTGCAGGCTTGCCAGCCGCTGTGCATATAGCGCAATGCGGCTGAGCCTGACAGTCCCGCGCCCTATGGCCAGGCTTTCCGCAGCGGTAACAGAGACTGCTACGGTCCACCCCAACAGCACATTTGCTTCCGACATGGCCAGTCTCGAGGCATCTGTAGCACCTCAGAGGCAATCGGTCGAGTAACACCACCCGCGCTGATATCCAGCCAACTTTGAGCCGGCCAGCATCAACCACCTTCCTGGCAGCTGCAACAGGGCAGCTCAGCCACAGCGAGCCACGAGGGTCTATCGAGCCAACCTTGATGCTTTCGGCACAGCAGCCACCCTCGGTAGCCAGGGCCGCCGCAACTTCTTGCGCCGATACGGAGTCATCTAGTCCTGTGACTCGTATATCAGCGCGCATCACCGGCCGTTGCACTCGTACTGCGTCAGCGCTCAGGGCCTCCCTGAGTTTCTCCGCTAGGGAGTCGGCTTTTCCAGCACCTTCGACACCGGGAACCTCCAGCATCCGAGCTCCTGTTGCCGTCTTCCTAAACCGCAACTCTTCAATGCCGAGGCTCTTGAGGTCGACACGGTCTTTGGCCTCCTTAAGAAGAGCTGCGTAGGTCACGCCATTCTCCTCGGCACCAGGCTGCAGCGTAAGAGTGACAGCTGCCGAGCGAGGGGGCCGGAGTTTGGGCTTTGGAGTAGCAGGTGCAGGAGCATCAGCCGCTCTTTTGTCCGTCACTGGAGTTCTTTTCTTGGCACCTTTCTTGGTCACCGTTCTCCATTTACCGCTTTGAGATGGTGGCTCAGGGAGTGACGAGCTTGGCTCTTTCACTGAGGCCGCCTCTTTTGCCGCCAGGCTTCCCTTCTTCGGTTTCCCTTTAGTTTCAGGGGTAGGGCCGACAGGGGTTTTGTTCGTAGCCGACGAAGACGTAGCTACTGGCTTCGTGCGCACAGGGACAGCCTTAGCTCCCTGTTCTCGGGCTCTATCCGCAGCCAGTGGAGGCCTCAGGCGTGCTTCTGGAAGGAGTCTACCCTCTAGAGCCTCCAGCCTTGCGTTCATCATCGTCCCGACCTGGACCATGATGGCATGCGACAACCCCTCCACGTCCAACTGGTGAGCACCATCTCGTGGCTGCGTTATGGGTGGGGCCTGCCGCAACTCTGCTCTCATCTCCGAAAACTCCTTACGGAGTGCGGCGAGCTCCGCTTGCAATCGGGCGTTATCCATCTGCAACTTGGCCGTCTCCTCTGAAATAGAGCGCTTGCGTAGCACTTCTACTGCCTCCACGATAAACTGAGAAGCCTCATTGAGAGACCTCTGGTATGGACCACTTAGATTACTGGATTTGCGGGACACCGTCTTGATAATTTTCACGCAATCCAGCACCTGTTTGTTGAGGGATGACGCAATTTGGTCATCAACCTCACCCGCCAAGAGCCCAGCCATACGCGAAGGGAGCGTGACTCGGGTCTTACGAACCTTCTCCGCTGCCTGCGTCACCTCCTCTGCGGCGTCGCGGAGAAAATCCTCTCGCTTGGCTGCAACTATCGCCTGTTTCGCCTTGGCCCAGCCTATATACTGCCCAGTAGTGGGCGGGCGGCCTCTGCCTCTTGTTGATTTCGTCACTTTAGGTGACGACGTCGTTCCCATCTCCGTAGTCAAGGCCGATTCCGAGTCTGACTCAGAGCCTATCACTTCCGGCTCGCCTGGTCTCTTTCTCCTCGGCCAGAACCGGCGGTCATCGTCCTCGTTGAGGGATGCCACCGTCTCAAAACTCCTGTCGGTGTCTGAGTCCGACAGGCGTGACACTACCACTCGTAGCTCCCTGCTACTATTTCTGCTCCCACTTCTGCTTCTATCACGAGAGCACCTTTCCTGCAAGCGAGCCGAAACCCGAAGGGATTCATCTCGCACCTTTGCAACCGCACCCTGCGCAGATGCGCCAACCACCGTCTCCTCATGACCAGAACGGCCAACACCTTCACCTTCGTCTGTTTTGTTTAAAGATTTTTCCATAACTGTTCCCACGATTATGGGGGATATAAAAGGTCACACCCGGCCAGTGCCCCCTGTGGCCGGGGAAGGGTACATACTGACGGAGGTCCCCTGGTATCCGTAGGGTTTTGTTTCGTGTTTTCCTTCACTGTGACTGGCCAATTAAGGCGAGCCCCCTCGATGTGTACTGCCCCAACATACCACCTTGACGCCCGACAAGGGGTCGCTGAAGGGACAGCACAGAATCGGTCGAAAAGGCGGCGGAACCTTTCCAGGCGGCAGGGTTAGTGCCGCCTCACCCAACACAACAACAGCTTCCTCCTCCTCTGTATAACAGACTCGGAGAAGCCTCTCCTTCGCAAAACAAACCCCCCAGCAACGGCGACTCGCCCACCCAAGCAACCAACTGCCCCCCTTCCAAAAACCCCTATCCCCTATTCCCCCCCTGTGGCCACAGAAGACCACATCCCCAACCCAACCCTCCCAAGCCTACCCCACCGACACGTCCTGAAAAGGACGATGCCGGCGCCTGTGGTTTCTGTTGCGTCTATTTCTGAAGGAAATAGACCAATAACAGGCGGCACCTCGTGAAGGAAGTAACCACAGACTTGCCTTGGGGATCATCACGACTGTTGCGCTCTCCCCCAAGACCAAACGCCTCCTTACCCGCAAACCCCTGCGGCGTAAGGACGGCCCTGAGTTTGTTCAAAACCGGAGCTAGGCAGAACCAACTATTAATGGACAAACCCAGGACCCGCCCAACCTAACCTAACCTAACCTAACCTAACCTAACCTAACCTTTTTTTTTTTTTTTTTTTTGACGCTGGGAAAAATGCGTTACGCATGCCCCCCCATTGGGGGATGGGGGGGGTATGTGGGACTCCCGGCCCAGAGAGGGCCGGTATACCCACTAAACGACCCAGCGGCACTCCCGCATCGTCTACATGGAGGAGGACTGGGAATCCGGCAGAGCCTTTACATCCAGTCCCCCGCCGACGACCGCCCGCCTTTACAGCGGGGCCTTCACGCCCCTCCTTGCATGGAGGGGCCCGGGAACGACCGTGAGTGCTCGGCCGCTCCCGCCCGACGGGGTGGTGAATATGTGCAATGCGGGAGAGGGCGCCCCCGCGCCTGTCTCCCGCTATTCACCACCATGGGGAGGGACGACGACTATAATTGTCGTCTTCTCCTGCCCCTTCTCCGCCTACGCAGCGGCGCTGCAAGAGGGTCCTCCTCCCGCGCGCGCTCTGCCGCCTCCTTTTGTGACATCACCTCCTCACAGAAGGAGGCGACCGCTGCCCACGCCTCCTCACTTCCCAGCATGGAGTTGACCACGCTGGGAAGCGAGAGGTCCGGCCCGACAACCGCCACCAAGCCGCGGCGCGGCTCGGACCACGACGGGCACCCCTCGAGGGTGTGCTGCGCCGTGTCCTCCGCCGCGCCACAGTCGTGGCACGACGGGGCCTCCTCTCTCCCGATTCGGTGCAGGTAAGATCCGAAGCATCCATGCCCGGACAATACCTGCACTAGACGGAACGAGAGGAAGCCGTGGGGCCGCTCGAGCCAATCTCGTAGGATCGGCCCGAGTGCGTCCAACGTCCGGCGGCCAAACACGGCGGAGGCGAGGTCCTCCGTCCAGTGTTGGACGATCGCGTCCCTCGCCTGCCGTCGGACGGCCTCCCGCTCTTCCGGGGCGGGACGCTCCCCGAGCGCCCTACGCCCCGCCGTCCATTCGTACACTCTGGCGAGCACCCATGCCTCGAGCTCCCAAGGAGGGGTGCCCGCCAGAGCGCACGCCGCCGCGAAGCTTACCGAGCGGTAAGCCCGCGCCACCCGCTGCGCGATGGCCCTTTGGGGCCTGCGGATCGCAGCGGCGTTCTCCCTCCTTTGGAGGGAGTCCGCCCAGATTGGGGCCCCGTAGAGGGCCATACTTTTTAAGATGCCAGCATACAGCTGCCGGCATCGTGCTTTTGGCCCCCCCAGGTTCGGGAGGAGCCAGGAAAGCGTGCCCGCGACCTTTAGCAGGCGCTCCGACAGCCCGCTGAAGTGCGGGCCGAAGCGCCACCTGCTGTCGAGCACCAGACCCAGATATTTCATCTGGGTCTTGAGCTCGACCCTGACGCCCTCAACGATGATGTGGGCATCGGTGGGGATGCGCTGCCGAGGTCCGTGGAAGAAAACGGCCTCGGTCTTATGCAGCGCCACCCTCAATCCTAGCCGGCGAATCCTTCCTGCAACCAGGGATCCGCCGGCCGAGGCCAAGCTCGCCGCCTCTCTGAAGCTACTCCCCCGGGCAGTGAGGAGAGTGTCATCCGCGTAGCAGATGACACTCGTGCCACGGAGGAGAGCTCCCCGCAGGAAACCTAACCTAACCTTTTTTTTTTTTTTTTTTTTTTTTTTTTTTTTTTTTTTTTTTTTTTTTTTTTTTTACGTCAGGAAATCCTTTATGGATACCCCTCGCCCCCGGGGGGGAGCGGGGGGTTATGTGGGAGTCACCCCCAAAAATGGGGGCATACCCACTAAAACCTGACGGGGTTCCATCTTTCGCCATGGTGTCGGGGCTATGGGCACGCGTTAGCACTCTTCCACGGCCCCGACGGCGTTGGCTCGTTGGAGCCCCTCCGAGTGAGGTGAGGCGGCTGCCTCCAACCTGGTCTCCCTCAGAGAGAGAGAGGCGCGCGGAACCTCCACGCGCGCCATCTCCTGGCCTTTCATGGACGGCGACACCCCCCGGTGCCACCGTCACGGCCGTTTCTGTGTGCCAACCACTCCGCTAAGCGTGGAGTGGTTGTTATCCACCTGAATTTTAGGGCCAACTAACCAGTTTCCATGTGCGGCCCCTCCGTTTGTTCGGAGGCGCCGCTGGTAGCTCCTGGTTCTGAGACCGGGTTGGCCCTACTAGTCCCTCTCCTCCTTGGGTTAGGAGGGGTGCACACCTTGCTGCCGAGCCTATGTGCCGATGGCTTGCCTGCAGCAGCACAGATCGAGCACATAGGCGTTGCCGAACATCCAGAAGATTTGTGTCCGACCTGACCGCACCTGTAGCACTCTTCGCTGCGGTCAGTCTTCTCTGTGCATTGAGCACGCACATGTCCGCTTAAGAGACAGCGGTAACACCTTAGCGGTCTGGGCTGCAGGATTTCCGCTCTTGCAGAAACCCAGCCAACCAGCAATCTGCCCTCACTCCCAATTTTCTTGGCGGCCGCCACTGGACAGCTTACCAGGGTCACACCTGATCCCTGTTTTGTGCCCTTTATTTCGCCGACTTTGACAGCTTCTTTAGAGCAGGAGCCCTGCTGTGAAACTGCTAGTGCGATGTCCTCTTTGGCGACAGAATCGTCCAGACCGGTAACACGAATTTCCGTGCACTTAACCGGCCTGGAGATCCGTGCAAGATCCCCATCCAAAGCCTCTCTCAATTTTTCCGCCAGCAAATCCGCCTTGGCACCACTGGTTTCGCCAGCGATCTCAAGAATGCGGGCACCAGTGGCTGCCTTGCGGAATCTCAGACTATTGATCCCGCAACTGCTCAGATCCACCTTGTCCTTCGCCTCCGCCAAGATCTTGGCGTACGTTACTCCCTTGTCCTCGGCTCCTGGCTGCATAGTTATGACAACTGCAGCTGACCGAGGAGTGCGCAGTTTTACACGAGCTGAGCGATTGGGACGTTTCGTTTGCGCACCACCTTTAGGGGCCGATTCAGCCATTGGCGGTGATTTGGCCTTTTTGTTCTTCTTGGTCACTGTGGACCATCCCTCATCCTTGCCAGTAGATGCCGTCGGCAAATCCTCAGGCTGCCTCTGGGAGGCACCTGTAGCAGCACCAGCAGCATTCTTCATCTTTTTGTTTTTCTGGCTCTTCTTGGGTTGAGGAGCTGGTTTGGGGGCTGGTTCAGCCTCCGGCTCACTCTTTTTCCCAGGAGCCGCCTCTTTGCGCTTCTCCGCCGCTAGAGGAGGACGCATTTGCTTTTCAGGGAGAAGCCTCTCCTCCATGCTTTCCAGGCGGGCGTTCAACATGCTACCCACCTGTAGCATGATGGAACGTATCAGGTCCTCCTGTCCTCCATTACTCGGTGAGTGAGGAGGCTGACTCTTACACGCCTCTGACTGCTTCGCTGCTTGAGGCGTCTCTTCAGCTTTCGCCAACCGAAGTTTTATATCGAGCAGCTCCTTGCGCAACTCTGCCAATTCCGAGCGCTGTCGCTCAACAACGGCCTGGAGCTTCGTTGTTTCCTCCGAGACAGAAGTCGAGCCCAGTTTCTCCACTGCAGTTCTAATGGAGGCTGCTGATTCTTTAAGGGCCCTTATGCAGGTACCCTTAAGGTGGCCAGACTTTACAGCCACCAGCTCGATCACCTCCGTTGCTTCACCGACTTGTTTTACCAGATCGGCCACTGTTCCATTATCTGCTGTTCGACGCACAGGCGGAGCCACCACCCGCGTTGCCTTATGGCTGGCGACTTTGGCAGCGACTTCCTCTTCTACGAGCTTCTGTTTCACCTCTTTACGTAGGGCGTTGAGCTCCGCCTGAGCCTTGGCCATCCCTACGTACTTCCCCGTTGTAGGAGGACGCCCTCTACCTCTCTTCTCTCTCGACGCTACCAAGATGGCTTTGGCCGGAACTGCCTCGTCGTCGCTCGAGGCTGGTTCCGTTCCGATCTCCTTCTCGTGGCGACGCTTTCCTCGGGCAGTCACCATACTCCACAGTCGAGGATCCTCCTCGAAGGCCACGGTCCCACTGCTGACACTGACCATCGACTCAGTGTCGCTCGACAAGTCGAGCGACGCTCTTAGCGACACTGCACTGCTGCAACCAGCAGCCGCTTCTCCGGCGTAACTGCGCACAATAGCGCCCGCCGAACGACCAACAACAACACAACGGTCTTGAAAACCGCTACCACCAACATCTTTTTTGTTTTTATTGTTCTCCATATCAAATCCCACGAGTATGGGGGAAATAGGAGGTCACACCCGGCCAGTGCCCCCTGTGGCCGGGGAAGGGTACATACTACGGAGGTCCCCCGGTATCCGTAGGGTTTTGTTTCGAGTTTTCCTTCTCTAAGACCGGCCAATTAAGGCAAGCCTCCTTCGGTCTGTACTGCCACAACATACCCCCTGACGCCCGACAAGAGGTCGCTGAAGTGGCAGCACAGAACCGGTCGGAAAGGCGGCGAAACCTTCCCAGACGGCAGGGTTAGTGCCGTCTCGCCCAACACCACAACAAACAGCTTCCTCCTCCTCTGCAAGCAGACTCGGAGAAGCCTCCCTCTTCAACAAACCCCCCCAACAACGGCGACACGCCCGACCCAAAACGACCAACAACCCCCCCGATCCAACAACCCCTATAACCCCTATTTCCCCCCCTGTGGCCTTAACTACGTCTATTTCAGAAAATAGACGAGTAAGACCACATCCCCAAACCCAACCCTCCCAAGCCTACCCCACCGACACGTCCTGAAAAGGACGATGCCGGCGCCTGTGGTTTCTGTTGCGTCTATTTCTGAAGGAAATAGACCAATAACAGGCGGCACCTCGTGAAGGAAGTAACCACAGACTTGCCTTGGGGATCATCACGACTGTTGCGCTCTCCCCCAAGACCAAACGCCTCCTTACCCGCGAACCCCTGCGGCGTAAGGACGGCCCTGAGTTTGTCCAAAACCGGAGCTAGGCAGAACCAACTATTAATGGACAAACCCAGGACCCGCCCAAACCTAACCTAACCTAACCTAACCTAACCTAACCTAACCTAACCTAACCAACCGTGAACCAATAGATATCAGAGAGACATATATATACCAAATCATACCTATACAATAGTACTTTGATAATTTATAAAACTTACATTCAAATATATCCGATAACACCTTCAAAAAAAATAAATAGTGCAAAAAAGTGCCTCACTGTAATCACGCAAAGTGGCAATTATAGTCCTTTTTGGATTACTTTCGGCCTAGAAACAAATCCAAGCATAACTTTTTACTGGATCAACTTTTTCGGGATTTTCTTAGGAATTCGTGTTGTGGGAAGCCATGGCACCATCCCCCGCTGAAACTCCGCCCCTGCCAGCTTCCGCGGAGGAAGTAAAAGACTTGGAAACTTTTTCAACATCGGTCGGAAAATTAGTGTCTTGCATTAACACGGCAGTAAATGAGGGAAAGAGTGTGACGGCGTCCAACAAGCGTCTCATCAGCGCCGCAGCCGAGGAGATACGGAGAGCAACACGATTGCTCTCAACTCTCGCCAGTATCTCACCGGCGGCGACTTCAATGGGACCCTCTGAAGCGGGCCCTTCTAGCGGTCTTACCCGGGACATTGTCGCCTGTGTCCGGGAAGAAATCCGTGGGGAAATGGCCCAGCTGAAGAGCTTGGTCGTCTCACAAACTCGAACATACTCCCAAGCTGCTCGTGGAGAACCAGCACCTTCTCAAGCTACTCCTCGCCCCGTTCCGCCACCAACCGCGTCTAAAACCAAACCAGCAATCATTATTACACCCAAGTGTGAAATAAAGTCAAAACAGGACTCCATTGAAGCTTTTAAAAAGAGCATCAGCTACAGAGCTTCTACATACGCACCAGCTCGCGTGCAGGCTGTGTCCAACGGCAAACTGCGCGTAGAGTTCGATAGCTCTGATCAGCTCGAGGACACTCTGAAGCGCCTCTCGAACTCCGAAAAAGTCAGTGCAGAACCCGCTCGCAAACTGTGCCCGATGGTTATTCTCAAGGGGATATCCAGGGATGTTCCCTCTGAGGAAATCGTCGGCATACTGAAGGCACAAAACAGGGAACTCACTGACATAATCGAAACCGATGAAGATTTGCGCCTACGCTTCAAAAGGGACAACCGAAGCCCCGCATTCTACAACGCGGTTTTCTTGGCGCGCCCACGTGTCTATCGAGTTATGATGGACATGGTCCGGGTAAGCCTCGATCACCAGCGCGTTCATGTGGACGACTTTAGTCCATTTATCCAGTGCCACAAGTGTCTTCAATTTGGACATATGAAGTCCAAATGCTCATCCACAGCCGCTTCCCCATGCGCTCACTGTGCGGCCACCGGACACAGCATGGATAGCTGCGAACTCCGTGAAAAAGCCCTCACAGCGAAGTGCATCAATTGCACGTCGCATAATGATAAATTCAAGACCAAGTTCGACACCAGACACCGCGCCAATTCAGACAGTTGTCCTAGACTGCGCGTGATGAGAGATAAAATTCTCAGCCGTGTCGACTACGGATTCTAATAAATCATGTGTTAATTTTAAGGTTCGTATTTAGTGTATTTTGTATATATCTTTATATTTTATATATTTGAAAAAAAAAAAAAAAAAAAAAAAAAAAAAAAAAAAAGTTATAAATATATTCTGGTAATAAGAATATTTGTAATGATTGGTCGCATAGGCAGTCATGCATTTAATGTATGTTCTCAGTGAACAGTCATATTAAACTTTGTGAAAAGATGTGAATCCGAGTCGAGTATCTAATCGCACGGTCCGGATTTAATATCTTCATTCTATGTAAATTGTGAATTATACTGAAAAAGTGTTTAAATAATATATTTTAAGAATAATATTCATTATTACTATTTTTATTATTCTAACTGATTCAAGCAACTTAAATTAATAATAGTATATTATATTAGTAAAAGATATTTTATGTAGGTAGTTCATGTATAGAAACATGTTCTCGGTAAAACATCTTAAATAATTAAAATTGTAAGAGATTTGAATTTGGGCTGAGTATCCAATAGCACGGTCCGGATTCAAAATCTTTATTTTATTTAACTGTGTTACAATATAAAAACTTAAATAAATAACTTTCCTTCATAAAAATAATGTAATGTTCTGTTCCACGAGGGCCTTTAGTCGGATCGAGTATCCAATAGCACGATTCGGCTGAAGTACCCTTGAAAGTGAAAACTAGAAATAAGTGTAATAATTTAAACAGTGAGCGCTAAAATTTTAAAATTGTGAACCAAATTTAAAAAAAAAAAAAAAAAAACCTAACCTAACCTAACCTAACCTAACCTAACCTAACCTAACCTAACCTAACCTAACCTAACCTAACCTAACCTAACCTAACCTAACCTAACCTAACCTAACCTAACCTAACCAGAGCCGCCAGAACTAGCTGGGGTCTCCATCCAGAGGTCATCCGCACGATTTACAGGGCAACGGTAGAACCTGTCATCATGTATGCGGCTAGCGTATGGGCTCCGGCTACGGAGAAACTCTGCATCCAAAAGCAGCTGAACGTGGTTCAGCGGGGCTTTGTTCAAAAGCTGACAAAAGCGTACCGCACCGTCTCCCTGAACTCAGGACTAGCGCTTGCCGGAATACTCCCACTCGACCTTCGAATACAGGAGGCCGCTACCCTGTATGAGGTAAAGAGAGGAGTACCCTGGCCGGCGCTGAGAGACAGGGAGGTGGAAGCGATGGTACCATATTCGCAAACAAAGCACCCAGCGGAGAGCGTCAATCTGAGCTTCATTAGCCTGATCGACCAAGACCAAGTCGACCTGCATAACACCCAAGCAGTACGCATATACACTGACGGCAGCAAAATTGAGGGTGAGGTCGGAGCTGCACTATCCATTTGGAATGGTGAAGCCGAGACCAAAGCCCTCAAACTTAAGCTGCCGTCGTACTGCACAGTGTATCAGGCAGAGCTCCTGGCCATATGCAGAGCAACAAAGGAGATCCTGAAGCGCTCAGAAAGGTCGTTTGGTATCTACAGCGACTCTAGGTCGGCGCTGGAAACTGTGACAAGCCAAAGCTCCCTCCATCCCTTAGCCGAGGAGGCTCGTGACAACATCCACTTGAGCAGAATCCAGAATAAAGAAATTACTTTATTCTGGATCAAAGCCCACGCGGGATTGGAGGGGAATGAGCGAGCAGACCAGCTGGCGAAGGAAGCGGCAACGAACACGAAGAGGCGCCCCGACTATGACCTTTGCCCGGTTTCATTCGTCAAGCGACAGATCCGTCTGGAATCGCTTGAAGAATGGAACCGGAGATACAAGTCGGGTACCACAGCGAGCGTCACCAAACTCTTCCTCCCAGATGCTATACTAGCATACCAAGTAGCGCGTAAGTACGAACCCAGTAGCATTATGACGCAGGTTCTGACTGGACACGGAGGATTCTCCGAGTACTTGTACCGATTCAAGTGCAAGGAGAGCCCTTCGTGTATCTGTGACCCTGCAGTAGATGAAACGGTAGTCCATATACTCTTCGATTGTCCTGTTTATTCCCAAAAGAGATACGAGGCTGAGCAAATCCTAGATGTAAAACTTATAAAAGAAAATGTAGGTATATTTATGGTTAAAAAGGAATTACGAAACAATTTTATAAACTATTGTACTGAAATTGCAAACAAAGTAATAATAAGAAATAAATAGGTATAGGATATATGGTGACTATATATTTGATAATATATAAAATCAGCATAAACAAAATAATAGATATAAATAAGTAAGTAGAAATAGTACAGTAGAAATAATTGTAAGTAAATAGCCAAATAAGATAAAAACATGTTAAAAATAAGAAGTTAGTATATAAGTACTCAGTATGTATAATAATAGACCTAGTAATAATTAAGACTTAAAATAATGTAACTAACTGTAAGAAATAATGTAATAGAAAGTAAGATAAGATTCCCTAGACTGTAAGAGATTGTAGTTAAATTCGTAGCTGTTGAAAGAATGAAAAAGAGAATGGAATGATTGGAAAATAAAATTGAGTGAAAAAGAGAAATGAATGAAAAAGAGACCTTGAGAATGCACGTATTAAACTAGCTCCCTTTAAACCCCCTCTGGGTAGGAAAAAATGTACCCCTAGAATTAAATAAAAATAAAGTAAATAAAGACTTTGACGCCACACGTCAAAGGTTGAACGAGAAAAAAAAAAAAAAAAAAAAAAAAAAAAAAAAAAAAAAAAAACCTAACCTAACCTAACCTAACCTAACCTAACCTAACCTAACCTTTTTTTTTTTTTTTTTTTTTTTTTTTTACGTCAGGAAATCCTTTATGGATACCCCTCGCCCCCGGGGGGGAGCGGGGGGTTATGTGGGAGTCACCCCCAGAATGGGGGCATACCCACTAAAACCTGACGGGGTTCCCTCTGAACGCCATGGTGCCGGGGCTATGGGCACGCTTTCGCACTCTTCCACGGCCCCGGCGGCGTCGGCTCTATCAGAGCCCCTCCGACTGGTTAGGCGACTGCCTTCCACCTAGTCTCTTTTTAGAGAGGCGTGCGGAACACCCACGCACGCCACCTCTTGGCCTTTCACGGACGGCAGCACCCCCCGGTGCTACCGTCACGGCCGTTGTTATGGAGGGTGAAGATCCCCGAGGAACCTCCTCCTCCGGCGCCCAGTTCTTCTACTGCGAATAGGATCAGTAGCCAGAGCTTCTCTTTCTCTCTCCGCATGTTCCTTCTCTTGTAGTACTTCTTCGCAGAAGCTCAATACCGCCATCCATGCTCCCTCCCTCTCGACCATAGCCCTGACCACACTTATGAGTGTGAGGTCATTTCCGATTTCCCTCGCAAGCTCAGACCTTTGTGAGGCCCATGCTGGACATTCCTCTAAAGTGTGTTGAGCTGTGTCTTCTGACTGTGTGCAGTGGTGGCACTCCGCTGTTGGCTCCCTCCCAACTCTTTTTAGATACTTCCCGAAACAACCATGCCCCGAGAGCATCTGAGTGAGTCGAAAGGTCATTGTACCATGCTCCCTCTTCAGCCATTGTCTCAGGTTTGGACGGACCGCCTCAATGGTTCGTAGGCCAGCTCTAGGCTGAGACAGCCTGCTGATCCACTCGTCTAAAAGAACGTTGTAAATCTCGTGCCTCTGTCTTTCCACTTCTCTGGCAGCTGGTCTTTGTCCCCGCTGCTCCTCTTGTTTCCGCCAGAAATATACCGACGCCAGCCCTCTCGCATCCAAATCCCATGGAAGAGATCCAGCCAGTGCACATGCCGCTTCAAATGAGACTGTGCGGTAGCCTCGAACTACTCTCAGCGCCATCACTCTCTGGGGATTTCTCAAGAAAGTGATGTTCTGGCTGCTGAGAGCAGTATACCACACAGGAGCTCCGTACATGGCCATGGACCTAACTACGCCCATGAAGAGCCTACGGCAACCGGCTTTGGCACCTCTCAAATTTGGCAGTATTCCCGCTAGCGCTGCCGCTGTCCTCACCAACTTTGGCGAGAGTCTCTCAAAGTGGGTTTTAAAGTCCCATCGGCTATCGAGGACGACTCCTAGGTACTTCATCGTCGACTCGACGCCGATGCGGACACCTCCAACAATGATGTGTGACCCTGCCGGCGGCTTCTTTCGGGGCCCGTGAAAGCATAGTGCCTCCGACTTATTTAGAGCCACCTCAAGACCCAGCCTCTTAATTCGGCCCACTACTTGCGCCACTCCTGCAGTAGCAAGCAAGGACGCCTCTCTGTAGGTTTTTCCCCGAGCGGTGACCAACGTGTCGTCAGCATAACACGTCACGCTTATACCCCACAGATTAGCGCCCCGCAGCACCCAATCATATCCGATGTTCCACAGGAGCGGTCCTAGGACCGAGCCCTGTGGAACACCGCACCACATCCTGTGCCTAATCCACCCTTCCTGCGTCTTCAACGTTATATAACGTTGATTTAGGTAGTCCTCAATGATTTTGAGGAGATAGCAGGGCACTCGGTGGTACTTTAAAGCCGCCACTATGCAGCTCCAGGGCAAGGTATTGAATGCATTAGCGATGTCAAGAGACACCGCTAATATCACCTCGCCTCTGGAGACAGCTTCCTCCGATAGAGACTTTATTCGAAGGATTGCGTCGATAGTGGACCGCCCCCTTCGAAACCCATACTGGTTTTCATCCAGGTTTGGTCCGACCTGGTTCAGATGGCCCATGAGGCGACAAGCGATAATACGCTCGAACAGCTTTGCCACCTCATCAAGCAGGACAATTGGGCGATATGCCGAAGGCGAGTCTGCTGGCCGGCCCTCTTTCTTCAGAAGAACAAGATGACCTGTCTTCCACTGAACGGGAAAAGATCCCTGCTCCAGGCACGCATCATAAAGACCTCTGAGGCGAGGCCCGAGAGTTTTCAACGCTATCACCCATGCTCGACCTGGAAGCCCGTCAGGACCGGGTGCTGTATTTTTAGCGCTGAGACGTTTCACTGCCATTTTTAGCTCCACTTCGGACACTTCTGGAACTTCAGTGTCCTCATCGAGCTCCTCTTGCGACGATACCATCGCCGGTGGTGAATGTTCCTCTCTGACTGGGAACAGAGTTGTTACCACCCTATCCAGCAGAAGAGGCTCCATCGTCTGAGTCAAGGGCGGCGTCCACGGACGAAGCTTCCCCCTAACCATCCTATACGGTGTCCCCCACGGATCTCGGTTCAGGGTTTCTAAGAGTTCGTCTCGGGAGTCGCCCTTGGACTGGGCAATGGCGAGTTGGAGAGCTAGTTTGGCTTCTTTGTACCGGTTATACGCTCGAAGCTCCAGCTCTTCATCGCGAATTCGTCTCCGTCGAAATCTGGCGTGCTCTCTCCTAGCTGCCACACACTCAACACGAAGCTGTGAGAGCTCCGCAGACCACCAATAGACTTGCCGTTTTGGTGGATGTGGTCCGACCCTGGGCATAGCCACATCGCAGATTTGCGTCATGGCCATGCTAAACCAATCCACCTCTTCTTGGACATCCACTCTCAACAATGCAGAGGGTGCCGTCACCCATGCCTGAACCAAAGAGGCTTCCTCGAGCAAGCTTCGATCAAGGCGTTTCAATGCCCATCGGGGGCTGTCCCTTTGCATTGCACTTCTATTGGAGCCGTTTGGGGTATAAGATATAGAGGCAATCTCGAACCGAATATACCGGTGGTCCGATAAGGACTCTACCCCCGCCATCACCTCCCATTCGTTTACACGACGTGCCAAGTTCGGACTTGCAAACGAGACGTCGACGATAGACTCCCCATTTGAGCGCACGCAAGTGCTAACCGACCCTCGGTTCAAGATAACCAGTCCGTTGACCAAGGCCCACTCCTCCAGGATATCACCACGAGAATTGGTGACAGGCGATCCCCAAGCAGCAGACTTAGCATTTAGATCGCCAAGCAGTAGCACAGGATATGGGTGGCTCTGCGCAACAAGAGCCCTGACGTCAACGAGATAATTCTCGAAATCTGCAAGAACTCTGTTGGGCGAGAAGTATACAGCCACCACCATTACTCCTCTAATGAGGGCTGCAACACAGCCTTTTCCCCTTACAACCCTGTCGATCGGCACGCCTTTCGCTATCACAGCAACGATGCCATCCCTGTCCCCTACCCAGTTGTCTCTGGGAGGGATCAGGTATGGTTCCGAGACCGCCACAACATCAATCAACCACTCCGCCATGCTCTGGGTCATAAGATCCTGAGCCCTGGCGGAGTGGTTGAGATTCGCCTGAAGAAAGCGTAGGGCCATCCTAACCTGTTTCCATAGTAACCCTCTCATCCCCCGTTTGAGACGGGGGGCAGCTTGTAGCTGTCGTTGCAGTGGCTGGGGTGTCCGCAGCCTTTGGCGTCCTTCTCCTCTTTGATTTAGGAGGAACGCATGACTTACTGCCCAGTCTGTGAGCTGACGGTTTATTGGCAGCTGCACACACTGAGCACTTGGGCGTTGCAGAACACGCCGACGACTTATGCCCTGTTTTGCCACAACGATAGCATTCATCACTGCGGTCATGCTCTGCAGTACACTGAGCGCGGACATGGCCCGTTTCCAAACAGCGGTAACATCGAAGCGGTCTAGGCTGTACTATTTCAACCCTGGCTGATACCCAGCCGACCAGCAAACGACCTTCCTCAGTAAGTTTTTTGGCGGCTGCAACCGGGCAGCTCACAAGTGTTATACCGGTTCCTTGGTAGTTGCGCCTAATCTCACCTACTTTAACCGTCTCTGCCAGACAACTCCCTCGCTGTGCTATAGCAGCTGCAATGTCTTCTTTACTCACAGAATCATCCAGCCCAGAGATTCTGAATTCCGCGCATTTTGTGGGTCTTGAAATTCGGGCTACCTCCTCTCCCAAAGCCTCTCTCAATTTCTGGGCCAGAGAGTCTGCCTTTTCACCGCTAGCATCACCCGCAGCCACTTCCAGGATCCGAGCTCCTGTTGCGGCCTTACGAAATCGCAGGCTGCTGATACCGCAACTACTAAGGTCAACTTTTTCCTTAGCTGCTGATAGTAAGTGGGCATATGTTGCCCCCCTCTCCTCGGCTCCTGGCTGCAGAGTGATGACCACTGCTGCAGACCGAGGAGGCCGCAACTTAACCTTCGTTTTTCCCTGACTAGCAGTTTTTGCGGTTTTCTGCGCTGTACCAGGCTGTTTAGCTGCAGCTTTCTGCTTCTTCTTTTTACCTCTGGTGACTGTTGACCACCCTTCATCCGCAGTCTCCGCCACTGGAGGTTTACTCTGCGGGGGCATTGCTGCTTCTTCTGCAAGTTCTACCTTCTTTTTACCCTTGCCTTTGCCCTTGGAGGATTGTAATGAGGGTTTTGGCGCTTCAGGTGCAGGAGAATCCTCAGTAGCGGTAGCTGCAGCAGCTGCCCTCTTGCGTAGGTCTGCAGCCAATGGAGGCCTGATCCTTTTTTCCGGGAGAAGTCGCTCCTCCATTCCCTCAAATCGCGCATTTATCATACTGCCCACTTGTAGCAGAATTGTCCGCGTCAGCTCTTCTTGCTGGCGGTTGCTATCGTTGTGGGTAGAAGACGATGGCTGCTTAGCCCTCTTCTCTGGCTGGTGTGTTTCAGCCGACGGCAGATCTTCCATGGCCGCCATTTTGGTCTTGAGCTCCGTCAACTCTTTCCGGAGTTCTGCCATCTCCGTTCGCAGACGAGCGTTGTCTGCTTGAAGCAGAACAGTCTCCTCCGTGCCCGACCTGTTAAAAAGCTCCTCGACAGCTGACTTAATGGAGGCTGCGGAATCCTTCAAAGCCTTTACAAAGGTTCCCTTAAGGTTCTCCGATTTTGCCGCTACAGTCAGTATGACGTCTGATGCATCAGTGACTTGCTTCACCAATTCAGTCGATAAACCTCTTTCGACTTCCCGACGCACAGGAGGAGCAACCACACGAGTCGCCTTGTTTCTCGCAACTTTCGCGGCTACTTCCTCTTCAGCTCTCCTGAGTTTATCCTCACGACGCAAGGCGTTTAATTCGGCCTGGGCTTTTGCCACACCGATGTACTTTCCACTTGTTGGAGGGCGTCCTCTTCCCCTCTTCGCGGACAACACCACAGAGTTGGTCGGAGTGGCCTCGTCGTCAGTCGACGCAGGCCCCGAACCACGATCGTCCTCGTGCCGGCGTTTCCCCAGCTTCTCCTTCCAAAATTTGTCGGATACAACCTCTAACGCCACACTGGGCACACTTATCATCGATTCAGCGTCCGACACGCTGTCGAAGGTGTCACTCTCCGATAAATCGACACATTGACTTTCACACGCCATTTCGGCGCTTTTGTGCACTAATGCACCCGATCTCCCCACTACTATACAACGGTCATCACGACCACTTCCGTCTGCTGAGTTTTTTGTTTTTTTTAAAAATTCCATATTGAATCCCACGAGTAGTAGGGAAATACTCGGTCACCGCGGCCAGAGCCCTTTTAGCCGCGGAAGGGTATATACAGTCGGAGGTCCCCTGGTATCCGCTGGGTTTTGTATCGTGTTTTCCTTCACTGTGACCGGCCAACTAAGGCAAGCCCCCTCGGCCTGCACTGCCCCAACATACCACCTTGACGCCCGACAAGGGGTCGCTGAAGTGGCAGTACAGACCGGTCGAAAAGGCGGCGAAACCTTTCCAGGCGGCAGGGTTAGTGCCGCCTCACCCAGCACAACAACAGCTTCCTCCTCCTCTGTAAACAGACTCGGAGAAGCCTCTCCCTCTTCAAACAAAACCCCACCCAACAACGGCAACACGCCCGACCCAAACGACCAACATCCCCCCCGATCCAACAACCCCTATATCCCCTATTCCCCCCCTGTGGACAGAACCACACCCAAACCCAACCCTCCCGTTCCTACCCCACCGACACGTCCTGAAAAGGACGATGCCGGCGCCTGTGGTTTCTGTTGCGTCTATTTCTGAAGGAAATAGACCAATAACAGGCGGCACCTCGTGAAGGAAGTAACCACAGACTTGCCTTGGGGATCATCACGACTGTTGCGCTCTCCCCCAAGACCAAACGCCTCCTTACCCGCGAACCCCTGCGGCGTAAGGACGGCCCTGAGTTTGTCCAAAACCGGAGCTAGGCAAAACCAACTATTAATGGACAAACCCAGGACCCGCCTAACCTAACCTAACCTAACCTTTTTTTTTTTTTTTTTTTTTTTTTTTTTTTTTTTTTTTTTAACGTCAGTAAATCCTTTATGGATACCCCTCGCCCCCGGGGGGGAGCGGGGGGTTATGTGGGAGTCACCCCCAGAATGGGAGCATACCCACTAAAACCTGACGGGGTTCCCTCGAGGTCGCCATTGTGTCGGGGCTATGGGAACGCTTTCGCAATCTTCCACGGCCCCGACGGCGTTGGCTCTTAAAAGAGCCTCCTCTGAGTGGTGAGGCCCAATAGGGCCTCCAACCAAGTCTCTCGGAGAGAGAGGGGCGCGCGGAACCTCCACGCGCGCCGCCTCTAGGCCTTTCATGGACGGTAGTACCCCCCGGTATTACCGTCACGGCCGTTTTTATGGGGGTCGGAGATCTCGGAGGAAAGACTCCTCCTCCGACGCCCCGCTCTCCTGCTGCGGATTGGGTTTTAGCATGGGCTGCACGCTTCCTTTCCGCAGCTTCCTTCTGCAACATTATTTGTGTACGCAGAAGGAATTTTCCTCTTCCTAGCTTCATCACTCATGATCAATGGGCCATCCTAGCTAGTCTCCATCTGCACCTTCTCCCCCGTTTTTGACGAGGGGGAGCCTGTCGCAGTTGCTCCGGAGGCTGTTGCATTCCCTGCCTTTTTACCCCTTCCTTTTTGAGCTGTTGGAGGGACACACATTTTGCTGCCCAATCTGTGCGCTGACGGCTTGTTTGCTGCCGCGCAGACTGGGCATTTAGGCGTTGCCGCACACGTCGAAGCCTTGTGGCCAGTCTGACCGCACCTATAACAATCCTCGCTGCGGTCAGTCTCTTCCGTACATTGAGCTCGTACATGGCCGTTCTGTAAACATCGATAGCATCGGACAGGTCTCGGTTTCAGCACCTCGATCCTTGCCGAGACTTCTTGATGGCAGAAACCGGGCATTTCACCAGAGCCACACCAGTGCCCCTGGGAGTGCGCCTGATCTCGCCCACCTTTACAGCCTCTGCCGCACAGCCCCCTCTTTCTGAAACTGCAGCTACCAAGTCCTCCTTGGCAACTGAGTCGTCGAGCCCCAGAACTCGAAACTCGGCACACTTGGTGGGCCTCGAAATCCGTGCCACGTCCTCTCCTAGCGCCTCCCTCAGTCTCTGAGCCAAGGAATCAGCCTTCGTCGAGCTTTCGTCCCCCGCATCAACCTCGAGGATGCGTGCGCCCGTAACCGCCTTACGGAAGCGCAGGCTGGTAATGCCGCAGCTGGCAAGATCCACCTTCGCCTTAGCTTCCGTCAACACATTTAGGTACGTAGTACCCTTCTCCGCTGCCTCCGGCTGCAGTGTTATCACTACCGCAGCAGTCCGTGGAGGGCGCAACTTCACCTTTGTCTGCCGAGGAGCAGACTTTGTGCCAGGCTTTTGAGCTGGCACTTTCTTCTGGGGCTGGGCCTTTTTCCCCTTCCTGGTAACGGTGGACCAACCCTCACCCGGATTTTCAGGAACTGGCGGATCCTCTGGAGCCTGCTTTTGCGAGGAAGCTGCTGCCGCGTTTTCAGCATCACTTTTCTTCTTATTTTTGTTTCTGCCCTCCTTAGGCTGCGTAGTCCTCTTTTCGGCTTCCGGAGTGGCCTGGGATTTCGGAGCTTCCTTTTGTTTATCCGCAGCCAAAGGAGGCCGAACCCGCTTTTCCGGAAGCAACCGTCCCTCCAGTCCGTCCAGTCGGGCATTGAGCATCCCACCCACCTGGAGCATTACCAATCGGATCAGCTCCTCCTGCTGGAGATTGGCACTCGCACCAGGTGAGTGAGAAGGCTGCTTGTCACTTGCCTCAGGCCTCCTTGCTGAAACTGCCTTCTCAGCCTCAGTCAATCTTACTTTAACTTCCGTTAGTTCTCTGCGAAGCTCCGCCAATTCGGAACGCTGACGCGCGTTCTCAGCCTGGAGTTTCGCAGTTTCCTCCGACACAGTGGACGAGCCCAATTTCTCCACCGCTGCCTTGATGGAGGCTGCAGATTCCTTAAGGGCCCTCATGCAGGTGCCCTTGAGGTGGCCGGACTTTAAAGCCACCATCTCTATCACCTCCGCTGCCTCCACCGCCTGCTTCACAAGGTCGGATGCTAGCCCACTGCTATTCTCCGGTCTTGAGGGTGGAGCCACCACCCTTGATGCCTTGTGGGAGGCCACCCTTGCAGCGATGTCCTCCTCCGCTTTGAGGCGCAACTCCTCTCTTCTCAAGGCGTTGAGTTCCGCCTGAGCCTTGGCCAACCCCACGTACTTTCCGGTAGTAGGAGGACGTCCTCTACCTCTCTTCGGTGCTACCGCAATAGCTTTGGCTGGAACCGCCTCGTCTTCGCTCGAGGCTGGTTCCGAGCCAAGCTCCCTCTCGTGCCGACGCTTGCCCTGTGTCGACACCTTCTTCCAGAGCTGCTTAGGATCCTCCTCGTAGACAGCCCCACCACTGCTGACACTGACCATCGATTCAGCGTCCGAGACGCTGGATTCCATCATATCAATGGCTATCCTCGACCTTTCCACCGCCAACGCTTTTTCGGCGCACAAGCGCGCTAATTCCGGCGACACAAACACTCTCCGGTCCTTAAGACCACCTTCGTCAATTTTTGTTTTATTATTGTCCATACTTAGTCCCACGAGTATGGGGGAAATAAAACGTCAACAACGGCCAGTGCCCCCTGTGGCCGAAGAAGGGTATATACTACGGAGGTCCCCCGGTATCCGTAGGGTTTTGTTTCGAGTTTTCCTTCTCTAAGACCGGCCAATTAAGGCAAGCCTCCTTCGGTCTGTCCTGCCCCAACATACCACCTTGACGCCCGACAAGGGGTCGTTGAAGGGACAGCACAGAACCGGTCGGAAAGGTGGCGAAGCCTTCCCAGACGGCAGGGTTAGTGCCGCCTCTCCCAACACAACACTGCTTCTTGAAGAAGCTATTCCCCCATTTATATATAACAGCTTCATGAAGAAGCTTTCACTCCAACAACACTCACCCCCAACAACGGCGACCGCCCGACTGAACCAACCAACCAACACCCCCCCATTCCAACAACCCCTTTATTCCCCTATTTCCCCCCTGTGGCCTTAACTGCGTCTATTTCAGAAAATAGACGAGTAAGACCACATACCCCACCCAACCCTCCCGTTTCTACCCCACCGACACGTCCTGAAAAGGACGATGCCGGCGCCTGTGGTTTCTGTTGCGTCTATTTCTGAAGGAAATAGACCAATAACAGGCGGCACCTCGTGAAGGAAGTAACCACAGACTTGCCTTGGGGATCATCACGACTGTTGCGCTCTCCCCCAAGACCAAACGCCTCCTTACCCGCGAACCCCTGCGGCGTAAGGACGGCCCCGAGTTTCTCCAAAACCGGAGCTAGGCAGAACCAACTATTAATGGAGAAACCCTGGACCCGCCCAACCTTTTTTTTTTTTTTTTTTTTTTTTTTTTTTTTTTTAACGTCAGGAAATCCTTTATGGATACCCCTCGCCCCCGGGGGGGAGCGGGGGGTTATGTGGGAGTCACCCCCAGAATGGGGGCATACCCACTAAAACCTGACGGGGTTCCTTCGGGGACGCCATGGTGTCGGGGCTATGGGCACGCTTTCGCACTCTTCCACGGCCCCGACGGCGCTGGCTCTTCATGAGCCCCCTCTGGCTGGTGAGGCGACTGCCTCCCACCTAGCCTCTCGGAGAGAGAGGGGCGCGCGGAACCTCCACGCGCGCCACCTCTGGGCCATACGCGGGCGGCGACACCCCCCGGTGCCACCGCCACGGCCTTTGTTACGGGGGTCGGAGATCCTGGAGGAACCTCCTCCTCCGACGCCCCACTCTCCTGCTGCGGATCGGGTCAGTGGAAAGGGCTTCCCGCTCCCTTTCCGCAGCTTCCTTCTGCAACATTACTCGTTCGCAGAAGGTTATAACTTCGTTCCAAACTTCTTCATTATCAACCATGTTTCGCACCAAGGCTGGAAGGTTCAAGTCATTGCCTGCTTTGATGACTAGCTCACACCTTTGATTAGCCCAAGCTGGGCAGACCTCCAGCGTGTGCTGAGCAGTGTCTTCCGCACCGTCACAATGGTGACACTCTGTAGTCAGTTCCCTTCCGATTTGACACAGGTATTTCGAAAAACAACCGTGTCCCGTCAGAACCTGTGTCAAATGGAAGGTTAGAGACCCATGTTTCCTCCTTAACCACTCCCTCAGAACAGGACGGACCGCCTCAACTGTTCTTAGTCCGGCTTTTGGATGCTCAAGACGGTTGAGCCATTCTTCTTCAAGGTCCTCTTGAATTTGCAGCCGTCGACCTGCTACCTCTCGCGGAGCTAGTCTTTGGCCGCTTCGGAGTGCTTCCTCTCGCCATCTGTAATTCGCGGAAATACCTCTAGCGTCCAGGTCCCACGGAATTGTGCCAGCTAAGGCGCAGGCGGCCTCGAAGGAGACTGTGCGGTAACCCCTGATAACCCTTAACGCCATCGCTCTTTGCGGGGGACGCAACAAGGCGATATTCTGGCGGTTAAGGGTTTCAGCCCACACAGGAGCTCCATACGTAGCCATAGACCGCACTACGCCCATGTACAATTTTCTACAGCTAGTTTTTGCTCCTTTAATGTTAGGCAGCAATCCTCCCAGGGCAGCTGCCGACTTCGTCAATTTAGGCGCTAGTTGCTTAAAGTGTTCATTAAAGTCCCACCGGCCGTCGAGGACGAGTCCTAGATATTTCATCGTCGACTCGACGCCGATGCGGACACCACCTACCACAATTTGCGCCTGCGCTGGGGGCTTGTTACGAGGCCCATGAAAGCAAAGTGCTTCCGACTTGCTTAAGGCCACCTCAAGCCCTAACTGTTTGATACGGTTAACCACTTGTGCAACACCTGCTGTTGCAAGCACTGCTGCGTCTCTATAGGACTTGCCTCTTGCTGTAACGAGGGTGTCGTCGGCGTAGCAGGTTAAGGTAACCCCCCAGAGTGTTGCACCTCGTAGGACCCAATCGTAACCGATGTTCCACAAGAGTGGCCCCAGGACCGACCCTTGTGGAACACCGCACACCATCCTGTAGCGACGCCAGCCTTCTTGGCTCTGGAACGAAATAAATCGTTGACAGAGGTAGTCCTCAATCGTTCTGCGAAGGTAAAGAGGCACTTCATGATACTTCAGCGCCTCTTTAATGCAGCTCCAGGGTAGGCTGTTGAAAGCGTTGGCGATGTCGAGAGACACCGCCAAAACAACCTCACCTCTGGAAACTGCCTCTTCTGCTATCTCCTTTACTCTAAGTATCGCACTAACCGTCGATCGCCTCCTACGGAAACCGAACTGGTTTTCATTTAGGTTTGGGCCAACACAGTTCAGGTGGCCCACCAGGCGATCGGCGATTATGCGTTCCAGCATTTTTCCCATATCGTCCAATAAAACGATTGGGCGATAAGCGGACGGGGAGTCCGATGGTCTGCCGTCTTTCCTTAGAAGGACCAATCTGCCCGTTTTCCATTTCTCCGGAAACTTGCCCTTTTTTAGGCAAGCATTGAAGAAATTGCAGAGACGTGGGCCTAAAGTCTTCATTGCCATAGCCAAAGCTCGTCCAGGGATCCCATCTGGGCCTGGCGCCGTATTTTTGGCCTTAAGCCGGAGTGTCACCATCCTCATCTCAACTTCACTGACGTCCGGTGGCTCAGGTTCAGAGCTACTTTCCTCCCTGGTCGGTGCCATGATTGGTGACACATGCTCTTCTCTCGCAGGGAAAAGAGCTGATACGACCCTGTTCAGAAACTGAGTTTCCAGGGTCTGTGTCAATGGTGGCGCCCACGATCGGAGTTTACCTCGTACCATCCTGTAAGGCCTGCCCCATGGGTCCCTGTTCAGAGTCTCCAGCAGCTCATCCCAAGCGGAGCATTTGGATTTAGCTATAGCCAGTTGTAGAGCTAATTTGGCATCTCTGTACTCCTGATAGAGAAGTTCCTCGGTAGCTTCATCGCGAATACGTCTTCTGCGTTGTCTAGTGTACTGGCGTCTTGCTACTACACAGGCCTCACGCAGTTCTGCTAGTTCTGCAGACCACCAGTACACTTGACGTTTCTGTGCAAAAGGCCTGGCTCTAGGCATAGCTGCATCACATACTTGTGTTAGCACCTGTGTAAGCCAGTCTGCCTCCTCCTGGACGTCTATTTCCGCTGGACTAGCAGGTGCTGACACCCAAGCTTGGACTAGAGCTGCCTCTTCCAGTAACACTGGGTCCAGATGTTTCAGGGCCCACCGTGGCCCGTCCCCACGTGCATTGGCTGCACTAGTCCTGTTTGAAGTTTGGTGGAGACTTACATCGAAACGGATGTACCGATGGTCTGATAAAGTCTCCACTTCTTCCAAGACTCTCCAGCCGTGCGCACGGCTCACCAGACTTGGACTTACAAAACTGACGTCCACAATGGACTGGCCTTGTGGTCGCACGCATGTATATACCGATCCCCGGTTTAACACAACGAGACCAGTCGACAAGGCCCACTCCTCAAGCGTGTCACCCCGCACATTCGTGACTGGAGACCCCCACGCCGCTGACTTTGCGTTCAGGTCTCCAAGTACCAGCACGGGATGCGGGTGACTTTGTCCTACTAAGGCTGCCACATCAATGAGAAAACTCTCAAACTCAGAGATAGGTCTGTTCGGCGAAAAATAGACCGCAATTACTGTTACTCCTGCCACGCAGGCCGCAACACAACCTTGACCCTTTGTGACCTTGTCAAAGGTGACCCCCCTGGAAACTAAGGCTACCAATCCTGAATCATCTCCTGCCCAGTTGGAGCTTGGAGGGATGCAGTATGGCTCTCCCACCGCTGCAATGTTTGTCAACCACTGCGCCATGCTCTGGACCATGAGATCTTGAGCACTGGCGCAGTGGTTGACATTCGCCTGGAGAAACCGGAGAGCCATACTAACTATTGGTTTCCATTCCCTCCACCACCTCCTCCGCTTGTGACGGAGGACAGCTAGTTGCTGCCGGCACTGCACCTGACGCACTAGAAGCCTTTTTCTTCGTTGGCTTCGGAGGAGCGCACGCCTTACTTCCCAGCCGATGCGCCGACGGCTTGTTTGCCGCAGCGCATAGGGAGCACTTTGGCGGTGCTGAGCAGGTAGCCGACTTATGGCCGAGACGCCCACATCGGTAGCACTCTTCGCTACGATCTACTTCTGCAGTGCATAAAGCACGTGTATGGCCATTCTGGAGACACCTGAAGCATCTCAACGGCCTGGGCTGCAGCATCTCGACTCGAGCTGAAACCCACCCGACTAACAGGCGGCCTCCATCCCCAATCTTTTTTGCAGCAGCCACTGGGCAACTCACCACTGCGACTCCAGTGCCTTGATTACTTCTCCTAATCTCTCCTACTACCTTTACTGTCTCCCGGTTACAGCCCCCTTGTTGGACCACAACATTGACAATATCTTCCTTGGATATTGAGTCGTCCAACCCTGTAACCCGGAACTCGACACACTTCGTAGGTCTCGAGACCCTCGCCAAATCTTCATTTAGAGCCTCTCTTAACTTTTGCGCAAGAGAGTCGGCCTTTTCAGCGCTATTTACTCCTGATGCCACCTCTAGAATGCGGGCACCGGTCGCCGCCTTTCGGAATCGCAAACTCGTAATACCACAGCTAGGAAGGTCAATCTTTGCCTTTGCATCTGCCAAAATGTTGGCGTACGTCGCTCCTTTCCCTTCAGCCCCTGGCTGCAAGGTAATTACAATTGCTGCTGTGCGAGGAGGGCGCAATTTAGGTGCAGCTGACTTACTCTTAGGCTTAGAGGATCCCGGGTGGCTTGGAGGCACAGATTTCCCTGAAGATTTTGCCTTAGGCTTAACCTTCCTGCCTTTTTTGTTCACTGTTGTCCAGCCCTCCTCATTATCTACAGGCTCTGATGGCATGTCCCGCTTTTTGGTGGAATCTGCTGATTCCTTGGCAGGCTCCTCTGAGCTTGTTTTCTTTGCCTGTGTTTTGCCTTTCTTGCCAGACTTTGCTGCAGACTGTTTAGCCTCTTCTTTCGCCTGCTTCTCAGGTTCAGCCCTTTTACTCTTATCCGAGGCAAGAGGAGGGCGGATTCGTTTCTCGGGGAGGAGCCTATCCTCCATCCCCTCAAGCCTAGCATTTATCATGCCGCCCACTTGTAGCATGATTTCGCGCGCTAAATCCTCATTGCCTGAGGGAGGTGCGGATGGGGCACCCACGGGAGCTTGCACCATCTTGGACTTCAGCTCATTGAACTCTCGCCGGAGGTCTGCCATTTCCGCCCGGAGGCGACTGTTTTCTGCCTGCAGCTTGGCAGTTTCCTCCGTGACGGAGCCAGCGTACAAGGCTTCAACTGCTGTTTTTATTGAAGCCGCCGACTCTTTAAGGGCTTTTACACAGGTGCCCTTAAGGCTCCCCGCCCTTGTGGCTACCTTGAGGATAACCTCCGAAGCATCCACCACTTGCTTAACGAGGTCTGACTTAAGTTCAGCATTTCCCTCTGTTTGCGCAGGTGGAGCCACCTTGCGCTTAGCTTTATGTCTGGCCATATCCGCAGCAACCTCCTCTTCAAACTTCTTCCTTTCGTCTTCCCTCTTCAGAAAGTTTAATTCGGCCTGGGCTTTAGCCATACCGACGTATTTTCCTGTTGAGGGCGGGCGACCTCTTCCCCTTTTTGCCGACAGCACCACAGAGTTGGTCGGAGTGGCCTCATCGTCAGACGAAGTAGGCCCCGAACCAGGTTCATCCTCGTGCCGGCGCTTACCAAGCTTCTCCGTCCAAAATTTGGGGATAGGCTCCACTGCCACACTACATACGCTAATCATCGATTCAACGTCCGAGACGCTCGCATTCGACAAGCTGTCGAATGTGTCACTCTCCGACAAATCGACACATTGGCTTCCTCCCGCCTTATCGGCATTTCTGCGCACTAATGCGCCCGATCTCTCACTACGGTCTTTACGACCACCACCTTCTGAGTTTTTTGTTTTTGTTTTTAAAGAATCCATATTTGTTCCCACGAGTATTAGGGAAGTACTCGGTCACCGCGGCCAGAGCCCTTTTAGCCGCGGAAGGGTATATACAGACGGAGGTCCCCTGGTATCCGCTGGGTTTTGTATCGTGTTTTCCTTCACTGTGACCGGCCAACTAAGGCAAGCCCCCTCGGTCTGCACTGCCACAACATACCCCTTGACGCCCGACAAGAGGTCGCTGAAGTGGCAGCACAGAACCGGTCGGAAAGGCGGCGAAACCTTTCCAGACGGCAGGGTTAGTGCCGTCTCGCCCAACACCACAACAAACAGCTTCCTCCTCCTCTGCAAGCAGACTCGGAGAAGCCTCCCTCTTCAACAAACCCCCCCCAACAACGGCGACACGCCCGACCCAAACAACCAACACCCCCCCCCGATCCAACAACCCCTATAACCCCTATTTCCCCCCCTGTGGCCTTAACTACGTCTATTTAAGAAAATAGACGAGTAAGACCACACCCCAAACCCAACCCTCCCAATCCTACCCCACCGACACGTCTTGAAAAGGACGATGCCGGCGCCTGTGGTTTCTGTTGCGCCTATTTCTGAAGGAAATAGACCAATAACAGGCGGCACCTCGTGAAGGAAGTAACCACAGACTTGCCTTGGGGATCATCACGACTGTTGCGCTCTCCCCCAAGACCAAACGCCTCCTTACCCGCGAACCCCTGCGGCGTAAGGACGGCCCTGAGTTTGTCCAAAACCGGAGCTAGGCAAAACCAACTATTAATGGACAAACCCAGGACCCGCCCAACCTAACCTAACCTAACCTAACCTTTTTTTTTTTTTTTTTTTAACCCAGTAAAAATCCTTTATGGATACCACCCGCCCCGGGGGGAGCGGAGTGGTTATGTGGGAGTCTCCGCCAGAGTGGCGGCATACCCACTAAAAAGTCTGGGGGGTTCCCTCTTACGCCATAGTGCCGGGGCTATGGGTACGCTTTCGCATTCTTCCACGGCCCCGACGGCGTTGGCCCTGAGAAGGGCCCCCTCTCGGTTGTGACGGTAATCCGTCCCACCACGCCTCTCCGTGAGAGGAGAGGGGGGGCGCGCAGAACCTCAGCACGCGCCCCACCTCATGGGGGCCATACGCGGACGGTTACACCCCCCGGTGCCACCGCCGCGGCCACACCACCGCTGCGGGAAGGGTTTACGAGCGTACACCTCCGCAATACCTGCCCGCAGCATCAATTTTTATTGAGGTTTTCTTCCTCGCGGCCCGGGCAACGCCAGCCTAGGCCCTCGGTCCCACTAGGGCCCCGGTAAACAGGGCCCCTACTAGAGCCCATACTCAGTGTGGGATAACGAGATACGCCAGCTGCGGGAAGGGTTTACCAGCGACACCTCCGCTGTACCTGCCCGCAGCGTCAATTTTTTACCGAGGTTTTCTTCCTCATGACAGCATCCCCCTTTCTGCCAGGCATACTCGGGGGAGCTTGCCCTCTATAAACCCCCCCCCAGCAACGGCTCATGCCCGACCCAGCAACCATCACCCCCCCATTCCAACAACCCCCCCGACCCTCCCAACCCCCCCAAACAACCCCAGCCAACCCCCTTTCCCCTCACCCCTGTGGCCTTAGCTAAGTCTATTTAGGAAAATAGACCAGTAAGACCACAACAAGACAAAACCCCTCCTCCCAAGCCTATCCCACCGACACGTCCTGAAAAGGACGATGTCGGCGCCTGTGGTTTCTGTTGCGTCTATTTCCGAATGAAATAGACCAATAACAGGCGGCACCTCGTGAAGGAAGTAACCACAGACTTGCCTTGGGGATCATCACGACTGTTGCGCTCTCCCCCAAGACCAAACGCCTCCTTACCCGCGAACCCCTGCGGCGTAAGGACGGCCCCGAGTTTCTCCAAAACCGGAGCTAGGCAGAACCAACTATTAATGGAGAAACCCTGGACCCGCCCAACCTAACCTAACCTAACCTTTTTTTTTTTTTTTTTTTTTTTTTTTTTTTTTAACCCAGTAAAAATCCTTTATGGATACCACCCGCCCCGGGGGGAGCGGAGTGGTTATGTGGGAGTCTCCGCCAGAGTGGCGGCATACCCACTAAAAAGTCTGGGGGGTTCCCTCTTACGCCATAGTGCCGGGGCTATGGGTACGCTTTCGCATTCTTCCACGGCCCCGACGGCGTTGGCCCTGAGAAGGGCCCCCTCTCGGTTGACGTAAAAACGTCCCGCCACATCCTCTCCGTGAGAGGAGAGGGGGGGCGCGCAGAACCTCAGCACGCGCCCCACCTCATGGGGGCCATACGCGGACGGTTACACCCCCCGGTGCCACCGCCGCGGCCACACCACCGCTGCGGGAAGGGTTTACGAGCGTACACCTCCGCAATACCTGCCCGCAGCATCAATTTTTATTGAGGTTTTTTTCCTCGCGGCCCGGGCAACACCAGCCTAGGCCCTCGGTCCCACTAGGGCCCCGGTAAACAGGGCCCCTACTAGAGCCCATACTCAGTGTGGGATAACGAGATACGCCAGCTGCGGGAAGGGTTTACCAGCGACACCTCCGCTGTACCTGCCCGCAGCGTCAATTTTTTACCGAGGTTTTCTTCCTCAAGACAGCATCCCCCTTTCTGCCAGGCATACTCGGGGGAGCTTTCCCTCTTTAAACCCCCCCCCAGCAACGGCTCATGCCCGACCCAACAACCATCACCCCCCCCATTCCAAAAACCCGCCCCCGACCCCCCCAACCCCCCCAAACAACCCCAGCCGACCCCCTTTCCCTCCCCCCCTGTGGCCTTAACTGAGTCTATTTAAGTAAATAGACCAGTAAAACCACAACCCGACAAAACCCCTCCTCCCAAGCCTATCCCACCGACACGTCCTGAAAAGGACGATGTCGGCGCCTGTGGTTTCTGTTGCGTCTATTTCTGAAGGAAATAGACCAATAACAGGCGGCACCTCGTGAAGGAAGTAACCACAGACTTGCCTTGGGGATCATCACGACTGTTGCGCTCTCCCCCAAGACCAAACGCCTCCTTACCCGCGAACCCCTGCGGCGTAAGGACGGCCCTGAGTTTGTCCAAAACCGGAGCTAGGCAAAACCAACTATTAATGGACAAACCCAGGACCCGCCCAACCTAACCTAACCTAACCTAACCTAACCTAACCTAACCAGAGAGACATATATATACCAAATCATACCTATACAATAGTACTTTGATAATTTATAAAACTTACATTCAAATATATCCGATAACACCTTCAAAAAAAATAAATAGTGCAAAAAAGTGCCTCACTGTAATCACGCAAAGTGGCAATTATAGTCCTTTTTGGATTACTTTCGGCCTAGAAATAAATCCAAGCATAACTTTTTATGGACCCACTTTTTCGGGAATTTTCGTGGAGTTTACGTTAGGGGAGAGCCATGGCACCATCCGCCGCTGAAACTCCGCCCCTGCCAGCTTCCGCGGAGGAAGTTAAAGACCTGGAAACTTTTTCGACGGCGATTGGAAAATTAGTGTCGTGTATTAACACGGCAGTTTCTGAGGGAAAGAGTGTGACGGCGTCCAACAAGCGTCTCATCAGCGCCGCAGCCGAGGAGATACGGAGAGCAACACGATTGCTCTCAACTCTCGCTAGTATCTCACCGGCGGCGACCTCAATGGGACCCTCTGAAGCGGGCCCTTCTAGCGGTCTTACCCGGGACATTGTCGCCTGTGTCCGGGAAGAAATCCGTGGGGAAATGGCCCAGCTGAAGAGCTTGGTCGTCGCACAAACTCGTACGTATTCCCAAGCTGCTCGTGGCGAATCAGCACCTTCCCAAGCTACTCCTCGCCCTGTTTCTCAACCAACTGCGAATAAATCTACTAAGCCAGCCATCATCATCACACCTAAGGGCGAAATCAAGTCGAAGCAGGACTCCATCGAAGCGTTCAAAAAGAGCATCAGCTACAGAGCTTCTACATACGCACCAGCTCGCGTGCAGGCTGTGTCCAACGGCAAACTGCGCGTAGAGTTTGATAGCTCTGAGCAGCTCGACGACACTCTTAAGCGCCTCTCGAACTCTGAACAAGTCAGTGCTGAACCCGCTCGCAAACTGTGCCCGATGATTATCCTTAAGGGGATATCCAGGGACGTCCCCTCTGAGGAAATTGTCGACATCCTTAAAGCACAAAATAGGGAACTCACTGACGTTATTGAGAACGATGAAGATTTGCGCCTACGCTTCAAAAGGGACAATCGAAGCCCCACACTATACAACGCGGTATTCTTGGCTCGCCCCCGTGTCTATCGAGTTATGATGGACATGGTCCGGGTGAGCCTCGATCACCAGCGCGTTCATGTGGACGATTTCACCCCATTCATTCAGTGTCACAAATGTCTTCAATTTGGACATATGAAGTCCAAATGTACATCTACTGCCGCTTCCCCTTGCGCTCACTGTGCGGCCACTGGACACAGCATGGATGGTTGCCCACTTCGCGAAAAACCACTGACAGCGAAGTGCACTAACTGCACTTCGCATAATGAAAAATTTAAAACCAAGTTCGACACCAGGCACCGCGCCAATTCAGACAGTTGTCCAAGACTGCGTGTGATGCGAGAGAAGATTCTCAGCCGTGTCGATTACGGATATTAATAAATCATGTGTAATTTTAAGGTTCTTATTTAGTCTATATTATATTTATTTTACATTTTTTGTGTATATGTATAAAAAAAAAAAAAAAAAAAAAAGTTATATATATTCTGGTAATAGGAATATTTGTGAAGATTGGTCACATAGGCAGTCATGCATTAAATGTATGTTCTCAGTGAACAGTCTTATTGAAATTTGGGAAAGATTTGAATCCGGATCGAGTATCTAATCGCACGGTCCGGATTCAACATCTTCATTGTATTAAAATAGTGTTCCAGAATAAAAATAGTGTGTTAAAATATATCCTATCAATAATATTCAATATTACTATTTTATAACCCTAGCTGATTTAAGCAACTTTAATTAAAAATAGTATATATTGGAAAAGATATTTACGTAGGTAGTTCATTTATTTTAATATGTTCCCTGTAAATTATCTCATTTTATAAGTATTGCAAAAGATATGACTCCGGGCCGAGTATCTAATCGCACGGTCCGGATTCTACATCTTCATCTTGTAAATAAAAATTGTGTAAACATTAAAACGTTAAATTCGTCGTCATATTAATAATATTAACATATTTTATTCCAAGAGGGCCTTCAGTCGGATCGAGTATCCAATAGCACGTTCCGGCTGAAGTGACCTTAAAAGTGAAAAATTGAAATAAGTGTTATTATATTATAAACAGTGAGCGCTAAAAATGTAAAACTGTGGATCAAATAAAAAAAAAAAAAAAAAAAAAAAAAAAAAAACCTAACCTAACCTAACCTAACCTAACCTAACCTAACCTAACCTAACCTAACCTAACCTAACCTAACCTAACCTAACCTAACCTAACCTAACCTAACCTAACCTAACCAGGGGTCAGTCCTTCTGAGGGAAACCAGTTCAGCCAAGCTGGTCTAAATTGGCTATCATTCAGATGAATCAAAGTATGCGAATACATTGATTAACATGGTCAAAACGAGTGAAATACTCAATGAAACGAACCTAACCTAACCTAACCTAACCTAACCTAACCTAACCTAACCTAACCTAACGTAACCTAACCTAACCTAACCTAACCTAACCTAACCTAACCTAACCTAACCTAACCTAACCTAACCTAACCTAACCTTCTTCTTCTTCTTCTTCTTCTTCTTCTTCTTCTTCTTCTGCTTCTTCTTCTTCTTATTCTTCTTCTTCTTCTTCTTCTTCTTATTCTTCTTCTTCTTCTTATTCTTCTTCTGCTTCTTCTTATTATTCTTCTTCTTCTTCTTCTTCTTCTTCTTCTTCTTCTTCTTCTTCTTCTTCTTCTTCTTCTTTTTCTTCTTCTTCTTCTTCTTAAGAAGAAGAAGGTTAGGTTAGGTTAGGTTAGGTTAGAAGTTAGGTTAATATATAATAAATAATATGTCGGATCGCCGAGTAAATAGATGATGTAAACTCCACAGGTAATATTCACAGTAAAAGAAACCAATGGACTTTAACACTTTACGTTTACTTTTCACAATTTAAAACAAAGAGACGGTAGGTTTGCGAACGAGTGCACAGCGCAACGACCGATCAAAGACTGCCCAGGCACAATGGCGCGCCAGCGCTTATAAGCTTTCTCCCCACCATTGACGTTAGCCGATCCCCGCTCGCGACCCCACCCGAACGATTACGTTCTCTCTTCGTACGAAACGGAAGTCAAGTAAAGCCTTAAAAATCAACCACTAACAATTTACATTCAATTAACAATTTCGATTAAAAAAATAATCAAATAATTTTAGAATAATTAAATGACGATTAAATTAAAAATATCTAGACACTGATTTCATTTTAATTCATGCAAAAATCAATAATGTGCCGTCACGGCCGTCCTGCGCTATCACACGTCCTCGTGTGCCTAGTCGTCAGTTTTGTCATCTGTGAACAAATCTTGCAAAACATGTGAGCATCTTGTCCCGTTCGGCCATACTGGCGTCAAACATCAAGGTTGATCTATGATAATCAGCTAGTTACTCGTATCACATTAATCCGATGATCAAAATTTGCTACACTAGTTCTATTACTACGTTGATCGATTACCAAACAGATCGATTACCACACAGAGTCACAGATCGATTACCACACAGTTCGATCACCACACAGTCACTCACAGATCGATTACCACACAGATCGATTACCACACAGATCGATTACCACACAGATCGATTACCACACAGATCGATTTCCACACAGATCGATTACTACACAGATCGATTACCACACAGATCGATTACCACACAGATCGATTACCACACAGATCGATAACCACACAGATCAACTTTTACAGTTAATGAAATGGTACCGTAATTTAGGTGTACAGTCACTCAGACTTCAGCCCTATTAGCATCAAACCACTCCAAGTCGCAAATAGAAAATCTATGTTATCAATGCCTAACCTACCGTTATTTGTAATCTACCGTCAATACATCAACCAACCGAACGAAATTATTTGAACAACAATCGGTTATGCCTACCTACATCTCAACAAAAAAAAAACTCGCACCAGTTACACAGTTGATGACGAAACCAACGGACAACCAAATGCCACAACCTAAAACAACAAATTGAACACTTCGTTGATAGTCAAATTCACGTTATAAAATAGGTCATCAAACTCAACCTCACATGAAGCCCAGTAATGGCTAAAGGCAGGATAATGATGATGAATCTACCCACAGTAATGATCAACTAGTCACAGCATTATCTTGTCACGTTTTTAAGAAATTCTAAACTCAGTAGATTCCTTCATAAGAAAACATTTAGCACCAGAGTCAAAATAAAATGGAACGCACTCACCAGATAGTCGTGGGGTTACTTGTGGGTCTCCGGGTATCATCCCACTTCTGATGTCGGATCGCCGAGTAAATAGATGATGTAAACTCCACAGGTAATATTCACAGTAAAAGAAACCAATGGACTTTAACACTTTACGTTTACTTTTCACAATTTAAAACAAAGAGACGGTAGGTTTGCGAACGAGTGCACAGCGCAACGACCGATCAAAGACTGCCCAGGCACAATGGCGCGCCAGCGCTTATAAGCTTTCTCCCCACCATTGACGTTAGCCGATCCCCGCTCGCGACCCCACCCGAACGATTACGTTCTCTCTTCGTACGAAACGGAAGTCAAGTAAAGCCTTAAAAATCAACCACTAACACTTTACATTCAATTAACAATTTCGATTAAAAAAATAATCAAATAATTTTAGAATAATTAAATGACGATTAAATTAAAAATATCTAGACACTGATTTCATTTTAATTCATGCAAAAATCAATAATGTGCCGTCAAATATATAATAAATATACAGGGTGAATGTTTGAGATGGGGCAGTAAGGGCAGCTACCTTAACCGTTGTAGCTAGAGGAAAACGTTCTTAAGAGACTATCCTTAATTTTTACCCGACTACGGCGAAGCAAAAAGGAGGGTTATGAGTTTGACCGGTATGTATGTATGTATGAATGTTCATCTGTTCCCTCGTAACTTCTAAACTACTTATCATAAGTTGACAAATGAGGTATCGTTTGAAGCGTCTTCATTGTCCGCTGGTTATAGGCTATGTGACGTCACATTAAAGTGAATATGGCGCCCTCTAGAGGTCATAGAGTCATCAACTAAAAAACAAATATTGATTGATGATGCAGTGTTGGGTATCAAATGAAAGGGCTTTGTTAGCACATTTCAAAAATGTATAATATGTTAGCTGTTGCTCGCGGCTTTGCTTGCAAGGACTCGATAAAGAGGGTTATAATTTGTTCATCTGTTCCTCATATCTTCCAAACTTCTTATCATAATTTGACAAATGAGGTATCATTGGAAGCGTCTTAATTGTCCGCTGGTTATAGGCTCTGTGACGTTACAATAAATTGAATAGGGCGCCCTCTAGAGGACAGAACAAAAACAAATGAGTTAATGATGTTGTGTTGGGTATCAAATGAAAGGGCTTTATTAGCACATTTCAAAAATATATAATATGTTAGCTGTTGCTCGCGGCTTTGCATGCAAGGACCCGATAAAGAGTGTTATAATTTGTTCATCTGTTCGTCATATCTTCCAAATTTTTTATCAAAATTTGACAAATGAGGTATCATTGGAAGCTTCTTGATTGTCCGCTGGTTATAAGTTTTGTGATGTTACTATAAATTGAATATGGCGCCCTCTAGAGGACGAAACTAAAAAAAAATGTGTTAAAAATGCTGTGTTGGGTATCAAATAAAAGGGCTTTATTAGCACATTTCAAAAATATATAGGCATATTGTTAGCTGTTGCTCGCGGCTTTGCTTGTATGCACTCGATAACTGGTAATAATTGCACAAACCACGATTAATAAGACAAGACTCCTTCGGATAGTACCGAAGAAGTGGGACAGGAAATACTAACACGTTCGATGCCTCACCCGCGTATACTGTCCTATGATGGCGTTCGGAGAGCACGGTAGAGGTGGGATAGGGAATATTAACACTGTTAACACATTTCCTGTTCCACCTCTACGGTACTCTCCAGAGGAGAGCTCCGCTTTAATAAAACAATCTGCTTGGTTTCGGCAAGTGCATCACGGGCAATAAACGTGTTAGTGTTAACACATTCCCTGTCCCACCTCTGCGGTACTCTTCAGAGGAGAGCTCCGCTTTAATATTACAATCTGCTTGGGTTCGGCAAGTGCGTCACGGGTATTGAACGTGCTAGTGTTAACACATTTCCTGTCCCACCTCTGCGGCATTCTCCAGGAGACAGCTCCACTTTAATAGAACAATCTGCTTAGTTTCGGCAAGTGCGTCGCGGGCAATAAACGTGTTAGTGCTAGCACGTTCAATGCCCGCGACGCACTTGCCGAACCCAAGCAAATTGTTCTATTAAAGCTGAGCTCTCCTTTGGAGAGCCGGGTGGGTTGGTGGTGATTCTGCAAATACTTAGGTAATAATAAAATTACGACCCCAAAATAATTTAAATAAAAAATAAGCCCGACTACTGAAAAAAGTATGAAACAAGAACATAATGTTGAGAATGTTCTGAGGAGAGCCGTGGTCATATGCTACGTATGCGATCATAAGCTAAGGGCAAAGTGGCATATGACCACGGCTATCCTCAGAATATTCTCAACATTATGTTCTTGTTTCATACTTTTTTCAGTAGTCGGGTTTTAGTTTTTGAACTTATTTTTTATTAATCCTTAGCAAACGAGGGATTCTAAGAATTGAATCCCGAGTTTAACGAGGGATTAAAAGGCACGAGATGTAAAAAACTTTAGGTTTAACAGAACTCCTCAGTAAATAGGCCGATTGAATTGATTCGACACCAGACACACCAGACACTGCGCTAACGTTGTCCTAGACTGCGCGTGATGACAGATAAGATTCTAAGCCGCGTCGACTACGGATTAACATTAATCATACTATTTAATTGTAGGTATTTAATGTTGTCAAATATGCTAGCTCAGTACCTACATAACAGTAATATATAACGGCGTATACAGGGTGTGGCAAGTTCTTGGTCACTGAAGGGTAGCTACCTTTTCTTTTGTAGTTAGAAAGTTTTGTTCTTAGAAAACTTCAGTTTTATTTTAACCCAATATCTTTACAACCCCTTCATCGATTACGCTCACATGCTCCACAGCAAATTTTCATAGCACAACCCATTGACCTATCAAGTTTCATGCAGATTGGATAAGGGGTTCGACATTTATGCGAGAACATAAAAGTGAAACATACAAACATACAAAGCAAAATCGCCTAACTTGCCACTAAGATCTTTGCTCGTTTCGCTCGCTCGATCGATAACTATGCGCAATAAAACGGGCGCACTACATAAAGGTGGATTCACGTTACACCGGTATACAGTGTAACGTGACTCCAGAGAACGGTATACAGTGGTTCATGCCTGACCGTGGCTCGGCCGTGCCCCGGCGCACGGTAGGCATGAATCACTTCATACAAAAAGTATACCATAATGTTCGACCGTGCCCCGGCCGGGCCCCGTGTACCTAACGTGAATCCACCTTAAAACTTAGTGCGTCAACCAAGCTTTATCTAGAATAACTTTATTCAACCTAAATCTTATTTTAAGTCAATAAAAAAAAAGTGTCGAACACTGGTGCTTGTCGATCACTGGTGCTTGTCGATCACTGGTGCCACCACCATACTTATCCAAAATCCGCGTGGACTCGTGAATTCTCTTGAAATTCGCGAGTGGCAATGTCACTGAATGGGCGTTTTTCCGCACTAGCCGGCACGGCACCGGCACCGGCACCGGCGCCGGTGGTGGGAATGCAAAATGTATGAAAATCTGCCGGTGCCGGCGCCGGCAAGTGTACCATGCATTTTTTCGGAATAAAAAGTAGTCTATGTCCTATTCCCGGTCATTATCTATTTATGTTTCAAATTTCAGCCAAATCGGTTCAGTACTTATGGAGATACGTGGTAACAAACATTCACACACACACACACACGGACTTTCGCCTTTATATTTTTTTTTTTAGTAGGATAGGATAGGATGAGATTGGTCTAGAAGTTAAAAAACGGGCGATTATAATGCAGTCGGGGTCATATCGGTAACCATATCGGTATTGAAGGGGTAGGATTATTATAGAAGACTATTTAATTGAATGTAGGTACATACCTACCTTAACTATGACACAGCTAAAATGAGGTTAATCGATGTTCTGTTATTGATTTTACTGTAATTTTCTGATCGAGAAGCACTCGTTATGTAGGTCACACAGACGTCCTCGATAAGTTTTTTTTTATTGGCCACTAAACTGAACGATACACATAGCAAAATAAAAACAACAGTTAGTACCTACTTCAATAAAATTAACATAGTATATGATAGGTACCTTCTCTAGAAGTTAGGCACGGCATGAGTTTATCAACTTTTATGATACACTAGCTGTGCCCGCGACTTCGTTCGCGTATGCTAATTCTACTAATATGAGAAATGTGAAAGTTTGTGAGGATGGATGTATCGATGGATGTTTGTTACTCTTTCACGCCAAAACTACTAAACGGATTTTATTGAAACTTGGAATAAGTATATTAGGTACATAGATTATGACCTGGAATAACACATAGGCTAGGTTCTTTTTATTCAAATTTTTAAAACTCATTAGGTATTGCACTGGTAAATCTTTTTGCATGAAAATGCCGAGAAAACGAATTTTCATTCTTATTATAATGTATAGATAAGAATTATTTTTTTTTTAATTTTCGATTGAGCGAGTGAAGCGAGCGAAGAAGAAAGTCCAAAGGTAAGCCATCTACGGTGCGCGAGATCTCAGTTCGGGGCGCCCTACCGGTTATTATCTGTTCACAAATAGAAAGAACGTTGCGACATTTTGGGCCCCCTCGTCCAACAGTGATGAAACATATGTCATATGAAAGCTCTTGGAATGTACTTTATTTCATTCTACTACAGCTAAGTTCAAATCGAGCGCGAACATGGTGTTTTGGTGCAAAAATGGCGCGATAATGGTGGTTTCTTGAACGAAACTAGAAAGCTGAAACTTGGAATGTAGCTTTCTTTTCTAGTAAAACCACCCACTAAGGCATTTTATTTTCGAATTTCAACCCCTAAAGGGTGAAAAGTAGTGAAAACGTTTGTATGAAACTTTTTAACGCGTAGTATGATTTGCTTGAAACTCGGTTTGCATACTTAAAATGCAAAATAAATGGACACGTATTTCAGGATTATTCAAAACAACCCTTAAAAAGGAGTGAAATGGGGTGTCAAAGTTTTTATGGGTACTTTTTAATAGGTTGTGCGATTTGCTTGAATCTAGGTTTAAATACATGATGACAAATAAATGAACACATATTTTAGGATTTTTCGAAACAACCCTTAAAAAGGGGCAAAATGGGGTGTCAGAGTTTAAATTGAAACTTTTTAAGGGCGGTGCGATTGGCTTGAGACTCGGGTTGTATATTATAAATGCAAATTAAACGGATACGGTGTTTCAGGGCTTTTCGAAACAACCCTTAAAAAGGGGTGAAATGGTGTGTCGAAGTTTGTGCTGGAACTTTTTAAGGACAGGGCAGGCAAGTACCGGCGTCACTTGCATACACTTCGCCACCGGCTACTCGGCACTGGTTACCCGGTCCTTTGGTCCATTTTCGTAACTATTTTTCACAACCAGTTACGAAAGATTTTTTTTCACTGATTCTTAACTGGGTATTAAGAAGAAATATTTATTCCTTGTACGTAACCATGTTTTATAGCCAGCTACGAATTTTATTAGTAAACTTTATACAGTACTTCCAGATAAATAATGGGTATCGGAAAACATCAGAAATAATCGCATGATCGGCCATTATTCGGAAAACACGAAATTAGCCAATGCCTATTATTTATCTGGAAGTAGTACATTATTTATTTTATTTTAGATTTTCAATTTTAGGAAAACTTACAGCTAGACAACATATTAAAAGAAGACATAGATACTTAAGGCTAATACCAAGTTTTCACATATAATTATTTGAATAGTATAAACAAAACAGTCTCTTTTATCGTAGACGGTGATCAAGCGAAGAAAAAAATAAATAAACATACTATAATTATATTGGTACATTTAGTACCTACTAATAGATACAGTTCAACATCGACAATTCGATATCATAATATCAATCGTACTAAATGTTATAAAAAGAAGAAAAGAAGCATCCCTTTTTGTAGCTAGATAACAGTTACGAAAAAAGAAAACAAGGTTCCATTTTCGAAGCTAGTTACGAAAAAAGAAAAAAACATCCATTTTCGTCACTGGTTACCAAAACATAAAAAAAATCATATCTGGCTATGAAACATGGTTACGTACATGGAATAAATATTCCTTTTTAATAACCAGTTAAGAATCAGTGAAACAAAAAATTCTTTCGTAACTGGTTGTGAAAAATAGTTACGAAAATGGACCAAAGGACCGGGTAACCAGTGCCGGGTAGCCGGTGGCGAAGTGTATGCAAGTGACGCCGGTACTTGCCTGCCCTGTCCTTAAAAAGTTCCAGCACAAACTTCGACACACCATTTCACCCCTTTTTAAGGGTTGTTTCGAAAAGTCCTGAAAGACCATGCCCGTTTATTTTGCATTTATAATATACAACCCGAGTCTCAAGCCAATCGCACCGCCCTTAAAAAGTTTCAATTCAAACTCTGACACCGCATTTTACCCCTTTTTAAGGGTTGTTTCGAATAATCCTGAAATATGTGTTCATTTATTTGTCAGCAATAGTATTCAAACCCAGATTTGAGCAAATCGCACAACCTATTAAAAACTACCCATAAAAACTTTGACACCCTATTTCACTCCTTTTTAAGGGTTGTTTTGAATAATCCTGAAATACGTGTCCATTTATTTTGCATTTTAAGTATGCAAACCGAGTTTCAAGCAAATCATACTACGCGTTAAAAAGTTTCATACAAATGTTTTCACTACTTTTCACCCCTTTAGGGGTTGAAATTCGAAAATAAAATGCCTTAGTGGGTGGTTTTACTAGAAAAGAAAGCTACAATCCAAGTTTCAGCTTTCTAGTTTCGTTCAAGAAACCACCATTATCGCGCCATTTTTGCACCAAAACACCATTTTCGCGCTCGATTCGAACTTAGCTGTAATAGAATGAAATAAAGTACACTCCAAGAGCTTTCATATGACATATGTTTCATCACTGTTGGACGAAGCGGGTCCAGTGTTCAAGCAATGATGCCCATGGTTCTTTACGCTAAACTTAAGAGGCATTAGACAAAATTTTCTGATTTACGTGATGTTTTGGGGCAGGATTTTTCAATGAAAACACTGTATTTATAAAAAAATTATGGCACAGCATGAAATATCATTTCAATTTTGTACTATTAAATGAGCTACTTTTGTATTTTTATTATTTCTTTTTGATTAATCGACCTCAAACCGGCGACTGTTTTGTGAATTTTTGCTGTAAGAGGTTTAGAAATCACCATATTTACGAATCATTTTGACGTCCAAATGGTATAAAAAAATTACGATGTTTTGCTGTGATAGTCAACCAAACTATTAAATGGATCACTTTTTACTACCTTTATTTAGTTTTTGAGTAAAAAAATCTTTAACTTAGTCCAAATTTCGAGAAAACGGCCAAAGAATTGCTTTTGATTTTGGCTACTTAGAACTGACTTAGAACTCTTGTTCGTAAAATTAACAAAACAGAAATAAACTTGAGTTCAAAATCAATCCTTTTCTGAAAAAAAAAATGCAAAAAGATTAAAAAATTGGCAATGAAAAATCTTTTAAAAACACCTAAAACGCGTCGTATCTACTACCCTATCTACTCGACGCAAGCAGACCGCGCCGAGCGCTTCTAGGGGGTGGACGTATCGCTTTGCATCCCGGAGCTCGCACTGAGTCGACTCGCAAAGCACGTCGCCGGCTACGAAGAATATAGCGAAATAGGAGCGTTTGATACATTGGTTGCTAAGTTATTAATTACCTATTTTTAAATATTTTCTGCGGGGCTAAAAAGGCCGTTAAAGCAGAATAATGATCTGAATTGTTGTGTAACTAATAATGTAATAATAGGGTGACAGCGAGCTGATCTGATGATGGAGTCAGGACCTGTTCCATGGAATTTTATGATGATATGGGTATCAAATGAAAGGGCTTGATGAGCGCAACACAATGCTGATCTGATGATGGAGTCAGGACCTGTTCCCTGGAACTTTTTAATGATATGGGTATCAAATGACAGAGCTTGATGAGCGCAACACAATGCTGATCTGATGATGGAGTCAGGACCTGTTCCCTGGAACTTTTTAATGATATGGGTATCAAATGAAAGAGCTTGATGAGCGCAACACAATGCTGATCTGATGATGGAGTCAGGACCTGTTCCATGGAACTTTTTAATGATATGGGTATCAAATGAAAGGGTTTGATGAGCGAAACACAATGCTGATCTGATGATGGAGTCAGGACCTGCTCCATGGAACTTTTTAATAATATGGGTATCAAATGAAAGGGCTTGATGAGCGCAACACAATGCTGATCTGATGATGGAGTCAGGACCTGTTCCATGGAACTTTTTAATGATATGGGTATCAAATTAAAGGGCTTGACGAGCGCAACACAATGCTGATCTGATGATGGAGTCAGGACCTGTTCCCTAGAACTTTTTAATGATATGGGTATCAAATGAAAGGGCTTGATGACCGAAACACAATGCTGATCTGATGATGGAGTCAGGACCTGTTCCATCGAACTTTATAATGATATGGGTATCAAATGAAAGAGCTTGATGAACGCAACACAATGCTGATCTGATGATGGAGTCAGGACCTGTTCCATGGAACTTTTTAATGATATGGGTATCAAATGAAAGGGTTTGATGAGCGAAACACAATTCTGATCTGATGATGGAGTCAGGACCTGCTCCATGGAACTTTTTAATAATATGGGTATCAAATGAAAGGGCTTGATGAGCGCAACACAATGCTGATCTGATGATGGAGTCAGGACCTGTTCCATGGAACTTTTTAATGATATGGGTATCAAATTAAAGGGCTTGATGAGCGCAACACAATGCTGATCTGATGATGGAGTCAGGACCTGTTCCCTGGAACTTTTTAATGATATGGGTATCAAATGAAAGGGCTTGATGACCGAAACACAATGCTGATCTGATGATGGAGTCAGGACCTGTTCCATCGAACTTTATAATGATATGGGTATCAAATGAAAGAGCTTGATGAGCGCAACACAATGCTGATCTGATGATGGAGTCAGAACCTGTTCCATGGAACTTTTTAATGATATGGGTATCAAATGAAAGGGTTTGATGAGCGAAACACAATGCTGATCTGATGATGGAGTCAGGACCTGCTCCATGGAACATTTTAATAATATGGGTATCAAATGAAAGGGTTTGATGAGCGCAACACAATGCTGATCTGATGATGGAGTCAGGACCTGTTCCATGGAACTCTTTAATGATATGGGTATCAAATTAAAGGGCTTGATGAGCGCAACACAATGCTGATCTGATAATGGAGTCAGGACCTGTTCCATGGAATTTTTTAATGATATGGGTATTAAATGAAAGGGTTTGATGAGCGAAACACAATGCTGATCTGATGATGGAGTCAGGACCTGGTTCATGGAACTTTTTAATCATATGGGTATCAAATGAAAGGGCTTGATGAGCAAAACATAATGCTGATCTGATGATGGAGTTATGACCTGTTCCATGGAACTTTTAATGATAATATGGGCATCAAATGAAAGGGCTTGATGAACAAAACACAATGCTGATCTGATGATGGAGTCAGGACCTGTTCCCTGGAACTTTACAATGATATGGGTATCAAATGAAAGGGCTTGATGAGCGAAACACAAAGCTGGGTCGGGGTTTACTTTGACTTTGATTCTTGATTTTGACTTTCACTTTGATTCTTGATTCTTGATTTTCAATTTTAGTTTCTCTATTCTCGGATCTCGGATTCTTGATTTTCGATTTTCGAGTCTCAATTCTTGATTATCGGATCTTGGATATCGGGTTCTTGATTCTTGATTTTGATTCTTGATTTTCAATTTTCGATTATCGATTCTCGGATCTTGTATCTCGGATTCTTAATTCTTGATTTTCAATTTTTTAATTTTTGATTTGTGATTCTTGATTCTTGTTTCTCATTTCTCGATTCTCGGATCTCGGATTTTTATTTTGATTTTTATTTCTTGATTTTGATTTTAAAATTAAAATCAAGATTAAAAATGAAAAATCAAACATCAAAAATCGAAGTCAAAAGTAAATCCTAACCCAGCTTTGTGTTTCGCGCATAAAACCCTTTCATTTGATACCCATATCATTATAAAGTTCCATGGAACAGGTCCTGATTCCATCATCAGATCAGCATTGTGTTTTGCTCATTAAACCCTTTCATTTGATACCCATATCATTATAAAGTTCGATGGAACAGGTCCTGACTCCATCATTAGATCAGCATTGTGTAGCGCTCATCAAGTCCTTTCATTTGATACCCATATCATTAAAAAGTTCCATGAAGCAGGTCCTGACTCCATCATCAGATCAGAATTGTGTTTCGCTCATCAAACCCTTTCATTTGATACCCATATCATTAAAAAGTTCCATGGAACAGGTCCTGACTCCATCATCAGATCAGCATTGTGTTGCGCTCATCAAGCCCTTTCATTTGATACCCATATTATTAAAAAGTTCCATGGAGCAGGTCCTGACTCCATCATTAGATCAGCATTGTGTTGCGCTCATCAAGTCCTTTCATTTGATACCCATATCATTAAAAAGTTCCATGAAGCAGGTCCTGACTCCATCATCAGATCAGAATTGTGTTTCGCTCATCAAACCCTTTCATTTGATACCCATATCATTAAAAAGTTCCATGGAGCAGGTCCTGACTCCATCATCAGATCAGCATTGTGTTTCGCTCATCAAACCCTTTCATTTGATACCCATATCATTAAAAAGTTCCATGGAACAGGTCCTGACTCCATCATCAGATCAGCATTGTGTTGCGCTCATCAAGCTCTGTCATTTGATACCCATATCATTAAAAAGTTCCAGGGAACAGGTCCTGACTCCATCATCAGATCAGCATTGTGTTGCGCTCATCAAGCCCTTTCATTTGATACCCATATCATTAAAAAGTTCCATGGAACAGGTCCTGACTCCATCATCAGATCAGCATTGTGTTTCGCTCATCAAACCCTTTCATTTGATACCCATATCATTAAAAAGTTCCATGGAACAGGTCCTGACTCCATCATCAGATCAGCATTGTGTTGCGCTCATCAAGCTCTTTCATTTGATACCCATATCATTATAAAGTTCGATGGAGCAGGTCCTGACTCCATCATCAGATCAGAATTGTGTTTCGCTCATCAAACCCTTTCATTTGATACCCATATCATTAAAAAGTTCCATGGAACAGGTCCTGACTCCATCATCAGATCAGCATTGTGTTGCGCTCATCAAGCCCTTTCATTTGATACCCATATTATTAAAAAGTTCCATGGAACAGGTCCTGACTCCATCATCAGATCAGCATTGTGTTGCGCTCATCAAACCCTTTCATTTGATACCCATATTATTAAAATGTTCCATGGAACAGGTCCTGACTCCATCATCAGATCAGCATTGTGTTGCGCTCATCAAACCCTTTCATTTGATACCCATATTATTAAAATGTTCCATGGAACAGGTCCTGACTCCATCATCAGATCAGCATTGTGTTGCGCTCATCAAGCCCTTTCATTTGATACCCATATCATTAAAAAGTTCCATGGAGCAGGTCCTGACTCCATCATCAGATCAGAATTGTGTTTCGCTCATCAAACCCTTTCATTTGATACCCATATCATTAAAAAGTTCCATGGAACAGGTCCTGACTCCATCATCAGATCAGCATTGTGTTGCGCTTGTAAGGAGAGGTACCTACCTCTTTAAGAAAAATGGTAATAATCATAAAAATAAATAGTCTTAAAATCAAAATCATTGTATTTTATTATAGTGATACACTTCTTTGAAGAACTACCTTTCCTTAAAACTAGGTAAATCTTATATTAAAGTTTATTACTTTAATCTAAGACAGCCAAATAACCTTTTACATAAAATATTTGAATGTAGCGAACAGCAATGAAAAATATAGCGATAAAAATTACTTATCTTGTTTTAAGATGGGTAGGTAGGTACTCAGAGCCGGACAAAACGCCGACAGGGTGCAAAACAAGTATTCCCAGGTACTGCCTCTCTCGTTTCTTCCAACCAACTCTATCCAACAGAGTCCAACTGAGCCAAACTACCAAACTGACCAACTATGCCAAAACTGACGAACTGAGCCCCTTATCGACTTTGACACCGTTTATCTAGTACCCTACTTGTTCTGCACCACCTCTGACTACCAATAACAATTTATTTATTGAAATAAATTGTTATTATTATTGAAATACACTTTAATAATTATATTACGAATTTCGACACTTATATATCACATTTTAAACAATTAATTAAAATATATTTTTAATTAAACGGATGTCCGTTAATAGATATCAAAATAACTTGTTATGAAGTTGAATTACATTCTAAAAATCATAGATATTATTAATTATAAATACCTATACGAAATTATGTTTCTTTTCAACAGTTATTATTTATTCAATTTAAATAACAACGGAAATGTGTCTAATATCAAATAATAAATCCGAAATACTAATAAAATATTCACTTTACAATTACCAAGGTATCTAAAAAATTACGAATTGATTTATGTTATTTACCAATATATTTATAGAATCTAACACGGCCATTCTGCAAATTACTTCGTCCTCGAAGTATTATGTAAGTACATAGCCTGTTTAGGTAGTTATAACTATCATCAGACATAATATCAGAAAACAATAATCTTACTTAACACAAAATGAAGTAGGTAAAGTAATAATAGCCCGAATTTTTTAAGTTCATTTACCTACGTCACAGTCATTATCAATCAATACCTAAAGTCTCAGCTTAACCTGTCATGTTCAGTCCCATCACTGCTGCCAAGTGATGTCTAGACTGTTCACCAGGCAAGCTAGCAGCGTCTCACCTATCAGCTAAACCTGTCATGTTCAGTCCCATCACAGCTGCAAAGTGATGTCTAGACTGTTCACCAGGTAAGCTAGCAGCTTCTCACCTATCAGCTAAACCTGTCATGTTCAGTCCCATCACTGCTGCCAAGTGATGTCTAGACTGTTCACCAGGTAAGCTAGCAGCCTCTCACCTTTCAGCTAAACCTGTCATGTTCAGTCCCATCACTGCTGCCAAGTGATGTCTAGACTGTTCACCAGGTAAGCTAGCAGCCTCTCACCTATCAGCTAAACCTGTCATGTTCAGTCCCATCACTGCTGCCAAGTGATGTCTAGACTGTTCACCAGGTAAGCTAGCAGCCTCTCACCTTTCAGCTAAACCTGTCATGTTCAGTCCCATCACTGCTGCCAAGTGATGTCTAGACTGTTCACCAGGTAAGCTAGCAGCCTCTCACCTATCAGCTAAACCTGTCATGTTCAGTCCCATCACTGCTGCCAAGTGATGTCTAGACTGTTCACCAGGCAAGCTAGCAGCTTGTTGCGTCTCAGTCACTACGTTATACGTACCCAGAATTAATTTAGTAATTTTCTAAAAAATACGTACCTAATACCTTTCACAACCCGCTCGGCCAGTACTGACATGAAACTTCACAAACAAACACAACACTTTTATTCACGAGATAATAATCAACTACCGTGAACAAATCTCTCTCCTTGACAAAAATAAAAAGATTTTAGATTCAACGTAAACAAAACTCTGTCAATCCATCTACCGTTTTACACAATGTGGTTCTACCCTCCACCAGATACAGAAAAACGGGCCAGTGCAATCCAAATGAAATACATGAAATGGAATCGATATTATAACGAATTTTATCCATTGCCTTGCAAAACAAAAAAGTACCTTCCGAGTATAATTATAAACAGTTATTTAATAATCTGCCTTATAATCAAATATAGTTAAAAAGGTTCTGTTTCTGCGAGTATCTAATTTGGACCGACTGATTTATAAAATATGATACGTTAATGTTGAGGACTACCGCTTAACATCTACATATCGCTTATAGGTAAGTAGTAGTAGTACCATACTACATAAATTCTGACAATTTGATTTCAGTAAAAGCTTCCTTAGTATTACATGGTATTAGATTCATCATTACAAAAATTAACAAAGAAATTCACTTTCAGGACTCCATGATTCGAACCAAAATAGCACAGAGCCCTTCAGGGCCTTACCGGCCTTTGCGTCAGAAGAAATACTGCTCCCTTCTTGTTGGTGAGAACCTCGATGTTATTGCATCAGCCTGCAGCAATTTTCCTTCGTAGGGTGGAAAATTGGAGACGAAACATCATCATCGTCATGGCGGCGCGGCGGTGGGCGTTTTGTAGACACAGCGTTGCGAATCGCTTTCAGGCCTTCCAAGCCATTGGAATTCTTTCTGAAATTTTCAAAAATGTATTAGAATAAGTTCGAATCCCACCTTCTGATGTAAGGAGAGGTACCTACCTCTTTAAGAAAAATGGTAATAATCATAAAAATAAATAGTCTTAAAATCAAAATCATTGTATTTTATTATAGTGATACACTTCTTTGAAGAACTACCTTTCCTTAAAACTAGGTAAATCTTATATTAAAGTTTATTACTTTAATCTAAGACAGCCAAATAACCTTTTACATAAAATATTTGAATGTAGCGAACAGCAATGAAAAATATAGCGATAAAAATTACTTATCTTGTTTTAAGATGGGTAGGTAGGTACTCAGAGCCGGACAAAACGCCGACAGGGTGCAAAACAAGTATTCCCAGGTACTGCCTCTCTCGTTTCTTCCAACCAACTCTATCCAACAGAGTCCAACTGAGCCAAACTACCAAACTGACCAACTATGCCAAAACTGACGAACTGAGCCCCTTATCGACTTTGACACCGTTTATCTAGTACCCTACTTGTTCTGCACCACCTCTGACTACCAATAACAATTTATTTATTGAAATAAATTGTTATTATTATTGAAATACACTTTAATAATTATATTACGAATTTCGACACTTATATATCACATTTTAAACAATTAATTAAAATATATTTTTAATTAAACGGATGTCCGTTAATAGATATCAAAATAACTTGTTATGAAGTTGAATTACATTCTAAAAATCATAGATATTATTAATTATAAATACCTATACGAAATTATGTTTCTTTTCAACAGTTATTATTTATTCAATTTAAATAACAACGGAAATGTGTCTAATATCAAATAATAAATCCGAAATACTAATAAAATATTCACTTTACAATTACCAAGGTATCTAAAAAATTACGAATTGATTTATGTTATTTACCAATATATTTATAGAATCTAACACGCTCATCAAGCCCTTTCATTTGATACCCATATTATTAAAAAGTTCCATGGAACAGGTCCTGACTCCATCATCAGATCAGCATTGTGTTGCGCTCATCAAACCCTTTCATTTGATACCCATATTATTAAAATGTTCCATGGAACAGGTCCTGACTCCATCATCAGATCAGCATTGTGTTGCGCTCATCAAGCCCTTTCATTTGATACCCATATCATTAAAAAGTTCCATGGAACAGGTCCTGACTCCATCATCAGATGAGCTAGCTGTCACCATATTATTTCATTGTAGTCGGAACTTGACTGACATGCTGAGATCCAAGTTTCAACTCAATCGGACTATTTACTGAAGAGTTCTGTTGAAAAGCTCCTGACTCCATCAGATCAGCACAATATGGTTTATGGGACAAAAAAACAAACATTTATTTTTTTGTAATTATTTGTATTCAAAGTGTAACTAACCCGACTTTGTTTTGTGTTATACCTATAGGTACCTACCTAAGTACCTACCCAAAAAGTATTTTTACTATCTCAAATAAATCAATCACATGAAAATTACCAAAACCGTTTAGTCTAAGAAACGGAGCGCTGTTCATTGGGTGTTAGAATTTAGCAACTTTTGTCCCTCCGAGCGCTGATTTTGTCGAGTGCGAAATTGTATAATGGCTCTTAACGTATTATTTCGTAGGTATTCGTAAAGCATCATTTTATCGGTTCGAGCGAACAAACAGCGCGGCGTCGTCGTCGGTCCCATCGGACGCGTCGTCGACGGGGCGCGGGACGGCGGCGACGGCCGAAGGTCGACCTTCGACCGGCGGTCGATCGATCGCGGCAGTGGACCCGCGGCGCCCCATGGATCGTCACGCGGCGCCCACGCTGTGCGACGTCACGCGCGCGCACCGCGGGGAGCTGGCGTGCCTCGCGCTCGCGGCGAGCGGCGTGACCCTCGCCACCGGCGGCGGAGACGGCGCGCTCGCGATCTGGGAGCTGCGGCGCGGCGCCGGCTGGACGGAGGCCGCGCGCCGGCGAGGAGCGCACCGCTACGGGCTGACCGCGGCCGCGTGGGGCGGCGGCGGCGCGCTGCTCGCCACCGGCGGGGTCGACGGCGCGCTGCGCGTGTGGGCCGCGCGGCCGGAGCCGGCGGAGCGGCGCGCGCTGGCGGCGCCGGGCGCGGCGGCGGTGCGCGCGCTGGCGTGGGTCGGCACCGCGCGGCTGGCGGCGGGGCACGACGACGGCGTGGCGCGCGTGTGGGCGGTGCGGCGCGGCGCGCTGGTGGCGCGGGTGGAGGCGCGCGGGGGGGCGCTGCACGGTGTGTGCGCGCTGACGCTGCGCGCGCCGCTGCTGCTGACGGCGTGCACGGAGGGCGCGCTGCGTCTCTACGACCTCGTCGGTGAGCACGGGTCGACGTGGATGAGCGGATCGTTCATGATTCGTGACCGTCCAGTTTCATCCGTGTATCCGTCCGCCTCCACGAGTATCACGTCACGTTCGGGTTCTCGGTGACGATGACGTCGAGCCGGTTCGACGATCGAGTCGGGAGCCGTCCGACGGAACTCCTCGGTGGATCCGTAGATGTTTTCGATAAGTAAAAACTTATCTAAATTGTATTCGATCCCTATCTTTGTTTATCTGTGACCATGATCACCTACGATCGCACTCACCTATCGTAACACCGCGACCGCGATCGGTACATACTCTACGACACGACCGCTCCCTCGAACACCTTCGAGAGATTCTCGAAGAGAGAACCGAGAGAACGTCCACCGTGCCCGGACGATACGTTCCTCCGATAGGTCTCTTCTGAGAATCAGACGAGCCGCTTCGATCCGCAGAGCTGTGCTCCGGAGACGAGGAGCCGTCGGAGGAGGGCGCTCCGGTGACGCCGCTCGCGTGCGTGGACGACGCGCACGACATGGGCGCGCTGTGCGCCGCCGCCGCGCCCGACGGCCGTCACCTGGCGACCGGCGGGCGCGATGCGCGCGTGCTGGTGTGGCGCGCGGAGCGAGGGCTCGAGGCGGCGGGCGCGCTGGCGGGGCACGCCGGCGCGGTGACGGCGCTGCAGTGGGGGGCGCGCGGCGTGCTGGCCTCCGCGTCGCTGGACCGGTCGGCGCGTCTGTGGGCCGCGCTGAGCGGCGCGTGCCTGCACGTGCTGCACGCGCACGAGCGCTACCTGACCTGCCTCGCGCTGGCGCCCGACCTGCGCTACCTGCTGACCGGTGAGCCCCGCGTGCACGCCGGCGCCTCTCGCGCCTCCCGTCCGGATCTGACCGCTGCTCCCGTCCGCAGGTTCCAACGACCGCACGTTCCGCACGTGGTCGCTCGGCGCGTTCACGCTGGACGACGAGCCGTCGCGCCCGTGCAACGCGATGGCGCACTTCGCGGTCGGCGATCTCGAGGTGGGGATATCGAAAGTGAAAAAGAAATATCGAGACGTCGATACATCGATATTATTTCAACGAGTCAACAAGTCGGTATCTCAACGGGTCCCGGAAGCTCCCCGAGCTTCCGGGATTCGTTGAATACCGATCTCGATCGGAGGGTGATCTTTCCGTTCAGGGCATCGGGCCGGTCGACGAGGACGAGGACCCCCCCGAGAGCGAGCGCGGGGAGCCCCGCGGGGAGGAGGAGGACGACGAGGAGGGCGGGGAGGGGGGGGCGCGTCGAGTGTGGAGCGAGCGCGCGCACACCGGGGCGATCAACTGCATCGCCGCGCACGGAGACTACCTGGCGACCGCCTCCAGGTGGGTGCGCACCCGGGCGGGGGAGGGGGGAGAGGGGCGGGCGCACGACTCCACGGCGTACGTTGTTGCAGCGACGGGTCGGTGCGCGTGTGGGTCTGGTCGGGCGCGGCGCTGACGGCGACGCACCGGCTGGAGGCGCACCGCTACCCGGCGCTGGCGTGCGCGTTCGGCGCGGACGGTGGCGTGCTGGTGTCGGGCGCGCTGGACGGCTGCGCGTACCTGTGGGACGTGCGCTCCGGCGTGCAGGTGCGCGCGCTCGGCGTGCCGACCGGCGGGGGGGAGGGTGGAGGGGGCGTGCGCGACGCGCGTCTGTCCGCGCGGGGCGCGCCGCGGGTGCTGCTCGCCACGGACGACGGGCTGGCGGCCGTGTGGCGCGCCGCCGACGCGGACCCTCGCCCGGAGAGGTGGGTGCGGGTGTCCTTGGGTCGCTCCCCCCCCCTCCCCGCTGGTGACGCGCGTGTGTTGCAGCGTGCACGGCGGGCTGGCGGGCGCGGCGCTGTGCTGCGCGTGGAGCGCGTGCGGGTCGGTGTGCGCGGTGGGGGGCGCGGCGGGGGAGCTGCGCGTGCTGGCGCCGCCGCGCGATGAGGCGCTGCACCACGACCCGGACGCGCACGATCTCGGTGAGTTGGGCGTCACATCGGTTCACAGATTTTTTTGTATTCGTTGTAGGGAGATTGTAGCATCCGATCTGAGCTCGAATAGAATGACGAGAGCGGTCGTGTGATCACCGTCGAGTCATCCTTCGGTTGGACCGTGACGTGGATGGGGAACGGGAGGCGTCGGTCCGATGGAAGAGGGGATTGTTGAGGGATCCGGTTGCTTTCGAAGGTATCCGAGGGGGTGATCGTTACGTCCAAGTAATTCTTTAGAATTTTTTGTCGAAGGCGGCATTCCGTACGTGACGGGTCGCGAGCCCATCGCCGCTGTTCGAAAGCTACGTGATCTCCTCCGGGTTAATTTAAGATTTATTCGGATCGGTGTTCTCAGCGTTCGTCGATAACACGAGCTAACTATGATTCCGAACGTTCGCTTAAGATCCAGCGTCACTAGAGCGACTCGCCATCGACGACCTGAAATCTCGCAGGGGTGACCAGCTGCGACTTCAGCCCCGCCGCCGCCGCCCCCGCGCTCGGCCTCACGCCCGACCGTCTGCTGCTCGCCTCCGCCGGGAACGACTCGCTCATCAAGCTGTGGACCCTCCGCCTCGGCGAGGTGCGTCCCCCACCCCGCCCCCCCTCCCCTACCGTGGCTCCCTCCGCGCGGCCACGCCCCCACGCTCCCTCCGTTGCAGGACGACGGCGGGGGTCTCACCGTCCGCGCGTCGGCGGCGCGCAGCGTGCACGCGCACGGCGGGGCCGTCGCCAGCGTGCGCTGGGCGAGCGAGGCCGGCGAGGAGGGCGCGCTGCTCGCCAGCGCCGGCTCCGACCGGTGGGCGCGCGTGTGGCTAGTGCGGGCGGCGCCCGCCGGCGAGGGGGAGGTGCGCGTGACGCCGCACGCCGCCGTCTGCGTCGAGGGCGCGGGCGGCGCGCTGACCGCGCTCGTCGTGCGCGGCCTGCTCGCGGTCGGCACGCTCCCCGGCGACCTCGCGCTGTGGCGGCTCGCGTCCGCCTCCGCGACCGGCGACGACGACGACGCGACGCCGAGCCTCTGGTGCGGGGCAACCGTCGCGCGCTGGCTGCGGGACCACGCGGCGCGCCCGCCCGGTGGGTGCCTCCTCCGGCTCGTCGGACGCTCCGGCCTCCCCGGACCGCGCTCACGCTCCCTCCCCGCAGGCGCGCGGATGTCGGCCGCGCGCGAGGCGGCCCTGCTGGCGCGCGCGCGCGGCGCTCGGCTGACCGGTGCGCGGCTGCTGGACGCGGAGGCGGAGGAGCTGCTGGAGAGCCTCGGGTACGGCGCGGCGGAGGCGGCGGCCGCGGGGGAGGAGGGGGCGGCGGGACGCGCGCGGCTCCAGGAGGAGCTGGCGTGGCTGCGCGCGCCGCCCCCCGCGCCCGTGGAGGGGGAGGGGGAGGGGGAGGAGGCGCCGCACTCGCTGCTGTGTCCGCTGTCCCACTCGCTGCTGCGCTGGCCGGCGAGCGCGGCGGACGGCTTCACGTACGAGCGGGACAACATCCGCGAGTGGCTGCTCGCCGCGCCGCCGGGTAGGAGACCGCCTCTCGTGCCGCACGCGACCGTCTTTCGCTTTCGCGCTATCCGCCCGCCCGGGTCGCCTCTCGATGGGATTTTGAAATGAAATGAAATGAAAATGAAATGATTTATTTGTAACATAAACAACATAAACACACACAGTACAAAAATTACTACCTAAGTAATAATAATACATAATACAAAGCTTATGTTACAATGGCGCTGACTCAGCACTATGTTGTGTTTGCAAAAACACAACGCTGATCTTCCGTCAGAACCACACCATATAGGAAAACAATATGTCCAAGAGAAAATAAAAACCGGTCAAGTGCGAGTCGAACTCGTACGCCGAGGGTTCCGTACCTAGCCATGGTGCCAATTAAGCTAGTCCGCTTAATTGTATGAGCGCCCATACAACTCGGAGGACAATTTTAATTGGCGTCAACTATGTATGGGAACACCCTTTAATTTTCAACTTTTTTAACTTTTTGGAATTTTTCCTTTATTTGTGCTATAAGACCTTGCTTTTTTCCAAATTTCGTTATTCTAGGTCAACGGGAACTACCATTTAGGTTTTCGACCCAAAACCTCTAGGGTACGTCCGGTTGACCTAGAATTGTCAATTTTGGTTACAAGCAAGGTCTTCCAGCACAAGTAAAGGAAAAATTCCGAAAAATAAAAAAAGTTGATAATTAAGGTAAGTTTTGGTACTCACAAGTTTTCACGAAAACCTAAATTTGCCTATATCTTTTTATAGTGTTGACTCAGGACCTTGATTTTTATACTCACAATAGGGACTATAGACTTTAGTATATGGTATAAATTTCAACTTGCTAGCTCTACCCGTTCCTGAGATAATCGATGGTGACACACGGACAGACAGACGGACAGACGGACAGACGGACAGACGGACAGACGGACAGACGGACAGACGGACAGACGGACAAGAAAGTGATCTTATAAGGGTTCCTTTTTTTACCTTTTAAGGTACGGAACCCTAAAAAACAAGTACAAAAGATAAATCAACCTACATTCTTAAACAAGTAAACAAAATTGACAGAAAAAGTAGGTACGCAAAATTTAAATGAAACAAAAACATTGCTCTAGCTAGACTAAGCTGAAGATGGCTCCTAAACGATTACTAAGATACACTAAGTATTTAAAATTTAAAACTAAAAAATAAACATACACAAGCTGTAATTTTTACCCGACTACGGCGAAGCAACAAGGAGGGTTATACCCGACTACGGCGAAGCAACAAGGAGGGTTATGAGTTTGACCGGTATGTATGTATGTATGAATGTTCATCTGTTCCCTCGTAACTTCTAAACTACTTATCATAAGTTGACAAATGAGGTATTGTTTGAAGCGTCTTCATTGTCCGCTGGTTATAGGCTATGTGACGTCACATTAAAGTGAATATGGCGCCCTCTAGAGGTCATAAAGTCATCAACTAAAAAACAAATATTAATTGATGATGCAGTGTTGGGTATCAAATGAAAGGGCTTTGTTAGCACATTTCAAAAATGTATAATATGTTAGCTGTTGCTCGCGGCTTTGCTTGCAAGGACTCGATAAAGAGGGTTATAATTTGTTCATCTGTTCCTCATATCTTCCAAACTTCTTATCATAATTTGACAAATGAGGTATCATTGGAAGCATCTTGATTGTCCGCTGATTATAAGCTCTGTGACGTTACAATAAATTGAATAGGGCGCCCTCTAGAGGACAAAACAAAAACAAATGAGTTAATGATGTTGTGTTGGGTATCAAATGAAAGGACTTTATTAGCACATTTCAAAAATATATAATATGTTAGCTGTTGCTCGCGGCTTTGCATGCAAGGACCCGATAAAGAGTGTTATAATTTGTTCATCTGTTCGTCATATCTTCCAAACTTTTTATCATAATTTGACAAATGAGGTATCATTGGAAGCTTCTTGATTGTCCGCTGGTTATAAGTTTTGTGATGTTACTATAAATTGAATATGGCGCCCTCTAGAGGACAAAACTAAAAAAAAATGTGTTAAAAATGCTGTGTTGGGTATCAAATGAAAGGGCTTTATTAGCACATTTCAAAAATATATAGGCATATTGTTAGCTTTGCTTGTATGCACTCGATAACTGGTAATAATTGCACAAACCACGATTAATAAGACAAGACTCCTTCGGATAGTACCGAAGAAGTGGGACAGGAAATACTAACACGTTCGATGCCTCACCCGCGTATACTGTCCTATGATGGCGTTCGGAGAGCACGGTAGAGGTGGGATAGGGAATATTAACACTGTTAACACATTTCCTGTTCCACCTCTACGGTACTCTCCAGAGGAGAGCTCCGCTTTAATAAAACAATCTGCTTGGTTTCGGCAAGTGCATCACGGGCAATAAACCTGTTAGTGTTAGTGCTAGCACGTTCAATGCCCGCGACGCACTTGCCCAACCCAAGCAAATTGTTCTATTAAAGCTGAGCTCTCCTTTGGAGAGCCGGGTGGGTTGGTGGTGATTCTGCAAATACTTAGGTAATAATGAAATTACGACCCCAAAATAATTTAAATAAAAAATAAGTTCAAAAACTAAAACCCGACTACTGAAAAAAGTATGAAACAAGAACATAATGTTGAGAATGTTCTGAGGAGAGCCGTGGTCATATGCTAACGTATGCGATCATAAGCTAAGGGCAAAGTGGCATATGACCACGGCTCTCCTCAGATCATTCTCAACATTATGTTCTTGTTTCATACTTTTTTCAGTAGTCGGGTTTTAGTTTTTGAACTTATTTGGCCTTTTTGTGGGCCTTTTTGGCACCGCTGGTATGTTTTTATTCTGTTTTTTTATGTTTACTTATAGTCGGATTGCTCATTATACGGACTGGAATTGAAGGAAAAATGACATTTTTCCTTCAATTTTTTACATGTTTTTAGTCCGTGTAATGAGCAATACGACTACGACTATTGAACTATATTTCTCTGTGTACCTTTTTCTGTTCTGTATCCTCTGTGTGTGTGCCAAATAAACGTTATCTTATCTTATCTTATCTTATCTTATTTTTTTCATACTTTTTTCAGTAGTCGGGTTTTAGTTTTTGAACTTATTTTTTGAAATTTTAGTTACGATTCAGATTTAAAATTTACAGAAGAACAGATCGGTGGGTCTCCGAGGCCGCGGCGGACCTCGGGACTCATCGGTATCCGATATCCTTCCCTGCTTGATGTTGATCGTGTTCCGCAGACGGAGCGGTGTCCCCGATGACGGGGCGGCGGCTGCGCAGCGCTCGGCTGACGCCCAACCACAAGCTGCGCGCCGCCGTGCGGGAGTACCTGCGCGGGCGCGGGCGAGCCCCGCCCGAGGTCGATGCACCCGCGGGGGGCGGGGGTGGAGGGGGCGAGGAGGACGAAGAGGAGGGCTGATTCTGCGACTCGCACTCTCTGTGACTCGATCGATCTCGAGAGACATCATGGACTCTTCGATATCGACCCTACCTCCGCTCTCGAGAGTGACGATGATGATAACTCGCTTTGGAGAGTTCACGATATAAGTTTTGTGCACTTACGATGTTAGGTGCCGGCCGGAGGAGCCGATGACCGGTCGACGGATGAGATGAGCGTGTCGTATGAGTGTGTGTGATGTGTTTTGAATTTATGAATATCGTCACTTGTGAGATGCACCTGTATCGCTTATCTCTGCGTAGATGTGTTCCGATCTTTTCATCTTACATTTGTATTTTTCATCAAATTAAATAAAATCTGTTTATTGAGGTAAATAATGAGTAAATCTTGCAACATCAGTCCCGGGCCGGAGTGGCCTCAGCGGGAGTCTCGTGAGCTCGAGTATTGTGAACATCTAAGAGAATGCAACTCTCAGCGGAGGACGAGAGGAAGGCGGTCTAGGGAGAGCAAATAACACAAAAGTAAAGTTTCAACGATCTCATCTTTATTTATATCTCTTACAGTAAGTATAATAGTATTTACAAAGTGAGGCAGTAACAGTGAGAACCAAACTTACATTACTCTGAACCGCTGCTCGCTGTTTAGGGCGCGGGCGCGGGGCAGCGCGGGGGGTAGGGGAGGGGGAGGGGGAGGGGGAGGGGGAGGGGGAGGGGCGGGGACCGGCGAGTACATCGGCTCCACGAGCGCCGACCTGGCCAGCTATCTCGGTGCAGCATCAGGTATGTACCCGCCAGCCTCTCTCGCTGCCCCTTTACAATTCCGATTCCGACTGATTTAGTTTACATTTAATTTACAGTGATTGAGCAAACAGATCATTAATTTTTGTGTGTATACAATTTAAAAACCAATTCCCATAACCTCTCACTGTGCACGGTATCACTATTAGTTACTATATTACGTTATTTTTTGATAAAATCATATATATTGATGAGCGATGAGACGACGGGCTCGGTACCGCCATCGTCGGATTCGAGCATTTCAGTCGGTGTGAGGATGCAGATTGCAGATACACTTGAACATTTCACAGAATCGGTTGTAATGTAACATTCGTCAGAATGCTGATTGCGACTGTTTATTTACACGGATCAGCACCTCGAGGAACCACCAGCATCTAGTAGTTCATAAACAATAACGCGATAAACTCTACAGTTCGATGAACATTCTCTAAAACCATTATCAAATCCGAGAGCATCGTATCAAACTAAGTAAGTAATGGACAGTCTGGTCCGCGTCGGCGGGACGCGAGCGGTTCAACTTCGATGTCGTACCTAATAATAGTTAGTTTAGTAGTCGATCGTATCGATCGTAAGTAAATTATTTAGTAATTATATAATATTATTTACAAGTTTACACCGGAGAGAAGCGAGCGCGGTCGCTCGCGGCTCCCCGCACTATGTACAGGGTGGGGGCCGGGCCCCGAGTCCTCGGTATCACTCGCGAGCGTCGCACGGTGCGCTCCGAGTGTCGCACGGTGCACTGCAGGCGTCGCACCGTGCACTACAAGTACACACTAGTCGTAGCGCGCGTCGCACGGTGCACTAGAGTGGGGCGGGGCGCGCGGCTATTTGCGCTCGTCCACGTCCTCGTCGTGGCACATCCATCTGCAACAAACATTACAGTTACCCAAACACACTCACACTATTCCTAGTAGCTCTGATAGGTAGCTTCGGAGTCTCGTTCGAAGCGGAGACAATTGAAATACTGGTTTTAGTTAGGAAAACCATTACTAGATGGTGTTGATTGAGTGTCTTGATAGATTTGGCTAGTAAAATCGTGTATAGGTACTTTTCGAACACATTTTGAGAAAAAAAAAAGATCTAAGACAGGTTCTGTCAGTTTGTGTTTTGGAAAGTTTTGTGCGGTGCCCAGTTTCAAGAAATATGGTAAGTACTCTGATTATACAACATAATTCCACAAGAATTATACATTAAACTAAAGGTAAACGTGTAAGCTTTACGATGATGTATGGATAACTAAAGTTTTAAAACGAGAAAAATGTAATTTACAGCTTGAAATGATACAACACCGTAATGCCGGTCTTTCTTGGAAATTTTATTGTGGTCTTCTTATTAATATTATCGTATGATAAAACGAAAGGAACGATGTGCGCTAAGTCGCGCGCTCCTCGCGTGGACGGTGGGTGGTGGAGCCGATCGTGCGCTCGGACCAGGGAATGGCTAAGTAAAATTGTCGATCAGTTAGAACTTAAATGAAATCACTCAACAAGCAATCGCAAACCACAACTGTACGGAACCGTACGCGGTAGGGGTGGGATGCTGGATTGATACGAACTTGAAAGATAAAACGATGTATTCAAGAACTTTACTTTACGCTAATGATTTATGATAAATGCTGATATGAGTGCGGACCGATCGCTGTCCGAATGTGCACTGGTTAGGTAAACCGCGCGATGCGACTCGTGCGACCTACTTAGCCGAAATTGCTTGCTAAGGTGTTCGATGCGTCGAACATGCTCCCGAGGGGAGGAGATGAGATGAAATGAGATGCTACAGTCATAGGTTAGTAAGTACATAGATGAACCAGTATTTTGCTTATCTTAAATGCTTGTTAGAACAATGCTAGATGAACTTAAAATTATACTCGTACGTTAAATCGAGTTGCTAAATAGTAAAAACGTTATTCGTTATCTATGGTAAAAACCGATTGTCTTTTGCTGATGGGCGAAGTCGAACTGTCTTTTTTGGGACGCCAATTACGCAAACTAGACCACCGTTTGGTCACCTGTCCGTCTTCTCCTTGCTCGGGCAAAGATTGCTCTCGCGCACGTTGCTCTGGCTCGGGCCCGGGCAAATTACCGGCACTTACACTCACACTCACGCTGCTGATTGGCGTTTCGCCTGGCGGGACGGGAGCGGACGAGCTGGCTGCTCGTCTGCCTCGCCTCCACAGGAGGAACAGGAACGCTGCGACGGCTGCTGCTAGTAGCACATATGAGATCACGTAGTGGTGGATATCATGTGTACTAAGATTGACGAGCTGATCCTGTTGAGCTGCTTCCTTCATTGCGGTGATTTCTTCACCGAGATGCTTTAGTGAGTTGTTGAGCTGAGCGCTATCGTCATCAAAGTTAAAAGGAGGAAGCGTAATATTGACCAAAGGATGACGTAATGGAGCTATGCTATAAGGTACTACATCTGATTTGAGATTGAGCGTATTTTTCTGCTGATACGAATATAGAGTTAGGTCACGTCCCTTAGCTATGCATTCTTTAGAGAGTTGAATGAGCCCGGCTTTGCTGACTCGGTAGTCTCGGATTTCTTCGTCACATATGATTCTCAAAGAGTATGAATCACATACGTAATAAAGATAAACAGATGGGTCATGCAGTTGAATCCACCTATTTTTGCAGCTTTGCTTATTAAAATCACAGGCTCCCATATTTTTTGTTTCACAAAACCTTTCTTCAGTATCTAGATGATTGATTGGACCTTGCAGCTGACAAAGGTAAACTTCATCTTGGTACTCGCAGCTTTTAAGGTCATCGTTGCTCGCTGTTAAGTAGGAGTCTCTTCTCAAGTTGATTGCCACGTACTCTGCCACAGTTTTGACGCTGATCATGTTGGTATTGATTTGAGTTGGTATAGGTAATAAATGATACAACTGGAAATTATCTCTGCTAATTAATGGTAATGTTATCTCAAATATAAAATAATCTGTTGTCATTCTTGCTTTTATCTTCAATAGCTTGTAGATTTGATATAAAGTGGACTGTATGCTGTCGATAGGTAGAGTAAGCTCATTTGATATTTGACTCGAAACGATTTGTAGTTCTTCGCTAAGTTGTTTCGGAGTCAAAAGATGCAAGTTTATCTTTCCATGATAAATATCTGTCATGGTGTCCATTAATGTATCCTGGACACGCTTTAAATTCTGTAGCATATTTGTTGTAGCTATCGCTGCTAATGAAAATTCTTGTAGAATGGATATACTCTCAAGTTCCTTCTGTATATTCTTTGTAGCTTGATCTATGTAATTCAGATGCTTATTTAATAATTTATGCTGGGTTTCAATGATCTTTTCTGTTCGCTTTAATATGTTATATTCAGCCTCCACAACAGAGGTCTGATTTTTCCATAGCTGTAATAAATGTCGTTGATTGCTGTTTACAAGTTCAATGTCATGTTTATATTTTTCTGCGAAGCTTTCGTCTAATACTCCGAACAATGTATTTGCCACGGAGCCGACTGCATTGATAAGGCCACGCCGTGTTCTTGACCTCGCGCTGAAATGCTGATTCAGTAACAGCTGATTACCGTACTCTAGCTCGCTATATTCATGCTGTATTTGCAATAAAATCATATGACAATGACTCGGTTCCTTCACCTTATCACATGTTTGCTCTAAGTGCTTTGTGAACGTATTCACTGCTTTATTCGCTTGCCAATAAGGTTGCATATTGTAGTAAACGACGATTTTCCATTGATCACGAATTAAATGCATTTTGCCTATTGGATCAAAGTGTACCGATTGATTGCTGGAAAATTGTGTAAAGTTGTAAGATGCTTCGCTGGACCATATGACGCTCATAAAGAAGATTAATGCTAACGCTAAATTGACGAATTTCGGACATCTTCTTATGCCTACTTGCTTTCTTGCTGTCGCTGTTGATTGCTTGCTATTCTCCTTTTCCGCTTTCTTGCTTTGCTGAACTTCCTTTTCGTCTTGCTTTGCTTGCTTTACAGGTAAAATGGATAATTTTATTATCGGACGCTTAATATACCCATTTTTAGTTTTTAAGGTTACTACCCTAATTAGTCCATCGTTTCCTTTATGAACTTCTACAACTCTTCCGACCGGAAACTTTCCCGCCAAATGGTTGTCGTCGTGAATAGTAACCATATCCCCGATCTCGATATTTCTTTTAGCTTTTAACCATTTGCTGCGCACTGATAATTGGCTAAGATATTCGGTCTTCCACCTTTTCCATATATCTTGGACAATTTTATTTGCCAAGTGCCATCTGGTTCTGCCATCATCTGGAGTTTCTATGACCGACAGACCCGCTCTGCTAGTTAGGAAGTGTGCTGGAGTTAGAAAATCTATATCATCGATGTCGTCTGATATTGGACACAATGGCCTCGAGTTGAGATTTGCTTCTATTTGGGCTAACACGGTGCTGTACTCTTCGAAGGTCAGGGCTTGATCACCTACCACCCTCTTGAGATGCTGTTTCAAACTTCTAATTGATCGTTCCCAAATCCCTCCTGCGCTTGGCCAAGAAGGACAGTTCCAGTGCCATTCTATATTCATTTCTGCGATCTCCTTGTAGAATGAATCACCGAAAACTCTTTCTAGCTGTTGAAACTCTTCCTGCAGGATTTTATTCGCCCCTACAAAGTTAGTTCCATTGTCCGAGTAGATATGCTTTGGCGCTCCTCTGCGTGCCGCCATTCTTCGTAACGCTGCTAAAAATGAGGCACTACTCAAGTCGGAGACTAGCTCTAGATGAACTGCCTTTGTGACCATGCAAATAAATAGCGCTATATACCCTTTTGATGTTTTTATGCCCCTACCTTTATTGGCTTTCACTCGAATAAATCCCGTGAAATCTACTCCAGTGTGATAAAATGCCGGAGCTGGATTTATTCTGTAATCAGGTAGGTCGCCCATGATCTGATCTAGTTTCCTGGGTTCTTGCTTTTTGCATGTCACACATCGCTGAAGCTGCTTTTTCACTGCTCGATTACCTTTGACTATCCAGTACTGTTGCCTTAGTAAGGATAAGGTAAGTCGGGCTCCACCATGGAACGTAAGTTCGTGTGCTTGATCGATAAGGAGTTCTGTTAACCGGCTGTTGTATGGAATGATGATCGGATACTTCATATCGGAGCTGATGTTAGCGTTCTTTAGACGCCCTCCAACCCTTAAAATTCCACCTTGATCTACTTTTGGGTTTAGGATTAATATCTTGCTATTTGCTTTTAACTTGTCGTGATGTAATAAATGTTCAATATCTTCATGAAATTCCTTGCACTGAATGTGTTTTATTATGATTAATTTCGCTGTTCTAAGCTCTTGCAATGTGAGATATCTCGGTTTACGGCTCGGAGTCAATGCCCGTCGTATCCATGCTAATATTCGTGTTATTTTTATGAATGAGCTATATCGATTTAATAAATTATCTATTATGCTGCTATCGGTGACGCTGGTTTGAACCACGTTCACTTGTTTTTTCACTTCCTCATCAGTTTTATACTCCACTTCTATCCTTTTAGGATTGAACTCGTTGGACGATAGCCATGTGGGCCCTTTCCACCACAATGAAAATTCTATAAGCTGGCTTGTTGTCAATCCTCTGCTCGCTGAATCGGCTGGATTTTCCTTCGTGTTTACGTAATGCCACACAGCTGATGGCATTGTGCTGACTATTTTCTTTACTCGATTGGCTACAAACGGCTTCCATCGCTCGGGGGAGCCTTGTATCCAGCTGAGAGCCACTTTCGAATCACTCCAACCATAAACTTCGATTTTAAAGCTCTTAATGCTGCTGACAATCTTTGTCATTAATTTCGCTAAAAGATCGGCTGCGCATAACTCCAGTCTCGGTAACGATACGACCTTGCTGTTGGGTACTAGGCGGGTTTTTGCTGCGACTAGCACTACTGAAGTTGCGTTATTATTTTTTATTCTAGCGTAAACTACACACGCGTACGCTTTGATGGATGCGTCACAGAACCCGTGTAGTTCAATGACGTCTCCCAGCTTGCTTTGCAACCACCGAGGTATTTTGACCTGGCTTATACACTCCAGATCTTGCTTTAGAAGAATCCACTCTTCTTTGATGTTTGTCGGAACTTCATCATTCCACTGCATTTCAGAATTTTGCCAGAGTTTTTGAAATAACAATTTCAGTTTTGTTGTTAAGGGAGCTAACCAACCTAAAGGGTCAAATATTTTTGAAATTTCGGATAAAAGCATTCTTTTGGTTAGTTTTGTTGTCTCTGAGCTTGGTAGATTGCTTTGAAAGGTGAATTCGTCCTCGGTGCAGTTCCATTGTATTCCCAATGTTTTTGATGAGTTTTCAGTTTTGAATGTAAACAATGTTTTTTCTTTAGATTGCTCGAGAGTTTTTAATAATTGTTTATCATTCGAGGACCACTTTCGTAAAGTGAATCCTCCGCTGCTAAGACATGCATTTACTTCTGCTATACGTTTCTTTCCCTCTTCTATGCTATGGGATCCTGATACCCAATCGTCCATGTAGAACTGCTCTCGGATGCTTTGTGCTGCGTAGGGGAAATTATGCTGCTCGTCTTCTGCTAACTGATGAAGAGTCATTAATGCTAAAAATGGTGCCGATTTTGATCCGTATGAAATTGTTGATAGTAGGTACGTTTTGATGGCCATGTCTGGACTTTCTCTCCATACGATTTGCTGCAAGTATTGGTCTATTTCATTAACTAAAATCATACGATAACATTTCTCAATATCGGCCGTGTATGCGTAACAGTACTGCCTCCACTTCAGTATAATTCCCTGTAGATCTTGTTGCAGGTTGGGACCTTTATACATGAGGTCATTTAGACTGTAGCCGGAAGTGGTTTTGGCGGACGCGTTAAAAACTACACGTAGCTTTGTTGTGCTTGATTCGGCTCTTTGAACCGCATGATGAGGTAGAAAGCATTCGATTTCAGGCCTCTGCTTGCTGCTAGGTATTGCTTCTTTCATATGCTTCATTTGCTCGTACTCACAAATAAATTGCTTGTATTGCTTTGCTAGATTTTCTTGCCTGCTAAATTTTCGCTCTAGATTTTTAAATTGTGCTATAGCTATCTCTTTCGAGGAACCCAACTTTTCTTTCAATTGCTGCTTCATGGGTAATCTCACTTCATAACGACCGCTTTCTAAACGCTTCGTAGTTGCTTTATAAAAATCTACACACTCTTGATCTTCAATGGACATCTCGTTTTGCTCTTGTATGTCCTCTATTTGCCAAAACTGTTGTAAATTCTCGACGTCGTTCAAAATTACGTTGCAATGGAATGACGTCTGTACACTTCCGCATAGTAACCATCCTAGCTTGGTATGCTGAGCTAGAGGCTCCGTTTGACATTCACCTCGGATTAATCCCTCTAAAATGATGATAGAATAGACATCCGCCCCTAGTAGAAGATCCACAGGGCGGCTGATGTTATAATCCGGATCTGCTAAGTAGAGTAGCGCTATATGTTGCCAAGATGGTTTATCGAAAGTTTTGTTAGGCAAGTTTTTGATGACGTTCTTCATAATTAAAACCTCCGTGTTGAACTTATAATCGACATAAGTCGATTGACAAGTGATTTTCAGCTTTCCTTTACAGTTATTTTCCTGCTCTCCTACTCCAACAATAACTCCCTTGCATTGCTCACGCTTCAATCCCAATTGCTGTGCTGCTCTTTCGCTAATTACTGAGACTTGTGAGCCCTGGTCGATTAGGGCTCGCAAGACATGCTGTGTGTTATCCGCTGCTGTTACTTTAACTAATGCTGTTTGTAATAAAATCTCCGACGTTGTTGCTCTTTCATGCTGGGATGCGTGCACGCCGATGCTATTTACGACATCCTCCCGTTGCTGCTGATGATGATTGGCATTCACATTCCTACGTTTCGTAATACCGCCGGACGTGTTGTTTGATTTTTGCTGATAATTAAAACAATCATGCAATACAGTATGGTGATTTTCAAAACATTTACGACATCTTTTTGTTGAGTAGCATTTAAATCCATTGTGATCGTAAATGCAATTTATGCACCAATTCAATTGTTTAACAATTTTTAATTTAATATAATTCGGAGAATCGTTGAATTTTTTGCAATAAAGTAAGTTATGCTCGCCGAAACAATGAGGACACCTACTTGCTGACGCTGCTGACACGTGCATGGATTTCGTCATTTCATTCTTCGTGCTATTTTTCCAATCGATGTTTGTTCTGAAATTGTTTCTTTTATTTGGATGAAATGCTGTTGCTTGCTGATGGGACGGCTGCTGGGATGACTGCGATTTTGAAGTAGCATCTTGACGTCGACGCGCTGATTCTAGAGTCGTGAATTTGTTCTCTAGAAAATTTATGAAGTCCTGTAAAACCGGTAGCTCCCGTGAATTTTTCAGCGACTCAATGTATTCTGAATAGGACTCATTATCCAATTTTTGTGCTAAAAGGTGCACGAGTAGAGGGTCCCAAGTGTCTATATTGACGCCGAGCTTCTTTATGGCGTAGAGACTCTCTAACGTGACATCATGTAGTCGTTTGATGGCTATGTACGACTGCTGCTGTATGTTAGGAAGGTTGAGAAACATGCTAACGTGTGACGTGAAGATTTGTTTTTTATTGATGAATCGATGATTTAAGATCTCCCAACAGATGCTATAGTTTTCGGCGCTAATCGGAAGATGCTGAATCAAACGCTCCGCTTCACCTTTTACTTTGCTCTTCAAGAACTGCATTTTCTGAGCGTTTGATAGGGCTGGATTGTTGTGGATCGCTTCGTCGAACATTGTTCTTTTTGCTGATGATACCTCTTTGGTTTTTAAAGTTAATAGGTCCAAAGATAACTATGATGATGTTAATGCGTCTCTATCCTTAGTCTTAAACTGGTTCACTTCTAATAATCTTTTGCTTAACGCGAAAAAAACTAAATGTATTAAATTCACATTGCCTAATGTAGTTCAGAGACCTACAACAATTGAATTAAATGGAGTTGCACTTAATCTTGTAGATTCAACTATTTTCTTAGGTCTAACAATTGATTCCAAAGTGCAATGGGGTCCTCATATTGATACACTTGCAGATAGACTTAGCTCCGCTGCTTACGCTGTTCGAACGATCAGGCGACTGACTGATGAAGCAACGGCTAAGTTAGTATATTTTAGTTACTTCCATAGTGTGATGTCATATGGTATCTTTCTTTGGGGACAAGCAGCAGATATTCAAACTGTTTTTGTTTTGCAAAAGAGAGCGATCCGTGCTATTTACAAATTAAAACCACGGGACTCGCTGAGAGAACGTTTTAAAGAAATTAATATTCTCACAGTCTTTTCGCAATATATTTATGAAAACTTATTGCACACTCACAAATATATAACCAACTTTAAGAAAAAAAGAGAAGTGCATAATATTAACACTAGAAATAAGAATAAACTATGTGTGCCTAAATTTAGACTAGAAAAAGTAAATGGTTCTTTTATGGGAAATACTGTACTCTTTTATAATAAACTTCCAGAAAACGCAACAAAACTTCCCATTCGCAGATTTAAAACATACATAAAGAATAATCTTGTTAAGAAAGCGTACTATTCTCTTGATAATTATATTAATGATAAAGTCGCGTGGCCTGATGTCGCTCTGCCCCTCGACAGCTGATGTGTACTGTGCAATGTCTTTACTATCTTGCTTAGTTTTATAATTATTTTCAAGTAGGTAACTGCTAGGTACCACCTAAGTTAGCCAAGTGTAGCGTGTGATGCCGGGCGAATTTTTGTTGATGTATTAATCCTACTTTTTTTTCTTTTGACGACTTTGACGAGACTCACATTGTTTGACTGGCTCCACACTGGAACTTGACTATTTAGATTTTAAGCGGATGGATCACCGAAAAGAAAGCTAGGCCCCATACCGTGTTTGTTGCCCTGATTCTTCACGGTGTTGGTCGCGAAAGAACAGGAGTAGAATCACCTAGCTCTTAAGACGATTCAAAGTGGTCATAACGGTCCTACTGAATAAATGATATTTGATTTTGATTTTGATTTTGAACAGATCTTTAAATGAAACCCATTGATAAAAGTTTCCTGTGAAGACTGGTAGGTCCATTTGAGGAGTCGACTTGTCACGATACGATGTAGACCACATCTTAGAGCTAAGGGCTTTTCTCATGCTGCTGTACGTACGTTCGTGCTTATTGTAGTTAGATTCGTACGCTTCATCTTCATCCAACTCAACCATGATTTCCCAATGGGAATTATCTACCAACGTCCAGCGAGTTTGTAAGAGTCGCAGGGCGTCTTCGAACTCCCACTTCTCACGGAATGACTCGATGTCGATGCTTTCAACTGCTCTAACGAAGGCTTTAAAATTGACGGACTGCTTACGTAGCATATCGTCTAGCTTGCTATTTGTTCCTCTCGCCACTGCGGAGGGGGTTGCTGGAGCTCTGGGCCGCGGCAGACGCTCTCCGGCCGACGGTCCTGCTTCGTCTTGCTGACGGGTTTCTCTAAGCTTGGAGAATGGCTGCTGTTTACTTCTTAGGAGTAATTCTTCATAGCTTTCCCCAATCAATCTATCCGCTGATAAATAAATCTCTTTAACACGCTCAAACTCAGAATTTACAAAGTATGGATGATTTGTAGTTTCATACGGACGAAGTTTTTCATGATTATTTTCATACTCTCTCCAATACGCTTCTAAAAGGTCTAATTTCTTCTGACAAGACTCAATGGTCCTACGCTCTTTCCCTTCCTTTTTAAAATTAATCAGAAGTTTATCGATGATCTCTCCTAGCTCAGATTGACGTTGATAAAGAGATTCCATTATGCTGATGCTAGTTTTATTGACAATAGAACGCTCTTACTTGAAAGCCGCTTGGCCTACGGCTGATGCTGGAGTCTGCGTGGGTTGCTCCCCACCGCAGTGCTGGCTGAAGCTGCTGGAGGCGCAAGCTGAGGCTCACTGCTGAGAACGCGAGCAGAGGCTCGCTGCTGCTGGTGAGTCGCGGGTAGCTCCCCACGACTACTGTTGCTGATGCTGATGCGTGAGCAATTCGCTCACTGCTGATGATGTGGCGCGGGTGGCTTCCCACGGCAGTATTGCTGGCTGTTGCTGAAGTTGCGAGCGGCTTGCTCACTGATGATGATCTGGTGCGGGTAGCTCCCCAGCACAGATCGCTGCTAATTCACCCCCTTGGCTCACTGGTAAGCTAAAGGACACTGCAATCCACGGCTGCTGGCTTGACCGAAGAACTTTCTTTGGCAATAGTTCTCACCACGCGAAAACTTCGATCCGGCTCGAAGTACCAGAATGTACGGAACCGTACGCGGTAGGGGTGGGATGCTGGATTGATACGAACTTGAAAGATAAAACGATGTATTCAAGAACTTTACTTTACGCTAATGATTTATGATAAATGCTGATATGAGTGCGGACCGATCGCTGTCCGAATGTGCACTGGTTAGGTAAACCGCGCGATGCGACTCGTGCGACCTACTTAGCCGAAATTGCTTGCTAAGGTGTTCGATGCGTCGAACAACAACATCATATACACCGGGATCTCACTCGGAGATGGGGAAGTGAGCTCTGAGGTACGTGAACAACAAGGTATAATAATAAACTAGTCCTGCCTACACCTACAATAGAAATGTATAAAAAAGTCCTTACTACAGAGCTATAGTGATTTATAATAAAATCTCCGATGATATAAAAAAAGAAATACAAATACAAATACAAATACATTTATTTACCAAAAGAGAATACAACACATACAAATATTACTGATGGTCCCCGCACTAGGGCGAGCCTAGTCGCGGGAGACCGAATAACAAAAACGATTACCTACTACAATACAGAGATAAATAAAATAAATAAAAATAAAAATGATTTCATCCAAACATAAACTAATAAAGTTCCTTATTAAAAAAAATTATAAGTGCCATATTAATTTTAATTTAGTGCCACATTGTGATATAAAATAAGCTAGTCTTAGATAGGTACCATAACACCTTATATACCTACTTTAGAATCAATACCTACCTACCTAATCGATCGAGCGAGCGAAGCGAGCGAAGATCTTAGTGGTAAGTTGGGCGATTTTGCTTTGTATGTTTGTATGTAGGTATGTTTGTATGTTTCACGAATTGTTGTTCGCGCATAACTGTCGAACCGTTCATCCAATCTACATGAAACTTGGTAGGTCAATAGGTTGTAGTAAGGAAATTTACGGTGGAGCATATGAGCTTAATCGATGAAGGGGTTGTGAAGATATTAGGTTCCCAAGGGGGTTATTTTTTTTAAAGTTACACAAATATATTGAGTGGGGTGTCATATGAAAGGGCTTATTTTGTACATTCCAAAATGGTTTTTATTTTTACTCTAGAATGTATAGTTTTTGAAATACGACCAAATAACAAAAACTACGAAACCAGAGCTGCAAGAGCTCCCGTTTCATAGAGTTTCGATGTCTCCGTAGCTCATTGACTGGTCGGTCTTAGAAAGAGAGTGGCATCCTTGCGGTTTGGTTTGCAATGATTTTAGTTGCTACTTGATTTATTTTATTGAAAAAAAAATCTTGGTAATGAATGAAAATAATTGTCCGGGAACGTGAAAATAAATTACGTACGTAAGTTACGTTAGGTAGGCTAAACTTGGTAGGTCAATAGATTGTGCTATGAAAATTTAAGGTGGCGCATAATGAACTTAATCAATAAGGGGGTTGTCAAGATATTGGGTTCCGAAGGGGGTAAAAAAAAACCGGTCAAGTGCGAGTCGAACTCGTACGCCGAGGGTTCCGTGCCTAGCCATGGTGCCAATTAAGCTAGTCCGCTTAATTGTATGAGCGCCCATACAACTCGGAGGACAATTTTAATTGGCGTCAACTATGTATGGGAACACCCTTTAATTTTCAACTTTTTTAACTTTTTGGAATTTTCCCTTTATTTGTGCTATAAGACCTTGCTTTTTTCCAAATTTCGTTATTCTAGGTCAACGGGAACTACCATTTAGGTTTTCGACCCAAAACCTCTAGGGTACGTCCGGTTGACCTAGAATTGTCAATTTTGGTTACAAGCAAGGTCTTCCAGCACAAGTAAAGGAAAAATTCCGAAAAATAAAAAAAGTTGATAATTAAGGTAAGTTTTGGTACTCACAAGTTTTCACGAAAACCTAAATTTGCCTATATCTTTTTATAGTGTTGACTCAGGACCTTGATTTTTATACTCACAATAGGGACTATAGACTTTAGTATATGGTATAAATTTCAACTTGCTAGCTCTACCCGTTCCTGAGATAATCGATGGTGACACACGGACAGACAGACGGACAGACGGACAGACGGACAGACGGACAGACGGACAGACGGACAGACGGACAGACGGACAGACGGGCAGACGGACAGACGGACAGACGGACAGACGGACAGACGGACAAGAAAGTGATCTTATAAGGGTTCCTTTTTTTACCTTTTAAGGTACGGAACCCTAAAAAAAAAACCGGTCAAGTGCGAGTCGAACTCGTACGCCGAGGGTTTCGTACCTAGCCATGGTGCCAATTAAGCTAGTCCGCTTAATTGTATGAGCGCCCATACAACTCGGAGGACAATTTTAACTGGCGTCAACTATGTATGTATGGGAACACCCTTTAATTTTCAACTTTTTTAACTTTTTGGAATTTTTCCTTTATTTGTGCTATAAGACCTTACTTTTTGCCAAATTTCGTTATTCTAGGTCAACGGGAACTACCATTTAGGTTTTCGACCCAAAACCTCTAGGGTACTTCCGGTTGACCTAGAATTGTCAATTTTGGTTACAAACAAGGTCTTCCAGCACAAGTAAAGGAAAAATTCCGAAAAATAAAAAAAGTTGATAATTAAGGTAAGTTTTGGCACTCACAAGTTTTCACGAAAACCTAAATTTGCCTATATCTTTTTATAGTGTTGACTCAGGACCTTGATTTTTATACTCACAATAGGGACTATAGACCTTAGTATATAGTATAAATTTCAACTTGCTAGCTCTACCCGTTCCTGAGATAATCGATGGTGACACACGGACAGACGGACAGACAGACGGACAGACGGACAGACGGACAGACGGACAGACGGACAAGAAAGTGATCTTATAAGGGTTCCTTTTTTTACCTTTTAAGGTACGGAACCCTAAAAATTGAAACAAATATATTTAGTGGGGTGTCAAATGAAAGGTCTTTAGTTGTACATTCCAAAATAGTTATTATATTCTAGGACGTATACGTATACGTAGGTACTTTTTGAAATACGACTAGAATTCATAAATATTAAATGAATGAAAAATTAGACACGACATTATGTCTGGCATGCATGCCAGTATTTTTTATCATGACGAGCTAGCGCAATAGGCATACTGGGCAGTAATAGCAGTTGAAAGTATAGGGGTAGTCAGAAGAAAGTCCAAATGTAAGCCATCTACGGTGCGCGAGATCTCAGTTCGGGGCGAACTACTAGTATTGTAGTGCCCCAACGGGGCTCTCGTTGCGTTCAAACCCATACACCTAAGACCTGCTGTACCAACTCGAAACAATTAATAAATATGAATAATATACTGACGAGTAGAGCAGCGCGAGCGCGGCGAGCAGCAAGAGACGCGGCGCACGCGGCAGCAGGGGGGGCAGCGGGGGCGAGGGGGGCAGGGGGGGGCGCGCCACCAGCGCGGCCAGCGCGGCCAGCACGCCGGCGTGCGGCGCCGCACGCGCGCCCGCGTTGCCGTGCTGCATGGCGGCCGGCTGCTCGCCTGCAACACAACACACAACGCTCACTTGCCGACAATACCATTGTACGACGTGTGACATTTAACAACACATCGAGCAGCTGAACCGAATTGAGAGGGGGCGGAAGAAAAAGAGTTGTATAAGTTTGAAAGAGTGAGAAAGTACGTGATAGATTTCCATGTATTTATTTTACGTTTTAGTTATTACTTCACTCCTTCCGTGATTCTTTAAGTTTTGAATATCGCAAAATACTTTTCAGGGAAGAATCACTTTTCAGGAAGGCGCGATGTGTTGTGAATTTGTTATAGAGTGTTCACATAATTTGACCATCATGTTTCCATCGGTGAAAACCTGTAATTGGCTCTCTGTCATAATGTTATAATCTAGCTGCATTCTTGTACATTTAGCTGTTGGTTTTCTAAATATAAATAAAATATCTGGGCAACCGAGCTCTTCACGGGTGCAAATAGAGAAAAATTAATAAAGAAAAACGAACAGAAAAAAACTTATAAAAAAAATAAGCTTTCATTTGCTGAGATTCGAACTCGCAACCTTCGGCTGGGCGGACACCTAACCTCTTAGGCACTCTAGTCTCAACAAACGTGAAATTACAGACCCCATTGCACTGGTAAATCTTTTTGCGTGAAAATGCCGAGAAAACGAATTTTCCCAGATATGAGACCTAGCTAGATCGAGTCTTCACCCCCGTCAACCCAAATTTCATCGAAATCGTTAGAGCCGTTTTCGAGAACGTGAGTGCAAACAAACAAACAAATATTGCTCGTTTAATAGAATAGGATAAATAAATAAAAAAATATATCTTATCAATGCACATTATTTTTGTAGGATTCGAACCCATGACCATGATGGACGAATATTGAAATAAGGTGTACGAAAGGTATATAACCCGGTTCATTAAAGAAACGAATCTGGAATGGCGGCGCTTATCATGTTCTCTCGCTTCGTGAGCTTAGACGGCACTAGGGTGCAAGCGAGAGAACATGATAAGCGCCTCGTTCGATTAGTTTCGTTTCTTTAATGAACCAAGTTATAGTTGGTGTACCGATACCGACCGCTGAGCACGTGCAGCACGACGGAGGCGGAGTCCAGGTTGGAGGGCGCGCACGAGTAGTTGCCGGAGTCCTCGCGTCGCGGGCTGTAGATTATCAGGTTGCCCACCTGGAACCGACAAAGAACACGTTCTAATAACTGCACAATTATTTATATCAGTCATAAAAATCAGAATCTGCAGTGAACTCATAAAACTAGTTTTTCAGCAAACGACATTGAATTCGTTCATGTAACCTGCCTACCCCTGTGGGAAAGAGGCGTGATTTTATGTATGTATGTATGTATGTACCGGATCGCATATAGAGCTCACGGTAGGCAGCCAGGACGTCGTTCGACCAGCGTTCAACTTTAAAAGTGTTAAAGGGAAGTTAAACAACGTCCTGTCTCTATTTGTGGATAGTGACGAACGGAGACAGGACGTCGTTCAACCAGTGTTCAACACTAAACATCTTTCACAAGTACAGTTGGGCCGACGGATCTCGGCGTTCGTGAAGTCAGGCTTTTCGCTGCGCAGTAGAAAATTTTGTATGAAAAAGTTGCACTGCGCATCGAAACGGCTAACTTCACGAACGCCGAGATCCGTCGGCCCAACTGTAAGGGGGTCAGTGTTTAAGTTTAGTTACTGACCGTGGTGTCGGGCGCGAGGCGCTCCATGCGTATCTCGACGAGGCTGCGGTCGTAGTTGAGCACGCGCTCGTCGTTGTGGTACCAGAAGATGTAGGCGGGCTCCTCCAGCGCCTGCGTGATCACGCACTTGAGGCTGACGGTGCTGCCCGCCTTCACGTACAGGTCCGCCTCGCCCACGATCTCGATCTTCGGCACTGGAACGCGAACACACACTTGTACCATACAGGACGGTTCAACTGTGACTTTGTTTTGTTCTAGCTTCCGCCCGCGGCGTTGCCCGTTAGGTACCGACGTAACATTAAACAGTCTATGTTCTTCCTGAAAGGTCATTCTAAATGCTGGTGAAAGAATTTTTGAAATCGAATGACTAGTTTCGGAGATTACCTCCTACATCCAAAGAAACTTTACCTCGTTATAATATTAGTATAGATGTGTTAAAAGTTTATCGAAATGAACAAAAAATAAAAACAGGATTAAGTATGACTGTACACTTAAACGCAATTTTTTTTACATCCCATTCCCAATTTCTTTTGCTAAGTAGGTTATAAGATTTTATAGTCTTTTCAAGAAACTTTGTAGATGTCTAGGAGATTAGGAGTTTTCATAATCAGGTCACACATTTCTGGCACACGGCCACTTGGGCAGATGGGAAGGGCGGTGGGTTTGGGGTACTCTACTCACCCACAACGTTGAGCTGCACGAAGTGGCTCATCTTGGGCTCGGTGCCGACCTGGCACTCGTACACGCCGGCGTCGCGCGCCTGCACGTACTTCACCTGGAACGTTATAAACTAGTAGTTCGCCCCGAACTGAGATCTCGCGCACCGTAGATGGCCAACATTTGGACTTTCTTCTGACTACCCCTATAATTTCAAGTGCTACTACTGCCGGGTATGCCTATTGCGCTAGCTCTTCATGGTAAAAAATACTAGCATGCATGCAATACATAATGTCGTGTCTAATTTTTCATTTATTTCATATTTATGAATTCTCGTCGTATTTTTAAAAGTATACGTCCTAGAATAAAAATAATAACTATTTTAGAATGTACAAATAAAGACCTTTCATTTGACACCACACTCAATATATTTGTTTACTTAACTTTTTTTACCCCAATTATTTTCATTTTTTATCAAAAAATTTTTTATCATGAAAATAAATCAAGTAGCATCTAAAATCATTGCAAACCAAACCGCAACGATGCCACTTTCTTTTTAAGACCGACCAGTCAATGAGCTACGAAGACATCGAAACTCTATGAAACGGGAGCTCTTGCAGCTCTGGTTTCGTAGTTTTTGGTCTTTGGTCGTATTTCAAAAACTATACATCCTAGATTAAAAATAAAAACCATTTTGGAATGTACAAAATAAGCCCTTTCGTATGACACCCCACTCAATATATTTGTGTAACTTTCATAATTTTTTACCCCCTTGGGAACCCAATATCTTCACAACCCCTTCATCGATTAAGCTCATATGCTCCACCGTAAATTTCCTTACCACAACCTATTGACCTACCAAGTTTCATGCAGATTGGATGAACGGTTCGACAGTTATGCTCGAACAACAATTCGTGAAACATACAAACATACAAACATACAAACATACAAAGCAAAATCGCCCAACTCACCACTAAGGTCTTCGCTCGCTTCGCTCGCTCGATCGATAAATAATGCTGGACATTTCACACAGCATCATGTAGCCCCAAGCTAAGCAGAGCTTGTGTTATGGCAACCACATGACTACTAGTAGTTCGCCCCGAACTGAGATCTCGCGCACCGTAGATGGCTTACATTTGGACTTTCTTCTGACTACCCCTATAATTTCAAGTGCTACTACTGCCGAGTATGCCTATTGCGCTAGCTCTTCATGGTAAAAAATACTAGCATGCATGCAATACATAATATCGTGTCTAATTTTTCATTTATTTCATATTTATGAATTTTCGTCGTATTTTTAAAAGTATACGTCCTAGAATAAAAACAAAAACCGGTCAAGTGCGAGTCGAACTCGTACGCCGAGGGTTCCGTACCTAGCCATGGTGCCAATTAAGCTATTCCGCTTAATTGTATGAGCGCCCATACAACTCGGAGGACTTTTAATAGGCGTCAACTATGTATGTATGGGAACACCCTTTAATTTTCAATTTTTTTAATTTTTTGGAATTTTTCCTTTATTTGTGCTATAAGACCTTGCTTTTTGCCAAATTTCGTTATTCTAGGTCAACGGGAACTACCATTTAGGTTTTCGACCCAAAACCTCTAGGGTACTTCCGGTTGACCTAGAATTGTCAAATTTGGTTATAAGCAAGGTCTTCCAGCACAAGTAAAGGAAAAATTCCGAAAAATAAAAAAAGTTGATAATTAAGGTAAGTTTTGGTACTCACAAGTTTTCACGAAAACCTAAATTTGCCTATATCTTTTTATAGTGTTGACTCAGGACCTTGATTTTTATAGTCACAGTAGGGACTATAGACCTTAGTATATGGTATAAATTTCAACTTGCTAGCTCTACCCGTTCCTGAGATAATCGATGGTGACACACGGACAGACAGACAGACAGACGGACAGACGGACAGACGGACAGACGGACAGACGGACAAGAAAGTGATCTTATAAGGGTTCCTTTTTTTACCTTTTAAGGTACGGAACCCTAATAATAACTATTTTGGAATGTACAAATAAAGACCTTTCATTTGACACCCCACTCAATATATTTGTTTACTTAACTTTTTTTACCCCAATTATTTTCATTCTTTATCAAAATTTTTTTTTATCATGAAAATAAATCAAGTAGCATCTAAAATCATTGCAAACCAAACCGCAACGATGCCACTCTCTTTTTAAGACCGACCAGTCAATGAGCTACGAAGACATCGAAACTCTATGAAACGGGAGCTCTTGCAGCTCTGGTTTCGTAGTTTTTGTTCTTTGGTCGTATTTCAAAAACTATACATCCTAGAGTAAAAGTAAAAACCATTTTGGAATGTACAAATTAAGCCCTTTCATATGACACCCCACTCAATATATTTGTGTAACTTTAAAAAAAATTTACCCCCTTGGGAACCTAATATCTTCACAACCCCTTCATCGATTAAGCTCATATGCTCCACCGTAAATTTCCTTACCACAACCTATTGACCTACCAAGTTTCATGCAGATTGGATGAACGGTTCGACAGTTATGCGCGAACAACAATTCGTGAAACATACAAACATACAAACATACAAAGCAAAATCGCCCAACTTACCACTAAGATCTTCGCTCGTTTCGCTCGCTCGATCGAATATACTACTTAAATACATTTTTTTTGTAAATACATACATAACATACATAGAAAACACCTAGACCCGAGACAAATATTTGCAGATCATACAAACATTGGTCCCGCGGCGGGGATCGAACCCGCAACCTCTTGCGTCACAGGCGGGCCTTCGCCCACTGCGCCACAGAGGTCGTCAAAGTACGATCATCATTAACCGTCCTTAAATCAGGTTTCAGGAGATCGAAGCGCTTGTGGCGTAATTTGCTTCGACATTCTCGGTGACTGCGTTAAAAGATGAGACCTTCCATGCTTCGGAGGGCACATTCGATTGCAGGTCTCGGCTCTACGACTGTAAGTCGCTGAGCAATCACGGAGGCCTTCAGGCAGCCTAAAAACTCCATCACCGGTCAGCCACTGGCTCATACAAACGTAACATACCTACACATTTGACTGAATTAAAAAAGTTGCATGGATACTGCAGCAGCTCTTCGAGGGTCCTATGAAGGCATCAGCAGCGGTGGAGCGGAGACGGTACCTGCAGGGTCCAGGTGTCGGTGGCCTCCACGAGGAAGGCCTGGAAGCGCTCGTCCGCGATGAAGGTGAAGCGGTCCACGGTGAGGATGTGCGCGTCGCGGCGTCGGATCCACGACACCGACTTGTTGCTCAGCTGCCGCACCTGAAACCGGACATGCCTCGCTTTATACCCTGCCTTTGTGTTACGATCGCTCTCGTAGCCTGACCGATATCCTGTCCTCTCACCGTGATGAACTCTTACTTCTTCTCAGGCCAGCATACCGCTGAGCCGACATTTCATGACGATGTTTGCTCGGACGTTTTTGATAGGTTGTCAAAATTAAAGGACGTTCAGCGCGGTTACAAAATGGATGTGTGACCGTTGGTGACATTAACAACTCAGCACGTTAAATTGTCAGTCCCTATGTACGCGCTATCCGTACGCACCTTTATAAAGATGTTGACTCGTAACAGAGACGTATGATGCGAATACACGCTGGGCCGCTGGCCTAGGCGAGCGCGAGCGAGAAGGCGAATCGATGCATGACGAGTGCGATGGAGAGGATTGCCTCTCTATCGCTCTCGCCATGCATCGATTGCTGGTCCATGCTCGCATTGGCGACCAGCGTGTATTCGCGCCTTTATAGACATCAATAGCTGTTGCAAAGAGTGGTATGTTACCTTGCAGGGCAGATAGGCGTGCGTTCCGAGCTGCGTGGTGATATTGTTGGGCGCGGAGGGGTCGAAGTAGGGCCCCGTGTAGAGACCCACGTACCGCTTGCTGCGCGCGCGACCCGCGCCCGCCTCGCCGCACGACAACACTGCAACAACAATACAGAGGAGTTACTAACCGAACATACTGAACAACTGAGCATTCAATATTAATGTAGCAGAATATGGCTTAGACAGACGCAGATGGTCAAAATTACACTTTCTTTTAAAAAAAAATTCTCTTTCACTTCTTGAGGATAGGAAGAAGCCACAGTTAATCGAAAGTCATGATTTTTTTCTGTAGAAAATGAAAGCCTCCGACAATAATTGTGAACAGCGGGTCGGCAGCGCCGCTGGGGTGGCCGGCGGACGGAAGACGCCGGTCGACGATTCGGGATTTCATTTCCATCCCCAATATCCGCCCTAGACGGGTGCCACCGATAAAAACTAAATGTATTCCGGCGAACGCTCTCTAACCTCTCTCGACCCCCGCCCGACCTCATCGACGAATCGTTAACTTCGATTCAAAAGATAATCCAAACTCAATTATTTTTGTCGATAACAAGATATTTATTCACAGCGTCCTAATAAATTGGGCGTGAGGTTAAACGGTAACCTTGGCGACTCCCGCCCGCCCTAATTATACGCTAGAGATTATGGAGACAGTTTTCTGTTTGATATTCGTGCGAGCGGGCGCGGCGCGGCGCAGATCATCGTCGGAGGCGCGACGTTATCCGGCCCCGGTCTCGGCGGACATCGCCCGACCAGCGCTGTGCGCCCGCTATCACAACTATGTTTACCACCAAAATGGATCCTATGACTGTTGTTACCCACCATTTAATTATTGAGAGAGCATGAAAGAAGAGAGTGGAAGGCGGTGATCATAAACTTCATTTTAGTGACGATGGTGGAAAAGAGGAAAAAACTAACAAAATTACAGTTAAACGCGTCGGATTCATTCCGTTTGTAGCGTTGGTATAATATATGAGAGATCAATGTACTTATACCATTTTATTTACAATCCGTAGGGTACATATTTCTTCTGAAAGAAGCCCGTGGTCTCTGAGATTATTTGTTTTTCGCACATCGAGCAGTCAAGCGGGAGGCTGTATCTGAGAGCACGTAGGGCCATCTGTTACGTGGCCGATACAAGCCCCGCGGGCACTCGCGCTTGGCCCGCGGCCAGCGCGCCCGCGCTGAGACAGCATTGTTTTACTTATTTTCATAGTGAATATTATGGCCTCTTTATCCCGCTTTATTTGTCGGGAAGTGAATTCGGTCGACGAGGTCACGTTGCGATTCTCGGTAACTACAATATGCATATACTTAGTAATGTTATAATAAGATAGCGGTCTCGTGCGCTCCGGCACTGCGGCTGAAGACGCTGAAAATGTACCGAGCGAACAGTCGACGGTATCGAAACACATCCTTTATTTGTTCAACTGTGCCTCACCAGCGAGTCGGCCCAAACGCGTATCGTTCTCATCGAAACAAAATATAATAAGAATGTTCTGTAGGGATACACGGTTGATTTATTAGACTCCTCGACTCGAGTGAGTCGAAGGAATCCGTTATTACATTATTCATCAGGTCGAATCGTCATCGCCGGTTAGGTAGCAACTTACCGTCACAGATACCTATCGAATAGGTCGAGTAAAAGGTACAAGAAATGTTTCCACGCCAATAAGCCGAACAGAGTGTAGTTTCCCGGATTGGACTCATCGGAGCGGAACTTAACCCAAGCAGTCGGAGAGACCTGGTACGATTATTAAAAGGATTCACGAGCGCTGTCTCCCGCTGTCGCGCCGCCGCCGTGCCGGTGCCGCGCCGGCGCCGCGTCGCACCGATATCGTCAAGGTTGTCACTGCATACACAGTTACACATTACATAACTAATCAAGTCTCTCTTAAGCTATGTTGGATTAAGAAAACGATCTGCTCGTTATCGTGTTCATAAAATATATTCTAACTTTGTAGGTAGGTATGTATACTTATCGGCGAATAAATATTTTAGTGTCGATCCATCGAGCTCATAATATCGAGCTGTGAACTCGCGTTTGTTTTCGAGTGAGCTAACGTCATGGCTTGTTTTACAAATACTCGTCGCCGCATGTGTGCTCAGTGTGTAGTGTGTGTAGTGTGTGGAGTGTGCATCGGACGGAGTGTGTGCACGGTGTGCAGTGGAGTTGTGGCGAGCTGTGAGAGGGCTAGTTTGCACCATCCAGGCTATTCTATCAACAAGTCTGTGATATACTGAAAAGTAATAGCTTGTGCCACTTTTACTAACCAAACATTTTGCTACGATCGGTCGATCGATAAAGTAAAAGAAATTACAACTAAGAAAATGCTGTTTCGGGGTTCATTTGAACGATTTTCATACGTTCTATAATGCTTTATCGCACGCGTGGCACGTATCGATCATCTCACGCCGTTCTTCATCGGCGCGAGATGATCAATATGTAGCACGCGTGCGAAACAGTGAGCCTAAGCTAGTCGACGAGTCCGAAACTGTTTATTCATATAACGCTTGTATCGGAGTTTATGTATGCGGATAATGTATCATGTCACGTCGTGCGGGAGCATAGATAGAGGGGCTAGCGGCGGGTGAGGGGGAGGGGGTGGGGGGGGGGGGTCACGGGCGGGATGGAGCACAATGCGAGGATCAGGTCGGAGCCAGGTGGAGCCAGGTCGCCAATTGAACCGACACTGAATAGGGCGAGTGAAAAAGTTACGTATCGGAAACTTTTGCACATGATTTATGACGCGAGTGCGTAGTCCGGGACGACAAGCTCACGCTTAGCAGGTCACAAGTGACAGGGAACTAACCAAGTGTCTAACGAGAGCAACATTAAGACATTTATTTGTTTCGCTACGCGTACTATGAAGATCTAGCGAGATAAAGGGGAGAAACCTCGATATTGTACCGATCTGGTACTGGGGGGTGCTAGCCTGCTTGAAGGGTGTCGTGAGAGAAACTCCAATTCTTGTTCGATGCTATTTTCATACTGATTTATTTCGTAAAAATGTCCCTATACTTATACTAAGCTTGACCTGGCCGCGACATGCGGTGGAACAAGCGCGTGAAATGTTCACGCTTACCTTTTCGCATGAAGTGCGTTACATTTTTATGCTCTATTTTACCTCCTATTATATTTATTATTAAACATATTACTTATTTCCTAATACATTTAAATATCCTACCTATTTTCTTATTATTCTACCTAGTAATTTATTCCTATGACTCATTTTCCTATTAGCCTATTTTTCCTATGAGTCTATGTTTTCCTATCGGATTTGTACTAGGGGGTAGGCAGTGAAACACACCTAACTAACATTACACTTTTCCTTATGCTAGCGCTATAAAATTCAAATCACAGTTTATTCAATAAGCTTATTCTAACTTAAATATTCAAACACTCTCTTAACTTATTGATCGTCCTGCACATTTCTCCCGCCGTACAACGCTGTTGTACCCTCCATTGGGTGTAGGGCGATGTCGTCCGTCTGCAGGATCACCAGCTTCCTCACTGGTCGTCGCAGGGTCCCGTTCTTGGTCGTCACGTCGACTGCGCGTACGATGCCGTCGGGTCCAGGGAATGTTGCGGCGACCTTTCCTCGAGTCCAGAGGTTCCTTGGCTGGTTGTCATCCACCACCTTCACCAGATCACCAGGTCGGATTGAGGGTCCTCGACCATGGGGTTCTCGGCGGTTTTGGAGATCAGGTAGGTATTCTTTGAGCCATCTGTCCCAGAAGATGTCAGATAGTCTCTGGGAGGCTCGCCAGCTCGCTCTCGTCACTGTATCCTTTTCGGTGAAGTCTCCTGGCGTTGGTAGGTGTCCCGGTCCGCCCAAAAGGAAGTGATTGGGGGTCAGCGCCTCGGGGTCCTCTTCGTTCACCGACACATGTGTGAGTGGTCGGCTGTTGACGGAGTATTCCGCCTCCATCAGAAGCGTATGGAGTACTTCTTCGGAGGGGAATCGCTCATGCAGGGTGGCTTCTAGGGCGGTCTTGACTGATCTGACCATCCTCTCCCAGGCGCCCCCCATGAATGGAGCGCCGGGGGGTATGAATCGCCAGGAGATGGTCTTCTTGGCCGCTTCCTCCGCTGTCGCTGTGTCGATGGCTCTTCGAAGTTCCTTGTCGGCTCCTCTCAGGTTGGTCCCGTTGTCCGACCAGATCTGGGTGGGCTTGCCGCGGCGAGCCATCATCCTTCGGAGCGCCATGATTGCGGAGTCTGTACTGAGCGTCGCTGCTATTTCGAGATGCACTGCCCGGGTAGTTAGGCAAGTGAAAATTGCGACGTATCTCTTCTGATGCGTTCGCCCCACTGTTATGTATAGTGGGCCGAAATAATCCACACCGACATATGTGAATGGCCGTTTATGGTGGGCCAAACGACATAGCGGTAGATCACCCGTTCTCGGATGCGGCGGGTTCTGTGTCCTCACTCGGCAGAGTAGACACTGGCGTATGAGCGTGCGAGTGATGGGTCGCAATCGCAGGATCCAATGTTCTTGGCGGCACTCGTTGATGGTTGCTTCGACTCCGGCGTGATGTCTTCTTTTGTGCACCGCTTGAATCAAGAGCTTCACTGTTGGGCTGTTCCCGTCGAGTACCAGTGGGTTCTTGAGTTGTTCTGGCACGTTCTCAGTAGCTTGGATTCGGCTTCGTAGTCGCAAGGCTCCATCCGTGTAGGTGACGCTCAGCTGTTTCAGCCGACTTTCCCTGCTGATTGGTTTTTCTTTCTTGAGATCTTCAATCTCGCTCCAGAACGCTTCTTCTTGCGCCGCTCGCATCAGTAGGTTTTCTGCTCGCGATAAAAGCTCTGCTGAGAGGGGCAAAGCTTTCGCGATTTCTTGGTTCTTCTTTATGTTCGTGGGCTGAGTGGGTGTCATCTTCTTCGGATTTCTCTTCCAGTCAGGATCGGAGTCGGCGTTCTTCTTGGTTCTCTTGTAGTTCACGTGCTGGGTGGCTGTTTTACAGAGTTGTATGAACTGTAAAACCCGTGCTGTGGCGAATCTAAGCCGGTCCCAGCTGGAGAACCGTGTGACTTCCGGGAGTCCCTCGGAAAGTCTCAGGTGATCCTTGACTGTGATGTGATGAACTCGTTCTTCACCCGTGGCATCTTCGATCGGTGATGATGCTGTTTCCCTTGGCCAATCTTCCTCTCTGGCGTGTAGGAAGTCGGGCCCTTTGTACCATCTGTGGTTCTTGTCGAAGTCGATTGGTACATCTCTCGTGGCGTCGTCCGCCACGTTCAGCTTCGTGGGCACCCATCGCCATTCGTCGACCGTAGTGACGTCTTCTATTGCTGCGAGTCGATGGGCAACGTACGGCTTGTACGATCTTGATCCAGTCTTGATCCACGCGAGGACTGTTCGGCTGTCTGTCCAGAACGTCTTGATGTCGGGCTTCTGTTCGTGCTCTTCTATGACGGCTTCGGCGAGTCGCGTTCCCATGACAGCGGCTTGTAGTTCGAGTCTCGGGATCGATGTGAGCTTGAGTGGCGCCACTTTCGCTTTCGCGATAATAAGCGAGATGCTTATTTCGCCGTTCGGCGCGATCGCTCTCCAATAGAGTACCGCGGAGTAGGCAGACTCGCTGGCATCGGTGAAGACATGTAGCTGTAGCTCTCGCGCGTCGCTATAACGTAAATACCATCTCGGTATAGCGACATTGTTCAGGCTGCGGAGATGTTGCATCCAAGTCTTCCATTGATCCGCCAGGTCTTCCGTGATCTCGTTGTCCCAAGACGTTCCTCGGCGCCAGACTTCTTGGAGAATCTGTTTCGCTCTGATGGTGACTGGGGAAGCGAAGCCAAGTGGGTCGAAGAGTGACATCACTATTCGCAGGGCTTCTCTCTTGGTCGGTGTCTTCCCATCGAGCAGTGGTTCGGTGATTCTCGTGAGATTCAAGTTGAAGGTGAGCTCGTCTGACTTGGGCTTCCACATCAGGCCCAGGACTCGTTCTGATTTCTCCTCGCTTCTGTAGAGTTCAGTGTTCTGTTCAGCGTCCTGTTCTCCAATGGCCTCGATGAGTGTAGGCGAGTTCGACTTCCACTGTTTTAGTTCGTAGCCGGCTTTTTTCTGAATGTCACGTACGTCGCTGGCTATGCGCACGGCATCTTCTAAGTTCTTGAAGCTGTCCAAGTAGTCGTCAACGTAGTGCTTCTTTATGATCGCTGCAGTCGCTTCCGGGTGAGACTGATGATATTTCTCGGCGTTGATGTTCTTGACGTAGATCGCTGTTGATGGTGAGCTCGAGGCCCCGAAGATCAGGGAGCTCATGCGATACTCCTCAGGGGGCTGGTCATCTCGGCGATCCTTACGCCAGAGATATCGTAGGGCGTCTCTGTCGGCTTCACGGAGTTTGACTTGCATGAACATTTCTTTTATGTCCGCCGTCACTGCTATCTCGTGCTGGCGGAACCTCATGACGACTCCTGGTAGAGACTGAAGGAGGTCAGGGCCCTTGAGCAGCATGTCGTTCAGGGAGACTCCTCTTGTCTTGGCGGCGGCGTCGTGCACCACCCGCAGCTTGCCTGGCTTCATAGGGTTTATGACGGCGAAGTGCGGGAGGTACCAGGTTCTGTTTGGAGTCTTCTCTGGTGGGGCTGGTTCGGCGTACCCCTTCTGGACAAGGGCTTCCATCTGCTCGTTGTACTTCTTCTTCAGTTCTTCATCACGATCTAGCTTCTTCTCTATCCCAAGGAGCCTCTTGAGCGAAGAATCGTAGTTCTCAGGCATAACGATGTCTTCCTTTTTCCAGAGCAGCGCGGTTTCGTATCTTCCTTCTTTGTGGACTGTATGTTGGTTCAATATACGAATGGCTTGTTCCTCTGGGTCGGTTCTGGGCTTCTTAGGGTTCAGGCAGATCGCATCCATTGCGAAATATTGCTTCATCATTTCTTCAATATTGTCATCGGAGGAGGCTTCTGATAAGTGTGACACGAAGTGGACGCTGCGACCGAGTGAGCGCGTCGAGCTTCCGTGTAACACCCAACCCAGTGGCGTGAGGGATGCCACTGGTTGGTCGGCGGTTCCTTTTCTGGTCTCCGTGGCAAGTAGGAGATCCACGTTGTCCTCTCCGATGAGGATCCCTGGCGAGGCCTTTTCATAGGTGAGGCCCTCGCTGATGTCTTCTAAGTGTCTGCATCCGCTGATCAGCTGTTTGCAGACCTCCTGTGGCGATGCGTCAAGGGTCTTCAGAGTGTTGGCCTTGATCTGCACAGACTTCTGGTTCGGCCCCTTGATGCTGACGGTCACTCTTCTCGATTCAGGTTCAGTGGTTTTAAGAGTGCCGATGGCTTGGATGCGCAGAGGATTGACTGGTCCTCGTGCGCCGACGGATGATGCGATGCTCTCTTCTATGAGCGATACTGTTGATCCATCATCTAGGAGCGCGTACGTGTCGAAAGTACCCTTTGGTCCCGATACCTCGACTGGGATGATCTTGAGGTAAGACTGCTTCTTTCTTGTCCATGTAGAATTGATGATGGCTTCTGTGGTTTCTTTAGGTTCCGCTGGCTTTTCTTTCTTCTCAGAGTGCAACAACCGGTGGTGATAGTGTTTGCACTGGTTGATCTCGCACGGTATGGATTTGCAGCGGTGAGTTCGGTTCCTGGGGCCCAGACAGCGGAAACATAAACGCTTGTCTTTGGCCGTGTTCCATCTTGCATCTACTTCTTTGGACTTCATGGTCTCGCAGTCGGCGGCGGCATGTCCAGTCTTATCGCAGACGGGGCATTTCTTCGTAGGCGGCTGATGCTCCGTGACTGTGTTCACTCGCTGAGGACGCTTTGTTTCTTTAACCGGAGCGACGTCCTCAGGGCGCGCGTATGGCGCGCATAGTTCGGCTTGTTTCTTCATGAATTTTTCAAACTTCATGAGAGCTGGATCTTTTCTTTCTTGCGTGTCGGCAAAGTCGTAGAACTTGAGTCTCATTGAGGGAGAGATCTTGTCTAGTAGAGCCGTAGACACCTCCGGGTTGTGCAGGTAGTGGACGCAGTCGAGAGTCTCCAAGATGGATACGGCGTTGGTGACTTGCGTTGAGAATACGCAGATGTCACGAGGAGCATCGCTGAGGCGAGGTAGGTTCCTCAGCGTGTCCATCTCGAGCATGGCGATAGATTCGGGGCGTCCAAACCTTGATTCCAGGGTCTTCATGATGGTTGAAGGTGCAGTGTCGCTGACTAGTAGGCTCTGCACGGCTTCCTTGGCTTTTCCCTTCAATGATTTTCGTAGTCTGTTGATGTTCTCGACTTTGGAGAAAGTCTCTTCTGTTTCCTTGAACGCTGCGCGGAACGGCAGCCATTCACGATGTGATCCAGTGAAGTCAGGTAGTTCGACGAACTTTGGGCGGTGTCCCGCCTTGATGGCTGTGGTGATCGCTGCGGTCAATGCAGTGAGGGTCTGGTCCAGACTGACTCCCGCCGGTGCTGGCAGTGCATCGGGCGGGGTTTTAGTGTTCGGCTGTTCAGGCTGGGTCCCCTCTACGGCTGGTACGGGCGCTGGTGCAGGTGCAGGCAGCGGCGCAGGATCGGGTTCGGGATGATGGCTGGCATCGGTGATGGCCAACATCGTAGGCTGGGACTGGTTCATCCAGTTGTTCACTCGTTCGGCGACTTCTGACTCGGAGTACATAGATGCTTCATCTAATTCCTCTTCTTCCTCTTCATCCTCTGTGTCCATCTCCATTCTGGCTAGCGTGGCGGCCGCTAGCTGGGCTTGGATGCGGAAGAGTTCTTCTTTTGCCTTTGCTATTTTTCGCGCCTTTGTTCGGGACCGCGTGGACTTGGCAGTGTCCAGCAGTGGCGCAGGATCATGGGTCTTGGTCGTCTTCTTCTTGAGACCTGCTCTCGGCGGCGGAGCAAAGTCTCCCTCGACCGCCCTCGGCAGCGGGGCGGGAGGATCCCGGGCGACGACCGTAGACGGAGTGGTAGCACGTGGAAGTTCTCTCGTCGAAGATTCAGTTGCAGTGGTGGTTCTCGTCCCGGAGGTTTCCTCCGAGTCCGTTGTTGTTGCCGTGGTCCCCGTCGTGGTGGTGGTCTCCGTGGTGGCAGTCCTCGAAGATCCCGTTCCTTCCGACGTCGATGCGGATGGGTCGGAGCCTGGCTGTGGCGTCCGACCCTTTCCGACGGAGCGTGTCACCGGCATGTTCTTTCTTCACTGATAAATCTTCTTTTTTCTATTCTTCGGATCTGCAAGGCTGGCTGAGGTTCTGATGATCCGGCTCGAATGGACCAAATGTACCGATCTGGTACTGGGGGGTGCTAGCCTGCTTGAAGGGTGTCGTGAGAGAAACTCCAATTCTTGTTCGATGCTATTTTCATACTGATTTATTTCGTAAAAATGTCCCTATACTTATACTAAGCTTGACCTGGCCGCGACATGCGGTGGAACAAGCGCGTGAAATGTTCACGCTTACCTTTTCGCATGAAGTGCGTTACATTTTTATGCTCTATTTTACCTCCTATTATATTTATTATTAAACATATTACTTATTTCCTAATACATTTAAATATCCTACCTATTTTCTTATTATTCTACCTAGTAATTTATTCCTATGACTCATTTTCCTATTAGCCTATTTTTCCTATGAGTCTATGTTTTCCTATCGGATTTGTACTAGGGGGTAGGCAGTGAAACACACCTAACTAACATTACACTTTTCCTTATGCTAGCGCTATAAAATTCAAATCACAGTTTATTCAATAAGCTTATTCTAACTTAAATATTCAAACACTCTCTTAACTTATTGATCGTCCTGCACAGATATGAAACTACGATATCATTTCCGTATAGCGAGTGCGGTTGTGTTCATTGGAACAGTTAATGAACAAGCGCGCTCATTTGACGGCACTCGGGTGTGCTCGCGATTCCGATCATAATAAGCTCTACATCGTGACGTCAGCCGAACCGGGGTGCTATCGACATTACTATTTTCGTTTGCAAATGCGATTGACTCACGCTCTAGTATAATAATCTTGATTATGCTTTTGATCTGGATGTCCCACGAGTGCATAAGTTTTAAAAATGTCACGTCAGCCGCAGATATGACGACCCCGCACGAGTTGTGTTTGGTAGAAATATGTCGCGCTAGTGATTGCTGGGGCGCGCGACATGTTTCTACCTCCATATCGATATGGTTATGTTCACGGCCGCTCTCCACACACTAAGCCCCAGACGTGAACAAAGTGCCAGAAGTTGTCGATTACAATACATCGAAACGCCCTGAAAATGAAATCATACCGACTAGAAGCGACGCAGATACTTCAATAATAAACAAACAACATCCCTTTCCTGTTGCGGCGCAGGGCATGCGTGGGGGAGAGACGAAGCAGGTTTAATCACAGGAAATTGTATGAAACCACTTCGAGTGGTAGTAATGTGTGGCGTTGCTTTCATAAACTTCCATTTATTTCGTAGCAGAGCTACGAGCTACTAGCTACGGCGTAGCTCGTGATTAGCGTAGCGACGAGCTACGTGACGCTCAAGTATGACAGTAATTTTGTCCTCTGATGGTTTCAAATAGCAATTTCGTATCAACACTACTGAGCTTTATTCAGAGCACTCGGAGTTCACATCGTAACCCAGTGGATAACTAAACCACATTCACAATTCTCTATAATGCGTTTTATTAAACTATTTTATAGAAGTAAGTATGTATCGAAAGAAGATATCGAGATACTGAGTCCGTAGCTTCACAAACAAACAACGAGTATGTGAGTGTGGTGTGGTGCGATGCCGGACGTGACGTCACGGAGGCTGCGGCGCCGGAACTCGCGTAATGCAATCTGCATGCCTAAACACAGCGGAGTGCTTAGTTAAAGAATTAATTTAAAAGTTAAGTAGTTCTATTGTTCTAGCGCGCTAGTTTCCTGTTGCCACAAAAGTAAGTGTACTCGTTCGGTTACGAGATTCTCATCCGCAAGCAGAGCACAACGCAAGTTAATACCCTCCTCGCTCACACACATCTTCTGGTACGGTAGGTGTTGTCAAGTGGATAAAAGTAATGTTTCATTATAGCTACTTAGGAATAATGCGTTCCCCCCGCTCCCTGCTCCTTCCCGCGCCTCCCCTCAGCTTAGCGCCCGTTTCCCGGCCGCGGTTTTTGCCTCACTTCCCAGATGAACCTCATTTCACTTTATGGCTCGAAAAAACCTCATAAAACTGCCGAATAATCACCACTCATTATATATTTCCAAATGAAAGGCACAAACGAGATCCACTCTCGAGGGCCTTCACTCGGGATTTTTTAAATTTTGTTTCTTTGAAATAATTTTGCAACTGCATCAAAATTGCAGGAAACTTTTAAATAGATTTTAGGATCTGTTGAACTAAGAACTTAAGAATATTATTATGTAAAAAAAATGTTCACATTTGCCACCATCAGTGTATGTAGTTAACACGTTCAGTGCGGTACAGGACATATATGGGTTGTACGCGACTTTCTTCTGGTGCGGAAGGTAGAATTGTAGTTTTACCGCTGGTGCGGGGGCTATTTCTATACGAAATCTTTTATGTAAAAAAGAGTCAAGTATACTTTTCTGTAGCTTATTAAAAATATAAGCAAAATTTGCCATAAAATTGTACAGGACACATATGGGTAGTACGCACTTAAAAGCAATTTTCGTAATTCTGTGCGTTACCATACATATATGTCCTGTATCCGCAGACCCGGTGTCGCGCTGATTTTTACAGTAGTGCGGAGCAATCCCTATCTTATTAGCACGTCATTTGTCGATTACTACATTAACGCCAAAATTAAGCGATCTCATAAAATGTTATCGATGTTCGCAATTTAATTGAGGATTGAAAATCATCAACATCCTAACCCAGTTATTTAAAAAATCAATTGCCGCATGTATGTTCCCGCATTACTTGAGAACGGCTTGACTGATTTGACTGATTCCTTTTTTGTTTTGTTTGTAATTGTACGGACAAGGTTTTTATAAATTAAAAATTTGTAAGTATGCGTAGAGGTCTGCGCCGAACAAAATTGACCAAGGATGCACCAAAAATGAGTCCTGCATATACTTCCACCAGGACCATAAATCCATGCCGGGGTGTTTAACTTAGCTTGTAATTTAAGTAAATGAAGTTTTGTTCATATTCAGAGAAATAAATGCTCCTTATCGATATCGATTGTTCAAAATACGGTTAGAACATCACTAAACTTGTGTAAAGGACAAACGTTTTGACCCTATTTTCAGTGCGGTACAGGACAATTGTGGTGGGTATTTAGTTTTAGGTATAGCTTCTAAAGTATTCACCAGATCCCCGTCCTGGCTTACCATGTGTTAGATAAGGTTATAATCTACCCAAATAATTAAAAAATCAACATTAAATTACGAAATTCATTAAATTATAGGCATTTCAAAAAAAACATAATACAGGACATATATGTCATGTACCGCACCAGGAGTAACTCTCGTACCTACCATAAATGTCCTGTATCGCACTGTCTGAAAGTCTTGCAAATACGGTCCCGCACCGAACGTGTTAACAAGTAAGACTTTACGGAGGAGGTATTGTAAAAGAATAAAAAATAAATAGTGACGTCTGGCCTTTACATTGTGTCTAAATAATAACTTGCTTCCGGAAACAAATAGGTACGAGGTAGTTTGAGCGGATGTCATTAATTTGTTATTTATTAGTTCAACAAAGAGTCGCGAGGCGCCGACTGATTGGCGATTGTCGGCGTTTCCGCATTAGGTGGCTCCGGCACAATTGACTTTGCAATAAGTTCGTACCGGTGTGCCACTCCGGACATCACCCCACCAGGCATACAATACCTATATCACAATGAATTTTATTGGACGATAATCAATTTCCTATTAACATCAAGTTAGCTATTATGAAGCGCTCGTAGCGTAGCTTGCTTAGACGTTCGTGATTGATTGTTGAAGTTGAGCAGCGTTGTGCGCGGTCGCAATTCGGATGGGTGACCGCAATTGGTGTAACGAGCTGAGCGCTTCCGTGCTTCGGAGGGTACGTTAAATTGTCGGTCCCGGCTTTAAGCCATGAAGGAGGCCTTGAGGCAGCCTAAAAACTCCGTCACCAGAGTTGGCCATTTGCTCATACGAACTTACCTTTATCAAGTTAGCATAAAATTATTCCGACTTTTACTCGTATCCGACAATAACGTAGCTATGATTTCTTAATTTCATGTATTTAGTTTGAAATAATTGCGAAAGAAGCTGAGGGCTTCCAAATAATGCGAGAATTAATTAGAAGCGGTCTCGTGGGAGTTGGTGAGGCGAATGAAATATGACTCTTGCCAAAGAACCTAAATTTTCCGCGATTGCTGGCTGTATTGTACCAGGAGTTTATAAAATGCGAGAGGTGTGCGGTGACGACGGCCACTAAGAGCCACCACTCCAGTTGCAAGTATATTGTAAGCATAGTTGCAAGCATTATTTATAGACTAACACAATAACTGGTAACAATAAATCAATACTAGTTTTTGAAGAAAGGTAAAATTAGTTGAAACGGAATCAGAGTTAGCTATACAATATAAGAGCACAAAATAAAGCTGTGAAAGTGAAACGAGCGGAGTCATAAATCAACAAGGACTCGAATCGAGGTCGCAGAAATATGAACTCGAACGAAAGGTGCCGTCTAAGACTCGCGACGTACGCAAGCTGAGACGCGGGACGACAAGAGAGTAATTCCTAGGAAATTATGATCATGGTCATTGTGCCTAAACTGGCATATTCTGATCAGAATCAACCTCAAAGTCATTTAGATTATTTCTTAAATTCGATACTTATACTAACTACTATGGATGGTGGCTACCAAAGCCAATTGGCTCCATCGTCTCAGAGCTGATGAAGTAGCGTATGCAGTTGTATGTGCAGTGTATTTACTTGAGCGCAGGCGGCGGCGCCTCAATGACTGAATGGTCTCTCCATTAGAGCGCGGCAGGTGTTTGCACTCGCCCCTCCCTCCCTCCCCCCTGCCCCCCTCCGGTGCCCGCCCCTGTGACGTCACACAGGCTGCACTAACAAAGCGACCCTAATGACGCCGCCGCGCCGCACCGCTCCTCGTGTTTACTCGCGCATTACGCCGGACAACTGAATACGGCTTGCGCTTTCTTTGATGTATTTTTCGGTTTTTAACAGTTAGTTTAAAATTTGAATGAAATTCCTTTAGATTTGTATGTAAGATAGAAAGAAATTTCGAGCTTCAGTAGGTCTGTGAGGCGAGGTGTGGCGAGCAGTGTGCACTGTGCCCGCCGACACCATCGACGCGGCTGATTTGTTTACGCTCTGTCGGCATTTAGCTAACTTTGCTGTAAACTATGATTTTTAAGTAAAAGTAAGTTATGAGATCTGATTGTCTATAATTAAATTGAAATGGGAGCTCGTGGTACACTGTCACTTACCGTTTCCTAACAAATAATAATCGTCAAATGGAAGCTACCATAGAACATTTTAGTGTATATTTACAGCACGTGAAGTACATAAATTATGTAAATTAGAGAAACTATTTCTAGGTAGTGTTTGTCCTCTGGAGCTGACATGTCGTGTAAGTCTGTATTGAGCTGATAATTAGTTTGTCAACGATGTTAGTGTTGTGTGATGTGAATTAATCTCCATGCTGAGGTTATGCATATCGCATTAGAGATTGTTCCCGCCAATGCGCTGTGTCCAGTACATTGAGAAACACGGTAGCAGTAGCATCTCTTACAATCTTCCATCGTCTTCTTTTTATACCTATCTCATAAAAACTCGAAAAAGTTGAATATTGGTACAAATATGAATTTAAATAATGTGTGCTAACATAAAAATGTTATGATTAGAGATGAAAATAAAATTATATATTTTTAATTTTTGAAAGACATAGTAAAACATTAAAACAATGTCTCAAATAACAATAAATACAATTAAGTGCAAAAATAATATTACTACGAGTAGCATTCTTTCCAGGAAATATATTGCAAGAGTACAGAGAGTGGAGTGGTGCGGTGGAAGTCTTCGTAGCTAATATCTATTTAATATCAGAGTTGTAGTCCACATTAGCCGCGCTAATGTAAATGAAGTAAGGCGACATTAGCACGGCTAAGGCACGGCACGGATTTATACGACGCTACACCAAATATGTTACGTAGCCTAGCCAGAGAGTTAGAGTTAGAGCTACGCGAATTGCCAATTTAGATTACATTCAAGAACCTGTAGGTTCTGTTCTGATGAAAATCCATTGAATTGGAAATACACAAGTCAGATTCACGACAGTGGGTCTAGATATTGGGTCTTGTGTAGGCCGTTCCTGTATAAATACAAAATGTATTCACCCACTCAATCTATACAAAACACGAAGCCATCCGTCAGAGCCGGATGCCGGCGCGCTACAATGTCACACCTTCAAAGGGACAACTTTTACGTGAATCACTGATTGCTTCGGATTGCGTTCCAGAGCTTCGGGAGGGGGGTGAAGGGGGGGGCATACCGAGGATCAAAGTGCAAGTGTCGAGCAATAAAAGTAGTCGCATCGACGTCCTCTTGCTATTGGCTGCGGGCTCGCGGTATCGTACAACGATACAAGTGAAGTGGAACCCCGCCTTGTTGCAGCTCGTTTGCTATTCAATAGCTGCGACTGCGACTGCTATACGATAAAACCCGAACGTATTTCAAGGAGTTTATGCCTGTTTTATTTATGATCTGTCTGAAGCGCTCAGCGGCAAATAAAACGGAAAACATCAACAGCGATGAGAGCACTAAATCTACCTGCAAACAAGCGCTCACTTGATTCGTGACTATCTGTGGCACAATTTAAAAAACATCTATAATGCAATATCCAATCGAGGTCGCAGCAGATAGATAGGGGGTGTTGCGCGACTACCAAATGCTTTAGTATTTATTGAGAGGCTAGCTTAGGCCCCGTGGTTTCTACTGCGTAGAATGCCTTAGTTATTCCGTAGAATGAGTTAGATTTTCCTTTTTGCCTATTGCCTAACCCTCACATATTTGTTCAATTATTTTGTTTTGTTTTGTAATGTTTTTTTGTTACAAGGGGCTTGGAAAACTTTTGTCCTTAAACTGGCTTTACATGTATGTAAGTCTTATAATAATAGTGAGAGTACGAACTGACATCACGAGCCAACCGACATCGGCGTCGCCGGCGCGTCTCGCATCACAACCAACTATTATGTTAATATTAATGGCACAGCGTCTTGTCACACCACATACTACAATACACCTGAATCTTGTCGTCTTTGTCTCCAGTAGTAGGTACATCCATTTGGTTGGATGCACCTACAAATTCATTGGGTCTTTCGAACGCAGTGTTTAGAAGGCTTTTGTCACGAACCAATTGTGAGTAGTGAAGTAATTTGAATAATTGTGAGAACTGGTGTTCTCACAACGGGCTTCTACTTGTATCGATCTGTTGTTTGTTGAATTACTAATTCTAGAATATAGATCATTCGATTCATCTAATTTTCAGTATTAACCATCTCAAAATTATTACCTACATGAAATCGTTTTTAATGTGCGTAGTAGCTCTACATTTTGAAAAATTCATATAATCTAAACTAACAAAATAGCAGGTGGATAAAATGTCCTTCATCCCTAGTATTGCTAGGTGAGCGTGCGGGGGGCGGGTGCGGGGTGCGGGGCGGGGCGGGGGCGCGTCTTGGTCGCGGCCGAACAAAGGGTCCATCCAGCATACGGAGCGATTGAGGTGAAGCGACTCGTGCTTTCCGGCCGCATTGTGCGGCGCGGGGCCGGCGCGGGGACGGCGCGGGGCCGGCGCGGGGACGGCGCGGGACAGAGGCGGACTCGCTCCAAGGAGCAGAGATTTATTCCCAGCTTCTCTTTTGAATTTATTACCTAAAATTCTTTTCAGTAATTGCGCCTGCGGAGCGTTTAAAACCGCAGCCCGGCTCGCCCCGGCCCCGGCCATGATTTACAGCGGCGCCGGCGCCAGCCACCTCAGCTACCTCGGCTCCCAGTCGAGTCGAGATCGCTTGCGACTTAAGCACTTAGCTTGAGATATAGTGTTTTGAAAGATAATGATGATCAATACAATTTTAATTAATTCTTTTTTTTTAATTTATCTGAGAGAAAAAAAACTGTGTGCTTTCACGTGTTACGTGACAAACGTATTGTTATTTATGGTTTTCAGATTCCCCTGAATTAAACTGAACTCCTAATTGAAGGATTCAGATATCATTTTAGTCCCTGCCCGACACCATTTAAAATATCATGTTACAGTACATACCAGAACGGTACCTAATATATAATTCGGTACAAGAGATGTCTTGTTATCGGGATCCATACCTGAAACAAAAGATGAGAATTTGATTAAGGATCTCATTTCACGATGTTGTCGCAGACGGTATTCTATTGGGAGGCATTTTCCGATGAGTATCGCGACATCTGACACGACCCCCCCCCCCACCCTCCCCCTCCCCTCACTTTGCGGGGCACAGTACCGGCACATACATGGTATTCGGCGTTTGGGTAGCGATTGTCACGTATCTTACAATAAGTAGCTATGAAAATAATAAACAAGAGCTTAATTTTTGCTACAATAGGTATAGAGATCGATTGGGTAGGCTCTCCACGACGGACGCGCTACTGGGACGGTCGTGTTAGTGGACATCGAGAGCACTTGTACCGCCCAATGACAATGCTACGTTTCAAACACTTTTGTGACGTTTCATAATGCTCATAAAAGGTTCAAAGAATCGTGTCTTCTACAATACCTTCTCTAGAAATTTCAGAGTGCTTCCCGTTAAAGAGATTCTTATTTAATTTGTCTCACAAAGGGAGGTTCGAGTTTATTACTCCGCGGCGTAAAACTCGGCGCTTCCGAACGTAAACGCAAGTAAGTGAAAAACAAAAAGATACGACGTCCGTTAACTCACAATGGGGTTCGAAGCGTCGCGACCAAATAAAGATAGAGGGACGTCGGCCCTTCTAATGCAGTGCACAAACAGACCGCTAGATTCAATCCACACGAGACAGAAATGAATCACGTGCACCGCAGATCTGTCACGCGGCCGCAAACAAAACCCAGGATGAAGTTAATTCGTCGCTCATCTGTTATTCAGTGCGAGGCGCGTCGTTACGCGACACGTGCGACACGCGCGACACGCAATACACGACGTGACGATGTCGCGTCGCGCGGCATCACGTCGCGGGAACAGCGAGAAATTGCGATGGATCGGCAGCATGTCGGACAATGTTTGACGCATCAGTAACCTACTCAAAATGTATGCGTACTATTTTCATAGGTATGTCGGCTCATGAATATTTTGTTAATAATTAATTAAGAAAAAAATCGAGTTTCTTATAGCGATGAGATCTTTATTTACCCAAAATAATAAAGAGAAAGGAGACTACAAAACTGTTTAGTCAATCAAAGTACTTATAAATATTCAACATTATATTTGTATGTGCAATAAAGAAGATCTCAAGCGGTGAAGGAAAACATAGCAAACCAAATATTCACTAGGACGTGCCTCTGACTACCTGGCCATACAATAACTTTAAAAAAAATTTCAAAAATCACAAAATGATAAGTTCTTAGGAGATCTCCTTTAGGATGAAACTGCGGGTCGTAGCTCTGTTGTATAATGTTGAGAGCAGACAGCTTGCACGTGACGTGAGGTTAGCGCTGTGAGCCAGCGAGCTCGGCGGAAGCAATTTGCGCGCATCGAGCCGCGTCCGTCACTCGCGCGCATCAGACGACAACGTATCACTTAATCAACTTGTCTATTCAGCATCAGTGAACGAGCCGAACCCTACACTCGAAACAATCTAGCTTTTACTTATTAAAACATACGCTACCATTTGCTACGAAGCGCTACGAATAGTACGTTTGCTACGTAGCTGCGTAGCACATTAATTTGAACGCAATCAAACCCGATCATTGAATCAGATACGAGTTGATTCGATGGAAAATTACCTTTGGTCCATTTATTATTGGATCAAAACTTGCACATGCACAACGTAATAATTGTTAGTCGAATGTCATAAACACTAGCTAGCTGAAATTAAATTCATTATTTTAATGAAATGTGATTTGTAAATCGGTGAATAATTTTGTGTAAAGTGATAGTTCACTGAAACGATTTTAGAACGACTTAATGTTATACGGTTTATGAAAATGTGAAGGTTTTTTCCAAACGGAACCAATCTACTTGCGAATCCAGCCACTTATATTCATCACTCCCTGGTGATATGGTTTTCATAGGGGGAAGTTTGAAAATGGCACCTGTTACTGAAAAGATGTAAGCGACACTACGACGTTTCTTTTGGAATATTACAATGTGATATGACGTAGTAAAGTGTAGTGTGGCGTGACGTGACGTTGCTTGGTGTGGCGAGAGGGCGTGAGATGGCTCGGCACAGTCCGCTGGCGCTATGTAAATGAGGCATCGGCTTGTGTTTCATTCCGCTGCTTAGCATTTGAATGCTGTAATTTTCCTCCAATTATGCAAATTAATCACTTGTGATAACTATTCATTAGATGAATTTAAGAGCCCTTACCTCCTCGAATTAAACACGACTCATTGATTGTGTTGATTGTTATCGCTGGTCCATCTGAGGGTTCTTTGTGGATCCAATTCATCTACTTAAAGATGCATTTGAAAACGTTTTCAGGATGATGTAGGTGTCTATTGAGTCCACATAAAAACACACACGCTTTATGCTCATAGTGGATCCTCTAAGAGGAAAAGATGCAGCGGAAGCCCGCAGGGGGAGGGGGGGGGGGAGAGGGAGAGGGGGCAGGGTGATAGTAATTACGGCTGCAATTTATCCGCGGACGGGAATATCCGCGCTCGATTCCGTCGACTCCGCAAATAGGACTCGCCGTTTTAAAGCATCTCGAGATCGCTCCACTTTTACTAAGTCTCAGTCCTCGCTTTCCGCATTCATCCTATAACTTATTAAATTCCTTAAACAACTTATATATAGCATCTAAACGTTCTATAAAACAAACAATCTTGGAATAAGTGCGGCTATAAAATAGTTTATGATCGCTCAGCAATGAGGTCGCGCAAGTTTGTCCAATAATGGGTTCCGATAAGATCGCGCTGCGGCGTTCTCACTGGCGCGGCGCAGGCTGCGCCGCCGTACCGACTGCTAGCTAGGCTGTGGCCCGCTCATAATAACTGCTAGCAAGGCTGTGGCGCAGCCGTGACACAACAATGTGGAGCGCGCACTCCATATCATCCGTGAACTGAAAGTTTCTCAATTTCCTGCGAGAGCTTCGCGCCGCCGCCTCACTCGTCTTGAACAGCATTTCACATAATAATCCACACTAACTACCGCTGCCGAAAATGCAATCTGCATGCTTGCTGTCATTCTCTTGGCCCTGAGAATATCTGAAGTTCAATTCATAGTTATTTACTAAATATTGAATTTTTAAGGTGAAAAGTGTAATATGGTTCCCAACTTTTTTGATGAATGCTCGCGAGTGGTGTCACGGCCGGTCGCGGGGTGTGGGATGCGGGGTGCGGGGTGAACAAATAGTGTATATTTATTATTGGTCTCGCAATATTTGCGTGGCCGCCGCCCGCCTCTAATCTCCGGACAATGCAGGCGGCTGCTCCTGTTTGTTCGGCTTTTGTGGCACTGAGACAACATTTACTTTTACACTCACAATGAACTTGAAGGTTACTTCAAATAACACGAAAGTTACATACCGTTGTAATTTTAAGCAATTGAAATTGAATGCACTGCCTGATGAAACTAAATTATAATTGAGCGCTCATTCTAAACTAAAAGAATGTAAAGTGCGAAAAGCTCTAGAGATTATGGCGTAGACTACGCTCTTGTAAATATATTCTTAAACAAGTCGCTGTTGTTGCAAGCATTTTGATGAAACCGCAACTAACGGTGTAATATCTGAAGTTGACATCATATCCTTTGTTGAGCACACACGGTTGCTTTAATACGATATTATCATAACAACGCAACAACGTACCGTCTTTGATCGAAATGTTCAAAGAAAACTGCATTAACAGATTGAGATAAAAATACGAAAACGGTAATTTCTATATGGGGATGTTACCCCAAAATTACAACGACCTCTGAGGTGCAGTGGGTGAACCCGCCTGTAACGCAGGAGGTAGCGGGTTTTATGAAAATAACGTTCTCAAAATTAAAGAAATGCCCAATTAAGAAGCGATACATTATCCTAGAAGCCACAGTCTCCCGGTGAGTGTCACGCGCAACTTACAAAGACAAAACTAACAAAAACAGTCACAAAGGTTGTTCTCGGATGCAAATGAAGTGGCTCGTCGGCGCCGTCTCCGTCCGCCGCCACCGCAGGCCGCCGCACACTGCACACATTCCTCTTTTGACGAACTACCGAAAGGAATTGGAGTGACAAGCGCAAACCACGCAAGCGAGTTACAGCCTTACTCTTATGTGATAGCGCACACAGTCGAGTGCGCGGAGATCGCGGCGATCGCATGCCTGCGGGGCATTCGCTGCTCGCCTTAATTCGCAGCGTGCGCCAGGTATTAGCGGCGAGCGGACATTATGCCGAACGTATACGCTCGTTTCCTTGGATGTTATGAGTTTATTACGACAATCGGAACAGGCGGAACACGGTTACGGGGCTACTTACAGCGACGGGTATGGTATAACTTCGTAGATATTGTAGCACTAGCTTTGAATTGCGTAGTATCTATCTAACTATTATGTAACGCGTAAATACTTAAGGAATATAGCCTCCGTACCGACCTGTTCATTCAGGTAATCTTAGGCGTCTCGTGCCAGACTATTTATTTTCACTAAAATGGGCAATCGGATACTTATTGTGTTACAACGGAACTGTTGTAGCTGTAGGCACCGCGGGCGCTCGATGTAAATCGAACCCGCATAAATCATTCAGCTAGACGTTTATTACAAAGGCATTAATACGCGCTGGAGGGATGTAATTATAATCAGCAGCATTGTTTACACGATCGCCGACGGCCGCTACTGTTTCGTTTAATCCGTGAAACGATATTAATTAAATGCTTTCATGCTTTCATTAATAAGTTACATAAAATTAAGCGTGAATGAGTGATCTACGCATCCACACGTCGCTCGGCTTATTCAGTTCATTACGGCAACTCGACTCTCCTTCAGATGAGGGGATGACTATTTTCTCAGCGCAGGGCTAGCGACATTATTATGAATAATAATAATAATAATAATAATAAACTTTATTTCAGGCAACATTAGAATAAGTTACAAGATGTTATTTTACTTAGTCTACGGCCCATAGCAATAAATACCTTACAACTAACATACATATTTTATAAATAACACTACACTAAATTATCACGTATTATCTGTACGCACTAACGGGGTGTCTCGCAGGCGTCCACGGAACCGCCTGTATAAAACACCCTTCGGCCAAAATGCTGCATCCATAAAGGTTATTATTAACAGCCATCTCACTCTTCTCTTCCCGGCGAAACAACGACTAAAAATAATTGCGTGGAAAATATTAATATCCTCGCTGAGTGCGGGTCAGTCCAACATCCGTAAGTACTATGTACATTTTTAATCTTGGCAAAAGCGACCGCTACGGAAATGAATAACGTTACCTACTCACTACCGGCCGTCGCCCGCCCGAACCCGCACCTTCACGGCTGAGAACATTCTCAAACACCTTCATGCACACACATTTTGTAGTTCTTATCTGACACTAATCACCATCGTACTTATATCTCGCATTGTTATTTGAATAGCTCCCTCAACTGCTTTGTTCAAATACACATTGAGATTTAAAAGTTTGAGAATCAACAACCGTTGCAACTTTATCTAAGCTGAAATTATACGAGAGTGTTTGAAACTTTGTTCATTTAACTAAATTATATGAACGAGTACATTATAATGTGATATAATAGCAAAGTACATATAAATAAGTGTTTGTGTGCATCGTGTGCAGGCGGTGTGTGCGGCGCGGTCTAATGAAGTGTATGATCAGCTGAAGGCGCGCACACACGGCGCGCGGCGGCCGCTACGTCGTCGCTACGTCTTCATAGGCCGAGAGCAAACAACCTACACCCCCCTCCCGCCCCACCCCCGCCCGTCCCCGCCACCCCCCGCGACCCGCCCGCTACCATTAACGGACGCTGCACACTGGATTACCGCTAAGCAGACAGTTTACCTACACGAATTATGTACTCCTTGTAATTTTGAGACAGGATTCCGCGACGGGAGGCTGTTAGCTTTCACGTTATGAGACACGTAACGCTCAGGGCTTCGGGTGAGTGATACGTGTTTGACATTCTGTCTAGCGAGACTGGTTTTCGGAACCTATTTCGGTTCGAGCCTCGCTCGATAGGTTCGATGCATTCGTGGGACGGATCCTGTCGAGTAGGTTTTAGAGTTTTGACTGACATAAAAATACTAGGTATAAGAATTTGCAATACTGTTGTTTCGAGGCAAAAATGAAGTGTTTACGTCGAAACTTTTACCGGTTGTTGCTTCCTTATTTCGAAATGTTTGTAATTTCTACGAAATATCTCCAACGAGACCCTCCCAAACTACTAGGTAGGCACATAATGAGCTGTAATTCACACTCGGCGAGTATAAGCTCTCTCGTTGGGAACTTATCTCGTTGGGAAGTACCGTCGGCTCGGGCCGAGGGCCATAACGCCGGCTCGCCGCCGCCCGCCGCTCTAATGTGCACCGTCCTTAATACAACACGATCAAATTACTGCAGGCTTTATACTTTGCTTGATATAATTATTGCGTTTATGTTTGAAAATTTTGAAACAATATTTTTTTTGCTTTTGAAAAGCTTCTTCGAAGTTGTGACAATAAATAAAAATTGTTTTATTAAGCTAGATCAAAAACGAATATAAATTGCGTCTCAAACTCAACCCATTCAGAAAAAGTAACAAACAGATAAAAAGAAACCGCGAATATTAGCTCTATAATTCACGAACCCCGCGGCGCCCTCGAGCGTGCACACGACACACGTTAGACACAGGTCGCCCGACAACACAATACATCGCGACACAGGTTCATTTGAATTCTCCGAAGGATAACCTTCAAATACTCACTTCTACAGAAATAAATAATACATCGCAGACATTCGCTTCAGCGTTATTTTGGAGGCGAACAGTGTCACCTTCGCGCCAACCACTGAGGTGCTCTAATGTAGGCACTACGCCGGCCCCGAGGGGAGGTCGCTATACCACGGAATAAGCCAATTTATATCGAATATTATGAAAAATATAGGCACCTACACTACAAGCTTTTACAGAACCTTCCGACTTTTATTGGAACGTCTTTTTCGGCGGAGTGTACGTATATCCTCTAGCCTAAGTTTCAGTTTTTGCTTAATCTAGAAAAATAAGTTTGACACTCTCGAGTGAGTTTAAGTGATCTTTGTACAAACTACAGACGTTAAACTTTCTCAATAAGAACAAAGTAGTTAATCGCTTCAAGCACAAACACTGCTCAAACAAACTAAAAACGCTGACTAAGCAAGCTGCGAACTTGGAAATAATTAGAAGTTGCTACGAGCTATCCATTAGCTACATTCGTAATCGAAACAGTACAGCGGTCTATCCCTAGCGCGGCATTCACTAAACCCTTAGATCTCCCCAGGATATAAAGGCGCTCCTTCATAGGTACGAGCTTAACATTCAGGAGCTCGCTCAAAGGAAATGAATTTGTAGTCACCTAGTACTACTACATGAGAACCAACGAGGAGCGACTGAACTCCTTCGAGGATATTTATTTTCTTCGAACGACATAAAATGGTGTATTATTAAATAGGTGCGCTACAGGATTTTACAATACTCATAAAGTTTTCAAGTAAGTAGGTATTATTTTTGTCAACAAACGGTTATCGTTATGATAGTAAAATACCACCATAAGTTAGTGTGTTAACTGTAATACTTTCCTTCTCTGCGCTCGTTTCGGCAACACTCTGTAATGTAACCCCCAATAAAAATGTAAGTACTAAAAAAGTTTATAAAAAGTTTTCCTTGTTGATGAAATACCAGTTTTTTATATAGAAAAGTCTAGATTAGTGTACCTCCAAGCACACGGGCTCTGGTCTAACGCTAAAGAGGGCGGGATGAGGGCCTCGCGTCGAGCTCGCAGCGTCGTCGTCTGTTTTTGTTGAAGATTTATGAAACCATAAATTGTACACAGACCGTACGTTGTACAGATGAGATCGGGGCTGACGCAAGGAATGAATACGACAGTAGGTATCTAATCCGCTCCGGAGGAAATGAAGCCGTGAAAACTTCGACGGTCGCTTTTCACTTATTTTTTCACGATCACGATTTACGAATGCTATTTCCTTCGACCGGACCGAACATCCCCGAACAGCCTCGCGAAACGGGTCCACCGGGTCCGTTCGAGTATCCCGACCAGCCGACGAGTCCGCAATGCGAGATACAACTATCCAAGACATAACTAAACTGTAGTTGCAGATCTTGAACTATGGATTAGTTTCATAATGAAACCTGTGAAACACAGTTCGAATGGAATTAATGATGGATTTTTATACGAATCATTATTATTATGTTTGTATTTGAAGAAATTAATGTGTGCCCATCCAAGTATTTTTAGTTTTAGTTAGAGCGTACACACGTTGCGAGTCTTTGAATAAAATGTAAATGAAGCGCTCGCTGCTCGCAGCGTTCGGGAAATGAGCGAGTTCCGACCCTTTCCCCCACCCCTCCTCTGCCTACCCCCCGGCGCGAGGACAGCCATAACATCCTTACCGGTGCAACACGCATCCCTAGAGGAGCACGCTGACTCTACGAGACAAAACCACAGGTGAGATTGCACAGCGGAAAATGTTACGTCGCGTAGAATCTTCAATAACGATATGTCAATATCTCTATAATATCAGATCAGATTCACTTTTTTGTTGATCCAAGTCTGATCTAAGGCTACCACTAACTGAACTACATTAGTGAGTTGTTGCTACCGTCGCTGGTACTGAACATTTAGTAGATAAGGAGTGACATCGTCGCGATATGCTGTTGACACGTGTGACAACTGTGACGCGCATGTTTTATTCATCAGCGCTGATTTCAAGGCCACCTCCTCCGCGCGGCAGACGTGCTAACTGAATATCTTTTATTCAATTTTGGGGTCGCGAAGCGCTGGCGCCTCTCTGATTGAATGAGATTGTAAGGACGATCAGTAATGGAGACCGCACAACAAGAAACATTATAATTTATCGAAGAATCAGAATAGGAGACACAGGTCCGGTCACGCGGGACTCGCTGAAACACTTCTACACTGCAAAATCACTCAAAAATAATGAATTTACCTTTTTATTAGCATTGAATACATTTTGAATGCAAATTGTTTGAACTATCACAATATAAAAGCTACTCCGCGATTGCATCCACTCCATACGCAGCTGAACAAGATGTAAAGCTAGTGAAAAGTCATCACTCATCGCTGCACTTTGCGTTAACATAACAATTTTCAGCGCTCAACCGAATGTTAATGCAGAACAAATGCTAGTTACTACGGCATTATTTCGCTTTTTGCCGCAGTAATTATTGGTTAGTCTGTGGCCTCGGTTCGGTTCCAACGAATTCAGGAATAATTCATCAGTGGGTAATTAAATTGAAATTAAGATACTACTACTAGTGATGGGTCGCGGCGTCTCTCTCGCTCAGCGACCGACGCGGCGCTGCATCACGTACGTACCTCACTTAATCACCATTTCACCACCAAAATTATAGTCTTGCATTGTCAGTATTTGCAGTGCATTGTGTGTACTGGTAGCTTGCATATAATTTGCATCCAGTTGACGAGTGAATTTGTTTGCCGCACACTGTACCGGAAGCAGGCTCCGTGCGTTCTGCTCCGCTTCACGGTCCGGGGCAAGTTTAATCTCTCAAATGTGAAGAACATTACATTTTAAGCAGGCGAGTGCAGCGAGCGCTGAGCAGATACAAATAAAATATATTTCCGTCACATTGTTGAAGTTTACACGGCGGCGTGTGTGCCGCTGCGGCCTTGCGTAACCTCCGCAATATTTGCGCGCCTGCAGCGCTCGCGTAGACCTTATGCCGAAGGCCGTAGGGGCGACGTTGCCCGGGCGGCGCGGGGCCGAGCCTCGGGGAGTCGGCGGTGCTCTAAAACGGATTCTCTTTACAATATTTCTTTTCCAGTTCGAATGAGAGTTTCCCGCGGCGATGCGAACTATTCATGCCCCGAAGAGGAAAATTTATCGCAAGATATTTTTTAGTGGAATCCGGATCGAAGTTTAAATATTAAAATGATATGTTTGGGCGCGACGCCAGCCGGCGGGCGGCGGGCGCTGTGCCGCTCTTACGTTCGATATGAATTCACAAACTATTACTTACGTACGTTATAATATCATAATTTTAGCATTACGAGTTGAGTGCTTCCGTGCTTCGGAGGGCACTTTAAATAGTCGGTCCCGGCTTTTAAGTCGTTAAGCCATGACGGAGGCCTCTAGGCGGCCTAAAAACTCCGTCACCAGAGCCACATGTTCACACGAAATCACTTTTTTACCATGTTTAAAATATTCAACTCCGCTCTCGACTGTACCTACGATATAATCCTGACAATTATTGACTTGACGGTTCGTTTGTGGAAAGCGCTACGTACAAGAGCTCATTTATTCTAAGGAGACATATTCAATCGAAGGGATTTCACATTTGCATTTGCCGATGAAACATCCCATTCAACGATAGTAATCAGAGTCCCAAAAAGCCGTATGTACCCAAACAGTTGCGCACAAGTGATTCTGAGCGTGTGGGGTCCGTCGGGTGCAGTGTCCGGCTCACTGCGCTCGCCGCGCTTTGAAGTGCCGCACACATGCACACGTGCACACACCGATTACTTTCTAAACGTGGACATCACTACCTGTATCTAATACATTAAAATAGTCCAAGAGCTTTTTCTTATTATTTCGTGTCGATGACTAATCTCTATATCAACCTCAAATGGTGTGCAGAGAACTACTCTACTCTTGTGTCTTCTAACAAATACTTCTTAGGACCAGTAAAAATAAGCAATATGTTTTTTAAATTAGTTTGGTTTTAAATAAATGTGCTAAAGTTATTTGTACAAAAATTAAACATAGTTTTATTCGTATCCTTCAAAAGCTGAGTCGACTCACTCTCGGTCAAAGGAGAAATAAAATAAAACGTACACCGCTCAGTGGTGACGTAAGAAATAAAAGCGATTCTAAGCAGGAAAATATCGAAGGAAATCCTGCAATTCTGTCGGATAAGCGATTATCGATACCGGCGAGATCTGCCATATTAGAAACGGGTTACAGGTGACGCCGGCTGCGGCATGCAACCCCACAATAAACACGACGCTCCACAGCACACAGCACACAGTACCCAGTACGTAGCTATTGATAGAGTTGGTTTACTGTAATAAGCGCTCGCTCCCGCTTTTGTACATACTAAGGATACAGGGTATTTACGAGAAACAGCTCGTTGTATAGCCACAGTGAGTGTTTGCGTACATACATCTGCATCGATAACGGTTCCGTGCGGATAAAATCAGCTCCGTTACAAACTAGTATTTCATATGGACGCCAAGTTCTTATAAATAGAAAACTTGTAGACGAAATTATTTACAAGTGAGTTTGTTAGAGCAACTTATATTGTAGATCAGTGGTTCTTAACCTTTTAGTGATGAGGGACCATTTGATAAACTTTCTGACTTGCCGCGGACCACCAACAGTAATTTTTCTCTTTCAACTTTGATTCTTTGTCGCTTGTTTAATTTTTGTGGATAGATTCGCGGACCACTTCAAGTGGTTCCAGGGACCACCAATGGTCCGCGGACCATAGGTTAAGAACCACTGTTGTAGATGCTCATACTTTTAATCATACACGCTCCAAGAATCAGCAAATAATAACTAATGTCTAGACAAAACAAGACCTTTACCGGCAAGTAATAGACTTTCATAAATTTGATGGGCTTACGCTCGCGGCGGGCACTTTCTTATTCGTAGACGAGCTACACGAGGCTAGGAGTGGCTCCGCCAGCAGCTCGGCTAGCTCGGACGCCCACTCGCTCAAGGCAGAGCGTGATATAATTTACTGCTTTCAACGTTACAAAATTTAAAAGGACATTTGTAAGCACCTTTTCCAGATGCGACTATTATTTATTCAGCGACGCTCGCGACACGCGACACGCGGCGCGCGGCGGGCGGCGCGCAGGTGACTCCTGAATACTTAAATCCGATCTATTCCAGGATCCCGATTTTAATATTACGTAGACGTGTTATTCTGACACAAATTGTTCTTCCACAGAATGCTTTCGTGAGCTACGAAGCGAATAATAATGAAAAATATTGGGATATTTTGTGAAAGGCGGTCGAATTAAAGGTGTATCATGTGTTTGTTTTGTTTGCGAGGTCTTTGCCTGTCACACGGAATGAATGTTAATTTACAGAGATCAAGGTTCAAATAAAAATGCGAGACGAGCCGAGCCGGAAGAGCAATGGCCTTATTATTTTATAAAACATTCACCCTGAGACTTTTCCGGTTGAGATAGTAGCTGCTGAATATAAACCGATGGATAATTGTATTTACTACCGGTGTAAGATTTTCCAAAGTGAACGTATTATTTATGTCTTCTTTGATTGTATTTATTGAACCTCGAAGGAATGCCTAGAGATGGGTAATGTAAGGGCACCGTGAGGCGAGTGCTCGTCGCGTGGTCGAGTGTGCGAGCGCGCGGTGCTCGGGGTCTCTGCGGATCAACGGAGCGTTTGTTCGCATTTGTCGCGAATTTGCAAAACATCAAAAGTTATTCGGAAATATTCAGCTGAAGTCGACGACTTCGGAAGCTGCCGACAAAGCGACCGTGTTATAGTAACCGAGGTGTTTGCAAAGATGTTGTGCTACTTTTTTATTCTTTTCTATCAAATTGTTTCGGTCACATGATTTTTTGTATATTCTGAAGCCGGAAACGATCATGTTTCTATACTTCGATCGAACTATTCATCAGATTTGATGTTTTACATAAAAATATTGGACAAAAGATCATTCTACAAAAAAATCCTGTAACATCGATAAAAATAAAAGTTTCCGGATACGAGTAGCGGAAGTCAATAGCAAACATTTGAAGTTTCAGCGAAATGGGAATGTTCCATTTTGGTCAAGTTCCGCAACAAAGGGCACTCTAGCCCTCTATCCCCCCCCTCCCCTCCCCCTTAACCCCGCGCATGCATCAGCCCCCGCCGACCTCATGTACCACGCTTTCTAAATAGGTACTGTATTGCACAGTTTATGTAGGTTCGTAAGTTTAGTATCCAAACTATTTCTCATTTTCAACCCACTCGTAATGCAAATTGAAACGCAGCGTCGGAAAAACAAAGGTATTTCGTCTGAAAAGTTTCGTAAACAGTGAAAGGTAATGGGCGTGTTCAGGTCGTACCTATTTATTTCAGCAGAAATATAATACAGCGGACGTAAAAATGTAGCGTCGTAACAGAACAAAATGTGGGGCGGACTATAAAAAGTTTCATCGAGAGGCGAGCGCGGCGCGGCCCAAGAAAGGGACCTAGTTTTTGAGGCATGACCTTTTATTATCGCGAAACCGGTTTATTGTTGCGGCTTATGGAGGCTCATTTACTACACCGCACGCACCCGCCACGAAGACGCCACGCGCACGCCACGCATCTGCCCCGCCGTGCGTAAGACGGACTGAATTAATTCCAACTTGTAAGAAAAATGTCGGCGGTCAACGCGGCCCGATCGTTAGTCCTAATTGCTGTAATTATTCATAGTTTGTAATACCAGCATCCCCTCGCCCCGCATCGAATATAAAATCAGTGGAGTCCCCGAACGGGACGGAGCGGAGCGGGGCGGGGCGGGGCGGGGCGGAGCGGGGCGGAGGCAGATCTCGAACGAGCGATTAGCGGCGCCTCATTTGGAACATTCATTACTCGCCTAATGAATAATGTCTAGAGCATTATGAATGAGAGTATTATTAATGGCGGGTTCGAGCCGCGGATCCAGATATTCGGCGCAGCCTCGCCGCCCTCGCTCATAAATAACTAACTAGTTCTTTAGCATTATATTTATTCATTATATTATACTCTGAATCCTAAGACCGCAGAGCCCCTTACAACCAGATAAAGCTATCAGTCGGATTCTCATAAATACCTACTTACTTTCAGGGTCGGATAGAAAAAAGGTAACAACTGGGATTATTCTGTGGGATCGAATGGACCTCACTATTGAACCTAACCTTACTCATTTTCACTCATGACCTGTATGACTAGGTACAACATATACTCAGTGTTTTATGCATCCATAAACTAAGTAACACGTACTGAGTGATGTACAAAGGACAGGGGCAGGGTAAGGGGCAAGTGAGGGGGGCGGGGGGTTAGTGAGGGGGGCTACTTCGCATTCAATAACACAAGACAGGGAGCCGCAAACTGATTGAAAACGATTCCGGCGATACTTGAGCCGCGGGGGCGGGGGAGGGGGAGGGGGAGGGGAGATCATAAATATAAAAAACTGAGCCGTAAATCCCACAATTCGCCATGTTCTACAAACAAGGATAACTTGTTTTTTTTTCATGGGTTGTAAAAATACCTATACTGTAAATTGGAGGCGGAACGAGCCCCGCGCGGCCACTCGCGGCCACACTCGGTTTATATTCATGCGGATAAAACGTTTTGCTAAGATTTTGTATCGAGATGCGCAAATAGAAGGTACCCTTGGAGTAAATTGGCATCGCTTCTAGCGCCCTCTGGCGACCCGCGGCTCCGACTTACCGACTAAATAAAACCTATTCGTGTTTTTATACTCACGATTACGAACAAACTTGTACAGTTCCGCGCTACACTACGGAGCTCTACGACTTGTAGGAAAGTTTTGTTACATTGACCGCTACGCCGTAGCGAGGGTGCTACGAGAAGTGCTACGGGGCTACGATTTCTAAAGATTCTGACGAGTTTAAACTTGTTAGTCGTTTTCGTAATGTTCTTAATTCAGAGCTGCTATTTACAAGGAAAATGTTTCTGTTTAAGGAAGCATATTTTCTTCCTATTCCAGGTAATAACAAAACAGCACGCGCCGTAAACACTGTGAATGATACGTTTCAAGGCAACATCGCTCCGAGTGCTTCATCAAAGTATTCGTATCTGTGGCAGTGGGACAAATCGAAACACGCACGACAATAAAATCGGAATCAGCCTTGCTGTAAATACTGGCATCCGGAGTTGCGCGACAAGTCGCGACACGACGCGACACACGACACGCACATTCTAATAGACTTACTACTTACATTTAAACGCACATTCTAATAGACTTATACAAATAAAACGTAAGTAAAACTCTTTACTAATTTTACATTAACACGTTTTTGTAAATCATTTAGTTATGCTCACAACATAATCTATAATAATCATAATCATAATCGATCGAGCGAGCGAAGCGAGCGAAGATCTTAGTGGTAAGTTGGGCGATTTTGCTTTGTATGTTTGTATATTTGTATGTTTGTATGTTTGTATGTATGTTTCACAAATTGTTGTTCGCGCATAACTGTCGAACCGTTCATCCAATCTGCATGAAACTTGGTAGGTCAATAGGTTGTAGTAAGGAAATTTACGGTGGAGCATATGAGCTTAATCGATGAAGGGGTTGTGAAGATATTAGGTTCTCAAGGGGGTAATTTTTTTTTAAAGTTACACAAATATATTGAGTGGGGTGTCAAACGAAAGGGCTTATTTTGTACATTCCAAAATGGTTTTTATTTTTAATCTAGGATATATAGTTTTTGAAATACGACCAAAGAACAAAAACTACGAAACCAGAGCTGCAAGAGCTCCCGTTTCATAGAGTTTTCATGTCTTCGTAGCTCATTGACTGGTCGGTCTTAAAAAGAGAGTGGCATCGTTGCGGTTTGGTTTGCAACGATTTTAGATGCTACTTGATTTATTTTCGTGATAAAAAAAATTTTGATAAAGAATGAATATAATTGGGGTAAAAAAAGTTAAGTAAACAAATATATTGAGCGGGGTGTCAAATGAAAGGTCTTTATTTGTACATTCCAAAATAGTTATTATTTTTATTCTAGGACGTATACTTTTAGAAATACGACGAGAATTCATAAAAAATATGAAGTAAATGAAAAATTAGACACGACATTATGTATTGCATGCATGCAAGTATTTTTTACCATGAAGAGCTAGCGCAATAGGCATACTCGGCAGTAGTAGCACTTGAAATTATAGGGGTAGTCAGAAGAAAGTCCAAATGTAAGCCATCTACGGTGCGCGAGATCTCAGTTCGGGGCGAACTACTAGTATATTTATTGCGAATCAAAGGTAAACAGATGATAGTTAAAAAAATGTCTAACAGCTGTCTTTGAAACTGTACAAAGAAATAATGACTATTGTACACCCATTATTTAGAAAGTAAATGACCGTTGAGCTAGTTAAGAACTTACAAACATTATGAATAGCTTACCTAACCAGGTCATTGCCAATCGAAATTAAATGCTGCAAGATACGGAGCCATGTTAACTCCGTGGAGAATTTTGATTTCTGATCAAAAGTTGGGGCATTATCCTACTCGGCCGACACGGCTCCTTAGGGCCCTATCTCACTAATACACCATGGTTGCGCAACCACAAACAAAAATGACACCTGGTGTCCGCTTGGTTGCGCAACTAAGCGGACACCAGCCTCCTGATTGTCTATCTTTGATAGCGACCAAAATCGGTCTCAAACTGCCAAATATGACAGTTCAGTGACCACGCAAGTAGCTCTTTCACTCTCATCTCAATGAGACCGAGCGCGACAAAAGTTATCTACGCGATCGTTTTGACAGTTTAAAACTAATTTCAGGTTTGAGAGTTAGACAATCAGCTTGCAGGTATTATTTACGTACATTTTGTTGGTGGCGCAACTGGAGTGGTGTCATTATAGTGATCTAGTGAGATAGAGCCCTTAGATAACTAGTGGTTCGCCCCGAACTGAGATCTCGCGCACCGTAGATGGCCAACATTTGGACTTTCTTCTGACTACCCCTATAATTTCAAGTGCTACTACTGCCGGGTATGCCTATTGCGCTAGCTCTTCATGGTAAAAAATACTAGCATGCATGCAATACATAATGTCGTGTCTAATTTTTCATTTATTTCATATTTATGAATTCTCGTCGTATTTTTAAAAGTATACGTCCTAGAATAAAAATAATAACTATTTTAGAATGTACAAATAAAGACGAGCGGCTGAAATAATAATAATAATAATAATTTTCATTTTTTATCATGAAAATAAATCAAGTAGCATCTAAAATCATTGCAAACCAAACTGCAACGATGCCACTCTCTTTTTAAGACCGACCAGTCAATGAGCTACGAAGACATCGAAACTCTATGAAACGGGAGCTCTTGCAGCTCTGGTTTCGTAGTTTTTGGTCTTTGGTCGTATTTCAAAAACTATACATCCTAGATTAAAAATAAAAACCATTTTGGAATGTACAAAATAAGCCCTTTCGTATGACACCCCACTCAATATATTTGTGTAACTTTCATAATTTTTTACCCCCTTGGGAACCCAATATCTTCACAACCCCTTCATCGATTAAGCTCATATGCTCCAGCGTAAATTTCCTTACCACAACCTATTGACCTACCAAGTTTCATGCAGATTGGATGAACGGTTCGACAGTTATGCTCGAACAACAATTCGTGAAACATACAAACATACAAACATACAAAGCAAAATCGCCCAACTTACCACTAAGATCTTCGCTCGCTTCGCTCGCTCGATCGATAATAGGTACCTAAGTTATCAAAGCGGATTATGAGTACTGAGATGTTGTAGTTAGTTAACTTGGTTAAGTTATACATGGTTAGGTTCGGTGAGGCTCAGTGCTAACAACACGCGATCAGCGACCTCGCCGCACTATTCGGCTAACATCAAACAGTTTGTGTAACTCCACCAACTATTCTGAAGTTTCAACAAGTTAGTCTACTTTACGACAATTTAACTGTTTTGAATTAAGAGGGCTGCGACCGGCGAATTTCCATAAAAACGTAATACCGAAATCATTTAAAATGTAAGCATGTTTATATCAGTTTATGTTGTTAGATTAGGAGAGTAGGTATTTATCTAGGTTCCTGTTAAACTTTTGTTCCGAAAAACTTACCTAAAAAGAAATGTAAGCCAATTGAATTGAAATCTTTGTAGGTACACCAAAAATGGCATTTTTTCTTTTCATTTGTTCTATAGTAAGTTTTTTGAAACAAAAGTTTAACAGGAACCTAGATAAATACTACCTTTATCCAAATAATAACGTAAAGTGATAAAAATATGCTCAAATTTTAAATTATTTTGGTATTACGTTCCTAGGTAAGTAGATACGTTCGCCGAGCCCTTAAGTTATGTCTCAGAAACAAAACCCTTTGACGCGGTTAATTATGAGTTCGATGTCCCCACAATGGCCCCTCTGATATCACCATGACACCCCAAAAATACAATGATAGCTCATATTGATAATGAAACTCTACGTGAGAATGCGTCGCTCTCTGTTTCACGCTTGAAGAGTGAAAGAGTGAAACAACACCCTCCGACGAAGAATCTCCGATATTTTCCTAAACTCGGCGTCATTTCTTCCGCGATAAATCAATCGTAATGTGTTATTTTGACAGCGAGAAAATATGATTCTGTGGTGTAATGTTATATTCATCTCGGCGGAAGACGCGGATGAATATTCAGTGGCGATGACGCAGGGCCGGACTCGGCCGGAGGGGTGGAGAATTCAAAATTCAAAAAATTCAAATATCATTTATTCAGTAGGACCACTATAACCGTCTCGAAACGTCTTAAGACGATGTATTCCCGTTGTCCCCGGTGAGCATATCCCCGGTGAACGGGGACAACGGGAATTCATTATTTTTATTAAAAATAGTTCCCGTTGTCCCCGGTCTCTGTCCCCGGTGAAATAATGAAATAAAAATATCTGAACTCAACCGGAAGGGTAGAGCCGGACTGAGCAGAGACAGGGCCGGAGGGGCAGAAACAGGGCCAAATTTGGCAAGGGAGGCGGGACAGGGACTGAACTTGACAGAAAGCGCCAGAGTTCCCTACTCTGGCGCTTTCTGTCACTTTTCTGTCTGTACTTTGAAAAAGCAGGGAGGTCAGTAGAGGCTCATAAAAGTAAACAGCTGACCAGTATTATCACGTGGATCTGATTAGAACAGGAGTGCAGGGAACTCGAAGCGAAAAATTTTATCAGCCTAGTCGCGTTAATTGAAATTGCTGGTGGTCACGCACCCGAGAGGCTGATGCTGACCTTCCCGGTGGACCAGCCCACGGCACCGCGGACAGCCTCGAGTCATGTCAATACTGTAATCAATACTTACTGTTAAACTCTGTTTTATAGGTCGCTTTTGCTTTTATTTTCATTTCATAATTTCATAATTGAAATCTGATAATATGATTTTTTTTTAAATATTGATTTATTTTAAAATTGAGTTTTTCAGTTGTTAATATTATAAAAACGTTCTACAATGTCATTAAAAAGGCCAACGACTTTGAATCTAGCAGTCGCAGGTGCCTTGTGATTCAATGCATCACGTGGGAAGCGGTTTATAAAACGACCACAGTTGCAAACTCCAAACCGATGTATTTTATTTGCAGCAATTACTCGGGTTGAATTGTCGGTGAATTGGCATGTAAGTACATACAGTGCAAGTACACAGTAGAGTGCACACACGCGAGTAATTGCTTCAGGATTACTCGGACGAGGCGCGTGTCAATATTGCACGCGGACTGGCTGTGTCTGAACATACATTAATACGAGGCCGTGCTCAGATGTAATGGTGAATTTCCAATGAATGCTGAGATTACCAGATTGCACAGTCGGAGAGAACTCAGCTTACCGTGCCTTAGCCTTACCGTAGTCACAGAATAGGTTCAGAATGTGCACTTTAGGAGCAAAGCTACAAGACGGTATTTACTTTCAATAGAAGGTTACATACTTGGTTAAAAATAGTATATCTTGAAGTCAAATATTTGTTTATACTTTGATAAGTACTTGTTGTATTTTGATGTGTGTTTTAAAGCAATAAGTTTACTGCCGTCAACATGTTGCTTGCAGGCACAGGAGCAGGCCCAGCAGAGCCGCGATATATTCATAAAGTTCCACAATTAGCGTAATTTCTCGTTTATTCAAACAAACAACCCAGGCCGGAACTTTGACAGAAAGTTAGCGCCTTTACGTCAGGACACCCGCCGGTGAGCCTTCCCCAACTGAAGTCAAAGTCACATAATATGAAGAAGAAGAAAGGAAATTTAACTTTAAATTAAAAAACAAAATAACAGAAAACTGAGAAACAATTAAGAGTTCAAAATATATCTTGCGGATTATTCCATTGATAAGAAGAGAAAGTGCATGAGCCAAAAATGATTCCATCTTATTATTTGCTGCGTCACAAGTTATAGCATGGTGTAACGATCGTTATACTACTACTAATTACGACCACGTTATACTACTACGAGTACGTACTAAGTAACAGCACCACCTTCTTAATATCCTCACATAGTTCACTCATAATTACGTTCATTTAGTTGATTTGTGCAGAGTCGAGAGTGCTGCGTGGAGTCTCAGCTGGTCATTGACGCGGCGAATTGCATTTGTGTCCAGTCGGGACGAGACGGGACGAGACAAGACGAGGCGGGACGAGGCGGGACGAGGCGGGACGCGTCGAGGCGACGCAGCTGTGACGAGTGTCCGACGCGAGCGTAATCGCCTTTATTCAGCGTGCGTCCCAGGATGGTGCCGCTTAGCGCCTGCCCCGGCCGGCGGCCGAGCGAAGCCGGTCACGACAACCATTGCATTCTATTTGCACCTCTCATTGCAACAATTGCTATTTCAACAGATTTTCTGTAGGTGAGGAATCGTAAGGAAACTAGTTGGTACACAGCTGGCGATGGGAGTTTAAACTTTTCGATGACCTACAATTACGAAATTTGACGAGAAGCTAGGTCTCATTCATTCTTCTGGGTTAAATTAAGTATAGAGGATGAATAATAGTCGTTTAACCAAACAAGTGTATGAGGCAAGTGTGAATGGAACAGCTGGAAGGGGAAGACCTAGGCGAACATACCTAGATCAAATTGGTGATATTCTGGAGGAAGGTCAGGTCAAAAGTACCCTAAACCGGCGAGCTTGTATGAAAAATGTGGTGAGAGTGAATGAGACGAAAGAGATGTGTTAGAATCGTAGCAAATGGAAATCCGTGATCTCTGCCTACCCCTGTGAAACCCCTTTTGAAACAGTACTCAGTAGTTCCACTAACAAATACAATAACTAACTATTAATTAGATATTCGCTAATTGTTAGTCATCGCGAGCTTTCAACTGGGTCAAAGCATAACAGAAATAACTGAGCCGTGTCAAAACATTGAATTAGCATGTCGACATAATGGGCGCGCGTTAATTTGATTTGCGTTTCGTTCGACCGCGGCCGGCGCGGGTGCGGCGGGGCGCGGCGGGGCGCGGCGGGGCGCGGCGGGGCGCGGCGGGGCGCGGCGGGGCGCGGCGCGGCGCGGCGTGGCGCTGCGTTTCGCGATTAGTGGCCGCGCTGCGTTGGCACTGACTAACTACTGCTGTAACTCGCACCGAATAAGCTTTTGATTTAAACTAAATCATTAATCCTGAGGCAAACACAATGAACAATTACAAAAGTTAATTAAAAGTAAAAAGTCAGCAGGCGTCTTTAATAAAAGCTTTGAGATCACTTCGAATCAACCTAAGAGCTAAATGACTGTATTTACGACCGGTATCATGAATAATCAGGACAATGATGTTTGCAGTATTATGTTTATAGCCAAGCCAAAATTTTTTAATCATAAAATAACAATAATTTAGTGCGGGATTAACGTCGTGTCCTTGTTACTTTGTACAAAATACGCGCCATAAGAACTCGAAGAACAATAATAAGCCGTAGAAAAGTTGAAGGCATCTCCCGGGAGGCGATAACGTCTCGAATGAAACTAGGAAACAAGTTTTGGCCGGCGAGCCGGACGAGCCGGGCCAGGCGCCGTCCGCCAGGGCACCCGGGGGATCCCACTGGACGTCATTGACATCGCCGGGTACTAATAGCTATGACAATACAACTCAGGCTGGATTCGACCAAAAGTCATCTTACTCCAGAGTAACTAGCCGACATAATTTGAAATAATTTTTTTTTAGAAAGCGCAACCGAACATTGTTCTGGGCCTGTATTCTATTAAATGACAACCGCTTTGGTTTTGGTTCGAACTCTTAAATGTCAGTCATTTGGTGAAATAGTAGAATAGCTTTTCAAAAATTTGTACTGCCAAAGTTCAAAACCTCACCACAACTGAGTCGTTTGTTATTAGTAGTTATGGAAACAGTCGCTTTAGTTGAGGTTTTGGTTGAGGTTGATAAAAAGTTCGGTACGAGAATCGACGCCCTGTGCATACAAATCGTCCTGGGCGTCGATTCTCGTACCGAACTTTTTATCAACCTCAACCAAAACCTCAACTAAAGCGACTGTTTCCATGACTACTAATAACAAACGACTCAGTTGTGGTGAGGTTTTGAACTTTGGCAGTACAAATTTTTGAAAAGCTATTCTACTATTTCACCAAATGGCTGACATTTAAGAGTTCGAACCAAAACCAAAGCGGTTGTCATTTAATAGAATACAGGCCCTGGTTATAAGGTGTCAACTTTACAATGTCAAAATATTCAAACAAACAGTAGTTTACTCTCGAGTAAAAACTTAATCCAGCTTGGTTGAATCCGGCCTCATTCATATTGAATCATAACACCAATATAGATAGGCGCCTAAACGAACAAAATTGTACTCATGTTATAATAAGTTTCTTGTTATTTTTACCCGACTACGGCGAAGCAAAAAGGAGGGTAATGAGTTTGACCGGTATGTATGTATGTATGAATGTTCATCTGTTCCCTCGTAACTACTAAACTACTTATTATAATCTGACAAATGAGGTATCGTTTGAAGCGTCTTCATCGTCCGCTGGTTATAGGCGTTATATGTGACGTCACATTAAAGTGAATATAACGCCCTCTAGAGTAGAGAACTTTATGAAAGTCATCAACTAAAAAACAAATATTGATTGATGATGCAGTGTTGGGTATCAAATGAAAGGGCTTTGTTAGCACATTTTAAAAATCTATACATATAATAAGAATGAAGTCTAAGAACAAACTTATAAGTATTCAATTAAGTGATGTCAGTTTTTGATCCATATAACCTTTTCACGTCCAAAAATGTCATAAGCGCGATCTACGTTGACCTTGAACGCAAACACTTCATAGTAACTGTTGGTAATCTGTGACTTTGAAATTTTCGTTTCTCTGTGTGTTTGAGCACTAAGATCTCTGAAACTACTGAACTGATTTGGTTGCAGTTTTCATTGTTGTATTATGGTAAGCCGGGATTAAAAGATAGGGGTTGTTTTATCAAAATCCGTTCACAAATAAAAAAGATATATCTATTTAAAGAATTCTACTGTGACTTTAGTTTCTCTGTGTGTTTATTGCTGCTAATCTCAAAAACGGCTCTACTGAATTGGATGTAGTTTTGACTGTTGTATTATGGTAAGTTGGGATTAAAAAATAAAAGTTTTTTTATCAAAATCCGTTCACAAATAAAAAAGATATGTACATTTAAAGAATTCAATCTAAATTTCTAAACACTTTGTTTTCTAAAGAAAAGATTACGATAAAATTTGGCATGGAAATAGATTATATCCCAGGAAAGGACGTAGGCTACTTTTTTTCATATGTTATCATGGTTGAGATAAAAAAATAAGGGTTGAAAGTTTGTATGGGGAACAAAATGTTGGGATGGGTGACCGTCTGACCTCCTCTTTTTGCACTCATGGAAATTTTTAAACATTTTTTTATTACCTACGAATTTCAAAATTACTTAATGATAATTACTTAAATTGGTTTTAGGTAGGTGATGACCATGAAGTAGTAGTTGTAAATAGGAAAAATAGGTAACTAGATAGCACGCCTAAGCTATTTTTACGAAACAGAGATAGCTTCTTGCGATTTGCTATTAGAAAACACGCAGGAATATACAAATTTTAGCGTTTTAAAACCGTATGTTGTTTCAGCGCAATAGACTCAAATCTGTAAATGTTATATAATTAAAACCTCAATTGAATATTAATCTTCCTTAAATTGTTAAAAATATAAAAATCAGAGCTTTAAATGAATTCAATATTTTAGAAAACAAATTTCCCAAATCAGCGCAGCGCCAAAGTAAATTATTTCCAAGTATTCAAATTTTCTATCCGTGTATTTATTATGTTAAATACCTATGTATTTATTTAAAAAGTATTTATCACGATAGATTAGAAATTAAAACACCCAAACCCCAAGTAGATAGTTGTAAATAGGAAAAATAGGTAACTAGATAGCACGCCTAAGCTATTTTTACGAAACGGAGATAGCTTCTTGCGATTTGCTATTAGAAAACACGCAGGAATATACAAATTTTAGCGTTTCAAAACCGTATGTTGTTTCAGCGCAATAGACTCAAATCTGTAAATGTTATATAATTAAAACCTCAATTGAATATTAATCTTCCTTAAATTGTCGAAAATATAAAAATCAGAGCTTTAAATGAATTCAATATTTTAGAAAACAAATTCCCCAAATCAGCGCAGCGCCAAAGTAAATTATTTCCAAGTACTTATTCAAATTTTCTATCCGTGTATTTATTATGTTAAATACCTATGTATTTATTTAAAAAGTATTTATCACGATAGATTAGAAATTAAAACACCCAAACCCCAAGTAGATAGTTGTAAATAGGAAAAATAGGTAACTAGATAGCACGCCTAAGCTATTTTTACGAAACAGAAATAGCTTCTTGCGATTTGCTATTAGAAAACAAGCAGGAATATACAAATTTTTGCGTTTCAAAACCGTATGTTGTTTCAGCGCAATAGACTTAAATCTGTATGTAGGAAATCGCGCTAGCTATTCCCGATGATATTAAATGATACTACTGAGCTCACGGTAAACACGGTACGTATTTATTATAAGTCAAAGTAATATCTATGCTAATGATGAGTGCGATGTACGGATGATGCTGATGCACTGGCTTACGTGGATCGCCCGGCCGCGCTCGCGACACGGACGACCTACTTAGGCCAAACTGCTGATGATGTGTTTGATGTATCGAACATGCTCCCGAGGGAGGAATGCCGAATGAGATGAAATGAGGCGTAACAATTTAAGGGGTTAGTAAAACATAGGCTATGTGAAACAATATTGTGCTTAGGCTAATGAGAGTTAGAACAATGTTTCTTAATGTACCTAGATGATCGCTGATTGCTTATTAACTAATCCCTATCTATCGTAAACACTGATTGTTTTTTACGTAAACTGGACCACCGCACGGCCCCGGTAACACTGCACTCTGGTTCGGTTACGGGTCGGTTACGCGCACTAACAGTCTCGCTGCTGGAGGGCGCCTCCCTTGGCGGGACAGGCGCAGGCGGCGGCGGCGGCGGCGGCGCGTAGTCGCGCTGCGGCGCCACACCCGATGCGGGCGTGGCTGGAGTCGAGCTGACTGCTGCTTGTCTGCATCGCCTCCACAGGAACCACAGGAAAACTACGACGCATGCTGCTAGTACGCTGTAGGATACAGCGTATTGATGGACATCATGCGTAGAAAGAGGCACCTCTTGCTGAGCAGCTTCTTTCATAGCATTGATCTGGTCGCCGAGCTGCTGTAGCGACGTATTGAGGTGTTTATCTTGGAAAGATTCAATAGACGGTACTGTTGTGTTGAACATAATATTATGATGTTGTATCGGAGCTATGTTCGTAAGTACTAAGTCGGGTTCGAGTGTGAGCGAATGTTGTTGTTGATATGAATATAGAGTGACGTCACGACCCTTTGCTGTGCATTGTTTATAAAGTTGAATGAGCCCGGCCTTGCTGACTCGGCGGACTCGTGTTTCATTGTCACATATGATCGTTAAAGAGTACGTATCACATGCAAAATATAAATAGAACGACGGGTTATGTAATTGAACCCATTTATTCTTGCAGCTTTCTCTCTTGATCTTACAGGTATCCATCTGTTCAATTTGACAAAACTTCTCTTCTGGGCTCAAGTGCTTGATGGGGCCTTGTAGTTGACAGAAGTATGTTTCGTCTTGATATTCACAGCCCTGAAGGTCGATGCTTGAGATTGGTAGATAAGAGTCCCTCATTAGGTTGGTTGCTATAAAATCGGTGACTAAACTGATGCTGATCATGTCACTCTCGATTTGTAGAGGTACCGGTATCAAGTGATATAGCTGGAAGCTGTCTCTGCTGATTAAAGGTAAGCTGAGTTCAAATATGACGTAATCACTGCTCATTCTTGCTTTTACTTTCAATAGCTGATAAATTTTATACAGGTTGGTTTGTAAATTGTCCACAGGTAGCGTAAGCTCTTTCGATATGTGACTGGAAACTATTTGAAGCTCGTCGTGAAGCTGCTTTGGGGTTAACAGATGTGGGTTTATCTTGCCGTGATAAATATCTGTCAAAGTATCGATAAGAGTATCCTGTATCTGCTTCAAGTTTCGGATCATGTTTGTTGTCGCCATAGCTGCTAGAGTAAACTCCTGTATAATAGACATGCTTTCATACTCCTTCTGAAGTTGCTTAGTTGTTTGAGTAAGGTAGATTAAATGTTTATTTATAAGTTTATGCTGAGATTGTATTGCTTGTTCCGTTCGCTTTAAAACGTTGTATTCCGCTTCTACAACGGATGTCTGGTTCTTCCAAAGTTGCATCAAATGCTTCTCGTTGCTGTTAACAAGCTCAATATCCTTCTGATATTTGTCCGCAAAACTTTGGTCGAGTACTCCAAACAATGAGTTTGCTATAGAGCCGACTGCATTGATAAGTCCGCGACGGGGCCTTGACCGCTCGCCGAAATGCTGATTTAGCAACAGCTGATTGTAGTACTGTAGCTCGCTGTAATCGTGTTTCACTTGTAGTAAAATCATATTACAATGGCTCGTGTCTTTGACCTTATCACATGTCTGCTCTAGGTATTTAGTGAATGTATTTACCGCTTTGTCTCCTTGCCAATAAGGTTGCATGTTATAATAAGAGACTATTTTCCACTGATCGCGTATTAAATGCATTCTCCCCGTTGGATCGTAGTACAATGACTGATTGCTGCTAAATTGCGTTATGTTGGTTGATTCGCTGGACCAAATGAAGCTCATAAAAAATATTAATGATAAAGCTACGTTGACAAATTTAGGACGTTTTTTGGTGCTCATTCGGTCGCTATCCTTTGCTGATTTTGGTTCAGTTAGCTTGCTACTGTCCTTTTCGGGTTTTGTTTCCTTGTTTTGCTCGATAGGTAAAATGGATAATTTTATGATAGGACGCTTTATTATTCCATTTTTCGTCTTGAGAGACACTACCCTTACAAAACCGTCATTTCCGCTGTGTACTTCTATGACTCTACCCACAGGAAATTTCGCTGATGTGAAGTTATCATCGTGGATGGTTACCAAATCGCCGACTTCGATGTTTCTTTTCGCTTTCAACCACTTCCCACGAACAGATAACTGACTGAGATATTCTGTTTTCCATCTCTTCCACAGGTCTTGGAAAACCTTGTTTGTTAGGTGCCACCTAGTCCTGGCGTCATTGGCTGTTTCTATGACTGTCAGGCCGGCGTTGCTGGTTAAAAAGTGTGCTGGCGTAAGGAAGTCAATATCCTCTATATCCTCAGATATTGGGCAGAGAGGTCTCGAGTTCAGGCTTGCCTCAATTCGCGCCAACACGGTGCTGTATTCTTCGAAGGTTAACGCTTGTTCCCCTACGACTCTTTTCAGATGCTGCTTCAGGCTTCGAATGGATCTTTCCCAGATCCCTCCTGCGCTTGGCCAAGAAGGACAGTTCCAGTGCCATTCTATGTTCATCTCTGCTATTTCTCTATAGAATGACTCCTTGAAAACTTCCTCTAGCTGCTGATACTCTTCTTGAAGTATTTTATTAGCTCCCACAAAGTTGGTCCCATTATCGGAGTACATATGCTTAGGTGCTCCTCGTCGCGCTGCCATTCGCCTCAACGCTGCTATAAATGAGGCACTGGTCAGATCGGACACCAACTCGATGTGTACTGCTTTAGTAACCATGCAGATAAACAACACTACGTAGCCTTTCGTTGTTTTTATTCCTCGTCCTTTATTCGCTTTCACTGGAATAAAACCTGTGAGATCTACCCCTGTGTGATAGAATGCTGGGGCTGGATTGGTTCTAAAGTCCGGGAGGTCACCCATAATCTGTTGTAATTTTACAGGTGCTTGTTTTCTACAGGTTACGCATTTTAGGAGCTGCTTTTTGACCGCTCGATTTCCCTTGACTATCCAATACTTTTGTCTCAAAAAGGACATGGTAAGTCGCGGTCCACCGTGGAATGTGAGTTCGTGCGCTTGCTCTATAAGAAGCTCAGTTAATCTGCCGCTATATGAAATTATAATCGGAAATTTCATTTCTGTGCTGATGTTGGCATTCCTGAGTCTTCCCTTAGCTCTTAAAATCCCTTCTTCGTCTAAAAATGGATTTAAACTGGCTATCTTGCTCTGGGAACTAACCTTCCTATTATGTAATAAGCATTCGATGTCTTCATTAAATTCAATTCGCTGTATATGTTTTACTATAATTAGTTTCGCTGATCTAAGCTCGGGTAACATGAGATACATCGGCTGACTTTGTTTACAAACAATAGGGGTCAATACCCGTCGTATCCATGCAAGAATCCGAATGACTTTGGTAAACGAGCTGTAACGATCGAGTAAATCTTCGATGATGCTGTCGGAGATGACATTACTAACTGCGTTCACTTGCTTTCTAACTTCTTCGTTGGTAGAAAACGTCATGTTTTGTTCTTTCAGTTCGAAGTTAGGTAAGGATAAAAAGGTCGGCCCTTGCCACCACAACATAATGCTCTATCAGCTGTGTTGACGTCAGTCCTCTGCTTGCTGCATCAGCTGGATTCTCTTTGGTGTTTATGTAATGCCAAGACTCTGGTGGCATAGTGCTGGTAATTTTCTTCACTCGGTTTGCTACAAAGGGCTTCCAGCGCTCCGGTGAACCTTGAATCCAGCTGAGTGTCACCTTTGAATCGCTCCAGCCGTAAGTCACGACGGTGAAGCTGGTGATGCTTTTGACGATCTTTGTCATTAAATTTGTCAGTAATTCAGCCGCACATAACTCTAATCGAGGTAATGTCACGGCCTTGCTGCTAGGTACTAGCCGAGTTTTTGCCGCGGTCAGCACTACTGACGCTGATTCATTTGTGACGATCCTCGCATAAACTACACATGCGAATGCTTTCGTCGATGCGTCACAGAACCCGTGTAGTTCGATGACGTCGCCTTTATTGCTTTTTAGCCACCGAGGAATTTTGACCTGATTTATGATGTTGATATCTTTTTTCAATTGAATCCACTCTTCTTTGATTTTTGGTGAAACTTCGTCACTCCACTGAGCCTCTGAGTTTTGCCAGACTTGTTGGAATAATAATTTCAATTTGGTTATCAACGGAGCTAACCACCCTAAGGGGTCGAAAATCTTGGAGATTTCAGATAGAAGCATCCTCTTAGTTAGTTTCGTTGTTTCCGTGTTTGCTAGATCACATTGAAAAGTGAATTTATCCTCGGTGGAGTTCCATTGTATACCTAACGTTTTTGCTGTGCTTTCAGTTTTAAATGTAAACAATAGTGGCTGATTGCTGTTGCTTTGTTCGACTTTTTCTAATAGCCGCTTATCGTTTGAGGACCATTTTCTCAACAAAAATCCTCCGCTTTTAAGGCACGCGTTCATTTCTTCTATCCTTCTCTTCCCTTCCTCAATGCTGTGAGCCCCCGAAACCCAATCATCCATGTAGAGCTCCTCATTGATGCATTTTGCTGCGTTAGGGAAATGTTGTTGCTCGTCTTCAGCAAGCCTACGGAGGGTCATCATTGTGAGGAACGGAGCGGATTTTGTTCCATACGTAATAGTGCTTAACGTATAAGCCTTGATAACTTGGCTCTCATGAGCTCTCCATAAAATCTGTTGTAGGTATTGGTCCTGCTCATTTACCAAAATCATCCGGAAGCATTTCTCTATGTCAGCAGTGTATGCAAAACGATACTGTCGCCACTTAAGGATAATCTCTAATAAATCCTGCTGTAGATTCGGACCTTTATACATCAGATCGTTGAGACTGTGCCCTGAGGAAGTCTTGGCCGATGCGTTGAAGACAACACGTAGTTTTGTTGTGACCGAGTCTTCTTTTTGCACGGCGTGGTGGGGTAGGAAACATTCTATTTCCGCCCTCTGCTTGCTGCTTGAAGTCGCTAACTTCATATGTTTAAGTTGCTCATATTCGCTGATAAACAGTTTATATTGCTTCGATAAACTTTCATTTTTAACTAACTTACGCTCTAAACTTTTAAATTGGGCTATGGCTATTTCCTTAGATGATCCCAATTTCTCCTTCATTTCCGGTTTCATTGGTAATCTAACTTCGTAGCGCCCGCTGGCTAGACGTTTTGTAGTAGCTTTATAGTAATCCAAGCATTCTTGATCCTCTACCGACATTTCGTTTTGCTCCTGAATATCTTCAATCTTCCAAAACTGATGAATATCCTCGATGTTGTTTAGGATAACATTGCATTGGAAGGATGTTTTCACACTGCCGCATAGCAGCCATCCTAGCTGAGTTTGCTGCGCCAAGGGCTCCGATTGAGCCTGTCCACGGATTATCCCCTCCATGATGATGCTGGAGTAAACCTCAGCTCCTAGAAGAAGGTCAACTGGGCGACTGACATTAAAATCCGGGTCAGCTAGGCAGATGTGTGCAATGTGTTTCCACGATGGTTTTTGAAATGTCTTGTTTGGCAGATTTTTGATTACATTGCTCAAAATCAAAGCGTCTGTAGTAAACTTAAAATCCGTATAAGTCGATTGACACGTAATCTTAAGCTTCCCTTTGCAGTTGTTTTCCCGCTCTCCTACTCCGCAAATAACCCCTTTGCAGTTCTCTCGCTTTAGTCCTAACTGTTGTGCTGCTCTCTCGCTGATTACAGAGACCTGCGAGCCCTGGTCGATCAGTGCTCGCATCACGTGCTGGGTGTTATCTGCTGCGGAAACTTTCACTAAAGCTGTTGCTAACAAAATTTCCGAAGGTTCATCTCGCTGAGATACATTAATAGTGTTGCTGCTATGATGCTCTCGTTCTTTACTTTGTTTCGAACCTTTGGACGAGTTACAAATCGATTTTGATAGAGTTGCAAAATAATCATGTAAAATGGTATGATGCTTATCGTTGCATTTATGGCATCTTTTCGTTGAAAAACATTTGCCTCCGACGTGATCGTAAATGCAATTCTTGCAAAATTCTAGTTTATTTAAAATAAATATCTTTTGCTCATCAGATGATTCGAGGAATTTTTTGCAATTTATTAAACGATGATTAGAATCGCAATGAGGACACTTACTCGCTGACTCAGAAATATGCATTGATTTTGTAACTTCGTACATCTTGTTATTTTTACTTTCGGTGAAAGGTTTTTTAAATTTACGACTTGTAAAATTGGATGTTTGCTGCTGAGATGATGCTGTTTTGTTCGTTCCATCTTGTCGTCGACGAGATGACTCTAGTGCGGTGAACTTGTTCTCGAGGAAATCCAAAAATTCTTGAAGCACTGGTAGCTCCCGCGTATTCTTCAAGGACTCTATGTACTCGGAATAAGATTCATTATCTAGTTTTTGCGATAATATGTACACAAGTAGAGGGTCCCATGACGTAGTGTCAATACCTAAGTTCTTTATGGCGTGGAGACTCTCTAGTGTGACGTCATGAAGTCGCTTGATCGCTGCGAACGACTGCTGCTGTATATTGGCAAGATTGTAAATGGTGTTTGCGTACGAATTAAATATATTCCTCTTGTTATCGAATCTGTGACTCAATATTTCCCAACAGGTTGCGTAGTTATCCGTGCTGATGGGAAGATGCTGTATCAAACGCTCTGCTTCACCCTTAACCTTGCTCTTTAAAAATTGCATCCTTTGAGCGTTTGATAATGATGGATTCTTGTGGATGGCTTCATCGAAAAGATCTTTGAACGATACCCATTGCTGAAAGTTACCTGAGAAAACCGGGATGTCCATTTGAGGGGTAGTTTTGTCGCGGTATGACGTTGACCACATCCTCGAGCTAATAGCTTTTCTCAGACCGTTGTAGGTACGCTCGTGCTTGTTGTAGTTGTACTCGTACGCTTCGTCTTCTTCCAACTCAAGCATTATCTCCCAATGACAGTTGTCCACCACCGTCCAGCGACTTTGTAGGACTCGCAGGGCGTCTTCGTATTCCCATTTTTCACGGAAGGACTCTAGATCTATACCATCTACACTCCTCTCGAATGCTTTAAAATTAATTCGCTGCTTGCGTAACATCGCATCTACCTTGCTTGAGATGCCTCCCTCCTCCGCCTGCATCCCATGGTGGGCGCTGGGAGGTGCTGGAGGTGCTGGGGTCCGCGGCCGCTGCTGCTCTTTGCCGCGTGACGGTCCTGCTTCTGGCTGAGAAACAGGTCTCCCTTCCTGGCCCAATTCTTCATAATACCTAACAATTGTAGATTTCACTGCTAGATACGACTCTTTTGTTCGCTCAAACTCAGAATCGACAAAGTACTTATGGCCTCTATTTTCGAAAGGTAAGCATTTTTCGTTATTATGCTCATACTCTCTCCAATACGACTCGAGAAGGTCTAATCTCTTTTTACCGTATTCTTTCGTTTTACGTTCGCTGCTATCCTTCTTAAAATTAACAAGGATTTTCCGAATGCTCTCCGCCAATTCGGATTGTTGGAAGTAGAGAGCTTCCATTTCGTCAGTGAAGATTTGACGAAATGAATGAGAAAACGGAACGCTCTTACTTGTAAGCCGCTTGTCCTACGGCTGAGGCTGGACTCTGCGTGGGTTGCTCCCCACCGCAGTGCTGGCTGAAGCGCTGAAGGCGCGAGCTGAGGCTCGCTGCTGCTGGAGAGTCGCGGGTGGATCCCCACGGCTACAGTTGCTGATGCTGGGGCGCGAGCTGTCTGCTCACTACTACTGGCGAGTCGCGGATAGCTTCCCACGACTACGTTTGCTGATGCTGGGACGCGAGCGTATCGCTCACTGCTGCTGCTGCTGTCCTGAGTGGGTGGCTCTCCACGTCAGGGTGATGTTGCTAGCTCTCCAATAAGCTCACTGGTAAGCTAACGATCACTGCAATCCGCTGGATGCTGGTAAGTTCGAAGTTTTTCGACGCGCGACGGTAGGATTACGATCGCGTTATGAATCCTCGAACGTCTCGAAGGACCATGTAGGAAATCGCGCTAGCTATTCCCGATGATATTAAATGATACTACTGAGCTCACGGTAAACACGGTACGTATTTATTATAAGTCAAAGTAATATCTATGCTAATGATGAGTGCGATGTACGGATGATGCTGATGCACTGGCTTACGTGGATCGCCCGGCCGCGCTCGCGACACGGACGACCTACTTAGGCCAAACTGCTGATGATGTGTTTGATGTATCGAACACTGTAAATGTTATATAATTAAAACCTCAATTGAATATTAATCTTCCTTAAATTTTCGAAAATATAAAAATCAGAGCTTTAAATGAATTCAATATTTTAGAAAACAAATTCCCCAATTCAGCGCAGCGCCAAAGTAAATTATAGCCAAGTATTTAAATCGTAATTTGAACATAGAAGTCTTCAAAAATCTATTTCATATACATCCGATACAAAAATTTCAATTTCTGTATCGGACGCGCAGACATCAGACGTCCTCACGTTGCGTTGGCTCTGACGGAAGTTCCGTCACGGAACAAGACTGGTGTAATCGCCAACGTGTGGATGGTTCACGAAATCTTGGCCCCAACGTTGGGACCAACGTTGGTCCCAACGTATACGCCGGCACCATACGTTGGGACCATGAAATTTGCGGTACGGGGGTTAAAGGGGACGAAAAATCGATCTACCTAGGCTAGGTCTCATATCTGGGAAAATTCGTTTTCTCGACATTTTTACGCAAAAAGGTTTACCTACCAGTGCAATGTGGTTCGTAATTTTACAATGTCTGTTGAAACTAAAGTGGCCAAGTGAAATAGGTGTCCGCCTCTCAACTCAACCGATGGCTTCGAGTTCGAATCTCAGCCAGTAAAAGTTTACTTTTTGTAAGTTTTATTTCTTTTTCTTTTTTAATTTTTATCTATTTGCACCCGAGCATAGTTCGGTCGCCCAGATATTCAAGTATTAAGTCCCTACCTACCTAAAGTATTTACAAAAAAATATAGAAGTAGGTAAGTACCTATTCTATCAGTTATCTGGTTCCCATAGTACAAGCTATGCGATTTTGATGAAATTTGCGGTAGGTACGGGGGCTTACGGAGGCGAAAAGCCGATCTAGCTAGGTCTTTTATCTGGGAAAATTCGTTTTCTCAACATTTTCATGCAAAAAGATTTACCAGTGCAATACCTACCTAATGAGTTTTAAAAAATTTGAATAAAAAGAACCTAGCCTATGTGTTATTCCAGGTCATAATCTATGTAAGTAATTATTCCAAGTTTCAATAAAATCCGTTTAGTAGTTTTGGTGTGAAAGAGTAACAAACATCCATCGATACATCCATCCTCACAAACTTTCACATTTCGCAAATTAGTAGAATTAGCATACGCGAACGAAGTCGCGGGCACAGCTAGTATATAATATGTCAGCTGTTGCTCGCGGCTTTGCTTGCATGGACCCGATAAAGAGGGTTATAATTTGTTCATCTGTTCCTCATACTTTTTTCAGTAGTCGGGTTTTGGTTTTAGAACTTATTTTTTATTGTCATTCAAAACAAGCTCATGCAAATACATTATAGGTGTACCAAATTTCAGTTCAATAGGTTGAACTTGTAAAAATAAAATTCATAATATTTCAATTACGCAAGCATAGCCGGGTATAAAATTGTTTTGAAATTCTTTAAATTGAATTGGACACTGCAAAATGTTTATATATGTAATTATTAAAATCATTTTGTGAAAGTAAATTACCAATTCGTCGTGATGGTGCTCTGTGAAAACGTTTCATAAAAACGACAAATAAATAAATTAATAAATATTGGTGGACAACCAATATTTATTAATTTATTAATTTGTCGTTTTTATGAAATGCTGAAAATTCATTTCACCAATTTGTTTAAATGGCAACTACATTCTTATTTCAAACTACAAGTTAATTCATACAAAGTAATTTCAAAGTAACCATTTTAAATCCTGTTTTAGACCTTTGGATCGAAAGTGGAAGCTCTATCGAATTGAATGGTGTTGTGTTCCTACAGTGAGTAAGGTTGCCAGAGCTCTGCTCTGAAGCGCTGCGGTGACAACTGGTGGATCAGTCTCGTCCATTGTGTTGTCGGCGCAGTGATTCCTCTTTAAAGGGTCAGCAGCGCGAGTGTGACTCCTCTGGCGTCACATGCGTCCATAGGCTACGGTAACCGCTTACCATCAGGTGGGTCTTATTCTAGTCTGCTACCTTAGTAGCTTTATAAAAAAACAAACTATCCCACTCAACCAACACGGCTTACTAAGAAAGTACGTCAAGTTTTTACCCGACTACGGCGAAGCAAAAAGGAGGGTTATGAGTTTGACCGGTATGTATGTATTTATGAATGTTCATCTGTTCCCTCGTAACTTCTATACTACTTATCATAAGTTGACAAATGAGGTATCGTTTGAAGCGTCTTCATCGTCCGCTGGTTATAGGCTATGTGACGTCACATTAAAGTGAATATGGCGCCCTCTAGAGGTCATAAAGTCATCAACTAAAAAACAAATATTGATTGATGATGCAGTGTTGAGTATCAAATGAAAGGGCTTTGTTAGCACATTTCAAAAATGTATAATATGTTAGCTGTTGCTCGCGGCTTTGCTTGCAAGGACTCGATAAAGAGGGTTATAATTTGTTCATCTGTTCCTCATATCTTCCAAACTTCTTATCATAATTTGACAAATGAGGTATCATTGGAAGCGTCTTGATTGTCCGCTGATTATAACCTCTGTGACGTTACAATAAATTGAATAGGGCGCCCTCTAGAGGACAAAACAAAAACAAATGAGTTAATGATGTTGTGTTGAGTATCAAATGAAAGGGCTTTATTAGCACATTTCAAAAATATATAATATGTTAGCTGTTGCTCGCGGCTTTGCATGCAAGGACCCGATAAAGAGTGTTATAATTTGTTCATCTGTTCGTCATATCTTCCAAACTTTTTATCATAATTTGTCAAATGAGGTATCATTGGAAGCTTCTTGATTGTCCGCTGGTTATAAGTTTTGTGATGTTACTATAAATTGAATATGGCGCCCTCTAGAGGACAAAACTAAAAAAAAATGTGTTAAAAATGCTGTGTTGGGTATCAAATGAAAGGGCTCTATTAGCACATTTCAAAAATATATAGGCATATTGTTAGCTGTTGCTCCCAGCTTTGCTTGTATGCACTCGATAACTGGCAATAATTGCACAAACCACGATTAATAAGACAAGACTCCTTCGGATAGTACCGAAGAAGTGGGACAGGAAATACTAACACGTTCGATGCCTCACCCGCGTATACTGTCCTATGATGGCGTTCGGAGAGCACGGTAGAGGTGGGATAGGGAATATTAACACTGTTAACACATTTCCTGTTCCACCTCTACGGTACTCTCCAGAGGAGAGCTCCGCTTTAATAAAACAATCTGCTTGGTTTCGGCAAGTGCATCACGGGCAATAAACCTGTTAGTGTTAGTGCTAGCACGTTCAATGCCCGCGACGCACTTGCCCAACCCAAGCAAATTGTTCTATTAAAGCTGAGCTCTCCTTTGGAGAGCCGGGTGGGTTGGTGGTGATTCTGCAAATACTTAGGTAATAATGAAATTACGACCCCAAAATAATTTAAATAAAAAATAAGTTCAAAAACTAAAACCCGACTACTGAAAAAAGTATGAAACAAGAACATAATGTTGAGAATGTTCTGAGGAGAGCCGTGGTCATATGCTAACGTATGCGATCATAAGCTAAGGGCAAAGTGGCATATGACCACGGCTCTCCTCAGAACATTCTCAACATTATGTTCTTGTTTCATACTTTTTTCAGTAGTCGGGTTTTAGTTTTTGAACTTATTTTTTTCCTGATTTAGTTGAATCGCGTCTCCTGTATCAGGTTTCGAATGTAGTGCAGCTTTATGATGGTCGGCTGGTGTCGTTTGCTCACTTGTTGCATCCGGCTTTACAGTTCTGCAATACGATACACTTTGGATGTAAAGCTGCTGAACCGAAGGAATAAACCAATATTCTTTGCATGGCTGGTTTTTATGTTGAAAGTAAAAATAGAAACATATCGTTCAATTTTTAAGACTATCTAAGTCTTTCTTTACTTATAAAATATAAATTACCATTTAATTTTAATCAATAATGGTTGTTCAATTTATCCGCTAACCAGAAAACTCGGGAGAAATCAAAATCAAATATGAGTTTGTCCGGACAAAAAACTGTGCTGGCACAGTAAGGGCTAAATACAATACTCGTCCATTAAAAATAAATTACGCAGGTATCTTTTCAAAATCCAGAGATAGTTTCCATTGCTTGACTAATTTGTGAAATTTCCCACGGGTTGGGGAGCCAATTTCCGCGGACATTGACTATGGCAAAGATAAAAGCAATGCATTAATATTCTCTCCCTGGTAAAGCGCAAGTCAGCACAATGTGAAGAGCAAAAGAACCGCGGTACGTTGTCTTCGCAAAACGATAATTAGTTCTTCGCTGCACTGAAAAAGGGTGCTCGCTAGCTATCGTTTAGAATCTAGGACAATTGCTGGTGCAGATTACTCTTTGGAATCTATAACCACAATTAAAAATTTCTTCAATAATATTTTTATATAAATCCCGTATTTTTTATGTTTCAACCGGAAAATAGTCATTGGCTATCCCGGTCCCCGCGGACGGTCGCCGACAGTCGCACTGCAGATAACTTAATTAAAATAACGGTCAGTGATCGCCGCGCCCGCGCTATCTGCAGATCGAGATAGCTACGCCGGAGCTCGTTCACTGGACCGAATGCGAAAGAGCTTCTTGATAATATTGATTACAAAGGTGTAAGTGCTCCCAGAATGTACTTTACGGGACTGAAGCAAGATAATGAAGTACAAATATGAAGTAAGGGTTTTGAAAATAAAAAATCTTTCCAAAATTTTCAATTCCGACGGGATTCGAACCTGCAATGATACAATGTAGATGCAATGTAGATGGCGCTCATCTTAGCTTTAATTAATCGATAGATATGGTCCTATGATGATTTTCAACTCTGGCGACTAAAGGTTCCGTGGCCGAATTGGTAAAGGCACTCCGGCTAAAGGAGGATCGTTTGTATCATTGCGGGTTCGAATCCCATCGGAATTGAAAATTTTGATAAGATTTTTCATTTTCAAATGTAAATACCTAAGTGTGGTATAACACTATAACAAATAAAAATTAAGTAAGGTAAATAAGATGTTGTGACCACGGGGTCTCTGGATGACTTGCAAAGCAACAATGAACATTTCAATCAGTTAGATACAAAATAACGTGTGTATATTTGTTCGGCGTTCCAAGCAGCTTAATAATGTAAAGATTGGAATATTACCGTAAACTAATGACCGTTAATTATTGATCGATAAGCCTTCGACATGTCGGAAGTGTACAGAGCGTAAACAGACAGACCTGACATACTGACAAGTTCATTTATATTGTTTAGAAGCTAATATTTTAAAAGTCCTTGGGCTGAGAGTCGTGCTAAAGAAGTAACGGAGGTACAACTCTTTATTAAGTTACTTATAATGTCAGCGTCCAGGAGCTGTGTAGCCCGAGGTCCAGTAGCATCGGGAGCGGACTCATTTAGTTTTTGCGGCGGTCACTTCCCCCCCCCCCCGCCTGCCACCGCCCCCTGCCCCCCCGCAATCGCTCTTCCTGAGTTATAGCCGATGCAGCGATAACACTGATTGCAAGAATACTCTTAATGGCTAAAAAAAGATGAATCATCGTGAGATGGTCACCACCTCCTCAGATCGCATCGCCTCGCCTATAGCTACGATTAGGTACCTATCACATTTCGTAATTTTGTCAACTTTAGCAATCGTGATCCCGTAACGTTAAGAGCTTTTCCTACATGGTTTAAAAGCGAACAAGAATACCTAAGTCGAGTTGAATCAAGGTACTCGGATTCCTAATCCACTTTCAGTGAAAGTGTTAGAAAACTCCTGCGAAGTTTATTATGTAGATCTCGCAGCTTCGAGGCCTTCGTCGACCTGAATATTACATGCGCATGATTTCACTCAAACATAAGTATTTGGGTAACATTTCTGGTTTCCGTTACATTATCTATTCACAACAAAACATGTTTCTAAAGTTATGCAGGCACCGCGCCACGTCCGCGCGCCCTAATGCGGTTAGCTGTCACTGTGTCACACAACCGCCATTACACACGTTTGTTCATATTCGTATTCACATTATGAGCCGACCTCTTTCACGGTTCTTAAAACATTTTTTTAACTGAAGTGAAAGACGTCATCTCGTCTCGACTTTGCTGAGCTCGATTTTTCATCTCCGAGGTACATAGTGGCAGTGCTGGCTGTGTAATTGTTTATTTAGCACATTAGTGCGTCCGGCGCCGCCGCCGCTCGGGGCTCTAATGACAATTAAGGACAAAGAAAACACGCCAGGACGAGGAAATTGCCTTCTCTTTCAAAACAACAGAAGAAAGGGGACCCAAATAAATCGGATGAGAATGAATTGAAAATTTGTACGCGTATTTTATATGTTATTGATAAAAGGCGGAGGTTTTTCTGACGTGACGAGGAGAAATGTAATCGAATTGAATATCTTGTTGGTAACCGCTGCATTTTTTTTCTGGAAAATTATTATTGGAAAATATTACAGCAGTTAACACAATACAAACTCACGCTAGTCATAACGTAACGGTTTCTTATAATTTTATTTACCATATTAGTTTTTTTATTTATCTCGAAAATACTACTAGAAATAAATTTACCTCAAAAGTAAGTCTCTAAACTGCACCACGTACCCGCACGTAGGTAAGTTGTTTCAGTAATTCAGCGGAGCGGAGTTAATGCGGATAGGTAACGTGAACAATTATCGGACAATACATTTTCCCTTCGATGGAGCATACATTTTTTGTTGACGAATGGATACTTTGGGCGGAGAACTTTTTCATAAAATTACCTACATGTTTTTCCAGAAAGTTACAACATTTATAACCATTCAAACTCGTCTTTAAAATCACGGCTAGCTTGTGAGAGCTTGTATTTGAGGCTGACTCACGAGGCCGCGTTTGAACGCTGCTCTAAAACGAGCTGCCTCGCGAGGCTGCCTCGCATGTACGCAAACGCCTTATTGCCACTAAAGTGTGATTCATAACTTAATGCTGGAATGCGTGGAAGCTATTTCTTTATAAATGTAATACATTTTGTATTACATTTATAAAGAAATAGCTTCCACGCGCATCTTTGCTAGTGTTGTACCAACATTTAAATAGCCTAAATGCTCTTCCAGATTATAATCTGCACTGGTTCCAAGATTCGTTATGACGTGATAGAAACTCAAACATACTGAAACGTACTCACAAACTTTCAGATTTATAGTATCACTTAGATTTTATAAGTTATTTTAAAATGAAATTTTGACGTAAGAAGGTGTCTTATTCCAATCTTAAAATTAATACAAATAAATCCAAATCACTTGACTGATAGACGTAAAGCTTTCCTAAATAAGCTACCTAAGCCGGTGGGACAAAACGAATGATTTGGTTCATTTGTAAGCGCATTTACATAGTCACGGAACGAGCGAGGCGCTCCTGCCTGCGACGCGACTCGGCCGAGGAATGCCTCCGGACGCCGCACGTACTCGCATACTTTGCACAGGCATGCCTGGGATCCCTGCTTATGCTTCAGCTACCAACAAAATTTTATTATAGATGTTGGATTTATAAAGCTCTTTCGTTTTCGTTCATAATAAGGATTATGTCATTAGTTTACAGGAGGTAAAGCTAAACTGTTCTTTATTGAATAGTTTCTATATTCAATCCGTGGTTTTGTTTAATGTGCTTAAACCAAACCACATAATGTCAAACATCTATAATAGTAAGCATGTAGAAACAAGTCATTAATCTCGTGAATGTGGATCAAAAGTTAAATAGTTTAAAAATTTGACCAAAATTGTTCACCGAATTCATTGGTTGACCGCAGAGACAAGCAACTCTGTTTATAGCACTCGCCAAAACTGCGGGACCCTGTTCATTATATTGGGTTTTAAATATAGTGCTTTGATGGTAACGCGAGGTAAACACGTACTCACAACCCGCTCAAATTATACCCTGTTATCGTCAGAAGCTCTTTTGGCCCATTTACAAGGAAATTATTGTTTGAGTAAAATACTGGGGTATCGTTTTTATTTATTGATTTACTTTTAAGGTTGTCCACTATGATCATCTTATCATTTCAATATGTTTCCTATTCTTTGTACTCTATCGGATATTACAAAAAATACAATACAAATTAATGTATTTACCAAAGAAGCTTAGTAATAAACTTAGTAGTAGTTAGTTTATTATATTACAATAGTTACTCCATTTTGTCTTTAGTTTACATCTACAGTCTAGCTAGAGAAGGTTTATACTTTTGGTACGAGGATTGATGACATTATCAGCACCCTGAAGCGCGAAATGATGAGGTTTGGTCCTTGGGCGAGAGAGAAAGAAAGAGCAACAACCCTTTCATCCAGCAGTTGAGAATGGCTGTAAATGATGTTGTTGATGAGTCAACAGAGTCGAAAATTAGCTCGCGTTGTGAGTGAGTCGTTCGCCGTGAAAACAATGACTACGCACTTTGCCGCTGAAAGGATGACGGATTGAGTGATTCGGCGACAGCGGGCGTCGCCAACTATCATTTAGCAAATCTAATGAATTCATTGTTGAAAACTAAACTAATTTATTAAATCGTAAATGTAAACGTTAGATTAAGTTGATGAAATAAACATTTTTGTATTTTGTATTTGTATTGTATTGTATGTGGATTGCAAATCGTCTTTATCGGTGTGATATTCAAGGGACGTGTTATTATAATATTTAAGAATGTTAATTTACAAATTTTAAGAAAATAGTACTTAGGTATTTGTCTAGGTACTCCATGAGTTATCTGGTTCCCATAGAACAAGCTTCGCTATGTTCGGAACTTGATAGGATCTGTGTGATTATGTTCATCAATATTTATTTGTTTTGAATTTATCCTTGTTGCCATGTCGGAGCATGATTTCGACCCCGACCACGCACGAGGCCGCTACTGCCGTATACGAAAGGCTGTAATTATTCGATAACTATCAACTTCCTTCTCCAAATTAATATCAGAAATGGTTATTATTGATTGGAGCTACTACAAATAATGATTATTGTACTTGTTTGTCCACTTATCTACACTCGGGGAACAGTTTTTGTGTGAGTCAATACCGGTCAATCTTTCTCTGAATTCTTTCAAAATCGATGGCGCTCTTTCATCAAGGTTAAACTACTAAGTAGTTGTTTGTTCCTTTCCATTATATCTTCATGATATAGTACCTACCTATCTACAAATTTCATTTTTCCATATCATTTTACTATAACTGTGCTATATCTTACAGGATAATAAATGTGAATAATACGATAGAAATAAAAGTATTCAGTGATGAGTAAAGTTTACGACGACAGACTACCTTATTACGGCGCGTAATCAATTGAGATCGCATCGTGAGATCAATGGCGTATCGCCGCATAAAGGGGCATATCATCGGCATAAAGGGGCATGAATGGGGCATATCCCAGCTTCACCTCGTGAGGTAAACAATCGGACGACCTACTTAGGGTAGTTTTATGGGCACATCGATTTGCCGTATTAGCTGCGAGAGCTCCACTGCCTCGAGGACAAACTATAAACTAGCACTTTATATTGCTACACTTGTTTCTTCTCCGGTTTCATGCGTTGAAGGATGATTCTTGCTAGACTGAGCCGAGGTCGAGACGACACAGTCTTGATAAATAGCAAGAGTTTGGAATCTAAATCCATACTACACTTGTATTCTTCAGTTTCGCTTTTATGTTAGGTAATGACACAAACGCGAATAAACAATTTCATCATTGTCACTCACAACTTTAACATTTTAAACTTTAATCACCACTGACTTCCTACTGGTCTTTTCCTTCAGAATAAACTTGATCTTGTAATTGTCAAATTAGACCGTTTTTCGTTGGGACGTTTAGCGTGTAGTGTGTCAGCCTAATTTGAAGCAACTACAGAGCAGAAGACCTAGTAGTAAGCTTACTAGGTGAGACTAGGTACAGTCGGCAGCTAAAAATACTCGAGTTTTTAAATCCAGAGCTGTGGTTGAGTGTATTGGCGCGGAATAGCTCCAGCGCGTAGCGTTTATTTCTCTCGCGCTCGTTACAATTCCTTATTCATTCGGTCGGACCGACTGTACTAAATTATATGAATAAACCAGCGCGAGCTCGCAGGAGCGGGCTGCGGGCTGCGGGCTGCGGGCGCTGTGAACAAAGCGCAGACACTCGCCCTTCAGAGGCACGAAGACTCACTAGTTACTACTCTTGATGACGCCAATTATGTTCAGGCACGTTTTTATATCAACTCTAACCTACCCCAGACACGTTTCAAATAAATCCTTTTGAATCAGTTCAACAAAAACAAGACGATTGATGTCAATGACTAGGAATATAATAATGTTTTTTGTCGTTTTTGCTTTATGAATTGTATACCGTTCAATTGAGAAAGAAAAATGTGTTAGATAAGCATACGTGGTGCGGTAACGAGCACGAAACGTGAAAATGGATTTGTTATGAAAAATAATAGAGGAAACTAGTTAGCCTCCACGGTTCTGTCTACACAGCTACTTTACGATTGCAAGTGGTATATCGGCTGTGTAGCTGAGAATGCAGCCTGCGACAGCCCTGCCGACTGACAAGGATCGAGCCGATGAATAATAAGTTAATAAAATTTCGGGTCACGAACCCGAATGTCGCTCTGTTAGGGCTTCGCAGATATATTGCTCTTAATAGCCCATTAATTTCAGTTGCCGTCTGCGATGCACACTTGTATTATATTTTATTCAGGTGTGGAATCACCTTAATGTCTTTTTAACCCTTTGCAGTCGTTTCACGGCGGCGCCGGTCGGGTACGTACCTGGAACAAATGGAGGATTGTTTTAGATGTCTGTCGAGAGAAGTGAGAGACATGCCTCGCGAGACATACCTCAAATTATAGACAAGCCTTTACTATTCAGACATTGAGCAATCCACGTATAAAACTGTATTGTTCAGTATCTGTAAAGTGTTATTGGTTACTGGAATTACTGCCACTAAGTATTCCACTATCGAGAAAATAAAACAACTGATGATGACTATCACCATAATGCGTCCTTATTTAGAACGGCTTTAGATACTTTATATTTATTGACCGAGTAAAGCGACGAGCGACGACTCGTCAAGGTCGGCCTTTGTAGGAATAAATATTTGTTCGACGGCAACTTTCAGCCATTGTATCCAATCATTTGGTAGATAAGTAAATTATAGCGATATAATTTGAATTAGCTTGGTTTGTGTCGAACTGTTATAAAGTTATCCTAAGTTAGTTTAGTTTAGTGTTTCATCAGAAGCAGTTTGTTATAAAAGTTGAGACGAGGGATCAGGTTGCTCGGCGCTGGTTGAAGCCGCAAAACGACTTCGTGCTTTCAGCTAGTTGCCGCCATTAGCGCCGGCCCGCACTACTAACTACCTACCAGCCGGCCCGCACTACTAACTACCTACCAGCCGGCCCGCACTACTAACTGTCAGACTCTACCATGCTGGTGCTACACAATCGGGATTTGGCGAGTTAATTCAGTTGCGTAACAAAGGCATATACCCTTCTTCATTGAAACTTTTAAACAACATGAAACTTTAGCAAAAAAAGGTGCATTATTATAATCATGCGAGACACATTTTTTATTGTTGCAAAAATCCGTACCCCATATTAAAGTGTGTTTGTTTGTCCTGCTTTCACGTCAAGACAGAGCGACGGATTGACGTGATTTCTTGTGTGGAGATAGTTGGAGGGCTAGAGAGTGACATAGGTTATTTTTATCCGGGCACCACGCGAGCAAAGCCGCGGGCAGCAGCTAGTAACATCATAAAGAAACTATGATGCAAAGTAAAACGTGCTTCATTGAGATTTTAGATTCAATAATGTTTGGAAGTTATTCGAATGATATTTTTTGCCAACGTGTACAATAACAGACAAATTTCGTGTTTCAGTCGCAATAGATTTTAAATTTTGGTTCAGGGTTTCAATTTTGTAACACGTAGTGCAAAATTGAAAACTGATTTTATTGAAAAGGGATTTAAAGATTGTTTCTAAAGCTATATACTTTATCCAAATGGAATACGAGATATCTTATTTAGGTAATACAGAAACTTCCAGATAGAGTATGCGAGGACCTTTCGGTAAAACTTCAGAAAGTCGGTAGTAGTACACTTGCGGGCCGCATACTAAAAAGACGAGTTTATAACTGCGGGTCTAAAAAGGTCGCTATAGCAGATTCACAGTATGATTCACAGCGAGATTCTTGTATTAGAAATCACAAAACTGACAATTATGGTTAGAGATCATATATTTCTAGAAGAAATTTATTTCCAAACAATTCCTATTACAATTCCTTGATTAGTAAAGGCAATTCCTCTTTTTGATTGTTTTGTGGAGAATCGCAAAATAAAATGGCCACCAATGAATTGCTGAAGTGTCAATCAAATAGAGATTTCTCATTCGCGAGTTACCCGAGCGAGAGGATCATTATTTCGATTTGAAGAAGCTGAATCACAATACTAATCTCGCTGAGAATCATATTGTGAATCTGCTAATCAACTTTTTTAGACCCACTGAATGTTCGTCCGCGGTGACTCGCGGCACGACTCGTAATCTCTTTTTTTTTATTGGTTCTCTAAATTGAACATTACACAAAACTTAAAGCTATACATAACAACAAATTTTAAATACATAGGTGTATGACCTTCTAGAAGAGAACACAACATGCTTAAGAATTACACGAAAGCTTTATAATTATATCTCGTAAAGTATCTGTTTGCGTCAAGAGTCGCCTGCACTCCCCACTATACCTCAGATGACATTGTTTGTGAGCTGCAGCTGACATTACAGAAAACAGACACAGACTTGGAAATAAATATTCTAATATTTACTGAAAAAGCGAGCGTTCACTGGTTCATTCATCAGCGTTCATTGTAGCGATAGTCACATTTCCAGTAAATGTATGGATTAAATTTCCAGTATATGTATGGATTTAATGGATTTGGTTTTGGACAGTCTCCTTTGGACTACAAATAGTCACAATTGACTTTATTCAGGGTACAACACTTTTCCCACATACGTGATAAGTCACGCAGTTCATACAAACTAGCAACACTGTTAGAATCCACAGCAGTTTCACAGCACCTGCACCTGATTAGAGCAAAATTACTGGCGTAATTTTTTTAAAATAAATGTTATGAAATTGTTGTTGTCACTTTGACTAGCAGTGATTGATCGCTGAATCAGTAATATAATTAGTTACTTCCAATTCTTCAGCGTAATGATGTAATGAAATACGTGTTGACTCTCGGGCTAGCAGTGATTGCGATGGGCAGGTTATGTTTGTGTGTCAATAAACTCGTTTCGTTTGATAGCGATGCTTTGTTCCCATTTATTAGATTACATACAGTCGGTCCGGTTGACCGGCGCAGAGATTGCTTTGTTGTAGCGGAATTGAATTGGAACTCTGGCTTATTTAAAAAGTACCTGAACATTTTAAATCGAATTTTAGATTAGTTCTTACAGTTGATTCAAATGTGATCCAATGTTAAAATATCGGTTGATACGAGTAACTTATAGTTTTGCGTTTCGAGGCTACCTCTATAAAACTACAGACAACATACTTTTTTAAGATAAAACTATGAATTTATTAGAGCTAAATCAATAATTGAAAAAAGTTTGCAAAATAATCACGAGCAGCTTATTCATGTTTCATTTTTCTACTCGCAATTTTAAGGTCTCGATTAAAAGAATTTTTTGATAGGTACGTAATTGTTTTTTTTTAAGACCCGCCGTGTAATACCAAAATCCAGTAACATCATCATAGCTAAGCCCCTAAAACTAGTGAAAGTAACCGTCGTGATTCGCCGAGGTTTGTTCCACTCGGTACATTTTCCGACAATACGGCTCACTTCGACATTCGGCTCACGTCGGCGATGACGGATTCGTTTCGAGTGGCCTTTTATAATTTAATCTCACGCCTTGTTGCAATCAAAATGATAAAAGGGCCATGACGAGCGGCGGCGGCGGCTGCCGACCGAATATTTATAAGCTACAAAAAGGGTTGCCTATTTTGTTGCGAAATGCGAGTTCCGTCTGTTATTTACTGCTCGCCTTTCAAAGAAGGCTCCGGTGTACTCCCGTGCCCGAATATTTTAGACTTCAAAAGTATTTTTTCCCTCATAACCTATCTGCTTGCGCGTAAAGAGAGCGGAGAGTGGCTTCTATCGCTGTATCAATATATCACTATGTTTTTTATGTTGTTTTTGAAACATGGTATTGCTTTATTTGCTGAAAAACACGGAAATATTTTGATAGGCTAAACAGCGTTGTCATCTCTCCCCTCCCCCCGCCCCCCACACGTCGCCCGCGGGTGTGCCCACACGAAAAACATTTAAATATTTTAACTGTCGCAATTTATTTCTCGTTTTGTTTGTACTAATCGGGGATTATGCGGAAACAAACAATAAAATTGTTTGATGTCATTGTTCACGGCGCACATTGTTTTATGTAAATCACAATGACTGGCCGCGACTTTTTATGTTCAAACGCTATTATAATAACATCCAATTAAAATCCCGCCTACCTTACACAAACATAAAAATAATTACCAATAGTATTTATACCAATAGCAGTTATGACTTAAGAAGAGTTATGTATGATATTTTCACGTTTTTTGAAACTATTGTCAAAAGTTTACAAAAAGAATTGAAAGAATAGGGCAGCTTTTAAATTGAAAAGTCGCAGTCATCAGTTGCAACTCTTTAATTCGCGTCAGCTCGCGCGCGCGGCTTCACAAAACGATGACGCAAACGTTCGACAGAACGACAAGCCATAATTATTCAAAAAGTTTAAACACTCCGTCCATTATTACGGAAAGCACTCAGCTTCGGTAAATTGGAGGGTAGTCGCACACGGCCGGCTCGCAAATAGCCGTCACCGCCGAACGCCAACATCTAATAGTTTTCCAATCCTCAGAGCCCTTTCATTTGATCGCAGCTCGTCCGACGCACTCTCCACGCACCACTTCTACTGGCAACCTTCCAGTTCAGCTGCTTTTACAAGTGAATTTTATATTATTAAAGTATCTATTCAAATATGCAAAAGAGTTAACAGAAGTCATTACTGTTATGTTCTGTATAAATACTCGTAGCCTTTCATTATTTCCCTACTTAGCATTCATTTGTCTGGAAGCCTTTCATAGCTAAACAATGGCACGACCAATAAAAATGGAATGCGGGTGCGGGGGGTGAGGCATGAAGCACGAGGGGGAAGGGGGGGGGGGGTACCTGCTCAAGGTCGCGGTAACAGAATCTCGTTTGTCGGCATTAGCGAACCCTTGTTCGGTAACAAGGGTCAAATGTTTAAGTAATGCGTGGCTCACTTGATTTACTGGCTCTCTGCGTCTACCTGGGGTCTAGCCTGGAACGTTACCATATTTCAGTACAAGCTCAGACCTAAAGTTGTAATTTACAGCATGTATGGTCCAGGTGAGCAGATAAATCAGGATTGTAAGAAGTAGGTTTAGGACGCGCGGCACATCTGAGACGTCCTGTAAACAATGCGCGTCGCTTTGATTGCGCAGCCGGTCCAACTCTCAGTAGCTGAGGCAGCACAAAGGGCGGTGAGCGATAGTTATCTCGGCGAGAATTCTTTAATGTTCAGAAATAAATAAAAAAGTTTCATTAAAGCTCCGCGAAAAGGGAGAAATGTACAAATTAGGCGAAGGAATAGGCCCGTGCCAGGCCGGTTATTGGAGCAGGATAGGGAAGTTATCGCCAGAATCGGGATCGGACGAGACTGGCTCAGATCCCCCCCCCCCCCCCCCCCCCCCGCCCCTCCCCGCCGCGGAGCAGGTTATTCAACATTAATGTACTCACACGAAGAGTGAAATAAATTACGACGGTTTGAGCGAGTTGTTTTAGTAGAAACAGTGTTTATGTAACTCGAATGTTTCAATTTGTCCAGAAAACAAAATCTTCGGGTACGCGGAACCCTTTCGCTGGCTTAAAATAACACGTCATAAAATTGTATCGCTGTTCCGCTGAAACAATAGCCTTTTATCAGAATGGATCCTAGATGGTCTATTATTAAGCCTACACATTTTTGCTACCTTTAAAATAAAGGTTGAATATGAAAGCTTTGTTTTGTAAAACGATAACAGGATAAAATAACTCTCAAAATATTATGGGACCCAGATTTTGCGATAAACAATATTTTGAGTCTGAAACCTTAAGTCCACACCTTACCTACAGTTACGATCCCACAAAACGCTCGCTCGTATGAATTTAAGAAGCAATTTAATTTCATATCTCCACGAATACATCACATTAAGACACCGCTAATGGCTCCTGAATCATAATAACGTCTTCTTCGCGACGTAATGACACTGTTTGATCTGACTGCCTGCTTGTACCGCGTGATACTTCATTAAGAAAATGCAATCATTGTAATTACTTGTCACTCTTGACTCACTGCCGACTAAAATGTTGGTTAAACGGAAATTATGTTTTACTTTTCAAAAGCATAAACTAAGTACTCTGCATGAAACCGCTTCTCCTAAATGAAAAGTATTCAGGGTGGCGCGGTGTGAACGTGCACCGACACTCGGAAGGCGCTAGATTTTATTCTAAGATTTTAAGGCACGTTCTGTAGACTAGTGAAATTGCTTTCTGTATTTATAGCTCAATATGAGCTCGTAGACGCTCTACGCCGTAGCACTGCTACGCCGTAGAGTGTCCGAGCTTTTAGCTCACGTGAGTGATAAAAGCTGTAATCTAAAACTGCAACTTGGAAAATGTGAGAGTTTCTCGTCTTGATTGCAATTTTTGTAAGCGGTGGTATACATTTACTCGAATTTTGGTCTTAGAGTCAGAATAACCACGAAAAGGGATTGAATAATGAAGCGGATAGCTTTAGCTCTTCAAATATCAGTAACAACGGTTCGCTCGCTTCAAGTGAACATTCACAGTTCACAAAAAATATTCATTCGATCCGGCTTCATCTCGCTCAAATATTCAGCAGCCCGCGGGAACATATCAGCGCACAAATGTGACACCTGAACCGACGCTAAGGCGCAGTGTTGACATGCGGAGAGGAATACTTGGAATACTAGCCTTAGGTTTAGTGCAGACGTGAGACGGGCGCTACGAGTGCTCGTCGGGTTATATTATGGAGTGGTTTAACATTGTGGAGCTTTAGCTGTCATATACTGTGGCTCTTTACCGCCCTCTCGTTGGGCGAAGTGAAAATGGCTCGAAAGCCAGCTGGAAGCGACACGTACGTCAGAGGTCCCATCGAGAGCTATTCTTTCAAACGCTAGTTGCTCAACTCCACGGTCAAGATCCATGTCTTTGCTAAAGAATCATTTATCTGTGTCATAACAAAAATATCGCTCGATCAAATCTTGCTAAAATCAGTACAAGCAGGTTCTTCGTTTTAATTATCGTCTTATGAAGAGGATAAACTACTAAATAAATAAATTTCATTTCATTTCATAAAGTAAAGTTACTTTGAGCTGAAACGCTTGCTTAGACGTTCTTGATAGATCGTTAAAGTTAAGCATCGCTCTGAGCGGTCACCATTTTGGGTGACAGATTGTGGCATTAACATTCAAGCGCTTCCGTGCTTCGGAGGGCACGTTCAGTTGTCGGTCCCGTCTTTTAAGTCGTTAAGCCATGACGGAGGCCATTATAGGTGACCGATCAACTTCGTCACTAGAGTTCTAGCTCATACGAATACACATATATCCATGAGCTGGTGATCAAACCTAGCTTTAAAAAAATATTAACTATCATTTATCATAGTTAATTGATTCAGGCGTGACTTTGCGGAAGTCCATCTTTAGATATTTTGAAAATTAGGAGTACTTACTAGATATTTTGGAATTTTCAAAAAATCATTTGTCAATATTCTACATACAACTAAAATGTAGCGTACACACAGCGAGCACTTCATATCTTGACATATAAGTAGCAACTTGTCCACTCATCCACATAGAAATCCATAAAGTAATGCACAACACAAAGAAGAAACCCATTTTCAAAAAAGGCTTTCCTTCCCCGACAATACCGAGAGAGAATAATAACGGGAGCCTGTCGCGGGATGTTAGCAGGATGGCGTCCGTGTAATTATTGCGAGATATCATTATATTCCGTACGAAACAAATTGCAGAGAAATACGGGGCCTGATACCGAGATGGATGATTTTTTCCAACCCTATGAGGTATATGTATGACGCTCCCACACTCAGAGCAATGATCAAGAGTATGTTATAATACTCTAAATCTTCTTCTTCTTCGTGTAGGCTCAATGGCAATCCTTTAATTTCATTTCATTTATTATTCACCATAACGTTATTTAAATAACTGCCATGTCTATTAAGTACATAATTTTGCATAAATTTAGGTTAGGTACCTCTAGTTACATACTTTAATCCTAACGACTGTTGTCCGAAAAAAAAAAAAACGACAAATACTCTAAATGATAAGACTACATCAAAACTTATGCAAGTAAAGATAATGTATGTTCAAATTAATCCTTGTGACGAATTTTTAGACCTTATTTTCTTTGGGTTGACGACTTCACAGCCGGCACCAACAATTCGAAGTCCCTCCAAAGAATGGAAGCACTTAGTTGGTTCAATCGCAATCATTTAACTATAACAGTATACCGAGAAAGACTAAACAACACGATCTCGAAACGAGTTTGAAATAACAACATTAAAATTCAAAGGTATTCAGATAAGCTTAGAGAAACCACATTAGGTACCAGCAAAAAGCGTATCAGTAAAGGTATCTTTGTTACAAAACTGGTATCGCAATAAGCAGCGCACGTAGGTTCTTGTGCCTAATAGTTGTAATGGGGGTCGCCGACTAAATTCAATTAGAAAACTTGCTGCGAAATAATCAAATCGTTTTAAACTTGTGTTTAATTAAACAGCTCTCGGTTCGCGGGACAAAGGACCATCGCGATATTGGAGCAGCTCATTGCAAACAGCTGGCGATGTCACGAATAAGTAGAGTCTAGCTACGAGACAATGCTCCGCGTAATGTTTTAAGTGTCGGTTGAGGTTCGCGCCAACGTGACAAAAATAATCAAAATTGTTATTTTAAAATAGCCTAACGGATTCTTGATAAGAAACAAAAAAGATGGAAGATGAAATGCTTAATAATATTTTGAGCCTATTTGTAACTATCGTGCACTCGATCATTTAGGTACCCAACGCTTTGCAATAAGTTGCAGTAAATCTGCATTACAATGGAAAATTACAATGTAATGTTAAATTTTATCATTGACGTAGCGGTTGATTTATTCTTATTTTAGAAGACTTACGTTAAAGACCATTAGTCCATTATTAAAACGAGTATATTATACTAGCCTCATGTCTTTTTGAAGCAAAATTTCTTTAGGCACCTTCACCTCCACCAGCTTACTCCCAAAGTCAAGCGACTTTGAGAGTAAGCTGGTGATGACGAGAGAGTTACAAAAAGTGTGATCGGGCGAGGGGTACGGAAGTTTTACTTCAGTCGTGTGGTAGCACACTCGTTTTTTTTTTAATTGCAAGTGAACGAACTCTATAGTTTAAGCTAGATATTGTATTTGTATCGAGAAACGCACGCAGTGATTCCGCCGATCGGTGATAGCATCGCCTCCACGTCGGTATCTAATGTAACTCCGAACCCTCGCGTTACACCACTCTAAAGCGAAATTGTTTATTGTACGATACAATACAAGGGTGTACCGAACCTGCACTAACGAACACGAAGCGAAATATAACTATCGATTGAGCAGTTATAACAAGAGGTACAAAACTAATTCCACCCGTAACGCGGTATTCGCAAACTATCGATGTGATACACAAAATTCCTATCACCACACATGCACCGGACAGGACAATCTGCTATTTCGCGCTATTCTCATAAAAATATTGCGAGGATAAAATTTAATGGCTGCATACACAATGAAATATCTACGCAAGCCGCATGACGCGGCTGACGCAGCCGAATAATGGATTCCGACTAGTATAACGGATCACCAATTTGTTTGGCAAGCAAATATTTTCATTTGCTTGATACTGGAAATTCCATTTGAATGGTATTTCTATTCAAGCGGGGTGGTCATCAGTGGGATTGAATCAGAGTGCTTACGCTTTATTCTAGCTGGGTAATGGCGGCGACCGACCGACCGACACGGGTCGCATAACCGAATAGAAGGCATTATCTAATCGTCAATATGAAGGCTAATTCCAACCCGCGGTAATGAGTTGTAGCATGCAGATGTGAACTCGGCGAGTGCTCGCCACAGCACGTACAATGCAGTAGGTTCAATTTAGCAATGCTCATATAAATACAGATGTTTTGATATACTTTTCGTCAGTGTGTAATCAGTGCGTAGCATCCGCATAGCTAGTGCGCAGCAAGCCGCTACATTTAGGCAATGCTGTATTCACACTGTCAAAATGTCGAGTATTTCAATTGCATTTTGATAGCTATTCTGGACTAGACTTTCACTAGAGCTCAAGGCACTAAATCTGTCTTTTCATTGAAAATTAAAAATGTGAGTGACAAGAAAAAACACTCTCCAAGGCCTTGCTAAAATGTCAGCTGATTATGAATAACAGGGTAATATTTTAGAAGGAAAATAACTACGAACACACGCACATCAACACCAGATAATAAGCTGTGCTATGAGCCTAATCTTCAATTGTCAGGAACGAGACTCCCTGGGTGGTAATTCTACTAGATGACAACGTCAATCATTCCGCTGCGTTTTGTTTCGATCTCTTAAATGTCAGCCATTTGGTGAATGGCTATTCAAAAATTTGTCCAAACCTTAGCTAAAACGTCACCACAACTGAGTTGTCATTAGTAGAATAGCAAATAGTCGAAATCTAAGGTTTAGTTGAGGTTTTGCTTGTGGTTCATAAAAAGTTTTGTAGTAGAATTGCCACCCTGGTAACTTTTATAATGAAACTGAGGTCGCCATTTACGCTGCACTGTGGCGTAGTCGAGATTCCGGTCACGTGCCGTGTTTGTGCGCTGGACGCGGCCGCGGGCAGTGTCGCCGCTGGGTGCGGCCGGTAATAGAATCCGGGCCCGGGACGAGACGACCACTGATTTACAGAGGGTGAACAACTATTTTGTGAGCTTTTACCAGAACACGCGGGAATTTATTGATGAAATCAGAGTGTGAGAAGAGTTCATTACTTAGAGACTAAATATAAAAAGTATCTTAAAAATTTTGTAAATTTTTCCTGATTGTATTGTAAGGAAATTAAAACTACCTTTCCAGCTGACCATAGTCTATCCGTGACCACGAGAGCTGTAACGCACTCGAAACGTCGGGAAATAATAAGCAAAGGTAATCACGCGATAAAGTCCCGTTAGTTTGTTTAAATTATGACTGACTATATTAAGCTAATGATGATGGTGATTTTTCTCTATTAGAAGAAAAAACAATGAAGCCGTGTCAGATCTGCCCACGTACTATCAACGAGAGGGCAGATTGAACCTTTTCAATCAACATTACGAGTATAAAAGTTTCATCTGTCCCGTCGCCAACAGTTGAGAACGCTGATATTGAATGGTTCATCAAATATTAAATCGCGCCAGGCCAATTACGCGCCGTGCTTCCAAGTCAAAAGTTCAATACAATTACAGTAAAACCAGAAAAAAAATGCGTTTGCGAAAACCATTGATGAAAAGTCATTTGGAAATGAAGTACCTACGCAAAATGTTACACGGTCGGTTTCCATACAAATCAAGGAACGTTTTGCTTCTATCTCGTATCTAGTTCTGTGGTCGCGTCGGATGGGCGAGGCTGTTGTTTACTAACCACTAAACCACGCCGTCGATTTGCATAATATTAAAGTTTTACAGCTCCATAAGGGAATTACGCTAATGTAAACCTTTCGTCATGCAAGTAATTTATATTTAACAAGAATTGAAGGTAGTTTAGTAGGTGAACAATATTCGATGCGGGGCAGATACTAGTGAAGCGATCGCTGGTTGGTTACACGCTGCTTTATTGTACTAACGGTGCGAGGGCGCAGCCACACACACATACGTACTTACTACTACATAATTATGTAACAGTAGGTATCTTGCAAAATCCTTGAAATGGAAGGAGCATGCGATGGGTATTTCAAGTCTAAATACAAACATTTCTGTCGTATCAGTTAAGGCCTTATCTGGTGACAGTGTCATTTTGTACGACAAAACGACTATTAAACCAAGATTAACAATCGAACTTGTCCTCCGAAGCGTTCAGTTATTGTTGCCTCCCAGATTATTATGACCGCAAAAAATCTCTTAACTTCGATAATCTATTAAGATCGACTTAACAATCTGCACCACATACACTATACGAGTATAAATGAAAATCATCATGATCTACTTTCGAATCAAATTATCCACGCGATCAAAAACACGCTCTTCTTTATTAAATTAATATTGCTTAGCCTAGGGATAATGGCTGGCATGAGGAGCGGCACTGCCTTTAGACCCAAAAACATTCCATTGTCCATGCCATTATCAATACAGGCCCTTTGTCACAACAGACATACTGATAAAACTATCAACTTGATTATTTAACTACATAAAGCGATATAGCAAGAGTAACTGTCTATACCAATATGAATATAACGTGGTAATATTGCTATAGAATGGTATAGCTTAAACAATTGTCTCGTCTTGAACTAATCTTAAAAAAAAAGCAATTTTTATTTTGATATCAACATTAATTTTGGTTCAAGCTGCTAGAACCAAATTGATATAAAGACCGAATTTATCCTTCCTAATTTTATTTTTACTACTTGCTGACCCAATAGGGCTTGTCCTGTTCAAGTTTCTATTTCAGTTTAAATTAATTATACAGACTGCGATTATGTGACGAGTGTTGGTTGTTATACAAAATAACTCGTTTCTTTGAGACCGTGCCCCACTTGCTAGCAGTATAATAATGGCTTCTAGGAACGTCTCAAATTATTTTATTATTAGGTATTATAAATGTGGGAGTCGACAGCTGCAGGAGGGAAAGCCTGGCATTAGATACTGTGACAATCGTAACTGTTATTGGTTACTTATTTGATATAACTTTTGAAACTATCATGGTTCCGAACATAAATATTATTATCAACCGGACAATTACCATGATGTTTCAACGTATGCAACTGCGTCGAAATATCGGGAAGCAAGAAAACTCAATAATCGTGGTAATTATCCCGTTGATAATAATATTTTTGTTACTAATTTGGTTGAGAGAAATATGAGCAAGTGTGTCTACTAGCATTATTAGGAGGCAACTGTTTGTCACAGACAAGAGTCAAAAATTATTTATTTAGTAGGAATTCTGGGTCACATTGAAACGTCTTAAAAGCTAGGTGATTCCATTCATGTTCTTTCGTGACCAACACCATGAAGAATCAGAGCAACAATTGCAACAAACACGGTATGGGGCCTAGTTTTCTTTTGTGATCCATCCTTTTAAATCTAAATAGTGAAGCTCCAGTAAGGAGCCAGTCGAACCGAGAGAGACTCGTCAAAGTAAGCAAATATTGTCTTATTGTTGTAAGAATAAGAATATTTATTTGTCAGAATATAGGTAGGTATACAAATTCAGATGTTAAATACATGTTGTTGTTTGTACTTGTCTCCCACACACGTACATCATTTCTGGAACCACTAATCCGATTATGGGAATTCTTTTACCGATATAAAGCTTTATTGTTCGCAAACGACAAATGTTTTATCTCAGTAAATTGTGTCTGTGGGAATTCTAAAGAATTTTTACCGTGAATTATCCTGTAGTAAAATAGAATGTATAAGAATAAATATCTGTCCAACAAGAGAAACATTAAGAAGAACAAAAAAAAAACATACAAAACAACAAAAAAAACTTTCACTGGCTGAGATTCGAACTCGCAGCCTTCGGTAGGAAGGCGGATACCCTGACCACTCAGCCACGAGAAATTACGAACCACATTGCACTGATAAATATTTTTGCGTGAAAATGCCTAGAAAACGATTTTCCCAGATTGTAACCTTGGGTCGCCTATAGAGGTATTTAAAGATGAACAACGATGACGAGGTTAACATAAATTTATTTAAGTAAATCACATGAGATCTTTAATCTAGGACCGTAGGTTCTATGGCCCGCCTAATTATCACTTTGCACCGAGAACGGCACTTCCCTGTAGCAGCAGAGTGCTTGATGAAGGGCAGCTATAGCACGGGGTCCAGGTCGCAGGCGACGGCTTCAAGGTCCGCCGAGGGGAAGAATGTCCACGTCGGCGGAATGGGCTCGTACGGGCGACCTGGCTGTTCCCGGAGAAGTACTGGTGCTGCTCTGGTTACAAACTGGTTACTGGATCTGGTTCTCGTTCTGGTTCCCCAAGTAGGGGATTGAAACACTAATAAATTAAACTACGATGTTTTAGGACATCGTTCTAATATAAATTCGGCATTACGACAGCCTTCTATAGATATTTAGTAGGTATCTACTTGACACTATCACGAGTGTATTACGAGCGATGATCTTTTCAGAATGAGCTCCGTTTGACCGGGCGAGCCTTTTTAAGCAGCCTCCCTCCAAGATTCGTACGGGGCCAATACATAATGGATATTTACTACATGATCGTGATACGTGATGATTTGTTATTATGCTATGAGACCTAGCTAGATCGATTTTTCGCCCCGGAAACCCCCGTACCGCAAATTTTATCGAAATCGTTAGAGCCGTTTTCGAGAACGTGAGTACAAATGAACAAACAAATATTGCTCGTTTAATATAATAGGATTACATTGATATTTGGAATGTGGTTCAGAAATGTAATATAGGGAAAAGTGTTTTATTTGGTAATAGTTTTTGTTTAGTAAAGTATTTTTCAAATTCATGGTGAGTACGATTTTAATATGTGATATTGGACACGGGTGAGAGCTAGCTTAATAACGTGCTCCACTCGCCCATCCACAAACATTTTACAAAACCTAATATTAAATTTTAACGTCGGTACAGTCGCCAACAAAACTTGACGAATATCGGCCTAATTAGCTCAGTAAATTTTTGATTAGTATTATTCCGAAAATTTTGGGTCAGTGGTTATCTGAAATCATTATTTCTATAAATCCATCAACGCAACATTTAACACACCTTCAAAAAAATAAATGTGTAAATTAAGTATTTTGGTGACTGTACCATTTTTGTCAGAATCCGTCATAAAGCACACACTGGCCTTTACTGGTTTTTATTTTATTAAAACTGGCTACACCTGCTCATTCCTCCCCCCCCACCCCTCTGCCCCTCTCCCCTAAGCCCCCCTCGCCCCTTCCACTGCCAAAACGCGAACACTTCCTTCCGCTATACTTTTTGCAGTTTATTCAATTTTCTCGCTGTACGGTTGTTTGTGTACAGTCCGAGATATTTTATAATTAGCGGATTTTTGTTGACTCAATGCAAATTGTTGCGTCATCCGACCGACTTGCATAAATACGGCCGCGCTAGCGCTCCCGAAGTCATTCATTCGGTGGCCGTCGTAGAGAAAGGTTGTCTGGTTCGTTGTCGGTACAATTTGCAGTAAGTCAGATCATTATTTTTCTTGTGTATTTTTGATGGTCAATTTGATGGTTAATTGAGTGGTTAATATTTGAAAGTAACGATTGTTTGTTTCCTTTGTTATTTTGATCATTGTTTGTGTAAAATCGGAGTAAACTGATTTCGGCTGTACTTTTATGTTTTTTGTTAATTAAATTCTACTTCTGGTTCTAAAATCAGAAGTGGGATTGGCCTATGCTCACATCTAATGTTTTGTCTTTATTGGACTAAAATCAGTAAGTGAGATTGGCCTAAGCTCACATCAATTGTTTTGTCTTTATTGGATTAAAATCAGATGGTGGGATTGGCCTAAGCTCACATCTAATGTTTTGTCTCAGTTAAATTTTTATTGGATTAAAAACAAACAACCGTTATTTCAAATCTGTGATGCCATGTTCATCTCGTTTACGAGAGAAGTTAGTTGAGCCGCTGCGCCGTAGGGCAAGGCGTAGCCGTAGCAAATTGCGCCGACACGACCATCTACCTCGCTCGCGTTCACGCCGTTGTGAGGCTCGTTCACGTACTCGTGATAGATCATTAAACATTTTTAAGGTTATAAACAAAACATCGGATAAGTTCCCCTACTTACGCCGAATACGCGCGCCGATCACTGCTGCGTCTGCGTATAGTTAAGAGGTTAAGTGAGGAACTGGATTCCTCTATTTTGCAAGGTCAATTATTCGGGTATGGTTGCCGCTGTGTTTTGTTTCGTTCTCCAAAGTGACAGTGATTTTCTAAACCTCGTTGGTAATTTGTTTAAACATCATCACGGCAGGGTAGACCTGGCCTCATTGGTCATTGGTGGGTTGAGAAACAGAACGAAGCAGTTGACGTTTTGTTTTGTTTGGAAGGTTTTTAGTTGAATTAAAGAACTGATGGTTCTGATAATCATACGCGGCATAAATGACGCGTAGGTTAAAGCGACAGCTACGAAATGCTTTAGTGCACATTCATAGTCAAGTAGGTAACTAAATTAAAGTTAACCTGGTGTTCTGATCTCTCCTCAGTAATGAAGGTAATGTTCTCGTCTGTGTCTATGATGTTGTTTTGCTTTTAATTGTTCATAAAGGTATTGAGCTACTCCATCGAGTGACATGTACACTGGAGCTGGGTTTTCTAACTTGCGGAAACGTACCTAACTTACTATCAAGGATTGATATCTTTGCAGAGTAGTGAGTCTTGGTCAGGTGAAGCCGAGCTTGTCATGGTGAGTATGTGAAATGAAGTTTGCGCTTGGTGATCTCACATTTTTAATAAGGTTTTCTCTGTGTACAGTGAAGTTCTACGCGTGTCCTTTACAACAAGGTGTTCGGCATACTGGCGCAGGCAGTAGCACAGTGGCCGGTGCGCGTGGCGCGGCTGGTGGCAGCGCGGGTGCGCTGGCGGCTGCTGTAGACGCCCACGCAGGTGCTGTCGTGCGATGGCGAGGCGCCAGGCATGCAGGGAGTGCCGCTGGCAGTGGACGTGTGCCGCGATCTTCGGCACGAGAGTTTTTGTTTGTTTTTGTCTTAATCCGATTAATAGTTTCGTAGGTGATGGACGGACTAAGATAAAAGGTACGGTCAGTATGATCTGTGCTGTGGTATGTGATTTTTAATTTGTAATCTGTGGTCTGTAAATTTTTGTGTGACCTGTGATCTAATCTGAGGTCCTGCAAAAACCTGAACTGGTGACGAGTATTGTGAAGCAGATTTCGACTCTGGTATGAGAGGCCCGTACGAATATGTTTTTTTTTTCGTTTGTTTGAATGTTGTCAAGGTTTTGCTGAGTGGCCGTTATAAACTAATACTGCTGGGTGGTGCGGGGTAAAACTACCCCAGCCGCAGTACCATGCCTTAGAAGGGAGAATGATATCCCGAGAGTTGTGCCGCATTTTTTTGAAAGGAATTTCTTATGTTAACAGTTACTTGGATAACACATGCGTGACGTGTCATGGTGTGTGTGTGCGTGGTGGCTGCGTGAGGCGAGTAATTTGCTTCGCGCTGTTGGGTGAGCCATCGCTTGCGCTGTCGGGCGAGCCATCGCTTGCGCTGTCGGGCGAGCCATCGCTTGCGCTGTCGGGCGAGCCATCGCTTGCGCTGTTGGGCGAGCCATCGCTTGCGCTGTCGGGCGAGCCATCGCTTGCACTGTCTGGCGAGCCATCGCTTGCGCTGTCGTGCGAGCCGTCGCTTGCGCTGTTGGGCGAGCCGTCGCTTGCGCTGTTGGGCAAGCCGTCGCCTGCGCTGTCGGGCGAGCCGTCGCCTGCGCTGTCGGGCGAGCCGTCGCCTGCGCTACCGGCGAGCCGTCGCCTGCGCTGTCGGGCCAGCCATCGCTCGTGCAGCCGTGCGAGCCGTCGTTCGCGCTGTCTGGCGAGCCTTCGCTTGTGCAGCCGTGCGAGCCAACGTTCGCGCCGTCGGGCGAGTCATCGCTCGTGCAGCCGTGGGAGCCGTCTCTCGCGCAGCCGTGCGAGCCGTTGCTCGCGCAACTGTGCGGGCCGTCATTCGAGCCGTCGTTCGCGAGTTGGGACGAGCATTGGTGGTGCAGGCGGGCTACCCGCTTCGCACGTTGCTTCCGTGGCGCCTGGGCGCTGCACATCGAAGGACGCCTAGTCCTGTGAACGTTTGGTCCAGCGCATCCCGAGGGCTCTCCGCTGAAGACTGTATACCCCGACGAGGGAAGTATACAGTGGGCTGAGTATGTCACCCCGAGGGCTCTGACTGACTCACGTATTCCAATGTGTCTCCCTGAGGCTGAAGCATTGGTCCAGTGCATCCTGAGGGCTCTCCACTGAAGACTGTATACCCTGACGAGGGAAGTATACGGTGGGCTGAGGATGTCACCCTGAGGGCTCTGACTGACTCACGAATTCCAATGTGTCTCTCTGAGGCCTTAAGCATTGGTCCGGCGCATCTTGAGAGCTCTGTGCTGAAGACTGTATACCCCGACGAGGGAAGTATACGGTGAGCAATTGCTTGCTTGAGGGTGATTTTCCAATCGTCCTGGATATCCTGACGAGGGATATCCGAAGCCACTGAAAGTAATTGAGTCACTCTTACTTTCAGTTTCAACGGTTGACTGTGTACTAATGCAAACAATATGACTTTAGGGTTCCGATGATGAGTCAGATGACTCCCAAGACCAGTCTACCGAAGGTGATCGCCATGACGTCGAGGTAGAGGTTCATGCTCCTGCACCGACACCATCAGCTACGGGCGAGGACGCGCCGACGTCAGGAGAGGCCGAATTAGCGGATTTTTGTTGACTCAATGCAAATTGTTGCGTCATCCGACCGACTTGCATAAATACGGCCGCGCTAGCGCTCCCGAAGTCATTCATTCGGTGGCCGTCGTAGAGAAAGGTTGTCTGGTTCGTTGTCGGTACAATTTGCAGTAAGTCAGATCATTATTTTTCTTGTGTATTTTTGATGGTCAATTTGATGGTTAATTGAGTGGTTAATATTTGAAAGTAACGATTGTTTGTTTCCTTTGTTATTTTGATCATTGTTTGTGTAAAATCGGAGTAAACTGATTTCGGCTGTACTTTTATGTTTTTTGTTAATTAAATTCTACTTCTGGTTCTAAAATTATATTATGAACTTAATGGAGGTTTCGCTCTAAGATTTGCTGCCGGAGTGAACTTACAAAAGCTCTCGGGGATTCTTTATTCCTTTGACGTAAAAGGGATTCTGAATAAGGTTCGTATTTTCTGTACCCTAGCGCAGTTTGTTTTGCGTGTTGGATTACATTTTACACTTCAACTAGCTGACCCGGCAAACTTCGTATTGCTTCAAGCATAAATGGAGAGAAGCATGTATAAAGAGAAGCAGAGAAGCGAGAAAGAGAGAAAACTCATACCCATACCCATATCACCAAAAAGTTCCATGAAGGTCCTGACTCCATCATCATAACAGAATTGTGTTTCACTCATCAAGCTCTTTCATTTGATACCCATATCACTAAAAAGTTTCATGGAACAGGTCCTGACTCCATCAGATCATGACCTTGAAATTTTTACCGGACAATATTTAAAGTACCTACCTACCTACTTTCTAACAAAAAAGAATCAATGAAATCGGACTACGCGTTAATGAATTACAACCAGATACTCATTTTGACTTTCATCCCCTCTCCCAAGGCCTATATACCTCGTAGTATGCACTCAAATAATACCAAGTTTCATTTAAATCCATCCAGTAGTTTCGACGTGATGCGCGGCCAAGATACACACAGACAGACAGACAGACATGAATGATAAAATTACAGTTTTGGCTTCAGTATCGATTATAGAGAGCCCTCCAAAAAAAAAATTTCAAAATATCTTCAATGTATGGACAGAATATGACCTGTTACAGTTTTATTAAAAGTATTGATTGATTGATTGATTTATTGATTTATAATTTTCCAAATCGGTTCAGACATCTTCGAGTTATAATCACATAGTAAAAAAAAGATTCCGTTGAATCGAATCTGAGAACCTACACCTCCTTTTTTTAAGTCGGTTTATTAAAAAGAATCACGCATAGATGCGCGTAGAAACTATTATGAAGACCGTGATTCACACAGGAGGAACGACGACGATTCTATATCTATGGATTCACGTTTTAGTTACAGTTACTTACCTAAACCTTTTTTGTGGATTTGAATTTGTGTTAAAGTCAAATAGCATTCTATTAATAAACAGATGTCTGATTTCTGAATGTTCAATCCTTTCCAAATGTCAGTGTCAAATATTGTATACATTTAGAAGAAAATATGAATCAGAAGAATATGAAGAGAACATAATTTTTGCGAAGCCAAAATAAAGAAGAAAAAAAAAAAAAAAAAACATAATTTTGTCAACCTCAGAACACATCAGAATGCCAGCTCCATACAAAAAAACCGGTTTACGCTTTCTTTTGTATGGAGATTGCAATCGTATCCGCTTGTTATATTCTATGGTAATAGTTTTCTGTGATCATCTGTTAACCGCATGTTTTCGTCAGCACGATTCAGGCTTTCTTTCATTTTGTATGGCTTCTGAGGGTCTTTTCGTGATGTTGAATAGCCTATAGCCTTCCTCAATAAATTAGCTATCCAATACAGAAAGAATTTTTCAAATCCGACTGGTACTTTCAGAGATTAGCGCGTTCAAACAAACAAACAAACAAACAAACAAACAAACAAACAAACAAACAAACAAACAAACTCTTCCGCTTTATTATAATAGTATAGATATGTCTTATTAAGTTTAGCCGTGATAGAGCAGCGGTTACTGTTCAGGGATTGCGTGTGGTGATACACGTATCTTCGGATTTAATTCATACTTAAGACTTTATAACGGTTATCATTTAGCATGTCAGTTTTATAGTCACTTTGAAGTCTCCGAGGAATCATCTATCGCAGTGAGCGGCCGTCAGTCGGCGCGGGACGGAACTCTAGATAGAGCGTTCAGAAAGTTCCCGGAGCTCGGAGCACAAAGGGACGTGCCATGCTTGAGAATCACACTTGTCAGAGCACACATTATTCTTTCTCACCAGTCATAAATTCATGTTACGTTAGTTTTGAAGCGTCTGAAAATTCATGGAGTGAAATGTCCAGTAATATTATTATTATTCGTGAAAATAGCGAGTAGGTAGGTAAATGTTTAGTGTTTTTCACCTCGTCAGTACTGGATACAGAGCAGATTGTGTCACACAAAGCGTTGTTGCAAAATGTTTATACTCCATTAAAATAAAACTTATTTAGAGAATGATTTGTACGCTTTGAAAACGGATGAAATTTCACATGCCAGAGTGACGGAGAATTCAGATATATTACCCTCAAGTGTGCCATTATGGAGACGAAGCCGAACTGCCCTTTTTACTTATATTAAAAGTTATGTGAACTTTCGACGTCCACAAATCATTCTGGAAACTTCCGGCATACAATATCAATATTTTGTACATTACTTATACCGAAATAAATAAATACCTACTCCAAGTTTAGTTAACTTTGTGAGAAACAAGCTGTTCTATCGCAAACAATCTCAAAACAAACAAACTTTTAAATCAATTACCTGCGCTCAAATATCAAAATTATTTTGCAGCAAACTCGTGCGTCGCGTTACAAAAATATTATTATTTCATTTTTTTATTACCAAATAGACATTTTATTTGTAAAAACAATAACGAATTCAATTTGACCCGTGAGCGATATATTCCCAATGTCCAAACTAAATATTGATTGTTCGCAACGAGCCCGGCGCCATTGTCCACTGCGGACTAACACTGCTCCGGCCGCATGATACTTTCAATACAATAAAGGTACCTAATTGTTCTAACTAAATCAACATCACCAATTTACAAAATATTCAAATTGAATCGGGTCACCGACATAGCCAAATGGATTATCACGTTTAAGTGGCAATGGGCAAGCCATGTAGCACGCAGAACAGATTGCCGATGGGACCGAAAAGTTCTCGAGTGGAGGCCACGGACCAGCAAGCGTAGTGTTGGACGTCCACCGATAAGATGGACAGACTACCTTGTAAAAACCGCGGGTCGGCGGTGGATGCAGGCCAACCGCAACACATAGAAATCTTTAATGGAGGCCTATGTCCAGCGGTGGACGTCCAACGGCTGAGATGGTGATGATGATGATTCAAACTGAATAAATATTATTCGATCTAAAGATCTTCAAAGAAAAAGGTTTTAAAGATTTTTTTAAAGTTTTCTAAAGAAAAGCATGTAATTTGAAAACATTGCATAATAGGCCAATTGGACTGAAAACAAATATGACCGTTCACAAAAACTTGTGTTTATTTTTATGTGTACGCAGCTGGGCCGTTTGTTGGAGAGATGTGTTCGTGCAAGGGTTGGTGTCGGTGGTACCGCGATGGCTAATCTCTCGCATTTGTCAGGCGTGCGTGCGCCGCGCGCAAATTACATCCTTTTACGGTTTTTACAAGCCGTGTTTGTCATTTCTATTTACATACAAGAAGTTTGCTTCGAAGTGAAATACAAATAGGGTATGATAGTGGATTGCTCGTGGCTTGCTCAGACAATTATAAAATTAATTATAATTGTTGTTAAGTTGAAGTAAGAGGTGTTTATCTAAAAACTTGCAGCGCCCTCGCGGCTTTGCCTCCGTAGTAATTATGATGATGATGATTAAGTATCGAAATATTTTTTTAAATCCGACTCCCAGTTCTGAGATTAGCGCGTTCAAACAAACAGACAAACTCATCCGCTTTCTAATATTGGTATAGATTTTATGTTCTACTCGGTAACATTGACCTAAGACGAGACCTAATATAAACAAAGGAGCGATACTTTATCTGGCATTGACAACTGACGAGAACGTCTTTGCTTGTCACTAGTGTCACTATTGTACAATCGTTTTAATTGTCTTATGTCAATCAAAAGATATAGCAACCACTTTAGTAGCCGTCAGAGCTCTAGAAAGCTTTTGAGTCTATTTTGAATAGAGTAAGCCTTTTAAGGCTCTTTGAATTGTCTAACCCGGCTACAGAGTAGTCTTCAGGTGGATTAGAAACTCAGACACAGAAGTCTCTAGTACATACGAACTTACATCGCAGTTCTATGAAACTTCGTGTCCAGTTAACAGATTTCTGGAATGCTTAAGAAATAACCAGTAAAACGGAAGAAGTTCAGTCTATGCCGGAAAATTGTGACTTTTTTTTCTTTTGCGCGCTGCTATCAACAAAAAATTAAAATATAAACTCTTAGGATTACAAACAATATGTTTGAGAACAGTCATCTTCTCTCAGTCAGAACCGAGTTATAAAGGGTGAGTTTTTCAAAAATGCCTCTATGGCCAAATCTGAAACTATTAGCAATAGCGAAAAACACTCAAAGGAGTCTCATAACCGATTTTGATGAAAAGTAAAATTGAATCATTAGTTATTAAAAATAATCATTTTACTGGCCAGGAATCTAAATGAAATCTAAAAAGAGTTCTAGCATTTGTTGAAAGTTGTGGTAAAGAACATATAATTGGTTATGGTTCTGTTTAATGTGGAGAATTTGCGACTGACTTCGTGAAAACGAAAAAACTATAATGTCGTACATGAAACTTGTGCAACTTTCACAGTACTGTCTGTCATGTTTGACGTTGAAAGTACCTGAAAGGCTAGTTCTGCGATTTATAAATCCAATTTGGAGCCGAGTATTCTGTGTACAATTAGCGCGGTGACGTCACTAGCCGGACGGACCTTTGTGTGTTTCATTTAATTCCCGACGAGTCGTCCCGTAGCGGAACTTCACGGAAATTTGTTTTTTTAAGCGATTTTCTGCCATGTCAGCTATAGTAATCAGTTTACTGCTGCAGCGCAGCGCAGCGGCTAACTCAGATAAGATTAGCCTTGATCATCCCTTCCGACGAGGTTCAGTGATGGTAACTCTTTTTATCTCTATTTAATTTTGATTTTATGAATCGAAAAGGACATTTTTGGATGAATTGAATATACTTATTGATGAAACAAATTTTCTGAATTTCAGATATTGCTCGATGCAAGTCACGACATGTCGTGAGACGTTTATTGTACTCCAGAGTGAACAAGGCTTTCCACGCATGCCACTTTACAGGAATTAGGAAGCAAGAAGAAAACTTGCATTTACTAGACTTTCTTTGTCATTAACAAACAATTACCTATATCCATACTGCTTAGAGATTAAATTGATCATTGCGAAATATAGAAAATATGAAATACAACGCAATTGGATTTTTCATTTAACGTGAAACTGTACCGTGTGTCTGTAATTACAAAATGAAACAAGTTAATATTCAGTTTCAGAATATCATTCTCAATCCATACTCAAACTGAATTGAAAATCAAGCATCGATTTCTTTAAAGCCCTACCTGACATCGAACCCAATGAATGAACGTTAGAAATAACATTTTATTTTCGCACAGTTTCTGAGTAGAGGCTTTATTCGGACTATTCTCATCATCCCAATTTCTGCAAAACGAGAAATGGAGTCCGTCGTTCCAAGTGTTTGTTTTTGACGAGTTGTTGAAGTAAACTGCATTCAAATTATGGCGATTTTATTCACAGATAATACTGGTTTTCTTTGAGAAAATGAAATAAAATAATATGCGGAATCGTAGTAATAAATGTTGGTGGTTGGTGGATGGTTCACACCTGCAGGCTGATTGTCTTTGTCTCAAACCTCAAATTTGTCTCAAACTGTCAAAATGGTCGCGTAGGTATATTTTGTCGCGTTTGGTCTCTCGTTGAGATAACAGTGACAGGGCTACTTGCGTGATCACTGAACTGTCATAGGAGCCGTGTTGGCCGAGGGGTATAGTACCTCGACTTTCGATCCGAAGGTCGTGGGTTCGAATCCTGGCCGTGCATCAATGGATTTTTCGTTTCTAAAAATTTATATGCGCATTAACACGAGCTCTAAACGGTGAAGGAAAACATCGTGAGGAAACCCGCGGCTTAGTCAGCCCCGCACGTATTGACCATGTCTTTCCTGTGGATAATATGGCCGGTTAAGCTGAGAGGATGATGTAGGTGCTGGGCAAGCCTACTCCATCTCAACATTGTCCCAGGCACTACAGTGTCCCGTTAAGTGTAGGCAAAGATTGCCTCCTGACACTGTATAAATCATCTAGTACAGATCTAGTAAAGATGTAAAGGCCTAAGTAGTAGTAGAACTGTCATATTTGAGAGTTTGAGACCGATTTTAAACGCTATCAAAGATAGACAATTAGGGGGCTGGTACCATAACTAAACTAAATTAACGGTGCCAAAATAAGACAATCTATAAAAAAAAAAAAGAAATAGTCACGAATGCTCCTGATGCTCTAGTATAAAGGTTCTTATGATTGCTTATTAATGCACACGTATCGTATACACCCCGTTTCTGTACGGTTGCGGCACGGCGCATATGCGGCACATGGAGGTGCGGCGCGAGCTCGTGTCGCCGCTCATTACCGCACGAAACCGCTCTATAAAAGTTATTTATTTACTCAATTACTCCTCTCTTGTTCACAAACGACGCTTATTTACTCCGCGGGATAAATAACATTCGGAGCCGTCACAACTTGAATCCGCGATTCGTCAGGAAATCACCGTTTCGTTTCCGGGTACGGAAATGATTTATTCGAGAACCAAAGCAATGATTGTTACGGGAGCGGATCCGGTTCGAAGGACGGAGGTTATCGACTGGTGTTAATTGATGTTCCACTGTTCGGTCGATGCTTATACTAAACAATTAATTGTCACCTGCGCCCTGCGACACGTGGTCAGTATCGGTTAACGACTCCCAAGGGATTGATAGACTAACATTGATAGGATTTAATTAAACCATCGCAGATAACATTGAATTAGATTTTATAGCTTCATTAATGTAAATACCAGGTAAAAGTAAGTTCGTATGAGAAAGTGACCAACTCTGGTGACGGAGTTTTTAGGCCGCCTAAAAGCCTCCGTCATGGCTTAAAAGCGACAATTTAACGTATCCTCCGAAGCTTGGAAGCGCTCAGCTCATAATACCACTTGCGGTCACCCATCTACGTGACCGCGCACGTCTCAGCAAGCTACACTACGAGCACTTGTTTATACCCCATAACATAACTATTAGTAACACATATAGTAGACAAGTATGTCGGTGGGTGTGTCTGTAGACCCAGCTGTTACATTTTCCTACAGCGTATACAGTGTGTAGTGTGCCGTTATCTTTAGTCGTCGCGAAGCTTTTAATTAACTTTTTAATTTGTTCATTAGCGCGTGCTGCCCTCTGCCGGCTTTCGATAAAATACACACTTTAGGTCGGTACCTGCCCGGTATCGGAGCGTGTGCTTAGATTTAGGGATAAGTGGAATTAGCTTTGCTTTTTAGCTGGAAAATCCGGAGCTGACGCGGTGCCAGTAAAATTACGACATTATTTTCATCCAGGCGAGAAGCTAAAAGTAAATTTTACCTGATACTCGAAGCGCTCGAGGCGTAGCTTGCTTAGAGGTTCTTGATTGATCGTGGAAGTTAAGCAACGTTGTGCGCGGTCACAATTTTGATGGGTGACTGCAAGTGGTATTACGAGCTGAGCGCTTCCAATCTTTGGAGGGCACGTTAAATTGTCGGTCCCGGCTTTTAAGTCGTTAAAGGCATGACGGAGGCCTTTCGGTGGCCAAGAACTGCATCATAAGAGTTGGCCACTTGCTGATACGAACTTGCTTGGTAGAAACAAGTCTAGAGTGCCTATTACGAGTTTTTTTCACTATTCGATATCGATGCTGTAAACGTGGATTTGTATCAGATCATCCAATTACAAGCCCTATCGCTTAAGTTTCACGTTTTCACCACCAGTTGGCGCTGTTCTGATCCCCATAACCACGTTTATGGCGTCGAATAGTGAAAAAAGCTCGTACTAAGCACTCCGTGTAGAAAAAGCTCGTACTAGGCACTCTGTAAAGACATTGTTATGAGTCACAAAGTAGAGCCATCTACCAACTATAACTTTAGGATTCGAATAACAGATCGTTATACAAGTTTGATTCTTGACCTTTTGACAGTTTTTAGAGTAAACTGAGTAACGAACCCTCAGCCAGACAAAGTTTAGAGTCAAGTTCTGGCATTCCTCACACTTGAACTTTAGCTCTAGAACCATTACCGCTGCGACGTTGCACAAAACTCCCGAAACTCAAATAAAATGAGTCAGAGCAAGCTTCTATGCAGGTAATTAATAAGGAAAGGAGCCAACTGTGCACTCCTAAGCTTTTCTGTGAACTGCAGTCGGCAACCACAGCACCGACACAAAGTACGGGATTGTTCACACAAACTGTTCCTAGTTTTTAATGGATCTTTGGTACTGGCGAATGTATTCGTTTAATTCAATCGCCAACAACTAAACAAACCTAAAATGTGATGGTTTTCGTTGGTTATAAAGTAAGTAAGTTCGTATGAGTAAGTGGCCAACTCTGGTGACGGAGTTTTTAGGCCGCCTAAAGGCCTCCGTCAGGGCTTAACGACTTTAAAGCCGGGACCGACAATTTAACGTGCCCTCCGATGCACGGAAGCGCTCAGCTCGTAATACCACTTATGGTTGGTTGGTTGGTTATAAAACACAGGTACGTACATGGAATAAATATTCCTGTTTAATAACTAGTTACTAAATAGTGAAAACAAAATTCTTGAAAAAATGAAAAATAATTTATTACAGTGAAATAGGATGATCAGATACAAGTTACTTAAGGCTAATACACAGATAACACTTAAACTACAGAGACGAGGTACCTGTCAGTTTCCTCACTAGGCTAGGCCTGTATCGAGGAAACTTGCATACGTAACAATCTTAGTGTTGATTAGCTATGGAGACAGTATGTCGTATGTACCTATCTTAATTTAATCAAGAAGTAGTTTTAACTAAGTAAAACAACAAAATTACATAAAATATAAATTTATAAGTATAAAATAAAAAATTCATGCAGTAATAATAAAATAATATAATAAAATAATATAAGTAATTATTATAGATTATTCATTTCTAGAATTAACTAATAAAATGTAGTAGATCTTCTGTTTGGTCATAATTTAATGTTTCTTTCGTAACTGGTTATAAAAATATACCAAAGGGATTTAATATCTATTATACGACTGTGGCGCCACGAATGACGGACGTTATGTGAACAGACTGTTATCTTATGAAACTCCGAAGTGCTAGTTGACGGTGTCCACATTGTAGAGCAGAGCGAGGGCGGCGGCCGACAGCCAACAACGCAAGTTAGCGCAACTTCGCTTGAGTTGTTGCCTTCCACATTCGTATTTCGAAGCTTATCCTCAGTCCGACTCGCCTCCGCAACGCTCCAAACAATACACTACAGCGGATTCGAGACTCTCCTGCATCGGATTAAGGTGGACTTCACACTGCTGTGATATTAGTTGAAGAGCCGGTGTATAATGTATGGTTTGTTGGCAGTTTATGAGCGCGGACGAAGCTCCGTGGGGCGCTATCGTCGACACTTAGCATATTTCAACGATAAACGCCGAGATATCCGATGTCATGTTGAAGCATACCTTAGCTATCTACACATAGAGTCGTATTTGGTTGTAGCGATGCAAGCAAGGTAATAATGCTTGACCGAAGTTAGGGCTAATGTTGCTATAACAAGAAACATGGTGACGTTTATTCTGACATACAAAGTTAGTCTTGCCAGTTCAGATACAATATGGAAAGTTCTATGCTGTGGTCGCAAGTTGTTTACACATATCATAGACGGAAGAGCGGAAGATTTGTTACATTCATATATTTATTAAAAGTAATGATATTCTATTCAGATAAATTGTAGCACTACGTTGTGTAGTAGAGTTAAATTAAATGGAAGTGCTGTATTGAAATCATAGTACAGAAACGTCAAACACAACAGAGTGGCGTGCGGCGTGGCTGATCGAGGAAGGCAGTTGATGCATTGTTCAATCGTCAGGCTGTGATCGTCGAGCGTTGTCCAATCTCACGGCAGCGCCGCAGTGTCTGTGCACTGTGTTCAATTTGCAGTTGTCAATGTTATGAATAATATCGAGCACAGCGAGCCCTTGTTCTCGCAGAGGCGAGTTGTCCTACTGCGCTCGGCAATCTAGGGTTGTCAATGTTGTCATATTGTTGTACGGAGAGTAATCAGCGCTGTGTGCGGAACTAATTGCCAGCCCTAGCTCTTGCCGCTACCACTTACACTGTGGCTTTAGACTAAACCGCACAGAGGTGAAACTGTAAACTGAACAAGTTGTATTTGCTTTGTTACATAACTCTACCGTTGCAGAAGAGTCGCTTTGTTATGCAGCATTGCAAGAATACTATAATACTATATGAGTGTCAGTTCTATGTGACGGTTATTAATTACGTATGCCAGTTAATCATAGGTCGGAGTCAAGCGGATTGATTCATTGCGTGCGCCGGCGATGACCGCTCCACCAATTATAGAGTCGATTAATTTCAAACCGATCCATTGAATGAACATAACTTACGAGGAGTGTCGGTGGAGTGCGGCCGGCTGCTTAGAACGAGGTCGATCGCTCGAGCACGTCACATCCTACGAAATAAAACGATTGGGGAACCGCCAGCGCCAGTCATCTCCCATCATGCTCGCGCCTCAATTTAATAAATCAATATTGCAGGACATTTCACACAGCGCCATCCAGCCTTAAACTAAGCAAAGCTTGTACTATGGGAACCAGATAACTGATAGAATACTTTTATTCTTTTTTTTTGTAAATATATACCTACTTATAAAACTTTATAACACTCAGACATAGAACAAACACCTATAAGTATTCATCACACAAATGTTTATCCTGAATGGGAATCGAACCCACGATAGCGAAGAAGGCAGAGCTACTACCAATCAAGAGGCCAGTCAAATTACTCGAAACTACTATTTCAAACTTCAGTATTACTTCAATGCATTACGAGGTATAAATTTTCATAAAAATACTCAATTAATCCAGTTTGATAGCTCACAGTTTAATTCCACCCCATTTAACATACACAGGGGCATAGTCCGCACAAATCACTAGCATAAAGATATCATCGAACTTGGCAAGCAACAATCAGCTTTATTGCCAGGGCAGTAAAGCTGAACTGAAGTAGATGAAAAATGTTTAAATGCTGTGTAATCTCTATCCGACGATAACAAAAAGGCTTTAAGCGATTTCGAAGAAGATATCGCGCTTAATGTGTTTATTTGAAAGTTTTATTTAGCACACTTTAAGAAAGTAGCTTTTTGCACTATCTTTTATTTATTAGCACTTTTGTTAAGTTTATTTTGAGAGCGTGAGAAAACGCTGCTACCTTTATATTGGAGTTTTCTTCAGGAAAATAGAACAAAAGGAAAGTATTTTTAAAAATAAACGTGAAAAATTCTAGATTGCTGTCGACGGGAGGCAGCATTTTACTTTAAGAATGAATTGAAACCTACAAGTGTTGTATCACAAATGTTGAGATTTACTTCTATAATCTCTCGTCACGTCGACTCATATAGGTACAGTCATGAGATTTCCTTGATGAATTGAATATGGATGTCATACTAGCTACCTATTACTAGAGCTATTTTAAAAATATAATCTCGCGACAATTTTTTTATTTTGAAGAGATTTGCCCACCCGTGACCACGAGCTGTAAATCACTCGAAACGTCTAGTCGGGTAAAAATTAAAATAAAGTAATTACGCGATAAAGTCCCGTTAGTTTGTTTAAATTATTGTCAAAGTCAGTGGAAACATGTTTTCTATTTACAATTCTTATATTTTGCAGCAAGTTAGCAAATAACTCAATAAGAACTCTCGAGCAATTCATCAAGTTCTTGTAGTAGTTCAATTGTTTCAAACATTTTTCTACAAGCTTTTAACTTCTCGGCAAATTAATACCATGACCCTTTCAAGAATTCAGATAAATAGGAGAATGAAATAAAGAAAGGATGCTACTAGAACATTTGAGGCAAGGAGCAAGTTCGTAATTAATTCATTACGGCACTCCGCCCCACTCCGGCCCAGTCCGCTCTACTCCGATCCAGTCGCTTCATACAAGGATTATCTCACACCACGTAAACTGTTGAATAATTTCTTAGAATTAAGTAAGTATACATAAAAATTAAAACCATGAAAGTTGTCCAAAACAGTTACGAAAATGGACCAAAGGGAATTAACGCCATTCGAGTAAGAACGAGATAATTTTGCGTAGGCGTTTCTATAAATAAGTAAAGTAACTTGATAACTTGCTTTTCAGAAATAGATGATACAAACCAAATTGTGGAAATAAATTATCCCTAATGATTATTTATCAAAGCCACGTGTAGCTAAATATAATGAGGAGTGGTTAATACACCTTTTCATTAAATTTATGAATAGACTTAAACTCAGCTGAATTCTTCGAAACTAAAAATCGAGTCCACCTCAATAATTTCTTTGAATTTTTTTAAATCTAAAATCGATTAAATTATGCAAACTACAAAAAACTAATTTCAATACAATTTCACTACTTTAATGCAGAACAGCTTTATAAACGGAGAACAAGACACGAGTAAATCCCGAGGCTCCGCAGGTGGCGCAGTTGCAGTAAGTAACGTCTCACAACGTGTACTTAAGATACCCACTACATCATATGTGTGCGCCACAACGTTGCTCGGTATATATACCCCCCCCCCCCCCTCAACCCCGCCCCTCTCCCTGCGCCCCCTGAGGCCATAACTCACGCACCCGATGCACAAACATACAATGAACACACCGATTGCAATCTCGAATATATCTTTCATACTACATACAGGGGGCCAAAATCATTGTAGAGTATATTACAGTAGAGTGTATTACAAATAAACATGGTACGAGTATTAAGTGTTGTTCCAAGAATAACCTACGTATAAGAAAAATATTTACTCATAATAATAATTATTTATTTCAGGCGACACAGTTACGAAAAGAGATAATAAACATTTGGCCCATACTATAAATACCTTACAGACTAACATAGTTATAAATATAACATCACACTACACTATTTAGGGTCAGGCACTTTCATCTGCATTGTCGACGCTTCCCTGTAATGTTGGTAGACGACTCCTGCTGTCCAGAAGTCTGGAGCAAGGAATACGAAATAATAAACCCAATAAGTATAGCTTAAACAGTAAGCAGGGCTGGGTATCTGTTCTATTCTAACCAATGTTTTTTCAAGGGTCAACCCTATGTGTGAGTTTGGTATAGCGAAACACCTATAAAATAATTATTTAATTAAAACACGCACGCGCGCGCGGTTCGCAAAAACGTTTTAAATTAATATTTAAATATGAATTGCTAATGTTGATTATTCATAATTCCGAATTGTAATAATTAAAAAAAACCGTAACTCCAAGTTTTACATTTATTTATTTATATATACATAAAAGTGATATACGTTTGATTCATCGACAATGCTTTTGATGATAATTATTCTACGAATTCTTCTTCTTCTATTTAAGGGGTAGCCCCTTCTGATGCTTCTCTCTCCACAAAGCCCTTTCCAGGGCAGCCTCCTTGACTTCCCTAACATGACAGCAAACTTTTCTTTCACTTGGCTCATGTAGCCTATCCTCGGTCTTCCTCTTCCTCTCCTTCCTTCCACTTTTCCTTCAATGATGTTCATAATGAATCTGTCATGTCGTATAAGATGGCCAATCATCTTCTCTCTTCTATTCTCTACAACTTGCATCAACAATCTTTCCTCCTCTACTTTTTGCAAAACTTCAATGTTGGTGACTCTTTCAATTCCTTTCAACTCGTTAAATTAATTCTGGCATTAGGTATTAATATTTATTAAGCTGCGCATATTTCCGTGGCTCGCGTGAATACGTTGATATGTCGAGATGTCAATTTTTTTTTTATTGGCTTAAACGATATCTACGCCTATGAAGTATCTATAAAAAAATTGACAGCTCCCTAGCTAGACAAGTTTTTGAGTTATGGCCTTGCCAACTCCTCCATTTTTCGTATTTTAGTTGACATAACTACTTGTCAATTTTTCAAGCCACTAACACACACATGTTTTTGTAGATATTTCGATTTATCAACCTACTCATTCGCCAAAATTATATTTGTTACATGATATCTCGACATATACATATGATATTTTTGATTAACTTTTAACAAATTAAAATGTCAGGTTATGGCTAACCAAAGTATTCCGTTTAAATTGTGATACATTGAGTTGTTCAGTTATGCCCGCGCGCTCTCGCGCTGGCATAACCGAACATGTCACTCGTATTGGTAAACAAAACGTCAGTTCAGAAATCTTTTTTTTTTTTAAGTATTGCTTTTACATGGAAAACTGATAGATTTTAATTATTTGTTAAACTATAATGACATTGCTTGATTTTTACAAGCTTTTATTATTAACTTGCGATTTTTGTTCGGGTCTACTTTTGAAAATTAAATTTGACTGACTTCCCAGTGTCTGATTAAGCTGAAATTTGGAATACCTATAGGTTCTTGGTGACAATGCAATATTATTTTAACAACGAGCTGATTTGATGATGGAGCCAGGAGCTGTTCAACAGAACTCACTTTTTTTTTAGTGAAATGTTGCAAGTTCAATTTGACCCACTTTCCAGTGTTTGATTGAGCTAAAATTTGGCACACTTATAGATTCTAGATAACAATGTAATATTATGTTAACAATAAGCTGATCTGATGCTGGAGTCAGGAGCTGTTCAACAAACCTCAATATTTGTTTGGATTAAATCTTGCAAATTCAATTTGACCCACTTCCCAGCATCTGATTGAGCTGAAATTTGGCACACTTATAGATTCTCGATGACGATGCAATACTATTGTAACAGCGACCTGATCTGATGATGGAGCCAGGAGCTGTTCAACAGAACTCACTTTTTTTTTTAGTGAAATCTTGCAAGTTCAATTTGACCCACTTTCCAGTGTTTGATTGAGCTAAAATTTGGCACACTTATAGATTCTAGATAACAATGTAACATTATGTTAACAGTAAGCTGATCTGATGCTGGTGTCAGGAGCTGTTCAACAAAACTCAATATTGTGTTCGGGTCAAATCTTTCAAGTTTAATTTGACCCAGTTCCCAGTGTCTGATTGAGCTGAAATTTGGCACACTTATGGATTCTTGGTGACAATGCAATATATTTGTAACAACGAGCTGATCTGATGATGGAGCCAGGACCTGTTCAACAAAACTCATATTTTTTTTTGTGAATTCTTGCAAGTTTAATTTGACCCACTTTCCAGTGTCTCATTGAGCTAAAATTTGGCACACTTATAGACTCTAGATAAGAATGTAATATTATGATAACAACAAGCTGATCTGTTGCTGGAGTCAGGGGTTATTCAACAAAACTCGTCAGTAAATTTTTCGATTGAGGTGAAACTTTGCATTTTTTTCTAGTTCCGAATACATTGTAATAATATGGTGACAATGAGCAGATGTGCTGATAAAATCTGGTTGTATTCCATTCAAATTCTCAGTGATTAACAGTAGAGCATCCGTGTTTGGGCTCATTTAAAATCAGCTTACCCTTACTATGTTAAATCTAATTTCTAAACGATATGAATGGTTTTGAGTAATAAGTAGGTACTTCAGCAACTCAAAAAACCGGTTTTATAGTCTCTATCTGTTTGCAATCCGATAATATAGCATTGTTTACCTACCAATATTCCATACATTAAAGGTGAATAAGTTGATATCTTTTGCGGCATAACTGGACATCTCGAGACGTAACCTAAATCTCATCAATTTTTTTGTTGACATGTCTTATATCATGGAAACTATGGGGAATTTTGGTTATTTATTGTCATCATTCGAAAGAGGGCATAAAATAACCATAGAAACAATTAACACAAATACTGTAAACTAATTTACCGAGAAACCAGAAGAGGTCAAACTTTCAAACGGCCGCCCTGAAAAGTTGGTGTTTTATACATGTCAACGTATTCACGCGTGCCACGGATTTAATCTGTTGCAAGAGCATTGGTGGTCATTCCAAAAATATACATAAACGTTGTAATGAACAAAATGGAGTGAAAGGGAACACCCTGCTAAGTTCGGGCTCTGATTAATTAGGAACAATGCAAACCCACCGCCGCGGACCGTGCGCAGTGCGACCTACTCAGTAAGTACAGAAATTTGAAGTATTTTTATCAAATTAGATAAACTATTTGCTAAATTATGTAAACTTACTCCCACTAAATGTACACACTACTGTATATTGTATTTGTTGAATAAATGTATTTTCTTTCTTTCTTTCTTTCTAAATTGTTAATAAAACGGTCTAAAAGCGCAAGACCACATAATTCATATTTAGTTGAAATAGTAACCTAGTCAAAACGTAGGGATAATGATAATTATTATTACGGGATTTTATCGCGTACCTTTTATTTATTTTGTTTCCCGACGTTTCGAACACGTTGCAGCGTTCGTGGTCACGGGATGACTGAAGTACTGGAGCTACCGCCGAGAATTGAGAGTAGGATCCACGACTACCCCCAATTCGTCTTCAGAACCAGAAAAGTCCTCGTTCACACTACGACACATCATCCCGTGACCACGAACGCTGCAACGTGTTCGAAACGTCGGGAAACAAAATAAATAAAAGGTACGCGATAAAATCCCGTAATAATAATTATCATTATGTTAACAAATCGCGAAAGTTTAACAAGTTATAAAACGTAGGGATTTAGGTAAACAGCTAAAACACCGATAAATTCCCGGGTTTATGTATTTCTAAATTATGTTAAAATGTAGCGTATTATGCATTTCTTTTCCAGGTCATGAACGATATCTATTCCTAACGTTTATTAAAGAAGCGTGACTGAAATACAAACGTTCAAACATACAACTTTTACGATGAAACGTTGGCAAAATTTAGAGTTTTTATTACTAGTTTCATCGAAAAGTTGACGCGATCTTCTAAACTTGAAAAAGGAAAACCACAAGCTATGTTAAAAAGGTCAAGAGCCAACTTCTTTGTTTCTCCCAGCTCGTGGCTAGCGACAAACCACAGGCACTCAGGCAGTGCTGTGTGGGCACTATCCAGTGTGATGTACGACAGAGAGGCTAGAACAACTTCTGCAGTGGGCTACGCTGTGGCGCGCCCGGTGCCCGCAACCCAACACTTTTTGTTCGCGCTTGTTTAGGAAATACGCGAAAGCGATTAGGAAGGACGCAGATAAATTGTTTTCATTTTGAACGCAAACAAAATGAGTGGCGTTTTGCGTGATATTGTCATTTACTTTATAGGTAAAACATATTTCAGTGAACGCTTTTAACCTCGTTTGAATGTATAATGGAATAATATTAGGTCGGTCGGAACTTTGTTAGCATAAATGAGCTTACTTCCTTAAGAGCTTACAAGCACAAATATTATTGTTTTTTGCCTTGTTGTGGGTTCGGAGAGACTTGGAACCTCTAATTATTTTGATACATTGTTCTGGCAATTGTATGTAGTAAATAATAACTCAGACATAAATACATTTAAGTACCAGAGTAATGAATACACTTATTGCTGTTTCGTGGAATTATGTTTCAAGACTGTTATACGACGTGAATTTTGAGAATAAACAATTCAACGGATAGGTATTAGGTAGAGCAAATATTTTCAATGTCAACCAAAAATTGAAGCCTTGAAGCTTTTGTTCTAGTTTAATTAAAGGCAATGTTTTCGTTGCAAAAACGAGGAGTTATTTAATGTGACGTGTAGGTAGGTAATGTCGAGCGCGGCGCGGGTAGCGGTATGATTAGGGGCGGCCGGCGGGTAGCGTGCGATGTATCAGTAACCGCGCTAATGTCTCGCCGTATTTCAGCGGGAAGTGGCCGCGCCGGCGATTTTTCCGTCGATTTACATAGCATTACCGCGCGGCACGCCTCCCGTGACTAGCTCGTCGGTACACACCGCGCTATGTGTGATACACAAAGTGTGTAATGCGAGAATCACTGCGCACACAATAACTTCAATATTGTGTTAACAATTAGGTTAGAAGGTGCGTGACGGTGGACCTTTAGTAGCCTCAAAAAGCTCTTGCAAATAGTGTTTTTAGGATAGTATCACAAATTAGTTGATAGTTGAGCTACTTTGATATACTTAATTATCTTCATTGCTTACTTTGTCGGACTTATTGTACGGATTTGAAACAATCTTTCGACAAAAAAGGTTTTATTTTGTCCATGTGTAAAGCTGTGTGCCACTAACACTTTATTGCATTTTGAAGCATTCAGAAACAATGAAAGAAAATTATATCGACGCATTGTAACAAATGAACAAGGATTTATAATGGAATCTGTGGCGCCGCAACATAAATTCATTCGCAAACTTACCACGCAATTTTAAAGCCTGACAAATTAACTATTTTAAAACCTAGTTAAACTTTTTGCGGTGGCACTAACTCGTAAATTCCTGCTAAATGTTGCCTGCGCGAGTATTTTAATTTAAAAATGGCAGCACTTAAATGGAAATAAGACTGCTAGTACAAACACACACGAACAGTCGGCATTTATCGACACAAATTATGTAATGGCTACTACTGTTATTATTCCGTGTTACCGAGTGTTCCGTACAAGCGGCACTTACGACGAAAAGTATTCGTTCTATTGTGATAAAATAAAGCTACAGAATACAGGTGTTGCTGCTGTAATGCCTTCTAAATAAGTCCTAACAATATAAAATTATGTAGGTAGGTACCTAACTTTTGACTACCTAGCGTTTTACTATAGTCTGGGTACGAATAACACTTTCGTGCCGAGAATTACGGTTTCGACTTCAATTCGGTATTATTGATGCGATTCTTTTTATGGTACGAATACATTAGTTTGAGCGCCTTTTAGGTTACTTACGTAAGATTTATACTGAAATTGCCTTCTAGATTGTTCCTTGAAAGCACAAAATAATCACCATTTACAAAATAGACCTCGTTTTACAGTACGCGGCGTTTACCGTGGCATATGACGTTAGGCCGATCGCTATTTCGCGGGAGAGCGTGACGCGCCTAGTTCCTAGTACATAAATAGTGGAGGTGCGAGCAAATGCCTTATCACGTGTACATGACTGCACTAACACATCATTACAATCACATCAAGGTGTGTTTGTTAGGTTTTTTCTTCAAAAATACACAGCGTAGCGATCTGGCACTCTTGGTACAAAGTCTTATAATGAAATTGAATAAGGAATTAAATATAACGATAAATAAGACAATATTTTCGGCTAAGACAAAAAAATTACAAATATCACGATTACGGATGTTTTAAAAGAGTAAAGAAAAATTTGAAAGATAGTACTGGCTAAAAATATTAAGAAAAACCCTCCAATTGGGAAAATCTGCGGTTAGGTATGTACATTAATTATTAAGCTCGGCGCAAACGGGCCACCGACCACAGCCACTTGTGGCCAGCGACAGCGACTTTTCATATATTTTGTAGCTGTAGCGAGTGGCCGCCACCGGATACACGTGTGCGGCGCGTCTATACAAAATATATCAAAACTACAAGAAATAGGTCGGTAGTGGCATTTTGTGGTTGTGTTTGGTGGTTCGTATGCGGCCAGGCTTATGTGCAAGGGCGTTGAAGAAGTAATGTGGGCGTCAGCGTCAGTCGCGACGCAAATGTGACGTCGCACGACGCTAATGGGGCAAAGCGCGCGTGATGGATAGCACTAGTACGTTGGAATTCGCTCCACGTAGCTGCTTTTCTATTACCTGCCTGATCAAGATACCTGCTTCGAGGTCAATTTATTTGTTTAATGTTTATTACGGAGTTTTGTGAAAATAAAATACGAATTTCAATATTTACTTTTAGTTTATTTATACCGAGTTTTGTGTAAATCGAACCAAAAGGTCTAGAATTTTCCATAGAAAATTCACCACCATGCTTAACCCCCTCAGTTCATCCCCTCGTCTTATTTTAAAGGTACACTGCAGCTTACTATATTTAAGAGGTAGGTATATTTTGATTCATTCCAAATTAAATTATATCCAAAGATTTTGCAAAATACATTTTTTAACGTTGTTTTTCAGAGAAAAAAGGAATTTTTAAAATGGATTATTGGTTTATTCGCGTTTGTTTCTCTCCCTCTGAGTTAGTTTCCATGTAAGCTGTCATTCAAAGTGACAAGCATTCACAGCTTCCACCATGGCCGAGCAGCACCAGCTGAGTGGCTGGAGTTAATGGTTACTCCTACTTTATCATTATTATTCTCATCTTGTTGGCACTTTTGGGCAAACGCCATTTCACTCAACGATGTCCTGTATAGCAACGATGCCATCCATCTACCTAGCAGCTGGTGTGCTAAGTTACCTGACATAGATATAAATATTTCTTTATTCACTGCATAAGCACACAAACACATAGGTACATCAATATCAAAAGAAGACGAAACACATAACAATAACACAGTAAAAGTAAAATGGATAAAAAACATCAATAAAATTATGCATTTACCTACCTAAAAGTGCTGTGTGCCTGTGATCTCGACTCAGCGTTATGCTTACCTATCAGACGACAGGTCAGCGCTGTTATATTATTACCTTCAATATAACTGAAGTAAAAGTAACTAATAACTAACTATGTAATAACTAACTCATTCAAATGTCAGCTGGTTAGTACGTACGTTCGTATGAGCTAGAGACTAACTTTGGACGGAGTTTGTAGGCCGCCTAGGCCTCCATCATGCCTTAACGAATTAAAAGCCGGGACTGACAACTTAACGTACCCTACGAAGCACGGAAGCGCTCAATTGTTAATACCACTTGCGGTCACCCATCCAATTGGTTACCACTCAGAACGTCGCTTAACTTCAACGTTCGTGGTAGGAATTTTGTCTAAAGAGGCAAATTGCTTTTTTGATGACCCGCTCGTGAGGCTTCAGTGATACTCGGTGACGGTCAAAGCCGTGTGATACTCACTAACTGCCAGTTAGTTTACTTGGCCCCTTACTCGGGATGGTGGAACTAACCTAGCCTCCTCTCTCCCGCCAGTTGTCTGCCGGCACACAGCGGTGTCGGAGCCGGCGGCGGCTGATGGAGATTGATGGCCAGTCAGCCCGACGTGAGCTATGGCGCAGCTAAACACTTCATCGTTCACAAATCTATTTTCAAGAAGGTAAAGTGACAAGATTATACTTAGTTTATACTGTGAAGCACTCGTAGCGTAGCTTGCTTAGACGTTCTTGATTGATCTTTGAAGTTAAGCAACATTGTGCGCGGTCACAACTTGGATGGGTGACCGCGAGTGGTAAAACGAGCTGAGCACTTCCGTGTTTTGGAGGGCACGTTTAGTTGTCGGTCCCGGCTTTTAAGTCTTAAAGCCATGTCGGAGGCCTTTAGGCGGCCTAAAAACTCCGTCACCAGAGTTGGCCACTTGCTCATACAACTTTACTGTTGTAAAAAACTTTGAGGTAGACTCATCTCTATCGCAACTGCAGCGTCAAATAATAAATAAAAAAATGAAAATACAAATTATGAATACACTTGAAAAAACGCTGTTATTCCTGGGACTTTGTTGATATAGAACAGACTTCCCAAAACCTACCTAAAGAGGTTTATAAATTATCTTGGCATAATGAGCCTTATCTACATGAAAATAGTCAGTAATGTGAAGTGGACGGGTACCCATGTGATATTATCTAAGGAGCTTGTGCTAAAGCGCATATTTTACGAAACATCAGCATTGCTGAAATTCGACCGAATCGAATGTTGAGATTACAACTCACTGGACCAACACGTGTAGTAGTTACGCACGCACAATCGCACATATAAATTTGGTCGAATTCATTTTCATGATACGATTACTCTGTCAAAAGCACTTCATATCTACAAAAAATGATTGTAATGTAACAGCGCAATGAGATTTCCATGATTTGATTCGATCGCCCCGACTCGAGCGAGGCTTTCTTCTTTTACGATGGCCTTATCTACATTATGACATCGAGCAGATTCAACCCTTCTCAAGCGGCTCATCGGCGGCTCCGCGCGGGCACGACGCGCCGGGTCCGGCGGCGGCGCGGCGCGGCGGGTATTGTGCGCCCGGGGTCGTTAGGCACCTAATAAAAACGTAATTTGCATACAAAACGACCGATACAGCCGGAAGCGAGTGTGTTGCGTCGGGCCACGACATCCGCGAGCCTGCCTCCTCCCCTCCCCCCTTCACCCCGCCCCGCCCCGCCCCGCTCCGCATCGCGCACCGCAACGCATTCAATTATCGCTAATTGCTGATGATTCGGCCGTGTTTAATTAAAGCTAATAGCTTATTGCATCGGTGTTATTTCGATTCAATTAAAACTTTTAAATTAGAAGGATAAATTCGTGATTTTCTCGCGGCAGTGAATAACGTTCTATCGGGCGGCGGGCTCGATTCTACGAGTCGGTACGCGGCGCGTGCCGTGCGTCGGCGCGGTGCGGCGCGGCTCGATGCGGCGCGGGCACGGCCCCGCGGATCACTGCAGGCCGGATGTGCGGACAAAGAGAGAGAAATTGCCGAGTTTCCGTTTCCACAAACTTTTACAAATCACATCTAAAATTTGAAACAAAAGAATTCTCGAAATATTAAAAGTTTTGGAGAGTTGCGTTGGCGAGGGTTCAATTTCAGCGATACGTACGGGGAAGTCACTCGTAAACTTTTTATTTGACAAAGGCGTGACGCGGGGCCGGGGCGGGAGGGTGAGGCTCGAAGGAGGGGAGGGGGATGGACCGTCTAAAGAACATCAGTTAGAATGAAGATCAAAAGATTCGTGTTTGGGTTTGAGCCGCGATTCTGCCGCTCTGCCGGACCGCGCCGGGCGCCGCCGCCGCCGCCTGGGCTGGGGCCCGCCAGGTCCCGCATAAAGGCAGACCCAGTGTCCCGAGGGTGTGTACGTTAGCCTACTTATGCAAATTGCGAGATCGGGGAACATCCGAAAAAGTCAGAATAATGTAACGTGTCGATGTAAAATAATACGCGTTTTATTCAAGGCTATCGCCGAATATACCTACGCAACTGAGCGGAGGGTTCCCAGTTTCAAGTCACGCCCTTATGTGCTAGGCTGTATTCGTATCTAATACCTTCTAATTTTTTGTTAGATTTTCAGCTTATCGTAATCCAGATCAATAGTTACCAAATATCATGTCATCATGTCTGACACAAGTCCTTACGTAGGCTCCCAACGTTATTATTTTTCTTTACTTGATTCAGATTTCAGTACAATTAATAGATGCCAACAATTTTCTTTTCGTTTCATTAGGAATTTTCCGTACAAAAGAGCGGGCCCGAGAATACACAAACACGGCATTCAGACCCAGAATGGAATTAGGGATTGCCCAACAGGCGTATAAATTACGCGAACAATCGAAAAACTTGAAGTTTCCGTAATTCTTCGGAATTGACGGCGGCGCTTATGAAGGGAACTTTCTAAATTGATATTGTTGCGATTACTTCTTTGTAGCTTAATGCTTATTAGCGAAGGGTTCCGGATTTGTTTAATGGAGTTTAGGGTTCGGTGCGCAGCGCGCGGGGCGAGCCCGGTTCTGCAGCGTGGCTTGTTATGTAGTTGTTTCACATCCTCACTAATAGGGCTATATGCGACTATATCGGCAACCAAGTGTGTAAACACTGTTTTAAACTATAGAAAATCACAGTCACCCCTGGGCTGAGTCGCCGTCGACCAGTCGACAATGCGTATTAGTTCTCAACACCGAAGTCAAATTATAGACTGTTCATTCATTTTCTAGATCAATTGTTTCACAGCAATGACATAGTAACTCACTGTTATACCGTGCTGCTATACGGCTGCGAAACGTGGAAAGTAACCAAAAACATCTCGCATAAGCTCCAGGTTTTTGTTAACCGGTGTCTTCGCCGTATTCTCTCGATTTACTGGCCAGAAAAAATCTCTATTGAAGACCTGTATGAGCGCTGCCACGAAACCCCGATCGACCAGCAGATCAAGCGCCGCAAGTGGAACTGGATTGGCCACACGCTCCGAAGGTGTTCCGACCACATACCTAAACAGGCTTTGGATTGGAATCCCCAAGGAAAGCGAAAACGTGGCCGTCCCAAACAAACCTGGCGGCTCACGGTGCTAGACGAGGCGAAGCAGAAGTCTTGGAGTGAAATCAAGCGCGAAGCTCAAGACACAACGAGATGGAGAGTCACTGTGGACGCCCTCTGTCCCATCGAGGGGACATAGGAACTTAAGTCAAGTAAGTCAAGTCATTCATTTCCTAGATCAACACCTTCACAGCAATGAGATAGTAACTCACTGTTATACAAAGAACGACAAAGCAATACAATACTTGGAATTTGTTTAAGCTTAAATTGTTATCATAAAGTCGGTTAGATTAGCAGAAGTTTGTTGGCTTGCCAAATAAACTGTCGGATGTTGAGCTGGCAGCGCCCCCGCCTGTCCCCGCGCCCCCACCCCCCCGCGCCCTGCCCGAGGGGATGTAAAGGGCTGTTTATTCCAAACTTGCTGGTAAGCAAATAGCAAAGTTCTCGGAAGAAGGTTCACAAAACAAGATATGATTTTAAAATAGCCGTTGTGTTGTTTTTACTGAAAGGTAGGCACTCCTTCAGGAATTCACAAATATCTGCGAAATGCCCTTTACCTAAGTTTCTTCGGATCCCTTTCTAGAAACATAATATTTAAATGAAATCTACGAAGCTGGAATATCAGCTATTTCTGTGTCGTGTTAAACTGGGTGACTTTTAATGCCCTTTCTTCAAATGATGGAGTCTTCTGGGGTTACAGTACATCTATTTAAGTCCTTCCACGTTCCTAAAGTAGTAGTAAAGCCTGTTATCTAATCCAAGCTACTATAAAATAAGATTAATTGTCAAATAATATAAGTTTGTATTGCCTCCGACTACTCTTTCCGAAATATTTTAAGATTATCTAAGATATGATTCACTGTGGCGCTTGATCTTGATTTATTGCACCTAGTTAACCTATTGGTCCTACATCATTGGGTACTATGATATTGTAATACAACTAATATAGTAAATCTGAATATTTGTATGTTTGTTGTTCAATTACGTCTTAACCAGTGAAGTGTACTTTATGACCTGAGCATAAGGGCTATTTAAACTGTCGTCACCACGCTAGCAACGCTACTGGTGTCACCTAAAGGTGAATTGTTTCTGACTATTCCTACCATTTTATTGAGATCCTGGTTCATTTCTTTGCTCATTTACCCTTTCATAGCCAGCTTAGATACATAATTGAGTAGTAGCACACTATAATGCGTACATAAGCTCAGCATTCGGTACACAGTGCTGGGAAGACATCGTTTGCGGCGCGAGATAGCGGAGGTGCGCAGATATTAAATTTGAGCACTCTCGGAGCCGCTTGACCCAAATACCGCACTACGGTAAACCCACAAACGGCTATCGGACAAGACTTTTGGTCGCGGTATTTATTTTTTAACCAGAGATATTGGTATTAGAAACGGAACATCCCTACCCTTACTTAAATGTCTACCATTTAAGGAAAGGTAGGGATGTAAAATACAATACAGCTTGGCTTTTGGACATTTTAACCAGAGTTTTGAAGCTAAAAATGTCACTTTCCCTAGATTAGTCTCAGAGATCCTCTCTTTGATTCTACTGACTTATACACAGCAGTGGGTGCAACTGGGCTGAGTGGAGAGATAAAGTCAAGCTGTTTTTCTATCACATCATTAAAATAAACGCAAGGTTTTTTTAGGCTATGTCATAACCCGTACAATGATAAACTGGATTACGCCCGCGATTTATTCACATAGTACCTTTAGCCTGTAGGAATATTAGTGCTCTCCACCCGTGAAAACTTTTTAGAAATTATATGAGTCATATTGGACCTCTAAGATTCTTAAAACTCTACCTCTTTATAATATAGGCGTAGTTGTAACGAATACCAGATAATTAGATTCCTAAAGTCGCTCAGTAAAGTCGCAGTTGACAATAATGAAGTTGCATCTCGCTAAGTGGCGAGATATTTAGTAATGGCGCAGCGCGCATTAGCAGCTCAGAACAGCCTAGCTGCCGGCAATAACCACTACAGCTGCAAAGTCAAAGTCAAAACTACAGTCAAAGTCAATAACCATTTGCCCAGTTTTAACGTTTCTTTGTTGAGAGGTCACTTCGTCTTAAGAACTAGAAGAAAAACTACTTCCACATTTGTTTTTCTTTATTTTTTCAGAGTTTTTTTATGCTTTTAGAGATAAGTTATTCGAATATGCTTCCAAGAATATAAAATTACTGCTGTCATGAGTTACTAAAATATTATTCAGTGAAATAAAATTAACGTCATTATTATTCAATTTATTCAGTAAATTAATTATTCTGGAAAGGAATTGATTTTAACCTCGCAGAACTGACATTTTTTGTGATATTCAAACTGCTGTACTTGCAATGTCACCGAGATATTGTATCCGTTTTTGAGCTATATTTAGGACTTGCAATGTCACCGAGATGCATCCGTTGTTGCACCTACATATATTTATCTTCCTAATCAACCTTACTTTAGTTTCATTGCCATCCTATCAACGATAATTCGTTTTTTGTCAATAACTTTCTCCTTGGCTTGGCACAAATATGCGTAGAATTACAAAGTTCTTAAGTTTTGAAGTTCTATTGAATAATTAACCTTGTGACCCTTTACCTTTGACTCTAAAGACTAGTAGTACTAACGGCAACACTTTGTTATTTTAAACTTCTCCACTTGAAATAATTGAAGGTCTATAGCTCGCATAATTGAACAGATAAGCATCGATTTTTTATAAGAGTTCTCGAATGGAATTTAGTTACAAATCTATGCTTGATATGCGATTCTATAACGTAACTAGCGTTTTGGTATTCTGTAGTTGGCACCACAGAAAATCAGCCCTACAGAAACTCTGTATGCTACTGTAGCCCACGCTGAGTGGTGACCAATTTTTAGTGTTAAAGTTAAGTTAAGTTAAAAGTTTTTCGAATTTGTCATTTAATATAGGTACTTACACAAAATGAACGATTTTCTATTTCTATTTCTACTTCAGTTCAAAAAGATATAGCTAGACAGTAGAATGCATTTTAGCGTATTTCTTAACGTAGTGTTGTTCAAGACTGTATACTGAAATGTTTCCCAAATTGTGGGTAAATACACTTGGTAGTATGGAGCAAATTGGCCAGCTTTAAATACCAAACTTGCCAGAACATAGTTACCACAAACTTGTGCTAAGTACCGTCCTAAGCTGCAAACGACTATGGCATTTTAATAACATAATACATTAACACATTAGGATTAGAATCCAATGAGGAATTGATATTTTTTTCTGGTTTACTATTTGTGTATTAAAAACACAGAATCACTACTTTTTCACGTTGTTTGAAAAGGATAGTTAGAATTACATTTGTATACACATTATGTGGCACATGCCCACATTTTACATAGTAGTTAGCAAGTCATAACACATTACAAGCCTGTCGACCCCTATTACAATAGTGACTGGTTCTTTCATGATTTTTTCTTTCCCGCTTAGAGCTCGTGTATGCACAGCACACACAAGTATTTTGAAATAAAATATCCATTGATTCGAAGCCGGGATGTGAACCTGCAACCTATGTTTGAAAGTCGAGCTACCGCTCCATTACAACATAGTAATGTGAATCTTAACTTTGGAAGCAAAAGTAGTTTTTTGCGTTCATTGCTCATCTCATTATAAGTTCGCCGACGCCGTATTCCTAGTTTTATAAAGGAATGCTCGTTTTATCGCAGATAATGCAGTTTTACAGACCCTTTTTTATTATCCTAAGATTCTAATAACCGACTTCTGATTCGATTTCGGATTCAACCAGTTTTAGCCACAAAAGAAAAATTTTAGAATTTTTAACGTAATCTTATGTTACTAAATGAACTTGGTCAGCTCAAATAGCGTGGTTTTCATAGAATAACAAACGAAACTATGCGATGTAAATTACAGGTGTATCATATAACATACTGTGTAGCGCAGTGTACGGCGACGGTGCTGCAGCGTGCTCGTAAATATAACTCGCAGCACATTACTGCGCCGCGTTTGATTTGTTGCGCTGTGGCCTCCAAACTACTCATATTATACTCTAACGAATTTAACTTAAATACATTTACAGAGCGTAGAGAATTTCCAAAGTTTTATTATAAAGGAATAAAAGTTATTTAGAAAGAACAAGAGCGCTTGTACAAACGTATGGGCGAGCCTCGCGGGACGAGCCGTAATTTCGCTAACTTCTTTCCCAGCTCCGGTTCTATTTAGTTGGTGCTGCAGGTACCGTACTTGGAAAGTTTGCGAACATCATTGTGCGAGTTGGCGAGACTGTAATAGCTGCAGTCGAACACAAATTTCATTAAGTTTCACTCACAAACGAGAACTTCAAACTTTTAAAAGCGATGCACAACCGATTTTGTTTACCCGTGACGTAAACCACGCTGAACTTTTAATTTCATTTCCATTATAACTTGTTTATATTTCCAAGTTATCGAATAAATACAAAGTTTTTGTAATTTACGCTACCGGAATTGTAGCTTGAACATTTAAATATTCATGAAATAGCGTCGTGCAGAGTTGCGGAGTGTTGCCGCCGGCGACAGTGGCGCCACTTGACGGAGCATCCATTAGCTTGTAACAAGTCGGCAAACTCGATCGCACCTCGTCGAATCGTCGATAGTTGTCGCGCGGCCGTTGTTACACAAACACGTCAGGCGCCGAGCGTTGTTTGCCACTCGCACCACTCCCTGCCTACTTCACTCGCCACTGAGTACACGCAAAACATTTACGCACAACTCAAATCTGTTGCTCGAAAAATTTGCGATGCGATTTTTAAATGTAAAAGCCGTTCCGAAATATCGTCTGATTTGCTATTCAATTTCCGGGGATAATAAAATATTAATAATTATGCAGGTCAGCGCGGCGGCAGCACAACAGCCGGCAGGCTGCCAGCTGGCAGGCGCCGACTCACTCAAATGCGCCTTTTTGCGGCATCGCCGGTGCTTCTTCATTGCCCTATTGAGATCAGGAGTGCGATAGACAGCCAATACGCAAGCTTTTTTACTCACACAGAGTAATGCATCTACGAATATCTCGCGTAGTTTGTCGAAAGTGATTTACTGCGGCTTGTTTAATTTTAATTTCCATCTTTTTGATTTGTTACATGTTACAAAGTTTAACTATCTTTTTCGTACAGTCAGCGTCATCAATCGGTATCCCCCTATTGATTTTAACAAGGACCCTTTTCATTTCAACTTTGGATTTCAGTCGGATTTGCTAGTATAGGAACTCGAGCGAAATTAGATATCCATAAGTATACTAGCAAATCCGACTGAAATCCAAAGTTGAAATGAAAAGGGTCCTTGTTAAAATCAATAGGGGGATACCGATTGATGACGCTGACTGTACATTACTTACCAACTAGGTATCCATCCAAAGGATGTCAGAAAGTATTCACTTTCAGCGCTTAAGTCACCCATTATTACGCTATTTTATTGGTTGGACGTTCACGACATTACTAACTATTCTATTTATTTATTTATTTATTCTATAAGTATAAGATAATGTCACTGACCTTTGATGAGATGCGCGGCGAGCACGAGCGCGACTGTGAAGACGTGCAGGCGCCACGCGCACGCGCACATCCTGCGCCGCACGCCGCACGCCGCACCCTCTGCAACGATACACGCAACACTCAACACTTGCAACAAACACAAATAAATAAAGACATCGACTAACGACAGGTTCATTTGATTTCACACTTTTTTTCAAATAAAAGTACGAGTAGGTTCTTATTTTAACAAAATATTGTGCCTGAAAACCGTAATTGACTTAAACCGGTTTGAGTAGACACTCACATTCGTCGTAAATACTTAGGTAAGTATACGAAACTGGTATAGGTAGCATAGATACTATAATAAACAATCAAAATAAGTAGGCAATGGTATCGTATACACAGTAGTTATGGAGGTACTTATGTAAGGAATATAGCGAAAAGTAAGCACGGTTAGAAATAAGTGCATGAAGCGATATAAACAACAATGCATCAGTGGCGCGTAACTTAAACTTGAGTGTTCAAGCTTCAATATTAGATTTTTACCTACTTACTTGGCATTACGGATATTTAAAATGTTCAAATGTACTGCTTTAAAATTTTAACATGGATTACCAGCAGTATTCGAATCTCGCGAGTGATTGTGACTAATGTTTCTTAGTGTAGGTAATAATTTTATTTAGTGATGCTACATATTAACTTAATTTAACTTTATTCGTATTCAGCGAATATTATAATTTTTACGAATATTCGTATTCAACGATTATTGTGACGAGATTCGTAAAAAAATATAGGTATTAATTCAGCAAATGGAACGCAACGTTAAGCTATCGCGCAATAATGATCCAAGTATTCGTATTCGTAAAAGTAGGATTCGTTGCATCACTAATTTTATTGTTTTATTGTAGTAATTAAAATATTATCCACGCGAGTGAAACAGCGGGGCTCAGCTAGTAGCTTCATAAAATCCTTAAGTACAAAAGGCATTATACATTATTTTCACGTTGTTTATAACGTAAGTACTAATAACGTACTTACCTCAGGTAATACGGTCACGAACTTCGCGAGTTACCGCCACGTTTTCGTTTTGAAATTTTTGATTTGTTCCGAATTAAAATGTAGGGCAGGTGTGTTCTGACAAGGTTGTGGTTGAAATTCTATAAAAGTGTGATTAAAGATATTCCCCCATACTTATGAAAGATGTTTAAAGTTGAACACTGGTTAAACAACGTCCTGTTTCGATTCGTCACTATCCACAAATAAAGACAGGACGTTGTTTAACCTGTCTTGTTTTGTCTTTGTTTTCTGGTTTTACTGTAAGTTAATGAGTGCGAGAGGTACCTACTTTGACGAAGCTCTTTTTATTTGAAACCATTTATTTTCTTCATCAACCAAAATGGACTACTAAATATAAATAGAGGGCCGTTTATAAACTTAAAAACAATTTTCATTATTATAATTTACGAGGGAACTTCAAACGATGGTAAAAAAGTTTAGTTTAGTCGCGTTTGCAAATTAGCAGTTACCAACTATGAAACATTTTCTTTAATAATAATTCCTTGGTATTATTATAAGGTCCTTCTTTTTCTGTTAGTTTCATTTCGTGGGCACTGAAAGCCCTAACAAGCAAATTTTATGAAAATAAAAGCTTGTACATACTTATACTTGATAACTTGTAGGCTGATTGTCTTGTCTAACTTGTCTCAAACTGACAAAACGATCGCGTAGGTGTCTTTTGTCGTGTTCAGTCTCGTTGAGATGAGAGTGACAGAGTTACTTACGTTTCCACTGTAGCCGTACCATGAACTCTTAGTAAAATATTAAAACAAGCTCGAAACATCACAACGAATGTCATTTCTAAAGCAATAGGACTGTTTATACATTGTTCTAAGAGTTCATGGTATGGCCCCTGAACTGTCATATTTGAGAGTTTGAGACCGATTTTGGTCTCTATCAAAGATAGACAATCAGGGGCTGATACGAGATTCTTATCTTATTTTGCTTTTCCTCCACGATACCGACTCAGTTATCAAAATAAGTAAAGATGAGACCCAAAAACATGAAGTTGGTATTTTTCCTAAGTTATCATGATTGTGAAAAGGTCAAGTTACGAGTATTTGTAGGATTGTAGGTAGCCTTTGTGTTCGAGTTGTTCACTTTGTCAGAATGGCACTTCACTGAAATTCTACTACTTAGATTGAGGATAATGTATCACCAAAAAAACTAGGCCCTTAGCCAGGTTTATTTCCATGATTATTTGGGGAATTGATCTTAATTTAAGGATCCTGGTAGTCTTATTGGATTAATTTATATTGATTTTGTAAGGCGTTGTGAGATCAACCTCTAGTTTTGATAGTATGGTAGACTGAATGACGTATTAAAATGAGTTGCGAATGTCGCAAAAGAACACGAGTAGAATCACCTAGCTCTTAAGACGTTTCAAAGTGGTCATAGAGGTCCTACTGAATAAATAAAAAAAAAAAGAATATCTATAAACGCTTTTTGAAGAATTGTAAGAAAACATCGTGATTTATATCTAGATTATGTGGGTAATAACTTAGTTATTTGCGATTGTCTAGCGGCATTCACAAATATCTTTATTCAGCAGAAACTGTTTTACAATTCCATTATTATGTAAAACTAATTCAAAAGTTGATTAAGTCGACAAATAATAATTGCAGAAGCAGACGAGCGCCGACCTAATTATTATTCTGAGCACAAACTTTATAACTATGACGGACGGAGACTTCTCGGAAAAATTAAACTCAACTCCAACTTGTGCCAATAACACCAACTTTGAACTCGCTTCTGACAGTTTGTCTTCACATCTCTAAAATTTTTATTACAAAACTATTTCTACTTCAACGCAAATGAAAAGGTCAATTTCTAATGTTTATGGTAAGCGTCCACAGGCCCGCATCGCACGCAGCGGACGGATCGCATCAAACGGATTATCTGTGAAATGCGATGCGTACGATGCGTACATGTGGACGCACTTATATGAGTTTCTATACAAATAATACTACGATCCGTTGCGTGCGATGCGTCCGAAGCGTACGATACCGACATGTGGACGCTTACCATTAATGACAGCCACCACAGAACCTAAATAGAGCCTTCGGTATTCCAAAAATATTCAATAAACTCATTCGTAAAAAGAGAAATCATTTCTCGCACTCCAAATATTTGAGCGTGTCGTGATTCGGGGCAATAAAACCGAGATTAATATCAAAATACCCACAGAAATGTCTACACACTGAAACGCTCCAATAAATAACAGCGAAGGGGCAACGTTAATAGCTAATTTGAGTATATCTAATTGCCAAACTAAAGCACTGAATGAAATATTCAAACGGTCATTCCGGTAATGACGGTGCTCGGCGGGGTAGTACGCGCTCGACGCGACTCGACGCGACTCGCGACTTCAAACTACAGTTCCGACTTTGAAACCCCCAGAGATGCAATCTTTTCAACTAACATTACTACTTTTTATTTGAAAAGTTTCATAACCTGCGTAATTTTCTATAATCTCTATTTTGTAGTTCATAAAAACAAATGGCGTAGCTACCTGTGCTACGCCGTAGATATTGGCTACGGTGTAGCGCTACGCGATATACAACTAATTTCTCCAGATTGTGGGTATTCAATAGCCGTTTTATAAAATGGGATTCTATCCGAAGCGATACCGAATCTTGTTCAATCAGCTATCGATGCTCAATTTTATTTTTCTTGACTACACAGAAATTGAATAGTATTCATTAATTTTATACAATACATTTTCAAGTACATTGCGCACAGTTTTATATGAGAATAAATTAAATGGTAGTAGAATATAAAGTGGCGGTCACCTAGCCAGTGAAGTAATGGTAGATGGTAAGAAGTATTAAACGAATAGCGTTATAGAACTAAAAGAAGAGAAAACTTTAGTAGATGTGTGTTATCGAACAGCTTTATTGAAGTTTGAACTAAAAAACTTAGGCCTTTACATCTTTACTAGATTATTTATACAGAGTCAGGAGGCAACCTTTGCCTACACTTAACGGGACACTGCCTAACAAACTCGGCAAACACGGTTCTTCTTTTAATTGAAGTTTAAAGTGCAATGAGAAAAAATAATAGCGTGAGTTCCACACTCCGAGTGTTGTGTGGGTTAAACACGTCATTGCCACTGTGGACAAAGTGTTGGTGGCACTCAACGTGTTAAAAAAATGAGGAAATTTTATGGAATTTCGTGGTGCGATGATCATGTGTGGATACTGGATACAGGAGACAGTATATAAAGGCTGTAACGGCTATTGCATCGAGGCTGGTCCAATCAACGTAACGCGCAATCAGGTGGTTACCGCGCTGTTAAATCGGTTTAATCGCCGTAGCCACAGCGCGACCAACACAGCTACATCGCTCCAATCTTAATTACAAATTGTGAAGTACAGAATAATCTCAGTATGAGAGCTGGAGAACAATTAAATAATTTTGTTCTAAACGTGCGTGAAAGTTAAATATGATTCAAAAATTGGTAGTATTATTGTTGTTTAGTTTCTTGGCTTTTGTTTATACACGAATTACATATCACATGTGTGTGTTTCATTCAATGATCCAAATTCATATGCTTTGTATATAAAATTATGATTTCACTACAAAATGCACTTGGACTTTGGACCATCATTCTGAAAACATGCAAAATAAACCATTTAGCGCTTAAACTATTGAAACCTACAGAGAATTATACCAACGTTACAGGTTAACTACTTTAAACACAGCATTGTTTGACAAAATTAATATCACCGGTGCCATCGAATACGGGCTGCACATAGTGTTACATTTCGTTAGCTGTTTTAGATGTGGCTGTGTCACCCCCATCGCAAATAATACAGCCTTTATAGCCCTAACATAGGCGCTGTAAAATTTTATATGGCCATTTTTGAGGGCGCAATAAAGGGAATTTAATTTGGAGCTCGGGCCTGCGACGATGCCCTGATAATTCCATAATGAAAGATCGACGATAAATATCCTTGTAATTGGCGTTTCATTCTGCGTTCCCGGACTCGGCCCGCTGTCGTCCCGGGGCGCTGCGACAAGCCTATACGGACTTAAAGTTATCACAGATTCGGTGTGTAGGTACTTATACCAATTTTTATGACTGTACTAGCGGACGACGGCTTCGCCTATATGGACTACTTCTTTTTTATCCCACGGGAAACATACATTTTTTCGGGCTAAAAAGTGGCCTATGAGTGTCCCACTGAATTTCGACAGTTTCTTACAATCAATGCATATTTATGTATTAAAATAGAAAAAGCTCTCATTTATTTTATGATTTTTGTGAGTTTTTGGCCAGATTCTCTGTTTGGTACTTTTTGACTACAATTGATTAACAATACGTTGCACAACCTTGGTTTTGACTAACCAGTAAATCGATTGACTATGAAAACTTTTGTGCTCACGCCGAGGTCACAAGCCTGTTTTTAAACTGAATACAACCACATTTATCTGGCGCTGCGATAATTTTCGATCCAACTTTGTAAAGCGATCAATCCTCATAAAGCCAGTACAAATGACTGCAAAGTTGTAGTTTTCTCTGAATCGGCCAACGAATCGGCCGACAGGTCGCTCAGATTGATATGCCTCATCGCTCAATGTCTCACCCTTGGAATGGCGTTCCTTTGCCCTACAAAGGACAATTCAGATAAGCAACATTCATTTCAACATAAGTTCAAGCTTATAGTTTTTCACCTAATTGAGAGAACTTTCGATCTTTATACCTTGCCTGCCCCCGATTTGCGGTGCTTTACAAAGGAGAGGGCCGCAAGACCGCATGGGCCCAGACGACATGTGCGTCGCGGGGACATAACGCGTTAAGTGAACTTAAGGGAGTTAGCACACAACGTTTTCCATTGCGCGTTTATATCGATGCAAACGCGTAGCGAACGCAAGGTTGCCGTCGAGCTGTGAGAAAGTGTGTGCACCCTATGTTTATCGTACGTGCGTGTGGCTGTGGCTGGCTGGCTATCGATACAAACGCGGTGCGAGCGCGCTGCTCAAAAACGCGCTACGAAAAATGTAATGTGCACACTTCCTTATACTGATTGCATTTTAAAATTAAAACATTGCAAATTATTATCCAAAATATCTACATTACAAATGTTCTTATAGCACTGCAAAGTTGTTTTGTAATGTGAGAACCTGCCTTTCAATCCTACTAATATTATAAAGGCGAAAGTCCATATGTGTGTGAATGTTTGTTACCACGTATCCCCATAATTACTAAACCAATTTTGTTGAAATTTGGTATGTAGACAGTTTAGGTTCTAAAAAAACACTTAGGCTAATTTTTATCCCGGAAAAATTTGTAGTTCCTGTGGGATAAAAAAATAGTAGGTAGTTTACGCGGGCGAAGCTGCGGGCGTCCGCTAGTAACCTCATAAAAGTCGAAAAATGTCTTGTGTGAGCTTGTTTCATGTCTAACTTGCTTTTCTTTCCCAACGGTTATTAAGCGCGAAGGCTTTTGGGCAGGCCGTAACACCAGTAACTCTTAGGACTAAATGGTAAAAGGACTTGAATGCATGAATGCGAACACGGCTCGTCGAACGGCACGCCTCAGCGGACAGTCGGAAATCTATTGTCCGCTCACGTCCGCTCCCCAATGCGGAGGATTTACGAGTGTGGAGGCTCGGAGGTTTTGCCGCTTTTTTATTGATTCGAGTATGGAACAGCTATCATTTACGAGATGATGAATAGGTAGTAGCTAGAGAAAAGTAGTTGAGTTTTAGTAGGTAAATGTTTAAAGTAACTACGTGAGAAGCTTTGAAGAATTCGTTCGTCAAAGGTGAGAAGTAACATATTTAAAGACAAGCTATTACTTGCTTCATAATAAAATCTCAATTGAGTCACTACTTGAGGATATAATTCTTCATTATAAAATCTTATTCTATAGCCAAGTAATGTAATGTCAAAAACAAACCAAAACGGTCGAGTTCTCAATGCTACAAGTAAAGAAAATGGTGACTATTACTTGGCGAAGAATTTTAACTTTTTACAGTTCTAACTTCAAGCACTTACTAAACTATAACATAAAAAGCCATAGCGGACAAAAATGTTCATAACAGAGAAAAGAAAGGAGAAAGAAAGGAGACCTCTGCCCTGCAGTGGGTAAAAATATCATAATTTCTGTTTTTGACAAAATAGGCATTGTGACGGCGCACTGCAGAATGACGTCACAAGAGTGACGTCACAACACTCTGGGGAAATGATGATAAAAGTGTGCTGCGTACAATCACTGCAAATATGAAACCAAAAACACAAATTGTATTGAAATACTATTAGTACAAATGTAACATATTTTAATGAACAAAAAACATTCAAAACTTTTTTACATTAAAATAACTTCAACAAAAATAGTGCTATTCAGGGTTCCAATCCATCCAGCGTTTGCGAGGTGTAACTAACTGGTAGTGACCAGGATCATTTGAGTAATCTATAGATAGCAACAATCTATAAGCCTGACAGATTTTTATATCTTGGTTACGTGACCGTACATGCCCACATTTTGCAAAAATTAGCTTATTAATTTATTAGTATGAAGTATACGTAAACACGAAAACAGACTATATCCTATATCCTCACAATCTAACTCTGATCTTTAGGCAGTCTAAATACCTTGATGTGTGTAGGTAGATAGGCAAATGCACGTCTAAATTCATTGTTAACCGCCTTAAAAAAAGGAGGTTCACAATTTGGAATCTTTTTTTTTGTAAGTACTCGTATGTTCGTTCACCGATTACTTGAAGACGTCTGGACCGATTTGGTGCCACAAAAATTTGATGAATATCTGTCGAGGATCTTCAGAGTTATGAACAGAAATGCAAAATTGCTCAGCTTGTAACATAAATCGTTTTTTTTTTTTTTAATTTTTAATTTAAATAAATAAAATAAACAAACAAGTAATGGGTATAATAATAATGGATTATAATAATTATTATTTAGCCATTTGTTAAAGATTTTCCCGCGCTACCTTTTTGAATAACTGAAAAAAATCAGGTCAAGAAAACAAAACCTAGTAAGTATTTATTCTAAGTGGCGTGGCCTGAATGTAATACAGTGTATAAACATTGGCAGACACATGTACGATTACTGAATTACACATTCATGAAGCAATGGAGGCCCACTGAACTGGAATAGGCGCATTAGATACAAAACTGTTTGAGACTTTTTATATAGAACGTAAATAAGATACGTTAGAATGTAAAAGTAATAATACTTGAAAAAATGGATGTATTGGAAATGTGTGAATGTGGAATTTTTCGTATTGGAACATTTTTGACACGAGCTCGGAACGGTGAAAAAAAAAACATCGCGAGTATGCTCGCGGATTAGCCAATTCCACACGTACTGATAATATTTTTCTTTAAGATAAGGTTGTTTAAGCCGAGAGGATGGTTTAGGTGATGCGCAAGCTTCTCACTCCATTACTACGGCTAGGCATCAAATTCGTATTTGTTGCCCTGATTCTTGACGATTGTTCGCGAAGGAACAGGAGTAGAATCACCTAGCTCCTTCTAATGTGATCTTAAAGGTCCTACTGAATTAACGAGTACTGGCGACGAGTGTAGGCATAGATTGCCACCTTACGGTGAACGCACACCTATCCACGCAGGCATGTGAGCGATGTTTTATACGATTTCATATAAAGAATTCTAACATTCACCTTTATTAACTTATATTAAATATTTAGGAAACATGAGCTATGTAAATAGCAGGTATTTCAGTCAAAGAGAATGAAATGCTACGAGTATTATATACATATTATATAGAAACCAAGCGAACGAGCAGTAGAGCGGACAGAAGAGACGAACAGACCCAACAACTTAGAAAATGGAATCGGAAATCAGTCGTCCATAATACGGATATACGAGTATACAGATTACATATTAAATCTATTGGGACAAAACTATTTGATTCGCTTTCATGATTTATATTTTATTATTCTCATTTATATTATCACGGTACCAATAAATGAGAATGAGAAGCCCGTCTCTGATGTAGCTGTAATAAATTATTAATATGCTAAGCAATATTCGTACATCGTACCCATATTATAAATGTGAAAGTGTGTTTATTTGTTGGTTTATTTGTCCTGCTTTCACGTCAAAACAGAGCGACGGATTGTGATTTTTTGTGTGGAGATAGTTGGAGGGCTGGAGGCTTACATTGGCTACTCTTTATCCGGTTACCATGCGAGCGAAGCCGCGGGCAGCAGCTAGTTATTACATAATATTATAGCTACTTGTGTGACTGGTTTCGGCACTTCATTTAATTTAATTTCATTAATAATTTCATTTTTAATTTCATACATACATACATAAACTCACGCCTGTTTCCCATCATAGGGGTAGGCAGAGACCACAGACCACATTTTTCATTTTATTTCATTTCATTGCATATCAGGGTGCAAGCAAAGTAGTGAACGAAAGCTAGTAATACGTAATACTTATTCTGTACTGAGCAGGCTACAATAAAGATGGACTCCAACTCATGTAGATAAAAGTGTTGGCAATTCCCAACATTTAGCAGTAGTTCTTTCCATTCGCTCTAAATTAAATTGAAAACTAGTTACACCGAAAGACTCAAGTAGTTAGAGGCGGGAGTATCGGAGCGGCTCCGGAACATTCTCGAATATTCCTCACGTTCCAGAACACACCAACTTTTCTCCCGCTACGTGCTCGCCTAAGAAACAGGCTAACAACGCAATATAAACTTTATTGCCCCCATACACGGTATATTATCCACGGTTCGCCAACTGGCTGCCGATGCAAATATAGTGAGGCGAAACAGCGATTTTTGTTCGCGGAGGAAACGTGCGTTGCCGGGCACAACCAAATATTGGGTTAGAACAAAACATTTCCCCAAATACCTCGCCCCAGTGAATACAATGTTTTTAGCTCTTTTTTCCAACTCCCTAAGCCTCGAGAGCTTTTTGAATGTGGCATAAGCTACCATATACCTTTTTCTGCAATTCCAAGCTAATGGAAACTATTACCAACTATTGCTCGTATCGACATTTTTGTATTACGTAAGTCAGCGTTTTAGAGATTGGTTAAGCTGCGCAGCGCTTCCCTGCTCAGCTAAGCTGTCATCGAGGGCCGGATATCTCTCACCGAGTATTTTTTCCAGTGAAATTAAATCGTAGGTACCTGGAGTGAGCATCAATCAATCAATTTGCCTACATTCGTCCCCATCTCCCGAGGATTAGACGCCTCAGCGGGGCTTACAAGCAGGCGGGGAGGCGGGGGGAGGACGCAGGTACGGAAATGTGATGTTTTCCAATATTCATTTCAATTATTGGATTTGTGGTTGGCGTTGAAATTGCCGCGTCGATCGCAAGTAATATGATTACGAGATGTAACAATTTGATTTACCAAATACGAAGTAGTTATTAGGGCTGAAGCGATCCCTTTAGATTAGAGAAAGTCATAAAATACAGGTAGGTGAGTCGAGACTGAGACAACATCTCTCGTCAGCAGAGATCGGAGTAGGTAGAATGATTTAGGATCCATGAACTCAAACTATAGAGGTAGGTTAGTAAGGCTATGCCTCCGGAATTCCAGTATTTTAAAATAATCGAGACATTTTACCGTAATACCATAGATATTAAAATGTTAATAAAATTTATATTATATCATTATTATTACCTATAGATATTACGTGGAGGCGTAAAGTGAGAAACGTATCAATATCATCATCATCCACAGCCTAACTTAAAGGAAACAAAAAACTACTTACAATATTTTTTATTCGACAGGTTAATTAAAATCTATTTACCCATAAACGTTAAACAATCGCTTCCCTTTAATTAGAAATGTAGTTGTTAGATTACTACTTTAAGGTAAATATCGGAACTTTCCGGAAAAAAGGCAAATCCATGCTATGAAACCATGATGCGAGTACGTAAAATCATTCTACCTACACTGTGCCTCGAGCACGAGTAAGTATGCACAAGTTTACTATTCTATCCGTGACTACAGTAAAGTATGGACAATTGTATGGACTGACCTTAGTTTAGTCAAGTTACCGCTAGAGGCGCTGCACAGAATGCCATACAATTGAGATATTTTACTACAGTCACGAGTAGAATAGTAAACTTGTGTATACTCGTGCTCGAGGCACAGATCTCTGCTCATCAGGCATGTGCGGGTGTGGAGCAGGTGCGAGGTGGCCGGACGCGACGGACCTCTCACCACTCGGATTAACTTCCCAACTTACACACTCCGAGATAAATGTTCGCTCGACCAAATGAGGAATGTTCTTAGGAACGAATGGAGAACTATAAATTCTCGGAGAGGGTGTAAATGAAGGGAAATCTATTTGGTCCCTTGAAACGTTCTAAGATTTCAATGAAAATCATTATTTGGAATTAGTTTGCTGATAATGAATAAACAGTTTACAAAGTCAAAGGATTGTTTTACTGTATCAAGAATATATGAGTTTATTTGAGAATCAGATAAAACGTTCTTTCAATGTTACAAATAAAATGTTTTTGTTCATAAAAATCCTCAGTCACTAAAAATTGCAGAGATAAAACGAAAAAGGTTTGTTTGCTACACCGAAGCTGAACTGTCTCAGAATTTTAATTTGAAAGTCTTTGTAGCCAACCGTTTTGTGCGACTTGGTATATACGAAACAATGCGAGTCGTCGCGATCAGCCGCGTGTGCCCGCGACATCAATGAGACAACTGGAGGTAGCTCCCTTATCTCCCGACTGATAAGTTGGCAGCTCAGCCACAGACTACTCCGCACTCACTGCCAGCACTTCGTTAACTACAGCCTAGATAACAACGGAACAATTCAACGACAGATCAGATAATACTTCAGAACTACACACAAAAGTGTTCGCTTATAGCTTCGTGAGATTGAGTCTTCAGCCAGAGCAACAGCTCTCAAATTTCATTAAACGATACTTGCCGCAATGGGAACTCAAATCATATTGAATTTACAAGCCGGTGAGCTAGAGCTCATTATCTACCAGCGACTCGACTATAGTTTTGATTTCACTATTAAACTGACGTAAGGGCTGATTGCAGATTACAAGTTCAACAGGAAATTGATCTCGGCCTGAGCATAAAGCCTGCGGATTTGTACCATTAGTCACAGTTCTGAGAACCGTTAAACGAGGCTCGATCTAAAACCGACCTTGTGGGGTTGGTATAGAATACATTATATTGAAATGTGTGGATTTGCAGACGAGACGTAGAGTGTGGTATCAGCAGGTGCGATTGACGGCGCGGCGCGGATACTGCTATTCTAAAACACAATGGATCGGAGAGGAACGAAGATAGGCTTTTGTCCTGCCAGCAGGACATGACGGCTCATAACAACAATAGCCGCCATTTTTCTAGCTAAAAAGAAAGCTCTTATAAGCAATATTAGGTATAACGGGGATAAGCTTGTGAACTAGTAAAACTATGTATATTTGAAATATTTTGGTTTTATATTGCTACAGGAACACGTAGACATCTGTCAAATGTATATAAAAACGTGCTTCCTTACCGCGCCTTCCAAGAATCTTGAAAGTTTAAACATCTTTCTAGAAAAATATTTCCGTGGAGATTCAGACATAAATCTGTTTCGTGATTTTCTGACGCGAATCCCTACGATGACGATGTAAAGATTAAGCTTGAAGCCCTTCATAAGATTATGTAAGTTGGTGATGAGACGTGTACTAAAACAGAATTGAACACCAAACATGTTTTGAAAGGACCAGGAGCGAAGGGTCCCATAAGTTATTCCGAAGTTGTGAGTAAGTATGTTTATGTATATTTTTATTGTTTCGTATCCCTAACAAAACTATTGATCCTCACAGTTCGCAAACTGACCCTGACCGGTCGTCCGGCCGACTCCGGCCGACTCCGACCGCCATTTGTTTCTGTTGCGCAAACTTTCCAACTCTCAAACCGCTCCATGCCACTGCCGGATCCTCTTTAAAACAAAGTGTATTGCCTCGGCTTTAGAATCAATATAGCTTGTAGCAACAATGCAATATGATGAAAAAAGTTGGTCTGCTGACGCTGTTGCGTCGAAACTAAATAAAACTTTGTGCGCTCCAAAATTAAGCTGAATTTGGCTCAGCGTCCTATCCGTCGGTCGGAGTGAACATTATGTAAGGGGGTACTGTTATATCGCTGTGCCGAAACTTTAACTCACGGAGTCAGCTCCATAAAAGCAACATAAATTGGAACATGTCTCGAGGATTGCCTGCTGAAGAGTGCTCGCTATGGGTTAACGGGTTGCTGAGAATGCTGTTTTAACGGGCCGCCCGAACACGGCTTTAGCAAGGGTTTATTACTTTCTGAAGGGCCTCGCAGTAAGTACCTATAGTTTACCAATTTGTCCCTTTCTAAACTAAAGTGTTTACTGAATAATTTGGGAGTAAGTACTCATTGTTTGTTGTTATTGCTCCCAAAATAGACTCCACAACATTTACCTAAAATGAACATAAACGTCAATAGCGATAATAATGAACCTCATTTTATCTAACATACTGTTAATAGCAAAATTGTACAAAACAGATACCTATTAGAAAATAACAAAGTGCTTGTATGTTCACTGCACGTCAGATTACATCCATGTTTCGCTTCAACGGGAATGTTTGGTAAACCTCATTATTATAATAACAAAGGTCTTTTAACTGAAAACCGATATTGAGTCTATTTAATTAGAATGATTTTAAAAAGTTAACTTTATTTCGTGCAAATAAAGTTAAAAATAAAATGTAGATCTGCAAACACAGCAACTGCCCATTACTCCTATCGTTGCACCGCCGACGCGGCTGAAAAGAATTCAAATACAGCGGCGTTTCATTAATTCTTCACATAGACATACACAGCCTCCGGTACTAGCGAATGAAATATTCAGCTCCAGTAAAACAGTTAAGGCTTGCCCGTAAATTTTGTGCCAAATAAAACGCTCTAATGTCAGTCAGGCGAAACAATACGAACGAGTGTAGAGCGCAATGTGGAGCGTCCTGCGTGTTCGAGAACCGACAGAGATGCTCAAACTTGGCCCCGAGACGACGACGGCCCCGGAGGCGAGCGACAACGACAAGCGACAACGCCTCAAACTTTATGAGACGGGTCTTAATCTGCTTACTTCGATCCGGTTATGTGGGATTATAATGCTTGTACCACCTAAGCTCTTAAAGTTTTAAATGTATTTAAGTAAGGAATTCGAAGCTTGATCAGTTCATAAGAAATAAGCTCGGGAAAAATAAATTCAACGGTGGAAAAGATAACTGTAAATACGAAGACTCTTTAGTGAACCAGTCATTTTATCGCAAGAAAATAATTCAAAGTGGCGACAGGAAAATATTTGAATGTTCCCATTCCTGTCACCCTTTCTCAACACAGACTAAATGCCCCCCTAATCGCATCATTAAACGTTGAGATCCGCTCTCATCCCCCCTGAAAGCTGTGGAGGCGAGAAGCGCGGGGGGGAGGGGTTGTCAGCGTGATTTAAGGCGGCGTCTCCACGCAATCATGGTGCTTGGAAAAAAGAAATAATTGCGCCATATTTCAGCGAGTGCGATGCTATTTCACGGTTCATTACAGTGATGGGACGGAGTGCATACGGACCGCTACAATGGACGCGCCCCTTTAGTTCTACACTGAAGTATTTCTTCAATGACATTTGTAACAAGCTCGGTGTATTGAAAAATGAACCTGCCATTTATTTCTAACAATGTTAAGCATTCTTTTTAATACTTGTATCAGCGATTTAAAATATTCTTATTCTAAAAATACTCAAAGCTTGCTCACGAGCTTCGTATACGAGTTAATTTAGAAACTTTGGATTTAGAAATTCATCTAAATAGAGCCAATTGTAATCGCTAAGTTGATTATATTTCAACCAAGTAGATCTTCGTTCATACAATACCAATACGAGCATTACTTTTTATACGAATTATCAAATCGTAGCGTGTACTCTCAGAACATTGCAAGTACTACCTACAAATATCAAACAAACAAAAGCTCTCGCGACTTCATCAAACTTCTGTACTAGATAGCTAGGTATGGATAGATAGGTAGGTACTCATACGAGTACAGTGCACGTGAAAGGTCTGGCACATAAATAATTTTCTGTCTGAGAGCGCGCTTCATAAGGAGTTTATTACAATACAACAAAGGGCATTGTGCGTTATCCATCCAAGTTACGGAGTCTCACAGCTAACGCGTAATAGCTGGCTTTCTTTACATTCCCAAAGCGTTTTTATAGAAATCTAAGATCTTTAAAAATCTATTTTTTAGTTGTTTTTGTCCGGAACTCTATTTTAGACTAACGAGCAGGATTTGTAAAAGTGGACACAAGTGACTGTTGATGAATTAAAAAAAAAAAACTAAAACTAGATCAAAATTAGTCATACAATACGCTTTTAAGAAATCTAGTAGTTAGTCAAAGTCACCTTCAAATACTTTGACACGTATCTATTTTTTTATTTATTTAAGATAGGTTAGCTCTTGATTTTGCTCCTTGCCTAGGCGGAAGTCGACGATGGAGCGAGCTTCCCTAGAAAATGCCTATTTTGCAGAAGTCAACGTTCCGAATCGTTTCTTGCAAGGAACCGCAAGAACCAAGTTTCCCATAGATTCTTTAAATAAATAACAGTAACAAGAGACGAAACTTTAAGTGCTATAAACAAACCGGAACTTCATTCGGAGCATGTACGCAAGTTTTAAGTTGCAGTTAAGAAACTGTGCTGTAAACTTGCGGGTAGACTTCTAGGTGAATTTCACACCAACTTCTTTGACGAGGCTCACTTTATTCAATCGGCGTTATACTTAGCTAGAAGTGTTGTCTTAAGTAAATCTATAGGACTGCGTTTTTTTTTTGCTACACGAACTTATCGTTAAATTAAATGGTTTTTGAGTCCTGAAGTTATGAAAATTATGTGAAGGTTAGTAAACAAAGTAGCGCATTTACTGGCACTCTCTACGCTCTCTGAAGTAGCATCATCTACAGCAAATCATGTCACGGCCACTCAACATGTCAAAGGTAGAGTTGCGTAATTTTAATCTAAAATTATTTAAAACTTTGTTAAAATTGTATTATGAAGCAATAGCAATACATGGCAGTAATTTTGGCAAACGAAAAAAAAAAGCTGTTTCAAGTAAACGCCAGTGAAAAAGAAAGACATAAAGGCGTTCACTTAAGGGGCCTGCAACAGGCCAATTTCCATAAAAACGTAATACCGAAATAATTTAAAATTTAAGCATATCTTTATCAGTTTATGTTTTTAGATGAAGACAGTAGGTATTTATCTAATAACAGTTAGGATGATATTCTTTTGTGTGGCCTATTTACGTTGACAGAAGTGTCGCAGCCATCCTGGTCGCGCTGTGACAGTGCGTGGGCGAGCTCTTACTTTCGGTCGGTAAACAGTTTTATTGACTCGGAGGTGTAAGTTTCTTGAGTTGCTGCGAAGCGCCGCTCTAAGGGATTTATAAAGTGTTTGTTTAGTTGTATTTGTTCTCACGGAAGCGTTTCTTTGTTTCAAATGTCTGCTTGATAGTGATTTTGTTTATTAAATTTATTTTATTAGGATTCATAAAAATAATTTTTAATGCTAATAATTATTGATTAAGAGAGCTGCGACCGGCGAATTTCCATAAAAACGTAATACCGAAATAATTTAAAATGTAAGCATGTTTATATCAGTTTATGTTGTTAGATTAGGAGAGTAGGTATTTATCTAGGTTCCTGTTAAACTTTTGTTCCGAAAAACTTACCTAAAAAGAAATGTAAGCCAATTGAATTGAAATCTTTGTAGGTACACCAAAAATGGCATTTTTTCTTTTCATTTGTTCTATAGTAAGTTTTTTGAAACAAAAGTTTAACAGGAACCTAGATAAATACTACCTTTATCCAAATAGTAACGTAAAGTGATAAAAATATGCTCAAATTTTAAATTATTTTGGTATTACGTTCCTAGGTAAGTAGATACGTTCGCCGAGCCCTTAAATACTCAGCTTAATTAGATTCACACACTTCGCTAGGAAACCCACTATGTTAATTCGTGTTTAATTTATTCTTACTAAAAATAAGTTGGTAGTCTGGACGACTACATATTTTTAGTAAGTAATAAATTTTCAAGTTTTGAGATCGTTGCCTAAATCCACTACTATAGTTTTAGCATATTAAGGGCTCGGCGAACGTATCTACTTACCTAGGAACGTAATACCAAAATAATTTAAAATTTGAGCATATTTTTATCACTTTACGTTACTATTTGGATAAAGGTAGTATTTATCTAGGTTCCTGTTAAACTTTTGTTTCAAAAAACTTACTATAGAACAAATGAAAAGAAAAAATGCCATTTTTGGTGTACCTACAAAGATTTCAATTCAATTGGCTTACATTTCTTTTTAGGTAAGTTTTTCGGAACAAAAGTTTAACAGGAACCTAGATAAATACCTACTCTCCTAATCTAACAACATAAACTGATATAAACATGCTTACATTTTAAATGATTTCGGTACCTATTACGTTTTTATGGAAATTCGCCGGTCGCAGCCCTCTTAAGTTTTTATTTCATTTCAGAAACACTGGAAAATTTAAATAAAAACTAAAAAACTAAAAAAGAGCAATTCTTTAGATTTTCTATTTTGATCATAATATAATTAGAATTGAATAAAAATTATGTAGGTACTTACAAAATTTTGCTGTTTAATAATATTTCAATAATTATTCTTTTTTAAATGACTCGCCTATCGTTATCATTTTATAGGTATCTTTCATGTAATTTATAATTAATTAACCCCTGATTAGTATAAATTAGTTTGTAACATTTCACAAATGTCTAATTAAGAAGCAAAATAAATAAAATACATGTTTCGAAACGGACGTACATTCGTCTGAGATGTAACGAAGTATCTATTTCGGTAATAAAGATCTCATCAAACGACTTCTCATTAGTAGCTTACTTTCATCTAATTTTACTGAACTTTGATATTTTTACCTTCAAAGTAATAGAGCAGGAGTCAGACATGCTAGTAATACATTATTTTGCTACGGAGAAAAAAAGTGCTTGCTTTAAATTTGTAATTTGTGATTTTAGTTAGTTTCTCTAAGAAGTCAACAAAGTATTTAATTCCTTAGTCTTTTCTTTGAGCATGAAATTAGCACATGTTTCATTTAGCTATTTTTTTCGATTAAAAAAAACAATAATGACAATTTTGTTATTATATTGGTACATTTTATTGTGATATTTATGCAAAACTTTAATAAATAACAAAACTGTGGTAAAGATGTTTGAAATTTGTTTCCTCGTTAGAACGTAAAAACATTATAGTTAGCCGATAGAGACATAAGTATTAGAACATTACTAATTTTTAATACTATTATGTCTCTATCCGTATAGGCACTTGTCTATACGGTCTATACGGTGTAATTACAACAAAAAAGAAATTAGTACCTATAAAATCTCAGAATGTAATGCAAAAAAGAAATCGACTGCTCCCACACTATGAATCTATATCCGGCATCACCCTCTACTGAACGAGCCGCAACACTTCCCGCGTACCCTGTACCGTCTTGTTAAAGACATGATCATAAATACATCTAAATATAGAATTAATTCTAAAGACAAGTACGAAAAAACAAACAAAAAAATTAAAGTTCAGAACCTTCAACACAAGATTTTAAAAAATCGACGTAAGAAATCAAGTTTAAAAAGTAAAAATAAAAAAATATATAAAACTAAAAAAAAATATCGTAAAAAAACAGCGCAGCTCCCACACTATCTATACTAATACAATAAAGCGGAAGTTTGTTTGTTGTTTTGTTTGTTTGAACGCGCTTTCTGGAACTACCAGGCAGATTTTTTTTCTGCATTTGATAACCCATTTCTTGAGGAAGGTAATAAAACCCCCGGGTAGCTAGTAAGCAGCTAGTAAATCTATATCCGGCGTCACCCTATACTCGGCGAGCCGCAACACTTCCCGTGCACCCTGTACCGTCTTGTTATGTTAACGACTATCCGAGTATCTCCATTTATAGATTTTATGGAATCCGACAGCGGATACGGAATTCAGCTTAAATAACTTTCTACAGTTATTCGAAATATGGAAACGGGACGGTTTCATTACATTTTGTGTTAGCGTTAAACTTTAAACAATTTTGTAAATATTTTATATGAGTTCCCTATTCCGTGGTAAATTATGAAATTGATTTTTTATTTATTTATTTGTAGCAAAAATTAGTATCTTTTGACTATTAAAATAGTAATGTAGTAGGTTCCGTAAACTACAGATTTTAATGAGTAGAAAATGTAAAGTTGAATTAAATGTTAATGAAATGGAGACGCGTGTGATAAGGAAAGTTTACCTTATTTGTACACCAAAAATTACATAGAAATTACTAATAAACCTACAATAAAAAACTTGTTATAACAGAAACAAATAAATGTTTTAGTAAGTCTAGGTACCTTTAAAAGTAAATATAAAAAAAATCTTAATAAAAATACTTACATAGAAATAATTTTAAATTGATTTTCAAAATACACAAAAAGCACGTAACGATCGCAAACGATTATTAGATTTACTAATGGGGTGATTATGTCGAAGAATTTATGAAATTTCAAAGCTTCCCGAGTCCAGGTCAACGACCCGCTCAGGTTGAGATTGAAATCACCAATTAGCATGGCTCACGGCAACTTCCGCGCCATTCAAACAAACTTGCAAACGACAAAAACACAAAAGATCTCATTATGGACCGGATCGCCGACATTAGGCCTCGCGCGAACGCGAGATAAGGCCCGCTGTAAACAAAACGGGTCGCGCACGCTACAAGGGTAAGCCACCTTCAGACGACGATAGCTACTGGTAGACAACGATTGCCACTAAGATCTTCACTCGCTCGATCGATTATAGGATTATACCGCAAAGGTTACTAAATCTGTAGTGATCTCTTTTGACACGAGATTAACAAGAAAAAAACACCCTTGATAAATTAACTGGTAAATGTGAATAATGGGATAACTCTACACTAAGCCAGATAATCTGTTTAGTAGCTAACCCCACTATTTAGCATAATTTGTCAATTTATTATTTTTTCTTGTCATTCTTTCGACAGTGAAAGGAGACAGCAACACTTTTAGCAGCCATCTGAGCTCTAAGAAGCTTCTTTCATTACGAACTAGTGAACGCCCGCGGTTTTGCCCGCGTGGTCTACTTTTATCCAAAGGAAATCGTGCATTTATCCGGGATAAAACGTAGTTAATGTGATATTCCAGAAACTAAACTATCTACATTTCAAATTTCTTTAAAATCGGGTTAGTAGTTATGGAGATACGTGGTAACAAAAATTCACACACACACACACGGACTTTCGCCTTAATAATATTAGTAGAATAACAGGGTTGGCCTTAACCTTTACCTAAAATCAAAATCAAAATCAAATATCATTTATTCAGTAGGACCGTTATGACCACTTTGAAACGTCTTAAGAGCTAGGTGATTCTACTCCTGTTCTTTTACCTAAACGTTTTTAGTAGCTAAACCAATGCAACTGTTTAGTAGCTAGCCCAGTGAATAGAGAAGGCGTGGGGTAGCGTGTGCGTGTGTCGCGATAGCCGCCGCGCGGGAACTAAGTGTCGTAAACTGATTTGAAATATCGCGCGAGATAAGCTCAGCGGGGACCTCGCCTGTGCTTTCCGATAGGCCCTATAAATATCACTAATCCAACTAACACGCCGAAAGGTTCAATGTTTGCTGCACTGCAATAAGATTTAAATTTTAATTAAGGTATAACAAAGATAAAGTAGTCGCTCTGTGAGCTGTAGACCACGCGAGTCTGTCTTTGCATAACTCAAAACAGAATAAGTATTCACAACTAGTAATGTGATAAGAACGTGGTTTCAGGTGCTCCATTAATCTCTACCTATTAGTTTAAGGGTCGATTCCACAAGTAGAAATCTAAAAGTGAACAATAAACTGCATTTTGAGGAGCTATTCTGCTTATCACGCTGAAGATCCTTATCAGACGTCTTTAGGAATATCTTTAATCAAAGGAATATTCAAAATATCAATGGACTATCTGCAGAATTTCCTGGTTCATATAAGTACCATGGCAGCACTTCGATCCCTAAAACACTTGAAAAGCATACAATTTTTTTTTACCCCACAACCCTTGAACACGTACATTCGTTTATCTAAACACCCGCCCGGCATGCCACCGAGGGCACATTAATCAATGTTATCTAAATTATTTCAATTTAAATTATTAAAACGAATCAACCATTAATTATGCCTACTATAAATTTGATTAGGCAAAACTATAATTACCTGTGGTCTAATTAAATAACATTAATAATGAAAAACAGGCTTCGTTACAGTTAATTACAGCCGTGTTGGTCGAATGGGGTAGTTTCAATCCGAAGGTCGTGGGTTCGAATCCAGTCGTGCATCAATGGATTTTTCGTTTGGAAAAATTAATATGCACTGTAACACGAGCACGCAAAAACATTGTAAGGAAAAACGAGTTTGTTTTCTAATAGCAACGATGTGGTTGCAACTATATTCATGGTTATCTGTTTATGATGGACTTGTCTGTTATGTAATATAACTTTCTGGTATATAAATGAAAATGAAACTGGAACTGAAACTTGTCACGAAATGCTAATTTCTGCAAAATGTGAGCATGTACCAAATATATAACTCCTTTCTATCCCCTTAGACATCGTTCAACGATCTTAAAGGTAATAGCTGACCAGTCGCCCGCCCGCACCGCATCGCCTTTTCTGCGTTCACTTGTTCCTCCTCTTTTGGATTGCGACGTGGCGATCCGGCAGCGCCAGCATTACGGAGTTGATATAGTGAGCGCTGCTTCATGGAATTCCATACAAAGAATACCGAGGCAATGCGGTGAAGTTCGGGTGCGGTGGCGACTGGTCAGCTATAACTTTTTATGTCTAAAGATCAGAGAAAATGTCTACCGCGCCTTAGAGATACAATTTTGATCATGTTCGTTTTTCGTTTCATTTTGTAATAATGCAAACTAGGCTTCGTTTAATTAAATTAGTAGAGTATTGGGCCGCGTCCGAGGCGTCCCTTCAAAGGTCTATTCATGTCAACCACCTTCAAATGCTGTTTTAGAAACGTGTCCTATTTTATTTCACGCTACGCTTCATAAGGGCGGGTCGCTGAAATATCTCTTTTGGAGGCATTAGTTTGTAGATTTTCTCACGCGAAAACCCTCAGTCGAATTTACCTTTTGATCCTAAAACTATTTTAATCAAGTACGGTTGCAAACTACTAATAAGATTTAGGTTGAATAAATTATGTAGGTTTTTGGTTAGACCCGCTGTTTTTGTTCCAACCTTTTAGCGTGACCAAGCGTAGTTCATGTTAATCATGGACTAAATTAACAACTAAAATATAATTACGTCTTTTCTTCGTAAGACAGAGATGGCAGATTTCCACTTACTAGGATCCTAATGTAAATGGGCGAAATATGGAAATGCAGTATGCAATTGCATAAAATCCGGTCTCTACTCATTGTATTCTTTACACAAACTCGCCGTTCTTTTGTCCAACTCCTTTTTCAAACTATATTTAATTTGGTACATGTTTGTCTAGGTCTTCCCTTTCCAGTTTTCCCGTACACAATAGCATCATACCTAAGATGATTAAACGACTTCCATTCATCCTCTCACACCTACACCTACATATTTCTCAATTCTTCATAACAAACGTTTCGGCGGTAGATGTATGTTTGTTCCTCTATAACTAGACAACCACTGAACCGATTTGGCTGAAATTTTAAACATACATAGATAATGATCTGGAATTATGATGTAAGCTACATTTTATCCCGGAAAAATGAACGGTTCTCGTTGGGTAAAAAAATAGAAGTACACGCGGGCGAAGCCGCGGGCGTCCGCTAGTAAAATCATAAATGCGAAACTTTGTAAGGATGTACGGATGTTTGTTACCCTTTCACGCAAAAACTACATAACGGATTTTAGTAAAATTTGGATAAATAAATAAAAATAAATAAATAAGTAAGTATCACGCGAGCGAAGCCGCGGGTGTAACCTAGTAAGAAAAAATCATAAAGAAAACTTCTACAAAAATCATTGTAAAATAGTTTCTATTATGGTATGATTTTAAGTTCATTTTGGACATTTTAAGCCAAAATATTCCAACAACTTCCTCCTGCCTGTAGACCGGAAATACTCGTAAAGTGAATATACGTCACTCCGACAGCCGCAATGTCATTTCCCGGAAACCAATCGGCACGAATTTCAATGTGCACGTATCTATTGTTAGTAGTAGTTACGCAGCTAGTGGGATGAAAGATCTTGAACTTTGAAGCTTTTGTGGCTTAGTTTACTAGTAAGACATGTGTAAACGTGCAAACTGGATGATCTATCTATAATTGCTTACACTTAACGAGCTAGTACCTGCGATATCGTTTTAGAAATAGGCAAAAGGCTAAAGACATGGTCCATACGTTTGGAGTTTCAAAGCGCATAAAAATATTCCTAACCAAAATATCCATTGACACACGGCTGGAATTCAAACTTACGACGCATGGATTACAAATCAAAGCAGTATACCACTTGGTCCATGCCCAAATACTGAAACGCTACTTAAATATTTGAGACGTACTTTATCTATTTAAGAGCCATTATACAATTTCGCACTCGACAAAATCAGCGCTCGGAGGGACAAAAGTTGCTAAATTCTAACACCCAATGAACAGCGCTCCGTTTCTTAGACTAACCCCGCATCCACACGTTGGGGCCAACGTTGGTCCCAATGCCTCTCACCAACGTGTGGTGCTGACAAAATAGCTTGGCGCCAACGTTGGGGCCAACGTTGGGGCTTGGCCGTGCCGTGTCGGTTTTATCAAAGGAAGTTGGCGCGCCAACGTTGGGGATCCGTCCACACGTTGGCGCTATGCTCAGTCCCGTTTCGACGCGCATCGTGAGCGCACGTGTCGACTGACGAGCGAGAATGTCATCGTATTCCTTATTTATTGTGTTTGTAGAACTATCGGGCTGAAATTTTGCACACTTATAGATTCTTGGTGACAATGAAATATTATGGTATCAACAAGCTGATCTGATGATGGAGTCAAGAGCTGTTCAACAGAACTCCTCAGTAAATAGGCCGATTGAGTTGAAACTCGGCATATTTGTGAAGTTCTGACTACAATGTAATAATATGGTGACAGCGAGCTGATCTGATGATGGAGTCTACTATTTTTTTTTATGTTACGGGAACCGTGCAATTTTTTGGGATAAAAAGTAGCCTATGTCCTATTTCCGGTTATTATCTATCTATATTTTAAATATCACCCATATCGGTTAAGTGGTTGTCGTGTTAGAGAGGAACAAACATACATCCAAACATCCAAACTTTCGCATTTATAATATAGTGTGTTGTGTGAAGTGTGATAGTGACATAATGTGATGTGATTGTGATAAAATTGGTATTCAGTAATGTAAAATCACTTAGAGAAATTTCAATTTCTGTATCGGACGCGCAGACATCGGACGTCTGCACGTTGGCTCTGACGGAACGAGACTGGTGTATCGCCAACGTGTGGATGGTTCACGAAATCTTGGCCCCAACGTTGGGACCAACGTTGGTCCCAACGTATGGAGCCGGCGTAAACGGTTTTGGTAATTTTCATGTGATTGATTTATTTGAGATAGTAAAAATACTTTTTGGGTAGGTACTTAGGTAGGTACCTATAGGTTTAACACAAAACAAAGTCGGGTTAGTTACACTTTGAATACAAATAATTACAAAAAATAAATGTTTGTTTTTTTGTCCCATAAACCATATTGTGCTGATCTGATGGAGTCAGGAGCTTTTCAACAGAACTCTTCAGTAAATAGTCCGATTGAGTTGAAACTTGGATCTCAGCATGTCAGTCAAGTTCCGACTACAATGAAATAATATGGTGACAGCTAGCTCATCTGATGATGGAGTCAGGCCCTGTTCTATGGAACTTTTTAATGATATGGGTATCAAATGACAGGGCTTGATGAGCGCAACACAATGCTGATCTGATGATGGAGCCAGGACCTGCTCCATGGAACTTTTTAATGATATGGGTATCAAATGAAAGGGCTTGATGAGCGCAACACAATGCTGATCTGATGATGGAGTCAGGACCTGTTCCATGGAACTTTTTAATGATATGGGTATCAAATGAAAGGGTTTGATGAGCGAAACACAATTCTGATCTGATGATGGAGTCAGGACCTGCTCCATGGAACTTTTTAATAATATGGGTATCAAATGAAAGGGCTTGATGAGCGCAACACAATGCTGATCTGATGATGGAGTCAGGACCTGTTCCATGGAACTTTTTAATGATATGGGTATCAAATGAAAGGGTTTGATGAGCGAAACACAATTCTGATCTGATGATGGAGTCAGGACCTGCTCCATGGAAATTTTTAATAATATGGGTATCAAATGAAAGGGCTTGATGAGCGCAACACAATGCTGATCTGATGATGGAGTCAGGACCTGTTCCATGGAACTTTTTAATGATATGGGTATCAAATGAAAGGGTTTGATGAGCGAAACACAATTCTGATCTGATGATGGAGTCAGGACCTGCTTCATGGAACTTTTTAATGATATGGGTATCAAATGAAAGGACTTGATGAGCGCAACACAATGCTGATCTAATGATGGAGTCAGGACCTGTTCCATCGAACTTTATAATGATATGGGTATCAAATGAAAGGGTTTAATGAGCAAAACACAATGCTGATCTGATGATGGAATCAGGACCTGTTCCATGGAACTTTATAATGATATGGGTATCAAATGAAAGGGTTTTATGCGCGAAACACAAAGCTGGGTTAGGATTTACTTTTGACTTCGATTTTTGATGTTTGATTTTTCATTTTTAATCTTGATTTTAATTTTAAAATCAAAATCAAGAAATAAAAATCAAAATAAAAATCCGAGATCCGAGAATCGAGAAATGAGAAACAAGAATCAAGAATCACAAATCAAAAATTAAAAAATTGAAAATCAAGAATTAAGAATCCGAGATACAAGATCCGAGAATCGATAATCGAAAATTGAAAATCAAGAATCAAAATCAAGAATCAAGAACCCGATATCCAAGATCCGATAATCAAGAATTGAGACTCGAAAATCGAAAATCAAGAATCCGAGATCCGAGAATAGAGAAACTAAAATTGAAAATCAAGAATCAAGAATCAAAGTGAAAGTCAAAATCAAGAATCAAAGTCAAAGTAAACCCCAACCCAGCTTTGTGTTTCGCTCATCAAGCCCTTTCATTTGATACCCATATCATTGTAAAGTTCCAGGGAACAGGTCCTGAATCCATCATCAGATCAGCATTGTGTTTTGTTCATCAAGCCCTTTCATTTGATGCCCATATTATCATTAAAAGTTCCATGGAACGGGTCATAACTCCATCATCAGATCAGCATTATGTTTTGCTCATCAAGCCCTTTCATTTGATACCCATATGATTAAAAAGTTCCATGAACCAGGTCCTGACTCCATCATCAGATCAGCATTGTGTTTCGCTCATCAAACCCTTTCATTTAATACCCATATCATTAAAAAAATCCATGGAACAGGTCCTGACTCCATTATCAGATCAGCATTGTGTTGCGCTCATCAAGCCCTTTAATTTGATACCCATATCATTAAAGAGTTCCATGGAACAGGTCCTGACTCCATCATCAGATCAGCATTGTGTTGCGCTCATCAAACCCTTTCATTTGATACCCATATTATTAAAATGTTCCATGGAGCAGGTCCTGACTCCATCATCAGATCAGCATTGTGTTTCGCTCATCAAACCCTTTCATTTGATACCCATATCATTAAAAAGTTCCATGGAACAGGTCCTGACTCCATCATCAGATCAGCATTGTGTTGCGCTCATCAAGCTCTTTCATTTGATACCCATATCATTATAAAGTTCGATGGAACAGGTCCTGACTCCATCATCAGATCAGCATTGTGTTTCGGTCATCAAGCCCTTTCATTTGATACCCATATCATTAAAAAGTTCTAGGGAACAGGTCCTGACTCCATCATCAGATCAGCATTGTGTTGCGCTCATCAAGCCCTTTAATTTGATACCCATATCATTAAAAAGTTCCATGGAACAGGTCCTGACTCCATCATCAGATCAGCATTGTGTTTTGCTCATTAAACCCTTTCATTTGATACCCATATCATTAAAAAGTTCCATGGAACAGGTCCTGACTCCATCATCAGATCAGCATTGTGTTGCGCTCATCAAGCTCTTTCATTTGATACCCATATCATTATAAAGTTCGATGGAACAGGTCCTGACTCCATCATCAGATCAGCATTGTGTTTCGGTCATCAAGCCCTTTCATTTGATACCCATATCATTAAAAATATCCAGGGAACAGGTCCTGACTCCATCATCAGATCAGCATTGTGTTGCGCTCATCAAGCCCTTTAATTTGATACCCATATCATTAAAAAGTTCCATGGAACAGGTCCTGACTCCATCATCAGATCAGCATTGTGTTGCGCTCATCAAGCCCTTTCATTTGATACCCATATTATTAAAAAGTTCCATGAAGCAGGTCCTGACTCCATCATCAGATCAGAATTGTGTTTCGCTCATCAAACCCTTTCATTTGATACCCATATTATTAAAAAGTTCCATGGAACAGGTCCTGACTCCATCATCAGATCAGCATTGTGTTTCGCTCATCAAACCCTTTCATTTGATACCCATATCATTAAATAGTTCCATGGAACAGGTCCTGACTCCATCATCAGATCAGCATTGTGTTGCGCTCATCAAGCTCTTTCATTTGATACCCATATCATTAAAAAGTTCCAGGGAACAGGTCCTGACTCCATCATCAGATCAGCATTGTGTTGCGCTCATCAAGCTCTGTCATTTGATACCCATATCATTAAAAAGTTCCAGGGAACAGGTCCTGACTCCATCATCAGATCAGCATTGTGTTGCGCTCATCAAGCCCTTTCATTTGATACCCATATCATTATAAAATTCCATGGAACAGGTCCTGACTCCATCATCAGATCAGCTCGCTGTCACCCTATTATTACATTATTAGTTACACAACAATTCAGATCATTATTCTGCTTTAACGGCCTTTTTAGCCCCGCAGAAAATATTTAAAAATAGGTAATTAATAACTTAGCAACCAATGTATCAAACGCTCCTATTTCGCTATATTCTTCGTAGCCGGCGACGTGCTTTGCGAGTCGACTCAGTGCGAGCTCCGGGATGCAAAGCGATACGTCCACCCCCTAGAAGCGCTCGGCGCGGTCTGCTTGCGTCGAGTAGATAGGGTAGTAGATACGACGCGTTTTAGGTTGTTTTAAAAGATTTTTCATTGCCAATTTTTCAATCTTTTTGCATTTTTTTTTTCAGAAAAGGATTGATTTTGAACTAAAGTTTATTTCTGTTTTGTTAATTTTACGAACAAGAGTTCTAAGTCAGTTCTAAGTAGCCAAAATCAAAAGCAATTCTTTGGCCGTTTTCTCGAAATTTCGACTAAGTTAAAGATTTTTTTACTCAAAAACTAAATAAAGGTAGTAAAAAGTGATCCATTTAATAGTTTGGTTGACTATCACAGCAAAACATCGTAATTTTTTTATACCATTTGGACGTCAAAATGATTCGTAAATATGGTGATTTCTAAACCTCTTACAGCAAAAATTCACAAAACAGTCGCCGGTTTGAGGTCGATTAATCAAAAAGAAATAATAAAAATACAAAAGTAGCTCATTTAATAGTACAAAATTGAAATGATATTTCATGCTGTGCCATAATTTTTTTATAAATACAGTGTTTTCATTGAAAAATCCTGCCCCAAAACATCACGTAAATCAGAAAATTTTGTATAATGCCTCTTAAGGCGTTCTTACTCTACACAATCGTATACAAAAATGACAGTTAATGACACGTAATGTCAATGATAAGCACCATTCAAACTAAGAAGCGGTTCAGGTGTAAATGAATAAACATCATCATCATCATCCACAGCCCGATTTTACACACTGCTGGGTATAGGCCTCCCTAAGTTTGTGCCATCCACCACGATCCTGTGCTAGCCGCATCCACTGACGCCCCGCGACTAAACATACAAGGCCTTACTTATGAAAGATGTTTAAAGTTGAACACTTGTTATACAACGTCCTGTCTTTATTTGTGGATAGTGACAAACAGAGACTGGACGTTGTTTAACCAGTGTTCAACTTTAAACATCTTTCATAAGTAAGGGGGACTATTTGTAAAATAACCTTTTGTTAAAATTATTTATTCAACGACAGCTGTTGTAAAGTCATACAGTGTAACAAAATTATTCCAATTACGACAAATCAGGAACCAGGATCAATACCCTTTGAGCGCGAATCACGATGCATAAATATTGGAGCAGCTACGAAGAATCGAATAAAACATTTGGTTGTTGGCTCCGTAATTTGGCGCGTGACGTCACGATGGCCCCTTACAATGCTTACAGATATTATTCTATTGGGAAACTTGGAAATGTAGCTTTTGAGTGTCGTGTGTCTGATAAAAGTTTTTAATGTTTGAATCATTGAAAGAATGAATGAATAATGAACACTTTATTGTACACAAATAAAAGTAAAATATAAAAACAGAATTAGTACAATGGGCGGCCTTATCGCTGAGAGCGATTTCTTCCAGGCAACCTTTGGATGGAAAAATTAAAAGAAGCTGTAGAGGAAGTTTCAGTTTAAAATCTTTGTGGTAGTTGTGGAACATTTTTAGTAATTTCTAGGATTGTTCACCTGAGATTCTATAAGTAATCAATAGTAGGTAGATACTTCTGTTATAAAATCTTCAAAAAAAAATCTTTGAAATGGAAAAAAAGCCCTAATTATCTTCTTCGCTGAGATTACGGACATGTTCAATTCCTTTATAAATTCCCATCTCATTTAATATTTTTGATTCACAATACTTTTTCAAAAAGATTCTGGATTTTTATCGGATGACAAAACCTTGTCAAAACCCATAGAATAGTGTTTTCAAATGGTACGCTTGATGAGACTAAGATCGGATAAGAAAATTAAGGAGGTAAAGTGTAAAGTGAGTGTTGGGTCGCGTGCCCACTGGCTGACATAATGACGTCACAGCGTGCGCCTAAGCGCTCGGTCCCTCGCTCGGACGGACATTAGGCTGCGTTTCCACCAGAGATGTGCGAGGATGCGTTACGAGAAATGTGTTTGTAAAGAACCAATAGAATCGCTTCATTTACCTTGCCTTGGTCAGCACAGCTCTGGTGGAAACGGCTCAGCAGAGCTAGATTTTTGCGCATACAAAACAAGCGAGGGATGTGTGCGAGGGATGTGTTGCAAGGAATGTGTTGCGAGGAATGTGTTGCGACTCGCGAGTAATGTATTACGAGGAACGCACCCCCGTCGACACATTTCACAGTTTCGCAACGCATCCTCGCACCACACATTAATGCACATTTTCACAGCTCCGCTGCACATCCTCGCACGTCACATTTCCATCGCACATCTCTGGTGGAAACGCAGCCTTATGCTCGGAGTAATCGCAACTAACCGAGCTTGCATTTTTTGCTTTCACTTAGTTGTGACTTGAAAACTTATTCTACTTATGCTAGCTTTACTTTCTTTTAGACGTGCTGAATTAACATTTCATTTCCATTTGCTTAAGCTGCTTAAATTTTATTTTATTTTAGTATATAAAATTTTTATATTTAATATACTTAGAGGTTTGTACCTCTATATACCTCTATGCTTTCGTAAGATCTTAGTTAAAAGAAAGACTAGGTACTTTTTGAATGGTTTTGTCATCAACTTTGTGATATCTTCACTAAGATGTATAAGTATTGAAAAGTCATCACAATTTAGGTATATTTAAAACTGTCACAGCAATAACAAGGAATATCATTTTGTTTTGAAACCGATAAGAATATTAGGATACATTTAAATATTAGTTTTAGTGGAAATTGTATAAGAATGTATTATGACCTTATTTCAGATGTTTTACCGATACATTATGTAAGTGGTATTACGAACTGAACGCTTCCGTGCTTCGGAGGGCACGTTAAATTGTCGGTCCCGGCTTTTAAGTCGTTAAGCCATGACGGAGGCCTTTAGGCGGCCTAAAAATTCTGTCACCAGATTTGACCATTTGCTCATACGAACTTACTTACCCACTTACCGATACAGACCGATATGACTTCTCATTGGTTCCTGATAATCTACCCTAAAAATGTCTCAATCACATAATTACATAACACTAAACATAAATGGCGCTCATTAGGGGAGGCCTATGTCCAGCAGTGGACTGCTATAGGCTGATGATGATGATGATGATTATGATGAAACATAAATACCGGTTATGGTATTGCGATTCACGCTTTTGGTAAGCGTCCACAGGCCCGCGGACGGATCGCATCAAGCGGATTATCTGTGTAATGCGATGCGTACGATGCGGACATGTGGACGCACTTATATGAGTTTCTATACAAATAATACTACGATCCGTTGCGTGCGATGCGTCCGAAGCGTACGATACCGACATGTGGACGCTTACCATAAAAGCATTTATAAGCTCTTCAACAAAAGTAGAACATAGTTGTTTACAAGTCCGCTCCACTGTGTTTACATTCGAACCTTTTACGTGTAAGGTGAGTACACTAAGTAGTGGAGTTAGTTTAACTGCTCCATCTGGCTGACGGGTTAACAGTTGTATGTTAATTGCCTTGTTAGCTTGTGATGCGCTTGAGAGCGTTTTTACGAGCCGTGATGAGTGCTCACAATCTCGTAAAGTGCACCACACACACAGCAGATGATATATCTTATGAAATATAAATCTTGACAGATCGCACCAAATATATTTTGTAATTTATTTTCGCTATGTGTGGTCCTCCACACAATTTGTATGAGCGCGATCTCAAGATTTATATTTCACTAGTGAACGCCCGCGACTTCGCCCGCGTGGACTACTATTTTTTATTCCACGGGAACCATACATTTTTCCGGGATGAAAAGTAGCCTATGTGTTATTCCAAACCCTAAACTATCTATATTCCAAATTTCATCAAAATCGGTTTAGTAGTTATGGGGATACGTGGTAACAAACACACACACGGACAATACATTCGCCTTTATAGTATTAGTGGGATAAGATATATTATCTGCTGTATGTGTGATGCCCTTTACATTTATGATGTTTATGCGACACGTAGATCAATCTTCTTTCAAGTAATTTAAAGCTTTTCAGGATGATTATGTCTATATGTCTATAGATATTTTTTTTGCGATGATGACGCAAGAAAAAGGTGTTTAAACTATAAACTACATATAGTTTGCGCTCTTAAGGCGGCGGTTCACGAGACCGAGACCAGCAGGCTTGTTTAACTTGTTTTTAATCTCAAATTGGTCTTAAACTGTCAAAACGATCGCGTACGTATCTTTTGTCTCGCTCGGTCTAGTATGCAGTTAGTATGCAGTGTGCAGCTTTTAAACAATCCATATGCAAAGTGTGTTTGTTTGTTTGTCCTGCTTTCACATCAAAACAGAGAGACGGATTGACATGAATTTTTGTGTGGAGATAGTTGGAGGGCTGGAGAGAGACAAAGGCTACTTTTTATCCCGAAAAAAATGCATGTTTTAGAGATTGAGACTAATTCTGATATTTACTTCAAAAACATTGTGAGCTACTTCGTATAAAATCATTCGACCCATCTCTGACTTCAAATTAAATAACTCACCAAAAACACTATAACTGAATGAAAACATTCAGGAAACCTAAATAAGCATATCATTTATATAACATTTATCTCTCTCACGAGCCTGCGCCGACATCCAGGTAGTTAACAATAACACTCGTGTGGATTTATTCAACACATTGTAAAAGTTATGGGTTGAAAGGGTTGAACTGGGTTGAAACAAGATTGAATCAACAGAGGCTGCTCGTAATTAGTACCGTTAGCACTATTCTGTGAGCTTTCCAACAAAATTGTAGAATTTTAGAATTAGATGAGGGTGCAGCCTTAAAATAGTATTGAGAAACTAAAGCAGTGAAATGAAGTCTGAAATAGACGGCTTTAAAATTCAGAGCCTTTTTGTTCTTCGCTAATTCAGGATAGCTCCTTCGCAAAAGTAGTAAAAAAAACAAATAATTTGACTTTAGGCAAAGTTAAGTCAAATTATTTGACATTTAAACTTTTTTTCGGCTTAAAACTTAGGCCTTTACATCTTTACTAGATGATTTAAACAGTGTCAGGAGGCAATCTTTAGCTACACTTTACGGGACACTGTGGTGTCTGGAACATTGTTTGAGATGGTGTAGGCTTGCCCAGCACCTAAACCATCCTCTCAGCCGTAGTTTCTTAGTTTTAAAGCTCAATTCACTTAGTAACAAAAAAACTTAAGTCTAAAAAACTTTCTATCAATCAAAGCAAAACGTCAACTATTTTGTTTTGTTTCATAATCTACTAATGACCAATGAGGTTTGGTTTCTCTGTTGTTATGACGTTTTCAAACAAATTACCAATAAGGTATTGCAAATTACTGTCATTTTGGAGAACGAAACAAAACGCAGGGGCAATGATATCGGAATGGCTGACGTTTTAAAATAGAGGAGTTGGGGCCAATGTCTTGATTTCGCCAGAAACTGATACTATGGGTACTGATGAGCATAGAACTTTTAGAGTCACGTTCCGAGCGAGTCGGCCAGGCGGGGGCGGAGGCGGCGGCGGCGGAGGCGGCGGCGGCGGCGGCGGCGCCGGCGGTCGGCTTGCCACTCGACTGCACCCGATTGAATAGTGTACCATCACTGCTTTCATAATTCACATGAGAGCGAGCTATGTAGGAGTAAAGTAAACTATGAATGTGTACATCACTAGTGGCTACTAGCCATTTTCATTTTCAATGAAGAATTACCTAAGTGTGGTTTCATACTTAAAAAAAAAAAAAAGTTATAGAATTAGCTAAAGCGACATCTCCTCGTCATTTGATTCTGAATGTAACTTCGTACAATGAGCATGAGTTCACTAAGTGTTTCCTGTAGATAGCGCTAGTCGGGACTTTTTTTTTTTTTTTTTTTTTTTTTTTATTTTTTTATTTGGTTCACAAATCGAAAAAAACACTTAACATGACTAAAACTAGATTATCTTAAAAATACAAACTGGTGCCTTTCCTTAAAACAGTGAACACTGCATGCATATGAAACGGACGTAAAAAGACAATAAAGAAAGAATAAACTAAAAATTTGATCAAAAATAATTGAGTACTTAAAAGAAAAAAGGAAGTTTACCTATTTAAACAAAAAAAAGAAAAATTAATCTACTAAAATTTCAAAACAGGCTTTCTTAGCGGAGGCCAAAGAAACAAAAAATATGTCAAGTGACGCTCTGATCCCATTACAATATGAGGACATTCGATATAAAGGAGAGTGTTGTCCTACATTAGTTCTACTATTGGGTAGCTTAAAACATTTCCTGTTTATTAACCGACTACCTGCTCGAGGAACCGCAAAACTGACATGCGCTAACAACTGAGGACTGTCCACCAAACCATTTATTAATTTATACATGAATAAGATGTCAGAGGTCTTACGACGGACACTAAGAGACTTCATTTTATAAAAATTCATTCTAAGGCGATAAGAAGGCAGTTTTTTACAATTATTATTTGCGTATGACAGATGATATAAGAATTTCTTTTGTATACGTTCTATTCTCTCTGCATGTACAACGTACCCAGGAGACCAAACACAGCTGTTGAATTCTAGAACACTTCGCACTATACAATTGTAGATAGGTATCATAACTGTTGGGTCTTTAAAAGTTTTAATTTGTCTCGAAATAAAGCCTGTTAGCCGTGATGCCTTTTTAATAGTTTTATCAATATGTTCACGAAAATTTAAAGAGCTATCTATTGTCACTCCCAGGTCCCTTATACTTTGTACCTCTTTTAGTTGAGTGCCCCTAATCAGATAAGTAGCGGAGAGAGGATATATTTTTTTTGTAAATTTAATGTGAAAGCATTTGTTCGCATTCAAGACCATTCTGTTATCAATGCACCAAAGATCAACTTTATCCAAGTCTCTTTGTAAAGCTTCGATCTCAACGTTACATTTAACCTTCTTATAAATCTTTAAGTCATCTGCATACATTTTAAAGTCACATGTTAGCTCATAAGCAAGGTCATTTATAAAAATCACAAAAAATAATGGCCCCAAGTGCGACCCTTGGGGTACTCCACATGGTATCTTTTTTGATCGGGATGTGTATCCTCGAACTTTTACAAGTTGTGACCGATTTTTCAAGTATGATTCGCACCATCGAAGCAGTGATCCATGGATACCCATACCCGAAATCTTCCTCAACAGCAAAGAGTGGTCAATCAGATCAAAAGCTTTACTGAAATCCGTATAAACAGCATGGGTCTCTCCTCCATCATCTATGACTTGAGCAATATCGTTAACGAATCCAACCAAATTAGTTGTAGTAGATTTCTTAGGTAGAAAACCATGCTGCTCTGGATGAAGTTTTTCTCTAACATGCCAATAAATTTTCTCCCGAACTATAGATTCAAAAACTTTGCCAAGCGCCGGGAGAATGGACACAGGGCGGTAGTTGGATGCGAGATTAACATCACCATTCTTGTGTATAGGAGTCAATCGAGCCTTCTTCCACAATGCGGGAAAGCACCCGTCAACGAGAGATTTATTGTATAAATAACACAAGGGACCAGATAAACTTTCCGCGCATCTTTTAAGAAATATATTTGGAATATCATCCAACCCCGCACCTTTGTTCTGGTCTAACTTTTTGAGAGCTACAAGTATTTCAGACTCTTTCAAGCATAGAGTACCTAGGGAGGAGGAACAATCTTCAAAATTGGATTTCAGAATTACTTGACTTGTGGAAGCATTATTTAGCATGTTGCTCGTGTTGTACACTGATTGAAAGTAATCTGAGAAAAGCTCACAAACTTCCTGTCCACCATTAGCTGCAGTGTTATCCAAGACTAGTTGGTTAGGTATTGAACCACTATTTCTTTTTAAATTGTTCACGTAAGACCAAATATGTTTTGGGTGTGTGCGCATTGTATCAGCAGCCGATTCTTTGAACTTACTAAAACATTCTTTAACCATATTTTCATACCTTGACCTCAGAATCTCCACCGCCTCTTTATCCCTCGGATTAGAGTAAAGTTTAAATCTTCTGTGATATTTTAGTTTCTCTTTAGAACACTTGATTAGGGATGAGCTAAACCATACTGGATATCGCTCACTCTGGGGTCTTACACGAGGTGTATGTTTCTCTACAATGGGCATAATAGTGGAATAGAAAGTTTCTACCATTTCATCAATGCCTATATCATTTTCCCATATGCGTTTCCATTCTAATTCTAGTAGTTCCTCATTGATCTCCTTATAGTTGGCTTTACTAAACTTTAAAATTGGTGTTCTGTCGTGTTTTAGCATGCTTGGCCCTTTGGGTTGTAAGAAAACGATTTCAAGTGCAGGATGAGGGGAGTCTAATCGCGATAGAGGTACTAACCTTTCAGTGACAGTTATTGATTTCGGAGTGTCTGTTAGGACTAGGTCCAAAACACGACCCAGTTGATTTTTAAAGTGATTACATTGGTACAAGTTATTAAAAGCCATTTCGTCTAGAAATGTATTCTCTTCCCTAGTATAATTTTTGTCCGTTGCATTATTGGGCAAACAAGCATAGATGGATGAACTATATTCCCAACCTACATTTGTCATGTTAAAATCACCAATAACAACTGTAGAGCCTTTTTTTAAGTTACTACTAATTCTTTTTGTTAAACTAGACAGTAATGTGCCAAGATAATCTTGCTGAACGGGGGGAGGAACGTAAACCGCACATATGTTCAAACATTGGTTGTTGCCAATTCTAATAGTGATCCACAGGTCCTCACACTCAGAGTCCCACGTACGTCGACGAATTACTTCAATTTTTTTGCTAACAGCCACTAAAATACCACCGCCGTCCTTTTTATGATTACTCGAAATAGTACAGTCCCGATCCCGTCTGAATATATTGTATCTATCATCCAGTACCTCATGATCAAAAACAGTGGAATTTAAATTAGATTCCGTCATCACTATCACATCGTATTGGGTTTGTAACACTTTTAAATAAACGTCATTAAGTTTCGTTCTTAGGCCTCTTACATTTTGATAGTAGATAGTTAGAATGTTTGTCTCTCCTTAAAAACTAAATTTATTGGTACCTAAAAACTAACACGACTAAACACGAAACGCAGACTACAAGCCGGCAAGCGCGTCCTCGTTGCTGATCAGCAGTGATTTCGAGTTCGCGTTCTTGCGGACGAAGATCTTGCCGTTCCGGACCCACAAGAATTCGTAGTGCTTCTCCTTGACAGCGACACGCGCCGCCGCATGCAGCTTCTTGTTTGCCGGCGACAGGTGCTCAGCGACATATACCGGCTGCTTAGGACCCGTAAGGCCAAGATGCCCCGAGTGCAATTTGTCTCTACTATTCGTTCTGTTGAACTTTTTCACCGCTACCAGTATCTCGTCGCGAACACGAGGACTGGCCAGCTTTGCTACTATTGCTCGTGGCCTGGTAGACTGTTGATTCAATTTAGGCACTCGATGGAAGTCGAGAACTTCGGTATCTTCGATTTCTCTTGAGACGACTTTTCCCAGCTGCTTGATCGTGGTCAGTAAATTCTCAGTTTTGTTTTCCGGGACGCACTGGATCTCGATATTACATCCCCTGGACTGCTGCTCGATGTTGTTGAGCTGAGTATTGATGACGCAGATCTGTGCCCGAAGTGTTTCGTTCTCTGATTTCAAAACGTCAATTATCTTGGATTTTTCGCTCACTTGGCTGCTCAAATCCTCAAACTGAGAGTTTATGTAATTTATGCTAGCCTTTATATCCTCAAACTCTTTATGTATGGCTTTATTTTCAGACGTTATTTGTCTTCTCAACTCAGCTGTCGCTTCCTTTAATTTCTCTTCGAAATAAGCTTTCAACTCGTTCACGACCGAACCACTGATGCTACCTGGTTCGGCAGGCGGGCTACTTGGGTTTAGTTGTTTTACAGGTGTGTTAGAGTTATCACTCCTTTTTTCTAAGTTCTTGCAATCCGGACACTTCCAGTTCAACTTCGTGTGTTTAGACTCTTTGCTAAAGTTTTCTGTTGTTAATCCCAAGCACTGATAATGGTACTGCCCAGCGCATAAACAGCAAGTTTTAGTTTCCGTTGATTTTGTAACTTTATTACAGGCCTTACACTTCATGGTGACTTCTGTTTATAGGCATAAACATGTATGTTGTAGTCTCTGAGAGTGTTGATCTAGGTCAGTTATTTCTTGACAAGCGTTGTGGGTAGTTTGATATTCATGCAGGGATTAGCTACGTATTATTTCGCTAATTGTATCACTTTACAGGCACTAAATAGTATGACAATACCTTAAATGTTCGGGGAAAATAGTCCAAAATCCAAATACAAATAGTTCACTTCACAGAGATGATTTTAGACGCAGTTATGATTTTTTTTTCGGAGCAAAAAATTAACACGTCCGTTTGTTGTTTTATAATATTTTAACATGCACTTCAACCGATATACTAAGCTTATCAAGATTTTCGATCCGTCGATTATGGATTCTGTGGCCGAGTTGGTAAAGGCACTCCGGCTTAAGGAGGATCGCTTGTGTCATTGCGGGTTCGAATCCCGTCGGAATCGCAAATTTTGATAAGATTTTTCATTTTCAATGTATAGTGTCTACTAACGATTTCAACAAGCTAATTCCAATTAGATAAATGTTGCTAAAATCAACACTCTACAAACTCTAATTCCGAGATCGCATGTTTTAGAAACAAAACCGAAGCATGTTTTAGAAAACAACAAAAACGAAGCGTGTTTTAGCAAGAACAACAAAACTGTGAGCGAGCACACGTCGTTAGCTTTTTGCTTTTAAACATCAAGTCTTAATAACAAGCTGGTTCGCGTTTACATTGCAATTTGAGGCCTCGCGTACTGTAGGTACTGGCCTGCAATTACACATACAACTACAAACTGTTTCGTCTCAAGCTTGAAATAACTATGGAATATGCACATCATCATTTTAACATCTAGTAGGTATAACATCTATAGGTTTCTCTTGGCTCTCGCCTCGGTCAAACAATATTTAACATACATACATACATACATAAACTCACGCCTGTATCCCATCATTGGGGTAGGCAGAGACCACAGATCACCACTTGCTACGATCCTGACACACTTCTTTCGCTTCATTCACTCTCATTACATTCTTCATGCAAGCTCGTCGGTTTAGGGTACTCTTGACCTGGCCTTTTTCCAATAATTCGCCAATTTGGTCTAGGAATGTGCGCCTAGGCCTTCCCTTTCCGACGGTCCCATTCACACTTGCCTTATGGACCTGTTTTGTCAATCTACTTTCATTCATCCTCTCAACATGACCGAACCATCTTAGCATACCCTTCTCAATTCTCATCACTACATCTTCTTTCACTCCACAACGCTCTCTTATCACACTGTTTCTCATTCGATCTCTCAAAGTCACCCCACACATACTTCGCAACGCACGCATTTCTACTGCATTCACTCTACTTTGTAGTGTACAATATTTAATAGTGTTGATTTTTAAATTTTTATAGTGTTAAACCACACTTAGGTACACATTACATTTGAAAATGAAAAATCTTATCAAAATTTTCAATTCCGACGGGATTTGAACCCGCAATGATACAAGCGATACTTCTTCAATTGCAAGTTTGTTCTATAAAAGTGTTTTCAAAGCATTCCAACCCTTGTATATTTGAAGTTACTGAAATAAACATTTTTTATATTTTTTTTTTCATTTTTAACCGACTTCGAAAAAAAGGAGGAGGTTCTCAGTTCGTCGGAATCTTTTTTTTTTTTTTTTTTATGTATGTTCACCGATTACTCGAAGACGCCTCGACCGATTTCAAAAATTCTTTTTTTGTTTGAAAGGTTTGTACACTTTCCAATTGGTCCTTTTGGTCATCAGGTCAGGATCTTGGAGAAATCGAGGTAACTCTTCAAATTTTATAGGCACACTTGAAGCGATTAGGGTATTTTTTTAAAGCTTTATAGGTTATCGGTGACAATGCAATATTATGGTAACATTGAGCTGATCTGATGATGGAGTCAGGAGCTGTTCAACGGAACTCCTCAGTAAATAGGCCGATTGAGTTGAAACTCGGCACGTATGTCAAGTTTCAACTAAAATGTAATAATATGGTCACAACGAGCTGATCTGGGGATGGAGTCAGGAGCTGTTCAACAGAACTCCTCAGTAAATAGTCTGATTGAGTTGAAACTTGGAACTCAGCATGTCGGTTAAGTTCCGACTATAATGTAATAATATGGTGACAGCTAGCTGATCTGATGATGGAGTCAGGACCTGTCCAATGGAACTTCTCAGGGAATAACAGTGGAACATCCATGTTTGGGCTCATTTTAATTAGCGCACCCTTAGCCTTACCCAATAACAGTTTGTATTGAAGTCGGTTTTTTAAAATTTTTAATTTAGCCACTTGTTCATTCGACAAGATTGAAAATTAGTTAATAAGTTACACCTATTGGTTACAATTAGATAAATTGACAAAAAAAAAAATATTACAAGAAATATTTTAAAATAAAATAAATAAATAAATATTGCTGGACATTTCACACAGCATCATGTAGTCCCAAGCTAAGCAGAGCTTGTGTTATGGCAACCACATGACTGATATACTACTTATATACATTTTTTTTTTGTATATAGGTACATACATTTTCAATTGACAATGAAATGAAGTGGCATCAAATAGTTATCAATTTCAACAAATAGTACATTACGTCGGGCTAGTTATTACTAGAAACGGCGCGGCTAGGTCATACTTTAATAACCGCGTTATTTCGCATAATTCTAACATTTTATTTGCCTTCATAAAGTCCGTAATTTGGAACACGCGTTTTATTAAAAAAATCTCGCGCATTGTGCGCCACGCGGGCGGAAACAGTCGCTTTCATGAAAGAAACTAGTTGTTTTCCATGAATGAACTTCTGTGGATTAGTTTGAAAGCTCAACTTTGATAAATAGCACTCTTTTTGTGCAAACTTATACACCAGTTCGGTATGATCACAGAATAAATGAGTAGGTACAGAAGCCTGACTTCGCGAAAACATTTATTTAAATAGCGACTCTTGCTGCAACGCAACAAAGTGCAATTCAGTTCGCGTAAGCGCTCATTGCGTAACGCAATATTCACCTAAACAAATCCTCTCTTTCTAACGCATAATTCTGTCACTGTCTGGCGTGGAGTGACGCGGAAGGATTGTCGAGTTGTCGCGTGATAGGTATTACGCGCGACGCGGCTAGCGTGCGAGCCGACTGGCAAGTGGGAACCCTACCTGCCAAGGCCCGCTCAGGCGGGCCCACGGCCCGCCAATGTACTTGTAGCTTTGTACTTAGAGTGCGGAGTGCGTCTTCTGTACCTATTCTGTAGTATGGTAAAGAGTAATGTTCTAAATAATGGGCTATTAGCGTGCGTCGGAAACTTTTTAATTTGAATTGACGTCTGGCGGAGTCGCTATTGACTCGACAGCTCTTAAACTAGTGCTATTCGATCATTTAATGATTAGTTTTATACAAGTTCAAACTAAACTATGATAATAAACGCTTAAGTTTTATTAATTTATGCTAATTCGTTTGAAATCCAATCGTTTTCTCAAAGTTAGTTGAAACGAAGAGGTGAGCAGAGGATGGGACGGGGCTAATTACCCGACTGCGCAAAGCAAAGGAAGGGTAATGTGTTTATCAGTCTATGTATGTATGTTTACCCGACTGCGCAAAGCAAAGGAAGGGTAATGTGTTTATCAGTCTATGTATGTATGTTTGGATGTTTCTATGTGGCACTCTAGAGGCCAAACGCGTGGACCGATTTTGATAATTCTTACGTCAATCGATTCGTCTCAACCTTGGAAGTGCTACTAAAGACATGACAGTAAACAAAATTCACCAGTGCCACAACCAGACGCCATATTGTCAAAATTAAAAAAACCAAAATCGTCACACTATATCAAGTGGGGTATCGTTGAATAGGTATTTCAAAATCAACTTTAGGTTTCTTTTACCATTTTTCATTTTAAGTAATAGTTTAGGAAAAATAACGGTTTAAAGTTGATTAATAATAATTCTCGCTATGGATGTTTCTATGTGGCACTCTAGAGGCCAAACGCGTGGACCGATTTTGATGATTCTTACGTCAATCGATTTGTCTCAACCTTGGGAGTGTCACTAAAGATATGACAGTAATCAAAATTCACCAGGGCTACAACCAGACGCCATATTGTAAAATTAAAGGAATCAAAATCGTCACACTATCAAGTGGGGTATCGTTGAATAGGTATTTTAAAATCAACTTTATCATTTCATTAGAAATGAAAAATCTTACCAAAATTTTCAATTCCGGTAAGGCACTCCGGCTTAAGGAGGATCGTTTGTATCATTGCGGGTTCGAATCCCGTCGGAATTGAAAATTTTGGTAAGATTTTTCATTTTTAAATGTGAGAGTAGTATGTTAGACCTAAAATAATTGTAGAGATCAATCCCCCGCGGCTCAAGTGTCGAGTCCCGCACTCTTCATCATTACATTACATTCGTGTGCAAAACCTTTTTAAAAATTTCGAGTATTTTCGAGCTCACGTGAAAGAGAATCATTTGCTTATTCGGCTTTCCATTTATCTTTTATTTTGAATAAGTAATGAAAGTTAAACCAATTCGACTACGCAATCTGTTAGGATCGGTTGAAAATCTTGATAGGACCAAATCTATCGATTAAAGCATCGATGAGCTACACTGAAACAATTTCAAAGATTGTTATTTTTTTCATAATTATGGTGATGGCGAGCATGGCAAAGAATACACTTAGCATTCTATTAAGCGGCGATAAGCTAGCAACGTGTCGCGGAATGTTAACTAAATGAAAATAAAAAAAACATACAGTCGACTTGATAACCTCCTCTTTTTTTAAGTAGGCTAAAAATGTGTGTTTGGTCTAGCTTCCGACTACCTCTGTTGAACATCACAAAAGTATCGGTAGTGGAAAGAGCGAGATTACAGTGAGACATGATTGCGAGTTTAAATCCCGTGACACTTGACACTTCGCATTTAAAATTTTATAGATCTCGCGTGTGTTATCATTATCACAATAAAAAAATCTATGGAATGAAATGGAATATGGTCACGACTGTATCCCTAAGGTGCGGTAGATATTCTCTCAGATTTTTGTAGACATTTTAAGATCCTTTGAAGATGTCTAAGTCTAAGGGCGTCGTCAGAGGTATGTCCAAATAGGTACAATATTTTTGATACATGCCCACCTGAGTAGTCGGAAACGTGTTTTTTTTTGTTTTTATAAGAAAAAATATTAAGGTTTCAAGGTGCAATCCAAATTGTATTTCTGTAATTTCTTTGTAAAATAAATAAATAAAAAAAAAGATACCAAGAGTTTTACAGATCTCTGAACCCCTACAATGGGCACTTAAAATTTCAAAGCAAAAATAATTCAGCTAGAAATTTAATAAGAAGCTCGTCTCGACCCAAGGTCGTATCGAGAGGTTATTGAGTGTGCTCTAATTTATTTACCCGAGCACCTGTCGTTGAGTTCTGGCAAGTGCGAGTTGTGCTCTTTGTCAGGGTCCCCTCCGAGGGAGGGAGAGGGACGGAGGAAGGAGTGGCGAGACGTGACTTCGATAAAATTATTCCAACAACCCGCTTATACATTTTAAACGAGGATGAGGGGAGATTGCGTATGGGAACAATTACAATTATTCTTTGATTATATTCAGGGGATTTCGTAGGTGAAATAATGAGAAAATATTTTTTTTAAATAAAAAACAGATTTTCCGTAAAGTTGGTTAACGGATGATAATTTTACGTGTTAACGTCATAAGAAAACATTGATGAAAAATTCCATACTTTTATGAATTGCCGAACGCTTGTTGCACGCTTGGCTCAGCAGAACGTGACACTTTTTCGTGCGTGCGTTCATCGATTTATAAGACGTCAACACGTCAAACAAAATTTATTTTGGTTATTTTAGTAGGTGACCTATGCTTACATTAAACAGGGCGCTGCATTGCCTGGGATAATATTGAAATGGAGTAGACCTCAGTTTAATCAGCTATCAAGACATAGTCAATGCTTTTGAAGCTGACTAAGCCACGGGTTTCTTCGAGTTAATGTTTTTTGTAAATTTATTTTTTAATAAGCTCGCTAAGTTTTACAGAATTACTTTCTAGAAAACAAACTGTGTAAAATATCGATTTTCTTACATAACTTTTATTATCTTACAAATTCTACTAATTTGAGCTGTATTGCATCATGATTACTCCACCTGACAGTGGCCCTTATCTTATTCATATAACATAGGTACATACATTTACCACAATTGAACATGGCTTTGTATCCGTGGATTATCAGAAACATCACCCGCCGTCAATTCCCTTTGGCAAGCCGAGGCGAGCCGAAGTGATTCCAAACTCCGCAATCATCAAATTTTGGAGCCGATACGAGTAATACTCGAGGAAGATGAAAGGAGCGCGTAATGAGATTAATAACGGATCCTCTTCTGTACAGTGATTGGAGTGTGCTGTGATTGCTTACATTCGGGATGAAAGCCAAGTGCGAGTCTGACACCCGTGCACTGAGGGTTCCGGTTACATTAATAAATTACGCGAAAAAATCCCGTGTCCATAAAAGTTTCAATATACATTAGTTTGATTTGGGAGCTTAACTTTGTAGTTGAAGATGTTTTTTTTTTTTCAGACATTCCACAAATGTAAGATTGTATTTTTTTTATATTATCGGGCCTTAAACGCATAATTGAAATAATAAACACTATTTTTATAAATTTACAATTTATTTAACTAGAACTTAGTCTAGCCTTGCTAATTGTAGTCGGGTTTTGATTTACTTGCAAATGTCAAAATGTGCTAAGTACATAAATAGCTTAATTTCTTAAATATCTTTGCGATGACTTAGGTGAATTATTTAGATACTGACAAATCGTTTTACTCGATTTTGAAAAAAAAAAAGTACCTTGACAGATGAATATACGAATGGACGGACAAATAACCGAATTACTTACATTATTTTTCATGATTTTATTTGTAGCCTTTCTTTATTTCTTAAGAGAACGGAACCCTAAAATGGGGGAGTGGAAGGGAGGAGGGATAGCTGGATTACAAGCTGCGGACTTTTGGAGTTTGCAAAAAAACTGCGAGCCTGTCCCAAATAGCCACTGTAATACATTTAGCCGATCACGATCCGGTTGGATTTGAACCAAAACTAAAGACGACATTTATTTAGACGGTGCAATGTAAAAAAACTCTCAAGATTTTTAATTTATACTAGTGATCGCCCGCGGCTTCGCCTGCGTGAATTTTCTTTTTCTTCCACGAGAACCTACTTTTTATCCCGAAATTTTTTTCGGGATAAAAAGTAGCCTATGTGTTATTCCGGAACCTAAGCTATCTACATTCCAAAATGGCCATACCGATTTTGTATAGGAGGTTGGTGCCTTTTTTATAACGCGCGGCCATCAACCAAAAATCAAAATGTAAATTCTTAGGAGTATAACAAACAATTTTTTGAAAACAGTATACATCTACACTCAGCCAAAATCGAGTTATACAGGGTGCTTTTCAAGAGTGCCTCTAGGGCCAAATCTGAAACTATTAGCGATAGCGAAAAACACTCAAAGGGGTCTCTTAACCGATTTAAATAAAAAGTAAAATTGCATCATTAGATTTTAAAAATAATAATTTTCCTGGCCAGGAATTGAACCTGTTGGTTAAAAAAAACTTTCTGTAATATTTACCATCTGATAGTGTAGAATCTACACTACACTGTAAGGATAAGGATCAATTTCTGAGAAGAAACTACATACGCACTTTGGCTGAATGTAGAAAAGCGTGATAATGTGTTCATTCCCGTATGTAGCCGTACCATGAACTCTTAGAGCAATATTAAAACAAGCTTGAAACATGACAACAAATGTCATTCCTAAAGCAGTAAGCCTGTTTTAAGCTTGTGTTAACATTGCTCTAGGAGTTCATGGTACGGCTACTGGAATGATTTACTTACGAAGGAACATAAAAAATGTCTTCAGTCTGTTTGTAGTCAAGGGTAAGCAAGTAGTTGTAGGTTTTCATTTTGCATTCTTTCCAAGACAAGCTATGTATTCGTATTTGCAAAGTTTAGTCTATTTCGTTCTATAAATGAGGTCCGAGAAATTCTTATATCTTATAATTTAAAAGTATTCTGAGAGCTCGCTATCGCAATGTCACGTTGTTATGGAATTACTTTAACATTCTTAGAAACGTTCCAAGATTGTCCATTGAAATCTTCTTCTGAATTGAAAAGATGTTCGTTGACAAGTATTTTCTAAGCAAATAAAATAAACGTTAAGTTTTCTTTAACTCTTTTTGCAATAGTTTCAATGCAAAAGTTAACTCAGAACATTTTAAAATAGAAATTATTTAAAGAAATTGTAGATATAAAATGTAATTGGTATTAAATGTAATTGCAAGCTTTTACGAAATTATTTACTGCTAACTATATAACGGACTTACTACTTATAAACCCTTTTATTTTATAAATTAATACAATATCATACATATAAAATAACAGTTTATTATGTAAACAGCGCAACAATAAGCAATTAAACAGCAATTTGTGTCAATAGAGAGATCGGACTAGATACTGTAATCGATCACAAACAACTGTCACGCACTTGTCCTCTATTTGTTCTATAATTTTGCTTTTAATTCCGTAACAGCTATATTAACACTTTCACTGTTATCTTAAGTGGTGCAATCTGTAGGAGGGCGCCACATCACCACTTGCAGCTAGTAAAAGTTAAATTTGGTAAATATGTCTTCAAAAAGTTTTGTACAAATACCTGAAATTGGCCAGCCATTGTACCAAAAGTCAAAAGTCAAATTCATTTATTCAATAAGATCACAAGTGTACCACTTTGAAACGTCTTAAGAGCTAGGTGATTCCATTTTACCATGATACCATTTTAGAACGTCGATTTTACTACTTTGTTGTAAATTAGCTAAATAAGTATTCTCATGTAAGTGACTTTTATAAATGTAAGTGTAAGTACATGTAAGTATTTTTTGAGAATAAATTCTTTAAACCTGAACCTGAGTTTTTAACTCGTATCTGAAAGAACCCGTTAAGCCATAACGCAGGTTATCATAATGTCTAAAACTACATCACTAGTGTTGACCACTATTTCATACTTATTCCGAATATTATAAAAATATAGGATTAGTAGTCCTAAGATCTCCATAACTACTTAACCGTTTTTGATGAAATTTGGAATATAGACAGTTTAGGTTCTGGAATAACACATAGGCTTTTTATCCCGGAAATATGTATGGTTTCCGAGGGATAACAAAGTATTCCACGCGGGCGAAGCTGCGGGCGTTCACTAGTTGTATCATAATAGTGGAAGTATGGAAGCGTTGGTGTAAGGGCCGAAATTATACTTTGATCTATTGAGTGTAAAACAATACAGCAATTAATTCGCTTTGAACAGGCCGCCTATTGTTCAGGTGATTACACCGGCGATCCATCTAGCGACGTCTTCAAGCGATCCCCCGATAGCCGAATCGATCCATCATGCCCTGAGGATATGGAGCCTCTACCGGAGGTGGCTGTAATTGAATTTGGAGTGTTCATTCTGAGGGAAATTGTATTTTTAATCTAAAGTTTGAAGAACGCAGATCTGAATATTTAATACTAAAACCGATTAGGTAAACATCTTGGGTCTTACTTATGAAATTTAAAGTTGAACACTGGTTAAACAACGTCTTTATTTGTGGATAGTGACGAGTAGAGACAGGACGTCGTTTAACAAGTGTTTAACTTTAAACATCTTTCATAAGTAAGGGGGCTTAAAGTTATTTGAGGAATAGGAGATGAATATTTTCTTACTTTATTGATTAGTTTACTAGTTCGTATGAGCAAGTGGCCAACTCTGATGACGGAGTTTTTAGGCCGCCTAAAGGCCTCCGTCATTGCTTAACGACTTCAAAGTCGGGACTGAGAATTAAACGTGCTTTCCGTAGCAGGTAAGCGCTCAGCTCGTGATGCCACTTGCGGTCACCAATCCAAATTGTGACGTAACGCTGTTTAACTTCAACGATCAGTCAAGAACGTCTAAGCAAGCTACGCCATGAGCGTTTCATTTTTTTCTTTCACTTATGACTTTTTCATAAACTTTGCTTTGCATGCAAAATTACAACACATTTTTGAAAACAATACCTACTAATGCTAAATAGCGATGCCTGACCACTTTAGAACCTAAAATAAACAAAACAAATAAATGAAATACATAAGGAAGTTTTCAATTTTGTACATACATTTGTTATTCTTTGGTAAGTAAATGGTATGACAGCTGAGTGGGGTCCGCTACCTTTGTCCGCGACGCACCTTGGTGGGACTAGGCCCGCAGCTATTGTTGGACTTTATTATTTATACTTAACTACCTCGGCTTACATTACACTTTATTCAACGAATACTCAATGAGTGGACATGCCGGATGTATATTATATTAGCTTGCTTACACCCGAATACTGAAACTCTACTTAGTTTAAGTGGTGATTATCAGTGACGGTCCCGGCTTCTAAGTCGTTAAGCCATGACGGAGGCCTTTAGGTGGCCTAACAACTCCGTCACCAGAGTTGGCCACTTGCTCATACGAACTTTGACATTAACCGTCATTTTTGTATAAGATTCATTATAAGAACGTCTCGAATAGACAAGTACATTTTAAATGTTTAAGTAGCGTTTCATTATTTAGATATAGCTAGCCTAATTTTATAGACATCTTCAAAACAGCAAAGATCCAGTAGACATTTTTGACAACACAGCAGTGCAAGTACCGTTCTTATCGATCGCAAAATTTGACATTTTTAGAATCGACTTAATTCGATTGAATTAGATTTTTCATTATATATAAATCTAATTTTACCGAATTTTGTTGATTCTAAATATCAAATTTAGCGATCGATAAGAACGGTACCTGCACTGCAGATGTTGGGTTTGAAATCCGGTTCGGCACTTATAATTTCCCAAAAATTTCGTAGCTGCTCTATATGGACCACGTTTTTCCTGTAAAACTGAATAAGTTTAGAAGACATTCCAGGTACTACAACATTCCATGTAGTGTATGCTTAATTTCCCCCTGACGGTATGCAAACCACTTAGAATAGATGTGAGCCTAACTAAGTAACTGTTTAAACATGCTCGACAATTTAGGAACCTAGACTTAGGTTCTTGTTAAGACTGTTTCTGACAAAATTACTAACCATAGATAAGTAATAAGTTAAGTTTGTCTATTAGTGTAATGTATAAATATATATATATTTTGTTTAGCTCATGCGTATACACACACATTTAAATATTTAAAAAACATGTTGTGAATATAAAACATTATGTAATGTGCATTTTCATTACAAGCGACTTATTTTGCATCTTTACCAATAATTATATTTATTTATCCTTAAAAAGAGAGCTGTAGACATTACTACCAGATATTAATAATGATAATATCATTATTGAAGATATTATCTTAACTTTAATTAACTTTAATTAACACGGCATAAACATCAGAGGACAATCAAATCTTTCAGCTATTGCGCTTAGGATGGTGTTGCTGCTGGCACGGGTTCTGCTGAGCAGAGAGGCTGTCTTTTTCCTCCAGATAGAGTCGAAGGTTAACATTAATATCTTAAAGTATTTAAGATTCTTGAAAAGTTTTAAGGGATAGTCAGGGACAGTTACAAATACACTTTTAACACTGCTCACACACATGAAGTAAGCATTACTTGAGGTTGAAATCCCAATGCCGCGTCATAGATCGATCCATAAACAAAAATATACACGTTGTCAAATCTACTAAATAGTGGAAAATGTAAGTTAGATTACAAAGAATCAAGATTGACACAGAAAACAGATATTTACATTGTAATTCACAAAGCCAACTCCAGTCGCATTACGAACAAAGCCAAAGAAGCAAACAAAATCGAACAGTCAGCTTTGACCGTGCTATTTCATTATTAATGGGTACTTATTTCTGTTTTATTAAGGATACGTCGCGGGGCTTGCTGACCTACATGTGAGCGTTATAGAGATGGCCCCACACTTATATATAATAGGTACTAACTGCCTGCCCCGGCTTCGCACGGGTGTAATAATGAAGAAAATGGGTCCAAATCATAGTGATGATAGCTGCCAGAGTGAACTCTCCTTACAAGGTACTACTTTGTAGTTCGTGTACTTATTTTTTTTGCTCAAAATAAATCGTTTTTTTTTAATCTTCCCTTTACAGTACAGTCATTATGATTAAAGTAAATGGCAATTAAATAATTTCTGAAGAAGGCAATTGATATTTAGATAACATAACGATAACATGCTAAGTTCGTTACACTGCAATACTGGTATTTTTTAAATTGCAGATAAAACTAATATGGGTACCGCATAACATTTTCTTTTTAACAAACATTGTCCTGACAGTTAGAAATACAACGAAAAAAAAAAAGAAACTATAAAATTGTAATGCTCAACTTTATACCTAAGAAGATAGATAGATAGAAATATATTTATTTTCTTTAAATTGTAACAAATCTTGGTTAATAGAGTTCTAGTGTTTTTAAGCCTATGTTTGGTTTGTCTAAACTCTATGTTCTCGTATTTAAAAGTAAACTTAAAAAAAATTGAGGATACTGTACTTAATGTACATACATTTTGGTACTGAACAACGGTTACAACAACACAACAAGCAACCTTTACCTAAATATTACAAATCGAATATCGTGAATCATTGGTAGTTGATTTAATAGTGCTAAAACTAGTGCTAATGTACCATTCCGCCCCCCAGCGACAATTATTTAATTATCCTAATTGATTACTTTCCGGCGACGCCCGCTGTTGTGTCCAATCATTAATCAAAGCAAACGAATTAGCAATTGTATTAATTATTGACAAATTTAATTCAAAGCTGGAATCAGAAATCGACACTTCAGTTCAAAGGCTTTAGAGCAGTGATTCCCAAAGTGGTCCAAGTGGACCCCCAAGGGTCCACGGCAGACTCGAAAGGGGTCCACGATGGTTCTCATTTTCTGACGAGTTTTGGGGATATGGTAGAAATGTGTCCACCGAAACCAGTAAAATTTTGAAAGGGGTCGTTGAGAAAAAAAGTTTGGGAACCACTGCTTTAGAGCAAAGCTCTTTGTTATTTAAATATTTGTAAATTGAATTTTCAAGCAATTCGTATTATAAATATGATAGTTTTACAAGTGCACAGAATTCATACAAATGGTTGTTAAAAATGATATTATCTCTGTTTTTTTATTCCGAATCATATTTTACTTTTAAATTAATTGTGAGTAAAATTCAAATTAAATCAAAGTTGAACATGTAAAACGATTCTAAATAACAGAGTTGAATGTATTACAAAATCAAAGATCGGTATGTTTTCTCAAACCTTTCAACCTTTTTTTAAATCTTTCAAGAATAGCAAAATTTGAATATTGCTGAGAATAAATTTTACGGATTTTTTTGGTTAACCAATCATAATAAGTATGTTTTTGTATTAACCAACAAATAATTTTGCGGGACGATCTTGACAGGATTTATTTTGCTTGCAAAGTAAAGTGGAAAGTTTGATTCGTTCCCAACGGCCCCACTGGCCCACCCCACCAGTGGGGTCAGTGGGAATTTTTTGTTTCAACGACTCCACTGAATTAAGTGGTGGGGTGGTTGGGAAAAAAAATCCCAACGACTTCACTGACTTTTCAATTTAATAATCTTAATCTTATCGCACCCTCGGAAAGACAAGGTCCGAACTAACGAAATTTCAAAAAAATTGTGAAATATGAAGAAGTGCTTTAAAAAGTTTTTAAAGAACTTCTGTACTTATATTTAACTCATTTTTCGAAATTTTGCTAGTTCCGACCTTGTCTTTCCGAGGGTGCGTTGTAATCAACATTTTGTTTTGAGATCATGAAATAAGCCCATAGTCCTTTCAACATACCTACATCATTCTCCTATCTTATAAAGTCCTTTCCAGTATAAAATATTTTCAACGCAGAAAGAGTAATATAGTGTGAAAAACAAAGCATTTATCGTGGTATCTCTGTGCGTCATAAAATAGTGCCAGTTTATGTTCGGGGACCGTTATCTCGTCCCGTGGGGCCGATTCGATCGAGACGGCGACGACACGTTGTGCGATCGAGAGACACACGGTGACAATATGTTGTGCGATCGAGAGACACATGATAACAACACGTTGTGCGATTGGAAGACACGTGGTGGCAATACGTTGTGCGATCGGTATACACATGGTGACAATACGTTGTGCGATCGAGAGACACATGGTAACAACAAGTTGTGCGATTGTGAAACAAATGGTGGCAAAACATTGTGCGATCGAGAGATACACGGTGACAACATGTTGTGTGATTGGGAGACGACAGTGACAACACTTCACTTACTATCAGAGAGAGATATCTTTCGTATGAGCTAGAGGCTAAATCTGGTTATGAAATTTTTAGGTCTGAAGACCTCCGTCATGACTTCAAATCAGAACGAAAATAAAGCGTGCCCTCCAAAACACGAATCGCTCTTCTGTTAATGCTACTTGCGATCACGCATCCATATTGAATCCGATAAATATGACAAGCTTGGCGCAATCTTTATCTCTAAGGTAGTTTAAGAGAAGTAAGTTAACTTCATAGATTTCTTATCTGATTAAAAAAAGTTATCAGGTCATAATAATTATGAAGTCAAATATTTTGGTAATATTAAAATCTTGGAATATTATACTCAGCTCAGTCGTTTTTGAAGAATACTTCACTATCCGTATTCTCACCAACGACCTCTTAACATTCTGAGATAACCCATTCAACTCAACTACTCCTATCTTAAAAAGCCAAATCCTATTATGTAATAACAACGATATCATCTCCATGTATACGTTTAAAGATTTGATATCAGTAGTGTCGTGACGTCACCGCGTAATAAGGCCAGAGTTACGGCTGTGTGGTGGATAAGCGTAATCCGCTCCTGAGGGAAAATTAGCTCTTTTTATAGCGAGAGATTATGAATTATTTCGCAGATAAGGTTTGCGCAAACTCTATAAAAGAGGGATAAAGTGCGGGATAAAATTGCGGAGAATTTGGTGAATTTGTAGCGGACTAAGTAAGCGGGTTGTGCTTGCAAACATTGCTCCTTTGGATTCACTTTTTAACAATTTGTTGTAAACTTTTTAATTTATGGTTTTGTTGCTTGTCAAAACAGTATGATGCGGTTCTAACTGTGCTAATATGTTATTCAATTCGTAATAAAAACCCCGTCCGATTCAAATGGGACTTCAAAAAATCCCAATAAAGTTTCCAAATAAAACAACAAAATTGATATAGGTAGGTACTCAGAGTAATTTGGACATGAAATGTCGCAATTTTAGCGAGTCTGGCAAAATGAAAATTGGATAATTATTAACAACAAAATAGTGATGTGCAATCAGCTTGTTATCTTAAAAGCTTGTTTAATTATTTTTTTACTAACTTACGTCTACTAAGCTAATACACTTTCAGGTTATTCCTGTTTGTCACCTCATCCTATCCCCACGAGGGTATAAACAGGAATCAAAATTCCGGCCTGTCCCCTGAATTTTTGTTCAGGATAAATAACATAATATTACTCTATTTTCAGAGTAGTATAGTAATGATTGTTCAGTTAATTGGGTCAAGACTTGAAAAGAGGTCACTCACATTCAACTTAGTATTGATATTTCCTGTAATTGCCGAATAAGGAATAACTTACATTCCTAATATAGTATCGAAGTTAAATTACGAATAAATAAAGTTGAGGAAGTAACATTTTGTTAATTTAGGGATGGCTCTGAGTAAAACCACGGTTTTTTTTTACAAGCTAGTAATGTTATTTGATCAATAACTCATAGAATGCCTGCTTATCTAGAGTCCTCTAAAAAGTATCAATGTTTTTGCAACCTATCCTATGAAAGAACGAAACATAATAAAACTACACATAGTAAATTACTACCATTGGCTTTATTTATACAGTCGTGGAATATGGGATACATTCGTGTATTCTATGTCTATTTAATTTTTTTTTTTTGATTATTTTACTTATCTGTTGAGCAATTCTACAGTGTTATATGCGATCTATAATGTAAGTAGGTATGTACACAGCCTAGCGCAATAGGGAACTCCCACAATTTTTTTTATGATTTTATACGATAGGTTATATCGTCAAATAACCGTAACAAAAATTCCAGCGCCGAAAAACTAAAATTTTATAACAAAAGTAATTTTTAAAATTTACCAACATTTTTATGCACTTGAAACGGACGTGACGTCTCAATTCACGGCAATTACACGCGCTTGTAGGTAGAAAAAAAACTTTCTGTCGAGTTTGAAGGTGTGTGACGTCACAGCACATGTGACAAATAGCGTTGCGTTTCAAGTCTTATGAAATTTCCACTATTTTTTGCACTTTTTAATTATTAATTTCTAAGCGAAAATGAAATAATATTAAAAAATAATTACACACACATAATTCTAAAGCCATAATGTTCATTGAAAAATACGTTTAACCCGCTTTTGAATCAGACGCATATTGCCTATTAAGGCACATAATTAAGTTAGAACATTATTTTATCCTATAAATAAATCAAGTAGCAAAACACGGTAAAGTTTTGTTTGAACCCGCGGAAACGAAGCCACTTTCTTAAAACACCCCTTTGATCCCAAATTCAACGAATTTTACCTGAAATTAATGGATTGTGTACTGGGTTCAGATAAAACTTCTTCTGTGTGTGTTGGATCGAAATTATTCCCCATTTAGGATTTCAGACTGGAGTTAGCTGTATGGTATACTAGCGGACGCTTGCGGCTTCGCCTGTGTGGATTAATATTTTTTTACTTACGGGAACCGTGCATTTTTTTTCGGTATAAAAAGTAGCCAATGTCCTGTTCGCAAAACTTTCGCATTTATAATATTAGTGTGATGTGATATACAAGAAAGAAATAAAGAAAGAAAATACATTTATTAGATACGAGTAGTTTAATGATACTCTCCACAAAGATCAATCCACAATCTTCAAGCCAAGAGTGAATAAGTGTCTTCTAGACCTTTGTGATCCATCGACAGCCACATCGTCGCTTACCATCAGGTGATATTGTGGCTAAACAAAGGTATGAATTTAAATTTCTTGGCTTCTATAGTGGGAGTCTAGGTCTGAATGCTGTATTTCTGTTTTCACAGTCTTATTACATCGTACAAATGCGGCGTTCTTTGCGGCGCCTGCAGCGTTGCCCTATAATTTACAAAAAGGTCGAGTTCGCCAGGTAGGGCTCGGTCAACGCCGGTATTAAAATAGGGTTATTCGAAGCCAATTCGACTCCGCATATTAGTTTATCGCATCCCAAAAGGGCTAATTTCGTTCGACCCTCAGTAAAGCGATTTTGCCGCGCCCTGAATGGTCGCCCTTAGTTCGTGGGCCTTGTGAGGCTTGCTTCAATTTTCTGACATTGTCACGTTGTGGTGATGCTCTATAGGTTCAGAGGATAGTGTAGGTATTTGAGTTTTTAAGGATACAAAACTTTTTAATAAAGGCTTTTCAAAACTTTTTTTCCAAGGAAAGCATGTTCAAATACATACTAAGTACTAGCATACATTTTGCCAAAGTTAGCATTCCTTATGACATTATTTTTAGTTTCTTTACAAAATATCCTTCGCCGCTTTTACTAATTTATTTCTTTTAAAATTTCAGTTTTTTAATTAAAATTAAAAAAAAACTGTTTTAAATGTTTTTTTAAGACAGTTATTATAACAAGTATTGTATTATGTGAAGTTCTTAAGTCACTACTACTATAAAAATACTACTATAAAAAGTGTAACCTAAAGACAGTCGCGGAATAAGTCAGTTCAATTAAAACTTTGCATTACTTCGCGCTCCCGACTTTTAATTCAATAAATAATATCATCGCGGAATCCCATTTGAAAGTTCGACTTTGATGCAAACTCGAGTTTTTTTTCCCGACTTTGACCGCTTCAAGAGGATTATTTAAAATCCCTTGGAAAGTTCTAAGGAAACCTTACAGATATCCACGGAATCAAGGAAATGAAAGGAAAGTAAACGAAATCCATTTTTTGCTCTCGTTAAGGTAATTTTTAAAATCATTGAATGAGAAGTGGGACAGCAATTCAAATTCAATGTTGAGAACACGAAATTATATTACTGGTTTATTTTTTTACGATAAAATCGACATGAACGTAATAAAATATAATTAATGTATGAGGTAAAGTAACGTTTGAAAACTACATTTTACCCCTAAATTACTAAAACGTATAATAAATTGAAATGTTCTAGTACTGTTTTTGACTGACGATATACCAGCGATAACTTGAAATGATAAGTCAATTTACCAAAAAAAAAAACCGTAAGCACAAAAAAAAGATGACCGAAATGGCCGATCACCTTTACATGGCGAATAAGAATAAATACAAAACAGGGAAATCAAATAACATCCTCAAGACGCTGTAGACATACTACATGTACATCCGTACCCATATTATAAATGTGAAAGTGTGTTTATTTGTTTGTGTATTTGTCCTGCTTTCACGTCAAAACAGAGCAACGGATTGACGTGATTTTTTGTGTCGAGTTACCGGGGTTTTCATAGGGGTGCGATATTGTCCTTGTCTGTATGCCACTAGTTGATAAAGGCCTCCTACACCTATCGCTATTTCTCTCTATAAGTAGCTACTCTTGTTCATGTGTTTTATAACAGACATGAGTATTAGCTTAAAGTTACGAGCTGTAAGCTAAGCCGGGAGCGGCGAGGGCGCGCACGTCCGGTCAGACTCATAATTACGAGTAATCAGGCGGAGTGCCGCTCTCGAAGATTGAATGTTTTATTCAGAAGGCGTTATCCGTCGGTTAGTGCCGGCTTTAAACCGACACTAAAGTTTTACGTGCTGAGATGAGAGAATTGAACCTGCTACTGGTGATACCATTCGATTTATATATCTTCATTATTTTTTGTAAGATTTAAGTAGTGGTTTGTAGGGTGAAGTGTGCGTTGAAAGAAATGAGATTTTAAAAGAAATGTTTGTTAGGCTGGATTCGACTAAAAGTTATCTAACTCCAGAGTAACTAGCCGACGTAATTCAATATACATATATAAAGCGCAACCGAACATTATTATGTGCATACAAATTATTCTGGTTATAAGGTGTCAACTTTACAATGTCAAAATATTCAAACAAACAGTAGTTTACTAGTTAAAACTTAATGTAGTTTATTCGAATCCAGCCTTAGTTGAATTAGCTGCCAGGTGTAGAATCACCTAGCTCTTAAGACGGTTCTAAGTAATCCAAGTTGTGTTATTGAACAAATACCATTTGTATTTAAAGTCGCACTAATGAAATAAGAGATTTTTGGTAATAGTTTCTCACGACAAATGGTCTAGTTTATTTGAAAATGGACACAGAAAAACAGAAAAAAATGGCTTATCAATGTATCTAAGAACAGTAGATGTTGTCTTAGAGCCTTAAAGAAGATGATGAATGATGATGAAAGTTGTCATCAAACACCAAACTTTCTAATGTGATTGTGTAGATGAGTGACCGTTTCTAAAAATGGACTTTTAATTCAAGAAACTTGAACAGAGTGTTACAGAAACCAAACTGAACCCAACTATGTATTTTTATCAGATTTACTCTATTATGATGATTTAATAATCAATGATCTTATACGTATCTACTTATATCATACTTATCTAGGTTATTTTTAAATACATCCCTATCATAGTTAATTAATTCAGGCGTGACTTTGCGGAAGTCCATATTCAGATTTTTTTGAAAGTTTCAAAATATCTAGTACTCCTCCGCCAATCTATACCAAAAAAGATTCGTCAAAATTTTCACGCTAAAGCCACCCAACCACCCACTTTCCACAGCCTAACCTTACTATGCCAGGTGAGTCAGGGCAAATCCGGGAACAGCACCAGCGCGAAAACAAAAACAAAAACTTGATGGTCTTCAGAACAGAAACTTTCTGTTCGGCGCTCGAAGCGACAAGACGTCTGCGCAAGCACACAGAGGGAGTCAACTATTTCCTGAGGATGCCCCGTGGAGGGGTGAAACACGTGTCGAAGACCATCAAGTTTTTGTTTTTGTTTTCGCGCTGGTGCTGTTCCTGGATTTGCCCTGACTAACCTGGCATAGTAAGGTTAGGCTGTGGAAAGTGGGTGGTTGGGTGGCTTTAGCGTGAAAATTTTGACGAATCTTTTTTGGTATAGATTGGCGGAGGAGTACTAGATATTTTGAAACTTTCAAAAAAATCTACATCCCTATCATTGACACAAGATTTGAACCAAATCAGTTACCGGGCAATTGACGTCATAGTTGAAATTTTGTGGAGTACAGACAGTTTATTACGTTCAAACTTCTACTCCTACGTAATCTTGAATCAAGTATTTTCCGATCTTCTTTTCGGATTTTTTATGTTGCTCCGTGACTCATTCCTACATCATAGCCTTTTGTCAAGAGCCATAATTTTTTAACATATTTCGATTATAACCGCTTATTTTGTTTTGTTTTTAGTAGTAATTATCGTCATCCACTCGTTTATCGATTGAGCTGAAAAGTTATTGGGAGTTTATAGGACTATCAGGTACTTTAATCAAATTAATGACTAGATTCAGCTCGCGGTTTTGCTCGCTTGGTACCTATCCAGATAAAAAGTAGCCTGTGTGTTATTCCAGGTCATAAAGTATGAATATTCCAAGTTTCATTTAATCCGTTTTGTAGTTTTTGCGTGAAAGACCAACAGACATCCATCCATCCATCCTCACAAACTTTCACATTTACAATACTAGCCTGAACCCGCAGCTTCGCTCGCGTGGTAGCCGGATATAAAGTATTATCTATTCCTAGTCATAATCTATCTATGTTTTAAATTTCAGCCAAATCGATTCAGTGGTTGTCGAGTTATAGAGGAACAAACATACATCCATCCATCTATCCATCCAAACACCCAAACTTTCGCATTTATAATATTAGTGTGATTAGTAGGACTAACTTAGTAGTTGTTCGTGTGCAATAGCTTTTATGTTTTTCCAGGTTACCATCTACATCTATTCAAAATATAAAAGTTTCATCCAAATTGGTCCACTATTGTAAATACAAGTATATCTTCAAAAGATTAGAGTACATTTTGCGATAAATCTTTAGTTTATCCAACTATCTTTCCTTTCTCGAAGTCGGTAAAAAAAGTCATTCAACGGCAAAGTCATAAAACCAAGTCTATAGCTACTTGCGTAGTTTCCGGCTATAAAATAAATAGCCACGGGTCGTGGGTTCGAGGTTCGGGCGCGCCTTCTGCTTTACGATGCAATCTGGCGATACCATCTAACTCGGCTAATGTATGCGTCTTACTTGTGGGCTAACTTGTGCTAATAGCTCAAAGTACCATGAAGGTTCAGTAACTTCTGAACTTAAAAATATCTTTATCTTTTAATTATATATAGCGGAAGAATTTGTTTGTTTGAACGCGCTAATCTCAGGAACCATCAGTAGAATTAGAAAAAATCTTTCTGCATTTGATAGCTAAACTCTTGAGGAAGGTTACTTTTCATCATCATCATCATCACCATATACCATCACTACGGGGGCAACGCCGCAAGGGCGCTGCTAGTAGTGTTATAAAGATTATTAATTAAACTAAATCGAAAGAAAAAATGCGATATTTCGAATTTTAGAACAAGGTTGTTTTTTATTTCATATTGTTAAAACTTTTGTTATGGTATTTCTTGTCTTTAATTTGAGACACAGAAAAAACACTCAGTAACATATAAACACTTCCTAACTAATTTATACAACTCAATTAAATTGAGTTTAATTGACGAAAGATAAAACTGTTATAAATACACATTATTTTATTTACACTCGATTATAATTCATTAGGTCGATTATTTTAATTATAAGCGTACTTAAATGTTTTCAACTTTTTAAGTAGCGGTCACCCATCCATTGATAACTGTCTAAACGATTCTATATTGTTTAGTGTCATTTGAAGGCTATTTTTGGTTTTGGTTTAAGATCAGATCACGTCAGTCGAAAACTTTATAACCGAAAGCTTAATTTTGTTTAAGTTTATTTGTTTCATCATAGATCCTTTATTATTCTTATCTCTATACCTAATTATAATTAGTAATAGTTTTTCATTTGTGAATAAAAATGACGATGTTTATTATCTAAAGTTTAGATTCTAAACCATAGGTACCTCTTTTAGATAGAATCCACAAAAGGCCGGTCCAGGCCGACTGAGTCCGTCGGACTCACTTCACATGTCAGATCGCACAGGTCTATAACTAGTCACTCACACTGTCACAGTACACAGTCGCTAATCCACAATATTCCAGAAAAGTTCCTCAACTTTCTAACTCTTCAAATCTTAAATATCGTATAACAGTAATGTTTAAATTGCAATCCGAAAATCGTCACTTAAAACACTTAATTTAAAAATTTGACTACACTACACTACGACTACTATTTCGTTAAGAGACGCGTGCGTCGTGTTATCAGCGGTAGTGTAACAGTAGTGCATATGCAGCGCAAATCGCGGCGGACATCGCGCGACAGAGCGGGATGGCAACACGGGCGCTCGCCGCCGCCGGCCCGGGTACTGCCGTCGCGAGCTCGGCGCGCGCAACATCCCCCCTCTCACTCCCTCGTTACCCTTCCCTCCCCCCCTCCGCACTCCCCCCCGCTCCCCCTGCGGCGCGCGCACGACGATCGCGAGCCTTTTACATCTGCACTGTGACATTGAAATTCAATTTTCGATTGAGCGGACTCTACCGGGATCTTTGGTACGGATTCGCGAACCGTTTTTGGAAAATGTTAATAGTCGATTTAGGGCAGATTTTTCAATCGATAAATAACTTTTATCTGAGGAATAAATATGGCGTTATGACATATTTTCAATACAATATCTGTCATATCGCATATTTATTTCCTCAGATAAAAGTTATCTAGGTATTGATAAATCAGCCCTTAGAAGACCTTTTATTATTTTAATTTCAGATTTGATAGCTCAATTTTTTTATGTAAGGTTGTTACCTTTTCGAATGATTATTATATTTTAGTGAATAAGGTTTAATAAATTGACTTAATGATGATATGATTGAGAATTCAATATGATTCTAAAAATCTAGGAAGTTTATCATATTGATTAAAATTGATAAGTAACATTATCTATTTCAAACTCGTTATGTAACGAAATAAACTTAGCGAACAGTAAAAGTTGGTTAGTAACTGGATTTCATACTCTCATCAGTTTTAGAAGCAAGTCGTAACATCAGCTTAAAACCTTGTAACATAAAATAAAATTGTGCATGAAAAATAAAACGTGATCTCCACGACAGCACTCCAATAACACAGCTCGTAGCGCAACAATATCACCGCGTAGCGGCCCCGGCTACGGCGTAGCGGTGCAAGCTACGAATGCGTAAAGGATGCTACGCTTCTATTTACTTTAGAATTTCATAGACAAAAGGAGTTTGTAAAGATTTATTTTTGTAAGGGAATAGACAGTGATTTATTACAATGCCAGTTTGTGATCCTTTTTATTAGGGTTCCGTAGTCCTGACAAAGAACCCTTATAGTTTCGTCATGTCCGTCTGTCTGTCTGTCCGAGGTTTTTCTAAGAGACCGTTAGAACTAGAATGCTGCAATTTTGTAGGTGTGTGTATATCAATTACGTCGAAAAAGTAGTAAAATAAAATTTTGGAAATATATTTTTTAGCTCCCCTACATGTGAAGTGGGGATGAATTTTTTTTTCGTCGTCTACCCCATTGTGTTGGGTATCGTTGAATAGATCTTTTAAAATACAATTTTTCAATTTCAAGCTCCATTTATGTATGTATCGTAGTGGCGAAAATAAAACTTTTTTCTATTTCTGTTACGAAATATTTAACTTTAAAGCGCAAATTTTTATTCCAGTAGGGCGTTTAAAAGTTAAACTGCTGGCTTGAAAAATCTGGGAAAATTCATGATGATAGTGCATAATGAACTTTAAAGAAAAACTATAGCGGTTAAGATAACTTTATTAATTTAGCAATAATAGTCGTTGAACTTGGGTGTTGGATAATATTGTACCATACAATACAAAATCCTTAGAATAAATCCTTTAAAGTGACAACAGAATCGTTCTATATTGTGATAACCGGCTACTACGGAACCCTACATTGCGCATGTCCCGACACGCACTTGGCTGGTCTTTTTCTGATATGTATTGTCATTTTGACCTGCACTAGGTAAAGACGTTTCTGAAAAGAGCATTGTTATATTGAAAGGATCTAATCTTTTGTGCTCAGTAGACACGTTTTCATTTGAAAGTAACATAAAATATAGTTCACATCTTTTGTTTTATTTGACGGTGATCTTTTATTCATTCATTTGTTAAATTAATAATAGCAATGAAACACTCGTTTTTCTCGTTATAATAAAGTATAATAAAGTTCTGTGCACATAATGAATTTTATATAATATAATATTTACGTCATGAAATGACTAGTAAGTTCATTATGAGCAAGGGGTTAACTCTGGTGACGGAGTTTTTAGGTCGCCTATAGGCCTCCGTTATGTTTTAACGACTTAAAAGCCAAGCCTAGCCTGACAATTTAAGTACGGAAGCGTTCAGCTTGTAATGCCATTTTAGTATCTACATCCATACCCATATTATAAATTTGAAAGTGTGTTTGTTTGTTTGTTGGTCCTGCTTTCACATCAAAACGGAGAGACGGATTGATGTGATTTTTTGCGTGGAGATAGTTGGAGGGCTGGAGATTGGCTACTTTTTATCCCGAAAAAATGCATGTTTCCCGTGGGATAAAAAAGTAGTAGTCCAAGCGGGTGAAGCTGCGGCCATCCGCTAGTTATATCATTTTATTGACAAATAAATCCACTTGAAATTAAATAGTGACATTTATGAACCTGCACCAGAATCTCAGAGGTTTTCACTGATCCACCACAGACCACAAATGGCCGCATGGAATTTCATTTCCCGTTTCTTCTATTGGATATGGCAAGGATTTACTTCCATTCATCTGATGATAAAAAATCTCGTATGTTATCGAAGTTTCGAATGCTCTGCGGCCGAGGGTGGGAGGGGGTGGAGGGGGGGTTGTTTGGACTGTTCCAGCGCTTTTCAATTCAACCCCATTGTTATGTAATTGCGGGCACAATGAAAGCCATATTTCATCTGCTGTTTCCTTCGCTCGTGTCACTGGTTCTTTTTGTGTCACCCTTCGGAGGTATGGTTATTAAAAACTATGATTCTTAGTCTGTTCGTTTTAGGCCTTCAAGGTTTTTAAAGGCTTTTTAATTTAGTTTCCGGGATTCTTATCAAATTATTTTGTTTTAAAATGTCGTGACCAATATCAAAGTTGGTTAACATCGAAAAATTCTCGAAAAACTTCAGATTTTTAACCAACTTCATTAAAAAGAGGGCTATATTACGAATGTAGTGTAGCTAATAAGGAATATTATTTGAGCCTTTCTCGAAACACGTGTTGGGATCAAATTATTTTGTTGCTAGTGTAAGCACGTGACATCACTTTACTTTGTTTTCATAAAAATATTTTTAATAGATTTTTAAATTTTACTCAAATAAAGGCTTATCTGAGTAAAATTAAGTGAAGCGATACAGTGAAGTAAGTGAAAAAAAAAGGAATATTTGTAAGATTTTTTGGTTGTCTATCACGATCCGTTTTTATTTTTTAATTGTTGAAAGTATCAATATCAAAATATCAAACGTTTTTTTTTAATTCCTTGATTCAGAAAAATATATATAAAGGCGAAAGTCCGTGTGTGGGTGTGTGAATGTTTGTTACCACGTATCCCCATAACTACAAAACCGATTACGATGAAATTTAGAATGTAGATAGTTTTGGTTCTGGAATAACACATAGGCTACTTTTTATCCCGGCGAAATAAATAGTTCTCATGGGATAAAAAATAGTAGTCCACGCGGGCAAAGCCGTGTTAGAAAAAAGAAAAATGAATAGGTAACAGACCTATTTGGAAGTCAGTATTTCATACAAGACAGGTCGTTTTAATTTTTATTGAATGTATATTCTGAATGTGCAAACATCCCGACAAGCTTCCTGATTTATACGTATATATTAGGCATGATTCAATCGAAGCGTCTCTTATTGTTCTGCGTCCGCTCGTTAAACGCCGTTACGTATTCGTTATTTCGTTATTTTCATGCATCGAGCAAACAGGCATCCCGACTTTAAATAAACGAAATAATTAACTGCACGTGTACAACGCATTTAGCACCAGTTTATAAGGTTTTGGAGTTGTGTTGAGTTTGCAAATTAAAATATGAACAGGTAGGTACCTACATCTTTAAATCATTAAGCACGGTAAACATTTACATAGATTTTTAGGTATTCCAAGGTTTATTAGAAACTTTTAAGGGGTTAGTCAAAGGCAAACTTAAGCATTATAATTTGCCACGCACCTTCTGAAACTAGATATTAATTTAACTGGACAATTAAATTATAATAAAGGATTTTTGAACGATTTACCAATTAACTAAAATAAATTTTAATTTACGTGAAATTAGATGCTACTGACGTCGAGTTATAATCGATCGAGCGAGCGAAGCGAGCGAAGATCTTAGTGGTAAGTTGGGCGATTTTGCTTTGTATGTTTGTATGTTTGTATGTTTCACGAATTGTTGTTCGAGCATAACTGTCGAACCGTTCATCCAATCTGCATGAAACTTGGTAGGTCAATAGGTTGTGGTAAGGAAATTTACGGGGGAGCATATGAGCTTAATCGATAAAGGGATTGTGAAGATATTGGGTTCCCAAGGGGGTAAAAAATTATGAAAGTTACACAAATAAATTGAGTGGGGTGTCATACGAAAGGGCTTATTTTGTACATTCCAAAATGGTTTTTATTTTTAATCTAGGATGTATAGTTTTTGAAATACGACCAAAGACCAAAAACTACGAAACCAGAGCTGCAAGAGCTCCCGTTGCATAGAGTTTCGATGACTTCGTAGCTCATTGACTGGTCGGTCTTAAAAAGAGAGTGGCATCGTTGCGGTTTGGTTTGCAATGATTTTAGATGCTACTTGATTTATTTTCATGATAAAAAAAATTTTGATAAAGAATGAAAATAATTGGGGTAAAAAAAGTTAAGTAAACAAATATATTGAGTGGGCTGTCAAATGAAAGGTCTTTATTTGTACATTCCAAAATAGTTATTATTTTTATTCTAGGACGTATACTTTTAGAAATACGACGAGAATTCATAAATATGAAATACCTAAATGAAAAATTAGACGCGACATTATGTATTGCATGCATGCCAGTATTTTTTACCATGAAGAGCTAGCGCAATATGCATACTCGGCAGTATCAGTAGTAGCACTTGAAATTATAGGAGTAGTCAGAAGAAAGTCCAAATGTAAGCCATCTACGGTGCGCGAGATCTCAGTTCGGGCGAACTACTAGTAACTTTAGATATTGAAATTTGATATTAATTTCAAAAACGGGAAAGTTTCAGTACAATGACTGGCCTCTCAGCTCAGTTGGTAGTAGCTCTGCCTTCTGCGCGAGGTCGTGGTTTCGATTCCCACCCAGGACAATTAATTTGTGTATGTGATGAACAAAGACGTTTGTTAGGTGTGTTGTGTCTGGTTGTTATAAAATAATATAAGTTGTTAATAATAATAATAATAATAAATCATTTATTTCAGGCAACAATAGCAAGTAACAGATGTAAAATACTTAAACTACGGCCCATATAAAAATTTAATTAATATGTATTTATAACAATGTTATAATTCTACTAGTTATCTGGTTCCATATTAAGCTTTGCTTGATTTGGGGCTGGTAAACGTTGTGTGAAATCACCAAAATTTATATTTATTTCATAGTAATTTATAGACCTTTGCCCAGCAGTGTTACCAGGTTAATAAAATAAAACAAAAAATTGTAGTATCGGTAAACTCGTGCTTAACCAAAAAAATTGTTTTGCTCAAAATAATTCGGTAATTGACAGAATCTGGAATTCAGCGTCAGTCTGACAATAACTTATTAAATCCGAAAACTTCGCGAAGTTCTGCGAACTCGAGTGAATGAATGAACGAGTTGATATTGATTCTCCCGGATTACTGCGAGATGGATGACGGTGGAGACCTATTGTTGTTTTTCTTAAGTTTTTCTTTTGAACCGTGTTGGTAGAGTGGTGCCTTGACTTTTAGGCGCCGTCTCCACGAGCGTGAGAATCGCGGCGATATTATCGTTGTGCCACGTATTTCTATAGCTTCTATCGCCGCGATAACATCGCCGTGTGGAGACACGTTCATAGAGAGTGTATAGAAATACGTGGCACGACGATAATATCGCCGTGATTCTCACGCTCGTAGAGACGGCGCCTTAGGAAGTGACCACACTGCGTTTTTTGGCGCTCCTCCCCTACCGGTTCACGTTTGTATAGAAACAAACGCGCTACGAACGCGCATTTGTATTACAAACGCGACGCGAACGCGCAGTTCAAAAACGCAGTGTGTCCACTCCCTTAGGCGTGACGCTGAGCAACTTTGAGCTCTCAGTTGCAGCAACCGGCAACTCGCGAGTAGCTGTTTTATGATTTTCATTTAAAAACTGCGCAGACGTAACAACTTGAATAATACCTCTCTTAGCTTTTGCTCGCCTCTGTCCAGCGCCAATTTTACCCAATACCTGCGGATTAAAATTAATAACCACATATTTTTATTGTTTTCAATAAGCTTAATGCATATTATTTTGGTCGCAACGTGTGAATAAAAGATCGAATTCCTACAAATATCGCAGGGATTATATCGGACAGATGAAAGATGCAGTTATTTCTAAAAATCCCCAGAGACGCCACCCTGCTGTTGATTTTGCTTGATTTATGGAAGAAAAACAGTTGGGGTGTTATTTCATCTCCGTTTGATGCAACACACGCCTGCTTTAGTCTGTTTTCGTCACAAGGTGATTTATTGTGTGTGTGTTATGCGTATGTGTTTTTGTGTGTGTGTGGCGCTTTATTTCTATTTATATTTGTGTACTATCCCTTTGTTTTAAATTTAGTTTCTTAGTTATATTAGGAATAATGAGCACAGGAAAAAAATTGTTGACACAATGGTGTAATTGACAGAGCGTATAGCTCTACTTTTCAAATTGCAAATATTTGTCTCGGGTCTAGGTGCTTTCTATATGTATTATGTATGTATTTACAAAAAAAGTATTTAAGTAGTAAAATCAGTTCTGTGGTTCCCATAACACAAGCTCTGCTTAGCTTGGGGCTACATGATGTTGTGTGAAAAGTCCTGCATTATTCATTTATTTTGTACAACAGTAAAAAAATCCGTCTTGCAGAAAATTAGTAAGATTAATAAAAATGTAGGGTTTCCTAAACTTTGATATGAAGTTTGTGTCAACCCTGTAGGCATTATAAACTTAGTCAGTGGTCAGGGCTCTAGTTTTATGCAAATCCCTGTGGTTTTTTTATTACAACTATTTTTGACAAAAAATATAACAAGAACACCAAAGTAACCTTTAAAATCACGACCTAGAATAACTACCTTGAAGAGTCAGGGCCCTTGAAGGCCATTCACGTTTTAATTAGTTAGTATAGACAAGAGTATAACGTGTAATGTCCTAGTTCGAAAACTGCCTCGGGCGGACAATTAGTCTGGAATTACAAACGGAGACTAACGCCCGCACTATTATAAGCGAGATTAAGACACCAACTGTTACATCTTAGTCCGATATTGGCACTGCCCCTCCCCTCCCTACCCCCGCCAGACCCCCCTCCCCCTCCCGAAGAATACTTTAAAAACAATCGGCAAAAATGCTCTCAAGTCTTCTCGAGGAAGTAAAACCGGGGTTTTCTTAAACCGACGACCGATATTATCGAGAAATATTATGTTCAACATTATGCTTTTAAGGCTTTGTAGAAAAAATAAATACTTTAATTTTAAAACATACTTTATAAAGACAGTAAAAAAACCAATTATAAAGACATGTTTACATTTTTAAACTGCATATCAAAAAAATAAGTAAGTTTAAATCTTTAGTAGTCAATAAATCTTACAAAAACTATTGTGTTTTAGTGGTTATGGTTTAAAGGTTTTGGGTCTTACTTATAAACTTGAACACTGGTTAAATAATGCTCAAGACTAGCCCTGTCACTGTTTGACGCTATCTTACAGAAAAGGACGACAGGTATCTTACAGAATTTTATAAGTAGAGGAGTTATGACTAACAAATATCCTAACCTTAATTTAATGATGCCAAACATCATAAAGCAATGTTCAATTGAGTACGGCTACACAATAACATCGCATGTCATATAGCGGCCACCGTTTTTCGAGCAAGTTATTCTTGTCCGGATCGTTGAGAGTGATTAATGTTTATTGTCTGGTGATCGCGCGTTATTGGCGGCCGTCTTATTACCGACGCAATGAGCCGCGTCCGATGACGATGTGCTTTGTGCTTTAGGCATTCATATAAATCATAACGCTTTTATGCCTATAAGTGTCTGAGCACACTATGCCAAAGTTATGTGACCGAAATTCGGCGGCTGATTATACGTTCCGACGTATTCGGCTGATATGACACACCATGCGCGGAAATTACGCGACAGAAATTCGGTTGCGTAACGTTCCATCTTTTGTTTCATTCATTCATAATTTCATTTCATTTCAAACGTTCGTCGTCAAAAGTTTGAAATTCCTTTGCATATAATGTGTTTCTATATAGGTATAAGTACGTTGCCGCCAAACTTACGCCAAGCCGAAATTCAGTTGTACGCCAAAATGTGACGTACTTAATTTCGGCAAATGTGTTGCTAGTAAAATGAAATAGCATTGCAATCGTAATCACGCCGAAGTTCGGTCGCGTATTTCCGCATAGTGTGCTTAGGCATTAAAACTGACATTGTTTTTGTATGCTATGGTGGACAAACAAGCATTTATTTGTCTGAAATATTTCTACGCGTTTGCTCAAATGCATCAAAAAGCGTACATGCATAAAAGTACAAATAACATCTCTTTAATATTCCGTTTTATTAAAATTCTGCACATAAAGAAAATAGTGTCAAACAAAAACTATTTTTTTCTTGGTTTGAAATGAAATATGAATAATGTTTTTTAGTCAGATCCATACCCATATTATAAATTTGAAAGTGTGTTTATTTGTTTGTTTATTGTCCTGCTTTCACGACAAAACAGAGCGACGGATTGACGTGATTTTTTGTGTGGAGATAGTTGGAGGGCTGGAGAGTGACATAGGCTACTTTTTATCCGGGTGCCACGCGAGCGAAGCCGCGGGCAGCAGCTAGTGTAGAATAAAGTAAAAGTTAAATCAAGGTTTAAAGAACGTTTTACTAGTTCTGCCCAATGATTACGAAGATTAAAAGTTTTACCAAACAAATAAAATGTTAACAGCGACTATTACAACTACGGCTATTAAATTTAAAAGCTATTAAGTACCTATATTTTAAGAGTTAAAAGTGAATTTTAAATGAAATGTCAAAGTTGTAGCTAGAGACGGCGAGAAACTAGGTTAAACTCCGACCAGTAACTTTCAATCACGGGGCTTTTATTAGTTTTACTAAATTATGTCTAACTAGTGGGATACCCGTGACTTTGCGTGGAAACTTTGCGGCTATTTTGATACTGTTCAGAATTTTGTTTGTTCAAATATTCGTAGTGAAAATATGTATTTTTAGCCAGTAGATTTGCATGGTGCTGACATAAACTGAAGTCTGAAGTAAACAGGTTTCTACAGTAGATGACATCTACTCACATCTTCAAACATTCAAAAATATTCGAAGAAACCGGAAAACCCTGAAATTTAGTGGTCACCGTCACTTTCTAAAAACATAAAGTAAGCTAGTAGCGAAGTTTTTAAAAAGAAAGAAAGAATCGTTTATTTGGCACATAGAGAAAAAAAAAAACCTTAACTAGGTAGGTTAGGTACTTAGGTATACACTTAAATATGACAACTTATAGATAGGTCTAAGTACTAATTTTAGGCCACCTTAAGGCCTCTGTTAAACTATGATTAACTAGATGAATAGAAAACTCTGGAAGAAGAGTTTGAGGAATATGAAGAGAGGCAATCAATGGGCTAAAACCCCTTAAAACGAATATGATAATCATGGTTTAGTAATCTATGTCAAAGTTTTCTACTCAAATACACTATAGTCTTAGACTATGTTATCCCTAAGACGCGATAAACATTCTCTCAGACCTTTAGGCATTTAAGATGTCTAATTGGGTAGTCAGATGTATGTCCAAATATGCACATGCTCACATTTTGAATTCCATACGTGACATGCAAGCCAATCGCAAAAACGTATCAAATATAATGAATAGACTATTCAGGCAAGATATTCACAATCTTAAACACCCGTAAGTATTCCCTCGAGCCCAATTCTCGCTGCACAAGCTCATTTTCAATTTCTCACAAAGAACACAGTTTAAATAACAAGAAACTACAGTCGTTACATAGAATACTGCAACAGTTAGTATGCCCGCTCCGAGATTGAAAAGGGTCCGTATAAAATATTCGAAGCCGTGCCGAGGGAGCCACTCTGGCCGGAGTTGCCACATCAAAAATTCTTCTCAGCGCTAATAGTGGTACCAAAAGCGCTGGATTGTATAAATCCAAAGACAAAACAATTAGCTTCAGTGCTAGATTTACTTTCAGATTCTAGACGTTCCGATTTTAAGGTTAAGATAATTTCAAAATATTGTGAAAAGCTTTAGTTGAATCCTAACACATAATACCTATTTAAAGTAAAGTTATCAAACCATGAGAAAAAAAAATGTAATAAGAAAGTGAAAATTATTTGTTACATTTGGTATTTTAAATGAAGTTGCAAGAACTAGTACAAACCTACTTACATAAATTAATCGTGCTTCAAGCATAGCAAAAAACCGCTAGATCTAGCGTCGAAAGCGCTAAAATGGCAACATTAAATCCGGCTTTGTTGCATGTCAAATGCACTGGCTTAAAAATGGCTTTATTGGCAGACTTGAACTCACGACTGTAACAGAATGGAAAGATTTTGAATCTAAATAGACCGAGTCAGAGGACTGAGTGTAGTAATGTTTTGTATTTCGCTGTGCAAATTGAATTAGATGGTGGATATGTTGCATGTGATTTAGCACAAAGCTATCCGGTTTTCATAGTCAAGCTCTGTTTGAGCTTCACTATGAAAATTCAAATAAATTAATAGTAGATTGTTGCACGAGGGTTGAAAGTAACCCATTGAGGCACGAGATGGTTTGGCGCCTGAGCGTAGCGAGGGCGCTAATAGTTCGAGTGCCTTAATAGGTCTTTCACCCGAGGTAAAGACTCTGCTTTTCATTTCGAATATTAGGAAAGTAAATAAAAACCTGATTAGCTCATTTTATAAAAATATCTGCTCTCGATCGACAAAACAGATAAAATGGAATTGGTGCTTTAAAAAAAATACTGGCTGGTAGTTTGCCACTGAAAGAAAAAAAACAAAAAAGGCGCCCGCCTTTTTTTCTTTTTTTTTCAGTATTTTTTTTTCATTGAAGATGTGATAATTTAGTGAAAAGTAATTATTAATAACAATAGTTATGTAATAAAATTGTTGAAAATATTTTTTACAGCAATTCTCAATAAAAAGGTAAAAGAGAAATGTCAAATATTACTTTTGCTGTGTAAAAAGTTTCAACATGACTCAATAGAAGTGTCAAAATAGAATGTTTTTTTTTTAATTTGACAGCAGGGAAAATTGCTTCCCAGGGCGGAAAAGTACTACTTTCATCCCTCTGTTCAGGTAACTTCAAGCGTACTTTCCGTGTATGAGTAATGAAAAAATACAATAATGCTTATTTACAATAATGTTAAGATAATAAGCATTATTTTATTTTCCAGTAAACTACTGCAATCTTGAAGTTATATGATGTTTACTGTACTTTATAAATTGATAATCGATTTATCGCATAATTACCACGGCTTAGGTTATGTTGGTAATAAACTAAGCACCAAACATTTCACGAGCTTGAACCAGGAATATTTTTACGATATCGCATTTTATTTCATGAGTATCTGGGGATATCAGTCGAATCGACGCTGTATAATCAGGGGTCTGTTAGGAGATAACTACCTCTCAGATTACATTAGCAAATCAATCAACAAAGTACCTACTGATAGGTGAGATGTGCGCGAGATCTCCACACGAAGGACGAGATCTCTTAGAGCTGGCAAGCATTAGATCACTCGAAGTTTGCATCCGATTTTACAATTGATCAAGATTTTCAACCCGACGAATGTGGATTCAGTGGCCGAGTTGGTAAAGGCACTCCGGCTTAAAGAGGATCGCTTGTGTCATTGCGGGTTCAAATCCCGTCGGAATTGAAGATTTTGATAAAACCTTCAATTTTCAATGAAAAAATACCTAAGTGTGGTTTAAAAATATAAAAATTAAAATCTCTTCTATCGTATGGCCACTGAAAATTTTCTTTAATAAACGAGTGTGGGCAAAAATATATGGGCACTTCACCCACGGCCGCCACAGCTCAGACTACATTTATTTTGAAGGTATCACAGCCTTGTATCTCTGTGCCTATGCGCATCGAATTCGGTCCCGGGGTTCTCTATTTATTTTGAGTCGAATAGGTTTAACTTAAGGAGAGGTTAAAATGGCTGTTACCGCATTTTTGGGCATAAATGTATGGACCCACGGCCGCCACAGCTTAGACTACTTTTGCTTAGAAGGTATCAAAATCTTGTTTCTCTGTGCCAATTCGCATCAAATTCTGTCCGAGGGTTCTCTATTTATTTTAAGTCGAAAACGTTTAACTTACAAAAAAGCTAAAATGATTATGATTAGAGCGATGAAAGTCTCGATTTATTGGGATGTTTTTTTATTTCAAAATAATGTGAGGTTTATCATAAAGTCTCTTAAGTATTTATTTTTTATTTCTCATGTTCGGAAAGTACGCTTGAAGTTACCTGAACAGAGGGATGAAAACAGTACTTTTGCGTCCCTGGGAAGCAATTCTCCCTGGGAAACGATTTTCCCTGCTGACAAAGTATTAAATAAATCACATTCTACTATTTGACATTTTTATTGAGCCATGTCGTCTTTGTCAGCTATATTTGACATTTCTATTTACCATAAGATGAAGATCAGGATCACGGGATCAGGATCACGGGATTAGGATCACGTAGGATCAGATTTCCAGGATAAGGATCACGAGATCAGGATTATACAGGATCATTGGATCCGGATCACGGGATTAGGATCACGTAGGATCAGGATCCTGACGCCAGACCGTAGCCAAGTGAGTTATCTGTCATACATTTCAATATGAACTGTTTGGCCACGTGGCCGGCGATGCGGCCATAGCGTCTCAGTGTGTTAATAGCTCTTACAAGATAGATGTGAATAACCTATTTAGGCACTCGAACTATTAGCGCCCTCGCTTCGCTCGTGCGCCAAACCATCTCGTGCCTGGGTAGGTTGCTTTCAACCCATGTGTAACAATCTCCTATTTCCGATGACGTCCTTTGAATCCCTCGCTGCGCTCAGGATTCTAATCTAGAATCCCTCGCTGCGCTCGGGTTTCAACTCTAGCATCCCTCGCTCCATTCTGTATTCAAAATAGCACTCTCGTCGAAAAAATAATATTTTGCCCCGTTGTCATACAATCTAGTACCTACTACTCAGGTTAGGTAGGTACAAACATGGATTTATCTAGTGACCACCGGGATAGATTTTAATGCGTCGATAATAAAAAATGCTTAGTTTTGTTAGGTCTTTCGAGTAATATTAATTACATTGCTGGCGGAGCGGGGTGAAGTTTGCCCACTATCATTTGAATTGATTTTTCTCTTGTTGAGGCTGTACAGATTATTATAGATGTAAAGTGGAGCTAAGTTGCGTCCCACTTAGTATTCCGTGCAGTTTTGAACAAGCAAACAGTAAACAGAAGCTCGCAGCTGATTGAAATACTAAGCGGAAGGCCTGACTCAGATTATAATCATAGCTCAGATTCTGACCTAAACTTTTAAAATGAATTTCGAATACATAAAAATAAATCTATTATGACGCTTAATGTATGCTATTTACATCGAAAACATAATAAGATTCCGATGAATTGAGAACCTCCTCCTTTTTTTGAAGTCGGTCAAAAACCCGGAGAAAAAAACGAAAAAAAACTTTTTTAAATTTTTTTCGAGTTTTTCAATCGATTCCCGATTTATTTTTCAAACATAGTTTAGGAAAAAAATAACTATTAACGATATCGAGGATGAGAACCTATGTACATAAATATCTGATAGATTGCAACAAATCCATCAGTTTATTTTATTCAGGCAACATCTCTGATGCAATGCAGAAGTAATTTATAAGTAAACACTTATAAATAATATCTGCTTTTAAATGTATATCTTGCAAAATTAAATGTATTTCTATCTACCCAGTTAAATAAATATGAAAGTCAAGGAAAATTTCTTCATCAAGCTTTACAAACATTATAAAATAAGAACTTTCGACCTTACTACACCGACATAAAGCCTTACGTTCCGCCAACTAGCTGTCAAGCACAGCCAGACCATATGAATGAGTAAACGCTGAACCAATTACTCTAAGACCAAGGAACTTAAATTAACCGGATCGCACTGGTTCCAACTGGTTTGAACCGGATCTGTCTGACTTGAGCTGAAAGGGACAAGTTTCTAACTGCGACAGACGGTTGTAGAGATTGCACTAATCTAGAGCACCTAGTGCTATAGACACTTTGTAGTTAGGTCTTGGCAGTGTCAGTGTTCCTTCCAGGTCATTTGTTTTAGACTAGGTTTTTTTAATGGTGACCTGTTTCTTCTTGCCGCGGTATCAGGTGAGTTGGTGGCCAAACATAGATCTATTTTCTATAAGTAAAAAAAAGTAAGTTCTTTTTTTTAATTGTTGCCCTGATGGTTCATGGAATTGGTCGCAAAGGAGGTCCTACATTTCGCTTTTACTCAATATTTTAATAAAATATAAATTATTAAAATATTGAGTAAAAGCAAAATGTAGGACCTGAAATAAATCTCTGAAAATTTAAAAAGTGCATCGTGCTTTAGAAAAAAAGGAAAAAGGGACCAGTGTGCTTTGCTTCTATGACTGCAAAGAAATCCGAAGAAGTTCAAAAACACGTATTACAAAGCCGTACAATGGACGCCTCCATCCAGTTTAGAATATACACGGCAGTTCGTCGCGGCGCCGGCGCGAGATCGTTCCGGGTAGTTACACGTGCACCGCTCTGCACCTGAGTATATAGGGGGCCTAGCATTAGTTCACAGATTAGAAATAATTGATTTGATTAACATCGTTAATTTTAAAGATTATGATGGAGATCTGTCCGGAAAGTAGTGCTAAATCAATGTTTTAGTTGTTGTTGTTTTTAGCGTACACTGTCCCACTGCTGGGAAAAGGCCTCCCCTCGAGTTTTCCAGGTAATTCGGTCTAACGCCATTGCCTGCCACTGATAATCACTGAAGGTGTCATTGTTGAATGTCTCGCCATTGCTAAATTAATATTGGTGGATGTTTCAAATCTAGTGTCATCCTTTCAAACTAAGCGAAGCTTATATTCCGTGAATGATAAAACTGATCAATTACCTAGTTATCTAAAATTCCAAATCGTTTATGAAAACATAGGGATGAAATCAGTTGGTACATTCACCATTAGATACCGTCAAGTACAACTTACTAAAGTTTTGAAAGTGAAATTTTTGCTATGCTTGGGAATACGGTTATGGTCTTGTATCGGATTTTTTTTAATTACACACGGACTTTTTAAATGGAAAACATTTGTGTAGAGCCGCGCATCTTGTAGTAAATGCGACCACCTTTTAGTGCTATGTTTAGTGTTGAGTATGACGTGACTGATGCGGCTCTTTTGTCCCGTACAAAATTCAACTTTGTGCTATCGGCTCAACTTCTACAAATGTCATACTTCAATTCAAATGTCATGTGACCGTACACAATATGACAAAATCAGAAAACGACGTTACTTTTTCCTCAAGCTTTACTCAATCTTCAATCACTCCTCGCTTGACAATGACAAGAAATTTAATTTTAGATTTAAGGTACCTATGTATATGTGTGTAATAAGTATCAAATCCTTTAACGAACTGTTACTTAAGTGTGGAAATAAAGCTCATTTTATTTTATTTTATTTATTTATTTTATTATGTATATGTGGCTCGAAATAATTTTTTTTTATTCTTATTCTTAAATAATTCAGAACTGACCGGACAGATTGTCTTATGAAAATGAGCCAAAATAATAAACAGTCAATTGAAAATGACTCAACCTCATGAATCGGCTCACGGTACCGGCTCAAAATGAAAATGAACCTACTCTTACAAAAGTCAATCTAAAATCATGTCATACCCAACATTAGCTATGTTAATGGATGCTGTCAACACAAACAACAAACACCAGTTACGGAACCCTGTCTGTATTTCATCTAAAAATATATCAATTTTCCTTATAACAGGAAGACCTTATAGGAAACTTTATTCAGCAACAATATAAGCAAAATTGCTTTTGTGTTCAATTTGGGATATTGAGCTATTCATAAAATTACAGCCCTTGTTCAGGAAATCTATCCACTATAAAAAAGCATAAACGTTGCTAAAAATATTAGATAACATAGATAAAATGCCTGAAAGATATCAAAATAATAATTGCTGTGAATTAATTTAGTACAACGTTCGTAAGTCATCCGATAGCCTCAATACTTAAGCTTTTCATTTTCTACTAGCTAACTCCGCGAACTTTGTACCGCCATAGTTTATTCCTATTTGTTTAGATTTTTTGGGAAAGAAACGAGCGTTGTCCTCAGAAGACCCTATCAAAGTTTCATTACAATCTGATCATTGGTTTAGGAACGCATTGAGAACAAACATATAAACAATATTTTTATTTTATTGATGTTATTTTAATTACATTGAAACTTTGGTTACATGTTTTTATTTTGACAAATCTAATTTCATGATTGAGTTTATAGTTTTACTAAAACAGAATAATTTAGATCCTGACCTAGTGTAACTTGTATTTTAATTTGATTTGAACAATAATTATTAAACAAATTTTGATTTGGTTTTGATGTCATTGATAATTAATGTTGCAATAGGTGAAATTCGCAGAGATTGCACAAGTAATTACAATGAAATGTCACACATCGCATACCAGTATGCCACACATGCCATTGGAAATCCGTACCCAAATTATAAATGTGAAAGTGTGTTTTTTCGTTTGTTTCTTTGTCCTGCTTTCACGTCAAAACATAGCGACGGATTGACGTAATTTTTTGTGTGGAGATAGTTGGAGGGCTGGAGAGTAACATTGGCTACTTTTTACCCGGGTACCACGCGAGCGAAGCCGCGGGCAGCAGCTAGTAATTCATATTGCTGTAATTTTGTTTTCTATATAGAACATCATTTATGTTCGTTCATCCTTCTGAGAAAAATGCGTACCTAATGAAGAGAAGGCCTGCTAACTAGGTGCAAACGAATCAAAATGATGATGATGATAAAATCGGTCCGGAAACAATAATTTTCATACTAGAAAGTATTAAACTTCTTTCATCTTATTTTTTTGTTCCGTGGGAGAAGCCTATGTCCATTATAGTACTTACTAGTATACTAAAGCTCGGCGCGAACGGGCCACCGATCGCCAAAAATCCCAGCGACAGCGACTTTTATTTTGTAGCTGTAGCGAGTAGCCACCACCAACTACACGTGTGCGGCGCGTCTATACAAAATAATATGAAAACTACAGGAAGTAGGTCGGTAGCGGCATTTTGTGGTTGCGTTTTGTGGGTCGTATGCGGCCTGGCTAAGAGAGGGGTCACACGACGTTTTCTGAAGCGCGTTTTTGATCATCGCGTTTGTATCGATACAAACGCGCTGCAAAAAACGCAGTATGCCCACTCCCTAAAATACTCATGACACTCTCACCAGCTGTGTTAGCACGTTGTAACCAGTGCTACACAGCAAGGAGCCCGGGCTCGAACGGATCCCATCTGAAGTTTGTCTGAACACGCGCGCCCTGGTACGTTTGCATACGAGTACCAACTTCCGATAAGTTTTTCTACTTTGTATGAGCCTTTTAAGTTCGCGATATTTTTCTTCCCATCAATACTTTGTATATACTAAGTTTGGAAGTAAAGAATATACGAAATAGCGAATAAGAAATGAATATTAGACCTTTTTGGTTTTTATTGTTAGGAAAGTACCAACAAAGTCAATAAGAAAGGAGACCTTTAGGCGGCCTAAAAACTCCGTAACTAGGGTTGGCCACTTGCTTATACGAACTTACTTTAATAAGAAGCTAGGGTGATCAGATATTGATATTGATGATAAGACAGTCAGCCGGGTAAAAAGCTAAGTCCTAGATTTTGTATGTTGCCCATTTTCATTGCCCATTGAAGTAATGAATTCCCACTATTCCCAGTATGGTGCCGATACAAAGTTTATCTAGGCTTGGTTACCTTAGTTGGTTACCATAGTAAATGGTTATCATAGCCTAGATTTTTGAAATACCGGACTTATTTTAAGTCATCATTTTCATTATCATATTCGTAATGACGGCAATTTTTTTATTTTAAGTCATCATTTTCATCATCATACTCGTAATAACGGCAAAATTTTTACATTAAGCCTGATAACTCTTAAAACTTGGAAAAAATATTCAATCCAAAGTTTATGTTTGAATTATTATTAAGCACAATGTTTTTGTTTTTTCTTAGCTACCATCCCGCATTTCCTTATTTTGATTGTAAGTACATTTGAAGCGCTCGTAGTGTAGCTTGCCTAGGTGTTCTTGATTGATCGTTGAAGTTAAGCAACGTTACGCGCGGTCACAATTTGGATTGGTGACCGCAAGTATTACGAACTGAGCGTTTCCGTACAAGGGCATGTTAAATTGACGTTCCCCGCTTTAAAGTCGTTAAGCCATGACGGAGGTCTTTAGGCGTTAAAACTCCGTCATCAGAGTTGGTCACTTGCTCATACGAACTTACTTACTTAGTGGGTATGAAGAGGAAAATCCTGCTTTTATAAAATAGCAATATTCCCCGATTCTTTTTAATATTTCAACCATCACAAAAACATTCCGGCAGACCTGCCGCCGCTCGTTACAATAAAAATACAGATTAATGCGAATCTCCATATTCAGAGATAACTTGATGAATATTCACGCGTCCATTGAAACGAAACGCTAAAATAACTTTCATTTGCTTTCAGCGGTCAATAGGCCATTAAAAAGTTCGATGGAGTAACGAGCTAAGTCTAAAACGACCTTTTCATTATCAAATAAAAAAAAATGCTAGACATTCTCACACAACATCATTTAGATCCAAAGTTAGCAAGCTTTTGTTGTAGGAACACATGACTGAAATACTGCTTTTATACTTTTTTGTAAATACATAGGTACCTACATAAAAAAAAAAAACAGACATGGATGAGAACGGCACAGGGCCGATTTGAGTTGCGTTTGAGGGAGGAGGCTTATACCCAGCAGTGGGCTATTATTTGAGCTGTATAATGATGATGATGATGATGATGATACAGAAAAACACTCAGACCCGAGACAAATATTTGCAGATCATACAAACATTTATCTCGCGACGGGAATAGAACCCGCATCTAACCAAACGCGACAGAGGTCGATGTAAGGGGTTCTACCCTAAGTTAAGTAAAGTAAAGTAAAAGGGTGGAGAAAATAACCAAACCCAATGAGTGCTAGTTTGCAACTGATTTAATAATATTAAAATACATGTAAAATTATAAAGTAGGTTAAGTAAAAAGTAGAGGTAATGTTGACCATTGACCGACGACAAATCGCTTACGCATAGCCTAAACGTTTTGTAGGTCACATTATTGTATGCTGCTTATAGCTCATACAGTCGACGAATGTATTAATTTGGTACAAAACAAAATAGATAACAAAGTGACTTTGCTTTAGTTGGATGAGGATGAACTTTGAGCATTCATGATGCAAAGTTTTCACATTCTAGAAGTAAAAGATGAAAGTTTGGCTTTCGTTGCAACTCTTCATAGAAATCTACAATAGGTATTACAATGTAGGAACATGACAAAAATAGCTTTTAACCGATTCGAAAAAGGAGCTTCTATGTTCGACTGTGTGTAATTTTTTTTAACAAACAATTTTGTGTAATACCTATCTTCTGTCATTATCATCAACTTGAAATAATCCTATTAATATTATAAAGGCGAAACTCCGTGTGTGTGTGTGTCTTTTATATACTGAGCCGATTTTGATGAAATTTTGAATGTAGATAGTTTAGGTTTTGGAATGAAACAAAGGCTACTTTTTATCCCGGAAAAATGTATGGTTCCCGTGGGATAAAAAAAGTAGTTCACGCGGGCGATGCCGCGAGCGTTCACTAGTTTTGAATTAATTATATTTCTAACTTACTAAAATAAATAATAATGTAATGGTTTAGTTATAAGGCAACGAAACAAACGAGGTAACAATTTACTTAATTTAAAATTTGCGAAGTTTGCAGAAAAAGTGACGACACGTTGAGGAAATTGCAAGCACTTCTTACACACTCGGTGGAAAATGCAACCACGAGTGATTTATCGGTAATTCCAGTACAGTGGCGCTTGTTACTAGATTTTTCCTTGATAATATTCTGTGCTACTGAATGCCTGCGACTACTTTTTTTATCCCACAGGAACCATACTTTTTTCCGGGATAAAAAGTAGCCTATGTGTTATTCCAAAACCTGAACTGTCTGCATTTTAAATTTCATCAAAATCGGTTTAGCAGTTATGGATATACGTGGTAACAAACATTCACACACACGGACTTTATAATATTAGTGGGGATTTTCGTATTTAAAAATGATTATTCCTAATGAAAGCTTGTGTAATTTTTAGATAATTACTAGCTAGATAATTTATTAGAAGACATACCTTTGTGAGGTTCAACATAACTAGCCATAAAACAACATCATTAATAGTTAAATAAGTAAAATTTAATTTCACCCTTTAAAATGTTAATGGTTCATTAAAAATAACAGTATTTTCGTTTAACATGACATTAATTTTAAATGTATTCGATTAAATTAAAATTACTTTTACATGAGGTACTTATAATCCTTTTCCCGTACGTTTTTAATCTCTGTACGCACGGAGATTAACAGTGCTCGCAACTCAGTACAAATAAACACAGGATAGAAGTCACGTCGACAACTTAAATATTACTTGTAATAATTTAAAAACATTCGAAATAATTACATTTAAAAAATATTACATAAAAAAAGTGTGTCACCGAAAAGAAAGTAGTTTTTGTTGCCTTGTTCTTCACGGTCTTGGTCGCGAAGGAACAGGAGTAGAATCACCCAGCTCTCTTAGCTCAGTTGGTAGTAGCTCTGCCTTCTGCACCGTAGGTTGTGGGTTCGATTTCCATCCAAGACAAACATTTATGTGATGAACATAGATGTTTGTTCTGTGTCTGGGTGTTATAAAGTATAATAAGTATGTATTTACAAAATAAAAAACCGGTCAAGTGCGAGTAGAACTCGTACGCCGAGGGTTCCGTACCTACCCATTATACCCATTATGTTATTGTAGCTCGCTTATTTGTATGAGCGCCCATACAACTCAGAGGACAATCTTAATTGGCGTCAACTATGTATGTATGGGAACACCCTTTAATTTTCACTTTTTTAATTTTTTGGAATTTTTCCTTTATTTGTGCTATAAGACCTTGCTTTTTGCCAAATTTCGTGATTCTAGGTCAACGGGAACTACCATTTAGGTTTTCAACCCAAAACCTCTAGGGTACTTCCGGTTGACCTAGAATTGTCAAATTTGGGTACAAGCAAGGTCTTACAGCACAAATAAAGGAAAAATTCTGAAAAATAAAAAAAGTTGATAATTAAGGTAAGTTTTAGTACTTACAAGTTTTCACGAAAACCTAAATTTGCCTATATATTTTTATAGTGTTGACTCAGGACCTTGATTTTTATACTCACAATAGGGACTATAGACTTCAGTATATGGTATAAATTTCAACTTGCTAGCTCCACCCGTTCCTGAGATAATCGATGGTGACACACGGACAGACAGACAGACGGACAGACAGACAGACAGACAGACAGACAGACGGACAGACAGACAGACAGACAGACGGACAAGAAAGTGATCTTATAAGGGTTCCTTTTTTTACCTTTTAAGGTACGGAACCCTAAAAAATATAAATGAATATTCTATCAGTTATCTCATTCCCATAGTACATGCTTTGCTTAGTTTGGGGCTAGATGGCGCTGTGTGAAATGTCCCCCAATATTTATTTATTTTATGTCTGTTTTCCAAAACTAAAAAACTAAAAATAAATATATGAAATCAGAAGCCCAAAGTTCTCGATGCAGTTTCACACTGTGCGTCAGTGTAGTTGCAAGTGGAAAGCTTACAATAGCTTGTTCGTTCCGGCTCGGAGGGCAGAGCTCGAAGCGTTTCTTTAAATAGATTGCTGCGGAGTTCGGTGCGATTGATTGTTATAGATGAGTCGTCGCTAGCTACGACTTTTAGCACTAGAATTCTATTTAATTTTCATGATCAATTGACTAGGAAGATGTTGTCCTCAGATCTAAATCATAAATCATTTATTGTTTGTGAACCTAGATTACAGTGGTGATGAGATTGCATACCTACTTAGCCCTCTACCGCACACGAAACCAACTAAGGTGTAACAACTTTGCAATTTTTTTTTACCCCATTAGAATGTTATAAAAACATTTCAAACAAATTAAATGCATTGAGATGTTACCTGGGAATAATGATATGTAGTTGGTTTGTCTGTGGTTAGATAACATTTCAATATATCCTCACTTTTTTGTGCGTGGTCGAACAACGTAAACGAGTGTGAGCAAAACTCAACTTCATCAAATAAAAACAACAGAAAAAGGAAAGTTATTTTTATCAAAAAAATTATTTTCATAATTCACATACCCTCCTCTTTGTGTCTATGTAGTTAGTTTTCAGCTTTTCAACTGATTTTTATTGTTTTCTTATATATTTTTCCTGGCACCAAATATGGTTTCGTATGCATTGAAACATTTTTCTACTTGGTCATATTAGGTTTCGTGTGCATTCAAGCAAATGTTTGCAGTACCTATAAAATTTATAATTTGTCGGTATGTAATGCTTTATTTTCTTTTCTTTCTACTTTTTACTTTTCATTCTTTGGCAGAATGGACCCTCGCTACTTTTCGGTAGAAATAAATAAGTATAGGTACCATCCCTGACATGGTAAGCGATGATGTAGAGTTGTCTTCTGAAGATAAAAATCTGTGTCAATTAGAAGACCAGACCGTCCCAGAAAAAGACGGTGAAAGTTCAGAAACCCAATGTTCCACTAGCTAGTCTTGTCAAGAACAAAATGACATTCAACCATCCGTCCTTTTGGTAAAGTCCTTCCTGAAAAAGCACGATCATTTGGCTCTTTATAATCCAAACCACTTTAGTACTTTTACTAGAGAGGGTGAACTACCTCCCAGCATACAAGAGCTGGTAACTTATTTCTGATACTGGTAGACTTAATATCGCCGATAATAGAGCTATCAAAATTAAAAACTATTAAAGATAATGTGAATAAACCTGCGAAAATTACCTAGTCTCAATGCATGCGAAACCAAATATGGTCTCGTAATTTTTGCACTGATGCATACGAAACCATATTTGGTTTTACGAAAAAAAATCTAAAATATTTGACTTTGAATATTTTTTTCTTTGAAAATATGTTAATTGGTACGTGAATAAAACATTATTCACACTAATTATTTTTTTAGTCTTTTCCTTCATAATTCATGCAGTAGAGGGTTAAATCTCTAGATTCTACGGTTGGCCATGCAAACATTTTACAATGGTTACAAAATTTCATAACAATTGATGGCAAGTAAGTAAGTTATTTATTGATATCTTAATTATCATTATTATCTTAAAATATAAATTATCTTGTATTATGTTTGTTTATTTAAAAAATTAAAAAAAGAAAAAGATCTAGTTTTTGATAATAGTACCTTTTATTAGGTCCATATAATAGCTTAAGATCATCCAGTTGACCCCATTGGAACAAAAAATAACTAACTTCTTCAAAATTGGCTGAACAGTTTACAACTGTTAGAATACACCGCTGGACAAAAGCTTTCTTCCCACTCTTTCTCGAATTCACGGCGATATTTCACAGTCCATCAATAACTAGGCTAATTTATTCCACATCTAACTATCATTGTGATCTTTTAAAAAGATAAGTAAAATAATTGAATAAGTAAAAATGCTACCCTGAAAATAGATTATACGTAAAAATTCACCTTTGTCCTTTTCCTGGGCGAGCGTCGTTCGTTATACGGAGGTTGGAGGGAAAACGAAACAAAAGTTATAAGTATATACTTTTCTTAATTATCTAAGGATTTAGAAACCAAACGAGGATAATTTTCCTTTAGCTAAATTCAAACGAGTTCAGACAATTATCTGTTATAATTAAAAGGTTTCTACAAAGGTACCGTATGTCTAAAAATATAACGTAATATTCAATTTGATTTGTTTACCTGTACAAGGAAACATGATTCTTACATGATAAAGGTTTGCTTTCTAATAGAGTCGATGGGCTTGCAACCTGTCACGTATGGAATGCAAACTGCAAAATGTGGGCATGTACCAAATAATGTATTGGGACATACCTTTGACAACCCCCTTAGACATCTTGGAAGGATCTTAAAATGCCTATAAAAAGATCTGAGTGAATGACTACCGCGCCTTGGGGATACAGTCTTGATCATTTTATAATTTAAAAAAAAAATCCTTTGTCCAGCAGTGGGACGTGATAGATCATATTATTATTATTATTATTTTCATTTTATATTGCAAAAAATATCTGAATATAACATGAACCTAGACTAAAATGTACATTTTTTAGGCAATACATTTTAAGTGTTGTTTTGCTTAGCCCAATAAATCCCAATACATAATAGTTTAATGTACGGAGTAAATATTTTGCCTAATGCAAACGTTTTCTGAATAAACATTAATTTTCAGTGGATAATTATGTTTAGCTAGTTTATGTTGTTACCACATTATGACAACTTGCAATATTTCAAACAGAAATGACACTCGCAAGTGGTTATCTCTGGTGACGGATTTTTAGGCCGCCTAAGAGCGTTTTCACATTATCCGATCCGATATCGGTATCGGACGCTGACACGATATCGGGGCAAGTAAAATGTATGGAATATGTACCTGCCTTTCACATTGTCCGACCCGATATCGGATATCGGAGCGGACATCTTTTATACATTTTACTTGATACGATATCGTGTCGGCGTCCGACACCGATATCGGATCGGATAATGTGAAAACGCTCTAAAGGCTTCTATCGTGGCATAACGACTTAAAAGCCGGGACCGACAATTGAACGTGCCCTCCGAAGCACGGAAGCGCTGAGCTGTTAACGCCACTTGTGGTCACCTATCCAAATTGTGACCGCTCCGAAAAATGCTTAACTTTAACGATTTATCAAATACTAATCACTCCGCACATCATAGAATAATATTTTTCAACTCTTCAGACAAAGCAAAATAGTTTCTAACTACGCTTTTTAGGGTTCCGCACCTTAAAAGGTAAAAAAAGGAACCCTTATAAGATCACTTTCTTGTCCGTCTGTCCGTCTGTCCGTCTGTCTGTCTGTCCGTCTGTCCGTCTGTCCGTCTGTCCGTCTGTCCGTCTGTCCGTCTGTCCGTGTGTCACCATCGATTATCTCAGGAACGGGTAGAGCTAGCAAGTTGAAATTTATACTATATACTAAGGTCTATAGTCCCTACTGTGAGTATAAAAATCAAGGTCCTGAGTCAACACTATAAAAAGATATAGGCAAATTTAGGTTTTCGTGAAAACTTGTGAGTACCAAAACTTACCTTAATAATCAACTTTTTTTATTTTTCGGAATTTTTCCTTTACTTGTGCTGGAAGACCTTGCTTGTGACCAAAATTGACAATTCTAGGTCAACCGGAAGTACCCTAGAGGTTTTGGGTCGAAAACCTAAATGGTAGTTCCCGTTGACCTAGAATAACGAAATTTGGCAAAAAGCAAGGTCTTATAGCACAAATAAAGGAAAAATTCCAAAAAGTTAAAAAAGTTGAAAATTAAAGGGTGTTCCCATACATACATAGTTGACGCTAATTAAAATTGTCCTCCGAGTTGTATGGGCGCTCATACAATTAAGCGGACTAGCTTAATTGGCACCATGGCTAGGCACGGAACCCTCGGCGTACGAGTTCGACTCGCACTTGACCGGTTTTTTTTATTTATTATAAAGTAATAGTTTCACGTTTCTCTCGCAGTATGTACCAACATTTTATAGAGACCAAGTGGTCTAAATTTTATCCAAATCAGTCCACTGATTAAGGTGTAAGTAAAATGTTTAGTCATTAAAATTAAATTCAAAATTCAATTTTTTTTTTTTTTTTCAAATTTAGTAGGATTACTATGATCACTTTGAATCATCATAGGAGCTAGGTAATTCTACTCCTGTTCTTTCGAGACCAACACCGTAAAGAATCATGGCAATAAACACGGTACGGGGCCTAGCTTTTATACAAACGTCACCCTTTATGTAGATTACACAGTGGAGCTAAAAAGGCCTTTGTAGCAGAATCACAATAGGAATTGCACTATACGCCGTCTCTTTTCATAGACAAGAACAGCATATATTGCAATTCCTATTTGATTCTGCCATAACGGCCTTTTTAGCCCCGCAGGTCGTGATTCGAACCATGATCTTTAACTTTAAACGACCCAGACATATTGTAAATCTCAAGTAGTCTGCTTAAATAAAATAAACTCAGAAACCAAACGAAATATTCGCCATCGTGTAGGAGATTATCAATATTTACAAGATATTTAATGAAAAAATAACTTTGTCCTTTTACTCTCCATCTTTTACAAAATTCTCATGACTTAAAGATGAGAATCTGATATTCGTTTATGAATATTGTCTGAGATATTAAACCACCTGAGCTCGTAACAGGTCGTTGACCCCACCAGATTGGCTATTGTCTACGCAGGTGGTGCTTTGTGCAATAGTTAGCAGTATTGCCTATTCCGACCGATGTGGCTCGCCTTGGTAGTAATGAAACAGCGTGCCTACTGGAATGAACAAATTCTAGTTTTACGTCTTACATCGTAAAATGTGTAACGTTACACAACGCACTTTGTTTATTTTTGTCTCGCTTTTTATTTGACTTTGGTAAGTCCTTGGGTTTTATTTGGCACTAGCAGCGGCCTCGCGGCGTTGCCCCCTTAGTGATGGCAAATGGTGATGATGACGGTGATGAAAAGTAGCTATAACCTTCCCAAAGAGTATAACTATCAAATGCAGAAAGAATTTTTGGAATCGGTCCAGTAGTTTCGGAGCCATGAAAACAATCAATGAAATCTTTCCTCTTTATAATATTAGGATATATTAGTTGCAGGTTCGATTCCCGACGTATACTGCATGATCTGCAGATTTCCTGTGGTATTTTTTTATGTTCGAGTTGTGACTGGACTGTGTCGGTACTGGATCTAGTAAGAATCATCGATAGAAATTAAACAAAATAATGTTCCAGTTACAATTTCATCACAGACAGAGTTCCCTCATGCTGGCCTTTGAATGTCTTTGTCTTTTTGAACTAGTTGACCAAGTAAAGCGAAGTTTCTCCCTTAACTTGGTTTCGGTACATACAAGGATCTCCATTTAGTGACGAGTTTTAAGCAGTCGATCCAATTGCCATCAGGCAGGATTGTGTTGCCAATTATAGAACTGGCAAGTTTGAATACGAGTAATCAGTCGAAGGAATCACGACAATTCTGCTTGAAGCGAACTACAAGTCCATACATTGTTCATATTTGAGTTCATACTGATGAGGATGCAAGCTAATGCCAGCCATACACGACCAAGTTCACCGTCAAGTTTGCAGCGGACTTGATGCGGCGTCCGGGTAAACTTGACGGTGTATGGCTATGGGTGTGCATGACAAGTCTACTTGAAGCGAAAATAGAATTTCGTTCTGCCGACTTGATCAAGTTTGTAGCGTCATGTAAACTTGAAGATGTGTGTGAGCATTCAAGTATGCATGACGTTAGTTGGTCAATTTTTTTCGCTTCAAGTAGACTTGTCATGCACACCCATGGCCATACACCGTCAAGTTTACTGGACGCCGCATCAAGTCCGCTGTAAACTTAACGGTGAACTTGATCGTGTACGGTTGGCATAATGCAAGTGGTAAAAGAGACCGACTATAAAAATTGTGTTTCAATCTTATTCAACGCTTTTATTATCTCAATCCTCCACCCTCATTTAGGAAATAAAATGTAAATACCTCACATAACTCATCCGGCCGACATGACTTACTGCATCCAAGTTTTTTCATACAATTTGGTGAAATAATTCGCCAAACAAAATGGGCGAGTAGAATGAGCCCGTAAATTGTAGCGCAGGTTGCGGGGGGTGGGGTTGCGGGGCCGGGGGGAGGGGAGGGGGGAGGCACAGTCTCCGGGGAAATGTGCGGAACGAACGCAGTGAGACAACTTAGATTCGTATCTGTTCGAGCTCTTTAGGAGCCCTGATTCAGTGAGTTCTAAAACGGGTAATACACGAGTAGATAAAATGAAATTAAAATAAGCATCGCTTTGTACTTTGTAAGATAATATTGTGTACAAAACCGAAAGCAGTGAGTTGCAAAATAAATAAGGACGTCGAAAGTCTAGTAGATAAACCTTTGAGATTTGAACTAAAGATTAACATGAGATGAAAAGTTTTTAAAAGTAAGTTTTCAAAAACATTACTAAGTATTTTTTTTTGAATAGCCTAAACTGTCCCACTGCTGGGCAAAGGCTTCCTTCGTTACCTTCCACTCATCGCGATCTTGTGCGGTTTCTCTCCAGTTTTCTTTAAAGAATGTATTACTAATGCAAAATTTCATCACTTTGACTTATAAAGAAGGATTGAAACCACTCAAATTCCACGACAAGAAAGTCTAAGTAGCAGTAAAATTTTTGTTAACTTACTTCATTACTATTATAACAACAATGATTGTATTTAGTCTGGAAATTTTGTTAACAAAATAAAGTTATTTGATTTGATTTTAATTTTTTTGTAACTCGATAAAGGTCAATCATTGAGCCTGTCTCACACTATGTGGGAGTATTTCAAATTTTCTTTCTCTACCACTCATCTTAACCGTATTTTTTTACTACTTTGATTACTCCCTTAAGGTGGCGAGTCAAGGATTTTTAAGGCTAAGGGAGTGTACACATTGAGTGTACACACTCCCTAAAAGAAAATCAAATATGATCACCACTGTATCCCCAAGGCACGGTAGACATTCTCTCAGATCTTTTTAAGCATTTTAAGATCCTTTGAAGATGTCTAAGGGGGTAGTCAGAGGTATGTCCAAATACAGATATGGTACATGCTCTCTTTTGCAGAAGTTAGCATTCCATACGTGACAGGTTGCACGCTCATCGACGCTATTAGAAACCTAACTGAATGCCAAAAAAAAAACAACTTTTTTCGACTGTTGTTTGTCCAAAATCTATCTACCTACAGTTGCTATTCATTTTTTAGATTGTTCGAAGCTTTTTAAACTTCACGATAGAATAAGTTTATCTGTAAGTGAAATGTAAATTTCTTTGAGAAATAAATAAATATAAATACTTATATAAATATTTGTGGACATTTTCACACTGGGCCATCTAGCCCCAAACTAAGCAAAGCTTGTACTATGGGAACCAGATAAGTGATAGAATACTTATATATTTGTAAATACATACTTATAATACTTTATAACACCCAGATACAGAACAAACATCTATGTTCATCACACAAATGTTTGTCCTGGGTGGGAATCGAACCCACGACCTACAGCGCAGAAGGCAGAGCTACTACCAACTAAGCTAAGAGGTCAGAGAAATAAATGATCTCTAACGATAAAAGATCTGAGAGAATCTCTACCGCGCCGTGATACAATCGTGATAACGTTTCGTTTCGTTTTGTAAACTTTTCTTGACAACGTGTTTCTGCACTGTGTCCTGCGGCGCTCGATGATCGTCCGAAACAACGCGTTGTAAAGTTACGATGAATTCACATCGACGCGTCCATACGACTAAGTAAGTTCATATAGCTAGTGGCTTACTCTTGCGATGGAGTTTTTAGGCCACTTGAAGGCATAAGGCTAAGGATTTAAAAAGTCAGGACAATTCAATCCTCAAGCACGGAAGTGCTCGGCTGTTAATGCCATTTGCAGTCACCCATCCAAATTGTGATATCTTAGAACATTGCTTAACTTCAAAGATCTATTAAACGCCACGAGTGCTTCCCTCCGATTTCATCTACTTAATTCCTTCCAAATTGACTCAATTCCACGTGCATTCGCACTTTACAGAATAAAATCACGCATCTTTTCATCACCACTGATTTCCACTAAACGGTGAAGCAAAACATCGTGAGGGAACCAGTTAGCTTTCTAATAGCGTCGATGGGCTTGCAACCTGTCACGTATGGAATGCTAACTTCTGCAAAATGTGGGCATGTACCAAATATGTAATTGGACATGCCTCTGACTATCCCCTTAGACATCTTCAAAGGATCTTAAAGATGTCTTAAAAGATCTCCGGGAAAGTCTACCGTGCCTGGAGACACAGTCGTGACCATATTTCATTTTTAGGGTTCCGTACGTTAAAAGGTAAAAAAAGGAACCCTTATCAGATCACTTTCTTGTCCGTCTGTCTGTCTGTCTGTCTGTCCGTCTGTCTTTCTGTCCGTGTGTCACCATCGATTATCTCAGGAACGGGTAGAGCTAGCAAGTTGAAATTTATACCATATACTAAGGTCTATAGTCCTTATTGTGAGTATAAAAATCAAGGTCCTGAGTCAACACTATAAAAAGATATCGGTAAATTTAGGTTTTCGTGAAAACTTGTGAGTACCAAAACTTACCTTAATTATCAACTTTTTTTATTTTTCGGAATTTTTCCTTTACTTGTGCTGGAAGACCTTGCTTGTAACCAAAATTGACAATTCTAGGTCAACAGGAAGTACCCTAGAGGTTTTGGGTCGAAAACCTAAATGGTAGTTCCCGTTGACCTAGAATAACGAAATTTGGCAAAAAGCAAGGTCTTATAGCACAAATAAAGGAAAAATTCCAAAAAGTTAAAAAAGTTGAAAATTAAGGGGTGTTCCCATACATACATAGTTGACGCCAATTAAAATTGTCCTCCGAGTTGTATGGGCGCTCATACAATTAAGCGGACTAGCTTAATTGGCACCATGGCTAGGTAGGGAACCCTCGGCGTACGAGTTCGACTCGCACTTGACCGGTTTTTTTTATTTTATTTGATTTCCACTTGTTTCGATCCTAAAAAATGCCTCACTTTCACACTTCACTTTTCCTAAGATCTTTAGATTTTGTTTATCAAAGATGTGATGTGTACGTTACTGTAATAGAGATAAAGTCTAATATCCTTTAAAGACAGACACTTGGAGTGGGCATAGCCAATGAAAAATTACCCAATATAGATGAATAAAATAAATTAATCCTTCTCAAAATAAATACCTTAATTACCTTCCGCATTTCATGCATATTATACATCGTATCTCTCCCGAAGATGATTACGATTTACATGCAGCAGTACGCAGATAATGCTGTCCTATCACACTTTTAGATTTATTAATTTTTATAATTAATCTATTCATTTTATTTTTAAAATCCATAGACAGTTTCATATGACTGTCATTGCCTTGTCACTGTCAACCCCGCCGCCGCCATGTTGATTCCTGTCGACCGTCATTACGCAATTTTGTGTTGTCCGAGTCACACGTTCGAAAAACATTGCCTCCTCCAACCAAAATTCGGAAAAGAAAACGATCAGTGGTATTGTGGAGTGAGTATTCAAGAATAATTTAATCATCGTCATCATCCGAGGATTCGTCTAAGGAAGAGGAGAGGAGAAGGAAAATTCCTACGTACGTATACATCTGGATTTGGAAGCAAGCAAGATATTCAAGGTCAGTCTCGAAAAAGTGATTTACCTTTAACAATTACCCTCCATTTTTTCTATTAAGTATTTCAAACTTTCTTTCGTACTAATAATCCTTATTATGAATTTAATACTAGGTACAAATTTCCGACATATCGTGTGTGAAAAATGTACCTAATCCCGGGTTTATCCGTGTGGAAATCAACCATCCCGACGTATCGTGTGTGGATGTATGTCGCAGCCAACTGGTTGAATTAGCCATTCAATTAAACGGCTAGCCCTTTCATTGAAATTGGTTATACCCTCAGACCAATGAGTGGAAGTCAAAAATATATTATATGACCTTAATAAATCTAGGTACAAATATTCCGACATATCGTGTGTGAAAAATGTACCTAATCCCGGGTTTATCCGTGTGGAAATTAACCTTCCCGACGTACCTATATCGTGTGTGGATGTGAAAATAATAATATATTCCCCAGTCTAATGAACGTTTTCATACAATATACGGGGATAACAATGTACTTATATGACTTTATTAACTAGGTACAAATATTCCGACATATAGTGTGTGAAAAATGTACCTATCCCGGCTTTGCGTGTGGAAATTAACCATCCCGATGAATATCATGTGTGGATGTGAATATACATAAATATGCTGAACGATTTATCCAATATTCCGGCGTTGCGTGTGGAAATTAAACATCCCAATGTATTATATCATGTGTGGATGTTAATATACATAAATATCCTGAACGATTTATCCAATATAATGTGAAAATTACGACTATATTCATAACAATTAATGCAAACCACACAATGCGTGTGTGTCTCAAATTTATATGACGTTCATTGCATTCTATGTATATTAGTTACCTACCTACATAATAGTTAGGTAAATAATTTACCTACTTGATCTTTCCGTCATTACTTATAGACGAAATCCCAAGTGAGGGTATTTGTTGATACAAAATAGCCGTAACTACCTACGTTTTCAATCATTCCGTGTAGATCGCGTCGAGTGAAGTTCGATGAACTACCAATGCATGTATTATAATATTACGTGTTGTTACTGCACGTAAATACACGTAAATCGTGTTGACCGCATCTGTTGATGCAAAAATAATCGTATCTGCTTGCTTCATATAAAATCATATTGACTGAGATAAAATTAACATGGTTTGATTATTAAACACCTTCTTGGCGCTTGACGCTGACATTAATCTAAAGATAATAATTTAACAAAAAATTATAAAGATGCTGAGCGGCCGCAGGGCGTCAACTGTGCGTTAGATTCTCACCTCATAGAATCTCTTTCAAAATAGGTCATCGTAAATTAAATCAGCAACAGCAAGCAGAAACGTGAAATTATAAAAAGTACAGAGATAAATTACCATCTGTTCGGCTTCAACATGTCTGAACATGTAAAATAATACAAAGCCAAATCGGCGTCTGCTTCAGAACTAAGATAAATTCAAGCAGAATCAAACGTCTCATGATCCATCCAGCTTTAAACGCATGGGGGGCATCGCGGCGCTCTGGCACTGGCCACCAAAACGCGAGTGTATGTACCCTGCACTTTACCGGGGTGACCCACATCGCCGTCGTTGTCGCGCCGCGCCGCGCCAGTGCGCGCACCCTCGTCGTGCGAATTTCGCCGTACACCGTCAGCGACCCACTCTGAGGTACTACCAGCAGACATCTCGTTGACGATAATTCCAAATACTTAGGTACTTATACTTATACCGATTACCGGCTGACTCAAGTATTTATTTTATTTTATTCCATTTTCTTCCTGAATGGACTAACATCACTAATGATGAAACTGATATAATTGACGACTGTATTAGAGAATTAATAAAGTCGGGCTATAGTATGCTCTTGTGCCTACTCAATTTGAAAATCAATTCATCCGATCTTCACCTACCGTTCCGAAGCCTATTGAAAAACATTAAGTACTTACTTATATTTATTTTGAATTAAATGAATTGAATAGATTGATTCATGGTGACCAATTTAAAATGGAATATTATTGTACTACCGCATTTAAACTAAAAGATAAAAACTGTTACATGACCTCAGACTTAAAAGATGCCCAATTTTTATTATCAGTGGCGGAATGTGACAGAATCTAGATACCCTGCGCTTCACTTGGAATTATAAGAAAGTTGATAATGAATTACTGCATACCTATTCATGTTTTAACCTTTAGGCTTTGTTCTTAACCATAAGTGTTTACAAAATTATTAAAGCCTATTCTATAGATACCATCTACGTTTACTGGGACATGTAGTACCTGTTAATTAGGCACTAAGATGATTTGTTATACATAACAAAATATATGGGAAACCCTTTTGACATATGAATTGCATTGATGACCTAGAAGGTCTAAGCGTAAAAGTGACCAGAGACTCACCTTCCCGATTAAGTTTATTTTATCAATGAAGCCAAAAGTCAAACAAACTCAAGTCAAAAATGTACTTTCTTAGATTTTATCTCTGACTTAACTGACATGTCACTAACTTTAGGTACTACCTAATGTTAAGAAGAAAGTCAAGAAAGTGTAAAAATGTTCACTCATGAATTGATGCATACAAAACAATCCATGATTAGGCAGTTCGCTAGGAATGTTCGCTTGTTAGCATCAGCGTTTCCCGCGGTCAACTATTATATAAATAATAATTATTATTTGAAAGGAAAAAATTCTGAGCACATATTGTTATAATTATAATAAAAATATGATCCTCTCTAGCAAACTTTACCTCTTTATAATGTTGGTATAGATTAAATACTAGAAGTATTCAATCATAGTTTTTTTTCCAAGATAAAAATTTCTCTTTGGAAATATTTAGCGACACATCAAAATAGGATGAGACGCTGCTTGTAACGAAGAAACAGCGAATAGTCACTGGGATCATTCACAGTTGACATTACTTACATATTAAAACCCTTTAATTACTTTCAGTTTAAATACCTCAAAATCCTTGCATCACGATAATTGTTATTAGGTATAATATTATCATCCTATTGCGGCTATAATAATACCACGGCCATTGCCTATGTTAGTAAAGTTCTCGCACGTAAACAAGATTGCAACATGTGGCAATAATGGTGCAAAAAACGGAACTTACACATACATATTTACATCGTTTATCCTATCCAAATTAAACATTGTTGCAGATGTAGAATCTCGTCAGTTATTTAACAACGACACCAAATTAAAATTGGCAGATAGTGTTAAAAAAAAAAAAAAAAAAAGTTACATTAGAAAGCATCACCCTCTTCATCTGTACCTGACCTTGATGGCAGGGAAATTATCCGACAGTCCCTACTGAAACATGGAACTCTCAATTAGTCTTTACCATAGTGAGGGCTTTTTCTCTGCCAATACCTACATTAAATCAATAATTATGTACGATACTATGTTAGTCATGGTGGTTCTATTGTAAGACAAATTATTTATATTATGGTAATTCTAACACCATCGTACGACTGATAGACTACCTACAGTATTCTACCTTAAATTTGTATCCTACAGCGTTATCTTTTATTTTGGCCAGGAGATTACTTGTAATGATACGAGTACTATTAAAAGATTACTGAAAGGCGTTTATCGATTAAATAAAACCTTCCAGTTCCAAAATACGATACAACTTGGACCCAAATTTTGAAATAAATTGTTAAAATATTTATTGGACAAATGACTTAATTTCATTGTAATACATATCGCAAAAAACGATACCACTCCTTCCACTGGCATCATCAAAGAATGCAAACACTTAGGTAGGGTCATTAAAACTAAAAATAAAATTTTTGATTAAAATTTAAGAAAATTAATTATAACATCAAAACTGAATGCCCCAACCATTAATTGTGTTACTTTCTAATAAAGGAAATCCCAAAGCTTACCCAGCTCAATTTTAATTTTAATTTGTCTCAATTCATAATCTAGAAATGACCTCTGTGTTATGCCTAAACGAATAATCATTAATTATCAGTTTAAAAAAGTTTACCCCGCAGACTTTATCTCATTTAATTTAAAATCCTTAAATAGCGAAATTAATTATTAGCGAAATCGATTTATAGGTATATGTTGTGCTCATAGCACGCGTCACGCATCAACTACTGCAACCTACAGAGCAGGTGTTAATTTTATGGTTATTTGTTAAGCTGCGGGATAATAAGAATCGTCTATTGTTTTCATGAAAACTAAATATTAACAACTAAAAGAATTTGGCCGGATCCTGCCCCAGAGCCGAATATCGAATTAGACTATGCGTCTGAATAATATTATTTAAATAAAATATCACAAAATTAACTGGTACATACAGAATACTTAGATATCTCGTGCCCTGTGGGAATATAATTATGTTATTTTATTAGTAACTTTAGTCACTTCCGGTACTACAGTCCGTAATGCCTCTCCAGACTCACGGCGAGAAGTTTCACCGAGACTTCTCGAAGAACAAACAAATTATCCACACTCTCAATTTTCTCACTCGTGATCTGTTTGAAATCCTTTGTCTCGGCCAAAAATAGGTACCGACACCGAAGCGCGAGAACAAGAAGGCGAAAAACTCCTCACATTCACGCTTCTCGGGTGTTGTCGGGGTTTCTTGCCGAGAGTCTGGAGGGGCTATTAGGTATCACAGAGAATATTTTTATCAGATAGACCTACCTTCTTTTTCGCGGTTGACATGACACTCAAATAGTAAACAAAACAGACGGACAAGAATTTGACAGATGTAAAAGGAATTTCGTTGAGTTTCAGTTGTGTGATTGTGTTGTGATGTGATTTATGAGGATTTATCATATATTATTTAAAATTACAAAAAGTACTGACGCCTTGGGATATACATACTGACTAAAATGGAAGTGGGCTGGACATGTAGCCCGTCTACAAGATGGAAGATGGACTAGGAGAGTGACAAATTGGGAGGGTCCAAGAGGTCGACGCTGCATAAGAAGACCATACGCTCGCTGGGACGACGACATCAAGAAAACTGCTGGACCAAACTGGCTCCGAGTAGCACAAGACAGGGACAGATGGCTGGCTTTGGAGGAGGCCTTCACCTTAGGGGTTCTCTAGTACCTACTTAGATTATAAGCATTTGTGATAAGAAAAAAATGTTAATTATAGAGAAATAAAAGGCTTTTTATTTTATTTATTTATATCATATTTTATTTTAGGTGGTAAGTACAGAATCACTGCACATGAGTGTAGATAATTTTATTGATGAAACTCCCAATTTTTCCTAAGTACTTTTCTTTTTTACTTTAAATTGTAGGTACTGGGAGCAGCTGTGTGCGTCAAGCTGCAACAGTCTCTTTCAGGCGATAGCCGACAGGCCTGACTTTCATCTTATTCAGTCTTGGGAGTCAAGGCATGCCATCTTGGCAACCTATACTTGCCATTGACTGTCCGGTTGTACCTACTTACCACTCAAATGTGCCACCGATTTTTGCCTACCTACTAATACTAACATAATATAAATGAATGATAATAGTTTCACGTGAAAATTCCCGTGTGTTAAATAATATATGGATGAAAGTCTGAAATAAATAATTTTTATTTTAATTTATTATTTTATTTATTTTCCATACCCTAGTTCACTTAAAATTCTGCCAGTCCATAATAATACTTACTAAATAATTATTGTTGGACATTACACACAGCGCCATCTATCCCCAAAGTAAGCAAAGCTTTTACTATACGAACCTAAAAAATATAGTTTCCTAGGTTCATCCGTTCATGCTGGGCGTCACAGCCTGCTGCTTTAAATTAGATTATCTTTTAAATCCCACTTTAAAAAGGAAGGAGATGAATGGAGTCTCACTATAAAATAAAAAAACAAACCCAAAAATCCCAATTTGATCATGACGCAAGCATTCTTTCCTGTGGGCATCTGTGGGGCAAAATTGTTCTAGGGATCGGCCATGTCCTTTAAGCAAAACTGATAAAAATCAATTTGGGTAAAATTTATTTCAAAGCAAAAATTTCCTATTATTTAATAATAATTATCTCATCATAAGTATCAAGGTGGGTACCGTAATACCTATTATTAATGATGAATAAAATCGTAGTTACATTATACAAGTATGACAGGTACTTAGGTACACTGTTCTATGATAAGCGATTTATGTCGCAAAATATTATCTAATACATAAGTACATAAAATATTATTGTTTTCTAACTCATGCTGATCGTTATTCGTTGATCGTTATTGTATTTATTGTATTTTTTCGATACTCTAAACATCTGCATGTAAATCGTAATCATCTTCGGGAGAGATACGATGTATAATTAAGAATCAAACGAACTTACCTTGTGAAGTTTGATATCTAATTATACGAGTGTCTTGACCGAAGATGATTACACACTCCCAAGCCCACCCAAGTTGGTACTAAAACCCCGAACTCGATCGAAAAAATAGTGCTCTTAAAAATGACGGTCGACAGGAATCAACATGGCGGCGGCGGGGTTGACAGTGACAAGGCAATGACAGTCATATGAAACTGTCTATGGATTTTAAAAATAAAATGAATAGATTAATTATAAAAATTAATAAATCTAAAAGTGTGATAGGACAGCATTATCTGCGTACTGCTGCATGTAAATCGTAATCATCTTCGGTCAAGACACTCGTATAATTAGATATCAAACTTCACAAGGTAAGTTCGTTTGATTCTTAATTATAATTGGCCTCCAATTTAAATTCATATCTAAGGATTCATCGCGAAATTAAAACTATCGCAAGTCAAAATCAAGCTGTTCCACACCGAGACTCAGCAAATTGTTATTATACTGTGTATGTTAGTTATCATCATCATCTCCCTCTTATTAAGGGTCAGCATAACATGTTTCCTTTCACAATTTTCCTGTATCCCTCGTCAGCACTCACTCCTTTCATGCATATGAATTATTTCCATGTTATATTGTTGTTTGACTGCTCTTAGCTCAGTTGGTAGTAGCTCTGCCTTCTGCGCTGTAGGTCGTGGGTTCGATTCCCATCCAGGGCAAACATTTGTGATGAATATAGATGTTTGTTCTGTGTCTGGGTGTTATAAAGTATTATAAGTATGTATTTACAAATATATAAGTATTCTATCAGTTATCTGGTTTCCATAGTACAAGCTTTGCTTAATTTGGGGCCAGATGGCGCTGTGTGAAATGTCCAGCAATATTTATTTATTTAATGTTACTCTCCATGTCTTGTTCCTCGAATAAACTGTACCAGTTGAAGCGGCGGCGTCATATTATCGTCTACCGCCGGTATTTAAAAAACCAATACTTTACGTAACCAAGTCTAAGCTATTAAATTAAAAAGCTAGCCCGGAGCGTGGCAGACATTTATTGGTTGTCGGACCGCGATTTGCCTTGCTAATAGAAATTAACCTGGCGCAAAAACTGCGAACACCTTTCCTTGAATTATCTTTTATAATCTGGCTAACGTTTTATAGGGTGCTTTGATAACCTTACCTAGGTTAAACTAGTAATAAAATTAACAAAAGGTTTTATAAGTCTTCTACGAAAAATGTGTAGTAAGCTGGAATATAGAGATTATTATTTCTGTAATCTGGGTAAAATTTTCATTTTTCAGTAATATCAGGATTAACTTTTGAAATTCTTCAACTTTTTTATTTTCAAGACTGTTTTTATTGATTTGATAATAATTATCGTTGATTAATAAGTACTTACCAAATATTTTTTTTCTAATTTTCTAATTAGCAGGGCTTGAAACTTAACGTGCTAAATATACAGAACTAAAATGTGCTTCAAAATAAACTACCTGTAGTTTCGAAGCCTCGAATAACAAACCGTTCTAATTGTACGTTCACAAATTCTATTTCTATACAAAACGAGTAAAACAATCGGTCAATACGGTACCGCGCGCCATCGGCTGCGATTTGCAAGGCAAATGGAATCAACTGCTTAACCGGCGGAAAGAACTTAAAGTACTTTGATAAATTCCCTCTCCGGGTGTTTAAAACTTCGCCTAAGGGTGAGTTAATTATGGAGTAATTGGGGTGTCTTGTCGGCTGAAGTATGCCAATGCATTTATGAGAGAGGACTTTGCGGTACCCGTTATCGGACTACTGTGACTGTTTTTGTTTTCTGACTATTAAAATACTTGCACATATTTTGTGTTTAGTGGAAATCCGTGGTCTCTGCCTACCCCTGTGGGAAAGAGGCGTGATTTTATGTATGTATGAATTTTGTGTTTATTGACAGAAAATATGAGGAGTAATAGGTTAGCGTGGTATGGGCATTGGGCATGTTATGCGGAGGGAAGAAAGTCACAAGGAGTGTTGGATATGAATGTGGAAGGATGCATAGGTAGAGGACGGCCAAAGAAAAGATGGATAGATTGTGTGAGAGAGAACATGCGTGTAAAAGGAGTGACTACTGAGATGACGAGTCACAGGAGGGAATGGAAGAGGAGAACATGTTGTGCCGACCCCATCTAGTGGGATAAGGGCAAGGAGATGATGATGCACATATTTTGTGTTTATGAACTTGCTTTTAACTTTCTCCTAAATACATACATACGTACAATCACGCCTCTTTCCCACAAGGATAGGCAGAGACCACGGATATTTACTTGATACGATCCTGACACACCTCTTTCGCTTCATTCACTCTCATCACATTCTTCACGCAAGCTCGTCGGTTTAAGGTACTCTTGACCTGGCCTTTTTCCAATAATTCGCCAATTTGGTCCAGGAATACGCGCCTAGGTCTTCCCCTTCCGACGGTCTCATTCACACTCGCCTTATGGATTGCAATTTTAATTAAATATAACTAGATAATAATTAGGCCTCCCTAAGTATAGTATAGTATCCTATACCCTATATCCAGCAGTGGGTAAAGTCAGGCTGAGGATGATGATGAAATGTAATAAGATACAGCAAATTTTAGTTTACTACACCTGTTATAGACTGAAATTCTATCAAATAACGACCTATTAACATGATATTAAACTACCTTCGACACAGAGTTAAGGTGATAGCCCACTTGCTTTGGACTAGTTCAATTATTTTGTATTCATATAGGTATTGAATTTTGTACAGTTTTCAGTACCTCCACGTTAAAGTCACATTCGATGGATTCAGTAATACATACATACATGAAATCACGCCTCTTTCCCACAGGGGTAGGCAGAGACCACGGATTTTCACTTGCTACGATCCTGATACACCTCTTTCGCCTCATTCACTCTCATCACATTTTTCATACAGGCTCGCCAGTTAAGGGTACTTTTGAGCTGGACTTTCTCTAAAATAATCAACAATCTGATCCAGGTATGTTCGTTTAGGTCTTCCCCTTCCATCTGTTCCATTGTAAGCTGTTGTTTGTTCCATTAAATCAGTAAGCACTGAGTAATGTGTGATGTGACCCATGCGAAGCCGGGGTGGGTCGCTAGTCTATTATAAATAACGGGATAAGTCATGACTGTATTTAAAATCTCTTCCGCATCAATCTAATCACCTACCTAAGTCCTTTTTGTGAAAATTTAAGATCGTCTTAGTATAGAACTATCGTAGTTCTTCCATTTTCTTGACCTCTATTTCTTAGTAGCCCGTGTTAATTGCTGGGACCAATTTAAATGCACTTAGAAGCACAGACAAAAACTCTTTGCCTTTTTGTGACAGTTTTGCTTAATTTAATTTACTCGTAGCCAAATTCAGCTAGAAAAGAAGACATGACTTTTTTTAGCTGCGCCTAGGGAAGTTTCAAATTAAAAATGTCGTTCACTTAAACTCGTTCAATTAACATCATCATCAACAGCCTATAGCAGTCCACTGCTGGTCATAGGCCTCTCCTAATGAGAAGCATCGCGCCCTGTCTTCGGCTTGACGCGTCCAACTTGTGCCGGAAGCCTTTCGCAGATCGTCACTCCACCCGGCAGGAGGGCGTCCTACACTACGTTTGCCGAGACGTGGTCTCCACTCGAGAACTCGTTTACCCCAGCGGTTGTCAGTTCTTCGGCAGATATGGCCGGCCCACTGCCACTTCAGCTTGCTAATTCTCTGAGCTATGTCAACGACTTTGGTTCTCTGCCGAATAGTCTCATTGCGGATCCTATCCTTCAGAGAAACACCGAGCATAACTCGCTCCATAGGTCGCTGAGCGACTTTGAATTGGTGGACCAGCATTACTGTGAGTGTCCAAGTCTCAGCTCCAGCTCACTAAAACTTAACTTAACTTAACTTGACAAACACAATTCATCTTCCATGGTCGTTCGTTCACATGTCGTCTTCTTGCAATTATCTGTCAACAGTAACGTCTATGATACTTAACACCTAGTGAACCTCTACCTTAACCACCTCAAAGGCAGTTCGAATAAGAACTTTATCTACAACATAAACCGATAACACAATGGGTTAACTTCCTTAATTTACTACTGTAATTAGTCTAAATAATACATAGCTTCCACTCCGACGTCGAACCACAATAAAACGAACTTTACAGCAACACGTTACGGTTTACTATCGCGTGATAGGAATGAAGAGAAGGTACGAAGTTCAAAGCACACCGATGGGTTTTGACTACAATGTTAATTCGACCGTATTTTAAGGAAGTTGAGGTTTATTTTCGTTTGTAGGTTGTGGGTATAGGTTGGGTCGTGTGCCCAGTGGGCCCATAATGTGTGCATTCTGGACCTTAGCACAATTTACCTAGTAAGGAAGTTTTTGTCGTGGCCGGCTCGTTTATTTTTAGTGGCGATTATTCGCAGGGGGCAATGTGCTGTACAGGGCCGAAATTAATATTATATTCAGACCTTACACGAAATGTATTGGATATGCGAAACATGTTTTGTTATACCTACGCTGTTGGTTACATGATTTTGTAGTTTGGGTAAACTTCAGCATAATATATCTTGCAGACAGTGGACATCAAGTTTATTAAGTCGCGAAAGAACAGGAGTAGAATCACCTAGCTCTTAAGACGATTCCAAGTGGTCATAGCGGTCCTATTGAATTAATGATATTTAAATTATGGATTTTGAATTATGACGTTAAAAGACCATTTTCTTGTAACCCGACTGCGCAAAGCAAAGGAAGGGTAATGTGTTATTATCTATTTATTTAACTTTTTAGTTCTTTCAAATGGTTGATACCACCCAAAAAACAACTCTTGGTTAATAATAATAGAGGTTCTTTCAAATAGCCTTTTGGAAGAACTAAAAAGTGAAATAAATACCCTAAGCCTTACTACCTAAAGCCGGAGACACATAAAACCACAGTCGACTATTGCACCCAACATTTATTTAACTAGAAGATTCTTAAAAGTTTTTAAACTAAATTTTTCTTATAAAACTAAAACAACAGCTCTTACTTTTATTATAAACTCGGCAAATTACGCTCCTTCAGTAGTGCAGGTGTGCATGGAATAAAAACTAAAGCCTTGCTTTCTCAAGAAACAAGGGCCGTCTTTAAAGAGTCTAGTATTTTTGTATACTTCTAAGGTAGACTAGCATACGGCCCACCTGATAATAAATTAAATAATTAAATACTTAAAGGATATTTATTTACAGAAACTAAACTCCTACATATTTACATAACATTATAAAATAAGAACCAGTTGAGCCACCTAAGGATCGTTGGAAATGATCTATAGGTAGCTCAACTGATCCAAGCCACTGACACTGGCAGCATACATAAATAGTTTTTGGAAATACAAATACAATTTACAATTAGGTATTTTGAACATTTTAAATGATGGCAACGATTATAAAACTCAAATTCCCAGGTTTTGGCTTATCCTGTGTACATGACAGATTTCATCTTAAAACTTTACTCCATTATTCACAAAATTTTAACAAACGACTTCTAAAATATAGTAATTACACAACTTTGACCATGTTTCTGGATTACAAGAAAAAATGAAGCTTCAGAACTAAATAAACAGCGAACAATAAACAGAGCTTCGAAACAAATAATTAAATTACTTGCAAAACAATCCGACATAAAACTCCGAGACCGAGTGAGGACAAAAACAAAGTTCTCTTTTGATTATGAGATTACACTTTACACAGTAGTAGCTTTCTCTTTAAGCTGGTATGACCTGTAAGGTTATACCTACCTGGTATGACCGGTATCTTTGTTGACTGCTCATCAATGATATTTAAAACTAATAGATAATGTTTCTAGCGCGGACAAAACTAATACTCGAAAACGTCCCAATTGACACTCTTGTCCGCGTCAAGCAGGGCGACGACCTAGACGTATTTGTCATAATTATGTTAAAAATTACAAAAACAATAAAAATGCTATTGTGATAAAATATGTATGTACGTACGTTTGCGGAACTTGTCAACATAATGTGCACTATATCGGTATGTATACCAGTGCGACCATATTTTAAACATCGATAATTATGAAAGTAACATATCTAGGGTATAATATCATATTTTTTTTTCATAGTAAAAATCACTAGGCAATATGAACAGTAATGGACTGACAAATAATAAAATTGAGTTGCAACTTCCATCCAAACAAACATACCTACGTAGTAAAATATGACCACGACTGTATTCCCAAGGTGCGGTAGACATATTCTTTAAGATCTTTTTAGGCATTTTTAGATACTTTGAAGATGTCTATAGGGGTAGTCAAAGGTTATGTCCAAACACTTTGGTTCATTCCCACATTTTGCAGAAGTTAACATTCCATACGTGACAGGTTGCAAGCCCAGCGACACTTACATACATATTCACATATACATAGGCACATCCGTACCCATTTTATAAATGTGAAAGTGTGCTTATTTATTTGTTTATTTGTCCTGCTTTCACGTCAAAACAGAGCGACGGATTGACGGATTTTTTTGTATAGAGATAGTTTAAGGGCTGGAGAGTAACATAAGCTACTTTTTATCCAGGTACCACGCGAGCGAACCCGCGGGCAGCAGCTACTAGTAAATAAAGTGAAAGCTTATAAAAATGAAATTAGCCTTCAAGTAGTCTCTTTCAATCAAGCTATCGTGTTTCAGAGCGCCAGAATTACATAGCCATAAGATTTTTACGGCGACGCGTGACGAGGTGCAGACGACGCAATATGAGGAGCGGGAATTCTCATTTCATGGTCGGTATTTTATAAACAGACCTAGATTAAGTTTTATTAATATGTATTTTTAGGTTTAAGGTATTTATTTCTATGAGCCTTAGAATTAGTTTTTACCATCTGTACTATTCTTAAGTTGCCTGAAATAAAGTTTATATTATTATTATTATTATAAAAAGGCTATCAATTGCTGTCTACAATATTTTCTAGATTAAATTTCTACGTACCCGGATACTTTATACTACTGAAAGATTCCTTCACTTTTGGATTGCGATGCGGCGATCTGGTGACGATGTTGATGTAGTGAGCACTGGCCCATAGAATTCGATACAAAGAATACCGAGGCGATGCGGTGAGGTTCGGGTGCGGAGGCGACTGATCAGCTATAACCTTGAGTATAATAAATTTATCTTATTGAGTAATTTGAATCAATTATTATAATAATTATAACTTCAAAAGATTATAATTAAATTAGCAGAATCTTATTAATTTGTTAAAATTGATTCTAAGATCATAAGATGACTTTAATATATTACGACCAAAGGAAAATACTTTTATTTTGCAAATCCTGTTCCCGAAAAGGCTTCCTATTCGCGAGGTAGAGGTTACATAATTTTACCTCCACCTTATTAAAATAAGAGCCGTTTTGGCCTAGGGGGTTAGTACCTTGACTTTCGATCCGACGGTCGTGGGCTCGAATCCTGGCCCTGGATTTTACGTTTCGAAAAATTTATAAGTGCAACACGAGCTCTAAACGGTGAAGGAAAACATCGTGAGGGAACCCGCGGCTTAGTCAACCCCACACGTTTTGACCATGTCTTTCCTGTGGATATGGCCAGTTAAGCTGAGAGGATGGTTTAGGTGCTGGGCCAGCCATCTCAAATAATGTCCCAGGTACTACAGTGTCCCGTTATGTGTAGGCAAAGATTGCCTCCTGAAACTGTATAAATCATCTAGTAAAAGACATAAAAGGTCTGAGTTTTATTAAATTGTTACATTTAGTTATTCTAAATGTCAGAATGCTTTAGTTTCATCTCTTACTAAAACCCAATGAGATTACATCAGAAATCTTCCTAAGTTTAACCCACTAAAGAAAGTATTTTTAAAAATGTATACAAATCTCACTGGAAAAATTATCCACAAATCCCTACTGAGAACAACGTAGACTGCTAAAGATAAACCGGAATGAAATTGAGCGAATCTTCGCTGCTTTAACGAGTAATCTCAATAATAGACAAAATCAAAAAGCAAATTAGTTATTATGATTAGGATATTATAATATTTGGTTTGGACTGATTGTGCTACGAACCCTCTACGAATGTGCTACGAGTGCGTAGCAGGGCTACGGCGTAGCTGCGTCGAGGCCTCATAACATTTATCGTAACACACGGTGATAAGAAGGCTCGCGGCGGCCGTCAGACTGATTGATTGGATCGTTCGTTGGAGATAGCCTGAGCGGGAAATAAATGGTGAAGAAAAACATCGTGAGGAAGACGTGGAATAATAAAAGTGAAGGCGCATTTTATTTTAAGAGACAACGGATAGGTAGGTTTACATTAAATTGGTTAGTGATTGAAATTACTCAACGCATATCGTCGAAATATAGTCTCAACTAATTATTTAAACCAAATATAAACAATAAATAATATAAATAAACCAATTTAAATAATATTTAAGTTTGCATTTTATCTAATTTCCATATTAAATAATGTTTTTTTTTCAAAACGTAGAAAAAGTATTTTCAAGTTTAGTGGTTCTGGAGATTATTCTTCATACTCACAAATTGCATATGAAAAAAGTTAGTGTTTGATATGATTTTATGTTTGAAAACTAAAATAATATTACGCCACATATAAAATAGTTCCTCTAATAGAACAAGATACGCATTAAGTAGAAGGCCGTGTTTCAGTAGCCGAGAGGTTCGACGGGAGTTTTATTTAAGTGCTGTGACAGTTCACAATCTGATTTCCTCGTTTGAAAGCAAAAGTATTTTTTTTAACGAAAATAGGTTCACGTTTGACCACACCCTGCCTGATGTAATTTCGTGTGTAAGTCAGTCTTTAAAAAAAAAAAAAAACACCGAGAATATTTGCAGATCATCAATGATATTATACCCTAGATATGTTACAGTCATAGTTACCGACGCGACGTTTAAAATATGGTCGCACTGGTATACATGCCGAAATAGTGCACACTATGATGATAAGTTCCACAAATGAATAGTACATACATTAATGACACAATAGCATTTTTGTCACAATAGCATTGTTGACATACAGAGTCTAGGTTGGCGTCCTGCTTGACGCGGACTAAAGACAAGACGTCCTAATTGGGATGTTTTTGAGTCTTCATTTTGCGCGTGCTAGAAACTATTATTTATAAACATAATTGCAGATCCTGCAAACATTTATTCTAGCGGGGATCGAGGCGACTCTTTTGTTCTAATTGAAATTGCCACGTATAAGTTGATACAGCAAAATATAACCACAGGTACAACGTGTGCTACGCTTAGTTTGAATGGTTTTGACTTAAGAATTTTAAGTAAGAAGCCTTGATTAGCCGTTTGTTAAAACTAAATTTTAATGTACAAGATGTAGATTTATGTCTCTTGCCACATAGTTTTAGACGCACATAATCTACGAAGTTAATTTAGTACCAAGATTTTAAACTAAAAGACAAACAACAATAAAACAGTAAATATTAAAAAAAAGGTTCAGACTTTCTAAGTAAATAGATATTAAACGTAATAATGTTACAAGGCCTCGTGGAAAAATGCTACGCCGTAGCACCTTCGTAGAGCCTTCGTAGCGAGTGAGTGACACCTGAATTATTATGTTTTCTGTAGGTTGTGAGCGAATTAGTGTTGGTAGCTCAATTACTGTCAAGATATGTCAGATTACTGTGTATGTTAACAAATATTATTCTTATGAAAATAAACCTATATACATAAAGCCCACGCAACTGTTTATTATTACAGAAATAAATAATGTGTGTATGTCAATGACATAATATAATAGACATGTTTTTAGAGCGCGCAAAATGAAGACTGGAAAACGTCCTAATTGGGACGTCTTGTCTTTAGTCCGCGTCAAACAGGGCGATGATTTAGACATGTTTGTTACGTGTAGTGAATTACAAAAACAATAAAAATGCTATTGTGTTCTAAATGTATGTACTATTCGTTTGCGGAACTTGTCAACATAGTGTGCACTATATCGGTATGTTTACTAGTGGGAACAGATTTCAAACGTGGGTAGCTATGAACGTAATATATTTAGGGTGTATAATATCATTGATGTATAAAAGAAGTGTGTCAGGATCGTAGCAAGTGGAGATCTGTGGTCTCTACCTACCCCTATGATGAGAAACAGGCTTGAGTTTATGTATGTATGTATGTATGATGTATATAATATTTATTCTTGGCAGTCAAGTTGTTCTAGGGTCCCTCATTGACACGGCGGCAACGCGGTGCAAATTTCATCAAAAACGTCTCAAAATTAGTAAATCTTCAAAAACTACGAGCATGTCTATAATTGAAAACACAGCAAGCTCAAAAATATCTCTAGAAAGAAAAAGAAAACTAAGATTCATTTAGTTTTATGCCAGTGGATTACGCCTGAAAACTTTCGGCATAGCAATGAGAGACAGAGACGGTGATACTGCTGATTTTATGTAACTCACTAACAAGAAGAAAAGCTAATCTTTTCTTTAGCACGTTCAGTGTTACCATTTGTTTTAAGTGTGAAGGATTAAGCGAAACTTTGTTCACTTATCTTGCACTTTAAGAACTTTATCAAAATGCATATCATCATTTTGTGATCTTTTGTGTAAGTGCCAATTTATTTTATTTGATTCTATTTGTTGTTGGTCAATGATCTTCTATATAAACTGAGGTAGATGCGTTGTACCCCACTCGGCGTGGCCGAACAAAAGTCAAGCTAATTAGCTTGAGTCAACGATGCACTTTGTCTTGCTCTGATGTTACATATTTACACGCAGCACGCAATTTATTTTTCTCTTTCTGACAACAGGGTTTTATAAATCTCTTTTATTTTTTAGTTTTCTTGATTAATATTAAACAAAGCTTATATTCTTCCTAAGTAGCTATTACAAAATTCGTCGCGTTTTAGAGATTTTTCTAATGAGTATAACGTCTCTGTTGGTAAAATCTCACTGTTCTTGGTTTGTTTTTATTAAATTTTCTCTATATTTAAAGTTTTTTGCATAGTTTATCCAGTTCAGAAAAGAAAAATTTAAAATTGTCTCTCGCTTGTCTCATTTACTTTAGTTTATTTGATTCTCCATCGTAAACCGAGCTGCATAAAGAATTTAGAACTCTTTGCGCTCTTTTGCAGCGTGTTTTCTTTACGAGATTATTCCGTAAGATGGCAGCACTGACAATCTGCGCCGTCGCCAGTGATTCTAACTATAAAGTGGACTGGCGACTCGCATACCCAATAAGACAGCTACCTCACTTTAAAAAGCATGTCTGTAAACAACGTTAAATTATGTTACGGAAACACTGTACCTACCTTTTGAAACAAAATAAATGTTTTGTATAATTTTTTTGTATTTGTACTTTAGAAAGATGTTCGGCTTGGTGACTTTATAAAAACAGGACTTGGGGACACAATACAAAAGAAATACGCGCTTTCATAGAAAATGTATAAGTAGGTGTGTTTTTTTTTGGGAATTATTGCAAAAACAAAAAGTGTTTCTGGTGAGGAATAGAGTCGATTAAGACCAACTTGTTTTTATAACAAATGTATTTTTTTAGGCTAACTGTAGGTACTTTTCATAAATTTAATAATGCAATTATGTTTCTCTTCAAAATAAATCTATAGTTTCCTAAGAACAAAACTTTCTAACTACAAGAAAAAAGGAAAGGAAGAAAATTTTCCACACCCTGTATATTTGAGCACGCAACCTCAGTTTATATTCCGCGGCCACTGTTACTAATAAATTAAGTACCGGAAAATTGACCCTTAAAAATATGAAATTAATCCTGATATTCATAATACACTTTCTTCCTAAATCTGATGCCGTCTCTTTTCATTGACTTAGGAGTGATGAAAAAATATACTTGATTAGCTAATTATATTCAGAGCTCGTGTTAATGTGCATAATACTTTTCAATTAAATAAAAAAATATGTTTTCCTATTTTTGCATACTCCCGTCCCTTTGAGAATCTGTCTTCTTGAGAATCTGTCTTTATGAGAATTTGTATTTTTGAGAATCTGTCTTTTTGAGAACAACGGTAAAAATCCATTGCAGCTCGGCTGGGATTCAAATCCACGATCTTTGGATTGAATGTGGAGGTTCTATTCCATAAGTCAACATGCCAGTTGCGCCACCGAGAATTGATTTGTTTTGAACAAGTTCCAAACAATTAATTCGAAACAACCCAAAACCATTAAAAAATCAATGACCTTACTCGGCATTAACAGTTGTTAAAATAATTTAAAATCAATGACCTTGGCCTGTATTCTACTAGATGACAACCGCTTTGGTTTTGGTTCGAACTCTTAAATATCAGCAATTTGGTGAAATAGTAGAATAGCTTTTCAAAAATTTGTTCTGCCAAAGTTCAAAACCTCACCACAACTGAATCGTTTGTTATTAGTAGTCATGGAAACAGTCGCTTTAGTTGAGGTTTTGGTTGAGGTTGATAAAAAGTTCGGTACGAGAATCGACCTGCTTAATTGGCATCAACAATTTGTTTGTTTGAGAGATGCAAATAAAATTTATAAACACAGATATCAAAACCTCTGAATTTTAATCACCTCATAATACTAAGTAGGATTGCATTAGCTTATTTTGTTTTAAGCTGTGAGCTGGACCAAACGAGATTAGCCCGCATCGCCCAGCGGCATAAGGTACACGGGGCATACAGGGTTCGAGGGGGCATCGGGGGTACAAAGGGGCATAAGGAGCACGGGGGGGCATAGGGGGGAATTCTATTGGACATGAAATTAAATCAGAGTCGGTGAGAGCCGCGATATTCTTTCCCTAACGAAGCGGCTAATATGCACCATTGTAAAGGGTGTATTATATAATCACAATTCTCCGAGCGAGCTTCCCGAGAAACAGGGTAATTTTATTTAGATTTTTTGAGACGAATTACGTCTGATGAAATATTTTATGAAAACGGTTATTTTAGGGGAGAGTGGGCTTATCTGGTTAATATGTTTTATTATAACTTTTATTTGTATTTTTTAAACACTTTTTGTAATATGAGATACTAAAAAATATGACAATATAATCATCATCATCAGCCATTTTGAACCCACTGCTGGGCATAGGCCTCCCTTCGTGTCTGCCATAAAAAAATTGACAAGTTCATAATAATCACGTAAAACCTGTGTCCGTTTATTACGGATCGTAATCATCATCATCAACTTATTCTTAAAAACTCACATTTTCTTAGTCTTTGCCAACCACATTTAGCAGATCATCGCTTAACCTAGGAAAATTAAAAATAATTAAAAAATAACGAACAAGAAAACATTAAAGTCAAGTTATCAGTTAAAAATCTTCAATAAGTTAAGACACCTACAAACAATTTTTTTATTTATGACAAATAAACTAGAAAAATAAATTAAAACATTCGCATCCGCCATCTGCAGCCCGAGTGGCTAATAAAAATTACTACAAACGAACCAGTTGAATTAGTTTTGTCCAAATGGACTAAAAGAAAATTGCCTAAAACAGATTGCTTTTATAATTACTGTTGTAGCGTACAGCGGGGTGATGAGGGTGGTGATGATTGAAAAGTCAAGACTTGATGTAGAAAGTGCGTTTTATCCAAATTTTCCTAATACAAGGCAGCTCGTTAGAGGTTAGTTCGAATTCAAAAAAAAAGGAAGCGTCACTTTCCATAGATATGAAAAAAACTAGAGTAATGTCACTTGACATTGACACTTGCGCGTTTCGTTTCTTCGGATGCGTTTCGTTATGGCGTCGTAACATGTTCCCGGCCTTGAAAGCTGAAGGTTTCAATGATGCGTGAAGTAGGAGGCAGGCAGCGTAGAACTAGTCGTCATTGGGAGGCAGCGGACAAATTTTTGAAAACGCTCGTCGGATGACGCCGGTGGCGGTGCGGATATCGGCGACCCTGGAGACTCCATCGCGACCTGGATACGTCTTCACGATGCGGCCAAGACTCCATTTCAATGGGGGAAGGTTGTCATCTTTGACGAGTACGAGCGTCTCCTCTTTGAGATCGGTCCCTTGATGTTTCCATTTAGTCCTCGTCTGCAGTTCAGAAACGTATTCTTTCGACCAGCGGCTCCAGAAGTGTTGCCTTATTTGCTCAAGGCGTTGATAGCGGGTGATGCTGTGAATCGGCGCGTCCTTCACGTCAGCATGGACAGGCGCAGTCAGCAGACGGCCAACCAAAAAGTGGGCTGGAGTGAGCGGAAGATAGTCATGAGGATCAGAGGACAGGGGAGTGAGTGGACGGGAATTTAGGATGGCCTCGACTTGAACTAATACTGTGCTAAACTCCTCGTAGGTTAAATGCGCGTTGCCTACGACACGTTTCAAGTGGTATTTGCAGCTTTTGACCCCTGCTTCCCACTTGCCCCCGAAATGGCTAGCGTATGGTGGAATCATGTGAAATTTAATACTTTGAGAAGCCGCGTAGTCCTTTATGTCATTTGAACATGATGCTAAAAATTTAGTGAACTCGTTCTTTAGACCAACAAAGTTTTTTCCATTGTCAGAAAAAATTTCACACGGTTTGCCACGACGCGAAATAAACCGTTTAAGCGCTAAGAGGTAAGAGTCTGATGACAAATCTGTAACTAGTTCTAAGTGAACAGCGCGGGTACTGAAACAGATAAATAAACAGACGTAAGCTTTGTGAGTCTTTGCTCCCCTGCCTTTGCGGTTTAATATGAGCACTGGTCCAAAATAATCAACCCCGGACACAATGAAGGGAAAACCTGACTGTAGTCGCTCTTTGGGAAGGTTTCCCATGACAGGGGTAGCTAAATTCCCGCGCATTCGTGCGCATTTTATACAACTGTGTACTATTTTCTTTGCGAGATTTCTGCCGCCTACAGGCCACCAAGTTTCCCTAATGGTAAAAAGCAACAGCTGGGGCGCTGCATGCAGCATTTGCTTATGTGCGAAGCGGAAGAAAAGGACGGTAAAATCGTGCTTACCGCAAAGCAAGATGGGGTGTTTTTTATCGTAATCAAATGAAGGTGAGTTTTCTATGCGACCTCCAACTCTAATTAAACCTTGATTGTCGATAAATAAATTTAATTTCGACAAATGTGCGTTTTTGACGGGCTTCTTCCTAATGAGTACATCGTACAAATCCGGAAAAGATTCCCTTTGTGAAATTCGTGCTAATGAAGCAGTAGACTCCCTCAGTTCATCAACCGTGAGCGGACCTGTGCGTTGACTGTCTTTGTTGCGCGCGTTGTGTACAAATCTAAGTACGTAGGCAGCCGTACGCTTTAAACGGTTGAATTGAGAAAATCTCTTAAAAGGAAATAAATCTAAAGCTTCCTTTTGATTTATAACAAGCGTGTTACTTATATTTTTAATTTCGGGTAAGTCTTGTGGAACTAAGTTTGAGTCTAAATTCGAAATTTTAAAATCATAGTCGTGTAGAAATTCGGGACCCTTCCACCACAAATCGCATGAACTGAGTGCGTCTACTGTTTGCCCTCGCGACACCAAATCCGAAGGATTTTCTTTCCCACTCACATGGCGCCACGGACAACCTTTCGTTAATTTATGAACTTCAGCAACCCTATTTTGGACATAAGTTTTAAGTAAGTTAGTGGGCATTCCTAACCAACCCAAAACAATCGTTGAATCTGACCAAAATACAACGCCATCGATCGTCGAACGCAGAGACTGAATAATTTTGCTATATAGACGCGCACCGAGCACTGCTCCTAATAATTCTAAACGCGGAATAGTTGTCGGCGCAGTTGGCGCGACTTTGCCCTTTGAGCATAGCAAGCGCATTGTGACAGCTGATTCGTGATCAATCGTGCGAACGTAGGCGCATGCGCCGTAAGCTACCTGCGATGCGTCCGTAAAAATGTGTATCTCGATCCGTACTGGGTTAGAACACATAACATAACGTGGTATGCGAATGTGATTGAGTCGACTTAAATTATCTATGAACTTGACCCACATTTGTGCGACGTCGTTGGGTACAGGTTGATCCCAATCAAGTTTAAGTAACCAGCATCTTTGCAATAATGTTTTAGCTATAGTTATAACTGGACTCAACATGCCAAGCGGGTCGAATATTTGCGATGACACTGATAAAATGCTGCGTTTAGTGATGTTTTTCGTGTCATTATCAACTTGTGTGTGATAGTATAATTCGTCGGACTTGTTATACCAACCTAGACCCAAAGTTCTGTGAGCATTTTCACCTAAAGACAGGTTTTTAGAGCTGTCATGCGTATCACTTTGATTTTCGTTATCAAAATTAAAAACCCATTTTCTAAGTGGAAAACATCCTGTATCTAACACCTTAGCGGTATCTTGGCAAATTGATTTTAATTTAGATACGGTAGATGCCCCACAGACTAAGTCGTCTACATAAAAGTTGTCGCTTATCGTCTCGGCAACCTCAGGATCGACGTCGTGTAGCGATTGTGTTGGCGTCGTATCGGTTTCGACTGCTGTCGCGCTAGATGAACATTCAATTGCTAGCTGCTTGAGGCATCTGCAACTGAGGTATGCCGCTGCGGCATGGCCATATGTGACAGTACATAATTGGTACACGCTTAGCTCATCAGACGGATTATCTCGCCACAAGATTAATTGTAAGTCGCGTTGGTTTTCATCTACAAGTACACAACGGTACATTTTAGCAATATCTGCGCATGCCACATACCTATTCTCGCGAAACCTTAACAATATGGCGATTAAATCACCCTGTATAGGCGGGCCTACAAGTTGCAAATCGTTTAGTGAAATACCGTTTGACGATGGTTGACTTGCGTTGAAAACAACCCGCAACTTTGTTGTTGTGGAATGGTCGCGGAATACACCATGGTGTGGCATGAAGTAGTGTGGTGTACCATATGTTTGTACTTTACGCATGTGACCTAAGTTGATATATTCATGTATAAATTCAGTATACATTTTTTTATACATTGGATTGCGTTCGAGTCGCTTTTCGAGCGCATAAAATCGATTTTCGGCAATCGATCTAGTTTCACCTAAAGTGTTCGGCGATGATTTCAAAGGGATGCGCACACAGAACCTACCGTTTTCGGACCGCGTCGTCGTATTCACGAAATGCTCCTCACATGCCTGCTCATCATCACTGCGTGTCTTATCCGAACATGAAGGTAACTCCTCGACTTCCCAGAATTTTCGTAACTGTTCGTCGAGAGGATGCTCATTTAATGTTTGCGTGAAATAACATTTAATATTTTTTGTTGCAATATTAGTTTGTACCGAACCTGACACAATCCAACCGAGTTTTGTGTTTTGTAGGAATGTACCATTAGCCAACTTCATTTTACCTTCGCTCAATAAATTCCAAAACAGATCAGCGCCTATTAAAATGTCAGTCGGTAAACTTTCAAAAAAGTAGGGATCTGCGAGTGTGATATTGTTAGGAATATTAAATTGAGTTCGGTCGAACTTCACGGAAGGTATGTTTGACGTAATGTTCGGTAGAACTAAACATTTCATGCGTGCTGTATAACTACTTCCTCGTGCTCTAAACTCAATGTCACAAGTCTGCGTGCACTGTGATATTGAGTTACCTATACCATGTATAGTATTATGAGTGGACTGTATATTTTTCGGATTTAATTTGTCGCATAATGTTTGTGTGATGATACAACGCTCACTACCACTATCTAACACTGCCCGTGCTTGGTGATAAATTCCTGTGCGATCAGGTATTTCTATCAAAGCCGTCGATAACAAAACGGGCGTCCAGCTGGTGGAGGTGTGTGCGTGTGTATCTGCCTGATGCGCCTGCAGCGCGCGGCTGTGTGCGTTCAGTTCATTAGAATTAAAATTGTTCGATAATTCCTCAGTATTTGTTTGGCCGTGCGACGTCACTAATGTTACTGCGCGTGATTCGGAATTATTTTCGCACAATAACGAATTATGCTTTTGTTCGCATTTCCGACACGGACCTAACCTACATTCGCCTGAGGAATGACCTAATCTCATGCAGTTCTTACATAAACCTTTCTCATTCACTAACTTTAACCTTTCATTTAAATTAAGAGCCAAAAATTGTTGACAAGAATATAGCGGATGTTGTGAATTGCACATATAACATACATACTTAGTAGGCACTTTACCTTTGCCCTTCGAATCAGCTGATTTGTCGGTTGCGATGTTACAGTGAACTTTAGATGTATGTTGTGAACTTGTGGAGTGTTTCTTTCTATCTTGTGAGTGAGACTGCGTTGTGTACTTACTATGTGACACATTTATGGTTTCTAGCATGTCTGCACGACTTTTGAGAAACTGCAACAACTCATCCACCGTTAGTTTATACTTTGATTCATTACATTTGGGCAAAAGTGTACTCTTGTGTTGTTCCCACTCACGTTCGGTAACCTGATCTAACTTTGAGACAACTAAATAGATAATAATAGTATCCCAGTGCTCGGTGGGTTCTCCCAAAGTCTTTAATGCGCGTAGATTTTTGAGTACATTATCTATAAGTTGGCGTATCTGAACAGGTGACTCTTTAGTGAGTGCAGGTATAGTGAATAATGACTTGATATGATTGTGAACAAGAAGCCTGCTGTTATCATACCTACTGAGTAGCAACTCCCACGCTACTACATAGTTACTCGCAGAGAACTGAAGCGAACCTATAACTAAGCTAGCACTTCCTTTTAATGCGGATTTTAGGTAGTGAAACTTCTGTATATTTGTAATATCCTTTGAATTGTGTATGAGGGATTGAAAAGTGTCGCGGAACTGTAACCAGTGCTCATAGGTGCCGTCAAACTCAGGAATGGAAATCACAGGTAATTTAATGAAATCAAGTTTAGTATGCGCTTGTTTTTGATTGTCATTAGCATTAATTTCCTCACAACCTAGCAAACACTGGGCCTTAGCTAATGTACTGTAGTACTCGGATTCAAAAATTTCCAAGGATTCCAGATCCTTTTCTGTATCGACAGAACCTGGCGTGGAAGGGATCCTAGAATCCTGAAGATCCTCAAACTCATTCAACAGTAATTTAGCCCGGGCAATTCTCAACTTCAACTCTGCGCATTGCAATTCAGATAAAGCTTTATCGTCTAAAGAACTGAGATATTTTTTGAATGTAGTTAATTTAGCTTTCACAGTACCTCGTTTCCTAATCAAATCGGTTCTATCCACGTTCACATTCAAAGTAAGTTTCGGTGACGTGGCCATTTCGTGTGCAAATAAGAAGCAGAAGTACTTACAGTTTCGGAATCTACACACCAAAAGCCCGCGTTAGCTGTGCTGTGCTGGCCAAATGCTGTGCCGATGCTTTACTGAGCTGATGTACCACCGTTAACGTGCGCGTGCGTGCGTAAGCAGGTTGTACAAAGCACTGGAATATGCAGAAAAAACACAGTATTACACAAGAGGAAGGTGGAAGCGGCTGGGAATCGTGGTTGGCTCGCCTTACCAACATGCGTAGTACACGTGACGGAATTCTTCGCCTTTTCTCTTTGTCACCAATGCGTCTTCTCATCAATCGAATCCCGCGGCAGCTGGTTCCGTGTGATATCCGGGCTCGTAGGATCAAATGTTGTAGCGTACAGCGGGGTGATGAGGGTGGTGATGATTGAAAAGTCAAGACTTGATGTAGAAAGTGCGTTTTATCCAAATTTTCCTAATACAAGGCAGCTCGTTAGAGGTTAGTTCGAATTCAAAAAAAAAGGAAGCGTCACTTTCCATAGATATGAAAAAAACTAGAGTAATGTCACTTGACATTGACACTTGCGCGTTTCGTTTCTTCGGATGCGTTTCGTTATGGCGTCGTAACAATTACCAAGTTGTATTTGATCAACGGCCGCAAACGTCTCTAAGCGAATTAATAATCAAAATGTATGTAAATTGTAGCTAAGCAGTGTCAAGACAAGCGGTGGAAACGGACCAAACCACAGTTTAGGACTAACAGTAGTGTTACTTTATCTAAGCTCTGAAACTCGAGGCATTTTTAAAACTTAATATTATTGAAATATGTAGGTAGTTTAGAAGAGATATTTTTAAGCAATATCAGGAAGAATACCTATAGTTAAAGCGTTCACTGCCACTTGTAGCTTATTTACCTCTGTGCCCTCCTAAAGAGGGGGCCCATAACTTGTTTCCCATGGTGAGTTGGTGGAACTCAAAGTTTTACCGGGAAAATAATATTGCAGTGGCTAATATTTTACAATTAATTTGTATTTTAGTTCCGTTAGAAATGAATCTACTATAATATGACTTACTCTAAAGAATACTAAACGTAAACAGGCTCACTGCGTTATCCCCAAAGAATGTAGACATCATCTCGGATATTCCAGATCCTATAAAAAGCAAATTTCGAACGTTACAGATATTTACGACTGTATTACAGTAGTCACAATGGATTTTTGTCCCTCTGAAGTTAGGTGCAACAAAGGATAGCGCATAAACTTACTGCTAAGAGTAAGTGAAATGAAACATAATAACTGCTAACTTCAGAGAGGCAAAGATTCGTTGTGACTACTGTGGCTTTTTTAGCAAACTGTAAATAAAAACAAAACAGCGTTTCAATTGTATTGACTTATCGTATAATAAAGATAAATACATTGTTGAAATACAATGGCAAATAGATTAATTCACCTTACATTGTATCGACACGTCGCACCCCAAATTGTTTCAGGTATTGTTCATTGACGTTTTCGCTTTGAAGTGAACTCATTTCCGAATCATTTGATCCTTTGTCGGTATTCGTTGAGTTCACGGAATAATAAATACTGTTTGTTTAAGCCTCTGTTTTACTTACTGCGAAGTAATGCACTCTGACTTTTTTCTTTTTACCTTCAATTTTTAATGTCAATTTTGATCACGAAAATCGATTATACAAAAACATTATGACACTTCAATCAACCAAGTAATTACAATGGAAAATGTACAGTCAGCGTCATCAATCGGTATCCCCCTATTGATTTGAACAAAGACTCTTTTCATTTCAACCTTGGATTTCAGTCGGGTATTATATCAGCTATTTTTGTTTAGGAACTCGAGCGAAATTAGATATCCATAAGTAAGCAAGGATGTAAAAGTTTTTACAAAAGTTGAGATCAACTGCTTGCAAACCGACCTCTTACTAGGGGGATACCAATTAATGACGCTTTCTGTACAATATTATACACACAACTATAATTTTGGAAATTAAGTCTGAGTATAAAATTTATACTATAGTCATAACGAACTAAATTACACGATAACTAAATTACGATCAATAAAACCAAAGCAGTATTATTGGGCGTCAAACATTATTAGGTTAGAAATGCGCAAAACAAAAAAACTGACTTACACACGCAATATCCATAGAAAATAAATAAATAAAAATAAAATTATATAAAATTCTATAGTTATTAGGTGCATTCAGTGTACCCCACTCGCCCCGCGCGGGGCAAGGCGGGAACAGAAAAGTGCAAGAGTTTAATTAAGACGGACGGGGCCGGAATAAATTAGGGTCTCAACTTAATGTCGTCGGTGTAGCGATTTGCATTCGCAGCGTCATCGCCACAGTAACGAGCTTGGACCCTCCAGGGTAACAGGGGTAACAGGGGTAGTGGTAGAAAGGGGTATCAGGACTAAGCTTTGGGATTTACATGTTTCGGTTACTTGGATCTGTTGAATCAGATAAGATGTTAATACTGATTACGTAGTAGTAAAGTCTGGATTAAATGGATAACCTTATGTTGCTCTAAGTAATTATGTACATTGTTAATATTAAGTACCTATTTAAGTTTTGGTAGTATAAGAAACTGTTAAGTTACAAAGAATTTTGTATTTCTTTTGAAAGAAAAATATCTTCATCTTTATTAAGGCGCATGTAGGACCTGATTGGTCTTATTTGGAGGCATTCTCCTCATAGAGGAATCAGTTTTATGTGCTCAAAAAAATATATGTCATTCTTTGACCTTTTATCTACAAAGTGAACTTACGAAAAAGTTCTACCTGTTTATTTACTATGTGAAAAAAAATAACAAAGTGAAGCTGTTTTCGACTTTTGATTCGATTCAACCTCTAAACGACATAAAATTTTGACATTTTTTTTTCACTAAAATGTGCGCAAAGACTTTATCTTCAAGTTGTACTTGCGATTTTGTGCTGCGACGGTTTTTCTCGTGGCAATTAATTATTTTCCATTTTTCCGAATAATTAGTGGGCGTTACGGTCGCAGGGGCGACGGGCGGCAGAGTAATGCTGACTGTCGTACGGGATGGTTGTGTTCGTCTGCCTCGCACTCACCTTTTTTTGCTTGTCGACTTATTGGTATTTTATGTTATTTGCACACAGACGATTTATTTAGTAATCTAAGTTATCCGCGCATGAACGTTTTATTTAGTGTTACGAAATTAAATGTTATTAGCGCATGGACGCTTTATTTAGTGTTAGATAATAATTTGTTGTTAATACTTACCTACCTATTAGAAATATTAAGTACCTATGTAGATTTTCATGATTTTAAGTATGTTTGTTATTTTAAAAGGTCGTGCAAAAGACAACTTCCCGATAAAGAAAATAGGTAGGTAATTAGGTAGGTATTATACCAATTCCAAAAGAAAATGATATCGTGTAACCTACCTATACCTACTACCACTAGATAAGATACCTACTACATAAATAGTTAGGTAGGACCTCTCTGGCGCATGTAGGTACATAAGAGTCAATTCACATTGTAAAACAAATCAGTAGGTACCTATAGGTGCTGTGTATGTATAGCTATGTGTTGTCCTTCAATTCAACACTAGCCGATTCCTATACTCTGCACTCAACTCGCGCGCGGACAGTAGGTACCTATAGGTAGGAAAGAACAAATGAACGAAGATAGATGTAAAGAAGTAAGTATGTATTTTACTTAGTAGGTACCTACCTAACTTACCTGTAGGTACCTAAATACACTCGAGAAAAGGTAATGTATCTGGGTCACCGACGACACATCAGAGCGACCCGTACCTATTCTTTTCTTCTTATTCTTACTTATTATTGTTGGGTAGGTGTCTACCGTACCTACTGATCTCACGTACATTATTATTCATTTACATGTACAGAGACCGAACAAGTTCAAGTTGAAACTGGAGTGATAATGCTTGAGTAGGTATACCTACTAGAACATCCTTGGTAAAACATCCAAAGTCAAAGTCAAAAATCTTTTTGACTAAATTCGAACACAATAGGATCACCTTGATTTGGTGACCTATTCATTCGCATAATGTTATTTGTCATAAAATCATACGACATAGGTACGTATCTAGCCATAAAATATTGTAGTCATATTATTACATTCGCATAATTATTTACAGGCATACATTTCTGATGTCCTAATATTTTTAAACATAATGGTAATGAGCATAATGGTGACCACTCCTAAAACTTTTTGTCATACTACATTTTGAAAATAATTTTGTTAGTAATAAACCTTTATGTCCTAATATTTATTGGACATAATGATTAGTAGTCCTAATTTACTGTTTTATCATAAGTAGGCAAAATAGGTCAGGTTTATAAAATGTTTCATATACCCATGCAGATAGGACTTGCTCACAGAAAAAATAAGTAGTTTTAGGTTTTTTTATAGCACGCGTTTCACACACCACGCAGAAAGGACTTGATTACAGAAAAAATTGTAGGTTTTGGTATTTTTAGGGTTCCGTACCTTAAAAGGTAAAAAAGGAACCCTTATAAGATCACTTTCTTGTCCGTCTGTCTGTCCGTGTGTCACCATCGATTATCTCAGGAACGGGTGGAGCTAGCAAGTTGAAATTAATACCATATACTGAGGTCTATAGTTCCTATTGTGAGTATAAAAATCAAGGTCCTCGACTCGCACTTGACCGGTTTTATTTTTTATAGCACGCCTTTCACACACCCACGCAGAAAGGACTTGCTCACAGAAAAAAATAGTAGGTTTTGGTTATTTTTTTTAAGCACGTGTTTTACACACCCACGCAGAAAGGACTTGCTCACGGAAAAAATAGTAGGTTTTGGTTATTTTTTTATAGCACGCGTTTCACACACCCACGCAGAAAAGACTTGCTCACATTTTATCATAAGTAGGCAAACTAGGTCAGGTTTATTAAATGTTTCATACACCCACGCAGAAAAGACTTGCTCACAGAAAAAAACAGTTTGTTTTGGTTATTTTTTTTATAGCACGCATTTCACACACCTACGCAGAAAAGACTTGCTCACAGAAAAAACTAGTAGGTTTTGGTTATTTTTTTTTATAGCACGCGTTTCACACACAAACGCACATAGGACTTTCTCACAGAAAAAAATAGTAGGTTTTGGTTATTTTTATAGAACGCGTTTCACACACCCTGAAAAGACTTGCACACAGAAAAAACATTAGGTTTTGTTTATTTTTTTTTTATAGCACGCGTTTCACACACCCACGCAGAAAGGACTTTCTCACAGAAAAATAGTAGGTTTTGGTTATTTTTTTATAGCACGCGTTTCACACACCCACGCAGAAAAGACTTGCTCACATTTTATCATAATTAGGCAAAATAGGTCAGGTTTATAAAATGTTTCATACACCCACGCAGAAAGGACTTGCTCACAGAAAAAATAGTAGGTTTTGGTTATTTTTTATAGCACACGTTTCACACACCCACGCAAAGACTTGCTCACAGAAAAAACTAGTAGGTTTTGGTTATTTTTTTTTAGCACGCGTTTCACACACCCACGCAGAAAGGACTTGCTCACAGATAAAAATCACACACCCACGTAGAAAGGACTTGCTCTCAGAAAAAAATAATCTGGCTAGGATACATTTTATCCTAGCCGGGTAAGCTATAATAATAATAATAATAAAACTTTATTTCAGGCAACATTAGAATAAGTTACAAGATGTTATTTTACTTAGTCTACGGCCCATAGCAATAAATACCTTACAACTAACATACATATTTTATAAATAACACTACACTAAATTGTCACGTATTATCTGTACGCACTAACGGGGTGTCTCGCAGGCGTCCACGGAACCGCCTGTATAAAACACCCTTCGGCCAAAACGCTGCATCCATAAAGGTTGAAAGACGAGCAGTCGGCACTCTCACCATAAATGAGTTGAAGCTCACATTACGATTCTATGTGATTCTCGAATAAAACCGTAGTCGTCACATAATTATATCGTTGTACTGCTTGAATTCAAGCAGGGATAGGCGTACAGACAGTGCAGGAAGTAGTTTGGGACGCAACAGGACACAAAAATATTTTATGATTTTCAATGAATATGACTTATGACATTAAAAACTTTTGTTTATCGAAGTAGTATGGTTTGATACTATTATGACGATGAATATTATGCGTACTAAATTGTACCTATGTCAAGTTATAAATATGGCTAAATATTTTAGGATTATTAATGAATAGGACTTAAAAAATTATGACATTTATATTAGGTCTTTACCTATGAAATTGCCTTTTTTTATGAAAAATTTTAACGTCATTTTTTTTCTATATTTTTTATTTCTATTAATCAAAGTAATCACCCATGCAATCGATAGATCTTTGCCAATGCCGTGGCAGTTTATTATGCCCTTCTTGAAGAAATCAGCTGGACAGGAGGCAACAAATTCTTCAAAGGCATTTTGTACTGCCTCTCGGGAATTCAATTTTTTTACCACCAAGAAGTTATCCAAATTCTGGAAAAAGTGGAAGTCTATAGGCGCAAGGTCTGGTGAGTACGGTAGATGACAGAGAGCTTCCAACCCTAGCTCTTGTAACTTGGAGACCGTTTACTATGCAGTATGAGGTCGCGCGTTGTCGCGCAGGAGCATCGGTGACGAGCGATTGATCAAAGATGATTGGAGATTGCAAGCTTCTCCATCATTGTGTTTAGTTATTCAAATTACACATTTGCAGTAATGCTTATCCCGTTTGTTAAGAAGCTGTGATGAACTCCACAATCGCCTTTAATTCGTCATTGTCAACCAAAGTTTTCGGATGAGTACGGGGTTCATTTTCAGGTCGAAATTTCCAGAATGGAAGCTGGCAAACCAATAACACGTGGTTCGTTCGTTTGTACTGTTCGCTCCGTAAACGTCGTTGATGTTGCGTGCCGCTTGTGGCGCGTTGCTGCCACGACGGGACTCATATTCCATAATTACTCGAATTTTTAACGTTTCCACGATGACGAAAAAGATTCAAATGCGATGAAAACATAACGCTAATCAATAAACAATAACTAATTTTGAAAAAAGAATCCCATGTTTTTATTATAACATTAATTTGAAATTTTAATTCGTAGCCAAACCACAAAATATTTTTATTTGAAATGACCAATACCGAAAAACAGCAATTTCATAGGTAAAGACCTATTATTTTATTACTAGTTGAATTGATGGTAGGAGTAGTAATGTTATTATTACAAATGCTTATGAATAACAAATATTAGGACGTGAAACATTATGGCTTTTAAAACTATGACTAAAAAAATTATGCCATAACGTTTCAAGTTCAATATTTGTTATTCATAGGCATTTGTAATAATAACATCGCTACTCCTACCATCACTTGTAATAATTCAACTAGTAATAAAATATAAATGTCATAATTTTTTAATTCCTATTCATTGATAATCCTAAAATATTTAGCCATATTAGAGGAGCCAGTTTCTGAGAGCAAGTCCTTTCTACGTGGGTGTGTGATTTATTTCTGTGAGCAAGTCCTTTCTGCGTGGGTGTTGAAACGCGTGCTATAAAAAAAAATAACCAAAACCTACTAGTTTTTTCTGTGAGCAAGTCTTTTCTGCATGGGTGTGTGAAACGCGTGCTATAAAAAAAATAACCAAAACCTACTGTTTTTTCCCTGAGCAAGTCCTTTCTGCGTGGGTGTGTGAAACGCGTGCTATAAAAAAAATAACCAAAACCTACTAGTTTTTTCTATGAGCAAGTCCTTTCTGCGTGGGTGTGTGAAACGCGTGCTATAAAAAAATTTACCAAAACCTACTATTTTTTTCTGTGAGAAAGTCCTTTCTGCGTGGGTGTGTGAAAGGCGTGCTATAAAAAAAAATAACCAAAACCTACTATTTTTTTTCTGTGAGCAAGACTTTTCTGCGTGGGTGTGTAAAACGCGTGCTATAAAAAAATAATCAAAACCTACTAGTTTTTCCTGTGAGCAAGTCTTTTCTGCGTGGGTGTGTGAAACGCGTGCTATAAAAAAAAATAACCAAAACCTACTATTTTTTTCTGTGAAAAAGTCCTTTCTGCGTGGGTGTGTGAAACGCGTGCTATAAAAAAAACCTAAAACTACTTATTCTTTCTGTGAGCAAGTCCTATCTGCGTGGGTGTATGAAACATTTTATAAACCTGACCTGTTTTGCCTACTTATGATAAAACAGTAAATTAGGACTACTAAACATTAAGTCCAATAAATATTAGGACATAAATGTTTATTTCTAACAAAATTAGTATCAAAATGTAGTATGACAAAAAGTTTTAGGAGTGGTAACCATTATGCTCATTATCATTACCTATGTTTAAAAAATATTAGGACATCAGAAATGTATGCCTGTAAATAATTACGCGAATGTAATAATATGACTACAAAATTTTATGACTAGATACGTATGTCGTATGATTTTATGACAAATAACATTATGCGAATGAATAGGTCACCATGCTAAAAATTTTATTCAAGGTGAAAGTTCTCAAAATACAGTTTTTTTTTTTAATTTTTCAGCCAAACGGTTAAAACACCACCTATAACCGTAATTTTGTCTGTAGGTCCAGTATTCCCTTTCTCCTTTAGCTTAGAGGTTTTGTTTCGAAATCATTCCACCGTATCTTATTTACGTACCTACTCGATACAATAACATAAAACCTCCACTAGGTAGTCCCTACACTAGGAATCCGTCATGGGTATCAAGAATTTCGATTAGGTAGGTTACTCACATCATGCTAAGAAGTTAGGTACCTAGGTAGGTACCTACTTACCACAAAACACAGACCAGGAACAAATAGGTACTTGCAGATCTAGTAAAAATGTATCCCGTAATGGGAATCGAACCCGCATCTCTCGCGTCTCAGCATTCGTTTACCATTCCACGGATGTCTTCAATTGCGGTTTAGGTTACGCGCGAAAACTATTTCGCGGCCGGCGCGGAACCGCGCGGAAGGTGCGGGTGGTGCGGGGCCGAATTAGTAGCCACACCCATTCGCTCAAGGTCATCGGCTGGTATAAGCACCTTAATACTGATAGCCGTGTTGGCAGAGGGGAATAGTACCTCGACTTTCGATCCGAAGGTCGTGGGTTCGAATCCTGGCCGTTCATCAATGGATTTTTCGTTTCGAAAAATGTATTTGCGCATTAACACGAGCTCTAAACGGTGAAGGAAAACATCGTGAGGAAACCCGCGGCTCAGTCAGCCCCACACGTATTGACCATGTCTTTTCTGTGGATATGGCCGGTTAAGCTGAGAAGATGGTTTAGGTGCTGGGCAAGCCTACTCCATCTCAACAATGTCCCAGGCACTACAGTGTCCAGTTAAATGTATGCAAAGTTTGCCTCCTGGCACTGTATAAATCATCCAGTAAAGATGTAAAAGGCCTAAGTAGTACAGAGAACCCTTCGTGTATAAACGTGGCTCGCACTTGACCGGTTTTTATTCACCTGAATGAAATAAACATGTGGATTAGAATATAATATGTTCCCGGGAGAGTAGCGTGGCTGCTGATTGCGATGTGATTCAATTGCAGAGTTTTCAGCCACAGATCGAATTTATATTGAATCACGCGGAATTACTGAGGCATTGAAATTATTTTAGATATTACTTGAATTCAATGTTTTGATTCAACTTATATAAATGTTTCTTCTAAAATAAAACCGTTGTGTTAAAACAAGTGGCTGAATTAAAAAAAAATATCTTCAATGTTATAAGCTGATCAATTTTCTGCACTCTCGAGGTGCATTTCTGTTCATAACTCTGAAGACCCTTAACAAATCTTCACCAAATTTTTATGGCACCAATTGGAAAGTAGTTTCGAACAAAAAAAAGAATTTTCCAAATCGGTCCAGACGTCTTTGAGTAATCGGGGAACATACATAAAAAAATGATTCCGACGAATTGAGAACCTCCTCCTTTTTAACGTTGGAACTTGGCGAACGTGTCTATCAAATTAATTTCCAAAATTCAATAAATAAAGGACAGAAGATGATAATTTTTTTTTTATTATAGGTGGGAGTCAAATTCACGACATATCGTGAAAATTACACACTGAAGTGTGAGTCGAACCAATAATACATTCATTTCAAATAATATGGAACTACATTGTACCTATAAATACGCTATCCAATAATATGTAGGCACGCGATATTGTAAGTAGATATTACGCTACGTAATATCACGTAATAGGATGTTCACGCGACGTAGAAATCTGTATCTTTCTGTTTCAATAACTTTATGAATAACTAGCAACCCGCCCCGATCTCACCCGGGTTTTCGAAGCGTTACAGTGGTTCCAAAGATTTTCTAGACATAATGTATACAAACAAACTAGATTAGTTTTATTTTTCGATAGTAGCTACCTAAAAAATAGTACCTACCTACCTAAATAATTATGAGAATTAGTACTCTGAAAGATTATTTCATGTGTACTTACATTAACATTATCAAATCAGCTTGATGTCATCCATGATATTGCTTTTTAGCTCAATAGGATAGCAAAAATTGGTTTAAAGGCAAGCAAATTTTAAAACAGACATTCCATTTGAACATTTTAAGTTACTTAAATAAAAGCTCGTAAAATAATCTTCATCCGCATTAATATCATTGATTCAAAATGATACAATATTTAAAAAGATTTCATAAATACAGTGAGCGATTTATAATATCGTGTGATGAATAAAACGATTTGGCTCGACGCCACGAGCCGTGCTATCACAACATCTGCTAATGGATGCGGATCTCTACTCACCAATGCTTTACGAACTACCCGCAATAATTAGTCAAATGTATAAACAGGCTGAAGATTTTGTAATAACAGAGAACTACTCACGTAAAAATATCGTCTATTTAGATACCAAAAAAATTACGATTCGTCCGGAGAATCTTTGACTGGCCTCTTAGCTGAGTTTGTAGCTCTGCCTTTTGAGCTGTTGGTCGTGGGTTCGATTCCCACCCAGGATAAACATTTGTGAACATAGATGTTTGTTTTGTGTCTGGGTGTTATATAGTATAATGAGTATGTATTTACAAAAAACATTATACATCAAGTAGGTATTCTATCAGTTATCTGGTATCCATAGTACAAGCTTTACTTAGTTTTGGGCTAGATGGCGCTCTGTGAAAATGTCCACCAATATTTATATTCTCTTTATAAGTATTTCTCTTGTCTGGAGAAAATTATATTATTATTTATAATTTTAAAATATACTACTCAGAGATTATGAAAACCGTGGCCGATTATCCACCACCACCGTCACCGGGACGTCAACGAGAACGAGATGACGGCGCCGAGGAGGAATCAAATAGGTATTACTCCTTTAATAGTAGGTATAAGATAAATGAAAATATCTCCAAATGGAAAGTCCTAACCAAACCGTGTTTTATGCCCGGCTACCAGCCAAATTACTAATTTACAATCTTAGGCCTTTACATCTTTACTAGATGATTTTATACAGTTTCAAGAGGCAATCTTTGCCTACACTTTTCAGGACATTGTAGTGCCTGGGACAGTGAGATGGAGTAGGTTTGCCCAGCCTAAACCATCCTCTCAGTATAACCAGCCATATCCACAGGAAGGACATGGTCAATACGTGTGGGGCTGACTAAGCCGCGGACTAGATATTTTATCGAATAATATAAAATAAAACGAGTGAAATTGCGGCGTTGATTACAAACTTGATATTTATTTGTCAGCCGATAATTTAATTACGTTTTAATATTCTTGATTTGGGTAAAGTTTCGGATAATCAACGAACTTTCCAGGCCTAACAAAGTCAGATTTTAACTCATTAAAATTATTCTGAAACTTGCTGTAGACACTAGAATTCTGATTTTGAACGGATTCCTGCAAAATTGATTAAGTTTATTGGAACTTCGGTTGCTAAGGGATGTTTTATACCAGATCTAGCCCGGACCAAATTGAAACTATGTCGAGTAGGTACTCGTTGCTTGAATTTTCCCAGCGTTCGTTCAAAGGTGCGGATGCTACAACAATTGATAGATTCAATCATACTTAGTATTATTCAAACTAGAATACGAACAATTCACAGGAATATGGTCTTCATACTTGTCAATAGAGTTTAATTTCTAGTATCAAATGTCGTTATGATTGATACAATCGAAGTGGTAAAGGTGTTGTATTACGGCATTCGATCACAAAGCGGGTAACTTCGCAGTAATCGGTTACTGCGATCGGTTTTCAATCTATCGAAGGCGAGCACCGGTAACAACGGACAAACAATATTACCTGACCTGGATTACACTTATTGGAATTCACGTGTAGGTCCAAAGTCATGATTTTTTCATACACAAATCAGCCCTAGCCATATTACAAACGGTTTGTATTGAATCTCGTTCTATTATCGCCAATGTTTTGACACTTCTGGCCATGTGACTTATCGTCCTTGAATTTCAATTCCAATACATTTCTCTTGTTTTTAGCGTTAGCGATTGTAGATAAGTAACTTGGCTACAGCCGCAGAGAGAAAGGAAGGGAACTGAAGTCGATACATAAAGTGTTTCACCGAAAAGAAAGCTTGGCCCCATACCGTGTTTGTTGCCCTGATTCTTCACGGTGTTGGTCGCGAAAGAACAGGAGTAGAATCACCTAGCTCTTAAGACGATTTAAAGTGGTCTTAGCGGTCCTACTGAATAAATGATATTTGAAGTTTGAATTTTGGCTGCATCCAATCGATTGGACGATAGAATTGATCGTGGGTGGTCGCACTTGATAAACTACGGGCTCAGATAAGATGTTGTAGGAAGAAAACCGATGCTAGAGGCGATTTAATCGATGACTGAGATTGGTGATCGGTTTTCAATCTTCCGCAAGGAGATTGAGGAAACCATTACTCTGTTTTGTTGAAATAAAAATATTTTCATTTTCATTTTTCATTAAACTTTGTGTTATGAAGTGCTTGTAGCAGGTGCGTCCTAAGCACTATGTAGATCTTATTAAACTCACTTTAACCCTGGTACAACGTCATCATAAGGCTGTTCGTACACCTATCTGCGCCGAATACTCGAAACACTGCCAGATTCTGGCAGTCATATAAATTTTTTGAAACGAAAAATCCATTGATACACGGCCGGGTTCGACCCTACGACCCACTCGGCCAACACTGCTCCGCTCTACATAAGTATGTGAATAAATTGCCGTTACAATAAGAGCGCCTTCAATTTATGCGTTTCTTGACGGCCTGCTGTGGTGCCGAAGCGGTGCGTTAGTCGTGCAGCGCACGGACGATCGTGTTTTTTCATACAAAGCGAGCGGTGCGGCAACGGTGCTCGAGTCAAGCGTTTGCGGTATGGGCGCCGTGCTGTTGCCGCACCGCTCGCTTTTCATGAAAAAACACGATCGTCCGTGCTCTGTACGACTAACGCACGGCACCGCATCAGTCAAGACTTGATAACCTCTTTTTTTGAAGTCGATTAAAAAAAGCCTTTGTAGTGAGTTATTTAATATCCTGTGTTACCATTCCTCCATTCCACCTGACATAGATTTGCTACAAGATATAGAGTTACGAATCGAACAGAATCCAATCGCATATCGTATTTCATTCGAAATAATCCAGAGTAATAAAACCAATGACCCGACTTCGTACGGTTTCCGTATATTAGCGATCTCGTACAATACATAAAAGGAGTTATGTCTGATTGTCACTTTAGGAGTAAGGCTAGGACCGTTCTCATTGGACGGCACATTTAGAGTTTATGGATCATATACGTGTCGACTGTTAATGGTTTTCACTGAGTTTCGAGTTAGTATCAGTTTTTGATCTTGATAACTTTTATGTTTTAGGTATAAACAAAATTGGACCCAATTCATAGATTTTATTCGGTTTTTTATTGATTATCAATAAAGGTTTTAGATATTGCTTTTTTTATTTATTTTACATAGTAATGGCTACTTAATCAGGAGTACTAAACAAGCGCGTCGTAAAATCATTTGTGAAATTATAGTTGCACGTACTGTAATCAGAAGTTATTTCTAAATAGTTCTTATTATAATACAGGTTGATCTACATTAATTCCAGCTATATCTGGGCGACCGAGCTCTGCTCGGGTGCAAATTAAAACAAGAAAAACTTTTAGTGGCTGAGATTCGAATTTACAACCTTCGACTGGAAGGCGGCCACCCTATCCACTCAGTCACTTTAGTCTCAACAAATTGTGTAAAAATGCCGAGAAAACGAATTTTATGAGACCTAGCTAGATATATTTTTTTCGCCCCCGTAAACCCAAGTACAGCAAATTTCATCGAAATCGTTAGAGCCGTTTTCGAGAACGTGAGTACAAATAAACAGACAAACAAACAAACAGATATTGTTCGTTTAATAGAATAGGATATAAAGGACGTGTTTTTCTGTGATTGATATTTATTCCAGTTGTTTTACTAACAGGCAGAGTCACATTAATTTCCTAGCATGTGATACATCTAAATCAAATTACAGAGGCGGTAAATCTAAATCCAAACGCCGTCTCTTTCGCTCACATTAGAAGGGAGCGGGTTAAGGCGGTCGTACATTGGAGTTACAAGGTAAGCTTAGTTTACACAGTGTACACATTTAATTTACACTTTGTATCGTAACAAATTCATTAAATTAACAGGCTCTCTCCCACATACATCTTTAAATATTTCAGATTGATTTAAAATATATAGAGGGTTAATTACAGGTACATTCTTATTTACTGAGTGGACTGACAGCTTTTTAAAAAAAAGGTTATTATTTTTAATATAGCGCACGAAACTTGGCAGAGTGTGTGACAATCAACTCGCATCATTTATAAATTTTCATTGTCCCCACCATTGGACACGTAAAAGTGAAGACTACTGAAATATCATCGTAAAACTCGGTTTTAAAAAGAGTCCAGGTCACAGCCAATTACTATGAAGTGGGCTGTAAAATGAAAGACCACTAGTGGCGTTTGAATCAATGCAACTCCACAGACGATTTTACTTTTGCCCCACATTCTGGCAACAGCCCAAACCGAGATCCACACCAACTGGTTCGAGCTAGTTATCCTGACCCAAACCTTTGCGTCGTCAACATCTTCTGCCACCTGTGAAGCTAAAATTGCTTTATCTAATTTATCATAACGAATTGTTATTCATAACTACAGAAATTTAAAAATTCGAACCTGAATCTGATTTTTATAAGGAATTGTTTATTAGGCATTTTTGCCCTCTTGACAAAACTAGTTTTGTTTGGTGACTATTTTGGCTCTGATTCTGTCAAGAAACAAAATAAAGTCTGGGTGACATAGGTAGCAACTAGTTCACTTTTTATTTATTTTAAATCGCAAGGTCTCCGGAAAAAAAACCTGCTTAGTAGATGAATATTCAGCCTACTCCATAGTGACCTAACAGACGTCTTTCATAGGAATATTTCATAATCTACCATTTAAATAAAAAATACAACAAATAAACATGCTCACGACCGTACCTCCAGCACGTTATTGGAGTAGTTTGCTTAGGTTGTTCATTCATAGATCGGTAATATTTTGGCAACTTTCTGTATTGGTTAATATCAAGCGAGTAAAACAGTAAAATCGTTCGCTGCAAAAATATTTTCATCTCATATAAAGTGTATCTCCCGTGTGATTTTGTGTTAAAGCAATTTCGTATGAAGCTTATCTTATACATAGTCGTTTTTACGTGCGCTTTGGCGAATTTGAATTTTATGAAGGCTCTATACGGCAATGAGCTGAGCCGTTATAAGTGTATTGGGGTTTATGCGCCGTTTATGGCCCTGGCCAAGCTCACTGCCACGATTATGGGGGAATTGCGACTCTTCTTACTGGTACAATTGCTTCAATGAAATGTTTTTATACGAAAAACGAAACGAAACAAAATCAGGACTGTTTCCTCAATACGCGGTAAGGGCTCAGATCTTTAGACATTCATGATCCTTTGAATTTTATTTAAGGTTATAAGCACGTTAATATTAATTGAAAATAATTCTGTAGAAGTTACTTAGCGTTCCATACGTTATAGTTTGCAAGCCTATCGCCGCCTCGCCTAGTAAAATATTAACTCAAGTTTTTAAGTGTTTGTAAGTGTGAGTTTCAAGTGTTTTATGAATAAAGGTTTAGTTCTTTACGTAGTATTATTTCTTTAAGTAGTATTATACAACATTATTTGTTTTGTCTCAGGAAAAGTATAATATTTACGAGTGAATTTCTTATTAAATAAAATTTTGAATTTTCAACTATTCAAACATTTTTAATAGGATAAAACTTCTTCTTCTTCTTTCTTCTGTAGTATATTTCTCGCGCGTCTGTTGCCCTATCTTCTTCTGTCATGAAGAAAAAATATCTCATAATTTCGCTCGGATTTTGGATGATACTTAACGTGACCATACATCCCGCTGTGGGCGGGACTGTCCCGCTTTGAGGCTCTCGGTCCCGCTGTCCCCAGCGAGAGCCGAAATGAGCATTGGCAAACAAACCTTTCTACCTACTAAATCAAATTGATTGCACTCGATTTATTTATTTATTTATTTAGGTATTTATTTAAAGTTCACAAAGCAGATTACAATCGGTATAGCGCTTATATTAATGGATTCAAATCGAATTGTTCTATTCACCCAAGGTTTCTATAAATGCGAAAGTAATTATAACTGTCTGTCTGTTACCTTTTTACGTCTTTTACGTCTCAACCAATTTTGATTAAAGTTGATGAAACAGGCAAATTTTTATTAAAAAATGAAAAAAAAGGCAAATTTTTGTAGCGAAAATAAAGATCTTTTTTTTTTATTTCTTTATAGTGGACGGGGACTTTCTTTTCTTAGTCGCTTCTACCCCCCCCAAAGTGACTAAAATTTGACTAAAATTCAGTAAGAGTCCCGCTGTAACACAAAAAATAAATGGTCACGTTAATCATACTCCTCATTATACGAAGTTTTCAATTTTTTTCTAAGTTTTCTTATTTTAGAAGACTACATAATAATTTTTAATTTTCATAGTTTTAAACCACACTTAGGTATTATTTCATTTTGAATGTTAATAAAACTTGTTAATGAAAGTAGTCCAATGTGCGACCGGCCTATCTATAAACGTAATATTCAATCAGGGCGGAAGCCACACGAGCGCGGCCGCGACGCGTGGCGGAGGCTTTAGATCACGCACACGCCTCGTCTGATTGAAGCCTTAGCACGCACTTGTATCATTCACTGATTAACTTCAAATTGTCAATATAGATATATCTATGGAACCACCAATCTAATTCTGAAAATTATTTCACTAATAGAAAATGATAAGTAGGTAAGTACCTACTTACTCCATTGGCTCAGGGACCCAAAGTGAGTTATGGCCTCCGAAACGAGAATTCGCCACTTTCTTCTGTCCATTGCTGCCTCTAAAGTCTGTAGGTAAGTAGGTACCTACTTATCTACTATTTTTTAAATGTCACAAATAAAATTTTGCCTGAAATAGGATAGGAATTCGTGAGAATCTTTTTTATTTGTGATTATATATCTTTTTATAGAGATAATATATCTTTTTTATAGAGATTAGCGCTTTCAAACAAAAATTGATGATTTTAAAGTAATTTTAAGGCGCGAACACTCGGTGGATCAGGCTTGCATTGCCTTTCCCTAGCTCTCGCCTTGCATGGAATCGCTTCCTCACTAACACCCGTATTTATAAACAAGTAAAAGTGATTACTTTAGTAAAAGTAATTACTCTAGCAATGATTTTTATCCTATAGTTTAGTAATTGCATGAAGTTAGTACTGTCAAAAGTTAAAATTCTTCGCCAAGTAATAGTCATCATTTTCTTTACTTGAGCATTGAGAACTCGACCATTTTGCGTTTGATTTTGACATGACATTACTCGGCTATAGAATAAGATTTTATAGTGAAGAATTCTATCCTCAAGTAATGACTTTCTTGAGAAATTACTTAGCAGCAAGTAATTGCTTGTCTATAAATACGGGGGTAAGAAACTTACGTCCCACTACATTCTTGGAAAGTAACCTGTTCTGATTATAAACAGATGATACTCGTAAATATACACGAATATGATTTTAAAAACAATATTTTTGGATTACTATTTGTCGTGAGATTCCACTAATTGGAAAGAGTTGTGAATTTTATGCTTGTGTGTGTATCCACTACTTGAAACATAAAAATGTTAGTTGGATTTATGAAATGCTTGTGACATTATTCAGAAATGGCCGAATACCCCAAAAAATCAACTTGCATTTTAAATAGAACAGATGATTTTGAAATTTAAAAAAGCTGTTGCATCCTGGCTTTCATAGAGTGCGCCTCAGTGACCCGAAGCGCAAATTGCAGCTGGCATAGCCATTTTAAATTAGCTGGTACCGGACATACCGGGAATTACTCACGTAAAAATATCGTCGATTTAGATACCGACAATGTTTCGATTCATCCGGAGAATCTTCATCAGTGCCAGCCAGTATGCACGAGTTTACTATTCTATCAGTGACTGTAGTAAAGTATCTCAATTGTATGGAATTCAGTGCAGCGCCTCTAGCGGTAACTTGACTAAACTAAGTTCAGTCCATACAAATTGTCCATACTATAGTTACTATAGTCACGGATAGAATAGTGAAATCGTGCATACTGGCGATCGAGGCACTGGGTAAGGAGGGAGTTGCGGCAAGGATACTTCTCGCGCGAGCCTCATTTTGAAAGTGAAATAGCTGGTACTGTTTTAAAATAACACGATATCACAATTTGATTTCAATACCAATTCTATTGTTGAAATACGATTTTAAGCGAAATGGACCTCTAAGACAGGCTCGGCCTTATTTGATAACCTTTTCCAAGAATGTAGTGGAACGTAAGTTTGAGGTGTCGAAATATTAAAATACCTACAACATTAACCGGTTACTTCAATACGCGTACTTTCTTAATTAAGTGTGGTTTGACACTTTAAAATCATATTTTTTTGTATGAGCGCGCCAGAGTTGACCGCTAAGCTCATAAAAACTCACTTTCCGTTTTATTTTATTCGTAGTTGAAACTAAACCAATCGTTCTGTTGCAGAGTTGGCCACAAACTCATTCAAACTTTTAATACGATTTATGATATTAGTAGAAACTAGTGAACCGTTTTGACCGAATGGGATAGTACCTTAAGGTCGTGGGTTCGTATCAGAGACGTACACCAATGGATTTTTCGTTTTGAAAAATGTATATTCGCACTAAGCGGTGAAGGAAAACATCGTAAGGAAACTCGCAGCTATATCAGCCCTAGACGTATTAGATATGGCCGGTTAAGCAGAGAGGATGGTTATAGGTAGGTGCTGGGCAAGCCCACTCCATCTCAAACAATGTCCCAAAAGCTACGGTGTCCCGAAGATTGCCTCCTGACACTGTGTAATAGGGTGGGTCACTCTTGTATGGAGAAAAAAAAATAATTTTTTTTCAGTTTCTAATAGTGATAAAAAGGTGCGATATTACGTCAATAATCCACCTGCAAAATATGACACGGATTGAAAATCATCTACTGCCTCCGAATCGAAGTTAAACTTTTAAAAAATTACAAAAAAAGGTCTTTGGAAAATCCTGCTGAAAACTATGAAAATATACTTGTGTATGGTTTATTTTGGAACAAACCACGATACAAGAAGTCATATTTGTATACTTAATTATAAATTACTCAGTTACTTATCTAAAAAATGCAGGTTAGGCCTTCAAAAAATAGCAAAATCCTTCTTTACTGTAAAATGTGCGCATATGTTTGCGTGACTTTAGCTGAACCGATTATAAGTCCTTTTCTCTCAAATTTGGTGTTTAAAGTGTTGGATGCTTCCACCAAAGTCGTAATAGCTCTTTCCACACCTTACAATGACATGGCATGCGAAGCAGAGGCAGTTCGCCTTCGCCCACTTGTACAACAAAAGTTTGTAAGTTTTCATCATTTTGCACCTTTGAATCGATGGTTCGGTAGCATTTAGTCACTAATAAATCAGATCAACATAAGAATATGCATTTAAAATTGTTCAGGAACTTGAGAAATCTTAGTTTTGTGCGAGAAAAGAAACATTCTTTCAGAATTCGACGAGCGGTAAACTTTCTAATGTTTTTTTGTAGATTAGACAACATTGCTAGCAAAAAGTTATCAGGATGAGCAAAATACAGGCTAAATATGACAAAATCTTTTATTCCTTTGAATTCTATTGATTATTATCTTGATGTGGCAATTATCTTTTGCATGTATTGCGGTCTTTCATTGCAGGTAGCGTGGATCTTAATAGTGAACCAAAACTTTTAAATCTTTCGTTGCTAGAATCACCAGATTTATTGAAGGAGCTTCTGTGGATGAATAAATTTAAAAAAATGCAACTTGTTTGTGTGAACCAACGAGCATGAGGCATTTTACCTGGTGAAAATCACGAAAAACTCCATTGAAATACAGGCAAGAAGTATTTCTATTGTATTTTGGTGGTTGCATCATGGATGTTCCTTTTATCATTTTTTGAATTGATATTTCATCAATTGTGTTAATTTGTAGGTACATTGAGATCGTCAGGCCTCCTGCTCTCATTCAAATCTATGCTTTTTCAGCTAGAAATGTCGAAAAGAGCTTTCCTGCTATTCTTGAAATCTGTAATGTTTTGGTGAAGTTTTAGGCAAGGACTTTAGTAGGTTTTTAGACTTCAAATGATGTACTTTAAGCATTTGTAACACCCTTTTATCTGAATTTATAATAATAAGTCCTTTTGTCTATTATTTTTAATTAAATCAATAAAATTATGCAATATCTCAATGCAAGTTGGTTCTTTTTGTAAGTCATTTTCGAATTCCCATTGGCACCTCAATTCTTCATAATGTTTAAGAATACCGTTGTTACTTGGTAGTAAATTATCTTTATTATCGCTATTATCATCAATTAAAGAATGCTTAAAACACTTTTTAGACATTTCCATTGTTAAAAAGTAATCTTCGAACTTCAAACGTACCACGTCACTTTTGCGACAAAAGCTCGAGATTGCAAACTCTCAAAATCTCACTTTTCCTAAGAAAATGGTAAAAAATGTTAATTAATAAGTAAATATATAATGCTATCTTATGTTTCAAGGCAAAACTGTAACCAAAAACTACCTGCATAGTACTTTTATCAGTTCATGAATTCAACACCAATTTCAAGATATTTTGAATTTTCAAATTAAATTCGGAGGCAGTTAACATTATTATAAAGCAACCATATTTTGCACGTCTCATTTCAACCATATTTAGCCACTTTTTATCGCTATTAGAAGTTGAAAATCGAAAAAAAAAAATTTTGACCCACGCTACTGTGTAAATCATCGAATAAAATATGTAAAGACCTAAGCTTATACAGGGTGAAAAAAATGAATGGGCCCCGGAGGGAAACTAGTTTAAATCCTTAAGATACAGTATTTTACTTAAAGGAAACATTCCTTAATTTTTAAAAAGAAACATAACTGCATTCAAAGATTTTCTAAAATTCACTTGCTTCACCCAGGAATCGAACCAGCTAAAAATTCAAAAATTAAACACTTTCTATTTTATTCCACTAGTCGATACATTCAATACTAAAGATAAAACTTCTCAATGAAACATGAGGTCTTACACTCGAAGACATCCTTGAAATCTAATATTTAGTACATAAGGGCTTTAATTGCAATTTAGCTCTACAGTGGAATGGTGAGAGGTATCCAGTAGTGTGATTCAGACCTTTTGGGAATGTATTCCGAATTCGGAAAATAACGTTTCTTCGCTGAAAAACCGTCAACTTTTCGAAGAAAATCATCGAATCGAACGCATTTTCGGAAGTCTGAATCTCACCTTAGATAGACAAATACCGTCTAAAAAAGTTTTGTCGCGAATGGTGAAATAATAAAAATTTATGAAAAAAATTGTGAAAATGAATGTTGGATTTCATGATCTTTTTGATTTCTTAAACCAAACGTGTGTTATAAAGATTTTATCTTGACATTAATCCTATCGATTAGTGATATTAAATAGAGCGAGGTTTGTTTTTTAATTTTTAGCTGGTTCGATTCCGGGTGAGGCAAGCGAATTTTAGAAAATCTATGAATGCAGTTTTGTTTCTTTTTAAAAATAAAGGAATGTTTCCTTTAAGTAAAATACTGTATCTTAAGGATTTAAAGTAGTTTCCCTCCGGGGCCCATTCATTTTTTCCACCCTGTAGAGACAAACCAGCCGTTTTGCTTGAACTACGTAGCCGATGTTTCCGAACGCCATTCACAAAAGAATACATAAAATAATAAGTGTTGCGGTTCGTTAGTGAGAATAATTAAAACAGTGTTCTGTTCAGCGCCGTCCGCGGGTCACGGTTCTTTATTAACTGAAAATTACAGATACATATTAATAAAGCGAATGCTCTTGCTCTTTTTCGGGGTACCTATCTGTAATTGTGATGGATGACGCGAAATATAAGCTGAGAGCGGGTTAGGGATGATTTATATTAGACCGAGCCGCATCCGGGCCAACCGTGGTGTAGACGTTAGTAGACGGGCCCGGACGGGACACGGATCAGCAGCTGTACCATGATTTGTTAGTAAACAATTCAGTTTAGGAGCTATTCAGTTTAGGTTCCTAATCTGGATAGCAAACTATTCGTATACCTGTTTTAAAAGTGACAGTTTTGACACAAAAGTGAACCAACTCAACGCGTATTAAACGGTCATGGTACGAATTGAGTGAACGAAACTTTATCTAACAATTCAGTTTAGGTCATGTTTAGGTTTGATATTTCTTCGTCAGCGTCATACATCAAGCGAAGCAGTTCAGTTTAGGACGTAAACTGGATTGCATTATAAAGCTCATGGTAGTAAGCAAGGCTCCCGTTTAATATAAATTGCTTCATACAAAATGTGTATCGTTTTAAATCCGTGCCCCGTCCGGGCCACGTACACGACACGTCCTGGGCACGACCCGGTCTAAATATTAATATAAATCTACCCTTATTCTCAATATGGCAATTTACACTGTCTAACAATATTATTCATATAGAACTAATAGGCATGTCGATCATGTTCAAACAGTAGTTAAATTTCTTGCTGTCTCTTTTCATTAGCATAAGAGTGATAAAGATAAACACTCTTTAAAGTTCTGCTAAGCTGACAGATCCTAATATCATAGAGATTTACTTTATTATAAGTACTTAGTGCTTTTTCTCATCTTCCAGTAAAGTTTTGATTAGTTTCGTCATATTGTTACTCGGCAAGTAGCCAATAACTTCTACAAATAACAGCCGGTTGTTACGCAGCGATAGCGAAGTGATACTTATTTTAAACTGACAATTGGAATCTTACCCGAAAATGGTAAATAAAGTCCTCGTCCAAAAAAAACGTCACACACTCAGAGCGCTTGTAGACATCCGTGTTTTTCATCGGACAACGGACCGTCAATAAACGGCATAAATTGTTTGCCGGACCGATATCCGGCGCGTGTACATTCATTACGCGCCATACACCACCGCGAATCTGGTGAAAAACACGGTCCGTTGTCCGGCGAAAAAAACGGACGTCTACAAGCGCTCTCATGGTGTGGAGTTTCACATCTACCTCCCAGTGCTTACTTGTTTAGTTCAGTGCAAGCTATAGAAATTATTTTTCCTTGTCAATAAAAATAGATGGTTTTTTTAACAGTAGTTTAAGTTATAGAAACCCTGTAAGTTCTATAAATAACACAATACATTAAACCTTCTCGGAATATTACACCGATCTGAATGGTCGTGCCCGAAGGATTGCACAAGTGATATTGAAATTGTATTTATAACGAACGTCTAACGATCTCCAATTATTCTCAGGAACAGCTATCATTGAAATAATAAATCTGTTGAGGGTCGTTTGAATTCAAAATGCATTTTATATAATGACAGTTTTCTTAGTAGTTTAGTAGCACTTTCCATTTTTCCGAACTCTTATAGCAATGTCAAAACCAGGTTAAGACAGTTCTGCTTTAGGCTTGTTTCAACATTCATAATCATAATAATCATAATCATAATATATTTATTGCGAATCAAGGGTAAAAAAACTGATAACATACCTAAAGCAGGATTGTTTTCACCTTGCAGAGGCAAACCATCGTGAAAGCTGACCTCACCACCGTGTGGGACGCATAGCTTTGAAAAAGAAAGAGAGAGAGACAGATTTCATTGTAGTTATGACAAACACACATCAGACATTTTATTCAAAAACAAAAATAAAAAAATGTTTTATAAATCTATGGCCAATGTACTTAATGTAAGTAACATAAAACCATTTCGTTGAGTAGAGTGATTTGGCTTCGAATACTGACATTGAATACCCAATAAATACGAATAAAAATCTAAATCAGAAAATAATATTAACGAAAACCTCCAGATATTAAACCACATTATTTCAAACTTCGCCATCATCATCATCATTTCAGCCCATTCCCACCACTGTTGTGTATAGGCCTCCTCTTTATCACGCCATTCTCTCAGATCCCTCGCGAGTCTCATCCACTGATTCTCGTTTTACAATATCATTGGACCATCGGGCGGATGGTCTTTTCTTGGTCGTTGAGCTTCCCGGGTCCACCATTCATTTACCGCCTTTGTCCACCTTCCGTCATCCCTTCTAGTGTGCCGCCCAACTCCAATTTCACCATAATCCTTTTTATTCCGAAAGATTTAAAACGTCTCTTTGAAAACTTCCAAAAAAGATAAATCATTTACACAGAAACTTAATAATTCAGCCGTTATGTCTCACGCAGGCTCCTCTTATCCCCTTTTAATTCGAATACCTTATTTCTGCTTCACGCCCGTTGGGTCCTTTATACGTACACCGCTTTGAACCTATACATAAAGGACTATTTTTTATATCTACAGATATTGAGCGTAATAGACACGTAGCGTGGCAGACAAAACATTATTCTATACAGTTTGTATAAACGTTCTCATATCTAACGTAACGTAGCCGCACATACACGCACAGACACGGACAGACACAGTATTAGCGCAAAGAATTTTGTCAGTGCGGTGCGTGTCTGTCCGTGTCTGTGCGGCTACGTTGTGTGCTTCTCTCTCAGTCTTTTGTTTGAGAGCAGCCGCGACCGACGATGTTTGTCGTTGTCTGTAAATGTCTGAAATTGTGTCTGTAGATATAATCAGTCCCGTTATTTTGCTTATTGCTATAAGCTTTGTCTTTTCCGTCCTAGAATGAAAAATGGAATAGATGCCTTTGCCCGACAGTGGAACCCTATGGGCTGTTTTGATTTAAATAAGAATTATTTTCTTTAAGTATTAAGGATGATTGCGTTAATAACTTGATGAATTTTTAGCCTGGCAACCTGACATACCAAGCTTCCTTATACCATGTAAATCGGAGCACCCAATAAATACATTTAATTTAGTCTAGGATTTATTTTGATTCCTTTCCTCGGATATCAATACTACTAGGTTGTCAAACTCAAAATGACTAGACTAGATTTTTTTTTCCAAAAATTACAAGCCACGTCAATTATCATATTTTATTGATTCTTCAACCGCACCGCGTCGGTGATGCAAGAATGTAATTCAAAAGCACAATCGGCAATCCAATTTCGATTGCCAGTTGCATTTGTCGGTGCGTTCAATCGTGCACACAAACTCGGCAATGTATGTTGTGTAATTCGGAGAACACGAAATGGGATGGCGGTCTTTTGTGCCAGTGTCGAGTATCCACGCTGGGGCTTCGCTTTGATCCATACGATACTCTTGAATTTCTGTTGGACCCTTAGCGTAGCGACGGTCATCTGTTTTCGACGTTATCTCTGAATGTTGAATTTGTTAAAGTTTAGCATTGGTTGAGGAGTTTGTTATAGTAATTTTATCATTTTGTGTAGACCCAAGGTGTAAATTTTGATTTGTTTAGTGTGTAATGAGACAACCTTCTGGTAAGTATAGCAGACTAATAACGTAAGTACTTAATATATTTTTTTCTCAAACTTAGAGTTTATAATTTTTGAATAAACTAAAAACTGACTTTACTTCCTTAAAAACATTTCCACCTTGTCCCTTTCAAACATTTAAAAATAAATTGGTCAACAATTGACGGAGAAATCTGTGAACATACATAAACAAGTAAATTGTAGATTAAAAATAATCTAAAGACTACATTTTTCATGTTCTGAGAATGTGAGCTACCGTAAAGTTTCAGCCAGATAGCTACCTAATCGGGAAGGGCTCGAAATTTGAGTTGCAACATTCCACCCAGAACGACAGACAGGCAGACAGACAGACAAACAAGAAAGTGCTTGACAAAAACGTGGTAAAATAACAAACATACCACAAACCTTCTCCTTTTATGAAGCCGGTTTAATTAAATTTTAACAATAATGTGCCTTTCTATGGATGTATTGTAATTTGGAAATATTTTGTAATCAGACAGATAAAACATTAACTTCAGCTATCTGTCAGCGCATAAACTACAAGCAATCATTCGGACGGTCCAATTTACGAAGATCAATAGCCATTACCGCAGAGCTATATAATTTATCGCATTAAAACGACACAAAACCGCAATGAGCCCGCGCGCCGCGGGAAACACGTAGGTGCCGTACATTACTGACCCATCGACAAGTTAAACGACATTGTTGCGGCAAATTAGACCTTACTGCCACGGATTGGAGGGCATTATAGCAAATCTTCGAATAATGTTTGACTTTTCATTCCACATTGCGGCAGGCTAAAGTATTATCATCAAAGACAAAGTACTATGCGGTCATTTTGACCCGTTTTCCTAATAAAAGCACCCCTTTTTAATTTAATCGAAGCCAGTTTTATTGTTACCAAATTGTAATAAAAATTGGTAAAATCTTTAAAGCCGTATTGGTTGGATCGTGAAACTTCGTCTAAAATCTATCCCCACAAAATCAAATAATTCCAACGCCTCATTAAAATTATATGTCACATAATCAACCCAGAAAAACATTATTCTTACAAAGATTGGTTCAATATCGAACTTCTCGTCTAGATTACAGCTAGATCAATGATGATATAGATGACCAATGACCCTCAGCAAACAGCTCTCACATCAAGCATCCTCTGCGTATGCAAATGCAGTAAGTGCAGTCCGTGGTACGTTCGAGTGCTCCTACTGAGTGCTGTATACTGTGCGCGTATCGCAATGCGACACTTCACTGTAATTTTGGAAGATACGAACAGATATTTATTACACGGACACGTCTATTGGCGATAATGGTTGAAACTTATAATGGGTTGAAATAATAAATGTTAGCGGCCTTCACCTTTGGCAGTTAAGACATCACACAATTTTAGGCTGATTTTAGTCTCACGCTCACCGTCAGCGCTGATAGGCGAGTGATTTTTGTTACAATGAATACTGATTGTTTAGCAGAAATGGCTACGCTGATTGCTTTTGTCAGTGCTGGACAATCAGTATCCTTATTTCATTGTAATAAAGATCACTCGCCTATCAGCGCTGACGATACGCGTGACAGTAAAACCAGCCTAAAAGCGTACTCCTTCACCTTTGACAGTTAAGGCATCAAACATGTTAGACCATTTATATTTTAGGCACAATAGGACTTTAGTCATTTTTCTGTTTAGGTTTTCTGCAAAATAGTCATTTTACATTTTAGGCATTTTGAAAATTAGACTTTCAGATCAGGAAGCCTATTTTTCTAATTTGTAAAACTGTGGCGTATGAACAAGAAAACTGAAAGGGGAGCTTTACATCCTTACCAGATGATTATTATACAGCGTCAGGAGGAAATATTTGCCTACACTTGACGGGACACTGTAGTGCCTGGGACCAATGTCCCAGGCACGTGTGAAGATGCAGCAGGCTTGCCCAGCACCTTAGACCATAACCGGCCATATCCACAGGGAAGACATGGTGAATACGTCTGTGGCTGACTGAGCCGTAGGTTTCCTCACGATGTTTTCCTTCACCGTTTAAAGTTATATAATTATGTAGTAGACAGATAGATAATTATTTATTCTAGAGGACTACATGGTGGCACAATGGGCGGTCTTACCGCTCAAAGTGATTTCTTCCAGGCAAAATTTGGATGGACGGGATTGAATATAGTACTTTAGTTTCTCTAAATAAATGCATTTACTTTTTCAATCATCGTAAAACTAGTCACACACTTAAAGCGACCCAGACTTAAGTTCTCCGAAGCATCGTCTCGCCTATTTTAAGGCCCTCACCTGGGCCCTCAGAATTACCGGTTGAGTTACGCCGGCAGTTAAGACGTTTGTTTAAATATTCATCCGGAAGAAGCTTATTTACCGGTTTAAGACCTGACGGTAGAGTTGACACGATCAAAAAGCCGGATATATTTCAGTGATTCTTTTACCTAATTGAATTGTAAAACGGAAAAATAAATAAATATTGCTGGAGATTTCACACAGCATCATGTAACCCCAAAGTAAGCAGAGAAAGAAGAGAGCAAAATTTGCAGATCATAGGTACAACCATTTGTTCGGCGGCGGGGATCGAACCCGCAACCTCTTGCGTCACAGGCGAGCCTTCACTCACTGCGCCACAGATCATGCACAGCATGATACATGGATAAAAACACTACAAAAAGATTTCCCGAAATACCAGTCAGTTGACCGGGTAAAGTATATGTATAAGTATAAGTACAAATGTTGCAAAGGTTGCCAAAGCTCTGCGAGGAAGCACTGTGGTTGGCAACTGGTGGACCAGTCTTGTCCATTGTGTTGTCGGCGCAGTGATTCCTCTTTTAAAGGGTCAGCAGCGCGAGTGTGACTCCTCTGGTGTCACAGGTGTCCATAGGCTACGGTAACCGCTTACCATCAGGTGGGCCGTATGTTTGTCTGCTATCTTAGGATAAAAAAAATATAAATGCACTTTTTGACGGGTTTTAAACGCTTTTTCGAACAATATGGCGTCACATGACAGTAAGGAGATATTTAAAATTCAAATGTCCGGACCCTTGCTATAGGATCGGTTAACGTGGCGCCCCCATCACAGGAATTTACGCGGCAAATAGAATTAAAGGTTGCGATACCAAGTTTTGGGCCCGAAACCTTAATAAACTACTCACTGTGCGGGGAACTTTTAAATTGTATTTTAAACAAGATATTTTACTTGTCTGCAAATAAGGGACATTTTATTTTTCATAAATAAGTAAACGAAACTGCTGGGCAACATTGCCCAGCAGTGGGAAAATATAGGTTAATTTAAACAAAAAAAGTGAACGAAACAGGATTACGGCTGTATCCTACGCGATCATTTTATTTAACAGTTTGAGACCAATTTGAGGTTTGAGACAAAAGACAGGCTTTGTAGAGGCGCGCGAAAGTGATACGAGACAAAGAACCGTAAGTTTGTGTAAGGTTTATGTTTAGGTCTCCCGTGTCGGTCTCTGGTCTCGGTCTTCTGTCCGGTCTCGGGCGCGAACCCCCACCTTAATGAATACGCAGGTTTAATCGGTATGTTTTGCTTCGTGAAAGGTAATTGAGATGCACATCGCTAAATTACTGCTTAATTAAAGCTATAATTATACTGATAGTAATGCTAATTTGGTAAACTAATCCTTGTATACCTACTTAGTATTATGAACGTAGATACTATAATATCTCATTTCACTTTTGCTACAAAAATGTACACTAAAATTAACGACTTACGAGCCGGGACCGACAATTTAACGTGCCCCCAGAAGCAGGGAAGCACTCATTTGCTTATGCCAGTGGCGGTCATCTAAATAATAATTATAACCGCTCAGAATGTTATATTACTTGCCTTCAATGATATATCATCATCATCATCTCAACTGGTGGACGTCCACTGCTAGACACAGGCCTCCCTCAAAGATTTCCATGTATTGCGGTTAGAGGCAGCCTGCATCCAACGCCAACCTGCGGTCTTTACAAGGTCGTCTGTCCATCTTGTTGGTGGACGTCCAACGCTGCGCTTGCCGGTCCTTGGCTTCCACTCAAGAACTTTTCGGCCTCATCGGCAATCTGTTCTGCGTGCTATAATGGCCATTGCCACTTCAACGTGCTGATTGGCTATGTCGGTGACCCAAGTTCTTCTACGTATCTCCTCATGTCTGATTCGATCCCGTAGAGAAACCCCGAGCATAGCCCTCTCGATAGCTCGCTGACCGACTCTGAGTGCTTATTCATGAGGCCAATAGTAAAGGACCACGTCTCGGTAGCGATCTATCAAGAATGTCTAAGAAAAACCTCGTCACAAGTATCGATAGTAATAATATAGCGATAATATCACGCCCTATCACACACATAGTTCGAAGAATCTCAAATGATCCAAGCTTAATAGATATTGAGTGGAATTTACTAAGAATAACAATAAAAATAGCTTTCTCATAAAAATGGTTGACAGTCTGAAGATTCGTAGATTAGTCGTGGGATGTGAAACTGTTTTTTTTTTTGTTTATAAAGATTTACAATTTTATAAAAAGAACAATGGTTTCTTAGCAATTAAGAACCAATAAGGATTGCACTGTTGCTAGTATAATTTAATTACTAAAAAAATTTTCGTTAGTTGTAGGTACTAGGCATCATTTAATTTTATTGGCGTTATTTTGATCCATTCGGAGAATCTTAGTCGAAGAGGGTACGATTAAGTATTCATAAAAATAATAATAAGAATTGTTTTTAAAACATTGGGCGTTTTTCCACTAGCCCGGCACGGCACCGGCACCGGCGGCGCCGGCGACGCAAAAATGTATGAAAATGTACTGCTCGTTTTTCCAGTTGCCGGCGCCGGCACCGGCACGGTTTCATAAATTTTTGCATCCCCACCACCGGCGCCCCGGTGCCGGTGCCGGTGCCGTGCCGGCTAGTGGAAAAACGCCCATTTTCCTAGAAATTAAACTCCAAACTTTTTTTTAATGTTTGCTTTCTTTAGAGATAGGATAGATTTTCTTAACATTGTAACAGATTTTGTTTTATGGTGTTTTTAAGCCTATGTTAGGTTTGTTTGTTTGTTTCCGTATAGAAGTTAACCTAAATAGAAAATCGAGATTAAAACACACCTAGCCCAGGCGAGCATAGGCCAACGCGTGCGATGGCAAATTGATGCAAGGCGGGTGCTACCGTCCAGATGTTTGGCGAGTCTATGCAAACCAATGCAAACCATGCTCTTTTATTAACTCGGCCAGGATAAGCGAGCGACACCGAGCGATGGTAAGGCAAAACAAATGTGCTGTCTACACGTTGGCGTTGGCGTTTACTTGGCAAGCTTGCGCCAATATGTAGTAGCGACTTTACAGACGGTTTTTGGTGAACTTTGATTCCAAAACTCTTCATGATAAACTCTGATTTTATCTTTAAAACAGGCTGCGCTAAGATTGAGTATGCCCACAGAACACGATAGGAGCAAAAAGTTCGTTGATTTGTATGGAAAAAGACCGTGTAACATTTTGCGTAGGTACTTTCAAGAACGCAGTTGACAGTTCGGATTGCTTATTTTTACATTGCTGGTTTTCAATGCTCGCCAAGTCTGGCGCGTCAAATTAAAGCCGCAATGGAATGAATTTGGAATGAACTTCGCGGCGAGCAAAGAAGTCCTCAGCCCTTCTTTTCGGCACGCAAGGTGCTCTTTGCTTCTATCTCGATATAATTCTATGAGTATGCCCCTCACCCTTAATGTAAACACATAATTAACTTTTTCAGTGTCGGTCACACTTAATGGCCTATAAAGCAAGCCGGGTCACGTGAAAGTTAATGTTAGATATTGTAAAACTTGTTTATTCTTTATCGTATTAATCTAAGCAAGATTTACGTGGGTAGCTCGTAGATTTTAAAATTTCTTAGAAACTTTTAATCTTAATAACAACCTTTTTTTTTTATTCTTTTTTAAAATTAATAACAACAATCTTCAGGATTTTGACCTTAGATTTTGGAGTATCATCATCATCTCAGTTCGGTGTCGCTCGAATCCAAGTGAACTTTAATCTGAACCATTTCAATTAAAGCTGCCATCCTACCAATATTATAAAGGTGAAAGTCCGTGTGTGTGTGTGTGTGAATGTTTGTTACCACGTATCTCCATAACTACTAAACCGATTTGAATGTTTGTAATGTAGATAGTTTGGGTTCTGGAATAACACATAGGCTATTTTTTTATCCCGGAAAAATGTATGGTTCCAGTGGGATAACAAAATAGTCCACCCGGGCGAAGCCGCTGGCGTTCACTATTACACATGTACATTTTGTCAAGAATTTTAACATAATTCTATACCATTTCACTTTCAAAACTTTCGTGAGTTGTACTAGACAATATTTAACACATGGGAATTACTCACGTAAAAATATCGTCGATTTAGATACCGACAATGTTTTGATTCTATACCATTCCACTACGCAGTTTCTTCATCGTTAGCTAGATTGCGTCAGTCACTCAAATGTGAGTCGAGATCGACTCACCATCTCTTTTTTTACGACGCAATTGAGAGTTAACTACCAATGAGTTTTTCTGAACTAAAGATCGTTCGACTAAATTCCTTAGTTAATTGTTGAAAACACACATTGACATGGACAGAAACAAATAGTCAATTCTATTGATTAGTCGCTAAGCCATGGCGGAGGCCTTTAGGCAACCTAAAACCTCCGTCACCAGAGTTGACCACTAGCTCATACGAACTTACTTCATTCTAAATGTTACTTTTGATGGGCTTGCAGTTGACCTTTAGCTCATAAAAACTCACTTACTTAGTTATAGATGTTACTTTAATATTTGTCTCGGGTCTGGGTGTTTTCTATGTATATTATGTATGTATTTACAAAAAAAAAATGTATATAAGTAGTATATCAGTCATGTGGTTGCCATAACACAAGCTCTGCTTAGCTTGGGACTACATGATGCTGTGTGAAATGTCCAGCAATATTTATATTTATATTTATTTATTTTATATTTACTTTTGCTTGCAGTTTAAAAATGGTTTCAAATTGGCACGTGTGAAAATGCTTACCTACTTTTGCAAAATTTGGGAGTCTGAGAATCCTCTTAAAAAGGATCAAATCAAAGAATCAAATCAAAGGATCAAAGAATCAAATGATCTTAAAAGCCTGAAGATCTCACTTTCAAAACTTTCGTGAGTTGTACTAGACTATTTTACGTGAGTAATTCCCGTGTGTTAAATAATGCCTGAAGATCTAATATGTCTACCGCGCCCAGTGAACGCATGCCTCGAAAATACAGTATGATTACGTTTCGTTTATTTTGTTTTCACTATTGTCAAGAGAAGAAAATAAAATCAATTATTTTAAAACTACAAGTTGAAATTCCGTTGTTTCAATTAAACCGCTGAATTCACTACAAACAAAGATTTTAACTAAAATATCCACCGAATGAAATCAACTTGGTTTTTTTCGTTTTCTCGAACTCTCGCAGAAAAACCGCTTACGTACGCCACAGTAATTGCATGCACCTGACTGTACGCTTGTCACTTTACAAACCTCACAAGCTACAATGAGCTTTATACACGAGCAGTAAGATCTTTATTGGAAATATCAATTTGTAAAACAAGCATAATTTTCGAAGAAGAATTTTAAAGTTCATTTGACTTTATTTGTTGTAGTATAACGTTCGTAAACAACATCCGGGAGTGGACGGGAGTGACCAGCGCATCCGAACTGTTCCGCCTGGCGAAAAACCGAGAAGTATTCCAGCAACTGATAGCCGACCTTCACTAGTTGGAGAGGCACTTGCAGAAGAAGAAGAACGTTCGTAATAACGTTGGTGTAACAATCAAGAATTATATTTCTATCTATCTATACATGGCCAGAATAAAATGGATATCGCATCCCTAGACAAAAACACTGGTAACTCGAGAAACCTACTTTTTCAGAAATTACAAAAAACTGGTTTAAAAATCTATGACAGACTATGAAAAACGTAAAGTTATTTTTGAAATTTGAACAAAACCCTTGAAGGTTACGTGAGTTATATCACCGTATAGGTAATCAGTTTAGGAATTCGAAAACGCAACTATCTCCATTTGGGCACATTTTGAGTTATCGGAGTTTTCATCTAGGGTTGCGATACATAAAATCCCCTATATATCCGTGCTAATAACTAATCCACGCTGCGCTGTTTGGCTAAGTGTGAGTAGGTTACCCCTTGCAATTACTTACTGATACTCCGGGGTGCGAGCGATACACGGGCGGGGAGAGATGATAGCATGTTGTTTGACTGGTATATTATAGATTGACGCATTCAAATTGTTATTGATATTATTGAGCATGAGCAGTGTTGGCAACACGGTTAGTTCCTCGACTTCCAATCCGAAAGAGGAGGAACCCGGGCGTGCATTAATGGATTTTTCGTTTCGAATTTATATGCGCTTTAACACGAGCCCTAAACGCTGAAGGAAAACATCGTGAGGAAGGTAGCTTTCTAATAGCTTCGATGCCTAAGTAACATGTCACGTATGGAATGTAACTTCTCCAAAATGTGGAAATGTACTAAATGTGTTTGGACATACCTCTGACTACCCCCTTAGACATCTTCAAAGGATCTAAAAATGCCCACACATTGGAGCTTGGACTAGTTGTGGTTGTTGGAATAAAGGAAAAATTACACAAGCTTTAGACAGTGAAGGAAAACGTCGGGAGGAAAATAATTAATGTTTTAAGAGGCGGCGATGGATCTGTTTTGTCACGTGGAATGCTTAATACTTGCAAAATGTGTAAAAGGCATGCACTATAGGCATAAGCCATAAATGTCAGGTTTATATGGGAAAATTAAAACCACATTTGACATAGGTATGCCTCTGGTTAGGTACCTCTAGACATTTTTGTTCGAAGATCTGACCGGACGTCTACCATTCTTGAAGACATAGCCGGCTCAAGATTTTTCTCTTTGTTCTGGTTTTCTTTTTATTATGGTATTTATCACTGTAGTCCAAACAAGCTAAACAAAGTTCGAAGAACCTAGCAATGTGTATCGTGTGACGGCCGTGCAGATAGGACGCAACAGTTCATCCCACGCTATACATCTCGATGCATCCTTTCCGCTCGTTTAGATATGCCCTAGTAAACAAATGAGTTAACATTTTTATAGTTAAAAAAAAATTGATATGCCTACAGTTAAACATAGAGCCTTTTTTAACCAACTTCAAAAAATGATGAGGTTCTCAATTCGACTCTATGTTTTTTTATTGAAGTTCGGCTTAAAAATAGGCTTAAAGCTATGCGTCCACTGCGTCAGTATCGGAGCATTTACATCGTTACGTCAGTATTTACAAAATGCCGATAGGGCGCGTCAACTGCTTTCGGATTTTGCATCAGCAATGACACGTCAGAATCCAAAGCGATAGGAATCCGAATGAGGTGTCACTGCGGATGACGTCATCGGCAGAAATACCGGTATCTGGCGCAAAAATGCCGATGCAGTGCACAAAATACCTACCATTTCATTTATTTATTTATTTCTCTCACTAACATTAAATATTATAGTAAAGTAAATATAATACAGAATGGGTAATGAATATTAAAAAGGTTGTAGGTAGCTAATTATAAAAACCTGTTTTGTGAGAGACTGGTGCCCGAAATAGGTACCTATAGAAAACTGTGTTACAGGTCACCAGTACCCTACTTCACTGATTTACATAGGTAAATACCTAAACTATAAAATTTTGAAAACCATAGAATCAAAGCAACAAATCCTGATGCTACGTACGCTCCAATTCCGACGCAGTGCGCGCACAGCTTTAGAGTTGATTTTGGTTTAATAAAATCGATCCCTCGCTGAGAGTAGAATTTATCCGATGACATCATTTTCAAACTGGTAAACAAGGGGCGAATTCCCAAATAAATTATTTAAATTCTATTAGGTACCCGGACAAAATACCAACGCAAAAGAATACCCCGGCCTTTTGACGATGGAAGTAAAAAACAAAGAAAATTATTAATTAAGAGTGCCCCTTGTAAATTAATAAAACGGAAAGGTTTGAGAGGCTTTCAAAAAGGCTTCAACTTCCGAAGCAATCGATCCGAAGTTAATGAATTAATTTGAAACCGATACCGGATTCTTTGAGATGGAACTATTTAGGAAAACATGTTTAACAAGATTCTGTTTCGGAATACAAAAAGTTCTGAACTCTTTGGAGATATAAATAAGTGTTAGAACTTGTTTTTACACGCAATAAAAAAAAACTTAGGGTTTTAAATCTTTACTAGATGTAAAGAAAAGTGCTTGAGACATTAGCAGCATTTACACGCAGAGATCGGCCTGCGGATTTTCCTGCGGGCCGATCTCTGCCATTCCAACCTTTGACAGTTTTATCCGCGGATAGCTGTAAAGATATCTGTACAGTCCAGATCCGTGCTAAAAACTCTACCGTTTAAAGGCCGCTAGTTTTATCCGCGGATATCTTTACAGATATCTGTACAGTCCACACAACGATCTATTATCATTTAATCTTGCTTATAAGGATTGTTGGTCTTGTTGAGAGGCTTTCTTGGTAGCTTTGTCTCTTTCACACTCGTTGTTGGATTAGTAGTGTGCCCATGTCATTTTTTCAGGATATTTTTACTTTATCGCGCTCGACAAAATCAGCGCTTGATTTCGATCCATGGTTTCGATCCTTGATTTTGATCCTTGATTTTGATTTCGATTTTGATTTCGATCCTTGATTTCGATCCTTGGTTTCGATCTTGGATTTCGATCCTGGATTTCGATCCTTGATTCTTGAATTTTGAACCTTGAATCTGAAATTTTGAATCTTGAATCTTTGAAGTGACAGCTGTCAAACTTCAAATAGCCATATCTCGGGAACTACTCGTCCTAGACTCCCCGTTCTCAGTTCAAATGAAAGCTATGACCAAGATCTTCATTTGAAGTGACAGTTGTCAAACTTCAAACCGCCATATCTCGGAAACTACTCATCCTAGACTCCCCGTTCCCAGTTCAAATGAAAGCTATGACCAAGATCTTCATTTGAAGTGACAGCTGTCAAAATTCAAATGGCCATATCTCGGGAACTACTCGTCCTAGACTCCTCGTTCTCAGTTCAAATGAAAGCTATGACCAAGATCTACATTTCAGATGACAGATGTCATTTTGACAGCTGTTATTGAAAATGTAGATCTTGGTCATAGCTTTCATTTGAGCTAAAAAGGAAGAGTCTAGGATGAGTAGATTTCGAGATATGGCTGATTGAAGTTTGACAGCTGTCACTTTAAATGAAGATTTCTTCAATAGCTTTCATTTGAACTGAGAACGGGGAGCCTAGGACGAAAAGTTTTCGAGAGATGGCGCTTTGAAGTTTGACAGCTGTCACTTCAAATGAAGATCTTGGTCATAGCTTTCATTTGAACTGAGAACGGGGAGTCTAGGACGAGTAGTTCCCAAGATATGGCCATTTGAAGTTTGACAGCTGTCACTTCAAAGATTCAAGATTCAAAATTTCAGATTCAAGGTTCAAAATTCAAGAATCAAGAAAAAAACTTTGTAAATTTATACCGTTCCACGCGCCAGTCCAAAACTGTGACAGTAATTAACACGACAGTTTCATCTGCGGTTATCTGTACAGATATCTTTACAGATATCTTTACAGATATCTTTACGGATATCTGTACAGTCCAGATGCGTGGTAAAAATTCATCTGCGGTTATCTTTACAGATATCTTTACAGATATCTTTACAGATATCTCTACAGTCCGGATCCGTGGGAAAATCTTTATCGTGTAAAGGCCGCTATTGTTGAGATGGAGTAGGCTTGCCCTACTAACCTACACCATCCTCTCAGCTTAACCGGCCATATCCACAGAAAAGGCAATGTCAATACGTGTGGGGCTGACTAAGCCGCGGGTTTCCTCACGATGTTTTCCTTCACCGTTTAAAGCTTATGTTAATGCGCATATACACTTTTCAAATTCCTATGAAAACCTTAAAACGAAACAAGAAACAAAGTTAAAGAAAGTATTCAATTAAAAGAGGTTACGTATGTAGCTTTAAGTCCAAACTTCATACATTTGAAACTCCTTGAATTAGAACTTCAATCGCTTCTTGGCGGGAATTTGAGAAGCCATGTTTTCGTTTTTATTTTATTTTCCAAAACTTGTGTTTCTTGAATGTTAATGTGTAATAATCTGTTGAGTGTTCGTGAACGTGCAATCGTGTGGACAAATGAAACAAAATTGGATAGCGAGTTCTCCTAAAAAGTCCGCGTTGATGTTTCAGTAAAACCATCTTTACTGTAGCATAAGGGGAGGGGTGGGATATTATATTTATGTAGGTATTGTAATATATATTTGTATATTTGTGTATCTATAAACTTGAAATTAATTACTTGACATTGGCTGAATGCACAAGCCGTGCGAAGCCAAAATAAAGAACAAAGAAAGTTCTTGAATCGGATATAAAACTCATTGCTCAAGGTAACAGAACATTACGAGTATATTGTGCTAAGAGGCAGTCAAAAGCGTTGCTTTGAGAAAATAAAACATTCGACTTGGGTAGGCAAAGCTTTCATTTTATGAAACGAAATGTATTCATCTGAATGTTCGAGAACATTTAAGGTTTCGGATCAATGTCTTACCTTTGAAATTGGTTCTTGAATACTAGACTGGTATGGTTGCCAATTTGAACTGTGTTTATAAGAAGTAAAACACATATATAAACAGGCTGGATTTCATCATTTCAAATAGCTTAAAAATTCATTCTTTTAGGCCAAAATGACATCAAATACCTACTCGTTCGTGTTGTAAATCGTTTCTATATCAGCTTTAGAGAAGCGACGTTCTGTACGGTCACTTTGATGGGTGACCGCTAGTGGCTTTTATAACTACCTACTTTAGAAAACTAAATGACAACGTCAACCATTCCGCTGCGTTTTGTTTCATTCTCTTAAATGTCAGCCAGTTGGTGAATAGTAGAATTACTTTTTAAAAAATGTGTTCTGCCAAAGTACAAACTATTGCTAAAATGTCACCACAATAGAATCGTTGGTCATTAGTAGAATAGGAAACAGACGAAAATCTAAGGTTTAGTTGACGTTTTGCTTGTGGTTTATAAAAAGTTTGGTAGTAGAATCGGCACCCGATCATAAGAAAGTTAACTTCCTTTGATAAACATGTAAAAGAGCCATAATATTATAAATGTAGTATGTAAAACCCGAGGGTAGCGGTTTGTTTAAAATATTTTTGATTTTAACACGTAGCGAAACTCTGTAGCAACTGTATAACGTACGAACTAGTGCCACCGGCCAATCAGTTCAGACAGAAAAAACTGGCAGTAAAGTTGCCATTTACACTTTGTGAAAATTACAAGTATCTATCTACTTTTCCAAAGATACAGCCTTGTAGCCGATGGACAGATGGGCGAACAGAAAGACAACAGAGGTTTAGGAAAGTAATAGGGTCCCGTTGAACCCTAAAATTGACTGGAACACAACAGAAACTATATCCGTCCCCTCTCCTTCCCTATCCTGATGGGTGAAACTGAAGAACAGCGTCTGGTTACAACATGCTGACAATGTTTTAGTTTTAAGTACGCTTAGTTAACTGTCTTGTTAGCGCGCGTTCATATCAGCGCGAATTTTTTCGGCTCAAAACCATGCGCGCGTCGTTTAATTAAACCGTCGCATATTGTTCGTGTAATTTTGCTGAACAAACATGTCTTGCTTCTCTCTTCTTAAGAATTCGTAAAATTTTACGTTTAAAAAAATTTATTCGTATAGTCGTATTGCTCATTATACGGACTAAAATTGAAGGAAAAAATGTCATTTTTCCTTCAATTTTGATTAGTTTTGATACGATTTATGTCAAAATTGAAGGAAAAATTACATTTTTTCCTTTACTTTTAGTCCGTATAATGAGCAATACGACTATAAACGAAGTGTCTTTACTACGACGTTGTCGAGCAAACTAGTAGGTCGGCAGCACTAAATTCAGTACAAACTGTAAATTTGCCGGCGCTCTCTGCGGACGGTACTCGTTACGCTGGCATCGTGAGGAATAGAATTCAGACTCGCACAGAATAGGAATTTTATGTTTCTATACAATTTAGATGAAATTTTACATTATGTTATGTCATTTTCAGGTTCACCTATTCCGATTGGTTAGGGTTTCGATTTTATAAAATTCGTATGTGCTATAAGTATTTTATGAAGAAACTAGTTTGCGCCTGCAGCTTTGCTCGTGGGATATTTAACATTTTGAATGGCTTAGACTTTAAAAGGATTCTGAATAAATATTTGAATGTAAGTACAGTATTAATTAAACCAAGCCATTTTCAACCAAGACATTTCTGACGACGTTTTTCCTACCGAGACCATAAACATACATACATACATTAAATCACGCCTTTTTCCCACAGAGATAGGCAGAGACCACGGATTTCCACTTGCTACGATCCTGACACACCTCGGTGGCCTAAACTCCCATAAGCAACAATAACCATTTGCTATCAAGGTGTTTTACAACCAAAAAACGACATTTTCCCAATTTGTCGATACTGTTGGGTCATGCATAGGTATACATAGTACATACATACTTCTAAATTCTTTTATTTTTGTGCAGGCTGTGGCATCCTATAATAGCTAAACACATGGGCTTAAGACACTTTTACATCATTTTTTTTGTGATTTTGTTACGGATATCCAAAAGAAATCCGTACCCATATTACAAATGTGAAAGTGTGTATATTTGTTTGTTTATTTGTCCTGCTTTCACGTCAAAACAGAGCGACGGATTGACGTGATTTTTTGTGTGGAGATAGTTTGAGGGCTGGAGAGTAACATAGGATACTTTTTATCCAAGTACCACGCGAGCGAAGCCGCGGGTAGGGTACGGGCTAGTAAATAAATAAAACACTAGATTAAGAGAAATTTCATCTAAAAGTTTAACCCTCCAAGCCCGTATTTTTCCACTCAATTACAGAGCTCATCAACGGCGGACCGATAGGGGCATTTTTACCCAGATCGCGTTGTAATCGTATTCAGCACACATTCGATCGTAATTAAACTGCCCTCTTCAGACGGGTCGTAACTCAGTTTGATGGCTCCCCGGACCCGCCTGGCCCCGGTCACTCCGGCCCCCTATCGTGGTGGGTTAACATTTTTATTTTTGGGGCTTTATCGCACGAGTGTTAACTTGATTATGTACAGGAGTTTTGATTTAGTATTTGATGTGAGTCAGGGGCTCGATTCCGGTACCGAACTTTTTATCAACCTCAACCAAAACCTCAACTAAAGCGACTGTTTCCATGACTACTAATAACAAACGACTCAGTTATGGTGAGGTTTTGAACTTTGGCAGTACAAATTTTTGAAAAGCTATTCTACTATTCACCAAATGGCTGACATTTAAGAGTTCGAACCAAAACCAAAGCGGTTGTCATTTAATAGAATACAGGCCCTGATCGACATTGATAACTTTTGGAACACCAGATATAATTACACAAATTAGGTAAGGTGATTTTTTATGTTTTTTTTTTTCAGTGAAATTTTTTTAGCGATGTTTTGTACCTAGGACTAATACCGTGCTTCAGAGGGAACGTTAAATTGTTGGTTCCGGCTTTTACGTCGTTAAGCCATGATGGAGGCCTTTAGGAAGCTTAAAACCTCCGTCACCAGCGTTAGCCATAAGCTCATACTAACGTACAATCGTACATGCCATTATAAAAATACTTTTAAAAACAACAAGTACTGATTATTAAGTCTCTTCTATAGTATTGGGGCTTAGTCAGCCCCACACGTATTGACCATGTCTTTCCTGTGGATATGGCCGGTAAGCTGAGAGGATGGTGTAGTTGCTGGGCAAGCCTACTCCATCTCAAACATGTCCCAGGCCCTACATGTCCGTGTCAATGTTCCGATAAGTGTAGGCAAAAGATTGCCTCCTGACACTGTATAAATCATCTAGTAAAGATGTAAAAGGCCTAAGTTTCCATAGTACTTTAGAGTGATGTGAGTTCTTCACGGTCTTGGTCGCGAAGGAACAGGAGTAGAATCACCTAGCTCTTAAGACGTTTCAAAGTGGTACACTTGTGATCTTATTGAATAAACGAATTTGACTTTTGACTTTTGACTTTTGATGAGGGCTTATACCAAAGCAATTCTCTCAGCTGTCTATGATGATGAGGATTTGCTCGACGAGGGGCGACAAGAATAATATTTGTGCGAAAATTAAAGGGGAGAATCGACTATTGAGAGGAATTATGATCAGAATCACCTAAGGGACGTCCCTTTATATTTTTCTACCTTGAAAGGGCAATTTTAATTAAATTTGGAAATCTTATTACATTATCAATAGCCCTCGGCAGAAAGCCTGCTTTGAGCAACCCTCCTTTGCGGATTTAGGGAAAATAAGGAATCCGCAAAAACCAAAAACAAAGTCTTTCTCTAATAATCTGACTGTCATCTGCCTGTCAGTTACGTTTCTGAGTATTAGTAAATAGAAGCAAACATTCAAAATTCAAATATCATTTATTCAGTAGGACCGTTATGACCACTATGAATCGTCTTAAGAGCTAGGTGATTCTACTCCTGTTCTTTCGCGACCAACACCGTGAAGAATCAGGGCAACAACACGGTATGGAGGATTGTTGTGGAGGATACGGATTGTTCCTGAATGTTTTTACTTAAAAATATTTTTAAGGCCTATAAGAGTTTTAGTAACGCCGTTAAAGAAGCGTTTAATCCTACTAAAGGCGCGTACAGATGTTGGCCTAGAGTCGCATTGCCTCTCTATCGCTCTCGCTTTGAATCGATTCGCCTTCTCGCTCGCACTCGCCAAAGCTAGCCTAGGTCGGCCTAACATGTGGTTGCACCTTTATATTATAAAGGCGAAAGTCCGTGTGTGTGTGAATGTTTGTTACCACGTAACTCCATAACTACTAAACCGATTTTGATGAAATTTGGAAAGTAGATACTTTAGGTTCTGGAATAACACATAGGCTACTTTTTATCCCGGAAAATGTATGGTTCCCGTAGGATAAAAATAGTAGTCCACGCGGGCGTTCCCTAGTTTAAATATAAAAAAATCTATATTCACATAACAGCACTCTTAAAACGCGTCAATCTGCGTTCAATTTTGAGCGCAGGGCGGTAGGCATAAAATTGAGTTTGAGTATTTAATGCGCTAACGCGTTTTTAACGGACGTAAAACTCTCGTGCGAACGAGGCCTGGTAGATTTAATATTGTTATCTGAACTAGGAATCCGAAAAGCTAGGAGTCCGACGACCTTAAAAGCCGGTGAAGAAGGAACCAGTACATTTAAGTAAATGAAACTCTGTCAGTTTTTCTGTCAGTTCTGATCAGTTTTTACGAGCTGGGTAGCTTGAAAAATTTTACCACCGATTTTACACGTAATTTTACTAGAAACATTTCAAAAAAAGAAATTTTCAAATCAAACTTAATTCGCTCAATATCGCAATTAAACAATCTCTCACAACAAACCTTAAATATTTTATTTAAGGTTTGTTGTGAGAGAAAATAAATGTTTTTTTTTTGAATTTTGAAACATTCCTTTGTGTTCGCTCCGTTGTCAAAAGTAGACTGACTTCTATGCGCGAAGCCGCCGGTATTTATAAACCACTATAAGCTTCAAATTGTTTCAAATCTGCCACGGCACAATAAAATCATGTTACAAGATTGGCACAATCGGGAGTTACTCGGGTATTGCTGTGGATTGCAGTGTAAGCCAAATTGTTTCGCCGGCGCTTTCTTAAAGTTTCAAATCGCACCTCGAAACTAAATCCGTATTGAGAAAAACTTTGGTAATTTATATGAAGCTACTATTTCAATCACTCTTGAAATAAAGTGATTGTCCTGCATAAGTAATTTAAAGTAGGTACCTATACTAGCAACCCGCCCCGTCTTCGCAAGCGGTTTTTGTTGAGCCGATCGCTACCAGACCTCACAGTATCACCCCACACTGGGCTAATCTGAAGATTTCCTGAAAATTTCATCAAAATCGGTTACGCTGTTTTAGAGTGAACATACAACATAAACACATCGATTTTTATATATTTAGATTATAAGATACAATTTGTTTGTGTGTTAGCATGAAGTTTAATAAATTCTTGCTCTGACTACTTCATATTTTATGCAATAAATAATCTTCTCTCATTGAATCGGTTTCGGTCTATAGATGTTTTTAACTCTTTCTGAGTAAAATTGCAAATATTTCATATAAATGGGTTCGTATTTATTTTCAAGATCTCAGCGATTTAACCTTACAAAGTCACACGTTCGATGCTCTTTCTCAAAGCGAACATTTGCATTTACAGACAATACTTGACCTTATAGCAATGCTGTAAAGTTTAAATTAATTTTGGTGCAATCGCGGTATTGACACGAAATGATTGTTGAGTTGAACATTAATTGATGGGTTGATGGCTTATTGTGCATGGCATGTTTGCCGAGTCGATTTCGGTTGATTAAGCTCGGACGTGTTTTTGATGAATTTTTGCATTATTTACCCAAAATTGTTCAGACAATATGCTTGTTCAGAGATGTTAATATAACTTCATCACGCAATCAATTTTACAATAAAGTGGCCAAATGTTTCATAAAATAGCACTTACGTCTAGCATCTGAGAATAAATATTTTGTATAATTGTACTGATTTACAATTTATATGAAAACTGATGACCTCTGCCCCCCAATTCTTATATAGTCGGATTGCTCATTATACGGACTAAAATTGAAGGAAAAAAATGAAATTTTTCAAGCATTTGTCTTATGTTTTTAGTCCGTATAATGAGCAATACGACTATAGATAACAACGTCAATCATTCCGCTGCGTTTTGGTTCGATCGTTCGATCTCATAAATGTCAGCTTTTTTGGTGAATAGTAGAATAGCTTTTCAAAAATTTGTTCTGCCAAAGTCCGAACCTTAGCTAAAACCTCACCACAACTGAATCGTTTGTCATTAGTAGAATAGGAAACAGTTGAAAATCTAAGGTTTAGTTGAGGTTTTGCTTGAGGTCGATAAAAAGTTCGGTACTAGAATTGACACCCGTGGCGCAGCGAGCGAGGGCCTGCCTAAAAAATTGATGTATTCCCGTTGTCCCCGGTAGGCATTTTCTAGGGAAGCTCGCTCCATCGTCGACTTCATCCATGCCTAGGCAAGGAGCAAAGTCAAGAGCTAACCTATCTTAAATAAATAAAAAAAAACACAGAAGGTGCTCAACAGGAAAATTTATTTCTCACGAGCTATTTGGTGACGAAATTTTTGGTCACAGTCAAAGTAAACCACTTAGATAATAGTTAGGAACGTCTTCAGAGCTAGATAATTCTACTCTAGCTTTTAGATTACCTGTAGTCTACCATCGTGACTTAACGACTTTCTTAGATAGTATTGTTGATCCGTTTAGACTTTAGAGTGTAAATTGTCTGACGACGTAAGAGCCCCGACGAGTAATTTAACGTATCTTTTACAGTATAAAGTAGAATATAAACCGGTCCGGCAATTTAACGTACCTTTTAAAGATAGTAAAACAAGTGGATAAATTAAAAATTAAAAAAAACCGCCTTCAATGTTATAAGCTGCGCTATTTTCTGCACTCTCGAGGTGCATTTCTGTTCATAACTTTGAAGAACCTCAACAGATTCTCACCTAATTTTTGTGGCACCAATCGGAAAGTAACCTTTTCAAACAAAAAAGGATTTTCCAAACTGGTCCAGGCGTCTTTGAGTAATCGGTGAACATACATAAAAAAGCACAAAAAAAAAAGATCCCGATGAATTGAAAACCTTTTCTTTTTTTTAAGTCGATTAAAAATAGAAAAGTTCACTCCGGTTCGATGTTGCACATCGCTGAATTTGAACCCACTAAACAACCTTAGAAGTGACAGATCCAACTGTCCATGAAGTCCTTTCATCATACTTTCGAACTGAAGCCACAATTTAATCAAATCTTCGCAACTTTATCACCTTTTTCTCTTGCGATTGTAGTCTGAGCACTAGTTTACTAAAACTATTGGGTAATAATTTAAGAAAAATACTACTTAAGGGACCGGCGATAGGCGAATTGTCGATACGAACGTAAAACCAAAATAATTTAAAATGTGAGCATATTTTTATCACTTTATGTTATTATTTGGATAAAGGCAGTATTTATTTAGGTTTCTGTTACACTTTTGTTCCAAAAAACTTACTATAGAACAAATGAAAAGAAAACATGCAATTTTTGGTGTACCTACAAAGATTTCAATTCAATTTGCTTAATTTCTTTTTAGGTAAGTTTTTCGGAACAAAAGCGTAACAGGAACATAGATAAATACCTACTCTCTTAATCTAACAACATAAACATAAAAATAATGCTTAAATTTGAAGTGATTTCGGTATTACGTTTTTATGGAAATTCACCTGTCGCAGGCCTCTTAAGGTAGCTACCTTTTCTTTTGTTGATAGAAAGTGTTGTTCTTAGAAAACTTATTTATAAGTTGTTTATTTTGAAGGAAAAAAAAAGCATTATTAGGTTTTTGAAAAAAGTTATAAGTAGGTAGTTGGTCTAAAAAAAACATTTATCAAAAAAACATGCTGGTCTTAATCGAGTCTATTTCCCACCAGGACCACTTTTCCCAAAGAAACTTACCAAATCAAATCGTAAGTTTTTGCAGTAATTTAAAACTCGCCAGCTAACTCGCCAGCTTGCTGATAACGTTAAAAACCAGTGCTCAAGACACCGAGCCTTGAGTCGGAACATTCGCATTAAACTCATCCGACTCTTTCCAAAACACTAAAGTTTATCCTCACGTTTGAATAGCTCGTAAAGTGAGCTAGTTCACTTATCAATGGAATAAAATGATTCGAGAATTGAGATGCTTGAGACGTTGAATTGAGTGTGAGACGCGACCGAAAAGTAAAAGAGTAAACGTAGTAGCTATAGTTTTATATTAGTAAATGTTGTGTTTATACAAATAAAGTTGCAATAGTAAAATTTTCTTCGCAAACAAAATCGCAGTGTTTTTTAAACTGTCTGTCTATATATTTTATACTAGCGAAAGTCCGTGGCTTCGCCCGCGTGGACTACTATTTTTTCATCCCACGGGAACCATACATTTTTCCGAAATAAAAAGTATTATAAATATCAGTCCAGAACCTAAACTATAGTATATTCCAAATTTCATCAAAATCGGTTTATTATGGGATACGTGGTAATAAACATTCACACACACACGGACTTTCGCCTATCATCAAATTCACAAATGTTTTATTGATTAATAGGATTAAAATTCTGCAATGAGAATAAAATGAGCTAGCTCTATAATCTAAAATATTTGATACTCGTCTTCACTATAAACTGAACGTTTTTTTTTTATTACAGAAATCTAACTATCCTACTACTATGCAAAGACGAAGGTTACAGCGCGCTGTAACCTTAATCCGCGTGGAACCTACCACAGACTACAAATCTGCTTTTATTTACCAGTGAACTTTGTGTTCATTGGATACCACTCATTGGGCTCTTAGACCAGAACCGCTACGAATGCCTACGAAACAGCTACGCGACGTCTACGCGAGAGCTACGAAGGCTACGCTGCTACAACTCAAAGGTGACGTGAGCTAAACTCACCCTCATGGTTATAAAAATTCACTTTTACGCACACCGCCATCCCATTTTAGGGATACAAATAGCGAGTTTTTATTAATTTTTAATTTTTGTGTTCAAACCAAAAACATAAGGCAAAAAAATACCAAATTACCCATTCAAGACAACAGTAACGATAATATCACTGACAAAACGACAATATCCATGCGATTGTTAATAATATGTCCTTGTAAAACACACGTATACATCGGTTCTACTCATCCGTATCAAAAGATCAAAAAAAATACAATAGTTTTTATCGATGATTTGGTAAGTCGATCGAATACGCTGATCCATGCGACTCGATCCCTTAAACCGACACACAACAAAGTCGCGTCGGCAAAGTTTGGTAAAACGCTTACTTCCGTGACCGACATCAATCAATAAATTGACAGACTGTTGACGTATGGTGGCAATTTAGAACAATTAAACGAATAGGCTTTTCATTTTAATAATTGAAAATAGAAAAAAGTTCCTGTAGTTTGTTCGCTAGTTCCTTGGCTAGTTCTGACTGTTGACTAGCGATGAATCTTTAAAAAGTGACAATTACGAGTATGTTCGTGTAAAACAAATTGGTAATATTTTAGTTTGTTGCATTATGATTTGACAATTATGTTCAATGCAATCGTCAACAGTTTTTTCTTTCTTTTTTTTATAACATTTTATTTTATAAGTTTTTAATGGAAACGTATTTCTTTATCCTCCATCTTTCAGAAAATATTTTTTTATTTTTTTTATTTTATTTATTAGATTAATAATAGCTTGATAAAAAAAATAAGTATTAGGTATCTGATATATCTATCAACATTTAAGACGAAAGTTTAATTATTGACGTTACTTCTGAGTTATGTCGCCCTGTATGCGTAGATTCGGGCAGATCAACAGATTCGCTAGGTTTTCTCTGTCTGTTATTGTGTACTATTAAAGCTCCAACACACTGAGTTTATAGCGCTCATGGCGTAGCTTGTTTAGACATTCAAGCGACGTTCCGAGCGGTTACAAATTAGTTCGGAGATAGCTGACATAAACAGCTGGGCGCTTTCGTGTCATCGTTTCGTTGTAGGTCCCGGCTTTTAAGTCATTAAGCCATGACGAGGGTCTTAAGGCGGCCTAAAAACTCCGTCACCAGAGTTATATCCACTTGTTTATACGAACATACATACATTCACTGACTGCAAGTCACACATTTTCATAATTATAAACAATAAGTCGATTTAAAGGTCAATCAATCATCCAAACAATTTTTTTATCATGTCACCCGCGCAAATGTGTGATAGTAAAAACTTACCTCACAATTGATCAATAATTCCCAGTGTGCCAAGTCCTTTAGCCCGATTCGCCTGAAAAAGAATAAATATGTACACAATTTTGCGAATACATTATGTATGCTACTCACAAGATTCATGGAACTATTTTAAAGATTTCGGGTTATCGTGTAGCTCTTCACATTATTTGAACATATTTACTTTTTTATTTCATTGTAATAAAGTTGCTTTGACCGACAATATGAGCTTATAAAGATTTTCGACCCGACGAATATGGATTCCGTGGCCGAGTTGGTTAAGGCACTCCGGCTTCGAATTCCGAACCCGAATGCGGGTTCGAATCCCGTCGGAATAGAAAATTTTGATTAGACTTTTAATTTTCAATCTATTACTAGTTTAAGGCCTACAATATTATAAAACTGCACAACTACAGAATCACGACTGAGTTCCCAAAGCAAAATAGACTATAACCGTACCTAACTGAAAGTAGGTATTTAATTAATGCCTAATGTGTATGTATTCTTGTAACTAGCCAACAAATTACTAGTTTTTTATTTGTTTTTCATAAATAAAATATGAAGTCTAGACTCAAGACACAATAAAGTAACAAATAAACTTTGGTTTGTAAATAAGAACATGAATAATAATTTGTATTGGTTTTGTTTGAAATTAACCTATAAAGTTTTTTGCTAAAAGCTTTATAGCATGAAATTTTGCTAAACATTTTATTTTCATATAAAATTAAATAGTATCAATATCAACAATGAACATAATCGTGTAATTCAGGCCAATAATAAAACGATAAAAATAATTTCAAAGAAAAATTTGAGAAAGTGTAGGAGTTTCAGCCTTTTATAAAAAATAATGAGTACGGTGGCAAAGGCAATACAATAGAAATATCACTTAAATTAAAATACCAATTCCACAAGGCATTCTCCGAAAATATCGCTCAATTTACGCCACAGAATAAATCGCAGTTACTACGGTAAAGCTAAATAAGCGTCACAGCATAGCAATCAGTTACTATGCCAGCTGAATAAGTAATACGCCCACGTGAGTGGTATTCGAAGGCATTCAATCACAAAAAAGTGATAATATTGACGTATAGAAGCGAAAATTTGCACAATACACGATTACTAAGGTAAGAGAATTAACGACTCCATGGCAGATAAAAAAGTCAATTCTAAAAAGTAAAACCGTGTTCAACTTTAAATATTTTTCATAAGTAAGGGGGACAATGTCAGAATTGAAAATTTTGATAAGACTTTTCATTTTCAATGAAATAATACGTAAGTGTAGTTTCACACTATAAAAATTAAAATTCTACAATGTATTTTTTAGTGTATAAAATAACTAGTAGTTCGCCCCGAACTGAGATCTCGCGCACCGTAGATGGCTTACATTTGGACTTTCTTCTGACTACCCCTATAATTTCAAGTGCTACTACTGCCGAGTATGCCTATTGCGCTAGCTCTTCATGGTAAAAAATACTAGCATGCATGCAATACAATAATGTCGTGTCTAATTTTTCATTTACTTATTTCATATTTATGAATTCTCGTCGTATTTCTAAAGTATACGTCCTAGAATGAAAATAATAACTATTTTGGAATGTACAAATTAAGACCTTTCATTTGACACCCCACTCAATATATTTGTTTATTTAACTTTTTTTACCCCAATTATTTTCATTCTTTATCAAAAATTTTTTTATCATGAAAATAAATCAAGTAGCATCTAAAATCATTGCAAACCAAACCGCAACGATGCCACTCTCTTTTTAAGACCGACCAGTCAATGAGCTACGAAGACATCGAAACTCTATAAAACGGGAGCTCTTGCAGCTCTGGTTTCGTAGTTTTTGTTTTGGTCGTATTTCAAAAACTATACATCCTAGATTAAAAATAAAAACCATTTTGGAATGTACAAATAAGCCCTTTCGTATGACACCCCACTCAATATATTTGGGTAACTTTGAAAAAAATTTACCCCCTTGGGAACCCCATATCTTTACAACCCCTTCATCGATTACGCTCATACGCTCCACAGCAAATTTCCATAGCACTACCTATTGACCTATCAAGTTTCATACAGATTGGATTAGCGGTTCGATAGTTATGCGAGAACATAAAAATGAAACATACAAACATACAAACATACAAACATACAAACATACAAACATACAAACATACAAAGCAAAATCGCCTAACTTGCCACTAAGATCTTCGCTCGCTTCGCTCGCTCGATCGAAAACGGAAAGGGGTTTCACATCTACTAATTCATATTAGTTATTTCTAGTATTTGCTAGAATCTATAAGACTGTTGTTATTTTGAGTGTAAGCGGTAGGATTCCCTCCACGTGGGCCTGAGGCCGCGTAATGCACTTTGAGCGCTATTTGGAAGTCTAATGCCTAGTGCCTAGTGACGGTGGCTTTGTCTAGAACCAGCTACTTACTGGACAAAACAATTACGAAACGCGACCTCGACACAAAAGGCAACAAAATATTAGGCTTTTTCTAGATTTGAAATATAGACCTACTCTGATTATCAAGTCTTTTAAATTGACATATTGATACGGAAATTCACATTTATTAACCGACGTAGGCTGGACCAAAAGTCATCTTACTCCAGAGTAACTAGCTGATATAATTTGAAATACAATTGTTTAGAAAGCGCAACCGAACATTATTATGTGCATACAAATTATCCTGGGTATAAGGTGTCAACTTTACAATGCTAAAATATTCAAACAAACAGTAGGTTACTCTCGAGTAAAAACTTAATCCAGTTTTGTCGAATCCGGACTAAGAAATAGAAGGTTCTCTGTTCGAAAACATGTATTTTGTGTATAATATACTTATCTTACATCGAATTAAGATTGATGTAAGTTGAACCCAACCTATGACACCCGATCATAATGACACGTCGCCTGACACTTAATTTATCAAAATCTGATAATCAATGAAGGAGCTAAGTATAAGAAAACAGATTGATATACTGTCATACATAAATTGATATACTGTCATACATGAATTGACTGCTTAACTCCTACTTATTAATAAATTCTTATTTCATTCGTCTTGCCTGAAAGTTTAGTTTGGTTTTTTTTTTTCTAGATAGACCTTTGTTTAGCCACAATCTCACCTGATGGTAAGCGACGATGTGGCTGACGATGGATCGCAAAGGTCTAGAAGACACTTATTCACTCTTGACTTGAAGAGACCCAAGTTATAGTTTTCGGGGAAAACGTTTAGGTTAGATTAACACAAAATCGTAGTTCTAACCATGAAGTTATAACTATATCGACTGAAATCGAATAGGGTATTTTGCATGGTTTTTTGTTTTTAATTAATTGTTTCAAATCAGGTGGGGCGTCGTGGCAGACCCCGGAGAAGATGGCGAGACGACCTAGACAGTCATACAGATGACTGGCGCAGTTTGGCTCAAGATCGAGAGGTGTGGGAAAAAGGGATGGAAGCCTTGGGACGATGTGGGCTAAAAATAGAATAAAAATAAAAATTCATTGTTTACATCTTTTTATCATAGAACAAATTTATTATCACAAATAAATAGTCTTGTAAATGTTCAAATAGAGTTTTAATAATATAAAAACATTGAATATTGAGCCTTTCAAACGCCTCCATTTTTCGCGGGTTCTGGATGACGTCACTTCTTCTTCTTCTTTCGAATGAGCAAGTGGCCAACTCTGTCGTCACTGTCTGCTGGACAGAACAGGATACAGTATGACGCCGACCGATCGAGATGCCGCTAACGTTTCGTGACGTCACGTTTCGTTTCTCCCAATTGGAATATTCCGAGCTATTTTTACTATTTTTAAAAATATTTTATGGGTTTAGTGAGGAAATAAATCAAGAAAAACGTTTTAGACATAATAAGAAAACGATAAATATTCTGAAAAAAAAAAAAATAGTATTTCCTACTGTAGTATAATAGATTTTGGTAGGTTTATTTCAGACAGCATCTAATAGCTTGAAACTTCATTGTTACTCTGTAAACTAATCTGTCTAGGGACCTAATTTCTGTTAGCCTTCTCGGCACTAATGCCTTAGTCAAATTAGACGAGTAAGTTTATTAGTTGATAGTCAAAGGCGCTTTGAAAATTTCCTTTCTACTGAATTTAGGGTCCAGTCATAGAATACTACGTAATCTGTATGTAGAATGGCCACTGTCCCCCTCCCGCCAATCGGGGCTTCCTCACCGCGATACCGAATTTGGGCTGACGAGGGGCTAGGGACGCGCCACGCAGACGCAACGTCGAGACCGAGACCACAGTGTACAGTAATTATTCATGCGGTGACAACCTTCACGCACACAAACGCGCGTGTACGAAAATGACATTGTGTAGTGTCTGTGTAAATAGGTAGTTAGACGCCGCTTTTGCATTGAAATTTTGTCGAGTGTCCGGGGAGTGGTCCTGTGTTAAATGGTCTTATGGCACACCGAGCATTTTGAGAGCCAATATTTTTTAGTTGCGAAATGTTTATGCAATGAAGTGAATTTAAATGATACCATTAAGTGAATAGAAACACTGTTTGAAAACAAACGTCATGCATTGAACTTAAAGCCAGTTTTTGCCGTCGTCGTTTTAAATTTGGCTGAAATTTAAATAAGCTTTTAAGATTAACTAAGCTGGTGATATTCGTAAATTTGAATCTAAAAGAATATTCTTAATTAAAACAAAAATAAATTCAACAGTCAACACTTAATGTTGACATTAAAATTAAGACAAAATATATTATTTTAAATTTAAAAAGTCTTGTCAGTTTATCAACACACTAGTAAAAGCTATAACACACTATTATTATTATTTTTATTATTTTAGCCTATTTTTGTCCCACTGCAGGGCAAAGGCTTCCCTCCCCTCTTTACAGATTTTTCTGTCCTTGGCGGCATTGGGCCAATCTGGATCATGACTATCTAGTTCGACCCGAAATCTCCTTGGTGGTGATATAACACACTAGTGTTACAAAAAAAATATTAGTAAAAACTTGTGTAGGTACTTAATATAAAAAACATGTAAGTACTTTGCTGAAGGCCAATTACAAGTTTCCAAAGATATGTATTAATTATGTAATATCTATAAAACAATAGTTGTCAGCACTTATTTCCGCACTGATCGAATTAAAATCTGAAAATGAAATTGTTTTTTTTCTTATTTTTCCCTTTATTAGACCTTCAATTAGAACTCTAAAATTTTCTATAGGTGTGAAATGGAGTGCGTTTGTGACCGACCGAGCGTGAGTCTAGAGGTCAATGAAAGGCTGTCACACACACGCCACCGAGGACAAAACAAATACTAATAGCTGTAATCTAAACAACAAAGGCTGGATTCGACCAAACTGGATTAAGTTTTTACAGAGTAACTACTGTTTGTTTGAATATTTTGACATTGTAAAGTTGACACCTTATAAGATAATTTGTATGTACTTATACTCGTATAATAATGTTCGGTTGCGCTTTCTAAACAATTGTATTTTGAATTACGTCGGCTAGTTACTCTGGAGTAAGATGACTTTGGTCGAATCCAGCCTAAAAAAGATTGGTTAGAATGAGGGTTCGAATCCCAGGATTTTTTTTTTCGAAATAACAATGAAAGTGCTATTTACATGAGGTGGTTTTACACATTGGAATAATAAAGACTATACTTGATAAAAAATTTACAAGAACTTGAAACTAAGCAGAAATTATTAATTTGTATACACCGTTAATTCTGGGTCAGTTTAAAGCCAGTACCCACTGCTTGTATTGCTTAGTCGTATTCGTGTCGTTGGTTTAATTTTTGAATTTGATAAGTATTTCATACGAAATTAAATAGTTGAAAAGATTAACAAAAGTGAGGAAAACACTTGGTAAGGTGTCATAGGCGCGCAGAGCTAATGACCTAGATGTGTATGTATGACTACGACATAGCGTAGACTCTACGCCGTAGCAACAGCTGAGCATAGAGCACGTATCTCCGTGATTTATCCTGCCTATGTTTCGTAATATTATTAATTGCAAAAAAATAGATCTCATATTTATTATTATTTTTGAGTAAGGTTATCGATATAGATTACGTAGGCGCCGGCTTTAAACTGACCAAAAATAAACGGTGTATAGTGTGTTAATCCACACTTAGGTAATTCATTTAAAAAGGAAAATTTCAACATTTTCGGTTCTGACGGAATTCGAATCCGCATTGATACAAGCAAGATTTGAAAAAATCCCCCAACAAATTAAGGCGTGCACAAGAACTCTGTTTCTCAAAAAACTAAAAAATACAAAAGTTTTACGTCTAGTCGCAAGTGTACACCAAGCCCTAAAATGTAGGCTTATTTAAAAAATTGATAGAAAGATCTCGAAGAAACCCTTTAAGATCGAGCTGATTTGCGCCATTAGTGGGGGCAATGTACCCCGGCCTTTATGCAAATAATGGCTCCGAATATGCTATTGAAAGCATAGTTTAGATTCAAGATCACATTTTGAACAAACGGGCTTGAAAAAAAGTTGATTTTACATTTCTGTAAAGACTTCTTTAAATTTTTATACCTGGTGAGTCGTAAAAAATAAAATTCTGACTCCCGTCTAACAACCGAATACTGAAACGCTACTTAGTTTAAGTGCTGCTTATCATTGAAATTATCTGTCATTTTTGTATACGATTCTGAAGAGTAAGAACGTCTCAAATAGATAATCACGTCTCAAAAACTTCAGTAGCGGTTTAGTATTCGGACATATTAAGAGAATTAAAGGAACTTTTATAACAAATCGATTCTAAGTACCTAAGCGTCTTGAATATTTAAGGTTTTTTTAAACCAAAATCGTCATTCGAAAATAGTGACTTCTGTGATAAATATTCAGCCTATGAACCTGATCTAAATCCAATCTCTTCTGCAAACAGATCCGGAATCACGACAAAAAGATCCGAAAAAACAATAAAACTCCCGAAATTAGCCTTCACAAATCACAATTAAACTCAAACAAACACTCGAATAAAATATTCCAATCACCCTCAATTGGTCCTTCGCTGTTTCAATCGACGCGCGTGTTCAATGGGGTGTGGGGTTAGAAAGGGGTCCAACTGACATGGGGATACAGTCATGACGACAGATGCATCTTACCCCCTAAGGGGTAACAGATACTAAAAATATGTAGAGCTATTTAACTTGTATTTGTTGTTAGTATGTAATAAAAACCAAAGGTGTTATTAGGTATAGAAATCTAGTTTTATTTAGGTAATTACTTTCAGAAAATAAGGTGGAAAAAAATGCAAAAAATTAATGATGCAACAGTCTATTTGCTCTTTGCGGACAATCTATTAGCATAGTGGAAATTGTCAAAATCATTGTGTAGTGTCCACATTAAAAAAAAACGATATTGAAAGGAAATCGGGGTCATTGAAACACGAAACACTGGATATTAAAATATATTAAAAATTATTTTTACATGAATAAACCAATTTTGTTATATCCACAAAATCACGTCTCTTTCCCACAGGGGTAGGCAGAGACCATGGATTAAAATAAATAATCCAATTTTGTTATTGGTATTTTATTTTAATTATCATTATCGTATATCAACATTTAACCTAATTCAATAATGCAAAAGAATCAAAGAATCATTCATTAATCTCAATTTAATCTTTTAAGTAAAATGTTTTGTCCAATACGAGTACTACCCCTATTTTACGGGGTAAAGTAATGATGCTGACGTGTGAGCATTATATCACTTTATATTGATGCCAGATGCATTCTCCCTACGGCGACATACGCACCTTTAATACAGCTACTGATAAAATATAACATTCGATAAACAACCTTACTCACAACGACATACGGTGTAAAGTACTTTGTAATGTTTCAGCGTAACGTATTGACAAAGAATGCAGGATGCCAAAGGTGATTTTCACAACAGATAAATTTACCCCATCATCATTCGAAGTTTAACTTTAAAGGTTGTAAATAAGGTTTGAATTTGTGAATTTGTCGGTGCAATAAATTTTGTCAAAGCATGCCCTAAAGAAATAGGGTAGAAGCACCGATTATCACTGATCCTGAATAATAGATGTCAGTGAGGTGTGGACACGGGTTGTGATGGATTTGTAATGCGTTGTTTTTGAACGTAAATAGCTTTTAATTTATTGGTATTGTTTTGGGGGAGTTTTAAATTGCTGGGGATGATGGTATACGTGATTAAAGAGACACATTTGTCGCTGTTTGTTTGTTGCTCTTTAATTTTGATGTTGGGTTGCTAAAATTTAAGTTTATGATAATATTAAAAACATATAATTACATAAAAAAAGCACTAGGTACTTATTAAGTGAATTGCAATGTAGTATTTTCTTAGATTATTAAAAAAAAAATTAAAAAGAATTTATACGTTCTGGAATAAATAGGTCCTTACTGCTTTCATTGGAAACTTTATTGGTTTGGCTGTGAAGTTATTAAATTTTTTTTTCTAATTAATTATATTGTAATGTCTGCTTCCCGCATAAAAAACATTAAATAAATTATTCATATGCTAGGTTGAAAATAATTTCCATTCCACTTATTTTAATTACAACTTACAATAACTTACGTACGAATATGACCTACCGTATTTAGTACTAAGTGGCATATAATATTAATCATCATTATCATCATCATCAGCCTATAGCAGTCCACTGCTGGACATAGGCCTCCTAATGAGCGCCATCGCGCCCTGTCTTCGGCTTGACGCATCCAACTTGTGCCGGCAGCCTTTCGCAGATCGTCACTCCACCTGGCAGGCGGGCGTCCTACACTACGTTTGCCGAGACGTGGTCTCCACTCGATAATATTAATAAAATTCAGTAACTCACCATCGCTCAAACTCAAAGCAAACTACAATTTATAACCCGAAACTCTAAAAACGGAAACAACGACGTGAACTTCAGACAATTACCCAAACTGACATTTTCAAAGGCAGTGTGGACAATGGGAGTATCTACCCTAATACAGAATACACAACACTTACTATGCAAATACAGAAAAGGTTGCATGACACGCATAAAAACAAACTCGTATCCCAATACATCGATATTTTGACATCTTTAAGGAAAATGATAGAATGATAGATGATAATTCCATTCGCGATATGCTAAAGCCAGGAAATGAGTAGAGTCACCGATAGCTTTTAGAATCAGCATGTTAGAATGGAAAGGACAGGTCATATAGATTTACGAATGTAATGCCGTTTTTATGTTTCTTTCGTTTTTAAGTGCTGACCAGTATTATCTCTTTTAAGTCTGTCGCCATAAAATAATCGTCCCATAAATCTACAAAGTCATAAGTAAAAAACATCTACTTTTCTGATTCTCAAACAGTTTAATTTGATTGATTCTTTACAGTATTTATTGATAAAATAGTTGTAGAATCAGCCTCAAGACATTATTTATAAACCTTTTGGCGATTTATATTGATTTTAATTGTAGGTTAAATAAATGATTAATAAATTAAATTAATTAAAGTTTAAAATAAATTAAAGTTAAATAAATGATTGTTGTCTTTATTTTGACTTCCCTGTATCATACTGACTCATCGCACATTAGTCTATGCTTCTTATAAACTACGACTGATCGTAAATTATGGTTAATGAAACGTATTAGACACAAAGTTTTCAGATATTGTAAAAACTATGCTTGTGTACGACACTACTAGGCACAGAACTATATCAAGATATATATAGTTTTGTGCTACTAGGTTATCCCTGTATTCAATTCTAAGGTTTTCGTACTCGATCGGGCTCAAAGCTAGTGAGCCCTGGAATGGCCACACGAGGCAAAAACCTGGCCGCTTTGTACCTCCGTCAGACGTCATGGACACCTCCCCGCTAAAATAACCTATTTTGTAGCATGACCGAGCTTGTTTTTGAGGCAGCGTGATATGTTCGGGATCGTGGATATTCTTTGTAGGAATGTTCGGAGCAAGCTTTGGTTGTGAGCACAGTTTTTGGGTCGCACAGATTCTTATTGGTGTGGACTCTTTAATCTAAGCTAATATATAAATTATTAGTATCGACTAACTAGTGCTTCTCGATATTATCAGATAGCTTTCATCAGAAATAGATTAATCGATTGAGAGACGATCTACGGTTGAGTGACTTTAAATTTTTTTTTAAGAGTTGGGCACTTGCTCATACGAACTTACTTAGGTACTTATTTTTTTTTTTTATTATTTTTTTACATAAAGTTAAATTACTAATGATTCCCTCACTAGGCTGGGCCTGTATCTATATATATATATTTATTGTAATGTTATTATTGACTGGCCCCTTAGCTCAGTTAGTAGTAGCTCTGCCTTCTGCGGTGTAGGTCGTGGGTTCGATTTCCATCCAGGAAAAACATTTGTGTGATAAACATAGATGTTTGTTCTGTGTCTGGGTGATATAAAGTATTATAAGTAGGTATGTATTTACAAAAAAAGGATAAAAGTATTCTATCAGTTATCTGGTTCCCATAGTAAAAGCTTTGCTTGGGGCTAGATTTTGGGGCTAGATGGCGCTGTGTGAAATGTCCAGCAATATTTATTTATATTTATTTATTCACACGTGTGGAAGCTTCCGTTTTTCACAAAATTAATTTATTTCCCAGACGTTGGTGTGGATTTTCCAAATGAACCTTAATTTAGTCTGGCGCAAGGGCGCAAGTAATTCTAGCGGAGAGTGAAATCAACGCTCTTTAGAATAAAATAAACATTTCTCTCGAGTTTTCAGAACACTTTACCCGTCAGGTGAACGACCCAAAGTAAAAACGGAAATATAATTTTATATAAATTACCTTTAGATATTATTTAATTTATAGCTGTTATTTTTTAAAATAAAATTGCCTTGGACTATTAAAAATTGTCAAAAAAAAAAAAAAAATAGCTGAGAAATATTTTACAATACGTTGAATAATTTATTATCTCATAGACCTATTTAAGTATTGAAACTGAAAAAAAAACTGATGACTGGATCCTACTCACAAATCTGGGTATAGTCAGGTGCACGCCCAAATACATAACACTTTTAACACATTAACATTTTGCAGTAGTTAGCATTATAGGGGTGGTACGTTGGTACCCATCATTACTTCAAATAAAATTTTTTCATTAATATATTTTTAACAGTACCTAGTAAAAAATTTTTTTTTTTCGATGAAAGTTAAAAGTTCATTGTGGCCAAAACAATTAAGATGACAAATACGACACATTCCTAAGTACCTGTCTAATAGAAGAAGTTTAATAGCCCGTTGAAAGTGTTTTGTACAAAATAAATAAAATACTTACCTTTAAAATTTTCAGTTTATTTTTCTAAGAAAATTCGCTCAGAAAACACGGTTAATTTCATTAAAATAGTGAAACAGTGTTAAAACTGATTACCAGAAGAGATGAAACACTATTTCATAGGTACTTCGGTATAATTTTACGAAACTATTCACTTCTATAAAACCAATTCTCAGTATGTTTAGGTTAGTTTAATAGTGGAATAGTTCATTTATTATAAAGGTATTCATTTGAATAGTTGTTGTTTTATACAGCTCATTGGTAATGTGGTACAGTAGATACTTCCTACTGGTTGCTGTTTTGGATCCCGGTCATGCAACAATGAACTTTATTTACAAGAATGTTTGTCTACGTTCTTTTGGTTGATTGCTATGGACAAGTGGCTAAACTAAAATTTTTAAAAAACTTATTTAGTTATAGATTAAGCAATTTTCTGCACTATCGAAATGCATTTCTATTCATAACTCCGAAGATCCTCGACAAATCCTAACCAAACTTTTGTGGCACCAATCGGAAAGCCCCTTCAAACTATAAAATAATTTTTCAAATCGGTTTAGGCGTCTTCGTGTAGTCGGTGAACATTCATAAAAAACGCACAAAAAAAGATTCCGATGAATTAAGAATCTCCTCCTTTTTTTGAAGTCGGTTAAAAATAGTGTCAAATTAATTGTCTCTCGAAAATAATCCAAATTTTTTCATTTGCAAAATACCCCACTTTTTACAACATTTTATGCACATGTTGCCTTTCATACGATAAACAGAGAATTTTGTAAAAAAGAAAGGATCTCTGTTGACGCGTAGCAGTCAATCAGGCAACACAATCAATTCGCACAAAGGAACCCATCGGGACCGAATAACAAGATCCAAGGAGTCTACGAATGCGTATGTCAACTGTCTACAGCTATAGATGCTTTATTGTATTTACTACTAGCTACGACCCGTGGTTTTACTCGCGGCCACCCAATTTTGTAATCGTGCTGGACCCCAAACTTTTTAACAGAGCAAAAAGGCAACTATGATAATATACTTCGTTTTGTTTTCCAATCCACTAATGACCAATGAGGTTAGGTTACTCTGTTGTGGTGACGTTTTTAAACAAATTAGGTACTGTCATAAAGATACTGTCAACGAAAAACAAATCGCAGCGATTGTAAACTGGAAGAATTGGGGCCCTGAACTTCGAAGACGTATCAAATGCGCTTAGTTTCAATATTTTCTAAAATAAATCATGTAATAAATCGTGTGGATAGTGGATGGTGCTCATTTCACATTGAAATTCGAATTACAGTGACAAAGACACTTCAATCCAGTCCATTAGCTTGTGTGAGAGAAAGAGACAGTTACACAGTATCCTTGTGAGGGTGAGGGAGATAACATGCGATATTTATCGCGGGTCAAATGCTAGCAATATTGTCTTTTCTTGTGAACGGAGAAATCGAACGTACGTCACAGACTCACAGTATAATAAAATTCACCGAAAAAAAAAATATTTAAGCTGTACTGGTCTTATCGTTTTGGTTATTTAACTTTTAATTTAACGTTATTTTTAACTTCTTTACATGTTTTATGAAGGTAAAAAGGTTTAGACGTAACATTTAAAATAGACGTGACGTGACATTTGAAATTCTTTTATTGTGGCTCATTCTTAAAACTGCCCGTGACACAATTCTGACGTCCGCTTGCTAAACCGCCGTTAAGTGACACTCACAAAACCATTTTTTGAGATATCGCTAAAAAACGCGCCGCTTCTTTACTATCTTGCTTCGCGCTTGCCGTTTTCTTACTATCTCTAATTTGAAAACTATAAACGATAGGAACCCAGTTCCAAGTCCAGTTTCAATGATATTTGAATTTTGAATTAGGAATAACGTATTAGAAATAAAACAAGTGGCTTTTAAAATTAAAAAAAAACCGACTTCAATGTTTTAAACAGCATTTTTCTGCACTCTCGAAGTGCATTTCTGTTCATAACTCCGAAGATCGTTGACAAATCCACATTTAATTTTAGTGGCACTTATCGGAAAACATAACCTTTCAAACAAAAAAATATTTTTTCAAATCAGTCCAGGCGTCTTCGAGTAATAGGTAATAGGTACATAAAGAACAAAAAAAAGTTTCCGACGAATTGCGAACCTCCTCCTTTTTTTGAAGTTGGTTAATGAATTAATTTGAGTATTAAGTCTTTTCACATGCATTATTAATAATATTAATTTAGATGGACAGACGTGAGTGAAGGCGGTGCTTAAGTAGCGGTTGCATAAAATATGAATGGCTTCGTGTAATTAGAGCGGCCGGTTCGACATCTGAAAATTTGATTTAATATTCAATTTGATGCAAATGGAATAATTCTGAAACCGCACCTTGGTTTGTTATAGCACTTGGCTTAGAATTTAAACTATTTTAATTAGTTCTTCATCAACTAGAAAATTAAACTTTATAAAACTTAAACTTTAATGAAATTATTTTTTTTCCTTTACCTTTCTTCTTCTTTCGTATGAGCAATTGGTCAGCTCTGGTGATGGAGTTTTTAGGCCGCCTAAAGGCCTCCGTCATGGCTTCTTTACCTTTACCTTTAAAAACCTAGCATTAAAACATTTTAAACTTTTTAAAACATTTTGTACATCTTTTTACATGTGCAGTCTGTGGGCTAGTATACACAGAAATCCTACAATGCCCTACGAATCCAGTACAACAACGGTTTGAGAATGCTGTTGAGGCTGCCACGGTTCTGTAGCGCATCGGGGATGTTCGCGGACGCTCGCACGGATTACTTTTTTTGCGATCATGCGAAAAAGAACGGCGTCCCTGGTGCGCCGGTAGCGTGGTGGCACCAATGGCCTTCTAACCGTTGTTGTTGAGGATCTGTGCTCGGCTTATATGAGACACTGGCTGGCAGTGCTTAGGCCAATCACACGCCTAGTGTCTCAATAATATATTTTAGGTAATGTAGGTTAGTTACCTAATCTAGGTTTAAGTTAGTACTAACACAATATGGATCCATGGTCTGAAATAAACGCATTTATTTTTATTAAATTGTTCTTACCTTATTAAAGAGTATCGATAAAAACAAAAAACAGGCAAAATTTCAGTGGTATGCGGCTTGCGGTCTTGTTAAAATCGACTTTCATCTAGGTACTGAAATATTAAACATTTTGAAATATCATTTTGATTGGACTCAACCGGGACAGATTAAATTATGTGATATAATTATCAAAATGGGAACCGGCAATTTGTTTCCTCCAAACAGTTTCTAGATTATAAAAGTAATCTCTAATTTATTTATCAATTATAATTTTAATTTTTGTATTTTAATGATCAGTAATGATGATCATCATCATCATGATTAATTACAAAGAATTACAAAGAAGGTTGTGTATTAAACACATTTTTTTCATTGTTTAGAGCCGTGCTTAAACAAGAAGAATTCATTTATATTATAGAAAAAAACTCAAAATATTACTGTTAACGATTATAAAGATAAACAGCACAGGCTCTTGGCCCAATAAAACAGTGCAAGATTTACAGACCCCACTCTGCCTGCATTGCAGCAAATATTTAAATCGATTACTTTCATTCGGCGGTCATTTGCATAAATATCAATTGCGCTACTGAATGTCTCTGCACTGCGTCCGTTAGTGATTTTAAAGGGCTATTCAGATACGAGCGATTATCGCTACTAGCGGAAAATATAGTATCCATGAAGTTCCACAGCTAAATGTATGTTAGTATGAGCTAGTGGCCAATTCTTGTGACGGAGTTTTTAGGCCGCCTGAAGGCCTCCGTCGTGGCCTAGTGACTCAAAGGCCGGGACTGACAATTTAACGTATCCTTTCGAAGCATAGAAGCGCTAATGCCACTTGCGGTCACCCATCCCAACCTCTCGGAACGTTCGCTTAAGTCCAATGAAAATTGTAAAAAACAATCTTGCAAGCTACGTCACGAGCTACGCCTTAATATAAAAAAAAATAAAGAAAAAAGTGCATATTTTCATTTATTCGCTATAAATATATCCGCATGATGAACTCTCAGAAATCCGAATCAATACACTCAAAAAGTTTTATGCGACTGTAAAATTTATATCTTCTTCTATAGTAAATTTGTCTGTCTGTCTTAAAGACTGATATTTAGATTTTACAAATTTTTGCTGATTTTCTACAAAAATATTTTATTCTGTGTGGTTTGACTAATTATTGATCCAAATAATATAAACTACGGCCCATAAAAAAAATATAGGTAACCCACCTTAATAAAACCAACTAAGGCTGGATTCGACCAAAAGTCATCTTATTCCCGAGTAAAGGTAAGCGTCCACTTATCAGTATCGTATGCTTCGGACGCATCGCACGCAACGGATCGTAGTATTATTTGTATAGAAACTCATATAAGTGCGTCCACCTGTCCGCATCGTACGCATCGCATTACATAGATAATCCGCTTGATGCGATCCGTCCGCTGCGTGCGATGCGGGCCTGTGGACGCCAAGCTTAAGTCGACATAATTCGAAATACAATTGTTTAGAAAGCGCAACAGAACATTATTATGTGGTTGTGGTCATCATGTCGGAGGGGGTTGTGGTGGCTTTGACGATCCTACGCCATTCGTCTCGTATCGCAGCCCTTCTGGTGCATTCATGTAGTGGACCGTCCAATGCAGTCTTGATTTGGTCGGTCCATCTCATTCTTTGTAAATACATACCTACATAGAATACTTTATAACACCCAGACACAGAACAAACATCAATGTTCATCACACAAGTTTGTCCTGAGTGGGAATCGAACCCACGACCTATAGTGCAGAAGGCAGAGCTACTACCAACTGAGCTAAGAGGCCAGTCAACATTATAAACGAAACTGAATTCGCGTGCAGAAATAGTATGCAAAATTCGCCGCAGCTGTATCCTACTTGATCTATCGGAGTATTGTTATTCATAACGACCTACAATTGATGTTCATTCGGAGCTCCCGCCGCATTTGTTTCGAAGATATCGCCATTTTTCAAACGGGTTTCAGTTCTATACGAGTGATTTATTAGTTTTAGTTACTGAGAGAATAAAATGTACGATATGCATTGCTAGGCTGGATTTCGAATGGAAATTATTTATCTTCGGTTTATATTCTGCCTAAAAGCAAAGTGGTGTAAAGGACAATCAATCAGTATGCTGGTTGAGTTTTTGGGCTAGATTTATTAATTGTTTTAGATTTTTGCTGCAAGCTATGAATGGACTCGGACGAAATTTTATGCAATAAAAATGTACTGACCTACATTTAAACTCTCACAAAATATTGTCCATTGGTTACCCAGTAGCTTAATTGGCACCTTGATTTCATAAGACTTTGCAATAGCAATGGGATAGCAATCACTACGCGACCGGTCGAAAAATATCACTAAAAATCGTATTACACAACTGCAACCTACTTTCTACAAATAGTCAGCACCTACTCAAAGTGACAGGTTGCAAGCCCATCGCTTGTCACAAACATCCACAAAAATACTGTTTCAATTCTAAGAACAGAATGTAAAATCAAAATAGTCAAATAGACAAGAGTAAGTAACATAGTGTGCCGGCCATATCTACCGAAGAAATGACAACCGCTGGGGTAAACGAGTTCTCGTCTCGAGTGGAGACCATGTCTCGCCCTCCTGCCAGGTGTAGTGACGATCTGCGAAAGGCTGCCGGCACAAGTTGGATGCGTCAAGCTGAAGACAGGGCGCGATGGCGCTCATTAGGGGAGGCCTATGTCCAGCAGTGGACTGCTGTAGGCTGATGATGATGATGATGAAGTAACATAGAAGCGAATCTCGACGACAATAAATACAGGTGTTTAACGCGTGCCACAATTACAGGCTTATCTGCCTCAGGCCTATTGTTCTAGCTGGAGCACGCTGACGGATGGCCGAGTTTCAACCAAAGTAAACATCAACTAGTACCACATTTGTGTAAACTTTGAACATTTTCCAAAGCGCCATCTAGCGGCAAACTAGTGCAAGATTTTTCTTTTGTTTGTTCTGTCGGAGTGTTTTATTGGAGTGTCTTCAACTATAAAACCGGGCGGTTACTTACCTACTTTACTTACTTACTTACCGTGATTCCCACCGCGATCCACGCCGCGATTTCACGCCGTGATACGCCTGCGAGTGTAGAGCCGGCTTAAGGCAGAAAAAAATGCACTCACAATAATCAGTTTGTTTGTGGCGGCGCGGCGCAACAATGGTGTCCCAGTGAGATAGGGTCCTTGGGCTGCTTGAAATGTTAAAACCACGTGAGTAAGGCGCATACATTTCATAGTCAAAAATTATTCCAAATAACTCAGATAGAAAAAAGAGGTCCATGTGACTTTTTCTAAAACTAACAAGTGGCTTTTTTTAAAAAAACCGACTTCAATGTGGTATTAAGCTCAGCAAATTTTCCACACTCTCGAGTGAATTTCTGTTCATAAATCTGAAGATCTTCGATCGATCCTCACAAAATATTTATGACACCAATCAGAAAAATCACCTCTTTCAAACAAAAAAAATATTTTTCAAATCGGACCAGGCGTCTTAGAGTAATCGAACATACTTACATAAAAAAGCACAAAAAATAGATTTTGACGAATTGCAAACCTCCTCCTTTTATGAAGTCGGTTAAAAATACAATGATGTAAGTACCTACTTCATCAATGGATTTAGCTCGGCCTAGATACGAAAGGCACGAATTCTTAATCGAAAGTCGAGGTACTGTCCCAGTCGACCAACACGACTCTATTTACAGAGAACATGGACGACTGAACTAAATATACTTTGTTCTTCGTCTTAGCGATATCAAAGTAACTGCTCCCTAATCTGCGCGATAATGTTGAATGCTGGCTTGAGGCCTTTGAGGCCTTCACTATCGGGGCTCAGGGGCAAGCTACTGTGCACATATGGTTCAGCAAATACTAATGGAAATCTCTTCAAAAATCTGTCTTCAGTCAGAGACGCGAGAAGTAGCCATATGCAAGCCTTACTAAGTTAAAGATTTTTGTAGATCAAAGATGATTTTTTTTATAGGGATTTATTTATATAGTTTTTTTATAGGGTTTTATTTGACTCGACATTAAATTTAACACTAATGATAATTTCGATAAACGCAACCATTTTAATTTTCCTGGAGATTTCCAACGAAATAACGAAAAAAACAACATTTTCATGATGAAATTATAGACATAGTGGGCCTTGACATTATTTAACACACGGGAATTACTCACGTAAAATTATCGTCGATTTAGATACCGACAATGTTTCGATTCATCCGGAGAATCTTCATCTGGGTAAATAATGTCTAGTACAACTCACGAAAGTTTTGAAAGTGAAATAGTGGGCCTTACTTATGAAAGATGTTTAAAGTGAAACACTGGTTAAACAACGTCCTGTCTTTATTTGTGGATAGTGACAAACAGAGACAGGACGTTGTTCAACCAGTGTTAAACTTTAAACATCTTTCATAAGTAAGGGGGAGTAATTCTGCCTATTTTAATTCAAAGCACAATTATTTACAATCTTTGCTTAATTTTTTAAGTAAATAATAATGGTTCCGAAAAACAAATTCATCTCCAGCGATCTGCGGCCGACTATTATGCTAATTGAGCTGCGTTATAATGAATTACCGACAAAAAAAAAACCCAAAATATACCTACCGAAATAAAGATCAAAACAAATGAGCTTGTTCAAGTTACAATTCATCTACATAGAGATCTATAAAATGAAGAAAAGCGTAAGTTTCTACCTTTGAGAATTACCCAAGGGAGTGGCCACATTGCGTTTCCTGCAGCGCGTTTTTGAGCTGCGCCTTTGTATCGATATAAACGCGCGTTCGCATCGCGTTTGTTTTGATACAATACTCGTACTTACCTATTTATTCTGTGGAAAGGGCGCGTTTGTATCGATATTAACGCGCAGCTCAAAAACGCGCCAGTTTCATGCAGTTCCAAAGCATGCTTTAATATGGTAATCGACCCTCCATTCTACGGAAGCCGTGATTCGTCTTGTTACTCTGAAGATGCAATTTACTGATTTGTTGTGATAAGTTTAGATAAGTATATTTAATGTATTTTTAGTAGATCTTTTTAATATCTATCACTATGTAGTATAATTAAACTTCAAATAAATATAGATCCAGAAATAACCATCGCATTTAGGCAGTTTCGGAACAATTCATACAAAGCCAAAAACAGAAACTAACGCCCAACGTAGTGACCAAACTGCTATAAACAAAATCATGACGTCATCCCAATTCAATAGTTCGATTCTCTCAGCGTAGGTGAACGATGGCCCACTGGCGTTAATATGTGCGAAAACATTTCAAAGGATTTTGAACGGTAGTAAGTACTGAATAAGGCTTGGTTTGGAATGGCGATGTGTGGTCAAATGTGAACACAATGAACGAAAGTAAACAATTGGTCTTTCGAACGGTGAATAATTCATTGGATGTTGAATAAGAGGCAAACTACATCTAAACTCACGCTACGGCTTTATATTATGGTTTTTAGGGGTGTAAATAATGTTCCGTGAACATTGAAAAAAGTTTAACATTAAAATACAAAGTATTTTGAGAACCATAGAGAATTATTGATACAACAAACAATCTCGTCGTTTGATGTTTTTCAGTTCTGATCATATAGAATATTCTAAACACTAAAAGTAATTTCACTCATGGCTCCTGTTTATACATTCATTTTCTCTCTCTAAAGGTGGCAATTGGCGACCGAGACCGGAGACCGAGACCAACAGGTTGATGGTCTAACTTGTCTCAAACCTCAAATCGGTCTCAAACTGTCAAAACGATCGCGTAGGTATCTTTTGTCGCGTTCGGTCTCGTTGAGATGAGAGTGACAGAGCTACTTGCGTGGTCAATGAAGTTTCATATTTGACAGTTTGAGACCGATTTTGGAGACCGAGACAAAAGACCGTTGTCGTATAAACTGACGGTTCTCTGCCTAGTGTCACTTTCGCGCACCCCTACAAATACTGTGTCGGCCTCGGGCGCAAACCGCCACCATTATAGAAGCTAGATTTAGGATTTGCGAGTGCTAAAGTGTGCGATGACATAGAATTCTCCCATACAAAACGTTCGAAAGGAGGAGAAGAATTTACTGCGAATTTACGTGTATTTTCATGTTTTTTATTCAAACTACGAGTTATTTTCATGTTTTTGCTAAAAGCCCGTATTTCACAGAGCTCTATTGAATCTTAAGTCAAGTTTAGTTTTAGTTTACTTAAGATCTCTTTAACACATTAACATCCGGCTCTTTAGCGCCGCAGTATAGACGGTTCCCGGAGCACCATGTGTATCATGGACACTAAACGCGTTAAAGCATACTAGCTCTTTACCCGGTCTCACGCGCAAAGAGATTACAACATGAATCGTTAAGGTAAAGACAGCTTCCTATTTATTCTATTTTTAACCGACCTCCAAAAAGGAGGAGTTTCTATGTTCGGCTGTATGTATGTTTTTTTTTTATGTTGGTTCATCGATTTCTCCGTCAATTGTGGACTGATTTTGAAAATTCTTTTTTTTGTAGAGGTGGTCCCATCGTCACCAAATCAGGATCTGATGAGGGGATCCCATGAAAATCGAGGGGAACCCTCAAATTTTATAGTTCGTAAATATCTAAAAGCTCCGCCAACAGATTCGGCACGTACATAGTCAACACTGAAAATATTCGATATTATAGGTTATAGCTGTTCAGCTATAACCTTTAATAGGTATTTGTCTATAAAACAAAACAGGCTCGTGGATCCCAACGTTACTATTAAGGTTATAGCTGACCAGTTACCTCCGCACCGCATCGCCTTTTCGGTGTTCACTTGTTTCGTCACTTTTGGCTTGCGATGCGGCGATCCGGTAACGTTACGAAGTTGATGTAGTGAGCGTTGGTCCAACACGAGCTCTAAACGGTGAAGGAAAACATCGTGAGGAAACCCACGACTTAGTTAGCCCCACACGTATTGACCAAGTCTTTCCTGTGGATATGGCCGGTTAAGCTGAAAGGGTGGTGTAGGTGCTGATGGGCAAGCCTACTCCATCTCAACATTGTCCCAGGCAGTACAGTGTCTCGTTAAGTGTTGGCAAAGATAGCCTCCTGACACTGTATAAATCATCTTGTAAAAGATAAACGTCTAAGTTTTTTTTTAAGTTATTTAAGTAGAAGTTGTAAATAGTTGGTGCCTATTCAAGCTCAGTTTATGAGTAGTTGAGTTCGCCATTTGTCTCGGATCCGCTCGAGCGCGGAGATAATTTACGAAACCATTCTCAATGTCATGGGGATGCTTCAAATTAAACTTTTCTATGGTTATTGTTTTATTTTTAGGGTATCGTATGACAACCAACAAATAAAACCTACTTAAATGTTGCACCCAGATAGGTGGGCCGGAGTGGTGACTGGTTGGATCCCGGCAGATGGCAGGCGGCTCCGAGGTAGGTCTAAAAAGCGTTGGCGTGATGACTTGGACGCCTTGGAGGGAAACTGGAGAGAAACCGCACAAGATCGCGATGAGTGGAAGGTAGCGGGGGAGGCCTTTGCCCAGCAATGGGACCGTTTAGGCTAGTTAAAAAAAAAAATGTTGTCTGTTGAAAAATATTTTTCAATTAACAAGTTTTTATCTAAGGATAAAAAAGAGATGGCCGATTCCTTGAATAAATTTGCCCCACAGATGCCAACAGGAAAGAATGCTTGCGTCATGACCAAATTGGGATTTTTGGGTTTGTTTTTTTATTTTATAATGAGAGTCCATTCATCTTCTTCCTCTAAAAAGTGGGATTTAAAAGTTATTCTAATATAAAGCAGCAGGCTATGACGCCCAGCATGAACGGAGAACCTAGGAAACTATATTTATAAGGTTCATATAGTAAAAGCTTTGCTTACGTTGGGGATAGATGGCGCTGTGTGAACATTTACTTTTTCGTTATTATTAGGACTAGCAGAATTTTAAGTGAAGTAGGTATAGAAAATAAATGACGCACACAGGTGATCCCAGTACCTACAATTTCAAGTAAAAAAGAAAAGTACTTAGGAAAAATTGGGAATTTCATCAATAAAATTATCTACACTCGTGTGCAGTGATTCTGTACTAACCGCCTAAAATAAAATATGATATCTATAAATAAATAAAACAAAAAGCCTTTTATTTCTCTATAATTAACATTTTTTTCTTATCACTAATGCTTATAATCTAAGTAGGTACTAGAGAACCCCTAAGGTGAAGGCCTCCTCCAAAGCCAGCCATCTGTCCCTGTCTTGTGCTACTCGGAGTCAGTTTGGTCCAGCAGTTTTCTTGATGTCGTCGTCCCAGCGAGCGTATGGTCTTCCTATGCAGCGTCGACCTCTTGGACCCTCCCAATTTGTCACTCTCCTAGTCCATCTTCCATCTTGTAGACGGGCTACATGTCCAGCCCACTTCCATTTTAGTCTGTATGCATATCCCAAGGCGTCAGTACTTTTTGTAATTTTAAATAGTATATGATAAATCCTCATAAATCACTCATCACAACACAATCACACAACTGAAACTCAACGAAATTCCTTTTACATCTGTCAAATTCTTGTCCGTCTGTTTTGTTTACTATTTGAGTGTCATGTCAACCGCGAAAAAGGAGGTAGGTCTATCTGATAAAAATATTCTCTGTGATACCTAATAGCCCCTCCAGACTCTCGGCAAGAAACCCCGACAACACCCGAGAAGCGTGAATGTGAGGAGTTTCTCGCCTTCTTGTTCTCGCGCTTCGGTGTCGGTACCTATTTTTGGCCGAGACAAAGGATTTCAAACAGATCACGAGTGAGAAAATTGAGAGTGTGGATAATTTGTATGTTCTTCGAGAAGTCTCGGTGAAACTTCTCGCCGTGAGTCTGGAGAGGCATTACGGACTGTAGTACCGGAAGTGACTAAAGTTACTAATAAAATAACATAATTATATTCCCACAGGGCACGAGATATCTAAGTATTCTGTATGTACCAGTTAATTTTGTGATATTTTATTTAAATAATATTATTCAGACGCATAGTCTAATTCGATATTCGGCTCTGGGGCAGGATCCGGCCAGATTCTTTATTAGATTTTTTTTTATCTAAGGATAGATGGAATTATGTATGCATGTTTGTTTCTCTATAACTCAACAACCACTGAACCGATTAAGCTGAAATTTAAATTATAGTTAAATAATATAAATATTGTTATCAACGGGATAATTACCATGATTATTGAGTTTTGTTGTTTCCCGATATTTCGACGCAGTTGCATGCGCCATGATCACGGGTAACTGAAGTCTTTGCGAGTCAATAATCATGGTAATTATCCCGTTGATAACAATATTTATGTTCGTAACCATGATAGTTTCAAAAGTTAAATAATAGTCGGGAATACGTCATAGGCTACTTTTTATCAGGGTAAGTACCACGCAAAAGCCGCGAGCGGAAGCTAGTAATAGATAAAACCAGCTACTGTTATTTTTAGACAACCATGCGCCTAGGTTACTAAAATACATCAAACGGTTATTTTTAGAACATTATTTTTGTACAGAACCCATTTTTTTTTCAATTGCAAACGACCTTAGAAAGTGGCATAAAGAAGTAAGCAAGTATTTGTTCAATTCCCCTGATTTACTGCTAACGAAACTTGGCCGTTTTATCTTCTTTTGTATTGTTTCAAAGGAACGAAATAAAAGAAAATATGAAAGGACGTGATAACTTACGAGGATGTCTCGGGAAGAAATAATTTGGCCGACAGCGTTTACTTAAAGAAGTGTAATGCTTATTGGATGTTTTATCTTCAAATTTTTAACTAATCTACAAATATGCGGATGCCAAATCTACACTAATATTATAAAGAGGAAATATTTGTATTTTTGTGTGTATGTTTGTAATGAATAAACTCAAAAACTACTGCGCCGATTTCAAAAATTCTTTCACCATTAGAAAGCTACATTCACCCTGAGGCTATATTCATTGCTAGAAAAGATTAGGGATCCTAACTAAAACTTTAGTAACGTAACCCAAGGTGTAAAATAAACTATGACGATGGCCCAAGTGTTAAGAACCTCATAAGTCACATCTGGCATGTCTTTGAATGGCCAAAAAAATTCAAGGGATGCTAAAACGGCAAACTGATCATAAATTTTACTACTTTAAGCTTTTGTTCTAAGTGGACAATACAGTCGGAAAGATTGCCTTGCACGTGTGAAGCTTTTGGGGATTCCTTGAACGCAGATACGCGGGATTTATAAATAAAAAAAAATTATCATATAAAAAACTTAGGAAAGAAGAATGTTCAAAACGTCCCCACCCTTGTAGCACTTTAAAACCTATGTTAATCAATGGGCCATAACCATCTTATCATTATATTGCAGTACACCGAAACTGAAATGTGAATCCGAAAAAAGTTATATCGACATGAAGAAACCGGAATCGGTCACAATTATTTTGCCGTTTATTATACTCTTTCGCCACAATGTTTTTTTTATAGATAGAGTAATTCAAAAGGAAGGTTTATATGTATAACTAGCGACCCGCCCCGGCTTCGCACTGGTGCAATGCTCCCATATACGAGGATTAAGTAAGTATCAGAATTGCACCAGTGCGAAGCCGGGGCTATAATATGTATCTGTCGCAGCCAACTGGCTGAATTAGCCATTCAATTAAGTTCCTAGCCATTTCATTGAGCGCCGCCATTCAATTAAATAGCTAGGCGCATAGTTGAATCATTGAAGCGTTTAAAACGTTCAACACTCTGCCTGATTGAAAGGCCGCCGTTTCATTGAATTAGTATGTTTTTTCCGCCACCGCGGCACTACTTTCGCTTTGTTTACAAGATGGCGTCTACTGCAGCTGGTGTTTCTCGAAAGTTGTGTGTTGTTTTGTCGTGAAAAACAAAGAAAATAAGTTCCCAGTGTTATTCGTATGCCACAAAATAATAGATTTACCTTCGAGCAGCCTTTCTGCGTGGATGTGTGATACGCGTGCTTTAAAAAAAAACCAAAACCTACTTATTTTTTCTGTGAGCAAGTGAACCAGCTAGCCATTTCATTGAAAAACGCCATTCAGTTAAAAAGCTGACCTTTGTTTAGCCGTAGTGTTCAACTATTTGACTAACCGACGTTCAGCCATTTAATTGAATGGCAGCGTTCAATGAAATGGCTAGGCATTTAATTGAATGGCTAATTCAACCAGTTGCCTGCGACATATCTAATATATAAATATAATATAGGTATAATATAATCTATTCGCGCGCATGGCGTCAGTATCGTGTGATACTATGGGATAGGAAGGCGTTTGGAGAATTTCGTTGGGCCAGTCAGTGCCTGGGACAATATTGTAATAGATAGGTTCTGAAAACACCGGCTAATCTATTTGTTTTAATAAAAAAAGACAACGTTTTATTTGTATTTAAAGAAAGTATTTTTATTTGAACACTCCTAAAAAAACGACAATGGCGACTTCACAAAACAATAATCAGCAGAATTCTTCATTGAACTTTTTTCTGCTCCGTGAGTTGATCCCGTGCGGGAGTCACCATTTAATTCTAAAGAGTTGTTTGAAAACTCCGAACGAAATCATCGCACAGTAATAATTTAAAAAAAAGCATCGAATTGGGTAACATTATTGTGTCTGATTCCGGTTTCTTCATGTCGATATAACTTTTTTCGGATTCACATTTCAGTTTCGCTGTCTTACAATAAAATGTTAAGATGACTATGACCCTTCGATTAACATAGGTTTTAAAGTGCTACAAGGGTGGGGACGGTGTCCATACATTTTTGGGCATTGTTCTTTCCTAAATTAGATAGAATCAGATAAAAATGTAAAATGTTGTAAAAAATGTACTTAAATAAAAAAACTAAGCAATATGTTTCACTTAAGATTAAATAGGTAAGTTACTTAACTAACAAAAAAAAAACAAATTCGGATTGTAAGTAGGTAAGTACATAGATAATGTGATACTGCGTTTAAAAATATATAAAATTAAACAATAAAAAATATATATATAAGGTCAATATATAAAAAAAAATCTTATGTCCACCCGTACGAAGCCGGGACGAGCCGCTAGTAGAGAATAAACAGCTATAACCTAAATAGTAACGTCGGGATTAGCGAGTTTGTTTGGTTTTATTTGGTTTCAGTCAAACAAACCTCATATGATGAAATCAGAGTGCCTCTACTAACAAACTTTTTATGAACCTCAAAAAACCATTACAAAATTACAGCTTTCTAGTACTAACGGTCTCTTAGCAAAACCTCGGATAGATAGACAGACAGACGGACATGTTGAAACTATAAGGGTTCCTTGTCAAGACTACGGAACCCTAAAAAACTTAGGCCTTTACATTTTTACTAAATGATTTATGTAGTGTCAGGAGGCAATCTTTGCCTACACTTAACGGGACACTGTAGTGCCTGGGACATTGTTTGAGATGACATAGGCATGCCCAGCATCTACACCATCCTCTCAGCTTAACGGGCCACAGGAAAGACATGGTCAATACGTGTGGGGCTGACTTAGCCGCGGGTTTCCTCTCGATGTTTTCCTTCACCGTTAGAAACTCGTGTTAATAAAGCAATCAGTATAACGTGCACATCGCATGCAACTAATCAAGCGACAACTCGGGCAATTGATTTGACAACTAGACCAGTAAGTAATTACCACGTCATGTAAACAAGCACCCGATTACAGTAATTACACCTACACGCTGCGTGGTAGTCAGGGGTCATGGGAGTTCTGTGGTTATGATGTTCAGCAAACAAATTATTTAGTAATTGATAATTGCCAGGGACAAGTAAATACCATAATTCAAATAAAAAAATGTCGGCACAAGTTGGATGCGTCAAGCTGAAGACAGGGCGCGATGGCGCTCATTAGGGGAGGCCTATGTCTAGCAGTGTACTGCTATAGGCTGACGATGATGATGATGACGATGAAATAAAAAAATGGTTAGGTACATAATTCGTTAATGGTTTCGTATAATGTAATTATGATCATGACTGTATTCCCAAGGTGCGGTAGAATCTTTCAGATCTTTTAGGCAAAGATCCTTTGAAGATGTCTCAGGGGTTAGTCAGAGGTATGTCCAAACTCATTTGGTACATTCCAACATTTTGCAGAAAAGTTGTCCTTAAGCTAAGCAGTCCTATAGCAACTCAGGCAAACATATAGTGAGGCCGAAAGAGAACTGTAAATGACGTTTAGGCATAACGCGAGTTAGTTGTGCTGCGTAATAGGTATACACCGCGTAAAGGGTTCATATTCTATACGTGACATGTTATAATGTAGACAACAATTTACTTCTTAGCTTGGAATGATATGAAAACATCGTGAAACTTGCTGCTTGGTCAGGAACCACGCGTATTGAAGATGTTCTTTTCAGTAGATAAGGCCAAATAAGCTGAGAGGATGAATTAGGTGCTAGGCAAGGTTCCATCTCAAACTAGGTCCTAGGCACTTTAACATCCACACTCAAAGGGATAAATATGAGCATTGGTTGCCTCCTAAGCTTATATAAATTACCAGTAAAGGTTATAGCTGACCAGTCGCCTCCGCACCCGAACCTCACCGCATTGCTTCGTCTTAGTATGGAATTCTATGGATCAACGCTCTCTTCAACTTCGTAACGTCACTGGATCGCAATCCAAAAGCGAATGAACAAGCGAACGCCAAAAAGGGGATGTGATGCGGAGGCGACTGGTCAGCTATGACCTTAAAGATGTAAAAGCCGATTTTTTATTATTCATTTTAGTAAAATCAAACCACGAAATGAAACTAATATCCGGTAGCTATCTAAGGCCATCGTCCGACATCGAGCGCTATCGCGGATATAAATTGCGCGCGATACTCGTATAAACAAGCAGCGCTAAAACACTTGAGGACCCAACTCTATCGGAAGCGGTATAAATCTAAAAGTCGTGCGAGGGCGCCAACTTGAAATACTTTCAAAACATTTGCATTTTCATAAAAATCTGCCAATTTATCAAGGTTTTAAAGTATTTCGAAATTGCATTAGACTAGATATTATAATAATTTTTGAACACATTTTTTTAACGTGGTTTAAATCTAGGACGTGATTAAGGGAGTAGTTCCCATCTCGTACTAACAAATCTTGTACTAGATGGTACGAGTTGAGCAACTTAGCGCGTCCTCTTAATTTTTTTTTTCAAAACAGTTGCACACAAATAGGATTTAACAGGAAAAAGATTAAGTGTCTGCTTGAATTAGAACGACATTTGGACACTAAATATTAATTTTATTTATGTTTTATGAGAAAGTTTCAAATGTTTACAGCCTTGCATATTTCTTTTTAAAATTAAATAGCAGATCAATTTAAATAACGGTCGGAAAACGTTTAATTTTACCCAAAAATGCAACAAAGCCATTAAAATAATCTCCTTTTTTTCTCATTGTTCCGACACTTGATTGGAATTCTATTTTGGGGAAACATTATCAGTGGGTTGGTGATTTTTAGCCAATTCGAACAATCACTTTACTACCTCAACAGATTCTGTCACTTTATTGCCCGAGTGATACTGCAATTTTCGACTCTATCTCAAAGTAATAGCGTTTTTTGCAACTATCACTTAAGGGCGTGTCGCGATCGCTTCTTTAGAGCACGTCGGGACAGCGCTCTATCAGAGGCGCTATAAATCCATGTGACGTATGTACGTGCGGCGCGGGACGATGCTCGGAAGTAAGTATAGAGAGAGACTTTTGTAATTTTTTTAATTTTTGGATGCGGATCTTTTGTCGAATGGTGATTGATCTTAGCATTTCCATAGTGAAAGTGTAAACCTATAGAAAAGTTGTATTTTTTACTTGATTATTCGTCATCTGACAATATACAATTTTCACCTAAACAAACGATTCTAGACAATGTTTTAGTAGTCACTCTAGTCAATGGAAAGAGAATAAACTAGATTTAGAGCTGCCTCACATTAAGCCACTAGTCACGACCACTAAATGCGGCCACTAGTAAAGAGAGCGAGCGACTCTCGCAGCGGCCACTCAAACGCTCGGTTTGCGCCGATAAAATGTATGAAAAAGCGCGACTACAACCGGAGGCCCGGTGTGCGGCAACTGTAAGTAACTATTAGAGTTACAAAAAGCCATAAAAACATTGAAAAATAATTTTAATACATAAAATTGAGTGTGAACACTATGAGATTTGAAATATAAAAACTACTAGAGATTTTATCTTTCAATCTTTGTAAGATTAAAAGATTTGTCTCCACATCTCGTCCTCGGGACCACATAAGTGCCCCCCGCACCCCCTCACCTGCCCCCCCTCCCCCCACGGGACTCGAACCAACTTCTGTAACACTCATTACATATTTACGAACGCGCATCAAACGCACACGAAAGATTTTATTCGCTAACTTTTAGAGAATTTCGTTTTATAGCAATGTTTTTATGCGAAAGTTACATACGAGAGTTTTTAAAACGTGTTCAATAAAATGATCGTATGAATTTTTTGTTTAAATAAAGCTCGGAGTAAAACACGAATAATTATGGGCATAAAAGCTGAAAATCTTTACAGAATCAGGCATTGGAAAACTTTTTGGGTGTAAAGTGATTCAATGTTTGTTTTTACTAAATGCTGTTTTTTTTTGGTAAAAATCAGATTAAAATTTAAAATAGCTAGTCAGTCGGAGGCTTCTTCTAAGTATTTGATTTTCAGCTTGCCTCCAACTGACTGATTATTTTAAATTTAACTACTTTTAGCAATCAGAGACTGATTGAATTAAAAAAACAAATTTATTAACCTAAAACTAATTTACATGAACAGTGAAAGATTGTGATTAAATGATTTTAGAAATTTATCCTAACGACAAAGTAACAAGGTAGGTAGGTACTTCTTAAACAAACAAATAACCGCAACGATACAAAATACGCAAGGTAATAGGTCCGAACAGCATGACGGTTCGCAGTAGAATGAGCACCCATCCACCGTTCCGTCCGCTTTTATAGTGATTGGTTGCCGCTATTCAAAATCACGTCCATCACGGCCTCTCCTGATGCTTCTGGCGTCTCGACAGATTAGTAGGTACGTTGATGATGCCGTGACTAGTCGAGTACAGGCATGGAGCATGAAGCCACGAGAAGGTCCTGGTTCCTGGTCGTCTGGTGTTGCATGGTCGTGCTGATCGAGCACGGCAGGCCCGGGCTGGTCCTGCTCTGGGTCATCATTATCACTCGCTTCTGTGAACAAGGCACACATGTTACCAATAGGCAAAGTGCCTTATAAATGTCCCTTTCATGCATTTTAGTCAGTTTAGTGGGTTAGGTTATGTTACTAGTAACTACAACAACACTATAATAGCTGAGTACTTTAGTACTTCCAAGGCAAAATTCATTTTTTTTTTCTCTCTCATGAAATTGGAGCAACTTAATGAAATACTAAACACTCAGCTAGGTGAGATACACAACAGAGTACAAGTAAACATAACTAGAACATGCCAAATAACGAACACTGTGAACGCACGTTACACAGCGACTGATCGGTTTGCAAGACCGACCAGCTTCCATGGCCATTGAAACACCATTCCAAGGGACTTGGTGATAATGCCTCAAGGGCCAACCGTGCGATACCTCAAGGGTCAACCGTACAATACCTCAAGGGCCACTCGGGTACGCATACCCTCAAAGAAGGCAGAACACGACTCGGGAGTCCATTCGCCTTTCCACGGTACCATAAACTGGGCAGCGGCATATGTTGACTTCCCATATGACCCGGACATCAGCCTCAGTTCATACCGATCATGAGGCAGGACCCGCACCACTCGATATGGGCCGCGCATGCCATGATCAAGCTTGCCCGTCGACTGGGCGTACTTGATCACAAACACCAGGTCACACCCTCCTGAAACACACAAGGAGGACGTCTGCCTCGATTAGTACGAGTGTCCATTGCTGCCTGATTTTCAGCTAACCGTTCGGCTGTCCTTTGCCTAGTAAGCTCTCTGATTCGGCTACTATAGTAGGTAACTTTACACAAGGCCTCACGATTAAAATTTAGGCCTCGAAGTTTCAGGAGCACAATGCCAAACTAGTGCGCGAGTTACCGGCATGGTATCTTCTGTAGGTACTAAGAGAGAAAAGTCAACATTTGTTTCGTAATGTTCATCACCAGTTGCAAGTGTACACGTGACTTCAGATTAGACCACAGGTTACAGATTAAAAATCACATACCGCAGCACAGATCATACCGACCGTACCTTTTATCTTAGTCCGTCCATCGCCTACGAAACTATCAATCGCTATCCACTAACCTATCGTCATATTGTCTAAAACCCCAAAGCTATAAACTGTATGAGTGTGTGTACCTACGAATGTGAAACGTATATGAATTTAGTAAAATCTTCTGTGTTAAAAGGATAGCAACCAACAGAGACATAGACGACGTTTTACCGGATTAAGACAAAACCAGTCAAAAACTCTCGTGCCGAAGATCGCGGCACACGTCCACCGCCAGCGGCACTCCCTGCATGCCTGGTGCCTCGCCGTCGCACGACAGCACCTGCGTGGGCGTCTACAGCAGCCGTCAGCGCACCCGCGCCGCCACCAGCCGCGCCACGCGCACCGGCCACTGTGCTACTGCCTGCGCCAGTATGCCGAACACCATGTTGTAAAGAACACGCGTTGAACTTCACTGTGCACAGAGAAAACCTTATTAAAAATGTGAAATCACCAAGCGCAAACTTCATTTCACATACTCACCATGACAAGCTCGGCTTTACCTGACTTAGACTCACTACTCTGCAAAGATATCAAACTTTGATAGTAAGTTAGGTACGTTTGCGCAGGTTAGAAAACCTAGCTCCAGTGTACATGTCACTCGATGGAGTAGCTCGATACCTTTATGAACAATTAAAAGCAAAACAACATCATAGACACACATGAGAACATTACCTTCATTACTGAGGAGAGATCAGAACACCAGGTTAACTTTATTTTAGTTACCTACTTGACTATGAATGTGCACTAAAGCATGTTACGAGTCTCATCTCAAAAATTACTTAACTCGCTATTTAAGACAGTTAACGCTTAATATGTCGAGTCTGGTCGCTGGTAAAGGTAAAGCATTTGCTATTAGATTTATCAGCATTTCGTTTCTTATCGACATAACTAAACGATGAACGGGTTACCTACTTTGCTACGACCAGGTTTGACATATATAGCCAGAAGAGAAACTAAGTTTTCCGTGGTTAAGTTGGCGTTCGTAGCTGCCGCTTTAACCTACGCGTCATTTATGCCGCGTATAATTATCAGAAACATCAGTTCCTCAACTAAAAACCTTCAATCAATCAAAACAAAACGTCAACTGCTTCGTTCCGTTTCACAACCTACTAATGACCAATGAGGCCAGGTCTACCCTGCCGTAACGACACTTTCAAACAAATTACCAACAAGGTTTAGCAAATCACTGTCACTTTGGAGAACGAAACAAAACAGTAATAAAAGACTCACAGTTACTCCGCGGCGGGTCCGGCGGCGGCACGGAGGGCGTGCGCACGCTTCGCGAACGCTCCTCACGAACCTGGTTGCTAGGTACCTCAGTATGACCGTTGCCACCGCATACTTCACCGTGGCAACGGGGAAGCACGAAGTGATGATCACGGGAGGGCGGCTCACGGGCGCGTCGCCCATGACAGCCATGTGAGCACCGATGCGGTGAACAGTCACGAGAGTGGCTGCACTGTCGCCGGGAACGGGGGCGCTGATGCGGCGAATGATCGCGCGAGTGGCTGCGCGACCGCCGAACGCGGGAGTAGCCACGCGACCGCCTATCGCGGGAAGACCGGCACGGCGACCGATCACGTGAGCGCCGGCTCGGCGAACGATCACGCGAGTAGCTGCGTGATTGCCGACTACGACGTACGGCACGCTCACGCGTATGGCTGCGGGATCGCCGACCACGGGACCTCCTGTCCCGCGAGAGTTTTCTCCGCGATCCAGACGAGCGTCTTCGGTGACGTGACCGAGAGCGACTCGATCTCTTCATCTCCTTAAATCACTGCACAACACACAATAATGGTGCACAAATGCACCCTAGTTAAGTAAATATGTACGTAAAAATAAAGAGAATTTAAGAAGTACCCACACTTGATTATTTTTCCTGATAAAACTTATAAACACGCTTTGATAAATCTCGTAAATGTCAGGATGATAGTGGGAGATGTTTTCTTTATCCCCTCTTCTGATTTTAGCAATCAGAGACTGATTGAATTAAAAAAACAAATTTATTAACCTAAAACTAATTTACATGAACAGTGAAAGATTGTGATTAAATGATTTTAGAAATTTATCCTAACGACAAAGTAACAAGGTAGGTAGGTACTTCTTAAACAAACAAATAACCGCAACGATACAAAATACGCAAGGTAATAGGTCCGAACAGCATGACGGTTCGCAGTAGAATGAGCACCCATCCACCGTTCCGTCCGCTTTTATAGTGATTGGTTGCCGCTATTCAAAATCACGTCCATCACTACTGTAAAGGAAACAATTACGACAAATGAAAATATATTTAATTATTTCCCACTTTTCAGGATTTTTGATTTTTCAAATACTCAATCATTTTGATTGCAATTGATTTGTATTTCACGTGACAGCTCATTACCGATGCTACTCAAAACACCATAAAAAATTACTTGTAACGTAAAGCTTCAAGCGTTCATAAAGAGTTCTTTTACAATCAGCTTAAACAAGTGGTGTAAACACATTAGCGTTTGTTTACACTCCCCCCCCCCCCCCACTCCCCGTCGGCGTGATGTGAAAGTGAATCACAAAGAACTCGCACTTCAAACGTTTCAGCGTGATTCAGTTTACAAACTGTGTGAGAGCTAGGAAGTAGTTGAATTTTAGTTAATTTCTGTTTTTCTAAGAATGAAACTTTTAAGATGTTCGTAAAAGTTTCATTCTTAAAAAAAACACTTGAGTTCTTTTGTAGTGCTTTGACTTTTAATTGTAGTGAGTTCAAATCTCGGCTGTGCATTTATAGATTTTTTGCTTCGAAAAAATTAAATATACGCATCTCTAAACGGTGAAGGAAAACATCTTAAAAAATCCAGTTAGCTTTCCAATAGGCATTGCTGTTTCTTTGGGATTGTTGTGTTTTACTTTTTTCGTACTTAAATAAACTTTTCTTGTATCAAAAGGAAGGGATGGCAACAGATTTTGCAATCCTCCGTGCTCTAGGAAGCCTAAAACCACACTAATCACACTAAATTTTAAATGCGAAAGTTTGGTTTTTGATGGATGGACGTTTATTTGTTCCTCTATAACTCGACAAGCCACTGAACTGATATGCTGAAATTTAAAATATAAATAGATAATGACCGGAAATAGGACACAGACTATTTTTTATCCGGGTATCACACGAGCAAAGCCGCGGGTAGAAGCTAGTTTGGTTAAGGCTAAGCTTGAGCTTTCCACTAATAGTATTTTTTGTAACACAAAAGTAAGTACTATTTTATAATCACAACTGTCTAATTTTACATCAAAATAATAAAATATTTTTAGTCGTATCATCATTTCCGCTAAATATACCATAAAAAGATGTTGAACAGTCAGACATACAGTAATAACGGCAATTGCAAGACAATGCTTGGAGCACGGCGCGTGTAGATAATCACATTACCATAATGTATGCAGATGGGAGTTTCACGGCTGTAATAAAACATACTTTGAGATCACTCTTGTATGAGATAAAAAAACTCCTTAAGAATAAACGTAACCATGCTTATGACTATAAAACCTACAACAGTAGATATACAATTAGAATTATAAGCGTTATAGCTTCAAGGAAGCTATATCGCAGGAGTTTTGTAGGAGAACTAAACCTAAACCGTTTTGTAGGAGAAAGAGCATAGTGGGTTTTTCTCACTCTATAATCGAGCAGCCCGACTGGGGAAGTACCTCCGCCTTACAGAATATCGCAGCCAAATAACATCATTCATTTGTGTTCCTGTGGTGAATAAGATTGCCAGAGCTCTGCTCTGAAGCGCTGCGGTGACAACTGGTGGACCAGTCTTTTCCATTGTGTTGTCGGCGCAGTGATTCCTCTTTTAAAGGGTCAGCAGCGTGAATGTGACTCCTCTCTGGTATCACAGGCGTCCATAGGCTATGGTAACCGCTTACCATCAGGCGGGCCGTATACTTGTATGCTACTCTAGTAGTATAAAAAAGTTTAAAAGATTCATTAATTTTGACACATGCTCATCGAGCAAGTCTCATTGAACAAAGCTGTTTCAAAAATGCAATACATTTTGGTTGGCTTCGAGCGTTTGTTTTGAGACTTGCATGGTACACACATTCGTACTTGCTCGGGATCGAGCAAGTTTTATCAAGCATGTACGTACGTATGAAAAGGCATATTGCAAGGAAACCAGTTGTATTGTCAAATGCAGCGATGTGTCAAACTGCCAGGTGAAATTGTACTCTAGCAAAAAGTAATCATGAGCTAAATGGAAGGAACAATATGCTTCCTATCCCCTCAGGTATCTTTATTCGGAATGTTTGAAAACTCGAGAAGATAGAAACCGACCTTACATTTCGTCAGTTATCTTTTTATTTTGTTTTTATTAAAGTGCTGGATATAAGTGTGCCAACATAATACACCAATACAAGACTTAAAAATAGGATACAAAAGGTGCATGCTAAGTTTCAAAATAAAAATAAGACAGACAGCGTGCAAATGTGAAATAAAAAAAAACTCCATCACCAAGGTGGCAATTCTACTACAAAACTTTTTATGAACCACAAGCAGAACCTCAACTAAACCAGCTAACTAATTTTCGACTGTTTCCTATTCTACTAATGACAAACGACTCATTTGCGAACTTTTTATGAACCACAAGCAAAACCTCAACTAAACCAACTAACTAATTTTCGACTGTTTCCTATTCTACTAATGACAAACGACTCACTTGTGGTGACGTTTTAGCTAAGGTTTGTACTTTGTCAGAACTTTTTGAGAAGCCATTCTACTATTCACCAAATGGCTTACATTTAAGAGATCGAAACAAAACGCAGCGGAATGATTGACGTTGTCATCTAGTATAATTGCCACCCAGGAGTTGGCCACTTGCTCCATACTTACTTTACTTACTTACTTACTTACTTTGAATGAGAAAGTACGAGTTAAAGGATTTTGTACTACGCGTGTAAATTAACGACTGAAAAGTAGTCTACCATTAGTTATTTATTAAAACTTTTTTCATTTTACCCTCGTCCATTAATCAAATACATGGAGTATCCACGTGAGCGACGTGACGTCAGAGACGTGACGTCAGCGACGTGACGTGCATTCAAGTTCCAATGTGACATTGGCATGCGAGTGGTGCACGGCTAGTTGCGATGCTGATGGATTTCACACGGATATACAAAAGTTTATGATTCAGCGTAACTTTTTATCTTAATTGTGTGTGTGTTCACATGCACGTTTTTTCTGTGTGCGTATGCTCAGGAGTGCTCAGAACCAGCCCACGCACACAGAAACAACGTGCATGTGCATCTACACACACAATTAAGACCAAACGGACTTCGTGAGATAGAACAACTGAACTCATGAAATGAAGTTCGAAGACGCTCGTGGCGTAGCTTGCTTAGGCTGGATTCGACCAAAAGTCATCTTACTCCAGAGTAACTAGCCGACATAATTCGAAATACAATGGTTTAGAAAGCGCAACCGAATTATGTGCATTCTGGTGACGGAATTTCTAGGCCGCCTAAATGCCTCCGTCATGGCTTAACGACTTAAAAGCCCCGAAACACGGAAGCGCTCAGCCACTTGCAGTCACCCATCCAAATTGTGACCACGCACAGCGTTGCTTAACTTCAACGACTAATCAGATTCGACCAAACTGGATTAAGTTTTTACTCGAGAGTAAACTACTGTTAGTTTGAATATCTTGATATTGTAAAGTTGACACCTTATAACCAGGCTAGTTTGTATGCACATAATAATGTTTGGTTGCGCTTTCTAAACAATTGTATTTCGAATTATGTGGGCTAGTTACTCTGGAGTAAAATGACTTTTGGTCAAATTTAGCCTTAGACACATAATAAATAAATATTGCTGGACATTTAACACAGCGCCCTCTAGCCCCAAACTAAGTAAAGCTTGTACTATGGGAACCAGATAACTGATAGAATACTTATATATTGTAAATACATACCTACTTATAATACTTTATAACACCCAGACACAGAACAAACATCTATGTTCACCACACAAATGTTTGTATGATCTGCAAATATTTGTCTCGGGTCTGGGTGTTTTCTATGTATAATATGTATGTATTTACAAAAAAAAAAAAATGTATATAAGTAGTATATCAGTCATGTGGTTGCCATAACACAAGCTCTGCTTAGCTTGGGACTACATGATGCTGTGTGAAATGTCCAGCAATATTTCTTTATTTATTTATTATCCTGGATGGGAATCGAACCCACGATCTACAGCGCAGAAGGCAGAGCTACTACCAACTGAGATAAGAGGAAATATTACGCAAGACTGCGTAGCATTTCTGACTCTTGATCTAAAGCGAGGCTTAGCTGAAGATTCTCCAAGTGTTTATTACGTACAAACGAGCTCGCACGCTTCTGTGACGTGCTCGAACACACTAGAGATGAACGAAAAGATTCCCTTATGAAATTCACGCTATGAGATCACTAGAGTGTGAATATTGCCTCTTCATTGTTTCACACGGGAATTACTCAAGTAAAGATATCGTCCATTTAGAAACCGATAATGTTTCGATTCATCCGGAGAATCTTTATCTGGGTAAGGAGGGAGTTGTGGCAAGCTTCTCGCGGTCGCGTCTCATACTGGTGGTTTCACATTACCTCTTCATTCAGAACACTTCGTTGTGGGGTCAATGACCTTGAGAGGACAGGCCTAAAGTGTCCAGTTGTGGTAGCGGATTTTTAGAAGGAAACTTTTCGGAAAATTCTTTTTTTGTTTGAAAGGGGGGTACTTTCCGATTGGTGCCGCAAAACATTAATTTAATTTTTAATTTAGCCACTTATTTATCAAACTATCTCGCACCACTGCTGAGCAAAGGTCTAGCCAAGCCATTCATGAAATTAAAACAAGAAAATACTTGCTTTATTTTTCATAAACGTACAAAAGTATAGTGTCTGTAGTTCACTCGGCAAGTAAGGTGTCGCGTCGCTGACAAGGTATGGAGAAAAACGTGTCAGTCAAAGTTCTACACTAGCTTTGTGACGTCAATCGAATTTCCATGCTTCGAATACGCCAACGAAACGTGAAACAAGTGTTTTCGCGAAGTGCAATGCTATGTGCGAATGGTTTATTTTTGCATGAAGTTCCTATTGATGTTCAGAATTTCTGCGCGGCTTGGAAATGAACGGGCTGTTTTATGTTCATTAGTCTAGTATTGTAGTGATAGCTTTAACGAGCTGAGAGTTGAGAGAGTTATGTTGAGTTTTGGACCTTTTTTTTCGGTCCTGAACAAAAAAACGGTAAGAAGTATTGGATGCTATCAAATAGTGGGATATCCCACTATTTCATAGCAAGCTGCCCAGCTTACGTAATTCCTTTTATGAATCACTAGCATCCGCTCGCGGCTTCGCTTGCTTGGTACCTGGAAAAAAGTAGCCTGTGTCCTATTTCCGGTCATTACCTATCTATTTAAATTTCAGTCGAATCGGTTCATCCAAACTTTCGCATTTGTAATAATTAGTTTGATGTGATAGTATGATTCGTATCATGTTTTTTTCTTGCCACTCTCATGTCTATGAAAAGAGTCGGCATAATACAATTCATGCCTAGGTCCTCCCACTGTTCCACACCTTTGCATGCACTTGCTTGTTTATACTTACTACTTTTATAAATACAACTTTAAAAAAAATAATTAAAACATTAGGTCTGATTAAAATCCAATTTAAATATTGACATACTAACCCAAATTTACATGCGCTCCATGCTCCCGGACCTATCGATTCGGCTGTCGCGCGGCGTGAATATTTAAAGCATCACGCGTTGCAGCTTATTGATATTAGCCCGTGATTGATTGATCGCCAATCATTCGAATGGAAATACAAAGCTTTTATTGAAAGTGTAGGGAATAAATGAGGATAACGTAAATTCCCTACATATTAAGTAGATGCAAGAGGAGAGTAGAAATTAGAACTTCCATATCCGGATACTGATTTAATTCCACAAATAAAATATTACATGTTCGGACCTAATGAGCGGGGAGGATCGACTGACGACGCGCCAAGCAAATCTAACGCGTCAGCTCGATTTGCTACTTGTAGCTAGCCGCTACAATACTCCCCCTCTTACAAAAAAATGTTGAAAAATTTTTGACAAAAAAATATAAATGCTACCAACCAATGAACATTATCACATTATTTCACTAGAGTCTCTATAAACAAAACCGAGGCGCAAATTTGCTGCGTTCGCCACTTTGCACTGTGTCTTTGTTCGAGTGTCACGTTACAGTTCGCGATTATGCGACACATTCCACGAACTTCAACTGACTCTAAAAATAGATTGTAATTACTAACACTGAATTTAAAAACTGAATTTACTTTCAACAAAAAAAAATTTTACACAAGCACGCCTGATGATAACGCCTCGTCCGGTCCTATACCACAGCTCCTTCTCGATAATAGCCGTAATTTCCCATATCTTCGGTCTCTACTATAGCGCAGGTACTCGCATGCCAGTCACTCAAGCAGTGGGACTGAGCTATCTCCAGATCCTCACTAATCCTCCGGTGAGCAGACCTTCTCCAACCGGATAACATTTCTGAGTAAATCTGCAGGTCCAAACTCCATTTTCTATGTAGGATTGAGTGCACCTCAGATGTCGCTGGCTTCAAAAAAAAAAAAATCTTCCTGGCTTCCGCAATAGACCATGCGTGGACTTCGTCGGCTGGACCGCGGGTTGATCACTCCCCGGACATCTGCCATTCTTCCTGGCTTCACACAAGGGCTTCTGTTGGTGGTCGGGACGGGATCGGCTGACGTCATCGCGTCACCTACTGCGCATTCCATTCCGCGTGGCGTCGCTGCGTTGCTATTGCGTCATCCCGTTCATTGGCTGCATTCTTTGTTTCTTTTACCTCCCGAGGCGTGGATTTCATCGGGAGGGAGTCGTCTCCGTGGCTAGTCTCCTTAGGTCCAAGGTCCAATCTGCTCCGTGATCTGCACGTGTTCCGCTCGGGTGGTCACCGCATGGTAACACCACGGCCGAGTACTTGTCAGGGGTCACCAATTGTAGGGAATAGATGAGGCGAACGTAAATTCCCTACATATTAAGTAGATGCAAGAGGAGAGTAGAAATTAGAACTTCCATATCCGGATACTGATTTAATTCCACAAATAAAATATTACATGTTCGGACCTAATGAGCGGGGAGGATCGACTGACGACGCGCCAAGCAAATCTAACGCGTCAGCTCGATTTGCTACTTGTAGCTAGCCGCTACAAAAGCAAATCAAATTTATTTTAGGACTTTTATAAATCAGCGCGATTTTCAGTTAAGCGAATAGTATTGTTCAACTTTATAGTCAGGTAAATAAAAGTTATTTTCGTTTAACCGGTTAATCACCCGGTTAAATAATGGGTAATCATCAACGTCAAGCTGAAGACAGGGCGCGATGGCGCTCATTAGGGGAGGCCTATGTCCAGCAGTGGACTGCTATAGGCTGATGATGATGATGATGATCAATGTAAAGTTGTAAGGAAAGCAGTTAGTTTTTTAATAGCGTCGATGGCCTTGCAACCTGTCACGTATGGAATAAATTCTGCAAATGTGGGCATGTACCAAATATGTATTTGGACATACCTCTGACTACCTTAGACATCAAAGGATCTTAAATGCTTAAAGATCTGAGAGAATATCTATCGCCATATTTTTTTTAATTTTTTACTTTGAGCGAATACTTTTTATATTTTTTTACTTTCAGAGAATATAGAGATAGGCAAACAAGAATACGTGCGTACAAGACAAGTTAAATAAAGTACAAAAAAAATACCCCTCACGTTCATCTCCAGGGTACACGGTGCGGGGTTGCAACCCTTAAACGAAGTTAGATCCGAAACACAAACACTCCGTCATTTGCAACTTCAAGTGCTGGGGTGAACATACCCTACATGAGCACAGTGTAGGGTGCTACCAGTATATTAGGACCATGTTTAGGAATGTTAGAAGTAACATCTTAAAGTCAGGTGTTTGATTTATTTGATTTAGGAACTAGATGCGTGAAAATGTAGTTAAGAAAATTGTAAGAGATACATGTGGTCCTATCAAATAAATACTTTTGACTTTCTAGACTCAAAATAATTCAAAATTCAAATAGAATTAATTCAATAGGACCACTTTGAATCTTCTTATGAGCTAGGTGATTCTACTCCTGTTCTTTCTCGACCAAGACCGTGAAGAATCAGGGCAACAAACACGGTATGGGGCCTAGCTTTCTTTTCGGTGATCCATCCACTTAAATCGAAAAAATAGTCAAGAAACCCGGTAAGGCAAAATTCTGAAAAAGTGTTTTAATTTTATACCATGCAAGATACTTTAACTGTCCTAAGGTGCAAGCCAGACAGAAGAGACGTAAGACGAGGGACGCGTCGCGGATAGGCGCAGACGTAAAAGCGTTGCGCCCACGCCCCGTCTCTTCTGTATGTTTTGCGTCGCGACGCTTCTATACATTTTGTATGAAAGGGACGCGAAAGAGACAAATGTTCGCGCCCCGTCTGCGCCCCACGTCTTTTCTGTGTGTTCAGCGCCTGAGTAATAATAATAAAATCCCAGCGACCCTACTGTATATCATCACACCGTGCCAAGGGATGATAGGGTGGTTATTAAACCGTGTACCTTAGGGAGTGCACATGTGTTGAGATCTGAAAGTAAGATGGGTGCGACAATGAATACTTGAGCGTGTTACGATCTCATCCGAATGGGGATAAATTCAAATGAATGTTTGGATTTTTAAGCTTTAAGATTTTTTTTTGGTAATCACCTTTTTTCCTACCAATCTTTCTCAAAACCCATCCAGATCGTCACGCTATAATCATCGCCTTCCATTCTTGGTCTCTCAAGGAGTTATGATATTTGGACACTTCTCAGACTTAATGTGGCGTGCTACTTGAGCTGAGCCATTTCGTTCCCTAGATTACAATGCCGCAGCTTAGATTTTATTTTACGAGAGGATAGATTTTGCATGCATAACACACATTGTAATAGAGAAAATTTAAAAGCATTTTGTTGAAAGTTAATGACCGTAGGGTATCGATTTTTGAACCAAAAACAACAACCGATATTCAATAAAATATATAATATGATCAAGACAGTATTCCCAAGGTGCGGTAGACATATTCTTTTAGATCTTTTGAAAATGTCTAAAGGGGTAGTCAGAGGTTTGTCCAAACACATTTGGTACATTCACACATTTTCCATTCAATAAACTCAATTTAATTATAATCGATGACGTAGAATTAACCCAAACAATATGATACATTATTAGAAACATAATCCAATATCCCGTAATACTGTAAGTAGTTTGTGTTGAGAGTTCATACATATCCAATTACATAAACGTCAACAGATTCAGAGACAAGCGCGAGTCGCTTTCAGGGAAATGGTTCCGTAGACGACATTCTACATGCATGAGGTAAACAAGAGGAATAGAGCCTGCGACTTTGAAGGAAATTTATTTATTTATTTAATTGATCACTTACGTAGAGTACACCAGCACAATTTAAAATGGTTACATGCGAATGAATTTTAGAATTAATGTCAATACAGTTAAAAGTGAAGACAACATGCAATGAGTATTTAAAGCGAATAACAAAATAAGTAGATAAAAAGTTAAAATTATTAAACAAAACAGTAGTTGTTGTTTTAAAAGTTAGCTTGCGTAAATCAGTGAAATTTAACATTTTCTTCAATCTATTTAAAAAACGTGAAACTGTGACAGCATTGCTCTTTGTCTAGTTTAGGAAATTGCAAATGTTTATTTTGTAAGTCCGTGTTTCTTTTAAACTCTTAAGTTTAGTAGTCTAAAGTTATTATTAATACGTATGAATTACTTACGAAAATATGATCGATTTAGATACCAACATAACAATACAATGTGAATTACTTACAAAAATATGGTTTATTTACTTAGATGAAAAATGAAAATGAAAATTTATTTATTTCACAGTAAGAACAAAGATTTACTTACTTACATTTAAAATTATCATAAAAATATATCTAGGTATATTTATAAACATTTAAACATTAATATCAATACAATCATCAATTTTATACTTTGCTTCAATTTTACTGTGTTTAGAAACATTAGTTTACCTGTGGCGCCCACACTAGAATAAATCTGTATCGTGGGTACCTATACGATCACTAAGTAAGGATTAGCCTTGGTTTCAGCCTAGGATAGTTGGGGAAACAAATAGGTTTAAATACAGTGTTTTAGTATAAGTAATACATAGAATAAAAAAATAAAAAAATACCGACAATGTTTATTTATTCAGATAATATTCATCTGGGTATGAGGGAGACTCACGGTACGGTTATTCTTCGTGGTCGAATACCATACATACATACAATATTTTTTATGTGTAAAAACTGCCATTACGCAAAATCACTTCTGGATTAAATCCCAAAGCACTTACGAAAAAAAGTAAACAAAAGGTGCAAATATTATTAAAACAATGCGGAGCCCAGAAAACGTTATAAAAAGTATCGCCAATAAATATAATGTACTACAAGGTGTGTACTTGCGATAACAGCCACCTGTACTGAACAGTACACTCTACCAGTGTTGCCAACTCTACCATCAGACTTGTAGCTAAATCTGCCCCGAAAAGTTGCTAGATAACCAGATTTTCCTCAAAAAGTAGCTAGATGTACAGTTGGGCCGACGGATCTAGGCGTACGTGAAGTCAGGCTCTGCGCTGCGCAGTAGAAAATTTTGTATGAAAAAGTTGCACTGCGCATCGAAACGGCTAACTTCACGCACGCCGAGATCCGTTGGCCGTACTGTAACCAAGGGAAAAAAACTTGTTGTTTACGGTGTTGTCCGCAGTGTTGTCTTGGTAGGTTATAAAGATTTATTCAACCTATAGTCGTATTGCTCATTATACGGACTAAAATCGGAATAAAATTGAAGGAACAAATGTCATTTTTCATATATTTTTAGTCCGTATAATGAGCAATACGACTATAAATCTTACTTTTTTAGCTACAACTTTTTCAATTTTGTAGCTGACGGTAGCCTAAAAGTAGCCAGATCTAGCTATAAAGTAGCTAAGTTGGCATCACTGCACTCTACCAGTTTTATTTGGAAAGTGCTGTAGAACCATGTTGAAATATACTTGATTTCGGCAGGAATATAATAAAACTCGAATTGTGCTTCCAAGACAAACAGCGTGTATTCGGAGAATGGATGACACACACGAAAAATAATGTACCCTCAAATACAAAAGTTAACCTACCCTAAAACCACATACATTACACCCTCTTACTTAACTAAGACTATGACTCTATAACAATAAGGTACTTAATAAAAACTTACTAGGTTATACCACTTATATAAACTTAGTATAACACTGGATTACCATAACGTTCTATAGGGAAACGTAGACGACAGGCTCGGGCAGGTACAGGCTGAGAACTTAAACGTGGTAAATTAGAAGTCGTGGGGCACGCCAATATTTCCCTTGGTGAGCGATGTCTGAGCTGATCTATGTGCCTTTTACACCATGAACCGTCTTCCTTAACCACTCTAAAATTTCTCTTCCCTAACACTTCATCCACTTTTCCTCTCACCCACTTATCCTTCGCACCATACTCTCTTAACCACACTGTCTCCCCCTTAACTATTTCTCTTATACTATCGTCTGAATCCTTGACCTGAAGTTGCCTATCTTCCCCTCCCCGTTTATCCTGTCTTTCTATTCGTAATAGATCCAAACGCGACCGCAAATTCCTTCCCTGTAACAACTTGGCCGGTGTGACTCCCGTGGTACAATGAACAGTATTTCTATACGCTAATAAATACGCCTGTAACGCCGTATCTAAGTCGTACTTGTCTCTTACCGCCTTCTTGATGGCTCTTTTGCACAACTTAACCGCCCCTTCCGCGGCCCCGTTTGAGGCTGGATGGTAGGGTGGCGTAAACGTATGAGTCACACCATTTAGTTCCATGAATTTTTTAAACTCTACACTAGTAAAGGGTGGTCCGTTGTCTGACACAACTTCTCTTGGCAGGCCAAACCTAGCAAAAAGTTCTCTTAAAACCTTAAGTACTGCTGAAGCCGTTGTACTAGTCATATGAAACGCCTCAATCCATTTAGACGTCGCATCAATCAAAACAAAAAATGTTTTTCCTACAAATGGTCCTAAAAAGTCAATATGTAACCGACTCCACGGCTCGCTCGAGTAGGCCCATGGTTTCGGCGGCGCCCGCGGTGGTGCCGGTGCCTCTATGGCACATGTCTGGCACGCCTTACAAACTTGCTCTATGTCATTATCTATGCCGGGCCACCATACGTAACTCCGAGCTATTGCCTTCATTTTCACAATTCCCATATGTCCTACATGTAGTTCTTGAAGTATTTGGCTTTTAAAAGTATTTGGTATAATTATTCTATATCCCCATAAAATACAGTCCTCATCCAAATAAAGTTCATTTCTCCTAACAAAAAATGGTTGCAAATCCGGCTCTGGGCATTTTGATGGCCACCCTGACTGTATATACTTAACCACTTTCCCCAAAAGATCATCTTTTTTAATTTCTTGTGAAACCTGAACTTGGGTAACGGGTAAAAAATTGTTCACAAAATTCATGTAAGTAACTTCTAACTTATTCTTCTTATTTTTACCCCCCTCTTCTAAAGGAAGACGAGAGAGAGCATCGGCCCCATTCTTGTCTGTAGTTACATGCTTAATCTCATAATCATAGCCTGAAAGTATTACAGCCCATCTCTGCATCCTACATGCTGCCATTGTTGGTATCCCTGTTTTAGGGCCAAATATTGATACTAAAGGTTTGTGATCCGTTTTTAATACAAACTTACGCCCATATAAATATTGATGGAACTTCTTAACCCCGTAAATGATGGCCAAGGCCTCTCTGTCTATCTGAGAATATCCTCGTTCCGCTGTGTTTAAAACCCGTGAAGCATACGCTATAGGTCTCTCTAAACCATCCTCCATGACATGAGATATAACCGCGCCTACTCCTACCCCACTCGCATCCGTTGTTAAGATAAGTGGCAGTTCAGTACTGTAATGAGCTAAAACTTCACTTGAAGAAAGTAAATCCTTAATTTCCTGAAAAGTGCTCTCACATTCTTCAGACCAGACAAATGTAACACCTTTCCTAAGCAGCTTATACAATGGATATAAAATTGTACTAATATTCTTTATAAATTTACCATAGTACATTACCATTCCGAGAAAAGCTCTGACTTCTGTGACATTAGAAGGTGACCTTACTTCCTTAATTGCTGCTAATTTACTTGGATTAGTGTGAATGCCTTTCTTGTCAATAACATATCCTAAATATGTTACCGAGTCTGCAAAAAATGAACATTTTCCTGTTTTTATTTTTAATCCATAATTTTGCAGTCGTTGTAAAACTTTATGCAAAGTCTCCAAATGCTCTTGATCATTTCTACCACTTATAATAACATCATCTAAAAATATGCCTACTCTAGGGATGTCTGCGAACATTTGTTCCAGCTTGCGTTGAAAAATACCCGGACTGGATGACAAACCGTAAATTAAACGTTCATATTTAAATAGTCCCCGATGTGTATTTATCACTGTATATTTTTGAGAATCTTTATCCAGCACAAACTGAGCATATGCTTGTGATAAATCCAGCTTAGAAAATTTTTCCCCTCCACCTAATTTAGCCAGCAAGTCTTCTACTTTAGGCAAAGGAAAACGGTCCACTTCGAGGCTCTTATTTAGTGTTAATTTGAAATCACCACATACCCGAATGGTGCCATCACTCTTTACCACGGGAACTATCGGCGTGGCCCAGTCCGAAGAGTCGACCGGTGTGATGACTCCGTCGGCCACCAGCTGGTCCAGCGCGCGCTCCACCGGCTCACGCAACGCATACGCCAACGGCCGTGCGCGCATGTACACGGGCCGCGTTCCCGGCCTCACATGTAAACTCACTTCTCCGCCTGTATACCGCCCGAGCCCCTCCGAAAACACTTCACTGTATCTGGAACTGAGAGATTCCACAGTAAATGGTAAAGTACACTTAACATCGTTACAACTAACCTCCGTCAATGTTATTCCAAATTCATGTAGCCACTGTCTTCCCAATAAAGGCTTCCTACCATTATCAATGACATAAATATCCAATGGTTTACATAACCTATCTTTATATACAACTTTAGGTGTTATTTTGCCTACCGGTCTCACCGTTTCCCCGGTATAATAACTCATCACAAGGTTATGTTTTTGTAAAGGCAAATCGGCAAACAATCTTTTGTATAATTCGTAACTAATACAAGAAATAAGACAACCTGTATCTGCTTCCATCGTAATAGAGTGTCCTTCAATTTGAACCGTTAGCATAATAGGCCCACAATTACTATCTAAACCTTGAAAATTGTATAAATCTAAAATTACCTCGTCACTGCTATAGTCCGTGTCCGTTTCCATTACTAATTCGCGTACCTCGCTGTTGTAGGCCAACACATTTTGTGCACTACTTTTTTGCCTAGGACACATTTTCTTCAAATGTCCTGGTTGATTACAGACTCGACACACATAGTTCCTAAACTTACAAAATCTTTCGCTATGATTCTGTCCACACACTGCACATTGTTGATCAGCTGTTTTCGATGACCCCGCTTTGACACTGACGTACGGCGACCGTGGCGCGCGCGTTCTGAAAGTGAAACCTGCGCTCTGAGCTTGAGATTGAGAACGATCCGGCGTTCCCGCCCCTGCTGGCTCCGTGCTCCCAACGCTCTGCCTCCGTGACGATCCTGCCGTCGCCTGACGATTTTGATGACGCGTTCCCACTTTATTGCATGCCGTCACCTCTGATACGTTGTTCTTGCCTGGCTGCCCTTCTCGTCCTTCGACCAACGCTGCATTAACTTCTGCCGCCTCGATTGCCACCGCCAGTCTGAGCGCCTTATCGAATGGCAGATCTTCCTCCGAAAACAACCGTTGTCTAATAATTTCATTAGTCAACCCGCACACTAGCTGGTCTCTCAGGCTTTCTTGTAAATTTTCACCAAAACCACAATGTTTAGACAGCCGCCTCAGCTCCGCTACGTACTCCGCAATTGATTCCCCCGCTGCTTGCTTCCTTTGCCGGAACGTGTACCTCTCAGCTAAAACACTCGGTCTGGGTTGAAGATGATTCCTCATGATTCGTACGAGTTCATTGAACCTTTTACCGGCTGGTTTGTCTGGGGTACACAAAGTCACCAACAGTTCATAAGCTGCGCCTCCCATTACCGTGATAAGAGTCGGTACTTTGAGTTCTTCCTTCACATTGTTCACCACGAAGTATTGTTCTAACCTCTCTGCGTACAAAGTCCAATTATCGGAATCCAATTGAAATGCACCAATCTTTCCCACCGACATGTTGTATGTAGACCTCCCGTCCTCGTACACACGTAGATCCAAATCGTCGCCAGTGAAATATACTTGATTTCGGCAGGAATATAATAAAACTCGAATTGTGCTTCCAAGACAAACAGCGTGTATTCGGAGAATGGATGACACACACGAAAAATAATGTACCCTCAAATACAAAAGTTAACCTACCCTAAAACCACATACATTACACATGTCACTCTGACTAAAGCATTCTATCGACAAGAAACTCTGTGCCTCGATCGCCAGTATGCACGAGTTTACTATTCTATCCCAAATAAATAAAATTGTTCTGTGTCTGAGGTTATTGAATATTTTAATAAAATTTTCCTCTTCTACAGAGTTCTACAGAGTTTTACAGATAAATTCGGTTACGACGGTACGTGGGCTAGGTGTTCCACAATACATTAGCTAATGTTTTATCTGGTGTTTATGGGAATTCGATCATTTTCTATTTACGTATTTAATGTACAGTCAGCGTCATCAATCGGTATCCCCCTATTGATTTTAACAAGGACCCTTTTCATTTCAACTTTGGATTTCAGTCGGATTTGCTAGTATAGGAACTCGAGCGAAATTAGATATCCATAAGTATACTAGCAAATCCGACTGAAATCCAAAGTTGAAATGAAAAGGGTCCTTGTTAAAATCGATAGGGGGATACCGATTGATGACGCTGACTGTACCAACAGTGTAACATTTTTGTTGTGTATCAGTGAATTTTTTGTTTTTGAAAAATAATTTTGCTAAGCGGCTACCTCACTAAAGAATGTCGAACGCGCTTTTGGAATACAGTCGTGAACCCATTTATTTCGTTCTGTCACTGAATATTATATCTTACCATTAACAAATTAAAGCTTATTTTCTAGCATTCTAGTTAATTAGTCACCAACAGAATTACCAATGTATTCATAAGGCCATAATCCATTAACAACTTAATGCAATTCGAATCCATAACGCAGTATGTGCCGCAAATTAGATTACAGTTACATTTCGCTTTGGTTTCAAAAGGAAATTACTATTTGTTTTATTTACTACTAGCTGCTGCCCGAGGCTTCACTCACGTGGTACCCAGATAAAAAGTACCCTATGTTACTCTCCAGCCCTCCAACTATCTTCACACAAAAAATCACGTCAATCTGTTGCTCTGTTTTGACGTGAAAGCAGAACAAATAAACAAACAAATATACACACTTTTACATTTATAATATGGGTACGGATTAATATGCTTCGGATGTATAGAGTTTACTTAGTTAGTATTTTATTTAGGTATATTTATTTTGGTCAGTTTTTCAGGCTTAAAAAAATTAAACAACTAATACTTTTTTTTTTCTTATACATAGAAAATATCCAGACCCAAGACTAATATTTACAGATCATACAAACATATTTGTCCCGTGGTGGAGATCAAACCCGCAACCTCCTGCGTCTCAGGCGGGCCTTCACCCACTGCGCCACAGAGGTCGTCGAATTTGTTAGTTTTTTTTTTTTTGTTTTTGTTCTCAAAATTTTATAAATTAGATAAACTTTGTTTGGATGACGACGTGCCTAAGTAAAGGGACTCTAGCTAGAGCAAGATTAATTAGTATAATTCGTTATAAGCTACCTAATGCTAGCCTTTACACAAGAAAATGTATTATTTTTAGCTAGTTTACGAAATTAATTAACAAAAACTAAACTACTACATATTTATATAGAACTTTAATTTTATTTTTATAGTGTAATCCACACTTATGATTCATTTTAGAGATATCAATCAAAAAAAAAACAATAGAGAAATTCAATACAGAATTACGAGTATTTGCAAAAGATAAAGAGCTGTTTAGAGATTTTCTTACAAGCACCACTCTCGCTTGGCCATTTACGTAAGATCTTGATTAAAGTTGTGTTTGCGAAAGTTTAAAAAAGCTTCTTGGATCAGAAGAGGCGCTTCAATCAGCTGCGCAAACTTACACGAGTCTGGGAGATAGCAGGAACGTTAAGGTGCGTCCAGATATCGCGTACCCTGGGTACGCGTAGTCAGTACACGCGTGTCCAGAACGCCTAGTCCATAGCTGTAGCTACGCTACGCTAAGCAACTGTATGAAGCTGCGTACAGATATCGCGTACCCTGGGTACGCGTAGTCAGGTTACGCGTGTCCAGAACGCCTAGTCCATAGCTGTAGCTACGCTACGCTAAGCAACTGTATAAAGCTGCGTACAGATATCGCGTACCCTGGGTACGCGTAGTCAGGTTACGCGTGTCCAGAACGCCAAGTCCATAGCTGTAGCTACGCGTACACTGTACGCTTAGCTACAGCTATGGACCACAGCCAAGTCTGTACCTGTAGCTACGCGTACAGTGTACGCGTAGCTACAGCTATGGACTACAGCCAAGTCTGTACCTGTAGCTACGCGTACAGTGTACGCGTAGCTACAGCTATGGACTACAGCCAAGTCTGTACCTGTAGCTACGCGTACAGTGTACGCGTAGCTACAGCTATGGACTACAGCCAAGTCTGTACCTGTAGCTACGCGTACAGTGTACGCGTAGCTACAGCTATGGACTACAGCCAAGTCTGTACCTGTAGCTACGCGTACAGTGTACGCGTAGCTACAGCTATGGACTACAGCCAAGTCTGTACCTGTAGCTACGCGTACAGTGTACGCGTAGCTACAGCTACAGACTTGGCGTTCTGGACACGCGTAACCTGACTACGCGTACCCAGGGTACGCGATATCTGTACGCAGCTTTATACAGTTGCTTAGTGATGTAAAACAAGTTTCTAAAGTATGTATGTATGTTCGTATGAACTAGTAGTTATAATACAGTAGTTTGGTATATTAAATATCTGTGTAGGCCGAGAGGAGTAGTACCACGACTTTCGATCCAAAGGTCGTTGGTTCGAACCCTGGGCCTCTAGGCAAGTGGCATCAATCGATTCTATTTCTACAATTCGCTTCGCTTTGCTTACTATCGCCGATGTTTCTTTGGTGGATAAATAAAACGAAGACCACGTGACCTTTACGGTTAGAGAAATTTATTGACTCATAAAAGAACAGAGTTCATTTATAATAAGCTTAAAAACTAGGTTTACAACTAATAGTTAATTAAGTATGTTTCATTCCAGAGATCTGGCAGATACTTTCGTTCGACCAATGAAACGTCACGTTCGAGTGTTAGCGAATTATTTAAATCGAATCGCTTTATAGCGAATGCCGGTTGGCTAGGCCCTCTGGTCGTGAATGAAAAAATTAAAAAAATGCAGTTTGATTATTTCTTTAAGCGGTTAGGAAAATCATAAATTTTATAGAATAGTCATCTCCACAAGTATTGACCGAGTCGGCGTCGAGCCATTGTCGAAACTATACCTACAGAAGAAGTCATACTAAGCAAAATATAAATAGGCTTATAAATGTGGCCAATGCACCTACCTAAACATTAATACTCACCAAGATACAAATACAAATAATAGCGCTGCCCGTATTTTTTGTACGTATTTTTTAAAAGCTTCCATCCCATTTTGTAATCTACTTATGCAAATAAAAACTACTAAGTTAGCCTAACTTTTTTAAGTTGTCCAGTGAAAGACGGTCACCATTTTCTTGAAAATAAAAACAAGTATCTTATCCAGAGCCTTTACAATCTGCAGTTAGGAGATTTCCGGAGTAAACGGATAAATCCAAGGTAAACTCGCTTTTACGATTCTTTGAAGATGTTTAGGAGGTAGCCAGAGGCACGACCAATATATATAGTCAATATCAGAGTTAAGTTACCAGTTTTCGCCCGCGGCTTCGTTTGAAACAAAATTTTGAATAGCTTATTCTCAGGCCACGATCAACATCTATTTCAAGTTTTACCCAAATTCGTTAAGGCGTGTTTTCATGTGTGTAACTTTTAATCTGAGTAATGTAAAAAAAACTTTCATATATCTGATACCTACTTATTAGGATAACATTATCATCAGATAGTGTGGCTAAAAAGGCCGTTATAGCAGATTCTCATTATGATTCATAGTGAGATTCTCGTATTAGAAATCACAAAACTCACAATTCTTATTTCAATTCCTATAGTGATTCGTATCGGCAATTCATCTTTTTGACAATTTTGTGGAGAATCGTAAAAAGGCCGTACTGTTGATTGAACTGTCAAAACTGTCAAAAATATGAATTGACGATACGAATCACTCACTAAGAATTGTAATAGGAATTGTAAATTTTGTGATTTCTAATACGAGAATCTCTCTATGAATCATTTGTGACTATGACGGCCTTATTAGCGCCCCAATACGAGTATCTTTGAATAAATTCACGACTCATCGACTAAGTATTCGATATTTCCACGAAAATAATAAAAATGTGTGAGACACGATCGCGTAAGTACCAAGTCCCTCCCTCTTTTCTAAATGAATCGAAACATTTTCAATACCTTAATCGACGATATTTTTAGGTGAGGAATTCCCTTGAGTTATTAGGACAGAAAATAATATTACTTGGTGTAACAAGAAAGTGCTATTTAAATTATTATGTAAGTACTGTAAAAGAAATGTGCTCTTGTACGAACACTTTAACATACTGCAAGAAAAAATAAAAATATCTTCCACGTTAAGTAAACTCCCTAAATTAGTCAATCTAAGTAAGTAAAGCGGAGTTTTTAGGCCGCCTAAAGGCCTCCGTCATAGCTTAACGACTTAAAAGCCGGGGCCGATAATTAAACTTAAAAAATTTAAAACTTAAAAATTTTGACTGAATGTTTGTGCTTTTGTGAGCGTCTTTCTTATCTATGACATTTATGAATTTCTGTTAGTTGTGTTATTTGAATTGTGTTATATTTCCCGACTACAGCGAAGCAAAAAGGAGGGTTATGAGTTTGACCGGTATGTATTTTTATTAATAGGTTTTGACATTATCTCTCTCTATACATTAAAATAATCTCTTTAATTAGTGTAATTGGTTTTGTGCCGTGTTAATTAAAGTTTATAAATAAATAAACGTGCCCTCCGAAGCACGAAAGCGCTCAGCTCGTAAATGCCCTTACGGTCCCCATCCAAATAGTGACCGTGCACAACGCTGCTTAACTTCAACGATCAATCAAATTGACTGGCCTCTTAGCTCAGTTGGTAGTAGCTCTGCCTTCTGCGCTGTGGGTCGTGGGTTCGATTCCCACTCAGGACAAACATTTCTGTGATGAACATGGATGTTTCTTCTGTGTCTGGGTGTTATAAAGTATTCTATGTATGTATTTACAAAAAAAGTATATAAGTATTCTATCAGTTATCTGGTTCCCATAGTACAAGCTTTGCTTAGTTTGGGGCTAGATGGCGCTGTGAGAAATGTCCACCATTATTTAAAAAAAAAGTGCCCTCCGAAGCACGAAAGCGCTTCGCTCGTAGTCCCCATCCAAAGTGTGACCTCACACAACGTTGCTTAACTTCAACGATCAATCAAGGCCGTTTAAGCAAGCTACGCCACGAGCGCTTCAATAAGGCAGTATGTAACTCCCTCAGCGCCATGTAATTCCTAAATTGGTCTACTACAGCCAGTTGTAACTAACTTCCCGGTAACTTGTAGTCCAATATTACCAAACTTCTATAGTGTGGAACTGTGGGTATAGCAGAGAGAATGCAGAAGACAAAGTTTGGGAAAGTTCATAGTTGCTTGGCTTTAGAATTTAAAATAGATCATTGAAATTAAACTAGGCTCAAATTCGTTTGTTGTCCTGATTCTTTATGGTATTGGAAAAAAACTGGAGTATTCACAAAATTCGAAAGATTGGAATAATAACACAACCACAAGTGCTTATGGACTAAAATCTCAAGGGTTTAATTTTTTCTGTCTGAAAACTTCACTTTTTTAAACTTTCGCAATCACAACACATGCTTTATTTTTTTAAATAACGCGGTAAAATACAGTGCAAAATGTTTCAAAGTATACCCCTTTAGATTATCTTCAAAGGATTTTGAATGTTTAAAGATTATGATATAGTGTATAGTAACGCCTGAAAGATACCGTGTACCTATATCATCATTCAGTTTTTATTTTCACTTTATAAAGAAGTAACAATTTTATTTTTGACTAGCCTGTGTCCTACTGGTTCGTGTGTACTGCGTGACATATCTCACGGGTGTCGTGTCAAGCACATTCGCACCTAACTTCAGCCGGATTCAGGGGCGCAGGCTCTCCAACCGGACCGACTGGATCGGAATCAGGGACCGATAGATTCGATTCAATAGAAAAACAACAAAAACAAAATGATTATTCGTAGTCCAGTCAAAATAGTGTAACCCTGGTTATTCTACTCGTATCGTATGACGCTGTCAAATTGACTTTGACATTAAAATTACAATACATAATAGACAAATGTCGATGTTTCCGTAAAATTAATTCTCACACTTATTCAGGTCAATTTCGGAGATGGCAACTCCCCTGGATTTGTTTCGATTAGTGTTTTTATTGTTTCAGAAGTATTAGTGCGACTCCCTTCTTTTTCAAATTTTGTTCAGGCTCTTGCTTTAATTATCTACAACTTTATCACTCTTAGTAATTTAAATTCATTGGTTAGAATAGTCATTTTATCAGCGTCCGTCAATGGGAAAATTGCAGACCATTGACGGCAACACTTTGGAAATGTCATTGGCGTATGGCCACGTATTAGGTGCCTTTCAATCCTGGTCTTCGTTCGAGAACCTAGTCGGTGTCGTTTAATTTAAAGTGATTGTGCTTCAGCTGGTATGTATGCCAGCAGCCTGTCTTTAGGACAATGGTTTCTTCATCAGCGCGGCGCCCTTCATGGAATCCCGTCTGATTTTAGGGTCCGTGAGCGAGCGTCCGGGGCTTTGACAACGTGGCCGCGTGGTGAGACCATTGGTTAGGCCCTCACATCTGCCCTAGTACACCCGCGCGGATCACCGAGTCATCGCTAAGCTCGGATCGAGCGCCCCGGCGCGGTAAATATTTGCTTGCTAACCTACTTGGGCGCGCCACGTGCGCATGTCGTGCTAGGCTTTGTTCTAAAACAGTCTTCTTTCAACAGCATGGTGCTTCGCTGGGCTCAGCTGGAGCTTTGCCGCGCTTGACGCAGTCGTCGTCCCTTCCGACGATCGAAAATTATTAAATTTCATAACAACGGAACCCCTCTTGGGGTAAGTTTCTTTATATCTCTGGTTTAGGTTATTTAATTCTGTTGGATAGAAGCTATAGAGCCTTCTCCCTATCCACAGGTTCCAAGTTTTACTCTAATCTTCATCGAGTCCCTGGATACCGGAGCCAGGTCACGGAGTGCTGGCGGCGCCCCCTTCTTCTGTGGTGCTCCCCTCCGTGCCTGAGTGACCGGTATCACAGCCAGAGAGGCTCTCTCTCTCGGCTGTGCTTTAACTATTCTGTGCCGTCAACACTAACTTACACACTTTTTCAAGAACGCTGCAATATCCCGGTTTAGTTTTAATATATAAGAGTACTGGTTACTAAGAACAAATTGACGTGTAGGCCTGTCTCCACACCCTGTTAACTTGTCTGTGCTCTACCGTTCATTGTAAACAACTTGTTCATAACTTTTAAAAGGCGCCCAACTACTTGTATCCTCTAGCTGATAATAAACACTTTGTATTTAAACTTCTAAAACTTGTTTTTTTAAATGGCACTTCCTACCCATTAGCCAGGCCACGTAATAAAATCTAAGCCGTTACAGTGGCTGCCCATCTGGTTTGTCAATACTTAGTGACCAGTACATCACATCTTTACTAACAAACAAGCAATTTTTGTGTCATAGTATAAGGTGTGTAAGTAATTAATTTGGTAGACTTACTTTCAACTTTTTAGACCTTTGAACTTGTAATTTTTGTGACTAAGTATTACACTTAGTATCTGTAACACTGCTTAGATCCTGTATGTTTTCATGTAATAATAACTGAAATACTGAATGTGAATTCTTAGTAACCACTACAATTCTAAACTGCTAAACTTTAACTGCTCTAAAACACTTAGTACTTTTTTAACCAAAACATCAAATTAGCTCGGTAAAACTTTAATAATTTCCTACACAATTTAGAAATATAACTACCACATGCACATACATTGTTTACAGGTTATTCAGTGGTGTGTAAAGCTTTGAGTTTTTTCAATATTGCCTTGTAGGTTGTTGTTTTGTTTTTTTTTCCTTAGGTAAACTGCACAAATATAGATTCTCTTGTTTTCTGTGAGCGCTGCTTGTATGGCTCTAAACCAGCTTGAATGGCTCTAAACCATCAAGTTCTAAAAGCATCTTCTCTATGAAACGGGTTTAGATTTTGCTAGCATTGTTTTAGGAGTCTTTTTAAACCTAGTTAATGTTTCAGTGATTTTCATTGGAGAGTGATTCTTAAAAATATTTTTTTTAAGAAACTATTCTGTCGACTTAAAATTTGTTGGGATAGGGTCTAGTTTAGTGATTCTTTTTCTATGAAAGCGAACTGAAAGAACTTTTATAGGATAACCTAGTTTTGTTGTTTAGAGGTTATATTCATTTTCTGAACTTGTTAATTTTAGCTAAAACTTATAAAACTTTTATCTAGGGATTTTCTGCTATTAGTACCTATAGTAGTGGCTAGGTGGGTATTGTTGTTGTCTTGGTGGACATAATTATAGTAGTTTTGCAAATAAATAGGTAAACATTTCAAAAATTACTTGTAATATTTGTTACATGAAAATAACTTACTGTACTTATTTCTAAATTATACTTACTAGTTCTTACAGATTTACAATCCAACTTTCATTTTATTAAATACCTACTAAGCTAACATGGCAAGTGAAATCAATTCCTACATGTTAAAAAAGGAGGAACTGGAGTATGAAGTATTGATCAGAGGGGGTAAACCAGCTTCAAATGTAAAGGATCTCAGATCACAAGTTGCTCGACTGATCAAAGACTCAAACCCAACTTCACTTCCACCGGACTTTGACTATACAGGGGAGCTCTCTATATTGAAGTCTAAAACTGATTCACTTTGTAACAAGTTGGCTATTCAATCTGAGTGTGCAAAGAAGTCACAGTTGCTGAGGTTATGTTCACTTGCTTGCCATTTGCAAAACCGTGCATTCAGATTGCCTATAGATGTAGTGGATTGTGATTTGTTAGAAAAAATTAAAGCAGACCTGGCTTCTGCTATGTCTAAATTAGAGAACAAATCTACAGATTCAGATAGTGATTCTGATTCTGCTAGTGAGGAATCAGAGGTGGAATCTTCCTCAAAACATTGCTATCACAAGATTACTTATGTCCATCCAACAGCAGTACACTCCCTCAACTTGAAATTCAACGGCCAAACTTGTGTTTTGTCATTCTTGGGTCGACTAGATGAGTTGGTTCGTTCTCGTTCACTCAAATACAGTAAGGTATTCCGCTCAGCATCAGAGTTGTTCACAGACTCTGCCTTATTGTGGTACAGAGGTATTAGTAGCTCAGTAGACTCTTGGGAAGATCTCAAACAAGAACTTTTGGATGAGTTCTTGCCAAATGACTTTGACTACAGGCTGATGGAAGAACTCAAGGCGCGCACTCAGGGTGTAGGAGAATCTTTTAGCGCGTATTACTCGGTCATGCTGAACTTCTTTGTAAGACTTCGTACTCCTATAAGCGATGAAGAAAAGTTGCGCATCCTTAGGCGAAACATCAGACCTAGTCTTTCGGAAAGATTGGCATTGATTCCCATTGTTTCGTTGTCAGACTTCAAAGTCAAGTGTAAGGAGCTAGAAAGACAGAAGCTAAATTCACAATACTTTTCAGAACCTCCGAAACCAAATAAACAGACTCTTGCCGTTGATTTAGCTTACAAAGGGAGCGCCCAGCCTGTAGTGGCATCTGTGTCATCGTTTCCACATCCTTCGGAAACGAATTTATATTGTCCCCGCTGCAGAGTAACGGGACATAGACTTTTTAATTGTAAGGCTGAGCGAGTTTTAGTTTGTTTTCGTTGTGGTGAAAAAGGATTCACCGTAAATAATTGCCCGAAGTGTACAAAAGGTAAACAACATTTTAAAGTGACAACCAACTCTTGTCAATGTCAATGCAATTGTAAATCGTCCAGAAACGATCTACAACCTGAAAATTCTAAATCGACTCAATCAAAAAACTTGTAGGACAGGATCGATGCAATAATTCGAAATATTTCGACGAAAACGATTGGAACAGCTGGCTTAGAACAGTTAACCTTTTTTTTAAAACTTGTAACGTAGCTTCGATCCGCGATGAGAACTTTGATCGCCCTTATCTAGGAGTTAGTATTTATGGCCAAACGATTGTTGGCTTACTGGATTCTGGTTCCAGTATCTCAATATTGGGGGGGAATTCTTGTGAAACGTTTTTGAATATGGGAGCTACACTCTCTCCATGTAAAGGTACATGGACTATTCGCTCCGTCAACGGAGTAGGTTCGAGCGTTACCGGTCTTCTGGAACTTCCTGTGCGCTTCTGTGGCACAGAAAATATAATAAACTTTTACGTCGTACCTGACGTGAAACCTCCGGTCATTTTTGGCTGGGATTTCTGGCGGGCCTTTAATTTAGTCCCGAATATACTTGATTCTTTGCCGTGGTCACGTCGTGACACGGACTCTATGGTTGTGGCTGAGCTTAGTCGTTTGCATCCAAAGGACACTTTAACTCCAGAGCAGCAGCAACTGGCTGATCAAATGATTAGTAAATTTGACGATATAGCCTTCGAGACAGTGGGGTTGGGTAAAACAGACCTAATAACTCACACTATCGATACGGGTGACACCAAGCCGATTAAACAGAGATACTACCCGATGTCTCCGGTCCGATTGAAGGAGCTCCATCGTGAGCTTGATAGAATGCTGGAACTCGGCGTGGTGGAACCCAGTCGTAGTGCCTGGAATAACCCAACTCTAATGACTCCGAAAGCATCTGGAGAGTTGAGATTCTGTTTGGACAGCAGGAAACTTAATGCGGTGTCCAAGCACGACGCATACCCCCTCCCTTATATATCTCAAATTCTCGATAGGTTGAGAGACGCCAAATACTTGTCTTCCATCGATCTTAGTTCTGCATTTTGGCAAATAAGTCTGGATCCAGCGTCGAGAGAAAAGACGGCCTTCACGATTCCTGGGCGTGGTTTATTCCATTTCAATCGTATGTGCTTCGGATTGACTGGCGCGCCAGGAACTCAACAGAGATTGATGGACTTGCTTTTCGGTCCGGATGGTTTTGATAACCACGTCTTCGTATACTTAGATGACATAGTGATTTGTCATAACACTTTTGAAGGTCACCTATCTTTACTTGAGAAGGTATACAACCGCCTGAAGCAGGCTGGACTTACAGTAAAGGCCAGCAAATGTCAGTTTTTCAGGCGGGAACTAAAATATTTAGGATATGTCGTTGACGAAAAGGGTTTACATACCGATCCGTCAAAGGTGCAGTCCATCGTTGATTTTCCAACACCTTCTTCTCGGAAGGAAGTCAAAATGTTCCTGGGAACCGCTTCGTACTACAGGCGTTTCATTAAAAACTTCAGCCTAATAGCTGCCCCCTTGAACAGATTGACCAGCTCCGCGAAGAAGGCACCAGCATTTGCTTGGTCTGACGAGGCTGAGGACTCTTTTAATCAACTTAAACAAGCATTGGTTTCTGCACCTATACTGGCTTGTCCAGATTTTTCTAAGCCTTTCTCACTACATTGTGACGCTTCAGCTTATGGTATCGCTGGAATGCTCGCCCAAGAAGTCGATGGCAAAGAACATCCTATCGCATATGCTAGCAAATCATTGACGAAGTGTGAAATGAACTACTCAGCCACGGAGCGAGAAGCACTGGCGGTTGTGTTTGCGGTGGAACATTTCAGACCATATCTGGAAGGTGGTCAGTGTTTTAAGATAATTACTGATCACGCCAGCTTGAAATGGTTCCTAAATTTGTCAAACCCAACCGGCAGGCTAGCTCGTTGGGGATGTAGATTATCACCTTATAACTTCGTCATTGAACATCGTGCAGGGAAGGAGAATGTGGTACCAGATGCTCTTTCTAGGTTTGTACCGTGCGTTGCCGCCATTTCTACAGCGGATACTTTTGTACCTACTGGAGACGCATGGTATGACGGTGTTTTTACTAAATGCTTAAATAAACCTTTGTCTTGTAGGAACTTCACAGTTAGGGATAATAAGCTCTTCCGTTACACTAAGACGACTAATGAATTGAACAAGGAGTTTCAATGGAAGGAAGTAGTAGAACAATCCAGAAGGGAAAGTATTCTTAAAGAATTTCACTGCATTCCTACTTCTGCCCATTTAGGCATCCAGAAAACGTTCAGAAAAATAGCCTTAGTTTACTACTGGCCCTCTTTGTTTAAAGATGTAGCGAGCTTTGTTCGTCGCTGTGAAGTTTGTCTATCCTATAAAATTCCTGCTCAAACTACCCAAGGCTTAATGGGTAGCCCTAAACATTGTTATAGGCCATTCCAGACCCTTAGCATGGATTTGGTTGGACCTTTTCCGGTTTCTAGAAACCGATTTGTCCACTTACTGGTGGTTATGTGTTGCTTCACTAAGTATGTGATGCTCTTCCCTCTTCGTCGTGCTACAGCAAGTAACATAGTCAAGCATCTGGAGAATGATGTGTTTATGAAGCATGGTATTCCTCAAACAGTGATTTCTGACAACGGAACGCAGTTCACTGGAAATGAGTTACAAGCTTTGTTTCATAAATATAGCATCCCCCAAGTGCACTTGAGTCCAAGATATTGTCCCCAAGTAAATCCAGTAGAGAGACAAAATCGGACGATTGTTACTGCAATTTCCTCTCTTGTCAAGGAAGATCACCGCGAGTGGGACGTACACCTGTCGCATATTGAATTTGCCATCAACACGTCAGTGAGTGATGCTACTGGTTTCTCACCTTTTCTGCTGGTCCACGGTCGTGAAGCGATAGTTTCGGGGTCGCTGTACGACTTGGCTCCAGTAGACTTAACAGACCTCTCGTTTCCGCGCCGTGACAATTATGTAAGTCATCTCGGTGCCTTAACGGGAATTTTCCGCAAGGTCCGTGAGGAACTAGTTAAGGCGCATTCCAAAAACACTCACTATTACAATCTGAGACGAAGGCATGCCGAACTAAGTGTAGGTCAAACTGTATGGAAGCGTACATTTCCTCTCAGTGATAAGGGTAGGTTTTTCACGGCGAAACTAGCGCCGAAGTTTGTGAAGTGCACAATAATAGCTAAACGTTCTCCTCTAGTTTATGAACTCGTGGACGAGGATGGAAGAAACGCGGGTGTCTGGCATATAAAGGATCTAAAAAAAGTTTAGGTCAATACTACCTAGTTGTTCTAAGCCAGACTGTTCAATCGTTGCTTTAGTATATTTTCGTTGACTTCTCTTGTTACTTAACTTAGACATTCTTATTGCTTGCCCAGTATCTATCAGTACTCTAAATACTGCTCTGGGCTGGCATACTTAAAGCTTTATTCTACCATAAAGTTTACTCGGACTGTTTGATAGGTGGGGAATGCTGGACTGTGTTCTGGTGTTCCAATAACGCCCGGACCGTAGATTAGGCTGCGTTAGATCTGTCCTGGCTAGATGTGACTACTTTGTATGTTGGATTGCTGGTGTTATGGTATTTTCTTGTAGGTGGCATAGGCCCGCTCTGTTATTGTGTCGCGTGGGACGATTCCTCTAATCGCCACCCCTCACTTTACGCCGGCCTATGCGGGGTCCGTTAGGTTAGTTGCATGTTAGGAATAGGTTGATAGGTTTTAAGGTATGATTTTGTTAGTGGCATAGGCTCGCTTGGTGTCGCGTGGTTCGATTTTGATAAATCGCCACCCTTCGCCCAGTCTATGCGTGGTCTGTTAGGTTAGTGCGTGGTAGTGAGTAGGTAGGGTTTAAGTAGGTTAGGTAGTCTAGGATTTTTTTTAGAGTAGGTAGGAGTTAGGGAGTAGGTATGTTGGGTTCTGTAGTTTTTTTTTTAAACTGGGATTTTTTCTTGTCGGTAATTTTTTCTTTACAAGGAGGTTCCCCATTACCTAATAATAGCGGGTCGTGACTATTCAATAAGCCAACACTGGGTATTTGGATGGAACCCTCACTTGATAAATAGTATGAAAGGTTTCACTAGAAGTTCCCCAATTGCTAATAGCGGGTCGTGACTATTAAAATAAGCCTACACTGGGTATTTTGGATGGAACTCTAGTGTGTGAGGTGCTATGAAAGGAATTGTGTTTGTGTAAGAATGAATGGAATTACCTAGGATCTTCTATCCTAGAGAACTAGTCCCGAAAACCAGTCCGTACCTAACTACTTGACATTAGGTTACTACGTAGGTAGGTTTTTGCATAAATAGATTGTAGTGGGCCAATAAGTTGGTAATTTTCCTTGGTTTTTTTTTTTTGGGTTGCATAGGTAGGAACTCTTAATTCTTGCTGCTGGGTCTTATTGTAAGATCGCTCTTTCTTTTTTGTTTAGTTTACGGCTGTGGGCAGCCGTGAATTTTCTGGCGAAAATTCTATCGTGCGTAGGGGTGTACTGTAACCCTGGTTATTCTACTCGTATCGTATGACGCTGTCAAATTGACTTTGACATTAAAATTACAATACATAATAGACAAATGTCGATGTTTCCGTAAAATTAATTCTCACACTTATTCAGGTCAATTTCGGAGATGGCAACTCCCCTGGATTTGTTTCGATTAGTGTTTTTATTGTTTCAGAAGTATTAGTGCGACTCCCTTCTTTTTCAAATTTTGTTCAGGCTCTTGCTTTAATTATCTACAACTTTATCACTCTTAGTAATTTAAATTCATTGGTTAGAATAGTCATTTTATCAGCGTCCGTCAATGGGAAAATTGCAGACCATTGACGGCAACACTTTGGAAATGTCATTGGCGTATGGCCACGTATTAGGTGCCTTTCAATCCTGGTCTTCGTTCGAGAACCTAGTCGGTGTCGTTTAATTTAAAGTGATTGTGCTTCAGCTGGTATGTATGCCAGCAGCCTGTCTTTAGGACAATGGTTTCTTCATCAGCGCGGCGCCCTTCATGGAATCCCGTCTGATTTTAGGGTCCGTGAGCGAGCGTCCGGGGCTTTGACAACGTGGCCGCGTGGTGAGACCATTGGTTAGGCCCTCACATCTGCCCTAGTACACCCGCGCGGATCACCGAGTCATCGCTAAGCTCGGATCGAGCGCCCCGGCGCGGTAAATATTTGCTTGCTAACCTACTTGGGCGCGCCACGTGCGCATGTCGTGCTAGGCTTTGTTCTAAAACAGTCTTCTTTCAACAGCATGGTGCTTCGCTGGGCTCAGCTGGAGCTTTGCCGCGCTTGACGCAGTCGTCGTCCCTTCCGACGATCGAAAATTATTAAATTTCATAACAACGGAACCCCTCTTGGGGTAAGTTTCTTTATATCTCTGGTTTAGGTTATTTAATTCTGTTGGATAGAAGCTATAGAGCCTTCTCCCTATCCACAGGTTCCAAGTTTTACTCTAATCTTCATCGAGTCCCTGGATACCGGAGCCAGGTCACGGAGTGCTGGCGGCGCCCCCTTCTTCTGTGGTGCTCCCCTCCGTGCCTGAGTGACCGGTATCACAGCCAGAGAGGCTCTCTCTCTCGGCTGTGCTTTAACTATTCTGTGCCGTCAACACTAACTTACACACTTTTTCAAGAACGCTGCAATATCCCGGTTTAGTTTTAATATATAAGAGTACTGGTTACTAAGAACAAATTGACGTGTAGGCCTGTCTCCACACCCTGTTAACTTGTCTGTGCTCTACCGTTCATTGTAAACAACTTGTTCATAACTTTTAAAAGGCGCCCAACTACTTGTATCCTCTAGCTGATAATAAACACTTTGTATTTAAACTTCTAAAACTTGTTTTTTTAAATGGCACTTCCTACCCATTAGCCAGGCCACGTAATAAAATCTAAGCCGTTACAATAGACATCCACCTATGCAAAAATTGGTAGAAGCTGAAAATTGGTAGGAACGTTAGGAACACCACTGTCAAAAAACTGTAAAAAGTCACCATCGATCCCATGTTTGCTAAACTTTTTATTCAGAGTGAGCGAGGAGTGAGTGAGTGAGGGAGTGAGTGAGTGAGTGAGTGAGCTGAGTGAGTGAGTTATTCAAGGTCAAAGTTTCAAAAATCGGTTTTTAGGATTTTTCAGCCAAACGATTAGTTTTATCGTGAAACCAGGTTAGATTGAAATGTAGATCATGCTTTACTTTATCAACCATACTAGTGAAGTCCCGCGGCTTCACCCGCGTGTATTACTATTTTTGTATCCCATGGGAACCATACATTTTTGAACCAAAATTTCATCAAAATTGGTTGAGTAGTTATGGAGATACGTGGTAACAAACATTCACACACACACACGGACTTTCGCCTTTATAATGTTAGTAGGATTAATCGTAAAATCATTACAATATAATTATCAGCCATACTAAGTTCAGCGTATCAGTCGTATCGTGTGGTCCGGTGTCATCCTGCCGGACTCCGGGAGGGCCCAATTGATTCCCACACACTAGCTTTGAATACGGGAAACTTACTTGCAACTTTCACAGCGGCTACTTATTATTCATGGGATAAAGTTATTATTAGCCCGAATTGCTGAATTATGTATTTGTTTTGTAGAAAAGACATGAGCAAGGGCTGGTTTTGTTTGTTTGCTGAAGAAAAATATTTTTTTAGTATAAAATGATGAAAAGAAAAGTTACTTTATAAATAAAGGAAAAACGCCTAGAGGGCGAAAAGAAGAATAATTTAATCAATTAAATGTTTTTAGCTTCGCTAGTCGAGTGAGATAGTGATCCAAAGATCGTTAGTTCGATCCCAGCCGTCTATCAAAGGATTTTTCGTTCCAGAAAATTTACATGCGCATTAACACAATCTCTAACCGGAGAAGACACATTAAAAACTGCGACGTTTTCAGGACGCCTAAGGCCTTCGTCAGCTTATCCTTAGAAATACTAATTCCAAAGTGCCTATGAATTAAAAAATATCTTGATAAACATAGATTTCATAAAAATACGAAAATTCGGCTCATTCGAGACTTTAATAAATGTTTTAACCATTCCCGCAAACTTGTATTCAATGCGGCCATGCGGGCGAGCACCTATTCACCGACCTCCATAAGTTATTCATTTCAAATGAGTTCCAGAAATGTTTGCGACCACTTCTGATTTCATACATTTCATAAGTTCTACAGTGGACTACATTTTGAATGGAATTTTAAAACTTGATTTTGTGAGCGACCTCGGATTTCTGAGTAGCAAAGTTATTATGTTTACTCTGTGATTTATTACGGATTTTTAGGTAGGGTAGTGAAGGATTACGAATAAAGGTAGTACTAATCGAAGACTGTGTATTTGAAGAGTAAAAAACCAATTATTCGATGTCAAAGAAAAACTTTTTGGGGCTAAAATGCATCGTAATGACATGAATGTTCATAAACTAAACTTGACCACTAACACAAACATACTTTTTTAATAATATTAAGTACCTATCTAACGCTTTCTACAATCAAGCATAACAAAACAGTGGAAGTTCTTTTAAAAAATTTAAATAAACCAAAGCTATATGCAAAAGTATCTTTGTAAACTTACATTTTGCATGACAATGTATTTTTATCGTCGGAATGAAACTAAACTTTAACTGACCATGATATTGAGTGGGTCTGTGTTGGCTTAAGCTCTCCTTTTATTAACCGACTTCAAAAAAAGGCGGAGGTTCTCAATTCATCGTAATCTTTTTTTTTATGTATGTTCACCCATTATTCGAACATATCTAGACCGATTTGAAAAATCCTTTTATTTTGTTTGAAAGCGTATACTTTCCGATTGGAGCCACAAAAATTTGGTGAGGATCTGTTTATGATCTTTGGAGTTATGAAGAGAAATGCGCATCGAGAGTGCAGAAAATTGCTCAGCTTGAACATTGAAGTCGGTTTTTTTTTATTTTTAATTTTACTAAACTATTACTAAACTATTTACGAAACTATACTTTAACTGACCATGATATTGAGTGGGTCTGTGCAGGCTTGAGCTCTCGTTTTATTTCAATCTGCGGTGAAACTTGAGCGATTAGCTACATTACACTTGACGACGAACCAAGTGTCAAGCCTTCAGCTAGAACTAGATTAATTGTTAGAACTCTAAACAAATAATTCATTGGAGCTTTGCTATTTACATTTTGTAATGGATTTATCAAATATTTGTATTACCTTCGTCGTTTATGCCACCTAATGTTGGGCGAGCCTAAACCAGCGCGAGCGAAGGCGAATTGATGAAAGGCGAGTGCTACCGCCCACACGTTTGGCGAGTCTATGCAAAACAATGCAAATGGCGCTTGTATTCACTCGGCCAGCTAGGCGAGCGATGGCAAAGCAAGGCAAATGGTACTGGCCATACGTTGGCATTGGCGTTCACTCAGAGAGCCTGCGCCAACGTGCAGTAGCAGCCTTAGAGTTGATTAGTTAGTTAAAACGTTGCCTTTATCTGTGGCCGGAGAAAATCTTAATGAGAGGTCACGACCCTCAGAAATGAGGAAACGAGGAATAGAGAGAGAGATCTGTGGTAACCTCGAAGGGGCAGTACAGCCCGCTCAATGTGCGTCAGTAGCACTAAACCTACTAACACGCATAAGTTTCAAATAAAAAATTAATACATGGCCGGAATCCGAACCTACAATCTTCGGATCAAAATTCATGACACTGTTACTCTCGATATGACTTTTCACTCAAAAGCTTTATTCCATAAATTATGTAAAACTGTCGAAAGATTTAATTCGACATAATGAAATCATTTCGAACAGACGTTGTGGAGGTAATTATGCACGTTACGTTTCATCGGCTGAACACAATCGACGTTCAGCAGTTTGTGACCATTATACACCGAATTCTGCCATAATGTTTGGCCTACTTGACCCAAAACTGTAATTTCGTTTCAAAATTCAAATGAACCTGCCTCTGACTAACCCACTTGAATTTTAAATGTGAGAAATTGTCTACCATGCCTAAAGGGAAACAATGTGATTTAGTGCATTCATTGTTTGAGAGTGTGCGTGTGTGCATGTGTGTCTGTGAACACCACAACTGGGACGGAAAAGGCGATGTATAAGTGTGTTTAATTGAAAATGAAAGGTCTTTTAAAAATTTGCGTTTCCGACGGGACTCGATTTCGGGATTTTTGACCAGACGAATATAGATTCCGTGACCGAGTTGGTAAAGGCACTCCGGCTTAAGGAGGATCGCTTGTATCAGTGCGGGTTCGAGTCCCGTCGGAATCGCAAGTTTTGATAAGACATTTCATTTTTAATGATTTTTTTTTATCGTAAATAGGTTCGCGTTTGACCACACCCTGTCTGATGTAAAGCAACAGTGTGGTCTAAGGTGGAGCACGCTTACCTAGAAGGAACCTATTGACTCTCGATTTGAAGGCACCCAAATTATACTTTTCTGGAAATACAGACCCCGGCAAGGAGTTCCACATTTTAACTGTAAATAACACCTAAGTGTGGTTTAACACTATAAAATTAAAAACTATAAGTGTGTTTAAGTTCTGCAGAGGCATTCTGTACTAAACCACTTCGAATTCACTCAAGTGACCGAGCTCACTAAATACGCAAGAATGTATTGTAAGTGTTTGTAGTAAGATTCAAATTTCGAATACGAAATTTGAAATCTCACAGCGGATTCAGCTCTTCGATGTTCGAAGTGAGTTTACAGAATGACTCTGCTGATGATAAACCATGGACTTAGTGAATTTAGTCCATGGTAACGTAGCTTTAATCAAACGACGATGAATATTTTCTTTTGTGCGTCATTTCTATAGACATCAAACACAAAATTACCTTATTCAAAGCCGTCATGATCTTGCTCAAACCTCAAACAAGGGAGTTTTATTCTCGGGAAGGGCACAGTATCATAACAGTAGGAATTTAGGGATGTGCGATCTTTTCATTCGATCCAATTTTTAGGATCGTACGTAATGTCTCGATCCGATCTACGAATCGGATTGCATTGTATCGATCTGATTTTCAAAAAATCGTTTCAAAAGATCGAATGAAATAAAACAAAATAAAGTATTTTTAAAATGTTATTTAACATATAAATCAATCTTGCATTGCAACTAAACGTGTCAACATAAATGCCAATCTTTAATGTTTAAACTTTTAAAAACAAAAATTTAATAGACGATTTGGATCCAGCCTTTTAAGACTCACACGACTTGGCAACTTGCAGGTAAAGTGATGTGTTTTATTTTGCTAGTTACTTATTACCCCGTCCAAGTTATGATTACAGCCCCGATAGTAACTTTCTTCATCATTCGATCTTTTCCATCCGATCCAATTTCTGGTTTCAATCGATCCGCTAAAAAATCGAATGGCTTTTATACAATCCGCAAATCGCTTGATCGTATGCAAAGCGATCCGAAATTCTAAAAGATCGGATCGGATCGGCGCATCCCTAAGTAGGATGATGGACTATTCGTTATGTCTGTCTGTCTGTCACACCCGACGCTGACCTGTCCCTCCTAATATATAAATGTAGAGGTGATGAAGTGGAGTTACATTTGGAGAACGAAGATACATTTCAAAATTTGCGAGCGTTTGGATTTTATTTTCAACAACAATTTTGATTTTAACTATAGCAGTTTGTAAGCTCTAGTAAAGCCTCTTTATGGATTAGACTAGATCATACAAATATTTGTCTCGGCACGAGAATCGAATCCGCACCTCTTGAGAACACTCCCACCACGCGACCCAAGCAGGGGCGGTCGCAGACTTTGATTTTGGGGGGCAGGGGTCACGTTATTTGCTAGTACGTATGTGCCTATATTTGGGGGGGGGGGAGGGGGTCACGTTTTTTGCTAGTCATACTTACCTATTTTTTTTGCAGGATGTTAGAGTTTGTAAAGGATTTTGGTCATGACCTCCATGACCCTCGGACCGCGCATGGACCCAAGGTCGTGAAATAAAAACAGTTACCGTTATAATATTTGGAATGAAAACCGAGAAAATTAATATTTCATTATTAACAGTACCTACTATAAAATGTAATATAATTCAAACAGGTTTAGAACGCATGAGCTTCAACATTAATGAACTAATCATAACCACTGATTATTCTGACGTGAATTGCTGTTCATGGCGGTAATTATTGTTTGAAAATTATCATTTCACAATTTTGATGATCTGAAATGAGCTTACCAATTCTGTTTTAAACTAGGGATCATAGATACTCTGCCAGAGTTTCATCACAATTTGCACCTTGATCATTCTTTGATAGCGACAAAAATTGGTCTCAAATGCTCAAATATGACAGTTCAGCGACAGTAGCTCTGTCACTATCATCTTAACAAGACCGAACGCAACAAAAAAAATCTCCGCGATCGTTTTGACAGTTTGAGACCAATTTTGGTCGTAATCAAAGTTAAACAACAATCAACCCTTTGATCAATGGTGAGCATACAGGAAAAACATACATAAAATCCCTTTTTATTTATTAAAGTACCTACACAGTTTAAAGCCATCTAAATTATTAATGTTAAAAACTGACTTCAATGTTATAAACTGGGCAATTTTCTGCACTCTCGAGGTGCATTTCTGTTCATAACTCCGAAGATCTACGACAGATCCTCACCAAATTTTTGTGGCACCAATCAGAAAGTATACCCTTTTAAAAAAAAAATCAAATTCATCCAGGCATTTTCGAGTAATTAGTTTACATACCTCTATATTAAAAGAAGCACAAAGATTCCGACGAATTGAGAACCTCTTCCTTTATTAGGAGTCGGTTAAAAAGATTTTATTCCCCCCCTCAAAGAATCTTAACAAGATAGCTGTCGCAACTGACAACACCCGATGACAGATGGTGTTAAAAAATATTTGCCCGCCTTCAAAAACAGAAGATGCACAAAAATAACTTTTCCCAAGTAAATAATACATCAAAGGGCTAAGTGATTGATGCAGGGGACGGCAGGGAGGGTGGGGGGAGGGGGTGAGAAACGTCATTAATCTTTCTGGTCACCCCCCGCTCGAAGTCTCAATGTAGGGTACTGATCGCTTGTTTTGATGGCGGAAAACTTGCTTGTTTTCATAGTTTGGGGTTATCTGGTTATGAAAATAATACTTGTAACTTTGTTATGTCTAGAGACCAGATTATGCAACATATAGGTTGAAATATGCATGCAAATATGCAAGTGAAATGCCTAAAATATGCATGAAAATTGTCAAAAATAATCAAAAGAGAAAGAAAATAGTAATTATTTCAATTTTTATCATTAGCAAATTACAAATTAAGTAACATTTCGTACTCTCGAACTGTTCCAAACGTGCGTAAGTTAAGTGGGAAAAAACTACGTATTTTATAAAAAAAATAGGTACTTACCTAAGTATTTGAGTCATAATTGAATTTGGGTAGGTAGGTATTATGTTAGCAGTTTTTGTTTCGAGCAAAAGTTCACTCGCCTCATTAATAAAACTTTCAATTTGACACAATTGTTCAAAAAATAGGTTTTTGATCAAAATGTTATCAAACTTTGTCAGCTATAACGTAACATTTTCTAGATCCTACCAAGAAACATTGCAAATATAGCGAAAATATGCATCATCACAAGATTTTAGGCAAAATATGCATTAACTGATGAGGGCTAAATATGCAAATGCATAATGCGATATGCAAATTGCATATACTCCGGTCTCTAGTTATGTCTATGTAAGTTCGTTTACTTTGAGGTGAAAGACTCTTAAGAAAGGGTAATTCACTTTTTGATGAGATTACGAATCGCTTCCTTTTATAATATTCTTTTATTCCTTTTGAAATAACAATTCCATTTGTTTTTTTAGACGCTATTATTTTTGGTGTGTAAGTGTATGATATTTGGATGTCTGCCAAATGTGTTGTTGGGGTATGATTTTAACTACCCCATTATCTTTAAGGATCTTTATTCATCTGTAATCTGTTTTAAATGTCTTAGGGATGTCATCTAGGGATAGGAAGCAAATAAGTGTATTTACTTAATAGTACAAACATTCACGTAAGGGCTAGCGCATATATACAACTTTTAAATCGACTAAACTGTTTCGTCGAGTTGTGTACTTGTCGTGATTTCTACACAACTAAACTGTTGAGTCGACGGAGGTGCGCATACAATCGATTTCAGTCGATTTGTAACCCAAACAAATCCAACAGTCTTTGCAGGCAACGCTCAAGTTACCATGTCTTTTAACCATAAAGTTTTAACTTGTGCTTTACTTTATATACGTTTTAAAAGAAACCGGTCGCCTCAGCCAGAGACGACTTCCACGCATACTTCTTCCCACAGTTTCTTTTTCAAATTTATATCGGAATACTCTTTAAGGCTTTTTAAGTAAAGCGCGAGCCTTTTTTCTACACTATTAATAAACTCTTCCGTGTCGTCGGTAATGGGTCCCGCCATTGTGAGAACAAACGTTGTGCCGCTTCCAATGCAAATGCAAGACTGAACAGTCGTGGATCGACTGTTTAGTCGATGGTATGCGCACTTCAATACATTGCAATACAAAATGAGCGTGAGATCGATAGTTGTCCAACTTTTTAATCAAAAGCAGATCGATGGGGCTTTTTGATTTTTTTGTCGATCAACTATCAAGTTGATAATATGCGCACGTTCATATATTGCTGTGTACTTATGAAACACAACTAAATAGTTGTTCAACTAAAAATTGTATATATGCGCTAGCCCTAACTTTAGCTTATGCTTAAAGTTAAGACGTAGTTTAATAATCTAGTAACCGGTTTAAAATAGCGTAGAATTAAAAACTTAGGACAGATCGAAGTGGAGGCTCTTAGTGTCGGAGGCCAAGACTCACTTTGGGTCACTGCGCCATCCTAGGTAGTTAGTTTTTTTTTTTTAGAATTACAAACTTACCTTGGTTTTTATAAATCATAAAGGCTTCCTCGTTGGCCGAGCGGGATAGTCCCTCACTTTCGATCCAAAGGTCATAGGTTCGAATCCCGGCAGTGTATGAATCGATTTTTCGTTTCGAAAAATTGATATGCTTATTAACAAGTTCGAAATGGTGAAGGAAAACATCGTGAGGAATCCCGCGGCTTAGTTAGCCCCAAACGTATTGATTTCCTATGGATATGGCTGGTTAAGCTGAGAGGATGGTTAAGGTGCTGGGCAAGCCTACCATCTCAACAATGTCCCAGGCACTATAGTGTCCTGTTGTTAAGTGTAAGCAAATTTTGCCTCCTGATAATATAAATCATCTAGAAAGATTTAATTCAATTCATTTATTTCAATAACAATTTACAATTGTGCCTGAAAGTACATAACTAAAATAAAAACACATTAAAAAATCGATCGATTAAAGAAAAGAAGATTTAAACAACTAAGTAAGTACTTTTTTTTCCTACAATTCAGTTTGACCGAAATTTTCAAAAGCCTTTTGTCAAGATATAAATGTAAACAAAAATGTATCCACTGCTTAAAAGTACACAATGTGTCACTCAGCGGGACGTTAAAAGACACTTAAATACATTCATTCTTACAAAGACATCAAATTCACCTAAAACGAATAAAACTAAGTAGGTCTGGAATTCACATAAATTCATCGTCATTAAACTCTCACACAAGACATGTCGCTGTTTCGTTTATTTCTGTTGAAAGCACTTTAGACTAAAACTCACAAATACTTTCATCGGGCTTTAATTTTTTTAATCGGCTCTTCAACATGATCAAAATTTGTAACTTTTTATAGTGTTCATTCACACATAGGTTTTTCATTGAAAAATGAAAAGCCTCGCGTCGGAATCGAAAAAAAAATTATAAATGTCTTATCAGGCTTTTCAATGATCAAAATTGTTTGACTTTTATTATACATATAAACCTTCCTCTTGAATCACTCTATCTATTAAAAAAAACCGCATCCTAATTCGTTGCGTAGTTTTAAAGATCTAAGCACACATAGGGACAGACAGGGGGAATCGACTTTTTTTATACTATATAGTGAGTCTGAAGATTAAGAACGTCTCAAATAGACTAGTAGATCTCAAATATTTAAATAGAGTTTCAGATTTCGGGCGTAATAAAGTCTTATTTTAATTTTGGCAACAAAATAACTTGTAAAGGCTAGTAATTACGGCCCAATTTGTCCACCGTATTTGTTTTGACTCTCCCGAGAGCCGTAACAGCGAACTTCCGACCTTAAGTCAGTAGAACTAAGATGTATTTTGATATTCACCTGTTATAATTTATGTAAATATTTACCTTAACCCAGTTTACTAGTCGGTTTACTTCGAGAAACGTAAAAAACAGCTCTAACTTAAGTAGCGTACATCATATAAAAAACTGGGTCACGGTATCCCTAACTCACGGTAGACATTCATTTGAAGGTTGCTTAACTGGGTAGTCAAAGGCATGTCTAAATCACACTATATTTTTTTTAATTTTTTATAGTGCTAAACCATACTTAGTATTTGAAAATGAAAAATCTTATCAAAATTTTCAATTCCGACAAGATTTTCAACCTGACAATTATAGATTCCGTGGCCGAGTTGTTATAAGAGGATCGCTTGTATCATTGCGGGTTCAAATCCCGTCGGAATTAAAAATTTTGATAAGATTTTTCATTTTCAAATGTAAACCACACTATCACAATAACTTAGAACTTTACATATTTTACTAGATGATTTATGCAGTGTCAGGCAGGACGCAATCTTTGCCTTCACTTAACGGATGAATACTTGGGATATTGTTGGGATGGAGTAGGCTTGCCCAGAACCTAAACCGGCTCAGCTTAACCGGCCATATTCACAGGAAAGACATGGCCAATACGTGTAGGGTTGACTTAGCAGCATTAGTTTTTATACTGGCATGTCCCACTGCTGGGCGAAGGTCTCTCCCAAAATTCCTCTCTGATCCTTGTCCTTGGCAATCTAACACTATTCCTCCATACTTAGCCGCATACATGATTAAAATTCGTTATTACTGTGTCTAAAAGTGCCGATATCTATCAGTTTAGATAAACGCTTTAACAGACGATTAAAGTTCGAGTAAACTTTCAACAAAGCATACTTAGCGTCCGTCCCTCTCTAGCATGACTTTTACGAAATAATTTCGTACAAAAAGTATTACTATCCCGCTCAGTCGGGTTCGTGAAATAAGACGTTACAAGAATAAATCGTTTTCTTTGATGTCTGACTATGGACCCACTACTCGATTGCGAGCAAAATAACTTGAGAAGTTTTTGTGATTCGTTTTAATCAATTTTCTTTGATATAAGGCATCAACATCCTATTTATAAACGTGAGGGTATTAGGGTATTCTGGTAATTTGATTTCATAAATTCATAAAGACTATGCCGTCCGCTAGCTAAAACGCCCCGTTAAGTGACATTTAGTCAAATTTCACTTTTAACTGCCATGTTATAAAGTTCAAAATTCTCTATCGATCTGTCTTAGAACAGGGTTCCCATTCGAATTAGAGATAGTTAGAAAGCGGCAAGCGCGCAGCAAGATAGTAAAGAAGCGGCGCGTTTTTAAGGCCTCTGCCTCGAATTTAGCGGGTAGCGGGGCGGTAGCGGAGCGGCGGCGGCGGCGGCTCTGGAGCGGCGTGGGGGCGGGCACTCCAGTCAAGCGGTGACAGCCCGCCCCCGCGCCGCGCCAGAGCCGCCGCCGCCACCGCTCCGCTACCGCCCCGCTACCCGCTAAATTCGAGGCAGAGGCCTTAGCGATGTCTCAAAAAATGGTTTTGTCACTTTACGGCATTTTAACTAACGGACGGAGTTTTACTCATGGTTTTGTTTTTGAGGTAATGTAAGCAAGTTAATTAGGAGGTGGTAATGACCTATGTTGGCCGAAAGAGACAGATGGGTGTATTCGAATCCCGGTCATGCATCACATTCTCTCATATCTTTGAAATTAACATCTTTTTAATTTTTTTTTTTTTTTTCAATTCGTTTATTGTTCTCTCACAAAAACCGTACTTCAATTCTAGAGTAAATAGATCTATCTTATAGTAGCTGCAGTAGGTTAGTAAGTACTGGTTCTTTGTGAGAGACTGGTGCCTGTTGTAGGTTCTGAAAGAACCTGTATTACAGGTCACCAGCTCGCATTAAAAAAAAGCATTCCGTACGTGACAGGTAACAAATCCATCGCCGCAATGATACCTAAGGGTTGTTACCACACCAATCGGTAGATCGTCGATCGATGGTAGAATGGTAGAATTAGTCGACGTCGATACCTATGGTGACAGCAATCGATCAACTTCGATTGACGTCCATCGATGCTGTTGATCGACGATCGATCGATTGGTGTAGTAGGTATCACACTAATACAATTTTGAAATTACAATACGCTCAAGTACTCGTAGCATGGAATTTTGTTTCAGAATTAATCCCGTAGAATTCGCATAAGAGGCAAAGATTGCTCCGAGTAGGCACTTGAAAGTTGGAAAAATGAAAACAAAGGGATGTACACGGATTCAATTGTTCCTTCTCAGAAACAAAGGAGACGCGGCAATCGCTTCGTACTCAAGATGTTGGTAGTTTTGTTTTCGGATATAAAAGTTGGTGTAAGTGCCTTTTCATACGTTCCGTTTGCCGGGTAGCCGGTCGGTGGTGAAGTGTATGGATATGTACGGTAGCTTACACACGTAATTTGCATACAAACGCTACTGGGTAGCCGGCACCGGCTACCTGGAAACCGGGACATGTGAAAAGACACTTAAGGTTGCGGTGAGTCGAGCTCGGAACTTCTCTTCCAACGTATCTATCTAAATTGTTCGTCCTTGTCACGCAAAAACTCTATGTAGTATAGTATAGGTGTACTACTCAGTCTACTATGAGCAATCACAGCCCCGATTGGCAGTATTACCTCTACCTAATCTGTGATTGGCAGATATGAGTCTGACATGAGGCCCGCCCTTTTTTGCGCGATTCAGGACGCATTACGCGCAGCTACTGTTCAATAATTTCAAATACAAATGCATCAGGACGTTTGGCTCAGTGGTTTGAGCTCCGCTTGCAGCGCGGTAAGTACTTGCGGAATGGAGATCAATTCCTGTTGATATTGAGTTTTTGCATCTTTGGAGAGGCCAAAAATGTTATATTGTCAGTCACTAATGAATAATGTTCATTTTATTTCATGGAATCGTTAGATAAATGTATGGTAAAAATGCTTTTTTTGGAAATTTATCTACAATATCTAGGTAATTACCTACCCATCTTACTCTCAAGATTTTTAGGGAGGGATGAGATCGATATTATGACGCTAGACAGAATATGTGGGTTGTTACCTATTTATGTAGGTACACAATTACCTAAATTTTCAAAGGGAAGTAGGTAAGTACCTAAGTAGGTACTTACCTATGTTTTTTTCTGTCCAATGTCTATAGGTAAGTAGGTACTTACCTAACCTACCTAACTACTGAAGTCACAACGGATGTTTGTCCCTCTGAAATTAGGGGGCGTCCATTAATTAAAATTAAAGAATAAAAATTAAAGGTGATTTTTGCGATTTTTCAACCCCCGCACCCCCTCCCCCCTTGGTGAGATGTCCTGAGATTTGGCTCGATCCCCTCCCCCACCCCCTAATCTCACGTGAGAATAAAAAAATAATCTTAAACAGGTACCTACCTACCTAGATTTGCCGAGACCTCCCTTTCATTTTTAATCCCACATGGGATTAGGTGCGATTTGGCTCAACCCCCTCCCGCCCCCTAAAAGCCTGACGTAATTAATGGATGCCCCCATAAGTGCAACAAAGGATAACGCATATTTAGGTACTTATGACGTGGCGAATCAATTGGTGGTACCAATAGGCTGAGAAGGCTGGACTCGGCTGGAGCCTAGGGCGGCAGATTTTAGGGGCGGCAAATAGGGAACATTTTTTTTTGTGTTACAGAAAAATAATATTTAGGTACCTATATTTATTGATAATGCTATGTTATTATGTACACACAAACAATTCAACATGTAAGTAATGTTTTAAAAATTGTTAGAGTGAGAGCTTTTCTTGCTTAAAACTTTTTTCCATAATTGGATTGGAAACGAGCGATAAAGGCGGTGCGTTTAGATGGGCCCGCGAATTACAGTAGTATCCCGAAAATTTCCAACAGTTTACCTGTTGATCATGTTTGTTTCTGTAGCTGTAATCAGCACGTGTAAGGTCGTCATGTACGAAAAATCCCTATGTGTACCGAAGAATTTTATTTTCATTAATCATTAAATTTCACATCATCAATCAATCATCATCAATCATCAACCAATCAAACATCAATAGGTATCCGTACCCCTATTATAAATGTGAAAGTGTGTTTGTTTGTTTGTTTATTTGTAGTTGAATTACGTCAAAACGGAGCGACGGATTGACGTGATTTTTTGTGTGGAGATAGTTGGAGGGCTGGAGAGTAACATAGGCTACTTTTTATCCGGGTACAACTCGAGCGAACGGGTGGAGCTAGCAAGTTGAAATTCATACCATATACTGAGGTCTATAGTCCCTATTGTGAGTATAAAAATCAAGGTCCTGAGTCAACACTATAAAAAGATATAGGCAAATTTAGGTTTTCGTGAAAACTTGTAAGTACCAAAACTTACCTTAATTATCAACTTTTTTTATTTTTTCGAAATTTTTCCTTTACTTGTGCTGTAAGGCCTTGCTTGTAACCAAAATTGACAATTCTAGGTCAACCGGAAGTACCCTAGAGGTTTTGGGTCGAAAACCTAAATGGTAGTTCCCGTTGACCTAGAATCACGAAATTTGGCAAAAAGCAAGGCCTTATAGCAGAAATAAAGGAAAAATTCCAAAAAATTAAAAAAGTTGAAAGTTAAAGGGTGTTCCCAAACATACATACATACATAGTTGACGCCAATTAAGATTGTCTTCTGAGTTGTATGAGCGCTCATACAATTAAGCGAACTAGCTTAATTGGCACCATCCTCAAATAAGGTAAATAAATAAAATTGTGCTATTGTGTGAAAGAAAATAAAAGAAAATATTTATTGCAATATTATGCTCGTGTGCGCAGAACATTTGCGGCGCTGCTATCGCAGAACTAGGATATGTACAAAAAAATTACTAATTGTTCAATAACTTAATGGGTATAATGGGTAGGTACGGAACCCTCGGTGTACGAGTTCAACTCGCACTTGACCGGTTTTTACTTTGTTTGAAAGTAAGTACTTTATAATATTGTTCCGTAAAAATTTCAAGGTCATCGGTTTTGTAGTTCCGAAATTACAAACATCCGGAATCCTTGACACCCGGAATGCACAGGAACCGTTGAATGTACGGCTCATCTTAAGCTGGTGTGCAAACAACTCCAAACGAGTTGTCGGTGCTGGTTGTTGTTGTTGGTGCTGGTTGTTGTTGTTGGTGCTGAGGTAATTGTCTGGGGGTCTAAAGTGGCCACTTTTGATGAAAAGTCAGATGTTTCATAGATGCTTCATCTATGAAACATCTGATGAAACATCAAATGCTTCATAAATGCTTCATATATGCTTCTTAAATGAAGCATCGATGCTTCATCAATGCTTCATCGATGCTTTATAGATGCTTCATATATGAAGCATCGATGAAGCATCTATGAAACATCTATGAAGCATTTTACAAAACATCTTTTTTGACAGATCTATGTGCGAGGTTAAATTTATTTTTAGAAAGTAAATAGGTTGAATGGAAAACGGATGGCTGAATGCAAAACCCATGCGAAGCCAAATTTAAGAAAAAAAAACCTCAGACCTGCTCCCGCGACAATTTACCTTTTTTATTTATTCGTGTGCCTCAAAAATATTTCCATATGTCCATCAGGGTGGCGCAGTACAATCATTTCTATAAAAAAACTAAGTAGGTACCTACCTATTTAATTTATAAAAATAAATTTAACCTCGCACATAGATCTGTCAAAAAAGATGTTTTGTGAAATGCTTCATAGATGCTTCATATATGAAGCATTTATGAAACATCTATGAAACATCTATGAAGCATCGATGCTTCATAGATGAAGCATAATTATGAAGCATTTATGAAGCATTTGATGAAAAGTCAGATGTTTCATAGATGAAGCATCTATGAAACATCTGATTTTTCATCAAAAGTGGCCACTTTAGACCCCCTGTATTTGGTAGGATCAGAAGAATCTCATCTATTTTGAACTGTTAAAACCTAGTGAAACGATCACGGGAGGCCGAAAACAGCCACAATATGCGACATGTTATGAATCCATTATTATTCATCATGACAACAATGTTCTGTGGTGCTGAGGGCGAAGGCCCGCCTGAAACACAGAAGGTTGCAAATTTAATTCCCTTTGCCTGCCTGTGAGACAAATGTATGTGTGATCTACGAATCTCTGTCTCAAAATGATTCTCTCAAGAAGGCAAAAAGTCGTAGATTCTGACGAAAACTTTGAATAAAATACCTACGTTGTAGCACAGAATTATGCGACAAAGTTCAATTCAGCTCGCGTAAGCGTTCTTTGCCTAGTGCAATATGCACTGACACGTGCCTACACAAATTCTCTCTTTCTAACGCATAACTCTGTCACTGTCTGGCGCGGAGTGACGCGGAAGGGTTGTCGAGTTGTCACGCGATAGGTATTAGAGCCGAGTGGCAAGTGGGAACCCTGCCAAGGCCCGCCCGGGCGGGCCCACCAATGTACTTGTAGCTTCGTACCTAAAGTGCGGAGTGCGCGTAATTAGTAATTAGGTAAATAAATCTGTTTATATTCTTATGTTTTGCTTTTTAGTGCAAGTATGTTTTAAAGTCGGTTAAGTATTTTATTTTTTATTTTTTCATTTTAGTGTTTATTTTTTATTAAGAATGATGTCATCTTACCTACTTATTGTGTTTCGCTCATCAAGCCCTTTCATTTGATATCCATGTCACTACTACTATACTACTAAAAACTAAGATACTGAAAACCAGCGCTCTAACAGCCATGGTGCTGCTGGAGCAAATACTGAGGGGTAACCTTATTTTCTTGTCACTGTAATGTAGCATTTCTGATTTGTGTTGTATGTATCGTAGTGGCGAAAATAAAACTTATTTCTATTTCTATTTTACTAAAAAGTTCCATGGAACAGGTCCTGACTCCATCATCAGATCAGATCGCTGTCACCATATTATTATATTACATTGTGTCGGAACTTCACAGATATGCTGTGTTTTTACTCAATCGGCCTATTCACTGAGGAGTTCTGTTGAACAGCTCTTGACTCCATCATCAGATAAGCTTGATTGATACCATAATATTTCATTGTCACCGAGAATATAATTATAAGTGTGCAAAATTTCAGCCCGATAGTTCTACAAACACAATAAATAACCATAAAATTTGAGAGTTCCCCTCGATTTCCATGGGATCCCCTCATCAGATCCTCCACTTCTGGAGTATATCCTTTGTAACCAAAAAAAAAATAATTGTCAAAATCGGTCCACAATTGACGGAGAAATGGCGTAACACACACACAAAAAACTAAAAAAAATATATACCTAAAATAAAAAAAAACACACAGTCGACTTGAGAGCCTCCTCCTTTTTGAAGTCGGTTAAAAATAATATTACACAAATCATAAAAGTTACAATTTCATTAACAAAAAAAATGTAATTAATATGATTGTGATGTGGTATCGAGTGTAGGGGCGGCAAAAGTTGAATAGCCTACTGGCGGCAAATTTGGAAATCCGCCACTGTTATAGGCAGTAGAGTAGGTAGGTATCTATGTAAGCGAGATAAAACATAATACCTACCTAACAGCCAACATCAGAGAGACAAATGTAAAATATACTAGGTTCCGCCCGCGGCTTCACTCGCGTGATACCTACCCGGATAAAAAGTAGCCTATGTTTTATTCCAGGTCATAAATTATGGTAAGTATAGGTACCTACCTACTTAAGTACCTACCTATATGTATTCCAAGTTTCATTAAAATCCGTTCAGTAGCACTGGCGGTCGCAGACTTTGATCTTGGGGGGGGGGGGGGTCACTAGTTTTGGTAGTGCGTACCTACCTCTCTTTTTGCTGGATGTTACAGGTTTCTCAAGGATTTTGAGGAGGGGGGGTCATGACCCCCATGACCCCCCCCCCCTCGGACCGCGCGTGTATCAGTAGTTTTTGCTTGAAGGAGTAACAAACATACAAACATCCCTAGATAGCGGTACATCTATACATCCATACATCCTCACAAACTTTCACACTGTAAAATTATTAGTAGGATGGAAAAGCCCCTCTTGGCAGATTCAAATGGCCCGCCGTCATTTTGTGACGTCATTACAAAACTACTACTGTTCTATTTATAGACTTTGAAGTTTAAAAACATAACTTCAACTTCTTTCATAACTTCAACTTCATAACTTTAGTATGAAAATTACTTTCTTTTTAACCGACTTCAAAAACAGGAGGAGATTCTCAATTCATAGGAATATTTTTTTATGTAGGTAGGTATGTTTTTGGATTTTTTTTTGATTTGGAAAATTCTTTTTTGTTTGAAAGGGTCCCAGGTGGTGCCATGGTCATCAGATCAGGTCAGGATCTGATGATGGCGTCAGGAGCTGTTCAACAGAACACATCAGTACCTACCTAAATCTAAATAGGCCGATTGAGCTGAAACTCGTCATCATCATCACCAGCACCATTTTTTGAACAGCTTCTGATTCCATCATCAGGTCAGCTCGCAGTCACCATAGGTACGCATAGGTATTACATATTACATGACATTGTAGTCGGAACGAAACGGAACAAGACAGCTTACATTATGCCGAGTTTAAACTCAATCAGCCTATTTACTGAGGAGTTCTGTTGAACAGTTCCTGACTCCATTATCAGATCCTGACCTGATCTGATGACCATAGCTCCACCTGGTACCCTTTCAAACAAAAAAATAATTTTCCAAATCGGTCCAGGCTCACCTATTCAAGTAGATACTCGAGAAACATACCTACCTACATAAAAAAATATTCCTATGACTTGAGAATCTCCTCCTTTTTTTGAAGTCGGTTAAAAAGAAAGTAATTTTCATAAAAGGGTCTACAAAACCTACCTACCTACATACCATTTAAAATGAAAATAATTGTTCAAAGTAAAAATCAATTCTAATCTACGCTAGGTACACCTATCTAGTTAGTGTGTATACTACCTACACCTATACCTACATACCTACACATCGAGCGAGCTAAAAATGCTAAAAATTATAAAAAGCGGTGGTCGTTGCAAACCATTTTTGCGTTAGTGTGAGTGTCGAAACTCCGCCTCCGGGACTATACACACACATTGAAGACATCCGAGCAACGCGTACGGCAATACTCGAGTTCAGAATTTACAAGAATTTACGATGTATTCCGTAATACCAAAAATGATGAATGAAAAGTTAATGATTTCGCAATTTTTTTTGTATGGCCTGTAACTAGACACTCTAAGCTGTGTTCCTATTAAAAGGATATTACAATCATTGTTGTTTATCATACAGAACAAATGCAACGAAAACACGATATTTTTGCTGTAAAAATGTTAGAAATACAATTTGGTTACATTTTGTTTCAGGTAAGTTTTTTAGATCAAAAGTTTAACAGGAACCTAGATTAATACTTCCTTAAAATAAATAAGTGCATAAAGTGGTGAAAATACGCTCAAATTTTAAATGATTTCGGTAGTACGTTTGTATGGAGAATTCGTTCGTCGCTGCCCTCTTAATGTTTCAGTTTTTGTCTTTCTTAGTCAGTTCTTAAAAACCTTTTGGATTTTTTTTTTATGTAAACCTCTTCTAGTAACTTGTATATTAATTACTTTGACACTGGCTGAATACACAAGTCGTGCGAAGCCACTTTATTTTGGCTTCGCACGGCTTGTGCTTTCAGCAAAAAAAAAACCTTGTGATGAAAAAATAGATGGGTGGTGATGTCTTACTATCACTCTTGCTATCCTGGCATGAAGAACTAGCATTCCTTCCCGAGCATTAGAGCCAGACAAAAACTATTGTAGAACTATAGTATGGTTCTACATTTACTAAGCAAGTATCGACTACAAGTGGCCACATAATTGTTTTATTCTGCATTGCACTTACAATAGAACGGGAAGATTTATGTTGCTACTCCATCTTGTGGTCGTGGCTCGCACCAAAAACAACCGCAAAAAATAAGCGAATAGCTAAATTGTTTTGACTTTAACAATTTTAAACTTCATGTATGAAGCATATTTTAAAACACCTTTTTTGACAGAATTGGGTAAAATGGATTCTCTAAAGAACTGTTAGAGACTGAACCATTTATGAAACATCTGATGTTTGATCAAAAGTGGCCACTTTAGATTTAGACCCCCTGAATAGAATCATGTTTAATTTTTTCGTTTCTAGTCTTACTCCTACTCAGAATATTCTTAAAATGTCTGCAAAAGTAACCAGCGAAACGTAACGATCCTAGTTTCTGTGCTGTTTATTCAGTACTATTTATTCAGTGGATTCGGTCTCAGCGGACAAATAACCCCGAAACGGCGCGAAATATTTCAATTGGAATCGCGCCATAAACATCTTTCAGTCAAATCAATAAATATAAGTTAACGAAGTCAGGCGAATCTTGTCCTTTACATCGAACCAAAAGCGTTTTCCTATAAAATCGTAAAGATAAACCATTTTGAACTTTATCTCTTTGTGTTATGGTTCAGGGAAGTTTTGAGCGAAGCGCTACACTGTAAACTCGCTTTATGCCCCATGAGGCGAGAATTGGGTTTGGCTGGACCTTTGTGGAGCAAATTTATAAAATAAGTAAGCCAATTTGAGTGGTGTATTATGAACGATCGCGATTGATAGGGTCTGAAAGGTCGGCCGAGGCATTAGGCCGACGACAAACTAATCTGTTACGTGAACTGAAGTTTGCCCGTTTTATTTGACCGTAATGGACTTCAATTTAGTTTCATGGTCTATTTTGGTGCTTTAGGTCAGCGAGGCTAATCCCTGAACCAATTTATTTGATAAATCGAATGACATAATAGAAAACGTTCATGAAAGATATCTAAGAGTCTAAAAAGTCATCGACGCCGTTAAAAAGGAAAATGGGCTCAAGCTTGTATCCCTAAGTAAAGTAGACAGTCATTATTCAAGGAATATAAGAGTATATTTTTAAAGCCGTGTTGGCCGAGTGTTATCTTACCTCAACTTTCGATCCGAATGTCGTGGGTTCGAATCCAGGCCGTGCATCAATTGATTTTTAGATTCTATTGCGTTTTATATGTGCATCAACACAAGTTTTATGGTGAAGGAAAACATCATAAGGAAACCCGCGGCTTAGTCAGCCCCACACGTTTGGACCATGCCTTTCCTGTGGATATGGCCGGTAAAGTTGACAGGATGGTTCAAGTGGTGGGCAAGCCTACTCCTCTCAAACAATGTCCCAGGCAATGATCTATATAAACTGAGGTAGATGCGTTGTACCCCGCTCTGCGTGGCTAACAAAACTCAAGTTAATTAGCTTGAGTCAACTCAGTCACACTCTGTCTTGCTCCGATGTTACACGCATTTACACGCAGCACTCACGTAATTTATCTCTTTCTGACAACGGGGTTTTATAATAATCACTGCTATATTTTTGTTTTTTTGAGTGATCTAAAACCAAGCTTCGAATATTCTACCTAAGTGATGGCAAAATTTCGCAAACTACATTGTTAAGAACGAATGAAAGGTGAAGAATTTATATCCTAAGAACAGTGCCGGATTCGAGCTCAGCCGAAGTGCTTAAACTTTAAAGCATTTAACTTAACACATTAGAAGCGTTCCAAGAAATTCCGGTTCAATTTTTCACAAGCACGACTCCAATCCTTTGTCGACTGTCGATGTTGTAATTCACGTCCATTGCTGGGTGGGTGCTGCAATTTAGCGGATTAGCCGGCGCACGGCAAGTAATGGTAGGACCACATAATGTATTGGCTGCTTTAGCATTTATTGCAGCGATTGTGGCACGTCTTTTGGAATTTTTATTGGATCTGCAATTTGATGTAATGGTTCAGTGGATCATTGGGGCTTTATTACGTAATTTTGGATGTAAAGAGAGGATAATAAATATAGCTTTGTAATAGCTTAGTTTTTTTTAGCTTTCGTATAGCTTAATAACATGTACCGATAACTTGTAGGTACTACTACTAGTTAAAAAATAAAGTTTTTTGATTCTTGATTCTTTGGTTTTTACGTCGGAAGGATGTATTTCGTAATTCGTAAATATTGGTGGAAGCAACTTTGTGTCTAAAGTGATGTGCTTACTTGTTTTCCGATCATGAGTTCGAATCTCAGACGTGTACCTATCAATGAACTTTTTATTTCAAAAAACTTCTATGCTCGTTACATTAGCTAGACCTCCGAGTATTTCCATCTATTTGTATTGATATGGGAGTGATTAAAAAAGAATGCTTGCTAAAAAAAAGCCGTGGTAAGTTGAAAAATATGAGATTTAAAAACTGTTGGTAGTTTTTATTTTTTGGGACTTATTGTGACTAGGTACTAAATAAATGCCAACTCGTAAAGTGAATAAAGCCGCACAATACATTCTAACAATAGTTTACAAAAACCGTTTATCTGAACAAGAATGCACTAAATCAGTCTGGTTTGTCAGCTTTTTCTAAAGTGCAGTGTGCACGTAATGTATGCGTGTGATCTCGCCGTCACGCCGTCACGCTGTGTGTACACGCCGACGTGACTGACGTGTCACAAGTCACGTCACGCGCTTGACCAGAGGGCTTATTCCGAACACTTACAAGTTCACAAGTGATGGATGTGTATTGTTTGAGATCTTGCTTTTGCATTTTGATACGGCAATTCACAGTAGATTGTGAGTTTTAACATTGTTTAACTATGAACCAGATGTTAGTGCTAAAGCGGGGAATTCACTAGACGGACGTGCCCGCGGGCAAGTTTGCAGACAATGCCTGCCCGACCTCGCTACTATAGGTCTGTGCAATGTTTGCTAGTGTAGGACCGTGGCAGTCAATCTGGCAGACTTACTGCGCCGCTTTAGTCCATATTTTGATTTTAAAGAAAATTAAACAAAATCTATCTCATCTCATCTATCTCACATCTATCTCTACATCTATCTCACCTTCAACTCATATTCACTCAAAAGCTATTTTTATCACTCTCCTATATTTATTAACATTTTCTTGAGCTGAGATATTACATTACTGTTAGATATGTATGTATGTATGTGTGCGTGGCTGCGACCCCCACCTTATTCGTAGTTCAATAAACCAGTGCAAAGCTAACCAGCAATCGTTTCACTTGTCTGCCCTCCCCAATTCGCATATTTAACAGTGGCGACGATCTACCCGCAAATAAAAAATCGCGTGCAAAATGTCGAATTCGCAATTCGGAATTTTAAATAGTTTTGACCACCACACACAGACGTGGAAAACTTACAAAGGCCGGATTACACATTTTTTTGTGGCAAACGACATCGATGCGAAGACAGATCCCGCAGGCAAGAAGAGGAAAGCGATTCTTCTTAGCGCACTCAGCGAGGGTACTTATAAACTAGCGACGGATTTATCTTTACCAAAAGACGTCGATGATGTGCCCTACGAAGACTTCCTAGCACTCCTGGACAACCATTTCACCCCAAAGAGTGTCGGGTTCGGCGAGCGTCACAACTTCTACGCGGCCACCCAGCAGGCGGGAGAATCTTACTCTCAGTGGGCAGCGAGACTTCGAGGATTAACGGTCAAATGTGCATTTCCGAACGTCGAAGACACACTCCGCGACAAATTTTTAATGGGAATGCAGCCCGGACGCGAGAAAGAAAAGCTTTATGCAAAAGATTTGGCTGAGCTCTCGCTGGCCAAGGTCGTGGAGATGGCGGAGAATTTGAGCCGCGCGCGCGCCGCCGTTTCGGCCTGCGCGCCCATCACTGCGACAGCGGCCGAGAACCAAATCTTCAAAATCTCTAACAATGGAAAAGGCGGTGTTGGGAAAGTGAAGTGCAGCGTTTGTGGTTATACGAATCACAAAACGTCTGAATGTAAATTTGCGAATTATGTCTGCAAAAAGTGTAATGTAAAAGGACATTTGCGTAAAATGTGCACAAAAGTGAATTACGTAGAGGAGGATTGCAGTGGCAAGGGTGAGGATGATGCAGATGATGATGGTAAGCTGTATTTTATCCGATCTTTAAGGGGAGAACCCATGATAGAAATTGTGCGAATTAACGATGAGCCATTTAAATTCGAAATAGATAGCGGGTCCGCGGTAACGGTTGTCTCAGAGGGTTTTTACAAAAGGTATTTTAACGATGTGCCATTATCTAGTACAAGTAAACAGCTGATGACGTATAACGGTAGAAAAATTGCATGCGTAGGTACAATACGGTTACCGGTGTCTTACGCGGCACAAACACATGAAATAATTCTATACGTAGTACGCGATGGAGGCCCGCCGTTACTAGGTAGGGATTTCTTATCTTTGTTTAACATACAGCTGACACCGGTTTATTACTGTGCAGATTCAAACAAATATGAGAGGGACCTGGAACGGCAATATCCCAAGCTATTTTCGAATACGCTGGGAACCTTTAATAAATATAAAATAAAGCTTTCATTAAAGGAGGGTGTTAAACCGGTTTTCTGCAAGCCTCGGCCAGTAGCATTCGCGTTACGTGAGAAAGTTGAAAAAGAAGTAGATAGGCTAGTCGAGTTAGGTATTCTGGAGCCTGTCGAGTACTCTGAGTACGCATCTCCTATAGTTCCGGTTCTGAAAAGAGATGGTTCCGTCAGGCTGTGTGTGGACTACTCTATAAGTATAAATAAGCAGTTACTAATAGAACAGTATCCCCTTCCCACGACTAGTGAACTATTTTCTAAGATCCATGGAGGTCAACAATTTAGCAAACTCGATCTTTCAATGGCATATAATCAATTCGTGTTAGATGATGATTCTAAAAACCTGACATGCATAAATACTAGTAAGGGGCTATTTAGATATACACGTCTAGTTTTCGGGTTATCTAGCTCGCCTTCAATTTTTCAGCGAGCTATGGAGGGTGTACTGGCAGGTATAGAAGGGGTTATGTGCTTGTTAGACGATATCTTGATCACCGGAAAGGATAGGAATGAACACACGGAAAGGCTCAATGCGGTTTTGATGCGTTTGCAGAACGCAGGACTGACCTTACAAAAAGAAAAATGTAGGTTTTTTCAAGACGAAGTAAGTTATCTGGGATATATCATAACTAAAGATGGGTTAAAGAAATCACCAGAAAAAATTAAAGCAATGGTGGAAGCTCCTACACCTACGAACGTCAATCAGTTACAGTCGTTTTTAGGGCTAATTAACTACTATAGGAATTTTATACCTAACACGTCCGCGGTTCTCAGTCCTTTGTATGAATTGCTCAAAAAAGGCTGCAAATGGAACTGGTCTGAATCACAGGAAATGGCTTTTAAAAAAGTTAAAATGTTAATGACGTCAGATCAGGTCCTTGCACATTATGATCCAAATGCAAGGATAATATTAACAGTAGATGCTTCACCAGGCGGGCTAGGCGCAGTTCTCTCGCAAGTAGGTGTAGATGGCACTGAGAGACCTATCTCATTCGTGTCTCGTACTCTCAACTCGGCGGAGAAGCGATATGCTCAGATACAGAAGGAAGCAACCGCAATTATTTACGGTGTGCGACGGTTCCATCAATATTTGTATGGCAGATCCCAACCGTTTACTTTGCGAACTGATCATAAGCCTTTATTGTCTATTTTTGGGCCCTATAAGGGAATACCTCAAATGTCAGCTAATAGGTTGCAACGATACGCATTATTTCTAAGCAGTTACAACTACCAAATAGAATACGTACGCAGCGCTGATAATATTGCGGATTTCTTTTCTCGCGCGAGCTTGCCGCGCGGCGTGCATAAGTGCGCGTGCACCGAACAGTGCCGGTGCTGCGACTGCGAAGTAGCTTACGATAGGGCTACTTATGTTTGTTTTGTAGTAGATGGAAGTATGCCCGTTACATTGGAAAAATTGCGGACCGAAACGAAGAACGATACTATTTTAAAAATAGTAATAGATTACATTTTGAATGGGTGGCCACCAAAGGTTAACGACTCTCGGATAAAGCCTTATTATTTATGTAGATCACAGCTGTCGTACGAAAATGGTTGCGTCATGAGAGGACACAAAGTCGTGATACCGGAGAGTTTGTATAAAGTTATTTTGAAAGAATTACATTCTTCCCATTTAGGGATAGTTAAAACTAAGGCGGAAGCTCGCTCAAGGTTTTGGTTCCCCGGAATCGATCAATCTGTAGAAACAATGATAAATTCGTGTGACGTGTGCATTCAACTGCGCCCCTCCCCGCCGCGCGCCCCGCCCTCTCACTGGGAATTTCCAACTTCTCCGTTTTCTAGATTACACATCGACTTTCTGGGGCCGATCAAAGGATTCGTCTATTTAGTAGCGGTTGATGCTCATACAAAATGGGTGGAAGTGTACAATATGAAGTCAGCTACTTCTTCAGCTGCGGTAGTAGAAAAGCTGTGTGATTTTGTGTCTCGGTTTGGGCTGCCTAAAACAATAGTTAGTGATAATGGCACAGCGTTTTGTTCACGAGAATTCGAACTGTTTTGCTCAACTAACGGGATTTCTCACTTGACGTCACCGGTCTACCACCCGCCAAGTAACGGCCAGGCTGAGAGCTTTGTTAAAGTGGTTAAAAGGGGGATTAAATCATGTCTTTTGTCAAGCCATAGTGCGAGAGATACTTCAATAAAATTATTGAAATACCTTATGGACTATCGAAATTCTATTCATACTACCACGGGGTTCTCTCCTGCGCAATTAGTATATGGACGAAAATTAAGATCGCGCTTGCTTTTTTTTTTTTGATGACTGATTGCTTGCTCTTCTAAAGTTGTAGGTGATTTTAGCTTCAAAGTAAGTAAATACGGGGTTTTCTACCTATTTGATCGTGATAATGCAAACTTAAATTTCTTCTTAAATTCATTTTTATATGATTATGAATCATTCACAATAGTCGGTGTGACTTCGACGCATGTGCTAGATCAAATTATTACAAGTATCAGCATCAAATACCTCCACTTGTACTCTTGTAGGTTTGTCAATAGGGTGCCCAGTTTGTTGTAAATAGGCGAGCGTTAGCGGCTGGATGGTGGGAATTTTGATAGTCCGGTGAAGGCCGCTGCATGCAAACGAAGATGCACCACGTGTTTACTCACTGCCGCTTAGTATAAGCTTTGGTTCACGAAACATTTTTGACGATATTGTTAATGGTTTCAAAGTAAAAAGACACATGGAATAATGAGAAAATAAGAAAAGAAATGGGAAAGAAATTGGAACTTATCCAGACCATTAAACAGCGAAAGGTCGGTTACTCAGACATGTACTGCGACATGGCCGGTATCATCTTTTGCAGACGATCATGATGGGCAAATACCGAGAAGGTGCAAGGTTGAAAGACGTAAGATGTCATGGCTCCGTAACATCAGGGGGTGGACAGGGATAAAGACGGTGGAACAACTGTTCAGACTTGCGCTGGACAAGGATAATTTTAAGAAGCTGACTGCTGACCTTCATTAATAAAGAGGCACTGAGAGAAGAAGAAGGCATATAAGATTCACGTCTGAGTTAGTGACTGGCTTATGTAGCTGTACCTATCTGATACGAGTAGAAATTAAAAAATATGAGGCCTTAGCATTATATTTTTGTAAATTTTGTACTAAATCACCTGCGACAAAGATGTCACTATATCACAAGAAATCCAAACATGAATATCAATGTAAATCATACATCAGCCATGCGCCACATTTGACCTCCCCCGCCATTAATCGCGCATGAATACGCCGCGATATTTAACCGCACGTGACATGACACCGACAGCCATTTCCGGATGCCCCGCGCTGTTTACTTGCAAGAACATTAAGCTTGCCTTTCTAAGAACCGATTACCGGCAAATAACAAAGTCTATGCAGTCATGATCGTCGCGTAGCTTACTTAAGCGTACCACACACACAGCAGATAATATATCTTTTGAAATATAAATCTTGACAGATCGCATCAAATATATTTTGTAAATTATATTCGCTGTGTGGTCCTCCATATAATTTGTATGGGCGCGATCTCAAAATTTACATTTCATAAGATATATCTGCTGTGTGTGTGATGGGCTTTAGGCAAAGCGCAGCCAAAAAGTTGAGAAGCCAGTTTAAGCAGCCAGTCAACGGCAGTCATGCGTCGATAGTCAAGCTATACGGTCGTAGAAGATATTTTAATTGTTAACTTTTTGTCTCAGAAACGTAAAGCAAAGAAAATATTTTGGATTCATTCTCTACTTCTCAAGCGGCACTCAAAAGCTTTATTTGATAGTTATTTTAAGGATTTTCGAAATTACTCAGAATGTTTTTTTAACTAAGTATACCTACAAGAATGTCACTGGGATCGTTTGATAACCTTTTGTAAAGTCTAAACAATACAATATTGTGGGAACTGATTCTCGTATGTAGTCATGAATTTTATTATTGTATTTTTAATACTTTCATATAAATTTTAGATTTAAATTAGTGAATTTTCAATGGGTATTAGAGTAGATAATGAAAAATGCCTATTATTGTTATGTTTTTGACACGGCCGACACATAACGGGCACCGTTTCTCAAAGAACCAGTAGTGGTGGTCCACGATAGTGACATGTTTGTTTTTATTGCTGAAATGTTGGATTATTTTGTTTAGAAGCGGACGGGATTTATTTTAAGCTTTGATAACATTGTAATAATTATAAATGTTATTTTCTATTCATTGTACTAAATATAAATCGGCCGACCGGAAACACATACAAAATATTACATACAAATAAAAATATTTTGTTTCAACTCCATTATTTGCGTAACATAATTTAACATAGTTTATACAAGGTAGGTAGATATAAGCTAAGGTTGATAGTAGGTATTTAGTGAAATCATGTAGGTACGGTCACTAGCCTCCACACTAGGATACCCGTGGTTGGCTAGGTACATTGACGCTTTTGAGATGTGGTGTTGGCGTAAGATGCCAAGGATTCCATGGACTGCACGCAGAACTAACTCCTCGATACTAGAACAGCTCAAAATCACCAGAAGACTCACAACATGTCTAAGTCGCAACATAAGATACTTTGGCCACAACGCGAGGCGGAACCCGGATAGCATGGAGAGACTGACCATCCCTGGGAAAATAGAAAGACGAAGGCCGAGAGGTCGCAGCCCCATGCGCTGGACTGACCAAATCCGTAGAGTCGGATTCAGCACTGAAGTCTGATAGACGCAGCGCTGCTATCGCAGAACTAGGTTAAGTACTCGTATGTATAAAATTACTTATTGACCAAATAAGGTTTGAACAATAATCCTTCTCTACCTACTATACTCGACACTCAACTCCACGACGCCATCCATCAACGGATCGGATGAGCTGGAAAACTCTAGTGTCGGAGAAACTTTAAGGAGAGGTCACGACCCTCAGCAACGAGGAAACGATGAAGAGAGAGAGAGTCTCTCTCTCTCTCTCTGTTCATCTCTCTCTCATGTTCCAAGTTCCAAGGGATGGTCAATTTCTTCATACTATCCGGGTTCCGCCGAGAGAGATTTAGATGGATAGAGAGAGATTTTCAATTCATTACGAAATCTATGTTTTATAATTAGAAACTCGTCATCTAAGGCATTTACAAAAGCGTTCTATTTGAACCCGGCAGTTGGCTAAAGGTTTATAAATGTATTTCCCAATTATTTTTACTGTTGCCTACGTTACGATACAATAAATATATTCATGACAGCAGATGTAAGCAAAATATATCCAAAAATAACTCTGATCCGGATCGGAGAATGAAATCAATTTGTGAATTCAAATATTTATAGAGTAGTCAAAAATGCAAAGTTTACGCCGTTAGTACACCGACGCATTCGCATGCGACAGCGAATCGACGAAAAAACTGTAAGTTGTATGGCAATGTTTCGCATGTGTTATGTCTCGCTCTATCATATAGCTAGATGAAATAGTTGCATCCTTGTCTGTATTGTTTCGCAAGCAACTGCGAAATGGCTGTTACACCGACGCAGCCGATTTGCATTAGAGTTTCGCATCGCAATGCGATGCGAACGTCGCTGTCGCATGCGAATGCGTCGGTGTACTAACGGCGTTACTGAGAAAATATGCAGCAACCATGTACGGTGGAAAAACTATCGTGCAATATTGATGGTATTTGAAACTGCGTAGCAGGGGGTAGTCTTAGGTCAATCCAGCACATTCTCATATTTTGAAAATAGTCTAAATAATAGTACAAGTAGTAAAAACAAATAGTGTAATATAAAAAATTTAATAAAAAAATAACAAGTGATGTAGGTGTATATTTAAACAATTACCTACCTCATAAAAAAAACAATACCTCAAAATATTACCAGCACGTGTAGGGCAAAACTCTACGGGATGAACATGGAACAACTCGTAAAAACAGTAAAAAAAATGATTTTACTGAACATTTTGCTAAAACGATCAATCTAAAAAATTACGCCCTTGCGCCCTTGTTTCAGAGTATTATAAAAATACCAAAATACACAGGGGCTTACCCAGTGAATAGTTTATCTGGCGGGCCAGCTCGTAAGTCATCTTAATGGCCAATATACGTGTTTGAAAATAAGCATTTAGGATGCGAAGCACGGACTGTAATCTTAAGAAACTCTGTCCTCAGGGGAGTTGAGCAAATTAGTATTATTTCATTAGGTCGTATTACGCCTTGCGGGGAAATATGTTATTAGCTGGACAAATTATTTTCGTGCGTTCTGTTTGCTCGGGGGATGAGAACGGCTGATTTAATAAGTGTAGGACTTTTAGGGTGGGCAAAGTCGGTAATGATTTTCGCGAGCCAGTACTCTACTTTTGAAACTATTATCATTATCGTAGAACCTCATTTTCCACATTTCATAGTATCATACAATAAATGAATATGAATGAATATGAATATGAATCATTCTGCTGGATATAGGCCTCCTTTTGTTCCTTCCAAAATTTTTGGTTTTATGCGTTTTGCCCGCGACTTTTAGGATATCAAGTTGTACTTCAAAATAGCCTACTTCTAGCCTACTTAATAACCTTTTGTAGAAAATAAATAATTATTTTTAGCCGACTTCAAAAAAGAAGGAGGTTCTCAAGTCGACGGCATATTTTTTATCTTATCTTATCATTTTATCGACGGGGATCACTTTAAAAGTCGATAGAAACAATCGAATTATTAAAACTTTGTCGAACACTAAAAAGAAAAAATGTATACTTTAGTATAAAGTTTAGCCTTGTCGTTAAACGTTATTTTCGCTATTCACTTCAAAGAAAAAATTGAAACAAAATTGAAATCAAAAGAAAATGAAACTACAGAAATCCTACTACAGTCTTCACTCAAATACTTGTCAAAGATATCTAGTAGGAGGATAGTCAGGGGCAAGACCTTTTACTAACAAATAGTATAGTATTTAATGTTACAGTTTGCAATTCCATCGACATCAATTAATTTACTAAACAAGTTACTATCACAGACTGTTTTCATAAACTTATAAAACACAAATTCAGGTTGCCTTCAACATTAATTATTTTAGTAATCGAAAACCAACAGACACGGAATAGGCTCCAGTGAACTTTACACAGAGATTTGCAGCACAATACCGGCCGATTGCGCGGAATGCGCGGCTGGCCATCGACCGCGAGATTAGCTGCTACTGCAGCACTCGTTGCTCACGAGCTAGTATCACCGATGATAGTAAAAAAAAAAAAATTGAAATAGCTACGTTTACGACTGTATTCTTAAGGTGCGGTAGACCTTTTTTTTTCAGATCTTTTCGGCATTTTTAGATGCATTGAAGACATCTAAGGGGGTAGTCAGAGGTAAAATAAATAAATAAATATTTGTGGACAATTTCACACAGCGCCATCTAGCCCCAAACTAAGCAAAGCTTGTACTATGGGAACCAGATAACTGATAGAATACTTATATATTTTTTGTAAATACATATTTATTACACTTTATAACACCCAGACACAGAACAAACATCTATGTTCATTACACAAATGTATTTCCTGGGTGGGAATCGAACCCACGACCTACAGCGCAGAAGGCAGAGCTACTACCAACTAAGCTAAGGGGTTAGTTAAAGGTCAAACTCAAAGGACCAAACACATTTGGTAAATTCCCGCATTTTGCAGAAGTTAACATTCCATACGTGGGTTGTAACCCATCGACGAAATTGGAAATAATGGAAATCGTAAAATATCTCCAATCTCTTTCAAGTTCCCTCATCATCGATGGTGAAACAATCTAAAAACGAAAAACTTGAATGAGCGGCTTATTCCATCCAGTCCTACTAGTAGTTAGATTATCTAACTGTTTGGACAGAAATATTCCAAATTGTTAGACTGACTAATCGAACTTTTTGTATACTTACGCAGATTTTATTCCAAATAGAACTACTGCTAGTGAAGTACAGTCAAATAAAAAAGAAAAATTTAAATTAATAAAAAAATTGAAATTATTGTAGGTATAGCTTGTATTGACTACAGATTTTATTTAAATAGTGATCGTCATTTTTTGATAGTTTATCAAAAAAAATTAGACCGCTCGTTTAAATTCCCTTCAGTTGTTTTCTTTTTTACCCGACTGCGCAACGCAAAGGAAGGGTGATGTGTTTATTAACACGTTCAGTGCGGTACAGGACATATATGGGTTGTACGCGACTTTCTTCTGGTGCGGAAGGTAGAATTGTAGTTTTACCGCTGGTGCGGGGGCTATTTCTATACGAAATCCTTTATGTAAAAAAGAGTCAAGTATACTTTTCTGTAGCTTATTAAAAATATAAGCAAAATTTGCCATAAAATTGTACAGGACACATATGGGTAGTACGCACTTAAAAGCAATTTTCGTAATTCTGTGCGTTACCATACATATATGTCCTGTATCCGCAGGCCCGGTGTCGCGCTGATTTTTACAGTAGTGCGGAGCAATCCCTATCTTATTAGCACGTCATTTGTCGATTATTACATTAACGCCAAAATTAAGCGATCTCATAAAATGTTATCGATGGTCGCAATTTAATTGAGGATTGAAAATCATCAACATCCTAACCCAGTTATTCAAAAAATCAATTGCCGCATGTATGTTCCCGCATTACTTGAGAACGGCTTGATTGATTTGACTGATTCCTTTTTTGTTTTGTTTGTAATTGTACGGACAAGGTTTTTATAAATTAAAAATATGCGGTGGAGGTCTGCGCCGAACAAAATTGACCAAGGATGCACCAAAAATGAGTCCTGCATATACTTCCACCAGGACTATAAATCCATGCCAGGGTGTTTAACTTATCTTGTAATTTAAGTAAATGAAGTTTTGTTCAAATTCAGAGAAATATGTTCAAATTCAGAGAAATAAATGCTCCTTATCGATATCGATTGTTCAAAATACGGTTAGAACATCACTAAACTTGTGTAAAGGACAAACGTTTTGACCCTATTTTCAGTGCGGTACAGGACAATTTTGGTGGGTATTTAGTTTTAGGTATAGCTTCTAAAGTATTCACCAGATCCCCGTCCTGGCTTACCATATGTTAGATAAGGTTATAATCTACCCAAATAATTAAAAAAACAACATTAAATTACGAAATTTATTAAATTATAGGCATTTAAAAAAAAACATAATACAGGACATATATGTCATGTACCGCACCAGGAGTAACTCTCGTACCTACCATAAATGTCCTGTATCGCACTGTCTGAAAGTCTTGCAAATACGGTCCCGCACCGAACGTGTTAAATGACTTATCGCATTTTATTTAGTACTTTTTGCTTAATGATTGTACGTTTTTCACATTATAAAGCAAAATAAAATACAGATTACATTAAACATAAACCGGTGCCAAACCACATCAATACCACACCGGATGGCAGACATTTGTGTTTTTATCCTTTCCAGGACATTGGTTCGAATGCGCGTATTTCAATTGATACAAATAAATCCTAAGCTAGTACATCTGTGATTCATGGCTTGCCGTGAGGCTTTAGAGGCATTCCAATAAGCCACCTCTGCATGGGTCATTAAAGCACTGTTTGGTAAAACTCTTTTATCTGGTGTCAAAACATTCAAAATGTCCCTGAATTTAGATAAAACATTCAAATTTTTTTAGAAAACATTTATACTGAAACTTAAGTACTTACTTACTGAAACTTAGAACTTACTTACTGAAACTTAGTACCTACTTACTTACTGAAACTTAAATTATGTAGTTGAGTAAACTACATTTAAAAAAAGATTTAAGTTTTGTTTAGCGAAGACTTTGACTTTTAAGGAAATGAAACTTATTTGCGTGAAGGTTTTTCATAACCACAGCAATTTAACGTGCTCTCCGAAGCATGGTGCTACGCTCAGTTGTGTGTTTTATGCGGTCATCCATCCATTTTGTAACTGTGCTCAACGTCACATAACTTCAAAGATCGATACACCATGAGCTTGGACAAAAATGCACGAAAACTAGTTTACTAGATCGATCACAAAACGCCTACATATTTTGTGAGAAACTGCGATCATGTTACATTTAAAATCCTGTTCTTTTGTTTGAATAAAAAAAAAAAATTTAACTCCGCGATATTATTACCAGCAGGCTGATTAGCGGCCTTACACGTAAAGTTCGGAACGCGGGAAACAGCACGCGCCATTCCATCCTTCGCTCCAAAACCTACATATAGATGCACGAGGCTGACAGTTCGATCTGGCATATATTTTAGCACAGTTTTTGTGACAGTTTTTAGCACGCATCACCGTGTGAACACCAGTCTAAACTGTAACAGTAATTAGCACGACAGTTTGATCCGCGGTTCAAACTGCACAGATCCATCCGCGGTTCAGAACGCAGTCCAGATGCGCGGTTAGAACTTTACCGTGTTGCGGCCGCTATTGTCTGACTTGTCTCAAACCTCAAATTGGTCTCAAACTGTCAAAACGATCGCGTATATCTTTTGTTGCGTTCGGTCTCGTTGAGATAAAGAGTTACTTGCGTGGTCACTGAACTGTCATATTTGACAGTTTGAGACCGTTTTTAGTCGCAATCAAAGATGGACTATCGGGGCCTCTATATCGGGGCTGATATCGAACGAGTCAATAATGAATGTAACTTAAGCAAACAAAACTCAATTTGAAAATAGCTTTGCTGAAATTTCTGAAATACTCGCAATTCTATGAATTCATAAATAAATAAAACTGACTGCACTACATTCCGGTACAGATCGTTATCACAGCACCCGTAGCACAAGTTTCTCATAATATTCTATTTTTAGACTATCGGAGCCAAGAAAAGTAGATAAATAAATATAATAAATATTGCTGGACATTTGACACAGCGCCATCTAGCCCCAAACTAAGCAAAGCTTGTACTATGGGAACCAGATAACTGATAGAATACTTATATGTTTTGTAAATACATACCTACTTTACAACACCCAGACACAGAACAAACATCTATGATCATCACACAAATGTTTGTCCTGGATGGGAATCGAACCCACGTACAAAACATGTACAGCGCAGAAGGCAGAGCTACTACCAACTGAGCTAAGAGGCTAGTAAGAGTAGATGTTTATTTATTTAACACTTTCACACATGCTGAAGCATTATCTACCAGTCATCCTGGGCGTGCAAAAAGATGGTGTAGCGTGTCTTATAAACATTTTTTATTTAATGAGTAGGTTCCCAAAAAGAAAATATTTAATTAAGTACGAGTACTTATAAATACTTATTCTACAAAATATTCTATAATCATAAATATATAAAAGTAGATATAAATATAAGCATATAATATTAATATTCCACTATATACGTAAACGTTCCACTTATTTTGAACGCGATGACATTGAACTTTCAATTTTGATTGTAAGTTGCGGTGATTCTAGACTTACTATTTTTTTCGTTCATTTAGTTTCTTTCGTTCACTACCCCCTAAGATATATAGATTGCCTTATAAGATCTGATAAAGTGTCTACCGCGCCTTGAGACTAACAGTCTTCTATAGCCTAGTTCTCGGCAGTGTCATTACATTAGTGAGTAATGCTAAGTTTTGGCGCGAAGCCAGCCCGATAAGCAGTTGTATGAAGTGTTCATCTGTATTCTACAATCAATATTGAATAACCAGCTATTGAGGTTTACGCCTGAATTTCTTCTTACTATCATGAACTTGGATATCAATGATACTACTTTGTTCCTCGTGGCGTAGACTTAGACGTTCTTGATTCATCGTTGAAGTTAAGCAGCGTTGTGCTCGATCACAATTTGGATGGGTGACCGCAAGTGGCATTACGAGCTAAGCGCTTCCATGCTTCGGAGGGCACGTTGAATTGTTGGTCCCGGCTTTTAAGTCGTTAAGCCATTAGGCCTTTAGGAGGCCTAAAAACTCCGTCACCAAAGTTGGCCACTTGCTCATACGAATTTATTTACTTACCTATTTAGTTTGTCCCTGAAAAACATTTTTTATATGTCTGTCTCAATATGTGAATTAAAAATAAATATTATGAAAAGAAAATCATTCAATCTTGGAAGTGATTAATTTATGCTAACTAAATGAGACCAGCAGCGCGATTCAGACTTCCGAAATGCATCCGATTCGATGATTTTCTTCGGAAAGTTAACGTTTTTTCAGCAAAGAAATGTCACTTTCCGAATTCGGAATACATTCCGAGAATGTCGGAATTGCACTGCAGGGCAATGTTTCTCCAAATCTTTCAGAATGTATAAACCTAAACATAGTTCACTTTTAAGTACCTACCTAAATCATTCATAGGTTAGTTTTTCATTTCATTTGAAATGTCCAGAAAACATATTTTAATCATATAAAACAAAATTCTCTTCACTTTTTGAAATAGAAATAACCTAACCCAGTAAGAACAAAAAGCGTTACACTGAAAAGTATGCACTCGATGTAATATATAGGGCTTGAAGAGTCCGGGACTTTCCGGGAATTAATGCCGCGGCTGGGAGTGACGGGCAATTATGAAATCCCGCAAAAGATACATCGCAGGGTTGAACTGCGGTTAAATTGCCAAGATTTATCCCCAGGTATGAGGGATAGGTGAACCAATCATGGACCATTATTAACTTTACCTGCCGTTTAATACTACATAAATTATGTTTTTGGGAGCCTATTAAAACAACGTGCGGGTTTGTTCAGTGTTCACTAATGGGTTTTACCTTTTTTTTTTGGAAAAGGGAACGAGCAAGCGGCTTTTCTAATGGTAAGTAAGTACCGCCGCCCGCGGATAACTGCAACATCAAAAGAGCAGCAAGTGCGTTGTCGGCCTTTGGAGTAGGAGTAGGCTGTTTTCTTGAACGTCCCTAAGTCGTAACTAAAAAGTAAGTAAGATCGTATGAGTAAGTGGCCAACTTTGGTGACCTAAAGGCCTCCATCATGGCTTAACGACTTAAAAGCCGGGACCGACAATTTAGTGCATTGGATAAGTCGTAACTAATACCTAAATTAATTATGGACAATCAGGTAAGTTTTTACATTATGTGTAGTTTTATAGCATTTTAGTAGCTGTTTTTGTTATACAGATGTTTGTGACTCCAGAAACAAAATTTGCTCACTAACTTTAAACATTTTACCGGCCATGATTTTGAGTTTAAATCGTGTTTCAAGAAAAGATGATTTTTTGCATCAAAACTACCTAACAAAATTGTTACTATAAATAATTAAATAAATAAAATAGGTACGTTTATTTCGAGCAGAACTCATATAAAAGTAGGTAGGCACATGAAAACACAAAGAATACATAAATAAGAATACCTACATATTTTAAACTTTCGCGACTTGAACACATTTTTAATTTAACGTCGAGGTAAATAAAATAATTTCATTACGCGATTAAGTCCCGTAAATAATAAATTAAAAAGAATACCTACTATGAACAAAACACAAGCTCATTATAGATTTTAGTTCTATGTTTATTCGTTTGTATTCCAGGAAGGAAAATAGTTGAGCTAATTTTGTACAAAGTTATTTCGAAATCTTAATTCATGAGATTCCATAAAACAAAACAAAAATATCTCTTAGATAAAATGTATTTTCCAATATTTACTAGGCACTTAAAATCGTTTTGTAGTCCTAAATTAACAACATTTTTGCTTTTACTGTAACAAATGTCCCCATAAATATATCAACACACGCCATTTGCACAAAATAATAATCGCCCCGACAATAAAACAAGACGTAAAAACATTAGGGTGTATACACGGGAGATTTAAAAAAAAAGATGAATGATCACGACTGTATCCCCAAGGCACGGTAGACATTCTCTCAAAATAAATTTTAGACATTTAAGATCCAGGTAGTCAGAGGTACGTCCAAATACATATTTGGTACATGCTCACATTTTGCAAAGTTAGAATTCCATACTTGACAAGTTGCAAGCCCATCGACGCTATAACACGGGAAATTTAAATTTATAAAAGACAGTAATTTACCAATTCAATATTTACGATGTACACAGAAGTAATAACTTTAGTTGTCACTAATATTAGTAATGCGAGAATTTTGAGTATTTCGCTACTTTGATTGTGTAGTTTGTTCATCGACACCAAATGCGATGACCCGAAATATTTTAGATCTACATCTTAAATAGTATCAGGCGAAGCCGCTGGCAGAGATTAGTGTAAAATATTTTTTAAATATAAATTAGAACTTTATGTTGTAATTTGAACTAAAAGTTTCTAATAGCGGTAGCAATATAATTTTAGAGGCAAAAATAATTTTGATTAAATAATAATAAGGTTATCAATTGATCATTCTTTATTCTTTATTGTACACAAAAGAAACACAAAACAAGAAGCTTACAATAAAATAACATGAACAAAAGACATTTTATGAAAACAACACCATTGATTTATTTATTTAGTTTCCTAATCAATAAATTCAAAATCACCAAGAAATTTCATCAAAAGTTGCCCGTCCATCGCATCTAAAATCAGCAATTTCATTCTGTAAAATCCAGGGCTCGCTAGAATTGACAATATCACTAACGAAGTTGTGAAAGGAATCCATTGGCACGTACCGAAGTATCTGAAGCAGTCCCGGGGCCGGGATATTTCACGGGATTTCATAAGCGAGCTTTGTGGAATGCTGTATTGTAAATCTGTAAAGGAGTTACTTTTCTGCAGTCTTCCTGTTTGTTTTAGAAGTGCAGCGACGAATATTCGTTGTTTTATAAAAGACTAACGAGCCCCGTAGTGATGGGTTTGGTGATGATGATGATGATGAAAAGTAGCCAATAGCCTTCCTCAAGAGTATAGCCATCACATGCAGAAATAATTTTTCAAATCCGACTAGTTAGGTAGTTCCTGAGATTAGTGCGTTCAAACAAACAAACTCTTCCTCTTTATTATATTAGAATAGATTGGTTCTGTCAATGATACCTTCAAATCACCTAAAAGATTATAGGAGCTTACAAAACAATTAAAAAGTAAGTTCGATGTTTGAATAAATTATTTTACAATTATTTTTTGGCTAGTTTCCCCGCTCGTGGCTTCGCTTACAAAATAGTAGCAAATACTATGACACTCAGGGATGCTGAAGCTTTTAACCTGTAAAGGTTCTTTGAAATCGGATGATGAATTTCGGAAACTATTTTGTACATCCAAACATACAAACTTTACCACTGTTTAATTAGTATAAGTAGATTATTTTTATAGAGCTAGGAGGCAATCAGTGCTTTTTTTTTTTTTTTTTTTTTTTTTTTTAAACGAAAATAGGTTCGCGTTTGACCACACTCTGCCTGATGTAAAGCAACAGTGCTTACACCGAAAGTACATTTTGTGGCATATTTTTTTAGCAACCTGCCATCATCTAACCGAGCCAAAATCACACTTAATCCAGTCAAAATAACGCCTAAATTGCTTTCAAATCTTCTCACTGCACTAAAGATAGTTCATTAAACTATGTTCAAAGAATAATCTTTAGAATATCCACAATTCTCATTTCCTGAAATAACTGTGAAATCGACGGAACGTTAGAACGTCCTATGGCCGCTGTTTTGAAACTAATTTGGGATCTGTAAAAGATACGTCGTGAAATAGGACATGTCCGATTTCCGAGAGGCGTGTCACTCACTGACGCACCGAAAACCAGTGGGAATAGTTTTGTGACTGTTCCGACTATTAAACATTTTCAGCATTCCACAGAATGTGAATATGCATGTTTGAATAATAATGAGGGAATGCTAACTGCAAAATAATGATCATGTACCTAAATATATAGTCAAAAAATCAATAAGAAAATTGGCATCTTTGAAGGTGAATTTCTGAAGGGGATACAAAAAGGGTTCGGGCGTCATTTACATGGAGATGGAGAGAGTTTATCGCCCGTTTTAGGGCGAGAAACTGTAATGGTATTATCGTAGGAGATACTCTTTAGACATTGAACCAAAAAACAAAAACTCGCCTACTAATGTCATACGATACTATCAAAGTAATTATCGCCAGGCGTTTCGTTTACACGACGACACAAATTGAACGATACTCGCTTACGATTTTCTCTTCATTTTATCTTAGTAGAGTATTTTTCACGTTCATGCGAATGTTTTACGAGTCGGTTTGAACAGTGATTTGCCATTTGAGCTTGGTGTTTACACAAAGACGTCAGGATTCAATGACAGCGCGATTATCGCCCTTCCACATACTTGGTGTTTACATGAAAAAACTTTTTTCTTTCTCTCGATAACCACATGTTCAAGGCGAGAAATTCGTTCCATGTAAATGGCGCTTTTATCGAATCTTCCAACACAGCCCTAGTTTTTCATTAATTTTAGTGGAACTTTCACAGACTACTTAAAAAGTTCATCTAATAGTCCCATCACGCCATTTAATGGAATACAAGGAATGATATTTTGAGCTCGTGACGGAGAGCAACTAATGAGAGCGAGATCAAAGGACTGCTACTTTATTCAAAGCAAAGCTGTAACAAATGGACGCAACCAGTTACCCGATTAGTCACGCCACTAATCGCTCGATCTGTCGAGATATTTCAGGGTAATTTTAGACGGTTTGAAACGAGACTCGTGGAAAAATAAAAATATCTTAATTAAAGTAAGGTTTTTGTTTGTAAAAAATATTGTCTTCATTTAACAGATAGATATCATATCCGTACCCATATTATAAATGTAAAAATGTGTTTATTTGTCCTGCTTTCACGTCAAAACAGAGCGACATATTGACGTGATTTTTTGTGTGGAGATAGTTGGAGGGCTGGAGAGTAACATAGGCTACTTTTATCCGGGTACCACGCGAGCGAAGCCGCGGGCAGCAGCTAGTACTTATATTATCAATGGAAAGTAATTAGTGCTTCAACTTTTTATTCCAAGGTTCGAAGACTGGCGTGATTCAACAGATTTTTTACCATCATCATTATAGATAGAACAGTGTTGGCCGAGTAGGCTAGTGCCTCGACTTTCAATCCGAAGATCGTGGGTTCGAACCCGGCCGTGTATCAATGGATTTTTTGTTTCGAAAAATTAATATGCGCTTTAAAACGAGCTCTAACCGGTGAAGGAAAACATCATAAGGAAACCAGTTAACTTTCTAATAGCGTCGATGGGCTTGCAACCTGTCACGCATAAAATGTATTTCTGCAAAATGTACAAATGTGTTTGGACATACCTCTGACTATCCCTAAGACATATTCAACAGGATCTTAGGATGCATAAAGATCTGAAAGAATATGTCTACCGCACCTTGGGATAGTCGTGAACATATTTCATTTTTTTTTATTATAAATACTTAACACAAAGTGAAGTTATACGATGGTGACTAATTTGTGGCAAATACATAAGGTGGAGTGCCGTAATTGCAACTATCCGGTAATTGCAACTGGAGTCAATAACTCCCTCTAGGATCACATTTTTGAACATCGATAGATGTGGTATTGAACTTCTTCTAAAAGTCTCAGTCTAAAAATATAGATGGCGTTGATAGGACCAAAACTGAGCGAATGACAGGCCTTTTTGTAAAACTGCCAATTTTTCGGAAGTGACGCCGCTCGGACGCTCTTCGTAATTTATTGAAAAAAAATGTTTTTCGTGGTCTTTCGCCGGTGTGTTCACAGTGAGAGTGATTATAAGAGACAGTAAGTTGTTTTTTATGTGTTTGTTGTATTCTACGATAAATCTACTCAGAGTTATGGATGCAGTTACATTTGCCAGACAAAAAGTGCATAGTCTTGTAATTGTAACTATTTTGTTTCTTTTTTGACAGTTGCAATTTAACGACCGGTTTTGTATGAAGTTTGAAAAACTTAGTGATGTAACAATGACGATGACTATGTCGATACGTAATATTTTATTGAAAGGGATACTATCTACTTCCATATTGTGCTATGAGTTCTTAGCAAGTAGTTTGAGTGATTGAGTCCCTTCATTATGTTGGCGCTAGCGGAGCCCTTTCAAAAGTCGTTCAATATGTGAAACGAATATAAAAAAGGCTATTTAACTTCTAAAATATTACTTATTGCGATTGAAATAAAGTTAGAAAAAATAATTAGTAAAAGATAATAGAAGACTTTAAAGATAAGAGTAAAAGAGGCTGTTTCATAACTAAAAGATTACTGTGATTAAAATAAACATCGAGTCGATAAAAATCACGATACGGTTCCCATCACTATTTGTAGTAAAATAGTTGCAATTACCGGATTCTTTACTGAAAAGTGTTTTCGCGCAAAATTTGACATTAGTAGCAAGGGCATAGCTATTTAAATCGAAAGAGCTATATTCAAGGCATGTGTTCTGTAAATCCCAGTAGTAAGCGCCATAGAAAAAAAAGGAGTAAAAGTAAGTAGTTGCAATTACCCGCCAAAACGGGTAATTGCAACTATTGCTCCCTCTGTCATGAATTTATGCAATATAATTTTATTCTTTATCGCTTTACTTTATTCATAACAATGATATAAATCTACATAAAATTTACTATAGAACAGATCTTTCAAAAAATACATTTCTGATATAAAATATAGAATTATCAAGCGATGAAGTTAGGACTCCACTTTTTTTAGTTGCAATTACGGCACTCCACCTTACATCTTTTTTTTTTTTTTTTTTTTTCGTACTTATTTCATATTTTATTTATTTCATATTCATATACATAAAATCACGCCTTTCTCCCACAGGGGTAGGCAGATAGCACGGATTTCCACTTGCTACGATCCTGACACACCTCTTTCGCCTCATTCACTCTCATCACATTTTTCATACAACCTCGCCGGTAAATATATATAAATTTTGCCTTTTAGTTCAAAATAGATCTGAATTTCAAATATTTTTACTATTTTAATTAACTAGATTCAAAAGCTGGACTCAAAGCAGTTTCGACCGCAACTAAAGTTGGTGCAAATAACTCTGTAATATTACTTAAAATTATTAATCCTTTCTAAGCGAATGCCTTTTAAAATGATTGGGTTTTAATTAAAACATTTCGTTTCTGTCTGAAGCATTTAGAATTTTGGAAAGAAACCTGAAATAGTAGATTGTATTATAAGGGGGCAAAATAATATTTTGACGGCGAGGGCGCTTTTTTGAATCCAGAGCGAAGTGAAGGATTCTAGAGTAGAATCCCGAGCGTAGCGAGGGATTCTTTAGTAGAATCCTGAACGTAGCGAGGGATTTAAAGTACGTCGCCCGAGCCAAAAATATATTTTGCGCCCGAGTGATACACTCTACTTTTCATTACAATCTATGAGAAAGTAAAAGGGAAGAGAAAAGAATGTGTTAAATCGACGAAGTTCCACTTGAGAAGAGTAATCAGAGATTAATTTTTTTTATTTAGACTTTTTATCTGATACTAGCAGCGCCGAGTATGCTATGCTATGCTATGCTATGCTATGCTATGCTATGCTATGCTATGCTATGCTATGCTATGCTATGCTATGCTATGCTATGCTATGCTATGCTATGCTATGCTATGCTATGCTATGCTATGCTATGCTATGGTATGCTATGCTATGCTATGCTATGCTATGCTATGCTATGCTATGCTATGCTATGCTATGCTATGCTATGGTATGCTATGGTATGCTATGGTATGCTATGGTATGCTATGCTATGCTATGCTATGCTATGCTATGCTATGCTATGCTATGCTATGCTATGCTATGCTATGCTATGCTATGCTATGCTATGCTATGCTATGCTATGCTATGCTATGCTATAGTATGCTATAGTGCTAAGAGTCCTCCCTCATTCATCTTGGTAGATTCGAGATGAATGAATGTGGAAAGTAGTTGTACCTCTAAAGTGCGCGGCAAAAATAATTCCGGCGCACTTAAAGGGGATTAAAAACTCATTACTGCCCGCTAAATTTATAAAGAGGATTAAAAACTCATTACTGCCCGCTAAAAGTTCCTTGAAGAGGAATCATCTACTTTGGGCGCACTTAAAGGCGAACAAAGTCGTCCTTTTCGAATAGATGGAATGAAAATATTATGACTGCCCTCATTAAAGGTACGGACCCACCGCGGCCGACGAAGAGGCTACACACGTGCGTCAAGCTTCGCTTTGCAGAAGAATGTATGTGATTGTGTCCACTGCAGCCCTCGGACACGCTACGCATGAATTGACGTCATTAGTACACTTGTAACGCGTGGCTTGCTCGAATATGGCGACCAGTAGCCAGCGCAGTACACGAAATTATGATTAGTATGAATTCAAAACTTCAAAACTAGCAGTTATACTAGTCGTGGGTTCAGTGTACTGCAATGGAAACGTAGACCCACGTTGTCAAACACATGAACCCACGCAGCTAACGTGCGCCGCGAGCCCGTGCACAGCATGCGCCGCAGTGGGTCCGTGCCTTTACTCTCCTTTGTTTCAAAACAATTTCTGTATTTATTTATAATCCTTCTAATATTTATCCATTTTAAATGGCAGATGTCCTCCTGACCTTGTACTTTTCCTACTAAAATAACTAGTAGTTCGCCCCGAACTGAGATCTCGCGCACCGTAGATGGCCAACATTTGGACTTTCTTCTGACTACCCCTATAATTTCAAGTGCTACTACTGCCGGGTATGCCTATTGCGCTAGCTCTTCATGGTAAAAAATACTAGCATGCATGCAATACATAATGTCGTGTCTAATTTTTCATTTATTTCATATTTATGAATTCTCGTCGTATTTTTAAAAGTATACGTCCTAGAATAAAAATAATAACTATTTTAGAATGTACAAATAAAGACCTTTCATTTGACACCGCACTCAATATATTTGTTTACTTAACTTTTTTTACCCCAATTATTTTCATTTTTTATCAAAATTGTTTTTATCATGAAAATAAATCAAGTAGCATCTAAAATCATTGCAAACCAAACCGCAACGATGCCACTCTCTTTTTAAGGCCGACCAGTCAATGAGCTACGAAGACATCGAAACTCTATGAAACGGGAGCTCTTGCAGCTCTGGTTTCGTAGTTTTTGGTCTTTGGTCGTATTTCAAAAACTATACATCCTAGATTAAAAATAAAAACCATTTTGGAATGCACAAAATAAGCCCTTTCGTATGACACCCCACTCAATATATTTGTGTAACTTTCATAATTTTTTACCCCCTTGGGAACCCAATATCTTCACAACCCCTTTATAGATTAAGCTCATATGCTCCACCGTAAATTTCCTTACCACAACCTATTGACCTACCAAGTTTCATGCAGATTGGATGAACGGTTCGACAGTTATGCTCGAACAACAATTCGTGAAACATACAAACATACAAACATACAAACATACAAACATACAAACATACAAACATACAAACATACAAACATACAAACATACAAACATACAAACATACAAACATACAAACATACAAAGCAAAATCGCCCAACTTACCACTAAGATCTTCGCTCGCTTCGCTCGCTCGATCGATAAAAAAATGGTTGAAATATAAGGTAAAGGCTCCTAACTCCGATGGTTTCTGAAAATGGACGGTAATTGCGAGGTATATAGAAAATCGTTAGTTTCAAGCTATTTACAAACCCTTTTTAACTGCAGGATACATTTCTCAATTAATAATATATCTGGTCGTGCTTACGCGAACAAAGGAGTGCTTTAGTGTGTTTACTTTTTACAATAATCGGTTAGTTTCGTGCCAGCAGCTGTGCCGAACGGTCGCTCCATACATTTTGGACCCTGTGCACGTGAGTACTACGGTTTACTAAATAGTGATTTTGTCTTTAATTTTGTACTGTGTGTGTTTTTCTTTAGGTTGGAATATTGAAAGGAGTATATTTGTAAGCGGAATCACTTAAAAATTCTGTATTTTTCTTCATAGATTAGTTAAAAATACGTTTTGAAAATACATCGGCATTAGCTGCCCAATATTTTAGGTGGTTCCTAATTTCCGATGTATACCGCGGAATTACGATTTCGTAGACCTCGTGTTATTTGATTTTTTTTAAGCTGGTTTTGTAGTTACGCACTTGTTGTTTTGGATTTGACTACATAAAATGTCAATTCACATTAAAATCTAAATCCGAGGTACGTTTTGACGTCGCATTTACTAATTATACCATATCAAAGATTATCAATTTGGGTAGTAAGAAAATTAAGTTCTTGACGTATTTCGATACAATCTTGAATAGAATTGTACATGTTTTTGAAGGTATTGCATTGAAGCATTAAATTGTTTATGTGTTTTTGAAAAATCATTTACTTTTTAACCCTCGGAATTAGAAAATGTGTTTGGTATGAAAATTTTCAATTCCGATGTATTTACCTCGGAATTAGATCCTCATAGAATCTAACTCCGATGTATTGACACAAGTAACATACAGAGTGTTCATTATTTTACGCAGCTTGTTACTCAGTTTGAATGATTTTAAAAACACAAATAATCAGTATCCTATTATTTACCCTCAAAAATAACTTTCATTACAATGTAGGTAGGTACCTACCTATGTAGATATTTAGTAAGATACGTTTATGAATAAAATTATTAATAAGTATCTCATATTGTCATATTGCCTTAATGAGTATCTCATATTGTGATAATAGGTACTGTTGACAATAAAATGTGATAATTTTTGAACACCGTGTATCATTCCTTCCATCCGTTCTCCTTTGTATTTTGTACACTCGGAATTAGGATCCAAATACATCGGAATTAGAATTTTTACATCGGAATTAGGAGCTTCCGACTTTTTCACATTTTAAATTATTTTAGACGCTAAATCAAATTTAAAACAACAAACTTTTTGTATATTTCAAGAGTAAAAACAATAACGTTTCTGATAAAAATAGCCAATTTCACAAAAATGCATTGTAAATGCTTAATTTTTAATGTCCTTAGTTTTGGTGAAAATAACGCGGAATTAGGAGCCTTTACAAACAAAATTTAGTCTCACCAACAGTATAACTAACTAGGACAAAAACTTAGGCCTTTAAATTCTTTACTAGATGATTTATACAGTGTCAGGAGGCAATCTTTGCCTACACTTATCGGGACACTGTAGTGCATGGGACAATGTTGAGATGGAGTAGGCTTGCCCAGCACCTACACCATCCTCTCAGCTTACCGGCCATATCCACAAGAAAGACATAGGCAATACGTGTGGGGCTGACTAAGCCGCGGGTTTCCCATGATTTTTTTTCGCCGTTTAGAGCTCGTGTTAATGCGCATATTTTCGAAATGAAAAATCCATTGACGCACGGCCAGGATTTGAACCCACGACCTTCGGATCGAAAGTCGAGGTACTATACCCCTCGGCCAACACGGCTCTTAACAACTATAACTATCAACTACTATTAGAATACAATACAATAGAATACAATAATTTATCGTGTTTTTGGTTTAAAAAAAATATCTTGTTTTCGATTTATTATGAATCAGCCTGTACCTACCTAGTACGTTCCATCGACAGACAGTCGCGAGCACTCATGCTATTACAAATTATGTGCATACCATTACATGAGTACTCGTGCTCCACTCATCCTATCTCATCTGAATAATCGCGCAGTAATTACTTCACTCACACGAGAAGTTTGCTTTTGAATACAACTTTGTAATAGGCTTAGAATATCTTGTCATTAATATCTCATTAAATAATATAACCACATCGTAATTGGTAGTCAAACTTATATAATAAATGCGAATGTTTTAAGCGTGTATGTACTCGTATGTTGTCTTCGATTATTTAGCCTCACAGAAACTGTGAAATCAATTTTACAATATTTCACAAAGCTCGACATTTTTCGAAACAAAGTCCATGTTACTAAGAATTCACGTCATAATATTCAAATATCAAGAGTATTTTCAACAAGGTGAACATGGCTGTTTGCAAATAAACTAAGAACTAAATCTTGTTCAATTACATTATTTCCTTTGACATACAGTTCTAGGAAACGATATTACCTGAACGTTATTTCGTGTACCTTATCTCAAGGAGCCTAGAGGTATTCAATCATGGCTGTCATAGAAATACTTCGTTATAACTCAAATGCGGCTCAAAACTCAATTTAATTTGATTATTCAACCCACCTGAACCTTTGTGATTGGAAATTTGTTGTTTTTATCGTAATTCCAATTTATGGGTGTCCATCAAACAGTTATGATGGATGGGTTGTCAACGTTTGCCGATGGCCGTCATTCGTCAAACTGAACAATTTCAATTCCTATATTTTCAGAATATTTTCATTTCGATGTTCGAATCGGAGTTGTAACACAATCTTTTGTTGCGTATCATTTTAACATTTCACTAATTGATATGCGAGAACGCGTTGCTGCGGTAAAAAGTAAGTAGGTAAGTAAGTTCGTATGAGCTGGGTTATAAGCGTATCGTCAAAACTGCTTTTCGTCATTTATAATACTACTTCTAAGTTATGAAGATTAAAAAAACCTACTACTTATCCGCAAGCTACATTAAATCTTATTCCACCGTCCCAAAGCTAGTTTTCCATTGAAAGTCGCTTTAAACTAGCACAAATCTAATACGGGATTATTTGTATTGATCTGTTTATGTGCTCCATCTGTCTCCTGGCTTCTTGTTTCTGGAAGTGTAGACGCTAAGCTTGCGGTATCGGATATTATGTTAACAATTTATTGCAACTAATGAATAATATATTTTAACTAGATTTCCGATGTAATATTCTAATAATGTACTGAATGTATTTGTCTATTCAGAACATTCATTATGTTTCACTTAAAATTTTCGTGAGTTGTACTAGACATTGTAGATATTAAGCACACGGGAATTACTCACGTAAAATATCGTCGATTTAGATACAGACAATGTTTCGATTCATCCGAAGTATCTTCATCTGGGCAAGGAGGGAGTCACACGCGAGCGTCTCACACTCACATTATTAATGTGTTTTTTATATGATCATGTCTCCCGTGGGATAAAAATGTAGTAGTCCACGGGGCCGCGGGCATCCGCTAGTTGTAAATAATGTTTTAATTAGAACTAGTTATTAATATCTTCGATCGCAAGTAATGTTCGTTCTTAATTAAATGCCTCGCCACTCTGTCAGGCTAATTCATAATTCATAATTCATAATTCATTTATTCATGCGTCAATGTGGTACATAAAAAGGTCTTAAAATAATTTTGGATCTCACATTCCCCATAAATTCTGGGATGCAAATAAAAAATATCGAAATTAATTAAATCTAACTTAAATACCTAATTACAATCATTATACAAAATTAAATGTCAAAATAGTGAAAAGAATAAAATTCAATAATAATTATAACCAAAATATACAATAGTAAATCAATTTAAAAATTCTTCTAAACTATAAAATATTTTTTCAATTAGCCAGAGTCGTAGCTCTTTAATAAATTTATTCATTGGAAGTTTTTTTATTTTGGTAGGCAGTGCATTAAAGATTGTACCACACATAACATTACAATTATTTTTAAAAAGTTGAGTTCGTGGTATTCTGGGAAGTACAATTCTGTCAGGATTTCTTGTGTTGCGTGGGTACATTTGGTTTGCCTTTACAAATAGCTCCTCATGCTTTTTTACAAATATCGCCGACTCAAGAATGTACATACAGGGCAAAGTAAGCAGTTTTAACTTTGCAAACAAAGGCTTGCAGGACTCCCATGGCGGTATACCGACAATTGCTCTGACACATTTCTTTTGGGCTATAAACGCTTTATTTATATCTGAACCATTACCCCAGAGTACTAAACCATAACGTAATGTCGACGTTACATAGCCATGATAAGCCAGCAAAACGGTCTTACGTTCAGAAGTTTTTTTCAACCTATGAAGGGCAAAAACAAAACTATTAAGCTTATTACATACTTTATCTATATGTGCCTTCCAATTACAGTGGGCATCTAGAACGAAGCCTAAGAAACTAGCATTATATACTTCTGAAATCACAGTACCATTATTTAAAATACACATTTGTTTTGTCTTATTTGCCCACGTACCGAATTGTATATAACTTGTTTTGCTTAAATTTACTTTTAAGTTATTTTGACTTAACCATTTAACCACGGATTCAATTGCGTCATTTACCTTAATAGTATAGTCATGTATGTCAGTATTACGTTCTGTAGATATTATCATAGAAATGTCATCGGCAAATAAAATGCAAGGGTTATTGGTGATGTTAGGAAGGTCATTTATGTACAAAAGAAACAAAAATGGTCCTAGGACACTTCCCTGAGGGACTCCAAAATTGTTTTCTTGAAAAGTTGACTGGAAAGATGTCAAGTCATTGTGAGCGTCTATGCCTTCAATTTTAACGCACTGCAGTCGCTTATACAAGTAACTAATGATCCAGTTTAGAGCTGGTCCCCGAATTCCATATCTTTCAAGTTTATTGATCAGAATATTATGTGAAACAAAGTCAAAAGCCTTTGTCATATCAAAAAACACAACAGTAGTCAGTTTGTTATCATCGATGTTCTCTAAAATCTCTTTTATGAGGTTAAAGCAAGCTAGAGTAGTAGATTTCCCTTTTTGAAATCCAAATTGCTCTTGTCTGATAATATTGTGTTTCTTAACAAAACTAGTCAGTCGTTTGTGCATAGCAATGTCAAATATTTTAGCAATGATTGGTATGAGTGTTATAGGTCTATAATTATCTAAAAGCGATTTGTCACCCTTTTTATGAAGAGGCTTCACGACGGATTTCTTAAGCAGAACTGGGAATGAACCTTCTTCAAATGATAAATTGATTAAATGTGTCAGTACGGGCGTTATTTCCATAGAACTATATTTTATAATTTGTGTTGATATCTCATCATACCCTTCTGCGTTAGTGTTTTTGAGAGATAAAATAATTTTATGCACATCATCAAAATTGTAAGGACTTAGGAATATACTGCTGCTGCAAGTCACGAAATTATTAGATAATTTAGATTGTATAGGTATGTCATGTTTTGTCAAATTTATCCAGTAGTCATTAAAAATGTCCGCTATTTTAATAGGACAATTTATTGATTCATTGTTATGTATAATGTTATTGATGAAACTAAGGTGTTTAGTTTCTTCAGTTTCCAGTTTAATGATTTGCCATGAAGCTTTACACACATTTTTTGCATTACTTATAGCTTTGTGATTTCTGCTCTTGATCGATTGGTCGATACATTTACGTAGAAGAACTGAGTATTTATTGTAATTATTTTTATTATCTTCAGATTTCTTAGCGTACCACTTATAACGAAGAGCTCTTTTTGTTTTACAACTTATTTTCAAACCCTTCGTGATCCATCTGATTTTTGGAGTTTTATTGGATACCCTACGTCTAACTTTGGGGAAACATAAATTGTAAAACAAGCTAAAAATTTCATGAAATTTTTCAAATGCAGTGTCGAGATGCTCCTCATTCATAACCTCAGAAAAAGAGAGTCTCATGAGACATTCTTTGAATTTAATTATGTTCTCCGAACTAAAATCTCTATTGTATTTAAAGTAAGTAAGAATGGGTGTTTCTTTGTTGTTAACCGGAATGACGAGTAGCTGAGCCGTATTATGGTCAGAGAGGCACAGTGGTAAAGTACTACCTTCCGCAGAGCCAAAGTTACTCAAAATGTGATCAAGGCATGATTCTTGTCGGGTTGGTGTGTTTATATGTAAAATTAAATTGTAATTTCTCGCTGCGTTTATTAATCTGTCTGATTCCTTAGTTATGATAAGTGTATTGATATTTAAATCACCAGCCAGTACTAGACCTCGTTTGTGGTAACGAGTAATACGCAACATCAAGCTATCTAGTTGTTTGAAAAAGAACTCTTTATCAGAATCTGGTGTTCTGTAGAGACATACAACGACAATATCATGTGCTAGTAACTTAATTCCGCAACATTCAAAATGTTTGATAGTAGAGTCTAATCTCTGTGTCAAGATCAAAGCACTGAATCAGACCATGTTTATTCCTTGTCCTAATCCTAAAATAGTCGCCTATCAAAGGATACTGAGTCATGACCTTTAGTAATGACCTTTAGGCTATTAATATTCATAAAATGTATAAAACATAGTACTGAAAATCTCAAAAATCAATATATTCGTATAATTATAAAAAAAAATTCATGGTCACTTTTCAAATTACATTTTGGTCGTGAATTGTAGGTTTTGCAGTTCGTAATTCTAATAGGCAATGATGGAATTGCAGTCTTTCATATAAGGTATGATTACTTTTCCAAAATTTGAACATGAACCGAATATGCAATTGAACGTAGGTACTTCTGACTACCCTTTTAGATCACAGGATTTTTAAATTCCGAAAACTTGAGAGAATATTTATCTTTTTTTATACTACTAAGATAGTAGACAAGCATACCGCCCAACTGATGGTAACCGGGGACCATAACCTATGGACGCCTGTGACACCAGAGGTCACACTCGCACTGCTGACCCTTTAAAAGAGGAATCACTGCAATCATAGCTCAACCTATTTTTTGTACATACAGATGTTTATTGTTTCTAATCGTCTCTATTACTGCTCTTCACAGAATACACATTTCCAGTAAGTAATATTGCTCTCATTTCAACAAAACATTTGAAGCTGAGATTTGTTTATTTGGAAGATTCTGGAACGACTGATCAAAGGCACCTGTCAGCGGACTTAATCTTTGAAGCGCACTTACCGTGATTTACAGCCAAGTGTAAGGGCTACAGCAGACGTGCTACTTTTAGCATCGGCGATCGGCGATTTAGTCACTTTTCAGAAGCAAAATGCAGTGAACATTCCACACCGGACATTTAAAATCGTCAAACGCGGCTATCGTCGATCGCAGCAGTTGCTAAAACGCACGATTCCGATACCGCGTCCGAACGCAGAAAGTCGATGGAGCAAACGAAAACGCGCGATTTTGATACTGCAATCGAACGCGAGTTGCCAAAACGCAGTCGCAACATCGCCGATCGCCGATGCGAAAAGTAGCATGTCTGCTATAGCCCAAGGTACCTCATGTCTTACTTAATGTCTTCGTGAATGCTTTGTAGTAGACGTTTAAAGAGTTTTATGCTGTTTATTGAAAATCGTCAAGGGATTTTGCTTATAACAAAGAATACGCAAAGATTTGGAACTCTTAAAAGCTATTCTAATAGGTTTTGTATATGTAATTTTACTTGACAGAATAATGTGTTCGAAAATTGAAATCCCTAGAGTTGTCTACATCTATACAATAGTTTAATAAGTAATGTTGCCATTATTTGAAAATTTTCACAACTATACTTATAGTCTTGCAAAAAATAATAGATATAAATAGGGGCGCCACTGTGCAAGCTAAATACGTGAAGTAGATAAATTCTCTTTTAGAAGGAAATTATTACTTCTGACTGACGTCTTCGGTACCTGTACCATAGACAAGAAACCTCTACTTTACCATAGATTAGTAGAGAAAGGGTTTCCAATGTAATGAAATTTTAGTTGCCGTTTCTACCCGTTTTTGTCAGACTATACTTACCTCAAGTTTTTTTTGCAGTTGTATAATTAACAATGTTTTATTTAATAGATCGTTTTAAGGCTGGCCATTGTTCTTCTGCTTTTAGTTTTTTTAATTTCCTTTTTTCCTTTGTTTTATTTTTTGTGTTTGAATTAAGTTGGTTAAATTAATATTTTAATAACTGAAGCAATCTTAAAAACCAGTATTCTGATTCTTATATTTTATATACTTACTGCTGTAAGGTACATAAATATTACGAATTATGTATTATTCGAAAAATCACATTCTAAATATTCATACGAGTAGAACCATGGAACTTAACTAAGTATATTTAGAGTTGACAAGCTAAAACAAAAAGCTTGTTAGAGCAGGCTTGTATTTTTAGAATACAAAGTTAATTTAAAACATTGTCTGCTGTGACATTTTTATTTTGGCTTTTGCATTGGTACTAGTAAATTCCACATAGAAACAATAAACATGATTTGTATTTTGAATAGAAAAACATAAAGGTTTTTGCCCTCAAAATAAATTCATGATTTTAAATAAACTTATAACGATATAGGTAGTCCGAAATATTTATCTTAATTTTTTTATTTTAAAAAAATTTTATTTTTCCCCATGAATATTTGACATCTGTTACAATTTCAGATTTTCACGGTCTTTTTCTGAAGTGGTAAAGAGGTTCGTCTAAAACACATTATGCACTTTCATTTTTTTACTGCAAAAAAAATTGTCGATTACTGGCATACTTATTTGTTTTCCCACTTTACTTCACCGTTACATAATAAATTCATAAGCCTAACCACGAGTTCTTAGTGGTAAAGGATAAAATCGTGAGTTAAACCATTGCGTCTTTGTTAGAAATCACACCCGCGATCTACAACAAACAAGGCTACTACTTATCCATAAAGCTGAAATTCCAGAAGCATTTTAAAATAGTCGAACCTTTAAAATGGAAAACTTTTCGCTCGAAATTTTCTGACAATAACGTACGCTTCAGAACCTTCTACACTTCCAACTACTCATATCATCCCCCATTTACCTACAAATCAATTTATTCAGCAGTGTCCATTCACGTCCAGACGCACGCAATCTTTCAATTAAAATCCACCATTTCTCACTCGCTATCATTGTAGCATGATTAATGACTGTCCATCGAATAACTGGCAACTTTGAACTTTATTGCGTTGAGATAGGAGTGTTGACCGGTGCTTGACAGAAGGTATGGATTTATTACTTTCGCGATTTCCTGAAACTAACAGGACAGGGGACTGAATCCGTAATAAGGTGGATATAAATCATGTTTGTTGGGATTAGTTGTTGCTAGTTGGACTTCAGTTTACTAGGTAAGAAGGTAGGTACCATACAATCCGGGAATAAGACATAGGCTACTTTTCATCCCGGAAAATGCATGGTTCCCGTGGGATAAAAAAATATCTAGACCACGCGGTCAAAGCCGCGGACGTCCTTAATATATCATTAGGATAAGTATTAAAAACGTTCGAAAATAGCTACGTTCATTGACTTGTATACAGGGTGAATTTTTAAGACGAAGCAGTAAGGGCAGCTACCATAACCGTTGTAGCTACAGGAAAACGTTCTTACGAGACTATCCTTAACTTTTCAAGATATTTCGACCTGCATTCACAGATTTTTTAGGTGAATGTACCTTCACCGTTGTAGCTATATGAAAACGTTGATGCAAGTCGAAATATTTTCAAAAGTTAAGGATAGTCTCCTAAGAATGTTTTCCTGTAGTTATCAACGGTTAAGGTAGCTGCCCCATCTCAAAAATTCACCCTGTATACAGGTCAATGAACTTTTCTATTTTCGAACGTTTTAATACTTATCCTACTTGGTATATTAAGTAATAGTACGTAGTACTAGTATTCTGTGGTACTAGCGACGCCCGCGGCTTCGACCGCGTGGACTACTCTTTTTTTATCCCACGGGATCCAAGCATTTTGCAGGATGAAAAGTAACTATGTCCTATTCCCGGATAGACAAAAGCTGAGCACGTAAACTAGTATACTAGTAGTTCGCCCCGAACTGAGATCTCGCGCACCGTAGATGGCCAACATTTGGACTTTCTTCTGACTACCCCTATAATTTAAAGTGCTACTACTGCCGGGTATGCCTATTGCGCTAGCTCTTCATGGTTAAAAATACTAGCATGCATGCAATACATAATGTCGTGTCTAATTTTTCATTTATTTCATATTTATGAACTCTCGTCGTATTTTTAAAAGTATACGTCCTAGAATAAAAATAACAACTATTTTAGAATGTACAAATAAAGACCTTTCATTTGACACCGCACTCAATATATTTGTTTACTTAACTTTTTTTACCCCAATTATTTTAATTTTTTATCAAAATTTTTTTTATCATGAAAATAAATCAAGTAGCATCTAAAATCATTGCAAACCAAACCGCAACGATGCCACTCTCTTTTTAAGACCAACCAGTCAATGAGCTACGAAGACATCGAAACTCTATGAAACGGGAGCTCTTGCAGCTCTGGTTTTGTAGTTTTTGGTCTTTGGTCGTATTTCAAAAACTATACATCCTAGATTAAAAATAAAAACCATTTTGGAATGTACAAAATAAGCCCTTTCGTATGACACCCCACTCAATATATTTGTGTAACTTTCATAATTTTTTACCCCCTTGGGAACCCAATATCATCACAACCCCTTCATCGATTAAGCTCATATGCTCCACCGTAAATTTCCTTACCACAACCTATTGACCTACCAAGTTTCATGCAGATTGGATGAACGGTTCGACAGTTATGCTCGAACAACAATTCGTGAAACATACAAACATACAAACATACAAACATACAAACATACAAACATACAAACCTACAAACATACAAAGCAAAATCGCCCAACTTACTACTAAGATCTTCGCTCGCTTCGCTCGCTCGATCGATTATATACCTAACCGAATATCAAGTCCGTTCCTATTTCCGAATATTGAATCTATGCAATTTTTATGATAGTTTGAACTGAATGCCGTCAGTTGTCAATAAATACGGGCCACCGACATGATATTCTAGCAATCTCGATATAACTTGCTTTTCCATTTCAGAAACAAAATATGAATACAATATTGTACGATGCGACACAGGTGTGACTTCAAAAATGAATGCTAATCTTATCGAAACAAAAGATCACAGCATCCATAAGGAGCAGTCGACATTATCAATGACCTTCAGGCATTTAGACTTATTTGAAGAGACTTAACGTGGTACTAAGAAAGAGTGTAAAAACACATTTGACTCAGCTCAACTCAACTCAACTCAAATCAAATCAACTCAGATCAGCTCAGCTCAACTCAACTCAATTCATTTATTGCGTACTATGGATTAGCAACAGAGGTTTAGTAATACAAGTTAGCATTTCCTAAAAAGCGCATTAATACGAGTACTAAACGGTGAAATAATACATCGTGAGTAAACTTAATCAGCCCCACACGTATTGACCATGCCTGTGGATATGGCTGGTTAAGCTGAGAGGATGGTTTAGGTGCTGGGCAAGCCTATTCCATCTCAACAATGTACCAGGCACTAAGTGTATGCAAAGATTGCCTCCTGACACAGTATAAATCATTTAGTAAAGATGTAAAGGCCTAAGTTTAATGTCCCTAATAAATAAATAAAATAAAATAAAACTCTCTCCGAAACAAGTTTTAACATTGACTCTACTTTTACGCTCTTAGAATAAAACCAGAATAATTCGAAAGTTCTTAATTAAAAGGTATTTGTTTAGGATTGGCGCATTCGAAGCTTTTAACTGTTTTATTATTCGAGGTCATTCACCTCCTTTTAAGCACAGCTTAGCTAGTCATTCAACTCTTATTTTTTTTCGATAGGCTGCGTTCAATTAAAATGTTTAGAAGAAACAAGTTTCAATTTAATTTAGGTAGCCACCACAGAACTGTATCGAGATAGAAGCAAAAACTTCGTTGATTTGTATGGAAACCGACCGTGTAACATTTTGCGTAGGTACTTTGACGAACGCAGTTGACAGTTTGGATTACATTGCTGGTTTTCGATGCTCGCCAAGTTTGGCGCGTCAAATTAAAGCCGCAATGGAATGAATTCGGAAAGAACTTCGCGGCGAGCAAAGAAGTAATCAGCCCTTCTTTTCGGCACGCGAGATACATACACTCTTTGCTTCGATCTCGATATAACTCTGTGGTAGCCACTTTGTCTATAGGCCTCCTGTCGACAGCTTACAGCAATAAGCAATCAAAGTTGAAATGTTTGTAACTTTTACTGCTTATATCTCCGAAATGACAGTACCTATACGAAGTTATGCCATAAAATAATGTTACCTTTGTTTTGAGGTCAGCATACATTTTTTTCAGTGCTCATGGTGTAGCTTGCTGAGACGTTCTTGATTGGTCGTTGAAGTTAAGCAACGTTGTACGCGCTCACAATTTGGATGGGTGACCGCAAGTGGCATTATCTGAGCGCTTCCGTGCTTCGGAGGGCACGTTAAATTGTCGGTCCCGGCTTTTAAGTCGTTAAGCCATGACGGAGGCCTTTAGGCGGCCTAATAACTCCGTCACCAGGGTTGGCCACTAACTCATTTGAACTAACTTTTAGCATCCATTTTGTATGAAAAATCATGTCATCAATATTAAATTCACATGAAGCACTCCTTCTTGATCGCTTGTATCAATGCGAATTGGAATCCCGCCATGCAGGTTCGAATCCCGCCAGCATTGAAAAGATGAGACTTTTCATTTTCAATAAGTTCACATGTTTCAAGACTAGATGACGATTATGGGTCTACCGTACACAAGACACAGTTACCTGCTTGTGACGATTTAATTTTCTTAAGCAATCTTACGACACCCAGTACCGCAACATGTTCCTAACAAGTAAATTATGTTGTTAATAAACATGAATTAACCAAGTCGATTCATAATTACTCTCATTAACCCTTTAATTATGAAATTCATCAAATTTCATACCGTTCTAGTTATCTTATTTCGTCTGAAGTCTGCTACATGTCGCCGTCACCGACGAATAATATCGTAATCGACTATTACGGTAAAAGTGCTTTTATTCAAAATAAATAATTGTTCTAGAGGTCTTTTTACGTTACACCTTGTGAATTTTTTTCAGCCTATTCGTACGAGTACTTTTCGAGATAGACATTTTTTACGGTACTGTTCGCATTAAAATAAAAACACCAACAACATGGTATTACTTGTAGATCAATACTGACTCCGTGTTGTATTCATTTTTCCAGTAAAGTGTTATTACAATTTTTTTGTAAAACTATTTTTTTTACTTACTGGTATACCTACGTAAACCTACTAAGAAGTTATAGTCGATAAACGGTTTTTTGCTTCTCCTGAACAATTTGGTTTTTACGATTGCGATATTATTCGTCGGGGATGGCGATGTTTTGGTAAATAAAATGATTGAGCTAGTCTTTGTGGAACGTCTTTAAGATCGTCTTTGTAAGGCTCTCAAGGAGTGACGTCATCGCTTAGCTGTTAATTAATTTGTAGAAACGCTTTACATAGCCACAGCTGGTGGTCTAAATAGCTGAGGAACTTAGTGTTTTATGCAAAATGCACATTAATGCTAGTCTGGGATATTACGGTTGTGCTTCATAGAATTTTTAATAAAAACAAACAAATTAATGTAGGTGCTTACATAAAAAAAAATACTTTTTTATTTTATTTAATTCAGTTTTTTAAATGCATTGTCATCGAGTTGTGAGCTACCCTAAAAAAATTAGCCGGATAGCTAATCAAATCGTAAGCTTTTTTAGATGTGTGTAGTGTAGCTATCTTACAGTTTACATTACAAAATGTACGTACACCACAAGCTCTTAGTGCAAGGATCAAATGGAAGTACCTAGCTATCCTCAAAAGCCTGCGTCCTAGCCCCGGGCCTCTTTACAAGCTGTCGTTAAATTTAATTGTTTTTATGACTCTCGAATATTTAATCAAGTTAGCACCTGAAATATTTTGCTTCATTTTATAATAACAGAGGAAAGGCGGGGTGTTTCATCCCCGTTGCGAGTGGGGTTGAAAAATAGCCGTTTTGAACTTCAAAGTGATTCTCAATTATAATTGCGTATGATTTCATTTTACAATTTTGACATTAAAATTATTGTGGGATTAAATTGAAGTTAAAAAAATGTTGAAAACAGGCGAAATGTTTTTGTGATTTGACTGTTTTTTTAGACTTGTTATTTCCAATAAATTTTGTTCCTATTTAGAAACAGTCTAAGGAATTCTTTTGCATTATAAATAATTAATATAATGCAGTAATCCAAGTTATATCCATTCTAAAATCCAAATCCGTACCGCCCGCCAGGCGCGCCGTTGTAGTATGAAGAAATATCAAATACTTTCAAACACAAATTATCAATGCTAGTATTAAGAAAAATAAATAATCAAAATGTTGTATTCGAAGCTAACTAAAGATCGATTCACACAAATCAGTGAAGCCATTGTTCCGACACAGTGTCCGCTCAGTTCAGTATCAGTGTTGCGTCAGTGATTTAATTCACACATGTCAGTTCATGTAGCTTCAGCAAGGAAGTTATATTCTAGGTAACTGGAATGCTAACTGACATTTAATATACAAAGGATTTTGAACCTTATCACTACTGCGCAACGTTCTATTATAATTCAATCTTGGTTATAAGGATTGTCGGTCTCGTTGAGAGGCTTTCTTGGTAGATTTATCTCTTTCACACTCGTTGTTGGATTAGTAGTGTGCCCATCTCATATAAATTTCAGGATATTCACTAAAGATTAGGAATATTTAGTTCATAAATTATGGTTGCCCTTTAGAAAGAGACATACCGCCCAAGTTTTATCTCTCAAGCGGACAGCGTTTTCTGTCTCAGTTAACCTTCCAGTTACGTTTAGTATACAAATTCCTTGAGCTTCAGTGATTGCCGGTGTCGTCACTGACACTGACAAGTGGGTATTCTTTCATAGAGAATGTATGAAAGAATATTTCGCACTAGGTCGGTACTGTGTCGGAACTGTGTCAGAATTGCGACTTCACTGATATGTGTGAATCGATCTTAAGCCGGTTTTCTCTTATCATTTCAAACACGTACTATCAGTCATTAGTCATGGGTCAATTATATACAATGGTAATTAGTGAAATGCATTCGCTTTGTTGACAGATCAATATAATATTGTCAATCAAATGCACATTAATGACTGACTATAACTACGTATTGCGTGGATTAGGTACCTATCCATAATTATCAATTCATGCAATTATCATTGGAGTCTAAAAGGTTGTATTGGATATTTATGAGAAGTAAAATTGGTAAATGATGCATTAATTTTAAATGTGATTTATAAGTGCATTAAGTCAAACTCTAAACGGTGAAGGAAAACATCGTGAGGAAACCAGTTAGCTTTCCGATAGTGTCGATGGGCTTGCAACCTGTAAGGTTTGGAATGTTAACTTCTGCAAAACGTGGGCATGTACGTTTTTGGACATACCTCTGACTACCCCCTTTGACATCTTCAAAGGAATTTAAACGGCTAAAGATTTAAGAGAATGTCTACCGCACCTAGGGGATACTGTCGTGATTGTATTTCGTTTTTCTAACTAACCAAAACACAGTCACAAAACCTTTACACCTTTACCAGATGATTTTTACAGTCTCAGGAGGCAAGCTTTGCCTACACTTAACGGGACACTGTAGTGACATTATTTGAGATGGAGCAGGCTTGCCCATCACCTAAACCATCCTCTCAGCCTATCCGGCCATATCCACAAGAAAGATAGTCAATACGTGTGGGGCTGATTAAGCCGCGGGTTTCCTCACGATGTTTTCCTTCATCGTTTAGAGTTCGAGTTATAATAGAATAGAATAGAATAGAATATATCTTTATTGACATAAATATCCGCAAAAAGTAAATACAGAGTCAATTAAAATAACGATATAAAACATCTAGGGTACTTAAAACAATGGGCGGCCTTATCGCTGAAAGTGATCTCTTCCAGGCAACCTCAGGAGTTCATGCGCATATAAATTTTTCGAAACGAAAAACCTATTGATGCACGGCCAGGATTCGAACCCACGACCTTCGGATCGAAAGTCAAGGAACTGTCCCAATCTGCCAAAACGGCTCTTACAGTCACAAACTATACTGTAAAATTACATTAAAAGCTTTCTCCGTAGTTCGCGGGGATCCCTATCTCAGAGAATTCAATTTTGTTGTGTCTCCTCCATCGCATCGACGGATCCTAATCCGAATGTGGATTGAGCTGGGGTTAGTGCTAACCTCTAGCATTGGTTTCTATCTTCTCACACAGATAGTGAGTCTAGTTTAAACCGACTACCGACAAAATATACGAGTATGATGAGTCCTACTTGCAGAAGTTAGCATTCCATACGTAAAAGTATAAATTTTAATTGCAAAATGCGTATAATGTGCTACGAGTCTTTGACCACGTCCAAATGCTTGATCGGTCATGGTCATGGCAAATCATGTGAGAGGACTTATGACTTTGGTTTCTTTGCATTTGGCTAGGAGGGTAACTGCCCCTCCCTGCTCCCCCCTGGTGACTCCCTTGAGAAGACTAGCTAGTTTCCTAATATTGTTTTCCCTTCTCTCTTTACCGTTTGTTTTTTTATTTATTTATTTATTTATTTATTTGTACCACCAACATAATATACATCCAATCATGCAAATATACGAAAGCTAGTTCTAGAAGACGAGGTAAATGCTATTATAATTATAGGTGACAGACAGCAAGCTTTTAAATGATACATCGAGCGAGTACAGACATATGTAGGTAAAAGTTAAAATATGAAATCATCAATTAAAATAAAATTTAAATTTAAACAACAAAAAATTAATTACTTATCAATTAAAATTAAAATACAGCATGCAACGTTAAAATTGTATAAAAATAAAGTAAAGTTAATAACAATAAAAATAGTAAAATAAATAACAAACTTCATTATTCAATTCATAATAATCTAAAAATTAAAATATTTACAAAAATTTACAAAATGAAATATTAGTTAACATATAAAATCAGGTCAAAATTATTTAAACACTAACAAAGACGAGGACACACTCTTTTTTAATTTCTGAACGCTACCAAAAAAAAAGTCTACTCCTTCACCTTTAGACAGACAGTTACCATGACGAACCATTCGACTTATAGGAGCGTTGAGCCCCATATTTGTCCTGCACGAAACGGCCTGAAAAGGGCTAAATCGAGAGACTCTAGGCAACCTTAAAGGAGCTGAAAAACGAAGGGACGCCAGCATCTCAGGAGCTTCCAGTAAACCGTTGATGAGCTTAAAAAGGAAAACGCTGTCGTGAACGTTACGGCGGGCAGTTAATGCACTCATACCAAAGAATTTAAGGCGATCTTCGTAGCTCAAGAGGCTTTTACATTTAAAGCACGAGTAGGTCAAATGCCAAAGAAAGCGTTTTTGAACACTTTCGAGCTTTTTTTTGTAAATATCATAGAACGGGTTCCAGGCGACACTACAATACTCCAAACGGCTTCTCACAAAGGAGTTGAACAGCATAATTTTAACCATAGGAGATTTAAACGCACGACTGTTACGCAAAACGAATCCGAGACATTTAAAGGCTTTAGAGACGATTGTATTTAAATGCAGGTGAAAGCGCAGTTTATTATCAAGTAATATACCCAGGTCTTTTATGCTATCAACTCGAGCCAAGGTCTCATCTTTGATTTTTTTAGCTCTTCATCAATTAAAACCACCGAGGGAAAGCGCTAAAACGGGTGCTAGCTTGCTTAAGTTATAAATCACTCGTTTAGACGCGTCGGTTGCAAGCCGATAAAATATATTTAAAGCGAGCAAACTCTTTACCATTCAATTTGGGAAATAAATTTGCTATTATGGACAAGGACGAGTGAGAACTTGTTTCTTCATCTTCGTGAAAAATATTAAGAACCTTAAGCCTAACCGCATACGAACCACAAAACGCAACCACATAACGCCGCTACCGACCTATTTCCTGTAGTTTTCATATTATCGCACCACCAGAATAGAAGTGTTTCAGTTAAAAATCATGATTTTAGGGAAATGCGATAAATGGCCGTTTTCCGCGGGAGTGGGAGAAACTGTCCAAATGAAAGAGACGCAGCTATTATGTTTTACACGTTCTGACCAAACAGTGGCAGTTTTTGAATAACTAGCAGATAGAATTTTTTTTTCTGAGTCTTTCTACATATTCAAGTCATTTTTCTAATATTTTGAATTGAGTGACTTCTATTCTGGGGGTGCGATATTTTGTATAGACGCGCCGCACAAGTGTAGCCGGTGGCGGCCACTACAAAAATATAAAAAGTCGCTGTCGCTGGCAACTTGTGGCTGTGGTCAGTGGCCAGTTTTCGCCGAGCTCAACTGTCAGTTAAAGTGAGAAGTTCCTTACACATGGCTTTTTCTTTCGAACTCAAAAATAGTAGAATAACATGGTGTGAAATGTCCAACAATTTTAAATTATTTATTAATAACATCAGTCGGGTCTAGTAATAACTATAATCCAAAAGTTAGTGCACACAGAAACAAGAGCGTGATCCAGTATTCCCAGCAGTTGTAGCGGTGTGCGCCCGCCGTATCGAGGGACACGCATTTGTCTTGTGGAACCGACCTCAAGCAGAGGCACACTGAGTTTCTTTCTAATAAATTAAATATTAAAATAACACAGCCGTCGCCAAGACGTGTTGTTCAAGTGGGATAGACAAGACGTCAGAAAGAAACGTAAAACCCATTGGCACCTAATATTTGAACCACAACCTTCTTATCAATCCAATAAAAGTAAAATAAGAAACAAGTACCTACTAAATATATTTATTTATATGGGCAGCATATTTATTTGCCCAACGCTGGTTAGATAAAAGGCCTCCTGCATTTTTCTACAAAACAAAGTTATTGCAAAAATTATGTACGATCCAAATGTATACTTTTACATGACAAAATTAAAAAATCATGTATTCAGTATTAGGACTAAAGGCCTAAAGGCCTCCGTCATGGCTTAACGACTTAAAAGCCGGACAATTAAATCGACAGACAATTAAACGTGCCCTCCGAAGCACGGAAGCGCTCAGCTCGTAATGCCACTTGCGTTCACCCATCCAAATTGTGATCGCGCGCAACGCTGCTTAACTTCAACGATCAATTAAGAACGTCTAAGCAAGCTACGCCACGAGCGCTTCACGGCGGGTTAGAGCTAAAAGCCTGGGCCTGTATTCTATTAAATGACAACCGCTTTGGTTTTGGTTCGAACTCTTAAATGTCAGCCATTTGGTGAAATAGTGGAATAGCTTTTCAAAAATTTGTACTGCCAAAGTTCAAAACCTCACCACAACTGAGTCGTTTGTTATTAGTAGTCATGGAAACAGTCGCTTTAGTTGAGGTTTTGGTTGAGGTTGATAAAAAGTTCGGTACCGGAATCGAGCCCCTGGTCAATTTTACAACCTTTTCTAAAAGTAAGGTTAAACCAACGCGTTCAGCTCGCGTCCGCGGTGGCGTGCAAGGTGGCGATCAGTTGTTGCTTTGTTTTTTTTTTCTTTGTTGTTGTTTTGCAAATCAGAGGACGCATCGGTGTGCCTGGTCAATTTCACAACCTTTTCTAAGTCAGTGAGAGCACCCGGTGTGTCCCCTAGAGGGTCCAGCGGTGACGGACACAGATAAAGGCCCGTGATTGATGATGCGCTTGTTTAGTGTTTTAAACTTTCGTTGGTTTTCGGCTGACTCGGGTCGGTGGAACTTTAGAACTAGAATCGTGTTGTTTGCCAAGGGTGTGTTGGCTTAAAACTTTGGTTTTCGAAATGCAACACGAAAATTGTTCAAAGTAACTTGTTTCACCTGGTTTTAGTATCGTAATGTGATAAGAATTTTACTATTTAAACATCCCATTTATTATTCTAACATAATTGTACCTAATATCTAAAGATCTCTGGGGTTACTGTCATGAGCCTGTTTATTTTTATTTTCTTTCCAAACGTGAAATAGTAGAGTTTTATAAAACTAAACCGTTGAAATACTGTCGTAGATACACACGCGTGAATGTCGCAGCAATCGGCGCATCGCAACTTTAGAATTACGTGAATTGTGCGGCGTATGCAAGAAGTACGATCACACACGGCACGGAAAACTAACATACTGACAAAATAACATCAGTCATAAAGTTACAAAGTCAAAGTCACAAAATAACATCGTCGCTGAACATCAGGCGAGTTGGTGGCCAAACATAGATCTAGTTTCTATTAAAAAAAAAAACTTAAAAAATGGTTGTCTGTAAAGTCGTTTTACAGTAGTTTTTTAGTGAATTTACAAAAAAAGAGCAAGTGGCCAACTCTGGTGACTGAGTTAAAAGAAGTAGGATGTAACAGTCATGTGGTTCCTATAACCCTAGTTCTGATTACTTTGGGGTACATGATGCTGTGTGAAATGTCCAGCATTATTCATTTATTTATTTTCATTTCATATTTTTCCCTGAATACGCAACTGACTCGCATAACAAAAAAAACTAGTTTTTATCGAATAATTTCACCAGTTTTTCGACTATACACCCGTGTGTATAAAAAGTTAGATTTATCCACCCTGTAGTTGTAACCAGCTCGACTAGCTGCGACCAAGAGTTATGGCGGGAATGAATTTCTGCCAGAGCGGCCATCTTTATTCCTTCTATTGAACATTCCTAGTTTTAACACTTGTTTCGCCTTATCCGAGTTACTTGAAAACTATCGCTTACACGATCCATCATTTAAAAAAAAATTGGTTTTTACATCTTTCTATCTCTCTCTCTGTGGTCGGCTCTTCATGTCTGAAGATGCCTCCAACGAGTTCTATTAGTGGCTAGGTGGACCAAATCGTAGAACCTGGCTTTCTTCTTTTGGAGCTGGTCGTCCATCGAGTTTACATCTTTGCTAGATGATTTATACAGTGTCAGGAGGCAATCTTTGCCTAAACTTATCGGGACACTGTAGTGCCTGGGACAATGTTTAGATGGTGTAGGCTTGCCTCTCCACTTACCGGCCATATCCACAGAAAAGACATGGTCAATACGTGTGGGGTCTCATTAATATGGGTGGCTAACATAATGCCATCTAGCCCCAAAGTAAGCAGAGCTTGTGTAAATACATACCTATACAGGGTGAATATTTGAGACGGGGCAGTAAGGGCTGCTACCTTAACCGTTGTAGCTAGAGGAAAACGTTTTTAAGAGACTATCCTTAATTTTTAAAGATATTTCGACCTGCATTAACAGATTTTGAAAAAATGTACAGTCAGCGAGAAAATAGGCAATTTGCACAAAAACTTTTTTTGATGCCAATCGATCCTGTTTTATCTAAGGATTAAAAAGCTCTTGCGGACCAACTGAGGTTAGAGTACTAGTAGTTCGCCCCGAACTGAGATCTCGCGCACCGTAGATGGCTTACATTTGGACTTTCTTCTGACTACCCCTATAATTTCAAGTGCTACTACTGCCGAGTATGCCTATTGCGCTAGCTCTGCATGGTAAAAAATACTAGCATGCATGCAATACAATAATGTCATGTCTAATTTTTCATTTACTTATTTCATATTTATGAATTCTCGTCGTATTTCTAAAGTATACGTCCTAGAATGAAAATAATAACTATTTTGGAATGTACAAATTAAGACCTTTCATTTGACACCCCACTAAATATATTTGTTTATTTAACTTTTTTTACCCCAATTATTTTCATTCTTTATCAAAAAATTTTTTATCATGAAAATAAATCAAGTAGCATCTAAAATCATTGCAAACCAAACCGCAACGATGCCACGCTCTTTTTAAGACCGACCAGTCAATGAGCTACGAAGACATCGAAACTCTATGAAACGGGAGCTCTTGCAGCTCTGGTTTCGTAGTTTTTGTTCTTTGGTCGTATTTCAAAAACTATACATCCTAGATTAAAAATAAAAACCATTTTGGAATGTACAAAATAAGCCCTTTCGTATGACACCCCACTCAATATATTTGTGTAACTTTCATAATTTTTTACCCCCTTGGGAACCCCATATCTTTACAACCCCTTCATCGATTACGCTCATACGCTCCACAGCAAATTTCCATAGCACTACCTATTGACCTATCAAGTTTCATACAGATTGGATTAGCGGTTCGATAGTTATGCGAGAACATAAAAATGAAACATACAAACATACAAACATACAAACATACAAACATACAAACATACAAACATACAAACATACAAAGCAAAATCGCCTAACTTGCCACTAAGATCTTCGCTCGCTTCGCTCGCTCGATCGACTAGAAAAGTCAGAAAACGCTAAAATGTATTTCTGAGACAAGACAGTAAGGGCTACCTTAACCGTTGTAGCTACAGGAAAACGTTTTTAGAAGGCTATCCTTAACTTTTAAAGATATTTCAACCTGTGTTCACAGATTTTGAAAAAAATGTACAGTCAGCGAGAAAAGGGGCAATTTACACTAAAACTTTTTTTGATGCCAATCGATCCTATTTCATCTAAGGATTAAAAAACTCCAACGGACCAACGAGACAAGAGTACTAGAAAAGTCAGAAAACGCAAAAAACTTTGATTAAACATATCGTACGAAATCATTTTGTCATTTGTCATCATTTTTCATCATTTTGTCGAAATATCTTCAGAAGTAAGGGTAGTCTCCTAAGAACGTTTTCCTGTAGCTACAACGGTCAAGGTAGCTGCCCTTACTGCTCCGTCTCAAAAATACATTTTAGCAATTTCTGACTTTTCTAGTACTCTTATCTCAGTTAGTCCGATAGAGCCTTTTAATCCTTAGATGAAACAGGATCGATTGGCATCAAAAAAAGTTTTTGTGTAATTTGCCCATTTTCTCGCTGACTGTACATTTTTTTCAAAATCTGTGAATGCAGGTCGAAATATCTTTAAAAATTAAGGATAGCCTCCTAAAAACGTTTGCCTCTAGCTACAACGGTTAAGGTAGCTGCCCTTACTGCCCCGTCTCAAAAATTCACCCTTTATAATATACATAGAAAACACCCAGACCCAAAAAATATATTTGCAGATCATACAAAAAGTTTCCTCGCGACGGGGATCGAACCCACAACATTCGTTTCAGGCGCTTTACGATTTTAATGACTCTCGGTGCAATAAGTATTTCTAGGTTCAGTAGCGGTTTAGTTCAGACTAAATTACATTACAATGTTGAATCCAAATTGAATGCTGCAAACTGTGTAATTCTCCGAAACCAGTAATTTTGAATGTAACAGTTTCAAAGTGAAATTCTCTCCACGTGGGCCCAGGTGCGTTTGTCGGTTACAAATGTAGGGCTGCGTATACTTTTTTAACCTATATGTTTATTTTTGACAACATCTGTGGCACAGTGGGCGAATGCTCGCCTGAAATACAAAAAGTTGCGGGTTCGATTACCGGCACGAGGCAAACGTTTGTATATTCTGGAAATATTTGTCCCGGATCGACCAGGGTGGCAATTCTACTAGATGACAACGTCAATCATTCCGCTGCGTTTTGTTTCGATCTCATAAATGTCGGCCATTTGTTGAATAGTAGAATAACTGTTCAAAAATTTGTTCTGCCTAAGTCCAAACCTTAGCTAAAACGTCACCACAACTATAATTTTTCACAAACTAGAATTTTTATTTTTTTTTATTTACAAAAAAAAAATTATTAAATAAGTTCTGTACCCCCCCTTCCGCCCCCCCCCCCCCCCCTATCATGTGGAGGGGTAATTACTCCCAGGTTTGGAACCAATGGGCTAGACAATGCTGTGTGAAATGTTGTTATTAATATTATTACCAGTTAAAATGTAAATATTTTATTACTTACCTTGGTCAGGTTTGTTGAATTTCAAGTCTTTTCAAACATAAAATCACTTAATATTTTCCAATAAAGTTCTGTTTCGTACAAAATTAACTTGAAAACATAACAAGCATATTTGTCTCTCAAAAGCAAATGGAAAAGTTCCCGAATGCTGATGACACATCAAAACGAAACGTACGAACTCGAACGAAGTTTTAATTAAAAAGTGCTAGTCAAGTCGAAGCCGCATAGATTAGCATAGATAATAACCACGGATAATCTATCCTTTGGACTCGGAAAGAAAATCATCTTATTACGAGGAATATGTTCAAAGAAAAAACTGTAAAGTAATCATTTAAAAATAAATAATATGGTAAATATGACTCTGAGATTCCTCAGACAGTTTTGACGTGCTTATAAATCGATGAACGCCAGCCGCACGCACGAAAAAGTGTCACGTTCCGCCTGAGCGAGAGCGCGGAACAAGAGATAGAGAGGCACGATCGTTCATCAATGTTTTTTTATGACGTTGTCACGCAAAATTATCGTCCGTAAACCGACTTTACATACTACCATTTATTACCCGACTGCGCAAAGCAAAGGAAGGGTAATGTGTTTATCAGTCTATGTATGTATGTTTGGATGTTTCTATGTGGCACTCTAGAGGCCAAACGCGTGGACCGATTTTGATAATTCTTACGTCAATCGATTCGTCTCAACCTTGGGAGTGTTGTTAAAGACATAACAGTAAACAAAATTCACCAGTGCCACAACCAGACGCCATATTGTCAAAATTAAAAAAACCAAAATCGTCACACTATATCAAGTGGGGTATCGTTGAATAGGTATTTCAAAATCAACATTAGGTTTCTTTTACCATTTTTCATTTTAAGTAATAGTTTAGGAAAAATAACGGTTTAAAGTTGATCACACTAATATTATAAATGCGAAAGTTTGGATGTTTGGATGGATGTTTAGATGTTTGGATGTTTGGATGTATGTTTGTTCCTCTATAACTCGACAACCACTGAACCGATTTGGCTGAAATTTGAAACATAGATAGATAATGACCGGGAATAGGACATAGGCTACTTTTTATCCCGAAAAAATGCACGGTTCCCGTGGGACAAACAAAATAGTAGTCCACGCGGGCGAAGCCGCGGGCGTCAGCTAGTTAATAATAATTCTCGCTATGGATGTTTCTATGTGGCACTCTAGAGGCCAAACGCGTGGACCGATTTTGAAGATTCTTACGTCAATCGATTTGTCTCAACCTTGGGAGTGTCACTAAAGATATGACAGTAATCAAAATTCACCAGGGCTACAACCAGACGCCATATTGTCAAAATTAAAAGAATCAAAATCGTCACACTATATCAAGTGGGGTATCGTTAAATAGGTATTTTAAAATCAACTTTATCATAACTAAAAAGTGTTAAATAAAAATATATTTAAAAAAAACAAAAACCCGACTGCGTCAAAACTAAAAAGAAAAAAACAAGCCTGCAAAGAATTACTCACAGTCGGGACCCATAACATTGGGAAGATTTGATTGGTAATAAAATGAATGGGTACCGACTGTGAGTAATTCTTTGCAGGCTTGTTTTTTTCTTTTTAGTTTTGACGCAGTCGGGTTTTTGTTTTTTTTAAATATATTTTTATTTTTAAACTTTTGTTTATTATTTTGAGTGCATACAAATCTTAAAATTCTTTACGTGACTCAGTTTCGTCTTTGGTTTTTAGAGTAAACTTTAATTTTTATATGGCACTTTTCAACCATTCACCATTTTATGTTGAAATGGGATGCAAACCCACGACGATAGGGTTGAAAGTCGAGTTACTCATTCGGTAAACACAGCTCAAGAATCAATAACGTTGTTAATAATTCGTTCCATACTTCAGTACCTCCATTACCGTATAAGTCGTATTATTTTTAGTGGAAACTACATTTTTAATTGAGAATGTAAATTCTGAAGTGAAAATATATTCCAACAAATATAGTAAAAACTCTAAAGAATAAGAAAACAGAGTGATTGTTTTGTCTTGGTTCTTTATAAACTGTAATCGTATAATAACTTGGTACCGGTAAAAGTAAGTTCGTATGAGTTAGTGGCCACGGAGTTTTTTAGGCCGCCTAAAGGCCTCTGTTATGGCTTAACGACTTAAAAACGGGGACCGACAATTTAACTTAATTTAATTAAATTTTTGGTACCATACTTTATATTCAAGTACTCTTTAAATTTGACTGACTACTCAAACAAATTAATGTAGATTAAAAAAAAATCACATTAAAATAAGAAAACAAAAAAGTTTTTGTTTTCTTTTTTTAATGCATTGTCATCGAGTTGTGAAGTTTTAGCCGGATAGCTAATGGTAAGTTGCAAGATTCTACCGAAGCAAGACAGACAAACAAGAAAGTGATTTAATAAAATTAAAAATTAAAATATTTAGTTTGTTTCTTAAAAATTTGAATTACCTAACTGGTTTCCTCACGATGTGTTTCTTCATCTTCAAAGGATCTAAAAATGCTTAAAGATCTGAAAGAATACGTCTACCGCACCTTGAGAATACAGTCGTCATTCAGGATCTTTGGTTTGAAATTAAGTAGACTGTTTCGTAACACCTTTCATTGTTGTGTCGAATATAAATAACGTTAGATACCGGTATCCGTTTTCTGACAACCAACATTTTATTTAATTTACTCTAGGAGTTGAGGAAAACTTTTGAAACAAATATTATCATAGTACTTTTATTAGGTAATAAGGTAGTAATAAAATAAGAATTCGTTCTATAGTCTAGTTTTTATATTTTTTCAAAATGGTTGTACACTCAGGTTAAAAACAATTTTGGCCGATATTTTAGCTGAACTCTTTTATACTGGTGCTTTGAATGTCACACATTTCTAAATTTCTGGATATCCATCTATTTTGTTGTTTATAAGTACCGACCTTTTACTTTAAAACAAAAGCTCATTTTATGTTATAAAAACAAAATTACCATACAATCTCAAAGCCAAGAAGCCTTTACGGTTTGATCGTTAACGTGAATCTACGTGATTACATTTTACGTGTCGTTAGCATATGATCTTGAATCAAAGCCTTATCTTTCGCGTCAAAAAGCTTGATAAGCTGTTATAAGGAGTGAATGATCTTGTTACCCACAGTCAAAGGCTTTTCCAGTAGGTTAAATAAAGAGCTACGAGCGTAGCACCAAGGCTACGAACGTAGCACTTTGCTACGCTCGTAGCAGAGGGTCGGAATTTGTGTTCTAAAACACTTTCCTATATTTCTGTGTTTGGTTCGTTGCACCCATTTTTTCTTGTTTAAAAAACACGAAATTTTGTGTTTTTAGTGAAAAATACAGGATATTATTTTGCCATAATAATATTTACAGGTTTTATGGATGGCAAATATATTTTTATAGGTTGTTTGTTTGTTCTTGCCAGTAGACGACTTGTAGACGATTTGACTTGTAACGACAACATTTGAATTGTAACTGGCTGGTATAGGGTATGTAATTATATTAATTTTATCCTTAATTATTTTCTTCTATTTGGAAAAAAAAACTGGTTTTTTGTAAAGTCGGTTTACGGACGATAATTTTACGTGTTAACGTTATAAGAAAACATTGATGAAAAATTGCAAACTTTTATGAATTGCCACACGCTTAGGCCAATCGTGCCTCTCTATCGCTTGTCCCGCACTTGCACGCTCAGCTCAGGCGAAACGTGACACTTTTTCGTGCGTGCAGTCGGGGTTCATCGATTTATAAAATGATAACAAAAAAAATCAAAAAATCGATTTCAAACATTCATCTTAGTTTTTTTAGTAAAGTTTTTACATCTCTATTTAGAATGAAAGTTTTCAGCTCTATAAAGTAATAGAATACATTCGTTTCATACCATTGTTATAAAAATAGCAATAGAATGGGAAACAGCTGGTATTGTACACTAAAACCTGGCGTGCCGTGTGTACACAAGTACTTCTAAAATATTTAACAAGGGTTTTATAACCTGACTGGCCTCTTAGCTCAGTTGGTAGTAGCTCTGCCTTCTACGCTGTAGGTCGTGGGTTCGATCCCCACTCAGGACAAACATTTGTGTGATGAACATAGATATTTGTTCTGTGTCTGGGTGTTATAACGTATTCTATTCTATGTATATATTTACAAAAGGTATATAAGTATTCTATCAGTTATCTGGTTCCCATAGTACAAGCTTTGCTTAGTTTGGGGCTAGATGGCGCTGTGTGAAATGTCCAGCAATATAAAAAAAGCCTTGTCTTAGAAACGTCGTGTAGCTTGCTTAGACTTGATAGAACATTGAAGTTAAGCAACGTTCTGAGTCACAATTTGGATGGGTGACCGCAAGTGGCATTAACAGCTGAGCGCTTCCGTACTTGGGCACGTCAATTGCCGGTCCCGTAGTTAGTCTGGAGTAAGATGACTTTTGGTCGAATCCAGCCTAAATGTGAAAGTTTAGATGTTTGGATGGATGTTTGTTACCCAATCACGCCAAAACGGCTGAACTGTAATACATGAAATTTGGCTCAAAGAGAGATTGTAATCTGGAATAGCACATTATGCTATTTTAATCCCAATAAAATGTACAGTTCTCGTGGGATGAAAAATAGTACTCAGCGCGGGCGAAGCCGCGGGCGTCCGCTAGTGATGTTATTAACCTAACACTCGACCTACTCTATCCTTTCAACTGCGGCAGACACTAAGCCTGTTTACGCCAATAAGCCACCATAACTCGACCCCCCTCGTTCACCCTCCCCCCTCTTTTTGGGAGTGCAGCGGATGATCGGGAGATCGAGTTATGATGGTTAATATTGTTAGGCTCGCTTACATGATGCATATTAGAATTGCTCTAAAGTTCTGAACTCTTTTTCATAACATGATTTTTTTATGAAATACTAGCTTCCACCTGCGGCTTCGTTCACGTAATAACCGAATAAAAGTCCTATGTCCTATTCCCGGTCATTGTTTATCTACATTTGAAATTTCAGACAAATCGGTTCAGTAGTTCTCGAGTTATAGAGGAACAAACATACATCCAAACATCCATTCAAACATCAAACTTTCCAAGTTTCCATTGAGTGAGAGTGAAAAGAGACGGTATATAGTTCAATTCCTATTGTGATTTTGCTAAGCCAGTGATTCCCAAAGTGGTCCAGGTGGACCCCCAGGGTTCCACGGGAGACTCGAAAGGGGTCCACGTTGGTGAGAAACAAGAATGAGGGTGCACAAGTTTTTTGTGAATATGGTAGAAATGTAGCAGCAGGGGGTCCACCGAAACCAGTAAAATTTTGAAAGGGGTCCATGAGAAAAAAAAGTTTGGGAACCACTGTGCTAAAGCGACTTTTAAGCCCGCAGTTCTGAAAATGTACTAAGTGTCTACCACACCTTAGGGATATTTGTGATCATAATTAATGTTTTGTTTTACTTTCCTATCTTACAAAACAGTGGACAGAAAGAACAAACGAACCAATATAAGGTTCTGTAATGTAGTGTCACGTCGATTTGTCTTGTAAAGCTTTATTTCAAGCAATAAGACGGTGTCCGAGCGAACACGTCTCTGTAATACGATACAACAGTAAAAGGACCAGTGTGAGTGTGTTAGGTATTCTGATACTTTGTATGGAATTCTATTATAATATGGACCAACGCTCATTCCATCAACTTGAGTCATCGGATGAAAAGTAATAAAACGCGATGCGGTGCGGTTCGGGTGCGGAATTGACGTGGTCAGCTATGACCTTTATCATACATCATCTTAAAGCTAACATCTTTAGCTTTCATTTGATGTATAATTCTTGTGGAATTATGTTGTAAAATCAGAGTACTTACCATATTTCTCGAGACCGGGCACCGCACAAAACTTTCCAAAACACAAACTGACAGAACCTGTCATAGACTTTTTTTTCTCAAAATGTTTTCATTGCCAGTATACGATTTTATTAGCCAAATGTATCAAGCAATTCAATCAGCACCATCTAGTAATGGTTTTCCTAACTAAAATCATCAGTATCAAGCATTTCCGCTTTGAACAGAGATAAGCTGGGATATTTTGTTTCACACGTAAAGTCGCTAACTCGGATTCGTTCCAACAAATTGATTTTTTACGAACAACATTAAAATTATTTACTGTAAAATTACTTCACATATTTTACACAACAAACATGTCTATGACTTTTTTCAACCATCTTCTACCATTTCAAAGTATTCATCGTAAAATATATTTTTTGTTGGAACGAATCCGAGTTAGCAAATTTACGTGTGAAACAAAATATCCCAGAAGGTAATAATAAGGTAATAATCAAAGTCAACATTAAATCAGGGTCTGTATAATCAGTATCTGTGTTTTCTGGGTCTTAGTTTTGTGTTTTATTAGAATGAGAATAAAGTAGAGAGTCACAGTTAGCACTGTAATATCTGCAGCGGGCACGTCGCTGCAATACTCACTGATTGGGCGCCTGAGCGGGCCAAAGAATCAGCGGTTTCAGAAACTAAATTTAAGTATAACTTACTTGAGTTGATACATTATATCGATGCTATTTTAAAGACATGCCATTTTGCGCAAGTGGCCAGCTTTGGTGACGGAATTTTTAGGCCACTAAAAAGCCTCCGTCATGGCTTAACGACTTAAAAGCCGGTACCGACAATTTAACCTACGAAGCACGGAAGCGCTCAGCTCGTAACGTCACTTGCGGTCACCCATCCAAATTGAGACCGCGCACAACGCTGCTTAACTTCAACAATCAACCAAGAACGTCTAAGTAAGCTACGCTACGAGCGCTTCAATTAATTAAAGCTTTTATTGAAAACAGTTCCGTTTCAGTATGGAATACTTAATTTTGGTGTGTGAACTACTGCTTGATAAAGGCCTTTCATTGTGCCATTCAAATGGCCAGTATGCCCTTTGAAACAAAAAAAGAGATTTCCAAATCAGTCCAGGTGCTGGAGTTATCGGTGAACATACATAAAAAAGCACAAAAAAAGATTCGAATTGAGAACCTCCTCTTTTTTTGCAGTCGGTTAATAAGTTATTTGTCGCTGCTTGCGTGACCATACCGCGGTGATTTGAAACGATTTGCGTCCTTCGCAGCGTCATGCCGTGAATACTTACCGTCCGAGGTGTCTATTGCACTAACTGACTGCAACGGATATTGAATTTTATTTCTTTAGTAATAAACAGGTTTTTATTGAATTTCACAAACTTTTAAATGAGCTGTGTTGGCCGAAGGGAATAGTAGGTACCTCGACTTTCGATCCGAAGGTCATGGGTTCGAATCCTGGCCGTACATTAACGGATTTTTCGTTTCGAAAAAAATATTTGCGCATTAACACGAGCTCTAAACGGTGAAGGAAAACATCGAGAGGAAACCCGCGGCTTAGTCAGCCCCACACGTATTGACCATGTCTTTTCTGTGGATAAGGCCGGTTAAGCTGAGAGGATGGTGTAGGTGCTGGGCAAGCCTACTCCATCTCAACATTGTCACAAGCACTACAGTGTCCCGATGAGTGTAGGCAAAGATTACCTCCTATTATTTGGTAAAGATGTAAAGGCCTAAGTTTTATATGAGCTTACACAGCATTTTCTATGTAAAAACGGTAGATTTGACGGACGAAAGATTTATTTTAGCTTGAAGTGCTTTACAAAGGCCAGTATGTTGAAAACGTGATTTACCCCTGACTTCTTGCAAATATTGAAAGAAACTTAAATGCCTCTAAAACTACATACAGAATATGTATGAAAATTCGTAATAGCTAATGGTTAACACTGGCTACGTTTAGAATACAATATACGTTCTAAGCACCCAATCGTTTTCAAAACTGTCGTGAGTTGTTCTAGACATTATTGTAGAAACATTGTCGGTATCTAAATCGACGATATTTTTACGTGAGTAATTCCCGCGTGTTAAATAATGTCTAATACCCAATCGTTTGTTTACTGTACCTACAGCCACATAACATACATTTTGTAATAAACATTTGCTATGCTCCTTGTAAATGTATTTCGCATGAACTTGATCAAAATAGATGAACAATGCTGTAATTGAATTGTGAAGCTTATTCTGAAATGAACATGAATTTCAATGTTTTAGTAGAAATTATAGAGTTTACATCATCAGCTTGAAAATTATTTACCTACTAGCTGACGCCCGCGGCTTCGCCCGCGTGGACTACTATTTTTTTATCCCACGGAAACCATGCATTTTTTTGGGATAAAAAGCTATCTCTTACCCCGGTCATTATCTATCTATGTTTCAAATTTCAACCAAATTGGTTCAGTAGTTATATACGTGGTAACAACCATTCACACACACACACACACACACACACACACACACACACACACACACACACACACACACACACACACGGACTTTTGCCTTTATAATATTAGTAGGATTGTTGTTATAGTGAGTTACTGTTTCCACAGAATAGGTACAGAAAGCGCACTCCACACTTTAGGTACAAAGCTACAAGTACATTGGCGGGCCAGCCCAGGCAGGCCTTGGCAGGTAGGGTTCCCACTTGCCGCTCGGCTCGCACGCTAGCCGCGTCGCGCGTAATACCTATCACGCGACAACTCGACAACCCTTCCGCGTCACTCCGCGCCAGACAGAGTTGTCCGTTAGAAAGAGAAGATTTTTTAGGTGAATAGTGCACTAGACAATGAGCGCTTACGCAAGCTGAATTGCACTTTGTTGCGTCGCAGCAAGAGTCGCTATTTAAATAAAAGGTTTCGTGAAGTCAGGCTTCTTGTTTCTAAAATGAGAAGTGAATATGCTTCGAATAACTGAGCTGCGTTAGTCGAGTGGGATAGTGGACTTTCAATCCAAAGGTCGTGGGTTCGAATGTCAGCCGAGGTTAAAGTATTAGTAATTTTTGATTCTGAAAAAATGATATGCGCTTGAAAGTCCAAATGGTTAAGGAAAACGTGAGGAAATATGTGTTTTAGTTAGCTTTACATATTGACCATTTCTTTTTATTAATGAGGTCAAGTAGGCCGAGAGGATGGTTTAGGCCTAATTGGCAACAAGGCCTACAAGTATACTCTATCTCAACAATGTTCCAGACACTATACTGTTGAGTGTGGGTGTAGATTTCCCCCGACGCTGAATAAATTATCTTAAAAATATGAAAATGCCTACGAAATGAACTAACTATTTTTTACTGATAAAAATGTATCATAGTACCTACTTACTATGTACCGTCAATATCTTACGTGTATTTTGCAGAGTTCAACATAAAACACGTTTTGATCCATTAAAATTATAATATACTAGCTTCTGCCCGCGGCTTTGCTCGCGTGGTATCTAGAAAAAAAGTAGCCTACCTATGTCCTATTCCTGGTTATCTATCTATGTTTTGAATTTCAGCCCAATCGGTTCAGTGGTTGTAGAGTTTTATAGGAACAAACATACATTCATCCATCCATCCAAACATCCAAACTTTCGCATTTATAAGATTAGTGTGATGTGATGATCCATAAAATTTTGCAACTACGAGACCCGGATTTTTTGCAGATAATGAAAACATTTGTCCCGTCGTAAGAATCAAACTCGCTTCTCTTGTGAGTCAAGCATTTGCCTCTTACTTCACACACTTACTTTTAGCGATCGTCATAATCCAGTGACGTTTTATTACAAAACTCACTTGTTTGTGTCAGCTTTCATTAGAGAAATAATTTATATAATTTCACGACATTGCCAACAATTTATTACATCTTTTTAATTAGCAATAGTCCCAGAGCTCAGGTTTGTAACAATGTCCGCTACGATATTTATAAAGTAAAATAAAATTCTAGAGCAAAAACTTTGTTATATAAAAACGTAAAATCAGGGGGTTTCACTCCGCAGTTTAGGTACGTTCAGCCGCGCACTTTTTTGGGCAGTCGTATGGCAGTGAGTTCCCACTTTCCGCTCGGCTTGCATGCTAGCCGCCCGCATCTATTACCTATTTATGCGACGAGTCGACAACCCTTCCGCGTCACTCCGCGCCAGACAGCGACAGAGTTATGCGTTAGAAGGCAATGTTTAGGTGAATATAGCGCTAGGCAGTAAGCGCTTACGCGAGCTGAATTGCACTTTGTTGCGTCGCAGCAAGAGTCGCTATTATTTTTTTTCTCGAAGTGAGCCTTCTGTACGTAGTACTATTATTCTGTGGTAAAATGTTAGACTTTTCGGTTTAGGAACATGATTGGTTATTGTGGATCTTTATGCGATCTTTATCTATAAAATCATTGTGGACTTATAGCATACAATTGAATCAGTCACGTTGTTCAGCGAACCGCACCTTTAGTAATAAGTAATAACATTAATTATTCCTTTTCCAAATGAGCGCGCTACATCACAGGTAGGATATTAACTTTACAATTATTTTGATGTGTTTAATTTATCTAATTTAGAAAACGTCGCATCAAATTATATCTAATTAGGCTAGTTTCTTGGAACTCCAGCTGTGATCGTGGCTCTCACATTGTACGGATTAAAACTACAGCCAAGGGCTGAATTTTATAAAGTTTAATTAGCCTTAAAATAATTTCATTTTTATTAACCTACTAGCGGACCCGTACGTACACCGGAGATCTGCAAATAATAATAATAATAATAAATCATTTATTTCAGGCAACAATAGCAAGTAACAGATGTAAAATACTTAAAACTACGGCCCATATAAAATATATACCTTAGAGTCTAACATACATAATTTATATAAACTTATCTACTAGCACGTAATGTCGGCGACGTGTTACACACGTGTGCTGTCGGTAAACGTCCTCGAAAACGCCGGAACAGCACATTCTTCGGCCAGAATTCTTCCTTAGTGTAGGTCGAAAGGTTATCAGTTGGAATACGCACCACGAAAGATTTAAAATCTCTATGACGCGACTCCAGCTGCTCGACCCTCACCACGGTGTTGGTCTTCATCTTCACATATTCCACGATCTCCTCTACCTTCGTAATGCAAAGGGTGTGCCGTGGCATACTGGTGTACCGTGGTCATTAGTTGGTGTGCCTCGGAAAAATAAGGTTACCTAACTCAGTTAAGCTACTCTTGGACCGCATATGCTTAACTAAACAAGCTCATGTTTTGTGTAAAAAAAAATGATTTTTCATTTAGGGTGTACCTCCAAAATTTTCCGATTTCCTAGATGTACCTTGAACTCAAAAAGTTTGCGAAACACTGCCGTACACTATCCTGCTACAACCCAAAATTAAAGTAGCACACTTCACCTCAAGAATCCTTATAAGAAAATTATAATTATAGAATTAGCAAAGCGAAATCTCTCGTCGTTTGATCCTGAATGTAACTTCAGTTAACTTAGTAATTATCCTGTAGATGGCGATCATCGATGCTTCAATCGATAGATGGTCCTATCAAGATTTTCAACCCTGACGAATAAGTAATCCGTAGCCGAATTGGTAAAGGCTCTCCGGCTAAAAAAGGATCGCTTGTATCGATGGTTCGAAACCCGTCGGAATTGAAAATTTTGATAAGATTTTTCATTTTCAAATCCTTTTAAGGCCTACAAAATAGATTTTGAGTAATAACATAGTCCCTCAACGCCGTGGACATCCATTAATCAAAGCCACGTGCAGCGATCGCTGTGCGATGCAAGATACTCGTGCTCAGCCTTTATTGATCGCTTCATCCATCAACTCTAAACTATTTAGGCTTATTTCTCTGCATTTTTCAGATGTTACACACTTTTTTGTACTTGATTGTAAGTCAATAACAGCCCCTTGATTGTCTATCTTTGATAACTACCAAAATCGGTCTCAAACTCTTAAATATGACAGTTCAGTGACCACGCAAGTAACTCTGCCACTCTCATCTCAACGAGACGCGACAAAAGATACCAACGCAATAGTTTTGACAGTTTGAGACCAATTTGAGGTTTGAGACAAGTTAGAAAATCAGCCTGCTGGTCTTCTTATGTATTTAATACAAACAAGAAAACGTTACAAACACAACGAAAGTTAAATCGCATCTCTACGATTTGAAAGCTGACACCATTATTTCGAGAAATGACATTTCGATCCGTCATTCCACTTTAGTGGATTAAAAATCGGACTATTATAAGTTGAGGACTAAATAATGTAAGTATAACGTCCTTTATAAGCTTTTGTGATCACAATTTGCGACTCATCGCATGAAATTGGCTAAATATTAGGACGTGCCTCAGACTACCTCTTTCAGGAATCCGCTAGTGTGTCTAACATGAGCCTGTGGCATGTATAATTGTATAAGTCGACATGATACTCAGGCCTTTATGTCTTTACTAGATGATTTATACAGTGTCAGGAGGCAATCTTTGCCTACACTTAACGGGACACTATAGTGCCTGGGACAATGTTGAGATGGAGTAGGCTTGCCCAGCACCCAAACCATCCTCTTAGCTTAATCGGCCATATCCGCAGGAAAGACATGGTCAATACGTGTGGGACTGACTAAGACGCGGGTTTCCTCACGATGTTTTCCTTCGCCGAATTTATATGAACACGAACTCTAAACGGCGCGCCGTTTAGAGTTCGTGTTAATGCGCATATAAATTTTCGAAACGAAAAATCCATTGATGCACGGCCAGGATTCGAACCCACAACCTTCGGATCTAAAGTCGAGGTACCAATCCCCTCGGCCAACACGGCTCTATATCGACATGATACCTACAAAGTAATTAGATCGATAATCATATCAAGTGCTGCATATCATCAGATCACGTCTAATCAAGTATCAAAATAATTAACCTCTGAAGCGCTTTCGCTTAATCAAAAGCATACCTCTCGACTCAAAATGTAAAACATTATAATATATTAGTCTTTTTTAAACTTTCGCGATCACTATTCATATTGAAAAGTTTTATGGACACGGGATTTTATCGCGTAATTTACCTTATTTATCCCGACGTTTCGGCTATGTTGCAATAGCCGTGGTCGCGGGCAGACTGGAGTATGTTTTCAAGGTCCATTGTGAATCGGCGGTAGTAAATTACGCGATAAAATCCCGTGTCCATAAAACTTTTCAATATTATAATATATTTACGTATTAATACTGTTTGTACAAACTCAAACAGGAGTTTTACTTCGTTAAATTATTTTTTTAATTTGTCTAAGTCATATTTTTGGTTGTCTAGCGCGCCTTTGGGGTACAGTTGTAGGTAATCGTGTTTTATTTCGTATAAGATCACGGTTTAAAAAAAAAAAAGACCGTGTGTTTACCTTTGCAAAAATATATAAAACACCAATACAACACGAAGTAATTTAAAATTTCACAATCTATGCTTTGGGCATTTTAGAAAGGGTTAGGTATGGTCTATCTATGTAAAACTTCTGTGTGAGCAAAATGTCTGGGTGGAAAAAAAAGAGGTTTTTATATTAATTTTAAGAATAATAAAATATTTTAACATCAGGAGTTTTTTTTTAATTTATCGTCCTGTGATGTTTGGACATGTGAGTCATTTCATGGCCTCTATCATGTCTTAAATGACTTCAAATTCCAACTGATATTTATAACTTTTAATATAATTTTCTACAACAAGAATTCCATCCGTGATTTCAGCTTCACGAAACATAAAATTAATTGATGCGCGGACGTGATTCAAACTAACGGCCTACTATTTCTTTCATAAATATCTTATAACTAAATAGAACGGCATTATTCTTTTAGTTTTTCTTTTTCAATACTTTTCATACAAGAATAACTGAACAAAGTTAGAGTACTCTATTGTCAGTCAAGACAAACTTTCTAAAGAAATCTTTATAAAAAGCTTCGCTCACGTAAATTTTCCACACGTCTCTAATCGCTTGGACACAGCTGCTATAAACTAAAATATTACGAAATAAAACTTCATGAAAGCCTTTTAAAACTTCTAAAACCATGATTGATAGTCTGAACTAAAGTTTCGTCTCCTGCAAATAGAATCTCGCTATTTATTAGGAACTTGTTTTAGAGACAAACTTATGCTTCGAAATCAGCTAGGAAGCATGACAGTATTCTTTTTGTAGAATGGAGATTTTAAAGAAAACTTTGGCAAGTATTTAGGCCAAGGACGAGGATCGATAAAATATAAGAAAGGTCATCGGGCATATCTGACCCGCTTTGCGAAAAGTGGCAGACATTAACCAAAATAATTTTAAACTAAGGAGAATAATGTGACCTTTCATTGCATATAATTATTTGTTAAAAAATCGATGGGGGAAAATGTACAGGATCGTTTGAAAAAAATAAAAAACAAACGATTTCTGAGGATTTTATTCATCTTTTGGCAACGGAGTGCGTGTCAGATCGCGAAACACATGCCTTATGAAAATGACCAAAGCAGTTTTCACAAACAGCAGCATCTGGGGGTCTAAAGTGGCCACTTTTGATGAAACATCAGATGTTTCATATATTATTAGAAGCACTTGATGTTGATGAAACGCTTCATAAATGCTTCATATAATCCATACCCATATTATAAATGTGAAAGTGTGTTTGTTTGGTTGTTTGTCCTGCTTTCACGTCAAAACAGAGAGACAGATAGACGTGATTTTTAGTGTGGAGATAGTTGGAGGACTGGAGAGTGACGTAGACTACTTTTTATGCCGAAAAAAATGCATGTTTCTCGTGGGATTAAAAAGTAGTAGTCCACGCGGGCGAAGCCGCGGGCGTCCGCTAGTGCTCCACAAATGCTTTCCAAATGCTTCATATAAGAAACTTATCACAATAGACGAAAGTAACCTATTTAGGTACGAGATGTTTTGACGCACGAGCGTAGTGAGGGCCAAATCCAGCTCTAAATCCTGATCCAGATCCAACTCCAGCTCTAGAGTCAAAATTCAAAAGCCAAAATCCAGATCCAGATCCGGAGCTAGATCTGGATCTGTATCTGCATCTGGATTTTGAGCTGGATCTGAATCTGTATCTAGAGCTGGATTCTATCCAGATCCAGCGGGCTTAAAAAGATCGCTTTTGCAGAATCGCAATATGAAATGAACTATAATGCCGTCTCTTTTCAGTCTGACTGAAAAATAGTAGACTATGTCACTCTCCAGCCCTCCAACTATCTCCACACTAAAAATCACTTCAATGCGTCTTTCTGTTTTGACGTGAAAGCAGGACAAACAAACAAACAAATACACATTCACATTTATAATATGGGTATGGATTATATGAAGCATATAATGAAGAATATGAAGCATTTATGAAGCGTTTCATCAACATCAAGTGCTTCTAATAATATATGAAACATCTGATGTTTCATCAAAAGTGGCCACTTTAGACCCCCGATGCTGCTGTTTGTGCAAACTGCCTTGGTCATTTTCATAAGGCATGTGTTTCGCGATCTGACTCGCACTCCGTTGCCAAAAGATGAAATAAAATCCTTAGAAATCGTTTGTTTTTTATCTAGCTCAAAATCCAGATGCAAATCCAGATCCAGAAAAGGCACCCGCTGCCTTTTTAAATGACCTTATGATTGATTTGGATCAAGTTGAATTTAAAATATGTTAATGAATTAGCATTTTATTTAACTTCCCTGTATCACTATGAAACACTTGAACACTTAATTTTTTCGAGATTCCAGTGGCTCACATTAATGCGACTAGTGCCATAGTAAATCAGAGCCTTAAAACATTACATTCTGCTATATTTCGTTTTTGTCCGCCGTGGGTATGGTTTCCATACTACGGTGCCCGATGACCTTTGAAGGAGGTCATTCAGGCTTCATACATGTTTGGGCCCAAAAGCGAAAAAAACCGGCCAACAAAAAAAGGTTCCATTGGCCACATTTGGGAAGTCAATCTGAATATTTTTCATTACCAACAAGCCTCTAAAACGATTATTTCAGTTTTTTACGAAGAAAAATCGGATTTCCTTACATTTTATGGAAAGAAAAAATCCCTGCTGTCCAAAAAAAAAACAAGGGCAAACGCCTAACTTCACCACTGCCTAGCTAGACCGTTAACCGTATTATAGGAGTATTTTTTCTATACATTTTTTTTACTACTATGAATGATTTGTAGTAAAAAAATAATTGAGAAATAAAGATGACTCTTTGCGCTATGATAGTTTAAAATGAATTCTAGAACGCGAATGGATATCGTCTAATATATCGCATATTGAAATTTATGGTGTAGTTATCGGTATAGCATGGGGTATTTATTGCCGGACCAGCAGTAAAAGAGTTTTACTACCAAAAAATAACGACTATAGTGGTATAGTTATTCTCCATTGAAGATATAAAATTCTAAAAAGTATAAGTCTGAAACAGAAACGGATCGGTACATTCAAAAAGTAGATGTTTTATCCGCTTGTGGTATTCTTGCTTTGTAGTTTTGATAAATCATCGAATTTATTCGTTTACAAAATTAATGAGTGAACGTGTGTACTGTACTGTACGTTTGTACTGAATTAATGATTTTTATATATTTTGTTTTATTTTCTTATGGATAAAGGATAGTATCGTAAAACCGTCAGTATTTTTTCAATTCAATTTAATTCAAATATCATTTACTTAGTAGGACCGTTATGACCACTTTGAATCGTCTTAAGAGCTAGGTGATTCTACTCCTGTTCTTTTGCGACCAACACCGTGAAGCTACTGAATAAACACCGTGAAGAATAATACTGTGTTAAGTAGGTACTACTACCGTGCTATGGGGATACAGGCTAGGCTTATCATCCTACTAATATTATAAAAGCAAAAGTCCGTGTGTGTGTGTGTGTGTGTGTGTGAATGTTTGTTACCACGTATCCATAACTACTAAACCAATTTTGATGTAATTTGAAATGTAGATAGTTTGGGTTCTGGAATAACACATAGGCTAATCTAACCAATTTTTAACCGCGGGTATCACCGCGGTGTGCACTACCTATACCTTTATATATTTCGAGCTGGTGCACATCATCAAAAACGACCCTTCAAAACTGCACGGTCTCGTCTCGGCCTATCCTGAACCACCCTATATTCTTCGCGCCACAACAATAGCTGTTTTTACTTGTTTATTTTGTTTTGGCGGTGAGTGCCGTCAGACTGTCACTCTGATGTCACTTGCAGGAGTGAGGTTATTAGAGCGTGCGTCTATCCTCTTCATTAGGAGGGAAAATTACTATTTTACATACTAGCTTTTGTATTTTATTATGCACTAGCGCAGTGTTCCGCAAACTTTTTGTGTTCAAGGTATTTCTAGGATATTAGAAAATTTTGAAAGTACAGAAAGCGTCATTAATTGGTATCCCCCTAGTAAGAGGTCGGTTTGCAAGCCGTTGATCTCAACTTTTGTAAAAATTTCCTTGCTTACTTATGGATATTTAATTTCGCTCGAGTTCCTAAACGAGCCGATGCAATAGCTGATATAATACCCGACTGAAATCCAAGGTTGAAATGAAAAGGGTCTTTGTTCAAATCAATAGGGGGATACCGATTGATGACGCTGACTGTACCATAAATGAAAAATCAATTTTTTATGCGAAACATGAGCTTGTTTAGTTGAGCATATGCGATCCAAATTTGGAGTAGCTTAACTGAGATAGGTGACTTTATTTTTTCGAGGCACACTAAGTAATGACCACGGTACACCAGCGTGCCACGGCACACCCTTTGCGGAAAACTGCACTAGCAGACGCCCGTATTTTTATCCCACGGAATCCGTTTCTTTTTCCGGGATAAAAAGTAGCCCATGTCCTATTCCTGTTCATTATCTATGTTTTAAATTTCAGGCAAATCGGTACAGTGGTTATTGAATTATAGAGGAACAAACATACATATCACCATCCATCCAAACATCCAAACTTTCGCATTTATAATTTAAGGTCTGCGCTCACTGCGCAGTATCATAAGCGGGCCGAGGCATAACCGAGCCCGTCACGAAAATAGCACCTTACACACTAAGACCGTATCATACTAGGACCGTCGCATAACCGTTTTGCGAAGCGTAATCTGCCCACCCGAGCCTATAACACAGTAATAGACATTTTGTTGGTTTTATGCTAAATACACAATTATTCTGAAAGCCCATTTTAAAACTTATCACTCAATTTTTTTGTAAATATAGAGCGTTTACAAGCTAAACCACACTAAAATACATATTTCACACAGTTCGTTGTGAAATAAAAAATAAATTGATTAAAAAAATCTATAGTCGTTATAGGATTTGAAGCCGAACCCGGACACACGCAGGAGCATTTCAACCGGGTGTTGCAACCGCTATTCCATCTGGTCGCACAGCAGAGTGCGTGAAATTACTGTTAAATTATTAATTATTAATTATTTCACATTAAAACTGTAGTATTCTTACAATAATACCACATTTTAGTTAGTAAAATGACAGAAAAAATGATCGAAAACGCAGTAGTAAGAAAATTTAGTGCGTTAATAATAATGTGTTTTGAACGGATTTCACAAGAAAACTAATTGCAATAATAGGGGATATATCACTCTACTAGGTAGTACTATAAAATGGCTATAACTGTTATGTTTTGAAGAAAAAATAAAGTAAAAACGTTAAGAAATATAGTTTACTAGCAGTGCCATCGTAGCGTTGCCCCCATAGTGATGGTATATGGTGATCATGATGATGATGATGATAAAAAGTAGCCTATATCCTTCCTCACAGAGTTTAGCTATCAAATGCAGAAATAAATTTTCAAATCCGACTGGTAGCTCCTGAGATTAGCGTGTTCAATGTTCAAACAAATTAACAAACAAACTTTTACGCTTTATTATTGGTTGGTACCTATAGATTATGTGTACTTTCACTCCACATTCAAGGTTTTATTAATATGTAACCTCTTCTGAATATTTTTATTGATTGTAGCTTCATCATTTTTCTCGAAATCGTGTTTTTGCTGTTACTACATTTTGATTTCGAGAGGGCAGTATTGTACCCGATGGGATTTTGACGTTTGATAATGTCACATAACGTGCGGAACGCATTAAGTTATGCTAGATGGGGGGGTTTTCCAATTCGAATAGATGGAATGAAAATTAAATTTTCTTACGCTCTCAATAAGTTTTTCGTTATCCATTTCAAAATTAGTTTCATTCAAACGAAACCCATAGCATAGAATAGCACATTATGTCATAAAGACTGCCAGTGTGCATGCTACTAGTAAGTTCAGGGGGTCTAAAGTGGCCACTTTTGATGAAAAATCAGATGTTTCATAGATGCTTCATCTATGAAACATCTGATGAAACATCAAATGCTTCATAAATGCTTCATAGATGCTTCATATATGAATCATCGATGCTTCATAGATGTTTCATAGATGTTTCATAGATGCTTCATATATGAAGCATCTATGAAGCATCTATGAAGCATTGATGAAGCATTTCACAAAACATCTTTTTTTTTCTTCTTCTTTATTTTGGCTTCGCACGGCTTGTGCATTCAGCCAGTGTCAAGTAACTATAAACTACAAGCACATTCACGAACACTAACGGTTAATAATCCACCATTATTATTATTACACATTAACATTCGAAGAAACACAAGTTTTGGAAAATAAAATAAAACAAAAACGAAATATTACTTCTCAAATTCAAATATTTTTAGAAAGTAAATAGGTAGGTAAGGTACCTATTTACTTTCTAAAAATAAATTTAACCTCGCACATAGATCTGTCAAAAAAGATGTTTTGGGGGTTGCTTTTTGGCGGGAATTTGAGAAGTAATGTTTCGTTTTTGTTTTATTTTCCAAAACTTGTGTTTCTTCAAATGTTAATGTGTTCTAATAATGGTGGATTATTAACCGTTAAGTGTTCGTGAATGTGCTTGAAGTTTATAGTTACTTGACACTGGCTGAATGCACAAGCCGTGCGAAGCCAAAATAAAGAAGAAGAAAAAAAAAGATGTTTTGTGAAATGCTTCATCAATGATTCATCGATGCTTCATAGATACTTCATATATGAAGCATCTATGAAACATCTATGAAACATCTATGAAGCATCGATGCTTCATATATGAAGCATCTATGAAGCATTTATGAAGCATTTGATGTTTCATCAGATGTTTCATAGATGAAGCATCTATGAAACATCTGATTTTTCATCAAAAGTGGCCACTTTAGACCCCCAGAACATAGAGGTTTCAACCAAAGAAATAAGCGGCACGCGCTAAGAGAAAAAAAAAATGCTTTGTTTTTTTTTTGCTAAGAATTTTGAATTATGATTAGGTAAGTACCTACCTAATAAAAATAGGAAAAGGTAACTAGGTGCATATAGGCCGTTTAGGAGCCGCTCCCATCGAAAGGCCGCCTAAGCCTTTCAACGGCCGAAAAGCGGCCCCTAGGGGCCGACCTGGCTACGCTACTAATATGTGTATTGACAGATGGGCGGAGATTAAAAATATAAAGGGGTGTCTGCACTACTAAAAAAAAATGTACGAGAACGAGTTGGGAAACTCAAAAACAAAATATTTCAGTTCATCAACTAATACTACTTTTTAGGGTTCCGTTGTCCTGACAAGAAACCCTAATAGTTTCGTTATGCCCGTCCGTCTGTATTTTTTAAGTATTATGTATAAGTATCATAACATAAGTCATCAATATCATAAGTTTTCTTACAATATATCAGTTAAAATTTATCTCAGAGTTTTAAAGATATTAGACTATGAACTATCCTTTATCCAGGGTGTGCGGACTGCGGACCGTACAATGTAAGTATTCATAGTAGATGTTCATTTCCAAAAGTACCTATCTAAATTATCGCATTGGATGTTTATCTGCAATGATAATTTAAATCTGTAGTAAATAAATAACTGAATAACTGAACAATACAATAACTTTTTTATTCTCAAAAACTTATTTTTAAATACGTCTCGACAACACTCTTTTCTACTCGTTTCTTTTTAAAAATAAAGGAATGTTTCCTTTAAGTAAAATACTGTATCTTAAGGATTTAAAGTAGTTTCCCTCCGGGGCCCATTCATTTTTTCCACCCTGTATATGGAATTTAAATTTTTCTACTCGTACATCAACTCGTACAAGGTTGTCAATTTTCAATTTTAGAGATCCAATGTGAACTCAGCCTATATTTTTAAAATTGTTATTTGTCAGCGGACGTCAGTCGAGTGTCAACTCGACCTGACATGCATGCGACCGTCTCAGTAGGGTTGCCACTTTTTTTTCGAATAAAGGAGTTTGTAGGAACTTACAAATAAATAGTAGATTTTACTTAATAAAAAATGTGATTGAAAAATAAAAGTTTCCTTGCTTCTGTCTGACTACCCCTACAAGTTTAAGTTTACATTCACATAATTAATATGACAGCTTACCATGGTTTTGTTGAGTCTGCTTTAAGGGCGTTCCCTGAGCCAAATACTGTATTTCCCTGTATAAACCCTCGATAAATAAAGTGGAAAGTAACTGAAAAGCCAACATGCATCTCTAACATTTTATCTTGTAATATACCGTTTAATTTTAGTTTTAATTTTTATTTAACATCATATTTACTTCATAATAAATCAACGAAAATCACTAAAAATAAGATAAATCTTCATTTGCTTTTGAAGTTGGTGTAGGTAATTTATGTTTTTGGTTTGCTCCATCGGATAGGTCATTCAATTAATGACATAAATTCCGTTCACTTTTTCGATTGGTTGTTATTAGGGATGAGAAAGCTCCAAAAAACTGCATTTTTGTCGTGTTTCGGAGCGAGCAGCGCCGATAAGCGCCGCGACCGGACGCATTCTAAATTTATCTTTAGTCTAACAAAGCTAAGACAAATATTTGAAGTTGCACTCATCGATGTGCTAATTTTAGCTCTAGGCTAGGGTATTATTTTTTGCGGCAACTCTAAGAGCAAAATTTGTAAGTCAGAAGAAAGGGTCAAAGCCATCACACTATCACATCACACTAATAGTTTGAATGTTTGGATGGATGGATTGATGTTTGGGTGGTTAGATGGATGTTTGGATGTGTTTGAACCGATTTGGCTGAAATTTAAAATATAGATAGAAAATAACCGTAAATAGGACATAGGCTACTTTTTATCCCGGAAAATTTTTTGAAACACATCTACTAACAAACAACATAAAATCGCCCAAGTTGCCACTAAGATCTTCGCCTAATATATTTTTTTCCCAAAAATATATTATTTAGGATTAAAATAATATTAGACTTATATTAAATATAATATTAGGTGTTGCAACCCTACGTGTCAGCAAAATAATCATGGCGGCCGGAGATTGACAAGACGGCCATGGCAGGGCAGGACACGCGACGGTGTGGGAACGGTCTGGTGTGGGGCGTCCGGTACATTTCAATACAAAGAATATCATTTTTGCCGGGACGGTGTTGCTACGGTCATGCTATGCGACGGGGTAGAGACGTGATAATGTGTCAGCACCCTTAGTGTGAAGTGTGATGTGATGAGATAGTGTGATGAAAAAAACAACCATGACTGTATTCCTAAGGCACGGTGAACATTTCTCTCAGATTCAGGCTTACTCCTTTGAAAATGTCTAAGAGGTAGTCAGAGGTTTCAGACCGCATTACATTATTCAATTTACAGTGTGCTAACTGACCGTGCTAAATTAGCATAGTGTAATGGCAGTTAGACAGTTAAATACATAATTTATGTTATGGCTCAAATACACGCTGGGCCAGCCTAGGCGAGCCTGTGTGAGCGAGAAGGCGAATCGATGCAAGGCGAGAGCGATAGAGAGGCAACACGTTCACTCGGCGAGCCTGGGCCAGCGTGTGTTTGAGCTTTTAAAGTAGAACGCGCAATACGCAATACTTAGGCCAAAGAGCGAGACAGAGCTATACGGCCAACAACATAAAAAAAAATATAATTTACACTAAACGAAGCTAGACTTCATTATTACTTGTACCTAATATTAAAAAGTAATAAAGATAAAACCATCTTAAGGTAAGTACCTAGTTTAGTTTTGAAATTATTATGAAAGTAGAATAGGGATCCTTATAAAAACACTTTAATAAACGCGCCTATCCATACCCATATTATAAATGTGAAAGTGTTTTTTGTTTGTTTGTTTGTCCTGCTTTCACGTTGTAGCGACATCTACCTGTCGCTAGATGAACTACATAAACATGCTACGCACTACAGATGGCGCCACTCATCATCAGAATGTCTAGAACTCGCAAGTGAAGTTTTCACCGGCGATAGACATAACTAGGACTAACCGACAACAACTGTCGGTCGAAAGACCACGGGCAAGTGGGCCAGATGGGCCGGCCCGTTGCAGAGGAACCACCTACTCTGCCTTTGGGGAACTATTCCACCGTGTTCCCCAAACACATCAAAACAGAGAGACGGATTGACGTGATTTGTGTGGAGATAGTTGGAGGGCTGGAGAGTGACATACTTAGACTACTTTTTATCCCGAAAAAATGCATGTTTCCCATGGGATAAAAAAGTAGTCCACGCGGGCGAAACCGCGGACGTCCGCTAGTTTTGTAATAAAATAACTAAATTAAACTATACCAATACCTTTAACAAACTCGAAAGTATCTCAAACTCCTAATTTAATTATGATCTAGTGGCAATTCGACTCGCCTTCGGAATTTAATAATTTTCTTAGGGTCAAACTATGTTTTAGCATGATTCAGTAACAGTAACAAAGCCAACGTCAGCCAAATGCTACACACAGCGCCATCTAGCCCCAATCTAAGCAAATCTTGAACTACGGGAATTTTTTTAATTTTTGCTTAGGACACTATAAAAAACCAGACACAGAACCAACATCTATGTTCATCACACAAATGTTTGTCCTGGGTGGGAATCAAACCCACAGGAGAGTAGTAGTAGCCAACTGAGCTGGAAGGCCATTTTGAATAGTTTTCAGAAATAGGTGATGTTAAATCTGTTCTTTTAGAATCAATTATTGAATTGTCGGCTTTGAAGTCGTTAAGTCATAAAGGAGGCCTTTAGGTGGCCTAAAAACTCTGTCATCAGAGTTGGTCACTTGCTCATACGAACTTACTCGCAATCCAACCAACGAAATCTTAAATTGTCAGTCGAAAACTAAAAAATAAATAAAAATAAATTTTTAGAAACGAATAATCCATTGATCCGTTAATCCATTGATGCACGGCCGGGTTCGAACCCACAACCTTCGGATTGAAAGTGGAGGCACTAACCTACTCGGCCAATACTTCTTTTCATTGTATTTTAAGGCTGGATTCGACCAAACTGAATTAAGTTATATCTGGAAAGTAAACTGCTGTTTGTTTGAATATTTTGACATTGTAAAGTTGACACCTTATAACCAGAATAATTTGTATGCACATAATAATGTTCGGGTGCGCTTTCTAAACAATTGTATTTAGAATTAAGTCGGCTAGTAGTTTACTCTCGGCTAGTAGTTTATTCGACGAAACTTAATTCAGTTTCGTCGAATCCAGCCTAAATAGTAAAGATTCAGTGATACGATATACAGCTAACAGAACCCACCCCGCAGTCTTAACTTTATTTTCTATCGTCAATTTTGGGTGAGCACTTTCGTCAATTTCACCCGCAAATTGTCCCTTGGGACCTCTCGAGCACTATAAATGTAATACGCTTTTTCTGCTGAAGGCTCTAAAACTATTTCGTAAGGGCTTGTTGGACCTTAATGTTAACTTGTAGCAGTTTTTGTTTAGGCTGCGTTTTGAGGGACTAAATACGGGTAGGCCTTTCTAACCAAATCAGGCTTATAAGGTAGATGTGCCTCTGTTTTTTGTTGCTAGGGTTTTACCTTTGAAACTTTTAAGGAAAGGTATCGCTTAGTTAGTTCGTATGAGCGAGTGGCCAACTCTGGTGACGGGGTTTTTAGGCCGACTGAAGGCCTCCGTCATGGCTTAACGATTTTAAAGCCGGAACCCAAAATTTAATTTCGCTTGAAGTGGTTAATAAAGCTATGAGAAATTTAAGATACTTTAGTTTTAATTTTTTTTTAATGTGTTAAACTACACTCAGGTATACATCGAAAATGTCTTATTAGGTAGGTAGGTACATAAAATAAAAATTTATTATTTAAAATTATCATAAAATTAATATATAATTTTTAATTTATTACATAAAATTAAAATTTAGCACCGATTTACCATTATTTATTTATTTATCTACAGGGTATGTACGGAGAACCGCACGATAGGCTATGTTACTGGGTCAAATCATCTAGGTTAAAACAGCTAAGCATTTGTTACTACGCACACATAATAATAAGCTAGGCATACGATATTTACCTTTTACAGAATATACAAAAATTACATCAGTGTTCAACTTGCACTCGTGGGTTTGATTACTACTTTATCCTACTCACTAACTATCTTAACTTATAACTGTAGAACCCCTACAGTTTTTGGTCCTTCGTAAGAACTTTGAACCAGTGCCGTGGCCATCTTTCGTCAACGATTCGGGAGATACGGTCTTCTAACTTGTGAAGTGTCATCAAACGATTGATACCTACAGCAAGACGGTACAACTTACAACTTACAACTACTTCTTAGTGTTTGAGTGGATTAAGCGCAACTGCAAATCGGTTGACTGGCCTCCCACCAGCGGGTCTCACCAGTCATATTGAGAAGGTGCATAAGGTTGTGTTTGGTTCACGAGGACACGGAGCTAACTAACCAACGGGTATTTACTGCACAATCCGCAAATACCACATAACATGGAGCATCTACTTCAGCGCCAACACGACATTGTTGAAGCTATCAAGAAAGTAGAGCGTAACTTTAGCAAGGATTCTGCTATTCGAAAAACTCGTAGATACTTGGATGAACGACTAGATGCCCTCGACAAGCTATGGGCAGACTTCCAATCAAATAACCAACGGATGTCAATCTACGAAAATGACAGCGATCCTTACTTTGTTGAAGATCAATTCAACAAGATGAGAACATACTTTGATGCCGTTCGCTTGAAGATATCTTCTTTCCCCCCTGCGGCTGCCGGGGCGGGCGTTACTGTACCATCTACTTCGCCCTTCTTGAAGACTGTGACATCTGATAGATCACCCACTCGGTCGCTTAGGCCCGGGGTGGCAGCCCCACAGCCACCGGAGCAATCTGTTTCCTCGCTGGAATCTGTAAGTGAGCTGCTATCACTACAGAGAACTAACTTCAGAGCGTTTAATCGTCAAATAAACAGCTTACAAGTTGATGAGATACCAGACAGATGGGAGATAGAAGATGAGCTACGTAGCTTACAGGAGCGATGGAAGGCAATCGACTCTTTACATCTGCGAATTGACAACATTCTTCAAGGATCGGACTCTAACTACGATGGGGAGTTCAATACCTACGAAGATGTATACAAGAAGACAAAACGAGCTCTGAATCACAAGCTGGCTTCTACAACGCATCTTCTAAAAGCAACGCCAAAAATTGAGATCCCAACATTTACTGGAAACTATACACAATGGCCTACTTTTTACGACCTATACGTGGAAAGTATTCATAACAACAACATGCTTACCAACGCCCAGAAGATGCAACATCTTAAAGCAAAAGTCCGTGGAGAAGCTGAGCGAATTATTCAGCATCTACACATCTCTGCAGACAACTATCACACTGCATGGGAACTGTTAACTCATAGATACAACAACCAGCAGCTGTTATTTACCAAACATGCAGAGACATTCTTGAATCAACCTGCGGTTCACAAACAATCAGCATACGAGATTAAACGGCTCTATGATACATCTCGAGAATGCATCTACGCCATACAGAATCTTGGCATCGATACAAGTACCTGGGACCCACTGTTAGTTCACCTCATCTCAAAGAAGCTTGACCCCGAGACATACGGAGACTACAAGGAAGCGCGCAAGTCGCCTCGTGAGCTACCGTCACTTCTCGAACTCATGGACTTCTTGGAGGGGAAATTTACAGCTCTGGAGCCTATTCACACGAAGGAAAGGGAGCATCCTGCAAAGCCCAATCAACAGAGGAACAACAAGCCATCGTATCGTCCTGGAAAATATTCCTACAAAGAACATCAAGCTAACGCAGCATTCTCAGTATGTTGTCCCATGTGCAACAACCAACATGGCCTGTACAAATGCCCCAGATTCATAAAATTAGCCTCGGACGAGAGGCTCGTGACAGTATTAAAATTGAATATTTGCCAGAATTGCTTATTTTCGCACAACGACGAAGCTTGTACATCGACGAAGAAATGCAAAATTTGCAATAAAAATCATCATACTACTTTGCACGACGCCTGCGCTAATGAGTCAAGCGAAGTCACTAGGTCACCTCTGCCTACTGTTCCAGTTACGAAATCTCAATCGTCAGCGCAACAACAACGAAACAAACAACATAGCGTTAATCACGTCGCAACAGATGATGAAGAGATTTTACTCACAACTTTATCTATCAAAGTAAAGGCCATTGACGGTGAATATGTCACCTTAACCGCCCTCCTTGATCAGGGTTCCCAGATCTCCTTAATATCCGAGAACGCTGCCCAGAGGTTAGGGCTGCCTCGACAGCGGTTCCACGCATCTGTGTGCGGCATTGGAAACGGGCCCAAGCAGGGCAAAGCAGTCATTAATCTTGAATGTCAATCGATTTACGAAGACTATGATTTCACAACTCAAGCTTTGATTATTAGGAACGTTATAAACAACCTACCTAATATGTCTTTCAACAAACAGTCATGGCCACATCTACAACACATCCAGCTCGCCAATCCTGCCTACAACGTCTCCAAAACCATCGATTTACTCTTGGATGCGAGCATTTACTCGAATATACTCATGAGCGGTCTGATCAAGGGCCCGAACATGGCACCTGTCGCTCAACAAACAAGGCTGGGTTGGATACTTTCGGGATGCGTTAAAACATTCAACTGTCACGTCGTTGTCAACAATTTGTCTGACATATCTCAATATTGGGAAGTAGAGGAAATTAATGAGCAGACTGATGAATTAACTCAAGATGAACAGTACTGTGAAAATCATTATCAGTCCACTACAAAGCGCTTACCATCTGGAAAATACGAAGTAGCGATCCCAATGAAACCCAATTATAAACAAAAACTGGGACAATCGAAAACTAAAGCGATTGCACAATTTTACAACATAGAAAACAAGATGACAAGAAACAAGGAGTTTTCTAAAAACTATCAACAGTTTATGCAGGAGTACGAACTACAAGGACACATGATTCCTGTTACCAAACAAAACGAGATATCCTGTTATCTCCCCCACCACGGTGTTTTGAAACTTGATTCTACAACTACTAAACAACGAACTGTTTTCAATGCGTCGTCAAAAACATCGAGTGGATATAGCCTCAATGACCTGATGGAACGGGGTCCTAATCTACAACAGGATCTGCAGCATCTTATACTGGTATGGCGTCAGTACAAGTATGTCATTACCGCGGACATTGAGAAAATGTTCCGTCAGATTTTCGTTTGCGAGTCAGATCAACATCTACAACGTATTGTATGGAGGAGCACACCTGCCCAGAACTTGCAGGAGTTCCAGCTGGCCACTGTTACCTACGGAACTAAGTCAGCTCCCTACCTTGCAATGCGGACCCTTAAACAGCTTGCAATGGATGATGCGCATAAGTATCCAAAAGCCGCTGCCACCCTGATGTCTTCATTTTACATGGATGACCTTCTAGAAGGCAGCAACACCATCGCTGAAGCTAAACAGCTACAACATGAAATAATTGCCATTTTGAAAGGAGCTGGGATGAACATCCGCAAGTGGTCTAGCAATACCAAGGAGCTCACACAAAATCTAACAAACGACCAACTTGAAATGCCACTCGATTTTAAAGCCGCAGAGAGTAAGAAAACCTTGGGACTGCGCTGGAACCCCATTACAGACATGTTCACATTCCAAAACCAATTTCGAGATGACGACTGCAATGACATCATAACAAAACGGCAACTACTGTCAAACATTTCAAAGATATACGACCCATTAGGTTGGCTATCTCCACTTACTATCAGAGCCAAATTTATCTTTCAAAAAACATGGTCTCAAGAAACGAAAGATTGGGATAGTCATGTAACAGAAAATATTAACAAAGAATGGCTGCAGCTGAGAGGAGACTTCCAGAACATAGAGATATTTCACATCTCTAGATATCTCGGAAACAAAACTTGCGTAATTCACGGATTTTGCGACGCTTCGGAAAAGGCGTACGCCGCCGCTATCTATGTCGTAGCATCGAACTCTAAAGGCGAGTTCACATCGACGCTTGTGACCGCTAAAACAAAACTGGCACCTTTGAAAAATAAACAGTCCCTACCTCGACTGGAACTTTGTGGTGCATTATTATTAGCACGCCTAATGAAGAAGGTCAAGGAAGCACTGTCTAAAATGGATGCTGCACAGATTTTCACGTGGACCGACTCAATGGTGGTTCTTGGCTGGCTAAATGGGGACACCAACAGATGGAAACCGTTTGTAGCTAACAGGATCCGCACTATACTAAACATTATACCATCATCGTCATGGCACCACGTACGTTCCGAAGATAATGCAGCAGACTGCGCTACAAGAGGATTGACATCGCAACAATTATCACAACATTCTTTGTGGTGGCAAGGCCCACAGTGGTTGACTACATTTGATCACACGATCATAGAAAACCGAACATATCAACCACCGGCCATAGAAATCAAGAAACATTGTGTGAACGCAGCTTTAACAAAAAATGATGACTTCATAATTAAATTACTAAACGAATGTAGCTCGACGCGGCGCATAATAACAACAATCTGCTGGCTAACGCGTTTCACGAAATGGTTGCGAACTAAGCAAATACCTCAACACAAATACCTTTATACCTCAGAAATGCAACTCGCGCTAAATCGAATAATTAAAACAACACAGGCCCTGGAATTTCAAGACGACCTACATCAACTTGAAAAACAAGTCAAATTGAAAACCGGAAGCAAGTTGTCAAGTCTCAACCCGTACATCGATTCGAACGATGGATTGATGAAGGTCGGCGGAAGGTTAAACAATTCTTTGCTCAGTCAATCTGCAAAACATCCTATAATTCTACCATCTCACAGCAGACTTACGGAGCTCATCATATGCGAGGCTCACAAGATCACACTGCACGGCGGACCAAGCTTGACGCTAGCATACATCCGAGAAAAATATTGGATACTTAGCGGGCTTCGTACAGTGAAGAGAGAACTGCGTAAGTGTGTAACCTGTCGACGTTACAGAGAAGAGAAGAGGACGCAGATCATGGCTGACCTTCCAAAACCCCGAGTGACTCCTTCTCGCCCGTTCACCCATACGGGGGTTGACTTTTCAGGACATTTTAGTATCAAGGCAAACAAAGGCCGAGGGGTGAAAACTCTTAAAGGATACGTCGCGGTGTTCGTATGCCTTTCAACAAAGGCGGTGCACCTGGAGCTCGTGTCCGACCTCAGCACACCTGGATTTCTGGCCGCATTCAGACGCTTTTGCGCTAGAAGAGGCGTTCCAAAACACATGTACAGTGATAATGGAACTAACTTTGTTGGGGCCAACAGGTTACTAAAGAAAGAGTACCTAGATATACTTCAAACAATTGATGGACTACTACTGAGCAAAATAAATGACTACGACATACAGTGGCATTTTAATGCACCAGCATACCCCTCAGCAGGTGGTCTTTGGGAAGCAGCTGTAAAAAGTTTTAAACACCACCTTCGAAGAGTGATAGGTGAACAAAGACTCACGTACGAAGAGTTCAGCACCTTACTACAACAAATCGAAGCCTGCCTTAACTCACGACCTTTGGTTACACTAAGTGAAGACCCAGACGATGAATACTTATCTCCGGGACACTTCCTAATTGGAGGATCGTTGATATCGAGACCGCAAACGGATTCCGATCATATGAACTTGAATACGAGATGGCAGTTAGTTCAAGCCATGAATAAACACTTCTGGAAGAACTGGTCCTCTGATTATCTGCAACAACTTCAAGTACGATCAAAGTGGAGGACACCATCCAAGAACCTCGAGGTTGATGACATCGTCCTTATAAAGGAGGAAAACCTTCCTCCTGGTAAATGGGCGATGGGCAGGATTATTGAAGTACATCCTGGTAAGGACGGATACGTACGAGTCGTGTCCATTAAAACCAAAAACGGAATCATGAAGAGGCCCATCCTAAAGTTGTCACCCTTACCTGTGAAGAATGAAGATCCACAACAACAGATCAATGATGCACAAAGGACAAAGGATGACGTCACACCGTAACTGACCTAACTCACGAACATATGATTCCAATTGCATAACTGCACAGACGAACAAACTGCTCTGTGATATAGATATACCTATTTATATGATTCAGTTATCGCAATCAATTAGTAACTTGAATCTTCAAAACAAAACAATGTGTCATACAAAGAAGGCGCCTTGCGACGGGCGGTGGATTAAGTTACACTATAGTAACAGGTGGTTATACTGTGAGAAATGCACAGTCCGCATATTCTGCACCGATACAGATTATGAATATTAATACATCGCAATCCTGTCGTTCCTGCCACTTCGACGTTGACGTCAGCGACACCGGCACCGGCAGCTTCAGACCACATGGAACTCGAGGACCTGACTCCGGGGAGCCGAGCACAACTGCGATTGGACATTCCGTCCAGTGTATAGTGTAGTGCAGTGATGAAATATTTAAGCGTTTATTATACTTACTTACCTACTTAATTTAATTTACCTACTTAGCATAATTGAAATATTTAAGTACTACTTTTATACCTACATTCAATTTACTTTTTAATGACTTGCAATTTATACCTACTCTTTTACATGTTTATTGCTTTACTTACTTTTAATTGTTTTAATGTGTTATAGAATAGATAACCTTGATTAGTTTGTTACATTTTTGGCCGGGAGAATGTACGGAGAACCGCACGATAGGCTATGTTACTGGGTCAAATCATCTAGGTTAAAACAGCTAAGCATTTGTTACTACGCACACATAATAATAAGCTAGGCATACGATATTTACCTTTTACAGAATATACAAAAATTACATCAGTGTTCAACTTGCACTCGTGGGTTTGATTACTACTTTATCCTACTCACTAACTATCTTAACTTATAACTGTAGAACCCCTACAGGGTACACTAAATTAACTCCTGTTCAATGTCCGAAGTTACATTCAGAATGAAATAACGAGAAATGCTGCTTTAGCTAATCCTATAGCAATTTATTTTTTTTACGAATTTAATTGAATAGCTTTTATATCAGTTTCAATCAACTTTTTTTATAAAACTAAAATAATAGCAATGAGACTTGCGATTTTTTAAATAAAGATAATCAAATTAGCTTGGAATTTATTGTTGCCATCTACGCCGTAGACCCTCTACGCCGTAGGGGGTCTACGGCCCATACACGGCAGAAACATCCCTAGAGTTGATGCAGTGTTAATATAAAGCCGCGTATAAATTAAGCGCGGCAAACCATCGAACATTGGCGCGCGCGGCGGCCGCGCTCTATGTAGACGGGACCGCCGCGCGCGGCGACGCGAACATTGCCGCGCTCGAACGTGCCGCGGGGCGATCCGCTCGCTGTCGGTTTTTTAGACCGCATCAAAGGAGCTTCAGTCGTTCGCTCGCGCGCAGTGGGGACGCTTGTAGTTTTGTCGACGGTGTTAGTTCGCGGTTTGTTCGTGATGGATCGCCTGCCGCGCGCGCCTGCCACGTCCAACTAAATTTATATCTACATATTGGCTCGCGCGGCAAATGAACGTCAACTCTGGTCGAACATTGGCTCGCGCGGCTGCCGCGCTAAATTTATACGCACCTTTAGTCTGCAGTATTATGACTTCAACAATAAAGACTATTCACTTTGAACAGTCAACTAATTTTACAAATCCAGTGACCATCTTACTAAGACCTACGAGTAACAAACGGCCGGCGCATAAGCTCCTAATTTGCGAGCATCGAAAGACCGGGAGGGGTCAGACTAAGCTGGCACCTCGTAGATTGCATCTGTAGTAATCTGGGCGACGGGGAATGCAATTAGGAAGATACTGGTGATGCCTTTGCTTTGAGATATCCTGTATTAAGGTGCAAAAAAAGTATCTGTTTTTTTGATTTGTGTTTTGATTTTATTTTTCGTTGACTTTTTTTTTTTCTTTACCTTTTTTATCCCACTGCTGGGCATAGGTCTACCCTAAACTCTTCCAACCTACCCTTCGCCGACTTTTATTTAATAGTTCAAAAGGTTCAAACTTATAAAATAAAAATTAAAGAAACACTTCAAAATAAATAATAAGTACAGTAATTAAAAGAGTATCAGGACTCGATTATTTTTATGTTATCCTTTGAAATAAAATAGGTTATTGTAACAAATAAAAATCTTAGAAAAAAATAAATTTAGATTAAAACACCCAAGATTAGATAAATTAAGAGGTTGAAAAGTTAAGCTACTCGTATTTAAAATACATAATCATCATACTTAATCCTATAAGATGTAATAATAAATAACCAACAATAACAGAAGATAGAAAGTAACTACTTATTAGGTTCTCATTTTATTCTTAAGTAATACAGAATGAGGTCAGTGAACCGTTTTTATAACTTTCGTTTACGACGCGAGTCACACAAAATACTTAAACTTCAGGACAGCGAAAGGTACTTTTTTATTTTATCCACTAATTTTACATTATTCATCACGCCAACTAAATTTATCCATAAACATAAAAGTCTGATTTATGTGTCTATGTAATTCTTCTCCTGAACGACTTGACCCATTTTGATGATTTTTTGTACGAATTATACCATTGGAATAGTTTTTAGTTATATTTTGACCTAGTTGGCGCTGTTGTCGAGATATTTTTTTTTTTTGTGAGATAGGACGTTTGCCTCACTAGTCCAGCAATGGATGGATGGATGTTTGTTATTCTTTCTCGCAAAAACTACTGAACGGATTTGGCTGAAACTTGGAATATACATACTTTATGACCACACATACCACTTTTTATCTAGATAAGTACCACGCGAGCAAAGCCACGGGCAGATACTAGTTTTTTTATAATTTTGGTAACACGTAGATGTTTTCTCCCAGTGAAGGCAAATAAACATTCCCTCCTGATTTATCCTATCCTACTATCCTACTATCCTACTAATACTATAAAGGCGAAAGTCCGTGTGTGTGTGTGTGTGTGAATGTTTATTACCGCGTATCTCCATAACTACTGAACCGATTTGGCTGAAATATGAAACATAGAAAATAGCCGGGAATAGGACGTAGGCTTTTTATCCCGAAAAAATGCACGGTTCCCGTGGGATAAACAAAATAGTAGTCCACGCAGGCGAAACCGCGGGCGTCAGCTAGTATAAAATAATCCAAAATAAACCAAAATAAACACAATGTCGCTAATTCTGTTCGGTGCATTGCTCACAATAGTAAAGACCTAAAAAAATACTATCTCTTAAAAATGTACTCTTTTACACCTTGATTACTTATTTAAAGTAGCACTGATCTTCTAAGAGGCAGTAAACAAACTGTACAGACACTTTCTTAGACAACTTTAGAACAAAGTTGAGCTCGGCCCAATTATCTAACATGCTAATTTTAATCCAAAGTCGGCAAGAGGTTGATTTATGTGCAATTAAACTGTAAGAAAGCCTCATTATAAAATGTCTCAAGAGGTACCTGAAAGATTTATTGGAAGACGTATTTAGGCCGTTTGTTCCACTTAAATCTACAAATTGACACGAAACACTATTTCTATTCTTCACTATTTCTAATATTATTTAGAGTGTTATTAAAGATGGCTACTAGTTCATCCGAATTCTTTTTTAAGGATGATTTCCTCGAATCAAGACAGAGCACAATTTTTACTATAATTATCATCAGCTTATAGAATTACGATGCTGGAAAAACGGTAAATCAAAACATACAGACAAAAAGTTAGATATTTTAAGCTTATTTGATGAATGTTAAATCCAAACAATACCGCTATAAATACAACAAAAACAAAAACATTTGGTGGTAGATGTACACAAATTAATAAAATTATCCATACATATGCATAAATCTAAGTGGAAAACCTTAACCAAATTTCATGTCACTAAGTGTACGCGTGCAGAGTCCAGATTGTTGCATTTTAATGGTCGCTATTTTAAGTGCAGTGTACAATGATTCCAAAATTATGTAACACCTGAATTGAATAGCGTAGTCACTACGCTATTCAATTCAGGTGTTACATAATAAACACACTACGCCGTAGTGTGATATAGTAAAGTTTTACTATTAGTTGAAGCGCTCGTGGCGTAGCTTGCTTAGACGTTCTTGATTGATCGTTGAAGTTAAGCAACGTTGTGCGCGGTCACAATATTGATAGGTGACCGCAAGTGGCATTAAGAGCTGAGCGCTTCCGTGCTCGGAGGGCACGTTAAATTATCGGTCCCAGCTTTTAAGTCGTTAAGCCATGACGGAGGCCTTTAGGCGGCCTAAAAACTCCATCATCAGAGTTGGCCACTTGCTCATACGAACTTACTTACTGTTAGTAATGATGATGATGGTTTGAAGAGCCTTCAAACCATCATCATCATTACTAACCTTACAGCCTGGTTGTAGTCTACAGCTACTGTTTTCAATTTATTCGTAAGAACACAGTAAACGCAAAATACGTTTTACTTTTTGAAGAAAATTGTAGTACACCTTTTAGGTGTACCAACCAGTTTGTACACACACGAAATGCAAGCTTTAATTTTTAACCATTTTACATGTGTATACATTTTACATATATTATGTTTTCTTTTCATTTGTTCTGTAGCACGTTTATATTGACAATTCGTCTGTCGCAGGCCCCTTAACGACAGAATGGATAGCGACAAACATATTGCATTACCTTACACTTACACTTACATACCTTACACTTACATACCTTACACTTACATTATATTGCATTACCAATTGACGACCTCTGTGGCGCAGTGGGTGAAGGCCCGCTTGTGACGCAAGAGGTTGCGGGTTCGATCCCCGCCGCGGGACAAATGTTTGTATGATCTGCAAATATTTGTCTCGGGTCTGGGTGTTTTCTATGTATATTATGTATGTATTTACAAAAAAAAATGTATTTAAGTAATATATCAGTCATGTGGTTGCCATAACACAAGCTCTGCTTAGCTTGGGGCTGCATGATGTTGTGTGAAATGTCCAGCATTATTTATTTATTTATAAAAATATCACAAAATACATAATTAGGTACATATGGCTGAGTTGGTTAGTACTTCGACTTTCGATCCGAAGGTCGTGGGTTTGAATCCCGGCCGCGCATTAATGGATTTTTTCGCATCATTTATATGCGCATTAACACGAGCTCTAAACGGTGAAGGAAAACATCGTGAGGAAACCCGCGGTTTAGTCAACCGCACACGATTGATATAGTATGGATAGCTGAGAGGATGGTGTAGGTGCTGGGCAGAGCCTACTCCATCATAACAAAGTCCCAGGCACTACAGTGTCCCGTTAAGTGTAGGCAATGATTGCCTCCTGACACTGTATAAATCAGCTAGTAAAGATGTAAAGGCCTGAGTTTTAATTCAAATCCTTGAACAAACTGGATTACAAAATTCACCCGTCCAAGTAAAATCAATAGAACATAATAAAGAACCAAAAGTAAAGTTTAATACGTAGGCTTAATAAATAAACTTGGATAAAATTAGTTTTAATTAGCCTTTGAAGTTTATTAATTGAGTATTTAGGTTCAAAGTTGTATGATCTTTCGACTTTGTGTGGCGTAATGCCTTGTCCAAACATAGCGCGTATTAGACTATACAGTGTATAGGCAAGTCTAATACTTACGTGCTATGTTACAAATATAATATACGAATATAATACGAATTAAATACAGCTTAGTTGGTAGCTCTGCCTAATAAGGAGGCTAATAATAACAGGCAAAATAGAGGGCAAAAGATCCAGAGGGAGGAGCCCAAAGCGATGGTCGGACCAGGTGTCAGAACATTTAAACATGCCCGTTAGTGTCGCTCTCCATCAAGCCGAAGACCGTGGCAGATGGAGAAAATCCATACAACAAGTACTTGCACGGAGTCACGATCCTCAACTATGGGGGAACGATTAAGGAGGAGGAGGTAGCTCTGCCTTCCATGCTTAAAGTGGTGGGATCGATTTGTTTCCAGTATAAATATTTCTTTGTATAACATGAATGTTTTCAATTTAATAATAATTATTGAAATAAAAGAAACGCCAAAACTACTTTTTATTTTTGCTTATTTATATACCCGACGGCAGATTTTTGTACCAATGACCTGCAAGATGGGCAGACAATACAATGGCAGTGGACGTGAAAGTTTTGCGGTTTTCACCCAGTGTTAAGCTAAGGCTTTATTTAATTTGCTGGCTCACACGAATCAATTGATGTTTATCTGTGTGTCACGTTCGCTTAGTTTTTTTATTTATTTAGACGAGACTGAACTAAATAATGGTTAGCTTTTTAAATAAAACTTATACAGTGTGGTCAGAAAAAAATATTTAGTATTTTTTAGTAACGGAGTCAACACTCTAAGTACCTACTTTCTTCGTAACAAATAATCCGAAAAAATACAATGGTAGTTCAACAATCTTAAATAGAGTGATTCTTAAAAAAACAAAGTCACCCTGTATAGCCTGAAAAATACTTTACTTAGGGCTTGACTTTGCATAATCTTATTCTGATTTCACAAATCTCATTCTAGCTAGAATTTTAAAAGGTTTTAAAGAAAATGGAATAAATTACGTTTACAGTAAAGTGTTAGTTTCACAAACAGAATAAGCTAAAAAAAATGCATCAGATTGTTATCTTTGGTATCGTAGCTCCTGAACGCCTGAACCGATTTTGATGCAGATTTTTGTTAGAAAAATATATTTTATGAAGATCTATTCAGGCGTTTAAAGATCATCAACTCTTTTCTATTGATGAAGGGATACGTCGGGGTTTTTAATTAAATTTTCACTTTAATTTAAACTACGAGTAATAAAATTACATTATTACAAACGCGCTGCAGAAAACGCAGTGTGGCCACTCCCTAAGAAGGATGATTGCTGAGATGATGGTTGATAGAGAGAGATATAAGATAAATTTAGAGCAGAAAGGCTATAGTGGGTTTCTCTCACTCTATATTCGAGTAGCCCACTGGGGAAGTACCTCCGCCTTTACAGAATAAACATTCTTCTCGAATAGTGTTGTGTTTCTGCGGTGAAGGTTGCCAGAACTCTGCGAGGAAACGCTACGGTGACAACTGTTGGACCATTGTGTTTTTTGCGCAGTGATTGATACGTCTTGTATTGCGAATTTGCGAGACCATAATAGTGTGTAATAATTTCATTTTCTGAATCGAAAATTCATGGAGTTTCTTGTCGAGACACTACTCCACTTGATCAACACACCTTATTACTTTATTTTGCAGCAAAAACATATAAGTTGGGCCCTAAGATGACTTATGTGTCAAGTTTATTGATCAATAGACAACATTTGTCAAGATCTAATTCAGACTTTCAGCTGAAAAAGTTGGCGAAACTTGTTTACGCGAACATAGGGTCACTACACGCATCTGTTATAGAAATCAATCAAGTGAGCTTTTTTTTTTTTTTTTTTTTTTTTAAACGAAAATAGGTTCGCGTTTGACCACACTCTGCCTGATGTAAAGCAACAGTGCGGTCTAAGATGGAGCATGCTTACCTAGAAGGAACCTATTGACTCTCGATTTGAAGACACCCAAATTATACCTTTCTGGAAATACAGACCCCGGCAAGGAGTTCCACATTTTCGCCGTGCGTATAAAAAATGTAGAATCAAAGCGCTTAGTACGAACACTGGGAATATCAACCATGTACAAATGGCGCCTTTCCGGATATCTGGAAGTCCGATGGAAGAAGGGAGATGGTGGAACCAGATTATGAAGTTCCTGAGCACACTCTCCAAAATGTATCCGATAAAAAACCGTCAAACTAGCGACTTTACGGCGATGCTCAAGGCTTTGTAGCCGAGCCTCAACCAGGGAGTCGTCACCTATAAGCTTCCTGGCGCGCCTCTCAATCGACTCCAGTGCTTGGAGCTGGTACTTGGCAGAGCCATCCCAAAGGTGAGAGCAGTACTCCATACAGGCTCTAACTTGCGCTTTATATAAAGCTTCGAATAAGGTTGAGTTATTTTGTAATGTTAACTGGTGGACTAGTCTTGTCCATTGTGTTGTCGGCGTAGTGATTCCTCTTTAAAAGGGTCAGCAGCGCGAGTGATACTCCTCTGATGTCACAGGCGTCTATAGGCTACGGTAACCGATTACCATGATGGGCCGTATGCTTTTCTGCTATCTTAGTAGTATAAAAGAAATATTATGACTTCATGTCATGTGGAACAAGGAAAATAGTAGGTACTAGATCTAGCTGTAGTGAAAAGCTCTCAGTGTAGAGGTTTATATTGCAAATGAAGGTGAATTCATTGAGTTAGGAAGCGAGCGCTCGGACGTTAGACGCAATTTGCGAAGGAATGCACTTACTCCGGTAAGTGAATTTTTATGGCGTTTTTAGATATTGAACGGTTAAGTTCAAAGCTGCTGTAAAGAATTTCAATAGTAGCATTTAAACTACTTAGTATTATTAATAAGCTTAGTAATATTTAGGTGTTTTGGGTTGGAAATGCATTTGATTCAAATTGTGGTTCTGTAACTTCTAAAGAATAGTAATGGTTCCATAGGATCTCAATTGTCCGTCTTTCTGTCCTCAGAAACGGCGGAAAGTATCAAGTTGAAATTTATAACAAACACCTAAAACTAGGGTCGCTGAACCTTGAACTTGTAAAAAATATTGAAAAAAAAAGGGCAATCTTTCAAGCATATTTTAACACTCACGTAAATCCAAACCTATAGGGTGACTCCATAAGGTTTAGTCAGGATCTTCACTTTAACCATAAAATTGGCAAAAATAGGGTTAATCTCACTGCTTAAATATAGGAAAAATCCAAAAGTTTTCTAGTTTCATCACATAATATTTTTAATCTCTAAAATAAATGTAATTGGTGTAAACCGTATTAATTAAATTAAAATAAATTAAGTTCTTTGTACTTCAATCCGATTTAACTTACGAAACCTTCGGTGTACTATTGTCAGACTTGCTCTTGGCTGATTTTTAAGCTTGTCTTTTATTATTTTAATGAAAACCATAAAATACAATATTGATGATGATGTTTATCCCCACCCGGCTCGAGATTAAACCCAACTGTTATTATTTAACAAGAGAACCTACTCAGTAGCGTTCTTAAGCCGCCATTTTTGAAGATATTGTGCTTAATTAGTTGTGGCGTAAATTATGTTCCAGATTTATGGGCTGGGAGTTCGAGTAATGAATATTTAATTAAGGCGCTGACTTTGTACGAACCAAAGCAATTTATGTACATTCTTACAAAAAACAACATGATATTTTGGATTACTTGCAAAAGAGAACCGTGTTGGCCGAGTGGAGTTCAATCCGAAGGTCGTTGGTTCAAACCCGGCCGAGCATCAAAGGATTTTTCGTTTCAAAAAACTTATGTGCGTTAACACGAGCTCTAAATTTGGAAATGAAATGAAATGATTTATTTGCGTAAAGTGTGGTGCACAAAGAACTTACACCTCTCCTATCTAAATTAGATCCACACACTTCGCTAGGATACCCAGCATATGAATACTTAATACTTAATACATGGATAGTCTTGGTGCTGTTTTTCTTACTTATTTTTTTTTAAGTGATATTCTTAATCCAGCCATTAGGATTAGAGTTAGTTTTATGGAACCAAACACCATCATAAAACCAAAAGCAACATCAACTATATCGTGTCGATAATATCAAATCAGTTGACTCTATTAACAATGCAAATAGTGTAGCGAATGCCGGAATCTAGCTTCGTAAATGCACCAAGTTGTTCAACAAAAGTATTTCACTCCACTCACGAATTTAGACTTTATGTCATGGGTAGTAGGGTTGAAGTAAGCGGTTAAGCTATGTTGGTAAGTTTGTACTGAATTGTTTGCAAATCCGAACTTATGCAGAAACGCGAGTGTTTACAGGGATCGTTTGTTACAGCTTAATGCCTGTAGTTTGAATTGTCTTTTATTTTTGTGTCTACCTTGTTCCGGGTAAACTGCAATATTTAATAGGGAACTGTTTAAGATATTTTAAATGTCTGAGGCAAATTGCCGAAGAATGAGACTTTTAATTGTAGAGCTTTTACAGAGGAAGTTTTGATTATTAATTTTTCACCATTTTTTAATACTGCTAAGATTTATAGCAGACTAGTACTATGAACTAGATCAAGATTACCTACTCAGTATTCAGTCGCTAGATTATGTAGAAAAAAAGTTAGGTGCTTACTATACCTACAATCAAATAAATAGGCCACTTTATTTAATTTTAGCTATTTTTTTGCAAGTTCAATCATACGTACTTTTCATCTTATTGTTTTCTCTTAATCTTTTATCACACTTTTAAAAGATATTTTTAAAGCTATTATAATTCTGACACTTTTTTATTATAAATCCCTGGCAGATTTGATGAAAAGAACATAAAAACGAAAATGACATACTCCTATCCTAATTCCTAACCTGTCTCTATAATGCAACAATGTTATTCACGGCATGACGTCACAGATGACGTCACCGAGTCTTTATTTCACGGCTCATAAAAGTTAGATTCCGCGCCACTCGTGCGATACCCACATTTTGTAAGCTTAATGCAAGCTATGAAATATGGGCTTTGGATGATCGAATCATTTGTATTGTGGAATCGTATTACCCTAAAGAGTTATGTGTTTGAAAATAGCATGCCAAAGTTACTGGTACAGTAAGTAAAAATACTTTTTTTGGTCACTCATAAGCAGTGATCGGAATGAGGCGGGCTAAAATACCTAAAGTTCGAAAAATAACAGAGAACAATGGAGACGCCTTAGGACTAAATATTTTTCGACCTAATTATTTCCGTTTCCGGGACATTAATAAAGAACATCTAACATTAAGGTGAATCAATTTTTTACCTGAGTTAATAACAAAAACTAAAATGTAAATTATAAGGATAAAAAACTTTTTTCCGTCGGTCAAATAGAAAAATTATTTGAATTAGTTCACAATATTATTAACATTAATTTTAAATGTACTTACTCACTGTGAAAATTGTGCCAACTTTCAATAAAATTCTTACTTACTACAAGAATAAAATTATTGTAGTAAGGAAGTCTCCCCTTTTTTGCCTCTGTTCTTTGAACTTTAGGTATTTAAGCCCGCCTAATTCCGATCACTGCTCATAAGGCTCAAACACTCGCTGGGCCACTGGCGAGTCGACGCAAGGCGAGTGCGTGTGCGAGGCGAGTGATGATGCCCACACGATAGCACTTGCGTTCACTCGGCGAGCCTGGGCCAGCGTATAAACGTTAACTTTCCGAAGAAAAAAAAAATCTAATAGGATGCATTCCGAGTAGTGTGAATCTCCATGCAGATCTACTAAAATTGTAATATTTTACTAACAATTAAGTAAATTCCCACAAATAAAAAACAATACATCCTCGTTTATATTTATTCTATAAGCCATTTCTTCTGTTTCAGTATCAAAACTTCAAACTTTCTCCTAAGGCTTAAGAAACCTTAAATAAAAAATATCTTCCAACAATAGACTCGTAAAACTCCGCACAGATCTCAACAAAGCAGTGAAATCACGAACTTTAAATTACTCGCAAAATAGATCAAAAGTTTCTCCAACTATGACACGCATCAAAAGGGGAAGAACAAAGGATGTAAAAAAGAGGGTAGTTGGCAAGTGAGGTGATATTTCAAGAGCAGGCGGGTGCCTCGGACGGCTCGCGGGAAGTTTATTTTAAACTTGTTCTGTATAGGCTTCCTCCTAAGAGCTCCGGGGACTTTAAAAAAACTTACCAGATTTTTTTTTGTTTAGTCGACCGATTATTTAACTTTTATAACATTTTTTTATGTTCTCAAAAGGCTTGTTTTTCAAATGGCCGACCGGCTAAAGTAAGTTCGTATGAGCAAGTGGCCAACTCTGGTGACGGAGTTTTTAGGCCACCTAAAGGCCTCCGTCATGGCTTAACGAAAACTGCTTAACCGGCTGACATAAGTCGACTAATTGTCTAATTTCAATGATGTTCTTTTTGGATCAATTTGACTATCAATTCAAAAGTCCTTAAAAATTACAAAAAAAAATTCTATCGCGAATGTTTAAAACAATAATAGAAAAATAATAATAATGCTGGACATTTCACACAGCATCATGTAGCCCCAAAGTAAGCAGAGCTTGTGTTATGAAAACCACATGACTGATAGACTACCTCACATACTTTTTTTTTCTGTAGATACATACATATTAAACATAGAAAACACCCAGACCCGAAACAAATATTTGTAGATCATACAAACACTGTCCCGCGGCCAGAATCGAACTCGCAACCTATGTCTCAAGCGGGCCAATGCACCCCAGAGGTCGTCAGAATGTCTTATAATTGTCGTTCTTTCTTGTGTTATCTGTGTATTTCCTTCACAAGAGTTTCGTTTTTTAGACGGGTTAACACTGATAGCTAAGAGTTTTTTTTAATAATAAAAATTAAAATAAATAAATAACAGTATACACTGAAGATGGCAGCTGGAGGATAAGGAAAAACGCAGAAATTGAAGACCTCGTGGCGGAGTCTAACATAGTAGGAGAATATAAATCGCACAGACTCCGATGGCTCGGCCATTTACTGCGAATGGGTGAAGATCGTAGCGTTAAGAGAGCATACCTGGGACGACCGAACGGCCGTCGACCGATTGGTCGTCCCAAGTATCACTGGAGCGACAGAATAGAAGCTGACCTGCGCGACCTCGGAGCCGACAACTAGTTGGAGGCAGCAATGGACAGAAGGAAGTGGTGAATTCTCGTTTCGGAGGCCAAGACTCACTTTGAGTCCCTGAGCCAATGGAGTAAGTAAGTAAATAACAGTATCGGGGTTCTTAGGAACAAGACCTTTCGCTAGTTGTAGAGTTCCAGATCTCGCTGGTTTAAATGTGAATTCTCGAAGTTAAATTAGCCCGTGTCAGAGCACGGGACACTAATCACTGCCTCTGAATCACTTATTTCCTTTACCTTTGCTTATGAATTTAAGATGTAAATATATTTTTACAATTTGATTTGCATAGTAAGAGGTAGATCTGGCGGTAAATGCAATTTAGAACAGTGTTTTTGTCTTTTACTTATGAAAGATGTTTAAAGTTGAACATTGGTCAAACAACGTCCTGTCTTGCATAGTGACGAATAGAGACAGGACGTTGTTTAACCAGTTAGTGTTCAACTTTAAACGTCTTTCATAAGTAAGGGGGATAACCCCCTTACTTTTGAAAGATGTTTAAGGTGGTGACACATTGCGTCATATCATAAGCGGGCCGAGCCATAACCGAGCCCGTCACGAAAATAGCACCTTACACAGTAAGACCGTATCATACTAGGACCGTCGCATAACCGTTTTGCGAAGCGTAATCTGCCCACCCGAGCCTATACCACAGTAATATACATTTTGTTGGTTTTATGCTAAATACACAATTATTCTGAAAGCCCATTTTAAAACTTATCACTCAATTTTTTTGTAAATATGGAGCGTTTACAAGCTAAACCACACTAAAATACATATTTCACACGGTTCGTTGTGAAATAAAAAATAAAAAATAAATTGATTAAAAAAATCCATAGTCGTTATAGGATTTGAAGCCGAACCCGGACACACGCAGGAGTATTTCAACCGGGTGTTGCAACCGCTATTCCATCTGGTCGCACAGCAGAGTGCGTGAAATTACTGTTAAATTATTAATTATTTCACATTTAAACTGTAGTATTCTTACAATAATACCACATTTTAGTTAGTAAAATGACAGAAAAAATGATCGAAAACGCAGTAGTAAGAAAATTTACTGCGTTAATAATAATGTGTTTTGAACGGATTTCACAAGAAAACTAATTGCAATAATAGGGGATATATCACTCTACTAGGCTACTAGACTATAAATTGGCTATAACTGTTATGTTTTGAAGAAAAAATAAAGTAAAAACGTTAAGAAATATAGTTTACTAGCAGTGCCATCGTAGCGTTGCCCCCATAATGATGGTATATGGTGATCATGATGATGATAAAAAGTAGCCTATATCCTTCCTCACAGAGTTTAGCTATCAAATGCAGAAATAAATTTTCAAATCCGACTGATAGTTCCTGAGATTAGCGTGTTCAATGTTCAAACAAATTAACAAACAAACTTTTACGCTTTATTATTGATTGGTACCTATAGATTATGGTGTACTTTCACTCCACATTCAAGGTTTTATTAATATGTAACCTCTTCTGAATATTTTAATTGATTGTAGCTTCATCATTTTTCTCGAAATCGTGTTTTTGCTGTTACTACATTTTGATTTCGAGAGGGCAGTATTGTACCCGATGGGATTTTGACGTTTGATAATGTCACATAACGTGCGGAACGCATTAAGTTATGCTAGATGGGGGGGTTTTCCAATTCAAATTTGGGGTAGGTATTTATCGGGTCAAGGAAGAATTATTGGTGGACAAATCCTTTGGGGTGATTTTCGTAGGGAAAAATATTAGGTACTAGCGGCCCGTCCCGGCTTCGCACGGGTGGACATAATTTTTTTTTTTACCTTTTATTTATATTTTTTTATTTTTTATATTTTTAGGGTTCCGTACCTTAAAAGGTAAAAAAAGGAACCCTTATAAAATCACTTTCTTGTCCGTCTGTCTGTCCGTCTGTCTGTCCGTCTGTCCGTCTGTCCGTCTGTCCGTGTGTCACCATCGATTATCTCAGGAACGGGTAGAGCTAGCAAGTTGAAATTTATACCATATGCTAAGGTCTATAGTCCCTATTGTGAGTATAAAAATCAAGGTCCTGAATCAACACTATAAAAAGATATAGGCAAATTTAGGTTTTCGTGAAAACTTGTGAGTACCAAAACTTACCTTAATTTTCAACTTTTTTTATTTTTCGGAATTTTTCCTTTACTTGTGCTGGAAGACCTTGCTTGTAACCAAAATTGACAATTCTAGGTCAACCGGAAGTACCCTAGAGGTTTTGGGTCGAAAACCTAAATGGTAGTTCCCGTTGACCTAGAATAACGAAATTTGGCAAAAAGCAAGGTCTTATAGCACAAATAAAGGAAAAATTCCAAAAAGTTAAAAAAGTTGAAAATTAAAGGGTGTTCCCATACCTACATACAAAGTTGACGCCAATTAAAATTGTCCTCCGAGTTGTATGGGCGCTCATACAATTAAGCGGACTAGCTTAGGTAATTGGCACCATGGCTAGGTACGGAACCCTCGGCGTACGAGTTCGACTCGCACTTGACCGGTTTTTTAAACGCAGTATCTCATTATCTATGTACTTACCTGGGGGTCTAAAGTGGCCACTTTTGATGAAAAATCAGATGTTTCATAGATGCTTCATCTATGAAACATCTGACTTTTCATCAAATCCTTCATAAATGCTTCATATATGCTTCATCTATGAAGCATCGATGCTTCATCGATGCTTCATAGATGCTTCATATATGAAGCATCTATGAAACATCTATGAAACATCTATGAAGCATTTCACAAAACATCTTTTTTGACAGATCTATGTGCGAGGTTAAATTTATTTTTAGAAAGTAAATAGGTTACCTACTTAGTTTTTTATAGAAATGATTGCACTGCGCCACCCTGATGAACCAAGAAGATTCTAAACTACGTAACTGGAGTGCTAACTGACATTTAATGTACAAAGGATTTTGAACCTTATCGCGACTGAACAACGATCTATTATCATTTAATCTTGGTTATAAGGATTGTTGGTCTTGTTGAGAGGCTTTCTTGGGTGCTTTGTCTCTTTCACACAGTTGCAAAAAGAAAGAGACACACCGCCCAAGTTTTATTTCAAGCGGACCTTGTTTTCTTTCTCAGTCAGCGTTCCAGGTACGTAGTATAGAAATTCCTTGTGATGGACATATGGAAATATTTTTGAGGCACACGAATAAATAAAAAAGGTGAATTGTCGCGGGAGCGGGTCTGAGGTATTTTTTTTTCTTAAATTTTGCTTCGCACGGGTTTGGCATTCAGCCATCCGTTTTCCATTCAACCTATTTACTTTCTAAAAATAAATTTAACCTCGCACATAGATCTGTCAAAAAAGATGTTTTGTGAAATGCTTCATAGATGTTTCATAGATGCTTCATCGATGCTTCATATATGAAGCATCTATGAAGCATTGATGAAGCATCGATGCTTCATATATGAAGCATATATGAAGCATTTATGAAGCATTTGATGAAAAATTAGATGTTTCATAGATGTTTCATAGATGAAGCATCTATGAAACATCTGATTTTTCATCAAAAGTGGCCACTTTAGACCCCCTGTACTTACAATCCGAATTTGTTTTTTTGAATTATGATTAGGTAAGTACCTACCTAATAAAAATAGGAAAAGGTAACTAGATACATATAGGCCGTTTAGGGGCCGCTCCCATCAAAAGGCCGCCTAAGCCTTTCAACGGCCGAAAAGCGGCCCCTAGGGGCTGACCTGGCTACGCTACTAATATGTGTATTGACAGATGGGCGGGGATTAAAATATAAAGGGGTGTCTGCACTCAGTTTCTTACGTACTAAAAAAAAATGTACTAGATAGAACGAGTTGGGAAACTCAAAAACAAAATATTTCAGTTCATCAACTAATACTACTTTTTAGGGTTCCGTTGTCAAGAAACCCTAGGGTCGATCTCCAGAATTGGCGTATTTGGTTGATCGCTATGGTGCTTTTTGAATAGTGATATTATTACTGTTCTGTATTTTTATTTCGAAAAGGAGGTGTCTAAATAAGCTTATTTTCATATTGGCCCCTAATTTTATCAACCAGTTTTTGAAATATTTAGGTGTGAAAATTTCAAGACCAGAGCGATCAATATTGATGCTAAAACAGTATCTATAAATAATTTTAAGGAGTATCACTAACCTCTTGATGTTCAAAAAAGGACTAATACACAATTAGACGCATATCCCTCCGATAATTTGTGTAAAATCTACCCTTATACTCATAAATCTTAAACACCCAAATAGAAAAAATATAAGTAGAAGAGGCACAGACATACAAATAGACAGATACTGAGACAGGTGAAAGTAAATAAAAACTGTTAAAACGCTTCCTTTTTCTCATAAAATGCAATATTTTGATCGATATGGTCTTTTTGACCACAGCGATCAATACCAAAACAATCAAAAAAGTAACTTATTCAGATTCTGCAGAGATGCAAAACAGTAGAAAGCTATAATTTTTACATGGTAAATACATCCCTAAAACCCTTCTAATTATTGAATTAAAACCTATACAAAGTGAATAACAAATGAGAAAAAGGTAGCATAGCAATCAAACATTTACAAATCCAAAGACAAAGTAATCAACTGTTTATCTCTATATCTCAACACCATGGCAATGCAGTACATGCCTGTCCCCCTCAGTAGACAGAGCATACCTGATGATAGCGTACATGGCGAAAACCGATTGGTTAAAGAGTACAGCTAGGGATGTAGACATGGATTCATGTCGATCCACAGCGATCAACAAAAACGCGCGGACATAACTTATTTTTCGAATTAAACTGAAACTATTCATTTATTGTTAACTTTTAATTTAATTCAAGTCAAGTAAACCTTTTGGTTTGTAGAATAAATAAAGAACATATCGTAATGTATGAACACAAAAAAGTTACGTACTATTTTCTGAATCAAACTGGAGTCAGGACAGCCCACAGCAATCAAGTTTTCGAGGTTTCTGATTTTTTTAAATACATTTACAATAACGTCAGATCAATAATTCTGAGTGCCCAAGGTAGCTAACAGGCCAAACTATCTAACAAAAAAAACTCCTGTTAAAAATTATTACTGTAAGGTAGGATTCTCCACTCGGACATCAAAAATTTTTGTTTTGGAGACTGACCCCCTAATAGTTTCGTTATGCCAGTCCGTCTGTATTTTTTAAGTATTTTGTATAAGTATCATAACATAAGTCATCAATATCATAAGTTTTCTTACAATATATCAGTTAAAATTTATCTCAGAGTTTTACTGATATTAGACTATGAACTATCCTTTATCCAGGGTGTGCGGACCGTACAATGTAAGTATTCATAGTAGATGTTCATTTCCAAAAGTACCTATCTAAATTATCGCATTGGATGTTTATCTGCAATGATAATTTAAATCTGTAGTAAATAAATAACTGAATAACTGAACAATACAATAACTTTTTTATTCTCAAAAACTTATTTTTAAAGATGTCTCGACAATACTCTTTTCTACTCGTTTCTTTTTAAAACTAAAGGAATGTTTCCTTTAAGTAAAATACTGTATCTTAAGGATTTAAAGTAGTTTCCCTCCGGGGCCCATTCATTTTTTCCACCCTGTATATGGATTTTAAATTTTTCTACTCGTACATCAACTCGTACAAGGTTATCAATTTTCAATTTTAGAGATGCAATGTGAACTCAGCCTATATTTTTAAAATTGTTATTTGTCAGCGGACGTCAGTCGAGTGTCAACTCGACCTGACATGCAACCGTCTCAGTAGGGTTGCCACTTTTTTTTCGAATAAAGGAGTTTGTAGGAACCTACAAATAAATAGCAGATTTTACTTAAAAAAAAATGTGATTGAAAAATAAAAGTTTCCTTGCTTCTGTCTGACTACCCCTACAAGTTTAAGTCTACATTCACATATGACAGCTTACCATGGTTTTGTTGAGTCTGCTTTAAGGGCGTTCCCTGAGCCAAACACCGAATTTCCCTGTATAAACCCTCGATAAATAAAGTGGAAAATAACTGAAAAGCCAACATGCATCTCTAACATTTTATCTTGGAATATACCGTTTAATTTTAGTTTTAATTTTTATTTAACGTCATATTTACTTCATAATAAATCAACGAAAATCACTAAAAATAAGATAAATCTTCATTTGCTTCTGAAGTTGGTGTAGGTAATTTATGTTTTTGGTTTGCACCATCGGATAGGTCATTCAATTAATGACATAAATTCCGTTCACTTTTTCGATTGGTTGTTATTAGGGATGAGAAAGCTCCAAAAAACTGCATTTTTGTCGTGTTTCGGAGCGAGCAGCTATCATAAGCGCCGCGGCCGGACGCATTCTAAATTTATCTTTAGTTTAACAAAGCTAAGACAAATATATTTTGAAGTTGCACTCATCGATGTGCTAATTTTAGCTCTAGGCTAGGGTATTATAGTTTTGCGGCAACTCTAAGAGCAAAATTTGTAAGTCAGAAGAAAGGGTCAAAGCCATCACACTATCACATCACACTAATATTATAAATTAAAAAGTTTGGATGTTTGGATGGATGGATTGATGTTTGGGTGGTTAGATGGATGTTTGGATGTGTTTGAACCGATTTGGCTGAAATTTAAAATATAGATAGAAAATAACCGTAAATAGGACATAGGCTACTTTTTATCCCGGAAAATTTTTTGAAACACATTACTAACAAACAACATAAAATCGCCCAAGTTGCCACTAAGATCTTCGCCTAATATATTTTTTCCCCAAAAATATATTATTTAGGATTCAAATAATATTAGACTTATATTAAATATAATATTAGGTGTTGCAACCCTACGTGTCAGCAAAATAATCATGGCGGCCGGAGATTGACAAGACGGCCATGGCAGGGCAGGACACGCGACGGTGTGGGAACGGTCTGGTGTGGGGCGTCCGGTACATTTCAATACAAAGAATATCATTTTTGCCGGGACGGTGTTGCTACGGTCATGCTATGCGACGGGGTAGAGACGTGATAATGTGGCAGCACCCTTAAAATTAAACCCTGTTCTTCTTAAAAGCATTTTGCCTCTCGGACTTTTTTTTGTTATTTCAAAAATATAAACAGAAGCTGCATCTAAAACCAAGTATGAATTTACCAAAACAAAACATATAAATACATAGCGTTTTATCTCGTTTCCATAGCACAAGCTTTGCTTATGACATTTTTGTTTTTGCTTGATCGCTTGTATCAATGCAGTTTCGAATCCCGTCAGAAACGACAATTTTGTTAAGACTTTTCATTTTCAATGCAGCTTTGCTTAGTTTGGCGCTATATCGCTGTGTGAAATGGCCACCAATATTTTTCAATTGAAAAATTGAAATTGGCATTTTATTAAATCCTATACAAAATCGTAATTCATAACTTCTTGGAACCAGTACCAAAACCTTTTTAAAACGTTTTTCCGCTACACCGAATGAAAGGCCAGTCCGTAGAAATAACACGAGCCACTTCTAAACCATTCGACCTCCTGATCGTTTTGTTCGCAACACTCCATGAGCTGATTAGCCCCAGCACATTCACTGTCCCCACTTCACTGCTCGTTCCACCTAATGGGGGATTTCTAAGATTAAAACCCACTATCCAACACTACACCCTATCACATCCTCATAAAGCTGATTCTCCTTTGCCACCCCCAGCTTCGATGATAAGACGCTTACACACCGTTTTGTTTCTCAGAAGATAAGGACAGTCCATTTGTCAGTGAGTTCCCAGCTTATGTTTAGGGCGAGTATTAATCGAGGATTAGGAGTGCGATAGCTTTTTCAGTGAGCCTAAGACTTTGCGAATGTCTCAATTCGTAGTGATGGAAAACATCGATAAAGGGCAGATAGTATAAATTAAAACTTTGTTCAGGGTTCTTTTGTCTTCTTTTAAACTTAGTCGACTACTTTAGGAGAGTTGTAGGCGAGTGAGACACAAAAACGAGTTCGATTCTCGTGTTCCCAGTCTTGCCCCCTTACTTATGAAAGATGTTTAAAGTTGAACACTAGTTAAACAACGTCCTGTCTCTGTTTGTCACTATCCACAAATAAATACAGGACGTAGTTCAACCAGTGTTTAACTTTAAATATATTTCATAAGTAAGGCCCTTGGTGTTTAGTGCATAATACTCAATACTTGAGTATTGATTATTAATTATTGTACTCAATACTTGAGTATTAAGGTGTTAACCTCGCTAATGGCGTGTGCTAATCTGATTTACGTCAAATACGCCATCTAGCGCAATTTTTTTTTGAGATGAAATTCATGTTTCAAGGAATAAAACCCGAAAAAAAACTGTTGAATCTGGTATTGACATTTTCGTCGTACTGTGACAAACGAACGGACTGACAGAAAACGGAGGTTTTATAAGAGTCCTGCGGGCTGATTATCAAACTTATCCCTGAAATTGGTCTCAAACTGTCAAAACGATCGCGTTGATATCTTTTGTCGCGTTCGGTCTCGTTGAGAAAAAAGTGACAGAGCTACTTGCGAGGTGATAGCGACCAAAATCGGTCTCAAACTGTCAAATCTGATAGTTCAGTGACCACGCAAGTAGGTTTGTCATGCTCATCTCAACGAGACCGAACGCGACAAAAAAAACACAGGCGATCGTTTTGACAGTTTGAGAGCAATTTGAGGTTTCAGACAAGTTAGACAATCAGACCGCAGGTCCCTAAAAACTATTCAAAATGTTTATGACACATTTACAACTCGAACTAAACCTACAATTAGTACGGGGACTAAATATTATCAATTGCGGTCTCCCCGGTTTCAATAATTAATTTATCGTTATTTACGTGATACGGAATTGCCGCCATTTTCGCAATAAATACCTGCGGGTTTAATTAGATATCGCATTATAATTCATTGATTATTAGCTTCCGCACGCTGTTTTGCAAGGGGAATATTAGGAGAAAAGTTATCAATTAAAATTTATTGTCATAAAAAACTAAAACATGCCACCGAATTCCTTGTTATTTTCATGTAACTTATTAGTTGTCATATTTTTTACGTTATGAACTGACATTTGTACTAAATTTATCCATAATTACATTCAAATCGGTCTAGCCGATTCAGCATGGCTTAGAACAACGATTCTCCTACAATTTGCCTTCAGATATAAAATAACCACTATTCAGGTTATAAAAATTGTTTGTCCTAACGTTAGATCACAAGTTCACAAGAACAATTATGTAATTTATTTAAATAGGTTTATGGTTTTATCAACAATCTTCAGTCACTTGGTGTTATCAACAAAAATGTTTAAACAAACAAACATAACACTAAAAATCTTCCACGTTTAGGATTCTCGATACCGCATGAAATTATTACCACAAGGGAATGCGTGCAGAATTTGCTTGTTTTAGTTTGCAAGGTAAATATTTTAGAAATGATGTACTTAGGTGCTTTATTCTAATAGTTTTTATTTATATCTTCAAAATTATTACTAGCTATTATTATATTATTATTACTAGCTGACCTGCAGTGCGATTCAAATTTCCGAAAATGCATCCAATTCGAAGATTTTCTTCAGAAACTTGTCGATTTTTCAACGTCAGTTTCCGAATTTAGAATGCATTCAGAAAAGGTCTGAATCATCTCTGAAGTTCGAAGAGCCTCAGAATTCGAGATATCACCAAAACCATCCAGCATTTTTATCGTGTTAACGTTATAAATCGATGAACGCAGGCTGCACGCACGAAAAAGTGTCACGTTTCGCCTGAGTCGAGCGTGGAAGCGAGAACGCGGAACAAGCGATAGAGAGGCACGATCGTTCATCAATGTTTTCTTATAACGTTATCACGTAAAAAAAACATACACACAGCCGAACATAGAACCTCCTCCTTTTTGGAAGTCGGTTAATTATCGTCCGTAAACCGACTTTACAGACAACCATTTTTCATAAGACTTCCTAATTTTAATAGCTTTCAAGACAATCTTTAATAAACTCCATCTATCGGATGCACATAGCATCGTAAACCGAAGATAGCCTGCTTTAATAAGTGGGCACAGCCGAGCCGTTAAAGACACCCGTGTTGACTGAGTTATGGCCAACACAGCTGTGGTTTAGACAATGTTGAATCTTTCAAACTTAAATTGACTTGTGATGTTTCTTTGTTTATAAACAAAACGGGCCTTACTTATAAAAGATGTTTAAAGTTAAACACTGGTTAAACAACGTCCTGTCTTTATTTGTGGATAGTGACAAACAGAGACAGGACGTTGTTTAACCAGTGTTCAACTTTAAACATCTTTCATAAGTAAGGGGGAACATGATCAGCATGGCGATTCACACTTATTCGGATGCATTCGATTCAAAGATTCTTTGAAAAATTGACGTTTATTCTTCGAGAATTTTTTTTAGGGAGGCCTATGTCCAGCAGTGGACGTCCAACGGCTGAGATAATGAAATCAATCTGCTACCTCTTTTCATAGTCTTAAGAACGTCAATAAGGAAAACATTATCTATAGCTCATTTTTAGGGTTCCGTACCTTAAAAGGTAAAAAAAGGAACCCTTATAAGATCACTTTCTTGTCCGTCTGTCTGTCTGTCTGTCTGTCTGTCTGTCTGTCTGTCTGTCTGTCTGTCTGTCTGTCTGTCTGTCTGTCCGTCTGTCTGTCTGTCCGTGTGTCACCATCGATTATCTCAGGAACGGGTAGAGCTAGCAAGTTGAAATTTATACCGTATACTAAGGTCTATAGTCCCTATTGTGAGTATAACTAGTAGTTCGCCCCGAACTGAGATCTCGCGCACCGTAGATGGCTTACATTTGGACTTTCTTCTGACTACCCCTATAATTTCAAGTGCTACTACTGCCGAGTATGCTTATTGCGCTAGCTTTTCATGGTAAAAAATACTAGCATGCATGCAATACATAATGTCGTGTCTAATTTTTCATTTATTTCATATTTATGAATTCTCGTCGTATTTCTAAAAGTATACGTACTAGAATAAAAATAATAACTATTTTGGAATGTACAAATAAAGACCTTTCATTTGACACTCCACTCAATATATTTGTTTACTTAACTTTTTTTACCCCAATTATTTTCATTCATTATCAAAATTTTTTTTTATCACGAAAATAAATCAAGTAGCATCTAAAATCATTGCAAACCAAACCGCAACGATGCCACTCTCTTTTTAAGACCGACCAGTCAATGAGCTACGAAGACATCGAAACTCTATGAAACGGGAGCTCTTGCAGCTCTGGTTTCGTAGTTTTTGTTCTTTGGTCGTATTTCAAAAACTATACATCCTAGATTAAAAATAAAAACCATTTTGGAATGTACAAAATAAGCCCTTTCATATGACACCCCACTCAATATATTTGTGTAACTTTAAAAAAAAATACCCCCTTGGGAACCTAATATCTTCACAACCCCTTCATCGATTTAGCTCATATGCTCCACCGTAAATTTCCTTACCACAACCTATTGACCTACCAAGTTTCATGCAGATTGGATGAACGGTTCGACAGTTATGCGCGAACAACAATTCGTGAAACATACGAACATACAAACATACAAAGCAAAATCGCCCAACTTACCACTAAGATCTTCGCTCGCTTCGCTCGCTCGATCGAAAATCAAGGTCCTGAGTCAACACTACTAGTAGTTCGCCCCGAACTGAGATCTCGCGCACCATAGATGGCTTACATTTGGACTTTCTTCTGACTACACCTATAATTTCAAGTGCTACTACTGCCGAGTATGTCTATTGCGCTAGCTCTTCATGGTAAAAAATACTTGCATGCATGCAATACATAATGTTGTGTCTAATTTTTCATTTGTTTCATATTTTTTATGAATTCTCGTCGTATTTCTAAAAGTATACGTCCTAGAATAAAAATAATAACTATTTTGGAATGTACAAATAAAGACCTTTCATTTGACACCCCACTCAATATATTTGTTTACTTAACTTTTTTTACCCCAATTATTTTCATTCATTATCAAAATTTTTTTTTATCACGAAAATAAATCAAGTAGCATCTAAAATCATTGCAAACCAAACCGCAATGATGCCACTCTCTTTTTAAGACCGACCAGTCAATGAGCTACGAAGACATCGAAACTCTATGAAACGGGAGCTCTTGCAGCTCTGGTTTCGTAGTTTTTGTTCTTTGGTCGTATTTCAAAAACTATATATCCTAGATTAAAAATAAAAACCATTTTGGAATGTACAAAACAAGCCCTTTCGTTTGACACCCCACTCAATATATTTGTGTAACTTTAAAAAAAAATTACCCCCTTGGGAACCTAATATCTTCACAACCCCTTCATTGATTAAGCTCATATGCTCCACCGTAAATTTCCTTACTACAACCTATTGACCTACCAAGTTTCATGCAGATTGGATGAACGGTTCGACAGTTATGCGCGAACAACAATTCGTGAAACATACATACAAACATACAAAGCAAAATCACCCAACTTACCACTAAGATCTTCGCTCGCTTCGCTCGCTCGATCGATAAAAAGATATAGGCAAATTTAGGTTTTCGTGAAAACTTGTGAGTACCAAAACTTACCTTAATTATCAACTTTTTTTATTTATCGGAATTTTTCCTTTACTTGTGCTAAAAGACCTTGCTTGTAACCAAAATTGACACTTCTAGGTCAACCGGAAGTACCCTAGAGGTTTTGGGTCGAAAACCTAAATGGTAGTTCCCGTTGACCTAGAATAACGAAATTTGGCAAAAAGCAAGGTCTTATAGCACAAATAAAGGAAAAATTCCAAAAACTTAAAAAAGTTGAAAATTAAAGGGTGTTCCCATACATACATAGTTGACGCCAGTTAAAATTTTCCTCCGAGTTGTATGGGCGCTCATACAATTAAGCGGACTAGCTTAATTGGCACCATGGCTAGGTACGGAACCCTCGGCGTACGAGTTCGACTCGCACTTGACCGGTTTTTTTAAATTACAAAGACCTGCTTTCATTCACCTCGTCGTTTCATGCCACGAAAGCTTAAATAGTCAATTATTATAAACTTTTTAAATCAACAGATTTTTTAAGAGTTTAAGTTTAAGTTATTCTGTGTAGCAAAAAAGCAAAAAACCTCTATTTTGTATTTATAAAGGTCTACAACACGCTAACTCAAAAAGATACGAGCGCGTACAGAAAACACTTTAAAGTTAAGCCATAAAATGAGCCAGTCCAAGCCATGATGAAGGCAGAATTATGCTTTTGTTTAGAAACTACAGGACAATGTAAGCCGCATGTGCGAAGCAGAGATGAGCAAGTGTGCTAACCACGGATAGTGTAGGGTTCTGCAGCTGTTATCTTGTTGTGTAGCCACATTATCTTTTTGCACGCCCGGGATGACTAGTGGATTATAATGCTTCAGCATTGAGTCTTCCTTGCACAATTTATTATGTGTAAAAGTGTTAAATAGATAAATAAATCAATATCTTTTTATCATCACATATACCAACTCTTTGTTTTTTAGTAAAGAAGCGTTCTAGCCGTACATTATCTTATAATAAATGATAGTCAAGATTTGGGCACAGTTTTTCGTAAAGGTCATCACAATTTTAACTAATTTTATTCACAGCTGTGAAAGTTACTCTGCTACTAGGACGAGCATGATTTTATACGGGTTGCTTATCCAACTCCAGTACCCTAAAAACAAGCAAGTATGAAATTTCATGACCAAACTAACACAGAACTCTATTTAGCTTCAGCTGAGCTAACAGACTAGCTCGGATTTTTAGAGCTAACTTTTAGTAGGTTTTGATTTGAAAGTAGGTGGGGTAGTGAATAATTTCGCACAATGTACTCGTACGTTGCTCGCTTTGAATTTTCATGCGATGCGCAGAACGTACTGTTTTCAAATAGAAAAGCAGAGTTTACTGACTAAATTATTCATCTTGGAAGTGTGTTGGTGAGTATTCCGAGCGGTGGAATTCTAAGCAAATGAAATGTTTGAAGACCTATGGCTTAAAGAACTTAAATTTATTTATTAAACTAATATGAACATGTCAATTACACTAATTAAAAAGAACAATAATATAAATATAGGTAGGTACTACAGAATACAAGTCAAATATAAAAAATGTAAAAAAATGCTACGTCCACAAAGTAAATATTATAAAAAATAAAAAATAAACTATTCAAAGAAATTTCAATATCATTAATAATATTATTATTAATATTAGAAATGTTTGAAGTCCTATGGCATAAAGAACTTAAAAACCAGAACCGACAATTTTTGCCCTCCGAAGCAAGGAAGCGCTCAGCTGTTAATGCTACTTGCAGTCACCCATCCAAATTGTAAACGCTCAAAATGTCACTAAAGTAAGTTCGTTTGGGCCATCTCTGGTGGAGTTTTTAGGCCGCCTAAAGGCCTCCGTTAAAAGCCGGGAACGACAATTTAACGTGCCCTCCGAATCACGGAAGCGTGCCACTTGCAGTCACCCATCGAAATTGTAACCGCTCAGAATGTTGCTCATCTTCACTGACCTATCAAGAGCGTCTAAGCAAGCTAAGCCACGAGTGCTTCGCTTCGCTTTTAAATGATATGCCTGCATGATATAATGACGTTAGAAAATTATTTTATTTACCACGACGTTTTGAATAATAGACTAGACTAGACTGAGGTGCAGAGAAGTCTACTCGTGACAAGGGCTGCAACGTCATAAAGAGGAGAGGAGAAGGAATGGTGGGAGATCGCTAAAGACAGGGGTCAGTGGATAATGTTGAGAGAGGCCTTTGCCCAGCGGTGGGACCAGTTAGGAAGTCACATATTTTTACTAGTGGATAAAACACTAAATAACTACGCTGTAATCCGTTAATGTTCTAATAGTTTTTTTCTATTCTATTGTTTGCAAGTTACAAAAGTAGAAATCCAACAACTCTGAATACCAGGGCTTCTAGCTACAGCGAGCGTAAAGCAAACATTGTACAATATTTTCATTCGCGTTGTGTTTTCACAGGAAACAAATCTAAAAAAAATACCCTTTTGTAAATAAACCAGCAAAATCTGAAAATCAAAACAGCATCGTACACAAAGGGTCACTCAATCTCAGTTACGAATAGATCACAAACATTTGCCAACAAACGGGTAGAATCCACGATGATCGGCCGTAAGTGGGGTAGCCGACCCGAGGCTTCGATTCCCGATTCCTTTATCAATAACATCTACCGTCCAAGGAATCTCCACTATTCACAAAATGCCCGCTAGAATGGAAGGAAATTTCGAAAAGCGATCTTTTCTTCTCTTAGATGTTTATCTTCAGGGACCGTGCCTATACCGCGGTATCTCTGAATCGCTCTCACGATTGATGACTCGAAATGTTTAATCTCCATTGCGGGGTCTTACAAAACCTTTCAGTAACATTGTCAGAAAAACCAGTAATGTATAGCGTAGTAATTTGAGTTGTAGTTTTGAAGGTTACATTGATGACGAGTAGGTTCGTTAGGGATGTGCCTTCAAAAAACAAGGTTGTACAAAAAACAACTCCTAATTTTGATTCGCTGAAAATATAAAACATTTTTAGAAAGCGAATGCTTCTAAATGGGACCATTAAATGTTTTTGTGGTTATTTTCTCTCGCGGAGTCTTTAAGTGGGCTTTAACTGAGGAAGGTGATTCATTGAGTGGAGTAAGCTATTTTCTAAGAATTCGGGTAATGCTTTCATCTTTATTGCGTTTTCTGCGCTTAGGTAATATTTAAATAATAAATACATAATGCTGGACATTTCACACAGCATAATCTAGCGCCACACAGGTCTTCAATTAGAAAATATGAGTTTATTTACTTATATTTTATTCAAACCGACATTTCAATTTCACATCTTAATAATAATAAAATTCTATTTGAACGGAAAGAAGAATCGAAGAACTGACAAATCGACGGAACCCGATAAATAAAATTTAAGTGCCACGCTTGACTGTAAAATATTTGATGGCGCGAAATATAAAATCCTCTAGCTCTATTCTCTCGTAAAATATTTGTACCTACGATTTTGAAATGGGACTAAAATTCTGATATAGGAATGTCAGTTTTAAGTTTCCGAAACCCAATAATAAATAGTCAGTATAGTATGTAGTACAGGTACACTATAGTATCTAATATTATAAATGCGAATACTTAACTCTGTTTCGTTTTTTAGGTGTAAAGAGGTAAGTATATTTCCTCTTTATGCTATAGATTCTGTTTTTTTTTTAATTATAAAAAACACAAAACACGTAATGAAGCGGAAGGATTTTTTTTTTCTAACTTCTGTAACAAGGATTTTAAAAAACCGACTTAGCTCAATTAAGAAAGGTTACAGACTATCCAAGACTAAGTTAGTTTCAATATAGAGGCATATTTTATTCTATTTACGTTTAAAAGTACTTCTATAAAATAGCAATACTGAAAACGTATGCCACATTACATTAAATTTTTAAATTCGTCCAAATATTGTTACAATGCCTATGTGCCTCTCGGCTTAAGCGTGCAAATAGAATCAAGCGAAAGCCCCAAGACAAATTTGGCGCAATCCGCTACGGAGCGTAATATTTGATTTATGTGGGTAGTTTCATGTAATTTTGCCTGCAGAGTGCCTACGTACTAGATGCTGAGATTTCTCCAGACTGTAATTTAAGCCGAGAGAACTCTCTTGAAATTATGTTCTGGATACATTATTTAAATACGTAAACAAAATCTGTGATTTATGCTCGTGCTACCTCGTTTTTACCCCCCCCCCCCCCCAACCGCCACGCAAAGAGAGGGAATGATGTTATTAGTTTGACCGCTGCGTGTATCTGTTTGTATTTTTATGTGTGTATTTGACACTACTTGACACATTTTCAAAACGATCCCTAGTTTAGAAAATTCCACACATGTTTTAGATTATTATACATTCAGTAATTTTTACGAAAAATCGACGCTTTGTAATCGGTCTAACTGAATTGCAATCAGGCGCTTTGATTAACATGGCTGCGACAATTATACGCAACAACAGCAACAAACGAACTCCCAAAACAAATATTTTTGTTCGTTATATACTTCATTTATCTACCGTTTTTATTTTCTAAAAAATACAATTGAACAAAAAATACTGTCCCGTCACGGCAACAGGAAAAGGAGGCAGTTTTCAAAGAATACAGTAAATAAATACAAAATCTCTCTACGCTCCATTTCGCACCCCATCGACAATGGACCAAATGGTATTTACGGGAAGTACCTCGCGCCGCTTACAGACTCATGGCGAGACAAAAAGAAGACCTTCGTCAGTCTTTTTTGAATAGTTCATAACTTAGTGAACAACACGTTAATTTCTCGCGGGAATTTACCTTATTTAGTTCTGTTGACTGCAAGTGGCATAAACAGCTGAGCGCTTCCTTGCTTCGGAGGGCACGTTAGATTGTCAGCCCCGGCTTTTAAGTCGTTACGCCATTACAGTCTTCAGGCGACCTGAAAACTCCGTCACCATAGTTAGCCACTGTCTGTCATTATCTGTCGATGTATGACACGACACGCTACGGGCACGCTACGTGACTGCCACGGCACGTGTCTGGCACGTTCAATATTTTTAGATATAAACAGTCCTTAAGTCGTATGTACTTTACTAACACCGTAATAAATACAGCATGTAACTCACCGCCGGCGAATGTGCGAATAACGAGTAATGGCTCTTGAAACTATTGAATTTCATTGTTCAACATAATGACCCCCGACACAAGTGTTGTCAATAGAGTATTTGCTTTGTTTACATGAACTGTTGATTTGAGAACTTATAGCCTTTTGAGTGTTAACAAATTCAATGTGAATTTGAGTAAAAACGAGAGTAGTTGGGGAATGCAAATAACCATGACCAAAGCTAGATAATTCTTTTTTTTTTTATGAGAATGCAGATTATGATTAAATGGTGGATCGTCGAAGTTAAGTGACGGTCCGCGCGGTCACAAAATGGACCGCTAGTAGCAAATGAGCGCCCTTCTTGCTTCGGAGGGCATGTTAAGCGGGCAAAAGCGACACAAGAACTGTTTACTGTCATACGAACATTACTTAAAGGTGAAATTTTCTGTTTATTATATTTTTTTAGTACTAGCTTCAGCTGGCGGCTTCGCTCGCGTGGTGCCTACCTGGATGAAAAGTAGCTTATGTATTATTCAAACAATGTAGGTATACCTACTTCAAGTTTTATCAAAATCCATTCAGTAGTTTTTGCGTGAAAGAGCAACAAACATCCTCACAAACTTTCACATTAAAATATTAGTAGGATATGATAATATTCGTCGTGCCATGAGTCTGTAACCGTTCATATAAAGGGAAGTCCCACAAAGACCTCTTTATTAGCTGAGATTAATGGCGCAAGTTGCTGGCCCAAGATTCAGTTCCACTGGCTAAGCACATAATGTATGACTCATGGCCCTAATTTATCGGTCAGTTATCATTGCGAAACGTCATACTTATACTGCTTCTTTTCTGGTCACTAGTATCTATGATTTTGCTTACTGCAGTAACTATTTGACATTACTTCTTTAATGACAAATAAACCTCACCACAAATTAATTACAAAAAAAACATACCATTAAAATAATGTCAAAAAACCTTACCACAGTAATCAAAACCATCAAGGCAAGAAAATGTCAAAATGCTAGATAAAACTTCCAAATAATCCAAATATTCCCGGTGTTCTAATGCAAGAGAACATCAAATGTCAAACGGCTATATAAAACGTCCAAGTAATCTATATTTAAGGCTCATTTACATGGTGCGGGTTTCTCGCCCCGAAGAGGCGATTATCGTCATCAATGTCAAAATAATGACAATGTAAACTAAACATTGAAATCATACATGGAAGGACGATAATGGCTTGTCACTGAATTGTCATGGAGCTAGTTTCTCGCATCTTAGACGTAAGAAACTCGCACCATGTAAATAAGCCTTAAGGCAAGAGAACATCAAATGTCAAACGGGTATATAAAACGTCCAACTAATCTATAGTTAGCTAGCGGCGAGCCTGTGAGATGACAGATAGTGCACGGGCGGCGAGTTACGGCATATTTCAGCACTTTTCTGTCAGTTTACACAAGGCGACAGAAACGGTTCTTTTAGGGTTCCTAAGAGAGTGACACGACGTTTTCTGAAGCGCGTTTTTGAGCTGCGCGTTCGCATTGAGTCTGTATCGATAAAAAAGCACTCCTGATCTGAAGGTTTAAGTTGCTAGCAAACGAGCAATATTTGTAAACGATAGTGGGCAAACTTCACCCAGCTCCGCCAGCAATGTAACTAATATGACTCGAAGACCTAACAAAATTAAGCATTTTTTATTATCGACGCATTAAAATCTATCCCAGGGGTCACTAGATAAATCCATGTTTGTACCTAACCTGAGTAGTACTAGTACTAGATTTTATGACAAGGGAGCAATTAGTAGATTGTTACAAGTTGGTTGAAAGTAACCTATTCAGGCATGAGATGGTTTGGCGCACGAGCGTAGCGAGGGCACCAATAGTTCGAGTGCATAAATAGGTCTTTCACCCGAAGTAAACACTGCTTTTCATTTCGAATATGAGGATAGTAATTCGCCGGCCAAGTGGCCGATCCCGTGATCCAGATCCCGTCATCCTGATTCCGTAATCCTAATCCCATGATCCTGATTCCACGATCCTTATCCCGTGATTCAGATCCCGTGAACCTGATCCTGTCATCCTGATCCAGTGATCCTGTGTAATCCTGATCCCGTGATCCTGATCCTGTGATTCTGATCCAGTGATCCTGCGTAATCCTGATCCCATAAACATAATAACGAATCATTATTATGATTCATAAAATGAATTGCGGTAACGGCCATTTTAGCACCTCTGAAAGTTGAACCTATTCGACTTAAAATAAATAGAGAACCCTCGGATAGAATTTGATGCGCATTGGCACAGATAAACATGGCAAAGATACCTTTTTTTTTTTTTTCCTGTGCAGGCCCTGTAAACAAGTGCAAAATGTAGGTTATGTAGGGACTAGGTACCTATACGTAGGTAATTCTATAAAGTTGTAGTTATATTTGTTGGCTTACCCCGTCTCTGTGCCCGTTATGTTATACTTGCGCTTGTTATTGTTATGGGTAGCAACTATCATCCACTTTTGTTGGTACTCGAGTAGTGCCACGTCACGTACCTGGCATAAGCCATATCACTTCATATTTATCTAATCCTCCAGAGTTTTAATTGTTGTAATTTTCGTATAAATTTAATTCATCAAAATGTCTCACTTGATTTGCAATTGCAAACTTTATGAAACCATCAATCAGTCAAATCAAATTGTTTGCTTCGTTCATTCATTGTTGCTCGCTCGGTTCGCTTTGGGTTCGCTGCAACGTATAGTTGCCATGCGACTAAATTATCTTAATATTAATTTATTAAAAGAAAAAAAGGAAGAAAAAAAACCCCTACTTATTGATTCTCACATTACTTTATATATAAATTATTATATTCACCCTCTCAATACAATAAAATAGTCTAATTAAATAATTAAATATTTTATACCTTCCCTACACATCATTTTTATGATTTTATTATTTTTATTATTATTATTTATTTTAGTTTGTCGTGTATGTTTTCCGCTCGTTGCGTCACACCGGTCCAGGTTTAGTCTGAAAACCAGCGCTGCTTCCATTTCATGGGAGTAGCATTAATGCTGAGACTGACCTATTTGGTCATTATCACGCACAGGGGAGGGGCTAGATATTTATTCCGTTGGCTAGGTAGACATATTTTATAGCTGTAGGTACTTAGATATTTGTTTCTTTCCTGTCAGTTTGTTTGTGTTTTCAGCATCTAGCTCTCACTTATACTTACCTATTTATTTACCTGTTTGTCTACCTAAGTACCTGTGTCTTTTGTTTGTCTACTTATGTACCTGAGTCTTCTGTTTGTTTTTAAATATTATGTACCTAGCTATTTTCCTGTGTGTGTGTTTTTACCAAATAAATGTGTATCTATCTATCTATCTATCTATCTTTTAAACAAAAGTATTCTAAGCTGTGGCGGCCGTGGTGGGTCCATACATTTATGACCAACAATGCGGTAACGGCCATTTTAGCCTGTCTGTAAGTTAAATCTATTTGACTTAAAATAAATAGAGAACCCTGGGACAGAATTTGATGCGCATTGGCACAGAGATACATGGATGTGATACCTTCTAAACAAAAGTAGTCTGAGCTATGGCGGCCGTGGGTGAAGTGCCCATACATTTTTGCCCACACTCCTTTGCAAAAAAAACTTTGTAACTTCGTACCCACGACCTTCGGATCGAAAGTCGAGGTACTATACCCCTCGGCCAACACGGCTCTACATTTCTATTATTTGTTTATTTGTGTTCACGTTTTCGAAAACGGCTCTAACGATTTCGATGAAAAAAGCATTTGCTTGCGACCTGTCACGTATGAAATGCTTCCTTCTGCAAAACATGGATATCAGAAATGTATTTAAACGTGCCTCTGAATTAGTCTGCTTATCACCACACTGGTTTTTGAATTATCAAGGGCTATCCAAGGACTTGTTTGCATAACTTCGCAAATAACTATCAATACTTATAATAAAACTGTAACAGGTCAAATTCTGTACATTGAAGATTTTTTGAAAAATTTTTTTCGAGGGCACTCTATAATCGATACTGAAGCCAAAACTGTAATTTTTTTCATTCATGTCTGTCTGTCTGTCTGTCTGTCTATCTGTCTGTCTGTCTGTATCTTGGCCGCGCATCACGTCGAAACTACTGGATGGATTTAAATGAAACTTGGTATTATTTGAGTGCTTACTACGAGGTCTAATATAGGATACTTTTATCCCAAAATTTAGCACGGTTCCCTAGGGAGAGGGGATGAAAGTCAAAATGAGTATCTGGTTGTAATTCATCAACGCGTAGTCCGATTTCATTGATTCTTTTTTTGTTAGAAAGTAGGTACTTTAAATATTGTCCCGTAAAAATTTCAAGGTCAAGATCTGATGGAGTCAGGAGCTGTTCAACAGAACTCCTCAATAAAAAGGCCGATTGAGTTGAAACTTGGAACTCAGCATGTCTGTATAGTTCTGCCTACAATGTAATAATATGGTGACAGCAAGCTGATCTGATGATGGAGTCAGGACCTGTTCCACGAAACTTTTTAGTGATATGGGTATCAAATGAAAGAGCTTGATGAGTGAAACACAATGCTGATATGATAATGGAGTCAGGACCTTCACGGAACTTTTTGGTGATATGGGTATGGGTTTTCTCTCTTCCATGCTTCCCTGCTTCTCTCATTCCAAGCTTCTCTGCTTCTCTTTATACATGCTTCTCTCCATTTAGGTATGCTTGAAGCAATACGAAGTTTGCCGGGTCAGCTAGTTTATAATAATAAATCATTTCAATTTCTTTCCTTAATTTTTTTTTTTTGCGGAACCCGAGCTTTTTTACCGGTGAGTCGACGTATGATGATATTTTTTATAGAAAAAGGTTTTTACGGTCGCTACATCCCCCGTTATAAAGTTTTATTGCGATACCCCGCGTTGTAGCTTTGCTAAAATTTGCATGTAGCTTTTTGTGCCATTTTACTAGACTCTTGAATAATAATGGGTTTCCTATGTAATCTGAGCGTTTGTGATAGAAATAGTCTGGAATGTATAATTTTCATATCCCAGAAATAACATTTTTTGTTTTTCTTTATCCGGATCTACTTTTGGTTTTAATATTTTGGGATATTTCTGTGCTCATGTATTTTTTAATTTAATTTACTTACTTAAACTCTTATCGAATGTAAATGAAATGAACAAAAATAAATATGATCACGAATGTATTCCGAAGGTGCGGTAGACATATTTTTGTACATCTTAAAGCATTTTTAGATTCTTGAAGATGTCTAAGGGGGTAGTCAGAGAGTATTATGTGATCATACTTATTCTGCTTTTTTTTCTGTTTCTCTCTCTCTGTAGTCGGCCCCTCATGACTGAGGCTCGTGGTCATCATCAGGTGGTCTGCATCTAGCTTGGATGGTCTGTCTCCATCGGCTTCTATTCATTGCATCTCTCACAACGTTGTGGAACCTGACGGCTGACGACTCTTTGATTTGATCTGTCCATCGAGTTGCTATTTCTGGGTCTTACTTATGAAACATGTTTAAAGTTAAACACTGGTTAAACAACGTCCTTTCTTTATTTGTGGATAGTGACAAATAGAGACAGGACGTTGTTTAAACGGTGTTCAACTTTAAACATCTTTCATAAGTAAGGGGGTCTATGTTTACAAGTGATCAAAAAGGGGACATTGCCTTATTGTTTGTGTCTATATAATCTGTTGTTAAAGCTTAACAAAATGTCACGGAAATGTCACGAACACAACGGTATTGTTTACGCAAATCGGGATCGTTACAAATTCCCGAAAATATTTGACATTCGACACAGTTCTAGGAATTCTAAACGGGATGTTTCATATTTAATCATGTTGAAACTAAGCCGGGATAGGGACGCAAAATTTTAACAAAATGTTATAAGTATTCATGTTACTGTTTGTAGAATAAAAATCGAAAACATTTCCGACTGCAATTCCAAAGCTCGGTAGGCATTTTTTCTGACCAAAATGAACTTTATGATAAAAAGATTGTAACATTTGAAAATGAAAAATTTTATCAAACTTTTTGTTTTTATTCTTGTTTGTTTAACACTAATTTTGTTTTTTATTTAACATTTATTTTGGTTTAACACTAAAAAAAAATAAAAAAATAATGAAGTTTGTCATTAATAAAATTACAATCCATAATGTTAGTTTGGTGCTACAATCCATAATTGAGCTTTTGTGCAATTTTAAAACAATTTTTCATGACTTAAGAAGGTACATTTTATTTAGCCAGTACAATGAATGGACATTCTTTAGAAGAACACTAACGATTAGTTAAAACCTATCGATTACTCATTTATTTTGTGTTACATAGTTGATGTGATCTAAATTTTCTTCAAGAAAAGCAGCAAGCCAAAGTCATAAAACTTATTTCAAAAGAAAATTGGAAAGAAAAGCCATTTTAAAACAAACCCCGTTCCTGCCATAAAATAAAATTCGAGTGATCTCTGTATTGGAAAATTATATTCACAACTTTCTCAAGCTCTCGCACTAAGGAAATAATAGTATCTCCGCCTTAGTTCACTAACAAAACGACATTTTCCATATAGATTTATTTTAGAAGTATTCTTTTTTATTGAAAATGAAAAGACTTTTCAAAATTTTCAATTCCGACGGGATTCGGACCCGCAATGATACAAGCGATCCTCCTAATGCCGGAGTATAGATATAGAACCATAATATAGATTCTTCAGATGAAACCGGAACATGTCAGTATCTTCGATATTTTGTTGTTACTACAGTCTTTCATTTGTTAAAAATGTAATTGTAAGTAATTGAATTTTAGCTCTTAGCTATAAAATTTGCTGCAAAAAGCCAATAGATTAACAAGAAGTTTACTGAAAGCATAATAAAGCCAATAAAAAAAATATCTTCGGTGGTGTGTTAGCGACAGTGCCACCAATTGATCGGTCACACTCGCTCGCCCGATTTATCCCGAAACTTGTGTCATAAACCACCGCGAGTTCTTTTTGCAGCCTGTCTGCCGCACGGCACGGATCCACCTGAACACTATGTTAATGGGACTTGAAAAAGAACGTCAGTTATGACCAGTTTAATCATTTTCATTTTTTTAAACGGAGTTTGTAAAAAGAAACGAGTGTGCTTTAGACCACAAGACTGAAGTAAAACTTCCGTTCGCCTCGCTCACACACTTCGTAACGCTCTTGTCACGCATTCACCATACTCCCCACCCAAGTCAAGCATAAAAAGTTTTACTTAAAAATAGAGAGAAAATTATATTGCGTTTCCTTAAAAAATAGTTTTGGTTAGTTACAGCGCGGATGAATCTCTAAAGTAAATCGACAATTTTTCTAAATAAGAAAGTGTGTTAAGCTATCAACTAGGTGATGGAGTTTTAAGATCTCAAGGTATTTGTCATTGCTCAACACCTATTTAACGAGACTTATTAAGGTTGTAGCTGACATGTCAACTCCACACCCGCAACGCACCGCATAGCCTTGTGCAGTTAGTACTCTTTGTATGGACACAGATTAGGTAGAGATACTACGTATCAGATGGAAATGTCAGGAACATTTTAGTGTAGACTTGTGTTCACAGAATAGATAGATGTTACTCGCTCCTGATTGGCTATTAGAAAACGATGTATGACGTTTCTTTTTTTTTTCTGCTACACCGGCACCGAGCAGAATTGTCATTCTACCAAACAAATTAATTTGGTAGGATTGCTTTTTTCATTCAATATTTCTAAGGCATTGATCTCAATGTGTACTATTGAGATCAATGCCATAGTAGATGTCAGTGGCCTAAGGAAAAGAAGGTGTTGTTGATAGAAAACAACGAAACATAGATAATCATTTATTATTATTTTTTTAAATTTTTTCTTAACACTACATAGTAGGTATATTAAACAAAGTCGCTTCCCGCTGTCTGTCCCTATGTAAAAAAAACAGCATCAAAATCCGTTGCGTAGTTTTAAAGATTTAAGCAATCAATGCTTAGATCTTTAAAACTACGCAACAGATTTTGATGCGGTTTTTTTAATAGATAGAGTAATTCAACAGGAAGGTTTATAATGTAAAATGCATGCATAATAAAGTATCTAGAGAAACACTGATAAATCTTAGGTTTCTGTGATGTGTGATGTGACCAGTGCGAAGCCGGGGCGGGTCATAAAGGCCTCAAAATGTCTGTGACACACTTGGCATCTTGAAATCTCGTTCAAACTCACGTTTCTCAACAAATCACTGCATAAACAATCGAGCCACTTTTTGAGTCTGATTACACTACACACTGGGAATATGGAATACAGTGGCCTTTCGCAAATTTGTACAACCTGGTACAACACAACACATAAAATACATCGTAGGTACTGAAGGTACAAACCGTTTGCAGCTAATAAGGAACAGAAATAGGCGGGGAAAATCAACAAACTAAATACACAATGATCGTTAGACATTAGACCGCAGAGCACAGACTACCCACATCCACAGAGATACCTACCCTCAAAGATCTCAATCATTCATTGACATTGACATTATCATCAAAATAGCAACTCATTCGGAATCGGAAGAGTTGAGGAGCGGAGAACGAAATGTCGTACATCGTTTTCTAATCAAAGCACAGATTATATACAAGTCCAAGCTTCTGACTAGGAACATTTCTACCCGTGTGTATGGAGTTCTAATGAACCAACGCTCACTACATCAACTCCGTAGCGTCAGCGGATCGCCGTTTCGTATGCTATCAAGGAGTTGATGTACTGAGCTTTGGTTCATAGACTAAACCGCACAAGGCTATGCGGTGCGGTGCGGTTGCGGAGTTGACTAGTTAGCTACAACCTTTAAACGTGCTCTTTTCGGGGATAAAACATAACCTTTGACATTTAAGAATTGTGTAGGCGGTGTAGCTTTAGGCTGTAATAGTGAACTATTTGTTAGAAACAGATCGTTATTTTGTTCAAAAGGGTCTTGTTTGAGCCGAGGCAATGTTAAAATTTCAAACATGAATTGTAAAGTTCGTTGGACGCATGGTGTCATGCTTCACTGTACCAGGGTTCCAGCTTGAAACGAAACCATAAATACTTAATTAATTATTTAAACCATTAAAAACAGGCTGAAAATGTGACCGGATTGAAACTCGAGGAACTATTCAGCTCAGCCAGCACGGCTCAAACCAAGGAAAAATCACAAAAACAAATGAAAACCTGCGTAACAAGCAATGCATCTTTCAAAGCCCTGAACATCAATCGCCATAACCGCTTCCGTCCGACTTGAGTCCATTTCTACAGATTTTCATTCATCACAGTCGGATCCTATCAAGATATGAACCATCCCCGAATCGCAAGTGACCTGTAAACGGGCAGTCGGCCACAAAATCAATAGAACAGAACACACGTTCGTTCATCCTTATGAAATATGCATTCAGCGCGCCTTGCATGGCATTAGGTAATACTTGCGCTCCAATGTTTGTTTTTTGCGGCCTTTTTGTGTCTTTAGTCACTTGTTTCCGTGTCTTTTGTGCTTTTGCTGGTATTATTGAGAGCTGTGTGGTTCTATAAACCAGTGTTGGTATGTTAGCTTTGAAGAAATAGGCATTGAATTATTAAAGTAAGTAATGTTACAAATTTTCAAATAAACTTGGAGTTTTTTGATTGAGTCGTTTTGCTAATGCATTTGCAATCATTGATTAAAGTCAATTACGCTATAACTACGGTAAATGGTGTTAGAATTAAAATAATATAATAGTAGAGTAAAAGTAGTCAAGCAAAGATGAATCTTTGCTTGACGAAATATTACTGCCTTAAACTGGGTAAAAAATTAAGCATCAACGATTTCAGGAATACAAAAGACGTGTTAGGACGTTGGGCAACATTTCAGCATAATTCAGGGACCGGAGCTTACAATATCTGTCAGCCCCAGCCTGTTTAGGCAACTGACCGCAAACGAGTAGTCCTAGCGTATCACAGCTGCGCCCTGACCAACTTACACCACAACAAACATTCAAAAACCCACTCTAAAGCCAAAGGAGTAAGGCTGTCGGCGACTGAAAGTGAACTCAAAATGTCAGCAGACAAAATAATGTCCAGGGCACATTTACCCAGCGGCTTATGTTACATACTAACTATAGATAGGTGTCTAGTTTATTAGCGGATATGGGTACTGTGTGTTTAGTTCCGCGTCGGTGTACTAAATTTGAAAGTGCGTATAGAATGGAGCTTTATCACAATGGTTTGAAATTAGAAGCGGTTTTGTGAAATTGTGTAATTGGATTGAAAATTCCGTTATCGACAACATACCTAAAAACCATAACCAAACATTATAGGTTCAACATAAAATGTTCAACATGAATTATCTATTATCACATTCGTGCTAAAAAAAAGAGCATAGTTACCCTAGAGATCTCGATTTTCCGAAACTTGTGAGTTTGAATCTCAGCCGCACATAAGAAGATTTTTCGTTTTAGAAAATTAAAATGCAGGAAAATATTGAGATGAAACCTTTTAAATTAATTTTAGCTGACAAACGCTATACAGGAAACCTCTGTCATAGCCAAAGATTTGAATAGGTATGTAGAGTGATTTTTCGTACTCACATCATGAGGTATTATTTTAAAATACCGGAATTCCGGAGGTATGTCCATAATTTATCATGTACATTTGAGATTATTGACCCTAAATCACTTTACCGATTCTGATATGGTTGGATTCAAAATTCAAAAACTTTAGCCAATCACTTAGAAGTCTTCGTTGAGTTCCGACAAGAAGCTATAGGTACTACCCTCAATCTGTGGTATGAACTACTCAAGAGCTAGCACTAGTTTCAATCATCATTAGGATATTGGAATTGTGCTGTAGTAGAAAAGGCCATTCAAAATGACAGCACAAAACAAACATGGTGCTCACAAACATTTCGGAAAACATTCGTTTTACAGACTTTTCTGTTTTGCTTTCGATCCGATGATCGTAGGTTCGAATTCCCCTTGCTTCAGTAGATTTTAATTTTAGAATATGTGTTTTCATAAGAACTCTAAACGATGGGAAAACTGGTTTATTCCATAAATCCCTGCGAAGGGCATTTTTGGATTTTTGTCCAGAAATCCCCTTTCGGTTCTCAAAGGGAAAGCAAAGGGGCTTTCTGCACAAAAGTCCCACAAATCCCCTTATACATTTTTACTTCCGTATATTTTATATCAAGTAAGTACAAGCAACTAATTAGGTAATCACAGGCTTAATTTGTTTTTCTATACTATCTATACTTCTATTCTCAGGAGCTATCAGTTGGATTCAAAAAATTATTTCTGCATTTGATAGCTAAACTCTTGAGGAAGGTTATAGGCTACTTTTCATCAGCATCATCACCATATACCATCACTACGGGGGCAACGCCGCGAGGGCGCTGCTAGTTCTATATTTTTATTTTTTATGAAACGGGCATCAATCCATTTATATATCTAATGAACTTGCAAGGCAACCGGTGCTAACCCCAGTTCAATACCATCTGATGTATCAGAGCTTCCGCCAACGAATAAAACAAGCGCTGGATAGGCCACATAGCTACGTCATGTACCGATATGAAAACTGCGGAGTTCGGTACAAAAACACAAAGTCTAACGTTGAAAAATATCGTTGAAAAAAGAATAAGTGAACTTTACCTAGTTTTAACTGAGCTTTTGAAGGTTTTGCTAGCTTTTGAACCGTACTCACGTCACTACATAACGTGCTTGTTGCAATACAATCGGATGGGGCGAAAAATGTGTGTAATTTTAACTACCTTTTCCATAAACCACGGATTTATCTACTTTCCATTTTTAAACAACTGTTACGATACGTGGTTTATGGAAAGGTACAACTATGTGCAAAAATCATTCCTAAAATTCATAAATAATAAATAATCGCTAACACAAATAAGAGCTTTCGTCATCGTTATTAGTATTGTTGTATTTTTAAATTTCGAGTCTTCTACTGACAGTTCATTCTTATGTTTTATCTGAACTTAGTCTCGTTCTCTTAGCCGGTTTATTGTAAAAATAAACTTTAATATTGTACTAGAAATCTGATCTATTTAATTTGAATTCATCAGGTTATGGGCCCAACACCTTCCACTAGACAAAATAAAACTCTACGCAGTTGGGTTTTTTTATCTTCAATTATAAATCTTTCTTTTCCAACGATCTATTTTCCTTGTAAGTATGATTTTTCAGATACTAAACAAAGTAAAATAGGTACTAATTTCAAATTATTATTATTGCCTAAGTTCCACACTTAACGTAGCCACATGATTATTATTGGAAGTATGCCAATGTTCCCTCTATCAGCCGAAGGTTGTGTAAGTAGGCATTCAATTTATACGATTATCGAGCCCGAAGTGATTCTCCTCGATGGAGATAATCATTGTTTCCATAGACATAGGCACGATACATCAGCTTTATGCTTATTTTATGTAATGTCGCTAAACATAGAACTGAGAATTATGACGGAGGTATCTATTGTTATTCAGAGTGGCCTAGAGAAATGTACTCAATATTGTTGATATACTAGTAGTTCGCCCCGAACTGAGATCTCGCGCACCGTTGTGTTGATAGCCTAGATTTGGACTTGTTTCTGACTACCCCTATACCTACGTTAAGTGCTCTTTCTAGTGTTTACCACACAATGATATCTAATGCGCTACCTCAGTATGATAAAGATTATAAGCATACATGCAATACATTAAGTCGTGTCGTGTTTATATTCAATAGTTGACCCCGCGAACTTCGTACCGCGCCTCAGGAAAGGCCTCTTAGTTCGAGAAATTATTAAAATAGCAGTTCAATACGAAATGTATTAGAAAATCAATTTCCCCTCCCCTCCCCCTGCCCCCCTCCATCCCCCTCCCCCTCCCTCTCCCCTTCCCCCTCCCTCTCCCCCTCCCTCTCCCCCTCCCTCTCCCCCTCGCCCCTTCCCCCTCCCTCTCCCTCTCCCTCTCCCTCTCCCTCTATAATTTTGGTACATGCCCAGCCCACTATTTGCAGGAGTTAGCGTTTGCATACGTGACAGGTTGCAAGCCATCGCCGCTATTAGAACGTTGTCTGGTTTCCTCACGATGTTTTCTTTCACCGTTTAGAGCTCGTGTTAATGCGCATTTAAATTTTTCTAATCGAAAAATCCATTGATGAGCACGGCCAGGTTTCGAACTTACGACCTATGAATCGAAAGTCGAGCACTCTTCCACTCTGCCAACACGGCTTTTATTTTCAATCTCAAGAAAAAATATCAAGTAGCAACTAAAATCATTGCAAACCAAACCACAACGATGCCACACTCGTTCTCTGTTAACCAGACCTACGAATACATCGAAACTCTATGAAACGGGAGCTCTCTCCATACTTCCGTTAATTGGTTTTCATCAGTTTTCTTTTTCACTGTATTTCAAAAACTATAGAACCTAGAAGAAAACTAAAAACCATTTTGGAATGTATAAATTGAGTACTTTCATATGACATCCCACTCAATATATTTGGGTAACTTTGAAAAAAATTTACCCCCTTGGGAACCCCATATCTTTACAACCCTTTCATCGATTACGCTCATACGCTCCACAGCAAATTTCCATAGCACAACCTATTGACCTATCAAGTTTCATACAGATTGGATAAGCGGTTCGATAGTTATGCGAGAACATAAAAATGAAACATACAAACATATAAACATACAAACATACAAACATACAAAGCAAAATCGCCTAACTTGCCACTAAGATCTTCGCTCGCTTCGCTCGCTCGATCGATGAACAGCCCAAAAATAATATATTATCACGAATTTCAAAGAATTAGCAAGTTATCACCGTTCAACGGTGCAGAAGAACTTCATGAGAAAATTAAATTTTGATACAAAGGATGCCACGAATGTTGTTCTGTGCCATAGGGCGTGTTTGGACGTGCCTCAGGCTACCTTCTTGATCATTTTCAAAGAACTTTAAATGTATATGTGAAAATATATTTATCAAACCTGGAGATAAAGCTATGATTCTTCTTCGACATACATTAATACATACATAGAATCATATTTCTTCCCCAAAGGCATTAATTTAGTCCTGACTCTTTCGCATTATTCAAGAGCTTTTCCTTAACCACTTACTTCTTTTTCTCTTTCATTTTTTTTATGTAAGATAGGTTAGCTCTTGACTACGGTCCTTGCACAGGCAAGAATGGAGCGAGCTTCCCTAGAAAATGTCTATTAACTCTCTTTTTAAAGGTGTTCGGGTCATAAGAAGACGGAAACACAGATAATGGCAGTTTATTCCAATCGATAGCAGCACGCATTATAAAAGACAATTGGAAGTACTTAGTTCTTTTGAGATTTCGACCAAATGGGGATGATATTCTCGTTACAAAATGTTTTCTCTCAGGTACGGCCCAGGAAGCCAGCTTATCCAAGAAACAGCTTTGTTTTTGATACATTTCACCGACTCGATCGGGTTTCGATCCCGTATCGGCGACGTTCAATTTCCTGAACCCGGCCGCAAAGCCGAAGATCCGAACTATTATGTTTTTATGGGCCCCTTTTGAGGGTAAACTTTGTATACAAGTGATGTTTTTGCTGTTTATTTAGGGAACAAGAAATGAGATTTTAGGAACCTCAAAGTTTCTGCATAACTATGCAAAAATAGATTAAACAGGTAAAGTATCTGAACAGTTGTTTGTTGTCTTGGTTCTTCACGGTATTTGCCGCGAAAGAAAAGGAGTAGAATCACCTAGCTCATGAGACTATTCTATGTAGGTCCTACTGAATTAATGTTTATTGACTTCGACTTTAACTACACCGAGTTTTACAACAATCCCGTGTTTTTTTACGCTTTACTTGCAATATCCAACAGTAACTAACTACGTTATACTGATAAACACTAGAATTATTTGGGTTTAGGAATCAGAAGCTACCTGTTTCTTTCACGATGTTTTTCTTCAACGTTTAGATCTCGTGTTTAATGCACATATCATTTTTCAAGACAAAAAATCCATTGGTGTAATGCCGGGATTTAAACTAACCTAAGGATGACCTGCAGATCGAAAGTCGGTCATATCCCACTCAGCATTTTTGGTCACGTTGTACGCAAAGGTGACGACAGCTTAGAGAAACTTATCGTGGTTGGGAACACAGACAAAAAATGCTCGCGTGGCCGATCCCCAACTTGATGGACGGATCAAATCAAAGAATCATCAGCCGTCAGGTTCCACAACGTTGTGAGAGTTGCGATGGAGACAGATCATCCAATCTAGATGCAGACTACCCGATTATGACCACGGCCCTCAGTCATGAGGGGCCGACTACAGAGAGAGAGAGTCATATTGCTCTCAGTACCTATTGTCCAGCCAAAGAAGCGTGGTCATCCACGTGTGGCTCACGGGAAACAAAATGTTTGGTGTTTTAGGCCGGACCCGTTTGTGAATATAAAGCGATTTACTCGGGATAAGCCAATATTAGACCTCGGTAAATATTGGAAAGTATCTTAAAAAGGCAGCCGACATGATGCTTTACCCAAAACCAATTTAATATCCCTAAGTCTGGTGTGTGTAGTTGTTTCTCACGCTCTAGCAGATAAAGAAAACATCGTGAGAAAAGAGTATGGTGTTGCAACCATACGTGTCAGCAAAATATTATCGGCGGCCGGTGATTAACAATACGGTCATGACACACTACGGTGTGGGTCGGTGACGGAACGGTCTAGTGTGTGTCATTTCATATTATTCAATGCAAAGAATAAACAGGGTGGAAAAAATGAATGGGCCCTGGAGGGAAACTACCTTAAATCCTTAAGATACAGTATTTTACTTAAAGGAAACATTCCTTTATTTTTAAAAAGAAACATAACTGCATTCAAAGATTTTCTAAAATTCGCTTAGTTCACCCAGGAATCGAACCAGCTAAAAATTTAAAAATTAACCACTCCCTATTTTATTCCACTAGTCGATACCTTCAATACTAAAGATAAAACTTCTCAAAGAAACATGAGGTCTTACACTCGTCTGTCGTACAATAAATCCATGAAATCTAATATTTAGTACACAAGGGCTTTAATTGTAATTTAGCTCTACAGTGGAATGGTGAGAGGTATCCAGTAGTGTGATTCAGACCTTCTCGGAATGTATTCCGAATTCGAAAAATAACGTTTCTTCGCTGAAAAACCGTCAACTTTTCGAAGAAAATCATCGAATCGGATGCATTTTCGGAAGTCTGAATCTCACTTCAGATAGACAAATACCGTCTATAAAAGTTTTGTTGCGAATGGTGAAATAATAAAAATTAATGAAAAAAATTGTGAAAATAAATGTTAGATTTCATGATCTTTTTTATTTCTAAAACCAAATGTGTATTAAAAAGATTTTATCCTGACATTAATCCTATCGATTAGTGTTATTAAATAGAGCGAGGTTTGTTTTTTAATTTTTAGCTGGTTCGATTCCGGGTGAGGCAAGCGAATTTTAGAAAATCTATGAATGCAGTTTTGTTTCTTATTAAAAATAAAGGAATGTTTCCTTTAAGTAAAATACTGTATCTTAAGGATTTAAAGTAGTTTCCCTCCGGGGCCCATTCATTGTTTCCACCCTGTATATTTTGCCGGGACGCTCATAGCACGGTCATGGCACTATCATGGTATGATACGGTGTAGTGTGCTTCTACATCGACATTATAAATACAAATTGTGGGTTGCAGATTCAAAATAGCAGTAATTTTGCTATGAATTTTAAAATTATTTCATTATATCTATAGGGGTTTTACAACATCACTCGCCTTTCGTATCTCAAATACGTTCTCAACATAGCCGGGTAATAGGTAATTTCAGAAACCCGTCTAAGTTTAGACCAAACGTCATCCAAACACGTCGGAACTTAGGCCAAAACTTAAATTGCCCGTTACGGGTACTTCACTAAGAATAGCAAGGAATCTGACCAATTCTGGCAAAGGCTTGCTAAGGGCCACAACAGAACTTGCCAACTTCAACCTTAATACAAGACGTTAAGGTATATTACTGTGGTAGGTTTTGGTGAGCGAGTGATTTTAGTAAAAGCGTCTTAAGGTTCGTTAACTTGCCTAACTGCGAGGGCAGTAACTCGGGCGAGTTACTGGTACATAGTAGGTATAACTTGCTTTTATTAATTAGTAAGTTGATCCCAGAGATCTGGTTCATAAAAATGATGCTGTTATCGTTACTACACTGAATTTAATTTAATTTTTAGGCTTATTTTGCTGTTTAATGGCGGCCGAAGGGTTCATTACTGCCCGAAGTCCAATGTTCGTATCTTGCTGAGTTTAAAGATTATTTTTATTTCTGTCAATTCAAAGATAAAACAGAGAGGATGAAGGGAATAGATGTATTTACTCTGCAGAAGAGCGACCATGGGTGAATAATAAAAATAATAGTTATAGTGTTATACAGGGTAGTCGCTGGAATGTGTGTCCATCACAAAAGATCAAAGTTGTCAAAAGGGCCTCTGTGTGTTGGCTTCGGCCCCATGCATGCCTGTCAAAGGTCCGGGACTCCATAGTCCCGAGATGTTCAAATTGACATACAAAATAATAGTAATAAAGATATTAACCATCTTTATCCCAATAATGTTTAATTTGGTAAAGCTGGATTGAGTACAGACAGACCTATAACATACTTAAAAATACATTTAGTTATACTGAAATTTAATACTCTTTCAATACATTCAATATGCATCAAAAGGATGTCTCCTTTTACTACCAATAAACTTTTATTTTTGAGGGTTACCGCTATCGGTTGTGAAGTTTATGATAACCAAATCCCAGTCTTTATAATGCCGTGTCTGTTAGCAGAAACCCACAAATCATTTCTTTCCATCTTTATGTATTTCACTTACTTAAAACATAAATTTCCCCCAAAACTGACGCGAGCGGAGAAATACTTGGAAAGGTAGTTAAACACCCTTTAATGACCAGCTCTCGTTAAGACGAAAGGTTTTGGCTGTTCTTCGGAATTAACAGTTACAACCCTACTGCCGACCACAATAACCAGACCCCTCTATCCACTTAACCTCTCAACAATCCGTAGCGGGAGTTAACAATTTATAGACCAGGTTACGCTGGCTGAGTTTTGTGAGGGCGCATAAAGTTTTATGCATTAGAAATAGGTTGAAAATTGGTCGTTTGACGTTTTCTCAAGTTTAAACAGCGGTTTACCGTGAGTAGTGAGGATAACATTATTTATACACGAGCGTACGTCGTGTCGTGTCGTACTTAATGTTTCTTGGTTTATTTTAGTCTGTGCTGTGTTTATAGCCGAGCTATTGTTCTTGTAGTAACTAGGTTGACGTTTGGCGGTCGTTAAGTCTTTACACATACGCCTTTTGTGCAATGTCGTATGTTAAAATGCGTCTGTGTTATGTTTGATTATAGTGGATGTTTTGTACCTCAAGTTGCGATTAAATTTTTAGCGGGTTTGGAAGCTGGTTGGAAGCGAATTTTAGAAAATCTTTGAATGCAATTTTGTATTTTTTTTTTTAAATAAAGGAACTTTTCCTTTCAGTAAAATAATCTATCGTAAGGATTTAAAGCAGTTTCCCTCCAGGACCCATTGTTTTTTTTTCCACCCTGTATTATACGTAACGTGGCCGCGCAGACAAGCAGAGACACGGGCCGTGCCTGGCTAGTATTCGCCAGTATTCGTAAAGAATTTTTTCTGCGTGTGTATCTGTACGTGAAATACCATGTAGACTTCGAAATTCGTCTCCGAGCCGGTTCTCAATTCACAATCCTGTACTCCACTGTAGGCAATTAATCAGCATTAACGCGCCATCTGTCTGTGGATTACGGCAACAGCGGCGCCTAGGCGGCCTAATGCCGGCTTATGGGGCCTAAAGTACACGTGGACTGAACAGCACCGAAGCTTGAGTATTTATTGGATGTACCTTTCAGTACATCTTCGTCTCATTTGCTATTTAACTGGCTTTATCGGCCATCAAAGTAAAAAGATTACAATTTTTCTGTGACGATCAGTGCCTCGATCGCCAGTATGCACGACTTTACTATCCTATCCGTGACTATAGTAAAGTATGGACAATTGTATGGACCGAACTTAGTTTAGTCAAGTTACCGCTAGAGGCGCTGCTGCACTGAATTCCATACAATTGAGATACTTTACTATAGTCACGGATAGAACAGTAAACTCGTGCATACTGGCGAACGAGGCACTGTTAAGAATGACTTAAGGTAAGCGTCCACAGGCCCGCATCGCACACAGTGGACGGATCGCATCAAGCGGATTAATTTTTCATAATGCGTCCACTGTATCGGCAGCGATCGGATTTGCCGACGTTAAGTACCAGCAATCGGATTGACGATGCTAGTTCTTTCGGATTTTCGTAGTGAACGCACAGAGCGAGCGCGTGGAGCACGTCCACTGATCGGCATTCCGTATGACGTCATCGGCAGGCATCGCAAAAGTTGCCTCTCGGAGCAACGGTGTCGGCATTGCCGATGTGTGATGCGTACGATGCGGACAGGTGGACGCACTTATATGAGTTTCTATACAAATAATACTACGATCCGTTGCGTGCGATGCGTCCGAAGCGTACGATACCGACAAGTGGACGCTTACCTTTAATAAACTACATAGATGATACTAACTTCTGCAAAATGTGGGCATGTACCAAATGCAAATATGGGACATACCTCTGACTACCCCCTTAGGCATCTTCAAAGGATCTTATAATGCCTAAAAAAAGATCTGAGAGAATGTCTACCGGATACAGCTGTGATCTTATTTCGTTTCATTCGCCTTCTCGCTCGCCTAGGCTGGCCAAACGTGTGTTTGAGACACAAGTGCAAAGATTCATAACACAATATTTATGAAAACAGTAATATTCTTAGAAACTGAGAGATATTAGATATTATAAAAGTCTGAGGCTAATTATGACGGCTCTAAGGCGTTGTCAAGATATACTACTTGAGCGAAGATATAAGCTAGTTACAGAAAAAATAAAAATACAAAACAAAACCCTTCCCCACGTCCATCCCCCTTCACATTAGCCCATCATCCGTTATTTTTCCGAATTCGTAACTCGCTTATCCCGCACCATAACCGGGTTATTCCGAGTTAACTCGGTTATTTTAACGAACGCTAAGCAAAAACGTCTAAACGCTCGACTTTACTCGATTACTGGGTTGCTGTGAATATTAATAAGCTTGGGTTAATTAAACTATGGAGGAATTAAATTAGCTGCTACACATAATGTTACGCGACTGAGGACGCTCTGGTTTGCAAATGTTTACATCTTGCAGACAAATTAACTTGTAAGCTGATAACAGGATTTGAAATGTAACTGCTATTACAGGATTTACTGTGCAATAGAGCATAGGTGGAAATTCATTTGTTCTTGTTGGGTGACGATTTGCTTGTAATGCCGCGTATACAGGCTGGGCTAGCCTAGGCGAACCTAGGTTCGGGTCCGCGGGTGGTCGGAGTGAGGGCTCCGGCTGTCCAGGATGCGGATCCCGGGAGGGCGGCGACACTTAGTGGAGAGTGTCGTCGTAAGCACCGCGAGGGTGCCGGGCGTGGCTATGGGTGTCATTCCCGGGACAGTGCTTAGGCAAAATGCGAGAGGGGTACCGGTGCGTTCCGTATGGAGATCCCGGAACCCCTTGACATGCATGGAGGCCGTCCACCGGGTGGTTTTTAGTGGGTCGTCGGAGTCGACAACCCCACACACCCCAACTACGCTCCCTCAGCGTAGTTGGATGTCTGGCAGCAGATTTTCCACCCGCCAAAAAAAAAATGGCGAACCTAGGTGAGCGCGAGCGAGAAGGCGAATCGTGTCGATTCTAAATGTCAAGCGATCGACAAGAACGGTACTCGCACTGCTGTGCTGGTAGTTCACTCCGACAAGAATTGTGTTCATCTCGCCATCTCAGGTCATTTAATCAAATGACAAAATCTGGCCATGCTTAATTTAAATGAACTAATTAGACTGTTTGAAATGGCCTTTGTTCGAGTTCTGTGGTACATTAGCCGTGGCCCGTGCGGGCGGACATCAGGTATTAAATAAATTCAACTTACCCACGAACAAAGAGAAGTGAACACGCTCAGCAAAGATGTTCTGCGATATGGCCGATTACAGGAATGGCCATGGCCTAATGGCCATACCATAACCGTTATTTTCAATAATAACGAGAGGTTATTCCATTGCAGTTTTGCTCAAAATAACTTCCAGGAACTTATAGATGAAAGTTTTTCTTAAATTTTTGCGATCACAAATTGTATCACACTTCACACTATTAGTATAAATGCGAAAGTTTGGAAGTTTAGATATTTTGATGGATGTAAGTATGTTTGTTCTTCTATAACTCGACAACCACTAAGCCGATTTGGCTGAAATTTCAAATACAGATTGATTAAGACAAGGAATATACCTAACATAAGCTTTTTATCTCATAAATGATTTGCCATGGGATAATATACCACGCAAGCGGAAGCTAGTAATATTATACGTTCTGAATAAATATCATTTGAGAATGTTTAGATACTTCATCACCAGGGTTATTCACTTAAGTCTTAAACGAACTTGCTGGTTCCAATGATCTTCTATAAAAACTAAGGTAGATGCGTTTTATCCCGCTCTGCGTGGCGAATAAAAGTCAAGCTAATTAGCTTGAGTCAACTCAGTCGTACTCTGTCATGCTCAGATTTTACACGCATTTACAGGCACCACGCACATAATTGATCTCTTTCTGACAACGCGGTTTTATAATATCCTATATTTTAGTTTTCCTGAGTGATTTATACAAAGCTGCGTATATTCTATCTACCTAAATAGTGATAACAAAATTTCGCCGCGTTAGCTTTTTATAAGGAGTATAAGTACGTCTCTATTGGCTGGTTCTCAAAAGACGATCTCGATAACGACGCGAATCCAATCTTCAAGCTTATCAAATCAATTAACTTTTAGTTCTCCGTGGGTCATTTCCATCAAATAGTTATGACGTCATCGATTTTTACTGCCCTCAGAAATAACAAGTCGATCAATATCCACTATAATGGACATGGATAAGAGCCAAATGCTTATAATCATCATTAGCATGAACATTACTGTAGCTTTAAGAATACTGTGAAAACACTAAAGTGAACTGTGTTGGCCGATTGGATTCGAATAATGGCCATACTTACTTCTATAGATTTTTCGTTTCGGAAAATGTACATGCGGTTTCAAAAAAATCATAATTATAATTCAAACAACTAATAGATCCAAATAGGTTCAAAATAGACAAGGAAGAAGTACCTAGGACTAAATATTTTTATTATCAAGTGTCTGTCTAGTATTAAGTTACTTGTCAAATAGCGGGGAGCTCTAATCAATGAAAGAAAACACCGAGAAGAAACCACTTAGGTATAATTCCAAAAGGAGGACTTTAACCTTGTCAAGTTAATATTTTACTAAAATAGGTTCGCTTTTGACTACACCCTGCCTGCTTGCTTACGTGTTATTATAAAATCTGATAGACTGTCTACCGAGCCTAAAAATACAGCCTGAAACATGTTTATTCATATTGATCGTCTGAACTGCAAAACAAGCCTGGCTTGTATCAAAACATCAGCGAATATCGAGACTGAAAGTTGAAGTTTGTCTGCCAATGAAATTTAAAAGAAATAGATATGTTTCTGGCGCGCGCAAAATGAAGACACGAAAACGTCCCAATCCGAACGTCTTGTCTTTAGTCCGCGTCAAGCAGGGCGACAACCTAGACGCGTTTGTCACGTGTAGTGAATTCCAAAAACAGTAAAAATGCTATTGTTTTAAATTATGTACTTACGTAGGTACTATTCATTTGCGGAACTCGTCAACATAATGTGCACTATAATCGGTAGGGATACCATATAACATATTTTTAAAGTCGATAACATATCTACAACATATAGAACGTAACATATCTAGGGTATAACATCATTGTTGTCAGCCCACACTTTACGAAACTTCCCTTATAAAAGCTGAAACTTGCAAAGGGTTCGTATTTACTTTAAGGATGACTTGTGGTAATTTTGCTAATTTCTTTAATGGCATCAAAGTAGAAGATTGATGTGAATCTACACCACTTACAGAATTAGATCTGTAGACACAGAGCAGTATCAGGGACGATTTCCTACACGTAGTCAGAAATGACAAAACTATACAACAACAAAAAAAACAGCTTATAATAAACGGCCAAGTTCGTATGAGCTTCGTCTCATCCTGTCAAAACGATCGCGTAGGTATCTTTTGACGCGTTCAGTCTCGTTGAGATGAGAGTGACAGAGCTACTTGCGTGATCACTGAACTGTCATATTTGACAGTTTGAGACTGTTTTGAGGTTTGGAACAAGTTAGTCAATCACAGAACAAGCTTCGAAGATCACGGTTTCATCTCGTCGCGGTCCCTGCACAGTGTGAAGGGATCTATAAAGGAGGTCGTATCTCTCTAACTTTACACGAACTTGCCGGGTTATTTATTTATTTGGATCAGCTACATATTTCATTGGTTTGGGAATAAAGCGAGGATTTATTCTGGAAGTTTTAGTCAATTTTGTTCTAGTTTAAAAGGTCTTGGAATGAGGTTAAATAAAATAGTTTAGAAAGTAATGCTTACAAACGACCAAAGAAACTATTCGTAAAATTAAATACCATCCTCGATAGAAATTTCATTACCTGCCAAACTTGGTTTCTGTAATCCTTTTAAGTTCTCAAGCTCTACCAATGTCGACATCACAATAAAGAAATAACTAAACCCGCAAATTAAAACTTTTGAACTTCGAAAGTTATTTGGCAATTTCAGAGTATAATTATGAAAAAACTTTGATTGGGCAATTTGAGGTGTTCAAACGACCAAGTTTTAATATTTAGCTAATCTGTATCGTTTAAGGAGCTATTAAAGTCAACCGTCCGCTTAATTACTGATAATCTACTTTTATAGCGTTCAGGTCTGACATAGTGCTGAGTGTAACGACACTTTTCGAAGTTATGAATGTGTGACATCAACCGTAACCACAAATCTGAAAATCAATAAAAGTTTTTTTTTTATAATTATGAACGATAAAGCAATTATTATATTATAATGTCTACCAAGCCATGGAGATATAGTTGTGATCAGGATTCAGATCAAAATCATTATAGTGAATCGAAAAAAACTAAGCTATTTAGCAATTAGGGGAAAACCTAGGCGCACATTCCTAGACCAAATTGGCGAATTATTAGAAAAATGCCAGGTCAAGAGTACCCTAAACCGACGAGCTTGGATGAAGAATGTGATGAGAGTGAATGAAGCGAAAGAAGTGTGCCAGGATCGTAACAAGTGGCGATCTGTGGTCTCTGCCTACCCCTATTATGGGATACAGGCGTGAGTTTATATATGTATGTATGTATTTAGCAATTTCTATTTCCAATACCAGATGTCACAGCCTATTTCGCGGACAATCAATGTGATTATATTATAGATAAAAATACGCTGACCCCAATGATAGGTCTTTATGTTAGGGCCCAACGGACCGAGAGACGGTGTCATTAAGACCATTGTTCTTCCGATAATTGGTTCCGTAATCGAACCCAGAACGCGGTAATTGAATTACAATAATGTTATTATTGTCCCGCCGCGCGCCGATGAGAGTTCGAACAAAGGGGGATTTAAAAAGGGAAAAATTTGAGTTGCCACTTTTTGCTTTGATGTCGTTGATATTATTTTTTAGTGGGAAGTCTGTTTTTATTGGAAAAACATTTTTGGCGTTGGAAAAAACAGTTTTTAGGCGGATAGTCTTTATTACTACCTGACTGACAGTATGTGGACTAAATTGAGGAGCAAGGAATTTTACACAGAAATTCCTTTTTTATACGTTATCCCCATTCCATCGTTATTCCAGAACTGAAAAATACTATTGAAAATGCATCCTCTAGAAGGGTAAAAATGGTATAACTTTGAAGTTCCGAAAAAATCTTTCATATGAGAAAATCATTTGATTCCTGAAATGCGTTGATTTATGAAATCAACTGTTGCCAAATCTCTAGGCTAGAACAACATTCTGCAATTGTATTCCACTCTTTAGCAGTCACGTGAACAAGTCACGTGTAGAGAGTGGAAACTGTAATACTGAGACGTCCCTACAGGCAAACAATACTCCTTGATTTACCGCGGCGTACCCGTTCATAAATCGAAGATTTTTCTCATAGCGATTAATAGTCTCGCAACCAATAGTCTTGGTCTTGGTTTCAAGACTGACCCACGACTGTGATATTTATCACTTGGATCGAATTGGTGACATTTTGGAGGTTCAAAGTATTCTACTAAACCAGGGAAGATGTATGAAAAATGCAATGGGAGTTAATAATGCGAAAGACATGTTTCTGTAGTTTCTGCCTACCTTTAATAAAAAAAAGCGTAATTTTAAATAAGCTTATCACACTAAAATTATAAATATAAAAATTTGGATGGATGGATGTATGATTGTTCCTCTGTAACTCAACAACCACTAAACAGATTTTCCTGAATTTTTCAATATGACCGGGAATAGGATCTAGGTTTTTTTATCTGAGTACAACGCGAGCGAAGCGGCGAGCGGAAGCTTAGTGTTTAAAAAAATATTTAAAAAATCTTGCACCTTATTACCTAAGTGAATTCCTGAAAAAGTAGGATTGTCTATCACAACTTCATACACTGGACTGATGCGGACAAAACTGCAATATTTTTAGTAGTGTTTTGTGGCCAGGAATATCTACCACTTAAAATATTGGATCCACACGATAGAAGCTAAACCAGAGGGCCTAGCCAACTAGCATTCGCTATGAAGCGATTCGATTTCTATAATTCGCCAACACTCGAACGTGATGTTTCATTGGTCGAACGTAAGGTCACGTGATTTATCCACCAATGAAACATCGGCGATAGTAAGCGAAGCGAATTGTAGAAATAGAATCGATTGATGCCACTTGGCTAGAGGTGGACCTACTTTTAGAAAATAACAGGTAGCATTTTTATGAATTCAAAGCGTAGTAGATTTATGCCAATAAAAATGCAGTTTTCTACCGAAAATGTTACACAAGACTCATAAATATTCAGCAGTGGCTAGCTACCCCATCACTAGGGGTCGTAGGCGGCGCCATATTTCATTTTAACCGGCCGTCGATAGGCAATATGAATAATGGTCCGTTCGGTACGTTTTGAATATACGCTTTAAGATTTCGGCCGATGGTAATGTTGGTATTTTGGAAATGGTCTTGATATTCCGAATTCTGAGTATTTTATTCGTTTCTCGATTGTGATCGATTCGTGTGTTCAAAATAATTCGAGTTGAAAGTGTGTGTTACTTTGTACATTTATATTTTCATTTTGTTACTTTGTATACTGATTTTCTGTATTGAATGTATTACATTTTTATCAAAATAAACTTAGGTAGGTAGAAAATAGAGGTCAAAAGAGGTTTATGTTCTGAAAACTTCTTCTTCTTCTTTCGAGTCAATGGCTTGACCTCAAATTTTTTTTGACCAATATTCGGCGACTCTTACTCCCCTATCCGTCTCCTGATTCAGATCCTCTTGTGTGCAGGTGGTCGGACAAAGAGGGCATGAGAGCAGGTGATCCATGCTTTGAGAGGACATTCCGCAGCTACACCCGATAGATAGGTCGATGTAGCCCCACTTAGTTAAGTTTTGGCGGCAGCGGCCAACTTGAGCTCGGAGTCGGTTCAAGGACTTCCAAGTTGACCACTGTAACTCGGGGGGCAGATGCTCAGCTGGGGGGAGGCAGTTAGATGGGGCTGGGTGTTTAGAAGACCACAGTTCGCACCTTTTAATTTTAGGGTTTTCGTCGATGGGGTTCGTACAACGCAGAAAGCTTTTGCGGCTCTTTAAACGGACCGGAGGTCGTAAAGGGGATGCCAATATGAATAAAGCAAATAAAGAGGAGTAAGTATAACTTTAAACTCGTTTTAAAGAACACGTCACATAATTGTCACAAAAAGGTACAGATGGTGAAAGACCGTATCGGCCTAGTGGTATTGACTCTCGATCTGATCGCAGGTTTTAATCCTGGTCGTGCATCAATTAAACGAGCAATATTTGTATTGAAAGAATGAATGAATATGAAATTTGCTATGTGGAGGTTTACGAGGGCGAAAAATCGATCTGGATAGGTCTCATAACTGGGAAAATTCGTTTTCTCGATATTTTCACTCGAGCAAAGCTCGGTCGCCCAATTATTGATCATAAAATGTCTAAAGATTTGTGGAACATCTAATAAAACACAGAGGTCGGATACTGACTGGTTTATTGCACAATCGAGTCTACCCACATTATACTGTAGAAAACAACCCTACATTTTTCCCTCTTTTAAATCTAAGTAGATAATCTAAATGATCTATATAATCTAAATACTTACATAATTAAGTTTCTCACACTAGTTACTTAAGCTATTACTAAGGTCTAGCCCGATTGTAAGCTCGCAGCGCACGAGCTGAAGCGTCCTGCGGCGGAGGCGTCGGAGAGTGCGCAGCGCGCGAGATCGGCGCGGGCGCAGGCGCGGGCGATGCCGGCGCCGCCGGCGGCTCCGGCTGCCGCTTAGGACTCATCACTATTTCCGACTCCTCCCCCGCAGCATCTTCATATGTCTCATCGGCATCGCTGTCTACCTTCGGTGACACAGTGGGGTCTTGCGACAGGTTCAATTTTGGTCGCGAAAGAGAGTATCTACTTCTACGTTCTAAAGGAATCACTTGATCCTGGTGCCTGCGCCATTGCAAGCCACTGCCTGTATTAACTTTATACGAAACAGGCCCCGTTTTTTCTACCACGTTGCCTTCGACCCATTTTTGTCCTTTATCCGAGTAACCGCGAACGAGCACTGAATCTCCGACCCTTATGTCCCGGTCCTGTCCTCCCTTGCTATCGACCTGCCGCTGTTGCGCAGCTCGCACGCCGGCCGCTACGTCCGGCCGCAGCGCGTCTAGGCGACCGCGCAGGCGACGGCCTAGCAGCGCCACGGCCGGCGCCACGTTCGTCGTCGCGTGTTCTACATTTCTATATTGGAAAAGGAATTTACACAAAGCTTTAGAAACATTTTCGCCTTCGTGAATCGCACGTTTAATAACTTTTTTAATAGTTTTGACTGCATTTTCTGCCGCCCCGTTGCCCTGTGGCCTATACGGTGCCGATGTTACATGTTTAATAATATTTTTTTTACAATAATCCTTAAAATCTACAGATAGGAATGGGGGGCCATTATCCGTGACCAGTTGTGACGGCAGACCGAATCTCGCAAATACTGATCTCAACACAGAAATGGTAGATTGAGCATCCGTTTTATTCATCGCTGTTACTTCGATCCATTTTGAAAAGGCATCAACTATAATTAGGTATTTCTTACCCCCACACTCTGCAAAATCTGCGTGAATGCGATGCCAAGGCTTGAGGGGAAACTCCCACGGGTGTAGGGACGCGTGCGGGGGCGCGTCCCGCACGGCGCGGCACGCGCCACACATTCTACACAATTGTTCAATATCTTGATCGAGGCGGGGCCAGTACACGTAACTGCGCGACAAATTTTTCATTTTATTCACCCCCAAATGCCCTTCGTGAATTTCCGCTAAAACCCTGCTCTGCAAGGGTGGGGGTATGATCAACCTGTATTTAAATATAAGACACCCTAACTCGATAACAATGTCGTCCTTTCGAGCGAAATACGGCTTCTCTTCATCACAACATGACATAGACGGCCACCCAAACATTACATAGCCTTTAATCTTACTCAGTAATTTATCTTTATCAGTTTCCACCCCGATCTCTTTAAAATCGACTGGCATTGTTTCGTGTACCAAATCAACATAACAAACCGGTTCCGTGAGGCGCTGGCGCCGCTCGGTCGGCAGTGGCAACCGAGACAATGCGTCAGCTGGGCCGTTATCTATCGATCTTACAAATGTCGTTGAGAAATCATACGCAGCCAAACGTGCCGCCCACCTTTGAAGACGACTTGCCGCCGTTTGTGGAATTCCACCTTTTTCTCCAAAAATATAACTGAGCGGTTGATGATCGGTCCGTAAAACAAAACGCCGACCAAATAGGTATTGATGATGTTTCGTTACACCGAAAAATATCGCAAGCGCTTCCTTATCTAATTGGCTGTAATTTTTTTCCGCTGAATTAAGTGTTCGAGACACACAACTGACCGGACGCTCGCTGCCGTCCGGGTAGGCGTGCGCCAGCACCGCGCCCAGACCGTACGCGCTGCTGTCCACCGACAGCACGAGCGGCCGCCCTTCTTCATAGTGTACCAGAACTTTATCACTAGACAACGCGCGCTTAGCCGCCGAGAACGCCTTGTCACATTCGACATTCCAGTCCCAACTCGAACCCTTTTTCAGAAGTGCATGCAAAGGTTGTAAAATAATGCTGAGATTAGGAATGAATTTCCCGTAATAATTGAGCATTCCTAAGAAACTTTTCAATTGAGTGACATCGTTCGGCTGCGGTGCATTAAAAATTGCCTCAAGCTTTTTAGGATCGGGGTGGAGACCGGTCTTATCTATAATGAACCCGAGGTATTTCACGCTGGCTTGTAAAAAATTACACTTTTCTTTTTTTACTGTAAAACCCATTTCATTCAATCTCTCTAAAACAGAGCGCAAATTTTTTAAATGGTCCTGTCTCGTGGGACCTGTCACACAAATATCGTCGAGAAATACCACGGTATTCGGTATACCCCGCAGGGTTTCCTCCATGATCTTTTGAAACTTCTCCGGAATGCAAGATAGGCCAAACGGAGTTCGGCTGTATACAAAGGTACCTACATGGGTAGTTATGGCTGTATACGGCTGAGAGCTATCTGTTAACATCAATTGTTGGTAGCTATGTTTCAAATCAATTTTCGAGTATTCCTCTCCCCCACTTAAAGTCGCAAATAATTCTTCTATACGAGGAAGAGGATAAGGATCACGTTTGAGTTTCGGATTTATAGTTATTTTATAATCCCCACAGATTCGTATATCGCCACATTCCTTGATGACAGGCACGATTGGCGTTCCGTATTCGGAAGAGTCAACGCGGTAGATAGTCCCCTCGGCCTCCAGCCGGTACAGCTCGCGCTCCACGCGCGCGCGCAGCGCCAGCGGCACCGGCCGCGCCCGAACGTACACCGGCCTGTCATCCGTTACATGCAACTGAATTGATTTTTTACATGTCCCTAACTTATCCGTAAAAACCTTTGGGAATTCTTTTATTAGCCGGTTCACAAATGGATCGCTCACTTCATCGCTAATCTCATGTAAATCTATCGTGATATTTTTAATTCTTAGAGCGCGCACCCACTCTCTTCCCAACAGAGGACGGCCCCCGTTCTTGATCACGTGAAGTTTGCACCCGAGTGCCGACACATTTCCGAGAACTAAATCTACATCTATAACACCGAGCGATTCCATTTTTGAACCGACGTAACTTCTCAAATTCAAATTATCCGGCTGAATAACCTTATCCGAAAAATTACGCCGATAAAAGTCCTCGTTGATGGTCGAAATTCGACTGCCCGTGTCGACTTCGAACTCGACAGGTCGACGATCTACCGACACCATAATAAGATAAGGTCGATCACCTGTACCGTCCACTTGGATGTTGAAGAAGTCCTCGCTCTCGTCGTCGCTCACGTAGTTATGTCGGGCACCTGCACGTCCCTTTTTACACATCACTTTCAAGTGGCCACGCACACCACACACATCACAATTATACTGTACGAACCGGCACCTGTCCGGCCGATGCGCCTTACCGCACCGCCAACAGCGCGCGGCGCCGGCGGTCGGATCGGCGGCGCCTCGGGAGGCCGCGGTCGCCGCGCCGGCTCCGCCTTGTCCCGGGCGCGCGGGGCCGCTACCGCCGCTCCAACGCCTCACGTTCGCCTGATGCAAGCCTTCGCCTGCCGCGCCGCCGCTGCCCCCCGCCGCCACGTTGTCGGCCGCCGCCGCCGCCGTCGTGGCGCCGCTGACCTCCGCGTGGCGCTCGGCAGCCTCCAGCGCCAGAGCCAGTTCCACAGCCTCCTTGTACTTGATATTCTTCTCGGCAAAAATTCGAGACCGCATCGTCTCGTTCGCTAACCCTGACACGAACTGATCGCGAAGATTCTCCTCTAAGGTAGCTCCAAAGTTGCAAGTGGAAGCGAGATGTTTCAATTTTTGTAAATACTCCGTGAGAGATTCGCCGCCATTTTGCCGGCGTAGACGAAAAACGTGTCGCTCGGCAATCTCAGATCTTTGCGGCTCCAAGTGATCGGTTACGAGTTTTGTTAACTCGTCAAAAGTTTTTGTTTCTGGATGCGCCGGGGAACACAAATCGCACATAAGCGAATAAGTCGCTTCGCCGACCACAGTTATCAACAACGGCACACGAAGTCCCTCCTTGATCTCGTTCAACACAATATACTGTTTTACACGACGAATATAGGCGGGCCATTGTTTAGAACTGAGATCGAATGGTTCCAGTTTACCAATAGGCATTTTGTTGCACTTTTTAATCTATTTTTGCACGGAATTACGCGTAAATTCGGATCGTCGCCAGTGGGACATCTAATAAAACACAGAGGTCGGATACTGACTGGTTTATTGCACAATCGAGTCTACCCACATTATACTGTAGAAAACAACCCTACAATTTGAAAGAATGTCTACCACACCTTGGCGATTCAGTTGTCAACATAATTTCATTAAAAAAATACAATAAAGTCATATTGTTGTATTTACACAGTTCAAAATTATCTAGTCAAATATAACTCTATCTCGAGCCTGTATTTCAGTTTCGACACTATCTGACGCGTAGCAAATAGGAATGCATTTGAATTTTGGAAATAGGGAAACTCAGAAACATTGATTTGAAATGATAAGGCATATTTTAAAAAAATCCGAAAAACCTACAAACTTACTCGTTTCATACTTTTTACAGGTCGTGGTAAGTTAATAAATGAATATTGCTGGACATTGACACAGCGCCATCTAGCTCCAAACTAAGCAAAGCTTGTACTATGGGAACCAGATAACTGATAGTCTTATATTGTATTTGTAAATACATACATAATAGTAGATTGTTGCACGAGGGTTGAAAGTAACCTATTGCGGCACGAGATGGTTTGGCGCCTGAGCGTAGCGAGGGCGCTAATAGTTCGAGTGCCGTAATAGGTATTTCACCCGAGGTAAACACTCTGCTTTTCATTTCGAATATTAGGAAAGTAAATAAAAACCTGATTAGCTCATTTTATAAAAATCTCTGCTCTCGATCGACAAAACAGATAAAAATTGAATTGGTGCTTTAAAAAAAATACTGGCTGGTAGCTTGCCACTGAAAAAAAAAAAAGGCGCCCACCTTTTTTTTCAGCCAGTATTTTTTGTCATTGAAGATGGTAGGTAAATATTTGAAGCTCAAAATCTTGTTTAAATAATAATAATTTAGTGAAAAGTAATTATTAATAACAATACTCATGTAATAAATTGTTGAAAATATGTTTTACAGCAATTCTCAATAAAAAGGTAAATAGAAATGTCAAATATTACTTTTGCTGTGTAAAAAGTTTCAACATGACTCAATAGAAATGTCAAAATAGAATGATTTTTTTTTTAATTTGACAGCAGGGAAAATTGCTTCCCAGGGCGGAAAAGTACTACTTTCATCCCTCTGTTCAGGTAACTTCAAGCGTACTTTCCGTGTATGAGAAATGAAAAATACTTTTACAACACCCAGACACAGAACAAACATCTATGTTCATCACACAAATGTTTGTCCTGAGTGGGAATCGAACCCACGACCTACATCGCTGAAGGCAGAGCTACTACCAACTGAGCTAAGAGGCCAGTCAAGTTAGATTGAACAATCGTTTATTTTATTTATCGTTTATTAAACCACATTGTTTTAAAAATGGAACAGCGTAATGTAATTGTGCTATTTTCGATCCAGTTTCACCTAATTTAGGATTTCGCAATTTTCATGAATTTTTGGTCTCCGCAACAGCTAATCCAAACAAGGGGTTAGTCCTTAGTTAGCGTCCTATAAATTATTCAGCCACCGAATTACTGAGAGACGTAAAAAACACTGGCCAGAATTTACCTTTCGCGTAAAATGGAACGCTTAATTTAAAATTCAAATTTGGAACGTCTAACACGGGTTCCGAGGCTCTTCATCAAAACGCACTTTGGAAACAAAATTGACTGTAAAGAGTTTGATTTAGTGAACATTTTGTAGATTCTGATTGAGGGTTGTCTTATCTTGAATATAGCACTCCTAAATGAGTATTTAATACATTCGTGCCAAGTAGGTACATACCTATAATGCTAATGATGATGAAAGTAACCTTTCTCAAGAGTTTAGCTATCAAATTCAGAAAGATCGCGCTAATCTCAAGAACTACCAGTCAGATTTGAAAAATCATTTGATAGCCAAATTCTAGAGGAAGGTTATAGGATACTTTTCAATATCATCATCATCACCTTGACCCATCACTAGGGGGCAACACCATGAGGGCGCTGCTAGTTTATTATATAAAACAAATCTGGTAGCAAGTTTCTAATTCTACTAAAAAATGGCCTAGAATAAAAAAGACCTACGAAATCTCATTCCTTTGTAGAACATTTCAAAACTATCTTAGGTTTTTCATTAAAATATTTTCAGTTATGCATAGATCTGCGCACCTGGAGAAAAACGAAATACCTACCCGCAAACTTTGGTTATGAATTTAAATGGCGCTTCAGATTTCAAAAAGAAAATAACTGGTATATAGAACTGAAACTAACCATTAGCTATTGTTGATTTCTGGTACAGCAGGGTCATTGTGTTTGTAGTTGTTGTATGATGTTTTCTATTAAATTAGTATTAAATATTAACTCCCATTTTATCCTGTATTCAATAAACATATCAACATTATCTAACATCAATCAACATGCTGTTTTCAAATATTTGTATTAAAAAAAAATCACATTACAACATAAACCAAGCTTTACGTGGTTTTACTCCAGATCATCCTTTTAATAGTTTTTAAAGATAAATAGTTCGTTAATGATTATATTTTATTACTTACTGAATTATATAATTATCATTATTAAACTTTTTATGATACTTACTTACTTATTTACTTACTGCTGTGGCGCAATGACCCGAAGTGGATCTTGGCCTCCGACACTAAAAACCGCCAGGAATCTCTGCCCAACGCCGTTTGAGTCCAGTCGACGGCCCCTTTTTATGATACTCAATTTTATTTCTCCTAAACTAAATCCCATGTTCTAAGCAAAAATACGCCTTATTTCATTTATGAAAAAAAGCTACAAATGCTAATGATGATGGTTTCGGTTCTAAACGTCATTATTTAATACAAATACGCCCCAGGTGCGGAATGTCCCGCTTAATCGCTACTAATTAGGCAAGTGAAAGTTTTTCGGCCTCCGGGACATTTCGAACAGTTGTATGAATAAATTCAACGCCAATGAGTAAAATTACTTACATTACTGTGAAACTCAAGATCTTCAAGCACGGTAGAGTTTCAGTCATCATTCCTTTAAGGTAACCTACCTATATATTTCTTGTGTTCTTGATCTCATCATCATCATCATCATCTCAGCCGTTGGACGTCCACTGCTGGACATAGGCCTCCCTCAAAAATGTCCATGTGTTGCGGTTGGAAGCGGCCTGCATCCACCGCCGACCTACAGTTTTTATAAGGTCGTCTGTCTATCTTGTCGGTGGACGTCCAACACTACGCTTGCCGGTCCGTGGCCTCCACTCGAGAACTTTTCGGCCCCATCGGCCATCTGTTCTGCGTGCTATATGGCCTGACCATTGCCACTTTAACGTGCTAATCCGTTTGACTATGTCGGTGACCCGTTCTTGATCTGATTGTAGGTTATTAGCCATGGATTTATACCCAGTTAAATATGTAACCCGCTCAGCTGTTGTTACATCGGCGAACATCGACCGAGACGCGTAAATTGAAAACCAGCGTTGTATGTTCCACATGCAGCTTATGCTGAATTTACTCCCTTTGTCTCAACCTAACCTTGTGTACTCACCTGTCTTTGGCTTTATTGTTACTTTGTGTTATTGATGGGACAATAAATAAATTTGTATTTAAGGTTGTATCTAACTTGCCAACTCCGCACCCGCACCGCACCGTACACACGCCTTGTACGGTTTATTTTCTTTGTAAGATAAGATTAAATCATTTATTTCATAAATAAGCCAAGATGGAGGCCTTAAGGTGGCCTAAAAACTCCGTCACCAGCGTTGGCCACTTGCTCACACGAACTTACCTACTTGCATAAAACACTAAAGATTACATAGGACAAAATTAACAATGAATGCCGCACTATGCCAAGCCTGTATCGCGGGAGTACGATTGAAAGTTTTTATAATACTCGTAATAAAACTAAAATATTATTATCTATGCTCATATTATAAAGAGGAAAGATTTGATTGTTTGTTTGCATTGAATAGGCTCCGAAACTACTGAACCGATTTGAAAAACTCTTTCCCTATTAGAATCCTACACTATCCCTGATGAACATAGGGTAGGTATAGTTTGCGCCCCAACTTCGCATGGGTAATTTATAAATTAAACCCGTGTGAGGCTGGGGCAAACCGCTAGTATAAAATCCTACTAATATTATAAAGGCGAAAGTCTGTGTGTGTGTGTGTGTGTGTGTGAATGTTTGTTGCCACGTATCTCCATAACTACTTAACCGATTTTGATGAAATTTGGAATGTTGATAGATAATAAACGGGAATAGGACATAGGCTACTTTTTATCCCGAAAAATTGCTCGGTTCCCGTGGGATAAAAAAATAATAGTCCACGCGGGCAAAGCCGCGGGCGTCCGCTAGTATTTAAGTAAGTTTTATCAGTATGAATACCATGTGTTTTTAATTCAGCTTTCTTTTTTCTGTCACTTTCAGTAAAAGCCTGTTTATTTTAAGCCTCAGGCACAGCTAAATGTAATTCTGTTCGTAGACAAAACAAGAGCGGTTTTTGTTTGAGATAAATTACGAGGTCAAATTCCAAGTCATTGACCCTTCATGGTGAATAGAATCAGTGGAAAGCAACTTTTATGGGAATAAAATAGACTAAGGTGACCTTTAACTCAAAACAACTCTCCTTTGATTTGATTATGCGGCCATCAAATCGCCCAAGTTGGGCAATAAACCCGCTAGTGCCGGATATGATTGAGTTTGTTGACTTGTTGTACTGCAGGTTAGGCCGAAGCCGAATGAAACCGAATTTCAGGTAATTTTACCCGAAATTCATAATTATGTTCGTATGAGCTAAGGCTACCCACTAAAGCGGGGAATTCACTAGACGGACATGCCCACGGATTCTGTGCCCACGGGCAAGACTGCAGATAATGCCAGCTGGACCTCGCTACTATAGGTCTGTGCAATGTTTGCTAGTGTAGGACCGTCGCAGTCAGTCTGGCAGACTTACAGACCCAGAACTTACAGACCCAGAGGTCCAGCGGGCATTATTTGCAGACTTGCCCGCGGGCATGTCCGTCTAGTCACTAGCGGTAGTGCAGCGGGGAATTCACTAGACTTTAGTGAATTCCCCGCTGCGCTACCACTAAGGCCCACTTGCGCGTTCATGGGTTAGTTAACCCGGGTTAGGTACTTAAATTTTTAACTCTGTTTGCCTATTGGATAACTAAAAAATAACACATTGCAATAAATAATTTATCTTGTGGGAGAGTTAAATCGGCTAACCCTGGGTTAGTGCCTAAACAAATGTCAAAAAAGGACAAACAAGAAAGTCTATAGAGCACCGTAGTGTAAAAGAGATAGATATACAAGTTTCATGTTTGTTAATTCATTCATCTTTGATCGGGTACATTTGTGGTAGGTGCACAAACATTTTTAATGCTTCCACCAATTAAAAAAAAACGTCAGGTTAGTTATTTAGTTATCCCAGGAAGGAACGCGCAAGCGGATTTAAGTGACCGAACGCAGTAGAACCTGTTGAAAAATCCTGTTCCATATTGACCTGTTAATGTCAATATGGAACAGGTTTTTTCACTATGAAATACAGGAAATGCATGACATCAATTTCAACAGAAAAACTTGTTAGATTATACGAGATTACCTACTTACTTCACTACTACAAAAAACGAATTGTACTTCTACTATCAACAATGTATATACAATTTATTAAAACTAAGCTCTATATACCACAGTGCAAATCTGGCAGTCTGAAATCTCGCACAAATAAAATATTCACCAGTACAGCACCGTATTATTCTAACCCTCTTTAATAATGCCAGGGGAAAGCCGAAAACTAATCTACATCACTACTTGTAAACAAACCGTGGTCTCGCAACCTGAATAACGGGGCAAGTTTTATTAAAAAAATCCCCGAATTACCCCCAATTGCCCCCGGCGGGTAAACTTCGGGTAATGTCGGCTAACGGCGGGAAAAAAACGAATGTAATTTCTCTTAGCTAAAGTCGCTGGGACATAATTGATTTGTTTTAATTTTATCACTTTTGTTTGAAGATTGAGTGATATTGTGACGTAAGAGGGTCTTAACGTTTTTTTGTTTTAAGGAATTTTTATAAAGAATAATTTATATACCACTAGCGTTCCGCCCGCGGCTTCGCTCATGCGGTACCCAGATAAATATTAGCCTATGTTAGGACATATATAAGGTGCAGCGGGGCAATTCTGGAAGCGGGGTAATTATGGAACATGGTTATATCTCTCGTTCTATGACTTATACCTCGAAGAGACATCTATGTACGTGTAGAGAAATGTTTTGTTCATTCATAAACGATAGGTGGCATTCCTAGCGCAAAAACTGACTGATTGACAGCATCATTTTGACAGTCACCTATTTTTCGGAGGGTGTAAAAATATTAGCTCCTCGAGTGTTTGTAATAATTAAGTGGTTTTCGCGGTTTAATTGAAAATTGAACAAGCTAAGGAGGTGTATTTTAGACTGGAGATTATTTTAATCGTACTAGTTCGTTTCTACTCATTGTTTCTTCTGTTTTAATTCATCCGCTATAATTACCCCACAAAGTGTTGATTTTATGTAATTTTATCGAAATCGGTTGCCATAATCTAATATAATTTTCTATCTATATTTTAAATTTCAGCCAAATCGGTTCAATGGTTGTCGATTTATAGAGGTACAATCATCCATTCAAACTTTCGCATTTATAATATTAGTGTGATAGTGTGTTGTAATTAAAATATTCATACTTTTTTTACTAGATCTACCTTTCGGGGTCATATTTGTTTATCACAAAAATTTCCTCAAACGTTAATAAAAAGTCTGAAAAGTATTTTAGGTCTAATCTAGAATGTCTGCGTCGTAAATAGATTATTCCTAGAGACTATTTCCAGAGAAAGCCTAGAAAAATAGCAAAGGCAGAAAGAGGGTAATACCTAGCAGTAACTAAATTAGGTTGGGATAAAGAAAACTAATGATAGTCGGGAAAGACTTTCAGACAGGGGATGTCCCACTAAGGCGGGATTCGACCAAAAGTCATCTTACTCTAGATTAGTTACTCTAGTCAGCCGACATAATTTGAAATACAATTGTTGAGAAAGCGCAACTGAACATTTTATGTGCATACAAACTATCCTGTAATATGGTCCTAGCCATATTACACGATCTATCGTCGCTGTAGAATAGAACACTTCAAAATGTATAGGAATTGACGTTCTGACCACGTGACTCATCTACTTGAAACGTCAAATCCTATACATTTTGAAGTGTTTCTATTCTACAGCGACGATAGATAGTGTAATATGGCTAGGGGGGGGGGTGGTTTTAAGGTGTCAACTTTACAATGTCAAAATATTAAAACAAACAGCAGTTTACTCTCCAGATAAAACTTAATCCAGTTCGATCAAATCCATCCTAAAGGAAATAACTGTATCAAGCACGAAAAAAAAAATGGTAGCACGAAATCACAAACAAAAAATAAATTTAAGCTCAACAGAATAAACAATTTTTGATTTGATTTGATCAATTTATCCTTAATAACTTCTTTATCGATCAAAGTTCAAACGTTTATGAACAAAGCTGTTTGCGTTCCGGCTCAAACTAAGTCAAACAATTAAAGTATTAACTGATAGGGCGTCCCAATTAGATCCCAGACTACCCACGCTCTAACACCCCCCCAGACTACCCACGCCCACACCCCAGTGGGTGGGAAAAGATTTAATAGATAAAAGGGTACGAACATTTTTGTACGGAGCCTGGCATACCTACTGTCGGCCATTTTGAAAAAACCTCGATTTTGCAGCAGGTGATGAAAATTGTGTCAATCGATAGGGGAAGTGATTACAAACAAAATATATTCAGTAATAAAATCTCGTAATCTTTATACTTTCCGAGATATTTGAGTTTGAAAATGTAAAAATTAAAACTTGAAAATGCTAATTATGCTGCCAATAATAACCGGTTGGTATTTGAATATGTCTACTGTGACCGGGGATAAAATCGTGAGCCAATTTCGTTTAATTTTTAGGTAGGTGGGTATTTCAAGTAAAAAAAATATATTTTTTGAACACAGTTTACCATTTTGTGGTAAATATTAGGTATAGGTACTTATTACTATTTTTATAATAGGTAACTATAAGTAGGTAATTATCAGAGATCGGAATTGGGTGTGTGAAAATACCTAAAGTTTGCAGCGGGACATAATATGGAGCTGTTACAACCACTTAAGTTAAGCCGGTTTTGGATTTTGCCGGTTTAGTTTTGGTTTTTTTTTACATGTTCCTTACCTTTGAAACACTGAACTACAAGCTGCTAAAGCTGCTTAACATTTACAAGCTTCTAAAGGGACTAAAAAACCGAATTTTAACCGGAAAAGTACAGTCAGCGTCATCAATCGGTATCCCCCTATTGATTTTAACAAGGACCCTTTTCATTTCAACTTTGGATTTCAGTCGGATTTGCTAGTATAGGAACTCGAGCGAAATTAGATATCCATAAGTATACTAGCAAATCCGACTGAAATCCAAAGTTGAAATGAAAAGGGTCCTTGTTAAAATCAATAGGGGGATACCGATTGATGACGCTGACTGTACAAAACAAAAATTAATTTAGAACTGTATTAGCAGCTTGTAAATGTTTATAGTTCGGTATTTCAAAGGTAAGGAAAAACAAGAAAAACCGAAACGAAACCGGTAAAATCCAAAACCGGTTTAATTTCAGTGGTTGTAACAGCTCCATATTATGTCCCGCTGCAAACTTTAGGTATTTTCACACACCCAATTCCGATCTCTGGTAATTATAGTAGGTAGATATGCATAGCCTGAATGTATGAAGCGAATAATGATTGGAAAACCAAAAATTAAAATGCTGCTGGTGACAAAGGCAATGTTTCCGGGGTGTTGAGTCGAGCCCATGCCAAGAACCATATAAGACACACATTATGTGGGAACAACAGCCCAAGGTTCTTTTTCCCTCTAGGTAATAAAAAAAAAGTAATCGGATATATTTTGTATGTTTTAATAAATAACCGTATGGAGGGTAGGGATAAAATCACGGAGTGGTAGGTACTGCTCATGAGTAGTAGGAAAAAGAAGCCTGGCTGTTGTTCCCACATAATGTGTGTCTTAAATTCTTGGCATGGGCTCAACACCCCGGAAACATTGCCTTTATCACCAGCGGCATTTATAGATTCAGATGATTGTCAGACATGATGTTGAAAAAGAAGTGAATAATGAATTTTAACTTTTGGTTTTCCTATCATTATTCGCTTAGTTAGAACATGCAGGGTATGTACATAGCCTGCACCTATCCTAGTACCTATCAGGTTTGAAAAAAAAAAACAGTTTTTTTTTAAATCTTATACAACAAACAGTTCAAAATGTTTTAAACAACTGTTTTTTTTTTGTTTTTTTTTACTTTTGCTAATAACTTAAATTGTATTAGACCTAATCAATTGTTACTTACTAGATACATTGATTTTTTGTAACATATCTTTAAAGAAAATGAGAATCAATACACGTATTGAACGCTTTACATACATGGTATGGTAGGTATGTTTTGATGTTTATTCTTAATAGGGGGAACCCGTTATTAAAATTAGGTAGGTACCATAATATATTATATTAAAATTAGGGGAATACCCATAAATCCAGTGAATTACCTACTTTCTTTCGACGATTGGCATAGGGAGTTTTGTTGCGTTACTTTACCGGTGAGAAATTACCTTTGAAGTGTCTAAATAAAATTAGGGGAATACCCATGACATGAATCCAGTGAATTACTTTCTTTCGACGATCGACATAGGGACTTCTGTCCTCATTCTGTAGCGGGAATTTACTGGGGGAAATAACCGATGTATGACTTGTATAAATACGAGAGCCTTTCTTTATAATATTTCATTTGATAATCGATTCTAGTAGTTTTAAACCGTGTTTTTATTCAATGTTTTCAACATTGTTTAAAACTTGTTTTAAACTGTGTTTTTAAACAATGAATAAAAATCAAAGTTTTATTTGAGACTGTTTTAAAACTTGTTGTAAACAAATGTTTTAAAACTACTTGTTTTAATCATGCCAACCCTGGTACCTACCTAGTAGAATCACCTACTTATAGTTACCTATTATAAAAATAGTAATAAGTACCTACCTACTATTCAGCACAAAATGACGAAATAAACTGTGTTCAAAAAATATAATTTCAAATAAAAAAAATATTTTTTTACCTAAAAATTAAACGAAATTGGCTCACTATTTCATCCCAAGTCACAGTAGACATATTCAAATACCTACCGGTTATTATTGGCAGCATAATTAGCATTTTCAAGTTTTAATTTTTACATTTTCAAACTCAAATATCTCTGAAAGTATAAAGATTACGAGATTTTATTACTGAATATATTTTGTTTATAATCACTTCCCCTATCGATTGACACATGTTTCATCACCTGCTGCAAGATCGAGGTTTTTTCAAAATGGCGGAAGAGTAAGTATGCCAAAATGTTCGTTCTTCTTTAATATTATAAAGGCGTCTGATGCTACGCATTATGGAGACCTCGTGCATACCTGATGCATGGAGGCTAAGTACCATCGTTCCTCTTTACAAGGGCAAAGGCAGTAGATACGAATGTAACAGTTACCGTGGAATTAAATTGATGAATCACACGATGAAGCTGTACGAGAGAATTATTGATGCTCGAATAAGATCTGAGAGCTCGCTATCTGAAAATCAGTACGGCTTCATCCCAGGGCTGTCCACAGTTGATCCCATGTTTGCTGTCAATATGATAACTCAGGAGTTTAGGGCGAAAAACCAACCACTGTACGTAGCATTTTTGGACATGGAAAAGGCATTTGATCGAGTACCTCGTTCTACAATCTGGTGGAGTCTTCGCAAGAAAAATATTCCAGAAAGGTACGTCGACATAGTAGCCGACATGTATAAGAATGTTCGATCGACTATAAGGACCACGGTGGGACAGACAAAACCAATCGCGGTAACAGAAGGGGTACACCAAGGTTCAGTACTCAGTCCGTATCTCTTCTGTTTGGTGATGGATGCTCTCACCGAAAACGCTCAAACTCTGGCAAAGTGGACTTTTATCTACGCAGACGATGTAGCTATCTGCACAAAATCACGTCAAGACCTAGAAAATGTACTCGGGGAATGGAAACAACAGCTATTCACAGGAGGGCTGCGTTTGAGTGTAGCCAAGACACAGTACATGGTGTGTAATAGCCCAAATACACGTGAGGGTCCACTCATCATCGATGGACAACAGGTCACACAATGTGATCAATATAAATATTTGGGCTCCATAGTACACAAAGAAGGTGGAGTCGAGGCAAACATTCAACATCGCATAGCCGCAGCTTGGCTCAAATGGAGGGAAGTTACTGGAGTAACCTGTGATCCGAGGATGCCTGTCAAACTGAAAGGCCTGATTTATAAGAGCGTTATCAGGCCAGTTCTTGCGTATGGAAGTGAGACATGGACCACCACGCAACGCCACATACATTCCATCCAGGTGGCAGAGATGAAAATGCTTCGGTGGATGTGCGGAGTCACGAGACGCGACATGATCCGCAACGAATACGTGCGCGGGAGTCGGTGTGCGCGACATCGCCGATAAGCTCCAAGAAAATAGGCTCCGCTGGTTTGGACACATCCAAAGAAGACCACCTGAGCACATTACACAAAAAATGATCACGCTGAACATTCCTGGGTCCAGGCGTAGAGGAAGACCAAAAAAGAAATGGACAGACGTGATCAAAAAAGATCTACAGGACTGCAATGTTTCCCAAGACGACGCGTTAGACAGAGCGAAGTGGAAGACGATGACGAGGAAAGCAGACCCCACCATCAGATGGGAATAACGCTTAGGAGAGAGAGAGAAAGGCGTCCGTGTGTGTGTGTGTGTGTGTGAATGTTTGTTACCACGTATCGCTATAACTACTAAACCGATTTTGATGAAATTTGCCATGTAGATAGTTTATATTCTGGAATAACGCATGAGTTACTTTTTACTCCGGTTCTCGTGGGATAAAAAATCGTAATCTATGCGAGCGAAGCCGCGGGCGTTCACTAGTAATAGATAAATAAACAATAACATAGTTCTGAGCCACATTAAAACTTCCAGCCTTTACTATTGAACTACTATTCATTATTATCAGCCCCTTGATTGTCTATCTTTGAAAAATATTTAAAGGCTCTTGTTGCGTTCAAACCCTTAACCTAAAGTCTGGATTACACCGGAGCAACACTGTGCGGCATTGCTACAGAATAAAAATGTCGCACATTGTGGCAAGAACCGTGCGACATGGCAACACCTTGCGTCATGTGGCAAACTGACCCAAGCACGATGTTGCCTCGGCGTAAAATAGGCTTCCGCATGCCACTAATGCCGCAAATGCTTTCTATTTGTAGCATGCCACAAGATGTCACATGTCACAATATGTAGCATGCGGCACTGTCGCACGTTGTTGCCCCGGTGTAATGCAGCCTTAAGGCCTTCTGTGCCTACCAACTTGAAACAATAAATAAATATGATTATTCAAGCTGGTCAAACTCTAAAAAAGACGATAGGACATTCAAATGTGACGAGAATGTCGGAATAAAGGGGAATGATCGATTATTTCCAATAACAGGAGCTTGCAGCACGGCAAACCCGTCGGGACGGCGACAAAGCATTTCGTGCCAACTCGCTGACGCGTGCGGTGCATGCCTTTATTTAAAAACACGGAAAACGCGAAACGCTCGGTTTAGCGCCATTTCACATGCACATGGAGAAACAGGTTATATTATGATTCGACTACATTCAAGGAAATAGATGGATATTGCTGTATTGAAGCTTAAATTATGTCCAGTGGAAAGTCGAGACGCTGACTTTCAACACAGAACAATATAATAAGTACTTAAATACTACGTATCAAAAGAATGTCATGTCTTTCATCGGCATCATCCGCAGCCGAACTTGACCCACTGCTGGGTGTAGTTCTCCTTTTGCTTGGGCCGAACTCGGTCCGTCGGCCGCTCGCCTCATCTATCCCGTTCTAGGACGCCATTGGTCTACCACTTGTCAGTAATAAATTAATAATTGAATGATCACTTTTCAGCAACAAATTGCTGATCATCCTAATATGCGAAAAATTGTATTTTGTTCAAAATAAATAATTGTAAGTACATGCATTAAAAAAATGGAAAAAAAATCAAATTCATTAATTCAATAAGATCACTTTGTGTAAGTACCACTTTGGAGCTAGGTTTTTCTACTCCTGTTCCTTCGCGACCAAGACCGTGATGAACCAGGGCAACAAACACTGTTTGGGACCTAACTAACACTCTTTTCGGTGTCACACTTTTAGTTATTACACACTATTAGTAGAAGCATGTAGAGAAGCTATCATCACAATCGTGCGATTCTATCTCAATTCTATCGTAAATACTTAGATGTTCTACATGAAACTCACCACAACGATCAATCATTGACCATGATGAAAGTAGTTAGTGCAAGAACCGAGTGCACGTAACCGGGTGCGATCCCGCATCGCAGTCGCTTTGGACGTGAATTCGGGAATATTGAACATGCCATCCGAGCAACCGGGCATATCCCGGCAACCACGCGAATGAGCGCACAGCTTCACACGGGGCACCTCAGCACTAGTTACATTTCTCCTAAACTAGAGAACAGCGCCATCTGTTGATGGTAATCTGTAACTTATAAAACAAAGCAACATCCTTTTTATTCACGTCGCTGGAAGTAGCAAGGGGAAGTGGAAGTAGTGGGGAGAGAAAAGATTCTTATAAAAACTGAATTACCTAACTGAAAGACTAAAATATTATAGAAATACAATACAAATATGAATTTTAAGAACTCTCGCTTTTCTAGTCAAGAGATCAAAAAACAATAGCAATAAAGACATGGGCCTAGTATTGAATTTGTACATGGAAGGAATACTTGCCTCTAAATGGAAGGAATACTTGCCTCTAAAATGAATTTCAGGTCCAATGAAATTCCATTAATTCCAATGGGAAAATTGATGAAAGTGAATAGAAATTCTAGTAATTCTCAATAATACTGGAACGCACCCATTCATTCGCTACCGTAGTATTTGTATCTGCTACATATTCTTGGGATAAATCCCTTTAGTCAGTAACAAGTGCTAAGCTGTTGTAGGATTCCATTGGATTTTGACAAATGTTCTAGAAACTAGGACGCAGTGCTCAAAATTAATGTATACTCGCAAAGTGAGTTGAATTCCTAAGTAACAAGGCGCCTTCAAGGGTTTCAAGTTTTGCTAGGGGTTGGATTAGGGTCCTACTTTGTTTATTCCTCGAAGGGATTAATCATGGACATAAAAATGGCGTGAGCCGTGTTGGCCAAAGTAGAGTAGTGCTTCAACTTTCGATTCGCTGTTCCTCCATGCATTAATTTAATTTTCGTTTCGGAAAATTTGATTTCTTTTTGACAGAATTTGCGAGGATGTAAATGCCTGAGTTAGTAATGACTCACTTCTCGTTCTCTCATCTCTCTTTTAAAATGTTGAAAATTTCTGTGTCAGGTTAGGCTATTGGAACGCTAACTTTTTAAGCAGCAAACGTAAGTAAACCTATGCCCAGCATGCTGATACCGCGCTAGAATAATGATGAGGAAAGCTAAACAAAAATGGATAAGTCCTCGAAAGCTAAGTAGTTAGTAATTTCATCATCATCTTTGGAGTCCAGTGGATTAATCCTTCAAGTTATCCTTACAGTGGGTCTGACTGCCCTGAATTATTGTGGATCTAGGCTTTGCTGTATGAATGTCTAGAATTCTGGATCCTAGCAAGATTATTTTTTCCGACTGTAGGCTTTAGTGCTTTTCTGGGAATTATTTTAGTCTTTGAAATATCTTAGGTCTAGAATTTTGTTACATACAAGTATCCCTACCATAAGTAAGTGTCGGCAGTGGGTGTGGATTCGATTCCGGCTCGCACCTGATACATTGTGTGGACGTGACCAGTGATATCATTGATAGAAATAGAACCAATTATAGCCCGCCCGACTAGAATGTACACACAGAATGTACAAGTAGATCTTTTACTTTAAGGGTTAACGGTCCCAAGAAAAAACCAGTGGATCACCGAAAAGAAAGCTAGGCCCCATACCGTGTTTGTTGCCCTGATTCTTGAATTATATGAATTTTGAATTTTGGTATTTTCCAACCATAAAAATTGAGGTAAGTAATATAAACTTATATATTTTAAATTTCACAGATTTTCACACAACTCTTGTAGAGAGTAAAAACTGTTTTTAATAAATACTAGCTTCCACCCGCGGCGTTTCCCGTGAGGTACCTACAAAACATATAGCCTATGTTCATTCTGAAAGTTCATTCTAAACACTGGTATAAGAATTTTTGAAATCGGATGAGTTGTTTCGAAGATTACCTCTTACATACAAAAAACTTTTACCTTTTTATAATATTAGTAAAGATTTTTTTTTAATTTTTATTTAAAGAGAGCAGCTGCCAAAATGCCTTGAAATTTTAAATATACAACTTCAACACTTAAGGTAGGTAATAAACGGTACAGCACCAATAAAATTTTTATTTTTGTTCTAGTTTAAGTGCTACCTAATAGAACTCTTCAACTTTCCTAAGACATTAATTTTTCTCGAAATCAAACATTATCTTTTCCAATATCATGAAGTTTGTACATCTCTTACATAAATATTTAGAAACAATAGTAGTTTTCCGGAGAAAGAAATATTTCCGGTTTAAATTCCGGATTTCTGTACAACACATTCGAAGCGTTTGTTTATTTTGTACCACTCTGTCATTCTTCTATTTGAAAAATGTTTTTGCGCGTCCGACATAAAGATGAACTACTATCTGTATAAATAAACATATAGTCGCTTAAACGAAGCGCTCGTGGCTTAGCTTGCTTAGACGTTCTTGATTGATCGTTGGAGTTAAGCAGCGTTGGGCGCGGTCACTCTTAGGATGGATGACCGCAAGTGGTATTTCGAGCTGAGCGCTTCCGTGCTTCGGAGGGCACGTTAAATTGTCCCACTGCTGGGCAAAGGCCTCCCCTTGCCCAGCAGTAGGACTCCCCAGCATTCCAAACATTTATTTATTTATTTATTTCCCACTAGCTGACGCCCACGGCTTCGCCCGCGTGGACTACTTTTTTGTTTATCCCACGGGAACTGTGCATTTTTTCGGGATAAAAAGTAGCCTATGTCCTATTCCCGGTCATTATCTATCTATGTTTCAAATTTCAGCCAAATCGGTTCAGTGGTTGTTGAGTTATAGAGGAACAAACATACATCCAAACATACAAACATCCAAACATCTAAACATCCAAACTTTCGCATTTATAATATTAGTGTGATTAGTGTGATGTGATAGTGTGATTAGTGTGATGTGATTACATCTATTATAACAGGGTGCCCCTAATGCAATAGCGTAGTAATTCTTAATCATAGTTCAAACTTTAAAAATAAAAAAACACACAATAAAATAAAATCATCAACATCACGATCCTGTGCCATTTGGACCCACGCCATGTTAAAGGCATTCGGCTCGTCGCGCCATCTCTTTCATCTTTTATCTTCATGTTAAAAATATAATTATTACAAATACCCGGGCGCCTACGTATTACCTATTAATTAAGCAAGTTCAAATATTCAGAAATTTGCAACAGACCTCGGAGTTTGTTGGAATATTAATTTTAATAGCTGTCTCAAATTAATTTTGTGGTTCATATTCGAATAACAAAACAGTAAGCCGTTTTAAACTATACTCCGATTCGGGAGTTATTTGAATAATTACTTTTGGAGATGATTTCGAGTGGAATAGCTGAAATATGATTTTATTACGTTCCATTTGTCAAAAACAGCAGTAAAAACTACAAAAAAAAATGATTTATCAATTAGTTAGGATAATAATAAATCAATTAATATGGGAACCTAATAATATAGTTGCATTATGTTTGATGATGATTAAATCCTGTTCCCTCATCAGGGACATAGGGCCCTCAGAAGGGATTTCCAATGTTTACTGCCACATTATTTTCAAATCAAATCAAATCAAATCATTTATTTATTTCTCTCACAAACAATATAAATAGTAAAGTAAATATACAGAATAATTAATATTAAAATTAATATTAATTTTAAAAGTATATAAAGGATAAGGGCAGGATAATGATGAATGTACATATACATCTTATTGCAGGTGACTGTACATTTGCAGCGTATATTTGCTCTCCATTCCAACACGACAATTCCTTATTTAACGCCGTATTTAGCTCCTAGCTATACTAGCTCAGCAGAGATCCTACAATTGTAGCTACAAAGCTACAGCACTAAACGCTGTCCCGTTTACAGAACAGTCCTCTTGATTAATAACAAGCTTTAGGCTTTGGATATTTTGTAGACGATTTGCCACAAAACGGACACCGTTAGAGCGATGCCACACGGATGCTTTATTAGAGTAATGCCGCACGAGCGCTGCCGATGCCGCTCTGTTGCGTCGTCGTCGCAGCGCTATAATTTTTGTTCTGTCAAAGCGCGTCGTTTCAGCGCACCTATGTAGAACTACGGAGCGTCAACGCTGCGACGTCGCAGCGACGACGCAGCGCAGCGGCATCGCTCGTGTGGCATCTCTCATATAGCCCCTCCAGACTCTCGAGAGAAGGCTCGGCGAGAAGTCTCGCCGAGACTTCTCGAAGAACAAACAAGCTCTCAATTTTTCTCAGTCATGATGTTTGAAATCCTTTGTCTCGGCCAAAAATACCGACACCGATCGGAGAACAGGCGAGCCAGAGAACGAGAAGGCGAGAAGCTCCTCACACTCACGCTTCTCGGGTGTTCTCGGGGGTTCTCGGGGAGAGTCTGGAGGCCCTATTACGTTGGCATTGCAAAGACGGAGCGGTGAAGCAAAATGTTAACTATTTCGTTTAATCTACTAATGACCAATAAGTTTAGGTGACTTTGTTGTGATGACGTTTTAACAAATTACCAATGAGGTTTAGCAAATTACTGTAATTTTGTAGAACGAAACAAAACGTAGCGGCAATGATACTTGAATGGTTGACGTTGTGAAATAGAGGAATTGAGGCCCTGAGCGAATGTCTTCTCTTCCCTGGGATACAGTGGTGAGCCTGTTTAGGTTTAGGTACTTTCATTAGATTTAAGGGGACACAACATCCCGTAAATGACGTAGAAAATTAACAGAGCTATTTACAGTGAAAGTTAAGCCACGGCTTGTAATGAGGGTCCTTTATGAAATACCTTCGTTGAAGGAATGACAAGTTATAACTTGGAGTGTTGTATTGATAAAACAGACATAGAACTGAAACTCATCTAAAATCTAATATTACTCTTCCAAAAACATCAAAGTGGACGCCTAACCCGCGCCAAACGCGCTAAATTCTGGAAGTACTGCCAGTAGGCCTACTCCCAGCACTAAAAACGATAATATCTTGCCAATTATCGTAGTTCAGCCTAAGTTGGTTGAAGCTTAATTCGGAACATTCGACCATCATAAGCTGAACTTCGATAATTGGCACGATATATCGTTTTCGTTTTTGGGAGTTAGGTTAGATTCGGTCGAATCGGATGATTCGGTACGAAAAGGTGTGCGAAGTTTCATACGATTTTAATAAAGAATTCTAAAATTCGATTCGTTCGGCGCGTTTGGCTTGGATATGTGTGCGGCCACCTTTAACCATCATTTTCATGGAAAGAGTTCCTCACGTCAAAGATACGATTTTCGAAAGCAAGAAAAAATATTTCATTAGAAATGAAAAATCTTACCAAAATTTTCAATTCCGACGGGATTCGAACCCGCAATGATACAAACGATCCTCCTTAAGCCAAAGTGTGATCCTCCTTAAGTGTGGTTTAACACTATAAAAATTAAATCTTAAAGAAAAAATATGACAAAGTAAACAAAACTTTGATGTTACAATGTGAAAGGTTGAAAATCGCTTGTCACTAAATTCTTCTTGCTTTCAAGGAGAAATTCTCTCTATACGGAAAAGCTTCGTTCGTATGCTATGTGACTATAAAGCAGTTTACCATCTACCCGTTAATATTTCCACCACAAGAAGCAAGTTTGGAGTCGTGTGTAGAAGTTGGTATCTACGTGAGCGCGTCAGTGGGCACGCGTCCTAATAGTTTGGACTGAGCTGTTTTGTGCGCGAATTAATAGACAACTTTAAGCGGTACTTAAGACCTTAACTATTCATCACTTTAACAGAAGACGAAGTTTTTAAACAATACATAAAAGGAGTTTCTGTGTACTTATGACACCCCTTTTTTCGTTGGGGGATACCCAATGAAAAACAGGATGTTATAAGTTTGAAGTGTGTATAGGTGTGTTTGTAGCATCAAAGCTCCTGAACGGATGGACCAATTTTGATAAAGTTTTTTTTGAAAACTGACATGATCAAGGTGATTATTAGCTGTCATTTATGAAGTTCTGCTCAGGCGTTGAAGATCATCAGTTCTTTTTTAGTAGATAATTTTTTTTTTTAAATCCTAAAGATCCCTAAGTTTTTTATTCTACGGTAGAAGACGAGCATACGTCCCACCTGGTGGTAAGCGGTTACCGTAGCCTATGGACGCCTGTGACACCAGCAGGCTGATTGTTTAACTTGTCTCAAACCTCAAATTGGTCAGGAACTATCAATGCTATCCAGAATGTAAGTATCTCTTGGCACTCTCATCTCAACGAGACCGAACGCGACAAAAGATGCCTACGCGGTCATTTCAACGTGTTGAGACCAATTTGAGGTTTGAGACAAGTTAGACAATCAGCCCACTGAGGAGTCACACTCTGCTGACCCTTTAAAATAGCAATCACTGCGCAAACAACACAATGGACAAGACTGGTCCACACTATAAAAATAACTCAACCTTATTCGAAGCTCATATAATATGATTGATTTGTATAACAGATGCGTGTTAGCTTGAGTTCAAGTAAACAAGTTTTGCCAACTTTTTCTAAGCCGAAAGTCTGAATTAGATCTTGACAAATGTTGTCAATTGATCACTAAACTTGACACATGAGTCATCTTAGGGCCCAATTTATATGTTTTTGCTGCGAAATAAAGTAATAAGGTGTGTTGATCAAGTGGAGTAGTGTCTCGACAAGAAAATTCATTCGATTCAGAAAATGAAATTACACACTAGGGTCTCGCAAATTCGCAATAAAAGACGTATCAATCACGCTTTGCAGTCTTTAAATATTTAAATAACGCTCTTTTCAAATATCCTTATACCACAGTCTCTGGAGAAATCCTGGGTTGTGAGATTATTCCGGTAACTGAGTGTTTGTGGGAGCAAGTTTCTATAAAGCCTTCTGAATCCTATATGCGCCATACTTTGGATTTTTGAAGATAAAATGCGTATCCGTACCCATATTATAAATGTGAAAGTGTGTTAATTTGTTTGTTTATTTGTCCTGTTTTCACGTCAAAACAGAGCGACGGATTGACGTGATTTTTGGTATGGAGATAGTTGGAGGGCTGGAAAATAACATAGGCTACTTTTTATTCGGGTACCACGTGAACGAAGCTGCGGGCAGCAGCTAGTAATTCATATTCATTTGTCAGTTTAAGGGAATTACCTAAAATTAGCACATTGATGAGTGCAACTTAAAATATTTGTTATAACTTCATTAAAATAAAGATTAATTTAGAATGCGTTCGGCTGCGGCGCTTACGACAGCTGCATGCTCCGAAATACGACAAAATGCAGTTTTTTGTAGATTTCTCATATCTATAACAACCAATCGAAAAATTAATCATAAAGAGTCTTACTTATGAAAGATGTTTAAAGTTGATCACTGGTTAAACAACGTCCTGTTTTTATTTGTATGTGACGAATAGAGACAGGACATTGTTTAACCAGTGTTCAACTTTAAACATCTTGCATAAGTAAGGGGGTATATAGCTAATAATCACTATAAGTTCACCTTTTTAGGGTACTTTTGACCTGGCCCTTCTTTAAAATGTCGTCGATATGGTCCAATTTTGTTCATCTTGGTCTTCCTCTTCTAGCTATCCAATTCAAACTTGCCTTATACATCAGCCACATGCTTCCATTAAGCCATCTATCTATACCTATTGTTATCTTAAAATTAATTTAGCTCTGCAGCGATCAACTGACAATCAATTAAATTAACTGGCTTTGATCGTGTATAATTACGTTTCAGTAATTGGATTGCGATTGGTTTTATTTCGCTGCCAAATAGGTTGGCGTTTGACCGCGGCGACCGAAACGGCCGTTGCTGAGAAGACTTTAAAGGCTATTTTCAACCAGTTTTACATCAAATTGTCACCAGCAGTAAGTTTCAGACCTGGGACTTTACTATGAACTCTTAGAGCAATGTCAAAGTAAGATTTCCGTAGTTAGATAAGACTAAGGTAAGGTTAAAATAAGCCTAACGCAGGCCTAACTTAACCTTGTTTTAACTCCATCGTGGAGTGTCAAGTGTCAAGTCGTCGACTCGATGCAGGACTGCGCATGTCCTGAAACAAGCCTAACGCAGGACTGTTATCACCTTGTATTGACATTGCTCTAAAAATTGTTGGTACGCCACCTGGGAATGTATTCCAAATTCGGGTAGTGACGTTTCTTCGCTGAAAAAAACGTCAACATTCCGAAGAAAATCATCGAATCGGGTGCATTTTCGGAAGTCTAAATCGCATTGCAGAACGTAGCAAACTTCAAAGAACTATCAAGAACGTCTAAGCAAGCTACGCCACGAGTGCTTCATTCAACAGTTATACAGATGGTAATATCTGTTTTCATCATCAAAATCGGTCATGCCATTATAAGAAGAGATAGAAAAGCTATAACCATACCGGAATTTTACACACAAACATTTACCTTTTATCTTGGTCTTATAAAAGCTTTTACACCATAATATAACAGACAAGGGTTCGAGGTCTAGGCTGTGAAAGTTTAAAAACACAAGTGCTATGTAGGAGAGCGCTGCAAGAATTTCATTAAAGTTGCCTCGTTGGCCGCGATAGAGAATTACTGGCTTCTTCACTGGACGTATTTACACCGATCTGAGACTATTATTCGTTTATTTTACAAGGCATAACCATCAGCAGTCTGAGAAGCCTGCTAATGGTTAATGCTACATGCAAAAATTTTTACACAATATTTACACAGTGCTTAAAATTTAACTAATTTTTCAGATATAAAAATTAATGGTGTTATTTATCTGCCATCGGCTCGTCAGCCATAACCAAAAGTGTTCTGAGGGTGGAAGTTTTAGGTGCAGTTCCAATGAAACTCCCTATTAATTACAGCGGTTGAACTTCTTAGTTACTTTGGTAAAGCGAGAGAATGTCTTAGTGTGTTTTTGTAGTTCAGTAGGTTTTTGGCATTTGGGGAACTTGGTGGAATTGTTCCCCAAAGGCAGAGTAGGTGGTTTCTCTGCAATGGGCTGGCCCATCTGGCCCACTTGCCCGTGGTCATTCGACCAACAGTTGTTGTTGGCTGGTCGTATATATCGCTTCTGAAAACTTCGCTTGCACGATCTAGACATATTATGATGTTGTGTCGCCATCTTCGCTGAAGCTCGTAGTGCGTAGCATGTCTATGTAGTTCATCTAGCGACAGGTAGAGGTCGTTACAGGTCAATAATGTGCTTGCCGAGTCTTTCTTTCTATTTTTAACTGACTTCCAAAAAGGAGGAGGTTCTATGCTCTGTGTTGTAGTGTTACTATGGTTATAATAACTGGTTGTTGGCAAAATGCTTTTCTGTTTAATTTGTTTGAAGTTACAACTAGGTGTGACTGCCGCCTTTCATCAGCCACGTTTGATTTTATAGCCGACACTAATTTCACGACTTCAAGTACACTTTGTCATAACTTTAGTTGTTTGGGAACTATTTTCAACTACAGCGGTTAGTCAAGTCTTGTCTGATGTTGAGGTTAATGGACTGAGACGATCAATACACACGCTTGTTATTTCTTTGTTGTGTGTGCTGTGTTGGCCGAGGGGTAAAGTACCTCGACTTTTGATCCGAAGGTCGTGGGTTCGAATCCTGATCATCAATGGATTTTTCATTTCAAAAAGTTTATATGCGCATTAACAACGGTGAAGAACATTGTGAGGAAACCCATGGCTTAATCAGCCCCACACGTATTGACCGTGTCTTTCCTGTGGATATGGCCGGTTAAGCTGAGAGAATGGTGTAGGTGCTGGGCAAGCCTACCTACTCCATCTCAACATTGTCCCAGGCACTACAGAGCCTCCTGACACTGTATAAACTAGTAGTTCGCCCTGAACTGAGATCTCGCACACCGTAGATGGCCAACATTTGGACTTTCTTCTGACTACCCCTATAATTTCAAGTGCTACTACTGCCGGGTATGCCTATTGCGCTAGCTCTTCATGGTAAAAAATACTAGCATGCATGCAATACATAATGTCGTGTCTAATTTTTCATTTATTTCATATTTATGAATTCTCGTCGTATTTTTAAAAGTATACGTCCTAGAATAAAAATAATAACTATTTTAGAATGTACAAATAAAGACCTTTCATTTGACACCGCACTCAATATATTTGTTTACTTAACTTTTTTTACCCCAATTATTTTAATTTTTTATCAAAATTTTTTTTATCATGAAAATAAATCAAGTAGCATCTAAAATCATTGCAAACCAAACCGCAACGATGCCACTCTCTTTTTAAGAACGACCAGTCAATGAGCTACGAAGACATCGAAACTCTATGAAACGAGAGCTCTTGCAGCTCTGGTTTCGTAGTTTTTGGTCTTTGGTCATATTTCAAAAACTATACAACCTAGATTAAAAATAAAAACCATTTTGGAATGTACAAAATAAGCCCTTTCGTATGACACCCCACTCAATATATTTGTGTAACTTTCATAATTTTTTACCCCCTTGGGAACCCAATATCTTCACAACCCCTTCATCGATTAAGCTCATATGCTCCACCGTAAATTTCCTTACCACAACCTATTGACCTACCAAGTTTCATGCAGATTGGATGAACGGTTCGACAGTTATGCTCGAACAACAATTCGTGAAACATACAAACATACAAACATACAAACATACAAACATACAAAGCAAAATCGCCCAACTTACCGCTCGCTTCGCTCGCTCGATCGATTATCTCGTAAAGATGTAGGTAAATGGCTAAGTATTTTTTATTTCTTTGTAACGATCCAGAAGGCAGGCTTGTTTCACCATTCATCACCATTCTGTATGAATCTTGTTCCATTTGTCATCACCAGTGATCGGAATGAGGCGGGCTAAAATACCTAAAGTTCGAAAAATAACAGAGACAAATGGAGACGCCTTAGGACTAAATATTTTTCGACCCAATTATTTCCGTTTCCGGGACATTAATAAAGAACATCTAACATTAAGGTGAATCAATTTTTTACCTGAGTTAATAACAAAAACTAAAATGTAAATTATAAGGATAAAAAACTTTTTTCCGTCGATCAAATAGAAAAATTATTTGAATTAGTTCACAATATTATTAACATTAATTTTAAATGCACTTACTCACTGTGAAAATTGTGCCAACTTTCAATAAAATTCTTAGAATAAAATTCTTGTAGTAAGGAAGTCTCCCCTTTTTTGCCTCTGTTCTTTGAACTTTAGGTATTTAAGCCCGCCTAATTCCGATCACTGGTCATCACATACTTACACTCGAAAAGCATAACTCTAATTTCTGGGGCATTACTCACTATAGGTCTCCAATTTGTAATTGTCTATTCAAATAATGTATGTTATGCTTTGGTCTACATGTAGTGAATAATTCGCTTATTTCAGTCAGTACCTATTTGGGGAACAGGGTGGAATAGTTCCCCAAAGGCAGAGTGGGTGGTTCCTCTGCAACGGGTCGGCCCATCTGGCCCACTTACCCGTGGTCTTTCGACCGACAGTTGATGTTTGATAGTCCCTGATATACTTCAACTCGCCGGAAACTTCGCTTGCGAGATCTAGGGAATTCCGATGTTATTCCGATGTTGCGTGTGATTCCGTTGCTCCTTTAGCCTGCAATCTGGTCTGAGGTCTGATACTGTCCAGCGTGTTCTTCTTTTTGCAGTAGAAGTTGCTTTGGAGTAGCTTGGAAGTTCGTTATCCTTAAGATAACTCAGAAACGAGTCGTTGATGTCGAGCGTGGCGCCATCTGTAGTGCGTAGCATGTTTTCTGTAGTTCATCTAGCGACAGGTAGATGTCGCTACATCACTCCCTTTCCAGACCGAAGGTCGATATGATCTTGTCACCAGCATTGTACGTGTCCACGGTGAGTCGGGACGAAGCGGTGCATCGGTGCGTCTACGGTGAGTCGAGACGTGTCTGTCCACGGTGAATCGGGACGGAGAGGTGCGTCAAGTGCGTCTACGGTGAGTCGAGACGTGTCCACAGTGAGTCGGGACGACGCGGTGCGCCGAGTGCGTCTACGGTGAGTCGAGACGTGTCCACGGTGAGTCGGGACGATTCGGCGTGCGGTGCAGTGCTCTGGGTGAAGTCCACGGTGAGTCGGGATGAGATACCCAGACGATGCTGCGGTTGAAGAAACTCCACGAAGCGTATCGAGGAGCGGAGAGCCTGCAGAACCAGGAAGTCGGGGCGGCTTGCGATGGAACTGCGGAGGCTGGATGCTGAAGATTGCTGGTGTGGTGTGAAGCTGCTGGTCCGGATGGTAGGCTTGAGAGAGAGAGAAGAGAGACGAAGGTTGATGCTCGCTGCTGATGATGGTGATGGCGCTGAAGGTGCTGCGTGTTGAGGGTCCCAGTCGTCGGGTTTCGGCAGGAGTCGTCCGAGGTAGTCGACGGCTGGATCACGTCGGGGTCACCAGTTTGGGGAACAGGGTGGAATAGTTCCCCAAAGGCAGAGTGGGTGGTTCCTCTGCAACGGGTCGGCCCATCTGGCCCACTTACCCGTGGTCTTTCGACCGACAGTTGATGTTTGATAGTCCCTGATATACTTCAACTCGCCGGAAACTTCGCTTGCGAGATCTAGGGAATTCCGATGTTATTCCGATGTTGCGTGTGATTCCGTTGCTCCTTTAGCCTGCAATCTGGTCTGAGGTCTGATACTGTCCAGCGTGTTCTTCTTTTTGCAGTAGAAGTTGCTTTGGAGTAGCTTGGAAGTTCGTTATCCTTAAGATAACTCAGAAACGAGTCGTTGATGTCGAGCGTGGCGCCATCTGTAGTGCGTAGCATGTTTTCTGTAGTTCATCTAGCGACAGGTAGATGTCGCTACACCTACTTGTTTGAGTTACATTATTTGCTGTTTCTATTTACTGAGCAACATAAACAGAACACCCAAGTAGATTATGAAGGTATGTAGTTGGGTAGATGAGATGTAGTTGGGTAGACGGGAACAAGGAAGATTAATATTGTCGTTTGACAATGATGTTTTCGAAAGGGGAAGATAGGTGACGCACGAACATCGCATGCAAAAACTTGGGCTCGGTGCATCACTACATACACCGACATTGCTACACTTTATAGATTGCCAATTCATAAGGATACAGAGAGCAACTAAAGAAGTCGTGTGAGCGAGACAGCAATGGTTAGCGGCTGGGTTCTGTCGACTTCGCAGAAGAATGGAGCCGGTACAATACAGCCCGGTCACTCTTTAATTCTATCTTACTCACACGAGTTCTTTTCTCTCTCTAGCAACTTCAAGGTGCGTTCAAGAAGATGTTCCGCGCGCTACTAAGGGCAGGTTTACCCTCAGGACTCAGTTGAGTAGGACCAGGTATTTTGGTGAGTCACCTATCTTTCCCTTTTGAAAACATCACTTTTGGCTTGCGATGCGGCGATCCGGTGACGTTACGAAGTTGATGTAGTGAGCGTTGGTCCATAGCATTCTATACAAAGAATACAGAGGCGATGCGGTGAGATTTGGGTGCGGAGGCGACTGGTCAGCCATAACCTTATAGGTATATCTTTGGCCAATCTCACGAAAAGAAAATACAAACTATTAAAATTTCACTGGCCTCTTAGCTCAGTTGGTAGTAGATCTGCCTTCTGCGCTGTAGGTCGTGGGTTAGATTCCCATCCAGGATAAACATTTGTGTGATGAACATAGATATTTGTTCTGTGTCTGGGTGTTACAAAGTATTATATTATAAGTATGTGTTTACAAATATATAAGTATTCTATCAGATATCTGGTTCCCATAGTACACGTTTTGCTTAGTTTGGTGCTAGATGGCGCTGTGTCAAATGTCCAGCAATATTTATTTATTAATTCTACAGTGTCGTTAGTAATTATTATTTGTTTCCAGTTCAATATTTGACTTTCGCCCGAACAGTTTCAGTTAACCGACTGATATCCGACGAGTTAATTAATTAACAATTTTCGATGCGTCCATGTTTATTTATTCTGAGTTACAGTTGCACATTTAAAGGAATATTTCGATGGCCATAAATAAAATATTATTGAATGTAAGTACCTACCTACTTATTTTCTTACAGTCTTATGCATAAAACTTAGTGAGCCGATTAAGCTCACTAGAGCGTTGTTTCCAACAAGTAGCTAAGTTAAAAAAAAATGAAAACCGACTTCAATGTGTGTCACTCTCGAGGTGCATTTCTGTTTATAACTCCGAAGATCCTTGTAGATCCTCACCAATTTTTATGGCACCAATCGAATAAGTAGTAAATAGGTACCCTTTCAAACAAAAAAATAATTTTAGTTGACGTCGTCGAGTAATCGGTGAACATACATAAAAAAAAGCACAAAAAAATATTCTGACAAATTGAGAACCTCCTTTTTTTGAAGTCTGTTAAACAGAAAAGCACGTTGGTTACAAAAGAGCGCCAAATACGTGTAACAACGGAGCAAAGTGCGACTGAGTTGACTCAAGCTAATTAGCTTGACTTGTGTTCGCAACGCAGAGCGGGGTACAACGCATCTACCTCAGTTGATATAGAAGATCATTGCCTATGGGTAATTTTAATTACTTTTATAACCTATGGGTTACATACTTCTCAGATTCCTCAATTCAATTCAATACAATTCAATTCCTATCGATACAGTAATCCAATTTAATAGCAACAAGAGTTTCATCGACTAACAGTAACCGTTGGGTGTGACCAGTTCGGAAGTTACAAATTATATTCGCAATAACTTTATCCCTGATATTAAATTGAATAAAATTAATATATTAAGGATTTAAGAGCTTGCTGGAGTTAAGTTTGCAACAATCTGTTGCCGGGAATGCACAACACGACGGCGCCGGCCGAGCTATGCAAGCTATTCGTAAAGGTACCGGTCCACTACACCTGAACAGGCTCACTAAAACAAGGTGCATTCATAACGTCCCATTTTCCTACTGTCGCCAAGGGAAGGCCAGCAATGAGACATCACATTGCTGATTAGTTAGTTCGTATGAGTAAGTGGCCAACTCTGGTGACCGAGGCCGCCAAAGGCCTCCGTCATGGCTTAACCGGAACTAACAATTTAACGTGCCCTCCGAAGCTCGGAAGCGCTCAAGCTCGTAATACCACTTGCGGTCACCCATCCAAAGAGTGGCCGCGCCCTACGCTGCTTAACTTCAACGACCAATCAAGAACGTCTAAGCAAGCTACGCCACGAGCGCTTCGAGACATTGCTGATGATTGTGCAATACACGGACTAACTCAATTAACGCTGAATCCGAAAGCTCTTATTACGTTTCCACTAAAGACCAAAACAGCATGAAGTGACATTTCCAAAAGTATCTTACTCTTCATCTTTACGGGTAGTTTTAGTAAGAAACAAAATTGATCTGAACTAATTCTACCCACAGACATACATACATACATAAAATCACGCCTGTTTCCCAACAAAGGGGTAGGCAAAGACCACAGATCTCCACACAGACTACCTACAGATGCTACGATCCTGACACACGGTCTAGGTCTTCCCCATTCTACCCACAAACACTACAATTTAACTAAGATATAATACATAGATAGATTTAGAAATGAAACGTGTATTTTACTATTGATAAATCATTCAACAAATAGGCCTGTTTCATAATTTTGAAAAATGGTACTACAATGTTCAGAAGTTGCTTCTGATTGCTAAAAATAATATATTTCACAATAACTAATGAGATTTACAGAAAAATAAAACTTTTAAGTTTAATATTTAAAATTCACGCCAAAACGCTTCAATATGTCATGGCGTCTCCTGTGACGTCATCATTGTCACAGCCTTATGTAACCAATACGTACAAAGTGATGTTGGTGAACAATTTTCTAAATAAATTCATTTTAATTGTGAATTCCAAAGGATATAAGTGGTGTGTAGTGCCTAAGTACGACAATAATTCGAAATAGACACCTGAAAAGTTGTATAAAAACGTTTCACGGAACAAAACTATCTGTAAAAAGTGGTTTAGGTTCTCTTGCACGGCGGATCTAAAACAAAGAAATATATTATGTAGGTGCTTAGTAAGCCTGCTAAAGGAACAAAGTTATTAACATTATATTTTTTAACAACAAACAACAAATTTAGTTTCCAATATAGCTTATTTTCGAGATTAATACCTAAGTAGAAGGTATGTATGAAAAAATCTTTATTGTGCTTTTAAATTGATTTTATGGAAAAAACTTTTCTTATTATCTATTATAATATGTCTATTTACGCGGAAGCCTTCACATTTCTGAATTCTGCCGAACAAAAATCATTGTTTGTTCCCAGAAACTCTCCCAACATTAGAACATCCATATAGGCAAATTAGACGAATTTGCCGTGGTAAATCCTGGTTCCACTATTGTATCTTTTGAGAAAACGACGGACGATAAAATAGATATACCTAAATTAAGCACTAAGAACAAATTAAAACCAAAAAACGACTACCTACCAAAACTTGAAGAGTTATGCGATTTGTATGAATGAAGTTTGTTCTGTTCACTGACAGTAACACTCGTGACGTAATTCGCTCTGATTGGTGTTTCATCTATCATGGCGGATAGCCGTATTTTATGGTTTTATTTTATCAAAAATAAAATTAATCTCACTATAATTTCAATAATAAATATGTTTTACGGAATCTGTGAATCTTAGTTCATTAGATTAATGCATTAATTTAGTGATTACGCATTACAGGAAACACCCCTATTGCTGTAATTGTTTATCCTCAAAGAATGCAGTGGACGGTCAGCTTAAGCCATGCAGCGCTTGAAGTGTGTACAAAGCGCAAAGCCGCTTTGTTGTGATAAACCCTAGCAGTGCGCTTTCAGAAACAATTTAACAGCGATCGCTTCCCGATTGTTTGTCAGGTGAAGGTTAGTTTCTACAATTAACTAATGGACGGACTTTATCCTATGGATTATGTGACAAAAACATAAACTGGGTCAATGAGATTTTACCAATAGAAACCTTATACTCATTACAAAAAGCTCTAAAACGCGGCGAATTTTGCTATAGCTACTTAGGTGAGGCAGCTTTGTTTGTCAATCAAGAAAACTAAAGAAAACTCCGTTGTCAGAAAGAGATAAATTATGTGCGTGCTGCATGTAAATGCGTGTAATAACCAGTGATCGGAATGAGGCGGGCTAAAATACCTAAAGTTCGAAAAATAACAGAGACAAATGGAGACGCCTCAGGACTAAATATTTTTCGACCCAATTATTTCCGTTTCCGGGACATTAATAAAGAACATCTAACATTAAAGTGAATCAATTTTTTACCTGAGTTAATAACAAAAACTAAAATGTAAATTTTAGGGATAAAAAACTTTTTTCCGTCGGTCAAATAGAAAAATTATTTGAATTAGTTCACAATATTATTAACATTAATTTTAAATGTACTTAATCACTGTGAAAATTGTGCCAACTTTCAATAAAATTCTTACTTACTACAAGAATAAAATTCTTGTAGTAAGGAAGTCTCCCCTTTTTTGCCTCTGTTCTTTGAACTTTAGGTATTTAAGCCCGCCTAATTCCGATCACTGGTAATAACAGAGCAAGACAAAGTGCGATTGAGTTGACTCAAGCTAATTAGCTTGACTTTTGTTCACTACGCAGAGCGGGGTACAACTAATCTACCTCAGTTTGTATAGAAGATAGTATAGTGTAGGTATTTTAAAAGTCATATATTACACCTGTTTCAATAGCAATATTCTTTACAAAATCCTAGTCATTGAAGTTTCCTCGTAAATCTATACTTCTATCGGTTTAAAGCTGTCCATACGTCGATATATTTTAAAGTTTCGCACACACGTTAGGTTATATCACGTAGATAACGGAGTTTCGGATCTATTGGATTATAGGTTCTTATCTCGGGTTTCGGTTCTATGATATTTTAGGGACTAAGCTCCTTAGATTTAATGTTTTAAGGTAAGTTAAGCACTAGTTTCCTGTGTAATGGAGGTGAATTCGAGATTGATAGAGAACGCGTTAATTTTGTTACTGAGGGAAGACAAAAGTAAAAACATCTGAGTTGAAAATATGAAGTGATAAAAATTGAGAAGGGCATGTTAAGTTTGCTCGAACATGAAGAAATGGATGGATGAATGAAAGTCGTTTAACAAATTATGTTGTATGAGACAAATATGTCCTTTCGGACACGTACGAAACCGGAGATTCGTAACCAGTTACGGAAGAAGCAAAATTCATCTGTATGGGATAACCGGAATGAAGTGGCCTAGCTAGATTAGGTAATGTATTTTCTGATATTGGAAATATGCCAGTTTAAGCTGTCTCATTGTATGAGAAACTCTCAAAACCAGTGAAGATGATAGTGAATGAAGTTAAAAAGATGTATCACTACACTTATCTCAATGGATCTAGGCATTCGTGAAGATAGCCGTTTCGCTGCGCAGTAGAAAATTTTGTATGAAATAGTTGCACTGCGCATCGTAAAGGCTAACTTCACGAATGCCAAGATCCATTAGGAGAAGCCTTAGTATTCTTCCTTGTAGGATCGAGGAGTGATTTCATGTATGTTAAACAATAACAATGATTTTGAATAAGACCCTGAAACTTCGCTTCAAGCTCTGTTTATTATCTTCCAAGGGTTCTTAAGTTGCAACATTGCAGCTAAGTCCAAATTAAGCTTCACATTGTGCTCATAACATCCCGAAATCCCAGATAAACTTACCTAAGTTTTAAGCCATCCTTAATGTACCCCGTATGAAATTCAATGAGCCTTATACCAACTACTACACAATCTGCGCTTTTGTTTTACTAACTGTTAGGTAATCTGGGGGTATGTCAGTACTAACTGGTTGCTAATCTATGGCTGTGTGTCCCAACTTGTTAGCTATTAACTCAGTTTAGGCTCTGTTTGCTTGGGATATGACTTGGGATAGTTTGAGCGTTAGATTTACAAGAAAATTGAATGTAAGCATCCTAGATTTTGCCCTGAAACTTCCCAGGAAACGGGGAGAAGGGGAAGTTTTAGTAGTTTGTCTTGACTTGCATTATGATGAAGAGATTTGATGAGTATCAACTTGGTGCGATACCAAGTTAATACCCGATGAAGCTATAAACGAAGTATGAAGTTGCTTGACGTGTTTGTCATGTGAGATGAATGTTCAAAATAGCTTTTTACTATGATAACATACTCAACAATGTTTTTTTTTTATGTTTGACTTAGTTTTACTTTAGGTATGCGACTGGCTCCCTACTGAAGTTTTAAGACTATTTAAGAAGATAGATAACCAAAAAGAAAGTTAGGCCCCATACAGTCTTTTTGCCCAGAGTGCCTTATACGAGTTTTTTTACTGTTACGTATCATAGTGGTCTTATTAAATAAATCCTAAATCCTCCTTTATGACTTTACATCTTCTCAGTCAGAACCGACAATGTAAGATGCCCTTTACAGCACACATTCATACCTGAATATATGCAAAAATTTGTCCTGATAAAGGTAGTAGCTGATTAACGTGACTCCGCACAACCACGTCTCAAATTCGCCGCAATAAGTCCACTCGCTAACAGCTAGCAGACAACTCGCTGTCAGCGCCTACAACTAGCAGACAACTTCGTTACCAGGCGCTGCTTGCTATTTTATGCTGTCAATTTAAAGTTTATCTACAAAGTAAGACCAAAAGTCAAGTGGGTGGACGATATCGAGGCCATAGAGGGAAAGACATGGATGAGAAAGGCACAGGTTCGATTAGAATGGCGTTTGAGGGAGGAGGCTTATACCCAGCAGTGGGCTATTATTTCAGCTGCCAATTATGATGATGATACAGATCAAGATCTGAAGCCCAATGGATGTTCATTTTAGCCGTGCGGTAGCGTCGTGTAAATAAGCTACAACCTTAAGAATCGACATTTTGCGTTCTTGCCACCAAGGTCGTCAGAACTCAGAATACAATACCCTCACCTTCGTCAAATGTCTCCACAGAGCAGATAGCACAGAAGTCACAGATTATTTCAACTTTTAATGGATGCCGGCGCCTCCCTGAGGACGACCTTTGTCATCGGCACCGATATGACTCATATTCGAATTCACAATACTGAAATAACATTGTTTGTTGTTGTTGCGAGGCTTTTTTAAAACCAGAAACTAAAAAACGAATATTCTATTATATAGGGTAATGTATGTGTATTTGGGGTTGTTCCAAATAAGTATTTGAACAGACTTTTGTTCACTTCTTTAAATATCTTCAAAGAATATTTACTACATCTTCAAAGAGTATTTGGGCATGTACTAAATATGTATTTGACCGCCTCTGACCTCTACTCCCCTAACACCATTTTAAAAGGATCTTAAATGCCCAAAGATCTAAAGGCGCTAACTCATGTTGGGCCAGCCTAGGCTAGCTTATGCGAGTGCGAGCGAGAAGGCGAATCGATTCAAGGCGAGAGTGATAGAGAGGCAATGCGAAGCTGGCCTAAACTGGCCCAGCGTGTATTCGCAGCATAAGAGAATTGGTTGTATTGCGAGCACACTGTACTACTGTGGACTGGGTTGCTTTCTTAATTAGGTCGGCCCAGCGAGTTGGTGACCGACCAGGGCTTCCTTGTACTTTTTTTAAGATAGGTACTACAGGAAGGCAAAATAAAGGTATTGATTGCTCCCGAAATCAGGACAGAACTATTTGTTGTTAATAAGTTTTCATTAATATTGAAATTACAGGAACTCAGAAACTAATTTAAAGGTAGTTGAAGCTACAACTTAGTAGGAAGACGAAATAATCCGACGTGGTCCTTCCACTTCAACAAATCAGGAATATTATACATTCAAACTTAAATTACCTTCGGGAATTTAAATACAATCTGTTCATTCGTCAAGTATTTCAAAGTCTGTCAGTATACTCCCGGGGGAGTTTGGCAAATAAACTTCAGAGGAAATTAACTTACTATGTGTCATATCATGTGCATTGCGTATTTGAGGTCAATGACCAGTTTTGCCTTAAGTGCTCGGTGTTGAATTTTAAGGCTGTGTCCCCAGTAGGCAAACTGTGAGCGGCCAACTGAGTTTGCGGCGTATTGGTTTAGTACGCTCTTCCATATATTTGAAATGGAGTGTCCACAGTTTGCTAGTTTTGCGCTCACTGTACCCCATCGCGAGTATGCACAGAGTCTACTATTCGATCCGTGACTGTAGTATAGTCTCTCAAATATATTGGGATTTTAGTTCAGTCAAGTTACCACTGGAGGTGCTGCACCGGAATCCCATACATTTGAGAGACTATACTACAGTCACGGATCTAATAGTAGACTCTGTGCATACTTGCGATCGGGGTACTGTACGCAGTTTGCAGCGTTACGCGCCAAACTAGCAAACTGTGGACACTCCATTTCAAATATATGGAAGAGCGTACTAAACCGATACGCCGCAAACTCAGTCGGCCGCTCACAGTTTGCCTACTGGGGACACAGCCTAAATGTTCATAAAACCTTCTTCGGATGATAACGAACACTTGAACATAGCCCAGCTGATCTAAGTATATAGCGAACGAAGCCGACGAACATTACATTCTATTTATATAGATTTAATAAGTTTTTGTACCACCTGCCCGTAAATTTTACTTGGGACAAAGATTAATAACGATTGGACATTTTGGGATTAAACACTTGAAAAGTATATTGGCTTTAAATTTACGGTCTAATTAGGTTTCATTAAACTTCCTTAAGTAGAACCCCTTAGGCCTAGGCCAGACAGTTATAACGTGAACTTGTAATTAAAAGGGGTTTTATCTATAAATTGAGACAATGATCTGTAATTAAAGCTGGATGAAGAGTATGTGTTTGTTTATTGTAAATCGGTACCCATATTATAAATGTGAAAGTGTGTTTATTTGTTTGTTTATTTGTCCTGCTTTCACGTCAAAACAGAGCGACGGATTGACGTGATTTTTTGTGTGGAGATAGTTGGAGGGCTGGAGAGCTAGTTAAATATATTTCATTTCATTTATTTCACAACTGACCATAGGCAGAGTAATTCTATAGAGATTTGTGGTCACCAGTGAATTGTAATTGGCTGCTAATTATCACGGTGATGGTAAATATTACACCATTATAATTCCCGAATGGTTAAATAATTATTATCAGAAGCGAGCTTATTTATCGGGATAATTGATTATTTAGGGGGAAAGAGAAAGGAATACCTGGGAACGTTTAACTTGTACTTGCTATGTATGAAAGAGCAGGACCGCTCACACACCCGGTACTAAGCTGGGGTTAAGTGGTTACTACAATATTTAATATCTTACTTAGACCTTATTAAGAATCATCGCTCTTTCTCGTTCTTTGGCGTAAAAATTGCATATTGTGCATCCTACTGTTTTCATCCTACTTTTAACTCTCAAGTTAGCAACAATTAGGACTGTAAAAGTAGGATGCACAATTCGCAATTCGTAGGCCAAAGAACGTGACAGAGCGATGATTCCTAGATCGGTTTCCTAAAAATCGAATTTTGTAATAACCACATTAGGGAGTGTACACATTGCGTTTTTTGCAGCGCGTTTGTATCGATACAAACGCGATTCGAACGCGATGCGAACGCGCAGCCCCCCGCGCAGCCCCTCCCGGTTCGCTTTTGTATGGAAAAAAACGCGTTGCGAACGCGCGTTTGTATCGATACAAACGCGCAGCTCAAAAACGCGCTGCAGAAAACGCAATGTGTACACTCCCTTACCGACACGTTGAATGTGGCTGTAGGCTTGCACCAGGGATTGGCTTTAAGTCCTTATTTGTTCCTCCTGGTAATGGATGCATTGACATCGGACATACAGGAGGAACCACCCTGCGGGCTTAAAAAGGTCGCTAATAGCAGAATCATAATAGGAATTGAACCGTATGCCGTCTCTTTTCATTGACTGAGAGTGAAAAGACGCCATATAGTTCAATTTTAAGCCGGCTGGTCAAAATTTTGAGGCAAACAGCCACAAAAGCATCATCCAAAGGTTGCCTGGAGGAGATCGCTTTTAGCGATAAGGCCGCCCATTGTACTTGTTATTTTATTTTATATCTGTAATGTATTTTCTTTTGTGTGTACAATAAAGTGTTTTCTATTCTATTCTATTCTAAAAGCCATGGTATGGAAGAGGCTTTAGTGGCTTCTCAACTAAGCGTCTCGAAATGTATGCATGGATTTTGAGCCCCTAATTATGCTTTTGAGAAGTTGCGGGACGAAGGAGTTTGTTGAGTAATTCTGAGGTCGAACTACGCGATCTCATGTAGCTTCGTTTGTTGTATAGCCTGGTTAAACGGTTACTTTGATGGTTGTAAAATCTAGCTAGGTCTAGCTTTTCGCCCCGTAAACACTCGACAACACACTGCAAATTTCATCGAAATCGTTAGAGCCGTTTTCGAGAACGTCAGTACCTACAAACAAACATCAAACAAACAAATATTGCTCGTTTAATAGAATAGGATACAACTAGCTCTTGCAGTTCGCGTGTTGGCAATTGATTCCGCTGCAGACACCTACTCCTCGATCAGCCGCAGCTGTCAGAAACTTAGGCTACTGTGAATAGTTCAAACGGTTCTGTCAGGCTTGTCTACTGAACTTAGGGAGCGGACACACTGTGTTTTTTGTAGCTTTATGGAAACAAAAGCGCCGCGAACGCTCGTTTGTATCGATACAAACGCGATGCGAACGCGCAGCTCAAAAATACAATGCATAAAATGCAATGTGTCCACTCCCTTAGAGTACCAGCAGTGTAAAATAAAAAAGAAGCATTACTTCAGGGAAATTAGGTACAAAACTAAATAAAATCTCTTATCAGAATGCTGTCCCTTTGCCAACATTTATATAGGTAATATCATGGTAAATAAATAAATATTACTAAACATTACACATAGCATCATCTAGCCTCAAAGTAAGCAGAGCTTGTGTTATAGGAACTACATGACTGAAATACTTACTCCTTGTAAAGGTACTTTGGTTTTAAGGAGTGCCTAGTTTCCATCTCGTATTAACAAATCTTGTACTGCAGCTGTACCATGACCTCTTAGTAAACAATTCAGTTTAGGAGCTATCCAGTTTAGGTTCCTAAACTATTCGTACCATGACCTGTTTTAAAAGTGACAGTTTTGACACAAAAGTGAACCAACTCAACGCGTATTAAACGGTCATGGTACGAATTGAGTGAACGAACTTTATCTAACAATTCAGTTTAGGTCATGTTTAGGTTCTGATATAACGTCAGCGTCATAGCAAACGTCAAGCGAAGCAATTCAGTTTAGGACCTAAACTGGATCGCATATAAAGCTTATGGTAGACAGCCACGATCGTTTTGACAGTTTGAGATCAATTTGAGGTTTGAGACAAGTTAGACAATCAGTCTGCTGTTTTTTGTTTAACATTACATACTTATCTCAAAGTAATTTTACCCCTTGTGTATCAAACCTTGATAATGCTAGAAATTGGATCTATACTAAGATCCAAAGACAATGACAATTCGTCTGGGATTCGGGGCATTGTTGGCCTTTTGAAAGGGCATAATGCCTTTTGTGGGACTAATTAACTTCCTAAAGTTAAATTGATTTCTGTCGATTAGATTTTCAATTGAATATTTGTAAAGAATGAGAATCTCTGATCCGAAGAATAAAGCAAGCAAGTTTGTATGAGCAAGTGGCCAACTCTGGTGACGGAGTTTTTAGGCCGCCTTAAGGCCTCCGTCATGGCTTAACGACTTAAAAGCCGGGACCGACAATTTAACGTGCCGAAGCACGGAAGCGCTCAGCTAGTAATGCCACTTGCGGTCACCCATCCGAATTGTGACGAAGAATAACAATTTGAAATGAAACTGCCTGTGGTTTTGCTCACGTAGCCTATTTATAGCCTATACAGTACACAGTGATAATTTAACTTCCTGTCACGTGGATTGAAAGACTTTTGCTTTCGGATAGTTCCAGAGACTATAAAATAAAAACTTTTTTTTTCTCATGAAAATTATTGGCTAATAGATTTATCTCTACACCATACTACCGTGACCCAGTAGTATAAGACAATTTCATTTCATTTCATGCCTATACTTTGACGGGACACCCGAGATTCGAACTCACACCCTTCGGATCGAATCGACATCCACAATCCCTCCCGACCAACACGGCTTTTTATGGTGGACATTCGTGAAGATGGATGGTTGAAATAAACATTGTCTTATCGTACAATTGTCAAATATCTTAAACTCCATGACTGGTTGAAAGCCCAAGAAATGAACGTAGTAATAAAAAACTTGGAATTGGCTTCCCCAGTTGCAAAAGGTCCATTCCACCCACGCGTTGATATTGACATTTGGCGGAAACAACAGCGACGTGCCTCGCTGACAAGGGTCCGCCATTAAAACTTAGATTAGTGACAAATTCAAATGGGTTCCGAATCAGTTCAACACTTGGCGTACTTTGACTGCGTTTATATAGAAATCGATTCACAAACTCTCGGAATGTATTCCGAATTCAGGACGTGACGTTTCTTTGCTGAAAAAACGTCAACTTACCGAAGAAAATCTTCGAATCGGATGCATTCAGAGAAGTGTCAATCGAACTGCAGATTTCAGTTTTTTTATTCGGAATAGCGCGTGATTTGTTGTGTATGTGTTTTTTATGAATCAGAGGAAAAACATTGTAAATATCTGTTATTATTGGAAGGTATTTATTAGGGACCATTTGAACCTACTTTTTCAGTCTCATTACTTCTTAATATGATTCTCAACTCAATGAAAATTACGAAACCTACCTACTTTTACTAAAATTATTTTGTCACTGCTCATACTATATAGAAACTTTTTTCAACCAAACGCACTTTTGTCAAACAAACTGCAAGCAGACAACCTGCTTTCTACTTAATTTTGAACAACATTTTGTCAACAACATCAGTCAAGGGCTGTATGTGTAGACTTTGGGGTAAGTTCAGACTTTAGGTACCCTGTTTTCTACCTAAATAAAGGTAGACACTTGGCAGCCTTTGCTAGAAGTTACGGCACTTGTTATTTCTCGGTCGCGGGTAGGCTGACACGTGGGGGAAGTTTCGGGTAAGTTTACAACTTAAAGGTGTTAGTTTTCAATTTATCATCTCTCATTGAATTATTATACTTACGTTTATTTATGAGTAAGTTCTTTGAATTCGTTTTTATTGTTACTGAAAAATATGAATAATCATGGGAATAAAAGTTAAATTCAGATCACAGGCTACCTGCTGCCTATTAGTTACTCTGCTCCATGAGTCTGGAGCTGTTGTCTTGTTAAATGTAAGTAATTCCAAGGAAAATAAAGTGAAATATGATTAATTTATATCTTTAATGAAATCTACGAATGTGTAAGAGTACCTACCTACAATTAGGTACCTACATGGGCGTATATAAGAGGAGGGATTTAGGGGGTCCGGACCCACCTCTTAGCCCATTAAGTTCGGGGGAAACCTAGTCAATCGTTGTATTTTGGAACCCTTGGACCCCCAACTCTTTAACAAAGATCTTTGTATTTTGGAACCCTTGGACCCCCCAGAACAAAGCTATAGCTACGCCTATGATATACCTACGGTATTTATTGCCAGACATCTATGTCTCTACTTTAGCAGACTAGACTGTATCGCGTGCAACCACGTCTCGGAAGCTAGGTGTAATTATTGTGACCGATGGCAAGCGGAACACAAGGCGGTAACCATTTATAAAGTTTCACAGACGCAGTGAAAATACGAGGTACGAAAGAACACTCACACTTAAAAACTTCTCTTAAACTTTCATAGTTTTGTACGTATCAGATTCGTATTTGCCTCTGTGCACTTTTAATTAGAAGCAAAACCATCATAAGAAAATATTATAAGGAAAATTAATAAAAAAGAAATTAATACATTTCACACAGCATCATGTAGCACCAATTTAAGAGCTTGTGTTATGGGAATTACATGACTGGTGACATATTTAAGACATACTTATATACCTACTTTTCTTCATAAATACATACCTACATAATTATGCATAGGAAACATCCGAGACAAATATTTTCAGATCATTCAAACATTGTCCCGCGGCGAGGATCGAACCCGCAACCTCCTGCGTCTCACGCTGGTCTTCATCCACTGCGTCATAGAGGTCATCAAAAATGAGAAAATACATAAAGAAGAGTCAGTGTAGAGAGAAATTAGATTTCATTTTTTCATTTTTACAATTTAATATAGGTACCTACAAAATTTTACTTTTCTGACAACACCGATTAGGGCTCTGTAATTTTCGTTTAAAACTTTTGTAAAACACTTTCTAAATTTCCCTAAATAATTTATTTGGCCATTCCGTTTTTGTACAAAATAACTCGCAAAAGACAAACCGAAAGAAACTTCAGATACGATTTTACGATTTCATTTTGTCGTAATAAAGCATTCGTCAGCGAGACGAGACAGAATAATAAAATTGAAGCTGGAGACATGTCTCACTAGCTATAGTAAGAAGCACACTCTTCAGACTACGCTATGATACGATATGATATGCCGGTACTTAAAGAGGGATTTAAAGTGCCATAAAAAACAAAACCCACAAGTAAAAAACCAATATTCGACGTCGTATCAGCAAAGTTACGTGAGATTTGTACGCCTTTGTGTATTTATATTTAATTAATTTGCAACATACCGATATTTTTTTAAGACGTTGGTACAGTCAGCGAAAAAATTCAATAAACATTTTGAGTTCATCAACTCGATTTTTCTTCACGTTATGTTCAAAATTGGTAACTTTTGTTTAAAAGTAGTTATAAAGGCAAAATCCTACTATCCTACTTCCTACTAACATTATAAAGACGAAAGTCCGTGTGTGTGTGAATGTTTGTTACCACGTATCTCCATAACTACTGAACCGATTTGGCTGAAATTTAAAACATAGATAGATAATGACCGGGAATAGGACATAGGCTTCTTTTTACTCCAAAAAAAAAATGCATGGTTCCTGTGGGATAAACAAAATAGTAGCCCACGAGGGCGAAGCCGCCGGCGTCAGCTAGTATTTAATATTAGAAAAAAAAAAATGATTGTAACTTCTCTGGTTCTGGTAAATAAATAAAAATAAAATGTTCATCGATTTTTGATTGTACCTCTTCCGTTCATACCTATTAACTCGCTCCATATTTTACCACTCTTATAACAGAGCAATAAAACTCAAGAAGATGTAGAGCAGTTTCCACGACACAAACATCTAACTCAGTGGCTTTCGTTTTATTCCATAACTAGAATTGAGATACTGGCTTTTGATGACTTTAGTAAATGATGGTAGGGGTACTTAACCACGACTTTATTACTCTATCAAGCTCTTCTAAAGTAACTTTCAAATTACAAATAGCAACAAATATTTGAAGCGCTCTCGTGGCATAGCTTGTTTAGACGTTCTTGATTGATCGTTGAAGCTAAGCAGCGTTGTGCGCGGTCAAAATTTGGATGGGTGACTGCAAGTGGCGTCCCTTGCTCAAGTCAGCTCCTCACCAGCCCAAATTCGGTCGCGCGGTTGGAAGCCCCGATTGGTGGGGGGGAGGGGGGGACAGTGGCTATTCTATACGTAGTATTGTTACCTATTCTATGAATGAACTGTCATGTTTGAGAGTTTGAGAAAGATTTTGGTTGCTATCAAATTATATCTCAAGTGTCAAAATCAAACTTTTTCTTCTTATTTTTAAAACTAACAAAAACTGTAAGCTAAAGTACAAATCCAAGTACTTAGGAACGAAATAATAGTACGAAGTACAAAAGTTTCACTACACGAAGTTGACACGTAACATGAGAAATTGTTGTAATGTGACCTTTTTGCTTCATTTGCAGTTCTATAATTGGATTCACATTTGAAAATGGAACGTGCGAAATAGAATTCATATTTTAATTAATCTTTAGAGGCTTTTTGGCGGGAATTTGAGAAGTCATGTTTCGTTTTTGTTTTATTTTCCAAAACTTGTGTTTCTTCGAATGTTAATGTGTAATAATGGTGGATTATTAACCGTTAAGTGTTCGTGAACGTGCATAAGTGTGGGGAAGTGAAACAAAATTGGTTAACATTGCTTTTCAAGTTCTTCCAAAAAGTCCGTGTTGATGTTTCAGTAAAGGCCCACATCTTTACTGAGGCACAAGGGGAGGGGGTGGGATATTATATTTAAGTATTGTAATATGTATTTATTTATCTTATTTATCTGTAAACTTGAAGAATAATAATTACTTGACACTGGCTGAATGCACAACCGTGCGAAGCCAAAATAAAGAAAAAAAAAAAAAAAATTAATCTTTATGAACAAGCATAGGATTTTATTTACTAAAATAACTTTAGGTTAATTTTAATATTTTTTTCATTTTAGATTGCGAGTTGGAAGTAGTTATACCGATATTTTCGTGGTTAAATAAATTGATGAGATAAACATAATATATGTGGGCTGATATGATAATTACAAATTATAAACAAAAAAACACTTAAGGTGCAGCGGGGCAATTCTGGCCGAAAAATTTTAGTCGAAATTTAAAACTTCAATGCTCTCGTTCCTCGTTGAGTTACGCTAATTCTGACAAATTGGTGTTATGAAACCTTTATCTGCCTTTTTCTTTATAGTATTTTTGTTAAAGAAAAAGCATACGTAAATGGTGAAATAACACAATTTTAACTAAAAACTGGAAAATGCCAGAATAGCCCCTCAGCGGGGTAATTCCGTCAGGTGGTGATATTATTCGAACCAATGATGCTATGATACTAAATCCAGAAGCTTTACAAACTAGACAACACAATACACGCGAATTTTAATATTCTAATCTCCTACGATGGTCCAGTTTCTTTAAAAAACCTGTTAAAATTTTTGTGGGGTAATTCTGGCATCACTCTTTAGTCTCCCATACATGCTAGTGTTGGGACGCTGACTATCGATAAACGGAGTAAGTATACGCAAAAATCTCGCGCAAAAATGATGTTTTATGAGAAATAGTTCGCCCCGAACTGAGATCTCGCGAACCGTAGATGGCTTACATTTTGATTTTCTTCTGACTACCCCTATACTTTCAAGTGCTACCATTGCCAAGTATGTCTATTGCGCTAGGTCGTCATGGTAAATAATACTGGCATGCATGCAATACATAATGTTGTGTCTAATTTTTCATGAATTCTCGTCGTATTTTAAAAAGTATACATCCTAGAATAAAAATAATAACTATTTTGGAATGTACAAATAAATACTTTTCATAAATGACACCCCACTCAATAAATTTGTTAGTTTTTTTACCCCCTTGGGAACCCACTATTTTGACAACCCCTTTATCAATTAAACTCATATACTCCATCATACATTTCCATAGCACAACCTACTGGCCTACCAAGTTTCATGCAGATTGGATTAACGGTTCGACAATTATGCGAGAACTAGAATTCGTGAAACATACAAACATACAAAGCAAAATCGCCATACTTGCCACTAAGATCTTCGTTCGCTTCGCTCGCTCGATCGAAAATAGCCGAAGCCTAATTGTTGACTATGGTTTAATTAAGCTCAAACAAGGCCACAAACAAATACTTATACAAAGCAAAATCGCATTACATAGTTAACCCTGAGATCTTCACTTACTCGATTAGTTAAATATTATTTTTATCGACGTTTACTTCAATGCTGTGGACATCACTGGTTTTTGGCAACTTCATACAAAATCGGTGGGGCAATTATGGCAACCGATATTGGTAAAATTACATAAAATCAACACTTTGTGGGGTAATTATAGCGGATGAATTAACTCAGAAGAAACAATGAGTAGAAACGAACTAGTACGATTAAAATAATCTCCAGTCTAAAATACAACTCCTTAGCTTGTTCAATTTTCAATTACACCGCGAAAACCACTTAATTATTACAAAAACTCGAGGAGCTAATATTTTTACACCCTCCGAAAAATAGGTGACTGTCAAAATGATGCTGTCAATCAGTCAGTTTTTGCGCTAGAAATGCCATCTATCGTTTATGAATGAACAAAACATTTCTCTACGCGTACATAGATGTCTCTTCGAGGTATAAGTCATAGAACGAGAGATATAACCATGTGCCATAATTACCCCGCTGCCAGAATTGCCCCGCTGCACCTTACTTATGTACTCATTGCATTACCTATTAAAAATTTCACACAATAATATGACAGACCTCGTTTGTAATAAAACAGTACTGTGTGTGTGAGGTTTATAACCAAACTCGACATGCATGGCAATGCCACGCAAAAAAATTAAAAGACCCTACCAAAGTTTCATCACAATCTGATCAATGGTTGAGGGACGCATAGAGATTATCAAACAAACATTAATTTTTATTCTTATAGATTAAATTTGGTCCAAATCCAAAACAGACTTTTGACATAAGATGTGATTGAACCTAGTCCTTTTCCTCGATAAGTAAACCTGAATCTTAAAACTTACAGTCATAAGATAGATTTTCCCATAACCTTACGTGTAATGTGGTTCAGGGCTAGTTTTAACGACGCGAATGCGGAATGCAACCATTAACGTGAACGATGCCCGCGCCACACTTGTTTCTTGCAACGCCTTCGCTGTTTGCTTCGGGACTGTGCGCTTGTGTAAGCGATAGCGATTTTCAACCAATTATGAAAAGCGGTTTTAGTGTAGCTGGCGATCGTCCGACCTAGATGCGCGATGCACGAGTTCGATTCCTGCAAGATAGGGAGTTTTTGCAAGATTTTCCGTTTCTGTTTCAATAGTTATCATCAGTGTCTATAAAAATATAGGTACTATGGTTAGACATTAATATTAGTAAGAAAGTAATTTCCATTTTCGCTAAGCGAAAAAAAGTAAAGGATTTAAAAAAAAAGTAAGAAACTAGTGTTGTGCAAAAAAAGGCAGATACTATCCACAAAGTCAAAAATCATTTATTCGTACCTCTAGAATCACATTGAAACGTCTTTATTTAGGTGATTCTACTCTTCCACAGAAAAATAAACCACAAATCGATAGAATATTTAAACCGGTCGTAAGAATTGATACTCATACCAAGTTTATATACTATTATCTGAATCATGTAAAAATATTTTAAAGAATTTCAAATGAGCAGCAAAAAGCTGAATTAAAGATCATGAAATACGAGCACAGAGAAAAATTGGTACTTCACTGGATACTAAAATTGTATTGCCTGATAAAAACACATTTTAGGTTGAGCATTGTGTTTTACACTTACCCACCATTTCATTTCGGTTAGGTACTACATAGAAGCTGTATTTCTAAAAATTTTGGTTACCTACTTAAAACTTTTCTCGTACAATATTTATGGCTTAACGGCTTAATGTAGAGCCATGACGGAGGTTTTCTGGTCTAAAAACACGCAACTCGCTTACAATCTTGAAGGAGATTTGTCAAGATTGATTTTTATAAATTAATCAGTTAGTAGGTGTGAGCTAGTGGTCAACTCTGGTGACGGAGTTTTTAGGCCATGGCTTAACGATAAAAGCCGGGACCAACAATTTAAAGTGCTCTCCGAAGCACAGAAGCGCTCCGCTCGTAATGCCGCTTGTGCCCCATTCAAAGTATGACCGCGAGAACACGCTATGAGCGCTTTATTCAGTTAGCCAGTAAAATACTTAGGGCTTTACATCTTTTACTAGATGATTTATACAGTGTCAGGAGGCAACCTTTGCCTACACTTAACGGACACTGTTGTGCCTGGGACAATGTTGAGATGGAGTAGGCTTGCCCAGCACCTAAACCACCCTGTCCACAGGAAAGACATGGTCAATACGTGTGGGGCTGACTAAGCCGCGGGTTTCCTCACGATGTTTTTATTCGCCGTTTAGAACTCATGTTATTGAGCATTTAATTTTTCGAAACGAAAAATTCATTGATGTACGTCAAGATTAGAATCCATGACCTTTGAATCGTAAGTCGAGGAACTATAACCTTCGACCAACACAGCTCATTAATAAGTCATTAGTAAGTATAAAGTCTGTTTTGCTCTGAAACCGCAGTATTTTTAATTCAATCCACGTGATTTGCTGACTCGCACAAGAAACCACACCCTTATTCCCTTTACCTCACTAGTGAGCTCCATACGTGTAAATGCTCACTTTTTACTTCCACTATACTTAACCATGCCACCACAACATTGCCATTTCCTCACATCTACCCAAGCAACATTCAACCTTATCGCTAAACGTTATAAGATCGAAATCGTTGCGAGTTTTTGTTGGCGAAGTGCAAAAGTTGGTGCTTTCGTTTCTAATGCGATTTCAAGTGTTCTCTATTTATTTGCAGCTGGAAATTGGTAGTGAGTTTGAGTTGCTTTTTGGAAAATTACTTTTCTTGTAGATATCATCATTATCCACAACCAGACTTCTCCATTGCTGGGTTCTGAGATTCTGGTTCTCCATGAGATCTCACTATTGCTTCATTTAGGTGTTGTTTGTAAATCAAAGTTGTATGGTACATGGTAATGATGATGATGATGAAAAGTAACCTATAACCTTTCCCATGAATTAAGCTATCAAATACAGAAACATTTTTTCATACTTGACTGCCATTTCCTAAAATTAGTGCGTTCAAACAAACAAGAAAAATCCTTCGTTTTAAACACGTGCATTTTCTAAATTTTAAAACGTATGTAAAGTTAAATAAAAGCAGTTTTAAAGTTTTCTGTTTTGATTAATATGTTGGCTATAATTTATCTCTGCAAGAATGTCCAGAGAGATGTGCCTAGCACGAGTTTCTAGCGTTATCGACATTAGCGTAGGTAAGAAGGTAGTTCGAACGTTTTTTACAAAGTCTGTCTTTAAAAAAAATATAAGTAAGTAGGTATAAGTATTCTATCAGTTATTCTGGTTTCCAGGTTCCCATAGTACAAGTTTTGCTTAGTTTGGGGCTAGATGGCGCTCTGTGAAAATGTTCACCAATGTTTATTTATTTATACTTATTTATAACTAGCAGCGCCCTCGCGGCGTTGCTCCCGTAGTGAGGTTTATGGTGATGATGATGATTATGATAAAAAGTATAACTTCCTCAAGAGTTTAACTATCACGTGCAGAAATATTTTTTTAAATCCGACTCCTGAAATTAGTGCATTCAAACAAACAAACAAACTCTTCCGCTTTATTATTAGTATAGACTAGCGGACGCCCGCGGCTGCGCCCGCGCGGACTACTATTTTTTTTACCCACGGGAACTGTGCAATTTTCCGGATGAAATGTAGCCTATGTCCTATTCCCGGTTATTATCTATCTACATACAAAATTTCATCAAAATCGGTTTAGTAGTTATGGAGATACGTGGCAACAAACATTCACACACACACACACACGGACTTTCGCCTTTATAATATTAGTAGGATAGTAGGATAATTTATGAAACGTCTAAACTCGTGTTAAAGATACCGAGATAGAAGCAGTAGTTTTTGCACGTCTCCTCTCGCTAACTAACTTTGCCGTTTAAATCTTGCTGTGAAATATTCTATGTACGAATGCCGAATAGTTCCAGCATCTGTTACAAGTTCCAACAGATGTCTGGAACTAGTTCCACCTTAGATCCATAGATCCAGCCCAACTCAACTAGTTGATTGTGAGGCTTAAGTTGGAAGACTTCGAAAAGTTACGCTTTGCTATTCTAATACTCCAATAATACTCCAAAGACTAACTACTCTTAGCTCAGTTGGTAGTAGCTCTGCCTTCTGCGCTGTAGGTCGTGGGTTCGATTCCCACTCAGGACAAAAAATTTGTGATGAACATAGATGTTTGTTCTGTGTCTGGGTGTTATAAAGTATTCCATGTATGTATTTACAAAAGGTATTGAAGTATTCTATCAGTTATCTGGTTTTCATTGTACAAGCTTTGCTTAGTTTGGGGCTAGATGGCGCTGTGTGAAATGTCCGCTAATATTTATTTATTTATCTCTTTCTGGGTCTTCCAAGCCTCCATCTTGCGTTGCGTACATAAACATATTCAATCAGTAAGGTTTCTTAGCCCGCTGGTACACCGGTAAGGTTCGTGACGTAAATCTGCTGTTATCCGGCGCGGGTAAGCCCTGTAGGCACACACTAGTTTAGCGCGACTCGGAGAGCTAATCCGTTGGAGGGTGACCAAGCAGTGTACAATTTATGGGTATAACTCCTACTGCCTTATATTTCATCATCAAAAGAACCGCGTTGGCCAAGTGCTAGTGTTTTGACTTAAAATCCGAAGGTCGTGGGTTTGAATCCCGGACGTAAGTCATTTGGAAAAATGTAAATGTGCAATAACACGAACTCTAAACGAGAAGAAAATCATCGTGTACAAAACAAACCAGTCAACTTTCTCATAGCGGCGATGAGCTTGCAACCTGTCACGTATGGAATGCCAACTTCTGCTCAATGTGGGCTGAGTATATGCCTATATCCACCCACTCCTGAGTATAGGCCTCCTCATTTTCACGCCTCTTTTGCCAATCCTGTACCAGTCGAATCCAATGCTTCCCCGCTACCTTCACTATATCATCAGACCATCAGAATAATGGTCTGCTTGGTGTTCTGTGACCCTCGCGTGGCTACCACTCGGTCACTGGCTTTGTCCATCTACCATCTTCCCGCCTTGCCAAATAATTCATCATCATCGTCAGCTATTAGTGACCCACTGCTGGGCATGCCTCCATCTCTAACCGCCAAAGACTCTGGGCCTTTTGCATCCAGGTTTTACTCTGTACGGCAGTTATGTCGTCAATCCACCTGGCAGGTGGTCTGCTAAGAGGTCTAGTGAATATCCAAGGCCACTACTCCAATCTATACTTTGTTTGTTTGTTTGAACGCGCTACTCTCAGGAACTACCAGTCCGATTTGATTCTTTCTGCATTTGATAGTTTAACTCTTGAGGAAGGTTATAGACTACTTTTCATCATCATCATTATTACCACTATACCATCACTACGGGGGCAACATCGCGAGGGCACTTTAAAAATTCAAAATTCAAATATCATTTATTCAGTAGGACCGCTATGACCACTTTGAATCGTCTTAAGAGCTAAGTGATTCTACTCTTTCTCTTTCGCGACCAACACCGTGAAGAATCAAGGCAACAAACACGGTATGTATGAGGCCTAGCTTTCTTTTCGGTGATCCATCCGCTTAAATATAAATAGTCAAGCTCCAGTGGGGAGCCAGTCGAACAATGCTGCAACTTGGCTGCAACACAAACACTGCTAGTAATTATAATATTCATCATCATCATAATATTAGTGTAAATTAAATACTGGTTTAAAATTATCGTGTGGTCGCCCTATTCAAGCAAGGGGCACAAATCCAAGCCGCGTGTGTTCACGCCGTAATCTGATGGACTCCCGATTGAAATTAAGTGAAAGAACATACGACCGGCTTTGAGCTCTCAGCCTTTGAGGGAGAATTCAATTTGCCTGAGCAATGTTGCATAGTATTTACATGGTTGCATGAAATCATGGAATTTACAGGGTGCTTTTCACCACACTGAGACTTTTATGGTAAAGTTAAAGGATTCATTTACTTTCGTTTTCTCGTGACCAGCGATGGTCTTTCCAAGTTTCTTGATTATAACGACCTAATATTTAGAAGTACATTTACACAGTTATATAGCTAGAGTTTTAAGAAATAGCTTACCGAAACACTGCTACTAGTGGTCATGGTCACCCATCTGTAGTTGCGAAGAACGTCGCTTCTTTGACAAAAGGTGAAACACGCAACATTCATTTTCATTATTACCTACGAGTACCTACTAACTATAATCTTGTTGAAAATTACCATCTTTTGTAGCCAAAAACTCATTACATTTGCTGTAATTAAACCCTAATTTTTCCATTTCGTCGGGAGAATAATCACCATTTCGTTACTTACACGAAACGTAATGAGGAGTGATGAGCCTCAAGGGGCCGTGATACTTGGCTAATAGTGCTGGATTTACTCGTAGTTGGATTATTTAGAAACGACAACCGTCATAATGACTAAAAAACTACTTTAAAGTGGGTGATCGACGTATGAGCCTGTATCGCGGTTTTAAAGAAACTCGCGGCTCGTTGGTGCTGATCGACTAGCGATTGAAACAGTCGTATCGTAGTCGAATTGAGGTTTTGAAATTTGAATTTGATCGAGCTGAGTAAAAAATGAAGCAAACATGACGAGCCGCGAGCCATGCTCGTCAACTCACGAAACCGCGTCATTGCAATGATACACCGGCGAGCTTTGCCGATGTGCCATAAGACCGCGGTTTTACAAGCTCGTCGATCAGGGTCTTAAGATTTACGTAAACAACCCACAATTGATAAAACAGTTTTTTTTTCTAAGGTAGCATACGGCAAGCATACGGCCCACCTGATGGTAAGCGATTACTAATTAGCGATAATTAATTAGCTTATTCATATACCTAGCTCTTTTCTTTTGGCAATTATTGTTAACTACTATTAATATAAAAACTTAAACGCGTGTCATTACTATGACACGCGCCGAAATGAGTAGCGCATCAACTACTGTTGATGAGCTACTCATTTCGGCGCCACTGAAAACCAGCGCTCTAACAGCCTTGGCGCTGCTGGAGCAAATGCTGAGGGGTAGCCCTATTTTCTTGTCACTGTAACATTTTTGATTTATATGCCTGTACCGTACCTATAGTGACGAAAATAAAACTTATTTCTATTTCTATTTCTATTTCTATTACTGTAGCCTATGAACGCCTGTGACACCAGAGGAGTCACACTCGCGCTGCTGACCCTTTAAAAGAGGAATCACTGCGCCGACAACACAATGGATAAGACTGGTCCACCAGTTGTCACCGCAGCGCTTCCTCGCAGAGCTCTGGCAACCTTACTCACCGCAGGAACACAACACCATTCGAGAAGAATGATGTTATTTGGCTGTGATATTCTGTAAGGCGGAGGTACTTTCCCAGTCTGGCTGCTCGAGTATAGAGTTAAAAAAACCCACGACGCCGTTACTCCTATAAACTGTGTTGAATAGTTCTTTTATGGGCTGATGATGACTACAAAATTGACGAACAGTTGTTATTTTTATTTTGTCTTGTTTTCTGGTAACAATATGCTTACAAAGCTTTAAGTTCCATATCCTATCGTAAATCCTTGTTGGCCTGAAAAGTATTGCAAACATTTTAAAACTAGAGGTGAAACTACATGTCATCGCATGTTTCGTTTTCTGCGAGAGAAGTCAAAAGTCGAAATTCACTGTACTCTGTACTAAATCAAAAATAGGAAAACTTATTTAACTTTATGGACCATTGCTCTAATTTAAAAAAAAATCACAATTACAGAATTTAGTCACAAAATCACACATTGTACAGTCAAGATTTAAAAATACTTTTTTAGATGATGGTACCTTCTTTAGCTAACATTTTAGCAAAGAAAATAATTTAAATCATAATTAGTTACCGTACATAATCGTTTCTAAATCATGTTTAATTAATCAACTCCTAAACCTTCTGTCCCTGTTAGCTTTTGTGTTCCAATCGTCTTAGTAACAAATAACTTTTTCAAAATGTTGGTGTGCACCAAATTACATTTTATGCCTTCATGTACATCTTTAAAGGAATCTATTTAGATTCCTTGTGCAGTAGACATTGTTTTAGAATCTTTAAGCATTTGCTTAAATATTCTGTGATAGACATTTGTGTCTACCGCACCTTGGGCTTATACTTGATTATCGCTTCGTAATAAAAAGTTTTTTAAATAAAATAATTAAGAATAGGGAATTGAGCATGTTTGTGTATGTAGTTGGATCCTAAACCAAGCGCCCATTAGTCAGGCTCACGTAGCTAATTGGATGGCGGATTTTATATCGCCATTTTTGCAAGGCGTTGTTATTTGTATGGGTTCACTTCTAGACATTTATTTTATAGTGTTTATCTCATACATATCCTATTTATCTCATACAAGGCTGCCGGCACAAGTTAGATGCGTCAAGCTGAAAAAGTCATTAGGGGAGGCCTATGTCCAGCTGTGCACTGCTATAGGCTGATGATCATGATGATGATGATGAGCTCATACAAAAGAATCAGTAAGATTTTTAGTTCATAATATCGTAGTGCAAGGTCGATTTGAGAGAAGATAAATAATTTTTGAAGCCTGAAAACCAGCCCCCTAATTTTCTATCTGCAATAACAATCAAAATCGGTCTCAAACTCTCAATGACAATTCAGTGACCACGCAAGCAGCTCTGTAACTCTGAGTCAGAGAACCGTCAGTTTATATGACAACGGTCTCTTGTCTCTGTTTCTGGTCTCTCTCGGTCTTAGACCCGAACCGCCACCTTAAAAATTACAATATAAGTGATAGGGAATTCGGTGACTTTCGCATTGTTTTTCAGAAGTGTGTTTTTTCTAACTTAATCTTTGACCTTTTTTTACCTTTTAAGGACGTAATTACATTTTTGATGCATTCGAATTTGGGTATTTGAGACCAAAACAATTGAAGCCGCTTTACGCTCGATTTTTTATTGACTAACTAATTTTGGTACTTGAAAGTTTAGTATGGGTAGGTAAAGTAATTAAATTAAATTAGGTGTTTGCAATAGCATTTGGTGTAATGTATCTTCTATCTGCCTATTCTATTTATATTATTCTACTAATAAATAATAAAACTGCAGAAGGTTGAATCTATTTTATTTGAGGGTAGTAATTTTTTATTTATTCTTAATCTTATATATACTTATAGAACATAAGCTAAAACAGATTAAGAATTAATAAAAAATTACTCAAATAAAACAATAATTATGAAATTACTTTATAAAAGTGCTCTTTATGTAATTATTTTATAAAAGTTTTAGTATGTATTATCAAAATAAAAAATCAAATTCATTAAGATTATGTAAATACGTTGCACTTTTCTGGCCTAACATTTGGCAGCATAATATAAATTATTATACATTTAGTTTTTTTCTCGTTTAATAATAAATTGTCCACATTAAACCATTCCACGACCATGGAGGTAGCACTGTTTATTTCGTCAATGTAAATAACTGCTAACTTGGTCTTCATCGATATTTTATAACAGTTATAACAGTTGATTTAGGTACATACACCATCGATCGTCAGCTTTCTCTTTTTGGGTAATTTCTGAAAGTAAAGAATTTGAAATAAAACCTTATTAAAAACTCTGTAAAGCTATTAGTTTTGTACGATTCGGTTTCCATCGAAACAAAACAATGCATTAACGATAATTAAGCCGATACAACTACAACACTAGATAGTAGAAGAAATTGAAAATGAAAATTTTTATCAAAATTTGTGATTCCGACGGGATTCAAACCCGCACTGATACAAGCGATCCTCCTTAAGCCTTAATTCCAAAATGAGTACCATTTTCGTAATCACTACCTCAAAAACCCCGATAATGATAATTGGATATTAATTTTCCATAAAAAGTGACATCCGCCATCTTTAATTCCAAAATGAGTGTCAAATTCATAATCACCAACCTCAAAAACCCCGATTATCATTATAATTATAGATATTGGTTTTTCATAAAACTGTAACATCCGCCATCTTTTATGGGAGTCATGGTGATGATGATGATTGTAGTAACCTACCACACAGGTACCTAGGTACTTTTTCAAATCTAATTCTGGCTATGCACTTACTTTAATTTTCTGTCCAAAAAAGTATCAATATAATTCACTCGCACTATAAAACACACACGATACAATTACTTTAGAACCTTGTCGTTCCAAATAAATTTTCAAAATTGCGATACATCCGTGCTTCCATTGCCGCGTCTTGACGCGGAATGACGAGCAGAAATGAAATCTGTCTGCGTTTTGTCAGTTTTCCTTTGAAAAATGTATGGAGAAATTATAGTGCATTTTCTGCCCTCTATTCTTTCTCATAAATAAAAATGTAATTTATTTGGCAACAAAATAATCAGAAATTATTATAGAGGACTCTAAAAGCTACAATTTTGTATTATAATTTTGTTCAAATATGCAGCGGGATTGGTTATTTATGTACCTAATCAGACCCCATTTTTCGGTATTTTCAGCGATTCTTGCAATGGTAAATACGTGTTTTTATGAAAATTTTGTATGGAACTGCCCAATTTTTATTTGAAATTTTTAGAGATGGATATATTACCTTTAATTTTATACCATAACATTCTTACAAATGCGATTCCTGGTTCTTGAAATGGTACCTAAAAACCGTTGATATTTGTTGTTACGTCCTTAAGTTACGGAACCATAAAAACTAATGTTTGGCAGGTCACGTTAGTTGCATGTTTTAAATAAATAATAATGCTTGGTAGATTACTTTTGCTGGGTATGTCCTGATAAATAAGCGAATGCCGTAACATCTATATTTTCATTCGGTCGACGAACAGAAAATGTAAAGTTTGGTTAAAATAATGTTTAAGTTTGTACCTAACAAAGAGTTTATGAAAATAACTTTATATTCATAACCGAAATTCGGATGTTATTGCTTTCCTAAGTTCTGAGAAAGTATAGCAAAAAACTAAGTTATTGCCTCGAAGTATGCAAATTACATTGAAACTGTACGAGTCTACTCCACCCCTTTTCTACTAACTGCGTCTCGCGGTTTCATTCGTATGGAGATTTACACTGATTCTGATTTTTAACCGACTTCCAAAAAGGAGGAGGTTCTCAAGTCGACTGTACTGTACTGATACAGGCTTGTCCTAGTGCGGGGTCTTTGTAAATTATTTGCCCTATTTGTTTAAACTAGGTATTTTTGTCATGTGTGTATGTAACAATGTATTTATGAAATGAATAAATATTAAATAAATATATGAACTGTATGTTTTTTTTTGTTTCTAGAAACCAGTCTGAAAAATGTACTTTCTAATGGTGAACGTAGACCTGGGCTGCACGGCAGTCGCCGCAGTCCCCGCATTCGATTTCTTTCTAAGAAGTTCTATGCAACCTCGCACACCTACCCGCGCCGCAGTCGTTCCCGTCGCCATTAACAAAGGCGATGACTGCGGCGACTGCGGTTGAAAAGGTAAGGAACCACTGCTCTAGATTATTCCTTTTTGAATGGTTTTGGATTAAAGTAAGTAAGCTCGTATGAGCAAGTGGCCAACACTGGCGACGGAGTTTTTAAACCGCCTAAAGGCCTAACGACTTAGAAGCCGGGACCGACAATTTAACGTGCCTTCCGAAGCACGGAAGCGCTCAGCTAGTAATGCTACTCATCCATTTAAATTGTGAATGCGCACAACGCTGCTTAACTTCAACGATTAATCAAGAACGTCTAAGCAAGCGGAGCCAAAAGCGTTTTTTTATTGGTACATGACGAACGACGAAGAAACGCATTCACATCAGTGCATGTGTGATAATGGTATAAATATTGCTGGACATTTCATACTGCGCCATCTAACCCCAAACTAAGCAAAGCTTGTACTATGAGAACCAGCTAACTCATACAATCCTTATATACTTTTTTTTTTGTAAATACATACACAGAATACTTTATAACACTCTGACACAGAACAAACACCTTCATCACACAAAATGTTTGTCCTGGGTAAGAATCGAACCCACGACCTATAGTGCAGAAGGCAAAGCTACTACCAACTGAGCTAAGAAGCCAGTCACCAACTGAGCTAAGAATGCCAGTCGTATTGATGTGCATAAGTCAGTAGTATCATTTTTACAGCAGGTCATGTCAGCAGTATCAGTTTTACAGTAGGACATGTCAGTAGTACCAGTTTTACAGCAAGACATGAATAGCAACTGTCGTTGGAAGCAACAATTACCGCAGACTGCCTTGGCGGTTCTCCAGCGGTGGGACTTTAACTCTAATGAACGAAACTATACTTTCATAGTTTTGAAGAATTCAAGCCAAGATAGAATAGTCTCAAGATGAGTATTCATAATTAAGAAGTTAAGTGTTCGTGGTTCAGAGGGCTTGTTAAATTGTCTGTCCCGACTTTTCTGAGCCGAGTTGGTTAGTATAGTCCGGCAAAAACGGGTAGACACGGCAACTAAAATTTCAGTACTTTGGAAACCCATTCTCTGCTAATCTATGGTAAAGTACAGGTTTCTTGTCTATGGTGCAGGTGCCGAAGACGTCAGTCAGAAGTAAATAATTTACTTCTAAAAGAGAATTTATCTATTTCGCGTATTTAGCTTGCAGAGTGGCGCCCCCATTTATTACCCGACTACGGCGAAGCAAAAAGGAGGGTTATGAGTTTGACCGGTATGTATGTATGTATGAATGTTCATCTGTTCCCTCGTAACTTCTAAACTACTTATCATAATTTGACAAATGAGGTATCGTTTGAAGCGTCTTCATCGTCCGCTGGTTATAGGCTATGTGACGTCACATTAAAGTGAATATGGCGCCCTCTAGAGGTCATAAAGTCATCAACTAAAAAACAAATATTGATTGATGATGCAGTGTTGGGTATCAAATGCAAGGGTTTTGTTAGCACATTTCAAAAATGTATAGTATGTTAGCTGTTGCTCGCGGCTTTGCTTGCAAGGACTCGATAAAGAGGGTTATAATTTGTTCATCTGTTCCTCATATCTTCCAAACTTCTTATCATAATTTGACAAATGAGGTATCATTGGAAGCGTCTTAATTGTCCGCTGATTATAAGCTCTGTGACGTTACAATAAATTGAATAGGGCGCCCTCTAGAGGACAAAACAAAAACAAATGAGTTAATGATGTTGTGTTGGGTATCAAATGAAAGGTCTTTATTAGCACATTTCAAAAATATATAATATGTTAGCTGTTGCTCGCGGCTTTGCATGCAAGGACCCGATAAAGAGTGTTATAATTTGTTCATCTGTTCGTCATATCTTCCAAACTTCTTATCATAATTTGACAAATGAGGTATCATTGGAAGCTTCTTGATTGTCCGCTGGTTATAAGTTTTGTGATGTTACTATAAATTGAATATGGCGCCCTCTAGAGGACAAAACTAAAAAAAAATGTGTTAAAAATGCTGTGTTGGGTATCAAATGAAAGGGCTTTATTAGCACATTTCAAAAATATATAGGCATATTGTTAGCTGTTGCTCGCGGCTTTGCTTGTATGCACTCGATAACTGGTAATAATTGCACAAACCACGATTAATAAGACAAGATTCCTTCGGATAGTACCGAAGAAGTGGGACAGGAAATACTAACACGTTCGATGCCTCACCCGCGTATACTGTCCTATGATGGCGTTCGGAGAGCACGGTAGAGGTGGGATAGGGAATATTAACACTGTTAACACATTTCCTGTTCCACCTCTACGGTACTCTCCGGAGGAGAGCTCCGCTTTAATAAAACAATCTGCTTGGTTTCGGCAAGTGCATCACGGGCAATAAACGTGTTAGTGTTAACACATTCCCTGTCCCACCTCTGCGGTACTCTTCAGAGGAGAGCTCCGCTTTAATATTACAATCTGCTTGGGTTCGGCAAGTGCGTCACGGGCATTGAACGTGCTAGTGTTAACACATTTCCTGTCCCACCTCTGCGGCATTCTCCAGGAGACAGCTCCACTTTAATAGAACAATCTGCTTAGTTTCGGCAAGTGCGTCGCGGGCAATAAACATGTTAGTGCTAGCACGTTCAATGCCCGCGACGCACTCGCCGAACCCAAGCAAATTGTTCTATTAAAGCTGAGCTCTCCTTTGGAGAGCCGGGTGGGTTGGTGGTGATTCTGCAAATACTTAGGTAATAATAAAATTACGACCCCAAAATAATTTAAATAAAAAATAAGTTCAAAAACTAAAACCCGACTACTGAAAAAAGTATGAAACAAGAACATAATGTTGAGAATGTTCTGAGGAGAGCCGTGGTCATATGCTACGTCAGTCATCGTTCGATTTTCGCTGAGAACAGTTGTGTTACTCGCGACCGCGCGTACCAACAGTGCAAAGTGCTTACGCATCACAACAATGCCGTCGCGACACGGCCTGACCGCGAAGATGACCTAGTTATACATCGCGTACGGCTCGTTTGCATAGACAGCAAATCATATTGTTAAGGCGACGCTACTACTTGTTTTAACAATGAATACCTCACCGTCTAAAGATGGCAGTATAACGCTGCGAACAGAAACTGAGCATTTATTGTTCAATCGCTTCAAAGAAGAACGCGACCGTCTTTTAGAAGAAAGACAAGAACGCAAAAAGCTGGAGAGCCTCGTAGATGACTTAAAAAGTCAAATCGAAATTCTTCAGCAACAGCTGAAATGTGTAATGAATACCAACTCAACCCCACCAGCAACTACCGACGAAAACTCTACATCACATGCCGAATATGGCACTGATGAGGAGGAACTAGCCAAGGAAACAGAGTGGATCAGAACCAAGACAAGGAAGAAAAGAAAATTGAATACCTCACCTTCGCTCTCACCCCAGGAAGATAGAACTACTTCCACTAAAGAAAAAATTAAGAAAGTTCTCTCACCCCCTCCTATTATAGTCGACGGGGTGAATAACTACCAAAACTTTTATGACTTCTTGTCAAAAAATCAGCCATCAGCCACCTTCACAGTAAAGATGATGAGCGGTGATAGCGTTAAAATCAATTCTTGCAATGAAGATGCATATAGGTGTTTAACAAAAACACTCTCAGATAATAACTGTCTCTGGCATTCTTATGAAAACAAGCAAGATAGACCAATAAGAGTAATGGTCAAAAAACTACCTTCAACCTGCAAACCTGAGAGGATCATTGAAGACCTGAAAAACCAAGGGTACAAGATTGAGGATGCGGTTAACAAATTGAGCTGGAAAACTAAGGAACCACTCAATATGTTCATGCTAACCTTTAGCAACCAGGAGGACATCAACAAAGTGTACGACATTAAATACATACTGGGGTGTGTTGTTGAAATGCAACCACTACGTTCAACAAAACTTATCCCCCAATGTAAAAGATGCCAGGCGTATGGACACACTCATAAGTACTGTGCTAAAGAGCCAAGATGTGTTAAATGCACAGGTAAGCACTTAACCAAAGACTGCAAAAAACCAGCTGGAGAGAAACCTAAATGCGTCCACTGTGGAGAAGCACACCCGGCCAACTACAGAGGTTGCATGATAGCCAAAGAAATCCAAAAAATCAGGAACAAGGCCGCCAAGAAACCATTAGTTGGCCGGCAACAGCAAACACCAAGAGTACTGGTAAGTGACAGATCATTAGACACTAACCAGCCTAAACCACAAACAAGGCGCACAGGCACCGCTAACAAAACTGTGTCCTACGCCCAAGTAGCAGCAAAAAACACTCCAACTACTCACCACAGTGAGCAATCCAGTCACTTGAACAGCAATAAATTAGACGAAATCTTAAAACTCATGACAACATTCGATGAGCGGCTAAAGAAAATAGAAAATAGCGACAGAACAGCTATACCTAAGGCCAAAAAATGACTCGCACAATTAAAATAATGGCATGGAATTGCAATGGGCTACTACAACATCAGAACGAACTGCAAGTAGTCCTAGATATGGAAAACATTGATGTTTGTCTCATATCAGAAACACATTTTACAAAGCAAACACATATCAAATTCAAAGGCTACAAAGTTTACCACGCACTTCACCCAGCTAATAAAGGCAGGGGAGGCAGTGCTGTTATTGTAAAAGAATATATCAAACATCATGAGGAAAGCAAATACGAAGAGCCGGATATCCAATCTATTTCAATTCGAATTGATACTGAGCAGTATCCCCTTACAGTAGCAGCCATATACTGCCCACCACGATATACTATTAGAAAAGATACCTACTTGAACCTCCTACAACAACTCGGTGAGAGGTTTATAATTGGAGGTGACTTCAATGCCAAGAACACGTACTGGGGCTCTAGGCTAACAAATACAAAAGGAAGAGAACTTCTGGGAGCTATAAAAGAAATACACTCTGACGTTGCATCAACCAGATCGCCAACCTATTGGCCTACCGATCCTTATAAAATACCTGACCTGATAGACTTCTTCATATATAAAAATGTCTCACCAAACTATTTCAAAATAGACCAGAGCTACGACATGAACTCGGACCACTCTGCAATATATTTAGAAATTAGTGATAAAGTTGTGCTCAAGGATATCACTCCGACCCTAGTTAATAAATACACAGACTGGGAAAGTTTTAAAATTGAGCTAGACATGAATATTGAACTCAAAGTTCCACTAAAAACTCACGAACAGCTAAACAAAGAAGTTGAAGATTTTATTAACGTGGTGCAGCAGACTGCTTGGAACAATACACCAGATATTAAAAAAAAGATCACTAAAAATAATTACCCTAAAGAAATTAAGCAACTCATATGCGAAAAAAGAAGACAAAGAAAGCGATGGCAACAATCCAGGTGCCCTTACGACAAAAAAAAGCTAAACAACATGACAAAACAATTGAAGAATGAAATACAATCAGTCATCGACAGCACAACCACCTCATTCCTACAAAAACTAACCAATGACAGCAAAAGTAACTACTCGCTATGGAAAGCTACAAAAAACATGAAACGGCCAATGACCCAAATTCCCCCACTAAAAGAGGAAAACGGGAAATGGGCAGTCAGCAATGCAGATAAAGCAAGACGGTTTGCCGAGCACCTAGAAAACATCTTTACGCCAAATGAAGGTCCAACGCTTAGCACAGAAGCTACGATCTATGACGTCTTGGATGAACAGCTTTATATACCGCCAGTCTCCCCTAGAGAGGTCCGAAGTGAGATTCATAAGAACATAAATCCAAAAAAATCGCCAGGATTCGACCTCATCTCAGGCGAAATATTACATAACCTATCAAAAAAGGCTCTAGTCAAACTTACAAATATTATAAACGCTGCGCTTAGGTTAAAATATGTGCCTGACCTATGGAAAGTAGCTGAAGTAATAATGATAGTAAAGCCGGGTAAACCGCCTCGTGACGTAAAATCATACAGACCGATCTCCCTACTTCCAATAATTTCTAAACTATTTGAAAAATTGTTACTTAAAAGATTGAGACCTATAATAGAAGCCAAGAACCTTATCCCAGAGCACCAGTTTGGATTCAGGGAAAAACATTCAACCATCGACCAGGTCCATAGGATTACAAATGTTATCGAAGGTACTCTAGAAAATAAAAAGATCTGCTCTACCGTATTCCTGGATGTAGCACAAGCTTTTGATAAAGTGTGGCATGAAGGCCTAATACTTAAAATGAGGAAAATTCTTCCCAAACCTTATGTAGATATTCTACAATCATACATAACGGACAGAGTTTTTAGAATACGGCAAGAGGATGCCTACTCTGATATTAAAGAAATAAAAGCTGGGGTGCCACAAGGAAGCGTACTAGGCCCGGTCCTGTATCTTTTATACACGAGTGACATCCCTGAACCAGAGAATAGTATGATCGCGACCTTTGCTGACGACACGGCCATAATGGCAGTTGGCAGTACACATGCAGAAGCGGCAGAAAAAGTGCAAAAGGCAGTTAACAAAGTATATGATTGGACAAAGAAATGGAGAATCAACCTTAATGAATCAAAATCAATCCATATAAACTTTACCAACAAAAAGGAGGAGTATCATCCAGTATACTTAAACCATAAGCTCATTCCGCATGAAAATACAGCCAAGTATTTGGGTATGACGCTTGACGCAAAGCTGCGCTGGAAGGCTCACGTCAAGAAGAAAAAAGATGAGTTGGAGCTACGCTACAAACAGATGTACTGGCTGCTTGGCAGACAAGCTGCTCTATCAGTACACAACAAAATTATCTTATACAAACAGGTCCTAATGCCAGTATGGACCTATGGTATACAGCTGTGGGGCTGTACCAAAAAAAGTAATATTCTTATCATCCAACGTTTTCAAAATAAAGTTCTTAGGGGTATCGTGAATGCCCCCTGGTACGTAAGAAACGAAGACCTTCACCGGGACCTTAACATAGACTTCGTTGATAAAGTTATAAAAAAATACGCAGAAGCTCACGAAAAAAGACTTCATCACCATGTGAACGTCGAGGCCATCCAGCTCCTCGATAACACAGACCTAGTGAGAAGACTCAAACGAACTAAACCATTTGAGTTAGTGTAGTGTAAAATTATATGAAAGTGTTAGTGAATAAGTGCTACATAATATAAAGAACACAAGAACAAAGTGTCTTCCCCTTAAATAGAGACAGTAAGAAACGTGCCGTTGGGCACATTCTTAAATATAAGCAACTTTATAAAACTAAGTCAAATTCAAATTGCTCATTGGCCTACTTGGCTAGATTGTAATTTTATTAGGGTATAATTAACTATTTAATTTTACACTAAAGAACGGAAAAAAAAAAAAAAAAAAAAAAAAATATGCTACGTATGCGATCATAAGCTAAGGGCAAAGTGGCATATGACCACGGCTCTCCTCAGAACATTCTCAACATTATGTTCTTGTTTCATACTTTTTTCAGTAGTCGGGTTTTAGTTTTTGAACTTATTTTTTATTTGTCTATTATTTTGTGTCGGACTATACCTTACCTTAATGACGGCATTAAGACGGTGGAACAACTGTTCAGACTTGCGCTGGACAAGGAGAATTTTAAGAAGCTGACTGCCGACCTCCATTAATGGAGAGGCACTGAAAGAAGAAGAAGATACCTTACCTCCACCACAGAATACAAATCTGTGCCTCCACTTTAGATCCGAAGGTCGTTAGATCTTCACGGTTGGCGATTCGCCTCATCTAAGACCGACTATGTCAGCCCTTGCTGCTGGACTATCAACGCTACTTCGTTCGGAAATATACTTACAGGGTGAAGTTTTGAGACAGGCAGTAAAGGCAGCTACTTTAACCGTTGTAGCTACAGGAAAACGTTCTTGACTTGACTGTACATTTTTTCAAAATCTGTGAGTGAACGCATAAGGTAGCTGCCCTTACTGTAGGCATATGAGCACGGTGGGCATGCCCACAACCCTAATTGAGTTTATTTAGGAACAATTGAAATTGGATTTGGAGAATCGAAAGCTTGAATTCGTTATTAGAGACCTACTTAGGTACAAAAATTATTTTGTGCCTAATGCTTTCAACAATAATATCGTATTTCGGCTGCACTTGGCCAAGTTTTGGGTGGCTGTGCCCACAGCCTTTTTTGAGGGCTGGATCCACACCTGCCTTACTGCCCCGTCTCAAAAATTCACCCTGTATTTTGACATCCTGTATTTTTAGTGAATTCTCCCTTGGTTAGTTTCTGTATGAGAGGCGCAGCGCGCACGTGGTAGATAGGCGCTAGTTCAGCGCGCGCCAACTTTGTTACAAATTAGTTTTATGCACGTTAATAGATGGCGTAATGGCCTGAACACTTTAATGGGACAGAATGGAGGTGGCAATGGCAATACACTTAATACGTTTTGTTAAGGAATTAATGACATAGGAATAATGATGGTCGAAGTTTTGTTTAAGTGTTTATACTTGTGATTCTGTAAATACGTAATTGAGTGTGGATATTTATTTTGAGGAATTAAGTTTTCGAGATATAATGATGTATTACAACAGTCACATAACATACCTAGTCTACTATATTTACCTGAGTGAGAAAGTCTCTAATCTCAGTCACGCTTATAATTTAGTTCTTTATTCTGCCAGGCATGGTCCTGGAGGGAATGTACCCAATTTGGAACCTCTATTTGTTCTGCACTGCACACAAAGATCCAGATTACACACACACAATGTCAATGCACACAAAAATTAATATACTAGGTGTACACGATAAAACATGAATCCTTCATTTACCGATGCTAACTGACTGAAGTTAGCAACAGTTAGCCTCAGTAAAAGTGGTAAAAATAGGATGCAGAATACGCAATTCTTAGGCCATAGACCGAGACCGACCGAGCTCTAATTTATGAAAGAACAAGCAGTTAGCAAACTGAATTCAGCATCGTCTAATGTCGGCTAAACAATCGGCCGATTGAAAAGTTTGCAGTGTGCGAAAAGTCTATTTTTTTAGGGCTACAGCGATTTTCTTTTGTATTCACTAAGCGTCCCAAAAACTTAAAGTTTTACTTAGAGTAGTCTCAAACAGGATAAATGATTTATTTACCCTCATCCGATTATAGCCCTTATTACAAAGCATTACATGCCTAAACCGCAGAAAGGCGAACTAACTCCTAAATCCACTTACAAGACATCGGGCTCCGCACAAACATACAACAAACAATTCGACAACAATGCTTATGTAGATACCGTTTCTTATGCTACAGTCTACCAACACTTTAACCGATAGTTTAAATTGAATTTAAACGGTAGAATGAGAACGAGCTATTTAAAAATTTGATTTTCAGTTTTATTTTGAACTAGCTGACGCCCGCGGCTTCGCCCGTGTGGACTACTATTTTGTTTATCCCACAGGAACCATGCATTTTTTCAGGATAAAAAGTAGGCTATGTGCTATTTCCGGTCATTGTCTATCTATGTTTTAAATTTCAGCCAAATCGGTTCAGTAGTTGTTGAGTTATAGAGAAACAAACATACATCCAAACATCCATCCAAACATCCAAACTTTCGCATTTATAATATTAGTGTGACTAGTTTCCGCCCGCGGCGTCACTCGCGTGGTACTCGGATAAAAAGTAGCCTATGTCCTATTCTCAGCCATTATCTATCTATGTTTTAAATTAAAGGCAAATCGGTTCAGTGGTTGTCGAGTTATAAAGGAACAAACATACATTCAAACTTTCGTATTTATAAGATTAGTAGGATAGTAGGATTAGTGCGATGTCGTTCTTATCAGCAGAGTGCCTGAAATGGTCATAACCATGGCCAGTACCTACCAATTCAATCTAACTGCATTCCGAATGAAGTCGACGATCTGAAACGAATTTTCTTTACAATGCTCAAATTGAGTCTTCATAATAACTGTACATGGTTTATCGTTGGTTCACTTTGGTTCACTATCCTTACCTAAGGACAAATGTATAAGCATAGCTAAGTTAACCCGGGATGGGTCGTATTGTTTTTAGTTTAGAGATACCTACCTGTCTTTGCATTCTAAGCCGGTTTCAACTTGTGTTGGTCATTTTTTGTGTACATTTAAGTTTGTGGTTCCTTTTGCTCATATTTTTAAAGTAAAAGTTACAATTTCTGCAAAAAAATCTTTATCATGCTCACAAATGAATGCAGAGTCGATCTTGAGCATATTCGTAATAATAATCCTGAAAAATCATTATAATATACCTATGCTCTTACGGATGATTAAAAATTTTTTTTCACGACACAACAGGTTAATAAACAAAAAAATACATAGACATAGTTTTATATTCCTTTACAAAAAGTTTGTATGTTTCCTGCGAAATAATTCTATACATTCAACTTTCATAAAGAACTCAGTACAACTTTTCTCTGTGACTTTTCACGGTTTTGTAATTTTTTTAGCTTTATAAAGACAAGCTGAACAGCGTTGGTTTCTGAAGTTGAGCAGTTATTAAAACCCGGTTCAGTTAAATAACAAAAAATTCAAAGCATACAGTTGAAATTTCCATCGGGGCCATAACTTATGGAAGTAGTATCGACATCGGCCACTAGCGTCGCCGCCATAAGATCGTTAATTCGTGTCCGGTAGCCTTTTGCAAAAAGTATGAAAATTTTCTCCATTCAGAGCAGACTAGCGTTTTGTCGCGATAATTATGTCTGAACAGACTTACTTATTCATAATTATAATCTCCAAAATGTATGCTTGGATGGTTGTATCATTAAAGAGTATAAAACTGAACAAAATTTAAAATTGGAAATTGGAATTTGGAAATTAGGGTGAACTGAATCAAAAATTTCATTGAGATTCCTTTGTGCCTCTCCTAAATCACAAAGGGTTTTCTTTGCGTATGCATATTTTGAGAATTATACTACGACGGTTACATCCTCAAGATCATAATATTTTTGACCATGTAGTTTCACTTCTCAATGTACTAGGGCATCACATAATTTTAGAGTACTGTGAAATCTGTAAAATTAAAGCATTAGTAACAAAATAATGACACTCTGGCATCCCTATCTGGCAACCCACTCGCTCGGCTCGCGCCAACTTCATTCGTTTCTTATGTGCGGGCATCGCAACATCGCAATAATTACGAAATTATTTTTTTCGCAAGAAAGTTATAATTAAAAGTTTATAATTGGTAAAACAACGTAAACGAAGTGGTGATTATAGAATAAGAAAGAAGATTAAACTTTTGGAAAGGAGTTTATGGAAATCATCATCGTCTACGAGAGATGAAGGGAGGTAACAGTTTTTTGTTTACTCAATTTCACCCAATAATCAAAAAATATTACCTATTGCATACGACAAATAATACCGTAAATTATTTACGACAAATAATTTTTACATGTCGACAATTCACATTAAAAAATATGTGACTACCTTCATTTTATTTTTGTTTCGTGTTTATTGTTGTATTGTTTATCGTTGCATTGTGATATTTATCCATCATGATAAACGATTTAGATTACGTTTTAGTAATAACAATTTTGTCAAAGTGCCAAAAACTGCCGGTGTTTTTTTTTTTCTTTGCACACAGGTCACCAACGATGTTGAAATACCTACCTGCGATATATTACGCGACGAGCTCGCGTTTGATAATTATCGCTCAGTCTCGTTTCGTCACATTATGACGACCAATGACTTTAAAACAATAAAAAGGGCAGACTGCAGATTGGATGGATATATCTACCTGCCAACACAGGTCAAGGGTGTAAAAAGCCTAGGTCCCCTGCGTTATACTGCGTGACGTGATCACGTTTGATATCGCTTAGTCCGGAATGACTTTAAAATAACAACAAACTGCAAACTGCAGATTGTAAGTATGTCTACCTGTGCATACAAGTCAAGGAGGTGGAAAACCTACCTGCGTTATACTGCGTGACGCGATCACGTTTGATATCGCCCAAATGACTTTAAGAAACAATTAAAACGGCAGACTGCGGATTGGATGTATGTATATGTTTACCTGCCCACACAGGTTAAGGGTGTAAAAAACCTAGGTCCCCTGCGTTATACTGCGTGACGCGATCACGTTTGATATCGCTTAGTCCGTAATGACTTTAAAAATAACGACAACTGCAAACTGCAGATTGTAAGTATGTCTACCTGTGCATACAATTCAAGAAGGTGAAAAACCTACCTGTGTGACGCGATCATGTTTGATATCGCTTAGTCCGTAATGACTTTAAAATAACAACAACTGCAAACTACAGATTGTAAGTACCTGTGCATACAAGTCAAGGTGGTGGAAAATCTACCTATACTGGGTGACGCGATCACGTTCAATATCGCTCAGTCTCGTGTCGTCGTGTGATGACGACCAATGACTTTAAAACAATAAAACTGCAAACTGCAGATCGTAAGTATATGATCGTAAGTATATGTCTATCTGTGCATAAAGGTCAAGGGTGATATATATCTACCCAGCGTTATAGCGCGATGCGATCACGTTTGATTTCGCTTAGTTTCGTGTCGTCACGTGATGACGACCAATGATTTTAAAATAATAAAAACTGCAAACTGCAGATAGTAAGTATTATTATGTATACCTGCCCAATACCTACCTATGTGATATTGTGTGACGCGATCACGTTTGATATCGTTCAGTCTTGTTTTATTACGTGATAACGATCAATGGTTTTAAAATAATAAAAACTGCAAACTGCAGATTGTAAGTATGTTTACCTGTAAGTATTGTGTCATACTGCGTGACGCGAACAAGTTTCTATCGCTCAGTCTCATGTCGTCACGTGACGACGACCAATGACATTAAATTCAATAACAACTACAGACTGCACATTGTACTGTACAGGTTATATTACCTGACTTTTGTAACTTTGATGAAAGCGTAGTATGTCTTCTACCACTCTCAGAGCGCGGCTATTATAATACCAGACTCCATCACCGGGAGCTCTACTTTATTTGTCATAGTCAGACCATGACAATCGGTTCATGCAATATGTCTGAATAAATAAATATATTATTATTATAATTATCTATCTTTATAGGAACTCTCTAAACGTTGGGGTCGGATTCTGGTGGAAGATGATCGAGACCAAGAAAACCAAAGAGACCTCGTAAAAAAGACTTTAATATTTAAATATTCTATAAATATAAAGGCCTTCAGATTAAAAGGTATGACTTTAGCTTACTCTCTAGATCGAAGCAGGAGCAGGCAAACTGGAAGGCTATTCCAGAACTAAACCACCCAGACCATTCAGGTGGGATGGACCGAAGAACAGATGCCAAATCTGAGGTAATCGTCTTAAGATGGGTACCCGTTCCAAGGGCGGAGACCACCACCTGCCGCGAGCTCTTCCTGCACCAAGACTGAGTTCAGGACCCGCAAAAACGCATAAGAGGTAAGTAATACTACTTCATGCTAACAATTTGCGCTATTTTATGCTAATTACTGCGCACTCTGCAGTACCCAATGATCTTCTACTATACCTTATAAACTGAGGTAGATGTGTTGTGTTGTGCCCCGCTCCGCGTGGCGAATTAACTTCGGGCTGAGTAGCTTGAGTCAACTCGGTCGCTCGTCACAGGCTGTCATTTGCGACTTGCTGCTCACGTAATTGTGAAAATTATATTTATCTCGTTCTGACAACGAGGTTTTGTATTTCTCTGCTATCTTTTGGTTTCTTGAGTGATGTAATGTAAACGAAGCTGCGAATATTGTACCTACTTAGCTGTAAAACAATTTCGCCGCGTTTGAAAGCTTTTATAATGAGTTTAATTAATATAACGTCTCTGTTGGAAAAATATCATTAGCTGTACCTAGCTATATGAATGGATTTAAAATCCCATTTAATAGTAGGCCTCCTGTACAAATGTTGGAACAAGCTAACCAAAAGTTTAGCAATACGGAGTTACTCGTAGAGCAGTTATGTTCAGCTACTCATAAGTTATAGTCATCAGAATCTGTGATGCTTACATAAAACATATTCCGGACAATTTTTATCTAATTAATTCACGATAATTAAATAATTATCGTGAAGGCACTTCTAGATTTTAGTGTTGGGTCGATTTATCTTTCAGTCAATATTTTAAAATAGTAGATACTTGCACCGCTGCTAAATTACTTATTAAAGACTGCTTCATGGCTATGATAGACTTGCAAGATACATATGTTTTTTAGTACCCGGTCCATAAGGGCCTATCATTTCTTATCTAAGAAATACGGACTGATTCTAGTCATTTATTAAAATGAAATTCAGTGCATAAATGATACTTATAATTGCCACGACAGAGTCAAGGAAACCTTCAAGATTGGGTTTTATTATTATTAACCATAAAAAAAGTAACCTTATCTCATAAAAAAAAAAAAAAAAAAAACTTTTTGAGTTCGAATTAGACTCTCGTACCTAACAGGTGCCTGAATTTGGCAGAATTTTAACACAAATAGAACACTTATCTTGTTAAAACTCGTTCACTAACCCTAAGGGATTTCACGAAATTTTTTCGTGTTACTTTGCTCAGCTTGTCCTGCAGTTGCCCGTGAACGGCTATAGGTCCGCTTCGAATCGGCTTGAAATTGAGAAATTTCTAGCTTCTTTGATTTAACGACTATGACTCCTACATGGTACACAACACACATATACCTACGAGTAGCTTATATCCAGATTTGTCTTTGTGGCGAAATTATATTTTAATTTCAAATAATCCTATTTATGGTATTAGATTTTTATGGATGCGCCTTTAAAGGATTGGGGCGTCTTAATTTTAACGGAGAACATGTACTTAAACGGTTTCTAGGACTGCCGAGCCAGACACACTATCAACCTTTTAGAACTTAAAGCCGTTTCTATAGAATTACAGTGTTTCGCTGGCAAATCGATACAAAATAAATTTTGATCCGTAACGATAAAACGAACGCGATATGTAATTATGATGAGGAGGTGTCCAGTTTAAGCATTTAAACAATTTAAGTAGTAAGATCTAGTACCTACTAGACCAGGGATCCAGGGATACTAGACCAGGGATCCAGATGTTTTAAAATTATTATTGATACATTATGGAGTCTATGTCAAACAAGTTTGAATGATTTATGAAAATTATTTATTTGCCACTAGAATAAATATGTAAATGTCATAAGTTCGTCTCTTGAAACGAGATCCGTCCGCATTCGATATCGATGCGTTTACTCTAGACTGGAGTGTTTATTTCTTTCTACACATTCCCTCCTTTTTTCATTCATTTTAATATACTTAAGTAAACTAAGCAATAATCGTGATACTAAAATTGGTCGTCCCTTATTGGCCTAGCGGCCTTGGTACCATGGTACCCATTGTTCATAAAAATATATATATTTATATCTCAAGGCAAACTAGTTTACATAATACCACATTAGGTACTCTTTTCAACTTTCAGACTCTGGCAGCGACACCCTAGTGTCATCGCTGTTATTGAGCAAGCATACTCAAGACAAGCACTGTAAGCAAGTGCTATAAAATTGATATACCTATCATCTTTTTCTAAAAGTTCTTTAAAACAATAATAACTGTGATTCCACAAAATGGTGGCAATTTTTGCACCAAACTTTAAATTGACTTTTTAGAAGTTATATTCTATTTGTAATCGATTTTCTAGTTAGCGAATAGAAATCTGGGTCAAATTATTCGACTTTGAATACTTGTCATTCAGCGCTTGCTCTGATATTTGGTAAACGGATGAGTCAAGATGATAGAATAGAACTAAACTTTGTTTTTTCCAATAATGAAAATAATCTGAAATCTGAATCTTGTAGGTGCTTGATCATCTTTCGAAATTATTTCCTAAACAGATAATTTTTTTCTTACAAAACGATACATAATGCGAGTGTCTCGACAATAAGCCGATAGATAATGCAGATTTTGTCAGTCAAATAGTGGCGTCTATGCGTAACGGAGTTCCACTAGATATCTTATAACGAACCGACTCGTTTGGTCAGAAGTTCTACATTTGACCCAAAATGATGAGCGTGATGTATTTGGGTTTTTTTGTAAAATATTTTAAGTATTCTATCGGTTTCACCAATATTTAAATAATTGAATATTTTGAATTCAATGTTTATTTATTTGCAGATTCCATTTTTTGTCAAAACATGCAATCTTAAGTTGATTGTAAGACATCATTAGGTATTAATGTACCTACCTGCTTTTGCGTTAACCGCTTATGTCGTTAAAGGTCGCTAAACATCTACATGGTCAAAAATATTATGATCTTGAGGATGTAACCGTCGTAGTATAATTGATGGTTAAACAAACTTACCAAGTGAAGTTTGGCCATAATTATACGAGACGGTTACATCCGAAGAGATCAAGAAGGTCCCACCCGAACCCATAAAGGCCCTTGCTACTTTAACGACATAAGTGTCTCTGAAGAAATGAAGTTGGCGCGAGCCGAGCGAGTGGGTTGCCAGATAGGGATGCCAGAGTGTCATTATTTTGTTACTAATGCTTTAATTTTACAGATTTCACAGTACTCTAAAATTATGTGATGCCCTAGTACATTGAGAAGTGAAACTACATGGTCAAAAATATTATGATCTCTTCGGATGTAACCGTCTCGTATAATTATGGCCAAACTTCACTTGGTAAGTTTGTTTAACCATCAATTATTGTTTTCAAAAAATAATAAATAAGTAAATAATTTCATTTCTTTTCAATAATTATTTGTTTTTGATATCACTGTGATAAACTCGTATAAAACTTGATAGCACAGTGTTTCTGTCTACAAAAACTTAGTAAAATTCGCCAAAATCTCAACCAGTCTTCGTTGTATTGGCGTAAGTAAGTAGGTACCTACGTATGAGCAAGTGGCCAACGCAAGAGTTTTCAGGCCGCCTAAAGGCCTAAAAACCTTTAAAACGTTATTTCAGGCAACATCACAATAAGTAACAAGATGCACTAAAATTGTCACGTATAACTGTACCTACAAACTAACGGGGCGTTATAAATAAATAAATAAAATAAAATATTTTTATTTCAAACAACACAAGGTCCATATTTGTAGGTACTTTCACAATTAAAAATTAAAATTAAAGGAATTTAGGCACTAGGAAATGTAATGAGCCTAAATGTTTTAACCCGCCCGTCTGCACAGTCCCCACCAACTGGGTCCTGTATAATTGGAACACAGAATTTATCACCGATCTCTGTTATCGGATTAATGCCCGATCGAAATTATATTTGCACAGCTAAATTAATTTACGGTGTTTGGCACGGAAATTAAGGCTATTTGTTTATGTTGCTAAACCTTACTGATTTGTGCTTGGACTCTGAGATTTTGGTAATTGATTGAGTTTGTGATGATCGGATTATCGGATTTAGGGATCAGCAGTGCGATTCAGACCTCCTCGGAATATATTCCGAATTCGGAAAGTGACTATTCGGTAAAAAAACGTCAACTCTCCGAATAAAATATCATCGAATCGGATGCATTTTGAGGTTAAGGAACTTAATTTCTCATAAGAACACAATAGTTCGGTTAAAATGAGATAGAAATAAGAATTATTATTACAGTATTAGATTCATTAACTCTAGAGCCATTATTATGATAATTTTTGAAAAAAAAATCTGAATTTTTCGGAAGTCTGAATCCCATTGCTGAGCTAGGTTTAGTTTAGACTTTAGATTATCCTATGTTTAGACCTAAGAAACTAGTATCATAGCTAATTTGGTATCCTACACCAAGGAGCTATTCTACTTATCCTTCTGTTTATTTTGAATGAGCCGTGTTGGTCGAGTGGGTTAGTACCTCGACTTTCGATCCGAAGGTCGCAGGTTCGAGGCGTGCATCAATGGATTTTTTGATTCACCGTGTTCACAGGAACAAATACCTATAGATCATTTAGCACGTATGTACTAAATAAATTTGGACATCCTTCTGACTACCGCTCAAATATTTGTGTTGCTGTTTCGTTTCATTTTTCTATGTTATAATTTGTTAAAATCAAATTAAAAAAATAACCTTTATTAAAGTCCGCCAAGTCGAGCATGGCCGTACCATCCTTTTCTCGAAGCCATTCGGGCCATTTTCGACCCCTCTGTAACTTCGTTGTGGAAAAAACTAGAAGCCTAAATTTTTAGTAACAAAGAGGACATTACCTAGCTAGATTTCCAAATTACATTAAATTTGAACCATAGATTTCTACATGTTTTTGTTTGCGTATCGTGACACGAGCAGACACGAGTAACAATGTGATTCTGTCACTGTCACTGTTTATTGTGTCATTATTGATGTCTGTTTACTTATTTTTAGTTTTTCAATGTAATTATTTTGCTTTTGCTGTATTTATTTGTTTCTTTTCTTGTCTCTTTTATTGTATTATTTGTTCCAATTAATGTTTCGTTTCTTTTTTAATCTTGTGTCCCATGTCGTGTTTAACATTTTTTTTTACATCCTGCCTGTCCGTGTAATCACCCTAAAAAAGCACAGTCTGAAGATCAGCGCTGTCTCCCATGGGACCACATGGGAGTATCCAGCATAGCTGGGACTGAGCCTTTTTGGCACCACTGGTATGTGAACGTTTTTATTGTCTGTTTTTTATGTTTACCTATACCTAATTTTCCCCGTGTATCTTTCTCTGTTCTGCATCCTCTGTGTGTGTGCCAAATAAACGTTATCTTATCTTATCTTATCGCAACAAAAAAGCATGTTCTCGGAAGAGCTCGCCCAGCAACTCAAATAGCGAGTTCAAGCAGTTTGTTCTCGTCTGTTTTTGTTTCCACTTAGTTGTTACGTTTACCCAATATGTGCTTGGATACGAGTTTGTGCTTTTAGAAGCACAATGGTGGTTCTCATGTTTACTTACCAAACTCGAAATATGATTTATCCTAATATTTTACTAATATTATAAAGGTGAAAGTCCGTGTGTGTGTGAATGTTTGTTAGCACGTAACTCCATAACTACTAAACCGATTTTGATGAAATTTTAAATGTAGATTTGACATCAATTTGTATAGATTGTAGATTGTATTAGTCGTAGATTGTATAGAACTATAGATTGATATCTGATAAAGCGCTAAAAAAAATATATTTGATTTAGTAAAAAGTTATAAGTACTTATGTGAATTGAGAAATCTGGTTTAAATTAAATTATCGTGAAAGTTAGTCAATATTAATATTTATGGCTGATTAACATTCAAATACACTATTGCACACTCATATTTTTCATAGTTTTTGTAAATGAACATTGCAATAAACGCACGGCTAGGATTTGAACCCACACTTTTCGGACCGAAAGTGGAGACACTGTTCCAATCAACCAACTAATCCGACTAATGATTCCGTGGCCGAATTGGTAAAGGCACTCCAGCTAAAGGAGAATCGCTTGTATCATTGCGGGTTCAAATCCCGTCGGAATTGAAAATTATGATTAGATTTTTCATTTTTAAAATCTAGTTAGAAAGATTTTTAAAAATAGGTAAAATAGATTCTAACTATACTGGCTTGAATAATCTCCAATCCCAATCTATTAATGCACTTCGATTTTATCAATGCATGTAATTTGCGTATTCGATAACGCAGCCAGCCAGCTGGGTACACGCCAAAGACAATTTTCCATCACTGAAATAATAATTTCACTGAAAAACGAGCTTTACTACGCCACTGTTAGGCTCAATATCGCTTTGGCACAAGGTGCTTTGGTTATGGTAATATTGTGCCTTGAAAAGAGGTTACACACAAAAAGGAACGCAGACAATTAGCCTACCCTTAGTTCGTTGAAAAAAGTTTTAAAATATGCCCGGGCGTTATTAAAAATTATATTCCATTTTCGACACTTTTCTCAGTTTTGCTACTTTTTCCTGTTCGTTACTTTTATCCCTTCATATCGGGGAACGACAAAAGTTATATGTACTAGCTGACGCCCGCGGCTTTGCCCGCATGGACTATTTTGTTTTTATCCCGCGGGAACCGCATTTTTTCCGGATAAAAAGTAGCTTATGTCCTATTCCCGGTTATTATTTATCTATATTTTAAATTTCAGTCAAATCGGTTCAGTGGTTATCGAGTTATAGAAGAACAAACATACATCCATCCATCCAAACATTTTTAAGTTATATTCATAAGGATATTTAAGGTAGGTAGATTAAGCTGAGATGAGAGGATGGATTAGTTAGATGCTGGGCAAGCTTTCTCAACAATGTCCCAGGCACTACAATGATCCATTCAGTTTAGGCATAGATTGCTCCTCTGTTAATAATCTAGTAAAGATGTAAAGGCCTGTTTTTATTCCTACTATTTTTTCTTTTTTTGGTAACTATAATGGAATTGGACCTATTAAATCATTTTGCTAAGATGATTAGCGTCATAAATCTAAAAATCGCTCAGTTCATTTCACAAGTTAGCTGTAGGTGCCCATAAGTACCACTTACTGTGTCCATAATTGCTTCGCAAGGATGTGTTTTATGGCCTTAAGAGTAAAAGGTTTTTCTATATCCTCAGCTTACATAATAAACCTCGACTTAAATCGTAGCTTACAGAAAGGTTTTCATACATACATACATACATAAAATCACGCCTCTTTCCCGCAGGGGTAGGCAGAGACCACGGATTTTCACTTGCTACGATCCTGACACACCTCTTTCGTCTCATTCACTCTCATCACATTTTTCATACAAGCTCGCCGGTTTAGCGTACTTTTGACCTTGCCTTTCTCGAAAATATCATCAATTTGATCCAGGTATGTTCGCCTAGGTCTTCCCCTTCCAGCTGTTCCATTCACACTCGCCTCATACACTTGTTTGGTTAAACGACTTTCCTTCATCCTATCTACATGCCCAAACCATCTTAACATGCCTTTCTCAATTAAAATAAAAATCAAAATAATAGAAGTACCTATAGATAGAGAGCTAGAAAGCCAACATGAAAAAACAAACTTATAGAGGCTATTGTTATTTCACCAATCGATGTATTAAATTGCTTTTGCCTTTATCCATTTAGTTATAAAATACATAGTTATAATACATAGTTATAAGTACCTATAGGTATTATCAACGGATAAGTCATCATGTTTTCTGCTTTTACCTAGAATTTAATACGGTATTTTCGTTCACCAAAAATACGTAAAATATCACATTTTAAATCATTATCAATCGTTCTTCTTACTTTTTAATTATTAAAACAAAATGAATAACTTCCGTCTCGAAACCAATGTAATCAATACAGTTTTTTGTGGAAACCATAATAAACATTTATTTTTAAAATACAAATGGTTTCCTCGTTCATCCGGTCTTAGGAATCGAATTAACTGACAACTACCACCCTTAGAAGGGGTTGGTCTGAGGACCCATGGAGGATTCAATTTGTGGATACTAGAAAATCAAATTCAATAAACCCTATCTATAATTTATCACTTGCTAGTCTCAGCTCAGTTGGTAGTAGCTTTGCCTTCTGCGCTGTAGGTCGAGGGTTCGATTCCCAACTTCAATTCAATTCAATTCAATTCAATTCAAGACAAACATTTGTGTGACTGTATTTTTACGTAATCGTGTTATTATTGTCTATACTTACAAATCACAAAAGTGCTACTAACTCCTCAACCGTTGCTTGATTGGCTTATTTTGAATTGTCTTATTCAAATTAAAATCCAAGCCATCCAAGCTTATACCAATTTTACATGAAAAAAATTATTTATTTCAACAATGTATGTTGAAATAAATATTTTTTTTGGAAATCCTGTAAAAATAATAATATTTAAAGCAGTTTCCTGCCTTGTCCAGTGGTTTAACCCCAACTCAGGGTGGTAAAAGGAATTATTCAATTTCCGCGGCGCCGCCCAAAACCGATCCGTCCAGGTAGGTTAATTACTTCCAGATGCGAAAACTTTACCACAAGTACAGTCAACGCCAAAGATTAAACTTTTAAATCTCCGGCATCACTTTTAAGGGAAGAAGGACCGCTGAGATTACGATGACTAAGCCGCTAATGCATGTTGGCCCAACCATGCTGAGCGAACGCCAATGCCAACGTGTAGACAATTTGCCTGGCCTTGCCATCGCTCGGTGTTGCTCGCCTTCCTGGCCGAGTGAATACAAGCGCATCGGTTTGCATAGACTTATCAAACGTCGCCTATACATAATACACGTCGCTAATACTCGCCTTACATCAAATTGCCTTCGCTCGCGTTGGCCTAGGCTCGCCAAAGATGGTTTAGGCGGCTTTAAGAGCTGGTTGATTCCACTCATGTTATTTTACGACCAAAATTGTGAAGAACTAGAGCTATAATTTCAAGTAATTATTGTTTTATGATCTCGTAACGTCTATAAAATCCTATAAAAAACCGCACACCGAAATCATAATTCGCATAGCATCTTAGCAAAAAATTTGACCGAAATTCAGAACTAGCTTAACATCCATCATGTCATCGCTAACCTTTTTGTTGGGACCTCTGGGACATCATTATCCCCTATTATTTACCCGACTACTACCTTTATCTACCATCAAACCTAATGTAAAATACACTGTCTACACACACACGTAACTATCAGCCGTAGATCTTTGTGATAGAGTATGTTTTCCACTGAAGTATGAATTATGTTTTACTTGTTACTTTCGTCGGTCACGTGCGCGCGTTTGTGGAGAAAGTAAATTCTATTTTGAGAACAAAATGTATTGGACTTCATCTGTGAAGTCGAACATCATTATTCACACTCAAACTGAATCAAAGTTCATCATTGAAAAACTGCTAAAGTTTTCAAGAAGTCTCATTGATTGTAAAACGGTAATTTTCATGTACTTTGCCTGATGCAACTAATTTTAGTAACAGATATTTTCATGATACAAGTAAACATTTTTTAGTTGGATAATTCGATTGGGCGTAATTAAGTGCGTCCAAGTATTTTGACTGCAAACATGAAGTGTAAAATTCTAGTGAAGTCTGTTTGATAAATACCCTTAGTGCAAATTTTTTAACCAACATTCATCCGATTGTTTCCGTATGGATTGACATAATCGAAAACAATAGTTTATTTGCCCGATGAATGCCAGAAAATAATGTAAAAAAAAGAATTGGTACTTTTTATGTGTAAGCTTGGTAAGCCCACAGTGAGGCAATTCAATTCATTCAGGGCCGGGCTGTATGAAACGTGCCTAATATGCGTAAAGGCTCCTACACACTACGCCGGCGGCCCATGCTATCAAGCCCGGTCGGGATAATGCTGGCGTCATGGCTTAGCTTTTAAGTCGCTAAGCCTTAGCGACTTACAAGCTGGTACCGACAATAATTGAAGAAAATTGAAATTCCGTCCTTTAAAGGACGTAAGCGCTCAACTGTTGATGTCACTTGCGGTTACCCATCCAAATTTTAGCCGATCAGAACGTCGTTTAATTTCAACGATCTATCAAGACCGTCTAAAGCTGCTACTACATGTTGGCGCAAGCTTGCCGAGTGAACGCCAATGCCAACGTGTGGACAGCACATTTGTCTCGCCTTGCTGGGTCGCTCGCTTAGCCTGGCCGAGATACAAGCGCATGGTTTGCATTGGTTTACATAGACTCGCCAAACGTGTGGACGGTAGCATATGCCTTGCACCTTACCTTGGCTCGTGCTGGGTTAGGCTCGCCCAGCATTTATAGGCGGCAACAGAAATGCCGGAATGCGGATCCAAACGAGACTCAATCGATTTTCTGTTGTGTGTGTATGGAATTGCAAACTACATGTCAAGCAAGCTAAACCGTGCCCGTGGTCTTTCGACCAACAGTTGTTGTTGGCTGGTCGGACAAGTCGATCGCTCCCGAAATTACCACTTGCGCGATCTAGACATATGGCGTTGTGTCGCCATTTTTACTGAAGCTCGTAGTGCGTAGAATGTCAATGTAGTTCATCTAGCGACAGGTAGATGTCGCTACATCGCGCTTTACACAGCTTGGTCACGGCACGGTCACGGCTCGTTATAGCATAAAAGACCTTATCCGTGAGTTCCGAAGGCCTTCGCTACGTGATGTGGTATAAAAGGGGCTAGATTGATTCGGAATAGAGGCATTAGCGATGTTTTTTGCAATGTACGTGACATTTAGGAACTAGCTTTTTCCAAAGGTCATTTGGTTCCGTTTGTTCCGGATTTCCGGGAATAACAAAAATGGTTGAAATGCTCATTTGAATATTGCTGCTAAAAGTAAGGTTTTTAGGGAATTCTTTTGAATATTCTATGTGTACAAAATAAATGAAACAGGAACCAAAATAAAAACTCATGATACGACAAAAAAAGACTGTATTCCCAAGGTGCGGTAGACAGATTATTTTCAGATTTTTAGATATTTTTAGACCCTTCAGAGTCAGAGGTATGTTCAAATACATTTGGTGCGTTCCCACATTTTATAGAAGTTAACATTCCGTACGTGACAGGTTGCAATAATAACCTCCTAATAGGTAAAGTGAAACATTTTTTGAAATTGGATCAGTAGTTCTAGAGATTATCCATTAGAAACAAACACCACTTAGATAAAATATAAAAGGTTTAAAAGGTAGGATAGATGTAAAAGGATGGTAATTTCAGTAAGATTTTCAAATATAATCACGGGTTTTCCTGAAAGGGTAGGTACAGTACAATCAAGAAGGTATGAAGAAATACACCATTGAATTCTCCGGGAACAGATATTTGTACAATACTCCGTACCGTGCGAAATTGCACACGATTCAGACATTCTGAATTTGCGTGTACAGTCGCCTAAATAAATTTTACTGTGAGAACATTTATTTTTACTCTAGTCCAATAAGAAACAGAAAATTTTTCATATTCACGACGAATAATTATAAGGTATCGCCAAGGTATATATTCTTACAAATCTTTAGGAAATAAGATCCTTTTTGAATATATTTAAGGGGCTGTCAGAGACTCGTCCACATTTTGCTGTTAGTATTACTGGTATTACAAAGTTTACTGGTTTCCTCAGGATGTTTTCTTTCGCAGTTAGCTCATGTTAATGCGCATATTTTAAAGAAACAAAAAACTATTGATGCACTGCCGGGATTAATACCCACGACTACTTTGGTTCTAAAATGGTTTTTTTGGTTTTGTTTCTTGAGTGCGTTGACTTTGATTTGAAAATCGGAAATTTATCACATCACAATATTAGAAACGCGAATTTTTGTGAGAACTTCTTCACGGAGAAACTATAAAAGAAGACACAAAAAGTGAACGCAGTCACCAGAAGTATCTTTATAGGTATAACTTATATAATTACGATTAAACACAATAACATTAAATTAATGAACATGTTAATGAAGTATGATATTAAATTAACATTAGGAATACGTTACATTATGTTACGGAAACACTGTATCTTTCGAAACAAAATACTTAAATGTTTTTGTATTTTTTTTTTTGTATTTAGAATCTGAATTCATTAGCGGCCTTTACACGGTAGAGTTTTTACCACGGATCTGGACTGTACGGATATCTGTACAGATATCTGTAAAGATATCTTTACATATAACCGCGGATAAAACTGTCAAAGGTTGGAATGGCGCGTGCTATTTCCCGCGGCATCTGGACTGTGCAGATATCTGTGCAGATATGCAGAGGTCTCTGCGTGTAAATGCTCTGGCATCTGGACTGTGCGGATATCTGTGCGGATATCTGTACAGATATCTCTGCGTGTAAATGCTGCTATTCTACGTTTGAATACGAGATTTATGCTTTTGTGGGTGAGTGTACCGTCGTCGCTGTCCCACGTGTTTAGGATTTTATATGTCGTGAACGCTTTTGTAGGTTAAATTGTGTTTTCAAGATACGGCGAGCGTCTTGTCGGATGTAATATACCTACGTAATAATTATTTACCTAAGAAAGTAATGTATTTTGAATTTTCAAAATAACGATAGGTATGTGTAGTGTTACAGTCAAAACTCCTGATTGGTCAAAAGAACTTTTGACTGAAAAAAACAGGCAAACGTAGTTTCGAATGAGTTGGTCAAAAGTAGTTTTGTCTGGTCTTTTTTGACTTTGACCTTAGGTCCAAAACTTTGACGAACCTCACTTATGTCGGCTCCCCGCTGGAGCTTGACTATTTAGAAGCGGATGGATCACCGAAAAGAAAGCTAGGCCCCATACCGTGTCGCGAAATGGTCGCGAAAGAACAGGAGCAGAATCACCTAGCTCAAGACGATTCATTTTAATCTTGCACACCTACCTATAAATATTTTATTCTTTGTTACAAAAGTAACAATGTTACATTCTTCAATTTTTAAAGAGCTGCGATAAACAACGAATAAGGAGAGTCTTATAAGACAAAGTACGACCAAAGCAATAACAGTAGGTACATTCATGAGCTGACTAATTCCGGCCACCGACCCGTCTCCACTTTGGCTCTTCATGAGGACTTTAAGGCATTCCGGACCCGCCTGGATTCTGGACCCTTTGTATAACTATACTTTGCTGAGAACTGCTGCTATATTTCAAATTCAAATTCAAAAGTGTTTAGTTGGAACAAATTTTTTGTTACTTTTAGTAAAATATTTACTGACCCACAAATTAAAAAAAAGTTCTAAATCTTTCTATGTATGTACTTATTATATTTAAAATTTCGCAGTCGGGTTTTTGATTTTTTTCAGTAGGTATTTATTTAATTTTAGACGTTTTAGTGTCCCGGCACACTTATGAACAAAACTGTTAAGTAGGTACTTATTTATGTCGGGAAAATTGTAGAGACGATTATTATTCTACGAATATTTATAACTATTTTACGAATCAAAAGTCGAGGCATTATCGTGACTAGCCCCCATAAAAGAGAGACATTATCCATTGGAGCAACTTATCGTTGATATCGGTCGGCGCCGGCCGCCGGATGTCGAGGGGACCTTGTCTATACTGCTTGTTTTGACTACAGACTTACACTAGTAATAAATAGAATAAAATAAAGCTAAACTATAAAGCTGGGTAATCATTATAATCACACATAAACTGCGCTCCTGGGTACATTCGCAAACATGGAGCACGCTGTGTACGTGTACGTTCGCGAACGTTGCACGTGTAAGGAGAGGTACCTTCCTTTTTAAGAAAAATGGTAATAATCATAAAAATAAATAGTCTTAAAATCAAAATCATTGTATTTTATTATAGTGATACACTTCTTTGAAGAACTACCTTTCCTTAAAACTAGGTAAATCTTATATTAAAGTTTATTACTTTAATCTAGGACAGCCAAATAACCTTTTACATAAAATATTTGAATGTAGCGAACAGCAATGAAAAATATAGCGATAAAATTACTTATCTTGTTTTAAGATGGGTAAGTACCTAGGTACTCAGAGCCGGACAAAACGCCGACAGGGTGCAAAACAAGTATTCCCAGGTACTGCCTCTCTCGTATCTTCCAACCAACTCTATCCAACAGAGTCCAACTGAGCCAAACTGCCAAACTGACCAACTATGCCAAAACTGACGAACTGAGCTCCTTATCGACTTTGACACCGTTTATATAGGACCCTACTTGTTCTGCACCACCTCTGACTACCAATAACAATTTATTTATTGAAATAAATTGTTATTATTATTGAAATACACTTTAATAATTATATTACGAATTTCGACACTTATATATCACATTTTAAACAATTAATTAAAATATATTTTTAATTAAACGGATGTCCGTTAATAGATATCAAAATAACTTGTTATGAAGTTGAATTACATTCTAAAAATCATAGATATTATTAATTATAAATACATATACGAAATTATGTTTCTTTTCAACAGTTATTATTTATTTAATTTAAATAACAACGGAAATGTGTCTAATATCAAATAATAAATCCGAAATACTAATAAAATATTCACTTTACAATTACCAAGGTATCTAAAAAATTACGAATTGATTTATGTTATTTACCAATATATTTATAGAATCTAACACACGCAACGTTCGCAAACACACCCACTTCCGAAAACAGTTGCAGGTGGATTGTTACAAATGGCAATCGACTTCAATGTTATAAGCTGATCAATTTTCTGCAATCTCGAGGTGCATTTCTGTTCATAGCTCCTAAGATCCTTGACAGATCCTCATCCAATTTTTGTAGCACCAATCGGACTTTCAAACAAAAAATAATTTTGCAAATCGGTCAAGGCGTCTCCGAGTAATCGGTGGACATACACAAAAAAAGCTAAAATAAACTGCTAAACATGGCAGTCAAAGTCAAAAGTAAAAGTTAAATAGGATCACCAATCACCATGGTGTATCACTTTGAATCGTCTTAAGTGCTAGGTGATTCTACTCCTGTTCTTTCGCGATAAAAACCCTGAAGAACCAGGGCAACAAACACAATTTGGAGCTTAGCTTTTGTACCTACTTATGTTAGTGTTCGTCTTATGTTGTACGTCTGTGTGTGTGTTGCCAAATAGTTAGATCGTTATCTATCTATCTAACTTTATTTTCGGTGATAGGTAATCCTTTCTTAAATTTTCTTATTTAATTATCATTAACTGCATAATATTCAGTTCCAAGCTACTTTGAAGTTAGATTGTAAAAAATATATCTCAGTGCTCATTACTCCCATTGGCAACTGAAATTATGAATCAACATTAAAATAGAAAACTCATTTCTCAAAGTATTTGTGTATGTAATTCGAATAGGACCCATATCGGAGCCGATGACAAAGGTCGCCCTCAGGGAGGCTGCGGCATCCATTAAAAGTTGAATTAATGTGTGACTTCTGTACGCTATCTGTTCTCTGGAGGCTGTGAGAGAACTGAGTTTTGTTTGTTTATTTTGTGTTTATTTGATGTTTATTTGGTACTCTAACCTCAGTTGGGCCGATAGAGCCTTTTATCCTTTTATGAAACAGGATCGATTGACATCAAAAAAAGTTTTTGTGTAAATTGCCCATTTTCTCGATGACTGTACATTTTTTTCAAAATCTGTTAATGCAGGTCGAAATATCTTCAAAAGTTAATGATAGCCTCCTAAGAACGTTTTCCTGTAGCTACAACGGTTAAGGCCCCTACTACCCCGTCTCAAAAATTCACCCTGTTTAAATACCTACCTATGCACTAAAGTTTCTATAAATTTTTGAAAGCCCGTCATTTGTCTATTGTTGTATTCTTCTTTTCTTGGTATACAATAAAATATTCATTCATTCATTCAAACTTCAATGTATACGTTTTGATCTACGTCAAACATTTTTAAAGGTCGTCAAATAAATTCAGCCGACTCCACACGGGTCGTAAATACAAAGATGGCGTCGATACAGAATCCATTTACACTTTCCCATTTAGTAGAAATAATCGCGCAGCTTATTTCACTTATCGAGTGTCGCTGTCAAAGCGCGCTCTTTTTACACTCACTCAGATGTAGGGTTGCCAGTGCTCAAAATAATATAATATTCATATATTTTATACTATAAAGTGGTGTTTTGACTTAATGATATTGAAATAAAGCAAGAAACCAAGGTTTAAATGCCAAACCTATTATAAGTGGAATTTTTACACACTCAGATTAGAAATATCACTGATATTCCACTATCACACTAATATTATAAATGTGGAAGTTTGGATGGGTGGATTTATGTTTGTTCCTCTATAACTCGACAGCCACTAAACAGATTTGGCTGAAATTTGAAATATAGATAGATAATGACCGGGAATAGGACAAAGGCTACTTTTGATCCGGGTACTACGTGAGCGAAGCCGCGGTAGGAAGCTAATATTATATAATTTATATTCATTGTGCTAGTCTAAAAGTAGTTGAGTCATTATCACGACGACAATATTATACAATAACCTTAACCATGTCATTGTTTATTTAATTTATATCTTTCTGTTTAGTGGCAACCCTAATCTTAAGTAGAGAGCTTTTTATCATGTAAAACACCTTTGTCTAGTGTTTTAAGTGACAGAGGAGAAAGGATCCCGATTTTGCACGTTTAATGGAATAGCGAACAAAATACGATACGCTTTGTGTCACTTGTTCTTTTTGACCCTGCGAGGTCAAAAACCTTTACACAAACAGAAAAAGTATCTTAGATAATGTGTAAAGAATAAGGGAGTGTTTTAAATCGTTACATAGCAATTATGTATGTTGAAATTAATATTAATCACACTATCACATCACACTAATTTATAAATGCGAAAGTTTAGATGGATGGATGGATATATGTATGTTTGTTCCTCTATACCTCGACAACCACTGAACTGATTTGGCTGAAATTTAAAATATAGATAGATAACGACCGGGAATAAGACATAGGCTACTTTTAATCCGGGTACTACGCGAGCGAAGTTGCGGGCGGAAGCTAGTTTGAAATTATCTAGCGATTTTGTACTAGTGGAGCGCGCCGAATCGCTGTTTGACGTCACACGCAGCGCGAAGCTCCGAGCGCGCGTTTTTAAATAGCCGAAAAGAAAACTTTTATAACATCGTTATTTCTTGATGGATTTTAATTATTTGAATAGAATGCTCAGAATGCATACGCCCACATGCTTGAAAACCTACTACAAAATAAGTACTTTTAAAACTTTATACTTACTTACTTTAAAATCTGTTTATCTGACCATCCGAATATAATCTTAATCTCTATCCCATCAGAATTCCATTTAAATTAAATCCTGTTGTTGACCCTCTCATTATTCCACGGTAAATCATTATAGGGATGGTTGTGTAAATTGTTTTAGCCGTTAAGCCGTAACTCATTAACCAGTAACCGTTATAATCACGTTTAATAACCTTTTTCTAACGTTAACCTGTTTGCATATATTACGGTCATGTTGATTATATTTTTTTTTAATTAGTTAAGTTAAGATTACTTTGATTTCAAGTGTATGCTTGGTACAGTCACCGATAAAAGAAGTATACTAATCCCTACATTTTACTTTCTAAATTTTCGAGAGTTGTAGGTACTTTAAAATAAAAACTGGTCAAGTGCGAGTCGAACTCGTACGCCGAGGGTTCCGTACCTAGCCATGGTGCCAATTAAGCTAGTCCGCTTAATTGTATGAGCGCCCATACAACTCGGAGGACAATTTTAATTGGCGTCAACTATGTATGTATAGGAACACCCTTTAATTTTCAACTTTTTTAACTTTTTGGAATTTTCCCTTTATTTGTGCTATAAGACCTTTATTTTTGCCAAATTTCGTTATTCTAGGTCAACGGGAACTACTATTTAGGTTTTCGACCCAAAACCTCTAGGGTACTTCCGGTTGACCTAGAATTGTCAATTTTGGTTACAAGCAAGGTCTTACAGCACAAGTAACAGGAAAATTCCGAAAAATAGAAAAAGTTGATAATTAAGGTAAGTTTTGGTAGGTACTCACAAGTTTTCACGAAAACCTAAATTTGCCTATATCTTTTTATAGTGTTGACTCAGGACCTTGATTTTTATACTCACAATAGAGACTATAGACCTTAGTATATGGTATAAATTTCAACTTGCTAGCTTTACCCGTTCCTGAGATAATCGATGGTGACACACGGACAGACGGACAGACAGACAGACAGACAGACAGACAGATAGACGGACAAGAAAGTGATCTTATAAGGGTTCCTTTTTTTACCTTTTAAGGTACGGAACCCTAAAAACACTGTAATTCTGTTATAGCGACCTTTTTAGCACCGCTGAACAAGTCTGTAAACAACAGAAAAACATTTGTCAATCTGCGAATAGCCATATTCCCCCCCTCCCATATTCCACGGCATCGCCACATATCATCGCACCCTCCAGCCTTCAGCAATCTATTACACCGGATTACAACGACACGCGACAAGCCTCTGTGCATTATTTTTTATTTAATTTCCGCGCGCGAATAAACGGAGGCTATAAATAATGGTAAGGCTTTACGCCACTTTAAAATGCTTTAAGGTTTTGCTTGATATGCAATGAATAGCTGTGAAATGTAGCTGGAAGATTTTTACTTAGGTTTACTTCTTCTTTCGTAGTTGATGACTCAAAGTCAAAGTCATTATACAGGCTGTGGCAAATTTTTTGGCACTTCAGGGTAGCTACCATTTCTCTTGTAGTTAGAAAGTTTTGTTCATGGGTGACATTGGGCGAAATATCTCAAGATCTCATTAAACCATGTTCATTTGTTAATTATAGTAGCTTTTGTAAAACGAAACCTGAAAAATAGCCAAAAGCCCTTTATTAAAAGCTTCAAATAAATTGGCTTGACTTTCAGGTGAGAGACTGTGAAAAATTTGTTTGCCTTGTAAATTGTCTGATGGTATCTGTTTGGGCAGCTTAAACGGTAAAATAATAAACTGGACCTGAATTTATTTTAAGTTTAAAAAGCGGCACGGCTTCATAATATTTTATATATGGACTGGCCTCTTAGCTCAGTTGGTAGTAGCTCTGCCTTCTGCGCTGTAGGTCGTGGGTTCGATTCCCACCCAGGACAAACGTTTGTGTGATGAATATAGATGTTTGTTGTGTCTGGGTGTTATAAAGTATGAGAAGTATGTATTTACAAAAAAGTATATAAGTATTCTATCAGTTATCTGGTTCCCATAGCACAAGCTTTGCTTAGTTTGGGGCTAGATGGCGCTGTGTGAAAATCAAATAATCAAATAATCAAATAAAATGTCCCCCAATATTTAATATTTATTGGTACAACATGAAAAATGAAATTAAATATGATCACCACTGTATCCCCAAGGCGCGTTAGATATTCTCTCAGATCTTTTTAGACATTAAATATGCTTTGGAAGACATCTAAGGGTATGAGAAGTATGAGAGGTCAGAGGTATGTCCAAATAGATATTTGGTACATGCCCACATTTTGCAGAAGTTAGCATTCCATACGTGACGGGTTGCAAGCCCAAGCTATAAGAAAGCTAACTGGTTCCCTCACGATGTTTTCCTTCACCGTTTAGAGCTCGTGTCAATGCGCACATAAACTTTCGAAACGAAAAATCCATGGGAAATAGATAACTGATAGAATACTTTTGTACTTATTTAATAAATACATACATAAATAATACTTTATAATAACCAGATACAGAACAAGCATCTACGTTCATCACACAAATCAAATGTTTATCCAGGGTGGGAATCGAACCCACCACCTACAACGTAGAAGGTAGAGCTCTTACCTACTGCGCTGAGAGGCCAGTCGCAATATTATATTATTAATTAATTTTGTTAATAAATTCTCATTGTTTACTAAACATTGTTTATTTTGCGTGTTTTTATCCTATATTCACAGCCGCAGTCGGAGAGATTCCATAGTGTTTAATGAATGAAGTTTCTCGATTTACAAAATGAGTTTGTGAACATTTTACTCAAATTACAACTCATTTCAAACTTTTCGCTGTTGATTTTATTTGTTGAGGATTCCTAGTGATGTTTTGGACTTACTATTAATTTATTTGGTGTAATAAAACCACTGTAACCACGATTTTGAGGTAGGGTCGTGACAAAGTCAATTAATTTAGAATGACTGTTAACTTCAGCTGGGAGAAATGTGGTGTTTTGAAACATTTTGGTGTACTGATAAACAGACAAACAGAAATCAACACGTTGCATCAATTGCTGTAATCTTGCAGTGTGCCCGGCGATATTGCCAAGATTATTTAATAATAGTCGTATGTATTCAATGTCTAGCCGGCTAGATTGCAAATGATTTCAATGTATTAAAAATATAATGTATGTATAATAATGTATGTATGTCAATAAAATTTCCAACAAGATGCAATTTTTGTAGCCCGTTTACAGGCCTCCTATCTGGTTATCTGTTGGAGCACAAATCTGGTCGAGACACAATTGATTTTCTATTGTGTCTGGAATCCCGACAGACTAAAGGTTCGATGAAGTGTTCACAAACAACGGCACACTAAGGCATTATTAATAACACACAGGAATCACGTAACACGGTAAATATTTTTTTATTATAAACCTGCTGTCCCAATGCTGGGCAAAGGTCGCTCCATTTTTCTCCAACCTTCTCTGTTCTTCGACATTTTCCACCAAGTCCTCTAAGTTATTAACAAGGAAAATTTTGGGACGAACATAAAGTTTGTATGAACTCTAGATCGTCTTTTCAAAGGCTAAAGGGACCTGTCTCACCGCCAACGAGTAAGCGACCAGTTATAGAATCTCGCTCAAGGAAAGTACAAATAGATGTAGATTCAGTGTAATAAGAGATACTGAATTAACAGTTGATTGCTATTGTTCAAACTGCCTATTCAAAAACTCTCGCAGCGAGAGTTCTTGCTGACAGCAGTTTGTCGCTGCGACAAACTAGTGGAGTGAGACTATCATCGTTAACTCATCGGCTCTCTCAAACTATTATCGTTCACTTGGCAGTGCAATACTAGTTGAGAGACTCTCGCTTAATTCATACGCATGCCAGCCTCTGATTTTCTATCTTTAATATCGACCAAAATCAGTCACAAACTCTCAAATATGACAGTTCAGTGACCACTCAAGTAGCTCCGTCACTCGATAGCGTAGGTACCTTTTGTCGCGTTTGTTCTCATTGAGATAAGAATGACAGGGTTGCGTAGTCACTGAACTGGGCCTGTATTCTACTAGATGACAACCGCTTTGGTTTGGTTCGATCTCTTAAATGTCAGCCATTTGGTGAAACAGTAGAATAGCTTTTCAAAAATTTGTTCTGCCAAAGTTCAAAACCTCACCACAACTGAGTAGTTTGTTATTAGTAGTCATGGAAACAGTCGCTTTAGTTGAGGTTTTGGTTGAGGTTGATAAAAAGTTCGGTACGAGAATCGACGCCCTGTCATATTTGAGAGTTTGAGTCTGATTTCGATCGCTATCAAAGATCGACAATAGCAGGCAGTGCTGTGACTAATCGACCATCACTCTCTAACACTCAAATAAAACCCAGCGTCAAAACTATCGCTCGCTTCTAGCTGCTCGCTAACTCGCTTCTAGTTTTACTCGTTACTCGCTGATCGTCGGCGGTGGGAGAGGTGCTAAAGCTAGACTACAAGTTGAACCAGCTAACGAGGCAGGTCACGTACTAACTTTACGTAGTGTCGTGACACAGTCGCTTAGAAGCTAGTTCTTATACGCCTCAGTCACGAAGGTAGGACACAATAAAACGATTTTTTGTAACAAAAAGCGATCCATTTATGAAGGTTGTTATTACAAGTTTTTGTGATTAGCTTATCGCTTCGTTTGTTACTTAGAATACCTACAATGCTTCGTTAACATGTAAAATTTACAATGGATAAAACTTAAAGGCTTACGTATCTTAAGATACGGTAGACAAATTGACTATGATCTTGAGGCACTCAAGATCATTTTAAGTTTAACGGAGTGCTCAGAGGCTGAATGAAATGGCTGAATACACAACACAACTAGTTTTTCGGTTACCTTTCGACTGTCGATTCAATATTTATTACCTTATGAAAGTCATTTGTAAATATCATTAGCATACATTTTTAAAACAAAATTAAAGCAGTCTCATATTTCAACAAAGTTTCATGACTATATTTCAAATAGTTTGCTCCAACCCATGCTTATTTTTTACCAAAAAAGCCGCGGAAAAAATTAACCGTAACGTAACGAACGCTGGTGCCGAAAAAAATCGTCAAAAACCTACCGCCTGACCACTTGTTAACTCCCGATAATACGGGAAAACGAGCAAAACTGCTGCAAACCGAGTAAAAAGGATAAAAGGCTCTGTCCACTGAAGTGTTTGTGTCTACAGCCGGTTTTGATGGGGCTTGGGATAGTTTTTGCGAGTGGAATTAATGTTATAGCTGACTAGTCGACACCGCACCGTAGTGTTAAATATGACGTGACTGACGCGGCTCGTTTGTTCCGTACAAAATTCAACTTTGTGTGATCGGCTCATTTTCTAAAAATGTCATGCTTCAATTCATGTCATGTGACCGTACACAATATGACAAAATCAGAAAATGACGTTACTCTTTCTTTCCTCAAGCTTCATTCAATCTCCAATCACACCTCGCTTGACAATGACAAGAAAGAATTTTGAACTGGTCGGACAGATTTTCATATGAGAATGAGTGAGTAGTTCGCCAAAATAATAAACAGTCAACTGAAAATGACCGGCTCAAATGAACCGGCTCACGGTACCGGCTCAAAATCAAAATGAACCTACTCTGACAAAAATCAGTCAAAAATCATGTCGTACCCAACATTACCGCACCGGCATCGCCTTTTCGGCGTTCACTTGTTCCTTCACTTTTGGATTGCGAAGCGGCTATGACGTTACGAAGTTGATGTAGTGAGCGTTGGTCCATTGAATTCCATACATAGCATACCGAGGTGATAAGTTTCAGGTGCTGTAAACCTTTAGGCCTCTATTAATAAACTCCGCTCAACTTCTGTCAAAGTTGCACCACAACTATTGCCATCCTTTTTTGTCAGACAGTGACAAATTAGGATGGCAATAGTTAAATACGTGGTGCAACTTAGACACAAGTTGAGCGAAGTTTATTAATAGAGGCCTTAGGCGCAGGCCAGATAGAAGAGACGGGGCGCAGACATTTGTCTCTTCCGCGTCCCTTTCATACAAAATGTGACGGCGTCCCGTCTCTTCTGTATGTTTTGCGGCGCGAAGCATCTATACATTTTCTATGAAAGTGACGCGGAAGAGACATATCGATACCTCGGGGCTCAAATGTCGTAAAGCACATTTTGGGCTTTTTGAGTTATTTACACCATCGTACTCAGTTTTTAATCCTCTATCGAACTGTATAATTAAAATTGCGAAATTAAAAAAAAAATTACAAATACAACCCATCATTTCGGTCACTCTAAACACAATCTATTTGAAAATGAAGGGTGTAAGTAGCATGTTACTGACAACACACAACGGCCTAGGTTGTATAGCCCAGTTTGGTACAAAACTCTAAGATAGCATGTGCTTTACGACCAAAAAATAAAAATAGATGTTCCTTACACCCCACTGCAAAAATCACTTTAAGCAAGAGCATAATTATGATTTATCTCAATTAATAGGTTTTTATCTTGAGTAAATTGATAACTTTTAGTATAATGTGTTTGCATTTTTAGTCATGCACCTAAAATGGCAAACTAATTATAATAAATCCATGTAGCAGCGAGTACTTCAGTCTACCCGTGACCACGTTTGTTCTAACACAGTCGAAATTGTCTGGATAATTATGAAGCTTTACGCGATAAAGACCAGTATCTAGTGAATAGTTATGTGTAGTTAATAACTGCTAAAGATTTGTACAAAAATATCTGCTTCTGTTGTTAGTTGTTCTAGTGATTCCTTCTACTTTATTACTTTATTTTTACTATTTTTACCTCGACTGAATCGCTGTACACTTCCGGATACTCAATTCTTGTCTGAATAAGACGATTATGAGAGTCTATAGCCGTCCTCGCGGTTAAAATTTTAGTACTTCTACTTTGTTACCGGATTCCATAACACCATAGTGGTGGATATCACCACCACTATGGTGTTATGGAATCCAGTTAACAAAAGTGAGGGTAGTTGGAGAAACTAACCTCACAACTTTGACGAAGGTAGCAGCGAGTACTTCAGTACCCATGACCATGGCTGTTCTAAAACATTCGCAACAGTCTGGATAATATAAGTTTTACGCGATAAAGACCCGTGTCTAGTAAATAGTTACAAAAAATTTGTATTTTGCGCTAAATTGTGAAATAAAATGATCTGTAATTCTTAAAATAGGTGATTTACCTAAATTCTTTCAATATCGTACTTAATCTGACATCTTAAAAGCTACCCATTCATGCATGACTAAAATTGCAAACAAATTATAATAAAATTCATCAATTTACTCAAGATAAAAACTTAATAATTGAGATAAATCATTATAATATTCATCTTTACAACCTTAAATGTTCATGCAAGTGTTGTATACTCCCCTGTTTCACTGCCATATAACGACAGGTTGGGCTTTACGCTCTTGTGCTCTTGCTCAGGCTGTATTTCAGTGGGGTGTAAGGAACATTTTGTTTATTTTTTTGGTCGTAAAGCACATGCTATCTCCGTAAATATAAGACTAAGACAAATTTTGAAATAACTTTATGAAACTATGGAAAAATCTGATAACTTTGTTCCTAGGACATTTTTATGTAGCGCTAAAAATGAGAGAGTTATGACGAAAAACATATTTATTTTTTTGTTTTTTGCTCCTCCTGAAAACCTTGGATTTGTGCTTTACGACATTTGAGCCCCGAAGTATCGATATGTCAGCGACGCGTCCTCGTCTTACGTCTTTTCTGTATGTCCCGCGCCTTAGTTATTGTTTATACATAGACGGAGAAAACTGTAGGCTAGTTGTGTGCCACCGAAAGTGACAAAAAAGTACAACAACGTGTTCAGTATCCAGACACACTGGTGCTTCAGGAACTAAAAAATAAATGATTAATCGAGGAACATACTTAAAAAAAAGATTCCGATGACTTGAGAACCTCCTCCTTTTTTTGGAGACAATTTCTTTCATACTAGGAGACTGGGCATAGTCAAATAACTACCGCTTTAACGGATATAGGCCGTTATTGAAGGGTATTGCCAAAAAAAAGGAGAAGTAACATGATATGTCCAGTTTTTAGTCCATCGGCTCGTAACGACCCAATTTGCAGCTCGAATTGATTCACTCACTGCTTTTTAGAACTCTGTAATGAATCAGATATTTAACGTGACTTTTATTCAAGAACCATCTTGCTGTGGTGTACCTTTGGTAGTGCCTTTATCTTTCGATCCGATGGTTCCGAATCCAGCAGGTAGAGTTTCAACGAATTTTAGCAACCTACATCTGTTTCTTTTAATATTCAAGCTCGGCTTACTTTGAAACTAGATGGCGTCGTTTAAAAATGTGCCCCAATATAATTACTTATTATTATCATTACTTACTTATTATTTCTCATAGGTAACAGTTTTTTGTTACCTATAAAGTGTCCCACTGCTGGGCAAAGGTCTTCCCCATATCCTTCCACTTCTTGCGATCACCGGCCGCCTCCCACCACTCTCCCTGGAATCAAATCGGCATCTAAATCGTCACAACAGTAGGTAACAGTTTTATTATTATTATGAGTCTCTTGTGTCCCACTGCTGGGCAAAGAAGGTACCTAACAGTTATTAAAGAAAAAATTTCCCGCAGCAAAAATCGAACACACACCTCATAAGGATATAACAAACATTTTTAGGTAATTCAAAATACACATACATTTCCAGATTGTGAGTACCTACAAATAGCACATGTATTTGTGCACACTACACGTGTATAGTGTATTGTTCCCGTAGTGCGAACAAACGGCTCTAGTTATTAACCATCTGGCCGCAACTAAAACAAAGCAAAGAGAGCTACTACTGCGAAAAAGGGGTAACTGACTATATCTATACAAAAAAAAACTTAGGCCTTTACGTTACTAGATGATTTATACAGTGATAAGAGGCAATGTTTGCCTACACTTATCGGGACACTGGTGCCTGGGACAATGTCGAGATAGAGAAGGCTTGATGTATACAAAATGGTGTATATTATTATACAAAACATGGTATCATCATCATCATCCGCAACCCGACTTCACCCACTGCTGGGTATAGGCTTCCACTTTTCTGAGTCACTCCTCACGGTCCCGTGCTAGCCTTATACAATTTCATCCCACGACACTCATTATATCGTCTGCCCATCTTGCAACCGGACCGACCGTAACATGGTACACCTACATACAAACATTTAACATTTATGAAAAATATAGCTACATGCCGGTTTGAATCATGGATTCATGGCAGACCAATGAATCTTTCGTTTTTAAAAATTTGTAACCAATCTTTGGTGCTTAATGCATAAGCATTTTTTTTATGGTTCTCAAAACTGGACTTTTTACAGTAAATATAAACTTGAGCCGCATGCACTTTATAATATCATTTAGCCAAAAACCATTGTGCCAAATCTGTACTTGGAAGCCCCTATTACTACTTATCTAAGCTAAATCTAAGCTAATACATACCTGGGATACAGCTGTTAGTCAGTTTACTAAAAAAAAAAACAATAATGGCTGCAAACATGGTATGGACTTTCTTTCAGATTTTTCAAAATTCAAAATTTATGAAGACAATAAAGAAAATTATACAGAAGGTACAGCTGAAAAACGAAAAAACTTTGACACTTATACACAGATTCTTATGACTCTCGAAAACTATATAAAATGCATTCAAATCAAGACCATAAAACCGTTTTATTCGAGTGTGTTCATTTTACGACTATTTAAGTATGTAGGTACCTGTGCTACTGTATATTATTATGCGTTTGTTTGCATAAACGTACTTAAAACTTTGAACTTCTGCCAATGTGATGTGTTGTAAAAGCAGTAACTTTATGTATCTGCAATATTCGTTTAAACAGAAAGGCTTTCTTATACAAAAGTTGGGGATTAAATAATGTTATTAATTTTATTCCAGTCAATACGAATAAACATGACTGTGTATAATGTTAAAAAACGAAAACTTACACTATTTTTTTTTTTAGACAGATCCTTTGAAAATATAAAGGCGGTAGACATAGCTTATGACTCGGAACTTTTTACATTCATTTAACACATGAACGTTTTTATTGTCTGTTTTTTATGTTTACATATACCTAACTTTCTCCGTGTATCTTTCTCTGTTCTGTATCCTCTGTGTGTGTGCCAAATAAACTTTATCTTATCTTATCTTATCTTACATGTCTACTATTTGCAAGCGAATTGCATTTCACGTGATGGGATAAAGCCTGTCGGCGCCTCTTATAAAACTAACTTGTCTTCTCTATTTCTTTCCTACACCGTTTAGAGCTCGCGTCAATGCTCATAAAAATGCCACATACTGCGTTCCATCTCACTCCACACGCGGCTTCAAACAATAATCTCGCACCACCAATCCATTCTACCGCGTTTTCGATTTACCAGCTTTACGGTTTAACCAACATTCTGGTTTTCACCAACTTTTCGCTTTAAACCCAATGAGATTTTACAAATAGAGACGACTCTTTATAAAAAGTTCTAAAACGCGGCGAAATTGTGTTGTAGCTAGTTAGGTAGAAATATCTGTGGCTAATAGAAAAATAAAAATAAAAAGAAAAGGAAAAAAAACTTTCACTGGCTGAGATTTGAACTCGAAGCCTTCGGCTGAAAGGCGGACACCCAATCCACTCGGCCACTTTAGTCTCAACGAATACTGTGAAATTACGAACCACATTGCACTGGTAAATCTTTTTGCGTGAAAGTGCCGAGAAAACGAATTTTCCCAGATAGGAAACCTAAGCCTTTCGCCCGTAACATCGCGGGACGCAGCTAGTTGTGATACAAGCCTATCATTACCATTGTTTACAAACTAGTGCTAACTAAAATCACATTCCACTGACCCACAAACATCAGGACATTATTCAAATGAACTCGTAAAGTTGGGCCGATAACGTGACGCGTCGCGATATGTTTGAGGGTGGTTAACTGCGCTTAATGACGTGGATGGATGCCGCACAGACTGAATGATTGCGGATCATTGGATAAACTAGTAGGGCTACGCTATTTCATATAAATTACTAGCTGCTGCCCGCGGCTTCGCTCGCGTGGTACCCGAATAAAAAGTAGCCTGTGTTACTCTCCTGCCCTCCAACTATCTCCACACAAAAAATCACGTCAATCCGGCGCTCTGTTTTGACATGAAAGCAGGACAAATAAACAAATAAATAAACACACTTTCACATTTAAAATATGGGTACGGATTGTTATTTTTAAACAAGCGGCTAAATTAAAAATTTAAAACTGATAAACAACAATTTTCTGCACTCTGTGCATTTCTGTTCATAACTCCGAAGATCCTTGACAGATCCTCACGAAATTGTTGTGGCACCAATCGGAAAGTATACCCTTTCAAAGAAAAAAAGAATTCGGCGATTTGAGAACCTCCTCCTTTTTTCGAATGCGGTTAAAAATGAAACACCTACACTAAAAGTAAGTAAGTTCGTATGAGCAAGTGGCCATGGCCAACTCTGGTGACGGAGTTTTTGGACCGCCTAAAGGCTTCATGGCTTAACGACTTAAAAGCCGGGACCGAAACAAACTTTACTACTTCATGTGTAGATATAAGTTAGGAATGTCATCCGATTTAGGCAGTAGAGCTATCAAAGATAATACTCGCTCAGCAATGCCAGCTTCGGCGGTCAGAACTCGCCGAGAGGCCAAGTAGCGGTCATTTCTGCACAGCGCGGCTTTGACTCGAGCGAGTAGCGCGAGTACCTAATCGCTCGCCGCACTCGCACACTCGCTTATAGCCCAGCGATAAATTTATCGGACGAATTTATCTACACACTCGCATCTCGCTGCTCGCTAACTCGTTTATAGATTCTTTAGTTCTACTTGTTACTCGTTCATCGTCGGCGGTAAGACAACTTAAGCTAATTTTCACAGCACAGGTGAAAACTACATTCAACCAAAATATCATAAACGTTCCAACAGATTTCACTTTGGTTCATAGTTTCCACAGTGAGAACTGCACCTTATAATTAATTTAGAATGTACTCTTTTAATTCCTAATGTTCCGCTCCACGGCACTTATTTGAGTACGCAAATACGGAATAATGCAAATCTGAGAGTGTGGTGCAAGTTATAAGAGGAAGCTAAAGATTTGGAATGTTTTTAAACAGTAATGACAAAGAGAAAAAACACAGGAAAATGAAAAAAAAAATACAATTTTATGATAGGTTTTTATTCGAAAACGTTCCCAAGTTTGGTTTCAATAGCGTGGGATCACTATATCTTTGATAGTTGGCGATAGTTTTTCCGTTTGAAATGTCTTCAAGAAATGTTGTGATTTCAAAGCCCGCCAGTGAGTACATCAATAGATTTTTCGCTTCGTTCCATGAATACACAACACAACACAACAACTAAACGGTGAAGAAAAACATTATGAGGAAACTAGTTAGTTTTCTAACAAGTGTTGACAGGCATCCTGTCACGTATTTCATTCTAACATCAGCAAAATTTGAGTATGTGCTTAGAATGTGCCTCTGACTGCCCCCTTAGACATCTTGAATGCCTAAAGATATGAGAGAATGACTAATGCACCTTGAAAATAAATTAATCTATTTTTTTTTATCTAGCGCTTGTACCTTACTCCACTCGTCAGAGCAAGACCGGACACGGCGCAGCGCCACAGCGTCCGTCGTAATTATATTACCCGCGGGCTCTCGCATTTACTCTGCCTTCTATAGCCCAGGAGCCAGTTGTGTTGTCTCTACGTTAGTTCGGGAACTAGCGAGATCTAACTTTAACTTTGAATATTTGATGAGAGAAAAGTTTTTTCTCTAGTTACTTGCTCAAATGAAGTGAAATCTTTTTACACAGTATTACCTAATGTCAAAGTAGTTTATTCTGTATAAAGTTTTTAATTATTACGACTTTGGAGTTTTTCATAGTATTCCTATCGACCCATTTTTTATTTATCATTCAACTAAACATTTATCCTTGATTACTAACATACCTATTGTGTGCAAGTTTTCATTCAATGTTAGAATGTTTATGTTTTTCAGTTAGTATGAAAAAAAAATCACAGTTAAATCAGTTAAAAACAAGCTCGCTAAAAAAATCATTATTAGTCCGAATTAAAAAAAAACATAATTTCATGAAATTTTTGTTGGTAAATTCAATTGGCTCTATTTTGTACCCTATAATAAATAAAACCAAATTATTTTCCACCAAAGATTCTTGGTCAAATTATGCTATTATGCGTCCCGTGGGTTCTCATACCCAGTCTACACCTTTTATAGTCTAAGAGCTAACTTTAACTTTGTTTGACTGCCTCAAACTGAAACAATGCCGTCGAGTTAAACTTTACATAACATTGCCGGGAATCAAAGAAAAAATAATATAAAATAAAAAAATGTTATAAATTAGTTTATTTTATAAATAAGTAAGTAGGTACTTATTATCGATCGAGCGAGCGAAGCGAGCGAAGATCTTAGTGGTAAGTTGGGCGATTTTGCTTTGTATGTTTGTATGTTTCACGAATTGTTGTTCGCGCATAACTGTCGAACCGTTCATCCAATCTGCATGAAACTTGGTAGGTCAATAGGTTGTGGTAAGGAAATTTACGGCGAAGCATATAAGCTTAATCGATGAAGGGGTTGTGAAGATATTGGGTTCTCAAGGGGGTAAAAAATTATGAAAGTTACACAAATATATTGAGTGGGGTGTCATACGAAAGGGCTTATTTTGTACATTCCAAAATGGTTTTTATTTTTAATCTAGGATGTATAGTTTTTGAAATACGACCAAAGAACAAAAACTACGAAACCAGAGCTGCAAGAGCTCCCGTTTCATAGAGTTTCGATGTCTTCGTAGCTCATTGACTGGTCGGTCTTAAAAAGAGAGTGGCATCGTTGCGGTTTGGTTTGCATGGATTTTAGATGCTACTTGATTTATTTTCATGATAAAAAAATTTTTTTTAAAGAATGAAAATAATTGGGGTAAAAAAAGTTAAGTACCTAATCAAATATATTGAGTGGGGTGTCAAATGAAAGGTCTTTATTTGTACATTCCAAAATAGTTATTATTTATATTCTAAGACGTATACTTTTAGAAATACGACTAAAATTCATAAATATGAAATACTTAAATAAAAAATTAGACACGTCATTATTATTGCATGCAAGCTAGTATTTTTTACCATGAATAGCTAGCGCAATAGGCATACTCTGCAGTAGTAGCACTTGAAATTATAGGGGTAGTCAGAAGAAAGTCCAAATGTAAGCCATCTACGGTGCGCGAGATCTCAGTTCGGGGCGAACTACTAGTATTATTTTAATCTAATTTATTTAAGTTTAATTTTTTGATGCGTTTGAAGTCCTTAATTGAACGTAAAAATTATCCAAAATTATGAAGTCGTATGTTATCGTTACAAATATTTGTAATTCAACTAACACGAATAGTTAAACGTTAAATGTAAGGGAGTGGCCACACTGCGTTTACTGCAGCGCGTTTTTGAGCTGCGCGTTTGTATCGATACAAACGCGCTGCAAAAAACGCAATGTGTCCACTCCCTAACCTGGGCTTCTACATTTCGTATGCGCTTTTAAGCTTCACCTAGCAAAGTTACTCTACGTACTATTTGTGTAGCTGGTTTAGGACGTTTATGTATTTTTAATTATTCTAAGAGCGTCTTGCACCAGCTAAGCTAAACGCATTTAAACACAATCAAAAATTGCGTACCTATTACGTAAGCTATGAGAATTACCTTTTTTAAACTTTCGCGATCAGAACACATTATATTATAACTAGCTATCTATAGTGTGTAAATGGGTCATTTTTAGTACCGCCATCTAGTTTTTTTTTAAACCAAGCTATTTCTCAGGTTTTCTTTCATTTTGTATGCCTTCTAAGGGTATTTTCGTGATGTTAAATAGCCTATAACCTTCCTCAAAAATTAACTATCTAATACAGAAAGATTTTTTCAAATCCAACTGGTACTTTCAGAGATTAGCACGTTCAAACAAACAAACAAACAAACTTCCTCTTTATTATATAAGTATAGAATAGATAGTATAGAATAGATACCTAGTATAGATATTGAGCTATGAGCTATGATTCAGGTGCTGGGTAAGCCTACTAATTCTCAACAGGTGTAGTCATAGGTTACTTTCTAACGCTCTATCATCTGGTATGTTTATTATAAAAGGTGGAAAAGAAACCATTGTCTAACCAGGTCAACTAATAACTATTAGTAGGATATTCCGATTAAATAACAAAATAACGTTAATCTTAGGGCTGATTTTTCAATCGATTAATAACTTTTATCGGAGGAATAAATATGGCATTATGACATATTTTCAATGCAATAGCTGTCAAATCGCATATTTATTTCCTCAGATAAAAGTTATTTAGGTATTGAAAAATCAGCCCTAAATTGAATATTAAACGAGTAAATAGTTTCAAATTGTACACGATTAAAAAGCTTTGAAACTCTCAAATTACAACACAAATTCAATGAAAGGCATGCTAATTTGTGAAATATGCATTTATTTCAGAATTCCTAAATTAAATGAATTATTCAAGCGAGTAGGTACATTGTTATACCTGCTACTATTAACATAGTTGAAAGTTAGAACAATTAACATTCATTCCAATTGTTATGAGCAAAAATCAATGTTCATAAACATTGTAAGCATCACTTTGGAATAGCTGCTGTGGTTTGAATTCAGTTTGTACCCCAGAATACAAAGCTGTAGAATACAAAGCTGTTAAAGGTTATAGCTGACCAGTCGCCGCCCGCACCGCATCGCCTTTTCGGGTTGTTCCTTCACTTTTGGATTGCGATGCGGCGATCCGGTAAGTTACGAAGCTGATGTAGTGAGCTTTGATCCATAGAATTCTATTCTATACAAAGAATACCAAGGGATGCGCTGGCTGATCCAATGGCTGAGCGCTTCCGTGCTTCGGAGGGCACGTTAAATGTCTGACCTGGTTTTTAAGTCACTAAGCCAGGATGGAGGCCTTTAGGCGGCCTAAAAACTCCGTCACCAGAGCTGGCCACTTGCTCATACGAACTTACTTACTTACCTTCTCCATTAATTCATATTCTAGCCCTAAAACGATTATTCTGTACCATTACATGGTATCTCAGATCTATTGTTATCCAAACACAGAGGATTGAATCTGTTCTGGAAGCAATATTTGTACAGATGCGAACGCAAATAGGCTACGGCGGACCTGCTGTAACACTTGAAGTTATTTCGCATAGGAGAATGATTCTTATTTTAATTACCTAAAGACCAAAACAGTTTGGCAGGAAATTGGCATTCCGAGCAAATAGTCGGACTGTATTTGTGAACAAAAAAACTAGAGAAGGTAGCTTTTGTCATACAATTACTTACATACTTATTTTTTTCTTACTTTTTGTTCTGTAGGTACCTATATTTTTTTTAATATTTTTTGCTTGCATTTGCCGTGATAGCCGTACCGCAAATGTCATCGAAATCGTTAGAGCTGTTTTCGAGAACGTGAGTACAAACAAACAAACAAATATTGCTCGTTTACTGCCTCAAACTGAAACAATGCCGTCGAGTTAAACTTTACATAACATTGCCGGGAATCAAAGAAAAAATAATATAAAATAAAAAAATGTTATAAATTAGTTTATTTTATAAATAAGTAAGTAGGTACTTATTATCGATCGAGCGAGCGAAGCGAGCGAAGATCTTAGTGGTAAGTTGGGCGATTTTGCTTTGTATGTTTGTATGTTTCACGAATTGTTGTTCGCGCATAACTGTCGAACCGTTCATCCAATCTGCATGAAACTTGGTAGGTCAATAGGTTGTGGTAAGGAAATTTACGGCGAAGCATATAAGCTTAATCGATGAAGGGGTTGTGAAGATATTGGGTTCTCAAGGGGGTAAAAAATTATGAAAGTTACACAAATATATTGAGTGGGGTGTCATACGAAAGGGCTTATTTTGTACATTCCAAAATGGTTTTTATTTTTAATCTAGGATGTATAGTTTTTGAAATACGACCAAAGAACAAAAACTACGAAACCAGAGCTGCAAGAGCTCCCGTTTCATAGAGTTTCGATGTCTTCGTAGCTCATTGACTGGTCGGTCTTAAAAAGAGAGTGGCATCGTTGCGGTTTGGTTTGCATGGATTTTAGATGCTACTTGATTTATTTTCATGATAAAAAATTTTTTTTTAAAGAATGAAAATAATTGGGGTAAAAAAAGTTAAGTACCTAATCAAATATATTGAGTGGGGTGTCAAATGAAAGGTCTTTATTTGTACATTCCAAAATAGTTATTATTTATATTCTAAGACGTATACTTTTAGAAATACGACTAAAATTCATAAATATGAAATACTTAAATAAAAAATTAGACACGTCATTATTATTGCATGCAAGCTAGTATTTTTTACCATGAATAGCTAGCGCAATAGGCATACTCTGCAGTAGTAGCACTTGAATTATAGGGGTAGTCAGAAGAAAGTCCAAATGTAAGCCATCTACGGTGCGCGAGATCTCAGTTCGGGGCGAACTACTAGTATTATTTTAATCTAATTTATTTAAGTTTAATTTTTTGATGCGTTTGAAGTCCTTAATTGAACGTAAAAATTATCCAAAATTATGAAGTCGTATGTTATCGTTACAAATATTTGTAATTCAACTAACACGAATAGTTAAACGTTAAATGTAAGGGAGTGGCCACACTGCGTTTACTGCAGCGCGTTTTTGAGCTGCGCGTTTGTATCGATACAAACGCGCTGCAAAAAACGCAATGTGTCCACTCCCTAACCTGGGCTTCTACATTTCGTATGCGCTTTTAAGCTTCACCTAGCAAAGTTACTCTACGTACTATTTGTGTAGCTGGTTTAGGACGTTTATGTATTTTTAATTATTCTAAGAGCGTCTTGCACCAGCTAAGCTAAACGCATTTAAACACAATCAAAAATTGCGTACCTATTACGTAAGCTATGAGAATTACCTTTTTTAAACTTTCGCGATCAGAACACATTATATTATAACTAGCTATCTATAGTGTGTAAATGGGTCATTTTTAGTACCGCCATCTAGTTTTTTTTTAAACCAAGCTATTTCTCAGGTTTTCTTTCATTTTGTATGCCTTCTAAGGGTATTTTCGTGATGTTAAATAGCCTATAACCTTCCTCAAAAATTAACTATCTAATACAGAAAGATTTTTTCAAATCCAACTGGTACTTTCAGAGATTAGCACGTTCAAACAAACAAACAAACAAACTTCCTCTTTATTATATAAGTATAGAATAGATAGTATAGAATAGATACCTAGTATAGATATTGAGCTATGAGCTATGATTCAGGTGCTGGGTAAGCCTACTAATTCTCAACAGGTGTAGTCATAGGTTACTTTCTAACGCTCTATCATCTGGTATGTTTATTATAAAAGGTGGAAAAGAAACCATTGTCTAACCAGGTCAACTAATAACTATTAGTAGGATATTCCGATTAAATAACAAAATAACGTTAATCTTAGGGCTGATTTTTCAATCGATTAATAACTTTTATCGGAGGAATAAATATGGCATTATGACATATTTTCAATGCAATAGCTGTCAAATCGCATATTTATTTCCTCAGATAAAAGTTATTTAGGTATTGAAAAATCAGCCCTAAATTGAATATTAAACGAGTAAATAGTTTCAAATTGTACACGATTAAAAAGCTTTGAAACTCTCAAATTACAACACAAATTCAATGAAAGGCATGCTAATTTGTGAAATATGCATTTATTTCAGAATTCCTAAATTAAATGAATTATTCAAGCGAGTAGGTACATTGTTATACCTGCTACTATTAACATAGTTGAAAGTTAGAACAATTAACATTCATTCCAATTGTTATGAGCAAAAATCAATGTTCATAAACATTGTAAGCATCACTTTGGAATAGCTGCTGTGGTTTGAATTCAGTTTGTACCCCAGAATACAAAGCTGTAGAATACAAAGCTGTTAAAGGTTATAGCTGACCAGTCGCCGCCCGCACCGCATCGCCTTTTCGGGTTGTTCCTTCACTTTTGGATTGCGATGCGGCGATCCGGTAAGTTACGAAGCTGATGTAGTGAGCTTTGATCCATAGAATTCTATTCTATACAAAGAATACCAAGGGATGCGCTGGCTGATCCAATGGCTGAGCGCTTCCGTGCTTCGGAGGGCACGTTAAATGTCTGACCTGGTTTTTAAGTCACTAAGCCAGGATGGAGGCCTTTAGGCGGCCTAAAAACTCCGTCACCAGAGCTGGCCACTTGCTCATACGAACTTACTTACTTACCTTCTCCATTAATTCATATTCTAGCCCTAAAACGATTATTCTGTACCATTACATGGTATCTCAGATCTATTGTTATCCAAACACAGAGGATTGAATCTGTTCTGGAAGCAATATTTGTACAGATGCGAACGCAAATAGGCTACGGCGGACCTGCTGTAACACTTGAAGTTATTTCGCATAGGAGAATGATTCTTATTTTAATTACCTAAAGACCAAAACAGTTTGGCAGGAAATTGGCATTCCGAGCAAATAGTCGGACTGTATTTGTGAACAAAAAAACTAGAGAAGGTAGCTTTTGTCATACAATTACTTACATACTTATTTTTTTCTTACTTTTTGTTCTGTAGGTACCTATATTTTTTTTAATATTTTTTGCTTGCATTTGCCGTGATAGCCGTACCGCAAATGTCATCGAAATCGTTAGAGCTGTTTTCGAGAACGTGAGTACAAACAAACAAACAAATATTGCTCGTTTAATAGAATAGGATAAGAGTTTTTAAAGGTCAGTGACCGCCGAAGTGAAGCTTTAACTTGAATAAGCTCTGTAGTATCGGTGCCCCAGTTACAAGGTGTTATTGGAAAACGCTTACATGCCCTACGAGAAATGGATTTAAAATTCAATCTGGAGTCGTGTACGAATACATTTTCTTATCATGAGAAACATGCAGTAAACATGCTGGCCAGAATAAAGCTGCGCTGTGATAAAGCTACGGTTAAGCTGACTTGACTACGCGCCGCACAATATTTCTGGTAAATGTTCAATTTCAATTTATTTATTTGTGATACACAGGTGGTTATTATAGTAGATGTTTATATATATTTCAAGTGCACTGTGATCTGCCATAGGCGTACAAATCTTGTTGTAAGTTAAAGGATTTTAATTCCAGCAGTACATTTCAGACCTTCTCGGAATGTAAAATAATGTTTCTACTTTATCATACTACAGGCACTCCTATGTTTCAACGCGGTTTCTACGCGGGCGTTACTCATTATTTTTTATTTTCTATATTATTTAAATCCAGCATCGTTTTTTTTTCTGGCATCTCTTCCTTTATACTAGATTCTTCAAACAATGTATTTGAATCATCTTTGCGGTATACATTTTATAACTACAATTCAGTTTGTGTAGAAAAGGGAATATCATGTAGAAAACGTTTTGCCCATTCACCGTAAATAGTACTTTTACATCGTGTTGTGCCTGTTACGCCTTTGTACTCTATAAGAGATGGTTATAACTCCACAATAAAATGTATAAGGTTATTAACAAACGGACTTCACAAGAGCTTTCAGAGGGACTGCATTCTGACGATAATTAGTAGCCTAGTACAGCTTAAGCTTGAGATGGACTGTAATAATAACATAATGGTTCAGATGGATTGTGTTTTAGCAATAAGTAGTTACCTAGTACATAGGTTATTAATCAATACTTGAATATCTGTTGGCATATTTCTATTAAACAAAAAACTTAGGTCTTTATGTCTTTACTAAGCCACCGTCTCAGCTAAGTCGGCAATGTCCACAGGAAAGACATAATCATTGGTCAGTACGTGTGGGGCTGACTAAGCCGCGGGTTTCCTCACGATGTTTTCTTTCTCCGTTTAGCGCTCGAGTTAATGCGCATATTATTTTTTTAAAGCGAAAAATCCATTGATGCACGATCAGGATTCAAACTCACGACCTTCGAATCGAAAGTACCAACACGGCTCTTCGTCTGGTATGATCACAGCAATTTTTGACACCAACTATTTTTCGACCTCATTCATGAAGTTTAAACTTCAATGAAGTCCGTCTGTTCTGGCTAAGACATGGTTAACTGCACAATAAAAACGCACAAGTAACACATAAATCCATTGTATATCCTTTTAAGAGCCAAAACTCCGGTATTCCTTCCAGAGCTGAATATTTCACGAAAGGATAAAATTCGCATGTAAATTGAGGCTGAGTGCTAAGTTTTGCACGTGGAGTGATATTAAAAAAAGTTTTAATAATTTTAAATAAATATGAACAGGCTCGCGACGGTAACCTTAAGTAGAGCTAGCTCGGATTATACACTGGCTTTTTCGCGTTTCACTATTATTATTATTTAAAGTAGCCTTTGTCCTGTTCCCGGTTATTATCTATCTTTATTTTAAACTAGCTGACGCCCGCGGCTTCACCCGCGAGGACTACTAAGTATTTTGTTTATCCCACGGGAACCGTGCATTTATTCGGAATAAAAAGTAACCTTTGTCCTATTCCCAGTCATTATCTATCTATGTTTCAAATTTCAGCCAAATCGGTTCAGTGGTTGTCGAGTTATAGGGAACAAACATACATCCAAACATCCATCCAAACATCCATCCACACATCCATCCAAACATCCAAACTTTCGCATTAGTGTGATAGTGTGATGATAGTGTGATTAAGGCGAAAGTCCGTGTGTGTGAATGTTGGTTACCACGTATCTCCATAACTACAAAACCGATTTTGATGAAATTTGGATTGTAAATAGTTTAGGTTCTGGAATAACACATAGGCTACTTTTTATCCCAGAAAAATGTATCCCGTGGTATAAAAAATAGTATTCCATGCGATCCGATCAAAATCCGATCTTTGACCTAAAAATTAATTTAAACAAAAACTTTTTTCAGTGACCTACTGAAATCATTAATCATCTTCCTATAGCTTGGTAATGACTGCTCTCGGCATAAGCCGCTTAGACATTACAGGTGGCTTAGTGATATTGTTGAACAAGACGAAACTTTTAAAACGGGAAAACAATAATTGGTTCTTTGAATTTAAGTACTTACTTTGATGTAAATAGCGTTGATTATTGAGCAAAAGCTTTTTATCAATTTCTAAGTTCTAAGTTTTGAAAGTGGAATTTCTAAGTATTTCTTGGTAAGTATTTCTTAATTATTGGAATAATTACTTTCAGACTTGTAATTTTGAAGGACAAGAAAACTACTAAAAACCTCTGTGGCGTAGTGGACGAAGGCCCGCTTGAAACACAGAAGGTTGCTGGTTCGATTCTCGCCGCGAGACAAATGTTTGTATTTTCTGCAGATATTTGTCTCGGATCTTGGTGTTTTTCTATGTATAAGTATGTGTTTACAAAAAAAAATAGGTATATACAAGTCAGTCATGTACTTCCCATAACACAAGCTCTGCTTACTTTGGGGCTAGATGATGCTGTGAAAAATGTCCAGCATTATAAAAAAATTATGACCAATATCTGGGCGACCGAGCTCGCTCGGGTGAAAATAGAGAAAAATTAAAAAAAAAATTATTAAAAAAAGCTTTCGCTGGCAGAGACTCGAACTCGCAGCCTTCCGCGTTGAAGGCGGATACCCTAGCCACTTAGCCAATCTAGTCTCAACAAATTTTGCGAAATTACGATCCACATTGCACTGGTAAATCTTTTTTTGCGTGAAAATGCCGAGAAAACTAATTTTCCCAGGTTATGAGACCTAGCTAGATCGATTTTTCGCTCCCGTAAACCCCCGTACCGCAAATTTTCTCGAAATCGTTAGAGCCGTTTTCGAGAACGTGAGTACAAACAAACAAATATTGCTCGTTTAATAGTATAGGATGTGAAATCTCAGGGTAACAAACACTGCTTCATTGGCATTTATTTTCATCATAGGCCTCTATTAATAAACTCGTATTAACTTCTGTCAAAGTTGCGCCACGGATTTAACTATTGCCATCCTTTTTTGTTAGACAGTGACAAATAAGGATGGCAATAGTTAAATCCGTGGCGCAACTTTGACAGAAGTTAATACGAGTTTATTAATAGAGGCCATAGAGATCTATAGAAGATTATCACCTCAAATAATTCCTATATTTCACTGTAACCTAACACCATAAAAGGAAATCGCCCCAAAGTTAGAGTTTAAACACAAACGTTAAGTGTCCGAACATAAACCAACTTTATTAATTCTTGTTTTGGTAAAATAATCGTAAAATTATTTACGGTACTCCTCTCACAGTCCTTCACAGTAAAAATAATGCTAAGAACTTAAGAGAGTCGTAATAGGTTTTTTAACTTGAGAAAACTCAATTAAAACGGTATTACTGTTTTGTTTGACCTTAAGACTTGAAAAGTGAAAATATCTTCCTCCTATCATAATTGTGTAAGTTTTTAGTAGGAAAGGCATATTATACTCGTAGTATAAATGAGTATTTGAGTGATAAGAATTTATAGGTAAGCGAATGATTATTTTTATATTAATTGGTTGACTTTATATATTTATTTTTTAATAATTTGACATGTAATTTAAAAAAAAAAAACTCTAATTAAGATCTTTAATTTTGCACGCTTTAAAGCAGAACATGGCTGTACCTTTACCTATGTACATCATTTCTTCCACCTGTTTATTGTTACCTGTGTTTATGCAAATAAATGATTGTATTGTATTGTATTGTATTGTATCATTTAAAATCTTAAGATGGATAAAAACATTTCAAAGAACAATTTTTTTACAGTCTTGATTATTCTAAAGTTTACGTAGCGATTTATATAGCAAATGCTTTGGATTTACTATTAGATTCTTAGTCAAAATACAATAAAAATTCTTATTTATAAGATTACAATCTGAATTTACTTTCAGCAGTTCTTTACAAAAAACATACAGTCGACTTGAGAACCTCCTCCTGTTTTGAAGTCGGTTAAAAAATTGCCGAATATTTTTCGAGTCGAGTCTTCTATGAATATTTGTAATCCTGATATTGCTATTCATTGAAATTCTCATCGAATTTACTTTACTCTTAAAAAGGTTACGGTAAATACATTCGCAGAATATGAGATATTCATAAGACTATTAAGTAAGTAAGTAAGTTCGTATGAGCTAGTGGTCAACTCTGGTGACGGAGTATCTAGGCCGCCTGAAGGCCTCCGTCATGGCTTAACGACTTAAAAGCCGGGACCGATGATTTAACGTGCCCTCCGAAGCACTGAAGCTCTCAGCTCGTAATGCCACTATTGAATATTGCAAACCTGCTAATGCTATTCCATGAACAAGCCACTTTATAAATCACTAGCTGCTGCCCGTAGCTTCGCTCGCGTGGTACCCTGATAAAAAGTAGCCTATGTTACTCTCCAGCCCTCCAACCTACAAAAAATCACGTCAATCCGTCGCTCTGTTTTGACTTGAAAGCAGGACAAGTAAATAAACAAATAAACACACTTTCACATTTATAATATGGGTACGGATAGAGCTGTTGGTAAGTACAAGTTTCCGGTACTCACATAAATGTATAAGCGGGGATCCAAACTAATCAGAATATTAATCGACAGAGTACCACGCAAAGACTTCAATTACACTGCTCATGAATAATGCAGAACTAGAATGAGGCCTCTCTTTAAAAATCCGGCCGTTTTTAAAAGCCGGATTTTGATATTTCCGGTTTTTTAATGATACGCTTGATTAATGATCTGTGATTCAATTGCTACAGAACTATCAATAAGAACTAAAAGACGAAATCCGTGAAATTTGAAAACAGGGTTACTTATAAATATATATTTTCTAATATATATATCTCTCATAACATTACCCCCTATTCACAAAATAAATAAAAGGCTTTAATTTCCTGCTTCTTTTGCATACTATTAGAGAAGCGTTTTTTTTTTTTCCTTATGATAGGTACTTAATGTACTTATGTGTTTTTTCTTACACAAAATATCTGGATATAAACGTATAAGGTTTGATTATCCGGCCAACAAAAACAATCTCCATTCAAACGTCCGGCTAATCAGTACTACAGTTGGCAACTCTAGTTGTCTTGGGCTGAAATCGTAATCGGCTGTAAGACGTATAAGTTTAGTCGAGTTAGATCTCTTTACGAATATAATTTGCGGCACATGTCTTCGTAGCCGCAGTCTCGTTGTTAACACCTACCGTTATTTGAATTCACCAAGCCGAGCCTTGTTGGCCGAGGGGTATAGTACCTCGACTTTCAATCCAAAGGTCGTGGGTTCAAATTCTCGACGCTGCATCAATGGATTTTTGGTTTCGAAAAATTTATATGCGCATTTACACGAGCTCTAAACGGTGAAGGAAAACATCGTGAGGAAACCCGCGGCTTAGTCAGCCCCACACGTATTGACCATGTCTTTCCTGTGGATATGGACGGTTAAGCTGAGAAGATGGTTTAGGTGCTGGGCAAGCCTACTCTATCTCAACATTGTCCCAGGCACTACAGTGTCCCGATACCTAAGTGTAGGCAAAGATTGCCTCCCGAGACTGTATAAATCATCTAGTAAAGATCTAAAGACCAAAGTATTTTACCAAACAGTATTGAAGCGCTTGTGGCGCAGCTTGCTTGCAGAGATCGTAAGCGATAAGACCACCAATTGTTCTATCTACATTGTCTTGATATTAAGATGCTAAGTATGTGGTAAGCAATAAAATGCCATGCTTAGACGTTATTGATTGTTCGTTAGCGGTCACAATTTGGATGGGTGACCGCTAGTGGGTATCTCATGCAAATTTAAACAAGTGCTTTAATAATGATAATACCTTACGGTCGCAGTATTTCAAAATATAGAGCTTTAATTGAATAATTTGTTAGAAGCAAGTTTTCATTGAAGGGATCATTGTCGGTTTGATGTGCTTTACTTTTGAATTTAAAACGATGTTTCTTAACTTTCACAATCATATACTCATATTATGGACGATGGGAATTTCAATTTCTAACGTACTTACTCATTTTAATAATCCGCACCCATATTATAAACTAGCTAATGCCCGCGGCTTTGCCTGCGTGGGCTACTATTTTGTTTATCACCATGCATTTTTTCGGGATAGAAAGTAGCTTAAGTCCTATTCCTGGTCATTATCTATCTATGTTTAAAATTTCAGCCAAATCGGTTCTGTAGTTATGGAGATACGTGGTAACAAACATTCACACACACACACACATGGACTTTCGCCTTTATAATATTAGTAGGTTAGTAGGATGTGAAAGTGTGTTTATTTGTTTGTTTATTTATCCTCCTTTCACGTCAAAAAAGAGCAACGGATTGACGTTATTTTTTGTATGGAGATAGTTGGAGGGCTGGAAAGTAACATAAGCTACTTTTTATCCGGGTATCACGCGAGCGAAGCAGCGGGCAGCAGCTAGTATTAGATATATTTTCGCAGTTTCATTGAATAGTTTCCTGACGGTACAAATGTGAATATTTTTTTCGCGATCTTTTCGTGGATCTTGGGTATGGAACAGCTGCAAATATTTATTTTCTGATTTTTCGCAGAGGTTCTGTGTCACAGCTTCATGATGTACTCGTAACAAATGCAAGTGGCCCTGAATAAAAATTCACCCTGTATATTTGAAAAAAAAAACATTATGAATGCTACATTTCAATAGAAAAAACGAAACATGATAACGATTATGTCCTCATGGCGCGGTAAATATTATCTCAGATTTTAGAATTCATTTGATGGATCTCTTCTAAAGCCTAAAGTTGTCTAAGGGGGTAGACATAGTGCAAATACATAGATACTCGTAAATGCCCATTTTTTGCAGAAATTAACATTCTATAAGTGACAGGTTGTAAACCCATTGCTGGTAATAGAAAGCTAACTGTTTTTCCCACGTTTCTTTCCTTTACCGTTTACAGCATTTTTTGGAAAAATTTACTGATGCACAGCCGGGATTCGAGCCTACATCTTTCGAATCGAAAGTTTCGGGACTGGCCTCTTAGCTCAGTTTGTAGTAGCTCTGCCTTCTGCGCTATAGGTCGTGGGTTAAATTCCCACCCAGGACAAACATTTGTGTGATGAACGTAAATGTTTGTTCTGTGTCTGGGTGTTATAAAGTATTCTAGGTATGTATTTATAAAAAAGTATAAAAGTATTCCATCAGTTATCTGGTTCCCATAGTACAAGCTTTGCTTAGTTTGGGGCTAGATGGCGCTGTGTGAAATGTCCAGCAATATTTATTTATTTATTTAACCCACTCGGCCAATATGGCTCTCACGAGAGACTACTGAGAATGTTAGGAATACAATTTTGACGACTTGGTGAAATATATTAAATTGTTATAGGCGATAAAGTCTTTTAATGGTGTTTTAATCGGCTCTGATACCATGGCTGCGATTTAATGTTCCAAGAACCAGATTATGATGGAGTATTTAAACTTCAAACACCATGATATACTCATATCATTATTGGTGATTATTCCTTTGTACACTGACTAACTAAATTATCGCTATAAAAAGTAAAATGTAAGTATCTCTAGTTTTTGTGAAAAAGTGAACTTACGAAAAAAAAATGTTTTTCAATAAACATTAATATCAAAATTCAGTAATTTTGTAGGTGTTCCAACAACTTTTGGTGTACAGTCACGTCATGCTAAATTTATTTATTGATTTATCAACATTTTTTTTTAATTTTTAGCAAAAAATTCAAAGCTCACATTTTCAAAAAACTCAAAAAAAATAACTTTTTTAATGCAGAACTCACTTTTTCAAAATCGAGCCCGTAACTCCTAAAATGACTTTTTGATAACTCTCACGGTTTCAGACTTCCCCTAAGTGGCCCTGAAAAAAAAAACTCACCCTGTATATTGCCGTATCCAGAACGAACTTTTTATACTTATAAAAATTGAACAAACCAACTTTTATACCTAACGGACGTCTGCAAAGTTAAAAGAAACTCTAGATAATCCAACGTCAAGATTCAATATTGTAAAATAGCGGATAATTGCGAGTGAAGCCGGGACGGGCAAGAGTTTAATTAAACTTGGAGGACAGCTGTAAAACTTGCACCTTGGGGTGAAGATGAAGTTTCTGAAATGCGGGGACCGTAATATTACGATTTAAATTTTTGTTAGGGTTCCGTACCTCAAAAGGTAAAAAAGGAACCCTTATTTTGTTTGAATGGTGTCTTTGTCGAGAGTATTCTTAGTTGTGTTTCATGAAAATCTGTTCAGCCGTTTGAAGATCATCAGCTGTTTTCAATAGTTTACTAGCTGTTCCTGCGTTTTCGTCAGCGCGATTCAGGTTTGAGTCATTTTCAGTCGCGCCATCTAGTTTTCATTTTGGAAAGCGTTTAACAAACTCTTCCACTTTTCCTCCGCTATATTAAATTGTTATAGATGTTATAGATATGTTGGGGTTTTTAAAGTAAAACTTCTTTACGCTGGTGAGCGTAGAGCGTTACGAGAAAAGGAATAGTGCTCAGAACCTCGAGCTGCAAAACCTCGAGTGTAACATCAACCGCGCTAGTTTACGCCGCGCGAGAGTTAAGTGAGCGATTTTGATTCGAGCTATACAAAACCGTGTGCTCACAGAAGTGAGGAATGGAACTGTCTGAAACTGAGAACGTCGCGTCAGTTGAAAGCGCCTGCAGTTGCACCGACACTGATCGAGATTTCTTGTAGTTTGAAGCGCCGGCGCCGTGCAAAAAAAAGCAAATTTATTACGTTGCGGATGATGCAATCTAGGCGCTATTTATTTTTTATGAACCTATAATATTGCCCTACTCACCTTACTTTATACACCTAACGACATATATTACTTTTTACCCGGCTGACTGTCAAGTCACCCGGGTTATGTAGATCGCGCGTTTCTATGTATGTGGGTGGGTTCGTTCGTATGTAAGTAATATTCTTTATTACCACGTTTCTCCTAAACGGCTGGATGGATTTTGATGAATGAGGTATCGTTAGAATCGTCTCCATCTCGATTGTGCTCTAGGATACTTTTTATTTCGATAAATCAAATAGTGCGGCTAAAAAATGCAACAATGTGTGAATTTTCAAAATGAAAATCACGCTATCATATCAAAATCCATGTCAAAATCAAGAGGTTGGTGGACTGATATCAAATATAATTTTTTTTAAAATCTAACATGACATCTTCGAAGACTAAATCGAGTCTCAAAATTTTTGAAAATCTATTTTTCGCCCTAAATAGAATTGCTAACCAAAACGCATATTAAAACTTTCTACTTATTTAGTCACACGCAACGTTTAGAACAAACTGCATCGAAATTGGTTCAGCCATTTAGGAGATATCTCATATTTAAGAAATAACTTACGCATTTAATTTAGGTACTCACAGAGCCATCTGTGTGTCAACTGTGACCACAACGTTTAGGAAAATGCGCACGGCATCGAACCCTAGATACCTACATAATAATAAAACTGTAATTTAATTTTGTTTTGTGATTGATAAGATAATGCTGTTTCCAACTTTTCAGTTCAGCCGGGTTTTTTTGTTTTTTAATAAATTGCTTGTTTATTATTAGGAGTAAGTAATAAATAATAAAGCAGATAGGTAAGTTGCTAGGTCGGTAGTACATTTTAATTTTTTGATACATAGGTTTATGACCTACACTGATCAATTTAATTAAAACTAAAACCGATATAGCTCATAATTAATTCTAAAAATCAAAACAAAACTAAAGCCTGAGTGACATTTCTAAAGTTACTATAATTGTAGTAAAAATGAAGTGGTTAGTCGAGACCTATTCAATAGAATAATGAGTTTAGAAGTCTGTCAGTGTGTGGATGAGAGGAGCCGATGCCGAATCAGGCAACCGCCTGTAGTACCTAGTCGTACATGGCTTAAAGCGGCTGGATTCTACTAGAGATACCAACTTCAAGTCGTATGTGCTCCGGGTGGCTGCTAGGTATATGGACGTGTTCCTGGCTCCCGACTTTTGGACAGCCGGAATCTTCTACCATCGCTACATGGAAGCACAACCGAAAAAAAAAAATCCCTAACATTTTAGTGTGATCGGGCGAAGCGAACGAAAGTTTTACTTCAGTCGTGTGGTCTAAAGCACACTCGTTTTTATTATTAACAAATACATACTCAGAATAATTTGTTCGGCAAAAACTCGGTGCTTTAAACAATAAACGAGCTTATCAAGATTTTCGACCCGACGAATATGGATTCCGTGGCCGAGTAAGGCACTCCGGCTTGACGGGTTAATTTAATTGTTATTCTTCACCGCTTTTTGACGGTTCCTACTTTAAGCAAGGTTCGGGTACCCGGCAATCTTCCAGAAAATATCGAGAGATTAAAACGTTTGCTTCACGAAAGGGTAAAGAATACTCCTGATTTCGGACGTGGGCTGGCGCAGAGCTACCGAGGTTTTTTATATCTTCATTTGGACATCTTGGTTTTAATAATTGTCTTAGAAAGAATACCTTTAAATTACCTTGATTTTTGTAACTGGTTTCATTTGTTTAAAATCTTAAGTGGTAGGTATATGGTAAAATGGCAAAAGTAATGTTACGTATTTTGTAATGTAGTTTGAACTATTTACTGAGCTTGAGTAATATTAATTTAATTTGAACTTAGTAATATTGATTCTTATATTATGCCATCGCAATCAACTAGTCAACTCCAGTGTAACAGTGTGACAAAGGAAATGAACCAGCTATATCTTCCGCAATGGCTGAGAGGAATGCCAAGACTATTCACAACTCGTTTCCTGCCCAGCCTCTTGCGGGCCTCATGGGCACTGAACGCATTAACAGATTAAAAGCAGACTTGCTTTTTGTATTTGGAACTTGGTACTATTATTCCTTATTATTTTTCATTGAGCTCTTATTATTAAGAGTGGCTGTGTCCGTTTTAAATGAATAAAATGATTTTAATATACGAGTAAATCATGGTAAAGCTGAGCAATTAACCAGTCAACTCCAGTGTAACGCTGCGACAAAGAGAATGAACCCGCTATATCTCCCGCAATGGCTGCGAGGAATGCCAAGACTATTCATTACAAGTCCTCAACCAGCTTCCTTTGACTACTTCTTGGAAGGATCTGTACCTTAGCACGGTATACGTACTAAAGGAAGCCGCTTGCGAGTTCGTCAGCAGGTGTAATGTAACGGCAGGGACGTATATAAGGGGGGGGGGTTTAGGGGGTCCGGACCCCCCCTTAGCCCATTAAGTTCGGAGGAAACCTAGTCGATTTTTGTATTTTGGAACCCTTGGACCCCCCCTTAACAAAGATCTTTGGTATATTGGAACCTTTGGACCCCCCCTTAACAAAGCTATAGCTACGCCCCTGTGTAGCGGCCACACTACGGGGATATGCTACATTGAATGCCATACTTCGTTGGTGTGGCCACTACACTCTGTGGGTGTTCCAGCCGGTGTAACATGTGCAACATCGAGAGTCGAGAAACGAGACTTCTCGATCGGTGAAACTGCTTACAGTAGCGTAGAGTTCGACCGATCGAGATATATCTCTCGATGTTGCACATGTTAGGCCAGCAGGGGTTTCGTAGCTTCCACGCGAGCGAAGCCTCGAGCGGAAGCTAGTAGCTTAATAATAACACGAGTATGTGTGTTCGTACGAGTTAGTGGTGACAGTTTTTAGACCGCTTTAACGTGCCCTCAGAAGTAAGCGCTCAGCTGCTCCTCAGCTGTTAATGCGACTTGTCCATCCAAATTGTGACCGCAAAGAACATAGCTTAACTTCAACAATCAAGCTAAGCAAGCTACGCCACGAACGTTCCAACAAACGAGTGACGTCATCAAACCAGTGCTAAAGGCACCGAAAGAGCAGTTCGACACAGCTGAATCACTATTTGAGTCAAAGTAAAGATTTTAATTAAAGTTTCACAAAAGGTTCAGTTTCTATGTTTGACTTTGCGAATATTGGAATCACTGAATAATAACTTTACTTACTTTACTTCAAGTTACTTGACCCAGATGATAAGACCTGTTTTTAACCCCGATAAAAAAGAGGGGTATAATAAGTAATGTTGGGTATGACATGATTTTAGATTGACTTTTGTCAGAGTAGGTTCATTTTCATTTTGAGCCGGTACCGAGAGCCGGCTCGTTTGAGCCGATCATTTTCAGTTGACTGTTCATTATTTTGGCAGACTACTCACTCATTCTCATTATGACATTCTGTCCGATCAGTTCTGAATTCTTTTTTGTCATTGTCAAGCGAGGAGTGATTGCAGATTGAATGAAGCTTGAGGAAAGAGTAACGTCATTTTCTGATTTTGTCATATTGTGTACGGTCACATGACATTTGAATTGAAGCATGACATTTTTAGAAATTGAGCCGATCACACAAAGTTGAATTTTGTACGGGACAAAAGAGCCGCGTAAGTCACGTCATACTCAATAAGTCAATACTAGTAATACGTTTGTTGTGTGTATCTGTGAATCTGTGTAGGTGTGTATCTAAGTGTCTGTCTATGGTATCATAGCTTCTGAACAAAGTGATTTCACTTATTATGTTTTTGTTTGAAAGGTGTATTTGTCGAAGAAAGTCACAGAAAGCTATAAGTTAAATAAAAAAAGACAGATAAAACAAATTAATTACCAGCGGTGCCCAACAGGCCCGGTCTCAGCTAGTGCAAGCTAAAAAGAGGTAATCAGAGGCATGTCTTTTTACTGCTGAATTCAGCCTTCAGGCAATTAAGTAGCAAAACGAAAGTTTTGCTACAAAGTATGACCTACCAACATTTAGACTAGTTTTTACTTCAGCTTATTACCAATCATGTTTTCAAGTACTTTTTATTTTTGTAATATTAAACCACACTTAGGTATTATTTCATTGAAAATGAAAAGTCTTATCAAAATTTTCAATTCGGGCGGGATTTGAACCCGCAATGATACAAGCGATCCTCCTGAAGCCGGAGTACCTTTACCAACTCGGCCAAAGAATCCATATTCGTCGGGTTGAAAATCTTGATATGCTCAGTTTATCGATTGCGGGTTCGAATCCCGTCGGAATTGAAAATTTTGATAAGACTTTTCATTTTCATGTATTTAAACTCTACTATATTGAATCGCTCGTAGCGTAGATACGTTCTGAGTGGTTACAATTTGGATGGGTGACCGCAAGGGGCTTTATCAGTCAATCCCTGCTTCGGAGGGCACGTTAAATTGTCGGTCCCGGCTTTAGTTAGCGGATTAGCAACGCTTTTTAAAATTTGAGATTTCACTTGTATATTTTATAAGCGATTGCGCAAATCCAGAAGTAAGTACCTCCTAGGGGAGGTAGGGGAATGAGGGGGAGGAGGGAGTCGATAAATTAAACAAAAATGGGACATCCGAACAATCTGCGCCATAAACAAGTGCAGGATTTACAGCTTTGTACATGTTTTTACAAGCTTCACTGTGCAGGCTTTTTTGACTCATTTGCGCGAGTTAATGTGGAAATTATTTAAATTAATTCATATGGTTTATGATTTGAGAATTTTAAATTTCTTATTATGGTAAGTAGTTCACTAACTGAGAAATAAAGAATATAAATGAAAAAAAGAAAGTAGAACATGTTTAGGACTACGCTGAAGCACGCAGTAGCAACGCTACGCCGACGCTACGCCGCGCCGTAGTAATGCTACGCCGTAGTAATGCTACACCGCAGCAATGCTATAATGCTATTGTTCCTCAATTTTGAGTATTCCCTACGAACGATAGAGCCCTTATTCCCATTTTATTAAATTATCAAGTAGGTACAATCCACGATCGTTTTGAAAGTTTATCGTAACTTACATATATTATAAACCAGCTTCCGCCCACGGCTTCGCTCGCGTGGTACCCGAATACAAAGTAGCTTTTGTCCTATTTCCGATCATTATATACCAATATTTTTAATTTCAGCCAAATCGGTTCAGTGGTTGTTGAGTTATAAAGGAACAAACTTACATCCAAACATCCAAACTTTAGCATTTATAATGTTAGTGTGATGTGAAAGTTTGGATGTTTGTATGTTTGGATGGATGTTTGTTACTCAATCACGCCAGAACGGCTGAACCGATATAGATGAAATTGAGCACAAAGATATTATAGTCTGGAAAAGCAAATAGGCTTTTTATGCCGGAAAATGCACAGTTCCCGTAATATTAAAAAAATGTCTACGTGAACGCCCCAGAAGTTCCCTAGTTATATTAGTAGTAGGTAGACAGTTGAGTGCAGTGGCTTGGAACGGAGGCTCTGATTTGAGTAGGTAAGTAATTAAATTCGTCCAAGTTAATACTAAATTCTGGGATTTGCCCAAACTGCAAACACTGGAGCTTAGACAGCGCCTGTAGAAGTAGGATCGAGTAGGGAAAATGTTACGAAATTCTGCAGTAGAGACGAATTTGACTGCCAGGTAGCTCAAGTGGTAGAGCGAGGCTATAATTGGTTAGAGCATAGGTTCTCAACGTGGGTGATAATGCCCCTTTGTGGGCGTTTGAGACTTTCAGGGGGGCAGTAGAAGACCCAAAGAAAATTAGGGGGCATTGAGTTGGCGCATTAAGATATGGGCTCTTGAAAAAAATATAGTCTCAAAATGCGCGGTGGGCAAAATAAGGTTGAGAAACTATGGTCTAGCTAGACTCTAGACAGCCCCTTCATTCAATAAACTAACTTTCTTTAAGCCATCTCTACAACTACGCCATGTATCCTTGCTCTCTGTCTAGCTACGTAGCTACAAGAGGCGGTCTGTGGTATTGAATCAGTTAGTTGGCTGTTTATTTTAGCTGATTCTGTGACAGCGGCTCATAATATTGTGCTAGTTTCGGCGAGATTGCTCGCATTATTTATTTAGTTTATTTTTGTATATGTATTATTTTTGAGACACCCAACACAAAATCACTAAAAATAAATAAAAACTTATTTAAAAAAAAACAAAAACCCGACTGCGTTAAAACTAAAAAGAATAAAACAAGCCTGCAAAGAATGACTCACAGTCGGTCCCCATTCATTTTATTAACAATCAAATCTTCCCAATGTTATGGGTCCCGACTGTGAGTAATTCTTTGCAGGCTTGTTTTATTCTTTTTAGTTTTAACGCAGTCGGGTTTTTGTTTTTTTTTAAATAAGTTTTTATTTAACACTTTTTAGTTATGATAAAGTTGATTTTAAAATACCTATTCAACGATACCCCACTTGATATAGTGTGACGATTTTGATTCTTTTAATTTTGACAATATGGCGTCTGGTTGTAGCCCTAGTGAATTTTGATTACTGTCATATCTTTAGTGACACCCCCAAGGTTGAGACGAATCGATTGACGCAAGAATTATCAAAATCGGTCCATGCGTTTGGCCTCTAGAGTGCCACATAGAAACATCCAAACATACATACAAACAAACATACAAACATACAAACATAGACTGATAAACACATTACCCTTCCTTTGCTTTGCGCAGTCGGGTAAAAAAGCCTATGCGTAAATACATATATACCTTTCGATTATATACCTGAAATGTGAGACGACGCTGCAGAGCGATAATATAAATGTGGATGGATACACCAGCAGGGGTAGGCCTAAGTAAAGATGGATGGACTGTCTGAATGCAGATATGTGTGTGAAAGGAGTGAGCACTGAGATGACGAGTGATAGAATGAAATAGAGGAAGGAAACATGTTTTTCTGTTAGGTAGTGACAGGGCAAATCTTGAACATTACTTAACCAGTGTAAGTAAGGCCAAATGACTTTGGCATTGAGTCTCGATTCATTTTTGTGGCATTATCCACCCCAATTTTATCCTCAGCGAAATCTCAAGCCTGTTTGCTTCATGATATTCCCGTTGCCGAATTTTCCTCAAAAATTCCCGGTGTACCGAAACCAAATTAACAAAACCCAATTTGTTTGACAAAGACGGGCACACACTCGGTACAATAGCACAATAGGGTACGGTACATAATTTATATAATGAAGAGCGACAATCCTGAACAAAGGGACAAAGATGATTTCTGAATTACTCGGATAATGGTGAGAGGTTGTTGTGACGGGTGGGGGCGGCCGGACCTTTTGCTAGTAAACGTTTGAGAACCTGCGAATATGTAAATGTTTTATAACACTTATGATGGTTACCTTTGAAGTATGTTTGCCCAAGTGGCTATAGATTGTACAGCGTATTCAGATATGTTGTAAAGGAACTTTACCAGGATACCAAACGAATAAATACTAGGTATATGAATGCAAATTGCTTTATTATTTAGGCAGACTTTACAAACATTTTTTTAGTCGCAAGAATCAAATTCGTACCTCTTGTATCTCTGCCGAGCACTCGTTCACTACGCCATCAAGGTCTGCCCGTATCCATTAAAAAAACAGAGTAGGTACACGACCTTAAATAATCTATAAAAAAGTAATCTTAAAATATCATCCTCTAAAAGCGTGATCCATTGGCGTGCTTTTCGGCTCCTGATATTAATAAAAATAAATAATGCTGAACATTTCACACAGCATTATCTAGCTCCAAAGTAAGCAGAGCTTGTGTTATGGGAACTACCTGATATATTACACTACCTATTTACTTTTTATTCATAAAACACCCAGACCAGAGACAAATATTTACAGACCATACAAACATTTGCCTCGCGGCGGAAATAGAACCCGCAACCCCACAGAGGAACAATTTATTCAATAGAACCATTTCGATCACTTTGAATCGTCTTGAGAGCTAGGTGATTCTACTCATACTCACGGCTTGCGTTTGTAGTCCATTGACTGTTCAAATAATTGAATCTATGTATTTATATCTCTGGCGAAATATTATACCACTGACGAATGATTTGCTAAATGTGGGCCTGTGTAAATATGAATTTGGACGTACTTCTGACTACGTCTTAGATATTTTTAAAGTAAAGAAAGTAAAATCTTCTTTTCTCTATAGAGTTGAGAGATTTTCTACCATACCTTGAGGATTTCAAACATGCATCAGCGAATCGTGGTCCTATGTACTCCGATCAATATTTTTGTTTCACCAGCCCGCTTGTGTACCAGCAGTTTTACTTGCCAATACATCACCCCCGAGAAGACAAACAGCGTAGAAACTTGTTAGCAATTTCAACATCGTCCTGATATCGAAGTTTCTGGAACAACATTTTTGTGTAATTAACATTCTTGAACCTTTATTATAAAAAGTTTCTAAGATAATGGGTAATTTTTCTAGTGAAAAGGCTTTGAAGATGTTTTGACGGAAAATTGTAAATGCCGAAGAAGCTAACTTTATTTTTTGCGTAGCGATTTCTGAGAATTTATTTGATGCTATTACAAACATTTTTTGATGTTATTTTTACACTTAAAACCACATAAACCAGTAAGTATCTAATAGGTGGATTACCGCTACAGTAAATTAGTACTTACGACAGATTATTATAGAAAGGTTAAAAAAAACTTAGGCCTTTACATCATTACTAGATGATTTATTTAGTGTCAGGAGGCAATCTTTGCTTACACTTAACGGGACACTGTAGTGCCTGGGACATTGTTGAGATGGAGTAGGCATTCCCAGCTTAACTTAAGGTTGGTCAGTATGTCAGTAGCACAAACAGATGCCATGAATAAACAGACAGACATACACATCGTTACATATCGACAGATTCGTCAGCAATTTCCCAACAACTACTTAACAATGCTTAGAAGCACCGGCATTATATAAAGGTTGTTTGACAGATGACTTTTTATCATCGGAAGATTCAAAGTATCTAGGTTCCCTGTTTTTCATAATGGACTTGAAAGCCTACTAGTGCTCAAGTAGTTGCTAAATCTGATGCCACCGTCTTCAATGGAATGTAGGTAATAAACAAGAAAAAAACACTCTCAACTTCTCAAGCTTAAATGACAGCTGATGAATAGAGCTAAAGTGCGTATTTGAACAAAACCGTTATACCTTTTTTTAAACTGTTGTTGACCTTTGATTACAAATCAGAAAATTAAAAAAAAAAAACTTAAAACAAATACCTAATGTTAATAACAAGCAAAATCTGTGCCACTTTTATTTTATTACGGAGTCAATAGGTTTTGACATGGATACACTTATTTTAATTCAGGACAAACTTGAGGCAACAAAAATATTAAATTGTTTTGATACTCAATGATGAAAGGTTGTCTAGTCTTCTTTATCCGGTGACTCTACCCCACAATATTCACTAAATGTTTTAAGTAATGTTATTTTTTCCAGTTTTAAATTTGCTTCACCTGTTAGTAAGTATATTAGGAATTATTTTGTCGCTGTCCGATAGAGTAAAAATGTGAAACACTTATTTAATCTCGGTGACAATATCGGTAGATGATGTGTTATGTTAATTACTAAATTGTTTACAAAAAAAAACTTGTTAAGGTACTTACATTATTTCCATAGAACGAATTTGAATGTCTGTAGGTCAGAGTGGATGTGGATATTACGACATTTGCTAACTAGGCACTGTCAAAAGCTGCATTATTAGATGCCAACACTAACTTTCACAAGTAACAAGCTAGATCAATAAGAATTATTAGCTAAAAGTAACCAGGCATAAATCATTATGTATTATCATAAATAAATATTCAGTGGGCGGTATTAAATTCCATCGCTGGAGAGGAGCCAACGTGATCGCTTCGACACTGATTAGAGATCGCTGGATGCGGCATCTACACACCAAACACCATTAGGCGTTATAGTTCTCAATATTCAAAAGTGTTAAACAACACTAAGGTAGCATTTCATAGAAAATGAAAGTTCACAACAAAATTTTCAATTCTGGCGGGATTCGAACCCATTGATCAAAGTGTTTTAACCAACCCAGCTACGGACCCCTGTGACGTCAGCCCCGAAATCTTTATTTATTAAAAAAAACATACAGTCAACTTGAGAACCTCCTCCCTTTTGGAAGTCGGTTAAAAATGACACCCAACACAGGATAAACTTTTCATTTACAAACAAATTGAGGTAAGATCTAGTGCCCCCGTAAAACCACAACTTTTATTGAAGTAAGTAGGTAACTAATTCATTTCAGTGTTTTATTTCCACATTGTCCCCCTTACTTATGAAATATGTTTAAAGTTGAACACTGGTTAAACAACGTCCCGTCTCTGTTCGTCACTATCAAAAAATAAAGACAGGACGTTGTTTAACCAATGTTTAACTTTAAACACCTTTCATAAGTAAGGCCCTGTAAGTCTAGTATACACACCATTTGTCTGTGCCACCTCGTGCCGTGGGCAGGACAAAAATGGGACGTGGAAGAGACAGCTGACCTACTTTGACGCACCGTGACCCACTTGTGTCAAACAGCCCTGATCCTATAAGGAAATATATTTCACAACTTAAAAACTCGGAGATTGACGGCTGAAGGTAATTTTTGAGTAGCCAAAACGGGTCTTTAGTCGTTTCACACCGCAAGCGGTTCGGACCGCGGTGTGAATAGCCCCAGAGCTGTTTTTGAATGGGTTCTTTCGCACCGCGGTGCGAATCGCCCCAGAACTTTTTGTGATGGGTCGATTCGGACCGCTGCTGAGGGGGAACAAAACAGTTATCTTTTTAGATAGGTGAATTCGGACAAAGATACATAGTTTTACACACATTTCTTAAAGTACAACCAGGCATGAAATAATAGGACAAAAAAATCTACACTAATATAATATATAAAAGCCTATGCCGAAATTGGTGCCTTTTTTGTTTCGCGCGGCCATCAACCAAACATTAAAATATAAACTCTTAGGAGTATAACAAACAACATTTGTGAGAACAGTATACAGCTTCACTCAGCCAGGACCGAGTTATACAGGGTGAGTTTTTCAAGAGTGCCTCTAGGGCCAAATCTGAAACTATTAGCAATAGCGAAAAACACTCAAAGGAGTCTCTTCAGCGATTTTGATCAAAAGTAAAACTGCATCATTACATTTTAAAAATAATCATTTTCCTGGCCAGGAGTCGAACCTGTTGGTTACAAAATAAAAACTTTTTGTATTGTTATACCATCCGATAGTGTAGATAATAAGGATCAATTTCTGAGGAGAAACTACATGCGTCAAACTAACGGAAAGTGTTGATTTTTAATAAACTGATTTAAACTCTTAATATTTCGTAGATTACCCATAACTTTTTTTTTATTAGTTTGCCGTATATAGCTTTTCTCAGAAATTGATCCTTATCATCTACACTATCGGATGGTATAATAATACAAAAAGTTTTTTTTTTAACCAACAGGTTCGATTCCTGGCCAGGAAAATGATTATTTTTAAAATGTAATGATGCAGTTTTACTTCTAATCAAAATCGCTTATGACACTCCTTTGAGTGTTTTTCGCTATTGCTAATAGTTTCAGATTTGGCCATAGAGGTACTCTTTAAAAACTCACCCTGTATAACTCGGTCCTGGCTGAGTGAAGCTGTATACTGTGCTCACAATATTATTTGATATACTCCTAAGAGTTTATATTTTAATGTTTGGTTGATGGCCGCGCGAAATAAAAAAGGCACCAAACGCCCATACAAAATCGGCATGGCCCTTTCTGGGCGACCGAGCTCTGCTCGTTGGCAACCAACGAACGCCATCTAGTGGTTCAATTACGAACCACATTGCACTTTTTGCGTGAAAATGCATAGAAAATGGCTTTTCCCAGATATGAGACCTAGCTAGATCGATTTTTCACTCCCGTAAACACCCGTCCTGCAAATTTCATCGAAATCTCTAGAGCTGTTTTCGAGACAATTAGACAATTAGACAATTATTTATTTACAACTTATGACTAACATTACAGATAATTAAATCTAAGGCGTTAATCTAGTGAGATCAAAAACTAAAACTAAAACTCAGGACAAACAAACATCAATCAAACAAACAAATATTGCTCGTTTAATGGAATAGGATTAGAGAGATACCTAAGTTTTGTTTATACACTTATAGATATAGTAAATAGACACTTATAGATAATTTTGAACACAGCAATGCCTTTGGTCCATTTTCATAAATATTTGTCCTATCTAGCTACGAAAGAAGATTTTTTCTTCACTGATTAAATTTAATCCATGTAGGTAGGTATACAACTGTGTTTCATAACCAGCTACAAAAGCGGATTTTTTTTTTCTTATTTTAGTAACCACGAAATAGACTGTTTTTTTTTTTACTTTTTGGTAACTAGGTAGCTACGAAAATGAACGCTTTTTTTCTTCTTTTCATAACCGTTATCTAGCTTCTTTCGTATGAGCAAGTACTCAACTCTGGTGACGGATTTTTTAGGCCGCCTAAAGGCCTCCGTCATCTTGCCCCCACAGGGGGGCCAACTTGCCCCCCCGAGGGGCAAATTGGCTAAACTTCTAAAATAGGTTTCTTTGACCCTACTGAACCAAAATAATATGCAAAAACATTCCAAAAAAGTCACTCTGGGAATTTATCTAAAAAATATGGGCTTTTGGTACACTGTGCTGTGGTCCGAATCGACCCATTTGAAAAGATACTTTAGGCGATTCGCACCGCTGTCACCACCCTGGTGCGAAAGAACCCATTCAAAAATAGCTCTGGGGCGATTCACACCGCGGTCCGAATCGTTCGTGGTGCGAAACGCCTAAAGACCCGCCAAAACAAGATTATGGAATGAAAACAAAATGAAAAAATAAAACAAAAAGTGTCAGAAAAAATGGAGGCTCTGTTCCTAGTTCTGGAGCTGTACCATGACCTCTTAGTTAATAATTCAGTTTAGGAGCTGTCCAGTAGTCCTAATCTGGATCGCAAACTATTCGTACCATGACCTGTTTTAAAAGTGACAGTTTTGACAAAAAAGTGAACCAACTCAACGCGTATTAAACGGTTATGGTACAAATTGAGTGAACGAAACTTTATCTTACATTTCAGTTTAGATCATGTTTAGGTTCTAATATTTCGTCAGCGTCATAGCACACGTCAGTTTAGGACCTAAACTGGATTGCGTATAAAGCTCATGGTAGGCAGCCTGTTCTTTCTAAACGTTCATTGTTCTATCCTTAAAAGTCCAAGTCAAGTCTTGCGTCACATAAGGAATATTCTCCAATGCACTCCTGTTCCATTTGCTAACACTATCTACGAATCCAGGCTTCATTCGTTGAAATGCTACAGAAATTACTTAATAAAACCCAACAAAATACGACGAAAAATAATACGGCAGAGTTGAACTTCCCAAAACGACGAAAAAAAATGCTTCATAACTGAAGTGTACCTAAATGATGGATTTATTTGCAAATGACACACGGTTCCAATACGACGCTGTCAACTGAACATTATTTACATGTCACATTACTCGTTTCCGTCTTGTGTTCCTTTTAGTTACATACAAACATATCTACAGACATGTCGCGATATACCGTGTCTAGTGTCACGTTTGCGGTTTCTTGTCAAAATCAAAGTTACCTAATAAAAAAACTTTCACTAGCTACTCGTATAGTTGAATTGCTCATTGTACGAACTAAAAATATATGAAAAATGACATTTTGATCGTCAATTTTAGTGCGTATAATGAGAAATCCGACTATAGATCATAATTTCTCAACCTTATCTTGCCCACCGCCCCCATAAGAATATATTATCTTCAAGAGCCCCCCTACCCATATCTTAATGCGCCATCTCAATGCCCCTAATTTTCTTTTGGTCTTCTACTGCCCCCCTGAAAGCCTCAAATGCCCACGTTGAGATCCTATGAGCTAGATGAATGATCAGCAGTCTAATTATCTAACTTGTCTCAAACCTCAAATTGGTCTCGAACTCAAAACGATCTTTTGTCGCGTTCGGTCTCGTTGAGGCGTCTATTAGTTTTTTTTTTTTCATGAAAAAAAAATCTCTTCCGTAATCTTTAACTCCGGTGCACTGACTATGCAAAATTTGGTGGAATTTTCTCCCACCACACTATCCATTTTCTATGCATTAGGGTTCCCTGATTCTTTCCCCCGATTGTTAGCGGGAACACTTCTTGATTATAGGTTTCTTTCTTAAAAAAACAAGGCCCGTTATTTGAACGAAATAAATCATGAAATAGTTATTTTCATTATAAATCATTTAAAAATCTTGTAGAACTTTGCTGTCGTTTCAGTATAAAATATATCATAGCGTCACAAAACTATATTCTTGAAGAAGTGGTATTTCGACATGTTTTCCTTATAAATAACCGTGAAATTGCAAAATTATTTCCTCATGTAAGCCATTTGACTATTGGAAAATTAATTCTGAGTACTTAGTATGTATAATAAACTACTTGGACCAGATTTTAACTGTTATCTTATTTTAGGACCAATAGAACACACAACAATTTCTTAAAAATATCGCCAATTATGTTTCAATTCATCTGGAAAATGTTTATTAAGTTAAAATGGACTTGCGGATGATTTACGGACAACATTACCGGCAACAGTTTACTAGAACATCGAACTTAAGTGAAACTTGAGATTTGTTTGAACTTTGGTTAGTTCTCGGAGCCACTTTATCAATTTTGAATATCAATTTCCACCTTCCGGCTCCAATCCGCAAAAACTTTATCTTAGCCTGTGTCTTAGCTTAGTTTTTTGGGTCAATGACCGCTGAACCTAGAATGCGGTAACTTAGATAGCCTTTTAGATCTCAAGATCTGAAAGGCTATCTAAGTTAAGTAACGTTGCTAAACAAAAGTTCCACGCTGCCTTTCAACATGTGCTACATTGTGGTGCAACCTTAGTTCTTGAATACAAAAAACTGAAAAAAAACTGCCCGAAAACTGAAACACAACTTCAATAATCTTCTTCAAGCCTTAAATGCTGAATTACACCGGGGCACAACGTGCGACAGTGCCGCATGCTACACATGTGACATGTGGCATCTTGTGGCATGCTACAAATAGAAAGCATTTGCGGCATTAGTGACATGCGGCAGCCTATTTTACGCCGAGGCAACATCGTGCTTGGGTCAGTCTGCCACATTGACGCAAGGTGTTGCCATGTCACATGGTTCTTGCCACAATGTGTGACATTTTTTTATTCTGTAGCATGCGGCCTTGTGGCATGCCGCAATGCCGCACAGTGTTGCCCCGGTGTAATTCTGCCTTAAGTTCTTACTTTTCAAGCAGCGTTTCCACTAGGCAACATTTGGCGTGCGACATGTTGCACAACACGTGGCACAACATGTTGAGAGCCAGCGCGGAACTTTTGTTTAGCAGCGTTGCTTGTCTACGCATCGTCAATCGTCGACAACATGTCGCCTTCCCATACATCAGTGTTCCGACTCATAAAATGACATTTCCTGACTCCTAAGTACCAGTTCTCGATGTTTCCCTTCACCGAAACAATTCCAACAAAGGTGCCATTCTTAAGCAACGTAACAGAAACTTAGGCGTGCCATTCACGACCCGACTCGCGCGTACATAAATTAAAGCAGTCTATTCACCTCGAAGCTCGCTTGCGCATAAATTGAGTCGGGTGACGTCGTCGCAGAATGGTGCCACATTGTGCAAAGACAAAGCGCGCGATTAGCGCTGTGGCTCATTATAATTAACTCGCCAGGTTGGTCCCATTCACGGGGAAAACAGAAGCACTAGTGCAGAAAAAAACATCGGCTATGTTCGGAAAACCGATTGCTTCCGAAGAGACTTCACTGGTCAAGCGATAAAATGTCGTGTTCCGTACCCATATTATAAATGTGAAAGTGTGTTTATTTGTTTGTTTATTTGTCCTGGTTTCACGTCAAAACAGAGCGAAGATTGACGTGATTTTTTGTGTGGAGATAGTTGGAGGGCTGGAGAGTAACATAGGCTACTTTTTATCCGGATACCACGCGGTAAGCCGCGGGCAGCAGCTAGTAAGTTATATGAAATACTTGTACCTACACACATGCATGTGTTATATCATTAGTAAGCTAACTGATTTCTTCACGATGTTTTCCTTCACCAGTCGATGGGCTTGCAACTGTATGGAATGCTAACTTCTGCAAAATATGGGCATGTACCAAAAATATGTATTTGGAGAATGAATGAATGAAAACTTTTTATTGTACACAACTTAAAATAACATGAAGAAAATAATAACCCAATGAGTAATTGTACAATGGGCAGTCTTATCGCTTAGAAGCGATCTCTTCCAGACAACCTTTGGATGGAAAGAGATATCAAGATTAAAGGTATGGCATGGGGTGTACACATATATTAAAATGAGAAAGAATCACGTATTTTGTTAAGTATGCAGATTTGTAGATATAAAAAAAAACAGTAAAAACTAGGTGTTTGCTATTTTAATCGGATCAAAAATGACCGAGTTACAGAGATTTTAGTGCACCAATCTAAAAAACGCTCGCGAGATGACCGCGATAAGCTGTGAGAACCAATGTTTAAATTTTTAAATACACTTACCTATGTCTGTGCTATGTTATGTTGTCTAACTAAATTCTTATTTTATTCTATTCTTACCAGTCACTGGTTCCCGGTTTCATGCATTAAATAATCCTAGGCGAGACATCCAGCTAATTAGAGGGATATCGAACTGAACTGGTTTTTAATGGTGTTTCCCCATTGTGCTGCAGCTGCGCTTCAGAATAGATCAGACAAAGATATTACCTTTGGTAAGTTAAGTAAGTTCGTATGAGTAAGTGGCCAACTCTGGTGACGGAGCTTTTAGGCCGCCCAAATGCCTCCGTCATGGCTTAAAAGCCGGGACCGACAACTCCGAAGCATGGAAGCGCTCAGCTCGTAATACCACTTGCGGTCGCCCATCCTAAGAGTGGCCGCGCCCAACGCTACTTAACTTCAACGATCAATCAAGAACGTCTAAGCAAGCTACGCCACGAGCGTTTCTTTTGGTAAGTTATATAATTATTAGAGGATATTGTATTTATAAAGATTCTAGTGGCTCTATGAGCTGTAGACCTCGCGAGTCTGTATTTGCATAGCTTAGAGAAGCTAAAAATTAGCAATTTACTACATTTTTAGGAATTATTCTGCTCATCACGCAGAAGATCCTCGTCAGATCTTCACCAAATTTTTATCAGACCAACTTAAAGTTACAACCTTTCAAAAAGAGAACCATAGAAATCGAATGTCATGAGGCGGAGATATTCTGTAGCCCTATGTATTATGATATTCTTGCCCTTTTTGGAGGAAGTAAATGTCCTCAATCAAAAATCCCCGACAAAAAACAAATTCTATAAAATTATCAAACATAGTCACGAAATTTCATAAGAAATGGTTGAGAATTGCGACCTGTAGAGGAGAACATACAGACAGACGACGTCCGACAGACATCCGGCGGACAAACGTCAGCATTTTTGTCCAAACTGAAGCAGAGACGCTTCGCTCGCTCGGTCAAGAACAAAAAAATCAAGCAGGTACAGTTGTTCTATCTCACGAAGTCCGTTTGGTATTAATTGTGTGTGTACTCGTAGATGCACATGCACGTGGGCCGATTCTGAGCGCTCCCGAGCTTACGCACACAGAAACAACGTGCATGTGCATCTACACACACAATTAAGACCAAAAGGATTTCGTGAGATAGAACAACTGTATATCAGCCTTATGACACAAACACACACACAAACTTTCATCGTCAGTAAGATAGAACGGCCCACTTTAGTAAATCAAGCGCACAGGTGCTTCATAACAATGTGAACTTTGAATGGATTTCATGAGCAGGTGCAATAATTAGGGCAAAGTTCGCCTACACGAACAAACAGACCTACCTCTTATTATACGAAGACGAACATCCGACTAAGTTATGATTTTTCATTTGGGTAAGTAAGCGAGTTTCGTAAAAATACAAATAAAGACGATAATGCGATAATGTAAAACCGCCATTTTGAAAATGAAGTTTTTAATTAAACTGTATTTATTTTCTGTACGTTATCGGGTTTTATATAATATACTCCTCAAAACAAAATAGGGCATGAAATATTTCGATATTTTCTGAACGTGTCCTATATTTTTCTCTAAACATATATTTCTAAACTCCTAAGTTCAGTGGTAACATAGTCTTAAAATCAAAATTGAAATAAATTGTACCTACATTCAATTTTCATTACCATTTTGAAGTCATGTTTTTATCTAAATAATACAAAACAATATTCATAATTATAAAAATGTCACACATAAGTAAAATTAAACAAAAAGTTAAAGTTGACAGACATACGTTCGAGAACATTAGGCATAGGCACATGTTTATTTTTTCAAATACCTTCCTACTCAATTCAACGTTTCAATAAACGTACTACGAACACAGCTACATTATAAATAGCCAAGCAAACTTTACAGGACGCAATCACTCTTTTTAAAATGTAATCTCGTTTAAAGAGCAATAAATATTAAAGCGCCTGGTGATGGAAAGGGCCAATTTCCGGATAGCGCCGCCGCCGACCAATTAGACGCCTGTAACGTGCCCTAGTGCTAATAGAATCAAATTACTAACGGTAGGACGACCATGCCGGTAATTGATTTAGTGTTTGGGGACAATAGCCTATTTGAAATAGAAAGGCAAGAGTTAATGAGAAGTCAAAAGGGTATTGCGTCTAGGGTCTTGTTGTCTATTTTTTGAAAGTTTGGGGCATTTCGGGACTAGGTAGTGTAAGGTTATGGAACCTTACTATTCAAGAATCACAAGAGTTTGTCATTTGCCAATACTACGTACTTTAGCGTTTCTAACGATGTATAGGTATTAACGGAAAGAGTAGGAGAATAACTTTCTAACTAGTCAATTCAAAAATGTTTAATTACTTAGCAACGAATATGAATAAAGGATGACTCACGCTAGACCGTGTCGGGTCCGAGCCGAGCGTCGGCCTTAGCACGGTCATCTAATTATTACATTATTTTGTACTAGCTGCTGCCCGCGGCTTCGCTCGCGTGGTACCTGAATAAAAAGTAGCCTATGTTACTCTCCAGCCCTCCAACTATCTTCACACAAAAAATCACGTCAATCCGTCTCTCTGTTTTGACATTAAAGCAGGACAAATAAACAAACAAATAAACACACTTTCACATTTATAAAATGGGTACGGAAGAACACTCTTGTTATACCGAGTGACGGCCGAGCAACGGCCATCGCCGGCTCTGTGACCGCGCCACGGCCGAAGCTCGGCTCGGACCCGACACGGTCTAGCGTGAGTCATCCTTAAAGGGGATGTATTTTTAAAATACTTACAAATACGCCAGAACCAAAGCTTGTAAAACTCATTTGTTAAAATCCTGTAAATGAAGGAAGTATGGGCACAGCAGATAGCGTGAGCAATCCGTCAGGCGTTGCTTGCGGTCAGCAAGTCGAGCTATCACGATTTGCAATTTGGAATGCAATGGTATTCAATGCTGCATTCTGGCTTTTAAAAGTTACCTTTTAAGTGGTTTATTAGAAGCGCTCGTGGCTAGCTGGGACGTTCTTGATTCGTTGAAGTAAAGCAATTGTTCACGGTCACAATTTAGATGGGTGACCGCAAGTGGCATTCATCATCATCATAGCAGAAGGTATGGACATATTCCACGATTCTCAGAGCGAATTTGTAAGATTGGCAATGTTTAATTTTTGCTATCGTATATAATGTGTGGCCAATATTTAATTGTTATGAGGTGGATTTTATTTTATTTTATTTTATTTTATTTTATGTTATTTTATTTTATTAATTGAATTTTATGTAATAATTTATGTTAAGAACTAAATGTAAATGTGATTAATTAGGTATGATGACTGGTAACTACACTATTGAATTAGGACATAACCTGTAATAATAGTTGTAACGTTTAAATAAATAAATAAATAAATAAAAAATAAAATCATTGGCCTTTGGTCATCTGTTACATATGTTTTAGATGGCGTCATGTTACAGAACAGTTGTTTGAACATTTTCGTTCGTGGCTAAAGAGGCCTATGCGGGAGTGGCAGCCTCGACCACATTTTCTACAGATAAAGGACCCTGAAGACGTTACAGGGTTTGCAGCACGTTGGTGACATTAAGTGGCATTACTTGTAACTTAATTAATACTAACACATTTCTGCTCATTTTATTTTATGTTACTAACAAAATGGCTTAAGTATTATGTCTGAATAAATATATTTTCAATTTAAATTTCAATTACGAGCTGAGCGCTTCCGTGCTTTGGAGAGCACGTTAATTTTTCAGTCCCGGCTTTTAAAACGTCAAGCCATGACGGAGGCCTTTAGGCGGCTTAAAAACTCCGTCACTAGGGCTGGCCACTTGCTCATACGAACTTACTTTTTTAGTGGTTTAATAATGTTTAAGTTGATCACTGATCAATAGGAGTATAAGTTCATTGAGGTTGTTTCAGCAAAGAATAGTCACTTTCCGAATTCGGAATACATTCCGGGAAGGTCTGAATCGCACTGGGTTAAAAATGTAAAAGCATGTTAAAGAGTTCAGGCTGCCTACCATGAGCTTTATATGCGATCCAGTTTAGGTCCTAAACTGAACATAACTGCTTCGCTTGACGTTTGCTATGACGCTGACGAAATATCAGAACCTAAACATGACCTAAACTGAATTGTTAGATAAAGTTTCGTTCACTCAATTCGTACCATGACCGTTTAATTCGCGTTGAGTTGGTTAACTTTTGTGTCAAAACTGTCACTTTTAAAACAGGTCATGGTACGAATAGCTTGCGATCCAGTTTAGGAACTTAAATTGGATAGCTCCTAAACTGAATTGTTTACTAAGAGGTCATGGTACCGCTGCAGGTCATAATGAATGCAGCAACTAACAAAGCTGACCCAATGTCATTTAGAATCTTCAAAACAGTTTGAGAGCCTTCCATTACTTTTAGTTGCATCATAAATATTCAAAACATCCGCTTAGGCTCAGAAAATTCACGAAAAAACCTAATGAAAGTGGAACATTAAAAAGGCTCTAAATTTTTAATTTTCCTGACGCTCCCGGTAAAAGGGTACACTTTCGTTTGTCAATTTGGGATACCTTGCGAAAAAAAAAACAGAGTTTTGTTTCATCAAACGTTTCGAGTTTTTTAACCCTCTTTTTTATCTAGGAGGGTAAACACGAAAGTGTACAAAAAAGCATCGCTTTTACGTACGTACTGACGCGGCAAAAAGTGGGAGCAAGCGCGGTCGCACATATTTGTTCAAGTTTGCTGGAATACATTTTAAAGTACGTTCAAAAGGATTTAAAACTGCTATAATTGACAAAAGTTTAAATTTAATTTTGTGACTCTTTTATCTACATCGTTAGTTCTTATTTGCTCCATTTGAATGTATATTTAGGTTTTGTTCATTACCTACATAGTAATAATCGTAAAAACTTATTCGGTAAATTAAAATAAAGAATTTCTCCATTATCTATAACGTCCCAAATCTGCCTTCATAAAAAAGAATGTTCTAAGCTAACTTGTATTTTATGGCAAATTCGAATTTCCATCACACTAAAGAGGTTTGTGAAATTATCTATGGCTCAACCATGACTCAATCGCTGCACTGATTTGCATGAAACCTAGATATAAATATAGAACATGAAACAGAATATCGTCATATCGTTTGTTTATAATTGGGGGCATAAAACTTCCAAGTTTTATCTTTATAAGAGTTTTTTGAACAAAAATAAAATATTTGCATTTAAAACTCGTTTAAATCAGTTCACGATGAGTACATATCAAGGTTATAAAAATATGAAAATATATGAAGCTTATTCAAATTAATAATACCTATATTTTCAGAGATCAACTTCCAATAGTCAGACCACCTGCCCGATGATCAGATGATAACGCAAATATTGCTGAAAAAGCGTGTAAAAGGGCAGCACAGGCATCAGCCTGTGCTGCCCTTTTACACGCTTCTTATCACGCAAGACCGCGATAGAGAAAGGCCTTTACCCAGCACCCGGGCTGAATATTAATAAAAAAAAATGCTTTAGTCCTGTCGTCTTATAGTAAAAACATTTTTCCCCGTTACAGTACGCCTAAAGATTGAATTAATTCGTTAAGAGTCCTTTGATCTCTCATCTCGTCCTATTACCGGAGGCACTGATTTTTATTTTAATTATCTTCTCTCACATTTTTTCGGAAATTACTCGCAGGAATTCTTTCCTTTTGCTTCAATAAAGTTGCTTTGTAAAGTAATCTTTAGGAATTCCGATAACATTTTTTTGTCCGAATAAAGTTATTAAAACAACCAATAAGGGGGAATTGTTTGGAAGACGATGAATTTTGTATGTTTCAATTATAATTTTTGAAAAGTTTTTTCAGGTTGTTGGTAGGTAAGCGTGTAACTGACGACCTGTATGGCGCAGTGGGTGAAGGCCCGCCTGGGACTCATGAGGTTGCAGGTTCGATCCCCGCCGCGGGACAAATGTTTGTATGTTCTGCAAATATTTGGCTCGGGTCTGCGTGTTTTCTATGTATACCTAATATGTATGTAGTTACAAAAAAAAAAAATAGTATTAAATGGGTCATGTAGTTCCCATAACTCAGTTAAGTTACTCCAAATTTGGACCGCACAGGTATGCTCAAATAAACAAGCTCATGTTTCGCATTAAAAAATTGATTTTTCATTTATGATGTACCTCCAAAATTTTTGATTTCCTAGATGTACCTTGAACACAAAAAGTTTGCGCATCACTGGTCTAATCCGATCTAATGTTGATCTAATCTAAACAGCTATGACCTAATAGTGGTAGTATGTGGGCTGAAAAACGTCTGACCGGCCGTTAGCGAACATCAGATAGTACAATATAGTTTGCGTAGATTTTATTACCAGCTCTCATAGTTATAACATTATCATTGTAGCTTCAGTGACCATTATTGTTACAAACTAAAGGCTGATTAGCCTCCCTTAAATTAATTATGTAATTAGTAGCCACAAGAGACAAGATGAGCTCATAAACAAATCTAATTAACAAGGGCGCATAAATTACTCAGAAACAAAAGAAAAGGACGCAGCAGAAGCACGGAGATCTCTAATCTTAAGACAATTTAGATCTTATTTTAACACACGGGAATTACTCACGTGAAAATATCGTCGATATCGTGAAAAAATTATCGGTATCTAAATCGACAATATTTTCACGTGAGTAATTCCCGTGTGTTAAAATAATGTCTAGTACAATTCACGAAAGTTTTGAAAGTGAAACAATTTAGATCTTGCAAGAGCTGTGTTGGCCGAGGGGGATAGTACCTCAACTTTCGATCCGAAGGTCGTGGGTTCGAATTCTGGCCGTGCATCAATTGATTTTTCGGTTCGAAAATTTTTTTATGCTCATACGCACGAGCTCGAGTGAAGGAAAACATTGTTAGGAAACCCACGGCTCAGTCATCCCCACACGTATTGATCATGTCTTTCCTGTGGATATGGCCGGTTAAGCTGAGAGGATGGGATAGGTGCTGGACAAGCCTACTCCATCTAAACAATGCCCCAGGTACTACAGTTCTCGTTAAGTGTAGGCAAAGATTGCCTCCTGACACTATATCAATCTCTATAATCTCCTCGGCTCCGCCTCGGCCCGCATACTCAAGATCATCCGGCAATGCATTTCATTTCATTTCATTTCATTTATTTACCAGAACGTTATATTACATAACAGGCAAGTCAAGACATACACAAATAACTATGAATACATACATCCATACAATTAAGAATAGGAATACTACTACATACTTAGGAACTTGAAAATGAACAACTCATAAACTCTTCGATACTATAAAAAGGATGACACTGAAAAAACAATTTTAATTTATTTTTAAATGCAGCTATGGGTAGCTGCACCATTTCAAAAGGCAATTTATTGTACATCGCTAGCTTCAAGAATTTTCCTTGTTTGTATGTTTTAACCAGTCTTGTTTTTGGTATATTTAACTTCCATTTATTTCTAGTGTTGTAGTGGTGTAATTGCATTTTTGTAGGAAACTCATTTTTATTTAGGTGTATTTCAATAAGAGAATTCATAATAAATAGGGATATTACTGTTGCACTTGCTGCTGCACTTGTGGGCTGCGGCAGTGATGTACTATAACTGTAGTTGAAAAACATGTTTTTTTTGTATATTTCACCTGCAAACAAGTTTGAAATCGTATTTTTCTTTAAAGAATTTTTTTTTTTTCGGAAAATTTCCAAAAACTCAACATTGTAAAATAACATAGGTAGCTTGTTACCTTTAAAGAAACCCATTTCGTTTTCAATATTCAAATAAGCTAGTTCTTTATATTTTAAAAGAGATTTCCACTATGAATACGCTCATAGCCAACCTTCTATTACCTGAATTTGAAATTCAAAGTGAGCAAAGATTAAACTTCCCAAAGTAGGTACCCGCTTTCTAAAGGGCTTTTTATACACGCTACCTACCGAGTTTAGTATCCACTGTTGTTTAGAATTTGTGGTTAAGGCGTGGTTAGTAGCTTTCGCACTTTTCGCCGCTGCTGTGGTTTCCTAAAAAAAGTACTTTAAATGTTAATCACTGTGGTTGTGTATATTTATTTGAGGTTTGTGTAGTTTTGAAAGCAACATGCAGAGAGAAATAAGTCATTAGGGCTTACAATAAAAATAAGTAAGCCCTTGAGAATTTATATTTAAAGCTTATATTTCATTACAATGTTATGAATAATGAAAACGATAGCTTGTGCTGTCATACTGTAGTATGTGAAAACCTATTTTCTGATTTATTTTAGGTACGAATAGGTATGCTCAAATACAAAGATATTATAGGTAATCCACGCATCCAATTTTCAAATATTTTCTTAGTTTTTTTTTTTTAAATAGATCATTATAACACCGTGAAAGAATGGATTAATAAATGAAACCTCTTTAATGTACACATCTTACAGTAACTTTGAACTAAATCAACTACGTGGTTAAAATTCTAGCCTTATCCTTGTGTACAGTGTTTCACTTTCAAAACTTTCGTGAGTTGTAAGTAAGACGCAACCGTGACGAGTAACCTTGCCGCAACTCCCTCCATACCCAGATGAAGATTCTCCTGATGAATCGAAACATTCTCGATATCTCGACGATATTTTTACGTGAGTAATTCCCGTGTGTACTACAATGTTAATATACAGTGGTTATATTATGATGTGTCTAGTCGTACCCTTAGAGAATTAGTTCTAACACGAAACCGATTCTGTCCGCGCCGGCTACGGCTCCACAACCAGTGTTTTGCATTCTTTAGCCGTTTTAATGCATTCAAATAATACTGCTAAAGTAATGCATTGCAATAGGAAATTTTCGACTTGTCTCGTTCGGTAGTGACGGTGAGTTTTCGGTTTTTTCTGTGGAAATCAATAGATTGTAGCATAGCAGAACAAATATTTTTTGTCAAAAACGTCGTAAAAATTAAATGAAATAAAGATCCCCAAAGCGCGTTTCACTGCATAGAGCTCGTGTTAGTGTGCATATCTAATTACAAATTGTTCAAAATGAAAAATCCATTGATGCACGGCCAAGATTCGAACCCACGACCTTCCTACCACGAACTTACTTTTTATTGCATTATTCTTCCGATTTCATCCTCCTGATGATAATAAAACCACAAGAAGTTTCTGAGAAGATTTTCTCTCATCGAAAATTAAAATTTGCAACAAAATTTTAGATTTTGATGGCATTCGAACCCGCATTGATTTAAATAACCTACAAAGATTTTGGCAGTAAAAATAATAAGGTGTAATGTAACTACGAACAAAAAACTGCCTTTCAACTAACAAAGTGTTTCATATAAGAGTAGAAAACCCCGCTAGTACAATACTTCGTCCGTTCAGCAATACTACTAATGAGGGAACAATTTACGAGAACTGCCATTAGCAAGTTTAATTTCGCCTTTGCTTCGGACAAAATACTGAAAAATAGAAACACTAGAAACGTTTTTGTTGTACGTCTGTCATACAAACATCTTTTAACTATATATAAAAGCTTTTGCATCGCATAAGTCTGTAACAATACCGCTACAAATCAAACAAACAAACTTTTGTTGTACAAAAGCCAAGATCACATATTTATGAAGCAAGCTTCCACGTTACGTAATTAACTAGGAACGCATTAAGTAATTTGAGATGAAATGAAGATTATAATTTCAGAGACAAAGCACACACGCCGCAACTTTGGAGACGAAAGCTGATCATCATCATCATCATCATCTCCTTGCCTTTTTCCCACTAGGTGGGGTCGGCACAACATGTTCTCCTCTTCCATTCCCTCCTATCACTCGTCATCTCAGTAGTCACTCCTCTCACACGCATTATAATAAAGACGAAAGCTGATACGAAGTAGGTAAATTATTGATGTGAAAATAATATAATATTTAAAAAATGACAAAAAATATAATTGTGATCACGACTGACCCAACCCCCAGGCACAATAGATTCTGTCAGATCTTTTTAAGAATTTTAGACCATTGTAGATATGAAAGACAGAAAGCTAAATATATTAAGAAGGATTATATTCATAACCAGCTACATAGAGTTCTCGTAGAAGACCTAATCCTGATAGAATAAGCGCTGCCGCTGTAAGCAAACAGTGGCAACCGTCGGAGCACGAAATCGCTCAAATATTCAAACCTCTATAAAATTCCATAAATTTCAAACGCATTTTCATCCGACAATTTATTCGGATTTAAAACCCGAAGGCATGTCATAGGACGACAAAACAGCTGCATCAAACATTAGATAACACAGAGCTTTTTGTGTATGTATTAAATGATTTACATATACAATTTCGCAGGAACCATAAATCCTGTGCGTGTGAACATTTTTTAATAAAATTGGCTTGCTCAGTACCTAAACCATCATCTCAGCTTAATAAGAAGACGTAGTCAAATACCTGTAAAAATTAAGTTCGTATGTGGCCAACTCTTGTGACGGAGTTTTCAGGCCGCCTAAATGCCTCCGATATGGCTTAGCAACTTAAAAGCCGGAACCGACAATTTAACGCGTTCAGTGCTCATGACGCACGTGTAGATGATGCGAGTACTCGGCCATGGTGGCTGTGCAGGGTAATAAAGATTTAATTTTTAAAGATCTAACGCCTTCTATCCTTGAGATTCAGGCATGTTTAATGTTTATGTATTGTAGGGGTTGTTTAGTTTATATCTAACCACACTGGCTCAACTATGCCCATGTATTTGTATATTTTTCACCTCGAACTCTACAAGCTTTTTCACACAGTCACAATATCTTTTCCCGCCTTCCGGCTCGCATGACAGTCAGTGATATGACAGTGCAGTGACAGTGACAGTTCGTAATAAATACAAGGATACACGAGATTGCGTACGTGTGCAATTGTATCTGATTCTTCATGGTGTTGGTCGCGAAAGAACAGTAGTAGAATTCCCTAGCTCTTAAGACAATTCAAGGTGGTCATAGCGGTCCTACTGAATAAATGATATTTAAATTTTGATTTTTGAATTATGAATTTATATCGCAAACACTACCCCCCTTACTTATGAAAGATGTTTAAAGTTGAACACTGGTTGAACAACGTCCTGTCTCTGTTTGTCACTATCCACAAAAAAAGACAGGACGTTGTTTAACCAGTGTTTCACTTTAAACATCTTTCATAAGTAAGGCCCTACATGTGCCAAAAACGTATTTAAGAATCCCAGCTATCTCCCATCAGCTGCGTCTAATCTGCAAAGAAGACATCTCGAGAAATCCGACACAGTGCGCGCTTCCCATAACTTTTGCCTTTACCCAATTGTTTGTTTAATAATGCGATTTTATGAAACGTGCTTAGCTTCACCATCTTTCTATTTTAAAGATTTGAATCCTTTTATGGTAAGACAGCGTGATTTAAGGGCCAAGCAAAATTTTTTCATGAGGAGCTAAATAAAACTTGACTGGCCTCTTAGCTCGGTTGGTAGTAGCTCTACCTTCTGCGCGGTAGGTCGTGGGTTCGATTGATGTTTGTTTTGTGTCTGGGTGTTATAAAGTACTATAAGTACCTATGTATTTACAAAAATAAAGTATATAAGTATTCTATCAGTTGTCTGGTTCCTATAGTAGGTAGGTACCTACAAGCTTTACTTAGTTTGGGGCTAGATGGCGCTGTGTGAAATGACCAGCAATATTGAAGCTTTTACCCCCAGTTTACCCCCCCCCCTTTGAAATTTTGAAGCTGAAACGTAAAGTACGATAGGTTACTAATAAATCAGGTTAAAATAAAAGGTTAATGGTGTTAACCTTTAAGTCACAATTTCCAATGATAACTAATCAAACCACAAAGATAAAATAGCTTTTGTTTAATTACTAGTATTTTTCTAAGCCCACAAATTAAATATGAAGCGTACGTGACGTCACAGTGCGATATGACGTCACACCGCAAACGGAATGTCTGTGACAGGACGCGATGCGGACACACGATAAATGTAGAAACATTTTCCATTTAAATCCTAATATAAATGGGAGAGAAAAATTAAAAGAGAAAAAGAAAAAAAAACTTACAAAAAACAAACTTTCACTGGCTGAGATTCGAACTCGAAGCCTTCGAAAGGCGGACATCCAATCCCCTTGGCCACTTTGGTCTCAACAAATTTTGTTGAAAATACGAACCACATTGCACTGATCTATTTGCGTGAAAATGCCGAGAAAACGAATTTTCCCAGATATGAGACCTAGCTAGATCGATCTTTCGCCCCCTTAAACCGCCGTATCGCAAATTTCATCGAAATCGTTAGAGCCTTTTTCGAGAACGTGAGTACAGACAAACAAACAAACAAATCATCATTCCCCCTGCCCTTATTCCACGCTAAGTGGGGTCGGCACAACATGTTTTTCTCTTCCTCTCACAAACAAACAAACAAATTTCTCGTTTAATAGAATAGGATTATAGTATAGGATGATTACGATATTCGATCTTCGCACGTCATTTCAAATTCAGTTGATTTGAATAGCATGCAACTTATTTGTTTTCCATTTCCCATTTTGAAATACGTTTTACATAGTCAAAGCGAATTGAAATAGACTTTACAGCAATATAACTCGGTAACTAAGTACTCTCACATCAAATTTCACGCAAATTGAAGCTCAACAATTGTTTCCGCTAAATTGAACCATACTATCCTCGGCTGACAGAGCGCAATGCATTTTAATGTAAGTACTAATGTATATTATTACTGTTCAATGTAATTTTAAGTTAATAACAAAACAACTAGATGACGTTACTTACGTAAATCCTAGATCGCGCTATCATTGCGTTTCGTGTAAATATCAGCCTCGATTCATTGTTATAAATAATTGGCTTTCTTCTACCCTTTTATAAACTTGTTTTATTTGGTTTGGCCTGGGACAATTACTAACGAACACAGTTTTATTACTTAAAATATTAGGATTTTAATTTTATGTCATTATTAAGTATAAGTACTAGCGGGCTAAGAGAAGGGATAAATGTCATGTACGAGAAGAGTGCATGATATGAAAGTGGATGAATAATGAGTAGAGGTAAACCAAAGAAAAGATTGATGGATTGTGTGAAAGTTGACATAAGTAAGAAAGGCGTGAATGCTGAGACGACGACAAATTTAAAAAGAAAACGAAAAAAAACTTCCAAAAAATTAACTTTCACTGGCTGAGAATCGAACTTGAAGCCTTCGGCTGAATGGCGGACACCCAATCCACTCGGCCACTTTGGTCTCAACAAATACTGTGAAATTACGAAGCTCATTGCACTGGTAAATCTTTTTGCGTGAAAATTCCGAGAATACGATTTTTTCCAGATATGAGACCTAGCTATATCGATCGATTTCTCGCCCCTTAAACCCACGTACCGCAAATTCATCGAAATTGTTAGAGCCGTTTTCGAGAACTTACAAACAAACACAGAAACAAATATTGCTCGTTTAATAGAATAGGATAAAGAAAGTGGGGCAAAGTCAGTTTTTTTTTAATTTTTAATTTAGCCATTACTTAGTATAGTTCAACGTTTGTTCTGTTTTTGCGTCACCGCTATGTCGCTGTGTACATGTAATCGGAATTCACGAAAAGCTATCTGTGGCATTTTGATCTCTCGTCGGACATCGGAAATGCATCGTATTTACAATACCTACCGCTCGCAGGGACGTATCGCCCACTTTTAGAATCGAGGTTAGATTTAAATTCCGAACGCGATGAGAATTTTAACGGAAAAATGAAATAGGTTTTTTTAGTTGCAGATAAAGTTTTGATTGGATAAAAAATTAAGTATAGTCGTATTGCTCATTATACGGACTAAAATTGAAGGAAAAAATGTCATTTTTCCTTCAATTTTGATTAGTTTTGATACGTTTTATGTCAAAATTGAAGGAAAAATGACATTTTTTCCTTCACTTTTAGTCCGTATAATGAGCAATACGACTATAAGTATATTCTATTTTTTTGATTATTCGAATAAAACTGATTTCAGATTATGCCTTTAAAGAGCATAGTGTTTTTTAAGTTGATATAATAAACTTTTACTTAATCAATAATTACCAAATAAACAACATAGAATATAACATTTTGAAGTCTATGGTGGATGGGTGGATCTAGTTATAAGGGTTCCTGTTTTTTACCTTTTTAGGTACGGAACCCTAAAAATAAACATGTCAACAATATTTAGGTTGGAAGGACCATCAATCTGTGAGGCTAAAAACGTCGCTCAGCGATATGAGTCATTGAGATAACTATAATTTCAAAATTAGAATATTAATTGAATTCAAAAAAAGAATTGTAGCGGCCATTTTGACTGGCCTCATAGCTCAGTTTTTAGTGGGTCTGCCTTCTGCGCTGTAGGTCGTGGGTTCGATTCCTACTCCGGACAAACATTTGTGTGATGAGATGTTTTTTCTGTGTCTCGGTGTTATAAATAATACTTTTATACGTTTTTTTTGTAAATACATAATATCAGTTGTCTGGTTCCCATAATACGTGTGATGGCGCTGTGTGAAATGTCCAGAAAATAAAAAAAAATCTTAGCCCCCTAAGGCTGATCCCGTCCGTTTGAATTCTTCAATAGGATCCTATTTGTCGAACAGGACATGTCCACAAGCCGGGTGTGAACGTAAACATCGCGTTGTCCCAAATAATTGTCGCAATAGTAGTTTATTTAAGCGGCGGCTGCACCATCTATCTCGATCGGACAGACGTGGTCGATTGACAGCAAGATCGCACTATGAATACAAATGAAGCTCGCCCTTAAATGTTTGGGACAAGGCACAAATAAGTAAAGCTAATATGGGACGGTCAAGGAAATTAAGTCTTGTTTTCTTAGGGTTTTAGGGCTGCTGTAATTACAGTTACTGTAATTACGGTTCATTTTAAGACAAATGTGAACGGATAACAAGACTATTTAATTTGAAGGAGCCCTCTTTACAGAGTGGGATTTTTCTTCGACTTTCGATCCAAAGGATTTCATACCTACCTACTTAGCAATTTTAAAAATGTGTTCAAGTCGCAAATCAGCATCAATTCCTTTAAATTTAGGTTCCTAGCTCGCTTCCAAACTTAAGGTCATAGCTGACCTGTAGCCTCCGCACTCAAACCTTACCGCAATTGTTTCGGTCGATTCATTCGGCACGTTCGGCACGGATAGGTGTGCGGCCACCTTTACAGTAGCTTATAATAGTTAATTGATTCAGGCTTGACTTTCCGGAAGTCCATCTTCAGATTTTTTGAAAATTACAAAATACCTAGTACTCCTCCGCCAATCTATACCAAAAAGTTTCTTCAAGATTTTCATGCTAAAGCCACCCAACCACACACTTTCCACAGCCTAGCCTTACTGCCAGGCTAGTCAGGGCAAATCCCGGAGCAGCACCAGCGTGAAATCAAAAAACTTGATTTTCTTCGACACGTGTTTCACCCCTCCACGGGGCATCCTCAGGAAATAATTGACTCCCTCTGTGCGGGCGCAGACGTCTTGTCGCTTCGAGCGCCGAGTTCATAATGTTCATAATTGTGCGGACTCAGAGAACCTACTCAGCAGATTGTATCGTGGCTAGGGTCATGCGCTCGCCCCGCCAGTCATGGCAGTTTGGAATATACAAACAGTACATATTGGAGTCAGTTCGTTTCAATTATTAAATTAAGTACCTTTTCCCCGATAGGATAGTGCCTTATACTTGATCATAATATATCTCAGTAAACTCCATAATATACAAGTGGTAATCCTATAATAAAAATGGTTTCAAAAGTTGATGATGTTTTCAAAAGTTTCTTCAATGTATTGATTGGGTTCAATCGTAGAACTCTAGTAAACTAGTAGTAATTGGATCGCGTCGTCTACACCTTGGCCCACTTATTGACACAGGCTTAGCAAGAAATTAGTATTGGATTCGAGCACGGACCTTTCATTAGCAACGCTTGAATGGATTACAATCATTTGTTTTTTGTCACTTTGTATCGCGGAACAGATTTATTGTGATCGCGTCGATACACAAATTGGGGCAGAGGTCGTTTTTCAAGATGAAATACGAGTACCTTTGTTAAACTTTTCAAAGTAGGTATTTTCATAGATGTAAATGTAAAAATGTAATATGATCGACTGTATTCCCAAGGTGCGGTAGACGATTTTCATAGTGAAAAGCATAATACTTTTAGACAGGGTCAATTTTTAAGATGGGGCAGTAAGGGCAGCTACCTTAACCGTTGTAGCTACAGGAAAACGTTCTAAAGAGACTATCCTTAACCTTTGAAGATATTTGACCTGCATTTACAGATTTTGAAAAATATGTACAGTCAGCGAGAAAATGGGCAATTTACACAAAAAAATTTTTAAAGCCAATAGATCCTGTTTCAGTTTCCGACAACTATCCCTTGTCAGGAAATCATTTTATTTATCTCGACTCATCGCCGATATTTAAAAATGTGTTTAAGTCGCAAAAGTTTAAATAAAAATATGTGAAAAATTAATAAAAGCAGGATTTGAAATTTGAAAGCGGAGGCACAATCTGCTCTGGGGATCTCCTGTTCTTTCGCATCCAACACCATGAAGAACCAGGGCAACAAACACGGCTTGGGACCAAGCTTCATTTTCGGTGATCCATCCTTATAAAACTGAATGGTCAAGCTCCAGTGGGAAGTCAATCAAACAAAAGATGGTTGGGTCAATACACTTTTAGTCAAAACCAACATCAATAAAATACCTATATTCAATTGAATTGTTACCAGTAAATTACGTCACAATACATGTATCTGGAATCTTCGTGAACATAGTTGCAAAATACGGGCCAAGACTAAATAAAACAAAAGTTGTTTTTGTGGCCTTACTACAATGTACGGCTAATGGATACGTGACGTCACATCCGGGTCGGAAGGGGAAAGGGGGCCAATCCTTATGAAATTCAATGAGCATTTTGTTCGCCCGTCTAGTACATGTGGCAAGTAGAGCGGTCCTTTTCTATGTGTTAGTTATAGGAGGAGGCGATTTGAAATTCGAATAGGTATCGAACCACGTGGACACAGACTTTTTTATGCTTGGTACACGTTTACGAAGTTAGAGAGAAAAATTAACTTTTTATCACGGTAGTTAGCATGACAGATTAATGCATTCACTGCCAAGTCTCTCCGGTGCTCTCCAATTGGCTTGCTAGTGTATAATAATCAATTTGTATGGATTTTTCTCAGTATTGTTTCTTCACCAAATCAAATATATGCTACTTTTCTTAAATTACCTACATCATCATCATCATCATCTCAGCCCATTTCCACCCACTGTTGGGTATAGGCCTCCTCTTTTTTTTTCCATGGCTATTATATTTATCATAAATTAAACAAGATACAGGTAACAACTTTGCATATGGCTAGACATTGGGGCCATTTATTAAAATAAAGTCAAGATTGTAGCAAGTCTGTGTCAAAGTGTTTGCCTAGCCCTACGAGACATAGGCGAGATTTTAAAAGTATTAACACAGTCTTTCTTTCAAATTCCACAGACAAAGAGCAATCTATCTCACCCGCCCAGTTCGTCCCTTACACCTATCGTCTCCACAGTAATCCAAGTGCTGCTCTCAGGCTAAGTTGGTCACTAACTCAGCTCTGAGAGACACCTGCAAGACTTTACATGTCTCGCTGTCTTTGCAAATGCATCTGGCATGTGTGACCTGGGGTTAGTTTTGACTCCCACTTATGGAATTGGTAAGGTTTTTTGAAAAGCTCTTTAGACGAGTTTGTCGGTGTTTCTTTTGACGACTTTGACGAGACTCACATTGTTCGACTGGCTCCACACTGGAGCTTGACTATTTAGATTTAAGCGGATGGATCGCCGAAAAGAAAGCTAGGCCCCATACCGTGTTTGTGGCCCTGATTCTTCACGGTGTTGGTCACGAAAGAACAGGAGTAGAATCACCTAGCTCTTAAGACGTTTCAAAGTGGTCATAACGGTTCTACTGAAATGATATTTGATTTTGATTTTGATTTTGAGGTCACTTGAAGGCTTCCGTTATGTAAAATTCAATTAAAAAAGTAAACGCCGAAAACGCAATGCGGTGCAGTGACTGGTCAGCTATAACCTTTATCAAGTGATTTTTGCACAGACAGAAACATTACGTGGTCCTATTGTGTGTTGAGTCGTGTTGTGTTCTACTATTCGAGTTAAAGTTTGAAATCCACGCTATCGAAGCTCTAAATCCACATTTGTAATATTTTATTGTATTTCCAGGGCATACAGTAATACCAGTTCTAATTTTAAGTTTATTTAATTGTTATGAATTTAATATAAAACTAGATTAGTAATCATGATAGAAACCTGAGGTAGGTATCATTTCAGCCTTATAGTTTACTGAAAGTATTAAAAATCTTAGCAGAGGGAATCAGTACTCAAACATAGTAAAACAACTACATCAAGTGAATAACTTATTCAGGAAACGCAGCATTTTAAAACGAAGAAATTGCTCAAGTTTTCTCAAGCAACTTAAGAGTCACATCAGCTCATCGCAGTATTTCAAAGAAATAAGAATAAAAAGCGCTGCGGCAGGCGGTGCATGCCTCTTCATAACCGCTGTCAGCGCGAATTCCGCTGACTTTACAATCTCCTTGGAAATACATTCTTGCTAGTCGGGCTCTACACACGTGCGGGAAACACTGCTGCGATTTCTGTCTTCTTTTTCGCTATATGCTTTTTTTATCGACAGATTCAACAGCTCAGTTGATACGTGACATGGTTGTGTCTCAGCTCACGTGTATCTGTTATCAGCCCCCTGATTATCTATCTTTGATAGCGACGAAAATCGGTCTCAAACTGACTCATCTCAACGAGACCGAACGCGACAAAATATACCTATGCGATCGTTTTGACAGTTTAAAGCCAAATTGAGGTTTGAAACAAGTTAGACAGTCAGCCTGCAGGTCCCCAAAGAATAACCCTTCGCCTATTTTAGAGTTATAGAATCTGTCACTCTGCAACAAAATACATTCTTACTTACTTGTAGAGCCACAAAAATACGGCTCTACACACACATGGAGTGATTCACGAAATATACCACCTATAGGTAAATATCAAATGCGTTAAGCTCCCACGATACAGGTGAAGCCTTTTTCGTACATTTTCATACCTCTTTGTACTGTCTTTTTTCACTCTACAAAACTTCCGTGTGTAGAGCCCAGTACTTGTAAGTGGAAACCGCAGTTATGGATGCAATTGTCGTGATATCTACTGAGATTCCCTCTAAGATGTTATGAAAATAGATCCGCGATAAATGTTGGCTATAGTTGTTACTTGAAAGCAGTTTCTGAGGTTAATCTTTCAAGAACTGCGGGGCTAAAAATGCCGTTAAGCAGAATCATAATCTGAATTGTACTAAATTCCGTCTCTTTTCATAGACATGAGAGTGACGAGAACAAAACTAGAATCATTATGATTTGCTCTAGCAAATATTGCTGCTGATGGATTTTAGTGCGTTGTTTTTTATCTTTTTGTGATAGAAAATTCTAAGCGATGAAGCGATGTATTGATGAGTTCTTGGAGGTCTTATGAACAGGAAATATATACATGCTGTCTAATAATCTCCGGAAACTCTTACGAAACTAAACCAGAACTCATCCCCAGACATAATGTATTTATAGGCAAAGTCGGGGTGGACCAGTATTAAAATTTAGTGAAAATGATACGTTAATCATAATCATAATTATATTTATTGCGAATCAAGGGTAAAACAACAGATAGGAAATATGTAGGTACAGAAATATTACTGATACATATTATTATGATAAGAATCAGCTATGAATTGTTTTTTCTATCGATGTGTTTCCATGTACACAAGTGAGCTCGCTTATTTACTACGAACTAAAAAGTCTACACACGACAAATCACAGAATCGGAAGCTCAAACGAACAATCTCTCGGGATTACAAGCGAATTTAATTTAAAACTATGCGCAATAACTCAGGCACATATGCGACGAGAACTTTCTAACAACTGGATGTATTTTTAAAAACAAAAACAGAATGAGGCTGAAACTTTGAGCGCTCGCTGAGTTTGTAAAAAACGAAGATTTTATTAGTTACTGGCTTCCGTCTGTGGTTTCGGTTGCATACATTATAAGAAAAGGCTAAACTGTGCTTAGACCTTTACCTTTACTACATCTTTTACTAAGTAGATGACTTATACAGTGTCAGGAGGCAATCTTTGCCGTACACTTAACAGTATAAGTACTTAATATAACAGTACACTTAACGAGACACTAATGCCTGGGATAATGTTGAGATGGAGTAGGCTTGCCCAGCACCTAAACCATCGCAGCTTAACCGGCCACATCCACAGGAAAGACATGGTCAATACGCGTGGGGGTGACTAAGCCACGGGTTTCCTCATGATGTTTTCCTTCACCGTGTAGAGCTAGTGTTGATGCGTATAATATTTTTTTCGAAACAAAAATCAATTCGAACGGCCAGGATTCGAACCCACGACCTTCGGATCGATAGATACCTGTATTTACCCAAAATACGGTAAACATTCACTCAGGCTGAATTCAAGATACTGAGATGAAACTAAGAAGGTACCTACCTGTTAAGTAGTGTTCTTTCGAATTGTTTTGGTAGGTAATTCATAATGTTACTATTATGATAAGTATGTATTTGGTATTATGGTAACTTTCTTACCTACCATTAGGTACGGTGTGAGGAACAAACAAACAAATATCCCTCAAAATTTTTCAGAATATTACTTTTATTTTCGCCGGAGTTTCGAAAAATTATTTGTGTTAATTAAAACGGGGACTTTTAGAATGTTAGATTGCTTTTGTAAATGATCATTACCAGTTTCGCATGGCTGTGCAAAACGTAATGTTTATTAATTTCAACATTTACCTGTTTGGGAATTTTAATCACTCGAAAAGTATGGCGGATGCTTGTTATAGAATCGAAATTAAATAGGAATACGACTGTATTTCTGTGACACGGCCCGAGACCGAGACAGGAGACCGAGACCAGCAGGCTGATTGTCTATCTTGTCACAAACCTCAAATTGGTCTCACTGTCAAAACGATCGTGTATAGTCAAATTGCTCATTGTACGAACTAAAAATATATGAAAAGTGACATTTTGACCGTAAATTTTAGTGCGTATAATGAGCAATCCGACTATAGGTATCCTTTTCGCTTTCGGTCTCGTTGAGAGTGACAGGGCTACTTGGGTGGTCACTGAACTGTCATATTTGACAGTTTGCGACCGATTTTGGTCGCTATCAAAGATAGACAATCAACTTCTGTCAAAGTTGCACCACGGATTTAACTTTTGCCATCCTTATTTGTCACCGTCTAATAAAAAAGGATGGCAATAGTTAAATCCGTGGTGCAACTTTGACAGAAGTTCAGCGGAGTTTATTAAATAGAGGCCTTAGGGATTAAAAGATTCCTTGAGTCTAAAAGGTACTTCCAACAACATTGGCACACGTTCATGTTCATATTTTGCAGAAGTTAACATTCTATATGTGACAAGTTGCAAGCTCCTCGCCGTCAAAGACCACTAACTGGTTTCATCACGATACAAATACAAATATTTTATTTTTGCAACTTAAACTTAAACATTTCATGGGCTAGGGACCCTTTTTTAAGTTTGAAAAAAACGATTGTTTTCCCTCACTGTCAAAGTTCGTGTCTAAATTTTCCGAAAAAAAATTTATAAAGTATAAAGTTTCAAAATTATAGTGGTAAACCACAATTAGGTAGCATTTCATCGAAAACCATGCGGGTTCGAATCCTGTCGAAATCGAAAATATTGAAAAGAATTTGAATTTTAGATGACAAATCCAGTGATGCTCAGCTGGGATTTTTGGGACAATCTTCAGAGTATCCAATTCCTCAAAATATCCACGTTGCCTCATCTTTTGTTTAGACCAACCCAAGATATTATAGATGGCTAAATGGCGATTAATGAATCAATTACCCGTCGGCTTCGGTGGAGTAATGGCGATCGCAGGGAAGTTTAACCTGTGACCTGCGCGCTTGAAATATTCCAGCTGTTTGTCAGCGTCCCCTGCTATTGTGGAAATTTGTCACTGCAGAACTGATTCTACTTAGACATTATTTTAACGGGAATTACTCACGTGAAAATATCGTCGATTTAGATACCGACAATGTTTCGATTCATCCGGAGAATCTTCATTTGGCTAAGGAGGGAGTTGCGGCAAGGTTACTCCTCGCGCGAGCGTCTCACACTGCGAGCTATGTAACGCTCGGCGCGGGACGAGGGTCGCGGAGGCAGTAGTGGGGGGCACGCTGTTGTAGTTGCCGGTGTCGTAAGGAGAGTCGGTACTGGTTGATTCTACTTATTTTTAATTTTTTAAGTATTAAACCCAGCCTTTACATCTTAACTAGATGATTTTCACAGTGTCAGGATGCAATCTTTGCCTACACTTAACGAGACACTGTAGTGCCTGGGACATTGTTTGTCATGGAGTAGGCTTGCCCAGCACCTATCCCCGGCCATATCTACGGAGGGAACTTTAGAATCTAAAGTATAAGGACAATGTTTAAGTTTTGAGTCTTACCTATCCTTAATTGTCCTGTCCGTGTATTTTTGTTTATAACAAAACATGTTTTCTTTCTTTTAGTAGATTTTTTCGTTTCTTTTAGTAGTAGTTAACAGTTAGTAAGCTACTTGCTAGCTACTAACTACTTGCTTGCTAACTGATAACTAGCTCACTAGGGGCATTGCTTGAAGATTTTAAAACAAGTTAAAGCAGAACCTTCTTAAAACCATTCTCCGTTGTATCAAGTCCGGTGTCACCGAGAACGAAGTCGACTGTAGCTAATTGGTCATCAGCGGAGTTATCGGGAAATATTCGAAGGCATTCTCCGGCGAGCCGTGATTCACGTGCGACACGAGCCGTGTGTACACTCAGCTACAAAAATAGTCATCATCATCATCATCATCATCTCAGCCGTTGGACTGTTGGACATCTCTCTCTCTTTGTGGTCGGCTCTTCATGCCTGAAGATCGTGATCACTGGTTGTCTTTGTGATAGTGTGGGCAGCTTGCCTCCAACGAAATCTATTAGTGGCTAGGTGGACCACATCGTAGAACCTGGCTTTCTTCTCTTGGACATAGGCCTCCCACAAAAATTTCCATGTGTAATGGAAGCGGCCTGCATCCACCGCCGACCTACAGTCTTTACGAGGTCGTCTGTCCATCTTGTCGGTGGACGTCCAACACTACGCTAGCCGGTCCGTGGCCTCCACTCGAGAACTTTTCGGCCCCATCAACCATCTGTTCTGCGTACAAAAATAGTAGTTTATAATAATTTTAGTTAAAAAAAACATCACTGCTGTATATAGTATCTGACCCAAGCAAGGTAAGGGTCCCAATTCCTCAATTTTACAACGTCAACCATTCAAGTATCATTGCCGCTGCGTTTTGTTTTGTTCTCCAAAATGACAGTAATTTGCAAAACCTCATTGGTAATTTGTTTGAAAACGTCATCATAACAGAGTAGCCTAACCTCATTGGTCATTAGTAGATTAAGAAACAAAACTAGATGTGACTAGCTCTAATTTTAATCTCCTAAGAACTGAATTAAAGAGACCTTCAAAGTAAAGAATGCCTGGATAGTCAAATACTCAAGTTAGTCGTAGGTTTGACGATTCCTTACAATTTAACTATCTCACGTCTTCAATTGTAACTATCAAACCCTTGCTTTATAAATAACGGTGCCGGCATTTGGCAAATGTAGGCTAGGTACCTATTTCATTTTTGCATGCTGGGTATCCTAGCGAAGTGTGCGGATCTAATTTAGATAGGAGAGGTGTAAGTTCTTTGTGCACCACACTTCACGCAAATAAATCATTTCATTTCATTTCAAAGTTTCATTCAGTAGCAATGACGAAGAGGAGACCTACCTACATAATATGTTAGCTAAATAAATAAAAACATTGATCCATAATTTGTTAGTAATCACTATCTTAAACCTAATGTTAGTACACTAAACTAAAGCTAAGAAACCTAGACCGTAATAATATTACGGTCTAGGTTTCTTAAGGGGTCTAACGGGGAAGTAGGGGTTAAGGAGGGTGGGGGTAATTAAAAAGTTACAGCCGTCTGGGCCGAAGGTCGATAATGCTCCGCCAGCTGTCTTTTACAGCTTGGGACTAGCAAAAATTTAATGCATCCTTCATTTTCTTACTAAAGTAAGTTTATATGAGCAAGTGGCCAACTCTGGTGACGGAGTTTTTAGGCCGCCTAAAGGCCTCCGTCATGACTTAACGACTTAAAAACCGGGACAGACAATTTAACGTGCCCTCCGAAGGACTGAAGCACTTAGCTCATAATGCCACTTGCGGTCACCCATCATCCGGTAAACGGCGCATTAACCTTACATATATTTAGAAATCTTTAAGACTTTTTAAAAGTGCTTCCCAAAAATTGCACCGGGACGGGATTCGAACCCGCGTCCTAGCTATAACGTAGCCATGCTCTTGACCAACTACCTAAGCTACTGGGCAATAGACGACGTCCAAAATAGACTATGTATTTGTAGGTCCCATACCGTGTTTGTTGCCCTGATTCTTCACGGTGTTGGTCTCGAAACAACAGGAGTAGATTCACCTAGCTCTTAAGACGATTCAAAGTGATTCTAGTGGTCCTACTGAATAAAAATATTGTTTTTACTACAATTAAAACAACAGCATTGAGCCTATTTTCTAAATAATTTTGAAATTACTTCACCTCTTTCAAATAAGAAATTACAAAATTCCCTCCGATACAAAACCGTAACAAACACAGTTCCTTTGATAATAATGTTTGAAGTGTGCCCAGATAACCCCGAGAGGGGATAATAGGCGTGTTTCCTGTAATGCGTAATCACTAAATTAATGCATTAATCTAATGAACTAAGATTCACAGATTCCGTAAAACATATTTATTATTGAAAATATAGTGAGATTAATTTTATTTTTGATAAAATAAAACCATAAAATACGGCTATCCGCCATGATAGATGAAACACCAATCAGAGCGAATTACGTCACGAGTGTTACTGTCAGTGAACAGAACAAACTTCATTCATACAAATCGCATAACTCTTCAAGTTTTGGTAGGTAGTCATTTTTTGGTTTTAATTTGTTCTTAGTGCTTAATTTAGGTATATCTATTTTATCGTCCGTCGTTTTCTCAAAAGATACAATAGTGGAACCAGGATTTACCACGGCAAATTCGTCTAATTTGCCTATAATAATAATAATAATAATAATATAAACTTTATTTCAGGCAACTTAAGAATAGTACAGATGGTAAAAACTATTACTATAGTGGATGTTCTAATGTTGGGAGAGTTTCTGGGAACAAACAATGATTTTTGTTCGGCAGAATTCAGAAATGTGAAGGCTTCCGCGTAAATAGACATATTATAATAGATAATAAGAAAAGTTTTTTCCATAAAATCAATTTAAAAGCACAATAAAGATTTTTTCATACATACCTTCTACTTAGGTATTAATCTCGAAAATAAGCTATATTGGAAACTAAATTTGTTGTTTGTTGTTAAAAAATATAATGTTAATAACTTTGTTCCTTTAGCAGGCTTACTAAGCACCTACATAATATATTTCTTTGTTTTAGATCCGCCGTGCAAGAGAACCTAAACCACTTTTTACAGATAGTTTTGTTCCGTGAAACGTTTTTATACAACTTTTCAGGTGTCTATTTCGAATTATTGTCGTACTTAGGCACTACACACCACTTATATCCTTTGGAATTCACAATTAAAATGAATTTATTTAGAAAATTGTTCACCAACATCACTTTGTACGTATTGGTTACATAAGGCTGTGACAATGATGACGTCACAGGAGACGCCATGACATATTGAAGCGTTTTGGCGTGAATTTTAAATATTAAACTTAAAAGTTTTATTTTTCTGTAAATCTCATTAGTTATTGTGAAATATATTATTTTTAGCAATCAGAAGCAACTTCTGAACATTGTAGTACCATTTTTCAAAATTATGAAACAGGCCTATTAAACCACTTTCGGTACAGTACACTTAAACGAGTCTACATCAGTATCTGTGCATACATATATACAGTATGTATGGAACAAATCCGCAAAATATCGGTTGGAGTGAGTGAGGAGGGAATGTAGAGTGCTGAGAATTTAAGGTTTGGAATGTACATTGAATATACATTACGATTATAATTAGGTATCTACATATAAACATAATTTGTTATATTTATGTCCAGAATAAGCATTATTTATTTGATTTTATTTATTTGGGTTTCTTAGCATTTTTATTTTAAAACAGTGCATATTGTATTTAAAATTGGCAACAAAAATTATATCGATCCACTAGCTCACAAAATAGAATTACTTATTATCAGTTTTTTTTACTGAAAACCACCATCTAAAGTTGACGTTGTAAATTAGTGGAATTAGATTCTACTTCAAATCTAATGCAACTATTCCGGTATCACTACCGCTGTGTTGTGTTTCGATCTCCAAAATGACAGTACTTAATATGTTTGAAAATGTCACAACAACAGAGTAACATTGGTCATTAGTAGATTAGGAAACAAAACGAAATCTAAGGATAAAAGTTGACGTTTTGGTTGATATAAAAGTTGGTTAATAGAATCGGCCTCGAGCTCTAGTTTGCAGCCAATCGAATAAAGCGAGGCTCGTCAAAATTTCTTACCCTTTCTTTCAAATAATACAATTTAATTATCTTGTTTGTTTTTTTTTTTTTCTTTTTTTGATTTTTTTTTTGTCATTTTGTTATTTTTCTTTGTTGTATTTGTTGGATAAACGTATTAAGTATCTATGTATTTTGAAAACAATTTTGCTTCATAAATTCTAACAAAGCTGTTTTATAAGGCCGTACCTTATATCCAAAAGCGAACATCATCCCGCAACACAAATATGTCTGGTTCGTCGTGCTCCAAGGAAATTGAATCCACAATCTCGCGAACACGCTGTATTTATTGGGACTCCAGTAAAATATGAATAGGAACCGACCAAATATATAAGTTTTTAAGCTGCTACAGACTGGGTATAACATATTGGGAATTTCTCTTATCTCGTATACTTTGATGTTATTTAATATTAAAATCTTGTAACGGTAAATATTATCTTAGAATTCTTAGATCATCAGGTGGACTTTTTGTTGTGTAGAATTGAAAAAATATCTTTGGAATTAGAACAGTAAATTGTAAAGTATTTGATCTTGAAAGTATAAATTGGTGTTATTCATACATTCAAAGCAAATTCGTAAAGATTATGGATTTTATTTGTATTTTATGGAGTGAGAACAATGTTACTATGTGTAAAATGTATATAATGAACATTGGTAAAAAACCTAGATGTACCTCACAAGCATGTGGACTTCTTGGAACCGTTCCCATGCCCAAGCATCAACATTCAGAAAGACACAAGAAGGGCACCATTCCTTATTATTTCAGTACAGAAACTAAGAATGTTGGTTCACCCGGAAATGGCTCTACTGTAGGATCCAGTAAAGCGTCAACAAAAGCACCGAAACCAAACCAGTTTTTTCGTTCCGAATGCTAAGAAAAATCTAATAATTTTTCACCAAAATATTGCTGGTGCTATAAATAAATCTGAACTACTTACGGCTGCTTTACGTAACTTGTCTCAGAATGGTAAAGATATTGGCGTAATATGTCTAACCGAAACAAACATAAAGGAGAACCACGAATCATTGTTAAAAATTCCTGGTTATAAATTAGTCGCCTCATATTCAAGAAACTATAAAAGGGGGGGTGCTTGTATTTTAATTAAAAATCATATGAAATGTATACCTATATGCATCTCTGATTTAACATGTTACAATAACTTTGAAGGTATTGCCATCGAGTTATCAATTCCGAATATTGTAATTATATGTCTTTATAGAATTCCAAATAGTGATGTTTTTTTGTTTTCAGAAAAGATGGACATATTACTTACCAGGGGCCCTAGCCATATTACACGATCTATCGTCGCTGTAGAACGATCTATCGTCGCTGTAGAATAGAACACTTCAAAATGTATAGGAATTGACATTCTGACCACGTGACTCATCTACTTGAAACGTCAAATCCTATACATTTTGAAGTGTTTCTATTCTACAGCGACGATAGATAGTGTAATATGGCTAGAGGGGCAGGATCTCAAAGAAGCACAAAAAAATCGTTATTTGTGGGGACTGGAATATAAACATATTAAAACCGAAGCTTAAAAGCCGATTTGAACTAGATGCTATTTTGAAATAGTAGATTGTATTATTAGGGGGCAAAATAATATTTTGACGGCGAGGGCGCTTTTTTGAATCCAGAGCGAAGTGAAGGATTCTAGAGTAGAATCCCGAGCGTAGCGAGGGATTCTTTAGTAGAATCCTGAACGTAGCGAGGGATTTAAAGTATAACTTGTTAAACTTTCGCGATTTGTTAACATAATGAAAATTATTATTACGGGATTTTATCGCGTACCTTTTATTTATTTTGTTTCCCGACGTTTCGAACATAAAGGATTTAAAGTACGTCGCCCGAGCCAAAAATATATTTTGCGCCCGAGTGATACACTCTACTTTTCATTACAATCTATGAGAAAGTAAAAGGGAAGAGAAAAGAATGTGTTAAATCGACGAAGTTCCACTTGAGAAGAGTAATCGGGGATTAAATTTTTTTATTTAGACTTTTTATCTGATACTAGCAGCGCCGAGTATGCTATGCTATGCTATGCTATGCTATGCTATGCTATGCTATGCTATGCTATGCTATGGTATGCTATGCTATGCTATGCTATGGTATGCTATGGTATGCTATGGTATGCTATGGTATGCTATGGTATGCTATGGTATGCTATGGTATGCTATGCTATGCTATGCTATGCTATGCTATGCTATGCTATGCTATGCTATGCTATGCTATGCTATGCTATGCTATGCTATGCTATGCTATGCTATGCTATGCTATGCTATGCTATGCTATGCTATGCTATGCTATGCTATGCTATGCTATGCTATGCTATGCTATGGTATGCTATGGTATGCTATGCTATGGTATGGTATGGTATGCTATGCTATGCTATGCTATGCTATGCTATGCTATGCTATGCTATGCTATGCTATGCTATGCTATGCTATGCTATGCTATGCTATGCTATGCTATGCTATGCTATGCTATGCTATGCTATGCTATGCTATGCTATGCTATGCTATGCTATGCTATGCTATAGCATGCTATAGTGCTAAGAGTCCTCCCTCATTCATCTTGGTAGATTCGAGATGAATGAATGTGGAAAGTAGTTGTACCTCTAAAGTGCGCGGCAAAGATAATTCCGGCGCACTTAAAGGGGATTAAAAACTCATTACTGCCCGCTAAATTTATAAAGAGGATTAAAAACTCATTACTGCCCGCTAAAAGTTCCTTGAAGAGGAATCATCTACTTTGGGCGCACTTAAAGGCGAACAAAGTCGTCCTTTTCGAATAGATGGAATGAAAAATCATAAAATGCAAGTACATATAACAACGCCAACTAGAAAATTATCGTGTCTAGATCAATTTGCTAGCACTTATAAAAGAGCCAAAGGTGAAGTTCACCATCTCGCTCTTTCGGACCATGAGACAGGGCAAACATTAACAATACCTTCAATAATTGAACAAAATGTTACTTGGTATGCATATAAAAGAGATTTTGGTGAGGATAATGTTGATAAGTTTTGCGGTTATATGGCTTCTCTAAAATTTACAGAGGTTTATACAAGTACTGACACGAATAAATCTTTTGAAGAGTTTCATAACCTATTTAGCCTACTATTTAATTTATGTTTTCCAATACAGAGAATTAAATGTAGTATAAATAAAGGAAATCTCTCTTGGCTGACAAAAGGTCTCAAACGTTCATGTGTACGAAAAAGAAGTCTTTATCTGAAAATACTACATAACAAATCAAACAACTTAAAATCTAAATATAAAAAATACAGTAGTTTGTTGAGTAAATGCATCCAGACTTCTAAAAGGATATTAAGTAAAAAAATTATAGACGGAAACAAAAATAAGTGCAAAGCTGTATGGAAAATTATAAATAACAACGTTAGTACTAGTAATAACAGTAATGAAATAGATAAAATAATATATCAAAACAAATCTTATACTAAATCTAAGGAAATTTCTGACATATTTAATGAATTTTATATTGACTTGACTAGTAATAACTTTAACTATAATACTAATGCAACAAATAAAACAATGAATAATATTAATAACCCTATGACAATTTTCCTGAACCCAACGGATCCATCAGAAATAATGAAAATAATAAGAAGTCTTAATAACACAAATTCCGTAGGAATTGATGACATTACGACAAATATAATCAAACGTTGCGCTTCGTATATATGTGAGCCATTAAGTCACATCATAAATTTATCATTTGAAGAAGGTACTTTCCCTACAGTTTTAAAAAAGTCTATTGTTAAACCTCTTTTTAAGAAAGGGACTAAGACTGACATGGCTAATTATAGACCAGTGACATTGATACCAGTCTTATCGAAAATCTTTGAAAAAGCAATGTTGCAAAGACTCAATAACTTTGTAACATCGCACGATCTCCTTAAAAAAGAACAATTTGGGTTTAGGAAAAATAGCACTACATCATTGGCATGTTTCAATTTGATCAAGTATGTTACGGAGGCTTTAAATAATAAAGAATCTGTAACTGCGCTCTTTCTAGACATGAGTAAAGCATTCGATTTTGTTGACCACAAGCTACTTTTACATAAATTAGAGAAGTATGGAATCCGAGGAAAAGCCAATATCTGGCTTCAATCCTATTTATATGATAGACAACAATGTGTTGAAATCTCAAAAATAGAGTCACATGTGAAAATAGTGTCCCGATCGGAATTCAAAAGAAATAGTGCGGGTGTCCCCCAGGGTAGCGTCCTGGGTCCATTTTTATTCTTATTGTACATTAATGACCTCCCTAACATTACAAGTCACAAAACAATTCTATTTGCAGATGATACCACACTAATAATAAAATGCCAGGATAAAAATAGGTACGAATCTGTAATAAACGATACCGTAAGCAAGGTTATTACGTGGTTAAATGACAACAATCTTAGTGTAAATCTCAGTAAAACAAACCTCATTCAATTTTGTAATTATAAACGTAAAATTTTTGACATGAATATACAATTTAATAACATTGACATAGACCAAGTAGAATCGACCAAATTTTTAGGTATAATAGTGGATAGACATTGTAACTGGAAAGATCACATATCCTATATTTGCGCTAAGTTGGACAAGTTTGTGTATGCTATTAAACGCTTACGCGAAACTGTCTCAAGAGAAGCAGCGATTACCGCTTATCATGGGTATGTCTCGGCTGTACTATCATATGGTTTAATACTTTGGGGCAATTCTGTAGAGGTTAGTAGAGCTTTTAGAGTCCAAAAGAAATGTATAAGAGCGGTGTTTGGTGCTTGGTTCATGGAGAGCTGTAAACCACTTTTTAAGGAGCTCAAGATTTTGCCCCTGGCTTGCATGTACATCAAGGCATTGTGTATTCTGGTTAGAGAGCATCCTGAGTACTTTAGAAAGCAATCCGAGGTAGTTGTTCGGAATGCTGCTCCTAGAAATCCACATAAATTATACTTACCTAGGGCCAGACCTGACATATATAAAAAAAATGTATTTATAATTGCCATAAAAGTCTACAATAAATTACCTAATTCATTTAAAGACTTACCTATTAATGTATTTAAAAATCAAATAAGTAAATGGTTAATGCAATATTGCTTTTATGACATTAACGAATTTCTGACATATCCTAATAATTTTAATTATTTTTTTTTTATTGACATTCTTAATTTTATCGTGTTAGGTAATTTAAAATGATTTTATTTATTTCTTTATTTCGTGTTTTTTATGCGCCTTTTTTGTTTACATTTTAAATAATTAATAATTTCAATGTTTTAAAGTTTTAAAAAGTAGTAATTAAATTTTGCACACCATCTAGATGGTAGAATATAATGGCACAACAACATGTATTGAACATCAGAATTTGTATACCTACCTATATTCTGGCAAATAAATATTCTTATTCTTATTCTTATTCTTATTCTTATTCTTACTTTTTTGGCCCAAGTATCAGCATAGCCATCCAGCGCGGTAATGCTGTCAGTGTCTTGGGCACGCTTCCGTCTGGCAATGGCTTGGATCAGTTGAGCTACCTATAGATCGTTTCCAACGATCCTTAGGTGGCTCAACTGGTTCTTTTTGTATTTTATAATGTCACTAGCTGCTGCCCGCGGCTTCGCTCGCGTGGTACCCGGATAAAAAGTAGCCTATGTTACCTACTCTCCAGCCCTCCAACTATCTCCACACAAAATTGCGTCAGTCCGTCGCTCTGTTTTGATATGAAAGCAGCACAAATAAACAAAATAAAAACTGGTCAAGTGCGAGTCGAACTCGTACGCCGAGGTTTCCATACCTACCCATTATACCCATTAAGTTATCTTTTATTTTCTTTCACACAATAGAACAATTTTATTTATTTACCTTATTTGAGGATGGTGCCAATTAAGCTAGTCCGCTTAATTGTATGAGCGCCCATACAACTCAGAGGACAATCTTAATTGGCGTCAACTATGTACATATGTATGGGAACACCCTTTAATTTTCAACTTTTTTAATTTTTTTAAATTTTTCCTTTATTTGTGCTATAAGACCTTGCTTTTTGCCAAATTTCGTGATTCTAGGTCAACGGGAACTACCATTTAGGTTTTCGACCCAAAACCTCTAGGGTACCTACTTCAGGTTGACCTAGAATTGTCAATTTTGGTTACAAGCAAGTTCTTACAGTACAAATAAAGGAAAAATTCCGAAAAATAAAAAAAGTTGATAATTAAGGTAAGTTTTGGTACTTACAAGTTTTCACGAAAACCTAAATTTGCCTATATCTTTCTATAGTGTTGACTCAGGACCTTGATTTTTATACTCACAGTAGGGACTATAGACTTCAGTATATAGTATAAATTTCAACTTGCTAGATCCACCCGTTCCTGAGATAATAGAAATAGAAATAGAAATAGAAATAAGTTTTATTTTCGTCACTATAGGTACGGTACAGGCATATAAATAAAAAATGTTACAGTGACAAGAAAATAGGGCTACCCCTCAGCATTTCCTCCAGCAGCGCCAAGGCTGTTAGAGCGCTGGTTTTCAGTGGCGCCGAAATGAGTAGCGCATCATGAGTAGCGCATCAACTACTATGACACGCGTTTAAGTTTTTATATTAATAGTAGTTAACAATAATTGCCAAAAGAAAAGAGCTAGGTATATGAATAAGCTAATTAGCCAAAATTATTTGAAGTTACACAAAATAACAGGTATTAAACTAACAAATTAACAACTTAAAATGTTTATCAACAACTTAAAATCTTTACCACTTTTTTAACACTTAACACTTTTTAACACTTTAACTAAATAATAATATTTATGCTACTGCTGCAGCAAAGAACGACTTCTCAGAGTGAAGATTTTTGTGAATCCAACGAGTATTTTTTTAGATTTACTTTAAATGCATAAACTGTATTTGAATTTCTAATTGGAGGTGGGATATTATTCCAGCATTTCGTGGCAGCATAACGAAAGCTGCCACGAAATGCAGACGTTCTGTGTTGCGTGTGAATTAGACGTATTGCATAACGGATATTTCGAGCAGAAAAAATCAGTTTCTCATACAAGTATACAGGTACCTGACCTCTTACAATATGACCTCTTATAATCGATGGTGACACACGGACAGACGGACAGACAGACAGACGGACAGACAGACAGACAGACGGACAAGAAAGTGATCTTGTAAGGGTTCCTTTTTTTACCTTTTAAGGTACGGAACCCTAAAAATAAACACATTTTCACATTTATAATATGGGTACGGCTACGGATGTAAATATGTACTTAGTAGTTTAGTTTCTGTAATAAATGTTTCTGCAACATTAGATAGTCTAAAAGCAACCGTCAAGTCCTTTCAAGTTGCAACCGCTAGTCTACCTTGATTATCTGTTGAGGCTAACTTGCAACTTGAACTTGCAACTTGCGTTATATAACTTTCGAAACAGCATTGGTAATGTGTGTTGATGACATTTGGCATACCGACTGTGACATACCATGACCGTGCTATGACCGCAATAGCCGTGCCAGGCAAATATATTACTTACTTACTTACTATCCTGGCGCGTCGACCCCAAAGTGGGTCTTGGCCTCCGACACAATAGAACGCCACCGGCTTCTGTCTTGCGCCGCCTCCGTCCAGTCCGTGGACACATGAAGAGAGTGAAGGTCTTTCCCCACTTCATCCTTCCACCTGTATCTGGGTCGGCCGACTGGTTGCCGTCCGATTGGCACTCCATGGAAAGCACGTTTTGCTGCTCGATCCTCCCCAAAAATATTATTCGTAATGAAAATGTCGACACCCACTAAACCGTTCCGTCACCAAACAACACCGTAGCGTTTTTGTTTACGTGTTTCTTTCCATGCCTACCAACAGAGGCGTCAATTTGAATTGTTTTGCATAGACTCGCTAAACGTGTGTACGGTAGCACTCGCCTTGCATCAATTCGCCTGCGCTGGCTTAGGCTCGCCCAACATGGTATAGGCGGCATTATATTTTTTTTTCTGGAACTTTAATCCACGTCAATACGGATCTATACTGTTTAAATTAGTATGCTCTTATCATTATTCTTCTCGGACGAAGTTATTCTTACATCATCACCATGGTAACCGTTGTCATGATTGAATGTTCCTATTAACTTTGAATTTAACATTCAAAAGATTGCTAAAAGATCTAAGATAATGTATATCGTGCTTGGAGATAATCTCCCGTTTATCTTACCAATATAACACAAGTATAATACCGGTCATGCCATAATTAAAATCGTCCATAATCCGTCACGTGAGAGAGTATCAAAGTAAATCTGCGCGGGACGAGATGGAATCGTATTTACGCTGAGATGAGTTTCTGAAGACGAAACGAAACGATAGAGCCGTGGAAAGGCCTAAATATTTACAAGCATTGTATACTTTTGGTTGTTGGCCGTGTTGGCCGAGTTGTAGTTAGCACCTCGACTTTCAATTCGAAGGTCGTGGGTTCGAATCCTGGCTGTGAAGGAAAACATCGAGAGGAAACCCGCGCTTTGTCAGCCCCACACGTATTGACCATGTCTTTTCTGTGGATATGGCCAGTTAAGCTGAGAGGATTGTTTAGGTGCTGCCTACTCCATCTCAAACAATGTCCCAAGTACTTCAGTGACCCGTTATCAATGCAAGCAAGTATGAAATTGTGATAACGAAAGCCTATAAAGAAAGAAAGACCATAAAGAAAGATATGTTTTTGAATATTTCTATGCCCTATCTAGTATAACTGAGTCGTCGTGGGCGGGTTATCAAGGTCTCAATTCAGGAGCTTACCTGAAAGAACGGCGCCCATTTATATCCTGTTTCGCGCTCCTGTTTAACAGTTTTGTTGATTCCTTTTCGGAAAAATATTTCAAAAATCTTGATAAGTTCAGTCAAGAATCTTTGGGAGAATTACTACTGAGGATTTTTAGAATAGACCCCCTTACTTATTAAATATGTTTAAAGTTGAACACTGGTTAAACAACGTCCTGTCTCTATTCGTCACTATCTACAAATAAAGACAGGGTGGTGTTCAACTTTAAACATCTTTCATAAGTAAGACCCATGTCTAAACATCTTCGTGTTTTTTCTTTGGCATAATGGTAAAGGCTGGTACGTGTTTTTTACCTCTAGAGGTGATATTTCGTTTTTTTTTTTTTTCCAGTAAGCGCAAATTACATAAAGAATAGAAACACATAATATATGCCATATATTATATGGCATTGCTATTTTGGAACGTACTCGAACAAACTCGTACATTAGAATTCTGTTATTGATTTGCCAAAGTGAAGTGTGGAGAACTAAAAGTAAATATTTACTCGTAATACTGCGCTCCGTGATGTTGAATTCTTTATTAGATTATCTCGGATAATCAAATTTTTTTCATACAAACAAACTATTTTTGTATGAAAAAAACGTGTGTTGTGTTTTATTTTCACCTTGTATGCGTTGCATTGCATCTGTGTGTAAGTAAAGTAAGTTCGTATGAGCAAGTGGCCAACTCTGGTGACTGAGTTTTAGGCCGCCTAAAGGCCTCCGCTATGGTTTAACGACTTAAAAACCGGGACTGACATTTAACGTGCCCTCCGAAGCACGGAAGCGCTCAGCTCGTAATACCACTTGCATGTCACCCAAGATTGACCGCGCACAACGCTGCTTAACTTCAACGATCAATCAAGAATGTCCAAGCAAGCTACGCCACGAGCGCTGTGTGTGTTTTTGTATCAAGCGTACCTACCACACACACACAGCAGATAATTATATCTTTTGAAATATAAATCTTGACAGATCGCACCAAATATATTTTGTAATTTATATTCGCTGTGTGTGCTCCATAGAATTTGTATGGGCGCGATCTCAAGATTTACATTTCATAAGATTATTATTTATTTATCTGCTGTGTGTGTGATGGGCTTTAGTGTTAGGTATGTATATAATATTTTATTCTACGGTAAATTTTGTTGTAAACATAGAAATACCGATATTCCAGCAAAGAGTTCCAGCGTCTACACAAAGAGCTGCTGATGGCTGCCGTAAATTGATTCACCGGACAATTTGACGTCAATTTGCCGTTATTACGGACTGTGTCTCGTGTCCCCGTAAATTCTGGGCGGGGTGCGGGGACTGTGGGAGGCGAGACGGGTTTTTATAAGGATTTTGAAAGGCTGGATAAATATGATGACCACGGGATTTTATGAAAATTATTATGTGGGCCTGCAGCCAGTCACATATCAAGTTTTATTTTTGGGTTTTTTTTTTTAATGTGAAAAACTAATTTCGGTTCGTACAGATCTTTGAGCCTTGAATTGGGGTATAGCTATTTACTCGTGAATATATCCTTTTAGGGCTGATTTTTCAATACCTAGATAACTTTTATCTGAGGAAATAATATGCGATTTGACAGATATTGTATTGAAAATATGTCATAACGCCATAGTTATTCCTCAGATAAAAGTTATTTATCGATTGAAAAATCAGCCCTTAGAGTAGTTAATTGAATAAAGCGTGACTTTGCGGAAGTCAATCTTCAGACTTTTTGAAAATTCCAATCCACCAATCTATACCAAAAAGTTTCTTCAGAATGTTCACGCTAAAGCCACCCAACCACCAACTTTCCACAGCCTAGCCAGGCTAGTCAGGGCAAATCCAGGAGCACCAGCGCGAACTCAATCAAAAACTTTTAAGGTGCAAACACACGCTGGTCCAGGTAAACGCCAGTGCCAACGTGTGTGGGCAGCACCACTCGCCTCGCCTTGCCATCGCATAGCTGGCTGAGTGAATACGATCGCCTCTTTGCATAGGCTCGCCAAGCGTGTAGACAGTAGCACTCGCCTTGCATCGATCGCCGTCGCTCGCAATGGCTTAGGCTGGCCCAGCGAGTGTTTACACCATTAAGATGCAACCACATGTTGGGCCAACCTAGGCCAGCTTTGGCGAGTGCGAGCGAGAAGGCGAATTGATTCAAGGCGAGAGTGATAGAGAGGCAATGCGACCCTGGGCCAACATCTGTACGCGCCTTTAGAGTATTGAGAGTATTCTTAAAACGCTATTTCTCATCACCACACTACGCCCTTACTTTCCCACGATTGTATCTTACTGTTATCGTCGTTATGTCGGTCCGGGTAATAAACGGCGCGTCACCTGCCCGGTATCCATTACTACTAGTTTCAACTGCAATGATACAGCATTTCCGAACGTTGCAATATTTTGTTGTTAAGAAATAAATCTTATTATCTATCTTTGTGATTAAAATAATAGTATGCGTGAATTTATAGTCCTCCTCCTCTACTCTCTATCACGTGTTGATTGTTTTTTTTTTTGTACTTATGGAGTAGTTGGTTCTTAGGACAAGTCTATCCTATCTCAACGTCTTAGATAAGAACTTAAAAAGTAAAAACCTAGCTTTAGTAAAAAAATTACCCGAGCCATAAACAGTGTCAAATGTTTTTTTTTTTTCTTGTCACTGACGTCAATATAATTTTCTATGAACTGTAAATTATCTGAAATAAACGATTGTATTTAACTTTATTATTTTTCAATTATTTAATTTAATAAAAAGATACTTATGGCAATATGAAGCCTTTATGTTTTAGTTTTCTCATTTATTTCAAACATATTTGTATTTGTTTTTTTATAATAATACAAGTTTATTAAATTAATTCAATTGTTGTAAACCGTATTAACTAAATTAAATTTAATAAACACATAAGTGAGTATTTCAAGAGTATTTCATTCCAAATATTTCCAGTGAGTTTAACCGCAATTCGAATCCGTGAAATAATTAGCCAAATAACTCTATAGCGTTAATTTTGTATAAATAATGTGGGCAATTTAGCTGCGTTTGGAATAAGCGTGTTTTGGCAAAGGATTCTATATTGGCTTGTGCGTGGATTTGACTGCTGCCGGCGGCGTGCGAGCTCGTGTTGTCGGGAATTATGATGAGGAACGATATTATTGAACCATTTCTATTATAATATTTACAATTAAAAAATAAATTATAAATTTAAAATGTAAGTGTTTCAAAAATACAAACACTTGTCTTGTCTGCAACTTAGCAAAAATATTTTTGAATAGGTTTTACATTGATGTATATTGAGTGATATCTCACGACAAAACATCATCATCATCTTACCCCATTTCACCACAGCTGAGAATGTGAATGCCTATTTTAAGCCACGTGTGAGTTCTACAACATTTCACAATTTGTCACCGCCGCATACTCTCTTACTTTGGCCATATAGCGACGCGTGGCGAAAAGCTAGTCATTGTTGGGAACGTCGAGGGAAAGAGATCGCGTGGGAGATCCCCAACTCGATGGACGGACCAGCTCCAAGAGAAGAAAGCCAGGTTCTACGATGTGGTCCACCTAGCCACTAATAGAACTCGTTGGAGGCAAGCTGTCCACACTATCACGAAGACAACCAGTGATCACGATCTTCAGACATGAAGAGCCGACCACAGAGAGAGGGAGAGAGTTCTAAAAACGACATTATCGTTTCATTATCGTTCTCATCCCATCCCTTACCATCGGTTCGTAGTTTAGCATAATCTATTAGCGTTTAGTTTATGTTCGGCGGCCGCGCGATGTGATAAGGCACATCTCATTATACCTAATGATTACACGGCTATTCCATTCCGAAGCTGCGAAATATTCCATGAATATTCAATTTCTCTCTAAAATTTTGACGTTCAACGCTGCAATGTGAGCTTTTATAACTATTTTTAAGGCTGTCTAACTGATACAATCTCGCTGTGCCAAAACCTCTGAAAATAAATACTTAGAATAGAAATAGAAAAAAGTTTTATTTTCGCCACTACGATATATATGTTAGAGCGCTGGTTTTCTGTGGCGCCGAAATGAGTATCAAGACTTGGATTTTGAAGGAATCTGAAATACAGATGGAATCCCAACTTTTGCAAAGTGTGGATATATTGTGTGTGAAATAAATCTATATTACCTTGAATTCCTTGAAGATTTGAGAGAATATCTATCTATTTTCGTCTTTCGCATAATTTTTCGGGTAAGCCTAAAATGTATATATTTAGTATCTAGGTAATAGTCTAAGATCGAAATTCAACCCCTAAAATCTATTCCTTTTTAGTGCAATAACGGAGCAAGACCTTATTTTATTCCTACGTATGTTTACTCGTGTACTGTTTTCTCCCCTTTTATAAAAACCCATTATCCTACAAAAAGCGATACAAAAAACCCATTTAGCAAGAATTCTAATATCGAAAGCGCGAAGTTTAAAAACAAAACCCATTTCCCGGGTTTTTGCACACTTGTTAATGGCGCTCCAGATTAATTCCCGTTAATTATGACGACCCTGGGATAGTGATGGGACACATTCGGCTTCATTTTAGTTAAAATTCGTATCTACGGATTCGGAACTACGAATATTATATCTTGGCGATAAAAATGTATATTCTGGGGACATAAATGCCTAAAGATCTGTGAGAATGCCTACCATGCTTTGTGGTTAACAGTCGTGAGTCGTGACCCAGTTTCGCCTTTTTCTTTTATATTGGGTGTCATAGAGGTAATTGACGACCTTTATAAAGGAGCCTGAGGCGCAATTGGTTTCAGGTTCGATTTCCGCCGTGGCACAAATTTTTGTATGATATGCAAATATTTGTCTAGAGTCCGGGTGTTTTTCTATGAATAAAATGAATGTTTTTGCAAAAAAATTTATAAATATTTTTAGACATGTAGCTCCCATAACACAAGCTCTGATTACTTTGGGCACAACTTTGGGGCTACATTATGCTGTGTGAAGTGTCCATCATTTTTATGGTGTTTTTTGACTTGTCTAGCCGACAACTTACCATCTTTCACAAGTAGGTACCTATTTAATCGATGAGTATTGGTTGAAATGAGCTAAAATGATGATGATGATGATTCAATTTCGATATTCGATCCAAATATTATATTCATTAAGTTCATGAGTTAGTTACATTATATTCGGCCCAAAAGATGGACAAGATTATTTTTTCGGCTTGAGGTTTAACCTTGAGTACATCACTAGCCATCATTTTTATTGGAAGTCCTCTTTTCTCCCTTCTTTAATACGACTTTTTGTGTTGTCTTAATGATATCGCCGAGTTTCTTTCGTCGTGAAATGAGCTGATTATTTTTAAGTAGACAGTATTCGGTAAAGCGCTTAGTTTTTAAGCTTTTAAGAGCTTATGATACACACAAATACACACAAGTATAGGTACCTATCGATTCATGGAATAAGCGGAAGGTATTTTTAATTATGCTTATTCATGAAACTCTCGGGACTAATAATAGTGATAATAATCGATCACAAGTACTTACAATTACTTAGTCTGAAGGGTTTATAAATATGAAACAGTATTACAGCATATCGAAACTAAAGTTTTTCTGCTGTGTGGTAGCGTTGATGTTGTACAGATTAATTTAAAAATGGTTAGAAATGGGGACTAGTTTATACGAAATTAAATAAAACAAATTAGAATAACCAGTAGTCACTTCAATTTTTATAAATTACTTGCTGCTGCCCGCGGCTTCGCTCGCGTAGTACCCGGACAAAAAGTAGCCTATGTTACTCTCCAGCACTCCAACTATCTCCACATAAAAAATCACGTCAATCCGTCGCTCTGTTTTGACGTGAAAGCAGGACAAATAAACAAACAATTAAACACACTTTCACATTTATAATATGGGTACGGAGGTACGGACTTCATTTTATTATGTAGCTAAAGTTATCTTATCTGTGCTACAAGTAAATAAATCGAAACGAACCACACTATCATAACAATCCAGAAGAAAAGAATAAAAACACGATTAAACCGCATTTATTCTTCTCTAGAACCTGATTTAAAATGTTTTCATGCTCAGAAAAACAAACCAAAAGGCCTTTGACAAAAAACGGTTCTCAAATACACGAGATAAAAACAAGAATCTATCATTTCAGATGTTCTAAACAAAAGGATCCAAGAACCTTTCGATTCAAAAGCAAACAACCGTAGACGAGCTAGAACAACCTCTTTATATTCCCCCTGTACATGTTTACTCGCGCCGTATTCCTCTCACGAAATAAATCTCCCTTTATTTATCCTTTCCACAACTAACGTATTGTTTTCTCTGTACGAATGGACCTAGCACCGGTTTTTGACGTTATTGAATTAAAGGCCGTGAACTAAATAATAACATCACGTAAATAAATACTTTAGAATCAGTTGAGCAAACTAAGAATCGATCAAACGTGTTTAACTGATCAAATCAAACGAATGAATCTATGTGATGGATATGAAATGACGACTTGTAGAGCGGAATGGAATGTGTTAGAAAAGATAAAATTGGAAATTAAAAAAAAAATTGAAAATTGAAATTACGAATAAAGAATGTTTATATCTACAGGCATTGAACGTGCCAGCCACGGGCCGTGGCAGACACGTAGAGTGCCGTGGCAGACACGTAGCGTCGCGTGTCAGACATTAACTGACACCGTCATTGGCGTCGGTCGCGGCACGGTAATGTTATCTTTCTTCTATAAAGATAACATTACCGCGGTCGCGGCCGCTCTCAAACAAAAGGCTGAGGGAGAAGCACTGCACGGTTCCGTTAAGATGCTCTATTTACATTGCCTGGCAGCTAGCGAAACGTGGCCGTATAGAAACGTACAGAACAGACACTGACCACGCAGACAAAATTCTTTGCACAAATACTGACCGGGCACGGCACGGCACATAACTGTGCGTTTCTGCCACGTTACGTTAAATATGAACAGGTACGTTAATACAAACTGTTTAGAAGAATTCGCCACGTGTCTGACACGCTCAGTGTCTGTAGATATAAACGGACCTTAAATAGAGCGGTTTAAGATAAAAACTTGTTTGGATAGGGCAAGGAATCCGTACCCATATTATAAATGTAAAAGTGTGTTTATTTGTCCTGCTTCCACGTCAAAACAAAGCGACGGATTGACGTGATTTTTTGTCTGGAGATAGAGGGCTGGAGAGCGACATAGGCTACTTTTTATCCGGTTACCACGCGAGCAAAGCCGCGGACAGCGGCTTGTTGATGATATAACACTTAATAACTCGTGCTAGGTCCGTAAACTTGTGCTAGCTGCACTGATTCGGAGTTTTTGTGAGCTTGTCTCATTGGAGTTGCGAACATTTTCAATTTTCTCGATATTACAATACTTTTGTAGATTCACATTTCAGAATCGGGATTTGGGATACGAATAATTTTTGATTGATCAAAATCAGAACCGTGTTCAGAATGGTCCAGTTCGGAAGGTCTGTTGCGATGCCTATCAGAATAAATACCAAAATAAAGTAAATATTACGTAAGGTTTACTTTCGTTATTGTTAACTAGCTTCCCTGCGGCTTCGCTCGGGTGCCCGGATAAAAAGTAGCCTATGTCTATTTCTATATTTTAAGTTTCAGGCAAATTGGTTCAGTGGTTGTCGAGTTATAGAGGAACAAACATCTGAACATTTAAACTTTTGAATTTATAGTGTGAATAGTGTGATTTAATTTTAAAGTCAAAGTAGATATTGGTGGTTTGCGGAATAATAATACCTATGTAGTGAATGTGTGATGGAATTCAATGTATTTAAATGAATCCTAAATCATTCGTTATTTTGCAGAAAAGCTGTCCAAGAATAATGACAGTACCTATAATTCACTTTTATCTTAATGACACAATCCTTTCTTAGAACAAATATCTTATTAAAAAGGAATTCTTAATTATGTAATGTTCTTTTAGAAGTAGAAATCCTGAAGTAGGACCTCTAATAATGTTTAAACGCAAGTGTTATTTTTGTAAATGAATTCCGTGTCGACGGCACAGCGAGCCGGCTAATTGCAAGATTTAACTGACGAGCCGAGTTGGAGAGCGAAGCGGGCGTGTGGACGAGCGAAGCGAGCCGCTAGTTTAAAAGACTTTTTTGCTTTAAAATATTGGGAGAATGTGAACAAACCCGAGTTGAATATCCGTATCCGTACCCAAATTATAAACGTGAAAGTGTGTTTATTTGTTTGTTTATTTGTCCTGCTTTCACGTCAAAACAGAGCGACGGATTGACGTGATTTTTTGTGTGGAGATAGTTGGAGGGCTGGAGAGTAACAAAGGCTACTTTTTATCCGGGTACCACGCGAGCGAAGCTGCGGGCAGCAGCAGATAGTACGTATTTATTTCAAAAAGTAAAAAAAAATTATATATGATCACAACTGTATTTCTAAGGTGCGGTAGACATCTTTCAGATCTTTAATCATTTTTAGATTTTTTGAAGATTTAAGTTACAAAACCGTGAAATTCCGCTTAGTTTTTGTGGTACATGTTGTTTTGATCTGAATCCAAAGATCAATTTTTTCTTCTTTCTTTCAATAAGTAAGGTTCAAATTCCAAAGTTATGGGTTCAAATTCCAGCCTTATCAATATTTTTTTCATTTTGCAAGAATTCCAGACTGAATGTAGATAAATACAGTCGTGAGCCTTTTAAACCTTTTAAAAGCCGTTAAAAAAACAATAAAAAAACTAACACGCTTTGCTTATCGCTCCTCTCACTATAGAACCCTTGCCGGCTGTACAGTAGAGTGATGAATTTTCCAATGTTTTCGGGTTTCTCTCAGTTTTGTACAGACGTTACGCTAATTGCTGTAGACTTAGCTCCCGAAATTTAACTTAGGCTCATCCTATTTTACATCCCTTACAGACCTTTTTGTCCTTTCTCGTTAAATCTACGGTAGATAAATAAAAAAGACTAGCTAACTAAAAAAGGTATGCCCCATACCGTGTTTGTTGCCCTTATTCTTCATGGTGTTGGTCGCGAAAGAACAGGAGTAGAATCACCTAGCTCTTAAGACGATTCAAAGTGGTCATAGCGGTCTTACTGAATCAATGATATTTGATTTTTTTTTTGAGACAGGACAGATACCATAGTCGTATATCTATGGAAATCTTTGGCTATAAGTTAATCTATAAGTTGAGACTCTATTAATAAAAATAACGAATTATCAATGTAATGGTAGTTTGTATGTTTACTTTTTTGAAAACGATGCATAGCTGGGATTCAAACCCATGACTATTAGCTCGATACCCAAGATACTGTGTGTACATCAGTGTCCATGTAATTCATAATATTTTAGTGATTTAAATAATTAAATTGGAGACAAAATGTGATTTGCAAACAAAGCAAAGTTTCTTTGTAGAAAAGACGGTGTAGAATCTTATCATCTGAAAAGTATAAACTCAAATCTCTGGGCGCCTTTATAGAAACACGTCCGGTCCGTAAAACCAGTTTAAGTTCTTTTTCTCAAGATACAATCACCGTCATATGACAACCATAAGATTAACTAGCTAGATTTCTCTATTGGTTATGGTTTATATCGACCGCGCCGCATCGCAAGCCAAAAGTGAACGTCGAAAGGTTGCGGTGCTATTTCATTTTTATTTGATTTCAAAAAGGATGAGTTCTGTCTGTTTTTTCCCCGTCTTTTTTGTCACAGATAATATTCATAAATTGTTAATGTTCATCATTATCATCAACTTGAAAAGATATCGTTTTATACTTACTTACTTCTGCAGTGCAGTAATCACATTATCCCTAAGTCAGGGTCTCTGAGTGGATGGAATACCAGCTCAACAGTATAATATTCCACTCGTACCACGCGGTTCTCCTCCACCTTCATCATCCGCACTGCTAAGGTCTGGAACTCGCTGCCGGCTTCTGTTTTCCCCGAAAACTATAACCTGGGTCTCTTCAAGTCAAGAGTGATAATAGGTGTCTTCTAGACCTTTGTGATCCATCGTCAGCCACATCGTCGCTTACCATCAAGTGAGATTGTGGCTAAACAAAGGTCTATCTACATTATACAATAAAAGTCTGTTTATTTTTTGATGTGTTAACATCTTATAAATCGATGAACGCCGGCTGCACGCACGAAAAAGTGTCACGTACCGCCTATGAGACGCAGCGCTGCTACGAACCGTAGCGAGAGCTACGGTTCTCGTAGCACTAGCTACGAAGTAATTTATTTTGGTAAATAATCCGATCCGATTGTTTTGTAATTTTGACAGAAGAAAATTTAAATAAATTTAATATGTTTGTAAATTTTTCATCAATATTTTCTTATGACGTTATCACGTAAAATTAACCGACTTTACAGACAATCATTTTTTTTATGTAGATGACGGTGACTGTCTTTCGTAAAAGCAGTTTCGCGTGTATTGGTCTGGAATCGAGTTACACCTGCAGTTGGATTGTATCGAATCGCTGAGAATAATCGAAATAACGGAATTGTATTGACACACGTGACCAATAATGCTGTACTGGAATGGTATTTGTAGATATTACACTGATAACGCTCTCATTGCTTAGACGGTGTACCTCCATTTTGAATTTTCAGAGTGGTTTCAAAAAAACATTTAGAAGGCAATAAATGTTAATGTTCCGTTAGCTGACGTTGCTCCTAAATGTAGATGGATTCAATGCGTAAAATTAGACCAGAGAAAATATGGATGAATTGCATAAAAATATGGAGGAATTGTATGAAAGATGACATGAGAAAGCCGTTCTTTCTCATGTCATCTTTCTTGTGAGCCCTGAACCGACAGTTTTTACGTGCTCCGGTAGGTACAGTTCTTCCAATGGATCTAGGCATTCGTGAAGTTAGGCTTTTCGCTGCGCAGTAGAATATTTTGTATGAAAAAGTTGCACTGCGCATCGAAACTGCTAACTTCACGAATGCCAAGATCCGTTGGAAGAAGTGTACCTACTTACTTACATTTTGAAATTTTGGTTTTAACGCGTCCTTGGGTTCTCGTTAGCCTATTTTTTCTGTTGAAGAATCGTAATTCCTAGACGATATTATAATTTTCAAAGAAAAACAAAAATTCTCTTACTTTTGCCCTAGTAAATTAGCAGTTACTTTAGCAAAAACGGTTTTATTGTCTAGCAATGATATTACACCCTAGATATGTTACGTTCATAGTTATGACGCTTAAAATCTGTTCCCGCTGATATACATACCGATATAGTGCACACTATGTTGACAAGATCCGCAAATGAATTTTGATTGTTTTTGTAGTACGATACACGTAACAAATACGTCTAGATCGTAGCCCTGCTTGACGCGGACTATACATAGACAAGACGTCCCAATTAGGGCGTTTTTGAGTCTTCTTTTTGCGTGCGCTAGAAATATGTCTATTATTTTTAAATGTCTTTGTTGTCTAGCTAGAGTTATGTACCGTATCATACCTATCGCTTAGATATATACTTTCCGTTTTGGCAATAGTCCACTCACAACTATAGAGAAAATTTAGGTAAAATATTGTAGATAGATACGACCAAAATACTAAAGCAGCCTAACACTTTTCTAAATTAAAAGGTTTCCAACTGAATTCAAGTGATTCAGACTCATCAATTCCAGTGTTTTTCATCACTGGATTTATGGCCTGGATCCGAGAGAATAAAAAATGCGCCGAATGTCTCAAAAACGAGAGCCGTATTAATGCAAAAAGTTACATGTTTGGATTGAGGTGTAGCTCAACTGTTGGCGATAACTTACGCGCTATTTTGAATACTTTAAGTTGTACGAACACAAAGTTTAGTTTGATTGAAAATGCATTCAAGTGATGAAGAAGATGTGTTAACACCTGAGTTTATGAAAGATAGGGCGGCCGATATAGTAGGAAACTTGCTACCCAACAAATCACGGCTGGATTACATCATCTACTTACTTTCTTTTTCTCGTAGTCATAGTATAAAGTATAGTATGCAACTCTTGAATAAAACGGATTTATATCGAGGGCCATGAATCACTCGCGTCATTCAGGATTCTAACACTTGAACCACTCGCTACGCTCGTGCTTCAATCAAGTTAGAATCCTTCACTTGCTCGTGACTCATCTATGGCCCTCGCTTTAAATCCGTCCTATAATCACTAGTTGCATAATATACTATTATTTCCCGCTATAACTCCGGGCAAGCCTGAACGTGCTAATGCCATCTGATGGATGCGCGGCCCGACAGCGGATTACAGACGGACGCAAAAACAGATTCCGCTGTCAGTGCGGCCGCAGACGTGCGGGTAACGTGCTTTTTTACCTAAACGCTTCTTCTCTGTCAACACCTTTATAATGCGGGTCACTTTCTGTACCTTAAGGGTTAGAATACCAAGTGTGAAGAGTTAGAGAGCTCAGTACTCCTCGGAATGTATTCCGAATTCGAAAGGTAAAATATTGTATAAAACATATTTTTGAAAATCCAAATCATTTATCAAATCAGCCCATAACCTACCTAGAGTGTATAGATCTAGACATATAATTCTTCACAAATTACAAAACAATAAAATAGGCATTCATTTTTCAACCCGAAAGTACTTACACAACTAGCCACAGACAACACAACAGTCGGTACCGCAGTAACTCAACCGCGGTATCTCATCGCAGTTAATCGCACAACTATAAATCCCTACAATGCTATGTTTTCCGAGCTATACAAATATATTATGGCTTTCGAATAAACGTGTTGCGCTGAGCTATGGGCTCGTTGTGGGGATATTTACTTGTTGTAGTTTGTCTTTTTTGCGTAAAACTTTTGTTTGTTATTACGAGTATCATTGAATAGGAATAGGAATAAACTACAATGAAATATTTATGCAATGTTTATATACAAAATATCTTGCCCCACGTCTTCGTCGGCGGCATCCATGAAAATTATGTTGTTCTCACTTTATTCTCACGACCAGTTGCCGCGCCTTATCGCCTTTTCGGCGTTCACTTGTTCCTTCAAGCCCACATTACACGACACTGCATGCAGGGTGCTAACTGCTAAATTAGTGCTCTGTGTAGCTCTTTGGCCTAAGAATTGCGTATTGTGCAGCCTACTCTTACTCTGAGGCTAACTGCGGCTAACTTCAGTCAGTAAGCCTCGTAAGAGTAGGATGCACAATATGTACGCAATTCTTAAGCCAAAGAGCTACACAGAGCACTAATATATGAATGAACGAGCTTCAGTCTTGTAAGCAGTCAAATGTAAAGTCAGCTTCACTTTTGGATTGCGAAGCGGCGATCCGCTTACGGAGTTGATGTAGTGAGCGTTGCTTCATAGAATTCCATACAAAGAATACCCTGGGTGCGATGCGGTGAGGTTCGGGTACGGAGGCGACTGATCAGCTATAACCTTTATCGGGATTAAAAAATAGGTCTTACGTTTGTAAATCGTGTAGCTTATTATCAGTGTTTTTTTTTAATTGAACTACAACATTTTCTACGTATTCGACCTTATTCCCTCTGTCATATTCCACTTGTCATCTCCAGTCTCACATAGCCCACCTAATTTAACTTAAGAACCATACCCATTTCTCAACTTTGGTTTGTCTTGCGAACCTCGGCTTTTCGAACTAAATCTAGTGCAAGAACAAAGTACCTACGCTTCATGGCTCTTTGTCCAACCTTCATTTAGTATATTTAGCCTTATTTGAGTATTTGGGGAACATAATGTTGTTATTCCCCAAAGGCAGAGTAGGTGGATGCTCTGCAACGGGCCGGCCCATCTGGGCCACTTGCCCGTAACAGTTGTTGTTAGTTGGTCGGATATATGTATATTGCTGCAGAAATTACCGCTTGCGCGATCTAGACATTATGATCTTGTGTAGCGCCATCTTTGCTGAAGCTCGTAGTGCGTAGCATGTCCATGTAGTTAATCTAGCGACAGGTAGATATCGCTACAGAGTACATACATAAGTACATAAAATCTCGCCTATTTCCCACAGGGGTAGGCAGAGACCACGGTTTTCCACTTGCTAAGATCCTGACACACCTCTTTCTTTGAGTTTTAAACTTTGACAAACTTTCCTGTAACCCTTGCCTAGAAACAGTATTTCCTCTATAAAAGAATAGCCTACGTCCAATTGGTCCAAATAGTCCATACTCGCCAAATTAAAAAAATAAAAGCGCAGCAGGGAAACGGCGCGAGCTCTCAAAGTCGTCACTCTATTAAATTATTCCGTTTCGCCGGCTTGGAATGGCGGGCACTAATGTTGCCAGCATTCAAAAGGGGTCGTTTTTCAGAGATCCATGCCGTGAAATAGAATCAAACCCTTTGTAGGAAAGATTTTTGACCTTACTGTCTCAATGAAGGAAAGCATGACTGGAGTCAATCGGTCTTATGCAAACTTAGTACGCCGGGGCTCGATTCCGGTACCGAACTTTTTATCAACCTCAACCAAAACCAAAACTAAAGCGACTGTTTCCATGACTACTAATAACAAACGACTCAGTTGTGGTGAGGTTTTGAACTTTGGCAGAACAAATTTTTGAAAAGCTATTCTACTATTCACCAAATGGCTGACATTTAAGAGTTCGAACCAAAACCAAAGCGGTTGTCATTTAATAGAATACAGGCCCAGGCTTGCTAGAGCGCTCATTTGTTTTTGAAAACAACGCTCTAATGAGCTTGGTGGGCAAACTTTCGTTCCTTACCGGTTTTATGCATACAGAATATCTGTGGGCAAATTCCATTTCATCATTTAAGTTTAATCACTGATGAGCATAGCTCCTGCCGTAAAATAAAATCAAACACTCTGTAGGACAGATTTTTGTCGAGACCTTCCTGTCTCAATGAAGAAAAGCATGACTGTGGTCAATCTGTGGGCAAATTCAGCAGTTTAATTATATCTGGGCATAGCCCCTGTCAAATTGTCTGGAACTGTCAACTGTCTGTCAAAAATGGTGTGGTAAATACTAGTACAGACCAATAGGGAAGTCTTGAAAACTGGAACATACGAGAAACACATGAACATTACCGTTTTATTTTTAAAATCTCGATGAAAGTTTGCTGTGCAAGATTCAAAAAAGCACTGCAGCTCTATTCTTGTAAGCGAGGAACGATATCGTATCGATTATTGTGTTTCTCTCTGTAAACCGTTTACCGACGCAAGTTGAACCATGCTGCCGTCCGCTAGCTAAAGCGCCGCCGTTACGACATTTGGGGCCTTACTTATGAAAGATGTTTAAAGTTAAACACTGGTTAAACAACGTCCTGTCTTTATTTGTGAATAGTGACAAACAGAGACAGGACGTTGTTTATCTAATGTTCAACTTTAAACATCTTTCTTATGTAAGGGGGTTGATATTTGACATTTCGCACCTCACAAGTAATATAGTTGCAACTCAAAAACAATGATTTTGAGATATCGCGTTTTGAAGTTTTAAAAAATCGTACCGTCTAAAATATTGACAGTAATGTCTTAACTTAAATGCAAATATATAGGTATATCGCTTGGCTATGAATATTTCCTATTTTAGTTAGTTTATAGTAAATAGCTTTCTTAAAATGAATATTATTTTAATAACACTCAGAGTTACAACTGTATTGCTTATCTATTCAGGTACTTTTTTGAAATATAACTATATTGCCTGTTTTAAAAACTAACTTTTGTGCGTTTCGACGGTTATAATTAACGTTTTAATGTACATTTTCCTAGTGTTTCAGAAGTTATAATGCGTTTTATGAAGGTAACTTGTATTTCTCGTAAATTAAATTCAAAAAATGTTATAACAAAATACTATGTATATTTAAAAATCAACAGTAGCTTAACAAAAAATAAGAAACCGAAGAGAAATAGTAAGTAGGTACTTTACCACAGTTCAGGTACCTAATTATCAAAAATGTAGAAGAGCAAAATACAACTACTAAACTAGCATCATCATCTCTGGCGTTGGACGTCCACTGTCGGACATAGGCCTCCTTCAAAGATTTCCATGTATTGTGGTTGGAGGCGGCCTGCATCTACTACTACCTGCAGTTCTGCAGATCTGCAGTTTTTACAAGGTCGTATGTATATTGTCGGTGGACGTCCAACGCTGCGCTTGCCGGTCCGTGGCCTCCTCCTGAGAACTTTTTGGCTCCATCAGCCATCTGTTCTGCGTGCTATATGGCCTGCCAATTGCCGCTTCAACGTGCCAATCCGTTTGGCTGTAACCCGAGTTCTACGTATCTCCTCATTTCTGATTCAATTCCGCAGTGAAACCCCAAGCACAGCCCTCTCCATTGCTCGTTGAGCTACTCTGAGGCCAATAGTGAAGAACCACGTATTGATTGAAGACTTTCGTCTTAATGAATTGACGTATTTTGGATGAAAAGCTAAGTGGCGTTTTTAAACAAACACTTCAAAACTTCGATGTACCGATAGTCAATTCGGCATTGCTGGAGAGACTCTAGCTCCTCCCATGTTTCAATTGAATCGAAGGCTTTCTCATAGTCCACAAACGCGAAACAAAGCGTCAAGTTATATTCTTCGGTCTTCTGTATGACTTGCCGCAACGTGTGTGTGTTTGGGAGGCTGAAAGTCATCCTGCAAACCTGCGATCGAGACAATTCGTGATAATTCTTGAAAACTGCTTTTAAACAATGTTTATTAGCTGTTTTTGCTGTTGAGCCATGTTTATTAAACATGGTTCAACAGCAAGAACAGCAACACCACGCTCTTGTTCCATGTTTCTGCCGTAATACCTTCGAGCAAGACGAGCTTTTGAAGGACTTTAATTACCGGTGATACACCCGCTTTCAAAAGCTCTTGAAGATATCCGTCTTCGCCCGGCGCCTTGTTGAGAACAACTTGTTGTTCTTAAGCTGCTTCAGGGCCACCCTGATCTTGTACGGGTATCAAGTTTATTGGAAAAAGGCCAGGTCAAGAGTACCATAAACCGACGAGCTTGCATGAAGAATGTGATGAGAGTGAATGAAGCCAAAGAAGTGTGTCAGGATCGTAGCAAGTGGAGATCTGTGGTCTCTGCCTACCCCTATGATGGGAAACAGGCGTGAGTTTATGTATGTATGTACCTAATTTATTTTGAAATAAACAATTAGCTGTCACTGTTTTATTGCATCGGTAATGTATGCTGAATTTCAGCTCAATCGGACACAAGAAAATGACAGACAGACACTGAAACAGGTGAAGCTAAATAAAAACTTGTAAAAATATGCACAGGCAATAGAGTTACATTTAGAAATAAGCAATACCTCGAAGAATTTATGCGATAATCTTAACAGGTCATATAGTGTTAACTCAAACAAAATTGCGGCAATATAGTTGTAAGTTGAAATGTTTTTCGTAAAAGTCTATTTAAAGGAAATTACTAACAAGCAATACAGTTACAACTCTTAATGTGAACCTCATGGCTTATTTTTATTGACAGGCAATACAGTTACAACTAGATAATACAACTATATTGATTACTTATATACTATGTTTTTGTATCCAAGCTAACACTCCAATGTTTTATTTTGAGATGTGACAGGCAAAACACGTCTGGCACGAGTGGTGACTTATTCAACAGGGATTCAACTTTAGATGTAACTATGCTACTTGACAAATTAATGAACGAGATAAATAGTCAATAAAGAGTTTTAGTGCTACCATTTAGCGATAAAAAGAGGTAAAAATGTAAGGGTCTCACCAGTCGATAGAGAAAAAAAAATAGTATTTAATGGCATACTTAGCTCAATATTGCAAAATTTTGAGTTGCAACTATATTACTTGTGAGGTGCGATTTGGTCTTTCACTTTTAAATGCCATGTTATACAGCTCAAAATTATCTATCGATCGGTCTTGGAACTGGGTTCCTATCGTTTATAGTTTTTGGATTAGAGATAGTAAGAAAGCGGCAAGCGCGAAGCAAGATAGTAAAGAAGCGGCGCGTTTTTTAGCGATATCTTTAAAAATGGTTTAGCTAGCGGACGGCAGCATGATAATCGCCACAACATATTTGGCGTGCAGAACCCGTAGGTTTAAAACCTAGCTCACCCTTAGCCGTATTTATCCGCGCTTTAACCGACGGTCAAGTGACGGTATGCCGGTGTTTGTACAGTTCGGACGTTTTTAGAATGGGGCTTTTTTCGCTCGTCCTTTTGGCATGCAAATTGCTTGTTTGTATGACAGATTGTGGATTTGAATTGGGATTTGATAATGAAAAGGGTTAAGGCTTGATGAAGAATCAGAATTGAGTTTACTTTTTGTTTTATTTGAGCTTTAACTTTTCAATTTTGTTAGTTACACAATGAAATTCAATTTGTAAAAGGTAGGGCAGAGTGAATGATTTTTCGATTTGATTTAGGTAAGTAATAGAAATTAGAAATCTGGGTAAGTATGCGCGATCGTGTGTTTTATTAACTCCTAAAATAACATTTCCTACATCTTCAAAACCTCTTTACCTGATGATCATAGGTCTACCTTACCTAGATATTTGTGAGCCTGTTTCGTTTTATGAAATTGGAAACAGATTGTGACAATTTATTGATTTATCAACCCTCATGCAATGTGTACTTCCCTAAGCGTTTCGTGAAAGTATCAGAACATTTTGGAAAATTCTTGCGTGTGGAACATAAGCTTTTGGATTCACCAGTAGATAGTGAAATTATGCTCCAAGATATGACTAAGTCTAAACTATTACCTGAGAACTCGCAGCTCTTAACTATTCTAACTACACCGACATGTTTTGGAGTTTAGAATTTACAGCAAGAAACCTTCTTTACCGTTCGCTTCATGAAAGTGTCGAAACTTAGTAGTTATAATTTGAAGTTCTCTAAGGCCGACCACATAAGTCAGACTTTTTGTTTGACCTGTCTTGTTCTGTATTATCTTTCTAACATTGTAGAGCAAAATATAATAGGGGTACTGGCGAAACAAACACTTTTCGAAAAAAAAAATCATAAGACAAAAGTACCAGGCGAGCAGAATCTACGAGAAGGTAGCGGGTTTGTTGAGTTTTGACGGCACTCGTCCAGATAGGTCCACTTCGCTAAGAGGTATGCAGATGCGGCAAATGGACTCCACTCGATTGTCCACTCCACAAGGTGTAGGCTGGACACGAGTCAATATCATCATCATCACACGAAAGCTCTTGTACCTTTATAACATCAAGGATATAAATATTTCGAGTCAGTCTTTCTGAAACCAGTTCAGTCAGATGAAGAAAAATGATTTGCTGAGCTATTTGAACAAGCCATTTGAACAGTGACAATTCTAGTACCTACCGAACTTTTTATCAACCTCAAGTAAAACCTCAACTAAACCTTAGATTTTCGACTGTTTCCTATTCTACTAATGACAAACGACCCAGTTGTGGTGAGGTTTTAGCTAAGGTTTGGACTTGGCAGAACAAATTTTTGAAAAGCTATTCTACTAGTCACCAAATGGCTGACATTTATGAAATCGAACCAAAACGCAGCGGAATGATTGACAAAATCAAAATCAAAATCAAATATCATTTATTCAGTAGGACCGTTATGACCACTTTGAGTCTTAAGAGCTAGGTGATTCTACTCCTGTTCTTTCGCGACCAACACCGTGAAGAATCAGGGCAACAAACAGACGTTCTCATCTAGAAGAATTGGGGGGCTGACCAGTGGCCGCCCGCACCGCATCGCCTTTTCGGCGTTCACTTGTTCCTTCACTTTCGGCTTGCGGTACAGCGATTCGATGTCGTTACAAAGATGTTATAGTGAGCGTTGGTTCATACAATTCCATAATATATAAAGAACTAGCTGCTGCCCGCGGCTTCGCTCGCGTGGTACCCGGATAAAAAGTCTATGTTACTCTCCAGCCCTCCAACTATATCCACACAAAAAATCACGTCAATCCGTCGCTCTGTTTTGACGTGAAAGCAGGACAAATAAATAAATAAATAATCACACTTTCACATTTATAATTATGGGTACGGATACCGAGGCGATGCGGTGAGACTGGTCAGCTAACCTTAACTAAGCTTTTCAGATGCTAATTGTGTGTTTTAGAAAACGTTAGGTCGTTTTGTCGTGATAGAAAATGGATTACCACAGTTCAGCATTTGTCATCATCAAAGATGTTAATAAGCCTATCTTCGAAAATAGCTATGAAGCTTCGTAACTAATGCTAAGGGTGTGGCCTCACTAATGCTTGGCCCGTGTCACTCAAGTGGCCTAGTGTTTGCAACCGGCACAAACACACGTGGCCTCTTAGCTCAGTTGGTAGTAGCTCTGCCTTCTGCGTTGTAGGTCGTGGGTTCGATTCCCACCCAGGACAAACATTTGTGTGACGAACCTGTAATTATTTAAAGGTGTGTAGATACTTAGCATAGTATTTTTATTCGGAAAAGGTTGTATCGATTTCGATGAAATTTGCTGTGTGGTGGTTTACGGGGGGACGAAAAATCAATCTACATAGGTCTCATATCTTAGAAAATTCGTTTTCTTGGAATTTTAACCCGAGCAAAGCTCGATTGCCTACCTACATATCCTATACTTTAACGAGCATCATTTGTATACTTACTTACTTGTATTCTTGTTTATGTACTTGTATAAATATTTGTACGTGCGTTCTCGAAAACGGCTCTAACGATTTGAATGAAATATGCAATTTGGGGGAAAAAATCGATCTAGTTAGGTCACATATCTGGAAAAATTCGTTTTCTCCGTATTTTCATCAGAGCAGAGCTCGGTCGCCTAGATATTATTGATCTATCTATACTAATAGAGCTATTATGTACCAGCTCTTAGTTCAGAAGCTCTTTGTCACCTATAATGCTTTTATGCTTACAAAATGTTTAATGAACTTCAATATTTCAGTGTCAAGCCAATTATCGATGAACGCCGCAAGTACCTAAACAACCCATTAAGCATTTACCTAAGACTTTATTGAAATGAAATGAAATGATTTATTTATTGATTTATTACGCATCATAATAGGCTTAACAATAAAGCGTTAATAGAGATGTTTGAAAGAACTTCGACTGGGCGTCTCGCACCACGATTCTTAATTGTATTTAGCTAACCTAAACGCATTTAACGCATAAAAAATTGTAAATTTTTTTTTTTTTGTTTTCTTTGAATTTTTCACACCTATTTATATTTTGAATTTTTCACACTTATTTATATTTTCATATGGGGACAACGGGAACTATTTTAATAAAAATAATGTATTCCCGTTGTCCCCGTTCACCGGGGACAAGCTCACCGGGGACAACAGGAATACATCGTTGCAGGTTGCAACGACCTATCACGTATGGAATGCTTACTTTTCTCGCGAGAGGACAGATATGGCGAAAGTAGGTAAACGAAAAGTCATTGCTCAGCAGATTAAAATAAACTTAGTGGTGAATCAAAATCAGAATCAAAAATTATTTAATTAGGACTGGAATTGCAAAAAAAAATCTTAAGAGATAAATAAGTCTACTCCTGTTCCATCGTGACTTTGATATCATCATTTAAAATCTTCCCATAACATAACATTTTTCCATTATCATAACTTCTGGTTGATGTGATACCTACACTAAAATGTTCGTTCCAAATAAATGACCAAACGCATCTCCATAACCGAAGCAAAAACAAAGTATTTACTGAACATTTTCCCAAACTCTGTAATATCCCACCCGAGCCTTATTTGAATACAGCCTTCGAACCAAATTCTTAGCGACGAGAGCCGCAAGGATTTCTATTTACGTCGATTGTGCAGGCTGCATTTACACTGTAAGCAGAATAAGACGTGTGACCGCTGCGCAATTGAAAAATTTAAAATTAAAAAAAATAAAAATGTATTTATTTGGAACATAAACACTGGTATACAATGAAATGCAAAAAAAACAGAGGTGTAGGTACTTACTTTGAATGACACTGTAAATTGTCTGTACTGAAAACTCTTTAATCCCCGCTTGCGCGTTCCTGGGTTAACTAAATAACTAACCCAAGGTTTATTTTTTTAAATGGTGGAAGCATTCCAAATGCCTGTGCACCTACCACAGATGTAATATACCCGATCAAAGGTGAACGAATGAACACACATGAGACTTGTATGTCTATCTCTTTTACACTGCGGTACTCTACATTATAGACTTCCTTGTTTGTCCTTTTTTGACATTTGTTTAGTCACTAACCCGGGGTTAGCCGATTTAACTCTCCCACATCTGTGGGTTAAAATGATTAAACTTTAACTTAAAATTATTAAACTTTAACGCCTAACTCTTGATTATGCAAGATAAATTGATATATTTAACCCAGTGTGATTATTTAGTAATCCAATGAGCAATCAGTTTTAGTACCTACCTAACCCGAGTTAACTAACCCTTAAGAAATTAAAATTTCAACGGCCTTCAGGCGCTTATTACAACTTACTTTACAACAACTTAGCGTTTACACTTTACTTAGGATTGTGCACTAAACTAAATTGGTTCTACCCTTAGGGAGTGAATTTAAACACGGTGTCAGCAATGAATTCCAAATTCAGGGTTTACATTCATTATTTTTCAATTTCACTGTAATACATACTTTCCGAATTATTACTAAAACATTTTGGGATACTAGGTACTAATATTATAAATGTGAAAGTCCGTGTATGTGAATGTATGTTACCACGTATCCTTATAACTACTGAACCGATTTTGATGAAATTTGGAATGTAGATAGTTTAGGTTTCGAAATAACACATAAGCTACTGTTTATCCCGGAAAATTGTAAGGTTCCCGTGGGATAAAAAAATAGTACCTAGTCCACGCGGGTGAAGCCGCGAGCGTTCGCTAGTATCCAATAATATCCATGTCACACACAAAGCTCATCCATATTTCATTCGCATTTAAAGTAAGATGTTACATAATACGTACGACTGGTATATTACGCGCTTATCGGCGCCGAAAATCTGCTTCCTGTGTAAATGCTTTCGCATTATAATTAATAGCAATTAGCTTAATTAGCAGCGACGCGTGAAATCCGCCCCTGTACTGTACTCAGCTCAGATTGTCAAGAAACAGCTTTCCGAAATATGCCCAAGGGAGAATAAAAACAGGGCTGTAGTAAGGACAAACACTTATGTATTACACACAATAATAGAAAGAGATTCGATACAAAGCGCTCGTAATAAGACTACGGCAGCTGTGATTTCAAATACTACTTATGCTAAATGTATATTTTGACGTGCCTCTGAACGATTTTGAATGACAAAGATCCGAGTTGTGTTCTATTCTTGGAAATAAAAATATCTGTCAGAAATACAAAACAAAAAATAACCACAATGTATAAGTAAGTCGAGTCCATAATCCGTTGAATAGAGACAGGTTCCTCAAACTTGTCCGGATCCAGCTCCACGCCTCCCAATTATCGGATTACCGCACAAGCCCTTAATCCGGCCCTGTCCGGGCTTCGCTAATCCGCCGTGATAGATGGCGCTTTGTTTGTGAATTAGAAGAAATTCGACTCATTCCAATGGTCCTGAAAATCGTACAGCTGTTTTTAGTTGGAAATAACATCTGAAACAAGGCCTAACATTTATAAAACCTCTTGACAACTTCTGTGGCGCAGTGGGTGAAGGCCTGCATGTGACGCAGGAGGTTGCGGGTTCGATCCCCGCCGCGGGACTAATTTTTGTATGCTCTGGAAGTATTTGTCTTGGGCCTGGGTGTTTTATCTATTTACAAAAAAAAGTAGTAAGTAGGTATATCAGTCATGTGCTTCCCACGCAAGCTCTCCTTAGCTTGGGACTACATGATGCTGTGTGAAATGTCCTTCATTATTTATTTATTTATTTTAAAAACATAACAGCAATTTAAATAAACTAGACTTCGTAAAAAACTTTTACCACGAAAACTAAACAATACATCACCCCAACATCTGCCGCTTTACCAGAAAGAATAACACCGGATTATCTTTGTAGAAACTATCCCGCACATCTTCAAAAGTTATGATTATTCGTACACGCGCGGGTAAACTATTACCCGACGCGGCTGAGTCGGTAATTTATTCGGGTAATCGGGTAATTTGTCGCGAGGATTGCCCTAATTTATCCTCAGGTGCGCTGTTCCTTGGATGTTTCATGTTTTTCGAGACTTGAGTTTCGAGATTGCGCGGGAATTCTATGTATGGTAGTTTTAGAACGCAGTCAAAAATACACTAACATTGTAAAGATGATGTTTGAAAACATCATTGGCGATGTCATATTTGGTCTTGGTTTTAAACCCTTACACATCTTCAAAAGGTTATTAGAGTAAGGGTTAATAAAAACTCTAATAGAAAGTAAGTTTGTGCCATATTTGGACATGCCTCTGAATACCACTCAGATATCCTCAAAGGAATTTTTAATGGCTAAAGATTTGAGGATGCTTCGTGAATAGCACGGGAGTTCGTCGTGTACCTATTAACATTATACCCCCTTACTTATGAAAGATGTTTGAAATTGAACACTGGTTAAACAACGTCCTGTCTCTATTCGTCACTATCCACAAATAAAGACAGGACGTTGTTTAACCAGTGTTCAACTTTAAACAGCTTTCATAAGTATGTGTTTAACACATTCTTTGCCCCGACTTGACAGTACCGTCCTGGAGCACATGTACGTCGTGGACACTGAACGCATTAAAAGATGAAAATACAGTCAACTACGAGAGCTGATAAAATTTCACCTCGATCACTGTCGGTTTACCTGTTAATATAATGTAGATCCGTTATTGGCTGTCAGTAATATATTTAAGTTTTTGTGCACTAATTTTCTAAGAGCTGTGGATTTTGTTTAAGAAATAAATAAATAAATAAATTTAAAAATGAAATAGTTTTTAACTAGTGAATTTTTATTGAAGATTTTAGTGTCATTGTCCCAAGCCCTATTTGCAAATCAAAATGCAACATGCAACCAGAAGTAAACAAACTTCACAGATAGATCAAACATCAAGTAACACTAAACTAACTCAGCGTGCCATCCTTGATTTATCTTAGCATTCGAGACTGCTTGATGCCTTTTCACATGAACAAGGTAGAGTCCATTTTCGTAACTAGTTACGAATAAGGAAAAAAATCCACTTTCGTAGCTGTTTATGAAACACAGTTACGAACATGGAGTAAATATTCCTTTTAACAACTAGTTACGAAACAGTGAAAAAAAATCCACTTTCGTACCTGGTTGTGTAAAACAGTTATGAAAATGGACCTAAGGGATTTGTAACTATATATTTAAACTTCTTCCCTACTTGAACACATATTATAAGACTAAGTTCAGATGAACGCGCGGTGACGCGCGGTTGGCTCGGCGTGCGGCTTGAATGTTGTTGTATACGTGACCGCACGTCACCGCTCGTTCCCGCGTGAACCGCCAAGCCGCCTCCATCTGAACAGCTGAACTTAGCCTTAAGCGGGTATTACACCACACTGATTCAGGGTTCCTGAATTTAGGGTGATTAGGGACCTTGTTAGGGACCTCGATTATTACACTACACTAAAAAGGGACCCTAACTCAGTCGGACAGCGAATCTAGGAGCGACTTGACACCATTCCACCTGTATTATCAAAAGCAAAAAAAATCTCTATTGCAGTGGCTGTCCTTGCGACAACACTGAATAATAGAAAAGCGAGGAGAAGAAGAAAGACATGGGTGAAAGAATATTTAAAACTAGGCAAAAACAGTAAAGTTTGGGGATTCTCGAAGCTCTGGAGCAAAAAGCACAGATAACACACGACCGTCTCATTGCTCGTCGTGCTTCGAATGAGCGGCTGAGGGCCCTAAATATTATTACACTGCACGGTAGTAAGGGCGGTAAGGGAGTAAGGCGGACCGAGTCCACTCTGACGCCCTAATTAGGGACCCTTACTGCCTTACTCTTATTACACCTCTCTTAATTCAGGGTTAGGGACCCTGAATCAGTGTGGTGTAATACCCGCTTTATGCATTCCCATCGTTTTAGACTACATAGATTGCGTTACTAATATTTTTTTCCAAACGGTTCCTTTTTACAACTACGTTACGTAAAAGTGGCCAGTTTCTTATTCAGGATGTGTCATTCTGTTGAAACACAGTTTTTTTAAAGCTTTGAAAATGGAGAGTTTCCTACAAAAATCCATTTGCGGAAAGTTTTACTTCGTTATAATTTTGGAGACCGCTGCGTAAAGCTATCGTAGGTATTCTGGTTTATAAGTTTATGAGGCTCATTCTCTATCTGAGGCCGGGCTCATTCTCTATCGGAGGCTGTCGTGAGTGGCTTAAACAATTCCAATTTTGATGTGCATGTCATCATAATCAAAACATTGACGTACCCTGATGCACATGAAAAGGCTTAAAGCAATTAGTTGTAACCAGCATCAATGTGTTATTGATGGAGCCGAATTATAGTCAAATTGGATCGCCGTACGTTATAGAACATGTAATAATAAGCGACACCTTGATATATAGACATTAGACATGCTCAAGTTCACGTTAAGTTAATCTATTTGAGACATGCAATAAAAACAATGACAAAGTAATTTGGTTTTGGAGTACCTACTTATAACCTTAAGTCAGCTTCTGCCCGCTGTTTTGTTCGCGCGGTACCAACATTAAAATATCATTTTTTCCAAGGCTACGATTAACTTAGTCGAAAGTAATTCCTATCATATACCTACTTCTACATTACAGAATATTGAGCTGTGTGGCTTGCCGTGCCAATTACTTTACCAAACATTTGAACAAACGATTAAGGTCAACTCGGGCTACATCGATTTATATCACGGTTAACAAAATGTTTAGCTGAATTTGAATATTTCATCCTACCAAATCCTATATGTTTAGGGGCAAGTATTTGTCAGAAGGACATCCAAAATCCAAATATAACATTTGACACAATTGTCTGGCCTCTCAGCTAAGTTGGTAGCAAAACTGGTCTCTCAGTTAAGTTGATAGTAGCTCTGCCTTCTACGCTGTAGGTCCTGGATTCGATTCCCAGCCAAATATTTGCCGGGCGAATTTTTGTTGAGGTATTAATCCTCTTTTTTTTCTTTTGACGACTTTGACGAGACTCACATTGTTCGACTGGCTCCACACTGGAGCTTGACTATTTAGATTTTAAGCGGATGGATCACCGAAAAGAAAGCTAGGCCCCATACCGTGTTTGTTGCCCTGATTCTTCACGGTGTTGGTCGCGAAAGAACAGGAGTAGAATCACCTAGCTCTTAAGACGTTTCAAAGTGGTCATAACGGTCCTACTGAATAAATGATATTTGAATCTGGAATCTTGATCTGACTGAGGATGTGATAAGTAGGTTCCAGTTCTTTACTTCGGGAAGACTCGGCTCGGCGTAACCCGAGTCAACCTCTAGAGTTCAAAGCCCAATTAGTAATTCAGGAAGCCGTATCAGAGGACCAACACACTTGATCTTCACAATTAACTTGTCAAGTGGCTGAGTGGATGTCGGTGGCAGATATCATCCGTCATGGAGCCTCTGTTCGGGGATTATTTACGAAAACCGGGTGTCCGGGGCACGTGCGGCCCGATCATAATCTTTAGGATATTAATGGGTGTATGATCAAAGCTGTATTTAAAATACAATGTATGTGCATTGTGCAGGCAATTAATACATAAATTTGTGCTATTATACACATTTTATCAATAATTATACCAGCAGCTCCTATTTACCCGGTCATTGCTGGTACATTCAACAAACTGCCCACGTGACCTGCGTACGGGCTCGTGTAGTTTTTATTATGTAATCCTAAGAACGAATGGACGGAACCCGAATACTAATGAACAGACAGTTACTACACAGCTTTATGGATTGAGAAATAAAAAGTAAATTGCTTTTAGGGTGACGGACTACAAGAAAAGTTGGGTCAAAATTCGAGCTGACTCCCTGATTGGTTTAGTAAGTGAAAAATGCTGATGACTGTAACGCTAACAGTAGACTCATATCTACATAGATTCAGTAGACCTATTTTGTAAGCTTTGTGGCATGGACATTAGAAGAAGATTTGCAAATAACCCGCCCCCCTAGCCATATTACACTATCTATCGTCGCTGTAGAATAGAAACACTTCAAAATGTATAGGATTTGACGTTTCAAGTAGATGAGTCACGTGGTCAGAACGTCAATTCCTATACATTTTGAAGTGTTCTATTCTACAGCGACGATAGATCGTTCTACAGCGACGATAGATAGTGTAATATGGCTAGGGCCCCCGGTGACTTGACAGTCAGCCGGGTAAAAAATAGAGGCGTTCGAAATAAACATTTGAAATCATCGTGAGGAAACCCACGGCTTAGTCAGTCACGTACTGAACATGTATTTCCTGTGGATATGGCCAATCTGAGAGGATGGTTTAGGTGCTGGGCAAGCCTAATCTCAACAATGTCCCAGGCATTACAGTGGTTAATTAAGTCTAGGCAAATATTTCCTCCTGACACTATTTCAATCATCTAGTAAAAGATGTGAAGGCTTAAGTTTTATGGATAGTCAAAGACACTTCCACATATTTTTGGGAGAAATTTTGTCATAGAAATTGTTAATCTAAGCCCTCATAATATCATGTTGCCTCATTGTAAATGTACCTACCTGAACAAAACACTATTTATTCTGAAATCAGTATTGTAAAAAAATGGCCAGGCTTTGAGCATAACAAAAACACGATTGTATCGATAGGTACCCGTTTTAATTTATTTTATCGAATGAAAGTTGGAATAAATTCCAATAAGTTCCAATAGAAAGTGCGTTCGCCGCAACAATGAGGGTAGTTTGAAACCACCAGGGATGCATTCAGGACTATGTGGAAAGGGGAATTACTCCTCGTTAGTTTTTTCTATTCGTTTATAAAATTCTGGAATTCCAAATGTAATATGATGACAATATGAATGTTTGATGCATTCTAAGCTAAGGTCTAAAAGTCCTGACCATTTTAAATTATCATTTCCTCATAGTTTTCACAGTCCTCTGTGAAAAATTTATTTAAGGATTTATTTATTTGTCATTACATGTATTATAACAGGGTGCCCCTAATGCAATAGCGTAGTCATTCTTAATTCACACTATAAAAAATAAAATGTCATCCTTAAATACACCTAAAACAAACATAAAAACAGAAATCGAATTCAAAGTTCAAGTTTCTGAAAATTTATTAAATGAGATTGGATCACCTAGCTCTTAAGACAATTCAAAATGAATGATCTTATTGAATAAATGCCAATTGACTTTAACTTTGAACATAGAACTGAGTTTCTTTCATTCAACCTTTGGTATTTTAGCTACCCCACACAGAGAGTATAGCGAAATTAAGAAGGCTTTTGACCACCCTATTCTAATCCTAAGTCCGCCCCTGTGGTGGCCGCAATGGCGGCCGGGGTTGATTAAAAGTTAAATTGGCGGCACACTGTGTGATTGGCGTCGCTTGGGACGCTTCCCGCAAAAATGTTACTTCTATCGCACTAGATAGTTTTGGAAGCCTTAAAATGACAAAACCAGATGAAACGTAATAATTGTCTCTTAATTTTTTATGGAAATATTGTTTTTATCTAATTTCGTAAGAACAGAGTTTTCCAAACTCTTTATTTTTTAAGTTAAAACATCGGCAGTCTAATAGAATTAATACTCTGAATATTTGACGCTGTGTTCTTTAGCGACCAAAACTAGATAATAAAATTAAATAGGTTAAGGAAGAATAAAGATAACACGTATCTTCTTTGTGTAAATAAGTACCTAAATATATTTGATTAAACTAAAACCCATTTATTAACAGCCAAGATTCGAACCCACGACCTTCAGATTGATAGTCTGAACACTTTCTCACTTGGCCAACATGGCTCTTTATCTAAATCTAGAACTTTTGTTGTAAAGGTGCTTAATGTGACGGCCGTCGTTTTCAGAGATCCAACTCCACGGAATGAGGCGAAACTATTCCGTTGCTACGAAATTACTGAAATAGGCGAAACCTCTCAATTCAAATTGCTTTCCGAAAGTAGACCAGAAAGGTAGGATTGCGCGTAATGGCTTTATCAAACGGATCCAATACATTCGAACATTCACTCGTAATGAGCATTCTAGATTTTGCGGAGATTAGGTACCTACTATTAAAATCAAAACACACGTACCACTACCACACCACGACGCAGCGACAAAATGTGGTCCAGCTGTGGTTGCGTGTGAATTGTGTCGCAGCGACTTTTTGCAGTTGCGTTGTGGTACCGACAAAATGTCAATGTGGCAGGCGCCAGCTAGGCGCGCGCTGTTGATGACGTCATGTCGTCGCGATGTGGTTGCGATGTGGCTGCGATGTGGTCGTATTACACAGGTGGTCGATAACAACGACAAAATGTGGTATGTGTGAATTGGAAATTCATTTTCAATACAAATATACGCCCGACCACGTCGCGTCGTTGTGGTGTGGTTGTCGGTGTCGTGTGGTTGTGGTACGTCTGAATTGGCACTTAGTAAGTATAAAAATCTATAAAGGTAAGACCAGTCGCCTCCGCACCGCATTGCCTCGGTATTCTTTTTATGGAATTTTATGAAACAATGCTCACTATAACATCACAAATCAAAAAATCCTAGAACGTACACTTTTATTATTTAAAAAATAATTATTTAATTGGATAACTAATATTTTGTCATCATCAACATCACCATATACGATCACCACGGGGTAACGCCGCGAGGGCGCTGCTACTGCTAGTACCTACATTTTAATGTCAAAGTGGCGTTGTCAAATGCATGCTTGCATAATCTGAAAAGAGCCCGCTATGCATCTTCCGCTCAGCTTGCTCGCACATCTGGTTGAACCACAGCCTGAATGTACACACATGTGTGTAACTCCCATCTCTAGTCATGATACGGCTATTTTTGTGTCACACGGGAATTACTCACCGACCAACCGACAATGTTTGGATTCATCCGGAGAATCTTCATATGGTTAAGGAGGGAGATCGAGGCAAGGTTACTCCTCGCTGTCACCTCTCACACAGTGTAAGACGCGTGAAGATTCTCCGGATAAATTGAAACATTGTCGGTATCTAAATCGACGATATTTTTCGTGAGTAATTCCCGCGTGTTAAAACAATGTCTAGGTATTTTATAGTACAACTCATGAAAGTTTTAAAAGTGAAATAAGTAACGGATTTTAAAAATCTCAATTCAATTTTGGTTTCCTTGCACTACACTTTAAAACAAAACTCGGTAACATTTTGCCCGACCCATTGAATTGTGGATTGTTTTTCTATAATATTTAAACCGCAGCGAAGTTTGATTCCGAAAACATCAGAACCGAAAACTAGAAGTTTCGAAGCGATTATACAGTTGTGATCGGTTCTGTACCATTCCGTTTTTATTCGCAAACTTGTAACAGGAACTAGAGATATTTTAGGTTCTCATAAAATGTCCACCGTCATTTACAGTTAACTTTTGACTGTTTTAACTCTGTTGAGTCAAAAATTAATTAGCGTTTCATAGTAATTAGCGTAACGCTTCTTAGTTTAAGCGGTGCTTATTACTATCATTGACATTAACTGTCATTTCTGTTTACGATTCTAAAGAGTAAGATCGTCTGAAATAGATAAATACGTCTCAAATATTTAAGTAGCGTTTCAGTATTCGGGCAACAATCATGTCAATTTAAGTGAAATATTAAAATAAATCGTGGTAAATGGTATTATTGACTTGACCGTTATTCGAACCTTATTAATTTGAGATAGGCACTTCCGTTTCCCGCCTTGCATTTCCTTTTTCTAATGAATTTACCATTGACTTCCGGCTGCTTCCGGTACATACGTCACTTCCACCAGGCAGGGTGGCGTGCGATTTTATCGACGACATCTTTATTCCTCATTGGCGTTTTATTCCCCGCCGAGTGCGGACGTGTCTTGCCAGGTGCAACCACGTCTTGAAGAAGTTATTTTTTCTTTTGAATTTTGAATAATTTAAAAAATTAATATTGCGTTTTATGGAAATTGCAGACAGATTGCATATTTCTAGTGTTAAGAGTGAGTTTGTTCCAAACTGTAAGTAATTATTTTCTTTTCTTTTAGAAATTAATATTTCTGTTCAAAAAAGCAGAAAACTATTCGTAAATCATAGCTATGTTTTGAGTTTATTATAAAGATTTGTTAGCATGATTCGGTCGGAATTGTTCCGAGACTATCCGATTGTGTGAACACTTCTTAAAAAATTGTGGGTAATTTTGTTATACTTACTTCGTTGAATTGTTTTTCGCTTGAGCCAGTCGGTATAGAACCGAGACTATCTGGATTTGCGAATACCTTTCAATGTGTAGGATGTCAAGTACCCACAATATAATCTCAAATCATAATAATTAATTGCTATATTTGCCTATTATGTTTTTCTGCCACGGGCCAGTCGGTATTATACCGAGATTATCTGACCGTGGCAGTTTAATTTATTGTAAGGGCAGTGTCTGGATATACAAAAGGTTATAAATATACCCTGTATTTCCAATAATGCAATTATGAAACGATTTAATGGCTTTTTGCTTTTTTATGATTTTTAGATATTTAACGGTTTACCGTTCGATTTTAAATTTGATTATTTAAAAATAATTTTATTTTAAAGAGGTGTGTCAGGATCGTAGCAAGTGGAAATCCGTGGTCTCTGCCTACCCCTGTGGGAAAGAGGCGTGATTTTATGTATGTATGTATGTATGTAATTTTATTTTCGTAAGATCTTAGTATAAGCTCTTAGCTTTCCAGTATTATAAAGCGGTAATTTCTGCAAATATGTGAGTTATATTATAATGTATAGTGCAGTGACAGGGACAGTTCTCCCATATGCTCTCTATAACGACGCGGTCAGCGAGTAAAACAAGGGGGGGGGCAAATATAAACACCGCTAACGTATAATTATTTATATTTTGTTATCTGTCCCATAAAGTTCGAAATGTCGAAAAAGATCACGTGAGTACCTAACCTATAAATGTTTCTGTCATTAATCTACCTATTATGGCGAACATAAAATTTCGTTGAACATGAGGCTGGATAAATGACTCAACTGGTCGTAACATTTTTTTGTAAAAGGAGTTGTCTCTGGGCATTAGAAGTTCCTGGCTCTGAAAAAGTCGACCAAGTTGAAGTTCTTTGTACAATCGTGTTTGCTAATTCAGATTCTTAATAATATTATTTTATTGTGGGTGTGGTCCTGAGCGAAAATTCAAAGAAGTAAGGTTGTCACCTTTGTGATAAAATTAATTTTGAATGAGTTTGAGCATGGTAACGTTATGCGAGATAAAACATCCCATAGATTCACTTGTCAGGGCGACACTCGCAACACAGGTACCTTTTTTGCACGAGCTGGCTTTTCATTGGGAAGAAGCCGAAAGCGTGCGGCCTCAAACGTGTGGCCACTAACCTCTTCCTCGCAGGTTAATACTATTAAACAAGCAATTTATTCAAAAATAAAAAAACCCGGCTGAACTGAAAAGTTGGAAACAGCATTATCTTATCAATCACAAAACAAAATTAAATTACAATTTTATTATTATGTAGGTATCTAGGGTTCGATGCCGTACGCATTTTCCTAAACGTTGTTGTCACAGTTGACACACAGATGGCTCTGTGAGTACCCAAATTAAATGCGTAAGTTATTTCTTAAATATGAGATATCTCCTAAATGGCTAAACCAATTTCGATGCAGTCTGTTCTAAACGTTGCGTGTGACTAAATAGAAAGTTTTAGTTTGCGTTTTGGTTAGCAATTCTATTTAGGGCGAAAAATAGATTTTCAAAAATTTTGAGACTCGATTTAGTCTTCGAAGATGTCATGTTAGATTTAAAAAAAAATTATATTTGATATCAGTCCACCAACCTCTTGATTTTGACATGGATTTTGATATGATAGCGTGATTTTCATTTTGAAAATTCACACATTGTTGCATTTTTTGGCCGCACTATTTGATTTATCGAAATAAAAAGTATCCTAGAGCACAATCGAGATGGAGACGATTCTAACGATACCTCATTCATCAAAATCCATCCAGCCGTTTAGGAGAAACGTGGTAATAAAGAATATTACTTACATACGAACGAACGATCCCACCCACATACATAGAAACGCGCGATCTACATAACCCGGGTGACTTGACAGTCAGCCGGGTAAAAACGAGCGTCTCCTCGCAGGAGCATGTCAATTAACAGACGCATGACTGTTGCAAAACTAGTCTATAGTGGCTGTGCCCGCGCGTCTACTCGCAAGAGTACCTACGTAAATTAAAAGAAACCCCAGGGTTTTCGACTTAGCCTCTTTGTATTTGTATTTGTATTTATTTGTATTTATTTATTTAAAACACACGAGTTGGGCTTACAGATTAGACCAAAGCGCCCAAAACGTCTATGCTATTACTTAAAACTATCTTAAATTTAGCCATGTCATTGTAAATAATAATAAGTCATAATAATTCATTAAAAATAATATTGGTACATTTAAAATAGTCACTACGATATAATATAAAACTAAGACAAGAGAGAGCAATACAGGTACAGGATTAGATAAAACATGTCAAAAATTAAATAAACATGTCAAAAATTAGTAGGTACTTAGTAGTCATAAAATATTATTTAAAAAAGATAACATAAGCCGATGGAACCTTGTGTGGCTGTCAAAAAATATGTCAGCATCTGTGTGTAAAATAAATTTATTGAGTGCGGTGAGAGCCCTTGCCGTTGGAGCGGAAGCACCAGCAACCGTCCTCACACCGGGGAGCGGAGCAAACAGTACGGGGCGACGCCTCGGGCCCACGGCGCCCTCAGCGCCCACCATGTTGAGACGTGGCACAGCTAATCCCATTTTCTGCAGTGCGGTTCGGTTATCTACTTTACCGCAAAACAACATGTAGTAGTGGGTAAGCAGAAGCAAACTCCGCCTTAGCTGCAGAGAGTCCAGCCCGACCATGCCAGACACAAATAAGGATGGGTAGAGGTATGGATAATATCCATATAGCCTTTTATATGCATACCGGGCAAACTTCCTCTGCACCCTTTCGACCATGAGCTTGTATTTGGCTTCATGGGGATCCCAAACCACAGCTCCAAACTCTAGGCGACTACGGACGAACGCGTTGTAGAGCATCAAAGCCGCCTGTATGTTCGGAAAGTCCCAGGTGACCCTCATTATAAAGCCTAGAATTTTACACGCATGCCTACAGGTTGTCGAGATATGCGTGTTGAAATTAAGCATTGGGTCCATGAGCAGGCCCAGGTCTCGTATTATTTTTACGCGTTCCAACGGAGAGCCGGCAAGACTGTACGTACATTCAATGGGAAACCGACGCCGGGTAAAAGTGATAGTCTTGCATTTTGAGGCATTGAAGGCAAGGTGATTGGATTCACTCCAGGCCGCTACGAGATCTATATCCCGCTGATGTGCTAAACAGTCATCAACTGTGCTAATTGTCCTGAATAGCTTAAGGTCATCGGCAAACAATAGACTTTTGGAGGAGGTGATAACTGTTGGTAGGTCGTTAATCATCAGCAAAAATAATGTCGGCCCTAGAGTGCTACCCTGGCTTACACCTGAACGCGTAAAGAATGTTGTGGAAACGAACTTCTGGAGAGCAACATATTGAGTTCGGTTTCGCAGGTAGCTGGCGAAAAAGGTAAGAAGCTTCGGTGTGAAACCCATCCGAGCCAATTTTTGCAAGAGAATGTCGTTATCCACCATGTCGAAGGCTTTCCTGAAGTCAAAGTACGTAGTATCAACCTGCAGCTTGTCCTCCATTGCACCTGATACAAAATCGACGAAATTGATGTGGTTTGTGACAGTAGATCTGGCTGATCTGAAACCGTGCTGGGCATCACATAGGTGAACAGAAAGCTGACAGCGAAGAAGAGAGTCAATTATTGTCTCGAAAAGCTTACCAAAGACTGAAGGGACAGCTATCGGTCGAAAAGTTTCGATGTCAGAACTCGTACCTTTTGGTATTGGGGTCACTTTGGAGACCTTCCAGCATGCTGGATACCGACATTGTTGCAGCGAGAGATTGAACAAATAAAGAAGAGGTTGTTCAATCGCGGTCCTACAGTCCTTTACGATATAAGCTGGAATCGCGTCAGGTCCTGCCGATGATCTAGGCTTAAGACGCTTTAATGCAGTTCGCAATTCAAGGAGAGTGACCTGTTCGATCGATACTTGGTTGGCGTTACCTATACCACTTGCTTGAGCCTTTTCTGGGTCCAGTAGAGGCACGTGGGTGTGGAAAACTGATCCGAAATATTCTGCAAAAGCATCGGCAGCAACTTGACCGGTCACTATTTCATCTCTCCATGTGAACTCACGAGAGATTTGCAGATTCCTACGTTTGTCCTTTACGTACTGCCAAAACTTAGCAGGGTCGCGAATGATATTGAATTGGGCTAGCTTTATGTGGTTTTTGTATGCAATATCTATAAGCTCCTTGACATGCAGTCTATAGAACCTGAAAAGCTCTTTATTAAAATCCTTACCAAATTTTTTGAACTGACGTAGATGAAAATACTTTTTTTGTATATTTCTAATGATATCATTGGTATACCACTTCGGGTACAAGTATTTCCCTGTAGTTTTAAATGTCTTTTTAATTGGTACGTGCTCAGATATACATTGATTAAATTTGTTATAAAATTCTTGGGTGGCTAAGTCAACTTCATGGTGATTGTAAACATCAGACCAATCGATATTGCAAATAGACTCATAAAGTTTGGGAAAGTCTGCTCTACGAAAGTTCCAATCTGGCGTAGGATGAAGACGGCTGGGTACACAATCATCATTGGAAGCTGTTAAGGGCGCAAAACGCCCGATAGGGAGAACAAGGTCAATCTGAAGTGGTGGGTGATACAAGCGATCAATAGGCACCAGTTCCTCCTGTGCGTATGAAACCTCCAAGGACTCGGACCCCATCGCACTCAATACTAAATCCAATGTACTTCCGTCATATACATTGGCAATACTGTTGTGTTGTCGTAAGTTACAAATTTCACAGAAAAGTTCGAATTGATTTGTAACGTTGACAGAGCACGAATTCGGATTAAAATCTCCAATAATGATTACTTCTAGGTCTGAGTACTTACAAAATACATTTTCCATGCAATTTAAAACATTAATATATTTATCGTCACTATAGCTCGGTGGCAAATATACAACACAACATACAAATTTTACTCTTTTATAAATTACCTTAACAACTAGTAGTTCCATATCGTCCGTTAGTCCGTCAACGTCAGTGATTGGTCGTAAAACCACATCATTACGTCCTGCAAGGAGCAACCCTCCCCAGCCCTTATCACCGGCACGGTCCTTCCGAACTACACTAAAATTACTTGGAAAGAGTTCTGCATCATACACAGAGCTAGTAAGGGACGATTCTGTTATAGCTATTAGGTCAGACATACACATAGTTACATTTTCAAGAAAAGTTTTGGTCTTAGACCGAAGACCACGTACATTTTGGTAATAGATTGAAATCCGTTTAGAATTGTCTCTCCTACTGACTTTCGCTTTTGCCACGAAAAAGCTGTTGCCAAGGTTTGATGCAGATGTCCTTTGTCCAGTTCTCGGGAGCAAGAACACTCTGAGACCACTTCATTGGGACGCTTAACTTGAAGGATGCATAGCTTCCACGGGACTTCAGTAGTTGAGCAGTGCAAGGATCGTTGCCACAGATGGTTTTCAAATGGTCGAGAACATTGGTTTCAGTGGTGCCCTGTTTGACGTAAAACAAATGCAGGTACTGGACTCTCTCTGAAGCCTCGAGAGTCGTCGTGCCAGGTGTGGCAGTACCACGAGATACAGAAGAAGCGGAGGCACGAGTACGTTTCCTTCTCACCTCAGTCCAGCTGTTACTCTCCTCACAAGCTGTCTCAAGCGTGATAGACGACACTGCTCGTGTATGAGGGGTTGTGGTGCGAAGTTGCGTAGTTGGTAAGGCACTAGCGGCACTGGTCATTTTTGTACCTGTTGCAGTTTTCGCCTTTGCCTTATCTGTTCTTGACCTCTGCTGAAGGGTAGGTTGAGGTTGAAGCGAACAGACTGGACCGGCGATTTTCCCAGTCCCAGTGAGACTTATGCCCTTAGGTATTGTTTCACTTGCTGGGGGTGCCGTCTTGGGTGAAGAACACGAAGCTCCGGCGGCGCTGGTACTGGAGGCAGACATTTTTTTTCCGGGTGACGAAGCCATAGCTCCTAGATCTTTGCGCGAGTTCATGATCGTAGTCTCCGCCACAATGAAAGGGTCCGGCACCGTCACGACGGACTCATCTGAAGGAGCTGGATCAACTGGAACAGAACTACCAGCGAGATGGGCTCCTCTATTCGATGTTGGTGATGTTGACGATGACTTTTTCATATCGGGATGTTGATGTTTAAGCCTCTCCTCGATGGCATCCATACGCTCCCACAACTTTGAGAAATTCTCAAGTACGGTTTTCTGACTTTTCTCCAACATAGTCTGAAGACGCTTTTCCAGTGCACTGATACTCCGGGCCAGCTCCTCAGATATGAGGGTGTAAAAGGCTGAGGAGTCTTGGATAGTGGATTGCTGAGGCGATTGTTGCAGAAGAATGCTCTGGTCCCGCCTTTTTTGGGTTCTTAAAGTTACATTTTCATAGGCCACTTCTGTTGTGTTAGGGGGAGTTTCAGTTCCGGTGTTCCTGCCGCCACGGACTGGTGTCAGGGTGTTATCAGTTTTTGGCATCTTACTGCGGCATTCTATACAAAGCCAAGACGACCTGTGTCGTGCAGAAAGGGACTCGAAGTCTTTTTCACTAATATTCCCGCAAAAAAGATCATAGAGACCGTTACACGTCGAACAGGTCAAGTGTTGGTTGCCAAGTATGATCGTTCGGCATCCGGAACAGGTGTTCGTAGCCATTTTCAATAAATTAAGTATATAATTTATTATTTTAAAATTAACAACCCTTACGATTATTCGAATCGATTAATCGATCGTAGAAAGTGGTAGATTTGTTGACTAGTACTTATGGCAACACTTCAGCTGTCACTGTCAATATGCCAAAATGGTGTCAGCTGTCATAACAATCGATCAATCAATCAATTCGCCGGCCGGTCTTTCTTCTGTCAGCTGTCTGTCTCTTTGCTTTGTGTTGTGATGTGAAATTTTAAATAATTGTGTAGAATTCACGGTATGTGTATAAAAAGAGATCCGTTTTTATTGGTCAGATTTCCAAAACGTTGATTGTATTTGTGTGTGTGTAGTGATTTTGAATAAAACGTTCAAAGTGTTCAGCTTTATAGAAGTGATTTTATGATGATAAAACAGATTTGGTGTTGTATGGGTACCTTGGCTGGTTTATTCTGCCAGTAATCTTCAGGTTTCGTCCGCTTTTCTGAAGGTTAGATGCTCGTTTCTATTTTTAACTTTGATAAAAACTTCGGGAGCGAGACAGGCACTGTTTACTCAATCAACTCACACACACACACCTTTTTGAATCACATGACTGTTGCAAAACTAGTCTATAGCGGCTGTGCCCGCGCGTCTACTCGCAAGAGTACTTAAACTAAAAGAAACCCCAAGGTTTTCGACATAATAGCCTCTTTGAATCACATGACTGTTGCAAAACTAGTCTATAGCGGCTGTGCCCGCGCGTCTACTCGCAAGAGTACTTAAATTAAAAGAAACCCCAGGGTTTTCGACATAGCCTCTTTGAATCAGATGACTGTTGCAAAACTAGTCTATAGCGACTGTGCCCTCGCGTCTATGCGCAGGAGCACGCAAATTAAAAGAAACCCTCGCAGAGTTTTCGACATAGGTTCTTGTGTTGTAATGCTGATAAATTAAATGGCTGGTGTTAAGCTCATCTGTCGCGACTGTGCCCTCATGTGGCACTCCTTACGTCGCTCGGTCGACAAGCTCGACTCACAAAATCAACCCAAACAGGGGCTGTGATTGAGGCATGTGACCTAACCGCTCATCGATCGATAGTAAGAAGAAATAAATCCCGTAAGTATTGACATGACATTTAGAACAGGCCTGCTTTGCGCCCAAGCACCGGGTCTTATACCTACTCAAGACCTTATGTGGGTATCGCATACCCTGCAGGAATCTTACTCTTAAAGTAACGACAGACCGAGTTTCCAAATGCTTCGAAATTAACGTTCGACAATGGTGTTATCCAATGGTACGCTCAGCTCCCAAGTTTCCTGGCGTTTAATTTGCTGGTTAAGAGAAGAGAATCTACCTTGTTAAATGGGTCGACCTTTTTAAATTTTGCGGAACCCAGTTGCGTAATGATGACCGTAAATTTCAATGAATATTGCTCTGATCCCTTCTTTAACTGAGGGACTATGACCTTGCAGTCTAGTCTCAGGTACAGTCACCTGCCACTAAGATTTATTCATTCCATATTCTTTTTTAAAACTTAGACGAAAGTATTCAAGTACCTAGGTACACAACAAATATCTAACCATCCACTAATTTCATTATCCGTCGAAGATCTAAAATATTTTTATTGGTTCCTACAACGAGGTTTTAAAATTTTTTGAGTGTACCTTCATGCCTTGAATGTATGTTGTTTCTTGGTGCATGCAACTGTACCTAAGCGTTACTATCAGTAGCTTACTATTTTATTACGATGATCAACTTTATTATCAAAGCGTTAGGAGATTTTAAATTTTGTGTGGATATTTTAAGTTCAGTGTAACTTATAGAATTCCTTTATATCTACTCACGTAAGGGTAGATTGCTGATCATTACATATAATATACCATGATAATTGCTATGTGATTAGACTGGGAAATGATAATAATAAGACTGCTGTTGCTGAAGTGAGTTTTGAACTAAATTTATTATTAATTAAAAGTAGGTATCTACTTGGTATGCACAATGCCCTTTGTGCTGAGTGTGCAGGTTGGTCTTTACACATGTTTTCACACATCCTACGAGCGAACATTTATCAAAAGGGATTCCAAAGCCTTGTCGGACTCCTAAACCTTGTAAAATTCACTGTTCCGTTGTGTGGCATAGTCTCTAGTTCTCTGCTTACTTAATGCATTCTTGAAATCCGTCCGGAAATAGAGTAACATTATAAGTTAGTTGTGTGTAGTCCACAGAAATGCAAAGTTTTTCGGCCCTATACATACGTAGCATCCATGTTTATTGTTAGGCACCAGACCCATAGCTTAGCCGGTTCTCTGCCGAGGTTTCGATTCATTCATTCAGATCGGCACGTGTTGACCAAATGCACAAAGAATTTACTAGATGAAGTAGGTATCAATAATGATTGCCTGTATGTAAGTAGATAAGTATAAGTAGTAATAATGTTTACGTTGCAGTGTAAACTATTACTGAGCATTTATTCGCGACGCGTTTGGTCGAATGTGGCCCCCTCTCACATGTGGGTACCCTCCATCCTTTCTAATAATGTAAGTACAGTTATGCATGGTGTTTATTGGTGAGCTGACATCAACCGACTACTAGCAGCTGCTTTTCAATTCGTCAATTTCAATCCGTCAATTTCTCTAAATTCATTATTTTTGTCCGATTTCTTGCAACGCTTATGCTAAGTTAGACGTATCGACGAAGCTGCCGTGATGCTTCGAAAAAGTGCAGTCTATGTCTCCGTCAGGTTGCGCAAATGTGTAACTGAACAAATGAGTTAAAGTACTGAAATGGCAGCCAGGTGAATCTACCGTAAGAATGACGTTCTTCTCTGCTCCTTATATGGCTCATTTGATCTTAAAATATCATATTGATCCACTTTATCTGAAAGGTAACAAGGTGGTTACATTATTTTGAAATTTTCCTTTGGTTCACGATTTATCTAAGTGCAAATTATTTTCTTGCATGAATCTGCAAATGCAAGATATTACTGAAAGAATAAGTACATTTTTTGGTGTAAGTACCTACAAAACCAATTCTTCAATCCAAATGTTTAGATCTATTAAAACAAAGCAAGTATAGATATAAGTCTAGCTTCTTAATGTATTATTCATTCATTCATCGTGTCAAATGAGCTCAAACAAAACATTCGGTTTTAAATCTGTTTGCTTCAACATGAAGCCTTTGGCCCTATGTAAAGCCTACGAGATATTTATTAAGAAACTACCTACTATTTTCAATAATAAATAATTTGTTCAATGCCCTCGTATAGGCATTGCGTTACAATTTAAGAATTATTCATTTAGAGTTCAAATGCAATTAGATATACCTAGGTATACCTACCGTTTTGTGACCTTGTTCCTTGTGCTTTCTGGTCGAAAGTTAAACGAATGCTGAACATTATATAGGTAAAAGTGTGAAATTCGGATCACCCTCAGGCCTGCCTACGGGTCAAAGATAGTTTGTACAATCGGGCTCGACACTGTTTCAAACATACAGAATTGGGTCCAATATTTTTGTTTGCTTCATCTTTTGTTCTGCGACTACAGAATATCTGCTAAAAAGTCATAGTTTACTCGTTTTTCTGCAGAATAGGTGAAATAAGAGTTAAGTATATAAAAGCGATAGAAACGAAAGTATATCGCTACACCACTTTGAACTATAACAGTTATTGGTTAGAGATTTTCCTTAGAAATGTAAAAATGCTTCCATACAATTATAATTAGGTATTGGTACTTACATAAATTCACGCTTCGTCCCCGTACGGGTGGAAAACAGAAGCTACTTTTTTTCCTAGAAATTTCCAAAAATACTTTTAAAGGAAAATTAATACTTTTTATAAAGCAATCAGTTCTAGCTGCAAGTTCTAGTAATATTTTGGTAATTAAGTATGTGAAACGATTTGATTTATATCTACCTATATTGATTGGTAGAAAGTTCAATATTTTTTATTAAGTAACAATAATTTCTTTTGATATCCTTGCTGTAAAGTACTTTGCTTCTGGCTCAGCTTTTATTTTGAGGCTTCTGGTAGGTATATACTACCTAAACTACGAACTAAAGTTCAGGTTCTTTACTTTTGAGTTAAAATTCAATATTCTTTATTAATGTTATTATGCCTCTCACATTGGCGTCACTTCCACCACCAGGCGATAACAAACAGGTCTCAAATTAATAAGGTTCGAATAACGGTCAAGTCAATAATAGACGCGTTTTACCTACCAATAAAACGCATATTATTACTTACCTTATTCGAACCTTATACTTTAATCTCTGCCTGGTGATTTTCGACTCGCAATGAGGAATAAAGATGTCGTCGATAAAATCGCACGCCACCCTGCCTGGTGGAAGTGACGTATGTACCGGAAGCAGCCGGAAGTCAATGGTAAATTCATTAGAAAAAGGAAATGCAAGGCGGGAAACGGAAGTGCCTATCTCAAATTAATAAGGTTCGAATAAGGTAAGTAATAATATGCGTTTTATTGGTAGGTAAAACGCGTCTATTTGTCACATACTTTTGTCAATTACTATGAATTCAGTCCCTACTTTACAGTGTATAAGTTACTATTTCACACAAATAAATAATCGAATTCGAACAACTCTGTTGAGTGATGACTTGATGAGAGACAGCGATTAGGCGGGTCCACACAGAGCGAGCAGCCTCGCGAGGCATTTGCCGCGCGAAGCAGCTCGGTTAGTGTGGACGTTTCATACTATGGGGAAGTTTTCTTATAAAGTACAGACGTCATTTAACGTCCACCACTTCTCAAGAATCCAGGGGCTAACTGCATGCCATTTCGGAAAATGGCAACACTACTTTGACCGTGTTCGCTTCAGTTTGGGTTCGGATAATATTTTTGGTAGAAAATTAAGGTTGGGGTGGCAACATTGTTTTCAGTCATTTGTGAAAATTGAGTGGACTTTTCGAACTTTGGTAAATGGTAACTCCCTTGATAATAAAATTAAATGTTGGAAATTATCTAAGGTCAGCAGTTATTGTTAACTACCTTGGCCTTACGTAGTGGCATTGTCTTCTGCGTAGATCGTGAGTTCCGGCTTAAGGAGGATCGCTTGTATCATTGCGGTTTCGAATCCCGTCGGAATTGAAAATTTTGATAAAAGATTTTTCATTTGTAATCGTGAGTTCAAGTAAAACTAGGGAAAACTTTTGTAAGATGCGCAATGTAATGTTATCTGGATGTTTTTCTTTTTGAAAGATCATATTTTAAGTAAAAAAGTGTATTTCTATGTTATCAGTTCCGATATAACTTAGCTTAGTTTGGGGTTAGATAATGATTTGTAAAATATCTTAGTAGGTTTTTTTTTAATTTAAATAAAAATTATAAGAATTTTTAATTTAAATAACAAGAAAACAGAAACAGGCTTAATTTCTGTATCTTTTTATTACTGTTTACATTTTAAGTTTCTTTAAACAGGTTTTTTTATCTTTATTTTTCTTCGCTGTTAAGAGCATTATTTATGTAATGTAAACATTTTTAGTTCACAAAATCTGATAAACGATCGGAATTTGAGTCGAAAGTCAAAAAACTATCCTACTAGGCCAACACGTTTCTCTCAGGGTGGATTCGACCAAACTGTCATCTTACTCCCAGAGTAGTTATTCCGTCAGCCGACAGAATTCGAAATACATTTGTTTAGAAAGCGCAACCGAACATTATAAGGTGCATTCAAATTGTCCTGGTTATAAGGTGTCAACTTTACAATGTCAAAATATTCAAACAAACACCAGTTTAATCTGTGGTTTAATCTTTGGATAAAACTTAATCCAGTTGGATAAAATCCAGCCTCAGTAATAAATATCTAGAATGATCCTTGAAAATTAAAAGTCTTCTCTAAATTTTCGATTCTGACGGGATTCAAACCCGCGATGGTGACCTACCCTGTGGTTTAACACTATAAAAAAAACTAGAATGATCGACGAAAATTAACTAAGTACGGTGTAGGTACTTAGTTAATTTTCGTACCACTACTTAAAAAGCAGTTAAGTACTTCTTCTTCTAGTGCCTTTCCATTACTGAAGGTTAGCTGTCATCTTGCCACATTTTTCTTTGTCTAGTGCTAGCCTAAACAAATCTTCCATCTTTAAGTACTAAACAGATCTTTAAATACTAAACAGTGAATATTCTTCCGATTTGCAGACAGACTAGACTTAAAGGCCGACAGATTCAGGCATTAGGTACTTTTCCGCTCGGTTTTATTCCTCCGTAAAAAGTTAGTAAAAAACTACACAAAAAAGTCCATTTGTTTCTTTAAATTAAACTACCGTCATATTATGGACGTCATTTGTCTGTAGTTAGATATTTCAAAATAACGTGTTTTAAATGAAATGAGAATGTTATATCGTATTCGCATGTTATGACCACCATTTTGCCTTGTGAATGCGTTCAGCACACAAAGCAATTATAATCTCTCAGTTGCAGCAACCGGCAACTCGCTTTACGATTTTCGTATAATTTTCACAAACTGCGCAACTGCGTTGTGCAGAGAGTTTTGGTAATCGCAACAGTTTTCTGTTGATGACGAAATCAATTTCAAATTGCAGCAATTAGCAACTGACTTTGTACTAAGACTTAGTACAAAGCAATTGACACAACTACTTAGTAACTAAGTAGTTGTGTGAGTTGTGTCAATTGCTGGTTTCCCCAATTGGCAATCAGAACGCGTCGAGCGATTTCACTCCCTCACCGCAGCGCCAGTCTTGTCGATTTGAAAAGTTTGTTAAGAATCACGGCAACCATACACTGTAGGCCTTTTTGTTTCTGCAACTGGCCACCTTTATCGAAAACTATTAAAAAGTTAGTAATTTCTTCAGCTGAAGTTGCTCTGTCTATGGAGCGCCATAAGTGGCTATAACTCTCATGGCTTAAAAGCTTAAAAGCTGAGAACAATTTAGCGTGCCCTTCAAAGCGTGGAACCGCTCAGAACTAAGCAAGCTGCGCTACAAGCATCATTGAAACATTGAAGAATATAATGTCCGACAAATGACGGTGACTGTTTTTCAGAGAGCAAGGATTTTCGCCGCTCGCAGTTATGATTATTACCGGCCCGTAAAGTAAACTCGTATTTTTGTAACAAATGGAGACGGGTGAATAATTCTGTTTTATTATAGCGGCATCAGTTTTTTGCTCGTATAATACTGATGCAAAATCTCTTGCGACAAACATTTTAAGCTGAGTGTCCTCTAGAGGTGTAAAGGACTGTTATGTCTGTGATCTGTGTGGCTGTTTATATGCAGGGACGTATATAAGGGGGGGGTTTAGAGGGTCCGGACCCCCCCCCCCCCTTAGCCCATTAAGTTCGGAGGAAACCTAGTCAATTTTTGTATTTTGGAACCCTTGGACCCCCCCTTAACAAAGATCTTTGTATTTTGGAACCTCTGGACCCCCCCCCTTAACAAAGCTATAGCTACGCCCCTGTTTATATGTACCTCATACATTGAGCGTAACAGACGTAGTTTCAAATTGAGAACGGAGTGTTTATTTTAGCCCCTAAACTTTTATAATTTTTTAAACATATGACTTTTTTTTACTTATAACAACACCTTTATTTATAACCAAATTATTACGTTTTATATTACAGAGTTTATTGGGTTGATCAGGTACTTATGAAAAACAAGAAATAAAATATCGTGTAAAAATAAAAAAGCACAGCTGCTTTTCTCTCGAATGTGATCTCAGTTAATAAAAATAAAAATTGGAACAAAGTTATGTACTACCACAGAATAATAGTACTGTACTACTAGTCGACCCAACTAAAATTACAATACCTATTACAATATTGATCGGAAATTATGAGCTAATTAGGTATATCATCGAAAATGAAAATGCTTATCATTTTCGACTCTGACGAGATTAGAACCCGTATTGGTCAAATCGATCTCCGTAAAGCCGGAATTCAAAGCACTTTTTACTCGACCAATACGACTGATAAAATGTATATATGTATATTAAAAAGTTACAGACAATTGTTCTACTTGAGCGGAAAAGCTGGGCGCTCGCAGTTTGGATTTGAATAAAATCTTCAAGTTCATGTCACTTCGGTTATTGTCGGCAGTCATCGGAAGGGTTCAGGGAATGAAAGGGACCTCTGACGTGAAAACGTTTTGAATGTTTAATGGCTGGGCTCGGTAACGGAGATATTTTTATAGTTTTCCTCTCGCAGTAATTGCCGTTTTTATTGTGGACTTTGACGACCATCTTGGAAAATGGCGGACAAATAAAAAAGCTATTTGCTGATATTTTTCAGAAGTTTAAAACTTTATTGTGGTTGAGATGACATCTTAAAAGATTTAATCTTCAATTAAACCACCTTGATTACTACCTCCTAGATATTATTTAAACCTAAAACAATTCCTGAGAGATATAGATAGATAATACGACCGATCGAAACCTTCACATGTGAACATGCAAAGGTATACTAAGATAGATGTTGGAACAGCCACTAGTTTAAGGGAATTAGGAGAAGGAATGCGGGTAGGCGAAGAAATCAGTCTCAGCGCCTACTTGGGACGCGCGCCGCGTGTGAATCCGCACCATTCAATCTGTGGGCTTTGGACAAAACGCTATACGTGAACTATTTATTAACACGAGGCAAGGAAACTAGAGATAATTCAGTATAGTTTTGACACCTTTATCTCGTACGAGCCAATTGAGATAAAATATTATTTCAATGTACGAATTGTACGAGCCTCACTTGGTTTGGCTGGCTAAAATAAACCTTGTAAACTTATACTTTCGTTTTCTTTCTTCTCTTTTACACTATCTCCTACTGGGAGACGTGACACCCCACTGGAGCTTGAGTATTCAGATAGAGGACGGATCATCGAAAAGAAAGCTAGGACCCATACCGTATTTGTTGCCCTGATTCTTGTTGTGTTGTTTGTGTCAGCATTGGTGAAAAATAACGTAGTAGCCAACTAGCAGCAAATGATCCTAATATCAAAATGATCCCTCCTGCAGTGTGATTTAGACCTTCTCGGAATGTATACCGAATTCGGAAAATGACGATTCTTTGCTGAAAAAATGTCAACTTTCAGAAGAAAATCATTTAATCGGATGCATTTTAGGAATCGCACTGGATCAAGTAGTTCAATTTCCAACAGCCTAATTAGCAAACAAGTACAGTTTTTTAGTGGTGTTTAGTTAGGCTTAGGCCTAACTAGCAAACTGTCCATGACAAGCAAAATAAACCTGCCTTACCATCTAAACGCAGTTGTCATGGCCTCTGAAGGCCGCGAGCGGGCCTGATGTAACTGATACGTGCAATTAATTAAGAACTGCTCCTAAGTCCTATATTTCTGTCACGAACCAAAGATAAATCTTTTTAATAAAATACTTGTATGGGATTATCTTTTAGTGTTATAAAACATGACGTGTTTTTATACCTGAATTGAATACTGATGACGGAAATCAAATTTTTTACAGAATGGATGTGTTTTTTTTTTTATTAGTGCAAAAACTTACGATTTGATTTTGTTACTTTGTGAAAATTAATGATCCTGGTGAGAAATATTGCTTTTTTTGACACAATTAAAACTATTTTTTTAGGCTTACTGCAAGGAATTTGTATACTAAACGTAACTGGAAGGTTAACTGAGACAGAAAACGCGGTTCGCTTGAGAGATAAAACTTGGGCGGTGTGTCTCTTTCTAAAGGGTGACCATAATTTATGAACTAAACATTCCTAATCCTTAATTAATATCCTGAAATTTAAATGACATGGGCACACTATTAATCCAACAACGAGTGTGAAAGAGACAAAGCTACCAAGAAAGCCTTTTAACAAGACCGACAATCCTTATAACCAAGATTGAATTATAATAGATCGTGTATAGTCGTGATAAGGTTCAAAATCCCTTTTACATTAAAGTCGAGTTCACTATCCTGTTACGTAGTATATAAAATCCTTGGCTTACTGTCACTAATCTGTCAAAAACCTAAAACTATGTTTTTTGAAGAAAAAATAAGCCTATAATTTTCTAACTAAAACTTTTTAACTACAAAAGAAAAGGTACTTTATCCATAGCGACCCAAAAATTTGTCCCAACACGTATATTCCAAGTTTCACCCCAACCCATTCAGTGTTTTTTGCATGATTGAATAAAAAATGTCCAAATAAAAAAACTTAATCATTTAAGTATAATAATTTAGTAAAACGACACCTAGATGCATAGGTACCTATATAATTAGTAAAATGACACGTATAGATAAGCCCCCTTACTTATGAAAGATGTTTAAAGTTGAACACTGGTTGAACAACGTCCTGTCTCTGTTTGTCACTATCCAAAAAAACAAATAAAGACAGGACGTTGTTTAACCAGTGTTTCACATTAAACATCTTTCATAAGTAAGGCCCTAGATGCATAGTGAATGTTTTTTTTTAAATAAATGTACCTAGTAGTTCCGAAGTTTACACCAAATACACACAAACTCACAAAATTCACTCTCTTCTTTTATATTAATACAGATTTTTAACGTAGCCATTAAAACAAAGAAATGTATTCCACGCAACGGTAGAAAAATATCCCGTGAAAGCCGAAATCTCGCAAAAATCCCCTGAATTTCCCAAAAGAACATTCGCACTCCCTGTTTACATAGTTTCGTCGTGACGTCCACTTCCGGTTCCGCTAATATCCAGCCGGAAGTAGGATATTGCGGCGGCAGTAATGCCGAAAATATTGCGAAGCCTGTGGCGCCCTCTAATGGCGGACAAGATGACGACTTGAATATTATATTTGAATTAAAGTTTACTTGGTAAATTCAACGTAGATAGACTCAGAATCAGAACTACACACATAAATTCACTAAAACCTTTTTTATGATCTTTTAAAACACTGTGAAATCTAGGTGTAGTCAGAGGCAAAGCCGACATTAAATATAATACCTAATTATAAAACTAGATTATGATTATGTATGTGCAATCAAACAAAAGAGTATATTTCAAAAAAGTTTTTGTTTCAGTTTCTGTTTCGGAAATAACTCTTTGATAATATCCTATTTTGTTAATAATGAAATTAGAGATCAACCATCAATTTAGTGACCGTTGCATTATGCCTGGAATACATGCTACGGAGTAGCACATAAGCTTAAGACATAAGCACAATATTTTTTTTACTTAAGCATGCTAGTTTCTTACTTAGTAGCATACAACTAGCACGTATAAATAACGAAAAAACTATGCTTATGAATAAGCACGCTACGTAGCAGCAAACAAGCATGCTTAGTATGTGTAATTCAGGCACTAGAAGGTGGATCTATCAAGAAAATTGCTACAAATGTTCGACATGCCACTTCAATTCAATCTCATTCAATTCAATTGTACCTATTGTTTGTGTGTGTGCTAAATAAATGTTTCTATGTCTATGTCTCACGCTAACTTATATAAATCTTTGCATGCCAACTGGGTGGCAATTCTACTAGATGACAACGTCAATCATTCCGCTGCGTTTAGTTTCGATCTCCATTATGGTGAATAGTAGAATAGCTTTTCAAAAATTTGTTCTGCCAAAGTCCAAACCTTAGCTAAAACGTCACCACAACTCAGTCGTTTGTCATTAGTAGAATAGGAAACAGTCGGAAATCTAAGGTTTAGTTGAGGTTTTGCTTGTGGTTCATAAAAAAAATTGTACTAGAATTGCCACCCTGATATTATAAAACAAATTTTTTCTTGACACTTACATAATTTTTAGAAATAAGTCTCCCTCACCTACAGCTCTCGTGATAATGTAGAAAATCAGCAAAATACTCGTAACTTGAAAAGCTTCAGCAAATCCCTCTCACGGTTGGTTTTTCTTTCGTTAGATGTAGAGTGACCACGAAAGTTGTAGCTACAGGAAAACGTTCTTAGGATACTATCCTTAACTTTTGAAAATATTCAAAAATTCACCCTGTATAATATGGGTACTGAGGTACGGATAGTCTAATAGGTACTGTCTTATAAATTATCTAATCCATGTGTTTTCTACCTAGCTGTAAGTTTTCCTAAGACTCTAAAATAAAATAAAATAAAAATACTTACCTAATAAAATATAATAAACTTATCTACCATATAGTTTTATCAAGGGCTCCAAAAAAAAATGAGGAGAAGGCTGGTCACCCTAAACGAGGTTTATTTTTTCATTTGAAAGGCGTGCTAAGCGCGGGTGTTGGAGAAAAGTCATCCTTAGGCCCATGTAAATAGTACTTTCAATTCGAAAGTCTGTGTGTGAGTATGTTTCCTACTTTTTTACGCTAAAACTAAGTTCTTATGATCTAAGAATTTCGTGTAATGTTAAAGCCACCTCAACGAAATTTGTTAATGTACGTGCAAAAATACATTTAAAATTGTTAGTGGTTAGGTAACGCTTTCAATGCCACCTGCTTTGCACCCCGAAAAAGGGGGCCGCGGGAATGCAGAAAGTTCATCATTTACGTTTATTTACTAGCTGGGATATTTTGTTTCACACGTAAAGTCGCTAACTCGGATTCGTTCCAACAAATTGATTTTTACGCACAACATTAAAGTTATTTAGTGCAAAATTACTTTACATAGGTATTTTACACAACAAACATGTCTATCACTTTTTTCAACAATCTTCTACCATTTCAAAGTATTCATCGTAAAAAAACAATTTTTGTTGGAACGAATCCGAGTTAGCGACTTTACGTGTGAAACAAAATATCCCAGCCGGTGGCCTAAAACTATGTCACCAGAGTCATTTGCTCATAAAAGCATACTTTTAATCAACAAAGGACTCATAAAAACATTGTTAATTCAAACCATAATTACTCATTTCTTAAAGGGACTCCCCTTCTAAAGAGAACAAACATCTAGTCCAATAACTGCCAAAACACAAAGCGCAATTTAGGCCGCCGGTGGTCCTGTTTGCGAGGCCTATTTGAATAATTCTCAATTTTAATAAATTCGCCGAGACATTTAAATTTTTCCTTCTCGTCACAGCCTCCTGTCTAGAGAAGAGTAGGGCAGCTGGTACACGTCGTGGTGTTATGATTTGTGTTCACAAGCATGCCAGAATTTGTTCAATTCATCGCTCAAGCACAGATTCTTCTTAAAGTTTATATAGAGGACTGCCAAGAAACAATACAAAAAATTGTCTAAATTAATAACATTTTGGTGCTCCGCGCTCAGTGTTCCAATCGGTGGCGGTTTTTGGGGGAACACAAAGGGGAGCTCGCAAGGGGACTGTGGAGCGTGCAATAAGATAAGATAAGATAAGATAAGATTTTATTTCAGAATAATTAATCCATATAAAATTAGACAAAACACATTAGGTACACATTAGACAAAACACATTAAAATTATAATTACATAAAAATCAAAATTTAAATGCTCAGGTAAATTGATAGAACTCACCCAGAGCACCTGGTCAGCCCTAGGTGGGTCCCACCACCCTCAGCACGAAAAATTTCCACATAGGAGAGGAAAACCTATCCGCTATGGTTTTCAGGATGCTGTTTTGATTACCCCGCACTCTGCTCATCAGGGATGCAGTTTTTTCGCGGAGGATGGCTTCGAAACCATCCGTTTGGTACTCTGCAAACATCCCCGATGCACTGCAGAAGCGGGGCAGGCCCAACATCATCCTGAAAATGGATCGTCTCCATCAGATCGGTTGTAGATGCGTGGAGCACAGCTGTTGCGTGAACATAATACCCGGCTTAATGTTTATCATGATTACGCTACTAGAGTGAGCTAGCTGGATCAACTCCCACTATGTCTTCCTTGTCAAAACTGTGGGGAGGGCCTGTAAATAATTGTGTTCCTCCGGCCGCGATGTCCCTCGGTGATAACTCTTTGGCGTGCAACTTAATATTTCACACAGAAAGAGATTTTGTGATTCGTCAACACTCCAGGGACTAAGCTTGATCTTTCATTTTCTGAGATGGAGTCACTGTGATATTATTTATTTATTCTTGTTGCTGTTGCCATTTTCTCGGTCCTGCGCTTGCTTGAATGAATATATTTTCATCTCCTTTAATTCTTAGTTAGTTCTCCTTTAATTCCTTTAAATGTTGTTTTTTTTGTCACTTTAACAATGAATGAATGAATCGTTTGATTCAAACGATTCATTAATTCATACATCATTCATTTATTTATTGGGTCATATCTCTGCATCCGAAAAAATTTCGCTATTTCTGCACCATATAACGTTCGTGAAATAACGGTACTGGTATATCAAGAATCAAGTCGAAGTTTAAAGGTCGTGCTCGAGTTCCTGCAAAAACTTTAAGCTTTGGGAAAGAAAAACAAAAAATAAATGGGCTTGAGGTTGTAGTCCCTGAGGAAACTTGCTACCAACCTACAAGACGTTTAAAGGATAGTCAGGTGATAAAGTAAGTTCGTATGAGCAAGTGGCTAACGAACGACGAAGTTTTTATGCCGCCTAAAGGCCTCCGTCATGGCTTAACGAATTTAAAAACCGGGACCGACAATTTAACATACCCTCCGTAGCACGGAAGCGCTCAGCTCGTTATGCCACTTGCGGTCACCTATCCAAATATCAAGAATGTCTAAGCAAGCTAAGCCACGAGGACTTCACTAGCGTACTACAGCGTATATAAAAACGAGCTTTTTCGACACAGCCGAATTCGCTGTAAAAGTTGTGTGTTTTTTAGGTAAAAAGGTGGGTGGTGAAAGTAAACACTGCAGCGAGAATGTAGGTTTAAATAAATAACCATCAGCGCTAAACAAATTCCATCAATGAAATCACTAAAGGAATATCACAAAGCTATCGCCTAGTAGCCCACAAAGCCGGGAGCTAAATAAAATCCGTATTTACGTATTTCACGGGCCCGTTAACTCGAAAGCCCGGAAGGAGCGTTTGAGACGATTTATCTTCACGCAGACGCCGGGCTGGGTGGCCACAAAGAGGTAGTAGTCACTGGAAGACAAGGATCTCTGAACATGTGGTTAATTTTTTTTTTAAACCGACTTCAAAGTTCCAGCTGAGCAATTTTCTGCACTATCCAGGTGTATTTCTGTTCATAACTCCGAAGAGTGGCAACAAGTAGGTACCAGTCACTGGAAGACTAGGCTCTCTGAACACGTGGCTAAGTTAAAAAAAAAAACTGACTTCAAAGTTCAAGCTGAGCAATTTTCTGCACTCTCGAGGTGCATTTCTGTTCATAACTCCGAAGATCCTCAATAGATCCTCATCAAAGTTTTATGGCACCAATCGGAAAGTATAACAATCCTTTCAAACAAAACAAAATCCAATTCGGTCCAGGCGTCTTCGAGTAATCGGTGAACATGAACATACATTAAACAAGCAATTTATTCAAAAATAAAAAAACCCGGCTGAACTGAAATGTTGGAAACAGCATTATCTTATCAATCACAAAATTAAATTACAATTTTATTAATAGGTATCTAGGGTTCGATGCCGTGCGCATTTTCCTAAACGTTGTTGTGACAGTTGACACACAGATGGCTCTGTGTGTAAAATTAAAAGCGTGTAAGATATTTCTTAAATATGAGATATCTCCTAAATGGCTGAACCAATTTCGTTGCAGTTTGTTCTAAACGTTGCCTGTGACTAAATATAAAGTTTTAGTATGCATTTTGTTTAGCAATTCTGTTTAGGGCGAAAAATAGATTTTCAAAAATTTTGAGACTCGATTTAGTCTTCGAAGACGTCATGTTAGATTTTTTTTAAAAATATATTTGATATCAGTCCACCAACTTCTTGATTTTGACATGGATTTTGATATGATGGCGTGATTTTCATTTTGAAAATTCACACATTGTTGCATTTTCTAGCCGCACTGATTTATCGAAATAAAAAGTATCCTAGAGCACAATCGAGATAGAGACGATTCTAACGATACCTCATTCATCAAAATCCATCCAGCCGTTTAGGAGTAACGTGGTAATAAAGAATATTACTTACATACCCACGAACATACATAGAAACGCGCGATCTACATAACCCTGTCTGACTTGACAGTCAGCCGGGTAAAAACCTTTTTTTGAAGTCGGTTAATAAAAACGAAAATCACTAAATAAAACCGAAAATCGAAATATAAGTGAAGGTAACCTATCAATCTTTCGAAAAACGATACACCGAATTTTGAAATCCATAAAACGTTTGATAGAAACTCGAAATCCAGATACTATGTTTTACATAATTTTATTACTCCGATAAAACGTTTTACAGAAGTCTCATTTGACAGAAACACTAATGCCAGATTATCAGTTCGTTTTTTTTTCATTTGACAACAATATCCTTATACCTTATTTTAAAAGACAGAAGTAACGCTTACCAGAAAATTTCCAGCCATATAAAACCTTTTCCATCTTACTCAATTATATTATTTACCTACGTAATTTGTGTTGCTTTTCATGTTGCGTCTGTCTTACCGTAAAACGAAACGTTTTTAGGTTATTATCGGTCTCAGAACCGAATCTGCCCACCCCGACTTCCACGTAGTCTTGTCTGTCCTACCCTAGAGTGTTTTTATGAATTCGGAGGCGCGAAGGGAGATGCAGACCCCGCCCGCTGTGACAAAACGCGGAACCAGCACGAGCCGGAGCGGCTGAGGCTGGTCGCCGCCGAAGGTGGCGACCAAACAGCCGAAGCTGCGAAGGCTCGTGCTGATGCTGCGTTTTGTTACGCAAGGGCGGAGGGGCTGCACTTCCCGAAGCGCCGGAGCCGTCACAAATTCGAAATGGTTGGAAGATTTAGGTTAAATTTTGATAATTTGCCAAAAGTGTTTGGTGAGGTTACTTAACCATCTAGCACGAAATTAGTTAGGAAATGTTAAAGGTAGGTAATAAAAAAAAGTAACTAGGTACATTATTTATTAGATATCTACCTACAGTTCAAGCTACATAATAGACATCGGTCATTTAATTTTATGGTACCTAGTATTAATAACGCTCTGAATTATTACTAGATGGCGCTACTAGTAGGCGTTTAGAAATATTTAATACATAACTTTGTAATAGGTCTTTCCTGAACCATGATTTTTCGGCATCACAAAATATATGGAAAACAAATTATATGGAAAACAAACATGCGGTAAAGTGAATTATCTGGATGTTAAAATTTCTGGAAAATGTTTAGATGGATTTTGTATTTCTGTCTTGTAAAAAAAAAACAAATGAAAATCTGGCTTAAGAATTTATGGAATTCGAATTCCTGTTTTATGAAAAAAAAGAAATCAAAAATCTGTCAAACGTTCCTATGGATTTCAAAAATCTGTCTTGTATTTTTCGTGACATCAATACGTAACCATAAGTGAAATCTCTAAATTAGACGAAAGAATATCCAGTCTTAGTTAACTGTGAAAATAGCTAGTATTGTAAAAAAATACTATGGACTTGCAACTTACAGGTGGCGGTTCACGCCCGAGACCAAGACAGGAGACCGTTGTCATATAAAATGACGGTTCTCTGTCTCGTGTCACTTTCGCGTGCCCCTACAAAGCCTATCTGAGTGACAGAGCTACTTGCGTGGTCTCTGAACTGTCATATTTGTCAGTTTGAGACGATTGCGAGCGATGGTCGCTATCAAAGACAGACAATCAGGGGGCAGGCGTAGAATAACCTAGCTCTTAAGACGTGTCAAAGCGATCCACATGATCTTATTGAATAAACTAGCTGACCCGGCAAACTTCGTATTGCTTCAAGCATAAATGGAGAGAAGCATGTATAAAGAGAAGCAGAGAAGCATGGAAAAAGAGAAGCAGGGAAGAGAGAAAACCCATACCCATGTCCATATTACCAAAAAGTTCCATGAAGGTCCTGACTTCATCATCAGATCGCATTGTGTTTCGCTCATCAAGCTCTTTCATATTATAAGTATTGATACCTTTTCATTTTTTTTTTCGTGTTGATGTCGCATCCAGCAGAGCCTCTATCATGTGACACCCGCGCCGCGAACAAGAGAGAACAACTCGAATGCTTTGTAACCTCGCGCGAGATTAATGGCGCACCGATAGAAATGTTTTTTCAACTGGGTTACGGGTTGAACGACTGGTCATAGGGGGAAGAAATACAGGGAGAAAATGTATAGCTAGTGAAAAACTGTCTCAAAACTTTAAAGAGTTTATTTCACTTTCAAAATTTTCGTGAGCAGTACTAGACATTATTATACACACGAAAATTACTCACGTGAAAATATCGTCGATTTAGATACCGACAATGTTTCGATTAATCCGGAGAATCTTCATCTGGGTAAAGAGATGTAATTTAAATATATTTTTCATTCCTCATACACGGAAAGTACGCTTGAAGTTACCTGAACAGAGGGATGAAAGTAGTACTTTTCCGCCCTGGGAAGCAATTTTCCCTGCTGTCAAATTAAAAAAAAAAACATTCTATTTTGACATTTCTATTGAGTCCTGTTGAAACTTTTTACACAGCAAAAGTAATATTTGACATTTCTATTTTACCTTTTTATTGAGAATTACTGTAAAAAATATTTTCAACAATTTATTACATAAGTATTGTTATTAATAATTACTTTTCACTAAATTATTATTATTAGAGTGTTTACCTCGGGTGAAATACCTATTACGGCACTCGAACTATTAGCACCCTCGCTACGCTCAGGCGCCAAACCATCTCGTGCCGCAATAGGTTACTTTCAACCCTCGTGCAACAATCTACTATTTAACACCCATTACGAATAAAAAGATTTGCTGAAATCAACATTTATAAAATAGCGAAGTAAGCATAATTGACTCTTGGAGTGCGTGGTGTGTAGGCAAAACGTGACTCGAGGCAAGTTCTGTTACCTTTCGAAGTTGTAAGTTCTTTAACCTTTCGTAAAGTTTTTATAAAGTTTTATTATAGAAATATAAAAGTATAATCTGAGTTGTTTACTCTGGTTTTACTTTCAGGGTTTTTGTGGGTGTAAAGTTCAGAAACTTTAAGGAATAAAAAAATATTTAATTTTCAAAGTGCTACATTGTCGTCTCACTTTATTTAGTTGACACACTTAGTACAATTTTGATTTAAGATGATGGATGACTGAAGAAAAATGACCCAAGCCGTGTCGTTTGTTTTTCCTGTGGATAAGGGCGACTAAGCTGAGTAGGTTTGCAGTAGTAGCACCTTAATCATCATGATTCAAGGGCCGCACCACGAACTCTTAGACTTAGAGTAATGTTAAAATCAGCTTGAAACCGTCCTGGTTTAGGCTTATTTCAACATTCTTACTGTTTCAAGCTTGTTTGAACATTGATTGGATTCATATCAAAACAATATTGTTTTAGTACTGCTGCATGACTGCAGCAGTCCTGCTTTAATGCTGCTTAGTGAGGTAATACGTCATAGATATAATTAATGACAACGAATGTCATTAAGTAGGACTAAAGCAGGACCGCAAGAGTCATGCAGCATTACTAAAACAATATTGTTTTGGTACGAGTTAGTGGTACGGCCCCAGGTGTTAGGTACTACTGCAAACCTACCATCCTCCATCTCAATACTTTCCCAGAGAGCGTCACACAAAGGAGCATGGGAGCATTTCTGCATATAGCATTTCATGAGTGAGTCGCGGTAGTTGGGGCTTACCAACTGAGCCGCGAGAGAGGAATCCAAACTGTTTAACTGTAAATCCAAGTTATGTTAAAAGTGAATCGAAATGATTAAGTACCTATAGTAATTATTCTGAGGTGTAATTATTTATGTAAGTAAACCTGGTACTCTTCATGAAATAACAACTAACACAAAACGAAAATATACCGACGATGAAATACGTACAATACAGAAGCGTTTATCAGAACAGAACAGAACTGAACTATCTAAACCAGTGGTTCTTAACCTATGGTCCGCGGACCACTGGTGGTCCCTGGAACCACTTGAAGTGGTCCGCGAAGCTATCCAAAAAAATTAAAAGCGACAAATGATCAAAGTTGAAAGAGAAAACTTTCTGTTGGTGGTCCGTGGCAAGTCAGAAAGTTTATCAAATGGTCCCTCATCACTAAAAGGTTAAGAACCACTGATCTAAACTGAACACAAAACATATAAGGAATGGGACACTAACTTATCTACAATTCGATTCCCATACATTCTCACAAAAAGAAAACTACCTTCAAATACCTCATAAAACGTACCGTGAAACTACCTGATTTTGTCCAAACATTTTATTTCCCCAATACTAGCGATGGCCATTTTTCGGAATGAATGCTATCTACTCATAAACGACTTACATTATGTCTTGGGCCGTAAGGTTCATGTCACCTTTCCATAAAAAATGGCCACCTTCCTTCTAAAAAGGCCCTTAGAAAAAACTGCCAGGTGTGTTCACGTGAATACGTGTTTACTCTGAGTTTTACTTGGGCCTGAAATGTTTTGCGTCTCGTAAATATTTAAAATATTTTAAGCGATAATGTCCTATAAGAAATTATTAAATAAATTAAAATGTTTTTAAACTTCGTTCAGATTCATAAAATATTATGTATTATGGATCACAGTAGTCGGAAATAAAAGTTTTTTTTTTATTTAAGCGGAAAGAAATAAAAAACCTTAAAAAAAACCCTAAGTTTTTTTTCATCTCTTAAAAAATGATTAATAGTGTCAGGGGGCAATCTTTACGGGACACTGTAGACTTCACAGGAATTCGCTGAGGTTTTCTTCTAGGGTCACAAAAAAATATACAGACGAATTGAGAACCTCTTCCTGTTTTGGAGTCGGTTAAAAATAGATAAGACGTATTCTCGTGAACCCGTCATACCTCGGCCCCCCATAAGTTAGTGCAGCGCCGCCGCCGCCTGTGGACGACCGATATTTTATGAAGGCTACCATTTGTCTGTGCGTTTACTGAGAAGAAATAACTCATTATTTTTGTATTGACCATGTCTTTCCTGTGGATATGGCCGGTTAAGCTGAGAGGATGGTTTAGGTGCTGGGTAAGCCTACTCCATCTCAAACAATGTCCCAGTCACTACAGTGTCCCGTTAAGTGTAGGCAAAGATTGCCTCCTGATACTGTATAAATCATCTAGTAAAGATGTAAAGGCCTAAGTTTGTTTTGTTTACTGCAAGATTATAAGTTTAATTAAGTTGAAAAAATAAGCTATAGTTTTTTAAGAATAATCATGATCAAAATGTAAAGAACCAATGCAGTGAAAAGGTTAGGCCTCAATTCTTCTATTTTACTATGTTCAAGTATAATTGCCGCTGCGTTTTGTTTCGTTCTCCAAAGTGACAGTAATTTGCTAAACCTCATTGGTAATTCGTTTGAAAACGTCATCACAAAGTAAACCTAACCTTATTGATCATTGCTTTGGTTGATAGAAAGTTTTTTAGTAGAATCGGATGATTTATGTCTTTATGAGGCATAATTTCCTAATGTCACTTCACAACATCCCGCAAGTCCAGACATAGTCCGCGCAATTAGTAACGAAGGACTCGAAAGCCTCTTGGACATAACTAGGATAGTTACTAAAATACCGGTACCGTTATCTTATGCTATAATAATACTGAAATGTGAACACTGGTTAAACAATGCTCAAAAATGAAGGCATAGAGAAAATTAGTCATTTTGGGAAAAGTTATTTTTGAAGTAAGTACATTATGTAGATCAGTACATTTTGACATTCAGTCCAAACCAACCGTAAGGCAAGTAACTTCCACAGGTGAACACAATGCTCATGATTTGTCACTCACTATTGCAAAGTGTCCACTGGCAAGTAACTTCCGCAACTTTTTGCAGAAGTCAGTTGACTAGTTTCCACTGACTGCAATTTTTCTATTTGCATACACGTGGGACTTGCAGTAAGTTCGATAACTCACTAAAACTTGCAGAAGTCCACTTGCGCGAGCGTTTACACATTGGAAGTCACTTGCGTTAGTTAACTTGTGCAAGATTTATTGCCAGCGGACACTGCTTTAAGGATGTCAATATTTTAAACGGTGTTTTAATTGTGACAGAAGTTGAAAGGAGTTTATAAGTAGAGCGGTTAGTTATGAGGTTTAGGTAATTTTCACGCCGCATTATAACGTTCGTCTTTTACGGCGTAAATGTTACAAGTACCCAAAACGTTTTGAGTCTCATACGATTACAGGAGACAAAATGGCGATTCTCAAAGAAATATTGTCTGGAATCGTATTCGGGGCCGTGGACGGAGTGCCGCTCTAGAACAATCGAGATAGAAACGATACATAACGTTATTATTAAATTGACATTAGGCTGATTTTTGTTACAATTTTATTTCATTTCATTTTTCAAATCTGTGTTTTGTGTATCTATGTATTTTTAAATGTGTGTTAAATTTTATTATGGTCTATTTAATAGTCTGAAATAAATGATTTATTATTACAATGAAATAAAATTAATAAATAAGTAATGATGGAAATTCACACCGTATTATTGTAGCCCCAAAGTAAGCAGAGATTATGTTATGGGAACGACATGATTGATATACTACTTTTTACTGACTTTTGTAAAAACATACATTTATACATAGGAAAACATCCAGACCCGAGACAAATATTTGCAGATCATACAAACATTTAACTCGCGGCGGGAATCGAACCCGCAACCTTCTGTGTTTCAGGCGGGCCATCACTCACTGCACCACAGAGGTCTCTACATACCCAAATCATCATATTTCTCTAATATTTCTCGCTTGTTGTGTTGTATGTAACATACCTACCTACATTTTGGTACCTACTGAACGTGTGTTTTAATCTCGATATTTTATATTTAAGTAAACTTTTATATACGAGAACATAGTGTTTAGACAAACCTAACATAGACTTAAAAACACTATCAACCAAAATCTGTTACAATTTTAAGAAAATAAACATCCCAAATCTATCTATCTATCTATCACAACATGCCTGTTTACGTTATTTTATTACCGTTTTCATATCGTTCCTCAAAACAGCCGCAGCCCGATCCCCGACATCAGTTACGGGATTCCCGGGACACGTATGGATGTGTCCCGGATCCGAATGCACCGGACAAACGAATGTCCGGACAAATGTACGGATTACGTCTAACTCTTGTTTATACCTCTGTTTATAAGATAAGTGGAGGTGGGGCGATCTATCGGATTTATAGAGGTAACTTTTTTACAGGTAATTTGTTTTGATCTGCGTTGGAGTGGGTAAGAGTTTTGATCAAAAGGACGTGAATTCGGATCCCAGCCATGGGTCTGAGTCTATGAATCTTTGAAAAAATTCTAAGAAATTGATTGATTTTTCATCTAAAGATGAAAATGCTGAAACGTTACTTAAATATTTGGGACATACTTAACTATTTGAGACGTTCTTACTCTTCAGAATCGTATTCAAAAATGACAATTAAAGTCAATGATAAGTTCCACTTAAACTAAGTAGAGATTCAGTATTTGGGTGTGAATCTCTGTCTCAGCTCTTTGATTCTTTCACAAACCAAATTACAAACTATATTTAACTAGTAGTGAATCGTACTGTATGGATCTGAATGTTGGTCAACCAAAGTTGTGGATGAAAAGAGAGTGCATGCGACGGAGATGCGAATGTTGAGGTGGATGTGTGGAGTTACAAGAATGGATAAGATTAGGAATGAGTACATCAGAGGAACTTTGAAAGTAGCGCCAGTGACAGAAAAAATGAGGAGTAATAGGTTAGCGTGGTATGGGCATGTTATGCGGAGGGAAGAAAGTCATATTACAAGGAAAGTGTTGGATATGAATGTGGAAGGATACATAGGTAGAGGACGGCCAAAGAAAAGATGGATGGATTGTGTGAGAGAGGACATGCGTGTGAAAGGAGTGACTACTGAGATGACGAGTGATAGAAGTGAATGGAAGAGAAGAACATATTGTGCCGACCCCACCTAGTGGGATAAGGGCAAGAAGATGATGATGATGATTTAACTAGTAGTGAATATCTTATGCGTCAAAATACTTGCCCATTTCTCAAAGGTTATATTTTACGGTGTAGGAAATAGAGCTAGAATATCGATATACAGCCTTCGTAGCGAAGCATGCGGGTCACTGGACTGTTTAGAAACAATTTCCTACAACGAATTTCGATGCTACGAATCGCTACGAGCGTAGCATCTAAGCTACGAATGTAGCGGTTTGCTACGGATTTTCAATCGAAATTCTAGGTTTATACTTATTGATGTATCTATTATTTTGTATGAACTAGCCGAATGAGATAGTCCTAGGATCTTCACTATGTTTTCCTTCACCTTATTTAGTATTCTAATAATTTCATTTCTTTTATTTATTCATTAACAATTTCACAATCGTATTTGAATGTCATCTTATAAACTAAAATTGAATTAAAATGGATTACAATGAACATAGAGAAAAAATACTAATAATTAAAAGAATGTAAGCAGTAAAATGTCATTATGTCAATGAACGTTGATGCCTGACGACATAGCATTCGTATTGCGGGCCGGACTTGGTTAAACCTATTTACCAGTGGGTGAAGTCGAGCAAAATGTATGCTTGTTCCAAATATATGACGCGAAGAGGATAGTCACGTCCAAATATACATAATGGTTCAAGCCTTTTAAAAAGTTAGCATTCTCAACTTAATTTTACATCCAAGTTTAATCATCATAATCATTAAGTATGCATTTTTAAATTTAAATCTCGTAGATATCACAAATATTTGTACAACGCCTGCCATACCTTGAATCTTGATGTCTCTTTCCATTCAAAGGTTGTCTGGAAGAGATCGCTTCAAAGCGATAAGACCGCCCATTGTACAAATATTCATTAGGTTTACTCTTTCATATGTTTTTTTAAGACGTGTACACTAAGGAGTTTTCATTCATTCATTCATTCATTCTAATTATACATCTTCAAAATGTTTTTATGGGACGGAGGATGCAGTAGTAATCCTAGACATTATATATTGTCTGACTGTTCTCTAATGTGTACGATAAAAGCTATCACTGTGACTGAGATCTTTAAAACTTGTTTAGAGTTCGTAAAATATTCAGTTTAGTTAGTTGTACTAACTTAGTTCAATTTTAATCAAAAAGCCTCAACTTAAATTACACTCGAATAAATCTCAGATAATTACAAATTGCGCAACAAAAACTACAATATCATGCATAACTACCCAATTTATAGCAACAAATAGACTTTAAATTGCTCATTAATTTAAAACGTACAGGGACATAAATGCATAATTTATTTATTTAATTTGGTGTAAGTTCATTAATGCGGTAAAGGCTGGTGAAAAATGGCTTTTATTTCTGAAAATTAGTAATTAACGACAGGAACATTAATGCCACTAATATACTTACCCTTTTATAAGTCTCATAATTAACACGTTCAGTACCACTGACGTTTGTAGTAGGTTTGATTCAGGCCAATACTTCGTCGTGTATATTTTAAGACACATAAAAATGTTCAGTAGTCCAGTGATTGTATAATTTCTTATGAATTTTATACAGTGTCATATGATATTATATGCCTACACTTAACGGGACACTATAGTGCCTGGGAAATTTTTGAAACTGTAGGCTTGCCCAGCACCTAAACCATCCTCTCAGCTTAACTATATCCACAGGATGAACTACTATGAAAATCAAGCCATCTTGAGTCTTTATGGCAGCGGTCATCACCTCATTAAAGCTTTTAAGTCGTTAAGCCGTGATGGCCTAAAAACTCCGTCACTAGAGTTAGGTCGTGGGTTCGACTCATATAAAGACATACATCACCTCATCTATCCAGTCGGCCTTTCCAATTGACCTGGCCAATCGGCAATACCTTGTTTCTAAATACAGAAACGTGCAAGTGACGTCAAGATCTTAATATTGCAAGCTTTCAGTTGCAATAACCGGTAATACCTGTATCGAACCAGTGAACCGTTCAACCGGTACTAGGAACCAATATCTTAGTTTGAACGGAGTGAGCACAAATCATTTGTACAATTATTAAGATAGATATTCTATTAAAAATTATAAAAAGTCGCATGAATTTGGTGTGTATGCTCAACAGAGATGGCTTCAAATTTTCTTATTTACACGATTCGATAGGCACACAATTCAGTTATGATGTTATGACTAGTGAACGACCGCGGCTTCGCCCGCGTGGACTACTGTTTTATCCCACGGGAACCATACATTTTTCCGGGACAAAAAGTAGCCTACGTGTCATTCCAGAATCTAAACTATCTTCTTTCCGAATTTCATCAAAATCGGTTTAGTAGTTATGGGGATACGTGGTAACAAACATTCACACACACACACACACACGGACTTTCGCCTTTATATTATTAGTAGGATAGGATGATCCTGTCTAGCTATATTATTTGTTCTGTGGTTTTAGTGAAAATTTAGTTAGTCACAATAAACTAATTAATTTATCGCTGTTTGAAATCGAACTCACGACCGAATCGAAGTCGAAACACTCTCACTCAACCAACACTTTGAGTGGCACGTCAGCTCGGCCCCCTTCTTGCAAAGTATTAGTAGTGAACTCATTAAGACAACACCACAGAAATATATCAAGATAGAAGCAAAAAGTTCGTTGATTTGTATGGAAACCGACCGGGTACTTCGACGAACGCAATTGACAGTTCAGATTGCTTATTTTTACATTGCTGGTTTTCAATGCTCGCCAAGTCTGGCGCGTCAAATTAAAGCCGCAATGGAATGAATTCGGAATGAACTTTGCGGCGAACAAAGAAGTCTTCAGCCCTTCTTTTCGGCACGCGAAGTACCTACATACACACTGCTTCTATCTCGATATAATTCTGTGGACAACACAGTCCTGTCAGTTATAGTTTAGTTCTGAAGTAAGGGTTAGTTAACTAAATACCGGAGTGAAAACTGTAATCCCACGTGAGGTGAGTGAAAAATTAGATTGTTCAGTGCCCCGGACGGGCGGACCTCGCTGTAATCTGGTTGGCGGCGGCGCGAGCCACAAGCGAACCACCTAGATACCAGAGTAGAGAGTGGCTTTATCTGTTCAATTAGAATTTTTACAGTTCCAAAAATCCGTTCAACAACCATACCTACCTGATTTTTTCGTAGCATAAACGAAGAAGCTTCTAGCAAATACCCAGTATTACAACAAAACATTACACATGTTTTAAAACCCCCGACATATCCCTTCATACTCTAGAAAAGAGCTGATGATATTCAAACGGCTGAACCGATTTTGATAAAACATGTCTAAGAAGCATCTAGCTAGACAATTAGCTGTCATTTAAAAATACTACATGCAAAACGGTGTGTTTTAGTGCCACAGACACGCACACACGGACGAACATAGCGTTCAAACTTATAACACTCCTCTTTTTGCATCGGGGGTTAAAAATGATGTGTGGTTATTTAGAAGAAGACCAACAATGTACTATATATTATGGTAGAAGAGTTTATGTCTTAGGCCAAGTGCGTGGTGGACGGAGCTTCGGCCGCAGATATTCCGATGTCTTTTTGCTCGCACGAGGTGGGCTCTCGGTGCATCTACACAGAAAGCAACGATTATTCTCTGAAAATACACAAAATGAAACAGTTTCACTACAGAATCCCCAATCTGCTAACTGGAAGTTAGTAGGTACAGACTTTGCTTGAAGGTGGTGATTAAGTTTTCAGGCTATCAGCTGGGATATTTTGTTTCACGCGTAAAGTCGCTAACTTGGATTCGTTCCAACAAAAATAGTTTTTTTACGATGAATAAGTACTTTGAAATGGTAGATGATGGTTGAAAAAAGTGATAGACATGTCTGTTGTGTAAAATATGTAATAGTAGATTGTTGCACGAGGGTTGAAAGTAACCTATTGCGGCACGAGATGGTTTGGCGCCTGAGCGTAGCGAGGGCGCTAATAGTTCGAGTGCCGTAATAGGTATTTCACCCGAGGTAAACACTCTGCTTTTCATTTCGAATATTAGGAAAGTAAATAAAAACCGGATTAGCTCATTTTATAAAAATCTCTGCTCTCGATCGACAAAACAGATAAAAATCGAATTGGTGCTTTAAAAAAAATACTGGCTGGTAGCTTGCCACTGAAAAAAAAAAAACAAAAAAGGCGCCCACCTTTTTTTTCAGCCAGTATTTTTTGTCATTGAAGATGGTAAATATTTCAAGCTCAAAGTCTTGTTTAAATAATAATAATTTAGTGAAAAGTAATTATTAATAACAATACTCATGTAATAAGTTGTTGAAAATATTTTTTACAGCAATTCTCAATAAAAAGGTAAAATAGAAGTGTCAAATATTACTTTTGTTGTGTAAAAAGTTTCAACATGACTCAATAGAAATGTCAAAATAGAATGTATTTTTTTTTTAATTTGACAGCAGGGAAAATTGCTTCCCAGGGCGGAAAAGTACTACTTTCATCCCTCTGTTCAGGTAACTTCAAGCGTACTTTCCGTGTATGAGAAATGAAAAGTAATTTTGCATTTAATAACTTTAATGTTGTTCGTAAAAAATCAATTTGTTGGAACGAATCCGAGTTAGCGACTTTACGTGTGAAACAAAATATCCCAGTAGTTCTAATTTATATGAAAAAAGCAGTCAGGCGTTTACTGGATTAATATTCAGTTAACTTGTTATCTTTTGTTAAATTATATAAATAACACATCCAACAATTTTGGACTATTATTATAAGCAGGGTAACCTATTAATCTTTCGAAAAACGATAGGTACCTACACCGAATTTTGAAATCCATAAAACGTTTGATAGAAACTCGAAATCCAGATGCTATGTTTTACATAATTTTATTACTCCGATAAAACGTTTCACAGAAGTTTCATTTGACAGAGACACTAATGCCAGATTATCAGTTCGTTTTATTTTCATTCGACAACAATATCCTTATACCTTATTTTAAAAGACAGAAGTAACGCTTACCAGAAAATTACCAGCCATATAAAACCTTTTCCATCTTACTCAATTATATTATTTACGTAATTTGTGTTACCTTTCATGTTGCGTCTGTCTTACCGTAAAACGAAACGTTTTTAGGTTATTATCGGTCTCAGAACCGAATCTGCCCACCCCGACTTCCACGTTGTCTTGTCTGTCCTACCCTAGAGTGTTTTTATGAACTCAGAAGCGCGAAGGGAGATGCAGCCCCCGCCCGCTATGACAAAACGCGGCACCAGCACGAGCTGGAGCGGCTGAGGCTGGTCGCCGCCGAAGGTGGCGACCAAACAGCCGAAGCTGCGAAGGCTTGTGATGATGCCGCGTTTTGTTACGCAATGGCGGAGGGGCTGCACTTCCCGAAGCGCCGGAGCCGTCACAAATTCGAAATGGATGGAAGATTTAGGTTAAATTTTGATAATTTGCCAAAAGTGTTTGGTGAGGTTACTTAACCATCTAGCACGAAATTAGTTAGGAAATGTTAAAAATAATAAAAATAAAAAACCGGTCAAGTGCGAGTCGAACTCGTACGCCGAGGGTTCCGTACCATGGCTAGGTAGCCATGGTGCCAATTAAGCTAGTCCGCTTAATTGTATGAGCGCCCATACAACTCGGAGGACAATTTTAATTGGCGTCAACTATGTATGTATGGGAACACCCTTTAATTTTCAACTTTTTTAACTTTTTGGAATTTTTCCTTTATTTGTGCTATAAGACCTTCCTTTTTGCCAAATTTCGTTATTCTAGGTCAACGGGAACTACCATTTAGGTTTTCGACCCAAAACCTCTAGGGTACTTCCGGTTGACCTAGAATTGTCAATTTTGGTTACAAGCAAGGTCTTCCAGCACAAGTAAAGGAAAAATTCCGAAAAATAAAAAAAGTTGAAAATTAAGGTAAGTTTTGGTACTCACAAGTTTTCACGAAAACCTAAATTTACCTATATCTTTTTATAGTGTTGACTCAGGACCTTGATTTTTATACTCACAATAGGGACTATTGACTTTAGTATATGGTATAAATTTCAACTTGCTAGCTTTACCCGTTCCTGAGATAATCGATGGTGACACACGGACAGACAGACGGACAGACGGACAGACGGACAGACGGACAGACGGACAGACGGACAAGAAAGTGATCTTATAAGGGTTCCTTTTTTTACCTTTTAAGGTACGGAACCCTAAAAAGTAACAAGGTACAATATGTATTAGATATCTACCTACAGTACTTCAAGCTACATAATGAACATCAGTCATTTAATTTTATGGTACTACCTAGTATTTATAACGCTCTGAATTATTACTAGATGGCGCTACTAGTAGGCCTTTAGAAAGATTGAATACATCAATTTGTAATAAGTCTTTCCTGAACCATGATTTTTCGGGATCACAAAATATATGGAAAACAAACATGCGGTAAAGTGAATTATCTGGATGTTAACTGGAAAATGTTTAGATGTATTTTGTATTTCTGTCTTGTAAAAAAAAAAACAAATGAAAATCTGGCTTAAGAATTTATGGAATTCGAATTCCTGTAATATGAAAAAAAAGAAATCAAAAATCTGTCAAACGTTCCTATGGATTTCAAAAATCTGTCTTGTATTTTTCGTGACATAAATACGTAACCGTTTAGAAATTGTAAATGTTTAAAAATGAAATATTTTTCGTCCCTACGAGCCTCAAAGAGGCGCAACAATAACCCGTTTTCTACACAAATGCGTTACATTGCGGTTATATCGATAAAGTCGACGTGTATTGATTTTATAACTTTCCACATGATGGAAATACGAAATGATTTGCGGCTTTGCTTACAAAAATAGGGGTAAAATGGCGTCAATATGCAAAATAGGCGGCAAAAATAGGGGTAAAATGGCGGCAATGTATTTTACTACTTTAAATCGGTCATTCACCTACAACAATGAATGGACAAGGGATACAAGCATTACTGAATACATAAATCAGCCTATTACGTGTTAAACAACTTTATGGGTCTGTTAACCTCCAATCCTGTCTTTAATTCGACCCCATCCATATAAAAACACGCCCCAGCATAATCAATGCATCCCACGTCTCGCTCCAAATTCAAACACAATAAATGACATAATATAAATCTCGTCCGACCAATAACAATGTCGGTCTGTGAATGGAAAAACATGATATGACTGATTTAATTGCTTTTGTGTTTGGGATTTCGTATTCAACAAAGATGGAAGTTATTTTAATGTGAAGTAATAAAATCGCTTTAAATCGTAAGGATTTTATTGCATGATTTATACGATCAACGGAATAAAATCGTGAATTAATATTTTGATAGATAGGTATTTTAAACTAACCGGGTTAATAATTTTCGTTTTACTGAGTTGAAACTAAAAGACGTTATGTTTTTTTTTTAAATACCAATCAAATTGAACAATGAATTGAAGAATGTGCTCTGTAGATATGTTTGTTGGAGAAACATGATACCTTCTTGATGAATATTAGATGAATATGAAAAGATGAATCATGTTTCTTGGAAGAACATGATATTCTTCCAAGAAACATGATATTATCATGTTTAGGTATGTACTTATTTACCGATCAAAAACATTTCTCCTCTTCTTCTTGCGGTGGCTCTCCACTACTGGAGGTTAGCCGTCAGCTCATTGAACCTTTCTCGGTCTTGCGCCAAGCGAAAGAGGTCTTCGACGCTGGCGATATTTGTCCACTCTCAGATGTTCCTCAACCACGACTTTTTTCGTCTACCAACGCGTCGTTAACCCATGACTTTGCCCATCATTATTAGTTGGAGCAGTTGGTACCTTTCGTGTCTAAGCACATGTCCTAGATACCCAACTTTTCGGCGTTTAATGGTCTGCAAGAATTCACGGGTTTTCCCAATGCGCTATATTTCTCCTCATTTTTTTTATTACCCGCCTTGCAATGTTTTCCCACTTAGTTGCTGATATAACAGTAGATCTTTCAGTAGATTAAATAAGTCGGATTTATTGCGTGACCCGAATACATAGCGTCTAAATAGTTCGCGGCGAGGACTGAATGCTAAAAGATAGACAGGAAGTACGCACATCCAGCGGACGAGAGCGGACGATACGGAAAGTACAGAACCAGAAATAGAATTATTTTCGTAAAACAGCGGAAACAATCACATAAAATTACAAAAACGATTGACGAAAAGTCATTTGGAAATGAAAATTACTCATTATTTCAACTTCATCGCAAACATAAATATCAATGTAATTTTAAGAAAAGCAAATTAGTTGCAAGCCGTGCCAACTGTGCTGATAATGACGTGCACTTCTGTCGCATTTTGTTTTATGGAATCAGACACTGCTGTTGGACATATTCGGAAAACAAGAATGTAACCGATATGTCCATTCTAAAGCTAGGTACACCGGTCTTTTAGTTTCTCATTTTTTTTTAAATACGGCAACCCCGCTTGGTCATTTAGATGGATCACCGAAAAGAAAGTTAGTTGCCTATTGACTTTAGAATTTTGGCAATTCGGTTTTTAGTAATATTTGTACGTTTGTTTTTGTATGGTATTGTATACTTATCTAAAAACCAAACAAACACAATAAAGGTAATGGCCAAGGTCTGGAACTCGCTGCCGGCTTTCGTTTTCACACACCCTGAGCCGAGACAAATATTTGCAGCAGATCATACAAACATTTGTCCCGCGGCGGAGATCGAACCCGCAACCTCCTGCGTCTCAGGCGGGCCTTCACCCACTGCGCCACATAAGTCATTGACAAAAGGATATCATGTTATTTATCACATTTATCAATAACGTTTACGAAGACTAACTTAGGTATATCAGCTTGTCCGCTAATCCGCTAAGTAAATAAATAAATAAATAAAGCCTTTATTCTACTACTGTTTTGATATACAAATTTTTCTTACTTACAAAACTAAATTAAACATGCATCTATGATTTTAAAGTTACTTTTGCAATATTATTTTTCTAGTGTTTTAGTTTATAAAAATAAGTTCAAAAACCAAAACCCGACTACTGAAAAAAGTATGAAACAAGAACATAATGTTGAGAATGCTCTGAGGATAGCCGTGGTCATATGCCACTTTGCCCTAAAGCTTATGATCGCATACGTAGCATATGACCACGGCTATCCTCAGAGCATTCTCAACATTATGTTCTTGTTTCATACTTTTTTCAGTAGTCGGGTTTTGGTTTTCGAACTTATTTTTTATTTCATACTTTTAAGAGAGCGATTTTTCAGTAGGTAGTCGGGTTTTGGTTTTAGAACTTATTTTTTATTTAAATTATTTTGGGGTCATAATTTCATGATTAGGTACCTAAGTATTTGCAGAATCACCAACCACCTACCTCTCCGAAGGAGAGATCAGCTTTAATAGAACAATCTGCTTGGTTTCGGCAAGTGCGTCGCGGGCATTGAACGTGCTAGAACGTGCTAGGTATTTACTGTGCCACCTCTGCGGTGCTCTCGAACGCCATCATAGGACAGTATACGCGGGTAAGGCATGTGCGTCGCGGGCATCGAACGTGTTAATATTTCCTGTCCCACTTCTTCGGTGCTATCCGAAGGAGTCTTGTCATATACTTATATCTGTGGCGTGATTTGTGCAATTATTACCAGTTATCGAGTGCATGCAAGCAAAGCCGCGAGCAACAGCTAACAATATATATATTTTTGAAATGTGCTAATAAAGCCCTTTCATTTGATACCCAACACAGCATCATTAACTCATTATTTTTAGTTTTGTCCTCTAGAGGGCGCCATATTCAATTTATTGTAACGTCACAAAGCCTATACCAGCGGACAATCAAGACGCTTCCAATGATACCTCATTTGTCAAATTATGATAAGAAGTTTGGAAGATATGAGGAACAGATGAACAAATTATAACCCTCTTTATCGGGTCCATGCAAGCAAAGCCGCGAACAACAGCTGACATATTATATATTTTTGAAATGTGCTAACAAAGCCCTTTCATTTGATACCCAACACTGCATCATCAATCAATATTTGTTTTTTAGTTGATGACTTTATGACCTCTAGAGGGCGCCATATTCGCTTTAATGTGACGTCACATAGCCTATAACCAGCGGACGATGAAGACGCTTCAAACGATACCTCATTAATTGTCAGATTATGATAAGTAGTTTAGAAGTTACGAGGGAACAGATGAACATTCATACATACATACATACCGGTCAAACTCATTACCCTCCTTTTTGCTTCGCCGTAGTCGGGTAATTACCCTCCTTTTTGCTTCGCCGTAGTCGGGTAATAATAACTAGCTGCTGCCCGCGGCTTCGCTCGCGTGGTACCCGGATAAAAAGCAGCCTATGTTACTCTCCAGCCCTCCAACTATCTCCACACAAAAATTCATGTCAATCCGTAGCACTGTTTTGACGTGAAAGCAGGACAAATAAACAAACAAATAAACACACTTTCACATTTATAATATGGGTACGGATTACGCCTTCAGTAGCAGTCGCCTCCTTGGCGTAGGCTTCGCCCAAGAATCCGCTAAGTCTGCATATTGAAAGAGAGAGAGCGAGAAAAATTAAATTAGTATGTCTTTGTTCGCCAACTGAGAACTTTGGCGAAGACAAACAACCCCGGGCTGATATACTCGTTAATGTGCTTTCTATGACTTTTTTGTACTTATTTTAGAAAAGTTTTGAGGTACTCGGATGTTAGTTCGTATGGAGTTTTTAGAACTTTGAAACTTTGAAAAATATTGTGATGCTAAAGATAATTGCAAACTCATGTAAGTATATTATATTTTGTTAATAAAAAAAATCTTTAACTTACTTCAATAGATCGTGTCGTGGTTTTAAAATCAACAAAAAATGTTCTAAATACGAAACCAACCAAAATACTTTATTTTACCGTTAGTTTTATTTGAAAAATAACCTATTTACTTTGCAATCATTCAATAGTTTACAGTAAAAGCCTCCTCTATCCTAAAGTGCCACAGCACCATCCGGAAACTCCACCTCTTTAATAACCTCAAAGATCCAACATCAAAGTAAGGACAAGACCTTTCGGCCACCGAAGCACTAAGCGGCAGGTGTCGCCAACCTTTCCATATTCCAATCGTATAAAATCCAAAGTTTTTATTCTCCGAAGGCAGGTGATTGTGACACTAAACATTTTTTATAGTATACTCGTGGCAAGCCTCGTAAATCAGAGAGCAGTTTACAGCGGGCCTTGTAAACCTAAGGTTTACGATCCCTGCCGTTATAATCAAGGATTTGGCCGATAATGGAACGGTTTAGGCGATTTTTGGGATTTCTCTTTATGCGAACTCTTAACCTTTCTGATATTCGTTATTCTATTGCTCAATGTTCAGTTGCTCGTGGACAATCACAGTGGAACAAAACATTTATCACGACTAATGCGTAGACCGTCGTAGCAGCGTAGCACACTTTTCGTAGCAGCCTACGACAGTCGTAGCAGTTATACACAGATGCACCGCAGAGAAGAGAGTACTCAATTTCTCTCTCACTCACAGTTTAGATCATAAATACAGCAGCATAAACTCATGCTCTAAAGTCATATATTAAATAACTAGATCACAGTTTAGATGATAGATAATATGACTTGATAATATGACTATGCTGCTGTGTATCTATGATCTAACTCATAGGTTCTCAACGTGGGCGATAACGCCCCCTTGTGGGCGTTTGAGACTTTCAGGGGACAGTAAAAGACCCAGATAAAATTAGGGGGCATTGAGATAGCGCATTAAGATATGGGGGGGGAATCTTGAAAAAAAATTATTCTCAAAGTGGGTGGTGGGAAAAATAAGGTTGAGAAACTATGATCTAACTGAACTGTGAGTGAGAGAGAAACTGAGTACTCTTCTCTCTCTGCGGTGCATCAGTTTCTCACTGCTACGACTGTCGTAGGCTGCTACGAAAAGTATGCTACGCTGCTAAGAAGGTCTACGCATTTCACTGCTAAAGCATTTGTAGCATGTTTCTTTATCCCCTATTTATTTGTATTATATTATAATTTATTTTCATCAGGCGTGTCCTTATGATAAAATTGTATTTGTAATAATAACACATACCCTCGGGACATTGTCCTAATCATAATTTCGTTTCGTAAAAATAATGTTATAATTGGTATAAGTCTAAAAGATACTTTATTTAGGTCAGATATTCAAACATTCCAACAAATTAACAATATTCTACTAATATTACCGATCAATAATATCTTTGTGATGTAAATTTAAAATAGTAACCCGAAGGTTTCCATAGGTTCTTTTTAATAAGTTATTGTATACGCCTTGAGTACAAGCGCCTATTTAAGTATTTACGTTGCAAAAACCTGCGGAAAAAACAAATATAATAAGGCGGGCGGAAGAGAGCCTTAGTTTCTTCCTGTACCGATGAAAACGTATTGGGTTTACTGGAATTTCCTTTATTTGAGACAGGGTAGGACTCTGAAGAGTTTTAATATTAATAAAATTACAAAATTTACACACATTCAAATTTAAATTTAAACACATTTAAAAAAAACCCTCGAGAATTAATTGAATCTATCATCTAAAGAATCTAAACTCTCGGATGAAGTTGTCTAATCTAAAACGTCAAGGTTAATTAAATGATTTCATTACTAGGTGAAGTTCCAATTATGTTTTCAAATTTTTTTAAATATAAATAATTGTTAAAGCGGGGAATTCACTAGACGGACTTGCCCGCGGGCAAGTCTGTAGATTATGCGCGCTGGACCTCGCTACTATAGGTCTGTGCAATGTTTTGCTATAGTGTAGGACCATCGCAGTCAGTCTGGCAGACTTACTGCCCGCGGGCATGTCCGTCTAGTGAATTCCCCGCTTAACGGGTTTTTATATTAATTCCTGAGCCACAAGCGCGGAACCTAAACTCACAGAAAATAAGATAGGTTTTTGATCTGCGTGTTTTTGATTTTAATGAAATTGTCAAATCAGTGACAGATTTGGAATGCAAAATAAGCATCTAATTTTCTAGAAAGAACACAATGGAATATTTTTTCAAGGAAATTAGACGAGCATACTCAGACGAGACTTAACGACATGCTAGTTTTTTCTTAAATGTTTAAATCCAGCCCTGGCCTCCAGGGGAAATAATGTGTTTTTACAAAAGCAAATACAAGTTACATGCCCTTGCGGTGGGAAATGAAGGCAGCCGCCGGCGACTTTGCTTTATGAAGTAAGTACTAACTAAGGTAACTTCGTATAGGTTGGAGAGAATAAGCGTTTATTCTACACCCACACCAATATTATAAGGAAGTAAACTTTGTTTGCTTGTATGTATGTATGAGGTACCTATACCCAGAATTTATTATTCATAAACCTTTAAAAATATCCTTTTTATGTAAGTTTCTCGGAAAACAAACTTGGACAATATACAAAATTTTGGTTAAGTCATTCAGTATAACTAGATCTCTCATCGCATCCTGTCTCATAGATATAGGCGGTCATCCATAACTGGACGATCTGGACATGCTCTATCAGGCCCATTTGACGGTATATCATAGTCATAGTCTAAGCTAATAGTACGAAACCTATAGAACTGTAATTCATCTTAAAACTTATTTCGTAAGCAAATAAGTTGTTTGAACTTGAATCCGCTTGTATTAAGTATCAAACATAGATTTTTGTTTGCTTTTATGATCTGACAACTCTTTCATGTTGTTGATCATGCCAGCTTTAATCGATCGCGCGAGCGAAGCGAGCGAAGATCTTAGTGGCAAGTTGGGTTATTTTGCTTTGTATATCTGTATGTTTCATGAAATTTTGTTCTCTTATAACTGTCGAACCGTTCATCCAATCTGCATGAAACTTGGTAGATCAATAGGTTGTGCTATGAAAATTTACGGTGGAGCATATGAGCTTAATCGATGAAGGGGTTGTCAAGAAATTGGGTTCCCAAGGGGGTAAAAAAAATAATAACACCCAAACAGAAAGTACATGATTTTTCAACAGCATGTAGTCATATATGGGGTGTTATAAAAAAACCCGTGTGGAGAGTTTCACATCTACTGGTGTAAGTGATTCACAGCACAGTATGATGACAATGAAGGAGCGTCGCATCAATCAGTCCGTCCATCCATCACGAGCGGTCACCGAATATCTCGCTTTCAAGAAATATTGAACTTACAAGGTGGACGGAGATAGATTCCTCTGTTATGGACTTAGGACGATCACGGTGACTTTTTAGCGATACCTACTATAGGAATAGGCACTGGTATATTATATAGAGTTCACTAATACCTATATATTATAGTCAAGTTTATGGCACTATCCTATCGGGGAAAAGGTACTTAATTTAACCATTGAAACGAACTGACTCCAATATGTACTTTTAGTATATTCCAAACACAAGCGTAGGTATTGTTGGAAGGCTAGAGTCGACTGTCGGGGCGAGCGCATGGCGCAAGCTACGATGCAATCTGCTGAGTGGGCTCTCTGTGCCCCCACACCTCCCTACTATTATTGTGATACAGTCGTGATGATGTCACCCCCTGATTGTCTATCTTTGATAGCGAAAAAATCGGTCTCAAAATGTCAATTATGACAGTTCAGTGACAGCTCTGTCACTCTCATCCATGGACCTAATATAGATATGGACTACCAGTAAGCGTGCCGCTGAAAGGAACAACAAATTAAGTGATCCATTGTTTCGTAGTAGGTACACATAAGGTCCATATTAGTACAGAATTATAGAACATAGATGTTCTTTACGCAAGTACGCAAGTAAACGTAAGAAGATCCTTCCCCAAAGTAGATGAGGCAAAACGTTTATTTATCAATTAGCGCCTCAAAACTTCCGCCATTCATAATATTTACATCCATAAAACTTGCAACAGCATCTTGATTTCCCAGCGCTGAAATTTCCCGCGAACTTCCAAGATTTACATTCGCCATGTAAAATTATGTGGCAATAGTGCGGCACTTATGCAAAAATATACCAGCTAAGTGCCCCAACAGCTATTAACAGCGCTTCAAGCTGATTGACTTGAAAAACAGTTGTAGTTGAAGCGGAGTTCGCGCAGCGCTGCAGCCGCTGATTGCGAGAAATTGGTGCAACTCCCAATTGGTTCGGAATCTAGTTGAAAGTTTGTCGAAGAAGTAAATTCTTCGGAGTTGCTCTTGCTTGTCATGTCAACCAGATGTTTCGCGCTGAATTAAGTACCTACCTAGTATTGGCTCTACAGTGTAAATAGGTAGGTACCTACACCTATATTTTAGTTAGACTAGATAGCTAGGTAGGCCTTTACATAGGTACATCTTAACTAGATGATTTATCGATCGAGCGAGCGAAGCGAGCGAAGATCTTAGTGGCAAGTTAGGCGATTTTGCTTTGTATATTTGTATGTTTGTATGTTTCATTTTTATGTTCTCGCATAACTATCGAACCGCTTATCCAATCTTTATGAAACTTGATAGGTCAATAGGTTGTGCTATGGAAATTTGCTGTGGAGCGTATGAGCGTAATCGATGAAGTAAGATATGGGGTTCCCAAGGGGGTAAATTTTTTTCAAAGTTACCCAAATATATTGAGTGGGGTGTCATATGAAAGTATTCAATTTATACATTCCAAAATGGTTTTTAGTTTTCTTCTAGGTTCTATAGTTTTTGAAATACAGTGAAAAAGAAAACTGATGAAAACCAATTAACGGAAGTATGGAGAGAGCAGACCTGAGGAAAACCTAATCATGGGACCTTATGGCTACGGCGATAGAAACCATAGAGGTGACCTGCTAATACAATACGCACGCCAAATCAATTTCACAATAATAAACACCATTTTCAAGAAAAAAGAAAAAACTCTCTGGACTTGGACCTCACCAGACGGAAAAACGAAAAACCAAATAGACTTCATCCTTAGTGAAACACCAAAAAAGTTCACTAATATAGAAACTATAAAAGTGAAAAAGTACCTAAGTGACCACAAACTAATAAGAGGAACATATATGCTAGGAAAAAACAAGAAAAGTAGAGCATCATTTAACAAAAAACACACCTCACTAGAAGACGAAGGAAACTCCAAACAGTACTTAGAAGCGCTGAGACAAAGGATGCTAAAACTAACGTGGGACCAAACAGATAACATAGAATCGTACAACAAAAAAATAGAAGCGACTATAGTACAGAGCTTAAGCAATCTAAACTCAAAAGAAAAAACAAAATGTATCATATCAGACAAATTAAAAGAAATGTTAAAAAATCGTGCAGAACTACAGAGCAAACATCCAAGAAGCAAAGAAGAAAAGAAGAAACTATCATCCTTATACAAGAATATAAAGAAAAATTTAAAAGAAGAATACGAAAACCATAGATTGAGAACTATAGAAGAATCTCTAAGAAGAAAGGGAAGTCAGAAAAAAGCCTACAAAAAATTGGATACAAGTAAAATTTGGATACCTAAACTCAAATCACAAGGATTATCGAAACATGTAGAGACAAGGACTGACATCGTAAAAGAAGCCACAGATTTCTACAGAGACCTTTATAAAAACACGAGTCTACATATACCAGCAGAAACACAACAGAAAAATCAACCCCAACCCCTAGAGTTCAAGGTAGAGCCATTCAAAGAAACAGAAATTCTAAAAATGATAGAGAAACTGAAACGAGAAAAAAGTCCTGGACCCGACGGCATACCTAATGAAGCACTAAAGCTGGGAAACCCAATTCTGCTAGCTCCCCTCACAACACTTTTCAACAAAATCTTAGAAGAACAAACAACACCAAAAAAATGGGGTGAAGCTAATATAACGCTCTTATATAAAAAAGGAGACGCGGCGGATCTAAATAATTACCGACCAATCAGCCTGCTACCATCGATCTATAAACTTTTCGCATCGTGCCTGAGTAAGAGGATAGAACAGCAAATAGAAGACAACCAGCCGGTAGAGCAGGCAGGGTTCCGCAAGGGTTACAGCACTATCGACCATATTCACACCTTGGAGCAAATCATAGAGAAACACCTTGAACTTCAACAGCCACTCTACCTGGCTTTTATCGACTACGCGAAAGCGTTCGACACAATCTCACACGATAGTATATGGGAAGCCCTAGAACGCCAGAACATCCCGAAACAGTATATAAACATCATAAAATATATTTACAGTACCAGTGTAAGCAGAGTAAAGCTAGACAGGCTTGGCTCAGAAATCAAAATACACAGAGGAGCGAAACAAGGAGACCCGCTTTCACCAAAAATTTTCATAGCCGTGCTACAAAACCAAATGAAAAAATTAAATTGGGACCAGAAGGGTTTATACGTCAACGGTAAATTTCTAAGCAATCTAAGATTCGCCGACGATGTAGTGCTTTTTTCTAGAACTTCCAAACAGCTAGAGGAAATGATATCCGAACTTTGTAAAGTAAGCGAGAACATAGGCCTACAACTAAACACATCAAAGACAAAACTAGCCACAAACAGCACTAAAAACCCTATAAGGATAAACCAAAACCAACTAGAGTATGTAGAGAGCTACGTATATCTTGGTAAAACAATATCATTCACCAAAACGAGACACAAAGAAGAGGCCGAGAGAAGAATAAATATGACATGGAACAAATTTTGGAGCCACAAAGAAATCTTAAAATCACCACAAATACCAATAAAATTTAAAAAAAATATTTTAGACACCAACATACTCCCTTGCCTATCCTATGGATCACAAACCTGGATCTTCAATAAAAACATCAGACAGAAGATACAAACGACACAACGCTCTATGGAACGAAGCATACTAAACATCAAGCTACAGGATAGACAAAGTTGCAAAAGCATAAGAGAAAAAACCAAAGTCATAGATGCATTATCATACAGTCAAAGACAAAAGTGGAAATGGGCCGGCCACCTGGCGCGCCAGCAAGACGACAGATGGGCCCGAAGAGCGACGGCGTGGAATGGACCGACAGGAAGAAGAGCCAGAGGCCGCCCACAAGAGAGATGGGCCGATGAAATCAAGGAAATAGCGGGGACACACTGGATGGAAAGAGCACAAGACAGAGATACATGGAAAAGTTTGGAGGAGGCCTTTACCCGAAAGGGGCCTTAACTTAAAAATATATAAATAGAATGATAATAATAATAATAAGTAATAATGAATAAAAATAATAATAACAATTAGTACCTAGTAAGTAAATAATCTAACACATGCTATGTTCTTTAAGTTAATGGAAATAAAAAGGCTTTTTATTTTTTATTTTATTTTATTTTATTATTATGGAGAGAGCTCCCGTTTCATAGAGTTTCGATGAATTCGTAGGTCTGGTTAACAGAGAACGAGTGTGGCATCGTTGTGGTTTGGTTTGCAATGAATTTAGTTGCTACTTGATATTTTTTCTTGAGATTGAAAATAAAAGCCGTGTTGGCCGAGTGGAAGAGTGCTCGACTTTCGATTCATAGGTCGTAAGTTCGAACCCTGGCCGTGCTCATCAATGGATTTTTCGATTAGAAAAATTTAAATGCGCATTAACACGAGCTCTAAACGGTGAAAGAAAACATCGTGAGGAAACCAGTTAACGTTCTAATAGCGGCGATGGGCTTGCAACCTGTCACGTATGCAAACGCTAACTCCTGCAAATAGTGGGCAGGGCATGTACCAAAATTATAGAGGGAGAGGGAGAGGGAGAGGGAGGGGGAAGGGGTGAGGTGGAGGGGGAGAGGGAGGGGAGGGGGGTAGGGAGGGGGAGGGGGAAGGGAGGGGGAGAGGGGTAGGGAGAGTTGGGTGGGGTAGGGAGGGTGAGGGGGTAGGGAGGGGGAGGGGGAGGGGAGGGGAATTTATTTTCTAATACATTTTGTATTGAACTGCTATTTTAATAATTTCTCGAACTAAGAGGCCTTTCCTGAGGCGCGGTACGAAGTTCGCGGGGTCAACTATTGAATATAAACACGATACGACTTAATGTATTGCATGCATGCCTATAATCTTTACCATACTGAGGTAGCGCATTAGATATAATTGTGTGGTAAACACTAGAAGGAGCACTTAACGTAGGTATAGGGGTAGTCAGAAACAAGTCCAAATCTAGGCTATCAACGCAACGGAGCGCAAGATCTCAGTTCGGGGCGAACTACTAGTATCTACAGTGTCAGGAGGCAATCTTTTCCTACACTTAACGGGACACTGTAGTGCCAGGGACATTATTTAAGACCTAGTAGGCTTGCCCAGCACCTACACCATCCTCTCAGCTTACCTGGCCATATCCACAGGTAAGACATGGTCATGGTCAATACGTGTGGGGCTGACTAAGCCGCGGGTTTCCTCACGATGTTTTCCATCACCGTTTAGAGCTCGTGTTAACGCGCATATAAATTTTTCGAAACGAAAAACCCCTTGATGCACGGCCTGGATTCGAACCCACAACCTTCGAATCGAGTGTCTGAGTTGTTGTTCTCCTACACTACATCAACAACCTCAACGACAACATCACATCAATCTAATCATCATCTTTTACCTACCTTATTCTTTTATGTAGAGTCTTTACACTGTAGAACACTGCTCTATCAGCCGTCATCTCACAATCAATCCTTCCCCAAATCAGTCCTATGTTGATTATTAGATAGGTAAACTTAGGTAGGTACCTACCAACACTTTAATATAAACACTCAAATATTTTCAATTAGATAGATAGGTCTACCAAAGCTAAGTGCTTATCGTTCCATCCAATTTCTTTTCAATTATTTTCATCTTCATGTAAGTAGGTACTTAGGCAGACCCGGAGACTGGCTGAGACGTTTCTGTTTTTAATATCTCGTGAATACTCCCCCTCCCCCTACCCCCCACACACCTACCCCCGCAATAAGGTATAGAATCAATTTCCCGAGACTCAGGGGATTACCTACTTTCTCTACTTCCCCTTTTTTAAACTAGTAGTTCGCCCCGAACTGAGATCTCGCGCACCGTAGATGGCCAACATTTGGACTTTCTTCTGACTACCCCTATAATTTCAAGTGCTACTACTGCCGGGTATGCCTATTGCGCTAGCTCTTCATTGTAAAAAATACTAGCATGCATGCAATACATAATTTCGTGTCTAATTTTCATTTATTTCATATTTATGAATTCTCGTCGTATTTTTAAAAGTATACGTCCTAGAATAAAAATAATAACTATTTTAGAATGTACAAATAAAGACCTTTCATTTGACACCGCACTCAATATATTTGTTTATTTAACTTTTTTTACCCCAATTATTTTCATTTTTTATCAAAATTTTTTTTATCATGAAAATAAATCAAGTAGCATCTAAAATCATTGCAAGCCAAACCGCAACGATGCCACTCTCTTTTTAAGACCGACCAGTCAATGAGCTACGAAGACATCGAAACTCTATGAAACGGGAGCTCTTGCAGCTCTGGTTTCGTAGTTTTTGGTCTTTGGTCGTATTTCAAAAACTATACATCCTAGATTAAAAATAAAAACCATTTTGAAATGTACAAAATAAGCCCTTTCGTATGACACCCCACTCAATATATTTGTGTAACTTTCATAATTTTTTACCCCCTTGGGAACCCAATATCTTCACAACCCCTACATCGATTAAGCTCATATGCTCCACCGTAAATTTCCTTACCACAAACTATTGACCTACCAAGTTTCATGCAGATTGGATGAACGGTTCGACAGTTATGCTCGAACAACAATTCGTGAAACATACAAACATACAAACATACAAAGCAAAATCGCCCAACTTACCACTAAGATCTTCGCTCGCTTCGCTCGCTCGATCGATTAAAATAAAAATGAGACAAAATTTTCCTACAGGTGAATATACGAAAGGTACCTAACGCTCGGGCTCACCGCAGACCGGACATTTTACGTGGGTAAAATTCTGAGACATGTAGGAATTTGTGTTCTTCTTAAATTATTTACCTACCTACCTACCTACTTATAACAGAATAGTATTGTTATTAAATTAAAGATTTTTAGTTCTTCTTAAGTACCTACCTAACCGATATTCTGGTTCGGGACTCTACTGTCTCGTTACGAGACAGTAAAAATATACCTTAGTAGGTATATTTTTTAATTTCCACGAGCACTCAGGGTAGTATTCAGACATTGATTTAGACCATAGGTTCTCAACGTGGGCGATAACGCCCCCCTGTGGGCGTTTGAGACTTTCAGGGGGGCAGTAGAAGACCTAGAGAAAATTGGGGGGCGTTGAGATGAAGCAGGGGGGCGATAATGTAATCTAAAATAGGCAAAAAAACACCCTAATCCAGTGGTCGTCAAAGTGTGTTTGTCTTAAAAAATTTGGCTCGCTGCGCTCGCATTTAACTTTATAAATCCTTATTTATAAAGTTATATTGTGAATAAAGTGAGTTAAGTCTAACCACAGAATATGAACCGATAAGCAGCGAGTTTTTCCTTTGAACACCGCAAACAAAATCAAGTGTTACATGTTGCATTTGTCTTAAAAGATTCGGCTCGCTTAGCTCACATTTAACTTCATGAGTAGGTAAAGTATATTGCGAGTAAAGAGCGTAAAGTCTAACCACAGACTAGGAACCAATAAGCAGCGATTTTTTTCTTTGATCACCGCAAACAAAATCAAGTGTCACAATGTTGCATTTGTCTTAAAAAATTCGGCTCGCTTCGCTCGCATTTAACTTCATGAGTAAGGTATATTGTGAGTAAAGTCTAACCACAGAATAAGCATCGATAAGCAGCGAGATTTTTTCTTGATCACCGCAAACAAAATCAAGTGTCACAATGTTGCATTTGTCTTAAAAAATTCGGCTCGCTTCGCTCGCATTTCACTTCATAAGTAAGGTATATTGCGAGTAAAGTGAGTAAAGTCTAACCACAGAATATGAACCGATAATCTAGCTTTTTTTAGAAAACTGCAAAAAAAAATCAAATGTCACGTATTGTATTTGACTTATTACAAAAATTCGGCTCGCTTCGCTCGCTTGGTTGAAGCTCAATTCACTCGCATTTTAACTTCATGAGTAGTTATATTGCGAGCAAAGTGAGTTATGTCAGACCGCAGAATAGGAACTGATAAGCAGCGAGTCTTCGAGCCCCATAAACTTATGATAAGTTTCAAGTTAGTTGGTACAGAAAGCGTCATTAACTGGTATCCCCCTAGTAAGAGATCGGTTTGCAAGCCGTTGATCTCAACTTTTTGTAAAAACTTTTACTTTTCATTTTCTCATCCTTGCTTATTTATGGATATCTAATTTCGCTCGAGTTCCTATACTAGCAAATCCGACTGAAATCCAAGGTTGAAATGAAAAGGGTCCTTGTTCAAATCAATAGGGGGATACCGATTGATGACGCTGACTGTACCTTGGATTTTAACCCCTTTAGGAATTTCGAAAAATCGTCAACTAAATAATTCAAGAATGTGCGGCCCGCAGTGATACCTCACATCACAATGTCCTATGAGGCCCTTAACCAGAAAAGTGTGAAAAATTCGCGAGAGTTGGTAAGAAAAATAAAAAGTAGGTAAGATAGCGCGGGGGGGGGGGGGGGCTCTAGAAAAAAAAATATTTTCAAAGTGGGCGGTAGGGAAAATAAGGTTGAGAATCTATGATTTAGACACACTGTGGTGATAAAAAAAAAAGTTAACTTTTGAATAAGTAGGTAGGTACCGTAGAACCCCCGAACTTTGCCTACTTTTTCGAGTTTTTTTAAATTTTGCGCCAAACTGATCATAAATAATCGGTTCTGTCATGCTGAAGTCAACCAATTACTAAAGGGCTTTCAATGTGTGTGTGTGCTAGGCTCACAGCATTGAAAACCTTGACAGTAGAGGCTGTCAAAAAAGTAGGCAAAGTTAAGGCAACGAGCCTAACTTTGCCTGAGGTCCATATTTTCTGTTAAACTTGGTAAATCATATAGATTTTAATGCAGTTTAATCATATATTGAACCATTTATAGATTATATTCTCAATACTACTCCAAATAATTATATTTAACTTTATATGATGGCAGGCAAAGTTAGGGCATCATTTACCGACAAAATGCGCCAAAAGTCAGGGCTGTCACAAAAAAAGTAATCATCAGCCTATACAGTCCATTGCTGGACATAGCCCTCCTCCAATCTGCGCCATTTTATCCTGTCCATGGGTTGTTGCATCCACGACGCGGCGACCTTTGGAAAATCATCACTCCACCTAGCCAGAGGGTGTCCTACACTACTTTTTTCAAGTCGTAACAATAAAAGTAGGGGAGGTGGGGGCATAACCACATATGGGGCACAACCGTTTTCTACCATTTCGGGTGTTTTTTTGTTGAATAGCAACAATGTTTTCGTAATGGTCACACCTTATCAATGGCCGCTTTCTTCTATGTTTGTATCAGTGTCGCTGGTTGTGAGAAGAAAAAGTTATGTTCATTTTTGGTAAATTTGGTGACTTTTTTATAATTCCATTACAATTTTATACATGTGATAGGTACACCGATTATTAGTTTTATGAATGAGTAATTTACTAAACTTGCGAGCTCTTTATTTGTGCTTTATTATCAGGATTTGTTCGTTACCTACCCTCAAAATACCAGACACAGCGAATGTCAATGTTCAAAATGAGTACCTGGGGCAAAACCACATAGGGGCACAACCGCATAGGGTGCGGTTATGAAAAAATTAAAGTGGAAGAAAATACAAGCAGTGAACAAATCGATCAAGAAAGCTAAACGCTCCAGTGAAGATGAAGATACAGATGATACAAATAAAGATAGTGAATGCATATTTTGCTCAGATATATACTCTAAATTTAGGTCAACAGTTGGATTAAATATACAAAGTGTCCTAGTTGGGCTCATGATGCTTGTGCAGGCATAGATGAAGAAGATGATTTCGATTATGTCTGTGATTTTTGCCAATAACGGCTAAAATCGGTTGTACCCTCATTGGAAATTGCTGGGTCGGTTGTGCCCCACTGTAGGGGCAAAACCGTTTTTTTATATTATTGCAATTTTTAGGTTATTACCACTTATTATGATGATTTTGTGCGTGAAAAGTAATTCAAATGTGTGAAGTAATAGTACTATTACTTAATAATGCCATGAAAATTGCTAAATTGCTTTAATTTCTTTATATTTTAATTGACTGATTGTTATGGGGGCGGTTTTGCCCCCATCTCCCATAGGTACATAGATGGATAGTAAAATATTGAAAAAAAGTAACGAACATCTAACCGCTTTTATTGGTGCTAAAGTAGCAATGTCTTAGTTAAAAATACCAAAAGAAAAAAGACGGGAGTGGTTTGAAATTCATAACCCTCATTTTGTTCTGTTGGTTAAATCTAAAACTGACAACCCTAGGGTAGGCAAAGTTTGGAAAACTTTATTCAAAACATTGCGCCTAACTTTGCCTTCTCAGATATTTCTGTCAATAATCATAGTATTTAGATGAGATAATTGTGTTTCGAAAGCCGATCATATTTGCCAACTACTGTAAAGATATGAAAGACGTACCTCAAACCAGTTCCTCACAATGACATAATTTTGTGGGACAAGTCAAAAAATTGCGCGATTTCCACCGAAAACTTTTTGCAACTACTATGAAATGGCTGCCGTTATTTTAAAGTTAAATAGTGCAGTATTGGCTGTTTATGATTTGGGTTTCTACCAACGAACAAAAATAAGTGTTGTCGTGATAGGAAAATAAATATCGTTCTTTTTATAATTTAGGCAAAGTTACCTACACTAGGCAAAGTTCGGGGTTCTACGGTACCTAGTTTAATTATGAATAAAATGTAGTACTTACCTACCTATCTCATTATCTAAGTAGGTACCTATGTTATAAACGTCTACATCTCTCATCAACATCATTATTGATTCCATTCATTCTCCGCACTCAATCCAAATATTGAGCATGAAACGGATGTTGAAAAGCATGTTTCTCAATAGCAGATCCTAGATCCAGCTCTGCACTGCGGTCGGTAATGCATGGCTTTGTTTACACAATGTATCGTCTAATTCGAACCAACTCGCAGATAAATAGACCATTAACTTCTGGGTTTGGCTGTTGATGGTGTTTGGATGTGGTTTGATTAGATTGATTCTATTAGTTTCTCTATTTATGTTATGTTTGTAATAGTACCTAGTTGATAGGTCTAGGTACGTACACGACGTAAAGTTAAATAATTTAAGGCTTGTGCCATATTTTCAATAACTTTTCCTAAAATAAAGGAAATCTGTCAATTTATGTTAGAGAAAGGAAATTATTCTTTAGTTTATTACTATGGAAATGTTGTAATATTTATGTGATTATCGCGAATCATATTTTGATCAAATACAACATCACACCCACAGCCCAGCAAATTGTAAAAAACGCAAGTTGAATTTCGCGGGCTATCCGTGCGGATCCACCTAGATAGTAATTCATGCTAGCTTTCGAAATGTATAAAAAATCACTGTCACTGTCAGTTATCAGTTCAGTCAGTCATTGTCAGTTTGACAGATTTAACTTTCGAGTTTCACAATTATTTGTTTGTAATTTTTATTAATGTGTAATTTATTCATTTAAAGGCTTATGGTTTAATTATTTTACATTAAAAATTGTCCTAAACGATAGCCGTTATGTCATACTAGTATTGGCTCAAGAAAAAGACTTAAAAATGGCTTCTTCAGTGTGTAGGGTTTGTCTGTGCAACAACCTGAAAATGCACCTGATTGAAAACACTCTTCTACAAGAATTATACGAGAAAATTACTGGAACTTTGGTTTGTTACCTACATTAAATATCTTACTTTTCCTTATATGAAAAATAAGGCCTCAGGAACTCACCAGTAGACCTATTTAAGTCTACCTATTTAAAGTCAATGAGATTGTGTTGTTAATATTGATTAGAGCCAGATTTCTTATTTTAATGACTCTATATAGCTATATAAATGATCATAATATGAATATATAAAAGGTGCTGGCCCACTCAGGCCTTGATTTAGGCCTCCTGATGGCCTCAAATTGCGCTTAACAATATTTTAACTGAGCCCGACAATTAACAGAGCAACAATTTTTACCATTGATGCTCAATTTTTATTTATCAACAATGCACTACTGCCCCACCGTAGGTACCACTGGCGATACCTACCTCCAGTGGTTTGGTGGATAATAATTTTTACCCACGGTACCACCATAGTGCTGAGACACGGATTACAACCGACCATAGGTACCCCCAGTTGTACAGTGGGTAATTATTTTTACCCACGACACCACCATAGTGCAAATGCATGCTTCTATTATCCCCCAGAGTGTAAGCAAAATTTAACGGGACTCACAAACTGTTTTCAGCTGAGCACAGAGGATGGCCGGCCGACCACAATATGCTACATCTGCAACTCACAGCTGCAGAGGTGTCTCAGGTTCTTCAACATGTGTCAGAAATCAGATAAAATATGCAGAGGACTGTTTGACAGTGGTGTGAAGGTATGCTCTACTTTCTGACCTAAAACTTTACTAATATAACATATTCATGAAGCAGAATTGTTCGTAATATTTAAAAATTTTAAAGGAACTTGCAGCGAGTAGTTTAAACCCTTAAAAAGTTGCCCCTGAATACCACTGTATGTGGTTGTTGTTTGTATGCGGAAAACCTACCCTTTCTTCTAATCATTCATCACTTAATATTGGATCTGGCAAGCATTGATTTACTCAAAGTCCCTTAATAAATAAAGAAAGAAAAACATAGATTTATTACTTTCAATTTACTTTGTATATTTGGAGTTTTAGAATAATCATCAGTTATAGACAGCAAAATAATAACTTTTTAATTACCATGTCTTTTAATTTCAGTTAACACAAGAAACACTTACAATGCACAACTTAGGATGGATGTACAACTTAGAAGCCACAACTGCCAAATGTATATCCACCCTCGACGACTCAACTGATGAATATGATATCCATACATTTGTTAAAATTGAACATTATTCAGAAGATGAGTTTAATGACTCATTTGTGGAAGAAGTTAAAACAGAGGCTCGTTTACTTGATTATAGGATAGATATAAATGACAGGAAAATGATCGCACAAAGTACTGATTATGATAGTTTAAATTCCAGCTGTAAAAGCACAAAAAAGATTGTCACCAAATTAAAAGAAGAACAAACACAGTCAGAAAAGAAATTATACAGCTGCAACATTTGTGACAAAAAACTAACTCAGGAATATTATTTGGCAAGACACATGAAGATTCACGCAAGAGAAAAACCATTTAGCTGCAGTTTGTGCGATAAAGAATTCTCTCTTAAAGATGAATTGCGGCAACACAAAGCAACACACATCGGGGACAAGCCGTTTGAATGCAACACATGCCAGAAAAAATTCACTCTGAAACATCTCTTAAAAATACACATGAAAATACACAGTGGTGAGAAACCACATACCTGCGAAATATGCAATATGTCATTCACACAAAGTACCACCTTAAAAAATCACGTAAGAATACACACAGGGGAAAGACCATTCTCTTGCAATATATGCAATGAGGCATTCAGCCGAAAGCACTCACTAAAAACTCATATGAGAACTCACACAGGCGAAAAGCCATATATTTGCAGTATATGTAATAAAGGCTTCTCCTTAAACAGTGGTCTCATAACACATATGCAACGGCATTCGGGAGAAAAGCCGATCGCGTGTAAAGTTTGCAACAAAACATTCGCTGTGAAAGATGGTCTCAGATCTCATATGAGAATACATCTTGGTAACAAGCCATTTATCTGTAGTGAATGCGGAAAGTCATTTATTGATAACGGGCAATTGACTGTCCATATGAGAGTGCATTCTGGTGAGAAACCACACAGTTGCACTTTGTGTGACAAGTCGTTCACTCAGACATCTGCCTTGAAAAGCCATATGCGGACACACACCGGAGAAACTCCGTACAGCTGCCACATTTGCAGTAGATCATTTAAGCACAGCAATACCTTATCCTACCACATGCAGCTACACACAGGGGAAAAGCCATTTATTTGCCACATATGTAGCAGGTCGTTCACTCAAAAATCACTCTTAAAGAAACACATGGTGACACATTCCAACGAGAAGCCGCATAGCTGTGAGATTTGCAAAAAGTCATTTAATCGAAGCACTTGTTTGAAAAATCATATGAAAACCCACACAGGAGAGAGGCCGTACACGTGTGCAGTTTGTGGTAAATCATACACTCAAAACTCAACATTGACACAGCATTTGAAAATACACACCGGGGAAAAACCACATATCTGCACCGTTTGCAATAAATCGTTCACTGAGAAAACTACCCTAAAAACACACTTGAAAACACACACTGATAAACTATCTATAACAATGTAAAGAAAGGTGGGTGAAAAGTGATTTACCAAATCTTGTATGGAAATGAAACAATTTGATTGAGATCAATGTTGGAAACTGTGATATTGAAAAAGTGTAAGAGTATTTATTTATGAATGGCCTTGTTTATCCTTTTGGGCGGCACTTGGATGAAATAAGATGGACGGTGATCTCAAATCAGGTAGCCATGCATGCTCAGCAATCTGAAAACATTACAAATATCTCACAAAACCTTAGACTGGCTTAGATCAAGGTAAAATCACTGTGACCCCTGCCGATACTCACTTAAGGATCCAAGACATGACCATTCATTTACAAATGATTTGTATAAGATACGACATAAAGGTCAGTGGTCATAATGGTCAAAAACTCATGTGTGTTTGACCGCTTAAATGATGAAGACAGTATTTAAGTGGATACCTATACCTATATTATGTTCGAATTAACTAGTGGCTAACTCGTAGCGGAGTTTTTAGGCCGTCATAGCTTAACGACTTGCAAGCCGAGACCAACAATTTAACGTGCCACGGAAGCGCTCAGCAGTTAATGCCACTTGCATACCCATCGAAATTGTGAACGTCGCTTATTTAACTTCAACGGCATACTACGCTACAAGCGCTTCAAGACAGTGACGGATCACCATCTGCCTCGCAAATGACCAGCCTGTTGGTTGGATATCATCATTGATGGACAATAGATGAGGCTAGGACAGCACCTAGAAGAATAGAAATAGAAATTTGAGAAAGAATGGCGTTTGAAATGAGGCTTGAAACAGGGAATGAAAATGAAAAATGTGTTTATTTGAGCTTCACAGGGGAAATAACGTGCATAATGATAAATTAATAACCATTAGAGTACCTATGAAAAATATTTATTTACCTACGTATTTATTATGCAGAGCAACAGAGGACCAGCATTGCCACAATTTTTAACTTAAAATTAATGTCCCCCAACAAAACAGTTAGGTATTATTTTTTGTATGTAAGAGTAGCAACTTATTTTTAAAGTAAAACATTTTCTATGGCTATTCATCAACATTCTGAACTAATTTGACATCTAGTAGATAATATTTACCAGTTTTTTTTATATTTTGAAGTCATAAATGAACTCGCGTAACTCCACATGTTTTTAATTTTTGATTAGTCTGACTTTATGATTATTTAATTTTATATTTCAATAAAACTGTTATGCAATTAAATGATGTTTCTGATTAAGTACAATGAGTGAGTTTATATTTCTTTTATTTATTAAATTAATTTTCCATGAAGATCAAGTAAAATAAATATCCTTATCAATGAAACAATTGTTTATTCATCATTCAATATTCATAGAAGTTCAAATTAATATTTTGGTTTTATTGTAAAATCTGCTAATACCACTTGACAATAGGTATATTCAAAATGCACATTAAAACTAATAGTGTTATGTAACATCATAAGTACAGTACGGCCAACGGATCTCGGCGTGCGTGAAGTTAGCCGTTTCGATGCGCAGTGCAACTTTTTCATACAAAATTTTCTACTGCGCAGCGCAGAGCCTGACTTCACGTACGCCGAGATCCGCCGGCCCAACTGTAGCTTCATTAAAACCAGTGTCTTTGGTTATTTTATTTCGATTTTTCTTCAACATGAGTTCTTTTGATATGTGTTGTCAAACTACTGTTCTGTGTGTATGATTTACCACAAATATTGCAAGTATAAGGCTTTCCTTCCGTGTGAATTCTCATATGTTGGGTCAATATGCAATTTTGGGTATATGATTTACCACATACATTACAAGTAAATGGCTTTTCGCCTGTATGCAAACCCATATGGTGGTTCAAACTATTGCTATGATTAAATGATTTGCTACATATGTTACAGGTATATGGTCTCTCTCCAGAGTGCACCTGCATATGACGTTTTAATTTACCTTTCTCTGTAAATGATCTTTCACATATATTACAACTATATGGCTTTTCCCCAGTGTGAACACGCATATGCGTCGTCAAAGAATACTTGTGACCAAATGATTTATTACATGTATTACAAGTAAATGGCTTCTCTCCTGTATGTCGTTTCATATGACTTGACAATGCTCCACTCTGACTAAATGAGTTGTTACATATATCACATTTGTAAGGCCTCTCTCCTGTATGTGTCCTCATATGAAGTTTCAGTTGTATGTTTTGGTAAAATGACTTATTACATATATTGCAAATATATGGCTTCTCGCCTGTGTGGATGACCATATGCTGCTTCAAATGGCCATTGCTGTTAAATGACTTGCCGCATACGCTGCACACAAATGGTTTTTCCCCAGAATGAACAATCATGTGTTTCATCAAATCATTTTGTACAACAAATGATTTATTGCACACTTCACAGATATGTGGGCGTTCTCCTGTATGTACTGTCATGTGTCTTATTAAACCAGCCTTTATTGTAAATATTTTGTTGCATAGATTGCAAGTAAACCCAGTGTCTCTAGTGTGTGTTCTTATATGAAGATCTAAAGTATATTTACGACCAAAGGATTTGTTACACCTATCACAGGTAAATGGTTTCTCTCCTGTATGCCTTTGTCTATGTCGTTTTAAGGTAGTATCCTGAGTAAATGATTTATTACAAATATCACATGTATGCGGTTTTACTCCAGAATGAATTCTCATGTGCACTCGTAAAGAATTTCTTAAGCTGAATGTTTTGTTACATATTTTGCAAACAAACGCCTTATGCCCAGAGTGTCTTTTACTTCTTTCTAGCTTAACTCTTCGTTTAGATTTTTTACTTCTTATACTGTGGGAGTCAGAATTACTATCATTGACATTATAAGTTCTCTCCTTTACTTTCTCTCTTTTGACACAAGTATTGGCTATTTTCAAGTCTTCAACAAATGTTTTAGTATCATCCATAAATATATCATCATTCTCTTCTTTTACTAGTATTCCAATATCATCATAATTTGTGTCATCAAGTATAGAAATGGTTCGTGGGTCGGTAATAATCAAGTTGTGCATCCATCCTAAGTTGTGTTGTGTAAGCGTCTCCTGTGTTACCTGCAAATTATAAGGTTTTTTTTTTCACTACTTTTATTGGAAATGTATTAGAACATATAGTGTAGATTCAGTCAAGTTTATTTAAATATTCTGTCTGACTGTGAACTCTTCTATGAGTCAGATATCAGTGTCATAACCAGTGCCATAACTAGGCTGGTGCCAGCAGTGCCCAGGCACAGGGTGCAGACCCTGGGCAGTACTGTGCCCTGTTTGTTAGGTCTGGTCTGGTCCTGGTCTGCACAGGGCCCAGTTATGGAAGCTTGCACCAGGCGCATAAACGCCTAATTCCAGCACTGCTATAGTCATTTACCTTTATATCATTATTGAACAGATCTCTGCATATTTTTTCTGATTTCTGACACATGTTGAAGAACTTTGAACACCTCTTCAGCTGTGAGTTGCAGATGTAGCATATTGTATTCGGTCGACTGTCTGCTGTGCTCAGCTGAAACCAAATAACAAACTAAACCCTTTGATTACTTACAAGTAAAATCTATAGATCTAGTTAGATAGGTCGAGATGAATTCTCATTCGAGATCTTGGAAATCTCTTGTTATTACATATTTTTCAAACAAATGCCCTAAATATACCGCGGGTGTCTTCTTTCTAGCTTATCTCTCCTCTGATTTTTTTGGTAGGTACTCCTTATGTTGGACAGTGGCGGCTGAATGTAAAGGTATGTAGATTTACCATGGTTCCAGAGAATCTCTCGTAAGTTCCTTGAAGGTACGTGTTTTCGATGTCATACATTTTCATATTGCTACACAAACAGACTCTACATACTGAAGACATTTCGATATGGGTGCCTATATCTTCCGAGTTTATTGCCTCAAGCTTTAGTAATTGTTCTTGAGGCCCCCAATAGTAGGTACTTCCTTTTCCACTTTCCAATTCATGAAAGAAACAGAACAATGCTACCAAGAAAATTTGGAAATTGAAGCAAATTGCAAAATCAAAATAAATATAATTTCCTAGCATGAATTTACATTAAAAGCGTCAACACACACACCAATCAAAAACCGAAGTTGGTTCTAATTCACGCTAGAGCGAACTGACGCAACGCAAACAATCAATTCGTCAGTCAGTCAAGTCATGGTCAAGCAAGTCCATCAGACAGAATCAATTTAATTCGTGTTTATTTCATTTCATTCATTTCATTTTCATTGTTTTGTATTTGTGGCTGAAATTCGTTTCCAAAATCTGCATGAATTAATTGATTTGAGCTGTATAATGTCTTCAGTGTGTAGAATTTGTTTGTGCAGCAATGTGAAAATGCATCACATCGAAGACTCTTGTCTTCAGGATACATACGAAAAACTTACAGGAACAACGGTATGTTATTCACTTATGCCCGTCTAATGGAAGTTTCGCAGTATACGGACCATGTGTATTTCGGAGAGGAGGGGAGGGGGGGGGGATTGGGGGGGTGGGGTAGGACCCCCCCGGGGGAGGGGGTTGTATTGGTGAAAAAAAAAAAAAAAAAAAAAAAATTAAAATTTTTATTAATTTTTTTTTATTAATTAAGGTTTTTTTTGAGGGGTGGGGTAGCTGAAAGGGGGTCCACCCCCCCTAACTTGAAGAATTGTAAAATAGAATTGTACTTAATTGGAAAAATAAAGTGCTCTGTATCGAATCTGTCACTTATTTTGAACCTAACCTACTCAAGCCTTTCTGGGATGGGCTCCCGCCAGAACTCTCGCGAAGTCGCCTCTGAGTGGAGCAAGCCCCCTCAACCTTCGCTGCGCTACGGAGGTCGCCGGCTCGCTTCGCTCGCCACCTCCCCCCTTCGCTTAGCTCGGTTGAGAGGGCTTGCTCCACTCAGAACCTCCCACGCGAGCTTCTGGCTCCGCGTTTTTTATATACACTCTAGGGGTGTGACGCACAAGACCACATGGGGTCGGGGTGCTCTGTGTCGGATCTGTCACTCATTTAGAACCTAACCTACTCAAGTCGGGGTGCTCTGTGTCGGATCTGTCACTCATTTAGAACCTAACCTACTCAAGTCGGGGTGCTCTGTGTCGGATCTGTCACTCATTTAGAACCTAACCTACTCAAGTCGGGGTGCTCTGTGTCAGATCTGTCACTCATTTAGAACCTAACCTACTCAAGTCGGGGTGATCTGTCAATTGAATGTACCTACTCGCTACACTAGGAAATTAAATAAGACTGAAAATAGTAATTCTTGACATTGACAACACAAAATTCCGCGCTTTTTATTGACAGTGACAACTCAAAATAGTGTAATTACGTCAAAAACGTCTAATCAAGTGTCAAAAATGCGTTCAATAAGTGATCCAAGGCAAAATTTTTCAAAATATTTTAAAATTTCAAAAATTAATTTCAGAAAAACTAGGAGGCCTTACAAAATGAAACTTTGCAGGAAGCCCTTCCAGGTCACTACCTTTCTACCATAAAAATTTGGCTGCAATACACAAAGGTCCGTAAAATGCGCTCAAGCCCGTCTAATCCCACTGCTGGGCATAAGCTCCCTGTATTGGTTACTTTGAATCCCTCTTGTCGGTACACTGATCACTGATGCCTCCTCCACGAAACTCCAAGGCAACCTCCTTGACCTCTTAATACGACATGACAGCAACCTTCTTGGCCTAAAACTAATTCTCGGTCTTCCTCTTCCTCTCCTTCTTTTGATGATGTTCTTAGTGAAACTCATGTCGTCTATGATGGCCAATTATTATTATCTTCCCTCTTCTATTCTTGACAACTTGCAATTGTAATCTTTCCTCTTCCATTCTATGCTAAACTTCATGCAAAACTTAACCTGATTTACGGATATCTATTGACTCGTGAGCTACATACACATAAACTCTGCTATAATAACATTAAAAATAATAAATACCAGATTAGAATACAATCTAACATTAGTAGGTACCGTGGAACCCCCGAACTTTGCCTACTTTTTCGAGTTTTTTTAAATTTTGCGCCAAACTGATCATAAATAATCGGTTCTGTCATGCTGAAGTCAACCAATTACTAAAGGGCTTTCAATGTGTGTGTGTGCTAGGCTCACAGCATTGAAAACCTTGACAGTAGAGGCTGTCAAAAAAGTAGGCAAAGTTAGGGCAACGAGCCTAACTTTGCCTGAGGTCCATATTTTCTGTAAAACTTGGTAAATCATATAGATTTTAATGCAGTTTAATCATATATTGAACCATTTATAGATTATATTCTCAATACTACTCCAAATAATTATATTTAACTTTATATGATGACAGGCAAAGTTAGGGCATCATTTACCGACAAAATGCGCCAAAAGTCAGGGCTGTCACAAAAAAGTAATCATCATCATCAGCCTATACAGTCCATTGCTGGACATAGCCCTCCTCCAATCTGCGCCATTTTATCCTGTCCATGGCTTGTTGCATCCACGGCGCGGCGACCTTTGGAAAATCATCACTCCACCTAGCCAGAGGGTGTCCTACACTACTTTTTTCAAGTCGTAACAATAAAAGTAGGTACATAGATGGATAGTAAAATATTGAAAAAAAGTAACGAACATCTAACCGCTTTTATTGGTGCTAAAGTAGCAATGTCTTAGTTAAAAATACCAAAAGAAAACAGACGGGAGTGGTTTGAAATTCATAACCCTCATTTTGTTCTGTTGGTTAAATCTAAAACTGACAACCCTAGGGTAGGCAAAGTTTGGAAAACTTTATTCAAAAAATTGCGCCTAACTTTGCCTTCTCAGATATTTCTGTCAATAATCATAGTATTTAGATGAGATAATTGTGTTTCGAAAGCCGATCATATTTGCCAACTACTGTAAAGATATGAAAGACGTACCTCAAACCAGTTCCTCACAATGACATAATTTTGTGGGACAAGTCAAAAAATTGCGCGATTTCCACCGAAAACTTTTTGCAACTACTATGAAATGGCTGCCGTTATTTTAAAGTTAAATAGTGCAGTATTGGCTGTTTATGATTTGGGTTTCTACCAACGAACAAAAATAAGTGTTGTCGTGATAGGAAAATAAATATCGTACTTTTTATAATTTAGGCAAAGTTACCTACACTAGGCAAAGTTCGGAGGTTCTACGGTACCTAACAGCAGCATGTTTCTACAATTTCACTATTGCCCATCGGGGGGCTCTTGTCGCGCAATATTTGTTAAGTACATAAGCAATCAATGTAGCCAACTTGAAACAACAAAGATATTGAATTGAACAGGCAATATATTGGTTTCAGCTGTGCAAAGCAGATGGCCGGCCGAGAACAATATGCTATATTTGTAACTCACAGCTGCAGAGGTGTCTCAGATTCTACAACATGTGTCAGAAATCAGATAAAATATGCAGAGGACTGTTTGACAGTGGACAGGAGGTATTTCAATCGGATTTAATACCTTCAACGTCCAGTGCCCCATATATGGGTCAAGAAGAACTAACTCCACAGCTCCACTATTCGTTTTATCTATATAACTAATGAACCGATTTTGATGAAATTTGGAATGTAGATAGATAATGACCGGGAATAGGACATAGGCTACTTTTTATCCCGAAAAAATGTACGGTTCCCGTGACATAAAAAAATAGTACCTAGTCCACGCGGGCGAAGCCGCGGGCGCAGCTAGTAGACGTATAGTATATTGAATTAATCATTTATGAATTATTCATTTTTGTGTCAAGTATGTGAATAAAAATAATACAAATAGATTTTTTATAATTTCAGATGACACAAGAGACACTTGATGAGCATAACTTGGGATGGATACACAACTTAACAAAGACTGACCCTAAATTAATATCTATCATAGATGACAGCAATGGAAAAACACCGGTAAAGGATGAAACTCAGACTCAAGAAGTATTTGTTCAGGTTGACTGTGAAGATGACGTAGAAGATACCCCACTAATTGTGAAAATAGAAAAATTAGAAGATAATAATATTGACCCCCACAATTCCAAAGATAATAAATCTAATATGCACAATAAAGGCAGTCAAAATGCTGATTCTAAAGAAAAAGTAGAGAGAAAAAGGAGACCTCGAGCACAATTAGGATATCGGTGCAAAATATGCCATAAAACATTCAGTCAAAAGTATGGCTTGAAAATTCACATGATCATTCATTCCGGCGCCAAGCCATATACGTGTGAAATCTGCAATAAAGCCTTTGCTCAAGGGAGCACCTTGAAGAATCATATGAGAATACATACCGGGGAAAAGCCGTTTGCCTGCGATAAATGTGATCGATCATTCGGCCGCAAGTACACTTTGGATCTCCACATGAGAACACACACTAGAGAAAACTCATATATTTGCAACCTATGCAATAAGATTATGACAACAAAAGGAGGTCTTATAAGGCATATGACTGTACATACAGGAGAAAGGCCATATATTTGTAAGGTGTGCAATAAATCGTATGCTGGACAGAGCGATTTGTCACAACATATGCTTATTCACAGTAGAAATAAAGCATTTGTCTGTAATGTATGTGGGAAGTCGTATTATACAAACACACATTTGAAACAACACATGGTTTATCATACTAAAGAAAAGCCATTCTGCTGCAATATTTGCAATAAGACATTTTACCAAAACATACAATTAAAGGTTCATATGAGAACACACACTGGGGAGAAACCGCACATTTGCAACATATGCCATAAGTCATTCAGCCAGAGCAGTGCATTATCAGGCCATAAAGTGATACATAGAGAAGAAAAACCATTTGTTTGTAACACATGTGGTAAATCGTTCAGAAGGAAAACTGCTTTGAAACTTCATATAAGAATTCATACAGGAGAAAAGCCATTTACTTGCAATATATGTGATAGATCGTTCTCTGAGAAACCTAAATTGAAACGACACAACTTGCAAGTACATACTCCAGTGAAGCCATATAATTGTAATGTATGTCACAGATCATTCAGCAATAGTAGAAGTCTGAACTATCATATGGGTTTGCACACAGGAGAGAAGCCATATACTTGTGATGCATGTGGAAAGTCATTTACACAAAACAAAGTTTTGTTAAAACATATGAGAATTCATACTGAAGGCAAGCCATATACTTGCAACATTTGTGGTAAATCATACACACAGAATAGTAGTTTGTCAACACATCTTAAGAGAACTCACCCTGATGTGGTGTTGAAACAGGTAGATTAGAAGAGTTTTTTTTTTTTTTTTTTTTTTTTTTGGACATTTCACACAGCATCATGTAGTCCCAAGCTAAGCAGAGCTTGTGTTATGGCAACCACATGACTGATATACTACTTATATACATTTTTTTTTTTTTTTGTAAATACATACATAACATACATAGAAAACACCCAGACCCGAGACAAATATTTGCAGATCATACAAACATTTGTCCCGCGGCGGGGATCGAACCCGCAACCTCTTGCGTCACAGGCGGGCCTTCACCCACTGCGCCACAGAGGTCGTCGAGTTTTCAATGTTTATATTTCTGTTAGGATTAAATGTAGGGTATTAATTAAGTAATTAAACATTGTGAGGAAACCAGTTAGCTTTCTAATAGCGTCGATGGGCTTGCAACCTGTCACGTATGGAATGCTAACTTCTGCAAAACATGGGCTTGTACCAGATATGTGTTTGGACATACCTCTTGACTACCCACTTAGACTTGAAGGATCTTAAAAAATGCCTAAAAAGATCTGAGAGAATGTCTAACGCGCCTTGGGGATACGTGATCATATTTCATTTTTTTTTTATTAATTAAGTGTAAAGATTAATCCCATTATTCACAAGTATAGCCTCTATGTCCAATAAGCATAATAGATACCTCTTGACCTCAGATGACTGCTAAATCTGTCGCTGTCTCATTTCGGGAGTGACAAGAGCTCTTTCTTGTCACTCCTTGCTAAATTATTATGAATAATGGGGTAAGATTTCAAATAATTATGTACCTATCTACTGAAAGTAGGCTTTTTATGAATTATTTTTTAACAATGTTACTTTTACATCTTTGCTAGATGATTTTTATATACTTACTTATATTATGTATTTATTTATTTATAGATGTTGATGTTCGTAGTAGAAAGTCGAAAGTACAATCCACCAGTCTACACAATTTGATATAGAGATACCTATCTACTTACTATTTTCTATTCTTATTACCTACCTATGTTGTAAAAACATTTTTATTTTAAGTGAATACCTACTGTAATTCCTTGTAGTTATGAGCTGTCTGATTGTCATTAGATTCCTGGATGTTACAGGTAAGAGTAAATCTACTATGATAACCATGTAAGTACCTAATAATAATATAAATAAATAAATCATATTGATTTTACATGAAGGTTTACTCTTTATAATCTTTTCATTATTAGTAGCTTGTTGTAACCCGTGTTCAGCACTAGCTGTAACCCTCAAACACTATTTCACTAATTTCCTTTTCTGTATGGAAGTGAACAATGTCATCTATAGATCCACTTTGCTACTGCTATGCTGAGACTTGTAATGTGTCATGCTGGCAAGCGTCAATACAGACCAACCCATTAACGGGTCAACAGGTCATTTTACTTACCGGTAGACCAATATTCTTAACATAAACATCAAATTCAGATTTTGATCTAAAGGATGACTGATGCATCTGCTTAGTTAGATCGAAATTAGTAGGTTAGGTTATGGACAACACCTTACTCCTATTACCAAATCTGGCCAACTGTCCAGTCAAATTGTACATCTATAGGTTCTAACTCCCGTCCAAGCCCGCCCGCCCAGGACCCGCCCAAGACCCGTCACAAATTTTACTTTCTGGTTCTGCCTAACTCCATTATGTCCAATAACCACTGCAGTACCTACCTTAGCTGAGCCATTTTCGGCACTATCGAGATGCATTTATTAAATTAAAATTAAAACCTTTATTCTACACCAGGTTTCCATATTGCATACTTGATTACTTTTTTATGGCCAATATTTACACATTCACACTAAAATAAAACAAATCCATAACATCTAAATTGTATTAACTGCATCAACATCTAAGCTTTGTATGTATCAGTATGTTTATAGTTGATCTTCTTATCTATTCCGAGGAGTTGTCTGATGATGAACTCTGGCAGCTTCTTGTGTCTCCAGCGGGTCGGTAGGGGGGTGTGGTTTGCCTTGTCCAGCTTACCCTTAACATAATCCTCGGCTGAGAACTCATTGGCTGCTTTGACCATAGAGAGTAACTCATTTTGGAAAATCTTTTCTTTCTTGAGACGGCGACGTTGCTTTACCTAGAATCATAGAATAGATAATAATACTCTAGAATTGAAAATTAAAATAAAGATGTGATTATTATAACTTAGGGTTTGACATCTATAGGCTCTCAGAAATATTCCTGATTCAAGGGAGGCAGGAAGGCTTATGAACATTTTAATTACTTCAATTCATAAGAGATGTGTTAACTTACTTTCCTTTTATTTTATAAAAGTAATGCTCAAGTGCTCTGTTAACTGTGGGGTTTTGAAAGACTCCATTTTATACCCACTGGTTCATAAGTATGAAGAGGTAAAAAATACACACCCTTGCCCAGCGATGTCTCATCTTCTTCCACAGCTTTCTGCGCTGGTGCTTCTTCATCTTCCTCTTTCTGATAACAATCAGACGAGCTGCCTGGAATTATAATTTGAAGCATAAGGTTAGGCACACACTTTACAAAATGGAAAATTAAACTTGAAATGAGAAATGAAACTTATTGGACAGGGTACAAAAACTAGATGTAGAGAAGTACACTTCCTCCAATGGATCTTGACATTCGTGAAGTTAGCAGTTTCGATGCGCAGTGCAACTCTTCATACAAAATTTTCTGCTGCGCAGCGAAAAGCCTAACTTCACGAATGCCTAGATCCATTGTGACAACTGCATTGGTAGTTTCTCAGCATAAATAACGATAAGTCGCAAAAATAGGTGTCAAGTATCTACCTGTTTTTCTTCATTATTCAACGAAGGCAGTCCGACCTCCTCGCGACGGTACTCATCCTCGAGTAGCGGCAGGATAGAGCGCGGGTTCACAATCGGCACATACTTGAGCGGCTCCTGCTGAATCCTTCCAATAATCGCCTTCTCACCGATCTCAATCCCCACACTTCGCGGAGAGAACACAGGAGTACACAACCTTGATGCTTCTGTTTTGACGACATTTAAACGGTTCGGTGCGCATTCGTTGGCAACTTGCAGAGCAGTTTTGATGTTGATGAATCGGAGATCTGAAAATAATAATTAAAATACATAGAATAGGTGTTCCGAGTTTTCTTTTCTCTAACCTCAAACACCGATCCTTACATTTAGCTGTATTTTGTAAAGAGTTCATCATTTTGCTCATTTGATTTCACTATGGTTGAGTTTTATTTTTACATAGTTAATGTATTTGAAAAATAATTAAATCTTTGAAGAACTTCTGCAGTTTGCACAATCTTTTTAGTTTTTATTGAGAAATTAAATTATGAGAATGTCAAAATGATTTGAGCAAGCCAAACAGTCAAATTCCAAATGAGAATGACATGGACACTGGCATCTTATTCGACTTTGACGTTTCCGAATGAGAACTGAACGACACTGGCATCTTGCTTGCTCGACTCTAGCGTTTTTATTTTTTAAATTAAAAACAAAAGAAACATTGTTTTTTTTTTTAAATTGATTACCGTCAAAAAGTCCGTCTAAGGTCCATCCATCCATCCATCTGCCTGCTCTTCTCATAGAAACTGCGCAAACTGCAGGAGTTCTTCAACGTTAATTTTATTTTTCAAAGACATTGAGATTATCAGTGGAATCGGCCCTCTAACAAGGGTTGCCACCCAACCCAATTAATAAATCTTAATGAAACTAATATTTTTCGGGTTGCCGCGCTGCTATTAAATTTGTATTATATCCTTGATTGGTAGTATAGAAAACTGATTGATGTCAAAAAACTTTGAGGAAAAAGCGCGGCAACAAGATGAGATGAGAGAATGACAAAAAACGAAAAAGACAAAAAGGATTGTAAAAATTGTGAATTTGAAAAAGAGAAAGGAATTAATATATCAAGAGTGAGTATTTTGTGGTTTTATGATGTAGTTTCCCAACTCCATGACCAAATTAGGGTCATTATCTAATACAAATCACACACAAAGTTTAGCTGGGTGGGAGGAACTAAGATTTGTCCCAGACTACCAACATCCTCATCTACAAAAATTTTATAGGTAGGTAAGTAAGTATTTAAACGATAAGAAAACGGTACAACAATCTGGCGCCAGAGCAGAGGACTGATAAGAGTAATAAATAATATTTATGTTAAAATTCAGTAAACAAATCAGTTTGCATGTGAGCATCGTAGAGTCGTGATGTTTCTGTCACTGGTTGGTATATTGTTAGGTTGCCTAGCCGCGTGGGTGCTAGTCAAGTGGTGGCGTGTCCGGTCCTTCTGGGCTGACCGTGGGGTCCCGTACGACCCACCACACCCTATCCTCGGCAGCCTCACGTTCCTGCAGAGGGAAAATCCTGTAAGTACCTACCTACCTAGACCTTCAAAAGTTTCGTGAGTTACGGGAAGTACCTAATCACGTAAAAATTTGGTCCTAAGTTTACTGAAAAGATTTAAATTCTTCATCACTTTTTCAGCGGAGCTAAAAGGGTCGCTATAGCCGATTCACAATATGATTCACAGCGCGATTCTCGTATTATGTACCTAGGCTATTTTCATTGAAAATTAAATAATAGGTACCTACCTACGTGGCCGAGTTGCTAAAGGCACTCCGGCTTATGTCAGTGCGAGTTCGAATCCCGTCGGAATCGCAAATTGTGATAAGACTTTTCATTTTTAATTTCTTCAGACGCGTTTGTGAAGAGTAAACGGAGGTCGAGTCCTCTTAGCCTTGTGCATAAGTAGTGCAATATTATAGGTAAGTAGGTACCGTAGAACCCCCGAACTTTGCCTACTTTTTCGAGTTTTTTTAAATTTTGCGCCAAACTGATCATAAATAATCGGTTCTGTCATGCTGAAGTCAACCAATTACTAAAGGGCTTTCAATGTGTGTGTGTGCTAGGCTCACAGCATTGAAAACCTTGACAGTAGAGGCTGTCAAAAAAGTAGGCAAAGTTAGGGCAACGAGCCTAACTTTGCCTGAGGTCCATATTTTCTGTAAAACTTGGTAAATCATATAGATTTTAATGCAGTTTAATCATATAAATTGAACCATTTATAGATTATATTCTCAATACTACTCCAAATAATTATATTTAACTTTATATGATGGCAGGCAAAGTTAGGGCATCATTTACCGACAAAATGCGCCAAAAGTCAGGGCTGTCACAAAAAAGTAATCATCATCATCAGCCTATACAGTCCATTGCTGGACATAGCCCTCCTCCAATCTGCGCCATTTTATCCTGTCCATGGCTTGTTGCATCCACGGCGCGGCGACCTTTGGAAAATCATCACTCCACCTAGCCAGAGGGTGTCCTACACTACTTTTTTCAAGTCGTAACAATAAAAGTAGGTACATAGATGGATAGTAAAATATTGAAAAAAAGTAACGAACATCTAACCGCTTTTATTGGTGCTAAAGTAGCAATGTCTTAGTTAAAAATACCAAAAGAAAACAGACGGGAGTGGTTTGAAATTCATAACCCTCATTTTGTTCTGTTGGTTAAATCTAAAACTGACAACCCTAGGGTAGGCAAAGTTTGGAAAACTTTATTCAAAAAATTGCGCCTAACTTTGCCTTCTCAGATATTTCTGTCAATAATCATAGTATTTAGACGAGATACCTAATTGTGTTTCGAAAGCCGATCATATTTGCCAACTACTGTAAAGATATGAAAGACGTACCTCAAACCAGTTCCTCACAATGACATAATTTTGTGGGATAAGTCAAAAAATTGCGCGATTTCCACCGAAAACTTTTTGCAACTACTATGAATTATTATTTTAAATATTATGGCTGCCGTTATTTTAAAGTTAAATAGTGCAGTATTGGCTGTTTATGATTTGGGTTTCTACCAACGAACAAAAATAAGTGTTGTCGTGATAGGAAAATAAATATCGTACTTTTTATAATTTAGGCAAAGTTACCTACACTAGGCAAAGTTCGGGGGTTCTACGGTACTTATTCCTGGTTCTCCCCCAGGCATTATGGTTCCGGCGCATGTACGAAAAGTTCCGTACACCATACTTCGGCGCGTGGTTGTTCTGGCGGCCGGTGTTGGTCGTCAACTGTCCGCACGTAGCGCGCCGTGTGCTCGTCAAGGATGCTGATGTCTTCAGAAATCGATACCTCAGCTCGGGCAAGTCCGACCCTATAGGAGCACTGAATATCTTCACCGTCGATGTAAGTACCTACAGTTGTCACAATGGATCTAGGCATTCGTGAAGTTAGCTTTTCGCTGCGCAGTAGAAAATTATGTATGAAAAAGTTGCACTGCGCATCGAAACGACTAACTTCACGAATGCCAAGATCCGTTGGAAGAAGTATAATCACGAAACTAAACGAAGTTACCTACCTAAAAACGTGATCACGGTTATATTCCCAAGACGCGGTAGGTAAACCTCAAATCTTTGAATCCTCTTTGAAAATGTCAGAGTAAGTACCTACCTTCAAGGCACTGGACCAATAGTACCTACCATGTTTGGCACATATAAGCAGATCTGTAACTTGTACGCGATAAGGTAGCCTTGCACAATGCCTGATACATTATTATGCTTACAAACAAAAACATAAACGGGACCTAGTATCTTAATTAGGTACATAGTAGGTCACCTACATGCCTGAATGCCAAAGGCCTCCCTAACCTCCTTCACCCAACTTCCATCTTGCATCTCATCCCTCACATGTGACACATGTGACAGCGGATGGATCGCTTATAAGAAAGCTAGGTCCCATACCGTGTTTGTTGCCCTGATTCTTCACGGTGTTGGTCGAAGTTGGTTCGAAAGTCGAAGTACCAACCCCCTTAGCCAACACGGTTAAAATAAATAAAAATCGGCAAAATCGCCGCACGTAATTCATAGACGCTCCCTTACCTACTGGTGATTTTGTTTTTGTTTAGATTTTTCGTTAATTTTTTTTGTTTAAAAAGGGCCTACACCAAATAAAATTACCTACTCTAGACACAACACAACTCTTCAAAACCCTACCGTCCATTAAACATAGCGATTCTGGAAGCCATATGAATGGCATTCCATTTGCGTACGATGGGAGAGTCAAACCTGTCCAGTATGGTGTTGAGGAGGCTATTGGAGCTATAATAGCGTTCGCATAATAGCGTGGAATCCATCTATTATCAATGAAATGCTGCCTTCTTCTTCCAGATTCAGTTTCTGGCCCAAAGACACGATAGTATACCTCAGGAAACTATTGGGCATGATAGTGGAGCAGCGCGGCGGGCTCGACAAGCACGTCACTGAAAGCAAGGACCTGCTCGACGCGTTGCTACAGATGAGACAGGATGCTGCTAAAGATAACGAGGGTAAGCATCTCTTGTTGAGTTGCTATTCTCCATCAGATTTTATGGTATGAGCACAGAATACTAGTACTACGTAGTATGAGTATGGTATTAAGAAGACTGACTCTGCCTTTTTCGGCCTAAAATACGTGTGCATAATACTCGTCTCGGCGACCTCTGTGGCCTGAACAAAGTTGATGATGATGCGCCCAGGAAAACAAGGCTCTAGAGATTTCGACAAGCCGATGGCCCTATTTTTGCTGTTACCTCCTCCAGAAGAGTTGGGTAGTTGACAGACGAAGAAAACATAAAACCACTCGTTCTAAAAATAATTCCAAAGTATTTTGGAGGTAAATGTCCAATAAGGTGTATGTAGGTAAGTACTTTTAAGATGGGATGGACAAAGGTAAAGTAAACTAAGTATTTATAACGGGCTTCCTAATAAGTATTTAGTTATTTTTTATCCTTTTGTTTCATTCTGTTTGGACCAAGATGTGATATTAATTTAGATTTATGCTATCGCTTACAGTGATTAGCGAGGATTTGATTCTGGCGCAAGCGGCCGTGTTCCTGCAAGGTGGGTTTGACACCTCGGGTGGAATACTCAACTGGGCGATATACGAGTTGGCTCGCGAACCAGAAATGCAGGTAACCTGCCACGTGGAAGGCCAGTCACTCAGATAAAAATAACTTCCCTGCCTTGTCCCGCTGAGTCGGCATAAGGGAGTGTCCACATTGCGTTTTCTGCAGCGCGTTTTTGAGCTGCGCGTTTGTATCGATACAAACGCGCGTTCGCAACGCGTATTTTTCCATACAAAAGCGAACCGGGAGGGGCTGCGCGGGGGGCTGCGCGTTCGCATCGCGTTCGAATCGCGTTTGTATCGATACAAACGCGCAGCTGATAAACGCGCTGCAGAAAACGAAGTGTGGCTACTCCCTAACATAACATATTGTTTCCTTGCTTCTTTTTCTTCTAAGTATCACTTAATTTGTCATCTCAATGCTCATTCCTTTCACACATACCTAATCCGCGTTTACTGTTTAGTTAGCCATCTTTTTGTTTTTTTAATGTCTTATCAAAAATGGGTATTTTAATGGGCCTTTTTGATGATTGAAATAAAATCTAATTTTAAATCCATTGAATATGAAACTGAACCTTATTTCCAGGATCTTCTGTACGAAGAGTTGAAGGAGGCTTTTCAAAAGAATGGAAACAAGGACCTGGACTCGAGCGAACTCGCTGAACTGCCATACCTAAACGCTGTCATAAAAGGTTTTACATTTCGTTCTTTAGTTTTTCTTAGATATCTTGTCAACGGACAAGCTCAAATCGAGCAGAGGTTCGTCAAAATAGTCAGGTGTTGGCACGTTAAATAGTTGGCCCCGGGTTTTAAGTCGCAAAGCCATGATGGCATTTAGGCGGCCTAAAAACTCCGTCACCGGAGTTAACCACTTGCTCATATACGAGCTTATTTTTTAGAACATGCGTGTTAATGGCTCAAACAGACGCTGGGTAGGCTTAGGCGAGCCTAGGTGAGGCTGGGCGAGTTCGAGCGAGAAGGCGAATCGATGCAAGGCGAGAGTGAGAGAGAGAGGCAACGCATTCACTCGGCGAGCCTGATTCAGCGTGTGTTTACGCCTTTATGGTGCAAACACGTTGGGCCAGCCTGGGCCAGCCTAGGCGAGCGCGCGCGATAAGGGGAATCGTTGCAAGGCGAAAGAGAGAGGCAATGTGAGTCTGGTCCAACGTGTGTTTGAGCCTTAAGATATTTATTTGTTTTATTTTGCAACAGAGGCGCTGAGGAAATGGTCCCCGATGGGTTGGCTGGACCGCGTGGCGTCGCGCGACTACAAAGTGGACGAGGCGCTGTCTATCCCCGCGGGCACCGTGGTCTACGTTAACGCGATAGGTATAACATAGGATTACAAATTTTCGGTTTTTTCTTCTTATTCTTTTGGTTTATTTACTTACTAGCTGCTGCTCGCCGCTTCGCTCGCGTGGTACCCGGATAAAAATAGCCTATGTTACTCTCCAGCCCTCCAACTATCTCCACACAAAAAAATCACGTCAATCCGTCGCTCTGTTTTGACGTGAAAGCAGGACAAATAAATACACTTTCACATTTATAAAATGGGTACGGATTTATAATTGTAATTAGCTAATTGATGCCCTTTTCTTACCACGTATTTTTGGTCCCCACGATACAGGCCCAGCCTAGTGTAGGAATCACGCTGATTCTGAAGATTGACCCAAAAACATTTTAATTTTATTTCCAGGTGCCCAGTGGGACGAGCGGCACTTCCCCTCCCCCGCCTCCTTCCGTCCGCAGAGGTTCCTGGATGATGCTGATATACAACCCTACACGTACATGCCTTTCGGAGAGGGACCCAGAAACTGCATCGGTATGATATGACCCTCATCTTACAGTCGATCTGTTCCACAACTGATGGCTATCCCGATCTTAGTTGGCATACATTCATTTTTTTCCACTGATCCTTCCTCAAACATGATAGAGTGCGCCGCAAACTTTATGGCGGCTGAAGTGCGCGACAGATTCGACTTTGTTTTGGTACAGTCGACGCAATTGCGGGGAAGTGAAGGTGGTGAGGGGCGGGGCTAGGCGGGCTTTGTAGATAAAGTTTACTCTATTCTATTGCGTCGACTGTACCTGCGCAAAGTCGAATCTGCCGCGCACTTCAGCCGCCTTAAAGTTTGCGGCGCACTCTACCACGCTCTGTAAGGGAGCGGTCACAGTGTTTTTTGCAGCGCGTTTGTATCGATACAAACGCGCTGTGAACGCGATGCGAACGCGCGTTTGTATATTGTATTTTTATATACCTAAGATAAGATGTATCGATACACAATACAAACGCGCTGCAAAAAACGCAAGGACGTATGACGCACTGTTTCGTGGGCTCTCATGCATTTTATTTTTCTGATTTCAGGCATGAGATTTGCACAACTGACAATAAGAATAGCCATGGCAGCGGTCTTCCTGAAGTACAGCGTGAGTCCGGCCCCTGACTACCCCCTCCCCAACGACGTTGTTATAGAGAAGAAGGGACTCTTTCTGCAGTCTGGCGAGGATCTGGCTGTTATATTCACTCCTAGAGATTAGGAATTTTAGAAAACCTTACTAATATTAAAATTTAGATGTCATGCATGCAGATTAAGGTGGAATCAAACGGTTCACTCAAGTGAAAGATCACTCGAATTAATGCTGGAGTTTTCTATGACACTTTTCTTTCATTTTATGTTCAGATGTGTCACTTTTGAAATATGCAAAATGAACGACGGAAATGAACAAAAAATGGACCGTCTGATTCCACCTTAATGCATTCATGGAAGGATTTGATACTAAAAGCGGTCAGTGTGTTAGTAATTGCAACTCTATTTATTTCCCAAAGCAAATAATACCGGTCTTTGCTTTAGAACTCTTTAAGATAAAAAAGATTTACGTTTTTTGTGTTATATAGGTAGGTAAATGTAATTTATTCAATAAATAATTATATTAAGCGTCCTACAGTTTTATCCGCAAAGCAATTCTCTGTCATGTGGAATTGCTCCTATATCCCCCACGACCGCCACAGCCATCTGCCCATCTAGAACAATAAGTTTGGGTCTCTCTAAGGTTCTGGACACACAAAAAAACGTAAGACGCAGACGGGGCGCAGACATTTGTCTCTTCCGCGTCCCTTTCAGACAAAATTTAAAGAAGCGTCGCGACGCAAACATACAGAAGAGACGGGGCGCGGACGCAACACTGTTCGCTGGCGCCCTGTCCGCGACGCGTCCTCGTTTTACGTCTCTTCGGTCTGGCTTGCGCCTAAAGAAGACTATGAAAAAACTTCTCACGAAAAGAGCTGATAAACTTCAAACGGTTGAACAGATTTTGAAAGGTGAATGGAGTGATAGATTGAATTAGAAGAGTCTCTACTAAACGGCGAAGTAAAACCGGACCCCCCCCCCCCCCCCTTATATACGTCCATGAGTGTAGGTACTCCTGACGTCGTATATCGTCTAGTAAAGTGGAATGTACTAACATTTGCTAGACAGCGCTTTAGCGGTGCAGGAGATCTCGTCCGGGCACATCATGTCTACCATGCTCATGGAACTCTTGGCGCTGTCCAGCTGCACGTCGTTGGCGAGCTGCAGCGCCAGGCCCGAGGACACCAGCACAGGGTCCGTCTCGTGCAAGGCCAGCGCTACTTCTATAAAGTACCGGGCTTTATTGATTTAATAATTTATTAAGAAGTGACTTCCATTTTAATTAAGTAGGTACTTTTTTTTGCATGCTGAGAAGCAGAGTCAAGACTGTACCTACATTTTCTACCTGTCATCTGTTTACCTTTGATTCGCAATAAATATATTATGATGATTATGATTTTATTGTAGACTGGGGTTAGCGCTACTTCTATAAAGTACAGGGCTTTTATTGTATACTAGGGCTAGCGCTACTTCTAAAGTACCGGGCTTTTATTGTAGACTAGGGCTAGCGCTAGTTCTAAAGTACCGGGCTTTTATTGTAGACTAGGGCTAGCGCTAGTTCTAAACTACCGGGCTTTTATTGTAGACTAGGGCTAGCGCTAGTTCTAAAGTACCGGGCTTTTATTGTAGACTGGGGCTAATTTGCAAGGATTCCCCACTTGTTAATTTTGCAAGGATAAGTAGTTAGGTACCTACGTATTTCCAAGATTAAAAAGGTAAACTCACTGAGTCTGTTCTTCCCGACTTCGATCTGTTTGAAGCTGAGGTCCCCAATGTTGGTGAGGAACTCCGATGCAGCGATGGCCGCGTTCCATGCAGTTGCTGCCTTGGTCTTCGCCAAGATACCTGAGGATCAGTTCTTCGTCAGGTCAAAATCAATGGGCATTTGTTCAATGGACACTCCCTGTGTTCGTACTAAGCGCTTTGAGTTTACATTTTTCATACGCACACCGAAAATATGGAACTCCCTGCCGGGGTCTGTATTTCCAGAAAAGTGTAATTTGGGTGTCTTCAATCTGTCAATAGGTTCCTTCTAGGTAAGCGTGCTCCATCTTATACCGCACTGTTGCTTTACATCAGGCAGGGTGTGGTCAAACGCAAACATATTTTGGTTAAAAAAAAAGTGGGATGAGATGGGCTGCTCGTGATGATGATGATGATTCTAATGATGAGCTCTTGTTTTCATTGAAGAAACCTTCGTGAAGCACTAACCGAAGACGCCGGTCTCCATATAAGAGATGTTGAATGCCCGGTACTGCGTGTAGACGTCTCCTCCGGCCATCGTGCCGAGGGGGGACATGGGGGTGCGGTCGTGCGCGTGCTGACCTAGCTGGGTAGACAACAAATATAATCTCAGACATTATCTACGGAGAATTTAGACTGTGGCAATCAACCAATCATACAGACCTGCATGTCACCTGTGCCGGCGGATGCTGCAACAATAGCGTGCTTCAGGAGACATCTGAAAGCAACACCGCACCGTGAGAACCTACACAATGTAAACAGGATAACGACATTTCCAAAGCATGGATAGCTGAAGATTCTCAGCTTTTAGTTTCGTTTTATCTTTTAACGATTTGAGACATTAGTCAGACAGAAGCGGTTCAAAACCTTTGACACCATGTTGAAATGTAGTAGGTAACTAGTACTAGCATAGGTATGTACCTAAACCTACGTCACCGATCATAAGTCATATCATTTTATATCATCGATCGAGCGAGCGAAGCGAGCGAAGATCTTAGTGGCAAGTTAGGCGATTTTGCTTTGTATGTTTGTATGTTTCATTTTTAGGGTTCCGTACCTTAAAAGGTAAAAAAAGGAACCCTTATAAGATCACTTTCTTGTCCGTCTGTCCGTCTGTCCGTCTGTCCGTCTGTCCGTCTGTCCGTCTGTCTGTCCGTGTGTCACCATCGATTATCTCAGGAACGGGTAGAGCTAGCAAGTTGAAATTTATACCATATACTGAAGTCTATAGTCCCTATTGTGAGTATAAAAATCAAGGTCCTGAGTCAACACTATAAAAAGATATAGGCAAATTTAGGTTTTCGTGAAAACTTGTAAGTACCAAAACTTACCTTAATTATCAACTTTTTTTATTTTTCGGAATTTTTCCTTTACTTGTGCTGTAAGACCTTGCTTGTAACCAAATTTGACAATTCTAGGTCAACCGGAAGTACCCTAGAGGTTTTGGGTTGAAAACCTAAATAGTAGTTCCCGTTGACCTAGAATCACGAAATTTGGCAAAAAGCAAGGTCTTATAGCACAAATAAAGGAAAAATTCCAAAAAATTAAAAAAGTTGAAAATTAAAGGGTGTTCCCATACATACATAGTTGACGCCAATTAAGATTGTCCTCTGAGTTGTATGGGCGCTCATACAAATAAGCGGGCTACAATAACATAATGGGTATAATGGGTAGGTACGGAACCCTCGGCGTACGAGTTTTACTCGCACTTGACCGGTTTTTTTTATGTTCTCGCATAACTATCGAACCGCTTATCCAATCTGTATGAAACTTGATAGGTCAATAGGTTGTGCTATGGAAATTTGCTGTGGAGCGTATGAGCGTAATCGATGAAGGGGTTGTAAAGATATGGGGTTCCCAAGGGGGTAAATTTTTTTCAAAGTTACACAAATATATTGAGTGGGGTGTCATATGAAAGTACTCAAGTTATACATTCCAAAATGGTTTTTAGTTTTCTTCTAGGTTCTATAGTTTTTGAAATACAGTCAAAAAGAAAAATTATGAAAACCAATTAACGGAAGTATGGAGAGAGCTCCCGTTTCATAGAGTTTCGATGTATTCGTAGGTCTGGTTAACAGACAAGGAGTGTGGCATCGTTGTGGTTTGGTTTGCAATGATTTTAGTTGCTACTTGATATTTTTTCTTGAGATTGAAAATAAAAGCCGTGTTGGCCGATTGGAAGAGTGCTCGACTTTCGATTCATAGGTCGTAAGTTCGAACCCTGACCGTGCTCATCAATGGATTTTTCGATTAGAAAAATTTAAATGCGCATTAACACGAGCTCTAAACGGTGAAAGAAAACATCGTGAGGAAACCAGTTAACGTTCTAATAGCGGCGATGGGCTTGCAACCTGTCACGTATGCAAATGCTAACTCCTGCAAATAGTGGGCTGGGCATGTACCAAAATTATAGAGGGAGGGGGAGGGTAGGGGGAGGGGGAGGGGAGAGGAGCGGAGGGTAGGGGGAGGGGGAGGGGAGAGGAGCGGAGGGGAGGGGGAGGGGAGAGGAGGGGGAGAGGGAGGGTAGGGAAGGGGAGGGGAGGGGAGAGGAGGGGGAGGGGAGGGGGAGGGGAAGGGTAAGGGAGGGGGAGGGTAGGGGGAGGGTAGGGGAGGGGTGGGGGAGGGGGGAGGGGAGGGGAGGGGAGGGGGATGGGAGAGGGGAGGGGGAGGGAATTGATTTTCTCATACGTTTCGTATTGAACTGCTATTTTAATAATTTCTCGAACTAAGAGGCCTTCCCTGAGGCGCGGTACGAAGTTCGCGGGGTCAACTATTGAATATAAACACGACACGCATGCATGCCTATAATCTTTACCATACTGAGGTAGCGCATTAGATATCATTCTGTGGTTGGTAAACACTAGAAGGAGCACTTAACGTAGGTATAGGGGTAGTCAGAAACAAGTCTAAATCTAGGCTATCAATACAACGGTGCGCGAGATCTCAGTTCGGGGCGAACTACTAGTTTATTTATGTCTTAATAATTTGAAAACAACAGTTTTTCTGAATCTTTAGACGAATTTATGGGATTTTGGTAGGTAACAACTATTTCTGTATTACCTATATACCTACTGCTTCTCATCATCGACCGTCTGAAAATCCCGTTTTCGGCACTACCTAGTCTTACAAAGTTATTTCAAACAACTAACATGTCAAAGCGAGTCTCTTTATTGTTTAGGCCTAAATGCCTATTAGTTAGCAGGCGTACTAACGAGATCTCGCAAGTCCCGCAGCCGGGCACGGCCACAGCTATCCAGGTGTCGCTGCCCTTGCCCAGGTCGAGTAGCTCGAACCCGCCGCGCGGGCACGACACCAGCTCGCAACTTGGCTCCGGTCTCTCCTGCACATTACCTAATGATCAACTCTGCTGATGGAGTCAAAAGCTTTCTTAAATAAATCTATCTAGAGAAAGTTTTACTAATCATGTTTCCGTCATTAATACACACGCTTTCACTATTGCAGTGTCTGATATATTTAAATAGAGTAGGTAAATTTGTTTAATACAGGTCTTTTAGATGAAACAGCCTTTACCTAATTAGGTAATTCAATCCAAGGCAGATCTAAGCTTTTCCATTAAAATTTCATCAAAATTCGTTCAGCCGTTTTAGCGTGAAGAAGTAACAAACATACCTAGGTAATCATACGCACACACAGACCTTCGAATTTGTAAGTTACGATGGCCGAAGCAGGCCTCGAAGACGCACGGCGTGATGATCTAATACGTTCTGGGCTACGTGGTGGGAAGAAGCTGGCGATCGTAAGGCTTGGGGATGATGGGAGAGACCTTTGTGCAGTAGTGGGGTAATATAGGTTTAAAATACTGCACTCCCGCAAAGTCCCATCCGAATCCTTTCTATCAGTGTTTACCCTGCGATACTCCACACTCTCAGCAAGCTTCATGGTCTCCTCGAAGGGTAAACCGACGCTGGCCACGGTGCAGCGGTCGCTCTTGAAGTGTGTGGACGCGAAACAGTTGAGGCTGTTCTCCAGCATGTCATCAATCCTATCCTCTTGGCAGAACATCGAGTTGGCGAGAGGGCCGGCCCAGCATGCTGTCTGCACCTACAAAGATTGCTACCATTTTATCGACAGCCCCCTGATTGTCTATATTTGATAGCGGCCAAAATCGGTCTCAAACTCTCAAATATGAATTCAGTAACCACGCAAGTAGCTCTGTCACTTTCATCTCAACGAGACCGAACACGACAAAAGATACATACCTACATACGCGATCGTTTTGACAATTTGAGACCAATTTGAGGTTTGGAACAAGTTAGACAATCAGCCTTCTGATACGAATGGCGTCAACGGAATATAAAAATGACGGTTGGATGGTTGCTGACAATTCACGTTAGGTAGGTTCATAAGCGCACTAGCCCGTCAGCGGACGGTGGTGAACTAAATAATGAACCACTCTGTGAACACTTCAGACCACGCTACGCCACGACTCCTTTGAAATGTGGCTGAAAACCTGACAACATCGCTATTGCGCCCCACGCCACGATCAGCCGCTGATCCACCATCTCGCACCTATGCATCGTGTACACAATGGTAATGGCCTGTAGTGGGCCAGCGTCGATCATTTGTATTGGGGCCTGTAGAGTGTAGAGCCCAAAACCCCGTCGATTATCCAAATAAGCAAACAATGCCATCGTTTTTGCAATAGTTATGATACTAGTCTACAATCAGCTGAATAAAGGCAAAGCTAATAACCATGTCGATAACGCGTTGCTCAGGATGCATCCTGACAAGGTCACCGCGAACCAGCTCCTTGCGATCGTCTATCTCCCACTGATTGTAACAGCATCTGAATAAGTAAATTATACCTACTTAGTGGTTGTTTTGACAGAACAACGAATACTAACGGGTCGATAAAACATCGATTAATCATCATCAACGGTGGATCGACCGTCGATCGATGGTTTATCGACGTCGATCGACTGAAGTATTTGAACCCAGTGGTCTATTCACCTTTGAAAATGTATTCATCGAATTGTTAAATTGAATGACTTGAGAATTTCATACAGAACAAACCTTCGGGCCTTCATCTTGAACTAACTAAATTAAATGAGGAAGAATCGAATGATAAAGGAACCAACCTCGCAGCAACATCGAGCAGATAACATTTGAGGTCAGGGAAGACTGGTAGCGGACAGCGCAGCGTGAAGGCCACGGTCTGCCGGTCTGTGGTGCAAGTAATGCTGCAACCGTACTGCTGGAGGACCCGGGTCTTGGCGAAGCCGGAGTACGCACAGCCGGAGGCGGAGGACGCTGCGCGGAGGAAGTGGGTCGCCCCGAGCTGTTGGTCTACCTCCTGGCGGGATCCAGCCTTGGATGTCAAATGAATGTTATTTTTATCTAAGTCTTCGTCACAATAACGGCGCGTAAACACAATAGGCTCATAACTCTATGTATCCTCAATTCCTCAGGAATGGTAGCTCTTTCTACTTCTTCAGTCGTTTAATATGGATTATTTTAAGATTAACTTCCGCCCGCATCTTCGTTCGCGTGGTACCCGGATAAAAAGTAGCCAATATCCTAACCCCGGTCATTATCTAATATCTTAAATTTCAGCCAAATCGGTTCAGTGGTTGTCAAGTTATAGAGAACCCAATATAATCCCTATACATCCATACAGCCATCCATTCAAACTCTCGCTCTTATAATATTAGTGTGATAGTGTGATTAGTAGGTAATCAAAGGCAAGTCTAAGCGCTCGCAGCTCAGCCTGCAGCAAACAAACCTTGTGCGTCGATTACACTCAAAAAATTACTTGTTCAGATACTAGGTGCCTACCTTTGAAGAAATAGATGTCACTTTGACATCTAGTTCGTCCAAGGTGCCTACCTGATACATGATAGTGCAGGCCGAAATCTGGTCTCCCAGTGGTTTCGCAGCAGCTACTTTGATGCCGTTCAGCAGAACTGATCTCTGGACCTCCATAGGTCCATAGTCGGGCTTCGGCCAGCACAAGTTGTTCGCTATACGACCAGTCGACAACATTCTAAGCTGATTCAATGATGGTCCGAGGAGATTCATAATTAATTTCTAAGGCAAACAAAATTGTAAGATGTGTAAATATTGCAATGATTATTTGATTACAATTTGACAGGAAAAACAATGTCAGATAATAACTAAAAGGTTTGCTAAAAGGACTATTAATAAAAGTCAAAAAAGTCAAAGTCAAATTCATTATTCATTATGATCCAAGGAATTTGTATACTAAACGTAACTGGAAGGTTAACTGAGACAGAAAACGCGGTTCCCTTGAGAAATAAAACTTGGGCGGTGTGTCTCTTTCTAAAGGGTGACCATAATTTATGAACTAAACATTCCTAATCCTTAATGAATATCCTGAATTTTAAATGACATGGGCACACTAAATCCAACAACGAGTGTGAAAGAGACAAAGCTACCAAGAAAGCCTTTTAAACAAGACCGACAATCCTTATAACCAAGATTGAATTATAATAGATCGTTGCACAGTCGTGATAAGGTTCAAAATCCCTTTTACATTAAAGTCGAGTTCACTATCCTGTTACGTAGTATGTAAAATCCTTGTTATGATCACAAGTGTACCCAAGAAGATTCTAAACTACGTAACTGGAGTTCTAACTGACATTTAATGTACAAAGGATTTTGAACCTTATCACGACTACACAACGATCTATTATCATTTAATCTTGGTTATAAGGATTGTTGGTCTTGTTGGGAAGGCTTTCTTGGGTGCTTTGTCTCTTTCACACTCGTTGTAGGATTAGTAGTGTGCCCATGTCATTTAAATTTCAGGATATTTTTACCTTATCGCGTTCGACAAAATCAGCGCTTGATTTCGATCCATGGTTTCGATCCTTGAATTAGAGATCCTTGAATTAGATCCTTGATTTTGATCCTTGATTTTGATTTCGATCCTTGATTTCGATCCTTGGTTTCGATCTTGGATTTCGATCCTGGATTTCGATCCTTGATTCTTGAATTTTGAACCTTGAATCTGAAATCTTGAATCTTGAATCTTTGAAGTGACAGCTGTCAAACTTCAAATGACCATATCTCGAGAACTACTCGTCCTAGACTCCCCGTTCCCAGTTCAAATGAAAGCTATGACCAAGACCTTCATTTGAAGTGACAGCTGTCAAACTTCAAATGGCCATATCTCGGGAACTACTCGTCCTAGACTCCCCGTTCTCAGTTCAAATGAAAGCTATGACCAAGATCTTCATTTCAGATGACAGATGTCATTTTGACAGCTGTTATTGAAAATGTAGATCTTGGTCATAGCTTTCATTTGAGCTAAAAAGGAAGAGTCTAGGATGAGTAGTTCCCGAGATATGGCCATTTAAAGTTTGACAGCTGTCACTTCAAATGAAGATCTTGGTCATAGCTTTCATTTGAACTTTGAACGGGGAGTCTAGGACGAGTAGTTTCCAAGATATGGCCGTTTGAAGTTTGACAGCTGTCACTTCAAATGAAGATCTTGGTCATAGCTTTCATTTGAACTGAGAACGGGGAGTCTAGGACGAGTAGTTCCCGAGTTATGGCCATTTGAAGTTTGACAGCTGTCACTTCAAATGAAGATCTTGGTCATAGCTTTCATTTGAACTGGGAACGGGGAGTCTAGGACGAGTAGTTTCCAAGATATGGCCGTTTGAAGTTTGACAGCTGTCACTTCAAAGATTCAAGATTCAAAATTTCAGTTTTCAGATTCAAGAATCAAGATTCAAGATTCAAGAATCAAAATGAAGGATCAAAATTGTATCAGTATTTTAATTCAAAAATCATGCCCTGAAACATCACGTAAATCAGAAAATGATGGAAAAGGCCCCTTAGGGACTAGGAATGTTTAGTTTATGGTCACCCTTTAGAAAGAGACACGCCGCCCAAGTTTTATCTCTCAAGCGGACCTCGTTTTCTGTCTCAGTCAGCATTCCAGGTACGTAGTATAGAAATTCCTTGAGTGTACCACTTAGAAACGTCTTAAGAGGGGCTTTTTGGCGGGAATTTGAGAAGTCAAGTTTCATTTTTGTTTTATTTTCCAAAACTTGTGTTTCTTCGAATGTTAATGTGTAATAATGGTGGATTATTAACCGTTAAGTGTTCGTGAACGTGCATAAGTGTAGGGAAGTGAAACCAAATTGGATAAAATTGCTTTTCAAGTTCTCCCAAAAAGTCCGTGTTAATGTTTTAGTAAAGCCCCACATCTTTACTGAGACACAAGGGGAGGGGTGGGATATTATATTTATGTATTGTAATATGTATTTTCATTCCATCTATTCGAAAAGGACGACTTTGTTCGCCTTTAAGTGCGCCCAAAGTAGGTGATTCCTCTTCAAGGAACTTTTAGCGGGCAGTAATGAGTTTTTAATCCTCTTTATAAGTTTAGCGGGCAGTAATGAGTTTTTAATCCCCTTTAAGTGCGCCGGAATTATCTTTGAATTATCTTTGCCGCGCACTTTTGAGGTACAACTACTTTCCACATTCATCTAAAATCTACCAAGATGAATGAGGGAGGACCTCTTCCAAAAACACCACAGTTGTAATCACATTTAGAGATTTATTACTCTGCAGTTTTCTATCCATGCATAATTGTAATTCCAACCTGATAAAATCCTGTGCGTTTTCGTCAGCGCGATCTAGAACGAAGGTCTACTGGCGCCATCTAGTTTGTTTTCGTGGAACTATTGAGCAATTCTAGCGGAAGAGATTTTTTGTTTTGAACGCGCTAATCTCACAAAACAGGTTTTTATAATAGCTACCTACAACGTTTTTAATATTCATTATTCTGTATATTTATTTAGCTATTTATTTATATTTATATTGTTTGTGAGAGAAATAAATAAATAAATGAAATGAAATGAAATGAAATCTCAGGAACTACCAGTCGGATTTGAAAAATTATTTCTGTATTTGATAGCTAAACTCTTGAGGAAGGTTATAGGCTACTTTTCATCATCATCATCATCATCACCATAAACCATCACTACGGGGGCAACGCCGCGAGGGCGCTGCTAGTATCGGATAAACATACCGCCCACCATTCAGCCGGCGCGCGGCCACCGTCTGAATAAAAAAAATGTAATCCCCGATTACTCTTCTCAAGTGGAACTTCGTTGATTTAACACATTCCTTTCTCCTCCCTTTTATTTTCTCATAGATTGTAATGAAAAGTAGAGTGTATCACTCGGGCGCAAAATATATTTTTGGCTCGGGCGACGTACTTTAAATCCCTCGCTTCGTTCAGGATTCTACTAAAGAATCCCTCGCTACGCTCGGGATTCTACTCTAGAATCCTTCACTTTGCTCTGGATTCAAAAAAGCGCCCTCGCCGTAAAAATATTATTTTCCCCCCATATAATACAATCTACTATTATATAACTTATTTATCTATAAACTTGAAGTTTATTTAATTACTTGACACTGGCTGAATGCACAACCGTGCGAAGCCAAAATAAAGAAAAAAAAAAAAAAAAAACGTCTTAAGAGCTAGGTGATTCTACTCCTGTTCCTTCGCGACCAAGACCGTGAAGAACCAGGGCAACAAACACGGTTTGGGGCCTAACACTCTTTTCGGTGACACACTAATAAGTTTTCATTAAGAAAACAGTAGGTAGGTAGGTACCTACCTAAAGTATTGGACTTTAAAATTCATGGGAAGTAGTCCCATGTTAATGTCTGATAATGAACCTGGGGTTATCAAATATTAATCTTCCGATTAGGTCTTGATTAGGTATGTAACATAATTGAACATAATACCAGCATTACGTTAATCTCATTCAAACGTAAATGTGTGCAATAATAAATAAGCCATGTCATAAACTTTTCAATCAGGGTTACAGGGTGTGTCTCTAACATATCCAAATGTTCAATGAGTTTGTTATCAACTGTTAGCTCACTCGGTGACGCGGTAGGCCTTTGTCAGATGAGTGCAGTGCAGGTTTGATTCTTGTGCCATGCCTTAGGGAGTGGGCACACTGCGTTTTTTGCAGCGCGATTGTATCGATGCGAACGCGCTCCCCTTTTCGCCTTTGTATGGATACAAACGCGTGAGAATCGCGGCGATATTATCATCATGCCACGTATTTCTATAGGTACCTACACTCTCTATGAAGGTGTCTCCACACGGCGATGTCATCGCAGCGATAGAAGCTATAGAAATACATAGCACGACGATAATATCGTCGCGATTCTCAGTCTCGTGGAGACGGCGCCTAAGGAAGAGTCCAATGAAGGTGGATTTCCACCAAAGACCCTAATTTGCAGCTTTCTTCGCACTAATCTGTTGGAACCTTAATATTAATACACATTGATAAAATAACTAAACAAAGAATTAAAAACCTTCACGTTTTTTTTGTTGTCACTTTCACGATCATCGCGAGTAAGGCTGAGCGCATATTGGAGTCACGACAGTTTTAAGAAAGACTTTACTAAAACGAAACTTTTTGAAACGAAACTGTTTTGTCTACTAAGGCTAATCGGACACCTATCTGCGCCGAATTCTCGAAGTACTACCAGATTCGCTCGAATCGTCACCGCGGGCAAGTGTGCGAGGTTTAATACGATTTTATAGAATTCTAAAATTCGATTCGTTCGGCGTAGATAGGTATGCGGCCACCATAAGACGACGCGAATCAGACCGGCATCGGCACCGTCTGCGTCAATTCTTTTTCAGTACCTATCAAAATCACATTTTAATAAATAGTACAGCGGACCTAAAAAGGTCGCTATTGCAGAATCGCAATAAAGGATTTAAACTATTGCCATCTCTTTTCACTCTCAGTCAATGAAAAGAGATGGCAATAGTTCAAATCCTTTATTGCGATTCTGCAATGGCGACCTTTTTAGGTCCGCAGGACTCTTTTCAACCTCGTCAATTAATTTTTAGTCAGGCTTGTCGTCGTGCAGTTCCTGTAGGATTAAATAATTTTGTCTATGAAACGTTTTATTTGAAGTGTGCGCGTCTTCATATATTTTGTACCTAGGTACAACTTAGACTTAGATCATTTTTAGGATAAATGGTCTAAGACCTACAGCAATAGTCTTATCTTAAAACTATTCGTGACTCAAGTCTGCACTCAGCCTAACTTTCAGCTATTGATCAACCTATAACTTTTATTGCTATACTTAAGTTCTGCAAATGTTTTATCAGTAGTTTATTGTTATTCCGTGTTCTAGTAGTGTGACTTACAATTATGTTAGAAGTAGGACATTTTTTACATATCGCACGTTGAAAACAAAAATGACACTAAACAAAAACTCCAATTTTTCAGTACTTATGTCCATTTCAAGTTTTTGTAATATTTAACGTTACTAAATACCCAATTGAAAACGAAATACGGGATCTCCTTTAATTCCGTTAGGTCCTTATTTACATAAGCTATTATTATTTCTCGACTAACAACAGTAGCTAAAATAATAAACTTACCTAAACTGAGCTGGATGCCTGTACCTACTCCAAATCCATATATAGCAATAGCACTAAATAGGCTTAAAGAAATAAGTACATAATAACTCAAGAATGAGATGGAATATTCTCCTTAATTTAATAATAGGACGTTTTTCAAAGAAAAGATAAAGTATCGTGACTTCCTGTTTCAAGGTAAGACAATAGCGGCCTTTACACGATAGTTTTAACCGCGCATTTGGACTGCGTTCCGAACCGCGGATAAAACTGTCGTGCTAATTACTGCCACAGTTTAGACTGGCGCGTGGTACAATTATGAATGCGTGCAAAAAACTCTCACAAAAACTGTCTGTCGACATGCCAGATTGAACTGTCACCTCGCGCATCTACACGTAAGGTTTTGGAGCGAAGGATGGAATGGCGCGTGCTATTTCCCGCGGTTAAACTTTACATGTAAAGGCCGCTATTATGGCGCGCTTGTCAAATTATAAGTAGGTACCTAGGTAATTATTAAAAGTCCTTAGGAGGCCTAAAAGCTTCTTCAGTAAAATGGTCAAAAGGTTAATGATCTTAGAAAATTAATTTATTCAGTAGTAGGTAAGTCTCGGTATTATAGATCAAAACTAATAGCGTGATAACTGCTGTCCATTAACATTGATGACACGCACACCCTAAACTAGCCAGCAGCGGGTAAAAAACAAAAGTCCGAATGACGAATTGCACCAACCAACAAAATCTTAGTTTGTATAAAACAGACACTTATGTAATCGTTGAGTCCTAAGAAATCGAAGAAGTTATCAGAGGATTTAATCTTGAAACAAGTAGACTACTTGATAAAAACATTTATACTTAATGTAAGTATTTTTCATTCTTTAGGGTTATCAAAGCGCATTCTTGAAAATTAAATATTTGGATGTCTCTTATCTATTTCTGACTTTTTTTAGACATCAAAGGAGTTGTCTTGTCTATGGCTCAATCCAAATGTCTAAGCATCAGAGCCTCTAGTCTCCTAGATATTTGTTAAAAAAATAATCTGATCATTGGTGAAATCGTGCGTGGTAAGACTTAATTATCCCGAGGACAAGACCTGATTTAAGACAATAGAGAAAAAATCAGTTTCAATAATTCATATCTGTCATCCATCAGTTTATCGGAAAAATTATACAGGGTGTGGCAAATTTTTGGTCTCTTCAGGGTAGCTACCTTTTCTCTTGTAGTTAGAAAGTTTTGTTCTTAGGAGACTATTGTTTTATTTTGAAGAAAAAAGTAGTTGCATTTTTAGATTTAAAAAAAAAGTACAGTTAGCCTAAAGAAATTGAATTTGTCAAATAAAAAACAAGTTAGTCTTAATCGACTCTATTTCCCACCAGAAACACTTTTCCCAAAGTAACTTACCAAATCCAATAGTCAGTTTTTGCAGTTGTTCTATTTTTTTTTTAATAATTTAAAACAAAATTAAATAGATTTGGTAAGTTACTTTGGGAAAAGTGTTCCTGGTGGGAAATAGAGTCGATTAAGACCAACTTGTTTTTTTTTTTGACAACTGCAATATTTTAGGCTAACTGTAGGTACTTTTTCCAAAAATCTAAAAATGCAATTATGTTTTTTCTTAAAAATAAAACAATAGTTTCCTAAGAACAAAACTTTCAAACTACAAGGGAAAAGGTAGCTATCCTTCAGTGACCAAGAATTTGCCACACCCTGTATAAGTGCAAATTAATTTGCTCTTATTTTCATGAACTGTAACATAATTAACAGAAGGGCTCATGCCATCTGTTCATTAATAAGAAATAAATCGCTTTAGAATGTATTAAATCAACCGTTTAAATACTCGGTATCCATCCGTTAGTTGTAACAAATAAGTACTTACTTACCTAAATAAAGTTTTTCTTACTAAGTATAGGTATAATTCACTACCTACTCTAGTGGCCGTGGAGTACAAGCAAAGGGAGGCCTTTACCCAGCAGTGGGTGAAGTCGGGCTGCAGATGATGATGATGACGATGAATGACTGAAGGAGCAACCTGTTTTTGATTAGGTACCTGAAAACGACATTAAAAATTAGTAGATAACAATCAAGATTGTCTATTTCTCAAATTGAAATATTACGAGTACCTACCTACCTACTTAGAATAAATCAAATGACTTTATTTTTTAAAACGTTCTAGTTAGGTAGGTACATCGCTAAATAATTTATTCTCTATTAATTAAAATAGGTACTTACCTAGGTATTAGTATTACCTACATCTTCTTAAACCTACATAAAAACCTATACCTACTACTTAAGTAAGTTGAATATTTAGTAGGTTCCTATTAGATATTTTTTAATGTCCACGAAAATCATGGTTACCCTGGAAAAAACCACTGTGCGGATTTTCGCGCTATTATTGTACCACAATCATCGATCCTCAGATATTTGCAGTGGCTCCTCCGATAAGCCTCCTCTGGTATTTATATCAAAACTTAACAACATTTAGTTACAACGGGAGAAACATCCTGGTACACCACATCACCCAACCTATAACATTTAAGAACAAAACCAAGTCCGAAAATGGAGTACAAGTTTGAAGAGGGTCCCGAATATCCCAAATTCATGGACAACAACGACCAACTCGGTCACTTTAAAAACCGCTTCTACATCAAGAAAGGAACTATCTACCTCTGCGGAAACTCCCTGGGACTCTGCACGAAAGATGCCGAGGCGTCTCTACTGAAAGCTCTAGAACATTGGAAGAACGAGGGCGTAAAGATGTGGGGTTGCGAAAACAGCAAATACTATTTATACTCCAGCGTTCTAGCTGAACTAATGGCACCGCTGGTCAATGTAGATCCTGAGGAAGTGGCCGTCATAGGATCCACAACCGCCAACATCCATCAAGCCATCAGCACGTTTTACAAACCAAGCAGTACCAGGTACAAAATCCTAGTGGATGACCTCAACTTCCCTACCGACAGATACGCAGTAGACAGTCAAGTTAGACTGAAAGGATATGAGCCGGACGACGCTGTTAAGGTGGTAAAAAGCCGCGATGGAAGGATTCTAAACGAAGATGATATTATAAATGCAATGACAGAAGATGTAGCTATTGCTCTACTGCCTACAGTTGTGTACCGAAGCGCGCAACTGCTGGATATGGTAAAAATAACCAAAGCCGCTAAAGAACGGGATATACTAATCGGTTGGGACCTGTGCCACGCTATAGGGGCTGTCGAAATCGACCTGAAAGCTATCGACCCTGACTTTGCGATTTGGTGTACGTATAAATACCTCAACGGTGGTCCAGGGTCTCCCGCTGCCATATTCATAAATCGTCGACACTTCACAAGGCTTCCGGGACTAGCTGGTTGGTACGGGAACAAAACTGAAACGCAGTTTCTTCTCCGTCAAGAGTTTGATCACCAACAGGACGCGAGCGGTTGGCAGATCGGTTCGCCAACTGTTCTGTCCATGGCGTCTTTGGAAGGTGCTTTGAAGATATTAAACGAAGCTGGTATGGAGAGCATTCGGAGGAAATCACTTCATATAACTGGGTATTTGATGTATCTTGTCGAGAAGCTTAGTTCTTACGGTTTCGTTATCGGGAATTCGAAAGAGGATAGTAAGAGGGGTGGTCATGTTTGTGTGGAGCATGATGAGGGATACCGGATCAGTTTGGCTTTGAAATCCAGGGGTGTGGTGCCAGACTTTAGGGAACCTAATGTCATCCGCCTCACCCCTACATCCCTCTATACGAGTTATGAAGATGTTTACAACTTATTTGATATTTTGCTTGACATTATGAAAACCGAGGCATACAAAGGGTTTAGTAATAAGAGAGCTTATGTCGTGTAATTAAATGAGGTACTTGAGAGTGAAAGGGGAAAAATGTAAACAGGCTCACAACTTTATCCTTATTGACGCAAGGTCCTTTTGTAATAAGTAAGTATAATATAAAGGAGTAGTCAGCGACGAGTTATTATAAGAAATAATTATTCTCCGATATAACAATGTGTTGTTTTGTCAATCAATATCACAACCAGAGCATTTGCCGTGTTAAGGTGAACGCATACCTGGGCAAAAACGCGCAAATCTGTACACTTTCTCAAAATTGTGGTTAGATTTTTTTTTGTGGAATTTCATTGAAATGTTTATTTATATGCTATCTATAATTATTATTCTATCTAAAAACGAAAAAGTTTTCTTGTAAAATTGTTATTTTAGGAGAAATTAGCAAGTTTAGTACTGTAGGGAGAAATTTTAATCCAATTCGTTACCGCTGGTTTTTGGTTTTTTGTGATAGTAAAACTCAAAATTATTTTATTAATTTATTTAGTAAAGAAAGAGGATATGTTTTTAATTATTAAATATATAAAATCAGTTTGTTATCTTAGAAATACACGAGTTTTATCTACTTTTCCTTTCCAGTGCGTTACCTATGCTCTAAAATGGCCTTTAAAGTTTTAATAAAATTCCCAAAATTGACTATTTTCTTCATTAACTATTTAAATTTTGAGTATTTTGAGAAACCACATCATTTTGCTAAACAATGTCTACACTTATTTTAAACTTTTTAATACAAACTTAACATTTTTGTAACTTGGATTTGGGGGACAGACATCTAAGGTTAGGTTTACATAGCGCTAAATTCTAAATCTTATTGAATTTTTATTTACTAGCTATGAAATCGTTGAAATTAATAATTTTAGAAGTAAACTAGAACTTGTGAAAATTAGTCTTAACTAAGTAAAGTAACTAAGCTTAATAATTTGTTTCGTCACAAAAAAAAAAATTTTTGAACAGTAGTACCTACTGATATTTAACCACTTTTTCTTCGGAACATACATAGGTCTAAAACGAATAATTTTGATACCTATGATGGCCGTAGGTTTACCAAAATAATTCATATTTTGACCTCTTTTCCAAAAAAAAGTCGTTTAATATCAAACACTAAGTAGGTAGATACGTATCCGAAAAAAAAACAAATTTTGCTCATTTTATTTAACTTGATAACTCATTATCAAAATCAGTTTAGTAGATAGATCAATATATGAATGAGATACAATGAAAGATTTCGCTTACAATTTACCTACCTACATGCACACAGTACAATATCTGCTAAAAACAATACCTTCTTTTGCCTTCGCACAGTAGGGTTATAATGGGTAAATAATAATAGATAAAATAAAGTGTACGCTATGTAAACCTTGCTTTACGTGATTACCAGCTCTATGGTATCGAATCGGAAGTAACGAACTTAGGTACCTGTTCACAAAAATATGAATTATCTCAACTTGCTGATATTTATCACACGATTTTTCACACTAAGTTAATCTTGGATAGTTTATTTCAGTTCTGAAATAAAAATATGCATTGGAAATACGTTTTAAACATTAAAAAAAAATTGAATACCCACCGGACAGTGCCCGAAAAAACGCAACCTCTCACTGACGCCGAAAATCAAACAATTATTTGAATATTTTGACTTAAAAACTATAGACATCCCCTTTACTTTTACGTCTGTCTCGTTGCAATGTTGTTGTTTAAGTAAAAAAATAACTACCCCTCGGAACAAAAAAACTGTAAAATCATTCGAAAACGCGGTAACGGAATCCGGACATGTCCAGTTGGCCCAAATCCCGGGGACAGGCTTAAATATTACTTATTTAGTAGAAATTCTGGCTTTTGCAGCAAATTGTACATTTAAAACCCTAGGTAACCCACTAAACTTCAAATGTATAGCTAAAAGTTTGCCAGTCTAGTGGAATTATTTTTAACCAAACGCTGCTAAAGGTCGGATTTTGTTTAGGGGACAGTACTACAGGCTAAAATTGCGATTTTTTAAACTTAATTTTCTATATCATAATGTTGTTTTAAGCGTTACATTTTAATAAATATGGCATGCCAATTTCACCATGAATCAGATAATGTGGTTACAACTCCTGTAAAACTTATACAGAGCTGCGTAGCAGTCAATTTTACCTGGGGACACCTCGAAAATGCCAATGTACAGATTCTCGCGTTTTTGCCCACCTATCGAAGCCGAATGCGCCGAACGAATAGACCGAAACTAATTTTAGAATCCTTTAAATATGAAATCGCATGAAACCTCGCCCACCTGCCAGATTCGGTCGATTTTTTCGGCGCGTTCGGCTCCGCTATTTATGTGCATTCACCATTAATATTCGTTTCTTTAATAATTTCTTACATTATTAGATTAAGAGATTAGCAAGGAAACTAATTATTATCTATCGATTTTATTTGTTATGGTATTAACTTTTAACTCTCCTACGTATTTAAAAAATAACTTAAATTAGATCCAACGGGGTTTCAACTAACATGAGATAAGTATTTAAATCTTAATTGAAGGGTCACTTAGGGAAGTGTGAGGTCAAATTAAAGAATTTTCTTCCTAAAGGTGGAATGAGACGGTTCACTTTTCGTTCATTTCTGTTCTTCATTCGGCATCTTTCACTAGGAATGGAGCGTCTAAACATAAAATGAAAGAAAAGTGTCATAGAAAACCCCAGCTTTCATTCGAGTGATCTTTCACTTGAGTGAACCGTCTGATTACACCTTTATTCAATCACGGTTCACGGTAAGATGGGGTGATTTGAAAATTAAATGAAAGTATTTATTTAGCGTAATCAAAATAAAAGCTTTCGAATTATTTACCTACACTGTATCACCTGTGTAGAGCAGCGGTTCTCAAACTTTTTTGGTGGCGGGCCAAATTTTTGTCGGAACCCCAAAATAAAAGCAAAAGTTAGGTAATCGGGATACTGATTTATAGAAGAGGTGTATTTTTACTAGTTATAAATTTATTGGCTGGTGAAGAGTGTGTACCTATAACACAACCATCACCAATATATTTATTTTAATGTTTTGAATATTTATATTAGTTTTAATGTAAGTTAAAGGTTAAAATGAAACGAATATTTGTTGTTTTCTTTTATATTTTTAATTCAAAATAGGCTTAAACTATTTCTAAAGCGGTGATGTGATCACAATTTACTTATTATCACACAATCAGAATTCCTAAGAACATTCTTCTGAGATTTTTTACAATTTTTATAATCACATCACAGCCTGTTTATAAGTTAAAAAAAATTATGTAAAATTATAACAAACAAAAATGTCAAAACGTCATAATTTGAAAGTATTACCAGCCGTGTCTAATGTTTTTGAAACTTTTCGTGAATTTTCGTACTTACAACTTATGTGGACGTGGCTAGAGAACCCTAAATATTGCCTTAACATAAAAACACTTTTTTATTTAATATATTTATTAATATTTACAGTAATTTACATCACAAGAGCTATGTTGTATGGTGGCGATACAACATTGAATATAACTAATGTGATGCCGCTTTCACACCAAGGCTGACCTGCGGGCGTATAAAAGTCGCTATTGCAGAATCGCAATATAGGAATTGAACTATTGCCATCTCTTTTCATTACCTGAGAGTGAAGAGAAACGGCATTATAGTTAATTTCATTTTGTGATTCAGTTTTAGCGACCTTTTTAAGTCCGCTGGTTTATTTCGTCGAACACATTTCAGAATCTGACTATAAAATGTTTCCGACAGAGCTTTGCTACCGATAATGCGAAAACGGCATGAGGAACAAGGTACGTATTGATTCTAGCTTGCAACTACCCTCATTACACATGGAAATATACTACGCCATATTCTTAAACTAAACTCAACCTTGGTCTTTTGAACAGTCTAATAAAATTAACTATAGATAGAATTTAATTTTAGAACAGTGTCGTAATATTTTAAATTTTGGGACATTCTACTATCTATCTCACGGCAGAACCATTACTTACAATAATTTTACTTATTCACCAAATAACTTGGCACATCAAAGAAATGCTACTTTTTATTAATTATCTATGTGCATACATAGGTCAAATAGATATAAGATGAACTAGATTTTTCTTTATATAATTAAAATACCTTATCTTTCATTCCTGTTGTATGTTTGACCTGTGTGTGCAAGATCTTTATGAAATATTAAGATGTAGGAACCCACACACTTGTAATTTGCGAAATATACTTAGTTACAAACATTAGAAAAGGTCGATTAATGAATGCGCCTATCAACATTTTTTGGATGGTAAACAAAATCTTTAAAGATGATGCCAGGGTGACAAAAAGAAATTAAATTTAGTCAGCAATCTGGCTCTATCATGATAAAAAAAATGTGTTATGGCTCAAACACACGCTGGGCCAGCCTAGGCGAGTGCGAGCAAGAAGGCGAATCGATGCAAGGCGAGAGCGAGAGAGAGGCAACGCGTTAAAGTTGGGGGCTCGCTACGTCACAATTGAGTATAAAATCTACATAATTGTGACGTCATGCTACATTTTAACTCAATCTAGAGACGAAATCTTTTGATTACGTAAAAGAAAAAGTATGTAAGTATCCAATATTTATAAATCTACAAGACGGACAAAAAATTTAGTCATAATTACTCATTTACTTTGATCCATTCCAAACATTATTATCAATTATTATTTCTTCAATTCCAAAGAAAACAGAATCCTTGAACGTGGAACGAATGTTTCTAAGAATTTAGTTATTATCGTTTTAAAATTCAAAATAGATTACACAGTATGCTTTAAAAATCACCTTTAGTACAATACTAATACAGCATAATATTGTGAAACTGACATAAACTAAAAGTTACTTATTTTTCTACACAAAATGTAGGACTTCCAAAGAGATTTTTATAGTCGTCTAAACTGATTGTTTTTCTTTACACAAATTTGAAACATTAAAGCTTAAATCAACAGTTCCCAAACTTTTTTTTCTCATGGACCCCTTTCAAAATTTTACTGGTTTCGGTGGACCCCCTGCTGCTACATTTCTACTGTATTCCCAAAACTCGTCAGAAAATGAGAACCATCGTGGACCCCTTTAGAGTCTCCCGTGGACCACTGGGGGTCCACCTGGACCACTTTGGGAATCACTGGCTTAAATGAACTTGCGAGTCCAGCACTGGATAAAGGTTGTAAGGTCGTATGAGCTACTGGCGACTGAGTTTTTAGGCCGCAAGTTCTCCCTTATAAAGAAGCATTATCTTATAGAGGTTGTACTAGACATTTAAGTATTTTCCGTGGGTTATATTATAAAGCATACTGTATTATGAGTATTTCTAAACTGTTAAGTTTGTATATCGAGGTGATTGCAATCAGTTAGTTAGTCCACCATACGTACCGCTCACAACAGCTGACTGACAGACGGCTGCACCATACGCTCTACATTCTGAAATAGAAATATCTCTTTCAAATTTTGTTTACTTAATTTTTCATTTTCAATAATAAAAAATTAGATGAAAGCTATGAATAAGAATGATCCGCAGGCTGATTGTCCAACTTGTCTCAAACTGTCAAAACGATAGCGTAGGTATCTTTTGTCGCGTTCAGTCTCGTTGATATGAGAGTGATAGAGCTACTGGTGTGGTCAATAAACTGTACACTGAACTGAATATTTGACAGTTTGAGACCGATTTTAGCCGCTATCAAAGATAGACTAGTAGTTCGCCCCGAACTGAGATCTCGCGCACCGTTGTGTTGATAGCCTAGATTTGGACTTGTTTCTGACTACCCCTATACCTACGTTAAGTGCTCCTTCTAGTGTTTACCACACAATTATATCTAATGCGCTACCTCAGTATGGTAAAGATTATAGGCATGCATGCAATACATTAAGTCGTGTCGTGTTTATATTCAATAGTTGACCCCGCAAACTTCGTACCGCGCCTCAGGGTTTCGAGAAATTATTAAAATAGCAGTTTAATACAAAATGTATGATAAAATCAATTCCCTCCCCCTCCCTTTCCCCCTCCCCTCCCCCTCGCCCTCCCCCTCCCCTCCCCTCCCCATCTCCATCCCCCTCCCCCTCCTTAGAGCTCGTGTTAATGCGCATTTAAATTTTTCTCCATGGAAAAATCCATTGATGAGCACGGCCAGGGTTCGAACTTACGACCTATGAATCGAAAGTCGAGCACTCTTCCACTCGGCCAACACGGCTTTTATTTTCAATCTCAAGAAAAAATATCAAGTAGCAACTAAAATCATTGCAAACCAAACTACAACGATGCCACACTCCTTCTCTGTTAACCAGACCTACGAATACATCGAAACTCTATGAAACGGGAGCTCTCTCCATACTTCCGTTAATTGGTTTTCATCATTTTTCTTTTTCACTGTATTTCAAAAACTATAGAACCTAGAAGAAAACTAAAAACCATTTTGGAATGTATAAATTGAGTACTTTCATATGACACCCCACTCAATATATTTGGGTAACTTTGAAAAAAATGTACCCCCTTGGGAACCCCATATCTTTACAACCCCTTCATCGATTACGCTCATACGCTCCACAGCAAATTTCCATAGCACAACCTATTGACCTATCAAGTTTCATACAGATTGGATAAGCGGTTCGATAGTTATGCGAGAACATAAAAATGAAACATACAAACATACAAAGCAAAATCGCCTAACTTGCCACTAAGATCTTCGCTCGCTTCGCTCGCTCGATCGACAATCAGGGGCTGGAAATGTTTAATTGTTTAGATATTTTATTTATCCGGGCAGTTTACGAGCGAAACCCATAAGCTAAATAAAAGGTATGAAAACAGACAATGCTACCGACCAAAAATCTAGACTACAAAAAAATTAAAAATAAACTAACACGGTGTTATATCGCACACCCTTCGTCTTGGCTCGGCCAGTCCGTGTTCTGTAAATGGACTATTTATTTAGTAAGAACGCCTTTTCTGAGGCATCTGAGGGTTCGATTCCCACGCCGGGACAAATGTTAGCCCGATCTGCAAATATTTGTTCTCGGTCTGGGTACCATAGTAGTCGTAGTATTTTGACCCATGGGGACTTTACTTTGATGCACAATACGAAATGCGTAGGTCAAAGAGCGAGACAGATTGATGATTCCTAGGTCGGCTCCGATAAATTGAATAGTGCAATAGCTACTTTAGTTGCCTGCCGCCATAGCCGGCTAGAGAAGCGCGGGGCGGTATAATATGCGACGAAAAAGACTATGCTACCGCGCTATCGAAAACAACACAGTCAGTTTTTGCCCAAAAATGAATTTAATACAGATTCGGAATAAGCTCAACGAGCTCTTTAATTTAGTGCTGCGGAGCTAAAGTGGCCACTTTTCATGAAACATCAGATTTTTCATCTATTATAACCAGTGATCGGAATTAGGCGGGCTTAAATACCTAAAGTTCAAAGAACAGAGGCAAAAAAGGGGAGACTTCCTTACTACAAGAATTTTATTTTTGTAGTAAGTAAGAATTTTATTGAAAGTTGGCACAATTTTCACAGTGAGAAAATTAATGTTAATAATATTGTGAACTAATTCAAATAATTTTTCTATTTGACCGACGGAAAAAAGTTTTTTATCCTTATAATTTACATTTTAGTTTTTGTTATTAACTCAGGTAAAAAATTGATTCACCTTAATGTTAGATGTTCTTTATTAATGTCCCGGAAACGGAAATAATTGGGTCGAAAAATATTTAGTCCTAAGGCGTCTCAATTTGTCTCTGTTATTTTTCGAACTTTAGGTATTTTAGCCCGCCTCATTCCGATTACTGATTATAACATCTGATAAAACATTTAATTTTTCATCAAATGTTTCATAGATGCTTCATATATGAAGCATAAATGAAGCATCTATGAAACATCTATGAAACATTTGATGAAAAATTAGATGTTTCATTAAGGTGCGTTTAAACGGCGCGCAAACACATTCAGCGCGCCACGCGTCGTTTAAACAACTACGCTCGGCGCGGCTCGGCAAAGCTTGCACGACACGGTTTTTCAACACGGATCAAAGGCGCGCGCGCCATTTTCGGTTCGGCTTGTGTTCATAAGCGCCGTCTAAACGGATGGTACAGAGCGCGCGACGAAGGCGGACCCATTTTGTGTCATCTCCACGGACGGCTCGGCTCGCGTAGGCTCGTGATATCCCGCGTCGTTAAACCGCACCTTTAGATGAAAAATCTGATGTTTCGTCAAAAGTGGCCACTTTAGACCCCCTGATAACAAATTTTTCTTCGATAACGCGGCAGTATGTTGCTGTAATTACAGTAGATTTACTGTATTTTAGACTAAAATTGATAAAGCTAGGTACCTATCTGTATGAAAATTAAATACAGTATCTTCCATACTGTATTTTATCATCACAGTGTACAGTAGAAAAGTATAAAATACAGTAAATCCACTGTAAATAAAGTGAATCTGGAAAGCACCGCTAGTAACTATAGTCGAATTGCTCATTGTACGAACTAAAAATATATGAAAAATGACATTTTGTTGTCAATTTTAGTGCGTATAATGAGCAATTCGACTTTACGTACAGTTCTGCAGTCGCACGGACGGCCAGGCGTGCTGTGACTCGGGCGCGGGCGCCCTGGTAGCTTGTTGTCTGTGCTGCGTGCGCGGCGGCTCGCCGTTGTGGACGCATCCTTCGTGTATGTGCACGCCGGCGATGTCCGAGCCGGGGATCTCGAACATCACCTCAAGGAGCAGGTTCTCCTGAACAACGAGATCATCGATACGATGCAATCATTATGACCACTATGATCACTTTGAATCGTCTTATAAGCTGGATTGACACGATGAAAGTCAGCTTGAACAAAGTACAACTTGGATGACTCTGATTGGACGCCGTCGTCCGAGTAAATCATTCGTGTAGTCACTACGACAACGGCATCCAATCGGAGTCATTCAAGTTACACTTTGTCCAAGCTGACTTTGATCGTGTCAACTCAGCTTTAGCCTGGTTTTCCTGTCACGCGTACCGTCGGCGCTCATAAGCGAATGATCTTCATTACAATTACATTTATAACTGATTGTTCAGCACTGACGATTGGGGGGGGATGGGGTCCGCTTAGATCTTAGGGCCCAAGCCAGCCTCACGTGCCAGTCCGTACCCCTGCTGTATAACGAACGAGGCTCTGGCGTCGGCTTACCCTTCGGGGTTGGGAGGTCAGACGGCAGTCGCTCCCGTAAAGGCCACAATTTAGCCAAATAAATATGGAAAGTCAGAAAAGGAATACTGCCATGGATAGGGCGCCGCCGCAAAACGGCGCGCAGGAGTTTCGCCTGTCTCCTGTGGCAAGTGGACAAGGGCTACCGTGTAGTCTGGGGCGGACACGGCCAAAGACGTTAGCCCCCACCCAAGCAAAGAAACTCCGCTTCGCGACATGGAACGTGGGCACGCTGACCGGGCGCGCAAGAGAGCTGGCCGACGTACTCTCCAGGCGGAGGGTGGCCGTGGCGTTCCTGCAGGAGACTCGATGGAAAGGCAGCAGATCCCGGTCCATAGGGAATGGCTACAAGCTGATCTACACGGGTGCGCCGAATGGGGAGAACGGAGTTGCCGTAGTGCTATCCGGCGAGTTACAGGACGACGTCTTGGATGTGAAGCGCTTTAGCGATCGGCTGATGGTTGTTAGTGTGCTTATCGAAGGGGTTACCACCCACTTGATAAGTGCCTATGCGCCTCAGGTCGGTTGTAGCGACACGTAGAAGACTGCTTTCTGGGACAAGCTTGGCGAGGTGCTGCGTGGCATTCCGGTATCGCAGGATGTCGTTCTGGGAGGCGATCTAAACGGCCATGTGGGTGAAGAAGGGAAGGAGTTTGATCATGTCCACGGTGGCTTTGGATATGGCGGTCGCAACGCGGAAGGAGAGTCCATTCTCCGAACGTGTGCGGCTGCTGACCTTGCCATCGTGAACACGTATTTCAAAAAGAAGCCCGATCACCTGATCACCTACAAGAGCGGGAGGCACGCCACCCAGATCGATTTCTTACTCACTAGGAGGCACCACATCGGCAAAGTGACCAACTGCAAAGTCATACCCGGTGAGAGTCTTACTGCACAACACCGTCTACTTGTCATGGACCTCCGCGTAAAACCCAAAACCAAACGTTTTGAGCGTTGCCGACGCCAAATCAGGTGGTGGCGGCTTGATGAAGTCAATTCCCAGGTGTTCGCCTCAGCCATCGGCGACAAGTGCGCTGAGATTGACGGCGAACCAGTCCAGAACCACTGGGATAGGATTCAGGCAGCTATTACTAAAGCGGCGAAGGCGGTGCTTGGCACGTCTAAGGGTGGACGCAAATGTGACAAGGAGACTTGGTGGTGGAACGGCACAGTCCAGAGGGAGACTAGGGTGAAGAAAGCCCTCTTTAAAAAGTGGCAAGCGTCCAATTGTCCTGAAGACCGCGACGCGTACAGAACCGCGAAACGTGCCACTAAGAGAGCCGTAGCTAGAGCCAGACGAGATCACTTACAACCACTTTACGATAAGCTAGAATCGTCTGAAGGGCAGAAGCTCATCTACAAGCTGGCACGTTCAAGGGTCAAAGCGGCGCAGGATATCTCCAAGTGCCGCTGTGTAAAAGACCCCTGCGGAAATCTGTTATGCGAGGACCTCGCGGTGATGGAGAGATGGCGCTCGTACTTCCACGACCTGCTGAACAAGCAGCATAGAGAGGTGCAGCCACCGGACCTCCCTCCAAATCAAGGACTAGTACCGCCAATAACGCCTGAAGAAGTAGAAAAAGGTCTTCGCTGCATGAAAAATCGGAAAGCCGTCGGAACCGATGGAGTCCCCATCGAGGCCTGGAAGGCAATGGGCCCTCGTGGTGTGGGCATCTTAACAAATCTCTACAACCGCATACTGCACACTGGAGGGATTCCTTGCCAGTGGAGACTGAGTGTTATCACTCCAGTCTTCAAGGGCAAGGGATCTGTCCAAGAGTGTGGCAGCTACCGCGGTATAAAGATCATGTCCCACACCATGAAACTCTTTGAGCGCATAATAGACTCTCGGATCCGACGAGAGTGTACGGTCTCGGAGTGTCAATATGGTTTTCGCCCTGGCCACGGGACCATGGACCCAGTCTTTGCCCTACGGACCATCATGGAGAAATACAGGACGAAGAATACACCTCTACATTTCCTGTTTTTGGACATGGAGAAGGCCTTCGACTGTATTCCTCGTGGGGTGATCTGGTGGGCATTGCGGTCCAAAGGTGTACCAGAGGTTTATATTGACAGCATCCGAGACATGTATCGCGATTCCGATTCTGTGGTTCGGACCGCTGTTGGTGACACCAAACCCTTCCCCATCACTGTTGGAGTTCACCAGGGATCCGTCCTTAGCCCGTTTTTGTTCAGCGTGATATTAGACGTAGTGTCGGACAGCATCAGGGACAGTCATGAGCGGCCTCCTTGGTTACTCATGTATGCTGACGATATCGCGCTGGCAGATGCGGACAGGGGACGTCTGGTGAGACGTGTGAATGCGTGGAAGGAATCACTTGAAAACGGTGGTCTGAAACTCAACGTGGCGAAGACCGAGTACTTGGCCTGCAATACAACAAATCCCACATCCGTCCGCATAGGCGAAGACATGGTCGAGCGCACGGATCAGTTTAAATACTTGGGATCTGTACTCCACGCGTCCGGTGACATCGACTGCGACGTCAAGGCACGCATTGCTACAGCGTGGGCTAAATGGCGTGAGGTAACTGGTGTCATTTGTGACCCCAAGATGCCGGTTAAGCTGAAGGGACAGGTCTATAAATCCATCATTAGACCTGCCCTTTTATATGGCAGTGAAGCGTGGCCGGTACTTGAGCGGCACAAGCAAGAACTGCGGGTCACGGAGATGAATATGCTGCGCTGGATGTGCGGAGTAACGCGGAAGGACCGCGTCAGGAACTCTCGCATCCGCGGTAGCCTTCATGTCCGTGACATAGCAGATAAATTGCAGGAGTGTCGCCTACGTTGGTATGGACACGTCTTACGAAAACCGGCAAGCTACGTGGGGAACAAATGCTTAGCTATGTTGCCTCCGCCAGGCCCCGGTAGAAGGGGTAGACCCAAGAAGTGCTGGCTTGACGTCGTAGTGGATGATATGCGTGCAAACGGACTCACAAAAAGGGATGCAGAAGACCGTCCGAAGTGGAGGCAAAAAAGTAGGAAAGCGGACCCCGGGCCCCGAAAGGACGCAACCGGGAAGGCGCTAGGATGATGATGATGATGATGTTCAGCACTGACGAGAGCAATCAGCGTAGCTATTTCTGCTAAACGATCAACCATCTCAAGAAATTCACGCTTTTCTAGAATAGCGCGATTTGATAACATGTCCGCGACGTAATGAGTCGCTGCGGGCACGTTGACGAATCGCCAGTGACGCAATGACCACAAAGGACAACGAGTTTTCTCTTAAAGTTGACCCTCAACTGATTTAAAAAAAAAATGAAACTCTCATCCCTTTTTACTCGGGTAACTGTCATTGACAAACTTTGTTTGGATCAAAATTACGTAAGTATAAAGAATATTATCTTTAAAAAACAATATTTTCTGCGTAAAAGCCTCACCATAATAGCTCTGAGTCCGCGCGCGCCCGTCTTGCGCTCCATAGCGAGCGAGGCGACGGCTTGCAACGCTTCTGTACTAAACGACAGGTCGCATTTGTCCATCGCGAATAACAGCTTGTATTGCGCTACCTGAAATATTCGATAAAAATCTTAAATGAGCAATTCATTTGAACTGCCTGTACAGTCTTCAACTGCACATTTTTGATGACACTGCGATTGGCACGAGCGCGCGTCATTTTACTTAGGTATTTATTATATTTCACACATTTTAATATTCAGTGTGAGTTGGTAACTAGTGCAATAAACGTATCAATAAAGTGATTGTGATCTTTTATCTCCACACTCAATCTACAAGTGTATGAAACCATACATTTTTTGGTCCTTCGAGCCGGATATGAACCAGCGACCTATGGATACTACGAGACCTATACCGACGTCGAACAAAAATACGACGAGCTGAAAAAACGTCTGAACTCCAAGCTTTGGTCGACCGTTCACTTCTCGAAATCGGCACCTAAAATCGAAATACCGGAGTTTTCAGGAAACTATAGCCAATGGATCTCGTTCAAAGATCTCTTCTTGGAGGCTATTCACAAGAACCCGATGATCAACACCGCGCAGAAAATGCAACATCTGAAAACGAAGCTGCGAGGTGAAGCGGAGCGATTGGTACAACATCTGACCATCAGCGCTGATAACTACAACTCCTGTTGGGAGATTCTAAATCAGCGTTATGATAATCGTCGGCTGCAATTTTCATCATTTATGAACAGCATGATCAATCTTCCGAACATACAGAACCCGGACTCTTTCAACTTGAAGAAAATGCATGATGTAATCACTGAATGCATGAACGGAATATCCAACATCGGCCTTGATACATCAACTTGGGGTCCGATGATTGTGCACATCATGTCACTTAAACTGGACTCAAACACGTTAAGTGACTACATGAAAGAAAATCAAGATCACCGTGAGATCCAGAACTTAAAAGATTTTCTGTATTTTCTCGAAACTCAATTCATGGCATACGAATCAATGAAGTCTGCTAAGAAAGGAACTCCAACAACTTCAACTGAAAAATCTCCAAACTGGAAATTTAACAAGCAAACCAGCGTAAAGAAACATAACTTCTCTTACAAAACTTGTAATTTTTACGCCAAACAACAAAAATGCCCACATTGCAATGGAGGTCACGTGTTAATGCAATGTGACAAATTCCTGGAAATGGACTTGGGCAAACGAAACTTCACCGTTTCGAAACTGCAGCTCTGCAAAAATTGTTTATTTAGCCACGGAAACGAAGAATGCAAATCTACAAAAACATGTCGAGAATGTAATTTAAAACACCACACCTTATTGCACAACCCAGGTCAGAAAAATACAACATCGACTAAATACAACAAAGAAAAGATTTCATCATCTACATCGGCATCTCAACAACATACGTCGAATCACGTAAATACGATGGACATGGAAGTCTTATTAACTACCGTGCAGCTTAAGGTCCAGTCTCTAGACGGGACTTATGTGAAACTACGAGCTCTTCTCGACCAAGGCTCTCAGGTGAATTTAATCACTGAGAACGCCGCTCAACTCCTTCGTCTTCCACGATCGAACATCAACGCTTGCGTAACCGGAATCGGAACTGTGTCTGGTGATTGTAGAGGACAACTCAACCTTACATGCAAATCGATTCACTCCGATTATTATTTTACAACTCAAGCGCTTATTATGAAGAAGCTAACGAACAACATACCTACGAAAACTGTAGGTAAAATTGAATGGCCGCATTTGATGAACTTGAAACTAGCCGATCCGGACTATAACATTTCCAGCCAAATTGATATCTTGTTGGGAGCTGACGTATATTCGCAGATCATTTTGGATGGAGTCCTGAAAGGAAACAACCAATCCCCCGTTGCACAACAAACGCAAATAGGGTGGATTTTATGCGGTAAAACAAAAACAACTTTTAACTGCAACGTAGCTCTAATCAACTTGGAAGAACTAACAAAATTCTGGGAAACTGAAGATATTCAACTCGCCAAGGACATTTCCAAGGACGACCTATGTGAAAAGTTCTACACGGAAACCGTAAAACGCTCTCAAGACGGAACATACATCGTGAAAATGCCACTTTCTTCGAACTTTGAAGAACGATTGGGAAAATCCAGATCAGTGGCCGTCTCACAATTTCTTCAATTAGAGAAACGTCTTGAAAGGAAACAAAAACTTGCGATCATGTACCGGGCATTCATTGAAGAATACATTAACCTCGGTCATATGAAGCTTACAACTCAGGTTGCACCTATCAGCTGTTATCTACCACATCACGGCGTTTTGAGGGAAAATTCAACAACTACAAAGCTAAGAGTTGTATTCAACGCATCTCAGAAAACTTCTAGTGGCTACAGCCTTAACAGCCTCATGGAAAAGGGTGCCAATCTTCAACAAGATTTACAGGCACTTATCCTCAAGTGGCGGACGTATAAATACGTTTTTACTGCGGACATCGAGAAGATGTATCGATGCATCTGGATGTCTGAAGAACAACAAGATCTTCAAAGGATCATCTGGCGAGCTTCGCCTGATCAACCGCTGCAGGATTGGCGTCTATGTACAATTACTTATGGGGCTAAATGCGCGCCTTGGCTAGCCATACGCACTCTGAAACAGCTTGCCATTGACGACGGACACAAGCATCCTGAAGCCGCCAAAATACTTCAAACGGAATGTTACGTAGATGACGTCATAAGTGGCCACAACTGCGTCAAGGAAGCTCAAAAACTGCAACAATCCCTTATTCAACTTCTGAGAGGAGGGGGAATGAACTTACGCAAATGGTCAAGCAATCATCACGCCATACTTGAAAACCTAAACGAAGATCAGATCTCCAAGCAGAGCAACTTTGACTTCAAATCAGATGAAACGTCAAAAACATTGGGGCTTGGCTGGAACCCTTCAAGCGATACCTTTAACTTCAACTGGCATGTAAAACAAACACAGCGGCTGACAAAGAGAACTTTACTTTCCGAGATTTCGAAATTCTACGACCCCCTGGGGTGGCTTTCCCCAGTAACGGTCAAGGCCAAATTACTATTCCAGAAACTCTGGATCAGTAAACTAGGCTGGGATGACGAAGTGCCCAGCGATGTAGAAACAGAATGGATAAAACTCAATGGAGAACTGACCTACATCAGAGCCATGAAGTTAAAACGATGGATAAGCGATACGCAACAACGCGTAGAATTACTCGGCTTTTGTGATGCAAGCGAAAAAGCTTACGCTTGCGTTATTTACAGTCGAGTACAGTCGCACACAGAACAAGGCCAACCAATAATAACGCTACTCGTCGCAAAAACAAGGGTGGCACCATTGACACAAAAAACAACGCTGCCCAGACTAGAACTATGCGGCGCAGTACTTTTGGCTAACCTGATGGAAAAAACTAGAGCAGCACTATCTGGCTTCAGCATTTCTGTACAGGCGTGGTCCGATTCTCAAGTGGCGTTAGCTTGGATTCAAGGCGATTCTACGAAGTGGGAAACATATGTAGCCAACAGAGTTACGAAGATCAAACACGTCATCCCCGCAGCTCAGTGGAATTACGTGAAGTCCGAAGAGAATCCAGCCGACTGTGCTTCGAGAGGACTACTGCCAAGCAAACTCATGAGCTACAATTTATGGTGGCAAGGTCCAGATTTTTTAACTAAACAAGAGCATTCTGAAAACATTCCATTCTCATTTCAAACAAACATCGATTACGTACATCATGTCGAAACGAAACAAATAATTCAACATCAGCAAAATTTTATAAGTTATTTGTGGAATAAATACAGTTTGATGACACTTATAACTCGAGTCGTCGCATGGATACAACGATTCATTGTTAGCACGCGCTACAAAATGAAATCAGAAACTATCTACCTAACTACAAGCGAACTGACTGCAGCGAAAACAATTATCATCGTTTATGTGCAACGAATGGAGTTCGATCTCGAGTACAAACAACTTAACAGAAACGAAGTTTTATCGAAAAAGAGCTCGATATTTAAACTGAATCCCTATTTGGACGATAAAGGGATTATTCGCGTCGGAGGGCGACTGAAGAACTCTAGTATGTCGCCTGAGATGAAGAACCCCATCATCATACCACATAAGGGACGACTCACACAACTTTTGATTGAACAAGCACATTCCCTTACGCTGCACGGTGGAGCCCGGCTGACTTTGATGTATCTAAGGCAGAGATACTGGATTGTCGGCGGGAATAGAGCAGTCAAAACTGTACTTCAGAAATGTGTCCGCTGCCACCGCTTCAACAAAACAGATAGCCACCAACTGATGGGAGACCTACCGCGCCAAAGGATAACTCCGTGTCGGCCATTCACGCATACAGGAGTGGACTTCGCCGGCCCTGTGGAGGTCAAACATAACAAGGGCCGGGGCGTCAAAACATCGAAAGGATACATCTCGATATTCATATGTATGGCCACAAAGGCCGTTCATATTGAGCTTGTGACGGACCTGAGCACGGAAACCTTCATAGCGGCCTTCCAGAGGCTGAGCGCGAGGCGCGGCACCCCGAAGCATATGTACTCGGACTGTGGCACAAACTTTGTCGGAGCTGCAAGAGTGCTTCGTGAAGAATTCGAACTATTCAAACAAATACTAAACCCGGAAGTCTTCAGCGACCTAGCACAACTAGAGGTCGAGTGGCATTTCAATGCACCAGCTTGGCCCAGCGCTGGCGGCCTTTGGGAGGCTGCCGTGAAGTCAATGAAGCACCATCTGCGAAGAGTATTGGGCACTCAAAAACTTACCTACGAGGAGTTCGCTACACTGTTGGCCAAGATCGAAGCTTGTTTAAACTCGAGGCCACTCTGTCCTCTGACCGAAGATCCAGAAGAGTTCAACAACTGCCTGACTCCTGGACATTTCCTCACAGGAAGCCCAATATTGTCTTTGCCGCTATCAGATTATAACGATATGAACATTGACTTACGCCGCAGATGGCAACTTTGCGAAAAAATGTTTCATCAATACTGGAAAAATTGGTCAAACGAGTATTTAACTACGCTACAAACTCGGAGCAAGTGGAATAAGCCCAACAAAAACATCAAGAAAGGTGACATAGTACTGGTGAAGGAAGATAATCTGCCGCCGGGAAAATGGGCTTTGGGACGCGTCATGGAAACTCATCCTGGATCCGATGGCTATGTTCGAGTCACAACCATCAAAACTCAATCGGGAACCATGAAACGCCCTGTAGTCAAACTATCACCATTGCCCTTGGACACAGAAATTGAAGCTGAGGAAGATGAACAACCAATCAAGAAAACGAAACGTCAAACGAACGGAAACAAGCTTATTGCCACATTACTCCTAACAACAATTACATTGTTTACATTTATATCAGGAGCCCATGGGGTCAGTGACACCGAGCGCATAACTACCGGCGCTCAGATCACGAACTTGAAACCAGAGCGGCCTGTTTATTATGACAACGTCGGCAAAATGCAAGTAGTACACGATGAATGGATGTTAGTCATGTACTACAACTTAACTAACTACTGGGATGGAGTACAACGAACTGAAGCTTTCTTTGAAAATCTGAAGATCATGTGCTTCCAAACTAAGCTACAACACTGCCGAACTACTATGGAACAGCTGAGTCATGAAATGGAACTTCTGAGCTATTACAACTCCGTACTGATAAATCCGCATAAACATCTTAGCAACAGAAAGAAACGTGGTTTAGTGAATGGAGTCGGCTACATAGCTAACAGTTTGTTTGGTATACTGGATCAAAACTTTGCTGAGAAATATCAGAATGATATAAAATCACTTCAAAACAACGAAAACTACCTACTAACTCTGATTAAGAACCAAACAACTATAGTGGAACTAGAAAATCAAGTTTTGAAGAAAAGCGAGGCCAATATTCAGCGTCAATTTAACACCATTGAGGGCTTCGTCAACCAAACCAACATGAACATAGCATCCATCGAAACGGAAATGAACATTATTTCAGCAACAACTTATCTAAACTCAGCCTCCCTGAACGCATATCTTCTGATCAACAGCTTGAAGACTTTTCAAGAAATGCTGTTTAACACCCTAACAAGCGTGTATCAAGGACACATAGACGTTCATCTGATCACACCGGTCCATTTGATTGAACAACTGGGTGAAATATCGAGAAATCTCCCCAAAACTGTGTCATTGCCGATTGAAAACTATAGCGAAAAAATCAAGGAGATGTACAAGCTGATAAACGTAAAAGCACGAGTAACGGAAAGCTACTTTATTTTTGAAGTGCAAATACCACTCGTTTCTAATGAAGATTACGTCATCTACCAAGTAATACCATTACCGTTTACAAAGGCAGAAGAAACTACTACGAAAGCTATGTACGTTCAGATAACGTCCAAGTACATAGCTGTCAACCTCAAGAAGAGCGCCTATATATTGCTGACCGAAGAAAACTTCAGACAATGTTTACAACAAAGGTCACTCAACTTTCTTTGCAAGAATAATTTACCGTCTTACGATCTGCATAGTAGCAAAGCGCCTTGTGAAGCCAAACTGCTGTCGCATCAAAACAACGCGCCGTGTAACATAGCGACTACTGAATGCAAGGATAAATGGATCGAGTTACACGCACCGAACAGCTGGTTAGCGATATGCTGTGATACGTGTTCATTACGTACAATTTGCGATAACAACATTGCATCGCACACCATGACGTCATCGAGTCTAGTGACGTTATCACAAGGATGCGTCTTGCAGTCTAAAGACTTAACTATCTACGCTCATCGCCAGTACAACAGCCATATGAAGATGGACTACGAGTGGGCAGTTCCCTCTTTGGACACGTCTATTAACAACATCGTGAACTTATCATACAACTACATTTCAAACACACATCATTTTTCGTCGTCAGAGAATGAAATTTCAAAGATTGATGAATTAATTAAATCCCAGAAGGAAAACGAAATGAAATGATTTATTTGCGTGAAGTGTGGTGCACAATGAACTTACACCTCCCTCTCCTCTAAATTAGATCCACACACTTCGCTAGGATACCCAGCATGCAAAAATGAAATAGTTATTCCCTATTGGCCGCCGCCATCATAACGGCATCTGTGGTGGTTGGGAGGAAGCGCTGTCGCCGCCGTTTCAACAACTCAACTAGTGCGCAACAGCGCCGCCATGAAGACATTGAGCTTCATGTCATCGAGAGGAAAGGAGCAACCGTGACGTCATCGCCGAGCCAGGACAACAGCGCTGAGTCTGGAACCAGGACATCTCGCCGAAGCTCCAGCAACGGAATTAGGAACATTGCTTTCGATTTTAATTAATTGCTTTATTAATTGTTCTACTCTGTGATGATCTTTCCTTTTCTCGTATACAACTATTCTTTTGGGGTTGCCAAGATGTACAGTCTTCAACTGCACATTTTTGATGACACTGCGATTGGCACGAGCGCGCGTCATTTTACTTAGGTATTTATTATATTTCACACATTTTAATATTCAGTGTGAGTTGGTAACTAGTGCAATAAACGTATCAATAAAGTGATTGTGATCTTTTATCTCCACACTCAATCTACAAGTGTATGAAACCATACACTGCCTAAGGCTCTTGACATTGTCAACCTTCGGGTTTTTTAAAGTTTTATGTAACAATGTCAACAATAATCACAAATACAGTAACTCAGAATAGGACTTGCATGCTTTTCAATTCGAATACTATCTGTAAAAAATCTAATAGGCTATGAAAAGACAATAAATGTTCCGGCGTACCACAAGGATCTAATATCGGACCATCTCTTTTGCATGTCTATAATACACTCACCATAGCATTTTTAGGCTCGGTCAATATCCGAACAAGGAGATCCTGATTGAGACTGTGGAAAGGCACCAACACTGGGAATCTGCCGACAAATTCCTGCAAACAAAAACACAATGCAATCAGAGAATCAGGAAATAAGACTGTTTATTTTCATTGTAAGTGAATCTAAACGTAATATTTTAATATGGAGAATTCTTACATATCTGCAAAGGGAAAGTTCCACTTTAGGTTGAAGGCTTTAGACTTTGGTCAACGATTTGAGTTTTGAAGCGTACTGCAGTTCTGCAAAAGCGGCGTCTAACTACCTATTTACACAGACACTACACAATGTCATTTTTGTACACGCGCGTTTGTGTGCGTGAAGTAAGGGTGTCACCGTATGAATTACTGTACACTGTGGTCTCGGTCTCGACGTCGCGTTTGCGCGCGTTTCGCGTTCCTAGCCCCTCGCCAACCCGAATTCGGTCGCGCGGTGAGGAAACCCCGATTGGCGGGAGCGACAGTGGCCATTCTATACTATTTATTATTATTTATTATTTATTTATTTATTATTTATTCTATTATTGTCTATGTAGCGACTTCTACCTGTCGCTAGATGAACTACATAGACATGCTACGCACTACTAGCTTCAGCGAAGATGGCGCCACTCAATATTAGAATGTCTAGATCGCGCAAGTGCACTACTCATCGCCGATCGGGTTATATACAACCAACCGACATCAATTGTCGGTCGAAAGACCACGGGCAAGTGGGCCAGATGGGCCGGCCCGTTGCAAAGAACCACGTACTCTGCCTTTGGGGAACGATTCCACCATTTTTATATAGATACGTACGGGAATCATGCCGAAGTCTATGAGATCTCTGGCCTGCACCTTGCGCAGCCAGGCGTCTCGTTCGTCGCTCTCCGTCTCGGCTGTGTCTAGCGGCGATGCGTCGGCGGCGGCGGCGGCGAGCGCGGCGCGGCGACCGGACCGCGCGTCCCACGCGCCGAACCCGAGGTACTTCTCGTTGCTGCGACGCTGCACCAACCTTAGTGTGCAAGTAGCAGAACACTCAATTAGATGCACAACATAGGCGGGTCTAGATGTGTCTCATTAGCCCGATCCGATCACCGTACCCGTATCGCCGACGCGTATTGTTAACGCCTACGCTTTATTAATAGCAACGTCGCCTTGTTCCTGCGAGCTCACCTATGGAGGTGTTGAAAATTAGCACCCTTGCTATGGAGCAAGGATGCTAATTTTCAACACACATTCACTTCAATTTTTACGCGCTACGATGAACATTGTCCTTCTACCAAAATTATCCAAATTTTCATGTAATACAGTCAATATAAGTGTAAAATAAGTTCGGAAGTTTCACTGATGTCCCCCTGAGCATCAACACGTATCATTATCGCATATGTGGACGGGTGATGATACGTGTATCTTGCTTGGCTTGGTACGTGATACGCTGATACGGATACGGTGATCGGATCGAGCAAATGATCAATCTGGACCCGTTTTTAATAACGCGAGCATGGCCACACCTTTTAGAAGTCTCGTTTTGATTACCGAGCGGAGAACGGCACAGCGCGATGATTGTTTTCATTTCAGTGTGAAATTATGATGAAATCTTCAGAGGCCTAAAATGTCTGTCGCTAAAGTTGGTATATTAGCAATCTGGCTTTTAAAACATTACTTTTTACCATAATTTTACTTTTAACCATTCGCACTTCAGAATATCTCATTACATTATTTCAATGGTCTTGAAGCCTAAACTAAAAAATCCACATAATTCCGCAATAGAGGTCACAAAAAGACCCTCCACCTCCTATGGTTTCACCTCGCGGAAAAATCTTATAACCTTGCGGAATCAGCGAGTTATACACCGCAATAGTTCTGGCCACACAATAAAATCAAACAACCTGGGTGTCAATTCTAGTACCAAACTTTTTATCAACCTCAAGCAAAACCTCAACTAAATCTCAGATTTTCGACTGTTTCCTATTCTACTAATGACAAACGACTCAGTTGTGGTGAGGTTTTAGCTAAGGTTTGAATTTGGCAGAACAAATTTTTGAAAAGCTATTCTACTATTCACCAAATGGCTGACATTTGAGATGGAAACAGACCGCAGTGGAATGATTGACGTTGTCATCTAGTAGAATTGCCCAGCTGGTTGTTACAGATAGAACCTGCAACTACAAAGGCTCACCTATCGAGTCCGTTGTAAGCTCCGCTCGCCACAAACAGTATGTTGGTAGTATCGACCTGCACGGCGTCGCCGCGCAGCTTCCTCGAGTTGCGTTCCGGGACCGACACCACCGCGCCTTCCAACATCTTGAGCATCCCTTGTTGGACTCCCTCACCTGCGAATATACATATTATACACTACCTACACCATAGGTTCTCAACCTTATTTTGCCCACCGCCGACTTTGAGAAGATATTTTTTTCAAGAGCCATATCTTAATGCGCCATCTCAATGCCCCCTAATTTTTCTGGGTCTTCTACTGCCCCCCTGAAAGTCTCAAAGACCCATAAGGGGGGCGTTATCGCCCACGTTGAGAACCTATGCATTACATTACACTAATGTTATAAACGCGAAAGTTTGGATGTTTGGACGGATGTATGTTTTTAGGGTTCCGTACCTTAAAAGGTAAAAAAAGGAACCCTTATAAGATCACTTTCTTGTCCGTCTGTCTGTCTGTCTGTCTGTCTGTCTGTCTGTCTGTCTGTCTGTCTGTCTGTCTGTCCGTCTGTCCGTGTGTCACCATCGATTATCTCAGGAACGGGTAAAGCTAGCAAGTTGAAATTTATACCATATACTAAGGTCTATAGTCCCTACTGTGACTATAAAAATCAAGGTCCTGAGTCAACACAATAAAAAGATATAGGCAAATTTAGGTTTTCGTGAAAACTTGTGAGTACCAAAACTTACCTTAATTATCAACTTTTTTTATTTTTCGGAATTTTTCCTTTACTTGTGCTGTAAGGCCTTGCTTGTAACCAAAATTGACAATTCTAGGTCAACCGGAAGTACCCTAGAGGTTTTGGGTCGAAAACCTAAATGGTAGTTCCCGTTGACCTAGAATAACGAAATTTGGCAAAAAGCAAGGTCTTATACCACAAATAAAGGAAAAATTCCAAAAAGTTAAAAAAGTTGAAAATTAAAGGGTGCTCCCATACATACATAGTTGACGCCAATTAAAATTGTCCTTCGAGTTGTATGGGCGCTCATACAATTAAGCGGACTAGCTTAATTGGCACCATAGCTAGGTACGGAACCCTCGGCGTACGAGTTCGACTCGCACTTGACCGGTTTTTATTATTTCCTCTATAACTCGACAACCACTGAACGATTTGGCTGAAATTTGAAATATAGGTAGATAAATAAATAAATATTGCTTGACATTTGACACAGCGCCATCTAGCCCCAAACCAAGCAAAGCTTGTACTATGGGAACCAGATAACTGGTAGAATACTTATATATTTGTAAATACATACTTATAATACTATAAAACACCCAGACCCAGAACAAACATCTATATTCATCACACAAATATTTGTCCTGGATGAGAATGGAACCCACGACCTACAGCGCAGAAGGCAGAGCTACTACCAACTGAGCTAAGCCTGTCTGTATATCTTGAAACAATATTCATTTATTGTTTCAAGTTGGTACAATATAAAAAAACTTAGGTCTTTACATCTTTACTAGATGATTTATACAGTGCACACTGGTTCAAGCGCCGTACAAGGGCGGTCAAAACTACCTAACTTTGTCAATTGGGACTTTTCTGTAGGAAAAATGAGACTAAATACTTTACAAATGCACATTGATACTTTATTTACCAACTTGAATACATAAGAATACAAAAAAACTACAATTCTGTACTGTTTTAAATACATTTAATTAGGCAATATTTAAGACTTTGTCGCTCGTTCGGAAAACGTCTGGATATAATGTTAACAACGCTTTTCGTTAGATTATAACATTTATAAAATATGTAAGAATACACATATAATATATATTTAAATACAATACATGCCTATATAATTGTTACCTCATAGTTTTCTGAATGCATAATTTTAATAACTTAAACTACGATTTATTTACAAAATTATCCCACGAAACTAGCCTAACCTGAACTAATTTAAGTTTTAACTAAATTCTTAATAAATCTAATACTCACCTTGACATACCACTCTTTTTCTTCATGGGAAGTTTCCTAAGACTAGTAATAAATGGGTCTGAGCTGACTAAAAGTCTGTTCAGTAAGTCCGTATTCGTAAGTTCTCGCGTCATTTTTTGAGTATGATCTCGTCTGAAAGACTAATGTTTATTATTAGATTCTGCTGCCTATTCTGATAATTCCCCAATAGACAATAAAACATACTGTGCCACCTCAGCACCATGGGTGAGGACTTTGTGAACGGAAGCTGGAAGATTATACACTACGGATATTCTTGAACTAAAAGTCGCGCGGTTTCTAAAGCATATTCATTAAATTTATCTGAATCAATAATAAAACCTGAGGACAAAGCGTAATATTGTGAAACAACGATAAATCAAATTTTGATGCAATTTCAGATGAGTATTACTGAAAAAAATTCATGCCGTATTTCCATCGTTCGATGTCCCGCTTCCGCCACTTCGCGGTTTATCTACTATTAACCTTAGTCTACGTTTAACTCATTCTGTATATACAATTTTCTATCTGCTACTTGTCTCCTCTCATCCTACGACCTAACCTGCCACTTTTTAACATGTATCCTGTAAGCGAGGTGAAAAGAGAATCCAAAAGTGTAAAGCAGATAGGCTAAACTCATACCGGCTTTTATTAGGTCGTTTCTGTAAACAGACGTCTGTTTTATTCCAAATCAACCAAATCTCAATGATATGCGTCTTTGAAAAGGTACATTCAATCGAAATACCTGAAAATAAACAATAAAAATTATACGTATGTGTCGTAGACCGTTCTACGCCTAGGCCTACGCAGTCGTAGACGCTATATATCACTAAAACCGCAAACATAATGCATAAAAAACATTTTTAGTTTCAAAATATACAGTTCAATCTTTATGTAAGGTAAGTAAGAATAGTAGGCTATGATTGAGTATAAGTTGAAAGTCTATGTAAAATCAACTAAAAGATAATATTTGATAGAAATTCTAGTGTGGCGTAGCACGTAAAAATACACCATAACAAGTCAAATAAAAATTTTGAAAATAACTAAATAGTAAGAACATACCTTGATCTTGGAAATCCATGTCACAAACACCACTCAAAAACAATGCAATTCTGAGAATTCACCGTTACACAAATAATGTGTGCTAATGAGTTACTGATAAGGCGAGCGCAACGTAGTGATGTGTTCACTTTGAGGGTCAAAAAATAAGTGATAATCAGGTAAAACCGGTGATATATTTATACTTTAGGGTAGTTTGTATATCGGTTAATCGTTATAAATAATAAAATGCGGGTTATTTGACAAAGAAATTTTTGTATTTTGACCTATGGGTGAACCACCGTGCAGTGTCAGGAGCCAATCTTTGCATACTCTTAACGGGACACTGTAGTGCCTGGGACACTGTTGAGTTGGAGTAGGCTTGTAGCACCTACACCATCCTCTCAGCTTAACAGGCCGTATCCACAAGAAAGACACGGTCAATACGTGTGGGGCTGACTAAGCCGCGGGTTTCCTCACGATGTTTTCCTTCAACGTTTTGAGCTCGTTTTAATGCGCATATAATTTTTTCGAAACGAAAAATCCATTGATGCACGGCCAGGATTCGAACCCACGACCTTCGGATCGAAAGTCGAGGCACCAACCCACTCGGCCAACACTGCGATTGGCACGAGCGTGCGTCATCATACTTAGGTATTTATTAGTATTTCACTCATTTTCATATTCAGTGTGGGTTGTAACTAACGATAAGGAAACATCAACCTATAATTATCTGTACAAACATAGTAAGTACAATAAACGTATAGATAGTGATTGTGATCTTTTCTCTCCACACTCAAACTTCAAGTGTACAAACCATACAGCCCTTACGGAGGTCTTTAGTCGGCCTAAAAACTCCGTCACCAGAGTTGGCCACTTGCTCATACGAACTTACTTATTCGCGGTTTCGCCCGCGTTCTAAAGCTAATATAATAACATTATGTCCTGTGTAATATGAATGTATTACCTCCAACATCCCTCAACTGATGAATGCCGGGTACTGCGCCTATTTTATCCACCTCGTCCAGAAATACGATCCCCGTCTGTGCTCGTTCAACACTGGAAAAGTTTATTATAACGATCTAGATTAGAAAACCGTAAATACTAATGCTAATTAGAAATAAGGAATTAGATTTATAGAAGGACAATTTTAAGTTCTGAAGTTAGATTAGAACGGGGTTTTTCTAACCCCCGACGAAAAATAGGGGTGTTATAAGTTTGTAGTGTGTATCTGTGTGTTTGTCTGTGGCATCGCAGCTCCAGAACAGATGTACAGATTTTTATTATAATGTTTAGTCTGAATGGTGTCTTTGTCGAGAGTGTTATCTAAAGCCCATCACACATACCTACAGCAGATAATATAGGTAACTTATATTTATTATATTTGTATTATCGACACGACGAAGAAGAAGAAGATGAAATATAAATCTTGAGATCGCGCCTATACAAATTCTATGGAGGACCACACACATATTTGGTGCGATCTGTCAAGATTTATATTTCTTAAGATATATTATCTGCTGTGTGTGTGGTGCGCTTAAAACAATGAAAGCAGATGGCATTCCATTTGAAGATTTATCTACATTTCGACTAGTTTACACTCAATGCTGCAATGAGGTTCATTGCAATACTGTAACACAAAAAAGTTAAACTAGTCAATAACGATTTTTTTTTTTAATTTGATATTTATGAAAAAAGAGCAAATATAAAGGCTTTACTAACTTGAAGTTGGCGTCCTGCAGCAGTTTAGCGATGACGCTCTCTATATCCTCTCCGACGTAGCCAGCCTGCGTCAGCGTGGTACAGTCGCAGATCGCGAACGGAACGTCCAGGCATTGCGCTATCGTTTGAGCTAGGAGGGTTTTACCTGCAACAACACAATTTTCATTTGAAGCGCTCGTTATAATATATGATACTAGCGGACGCCCGCGGTTACGCCCGCGTGGACTATAATTTTTATCGCATGGGAACCGTGCATTTTTTCGGGATAATAATTATGTGTTCTTCCAGAACCTAAACTATCTAAACATTTCAAATTTCATTCAAATCGGTTTAGTAGTTATTGAGATACGTGGTAACAAACATTCACACACACACACACACACACACACACAAACGGACTTTCGCCTTTACAATATTAGTAGGATATCATCAGACTTCGTTTCGTTGAGCATTTCTCTAGTGAAGGACATGGTAATCAATGTGATTGCATATCATTCATCTGAATGATAGCCAATTTAGACTTCTTGTATGAAAAAAAAACTCTACTTGGTTTTACTGTTTTGGTTACGCTATAGCATAATCGTAATAGGAATTGAATTGAACAGATATGCCGTCATTGACTGAGAGTGACAAGAACGGCATAGTATAATGCAATTCCTATTGTTATTTTGCTTTAGAGACCTTTTTAGCCCAGCTGTATAGCAACCAGTCTTTCCATAGCGTGATTTCTTGTTCCTGCTTTTCAGGAGACAAGTAGAGTGCGCCGCAAACTTAATGGCGGCTGAAGTGCGCGGCAGATTCGATTTTGCGCAGGTACAGTCAACGTTATTGCGGGGAGGTGAAGGCAGTGAGGGGCGGGGCTAGGCGGGCTATGTAGATAAAGTTTACTTTATTCTATTGCGTTGACTGTACCTGCGCAAAGTCGAATCTGCCGCACACTTCAGCCGCCATTAAGTTTGCGGCGCACTCTAACAAATCGGTGTTTCTTGTTCCAGCGTCCTTAAAAAGGTAGCTATTGCAGAATTACATGACATCTCTTTTCTTTGACTGAGATTGAGAACGGCATTATAGTTCAATTCCCTTTTGCGATTCTGCTTTAGCGACCTTTTTCAGCCCGCAGATTGTTTCTAATTAGCTTATGCCAATGAGGAACTACTAGGAATAAAATACTATGCTACTATGCTACTATACTACCGACGACCTCTGTGGCGCAGTGGGTGAAGGCCCGCCTGTGACGCAAGAGGTTGCGGGTTCGATCCCCGCCGCGGGACAAATGTTTGTATGATCTGCAAATATTTGTCTCGGGTCTGGGTGTTTTCTATGTATATTTTGTATGTATTTACAAAAAAAATGTATATAAGTAGTATATCAGTCATGTGGTTGCCATAACACAAGCTCTGCTTAGCTTGGGACTACATGATGCTGTGTGAAATGTCCAGCAATATTTATTTATTTATTTATCAAAAAAAACTATGATTTCGTTGGAGAAACACAAACTGTATCTTCTAGAATTGCACCAAATCAATTCGCCTATCGTAATGAGATTGTCCTGCCAATTTGTAGACACTCGCGTCGCATACCAATCTACACTGTAGACTCTACATTCGAAGCACGGAGGACGGTAGGTGGTCGTTTGTAAGCCACCCAGGTAGGTGAAGGATTTGGGGGAAAATACTATGTAATGAAGTAGTGATTTATGATCCTGCATACTATTAGTTCTTTTAAAAAATCAGGGGCCCTAGCCATATTACACGATCTATCGTCGCTGTAGAACGATCTATCGTCGCTGTAGAATAGAACACTTCAAAATGTATAGGAATTGACGTTCTGACCACGTGACTCGTCTACTTGAAACGTCAAATCCTATACATTTTGAAGTGTTTCTATTCTACAGCGACGATAGATAGTGTAATATGGCTAGGGGGGCAGGTTAGATGACTGTTGTTGATATTATTATTAAAATGAATATTGAATTAATATTACTAACTGAAATAAATACGGTATTTTTTTTAATAATTCATCATCTACATCTACTTACACTAATATCATAAATAGGATTTTTTTTGATTGTTTGTAATGAATTGGCTCCGAAACTACTGGACCGATTTCAAAAATTCTGCATTACCTAATAGCTAAACTTTAGAGGAAGGTTATTTTCATCATCATCACCATAACACTACGGGGGCAACGCACCCAACTAAACAAACTTTCGAAAAAAATATAAATTATTAGTGTGATTGTTGATGTTTTTTATATTTTGTAAGTACTAAATGCTGTTTTTACCAAACTTAAAATGTAAATTGAGTCTCTAAATTGACTCAGACCATCATCTTAGGAACAAAAACGTTAATAAGCATGCAATGCGTCGACCTCGCTATGCTGTAGGTATGTAATATTTGCGGATGTAGATTATACCTATATTTTTTTTACATTGTTTAGGTACCTAATTATGAATTTATGACCCAAATCTTGCTTACAAATCATTTTTGATCTAGATTTTCCGCGTTCTGCTTTTGGTTTCAAGGTGGTTTCACTTCTCAATTGGTCACTACACTACCTTAATGCCGCCTATACATGTTGGGCGAGCCTAAGCCAGCGTGAACAAAGGCAAATTGATGCAAGGCGAGTGCTACCGTCCACACGTTTGGCGAGTCTATGCAAAACAATGCAAATTGGCGCTTGTATTCACTCGACCAGCTAGGCGAGCGATGGCAAGGCAAGGCAAATGGTGCCACACGTTAGCGTTGGCGTTCACTCGACGAGCCTGCGCCAACGTGTACAAACTACTTAGTGCTGTGTTTAAGACTGAAACAAATGCAGATTCGGATCACGATTTACACGTTTCGTTTCGTTTTCTAATTCGGAGAAAGACAATAACTTAAAAGACTGCGGTTGAGCAAGTGCGCACAATGACGCTTTTGATGAATTTTAATTTAGTTTTTTACGACTTTTGCCTTCAAACAAACAATGTACATTATCCTTTTAAGATTCGTGTTAAACATTTGTGTGATGAGACTCGTAATGATCATGAGATAAGGAAGCACTGAGGTAGGTAGTTAACTTTTATTTTTGCAAGATTATGCAGATATTAAAACAACGCTTTTTTTCTCGTAAGGGCAGCAAATATGACAGATTTTCATTTGCTACAATCATAATCTACATTTTTCGTAAGATTTATATTGTAAAAGTATTTATAATAATTACGCCTAACAATGACATACAAACGAAGTCCAATAAGTACATCGGTCATCGGCCTTATAACTCCGTCACTATAATACGACGTCACTATAATAAGACGTAGGGACTGTGCGGTGTGGATGGAAACTGACCCTCGAGATACAGTTTACACTAGTTCGAGGGCCGGAAAACGCCCATACTGCTCAGCTTTTTGTCAATGGAAGGGTCCCGGTGGGCTATTTATTTAAATATAAGTACCTACCTAGTTCTACTTTAACTTTAGTTTTAGTTTTAGTATTGGTTGTCTGGAAGAAATCGCCTTTTGCGATAAGACCGCCATTTGCAACCTTAGATATATAAGTACCTAAATGTATTTGTGTTGCAATAAAGCTTTTTTTCATTTCATTTCATTTCAATACCTACTAGCTTATAAGAACACAATACTAGCCCCCTTAATCACCGAGGTCGTTGTTTATGGTTTGTAAAAACTAGTCAACTGAAATAACAACAATCACAGCGAAACTGCAGCTTTACCCTTGAGTACAACGATTTACATTCAATGCCAATTATTCCTTGTGATACACAGTGCTCGCTCCGTAAGATCTCTTGATTTTTACCATATTTAAAGTAATTTATCACTAAATTGCATTTGAGTATTCTTAGAGAGTCAATCTTCAGATTTTTTGAAAATACCAAAATATCTAGTACTCTTCCGCCAATCTAGATTAATAAATATTAATAAAAATCTGAAGAAGATCATAAAAACTTAAAAATGCAAAAACCAGTCGGGACCGTTCCGCCCGCATCCTTTACTGAGGTCGTCATAATGCAGTTCGTTTACCTTGAACCAGTTCCGCTGGTAAACAAGACGTCCCGCCATTGCCAACATGTTCTCATTATTATCCTTTCAAAAGTTGTTTTTAGGTTCTTCCCACTGCTCGAACCCAACCACTGTCCTTTTCCCTCCGCGCACACACTTGTACAGCCCCAGTTGCTTACCCTTGCTCCTGTCAAATACTTCACCAAGTCGCCTCTACCAAGTATCTTGGCGTCCACGTCGATAATTCTCTTTCCTGGACCCCCCATATTGTGTATACTATAGCTAGAGTCCGTAAGCTCATATTTGTCTTTAAGAATTTAAGAAGTGTCGCCGATTTTCAGTGTTTGAAGACAGTTTACTGTGCTCTCGCTCAATCCATCTTGAACTACTGCATCACGGCATGGGGCGGTTCCATTAAAACTCAGATGCTTAGAGTAGAAAGAGCGCAGAGGGCAGTCTTGAAGGTGATGTCCTCTAGACCAAGGAAATTCTCCACTAGTCTTCTTTTATCACAATGTGAAGTTCTCTCAGTTAGGCAACTGTTTGTCCTAGCAACTGTTTTACGCCAGCACCAAAATTTAGTCTTTGACCCTGAACACCTCGTTAACAAACGTCGCTCAGACATAGTGTGCAAAATGAAACCGAGAAGAACTAGAATAGCAGGCCGCCACTTTTATTATTTAAGCCCTCTACTTTATAACAGGGTTAACAAAGCTTTAGTTATTTATCCTCTTCCTCAACACATATGTAAAAAGAAATGCTTAAAATGGCTTCAATCTCTATCTTATGAACAAACAGAAAATCTTCTCATTCCTCTCTCATAAATACCAAAGTCTTGTTACATAAACCTAAACATAAACACACACATTTTTCTAAACTCCACATACACACAAAATGAGTTCAGGTTCCCTTGCACAATCTAGACTCTTCCGAGACTAGCTTCAATAAGAGACCTCACATTCACACCATTACACTCACACCGACACACTACATACTTCTCACTCACGTCTTCACACATTAAAGTTCTCACATTCTCTGTCTTTCCAAGCACTTTGTTTTAAATTTCACCTTGTTTTATTTTGCATTTTTATATGTACCTACTTGTGATTATATTCGTAACAGAACCTACTCATTTGTTTTGGAGGTGGGCGTTGAGACTGCTTCACAGTTTATAACTTTTGCAGTTTCACCGTTTTACTTGTATCTATTGTTCACTTTGTGTTTTTGTTCCGAATAAATAAATTTTATACTTTTTATACTTTTATAGGTTTTTTACTAAAAATGGAGTAGGACTTACTTTAAAGCATCTCTATGATAAAAGTCTTACTAATATTGTAAATGTGGAACTTGTGGAAGTTTGTAAAGATGTCCAACGTTTTTGGTTCAAGCAATAACGGTTCGATTTAAATAAAACTCGGAATGTTTATAGTAGGTAAGGTACATACCCGGAATATATTTAAGCTTCTACAGGTTACGAAGTGAGAAGCGCTCGTGGCGTAGCTTAGACGTTCTTGATTGATCGTTGAAGTTAAGCAGCGTTGTGCGCGGTCACAATTTGGATGGGTGACCGCAAGTGGCATTACGAGCTGAGCGCTTCAGTGCTTCGGAGGGCACGTTATTGTCGATCCCGGCTTTTAAGTCGTTAAGCCACGACGGAGGCCTTTAGGCGGCCTAAAACTCCGTCACCAGAGTTGGCCACTTGCTCATACGAACTTACGAAGCAAGCGAAGCCGTTAAGAAAGATAGTAAACAATAATTATGTAAAGTTATACAATAATGACACGGTCTTCTTTGACCTTGTCAGAAACGAGTTTCTTCCAATAGTTCCATCCGAATCCATTGAATTAAATATTATAAAATAACATCCCGAGGTTAAGGCCATATTTAAAAGGTACTATTATATCACACAGAACATCTTATCAACTAGTGGCTCTGTGAGCTGTAGACCTCACGAGTTTGCATAGCTTAAAGAAATCTAAAAGTGAGCAATTTACTACATTTTTAGGAGTTATTCAGCTCATCACGCTGTAATCCTCATCAGATCTTCACCAAAGTTTTATGAGAGCAACTTAAGGTTACAGCATTTCAAATAAAAAAAGGAACCATCGATATCGGATGTTTTACGGCGGTATAGGTACTTTGTACAAAGCTATAGAACGGGTTTTCCTGAACAGATTAAAAAAACAAAATGCTGGGATTTCCGAGCATTAGGCGACTTACAATCAGATGAAAAGGTAACAGATTGATACGAATCGCGTTAATAAATGATTCAGTAGTTTACTAGTAATAGTTGGGATACATGATTCAGTGCAGAGGATAGAAATACGAACTTGAATTATTCATCTCACTATTACACTACATAATGATATGAATTGAGAGATGTAACGAGGAGTGTTAGATTTAGAAGTAGACAAAAGGCCGGTTCCTATTATCGATCGAGCGAGCGAAGCGAGCGAAGATCTTAGTGGCAAGTTAGGCGATTTTGCTTTGTATGTTTGTATGTTTGTATGTTTGTATGTTTGTATGTTTGTATGTTTGTATGTTTGTATGTTTGTATGTTTCATTTTTATGTTCTCGCATAACTATCGAACCGCTTATCCAATCTGTATGAAACTTAATAGGTCAATAGGTTGTGCTATGGAAATTTGCTGTGGAGCGTATGAGCGTAATCGATGAAGGGGTTGTAAAGATATGGGGTTCCCAAGGGGGTAATTTTTTTTCAAAGTTACCCAAATATATTGAGTGGGGTGTCATATGAAAGTACTCAACTTATACATTCCAAAATGGTTTTTAGTTTTCTTCTAGGTTCTATAGTTTTTGAAATACAGTCAAAAATAAAAATTATGGAAACCAATTAACGGAAGTATGGAAAGAGCTCCCGTTTCATAGAGTTTCGATGTATTCGTAGGTCTGGTTAACAGACAAGGAGTGTGGCATCGTTGTGGTTTGGTTTGCAATGATTTTAGTTGCTACTTGATATTTTTTCTTGAGATTGAAAATAAAAGCCGTGTTGGCCGATTGGAAGAGTCCTCGACTTTCGATTCATAGGTCGTAAGTTCGAACCCTGGCCGTGCTCATCAATGGATTTTTCGAGTAGAAAAATTTAAATGCGCATTAACAGGAGCTCTAAACGGTGAAAGAAAACATCGTGAGGAAACCAGTTAACGTTCTAATAGCGGCGGTGGGCTTGCAACCTGTCACGTATGCAAATGCTAACTCCTGCAAATAGTGGGCTGGGCATGTACCAAAATTATAGAGGGAGGGGGAGGGTAGGGGTAGGGGTAGGGGGAGGGGGAGGGGAGGGGAGGGTAGGGGAGAGGAGTGGAGGGGAGGGGAGGGGGAGGGGACGGGTACGGGGAGGGGAGGGGGAGGGGGAGGGGAAGGGAGGGGGAGGGGGGTAGGGGAGGGGGAGGGGGGGGTAGGGGAGGGGGAGAGGAGGGGAGGGGAGGGGGAGGGTAGGGAGAGGGGAGGGGGAGGGGGAGGGAATGGATTTTCTCATACATTTCGTATTGAACTGCTATTTTAATAATTTCTCGAACTAAGAGGCCTTCCCTGAGGCGCGGTACGAAGTTCGCGGTGTTAACTATTGAATATAAACACGACACGACTTAATGTATTGCATGCATGCCTATAATCTTTACCATACTGAGGTAGCGCATTAGATATCATTCTGTGGTAAACACTAGAAGGAGCACTTAACGTAGGTATAGGGGTAGTCAGAAACAAGTCCAAATCTAGGCTATCAATACAACGGTGCGCGAGATCTCAGTTCGGGGCGAACTACTAGTTCTATCTGTGGTTTGCTTACTGTGGTAAGATATTTGACACTAGCTTCCGCCCGCGGCTTCGCTCGCGTGCCGTTTAGTCTATAAAAAAAAATATTTAAAAAAACAAAACCCGACTGCGTCAAAACTAAAAAGAAAAAAACAAGCCTGCAAAGAATTACTCACAGTCGGTACCCATTCATTTTATTACCAATCAAATCTTCCCAATGTTATGGGTCCCGACTGTGAGTAATTCTTTGCAGGCTTGTTTTTTTTCTTTTTACCCGACTGCGCAAAGCAAAGGAAGGGTAATGTGTTTATCAGTCTATGTATGTTTGGATGTTTCTATGTGGCATTCTAGAGGCCAAACGCGTGGACCGATTTTGATGATTCTTACGTCAATCGATTCGTCTGAACCTTGGGAGTGTTGTTAAAGGCATGACAGTAATCAAAATTCACCAGTGCCACCACCAGACGCCTTAATGTCAAAATTAAAAAAATCAAAATCGTCACACCATGTCAAGTGGGGTATCGTTAAATAGGTATTTTAAAATCAACTTTATGTTTCTTTTACCATTTTTCATTTTAAGTAATAGTTTAAGAAAAATAACGGTTTAAAGTTGATTAATAATTATTCTCGCTATGGATGTTTCTATGTGGCACTCTAGAGGCCAAACGCGTGGACCGATTTTGATGATTCTAACGTCAATCGATTTGTCTCAACCTTGCGAGTGTCACTAAAGACATGAAAGTAATCAAAATTAACCAGTGTTACAACCAGACGCCATATTGTCAAAATTGAAAAACTCAAAATTGACGAACTATGTCAAGTGGGGTATCGTTGAATAGGTATTTAAAAATCAATGTTAGGTTTCTTTTACTATTTTTCATTTTAAATAATAGCTTAGGAAATATAACGGTTTAAAATTCTGTTTGTGTGTATCTTGGCCGCGCATCACGTCTCGGTCGAACGAAACTACTGGACGGATTTAAATGAAACTTGGTATTATTTGAGTGCATACATACTATACTACTACGAGGTATAAATAGGATACTTTTGATTACTATACCTACTTACTTACTGAAATTCAAGACGGTTCCCTTGGGAGAGGAAATGAAAATCAAAATGAGTAGGTAGGTATCTGGTTGTAATTCATTAACACATAGTACGATTTTATTGATTCTTTTTACCCGACTGCGCAACGCAAAGGAAGGGTAATTTTGTTAGAAAGTAGGTATGTACCTACTTTAAAATGTTCTGTAAAAATTTCAAGGTCATCGGTTTTGTAGTTCAGAAGTTACAAACATCGCAACCCTCAGTATTATTTTTTATTTACATTAATTACCAAAAACACAACTAGATGTCGCTGCTAAATCTGAACCAATCCTAGATCGCGCTATCGTTGCGTTTTGAAAAGTTTACCTATTCTATCAATTTTTGAGGGCCATTATCGAAAGTTTTTGATATTATTGGATTGGATTGAATTATTGGATGATGGGGAATTGGATTGGATGGATTTGATGAATAAAATTGAATAAATAATTAGGGCGATACGAAGTTACTTAGTTTAGTTGGTTTATTAATTTCTTGTTGGGTAGGTAATAGTTAATCAAGGTATTTTAAAATCAACTTTATCATAACTAAAAAGTGTTAAATAAAAAAATATTTTAAAAAAACAAAAACCCGACTGCGTCAAAACTAAAAAGAAAAAAACAAGCCTGCAAAGAATTACTCACAGTCGGGACCCATAACATTGGGAAGATTTGATTGGTAATAAAATGAATGGGTACCGACTGTGAGTAATTCTTTGCAGGCTTGTTTTTTTCTTTTTAGTTTTGACGCAGTCGGGTTTTTGTTTTTTTAAAATATTTTTTAGTTTTGACGCAGTCGGGTTTTTGTTTTTTTACCCGACTGCGCAAAGCAAAGGAAGGGTAATGTGTTTATCAGTCTATGTATGTATGTTTGGATGTTTCTATGTGGCATTCTAGAGGCCAAACGCGTGGACCGATTTTGATGATTCTTACGTCAATCGATTCGTCTGAACCTTGGGAGTGTTGTTAAAGGCATGACAGTAATCAAAATTCACCAGTGCCACCACCAGACGCCTTAATGTCAAAATTAAAAAAATCAAAATCGTCGCACCATGTCAAGTGGGGTATCGTTGAATAGGTATTTTAAAATCAACTTTATGTTTCTTTTACCATTTTTCATTTTAAGTAATAGTTTAAGAAAAATAACGGTTTAAAGTTGATTAATAATTATTCTCGCTATGGATGTTTCTATGTGGCACTCTAGAGGCCAAACGCGTGGACCGATTTTGATGATTCTAACGTCAATCGATTTGTCTCAACCTTGCGAGTGTCACTAAAGACATGAAAGTAATCAAAATTAACCAGTGTTACAACCAGACGCCATATTGTCAAAATTGAAAAACTCAAAATTGACGAACTATGTCAAGTGGGGTATCGTTGAATAGGTATTTAAAAATCAATGTTAGGTTTCTTTTACTATTTTTCATTTTAAATAATAGCTTAGGAAATATAACGGTTTAAAATTCTGTTTGTGTGTATCTTGGCCGCGCATCACGTCTCGGTCGAACGAAACTACTGGACGGATTTAAATGAAACTTGGTATTATTTGAGTGCATACATACTATACTACTACGAGGTATAAATAGGATACTTTTGATTACTATACCTACTTACTTACTGAAATTCAAGACGGTTCCCTTGGGAGAGGAAATGAAAATCAAAATGAGTAGGTAGGTATCTGGTTGTAATTCATTAACACATAGTACGATTTTATTGATTCTTTTTACCCGACTGCGCAACGCAAAGGAAGGGTAATTTTGTTAGAAAGTAGGTATGTACCTACTTTAAAATGTTCTGTAAAAATTTCAAGGTCATCGGTTTTGTAGTTCAGAAGTTACAAACATCGCAACCCTCAGTATTATTTTTTATTTACATTAATTACCAAAAACACAACTAGATGTCGCTGCTAAATCTGAACCAATCCTAGATCGCGCTATCGTTGCGTTTTGAAAAGTTTACCTATTCTATCAATTTTTGAGGGCCATTATCGAAAGTTTTTGATATTATTGGATTGGGTTGGATTGAATTATTGACTGATGGGGAATTGGATTGGATGGATTTGATGAATAAAATTGAATAAATAATTAGGGCGATACGAAGTTACTTAGTTTAGTTGGTTTATTAATTTCTTGTTGGGTAGGTAATAGTTAATCAAGGTATTTTAAAATCAACTCTAACATAACTAAAAAGTGTTAAATAAAAAAATATTTTAAAAAAACAAAAACCCGACTGCGTCAAAACTAAAAAGAAAAAAACAAGCCTGCAAAGAATTACTCACAGTCGGGACCCATAACATTGGGAAGATTTGATTGGTAATAAAATGAATGGGTACCGACTGTGAGTAATTCTTTGCAGGCTTGTTTTTTTCTTTTTAGTTTTGACGCAGTCGGGTTTTTGTTTTTTTAAAATATTTTTTTATTTAAATATTTTTTTATTTAACACTTTTTAGTTATGATAAAGTTGATTTTAAAATACCTATTCAACGATACCCCACTTGATATAGTGTGACGATTTTGATTCTTTTAATTTTGACACTAAGGCGTCTGGTTGTAGCCCTGGTGAATTTTGATTACTGTCATATCTTTAGTGACACTCCCAAGGTTGAGACAAATCGATTGACGTAAGAATCATCAAAATCGGTCCACGCGTTTGGCCTCTAGAGTGCCACATAGAAACATCCATAGCGAGAATTATTATTAATCAACTTTAAACCGTTATTTTTCCTAAACTATTACTTAAAATGAAAAATGGTAAAAGAAACCTAAAGTTGATTTTGAAATACCTATTCAACGATACCCCACTTGATATAGTGTGACGATTTTGGTTTTTTTAATTTTGACAATATGGCGTCTGGTTGTGGCACTGGTGAATTTTGGTTACTGTTATGTCTTTAGTAGCACTCCCAAGGTTGAGACGAATCGATTGACGTAAGAATTATCAAAATCGGTCCACGCGTTTGGCCTCTAGAGTGCCACATAGAAACATCCAAACATACATACAAACATAGACTGATAAACACATTACCCTGCCTTTGCTTTGCGCAGTCGGGTAATAAGGCTAAGAGCGCTGGTTTTCAGTGGCGCCGAAATGAGTAGCGCATCAACTACTATGACACGGGTTTAAGTTTTTGTATATGTGACCCTAAGGATACACTTCTTCTAACGGATCTTGACACTGAAGTTAGCCGTTTCGATGCGCAGTGAAACATTTTCATACAAAATTTTGGGGAACATGAATTGAACACGTTCACCAAAGGCAGAGTAGGTGATTCTCTGCTACGGGCCGGCCCATCTGGCCCACTTGCCCGTGGTCTTTCGACCAACTTGTTGATGGCCGGTCGGTTAATGTCGATCGCTCCTGAAAACTTCACTTGCGCGATCTAGACATTACGATGTTGTGTCGCCATCTTTTCTGAAGCTCGTAGTGCGTAGCATGTCCATGTAGTTCATCTAGCGACAGGTAGATGTCGCTACAAAAATTTTTTACTGCGCAGGGAAAAGCCGAAACTTCACGAATGCCTAGATCCATTGTGAGAACAGTACTCACCACAGCCAGTAGGTCCCAGCAGCAGCACGTTGCTCTTATCCAGCCTCAGTTCATGGCTCTGCCTCTCCAGCACCTCCGCGCCGGGCGCGCTCGCCGCGCCGGCCGCGCCCGCGCTGCTATTGCCAAGGTGGAGGAGATCTGGAACAAAAAATAAATAAATAATGCTGGACATTTCACACAGCATCATGTAGCCCCAAGCTAAGCAGAGCTTGTGTTATGGGAACCACACGACTGATATACATATTACTTATATATTTTTTTGTAAATACATACATATTATACATAGAATACACCCAGACCCGAGACAGATATTTGCAGATCATACAAATATTTGTCCCGCGGCGGGGATCGAACCCGCAACCTCCTGCGTCACAGGCGGGCCTTCACCCACAGCGCCACAGAGGTCGTCAATACAAGGAATACAAGGGTCTCACTTATGAAGGATGTTTAAAGTTGAACACTGGCACAGAACAGATAATAATACTACGTATAGATTTGAGAGTTTGAGCAGGCGAGGAGCTGACTTTGAGCACAGAACGCGCCGACGCATAGACGAGACCGAGACCACAGTGTACATTATTCATACGGTGACAACCTTACTGTGTACAAAACTGACATTGTGTAGTGTGAATATAGCTTAGACGCCGCTTTTGCATAGGGATTTCGTCGAGAGGGGTGTGGTATAACTCAATTATGTGTGCAAGTTAGGCTTTTTGAAAGCCTATCCCGAACAATACCGTGACAGTTGAGGAACAAAAACATCTCGTCGCGAAGGTCGCGAGCGCCGGAGCGTGGCGTCACGATTAGCCTCACTTTCACAACTTTTGCACTTATTTTCAGAAGGAAAGTGCTCATTCGCCACTAAACTGTACCGGCCGGTTTCGTACCTTGATGAGTTTCACTTACTAACTCGATTCAATTTGTCTTTCGAAGTTTAATGCGAGCTTGCGGCCGATGCAAGCTGATCTATTCCACTCTAATCCACTGGACAGATCCATTAAGGCATTAATGGATCATACATAGGTTGAGGGCGCCGTGCTAGGCATTTCATTAGTTGACCGAGTGCCTAACGCCCAAAATTCGACTAAAGACTAATAATAATAATAATAAAACGTTTATTTCAGGCAACAATAGTACAAGTGAAAGATGTTAAACTAAGGTCGTGGACGTAGTTTAATCGGCCCCTTGATTGTCTATCTTTGATAGCGACCAAAATCGGTCTCAAACTCTCAAATATGCCACTCTCAAATACCACTTTCGGTCACTCATCCTAATTGTGACCGCGCATAACTTCAATCAATCAAGAACGTCTAAGCAAGCTACGCCACGAGCGCTTCGGGCTGATTCGATAGGTAGGTACATAGATGATGAGTTTTTTTCATGGCCACTTAGGGCACAGAATAAATAGGTACAGAAGCCTGACTTCGCGAAAACATTTATTTAAATAGCTACTATTTAATGCCTAACGCAATATTCACCTAAACATAGCGGTCTCATTATAATGCATAACTCTGTCACTGTCTGGCGGGGAGGGACGTGGAAGAGTTGTCTACTTGTCGCGTGATAGGTATTATACGAGAAGCGGCTAGTGCGAGCAGAGGCAAGTGGGAACCCTACCTGCCAAGGCCCGCCCGGGCGGGCCCGCCTATGTCTTGTAGCTTTGTACCTAAATTGCGGAGTGCGCCTTCTGTACCTATTCTGTGCTTAGGGGAAGTCTGAAACCGTGCGAGTTATCGAAAAGTCATGTTAGGAGTTGAAAAAACGAAAAAAAAACCCGCTCACCTCTATGCGTATGATGTAATGGGTGGTGTGCGTCAGGCGCGCCGGTCACGTTATTGTAGATGCGCTTGTAATGGTTGTATACAGCCACGGAGAGCACCTTCTTGGCGTATTCCTGACCGACCACGTGTTTGTTGAGGTACTCGAAGATCTTCTTAGGAGGTGGCGGAGGTTTTCTGGTGACAAATATTAATAAGATTAGTAAAAGTGACCCCAAACATAAACCCCTCTACTTATAAAATTCTGTTAAAATTGAAACACCTTTTAAACAATTGCCATCCTATTTTTACCCGACTACGGCGAAGCAAAAAGGAGGGTTATGTTAGATAGTGTCAAATAGAGATAGGACGAATCTTGAGCATTATTTAACCAGGGTTCAGGTTTATAAGTAAGGCCCTTGTTCAGCCCCCCTAAGGAATTAATTTTGTGAAATTCAGCCGTAGTGAGTGATTTTGTTATTGAAGAGAGAATAGATTGCACAGCTTTAAGTTTTGGCTAAGCGTTGATAAATGATAAAAAATTTTCAAAAAAAAAATATAACCGACTTCATAAAATACATGCACTAAAAAGCGAAAAATAAGACAACAAACAGATTTATTTAATTTGTTATTTTATGTTTGTTATAATGTTGAAATCGGTGTGCATAAAATATAGTCATTGTTTTACTTAACACCGACTTCAACATTATAACAAACATAAAATAACAAATTAAATAAATCTGTTTGTTGTCTTATTTTTCGCTTTTTAGTGCATGTATTTTATGAAGTCGGTTATATTTTTTTTTTTAAAATTTTTTATTTTTCCATTTTTAGTGTTGTTTTTTTTTCTTGTTTCTGTTTTTTTTAATTTAGAAAGATGTTAGGTACTTTACTTATTGTGTTTCGCTCATCAAGCCCTTTCATTGGATACCCATATCACTAAAAAAATCCATGGAACAGCTCCTGACTCCATCATCAGATCAGCTCGCTGTTACCATATTATTACATTGTAGTTGACACTTCACAGATATGCTGAGTTCCGAGTTTCAACTCAATCAGACTATTTATTGAGGAGTTCTGTTGAGCAACTCTTGACTCCATCATCAGATCAGCTCACTGACACCATATTATTACAGTGTATTTGGAACTTGACAGATAAGCCGAGTTTCAACTCAATCGGCTTATTTACTGAGGAGTTCTGTTGAACAGCTTTTGACTCCATCATCAGATCAGCTTGCTGATACCATAATATTTCATTGTTCTCAAGAATCTATAAGTGCACAAAATTTCAGCCCGATAGTTCTACAAACACACAAAAAATTTGAGGGTTTCCCTCGATTTCTATGGGATCCCCTCATCAGATCCTGATTTGGTGAAGATGGGACCACCTAGGAAGTATACCCTTTGTAACAAAAAAAGAATTTTCAAAATCGGTCCACAATTGATGGAGAAATCGATGAACATACATAAAAAATAAAAAAAAATAAAAAAAAAAACATACATACAGCCGAACATAGAACCTCCTCCTTTTTGGAAGTCGGTTAAAAATAGTCAAGCTCTTATAAACACCTATAACTTTTGACAATGCACTTCACATATTGTACTTGAATAAAGCTTCAAAAGTTCAAACATTCGCACACAACTTAGAATGATGCTGCAATCCAGAAAGTTTAAATGACGCTCAACTTTCTATGGCACAATAAGCGTACACACGCAATGATTGTTATAGTTATTACATAGATACGCGTAACTTTCACATCCCATAATCCAAATATACTAGTGGTTCGCTGAGCTGAGGTCCCTACACCATCATTAGGAAGTTAGCAACAGAAGTGATTGATGACCTCGGCGGATAGCGTAGCGAGCGAGTGCTTGGTTGAGGCGTAACAAATTAGAACTTTATTCTGTACCATGGCAAAAGAGTGCCAGATCTGTAGATAATGTATTTTGGATCTAGGAGGATGGTGGTACAGTTGTTCTATCTCACGAAGTCCGTTTGGTCTTAATTGTGTGTGTGTTCACATGCACGTTGTTTCTGTGTGCGTAAGCACTGGAGCGTCCAGAATCGGCCCACGCACACAGAAACAACGTGCATGTGCATCTACACACACAATGAAGACCAAACGGACTTCGTGAGATAGAACAACTGTATTACAGTTGATATTGATACCCACGACACAGGGAAACTTAGTGAAGAATAATTGGATCTGGCCGAAATGATGCAAAATTTATGTACTTACATATTTAAATTTTCTGAACAATAACTGTGAAATTAGATAGTAGTCCACGCGAGCGAAGCCGCGGGCGTCAGCTAGTACATGATAGATTGATGATTATTGCATTATTCCGTATCGCAAAGATAAGAAACAACGCACAACATCGCTACAGAAATCTAAAAGTAATTAATTGTTTTAGAGACTAAATAAACTCGTGTACTATCACGTGTGCAGATAATATTTGCATAACCTATCATTATTGAGAGGCACGTGACTTTGCAGTGAAGTAAGTAAACACGAGTTGGCTTACGAAAACTTCATCTCTATTTACGTTTTTACTGTAAGCTAGCTTTATCTGCGGCTTTGCTCGCGTGGTACCTAATAAGTATACCGGGGTATACCGGGGTATACCGAGTATTTCAACTTTCGAGAGCTTCAACATTCATCAAAATCCTGAGCTGACCTGACCTTTGAGGTCACAAAGAAAAGCAGATAACAGATTGATTTTTTTTAAACTCTTTCACGTCGTTTTTAATAAGGAAATGATAATCAAAGACTAAGCCTGGCCGAGTCACAAAACGCCGCTACCGACCTATTTCGATATATTTATAGACGCGCCGCACACGTGTAGCCGGTGGCGGCCACTCGCTACAGCTACAAAATATATGAAAAGTCGCTGTCGCTGGCGTTTTGAGGCTGTGGTCGGCCCGTTTGCGCCAAGCTTAAATTTTGACCGATATTAAGTTCAAAGTCCTACGAGTTCTAAAATAGTTGAAGTTTGTTCATCAGCGGTTGATAGTAAGTAGGCTTCAAATACGCGCTGGCCTAAGATACAGTCAGGGAGATGATGATTGAACTTAAACGTGATTCTGCCTAGGCATAACATGACATCATAAAATTCAACACTTAAAACTATCTCCAATAAGTTACCCTTTCACTTTTATAATGTCAACAAGTTTAGTATTGCAGACGAACATCTTATAATGCGAGGATCTATAAAAGCAAACTTCTTCAATATTTTTTAAAAAATACTGGCCTTCCATGATTATACCAACAATGTTTAAATCGACTAAATTTTTTTACATGATTAATTCTCGTGTGTTTTTGTAATGTCAAGTAAAACTCAACGAAAGTTTTGAAAGTTACATAGAAACTGAAAGTGTTAAGGCGCTGCCCCACTGCTGCGCACGGAGAGGCTAAGCAAGAAGCTAGATAGCTTCACTTTGAAAGAAAATGTTTGTGATTATGTCCTCTGCAACCCACGAGCACGCTACGTTTAGTACGTAGCGTACAAGATTAATAACATCATTGCTAGACGCGTGGCTTGCTCAAATGTGGCGACCACGCAGCTCAACGCTGTCAATGCTATGTACGCGACACACGAAAACGTGCGTAGCTTCACTTCTGTTCCACAAGGCGTATGAATCAAAACTGTGCTGCGCTACAGTTGTACATAGCCGTGTATGGTGTGTGCTGCAGTGAAAAAGTAGAACCACGTTGTCAAACAAACGAACCCGCGCAGCTAAAATAAGCCGCGTCCCGTGCACAGCGTGCGCCGCAGTGGGGCAGCGGCTTTGTGTTACATACCTGTAAAATCCAGTCTTATTCTCAGCGTTGTCCTTGATAGTCTTCTTAGTGTCGACCTCGCTCAGCACGACAAAGAAATGGTGACATTTGTCGCACTTCACGAAGCGGGTGGAGCTGACGAAGGTTTCCACGTGGGTACAGGGGTCCCCGCATTTTGGGCACGTGAGGACACCTGAGCCGGATTTCTTGCCACCTGATGATGATCCTGGGGAGAGGGTCGAGACTAGAATCGTCTTAAAAGCTAGGTAAATAAGCGTAAAGAAATATGAAAAAGGTCAATTTACGCTTTTCACGGTATTGGTCGCGAAAGAACAGGAGTAGAAAGGAGTAGAATTACCTAATTCCTAAGACGTTTTAATGTGATCCAAAAGGCCCTAGGTAAGTGATAAGTGATTTTTTTCTTTGACTTCTGCTCTTACTCGTGAAGAATCAGGGCAACAAACGGTTTTAATTTCGGTGATTCATCTTAAAATTTACTATATTATTACGTTTGTATCATTGTTTCCTTTACCTGAGCTGACGGATTCCTTGGAAGAGTGTGGATGCGGTGGGGGCTGGTCAGTGGAGCTCTTGCACAGAACTGCGCAGGTGCTGAGTGAGCGGGGACACGAGCGTCTGACAGCGCGACATTGCTGGACACCTGGAACATTATCTTCTAATTAATCGTTTTTGTATCGTTATCAGGCTCGTGGCTGTATCACCAGGGAAGGTTAACATAAGAATACAGAATATCGCAGCCAAATAACATCATTCTTCTCGAATAGTGTTGTGTTCCTGCGGTGAGTAAGGTTGCCAGAGCTCTGTGAGGAAGCGCTGCGATGACAACTGGTGGACAAGTCTTGTTCATTGTGTTGTCGGCGCAGTGATTCCTCTTTTAAAGGGTCAGCAGCGCGAGTGTGACTCCTCTGGTGTCACAGGCGTCCATAGGCTACGGATACCACTCACCATCAGGTTTTCAATGAGATGAGATGTCAAAGGGGGTAAGGAAGACGCGTCCAAATACACATTTGGCACGTGCTCACTATGCAACTTTTCAATAAGGTAGAGTAGTTGCAAGTCCATCGCCGTAGCTTAAATACTGACCATACTGACTGATTTCCTCACTATGATTTCTTTCACTGCTCTCATGTCATTTTTTTCGGACTGATTTCTTATGCTGACTGGTCTCGTGTTGACCTTCGCAACTTCACCGAACTATAGCGAGAGCAAAACTACAATATGGCTCTACAACGAACAAAAAATTCATTGACGCACACCTACCCCCTTACTTAAGAAAGATGTTTAAAGTTGAACACTGGTTGAACAACGTCCTGTCTCTGTTTGTCACTATCCACAAATAAAGACAGGACGTTGTTTAACTAGCGTTTCACTTTAAACATCTTTCATAAGTAAGGCCCCTAGTGTTTAATCCCAAGACCTTCGGATCGAAAAGCGAGTCACTACCTCGACTTGAGCATTAATTTACACAATGTTTTAGTGTGCATAAGCTAAGCTATAAACTTATGCACACTAAAATATTGAGTATTTGAATGCACTGCAACAAACATATTAAAATGGACCTCATAAAATATGTGGAACAAATAGACATCAAACTATTAGCGTACTACTCAAATTGCTGTAAGAACAAAAATGCCATGATGTTTTCCTCATGTTTGATATCCCATGGCCAGTTACAGGGAAGTTCATGCATGTCATGAGGACAAGGATGCGACCATTTTAGTACATGCCCATGTTTTATTTTGGCTTGGCTTATGTGTCATGCACTAAACCCTGCTTCCACCAATCCAATCGTAAATCCATCATTCAATTGTACAACGAATTATCGCCGTATTGTAACGACAATTGGACGAGAGATCTTGTCTCAAATTACAGTCATAGGTTCCCAAACTTTTTTTTCTCATGGACCCCTTTCAAAATTTTACTGGTTTCGGTGGACCCCCTGCTGCTACATTTCTACCATATTCCCAAAAAACTTGTGCACCCCCATTTTTGTTTCTCGCCAACGTGGACCCCTTTCGAGTCTCCCGTGGACCCCTGGGGGTCCATCTGGACCACTTTGGGAATCACTGTAGTTAAACGTATGTAACGCAATAGTATATTTTTGTGAAGGCCAAGATCACTTCACAATTCGAGAGCAACTGAAAACTAAGCAGTCAAAACATCGTGCAATCAAGGTGTAACTAAAATGTAATGTATTCATTAGACAAAATAACTTTAGGTGTTTATCAGTTTGCAGTAAAGAGTAACCACAAAAACCGCAACTATCCGAATCTATACCTTACTTTTACATCCCTGTGTATGAAACAAGAACTCAGTTGTCCTCGACGTGTTAATAAAGACATACGAAGGTCAATGGCAGTCATTACGTTCTTACGCTCTCGTTGTTGTCTCGTTCTTGTCCTTGAACCTACTCGAAACATATTTAGCCCAGTCAAATTAGGAATTAACCTCGGAATGAGAGATAATAAGCTGAATTTTCGTATATACCTTCATTTAGGCGCCCTAAAAGTTGTCTCAAAAGTCTCATAAAATCTCGTGTCTGCGTCTTAAGTTATTCAAGGTCAAAGGTAAAAAAAATAGTTTTTCGCGAATATCTCGGTTGCTATTGGTCCAGTGATGTTAACATCTATTATGAAGTTGTAGAGCTTAAAATTTGCGACCAATTCATTAAAAAAAAAATTCCATGCGCTCAACCGTTTTTGCGCTACAGGGCCGTGAGCGCAAAGCGTTCAGTATGTTTATTTCAAAAACTATACTTCCTAGAACAAAAATAAAAACTATTTCGGAATGTACAAATTAAGTCCTTTCATATGACACCCCACTCAATATATCTGTGTAACTTTTATCTTTTTCACCCCCTTTTGATCCCAATATCTTTACAACCCCTCCATTGATTACGCTCATAAAATATGTCATATATCAAATTTCCATAGCACAACCTAGTTATCTACCAAGTTTCATGCAGATTGGATTAACGGTTCGATAGTTATGCGAGAACATAAAAATTACACATACAAACATACAAAGCAAAATCGTAAGATCTTAGCTCGCTTTGCTCGCTTGGTCGATAATTAACTGATAAATAAAACAAATTATTCAAAATTCAAGGTATTCACAGATTTTCACGTTTGACTTTGCGTTACAGTACCTACGCGTATGGCTGAGCGCTGCGCACTCACCCTCCTCTATCGCGAAAACGGTTGAGTGCATGAAAGAATGTTTTAAACAAAATTTGTCGCAAATTGTATGCTCTACAACTTTATAATAGATGTTAACATCATTGGACCAATAGCAACCGAGATATTCGCGAAAAACTATTTTTTTTACCTTTGACCTTGAATAACTTAAGACGCAGACACGAGATTTTATGAGACTTTTGAGACAACTTTTAGGACGCCTAAATGAAGCTACATACGAAAATTCAGCTTATTATCTGTCATTCCGAGGTTGAGCCCATTTTTATGCTAAGGTGACTGGACTAATTGATAAGCTAGCAAGAAAGATGAATTTATCATTGACTAGGGTTAAACAAATCGCCCTTACATTTTTGCCAATTGAAACAAAGACAATTGGGATTTTCTTGGAATAAAATGGCAAAGATGAATTTAAATTACTTTAAATACCTAATGTTTTTTAGTTCTATTCCACAAATTCATATATAATTTATTCAGTAGGATCACAATTCTTTTCCTGTTTTTTTTACTTACTAACTAGGCACGTAAGCCCAGGATAATCTATAGTGACTCGAGTCTCTTTGTGATCCCAAGTGCCAAGTGTAGTGCGCGGTAAACCTCAAATATTCTGCCAAAAATTCCGATCCTAAACCAATCAGATAAAGTACAAAAAGCTCTTATAAATAAGGTAGGTGAGTCATATGATAATCAGTCAAAAATCTTTATAGACGGCTATGAAAGATATTTCATGGCAACCAGCAGTTTTAAATTAGGTGAGCGAAATATTGCGAAAACTTTTATCCTTCAAGACACCGAATTGTGAAACATAACGGTACGATGAGCTTTCCCTTATAAGGGGGGTTTTATTGGCATCATAATCTGTAATCAGCGTGTAAATGGCTTGCATTCATCATGGCGAATTCGACAGAAACGACTAACCCTGACAATAAAAGATGCTTAAACTTTAAAGTTTAAAATCGGACCACACACCCTACTAGTAGCGCGGTCATCATGAATGCAGAAGAGCGTAAACAAACCGTGTGTAAATATAGTGAACTAATTGATTACGCTAGAAAATCATAAATTATCATGATTTTAACCAATGATTTACAACCGGTCTGTAATGAAGTTTTTGTATAAGTTGCATATAAAAATTCCTGAATTTACTACAACAAATTCATACAGTTTGGAGACAACTATACTCTAGCCACTTTGGATGTACAATGTTTACTAACACTGCACTAACAGATCAATCAGCTGATAGAATAGACCAATCACAGAAAACTGAGAATACATTACATATGATTGGCACTGATTCAATATGGCCAATCGTAATGAATCTGTTTTCTGTGATTGGTCTATTCCTGCTATCAGCTGATTGATCTGTCACTGCAATGTTAGTAAACATTGTACATCCAAAATAGCTCGAGTATAGACATCTTCATCTCTAAGCAATTAGTACCAGCTAGAACGAGCGCTGAACAAAACTCTTCAGCGTATTGGTATTTTGACCCTAGCAATGTTCTCCGCAACATGCCTGCATGACGGCACTGCACTGCCGGAACAAACAACTGGATTATATGCTTTAGTAATGTCAAGGTGCTATTCGCAATTCGTTTGATACCAACGTTGTAGGTGAAATATGTACGTTCTACTGACTTAATCGATGACATAATATTATGTGCATTATTATTGTAAGGAGTGGGTATAGTAATTCCTACAATAAATGGTATAAATTATTTGGTAAAGTATTATTTTGATCAGTTAGGATAGCTTTAAAACGTTTTAAACTTCTTATCTAAACCATAGTGAATCAGAGAGAGGCAGAAAACATGGCTTAGGGCTCAGCTTTCTTTTCGTTTCTAAGCTTTCAGAGTGGTGCGAAACAAATTTAAGTGTATTATGGTGTTTGGCGAGTTTTTGAGAATGCACAATTTTAGCAGTTTGTATTTACCAAGACTTTTTAAGCTTTAAGTTTCCGTTTTTTAATTTTTCCGACACTGCAGTGCGAGTACCGTTCTTATCGATCGCTAAATTTGACATTTGTAATCGAAAAAAAAACGATGTTTCATTGACAAACCTATTTTTATCGATTTTGTCATGATGTATCAGTTTAATCTTGAGAAGTCTGCCTTTCTCGCAAACTCGCTAATTCGAAACATTGTTTACCTGCGGCTATGTTTCAGACAATGGGCTTGTGTACTTTCTGATATGGCCTGCTGGTTTTTGCGGAATCGTCTCGATCAGGGAAATTTGTTTGTTGGTTTTATAACACTACTAGCTTCCTCCCGCGGCTTCGCTTGTGTGGTATCCGGATAAAAAGTTTATCTTTTTATAAAGACATCTTTATCAATATAATAAAGAAAACGAGAATACCACGGAGCCGAGTAATAAAAGTAAGTTCGTATGAGTTAGTGATCAACTCTGGTAACTAAGTTTTAGGCCGCCTAAAGCTTTTCAAGCTCTCCTGACCAATAGCTTCGCCTAGTAGACAAATGTTTTATCTTGGTGCTCGTGTATTTGTTTTTTAGTGTAGTGTGTTTTTTATTGTTTTAGTTTTCCTTTGTGTGTTTTATTATTGCTTTTAGGTAATATGGACACTGTAATTAATAAGAAATGACGGAGGCCTTTAGGCGGCCTAAAAACCCCGTCACCAGAGTTGGCCACTTGCTCATACGAAAGAAGAAGAAGACAAATTGTGACAGCTCAGAACAACGCTTAACTTCAACGATCTATCAAGAACGTCCAAGCAAGGTACAGTTTTCACAATGGAATAGGGCATTCGTGAAGTTAGGCTTTTCGCTGCGCAGTAGAAAATTTTGTATGAAAAAGTTGCACTGCGCATCGAAACTAACTTCACGAATGCCAAGATCCGATGGAAGAAGTGTACCCCACGAGCGCCGTAACTAATGATTTAAGAAAGAGCATCGAAAAGTATGTTTGAGGCCTATGCACGTCTGTTATTGCAATTCCAAGTGGTTACCCTATCAAAACATCGAGATGCGTATTGCGCAATACCTTTCTCTTTCCTACCATTCTAGATCGTCTAGGTACCTACGAAGTGGTGCATTTTGGGCGCCAATCAAAGCATTAGGTAAGATGGTAGCTTGAAAGTTGGTAATGCGTTTATAATGGGATTTAAGTTAATGTTGTACCTAATGCGAGGTTCTTCGATTTTCGGTCGAAAGATTGTGATTTATATTTCATCTGTACAGTACCTACCTACTTAAAAAAAACCTAGGTCTTTACATCTTTACTAAGTGTAGGCAATCTTTGCCGACACTTATTGGGACACTGTAGTAAACGAAATAAAAACACATACTTTAGGCATGTTCAGAACGGTGGTCATCGTGAGGAAGCCTATATTAGTACTCCGCTTACTCCCAACACTGAATTCTTTTATAATTCCAATTTTTCTATAGGAATTTTGCATACTGACCAACTACCTACCTACTGTGTTCGATTGGGATCAAAGTGTATTGCGCCTAGGGTTACCAGATGAAAAAATCAAAAGACCGGAGAAAAGGCCTGATTTCCATGGAAAAGTCCTGAGATTTCATACAGTTTGAGAATTTTCTCTCAAAAACGTATTATTATCGTGTTATACACTACGGATCTAGCTCACGCGTTGCAACTTGCACATCGCACTCAAAGATTTCAATTGTTACCAAAAGAAAATTATTTTTAGTTTGTTTAACTTTTAATTAAAGAGATCTTTAAATGTAACCTGTGTTTTATTGAAAATCCTGAGATATCACGAGATTTGCAAAATCCGGCCGCAATCCTGAGAAAAGTCGAAAAATCCTGAAATCTCAGGACAAATATGGTAACCCTAAATGCGCCTCTACTGACCCTTATTTTGTGTTCAATTAAAACAATATCATAGGTACAATTAGGATTTGAGATAGGCATATTAGCGCAGGCAGAGTAACCTTCCATGTCTATTCTGTGTGGTTATGGTTTCTACTGCTGGTAAATACCTACATGTTTATAAAAATAAATGCTTTGGTAGTGGCACAGGAAAGTAAAATTTTTCTTCACTCTACTAGTAGTGTGTACCAAGTGGGAGTGCCTAAGAAAAGAAAGGATCTCTATGTAAATTGAATATTACATACTATCTTCCGAATGCAGCTTCGCCCACTCAGCACCTCAATAAACAGTTTTGGAAATTACCACCCCTATCTATACTATTAGTATGGTTAATGTAGGTAGTACATAAACAGCAGAAAATCCCTCACTTAAGTTTACAGGATTTGAACATTGAATAACCTTGGGATCATTGATCTCATGATTGTACCCTGGTCAATGACCTCAATGTATTAACAAGTTTTGACGATTCTTATTATCAAGACTTGATAGAGGTATTATTGTTTTGTGACTGGTGTTTATGTACCTATATGGTGCTTAAATGGTACATCAAGAACAACTAAATGACTTTAATATTATGATATCAGTTTCATATTATACATTTATGTTTTAAGATAGAAATTACATAAATTGCACAAACAACCATCTAGATTCTGTTTGTGTCAATTACCTACTTTCTTCGGCTGCTAGGCATTTATGTAAAATTCTTTTCTGGACTGCCAATTTTTGTATGAATCCTTGTATTGATCCTTTTTAAAGTTTTTGAAACATTTAGGAGGATACAGAGGAAAATAGAGAATGATGATGTTGATATACATTGCTACAGAATCACACACCTTCAATCAGCTACAGATAAAAATATTTTAAAAACCAAACCCAAGAATACATTTGTTTTTGCATATTTTGAATTAAAATTTAGAATTAGACCACATTTTTAATAAGTCATTTTCTTGTTTTTCTGTCTGTCTGTTGTTCCGGGTGGAATTGCAACTCTTAATTAATAATTTAATCTACATTTATTTGCTTGTTTGAAAACTGAATTGATTGACAAACACAGTTCACTCGCTCTATTTGACAGGATATAATATTGTATTAAAATCAGATAAAAATATTTTCACAGGTGCTACAACATTCCAGTAATGTGTGGTACCTCTTTTAGTTTAAGAATAGATGTAGAGGCCTAAGCTAAGGTAGAAGGTGAGACAGCCAGACAGGTGCCCCTTTGGCACAAATCCAAGTAACAATGTTGATGAAGGGCAATTATTTGAGACCCTGTTATTCTTGTCGTGGGTTCGAATCCTGGCCGTGCATCAATGGATTTTGTTTCGGAAAATTCATATGCGAATTAACACGAGCTCTAAATGGTGAAAGAAAACATCATGAGGAAATCCGCGGCTTAGCCAGCCCCACACGTATTGACCATGTCTTTCCTGTGGATATGGCCGGTTAAGCTGAGAGGATGGTGTAGGTGCTGGGCAAGCCTACTCCATCTCAACAATGTCCCAGGCACTACAGTGTCCCGATGAGTGTAGGCAAAGATTACCTCCCCTGACACTTTATAAATCATCTACCTAGTAAAGATGTAAAGGCCTAAGTTTTGTTAGTCTTGTGTAAACACAAGGGTAAACTACAAGTAATGCTTTAACCTAAGGTCTAAATTCACTTGTTGGGTTGTTAGCAATGAAAAACAAATTCAAAGCAAACAAAACTCTTGTCCTCAAACAAGTGCTGGTGAATGTTTTTCACAAGTTTTATTGATGCATAAAACATTGATAACATAATCTAAAAACAACAGTCTTGTACTCTACGATAAAGTTCCATATTTTCCGATAAGAATCCATAAGGTTCTCAAGCAGATCTCATTCAAATTAAAGCATAATTAGCTACAAATGCCGCCCGAGTCCGTGACCTTGCCGACCATCGCCTCGGGCCGACCACCAATGCAGAGGAAACCGCTCGCCGAGTTCAGTCCAGCAATAGGAATCACGCGTAACAACCAGGGGCAAACATGATAAACCTATCACGTTTTGTTATCAAACACAAGTAGATTCGCACGCATTGTAGCCACCCACCTCACACGATACCGCGGCACGGGTCTGGAGCGAAGCCAATCGGGCGAAAACAACCAAATACGACATAAAGACAGACTCACCCGACGACAACTGAGATGCGTTTCTTCTCACTGCGATTCTGCTCACGGACACGAAACTCAATCTTACACTACTCATGATAATTCCCTCGATGACGATCCAGATGTAGCATGGGCCCTCGACCGTACGAAGAAACGATACACGAGTTAAAAATTACAAAGTTGCCGTAACACCAGAGTCGTAATTTTTATTGTATTATTTTGTTTGTCAGTGAGAGGTCTCTGTCATGACGCAACACTTTTTAGTCAACATCAACACTACTTGCAATAAAAACGATTTGATTAATTAAGTACGAAAACTGCACTTTTCTATTTTTTTGGTTGGAATTTAGCAAAACAAATTTTATTTTTCGGACAATGGAGCGGCCATACTGATGTTCACAGCTGATTTTGATGTGAAATGAAAGAAAGAAAATGAAATTCTCTACCACGTTGTTTCGACACTACCGCTCCCTCACGGAAATTGGTTAAACTAGGGAAGGGATTGTTTTACCGACGTGGCTAACAAAATACTTAGTAACTCTGGATAGATGTCGCTCGCTTCGCTTGTGATTTTTATACAGTATTGCCAGTATTTAATTATTAAAACAAGGGTACCAGATCAACAGATGGCGCTGTTTCCCAATTATTTAATCGTCCCTTCACAAAACAAAGACGACTAAAAACAAAATTATTGTGGAAAAATGAGACAGAGCATAATAATATCTTTTGTCCCTCATTGTGTGCCGGCTTTTTGTAGGTATAGAACATCTATGCTCTACTTCTACCACAGAATAGTAATTCTACGCAAAATATAAACATACTAATAATGTCGCACCTTCGGCAGGACCAGGTCGTAACTGTCAAATATTCCAAAAATGAGTTGAGTATGCCCAAGGGCCTAAAAAACAGCCTTTTATCTGAAACGACAGAGATTCTTTCTTATAGTCGTATTGCTCATTATACGGACTAAAATTGAAGGAAAAAATGTCATTTTTCCTTCAATTTTGATTAGTTTTGATGCGTTTTATGTCAAAATTGAAGGAAAAATGACATTTTTTCCTTCACTTTAGTCCGTATAATGAGCAATACGACTATAGTTTGGCTTTATTTCGCTATAGGGCAACAGTGTCTTTGTCAGATTATTGCGATTTTTCGTCAATTCTGGCGCGACAACGCCGTAAAGGTTAATATATGGCATATTCAAAGACCACATATTTTTGTTTTTTGTTTAAGTTTGTGGAGGAACAAAGTCATATTTAGTACTTATTTTATGTTGTATATGCAACCCTAATTACAAAGTTATTTAACTTTTGGAGGACAAGGGCATAAATGTGACCCCTTTTTTTAAAAAACCTTCTATAAAACAAATAAAAAATATTTCACTCATTTATGAAACATGCACCGATTCATAAAAGTTTAAAGTATATTTTGTGCAAAGAACAATCTCTTCAGAGCAGTTTATACAGAATGATACGACGTTGAATGAATAAAAATATTTAAAATGGCTCTCCTGTAAAATCACAAAATGTGCAGTTGAGACCTTGTCCTGCCGGAGGTGCGATGTGTGTTGCGTGTTGTTGTCGCGAATTGTTTTCTATTTAAATTAATAAGTACGAAAATTTAATTGCAAAAGGTTTGGTTGAATGGCTAAAATGGTACGGTGTAGCATCATCGGCTGCAAAAGCGATAGTACCACCGATATTGTCAAATTATCTTACCACTCGTAAGTAACAAAATATTTTAAGGTAATTTAACATTTTTACCTACTATTGTATGAAATAACTACATAAGAGCAAACTGAGGTCCATTTACAAAGAAATATTGTGAATTAAAAGAACTTATTGAATATTGCTTTTCATAACCTCGAACTCAGTGATACCCGTGATATGCTATGTTTTTACCCCAAAATGTTGGGTAAATTGGGTTGGCATTAGAAACGTGCTATGATAACCTAATTAATAGTAGCGTGGCGTGACCACTTTGAGCAATGATTTACTATAACACGTTATATCACACGGGAGTTACTCACGTAAAAATATCGTCGATTTAGATACCGACAATGTTTCGATTCATCCGGAGAATCTTCATCTGAGTAACTCCCGTGTGTTAAATAATGTCTAGTACAACTCAAGAAAGTTTTGAAAGTGAAATTAATATAACGTGTTAATGTAGTAACATGCTCGAAGGTAGGTACATACTTAGTAACATAGTTTTCGTAAAACAGAACGCATTTTCAATGGAGAATCGAAAATTCTAAACTCAAATCCTGCCATTTGGCGGGAAATTCGAATATTATTTCGTGAATGCGTCCAGTTTTTTTGGAGTTCAATTCGAATATTTGATTGGCGAGAAGTTTGAATATTATTTCGTGAATACGTGACTTAGAATCATTTTCGGATCCGCCACAGAGTACCTGAGTAGGTTGGGTTCAAAATGAGTGACAGACCCCCCCCCCCTCCGTCTTTAGCAGCCTCCCTCGACCCGAATACCGAAGGTAGCACAGTTCTAAATTTTAACCTTTTAGTAGGTTTGGTTCAAGGTCGATAAAAAAAAACTGCGTCTCTGGCAAGTGGGAGGTGGTGGAGGGGGTTCCCATCCCCCTCCCCTTCCCCGCCCCCTTCCCCCCACCCTCATTAAGGTAGCACATTTCTAAAGTATAACTGGTAAATTATTATCTATGAAAATATAATCGTAGTAGTAGGTACCTAGTTGCTCTTTTTCTTGAGAAAGCGAATTCATTCAGTTGCTTGTAACTGTTGTAACTTTAATAATTTACAGATTTCCCTTCGAACCAACGATTTGCAATAAATGGATTGCAGCTACTGGGCGGTCTAACTGGTTGCCAAAAAAAGGTTCAAGAATATGCAGCCTACACTTTGCTTGTAGATTTATAACGAAAAAAACATGCAGAACATATTTACATCCTGATGCAGTTCCAATAGAGGTAAGGAGTGAACTATTGATTTTAACTAACTGATGAGCTATTTATTTCATTGACTAAGTAATCCTACTAATAATAATTTTAATGCGAAAGTTTGTGAGATTGTTTGTTAGGTACTCTTTTAATGGATGGATGTTTGTTACTTTGTAATAATAACACATAGGCTACTTTACATCCGGGTAGGTACCACGCGAGCGAAGCCGCGGGTGGAGCTTGTATTATTCAACTTTCATGTAGATACCTATGTTTCTCAATTTACCAAAAACTATTTTAGGCTCAACATCCATCAGAATCCAACATCCCAATCGAGACACAACTAAGCGAAATGACAACCCAGCCACATGCCCCTGAAGCAACGCTTCTGTCCGTAAGTTAATATTTTAGTTGTAATTAGTCTAGGTATTCTTAATAGCATTTTATATAATGATAAGTAACATTTGTGGATCTGGAAATGAAAAAATAGTGTAAGTATCTACATACTTATCTCCCTTCTGTAACATAAATATTTCCACCTAGGTACTTACATAATAATATTATTATTTATTTTGTGCCTACATTATTATGTGATCATTTTCAATAAAGTTTTAAAGGCAGTAAAGTACCTACCGCTAAAACAATCCAAAATACTTGTTACATAAAAGTTCGCCCACTTAAGGGACCGGCGAACGTATCTACGTACCTAGGAACGTAATACCAAAATAATTTAAAATTTGAACATATTTGTAACAATTTATGTTATTATTTAGATAAAGGCAGTATTTATCTAGGTTCCTATTACACTTTTGTTCCAAAAAACTTACTATTGAACAAATTAAAAGAAAAAATGCCGTTTTTGGAGTACCTACAAAGATTTCAATTCAATTTGCTTAAATTTCTTTTTAGGTAAGTTTTTCGGAACAAAAGTTTAACAGGAACCCAGATAAATACCTACTCTCCTAATCTAACAACATAAACTGATAAAAATATGCTTAAATTTTAAATGATTTCGGTATTACGTTTTTATGGAAATTCGCCGGTCGCAGGCCTCTTAAATAGTTACCAACACCAACACTTCATGCTTGCTTGGCTGTTGTGAAATTAATTTTGCTTGCCGTCTAATGCAAGCAAGATCCTTTACTGATGAACAATTTATTTTATTGAAAATATATTCAAGTAGGTACCAGCTATGTTTCTAACCTTACAAATAACTATTTTAGGCTCAAAACCCACTAGAATCCTACACCTTATTAGAGATACAGATAAGTTAAATCACAACCCCTCCAGTTCCAAATTACCACACCTTGAGGTATTTTTTTCTGTAGCAGGCAACCCAAAATTGCATCTAGAGTTGAATTCAGCACTCAAGTCCTACGGCAAAAGCGGGAACTAATTGTTTTATTACTTTAAAATGCTCTTTTAGTCAAGGTCGTTCAGTTGTTCTGGTGTGTAGAGCTAACGAACATACAAACTAGCATATCTAATATTGTTCAAGCCTTATTTGGACAATCAGTAATTTTTTACATAACCTAGATCTGCGATAGCAGCGCCGGCCTCGTCTATCGGACTTCAATGCTGAATCCGACTCTACTATCAACTTTTCAGATTTAATCTAGCGACTACGATTTATTGGAGTTGGCAACACTGATCGGATCTATTTTGTTTTGATTGAATTGAGTGAGAGACTTCCTTGAGAGAAAGTGAGATTACAAGAACAAACCTTGTAATTTGAGTTTCTAACTTTAATTAGCTATTGATCTGAGACTCTGTGTTTTTTTTTTCTATCTTTGGTTGAGATCACGGGCTACTTACGGTTGAGATCTTTGGATCTTTGAGACCACATTGATACCTTGCTCCGTGCTTGCGAATGCGAACGTTTGCGAAACCAAACATAAATAGAGAGCGAGAGCAAGCCTGTCTCAAACGAAATGAAATGATAGGTTAAATCAGTGGCTGTCATTCATTTTCCTAAACTTGTTTTCCCGCGCGCTCTCTTGAGCTTATTTGATTTATATTGGTGTAAAGGGTGGATTCTTCGGTAAGTACGTACAAGCCAATTCTATAATATTATTACATATTACATTAGTGGGTACTTATATATGTATACCCACGTTAGTATTATGTAGGTACCTGTACCTATTAATAAGCTTTTTTAATTTTCAGTAACATGTCAAGGGCATATTTACTATGGCTCGCTGAGCAACAGCGCCTCAAAAAGAAATTGATTATTGAAAGAAGAATGTTGCGGGAGGCTAGCGATCCACTCTCGATGTTCTTGAAAACTATGAGTCGAACAAGAGAAAATTATAAGGTAAAAATACTTAGCTTTATTTTCACGAGTCCAGAAAAATTTGTATAAGTAAGTAAAAAAATTATTCCCCGCTGCCTTCTAACCGCTGCACACCCTTTAGTACACCCTAACCCTTGCCAAGGAGTTTATTTTAAGAGGTCAACTTATTAAAGACTCTTGATCAGCTCTGCCGGGATGTAACCCTTGCTTTCCAAAAGTGTCCAGTCGACAGTGATTCAGAACAATATCAAGGTGAGTTCCTTCTTAAAATACCTGATCATGGATAATTACTTTTCGTAGGTAAGTACCTACCTACCTACTCTTGATATAATAATGTTTATTTTAAACTACAAAAGGTTCTGGAGGCTTTGCTGTTTTTCAGTAAGGGCTTGCTCGCACCAGCTTGGTAGACACAAGGGTACTTAATCAACCAGAGACCATTCATTCCATTGGTCTGCTTTAAGAGGTCACCAATGCTCTCAAATCCCCAGCCATTATGCAATTAACTGTCAATATCTGAACTTTTCTATCTAACTTTGTTTAACTCTCTAATCGCTCAAAATGCAGACTTGAAAAGTTTAGTAGGTAAAAAAGAAATAATCACACTTGTCTTAGCATGGACATACTATACGAACAGGACCTACTTAGAAAAATGTACTTATGGAAGTTTTCTATTGCACCCCTGATACAGAGGCTAACGAGTTGTTATGGATTAAATTGCAAGTAGGTACCTACTATTAATTTATCTGTGATAAGGATTAATAACTACAATGGAGGCGGAGGGAGGCGGTGTCTTGGTCTTTTATCTTGCCAGTCTTTTATAATGTTGTTGAATTAAATTGTAGATTACAAAAAAAGTATTAGGTATTAAAAAAAATAATCTACCAGCATTCAAATAAAATTATAAGTACCTATTATAATTTTATTTAAATGCTAGCGTATAATTATATAGGTAATTAAAGTTGGCATGGTAGAAACAACCAGGAACATTGGAAATTAGTAATAAGTCAAAAGGAACGTTTTCATACATTTTATGTAACTAAATTATTAGCTTTCATTTCTCACTGAATTTTGTATTCAGTGAGAAATGAAAGCTAAAAATTGGGTAAATGTGTCTAAATTCTTCTAAAAGTTATTGATAAATAGGAGTAATTTGATGGCAATATGCTGGTAACTCTGCAGAAAAGGAAACAAAATGGCGGATTGTTTGTCTTTGCGATTGGCGTGTTGGTCGGTTTTAATATTGTGATTTTGGGTTTATAAATTGTTTTAGCGCATTTTTTAAATAATTACAATGGTCCAGACTTGTGTTGTGAGTGGCTGTAAGAAGGAGCAGTATCCGGGTTGTGGGATATCCTTTCACAGGTAGGAAAATTTAGAAATGTATCATTACATAGTGTGCCCACTTCATTTAATTAAATTTCAGGATATTTCTAATAAAGTAAGTACTTATTTCATTTTGTGATGTTCTTAGGTTTTATCTCACAATGTTCATTAGTAGGGATAATGCCTGGGCACAGTTGGAGGCAAACTACTAGTTTTATTTATTTTTTAAAATGCATTTATCGAGTTGGTGTGCCATCAATTTTGTATGAAAGCCATATTATTACATATTTTATTGTATTATTTATGAAAACTATTTGCATATATTGTGTTACATAAACATATTAAAACTATAAAAAAAAAAAAAATTGTTTTAAATGTTTTGTTTATTAATGTAGGGACTTTAAATCAGACAAATGAAACCAAAACATATAATCTTTTAGCTATGGCAAAATCAACTAAAAAAAACATAAAATCTTTTAGATCAGGCATTTTGTATCAAATCATCCGCTACATTAGCAGGTTGAGTAATATCATCATCAAAGGTTACCTGGAAGAGATTGCTTTCAGCGATAAGGTCGCCCATTGTTATACTTTTGTTTAGTTAAGGTTTATTTAAGTGCTGTATGTTTATGGTGTACAATAAAGTAATAGGTAATCTATCTATCTATCTATCATCATGAGTAGGATCCATTTATATATATCCTCGAACCCTGAGTGGTACTAAGTACTACCTATATCTTTAACTCAATATAAAAACGTTTTAAAATCAATTATAATTGTTATTCTTTCTATATTAATTTAATTACTATAATGAATAATGAGTATAATTAATTTTAAAACATTATTATATGACACGCCACACAATCTTTTTGCAAGCCCAGGATAGGATGACTGGTAGATAATGCTTCAGCATTAAGTCCTCCTTGCACAATTTGTTATGTGAGAAAGTGCTATTTAAATAATAAATAAAATCTTCATAATTGTGATGTCATGCCACATTTTAACTCAATGTATCGATGTAATAATCTTTTGATTAGGTAGGTACGTAAGAAAAGAAAAAAATACGTGTTCAATATTTTTTAATAATCTAGGTACCTGACGGACATAAAAAAATTTAGTCATCATCCCCATTGTGTTACAGATTGCCTGTTAACGAAGATTTGAGAAGTAAATGGATGGAGGCAATGCACAGATCTGGAACCCTGTCCAAATGGTCCTCAGTATGCCACTTACATTTCAAAGATGAAGACTTTATAACAGGACCATATGTTAAAAGGAGGCTAAAACCTGAAGCAATTCCAACTATTATACCAAAAGTAGGTAAACACAGGTATTTTTTGATGTCTTATAAATCGATGAACGCGCTGGGTGCACGCACGAAAAAGTGTCACATTCCGCCTGAGAGTGCAAGTGAAAATGCGGAACAAGCGATAGAGAGGCATCGGCCTAAGCGTTCGGCTATTCATAAAAGTATGTAATTAATAAATGAGAAATAAATGGCATTGAGACATAAGGGGAGGGTCTCTTGAAAAAGTTTTTTTCTCTAAATGTGCGGTCGGCAAAATAAGGTTGAGAAACTACGGTGTACACAGACTGAAAATGCAATAAATGAAAGCTACACTCAAACCTCAACGAGTCTCTCTTGCAGCATAAGGAAAAGAAAATTTGAAGGCTGAACTCCAATGTAGAAAGAAAATTAAACTACAGGAAACTGAAAATAAAACACTGAAAACTAAAGAAAGTACTTTCCATCAACCTTGGGATACATTTTTGACCAATAAACTAGCTCTCCTAATAAAAGCAAAAAGTAACTTAAAGCAAGATGGAAAGGGAAATAAATTTGACCAGGACTACATCATTTACCTACTGCTTCAATTTATACTACATCAGCCCCACATGCTTACCAGTTTTTGCAAAGTGCATTATACATTTTTTCCCAATCACAACTGAAATTAATGAAAGAGCTATGTCTGTCTTTATGTAGAAACTAGCTGAACCGGCAAACTTCGTTTCGCTTCGAGCAGAAATGGAGAAAAGCATAAAAGTAGAGAAGCGGAGAAGCATGGAAGGAGAGGAGCAAGGATGGAGAAAGCATGGGAGGAGAGAAGCACAAGGGGTGAAGCATGTATGGAGAGAAGCATGGAAGAGAGAAAACCCATACCCATATCACTTAAAACTATACCTTATTTATAAAGAAGTAAAACATTTATTTCAGAAACTAAACTACTGCATTATTTACATAGCTTTACAAAATACACAAGAACCAGTTGAGCCATCTAAGGATCGTTGTAAATGATTTATAGGTGTGTTTTGTCTCATGTTTGCGAATAGGTAACCCATGTGTAAACATGAGACAAAACACACCCCGTCCACTTTCCTCCAGCGTTCTTTTTACGTGACGCGAACTATACTTAGCTCCACTGATCCAATGCTAGTCGGAAGCGTGTCCAAGATACCGTGTAGCAGCACCCTCGCGGCGTTGCCCCCGTAGTGATGGTTTTGGTGATGATGACGATGAAAAGTAGCCTATAACCACACTATAACCTTCCTCAAGAGTTAAGCTATCAAGTGCAGAAAATATTTTTCAAATCGGACTAGTACTTCCTGAGATTAGCGCGTTCAAACAAACTTCTGCTTTATTATATTAGTATAGATATTTTTATTATTATTATTATTATGAGCCATCTATGTCCCACTGCTGGGCAAAGGCCTCCCCCCATTTTCTCCACTCCGTGCGATCTTGTGCATTCGTGGCAGTATAGATATAGATAATCTTTATTAGCTTTTGGTTTGGTAGGTAGGTATCACATGCAAAAAATATAAAGAAGGTTCTTTTTGTTGTGTAGGTACATCAAAGGCAACAGATAGAAAATTTGAAAGAGGAGACTACAGCCGATGACGAAGACTTCGAGAATGACAACACACCTTCAGTAAGTTTGTACTTTTTACTGTCTGATTGATTACTCTATCAATAGTATACATAGATAGATACAGATTCTATACAAATGGTTCAAGCTAGTGGCCAACTCTGGTGACTTGCTTAATCCATCTTAGATTTAAAATATCCTATTCAGATTAAAATAAATAAACAATGCTGGGCATTTCACACAGCGCCATCTAGCCCCAAAGTAAGCAGAATTTGTATTATGGGAACTACAAACAAATAAATAAAAACAATGCTTAAAATTTTACTTAGCTTATTATCTGCTGTGTGTGATGGGCTTTAGAGCTTCTTCACCTTTTATCACATAATATTTTTATTGTGCAGGAAACTACATCAATACATGAAGTCGAAATAAAAGAAGAGATAGAGGACGAGATAGAAGAAAACGAGATCTTCATCCAGTCTGTATGTTTTTCTTGTTATTATTCATAACCATAGTGATATTACATTACATAAACATTTTATAATAGCACAGATTGATTACAGAACACTATTATCGTGACCCAGTGGGTAAAGAAAACAATGCCACAGAACTTTTAGGTAGATAAAATGTTTTAAAAAAAATTTTTGGTCGAAAAATTAAAAAAATGTTTTCAGCGCCAAAAATAACTAAGAGTAAGAACCGTCCTGGTCTAAATAAAAAACTTAGGTCTTTACATCTTTACTAGATGATTGACCTACAGTGTCAGGAGACAATCTTTGCCTACACTTAACGGGACACTGTAGTGCCTGGGACATTGTTGAGAGGGAGTAGGCTTGCCCAGCACCGACACCATCCTCTCAGCTTAACCGGCCAAATCCAGTCAAGCCTATTTTAGCACTTTTAACTTCTACAAATCATTGTAGGTATAAATGTAATAAAGTAATAATTAAAATAAAATTTGCTTTTCAGAACGAATTAACAGTGAAAACAGAACCGGATCCACTTGAGAGTAACGAGGAGCAGTTAAACCACGTAATAGGACATGACCACAGCTACGATGTTCCTGTCGCAACACAACCATTGCCAGTAAGAAATTTTTAATCTCATAACTCGCCTTATAACGCTATAAGGCGAGTTATGAGATTAAATTAATTTTCATTTTGTTTTACTTATTGAAAGTGAAAAGTCATATCAAAATTTTCGATTCTGACGAGATTCGTACCCGTATTGATACAAGCGATCTTCCTCAAGCCGGAGTGCCACCAACTCGGCCACGGAACCGCAAGTGGCATTACGAGCTGAGCGCTTCCGTGCTTCGGACACGTTAAATTGTCGGTACCTTTTAAGTCGTTAAGCCATGACAGAGGCTTTTAGGTGGCCTAAAAACTCCGTCACCGTCAGCGGGTCTAAACGAGCCCATTTTAGCCTTCCTGGTACCTATTAAATTTTACGATTTATTTTCAGGTTTCAGTTATACCAGCAACGAATCAGAAACCTCCTACATTCGCTATCAGCCCTCTACTCTCAAGCCTCTTGACATCTGTAAGTTTATTTATTTGAAATAACTCATAAGTACGTAATGATTTATTACGAACAATATTAAAGGTGTAGAATGCAAAATTACTTTACATAAACACAATAAAAGTGTATATTACTTTTTTCAACTATCTTCTACCATTTCAAAGTATTCATCGTAAAAAAAATAAAAATTATTGTAGGAAGTAATCCGAGTCAGCAACGTGTGAATCAAAATAGCCCTGCAGGTGGTAAGGGATACATAAAATGACACTACTCACTTTTCTCAAAGTCTCAGTGTTGATTTTTTGTACACTTGTTCCAACGGATCTTGGCATTCGTGAAGTTAGCCGTTTCGATGCGCAGTGCAACTTTTTCATGCAAAATTTTCTACTGCGCAGCGAAAAGCCTAAATTCACGAATGCCTAGGTCCATTGGGACAACTGTATGTTTTAGAGAATATTGTGAAAAAATCAATACTCCCAGACACTTTCCTTCGCGGTTACTGCCTCCGAAAAATAATGTAAATTTTCATGAGGTCCCTGATAGAAAAGTGATACCTACCTAACACGTATCACTTTCACACTCTTTTGATAGGTACAAAGACAAAGAAAACTATAGACTGCTGGGTCGTCCCTTCTCACTCACACAAAAACAAAGAATTAATATACAAAATTCTTGTGAAACAATGAGATGGAGCATAATATCTTTTGTCCCTCATAGTGTGCCGGCTCTTTGTAGGTAGAGAACATCTATGTTCTAAAATTTTGTACTAATATGGACCCTATGTGTACTACGAAACAATGGATCCACTTAATTTTTGTCCCTTTCGGCGGCACGCTGTCAGTGAATCTAGTACTATTATACATCTATGGATGGATAGGTATCACTTTTCTATCAGGCGCCTCACGAAATAATAAAATGAAATAGTACATCATGATATCTATCTATCCTTATTAATCATGGGTAGGTGAAGTAAAAGAGTAATATATTTTTTTATTATTACAGAAATCGGTAGCTCCATCAATACAGGACGGTGCAAACCCTACTATGTTAATAGGTCCACTTCCAGCAAGTCACTTGCCTTCTAAACCTGTTACTGTAAGTATTCATCGTTATATCATAATTATAAGCCAGTACAACACCTTAGGGAGTGGCCACACTGCCTTTTCTGCAGCGCGTTTTTGAGCTGTGTGTTTGTATCGATATAAACGCGCAGACAGCTCCCTTCCCACAGAATAAATAGGTATTGTATCCAAACAAACGCGATGCGAAGGCGCGTTAGTATCGATACAAAGGCGCAGCTCAAAAACGCGCTGCAGAAAACGCAATGTGACCACTCCCTATCCTACTAATATTATAAAGGCGAAAGTCCGTGTATGTGAATGTTTGTTACCACGTATCCCTATAACTACTAAACCGATTTTGATGAAATTTGAAATGTAGATAGTTTAGGTTCTGGAATAACACACAGCCTACTTTTTATCCTGGAAAAATGTAGGCTTCCCGTGGGATAAAAAATAGTAGTCCACATGGGCGAAGCCGTGGGCGTTCACTAGTATTACCATAAAACTATTCTACTTAGGCTGGATTCGACCAAGTTTTTACTCCAGAGTAAACTACTGTTTGAATATTTTGATATTGTAAAGTTGACACCTTATAACCAGGATAATTTGTATGCACATAAATTGTATTTTGAATTATGTCGGCTAACTAGAATAACTATTTTGGGAGTTAAATTACTTTTGGTCGAATCCAGCCTTTATAAAATATGTAGGTACTCGTTTTATAATAATCGAATCCCATGACTTTTTATTGCAGTATCGGACATCCAGTGCTGATTTTCCATTGAACAACGCAAGTTACGAAATGATCTCAATGGAATTACTACGAGAGAAATCCATCAACGCCAAAAATAAGAGAACACTTGATGAACTAAGACAAAAAGTAAAAGTGTTACATAGTCGAATGACGAGACGAAATTTGGTAATAAACAAGTTGAAGTCTGAAATAAAAATGTTAAAATCAAGAAAGAGGTAACAAACCGATTGTAAATTAGAAGATGATAAAACTCTCTGACTCAAAAATCTGTCAAGGATTTTAGGATTTTTTTTTCTGGTATCTTAGACTGGATGGAATAAGCCGTTGTTAATGTTGAATGAAAAGAAAGAGCTTTGGAGCTGTCGTTTAAGCTTTATAAAGCGAGTGAGAAATTGCAGCCGCTAATTCATGACATTGCCATACATTTTCAATATAACGAATTAGGTACCTACTGTACCTACCTATCCTATCCTATCCTATACTATAATACGAGCAATATTTGTTTGTTTGTACTAACATTCTCGAAAACGTCTCTAACGATTTCGATGAAATTTGTGGTACGGGAGCGAAGATGCGATCTAGCTAGGTCTCTTATCTTGGCAAATTCGTTTTCTCGGCATTTTCGCACAAAAAGATTGTATACCAGTGCAAGGTGTTTCGTAATTTCGCGAGAACTGTTGATCGATTTTCGCCCCCGTAAACGTGTATTTGCGAATTTCATCGAAATCGGTAGAGCCGTTTTCGAGAACGCAACAATTATACAAGAATTTTCGTACCTACCTATACAAACATTGCTCGTCTAATAGCATGGGATAGGATAGAATGTATGAAAAATATTTTTTTATACTTCTAAATTGGCCTCATTTTCGCCAAAATCCAAAAAGTGGTCAAAAGCTCGTCAACACACCTATTACCTGACAATATAGTCTTTTCTTTAGATCTGAAGGCCTTTGTCGGTTTGTCATGGATTAGCGGCTTAGTGCAAAGATATCGGGCTCCCGTCGATGTAGAGGCGCTTAGCTGTTGGTTGATTGATACCACCAAAACTACCATACCTTACATAATATGTTAGTAGATATAGGTAGGCAATTAAAAAATACTTGATGTTTATAATTATTCTTGAAATAAAAAGCAAACTTTACTAAAATGTTTTCTTTTACGCGCCCCTGTACCACCACAGGTGGTACCACTAAGTATAGTCGGATTCAGCACTGAAGTCCGATAGACGCAGCGCTGCTATCGCAGAACTCTCGCAGAACTAGGATATGTAAAAAAATACTAATTTTCACAAAAATTAATACTATAGTCGTATTGCTCATTATACGGACTAAAAGTGAAGGAAAAAATGTCATTTTTCCTTCAATTTTGATTAGTTTTGATGCGTTTTATGTCAAAATTGAAGGAAAAATGACATTTTTTCCTTCACTTTAGTCCGTATAATGAGCAATACGACTATACGGATATTTTACCCTATTACTTGTCAAAATCCAGCACAGAACTTAAAAAAGATTGCATTCAATTACTTGACACTGGCTGAATACACAAGCCATGCGAAGCTAAAATTAAGAAGAAAAAAAAAAGTTTCCACAAAAACAGTGCCGGCAGTGTTGCCAATTTAGCGACTTTGTCACTAAAAATAACGACTTTTGCCTATGTGTTAGCGACTTAAATTCAGTTTTAGCGACTTTTGGACTTCAACCTGCAGATCAAAATAGTTTTAGGGCAAGGAATGGACAGGTAAAAAGGACAAAAAGTCAACTTAAAAAAAATAATAGAGATGTATAATTTTAATTTTATCTTAAACGGCCTTTACACGTAAATAATAATAATAATAAAACGTTTATTTCAGGCAACAATAGTACAAGTGAAAGATGTTAAATACTTATAACAACGGCCCATATAAATATATACCATAAAGTCTAACATACATATTATAAACTTATCTACTAGCACGTAATGTCTGTGACGTGTGACACTCGCCGCTCGGGTGCTTCACCCGCGGACCGATTTGACGTCAGGTGCCCTAGCCTACGCCGCGCAACGACAGTTTCCAGCGGTTTAATTTTTGCCAGTGATTTTATTCCTGGAATATACCTGTTTGTGGTATCATTGGAATCGGAATTTAACAAGCTTAGTATGTGCTACGGTAAAGTTCGGAACGCGGGAAACAGCACGTGCCATTCCATCCTTCGCTCCAAAAGCTACTAGATGCACGAGGCTGACAGTTTGATCTGGCATGTCGACAGACAGTTTTTATGACAGTTTTTTGCACGCATCACCGTGTGGACGCCCCAGTCTAAACTGTAACAGTAATTAGCACGACAGTTTGATCCGCGGTTTAAACTGCACAGATCCATCCGCGGTTCGGAACGCAGTCCAGATGCGCGGTCAGAACTTTACCGTGTGGCGGCTGCCGCTTTATGCTCGGCGCAAACGGGGCACCGACTACAGCTAACGGGGTGGTCAGCGATAGCGACATAACACACATTTTCATTTATTTCATTATATTTTGTAGCTGTAGTGAGTGGCCGCCGCGCCGCACAGTGGCTCGATCGTATGGAGAGGGTCGGACATTCGTCTTTAAAAAAAGTTGATGTCGAAATGTGTTAATTTAATAATGGCATTGTGTTCAGTTAATTATTCTCTTCAATAGTCATTCACGGTACTTTTGCCGTAACGGCAATATTTCATGAATAAATTGAAGAAACGTTGATTTTTATTACAATTTTGTATGGAAATGAATTTTCAAAATCTTATATCTCGACATTGCCCTGCGTTTTCGCAGTGCGGTTTTTTTTATCGTAATCTACACATAAACAGCTTCAATATCCATTCAAAACTTGCTGCGCCAAACCCTTATAAGACTAAAATACAGGATGATCTATTTTGAGTTAAAATATATGAACGATAACTTGTAATCTACTCGTACACGGTTCGAAATGTCTTAATTTAATAATGGTATCGTGTTCAATTAATGATTTTCTTCAATAGTCATTCTCGGTACTTTTGCTGTAATGGCAATATTTCATGAATAAATTGAAAAAACGTTTATTTTTATTCAAAAATTTTAAGGAAATGAATTTTTAAAACCTTATATCTCGACATTGCCGTGCGTTTTCGCGATGCGGTTTTTTTTATCGTAATCTACACATAGACAGCTTTAATATCCAATCAAAATTTGGTGCGCCAAACTCACAACAGACTCAAATACAGTATGCATGTTCTATTTTGAGTTAAAATATTATGAATATTAACTTAACTGATTTTCGTAATCTACTCGTACACGGCTCGAAATGTGTTAATTTAATCATGGTATCGTGTTCAGTTAATGATTTTCTTCAATAGTCATTCTCCGTACTTTTGCCGTAACGGCAATACTTCATGAATAAATTGAAAAAACGTTGATTTTTATTACAATTTTTAGGAAATGAATTTTTAAAACCTTATATCTCGACATTGCCGTGCGTTTTCGCGATGCGGTTTTTTTATCGTAATTTACACATAGACAGCTTCAATATCCAATCAAAACTTGCTGCGCCAAACTCATAACAGACTAAAATACAGGATGTTATATTTTGAGTTAACAATAACTCAACCAATTTTCGTTATCTACTCGTACACGGTTCGAAATGTGCTAATTGAATAATGGTATCGTGTTCAGTTAAAGATTTTCTTCAATAGTCATTCACGGTACTTTTGCTGTAACGGCATTATTTCATGAATAAAATAAAAAAACGTTGATTTTTATTACAATTTTTATGGAAATGAATTTTTAAAACCTTATATCTCGACATTGCCGTGCGTTTTCGCGATGCGGTTTTTTTTATCGTAATCTACACATAGACAGCTTCAATATCCAATCAAAACTTGCTGCGCCAAACTCATAACAGACTAAAATACAGGATGCTATATTTTGAGTTAACAATAACTCAACCAATTTTCGTTATCTACTCGTACACGGTTCGAAATGTGCTAATTTAATCATGGTATCGTGTTCAGTTAAACATTTTCTTCAATAGTCATTCACGGTACTTTTGCTGTAACGGCATTATTTCATGAATAAATTGAAAAAAACGTTGATTTTTATGACAATTTTTATGGAAATGAATTTTTAAAACCTTATATCTCGACATTGCCGTGCGTATTCGCGGTGCGGTTTTTTTTATCGTAATTTACACATAGACAGCTTCAATATACAATCAAAACTTGCTGCGCCAAACTCATAACAGACTAAAATACAGGATGTTCTGTTTTGAGTTAATATATTATGAACATTAAACTTAATCAATTTTCGTAATCTAGTTGTACACGGTTCGAAATGTGTTAATTTAATAATGGTATTGTGTTTATTTAATGATTTTCTTCATTAGTCATGCGCTGTACTTTTGCCGTAACGGCATTATTTCATGAATAAATTGAAAAAACGTTGATTTTTATTACAATTGTATGGAAATGAATTTTCAAAACCAACTTATATCTCAACATTGCCCTTGGCGCACCAACTTGGCGCACCAAGTTTTGATTGGATATTGAAGCTGTCTATGTGTAGATTACGATAAAAAAAACCGCACCGAGAAAACGCACGGCAATGTCAAGATATAAGGTTTTAAATATTCATTTCTTTAAAAATTGTAATAAAAATCAACGTTTGTTTCAATTTATTCATGAAATAATGTCGTTACAGCAAAAGTACCGTGAATGACTATTGAAGAAAATCTTTAACTGAACACGATACCATTATTCAATTAGCACATTTCGAACCGTGTACGAGTAGATAACGAAAATTGTTTGAGTTATTGTTAACTCAAAATATAACATCCTGTATTTTAGTCTGTTATGAGTTTGGCGCAGCAAGTTTTGATTGGATATTGAAGCTGTCTATGTGTAGATTACGATAAAAAAAACCGCATCGCGAAAACGCACGGCAATGTCGAGATATAAGGTTTTAAAAATTCATTTCCATAAAAATTGTAATAAAAATCAACGTTTTTTCAATTTATTCATGAAATAATGCCGTTATAGCAAAAGTACCGTGAATGACTATTGAAGAAAATCTTTAACTGAACACGATATCATTATTCAATTAGCACATTTCGAACCGTGTACGAGTAGATAACGAAAATTGGTTGAGTTATTGTTAACTCAAAATATAACATCCTGTATTTTAGTCTGTTATGAGTTTGGCGCAGCAAGTTTTGATTGGATATTGAAGCTGTCTATGTGTAAATTACGATAAAAAAACCGCATCGCGAAAACGCACGGCAATGTCGAGATATAAGGTTTTAAAAATTCATTTCCTAAAAATTGTAATAAAAATCAACGTTTTTTCAATTTATTCATGAAGTATTGCCGTTACGGCAAAAGTACGGAGAATGACTATTGAAGAAAATCATTAACTGAACACGATACCATGATTAAATTAACACATTTCGAGCCGTGTACGAGTAGATTACGAAAATCAGTTAAGTTAATATTCATAATATTTTAACTCAAAATAGAACATGCATACTGTATTTGAGTCTGTTGTGAGTTTGGCGCACCAAATTTTGATTGGATATTAAAGCTGTCTATGTGTAGATTACGATAAAAAAAACCGCATCGCGAAAACGCACGGCAATGTCGAGATATAAGGTTTTAAAAATTCATTTCCTTAAAATTTTTGAATAAAAATAAACGTTTTTTCAATTTATTCATGAAATATTGCCATTACAGCAAAAGTACCGAGAATGACTATTGAAGAAAATCATTAATTGAACACGATACCATTATTAAATTAAGACATTTCGAACCGTGTACGAGTAGATTACAAGTTATCGTTCATATATTTTAACTCAAAATAGATCATCCTGTATTTTAGTCTTATAAGGGTTTGGCGCAGCAAGTTTTGAATGGATATTGAAGCTGTTTATGTGTAGATTACGATAAAAAAAACCGCACTGCGAAAACGCAGGGCAATGTCGAGATATAAGGTTTTGAAAATTCATTTCCATACAAAATTGTAATAAAAATCAACGTTTCTTCAATTTATTCATGAAATATTGCCGTTACGGCAAAAGTACCGTGAATGACTATTGAAGAGAATAATTAACTGAACACAATGCCATTATTAAATTAACACATTTCGACATCAACTTTTTTTAAAGACGAATGTCCGACCCTCTCCATACGATCGAGCCACTGTGCGCCGCCCCACCTCGGCTACACGTGAGCAGCGTGTCTACAAAATATATGTGGCTGTGATCGGTGGCCCGTTTGCTTTAGATATTTTAAACATCTGTTATTTACAGTGATCGGAGTGAGGCGGGCTAAAATACCTAAAGTTCGAAAAATAACAGAGACAAATGGAGACGCCATAAGACTAAATATTTTTCGACCCAATTATTTCCGTTTCCGGGACATTATTAAAGAACATCTAACATTAAGGTGAATCAATTTTTTACCTGAGTTAATAACAAAAACTAAAATGTAAAATAAAAGGATAAAAAACTTTTTTCCGTCGGTCAAATAGAAAAATTATTTGAATTAGTTTACAATATTATTAACATTAATTTTAAATATACTTACTCACTGTGAAAATTGTGCCAACTTTCAATAAAATTCTTACTTACTACAAGAATAGGCAATATGCGTCTGATTCAAAAGCGGGTTAAACGTATTTTTCTATGAACATTATGGCTTTAGAATTATGTGTGTGTAATTATTTTTTAATATTATTTCATTTTCGCTTAGAAATTAATAATTAAAAAGTGCAAAAATATAGTGGGAATTTCATAAGACTTGAAACGCAACTCTATTTGTCACGTATGCTGTGACGTCACACTCCTTCAAACTCGACAGAAAGTTTTTTTTTTCTACCTACAAGCGCGTGTAATTTTGGTGACTTGTGACGTCACGTCCGTTTCAAGTGCATGAAAATGTTGATAAATTTTAAAAATTATTTTTGTTATAAAATTTTAGTTTTTCGGCGCTGGAATTTTTGTTACGGTTAATTGACGATATAACCTATCGTTTAAAACCATAAAAAAAATTGATGCATATTGCCTATTGTACTGATCAATAAACACCCCCCCCCCCCCCCCCCCTCCCCGCTCCTGGTTAGAATCAGTTTTTACTTTTTAGCGACTTTCTAGCTACTATTGAATCTAGCGACTCGGATTTATTGGAGTTGGCAACACTGAATACCGGTAGTGCAGCGACCTTGCGTGTTATTGTTTTTGTTTGTTTATTGAATTTTATTTTGAGCTCGGTAGATTAGATTGTTCTGTGATTTTGAGTGTGATTATGCCGTCAAGGAAATATTGCATTGTGCCAAAATGCAAAAATACCGGCGTTAGCGCGCCTAATAAACTGTTTTTTAGTGTGCCAAAAGATGCAAAAATAAGAAAAAAATGGTGTCGAGTAATGAAAAGAAATGACAAAATTTCTCTGTCAAGCCAAAGTGGTTTATACTGTTGCGAAGATCATTTTAACGTGAGTACCTACCTACCTTTTTAAAAAGTAACTAAAGTATTGTACATCGATCAAGTTTCTTTCAGGCTTTTTGGCGGGAATTTGAGAAGTCAAGTTTCATTTTTGTTTTATTTTCCAAAACTTGTGTTTCTTCGAATGTTAATGTGTAATAATGGTGGATTATTAACCGTTAAGTGTTCGTGAACGTGCTTAAGTGTAGGGAAGTGAAACAAAATTGGATAACATTGCTTTTCAAGTTCTCCCAAAAAGTCCGTGTTGATGTTTCAGTAAAGCCCCACATCTTTACTGAGGCACAAGGGGAGGGGTGGGATATTATATTTATGTATTGTGTTATGTATTTTTATATCTTATTTATCTATAAACTTGCAAGTTTATTTAATTACTTGACACTGGCTGAATGCACAACCGTGCGAAGCCAAAATAAAGAAAAAAGAAAAGTTTCTTTCAAAATAGTAGGTAGGTACCTACATAACTGAGTTTTCGCGGCTGGTTATGATGTTCTTTCATTCACACAGGTACCTACCGAAATGCATACTCAAGAAGGTACCTACCTAAGTACATAACGGCTGTTTCAAAATAAAACAGAATATCCATTTTTTGTAAAAAAACAAAGGTTCTACAAAATTAGTCAACAAGTACCATAACACAACAGTTTTACTAAAAACTACTACAGGTGCTTAACTTAAAATTGAAATGTCCTATTCAGTGATTCATTTTGAAGCAGCCGATAATACAATCAAACACAATGACATTGCAACCAGGGATGTACTCAGACCACTGCCGCGTTGTCACTGGGGCGCGGGCAGCTGATTTTGTCATGCGATAATGGCCATGCCGATTTTGTATGGGAGGTTGGTGTCTTTTAGGGTTTGGTAGTCCTGACAAGGAACCCTTATAGTTTCTTTATGTCCAACCGTCTGTCTGTCTGAGATTGTAGCTAAAAATGATGACATGTAATGAATTTGATTTTATTAAGAGGCCTGCGACAGGCGAACTTCTATAAAAACGTAATACCGAAATCATTTAAAATTTAAGCATATTTTTATCAGTTTATGTTGTTAGATTAAAGAGTAGGTATTTATCTAGGTTCCTGTTACACTTTTGTTCCGAAAAACTTACCTAAAAAGAAATGTGAAATCTTTGTAGGAGGTACACCAAAAATGTCATTTTTTCTTTTCATTAATAATAATAATAATAATAATTCATTTATTTCAGAACAAGTCCATACAAAAAACATTTTAAAGAGAGCCAACACATAATAACATTACCTATACCTAGTCTAAACAAAACACAAATCTTCAAAACCCTACTGTATGGTTTCATACACTTGTAGATTGAGTGTGGAGATAAAAGATCACAATCACTTTATTGATACGTTTATTGCACTAGTTACCAACTCACACTAACTATTAAAAAGTGTGAAATATAATAAATAAGTAAAATGACGCGCGCTCGTGCCAATCGCCGTGTCATCAAAAAATGTACAGTTGAAGACTGTACATCTTGGCAACCCCAAAAGAATAGTTGTAGGTATACGAGAAAAGGAAAGATCATCACAGAGTAGAACAATTAATAAAGCAATTAATTAAAATCGAAAGCAATGTTCCTAATTCCGTTGCTGGAGCTTCGGCGAGATGTCCTGGTTCCAGACTCCGCGCTGTTGTCCTGGCTCGGCGATGACGTCACGGTTGCTCCTTTCCTCTCGATGACTTGAAGCTCAATGTCTTCATGGTGGCGCTGTTGCGCACTAGTTGAGTTTTTGAAACGGCGGCGACAGCGCTTCCTCCCAACCACCACAGATGCCGTTATGATGGCGGCAGCCAATAGGGAATAACTGATAACATATTGATGAATGTCATGTATCGTTACTGTCGTTTGTTGCGCTTCGTTTTCCTTCTGGGATTTAATTAATTCATCAATCTTTGAAATTTCATTCTCTGACGACGAAAAATGATGTGTGTTTGAAATATAGTTGTATGATAAGTTCACGATGTTGTTTATAGACGTGTCCAAAGAGGGAACTGCCCACTCGTAGTCCATCTTCATATGGCTGTTGTACTGGCGATGAGCGTAGATAGTTAAGTCTTTAGACTGCAAGACGCATCCTTGTGATAACGTCACTAGACTCGATGACGTCATGGTGTGCGATGCAATGTCATTATTACATATTGTACGTAATGAACACGTATCACAGCATATCGCTAACCAGCTGTTCGGTGCGTGTAACTCGATCCATTTATCCTTGCATTCAGTAGTCGCTAAGTTACACGGCGCGTTGTTTTGATGCGACAGCAGTTTGGCTTCACAAGGCGCTTTGCTACTATGCAGATCGTAAGACGGTAAATTATTCTTGCAAAGAAAGTTGAGTGACCTCTGTAGTAAACATTGTCTGAAGTTTTCTTCGGTCAGCAATATATATGCGCTCTTCTTGAGGTTGACAGCGATGTACTTGGATGTTATCTGAACGTACATAGCTTTCGTAGTAGTTTCTTCTGCCTTTGTAAACGGTAATGGTATTACTTGGTAGATGACGTAATCTTCATTAGAAACGAGTGGTATTTGCACTTCAAAAATAAAGTAGCTTTCCGTTACTCGTGCTTTTACGTTTATCAGCTTGTACATCTCCTTGATGTTTTCGCTATAGTTTTCAATCGGCAATGACACAGTTTTGGGGAGATTTCTCGATATTTCACCCAGTTGTTCAATTAAATGGACCGGTGTGATCAGATGAACGTCTATGTGTCCTTGATATACGCTTGTTAGGGTGTTAAACAGCATTTCTTGAAAAGTCTTCAAGCTGTTGATCAGAAGATATGCGTTCAGGGAGGCTGAGTTTAGATAAGTTGTTGCTGAAATAATGTTCATTTCCGTTTCCATGGATGCTAAGTTCATGTTGGTTTGGTTGACGAAGCCCTCAATGGTGTTAAATTGACGCTGAATATTGGCCTCGCTTTTCTTCAAAACTTGATTTTCTAGTTCCACTATAGTTGTTTGGTTCTTAATCAGAGTTAGTAGGTAGTTTTCGTTGTTTTGAAGTGATTTTATATCATTCTGATATTTCTCAGCAAAGTTTTGATCCAGTATACCAAACAAACTGTTAGCTATGTAGCCGACTCCATTCACTAAACCACGTTTCTTTCTGTTGCTAAGATGTTTATGCGGATTTATCAGTACGGAGTTGTAATAGCTCAGAAGTTCCATTTCATGACTCAGCTGTTCCATAGTAGTTCGGCAGTGTTGTAGCTTAGTTTGGAAGCACATGATCTTCAGATTTTCAAAGAAAGTTTCGGTTCGTTGTACTCCATCCCAGTAGTTAGTTAAGTTGTAGTACATGACTAACATCCATTCATCGTGTACTACTTGCATTTTGCCGACGTTGTCATAATAAACAGGCCGCTCTGGTTTCAAGTTCGTGATCTGAGCGCCGGTAGTTATGCGCTCGGTGTCACTGACCCCATGGGCTCCTGATATAAATGTAAACAATGTAATTGTTGTTAGGAGTAATGTGGCAATAAGCTTGTTTCCGTTCGTTTGACGTTTCGTTTTCTTGATTGGTTGTTCATCTTCCTCAGCTTCAATTTCTGTGTCCAAGGGCAATGGTGATAGTTTGACTACAGGGCGTTTCATGGTTCCCGATTGAGTTTTGATGGTTGTGACTCGAACATAGCCATCGGATCCAGGATGAGTTTCCATGACGCGTCCCAAAGCCCATTTTCCCGGCGGCAGATTATCTTCCTTCACCAGTACTATGTCACCTTTCTTGATGTTTTTGTTGGGCTTATTCCACTTGCTCCGAGTTTGTAGCGTAGTTAAATACTCGTTTGACCAATTTTTCCAGTATTGATGAAACATTTTTTCGCAAAGTTGCCATCTGCGGCGTAAGTCAATGTTCATATCGTTATAATCTGATAGCGGCAAAGACAATATTGGGCTTCCTGTGAGGAAATGTCCAGGAGTCAGGCAGTTGTTGAACTCTTCTGGATCTTCGGTCAGAGGACAGAGTGGCCTCGAGTTTAAACAAGCTTCGATCTTGGCCAACAGTGTAGCGAACTCCTCGTAGGTAAGTTTTTGAGTGCCCAATACTCTTCGCAGATGGTGCTTCATTGACTTCACGGCAGCCTCCCAAAGGCCGCCAGCGCTGGGCCAAGCTGGTGCATTGAAATGCCACTCGACCTCTAGTTGTGCTAGGTCGCTGAAGACTTCCGGGTTTAGTATTTGTTTGAATAGTTCGAATTCTTCACGAAGCACTCTTGCAGCTCCGACAAAGTTTGTGCCACAGTCCGAGTACATATGCTTCGGGGTGCCGCGCCTCGCGCACAGCCTCTGGAAGGCCGCTATGAAGGTTTCCGTGCTCAGGTCCGTCACAAGCTCAATATGAACGGCTTTTGTGGCCATACATATGAATATCGAGATGTATCCTTTCGATGTTTTGACGCCCCGGCCCTTGTTATGTTTGACTTCCACGGGTCCGGCGAAGTCCACTCCTGTATGCGTGAATGGCCGACACGGAGTTATCCTTTGGCGCGGTAGGTCTCCCATCAGTTGGTGGCTATCTGTTTTGTTGAAGCGGTGGCAGCGGACACATTTTTGAAGTACAGTTTTGACTGCTCTATTCCCGCCGACAATCCAGTATCTCTGCCTTAGATACATCAAAGTCAGCCGGGCTCCACCGTGCAGCGTAAGGGAATGTGCTTGTTCAATCAAAAGTTGCGTGAGTCGTCCCTTATGTGGTATGATGATGGGGTTCTTCATCTCAGGCGACATACTAGAGTTCTTCAGTCGCCCTCCGACGCGAATAATCCCTTTATCGTCCAAATAGGGATTCAGTTTAAATATCGAGCTCTTTTTCGATAAAACTTCGTTTCTGTTAAGTTGTTTGTACTCGAGATCGAACTCCATTCGTTGCACATAAACGATGATAATTGTTTTCGCTGCAGTCAGTTCGCTTGTAGTTAGGTAGATAGTTTCTGATTTCATTTTGTAGCGCGTGCTAACAATGAATCGTTGTATCCATGCGACGACTCGAGTTATAAGTGTCATCAAACTGTATTTATTCCACAAATAACTTATAAAATTTTGCTGATGTTGAATTATTTGTTTCGTTTCGACATGATGTACGTAATCGATGTTTGTTTGAAATGAGAATGGAATGTTTTCAGAATGCTCTTGTTTAGTTAAAAAATCTGGACCTTGCCACCATAAATTGTAGCTCATGAGTTTGCTTGGCAGTAGTCCTCTCGAAGCACAGTCGGCTGGATTCTCTTCGGACTTCACGTAATTCCACTGAGCTGCGGGGATGACGTGTTTGATCTTCGTAACTCTGTTGGCTACATATGTTTCCCACTTCGTAGAATCGCCTTGAATCCAAGCTAACGCCACTTGAGAATCGGACCACGCCTGTACAGAAATGCTGAATCCAGATAGTGCTGCTCTAGTTTTTTCCATCAGGTTAGCCAAAAGTACTGCGCCGCATAGTTCTAGTCTGGGCAGCGTTGTTTTTTGTGTCAATGGTGCCACCCTTGTTTTTGCGACGAGTAGCGTTATTATTGGTTGGCCTTGTTCTGTGTTCGACTGTACTCGACTGTAAATAACGCAAGCGTAAGCTTTTTCGCTTGCATCACAAAAGCCGAGTAATTCTACGCGTTGTTGCGTATCGCTTATCCATCGTTTTAACTTCATGGCTCTGATGTAGGTCAGTTCTCCATTGAGTTTTATCCATTCTGTTTCTACATCGCTGGGCACTTCGTCATCCCAGCCTAGTTTACTGATCCAGAGTTTCTGGAATAGTAGTTTGGCCTTGACCGTTACTGGGGAAAGCCACCCCAGGGGGTCGTAGAATTTCGAAATCTCGGAAAGTAAAGTTCTCTTTGTCAGCCGCTGTGTTTGTTTTACATGCCAGTTGAAGTTAAAGGTATCGCTTGAAGGGTTCCAGCCAAGCCCCAATGTTTTTGACGTTTCATCTGATTTGAAGTCAAAGTTGCTCTGCTTGGAGATCTGATCTTCGTTTAGGTTTTCAAGTATGGCGTGATGATTGCTTGACCATTTGCGTAAGTTCATTCCCCCTCCTCTCAGAAGTTGAATAAGGGATTGTTGCAGTTTTTGAGCTTCCTTGACGCAGTTGTGGCCACTTATGACGTCATCTACGTAACATTCCGTTTGAAGTATTTTGGCGGCTTCAGGATGCTTGTGTCCGTCGTCAATGGCAAGCTGTTTCAGAGTGCGTATGGCTAGCCAAGGCGCGCATTTAGCCCCATAAGTAATTGTACATAGACGCCAATCCTGCAGCGGTTGATCAGGCGAAGCTCGCCAGATGATCCTTTGAAGATCTTGTTGTTCTTCAGACATCCAGATGCATCGATACATCTTCTCGATGTCCGCAGTAAAAACGTATTTATACGTCCGCCACTTGAGGATAAGTGCCTGTAAATCTTGTTGAAGATTGGCACCCTTTTCCATGAGGCTGTTAAGGCTGTAGCCACTAGAAGTTTTCTGAGATGCGTTGAATACAACTCTTAGCTTTGTAGTTGTTGAATTTTCCCTCAAAACGCCGTGATGTGGTAGATAACAGCTGATAGGTGCAACCTGAGTTGTAAGCTTCATATGACCGAGGTTAATGTATTCTTCAATGAATGCCCGGTACATGATCGCAAGTTTTTGTTTCCTTTCAAGACGTTTCTCTAATTGAAGAAATTGTGAGACGGCCACTGATCTGGATTTTCCCAATCGTTCTTCAAAGTTCGAAGAAAGTGGCATTTTCACGATGTATGTTCCGTCTTGAGAGCGTTTTACGGTTTCCGTGTAGAACTTTTCACATAGGTCGTCCTTGGAAATGTCCTTGGCGAGTTGAATATCTTCAGTTTCCCAGAATTTTGTTAGTTCTTCCAAGTTGATTAGAGCTACGTTGCAGTTAAAAGTTGTTTTTGTTTTACCGCATAAAATCCACCCTATTTGCGTTTGTTGTGCAACGGGGGATTGGTTGTTTCCTTTCAGGACTCCATCCAAAATGATCTGCGAATAAACGTCAGCTCCCAACAAGATATCAATTTGGCTGGAAATGTTATAGTCCGGATCGGCTAGTTTCAAGTTCATCAAATGCGGCCATTCAATTTTACCTACAGTTTTCGTAGGTATGTTGTTCGTTAGCTTCTTCATAATAAGTGCTTGAGTTGTGAAAAAATAATCGGAGTGAATCGATTTGCATGTAAGGTTGAGTTGTCCTCTGCAATCGCCAGACACGGTTCCGATTCCGGTTACGCAAGCGTTGACGTTCGATCGTGGAAGACGAAGGAGCTGAGCGGCGTTTTCAGTGATTAAATTCACCTGAGAGCCTTGGTCGAGAAGAGCTCGTAGTTTCACATAAGTCCCATCTAGAGACTGGACCTTAAGCTGCACGGTAGTTAATAAGACTTCCATGTCCATCGTATTTACGTGATTCGACGTATGTTGTTGAGATGCCGATGTAGATGGTGAAATCTTTTCTTTGTAGTATTTAGTCGATGTTGTATTTTTCTGACCTGGGTTGTGCAATAAGGTGTGGTGTTTTAAATTACATTCTCGACATGTTTTTGTAGATTTGCATTCTTCGTTTCCGTGGCTAAATAAACAGTTTTTGCAGAGCTGCAGTTTCGAAACGGTAAAGTTTCGTTTGCCCAAGTCCATTTCCAGGAATTTGTCACATTGCATTAACACGTGACCTCCATTGCAATGAGGGCATTTTTGTTGTTTGGCGTAAAAATTACAAGTTTTGTAAGAGAAGTTATGTTTCTTCACGCTGCTTGGCTTGTTAAATTTCCAGTTTGGAGATTTTTCAGTTGAAGTTGTTGGAGTTCCTTTCTTAGCAGACTTCATTGATTCGTATGCCATGAATTGAGTTTCGAGAAAATACAGAAAATCTTTTAAGTTCTGGATCTCACGGTGATCTTGATTTTCTTTCATGTAGTCACTTAGCGTGGTAGAGTCCAGTTTAAGTGACATGATGTGCACAATCATCGGACCCCAAGTTGATGTATCGATGCCGATGTTGGATATTCCGTTCATGCATTCAGTGATCACATCATGCATTTTCTTCAAGTTGAAAGAGTCCGGGTTCTGTATGTTCGGAAGATTGATCATGCTGTTCATAAATGATGAAAATTGCAGCCGACGATTATCATAACGCTGATTTAGAATCTCCCAACAGGAGTTGTAGTTATCAGCGCTGATGGTCAGATGTTGTACCAATCGCTCCGCTTCACCTCGCAGCTTCGTTTTCAGATGTTGCATTTTCTGCGCGGTGTTGATCATCGGGTTCTTGTGAATAGCCTCCAAGAAGAGATCTTTGAACGAGATCCATTGGCTATAGTTTCCTGAAAACTCCGGTATTTCGATTTTAGGTGCCGATTTCGAGAAGTGAACGGTCGACCAAAGCTTGGAGTTCAGACGTTTTTTCAGCTCGTCGTATTTTTGTTCGACGTCGGTATAGGTCTCGTAGTAGCCTTCGTTTGATCCCTTCACTAGGAAATCAATTTCCCAATGGAGTTTGTCGATGGATTCCCATTTTGAGTTGAGGGTGTTAAGATGGTCATCCAATTCCCATTTTTCTTCAATTGAAGCGTTGTTGATCTTCTCAATGGCTCGGTATATGGCGTTGAAGTTGCACTCTTGTTTGTTGAGTAGAAGTTGAACTCTGTCCTCACCATCAACTTGAGCGACAATGTCTCCTGACGTCCCAGGTAAGTCAAACCTCACGTTCTGTTTTTTCGTCAAGTCTGACAGTTTGTTGATGATGTCCTGTTTAGTTGTCAAGTACATTTCCTTGGTTTTTCCGTAGATATCATCCGCAAAATAGTTGATTGTTTTGTCTTCTAGTTCCAGCGCTAAAAGAACGTTCCTGCTATCAAAATCCTCCCATTGACTTTCTAGCGAGGACAAGCGTTTGTTCAGATAGTCCGCAGTCTTGCGGGCCGAAGAGTCCTTGCGATAGTTGACACACAAGGTCTTGATGTTTTGAAAACATGTTGACTGAAGTTCCAGTTTATCCATGTTGTTGATTGTTAGTTCGTTAGTTAGTTTGCTTGTAGTCGCTTAGTTGACGGCGACAGTTAAAGCGTAGCGTTGAGCTGAGACCACCAGAAGCGTATCGTAGTTGACAGATTTCTTCTAGCAGCCGGTTTGGATAGCTCGTAGTCACGTAGTTGTCAGCGACCGATGAGCGTAGTTGTTATCCTTACAAGTCCCAAGGATCCGTCCTTGTAGTTTTAAGAGAGTTCCGTAATCCTCAGCAACTTGAATAGTCGTTGGTTTCTACTGCGTTCGCGCTCCACGTACGATATTATGCGCCTTCTCAATTCAACCGGGGCGACCCGCTTGTGGGAGACCGGAGAACCGATTCGCTATCGTAAATAGAGACACTTCACACAGTTAACTCCGAAGGACCAAAAAATGTATGGTTTCATACACTTGTAGATTGAGTGTGGAGATAAAAGATCACAATCACTTTATTGATACGTTTATTGCACTAGTTACCAACTCACACTAACTATTAAAAAGTGTGAAATATAATAAATAAGTAAAATGACGCGCGCTCGTGCCAATCGCCGTGTCATCAAAAAATGTACAGTTGAAGACTGTACACCTACCGTACATTGAACATGGCGATTCTGGACGCCATATGAATGGCATTCCATTTGCCATTAAGTATAGTAAGTTTTTTTGAACAAAAGTGTAACAGGAACCTAGATAAATACTGCGTTTATCCAAATACTAACATAAAACTATACTTATTCATTCTTACCTGTCTTCTCATTGTTGATTTACGAAATTTTTAATTTGTTGCAGGTTGAAGAAGATACACAAAATTTTATTAAATACAGTATAATGAAGCAACAAGGCATAAAAGTGTCACTACCATTAAAGAAAGGAGTTTTTCCTCATATATTCGAGTGCCAAAAACGAAATGTGGCACCACCAGATAAGAGAATTGTTGCTATTAAAAGAAAAAGATTGACACTGGTAAACGAAGCTCTTTCAGAGTATGCTAAAAAACGCTGTAATGAATCTTCACAAATTAGTGATTTTAAAGTAAGTCCTAGTGGGATAATTCGCAAGGGCGGATCCAGGGGGGGTCATGGGGGTCATGACCCCCCCCTGGGCCGGGTTGGGCCGGGTCCAGGACCTAGGTGGACGACTAATTAAAATTATTCTATTGAACATGTACTTCAAGATTTTGAAAACTATCTCCAAACGCGGCGCGGTGCTCGGATTGTAAAAGTTGTTATTGGAACTTTATAAGCGTATTGTGATTTGCTTGAAACTCTGTAAAAATACTGTGAATGCAAAATAATGGACACGTGTTTCAGGATTTTCTTTAAGAACATTAAAAAATTCGTTTCGCTTCATAAGTAGGTATTTTGCGAACAAATTGAGTTATGTCTAACCAAAGAATAAGAACCGACAAGCAGCCAGCCTTTTCATTGAGCACCGTTAGCAAAATCAAGTGTCACATGTTGAGTTTGTCTACAAGAATCGCCAGAGAATTGGAAGCGACAAGCAGCCAGCATTTTCTTTAAGACCCGTAATAGCAAAATCAAGTGTCAAATGTATTTGTATTTGCCTAAAAAAAAACCGGCTCGCTTCGCTCGCTTTTTAGCTTCATGAGTATTAAATGCGTAAAGTGAGCTACCTATGTCTGACCTTTTCGTTGAGCACCGTAATAGCAAAATCAAGTGTCAATGTTGTATTTGTCTAAAAAAAATCGGCTCGCTTCGCTCGCTTTTTAGCTTCATGAGTATTTAATGTGCAAAATGAGTTATGTCTGACCAGAGAATTGGAACCGACAAGCAGCCAGCCTTTTCGTTGAGCACCGTAATAGCAAAATCAAGTGTCAATGATGTATTAGTCTAAAAAAATCGGCTCGCTTCGCTCGCTTTTTAGCTTCATGAGTATTTAATGCGCAAAGTGAGTTAAGTCTGACCAGAGAATTGGAACCGATAAGCAGCCAGCCTTTTCGTTGAGCATCGTAATAGCAAAAACAAGTATCAATGTTGTATTTGTCTAAAAAAAATCGGCTCGCTTCGCTCGCTTTTTAGCTTCATGAGTATTTAATGCACAAAGTAAGTTATGTCTGACCAGAGAATTGGAACTGACATGCATCCAGCCTTTTCTTTGAGCACCGTTAGCAACATCAGTATCACACAGTGTTACATGCATTTGTTTTAAAAAACGGCTCGCTTCTCTAAAATAGTTACTGCATTACGTAGGTACCTACTTACTTATGAAAGTAATCTAACACGTACGAAGTCGCGGGTAACGGCTAGTTAAATTATAACTTCTTGTGACTTGACCACGACTATGTGACCCCCCCCTGGCACCAAAGCTGGATCCGCCCTTGATAGTTCGCGTCATGTAAAAGAACGCTGGCTGTCAAGCTGCGCAGTAAGCATTTAATAAAATTGCGCACAAAAGTTTTTAATTGCGAAACGGTTTTCCATAGGACAAAAAACAATCAGTGTGCCCACTCCCTTAGAGCTTCTTTACGTTAAAAAAAGTAAGTTCGTATGAGCAAGTGGCCAACTCTGGTGACTGAGTTTTTAGGCCGCCTGAAGGCCTCCGTCATGGCCTACCGACTTACAAGCCGGGACCGACAATTTAACGTGCCCTCGGAAGCACGGAAGCGCCCAGCTCGTAATGCCACTTGCGGTCACCCATCCAAATTGTGACCGCGCACAACGTTGCTTAACCTAAACGATCAATCAAGAACGTCTCAGCAAGCTACACCACGGGCGTGGGTTCTTTGCGCGTTTTTTACGTTTACTCAATAAGATTATTTATTGTACAGAAAACTACATCAATACATGAAGACGAAACAAAACAAGAGATAACCACAGACGAAGATGAGCTCTCCATCCCGTTTGTATGTTTTTTTGTTATTGTTTCCTAACCACCATTACATACCTACTACATTTTTTAAGAGCACAGGCGGACAGACTCAGTGGATAAATAAATAAATATTGGTGGACATTTCACACAGCGCCATCTAGCCCCAAACTAAGCAAAGCTTGTACTATGGAAACCAGATAACTGACAGAATACTTACTTACTTTTTGTAAATACATAAGTAGGTACTTATTAAACTTTATAACACCCAGACAGACACAGACACACACAGAACAAATATCTATGTTCATCATCACACAAATGTTTGTCCTGTGTGGGAATCGAACCCACGACCTACAGCGCAGAAGGCAGAGCTACTACCAACTAAGCTAAGAGGCCCGTCGTAATGCCACAGAACTCGAAAATATTATACTAGTGAACGCCCGCGGCTTCGCCCGTGTGGACTACTATTTGTATCCCACGGGAATCATAAATTTTTCCGGGATAAAAAAAAGCCTATTTGTTATTCCAGAACCTAAACGATCTACATTATAATTTTCATCAAAATCGGTTTAGTAGTTATAGGAATACGTGGTAACAAACATTCACACACACACGGACTTTCGCCTTTATAAATTAAGTAGGAAGTAGGATAGGATTATTATGAGCGCGGAGCGTCTCACTGCAGGGCAAAGCTGTGAAAAAGTGACACTATGTATTTCGTCGTGCGTTTGTTTTTATCGATACGAACGCGCTTACGAAAACACGCAGTGTGCCCACTCCCTTAGAGCGTATTTACCTACGTTTACTCACATAACATTTTATTGTGCAGGAAACTACGTCAACACATGAAGACGAAATAAAAGAAGAGATAAAGATGGACGAGGACGAGATCTTCATCCCGTCTGTAAGTTTTCTTGTTATTGTTTCATAACCAACATTACCTTCTATCCTTCTATACATTTTAGTAACTACGTCAATACCTTAGTAGTATAAAAAAATAATAATAATAATACATGAAGACGAAATAAAAGAGATAACGATTGACAGAACTTGAAAATATATTTTTTTTTTAAACAATTTTCGAAAAATTAATAAAAAAATGTTTTCGATAACAGCGCCAAATATAGCAAAGAATAAGAACCATCCTGGTCCAAATCAAAATCATAAAGTATTTATTCACATGATAATGTAGATCACTTTGACACCTTTTTGGTTATCCCATAATCATAAAGTACTAAAAATGATCATGCAAGCCTATTTTAGCACTTGTTATTTCTACAAATCCATTTCTTTATAAAAATGTAGTAATAATGAAAATAATAAATTATTTGCTTTTCAGATGCAATCACCAGTGACAACAGAACTGGATCCGCTTGAGAGAAACGAGGACCAGTTAAACCACGTAATAGGACATGTATGTACAAACTTAGGCCTTTACATCTTCACTAGATGATTTATACAGAGTCAGGATGGAGTAGGCTTGCCCAGCACCTACACTATCCTCTCAGCTTCAATACGTGTGGGGCTGACGGGTTTCCTCACGATGTTTTCCTTCACCGCTATAAATTTATCGAAACGAAAAATCCATTGATGCACGGCCAGGATTCCGGATGTCTGAACCCCCCCTTAGCAAGTGTTTATCAGTGTGTTTTTTTTTTAGTTCGAGGGAAAACTAGTCAATCTTTGTATTTTGGAAACCTTGGAACCCCCCCCCCCCCCCCTTAGCAAAGCTCCGTGTTCAAGGTACCTATCTACATTTAAGAAATCGGAAAATGTTTGAGATACACCATAAATGAAAAATCATTTTTAATGCGAAACGTGACTTTGTTTAGTTGAGCATAATAGCGGCCAAATTTGGAGTAACTTAACTCCGGACCCCCTAACCCCCTCCCCTAGATACGCCCATGAATCCCATGATTTTTTTTATTGCAGAATCGGACATCCCTTGGTGGTTCTTCATTGAACAATAAACGTTACGAATATATGGCTAGGGAATTACAACGAGAAAAAGCCCTCAACGCCACAAATAAGAAAACTATTGTAAAATTAAATTCAGTAATAAAGAGATTGAAGTCTGAAATAAAAATGTTAAAATCGAAAAAAAGTTAATAAAGCGATTGTTAACAAAAGATTGCCGTCTGATTAAAAAATCTGACGAGGATTTAAAAAAAAATCTGTTCCCTCTCTGAAAAGAGATTGGGCCCAAAAGTCACAGTGCCGACCAACAAGAAAAGGTATGGTATGGCCATGTATGGGAAGTCACAAAGGCACCAAGTCTCTAAAACCATTATTTCTATTGATTTTTTACAAAAAAAAACTGTTTTCCGTAGGTATAACATACATTATAATATTAAAAAAAAAATCCTTGCTGACATGAAATTCAATTAACTGGTAAAAATAGATTTCCAGAGAACTGATGTCATAATAATATCTCTTAAAAAATCCTACTGATCAATATGGTCAACGTTTATGGTGAAACTAGGCGTTTGTCATTTTTGTACTTTTTTCCGTCAGCAGAGATTTTTGTTTAGAAGATTTAGGTATGAAAATTAAATTTTTTATCGTAAAAAAAAACATTTGAAGTATTGAATAGGTACTGTGCTCTATGTTACATACATTACACTACACCATAGTCTGTTAATAAAACAACTTTTTTAAATAAATTTGAATTTTATTGTAATAAACACGTCATGGGATATTCCTACAACACAAACAAAAAACAATAGTAGAGTTAAGTAGGTTCCTATCTATACTTCTATACTATCTAATACTAATCTAACTAGTAGTTCGCCCTGAACTGAGATCTCGCGCACCATTGCGTTGATAGCCTAGATTTGTACATGTTTCTGACTACGTGCTACGTCTGCTGAGTTCACTCACTAATCACTACACAATGATGTCTAATACGCTAGCTCAGTAAAAATTACAGGCATTACGCTCATATGCTCCACAGCAAATTTCCATAGCACAACCTATTGACCTACCAAGTTTCATGCAGATTGGATAAGCGGTTCGACAGTTATGCGAGAACATAAAAGTGAAACATACAAAGCAAAATCGCCTAACTTGCCACTAAGATCTTCGCTCGCTCGATCGATAAAGCGAAAGAGTTTGTTTGTTTGTTTGAACGCGCTAATCTCTGAAAATACCAGTCGGATTTGAAAAATTATTTCTGTAGGTATTGGATAGCTACTTTTTTGAGGAAGGCTATTCAACATCACGTAAAGACCCTTGGAAGCCATGCAAAATGAAAGAAAGCCTCAATCGCGCTGACGAAAACATGCAGTTGACAGATTGATGTTTTAGTACAAAAATATGTCGGCGCCTTGCCGAATTGTCTATAACAATTAAGTATGAACTGGAAGAAGGTAAGGTCGCTGTAGCGAATTGTCTATAACAAGAGTGACATGCATGAACTGCAAGGAGGTCGCTCTAGCGAATCTCTATAACCAGAGTGACCAAGAAGGTCGCTCTAGCGAAGTGTCGTGTCGATGGAGGCGGGATGACAATCTGGGGAAGGGGACTTCTGAAAAGATGGTCAACTGCGCACCACGTCTTCGACAAATCGCTATGTGTTGCTATAATCCTATAATAATTTATTCGAGTTCGAGTGAATAACGAGTTTGATAAATGTGATCTACGATGTAGAAGCTTTATTTCGTGACTATTGTAAACTGACGAGAAGAAGACATTTATTTCATCCCAAAGTATCAATCTGCATAACCACGCCTGTGATGAATTCTGATGTAGGCCATCCTGAGTCTACATCAGTTGTGGGATCGAATGAGCTGTTTGATGAAGAAAAACAACTGGATTTGACCTGGATGAGATGTCGATGCTGTATCAGAATGACAGCGGGATACGTCATGAAAAACAAAACTGTACCGGTGTGAATATTTAGAAAATTGAACAAACTGGAAAATATCAGCGACGTTTGGATGATGCAACCTAGAAACCTAAAGCCAATCATTCCCGCACATTTTAGAAAGGACTGTGGGCAAAAATGTATGGAAGGTGTACCTACCTACGACCGCCACAGCATACTACATTTTCTTACAATACTATGGAGAAAAAGATTAAGTACTATGACCTGCTATGTATGTATGTATGTATGGGGACTCTCTTTTCCGCATTTAGACTCAAAGGTGGTCCTTTATGAGTGGGGATGACCTGGCTCACTAGTTGTGGAGCCAGCCTAGCTCCTCCTAGGAGCACAAGATTCCTGGGGCCTTCGCAGGCCTCTCGTGGAGTGACCTCGGATTGTCGAGGATCTTATTATTATTATTATTATTTGTAATACACAGGCAGCTCTTAGAGCTGATGCGTGTATATCCTATTTATTGTCAGTGCGCTTTAAATATTTGTCCAGTCTGTTTTTGAAAGCGTTCACTGAGGGGGCACTGATCACTGAGTCTGGTAACTGATTCCAAGTGTCCACGACGCGATTGGGCAATATGTGCTCCCCTGGTAGTACTTGACCTCTTGTGTTAGTTTGAGCTCAGTAAGTAGGTATTGAGAAGTTTTGTTTTTGAGTAAACGTTATGAGTTCAGTTTTTGTTTTGTGTGATTGCGAATCATCTTGTTCTTTTGTAAAGGAAAGAGTCGTCTTTCGTACTATGATGAGGCCGAGTCGGCGAAAAATGATGTAGATGACATAACTTAGCATAATGATAGAGACAGATAGAAAACAAACAAACAAACAAACAAACAAAAAAAAAAAAACATGACATGACAATGTTAAAATGTAATTGAGATTTATAATGAACAAGGTATTTTGCGATCTTAAGTATGTCATCAGGATAGAATGAAGTGGTAGAAGAAAACATGTTGTGACCCCACCTAGTGGGATAAGGGCAGGGAGATGATGATGAAGTGTGTCATCAGGATATTTTGTGTCTTGTATGTGTTTGTTAAGCTGATCCAGGATACTAAGATAGTGACATTTATTTTAACGTTTGAATTCGCTCGTCAAGTCCCCATAGTTGGTTTTGGACGGACAGTGCCATCCGAGCCTTCCCGGTCTGTCCGGCTGGTTATCGGGTCTCACTCGTCTGGTTCAGTGGTGTGGTTTATATCGTTCCTGATCGGAGGGTGCCATCCGAGCCATCCCGGTCTGTCCGGCTGGTTATCGGGTCTCGCTCGTCTGGTTCAGTGGTGTGGTTTATATCGTTTCTGATCGGAGGGTGCCATCCGAGCCTTCCCGGTCTGTCCGGCTGGTTATCGGGTCTCACTCGTCTGGTTCAGTGGTGTGGTTTATATCGTTCCTGATCGGAGGGTGCCATCCGAGCCTTCCCGGTCTGTCCGGCTGGTTATCGGGTCTCACTCGTCTGGTTCAGTGGTGTGGTTTATATCGTTCCTGATCGGAGGGTGCCATCCGAGCCATCCCGGTCTGTCCGGCTGGTTATCGGGTCTCGCTCGTCTGGTTCAGTGGTGTGGTTTATATCGTTTCTGATCGGAGGGTGCCATCCGAGCCATCCCGGTCTGTCCGGCTGGTTATCGGGTCTCGCTCGTCTGGTTCAGTGGTGTGGTTTATATCGTTTCTGATCGGAGGGTGCCATCCGAGCCATCCCGGTCTGTCCGGCTGGTTATCGGGTCTCGCTCGTCTGGTTCAGAGGTGCGGTTTGTTGTGTTGATCTTGGACGGAGAGTGCCGTCCATGCCAGCCCGTTGTACGGTGGGTTGTTGGGATCTGGTTTGATAATGTGGTTTGGGTTGACTTGACTAGTTGTACTTTTAGTTATGGGGGCGGTGTCATTCGGGTCAGACCGGTAGGTACCGGTTGATTGAAGGGATGCACTTTTGATCTGTGTGGTTCGAATATGATGATGATGTTGATGTAATGATGATTGTGATGATGATGGTGATGATGTTGATTTGATGATGATGATGATAAAAAGTATGATGATGATGTGGTTGGTGTTAGCAGGATGGACGAGCGGATGTCCTAGTGATCGGATATTGTTTGTTTCAGAAATACAACGCCCGAGGACGGTCGTATGTCAGTATGGCCGTGTCGGCGCCTTGCCGAATTGTCTATAACAATTAAGTATGAACTGGAAGAAGGTAAGGTCGCTGTAGCGAATTGTCTATAACAAGAGTGACATGCATGAACTGCAAGGAGGTCGCTCTAGCAAATCGTCTATAACCAGAGTGACCAAGAAGGTCGCTCTAGCGAAGTGTCGTGTCGATGGAGGCGGGATGACAATCTGGGGAAGGGGACTTCTGAAAAGATGGTCAACTGCGCACCACGTCTTCGACAAATCGCTATGTGTTGCTATAATCCTATAATAATTTATTCGAGTTCGAGTGAATAACGAGTTTGATAAATGTGATCTACGATGTAGAAGCTTTATTTCGTGACTATTGTAAACTGACGAGAAGAAGACATTTATTTCATCCCAAAGTATCAATCTGCATAACCACGCCTGTGATGAATTCTGATGTAGGCCATCCTGAGTCTACAAATATATTTTGTAAACTTGTAAATACCTATATTTTTGTTGATTTGAATTACCTACCTAGTTGTTGAATTCGTGTTGATTTGAAATTGATATAGAATGAAATTAATTGTCAGGAAACCTCAAAATAAACTAGTTAATTGAAATTAAAAAAAAATTACACAATAATAATACCTTATTATAATGTATTGCATGCATGCCTGTAATCTTTCCCATACTTAGCTAGCACATTAGACATCATTGTGTTGTGATAGTGAACTCAGCAGAAGTAACATGTCTTATCCTCTAAAATTCCACCTCTGAGAATTCCATGCCAGAGCCACTTGTATGTGCTACACGGGGCATTTCATCGTCTGACTCTGAAGAGTCATCACTGCTGCTGTCATCCTGAAGGTTGATACTGATGCCGTCGATTTCATCATAGAGTGTGCTTCCTCTTTCATAGTAGCCTCGTTCTATCTCGATGACACGCTCGCATGCTTTTCTCCAGTCCTCAACCAATATGCTTCGAAAAGCCCGTTCAGCAGCAGCCTGAAAATTAATGTTACTCGTAATAAATTGCCGTGATAGAACTGACATGTACTCTGTTAACCTTTATTGTGACACTTTGTGAAACGAGATAAAATATAAATAACTAGCTTCCGCCTGCAGCTTCGCTCGCTCGGTACCTGGATAAAAAGCCTGTCCTATTCCCGGTCACCATCTATCTAAAATATAGATAGATAATGATCGGGGATAGGACATAGGCTACTTTTTATCCCGAAAAAGTGCACGGTTCCCGTGGGATAAAAAAAATAGTAGTCCACGTGGGTGTCCGTTAGTTTATAAATTAGTAAGATAAGAAAATAAATAAAACAATTATTACCTTTACGTCAATAGTCCCCACTTTATGCGACGCCATTTTTTGCTTGGCTATTCTCCAAATTAGTTCTAATGGATTCAAGTCACAGTGACAAGGTGGAAGCCTTACCACTGTGTGGCCATGCTCACTAAATAGCTCATCTATTTCATATATAGGTGCCGGCTTGTTTTTTTTAACAAGCATTAAAAGTTGAGGCTTTTTAAGTGACTCATCAAATTGTATATTGTTGTTGATCAACCACCGTTTGATATCATCAGCTTTAGTTGCTGTGGTTGGTGCTCTATTTTGGACCACTGAGTGGTATGGAGCATTATTCATAACTACAATCGAATCCTTATTGATATTGGGAATCAACTTCTCTTTTACCCATTTGGTAAAGTTGTGCTGGTTCATTTGTGAATCTTCATTTTTATTGGTCCCGCTAAAAATTAACAGGGCATTTGGGATAAAACCTTTTCGAGACCCTGCATGTACAATTATATATCTCTTGTCTTTAGGTACACTGTCTTTCACTCCATGGTCTCGTATGTCAATAGACTGCCAGCATTTTTTTAGCTTGTAAGAAGAATCGATAACATATTCATCAAGATAAATGACTTCCTTTCTTAGTCCTTCTGGCAAATTCCTATTTGCTATAATAATTTTCAAATACTCTTCCCGCTTGGCAGCAATATAATTTTTTTCAACTAGGGCACTTCTTGATGACTTAAATTTGAATCCCAGAGCTTTTATCACTTTTCTCAAATCTTCTCGGCTTCCAGTAAAACCCAAATCTTCTTTGACTATTGTTAGCAGATTACGTAAAGTTGGTACCTACAACACAACAATACAGGTAAAAAACCAAACAACAATTTACAAAAATTAGAAGGATTGTTGCAGTTATGAGACCTAGCTACATCGATTCGGCAACCCTATAGACACCGTTAAAGCCGTTTTCGAGGACGTGAATACCAACAAACAAACAAATAAATAAATACACAAAAATACAAATATTGGTCATTTCATAGTAAAATATCTGGGCGACCGAGCTATAGCTCGGGTGCAAATAGAGAAAAATTAAAAAAGAAAAAAAAAACTTGTAGGTAACTGGCTGAGATTCGAACTCAAAGCCTTCAAATGAAAGGCACGCACCCACACCACTTGGCCAATTTGGTCTCAACGAATTCTGTGAAATAACGAACCAAATTGCACTGGTAAATCTTATTGCGTGAAAATGCCGAGAAAACGAATTTTCCCAGATATGAGATGTAGCTAGATCAATTTTTCGCCCCTGTACCGCAAATGTCATCATGTACAGACAAACTCAAATATCTGCGATCAGTTTCTGACTATAAGCAGTTTGGTGTAGGTAGGTAAAGAGCTTTGAGAGGAAGTGCTCCAGCGATCATTTCCCCCTTTGTATTTCACCAGGGCTGTCTAGCTCCATGATGTGTCGTCTTTTCAGTCTTCTAGGGTACAGTCAGCGTCATCAATCGGTATCCCCCTATTGATTTGAACAAGGACCCTTTTCATTTCATTCTTGGATTTCAGTCGGGTATTATAACAGCTATCGCATTTAGGAACTCGAGCGAAGTTAGATATCCATAAGTAAGCAAGGATGTAAAAGTATTTACAAAAGTTGAGATCAACGGCTTGCAAACCGACCTCTTACTAGGGGGATACCAATTAATGACGCTTTCTGTACCTAATGGCGGTAAGTTCTGATGCTAGGTGATTTGGGTGGTTACTGAGGCGCTGCTTGTACTTGGTCGAGTACATTTTAATTTCATCGTAGACGGTGTTGGTGTCTAGTTCATGATGTAACTCCTCAATTTTTAAAATTTTAATTTTGTTTTATAATTTGAATTAAAAAAATATCGAGAAATACACTAAATGCTAAGTTATTTGTTAAGTATTTATTATATGTTAAGTACCTACATCCTAACACAAACAGAGTTAAGTATAAGTATAGTGAGTAATCCACTGTACCCCGTGTTTCACTGTTACCCACTCTCCCCTACGATATCCGTACCCCTATTATAAATGTCAAAGTGTTTGTTTGTTTATTTGTCGTGGAATCACGTTAAAACGGAGCGACGGATTGACGTGATTTTTTGAGTGGAGATAGGTGGAGGGCCAGAGCCTAACATAGGCTACTTTTTATCCGGGTACCACGCGAGCGAAGCCGCGGGCAGCAGCTAGTATATTAAACAAATAGGAAAATTAACAATCACTATACCTATCTATAATGCTTACCTGCTTTGTAACTGTGTTAAAATGTTCAATTTTTTGTCTTATGGTGCACAAATCAAAGTCATCCAAGTTTTTTTTGGGATGACCGGCTCTGTGCAAAACGCGCGTAGAGAACTTGCCGTTATTCTGAGCGCCTTCTTGTACAATTCTCCTAACTTCTTCTAAAGATTTATCTGCAAATATAAACCAACTTTTAAAGTCGCAAAGTATCAAAAATGCCATAGGTAGGTACTGCTCTATGCTGAGATGTAAACATAACCAATAAGTCGTCGTTTTAGAATTTATCAATTTACGGTCAATAACCAGTAATAAATGATTTACTTACATACATAATTAAATGTTACTGATAAAATAATTGTATCTAAATAAATACCTGTCAATTCGGCGGTACGTTGCAAAACTTGAGATAGATCTGTTACAATTCGTGCTTCCTTTTCTAACAAGCACCGTTTGTACACTTTATAAATCACTTCTCTGGTTCCTCTCTTCAATGTTTTGTTCATGTTTACTCAACAAATACGCGAATTCACTGAAATAACAGTTTTTAACAACTCAACTGACTGTCTGACGTCTTCAGCACAGAGAAATTAATACTACGTAGGGATGCGCCGATCCGATCCGATCTTTTAGAAGATCGGATCGCTTGCATACGATCAAGCGATTTTTCGGATCGTATGGTAGGGATGTTCGATACGATACGATATTTTCGTGTATCGATACAATGGCATACGATACACCCAATATTTGTATGGATACGATGGCATACGATACGGCGTATCGATACAACACATGCAAGGTGTATCGGATTGAAAGTATCGTATCAAATTATTTTGATAACGAATTGTTTTGACTTGCAAGTTACCCGGTTAAAAGGTGGCATTGTCCTATTTCCGGTCATTATTTATCTATGTTTAAATTTCAGGCAAATCGGTTCAGTGGTTATCGAGTTTTAGAGGAACAAACATACGTCCAAATTTTCGCATTTTTAATATTAGTTTGATATCACAAAACACCTTTTTTGACAGTTAATAACTACGCACATTTTCGTAATAGTGCACATTATTAAAATAAAATATATTTTTTTAATTATTAAAGTACCTGCATACTTTGTCTTGATTCGATACTGTATCGATACGATATATCGTATCAAATGCCAATGCGTTACGATATATTGCGATACGAAATATCGATACAATCCGAAATATTGAACATCCCTATCGTATGGAAGCCATTCGATTTTTTAGCGGATCGATTGAACTACACCAGAGATCGGATCGGATCGAATGAATCAACTAAACGTAGGTAAGATTGTTATTATCGGGGCTATAATCACAACTTGGACGGTGTAATAAGTAACTAGCAAATTAAAACATCACTTTACCTGCAAGTTGCTAAGCCGTGTGAGTCTTATAGAGATGAGATGGATCCAAATTATCAATTTTTATTTAAAAAAGAGGATAAACATAAAAGATTGGCACTTAAAAGCATTGATATGAAAGGTTGACATGTTTATTTGCAATGCAAGTTTGATTTGCATGTTAAAATAACATTTAAAAAATACTTTATTTGGTTTTATTTCATTCGATCTTTTGATACGATCTTTTGAAAATCGGATCGATACAATGCGATCCGATCCGCGGATCGGATCGAGACATTACGATCCATTACGATCCTAAAAATCGGATCAAATGAAAAGATCGCACATCCCTAATACTACGTTTGTCTTTCAGACACATTTTTTACCCAGTGCTGCCAACTGTAATAAATCCAAGTCGCTAGATTCAATCTGAAAAGTCGCTAGAAAGTCGCTACAACCTGATTCTAACCAGGAGCGGGGCACGGGGTGGTCCCGAATTTAGTGCTCCATACACATAGAATAGAGCAATAGCATCCTGAAAACGTTGTCGGATAGGTGCTCTTCATCACTTTGGGTATGCCTGATTCGGAAAGTGATTTAGAACGGGTAGATGACTGTGATGTAGGTGATTTTTACTGATTTTTACTAACAACTAGAATAAGCCTTTATCTTAATGTGTTACTAACCCCTATGGATCTCTGATATCCGAAATAAACAATTTTTATTTTTTATTTTTATTTATGGAAACTGAAATTCGATTTTTCATTTTTTTTTGTTGGGTATTGTTCTAATACACTGTTCTTATTCAAATATGTAGGTACAGTCACCATAGCAAGCTTCATGACCAGTGATCGGAATTAGGCGGGCTTAAATACCTAAAGTTCAAAGAACAGAGGCATAAAAGGGGAGACTTCCTTACTACAAGAATTTTATTCTTGTAGTAAGTAAGAATTTTATTGAAAGTTGGAACAATTTTCACAGTGAGTAAGTACATTTCAAATTAATGTTAGTAATTGTGTGAACTAATTCAAATGAAATTCTATTTGACCGACGGAAAAAAGTTTTTTTATCCTTATAATTTACATTTTAGTTTTTGTTATTAACTCAGGTAAAAAATTGATTCACCTTAATGTTAGATGTTCTTTATTAATGTCCCGGAAACGGAAATAATTGGGTCGAAAAATATTTAGTCCTAAGGCGTCTCCATTTTGTCTCTGTTATTTTTCGAACTTTAGGTATTTTAGCCCGCCTCATTCCGATCACTGTTCATGACGGAATAAAAAAATATTTAGTTTTTTTTTTTGTATAACAACGGCAGTTTTAGAATGAAAATGATACCATCTTTAACTAGTACTAAACAAAAAATAAAACATTATTAAGTTATTCATCGTCTGTCTCTAACTATATTTTCATATTGACTTTTTGTCCTTTCCACCTTTCCAATAGTTGCCCTAAAACTGTTTTGGTTTGCAGGTTGAAGTCCAAAAGTCGCTAGATAAGTCGCTAATTAAATTTTGTCGCTAAAACTGATTTTAAGTCGCTAACACTACAGCAAAAGTCGTTATTTTTAGCGACAAAGTCGCTAAATTGGCAACACTGTTTTTACCATAGATTAGTGTAGATAGAGTAGAGGACCTCTACTAATCTATGGTAAAAATGTTTCTGACTGAAGACGTCAGTGATAGGGATGTTCGATATTTCGTATCGCAATGTATCGTAAAGCATTGTATCCATACAGGTATCGATACGGGGGATATGATAAGATACTTTGTATCGATACAGTATTGAATCAAGTCGAGTATGTAGTACTTGTGTACTTAAATAAAAAAATGTAATGTTTTAGTAAACCGAGACCTTTATTACTTTATTTATAAACTCTGCTCTATTACTAATTTTAAACAAAAGTTGCCAATTTCGCACATCGTGATAAAACTCAAAATAGATATTTTTCATTGCCTGTACCTACTTACTTATTACAATTACAAATTAAATTAATAGGTTGGCAGGTATTTAATTATGACTTTTAGTGTGTTTCATCTTGAAGTCAAAACAATTTGATATGATACTTTCGATCCGATACACGTTGCATGTTGTACGGTCCGCACACCCTGGTTAGGGGATAGTTCAAAGTAGTCTAATATCAGTAAAACTCTGTGATAAATTTTAACTGATATAGTGTAGGAAAACAATGATAATGAGACGCGAGGTATGATCGACTACCGAACGCGAACTGATTCGCTGCAAAATGATTGTTGGCGTAAAATGATTAGATGACATTAATTAGGTAGGGCAGTTTACGTGCTCGTACACATGTGTTGTATCGATACGCCGCTGTATCGTATGCAAGGAATTTCTATACTACGTACCTGGAGCACTGACTGAGACAGAAAACAAGGTCCGCTTGAAATAAAACTTGGGCGGTAAGTCTCTTTCTTTTTGCAACTATGTGAAAGAGACAAAGCACCCAAGAAAGCCTCTCAACAAGACCAACAATCCTTATAACCAAGATTAAATGATAATAGATCGTTGTTCAGTCGCGATAAGGTTCAAAATCCTTTGTACATTAAATGTCAGTTCGCACTCCAGTTACGTAGTTTAGAATCTTCTTGATCGTATGCCATTGTATCGATAAACGCAAGTATCGTATCGTATCGTATCGAAACATCCCTAGCAGTTAAAGTAAAATATTGTTGTTTTTATTTTTTATTTAGTGAATTCTCAAATTTCGCGTACTTGTTGTGGGTAAAAGTGAATTAAACATGAAAAAAACATTAAAGAGAGGCACCAGAGAAGTGGTATATAAAGTGTACAAACGATGCTTGTTAGAAAAGGAAGCCGGAATAATTCTATCAGATCGATCTCAAGTTTGGATACGTACCGCCGAATTGACAGGTAGGTATTTAGTTAGATACATTTATTTTGAATAAGTATGAAAGTAAATCATTTATTACTGGTTATTTACTTACCTACCTTTAAATGACCGTAAATTGATAAATTCTGAAATGACGACTTATTGGTTACTATGTTTACATCTTAGGCGGAGACACAGAAAAGACTTAAGACGCAGACGGGGCGCGGACATTTGTCTCTTCCGCGTCCTTTTCGTACAAAATGTATAGAAGCGTCGCGACGCAAAACATACAGAAGAGACGGGGCGCGGACGCAACACTGTTCGCTGGCGCGACGCTTCCACGTCTTACGTCTCTTCTTCTGGCTTGCACCTTAAGGCCCAAACACATGCTGGGCCAGCCTAAGGCTTGTTTCACTCTTCAGCGTGTCGCCGGTCGCGTCCGCGAGTTGACCATTCACAGCACATTTCTCTGTGCTGCGAATGGTCAAAAATAATTTCTCTGTGCTGTGAATGACTTTAAAAAAAGTTGGTTTATATTTGCAGACAAATCTTTAAGTACAGTTAGGAGAATTGTACAAGAAGCGGCACAGAATAACGGCAAGTTCTCTACGCCCGTTAAACACAGAGCCGGTCGTTCCAAAAAAATCTTGGATGACTTTGATATGTGCGCCATAAGACAAACAATTCAACATTTTTACACAGTTAGGAAGCAGGTAAGCATTATAGATAGGTATAGTTATTGTTAATTCTTGGTCACTGAAGGGTAGCTACCTTTTCTCTTGTAGTTAGAAACTTTTGTTTTATTTTAAAGAAAAAAATAATTGCATTTTTAGATTTTTGGAAGAAGTACCAATTAATCTAAAAAATTGCATTTGTCAAAAGAAACAAGTCGGTCTTAATCTACTGTATTTCCCACCAGAAACACTTTTCCCAAAGTAACTTACCAAATTAAATTGTAAGTTTTTGCAATAATTCAAAAAACACATTTCATACATTTTCTATGAAATTAGGAGTTGTAAACATTACAGTGCCGCTTATTCGATGGTTCTTCATTTAAATTCGTAACTGCTCTATAGCAAGCTGGGAGGCTATTGTAAAGCCTTATTTGCCTCAGACAGAGCCGCAAGAGTGAATGGTAGTAGGTATGCATGGAGCATACCATGCGAACTTCTGCAGGGAAGCACTTTGTTCTTAATTTAAATACGCGCTTTACAATAGCCTCAGCTTGCTGGAGCAGTTGCGAATTTAAATTAAGAACCATCGAATAAGCGGCTCACGTTCTCGAAAACGGCTTTAACAAGTTCCATTAAATTTGCGGTGTGGGGGTTATATTTGGTTATCGATCGAGCGAGCGAATATCTTAGTGGCAAGTTAGGCGATTTTGCTTTGTATGTTTGTATGTTTCATTTTTATGTTCTCGCATAACTATCGAACCGCTTATCCAATCTGTATGAAACTTGACAGGTCAATAGGTTGTGCTATGGAAATTTGCTGTGGAGCGTATGAGCGTAATCGATGAAGGGGTTGTAAAGATATGGGGTTCCCAAGGGGGTAAACTTTTTTTAAAGTTACCCAAATTTATTGAGTGGGGTGTCTTAAGAAAGTACTCAATGGGGAGGGGAGGGGAGAGGGGAAGGGAGGAGGGGGGGAGGGGAGGGAGAGGGAATTGATTCACTAAGAGGCCTTCCCTGAGGTGCGGTACGAAGTTCGCGGGGTCAACTATTGAATATAAAAAAAATAGACACGACTTAATGTATTGCATGCATGCCTATAATCTTTACCATACTGAGTAAGCGCATTAGATATCATTGTGTGGTAAACATTAGAAGGAGCACTTAACGTAGGTATAGGAGTAGTCAGAAACAAGTCCAAATCTACGCTATCAACGCAACGGTGCGCGAGATCTCAGTTCGGGGCGAACTACTAGTTTTACCTGTATTGTGTTGTAGGTACCAACTTTACGTAATCTGCTACCAATAGTCACAGAAGATTTGGGTTATACTGGAAGCCGAGATCATTTGAGAAAAGCAATAAAAGCTCTGGGATTCAAATTTAAGAAATGGCAGTCATCAAGAACCCTAGTTGAAATAAATCATATTGCTGCCAAGCGGGAAGAGTATTTGAAAATTATTATAGCAAATAGGAATTTGCCAGAAGAACTAAGAAAGGAAGTAATTTATCTTGATGAAAGTTTTATCGATTCTTCTTACAAGCTAAAAAAATGCTGGCAGTCCATTTACATGTATGGAGACCGTGAAGAAGAAATATGGAAACACAAGAGACAAGAGTCTAAAGACAAGAGATATATAATTGTACATGCAGGGTCTCAAAAAGGTTTTATCCCAAATGCCCTGTTAATTTTTAGCGGGACCAATAAAAATGAAGCTTCACAAATGAACCAGCACAACTTTACCAAATGGGTAAAAGAGAAATTGATTCCCAATATCAATAAGGATTCGATTGTAGTTATGAATAATGCTCCATACCACTCAGTGGTCCGAAATAGAGCACCAACCACAGCAACTAAAGTTGATGATATCAAGTGGTGGTTGATCGATAACAATATACAATTTGATGATTCACTTAGAAAGCCTCAACTTTTAATGCTTGTTAAAAAAAACAAGCCGGCACCTATATATGAAATAGATGAGCTATTTAGTGAGCATGGCCACACAGTGGTAAGGCTTCCACCTTGTCACTGTGACTTGAATCCCACAGAACTAATTTGGAGAATAGCCAAGCAAAAAATGGCGTCGCATAAAGTGGGGACTATTGACATAAAGGTAATAATTGCTTTATTTATTTTCACATCTTACTAATTTATAAACTAGCGGACACTTCAACCGTGCACTTCTTCGGGATAATAAAAAGTAGCCTATGTCCTATTCCCGGTCATTATCTATCTAAGATATAGATAGATAATGATTGGGAATAGGACATAGGCTTTTTATCCAGGTACCAAGCGAGCGAAGCCGCGGGCGGAAGCTAGTTATTTATATTTTATTTCATTTCACAATAAAGGTTAACAGAGTACAATATATAATAATAATAATATAATATAATATAAACTTTATTTCAGGCAACTTAAGAATAGTACAGATGGTAAAAACTAATTCTAAGGACCATAGAAATAAATACCTTAAACCTAAAAATACATATTAATAAAACTTAATCTAGGTCTGTGTGTCACGGCGCGTTATATATGTTAGTTCTATCACGGTTTGGGGAACAGGGTGGAATAGTTCCCCAAAGGCAGAGTAGGTGGTTCCTCTGGAACGGGCCGGCTCATCTGGCCCACTTGCCCGTGGTCTTTCGACCGACAGGTTTTTTTTTTTTTTCGGACGGACTTTTATGTTGACTGGTCACGTATCGACCTTTGCAACGTTACCGGACTATAGGGACCAACAGGTGTTGTCGGTTGATCGTATTTGTGTCAATCGCGGTGAAAACTTCGTTAGCGCGATCTAGGCATTCTGATGTTGTGTGGTGCCATCTGTATTTTATTACCAGTAACATTAATTTTCAGGCTGCTGCGGAACAGGCTTTTCAAAGCATATCAGTTGAGGACTGGAGAAAAGCATGCGAGCGTGTCATCGAGATAGAACGAGGCTACTATGAAAGAGGACGCACACTCTATGATGATATTGACCGCCTCATTACCAACCGTCAGGATGACAGCAGCAGTGATGACTCTTCGGAGTCAGATGATGAAATGCCCGCAGCCTCGGACGAATCTGCAGCACATGCAAATGGCTCTGACATGGAAATTTCACAGGTACAATATTTAGATTTTAGAGGCTTTTTTTTTTTTTTTCAATTTATTTCAGTAACCTTATATTTTATAACATATACATCAGTGTTAAGACCCTCTATTAAGTATTATAATCAGTGATCGGAATTAGGCGGGCTAAAATACCTAAAGTTCAAGAAACAGAGGCAAAAAAGGGGAGACTTCCGTACTATAGTCGTATTGCTCATTATACGGACTAAAAGTGAAGGAAAAAATGTCATATTTCCTTCAATTTTGACATAAAACGTATCAAAACTAATCAAAATTGAAGAAAAAATGACATTTTTTCCTTCAATTTTAGTCCGTATAATGAGCAATACGACATAATTTGATTCGTAAATTGGAACACATTTTGCAATGAGTAGGTAAGTACATTTAAAATAAATGTTAATAATATTGTGAACTAATTTAAATCATTGAAATCAATGACGACCTCTGTGGTGCAGTGGGTGAAGGCCCGCCTGTGACGCAGGAGGTTGCGGGTTCGATCGCGGGGATCGAACCCGCAACCTCCTGCGTGGGTATAGATTAGCGGAACAGTACTAGATATTTTGGAATTTTCAAAAAAAATCAGAATATGGACTTCCGCAAAGTCACGCCTGAATCAATTAACTACGCGTGTTTATTTGTATCGATACAAACGCAGTGTACCCACTCCCTTAGAGCTTATTTACCTACATTTACCAACTTACATAATATTTTATTGTGCAGGAAACTACATCAGTACGTGAAGACGAAATAAACGAAATAAAAGAAGAGATAAAGAAGGACGAGGTCGAGATCACGTCTGTATGTTTGATTGTTTCTTAACCAACATTACTATACATTTTATAAGGCACTAGCAGCACCCTCGCGGCGTTGCTCCCGTAGTGATGGTATATGGTGATGATGATGATGAAAAGTAGCCTATAACCTTCCTCAAGAGTTTAGCTATCAAATGCAGAAATAATTTTTCAAATCCGACTCGCAGTTCCTGACATTAGCGCGTTTAAACAAAAAAACTCTTCCGCTTTATATAATAAGTATAGATATATAGATTGGTATAGATAGATATATTTGTATAGATGTGAGTGTGTTTATTTGTTTGTTTATTTGTCTGCTTTCACGTCAAAACAGAGAGACGGATTGACGTGATTTTTTGTGTGGAGATAGTTGGAGGGCTGGAGAGTAACATAGGCTACTTTTTGTCCGAGTACCATGCGAGCGAAGCCGCGGGCAGCAGCTAGTATTATTATAAGCCCGTAGCGTTCCACTGCAAGGCAAAGCTGTGAAAGAGTGTGCACACTACGTTTTTTGTACGCGTGTTTGTTTGTATCGATACAAACGCAGTGTGCCCATTCCCTTAGCGCTTATTTACCTACATTTAAATAAATATATATATATTGCTGGACATTTCACACAGCGCCATCTAGCCCCAAACTAAGCAAAGCTTGTACTATGGGAACCAGATAACTGATAGAATACTTAAGTATACTTTTTGTAATAGAATACTTTATAACACCTAGAATACTTTATAACACCCAGACACAGAACAAACATCTATGTTCATCACACAAATGTTTGTCCTGGGTGGGAATCGAACCCACGACCTAGGTACAGCGCAGAAGGCAGAGCTACTACCAACTGAGCTAAGAGGCCAGTCAGTTTACCTACTCACATAATATTTTTATTGTGCAGGAAACTACATCAGTACACGAAGTCGAAATAAAAGAAGAGATAAAGATGGACGAGGACGAGATTTTCATTCCGTCTGTATGTTTTATTGTTTCTTAACCAACATTAATATATTTCACTTTCAAAACTTTCGTGAGTTGTACTAGACATTATTTAACACACGGGAATTACTTACGACGATATTTTTACTTGAGTAATTCCCGTGTGTTAAATAACATTAATATACATTATATTAGGCATTTTACGCTGGCGGACGGGCCCAGTGTAGGGTTGCCATCCGTCCGGGTTTCCCCGACTTTGTCCTAGTTTAGAGGGTATCCGGGGAGCGTCCGGGCGGGGTTTCGTTAGTAGTCCTGATTTAAAAAAATTAAAGTCTTGGGCCGCCCGCGACCCACGCTTTTGTTACACTATTATAAAGTACGCCCGAGCCAAAAATTCATATCGTAAAAGATTCAGACGAATTGAGAACCTCCTTTTTTTGAAGTCTGTTAAAAATCAGTTAATTGGTGAATACGCTATAGCAGTATTCCTCAAACTTTTTGTGTTCAATGTACATCTAAGAAATCGGAAAATCTTTGAGGTACACCATATTTTTTATTTATTTTATGATGAAGTAATAATGAAAATAATAATTACTTATTTGCTTTTCAGATGCAATTACCAGTGAAAACAGAACCGGATCCACTTGAGAGTAACAACCAGTTGAACCACGTAATAGGACACGACCACAGCTACGATGTTGATGTCTCAACACAACCATTGCCTGTAAGATTTTTTAAATCTCAAAACTCGGCTTATGGCGTTTGCTTTCTGTTCTACTCATATCGTAAAAGATTCAGACGAATTGGAAACCTCCTTTTTTTTTGAAGTCGGTTAAAAATCAGTTAATTGGTGAATACGCTATCGCAGTGTTCCTCAAACTTTTTGTGTTCAAGGTACATTTAAGAAAACGGAAAATCTTTGAGGTACACCATAAATGAAAAAATATTTTTTTAGTTCGGCATATGCGGCCAAATTTGGAGTAACTAACTTCGGACCCCCTAACCCCCCCCTTAATACGCTCATGAATCCCATGAATTTTTTTATTGCAGTATTGGACATCCATTGGTGAATCTGCATTGAACAAGAAACGTTACGAAAATATGGCAATGGTATTACAACGAGAAAAAGCGATCAACGCCAGAAATAGGAAAGTTATCAGAGATCTCACACAAAACGTACTAATGCAAAATTTAGTAATAAAGAGATTGAATTTAGAAATAAAAACGTTGAAATCGAAGAAAAGTTAACAAACCCATTGTAAACTATGACAAAACATTGCCGTCTGACTAAAAAAATCTGACAAGGATTTTAAGGCTGGCCGCATACGCACGTTTTCCGTATACGTTTTCCGAATTCGGAATGCACGCATTCAATACAATTTGTTCTACAAGCCGCACACGTTCTGTTTTTTTCCGAACGGAAAAAAACTTGACGTTCATTTCGAAAACAAACCGTGCGTACAGGTCATACGAACTAGGCCTGTTTCCTGTAATGCGTAATCACTAAATTAATGCATTAATCTAATGAACTAAGATTCACAGATTCCGTAAAACATATTTATTATTGAAATTATAGTGAGATTAATTTTATTTTTGATAAAATAAAACCATAAAATACGGCTATCCGCCATGATAGATGAAACACCAATCAGAGCGAATTACGTCACGAGTGTTACTGTCAGTGAACAGAACAAACTTCATTCATACAAATCGTATAACTCTTCAAGTTTTGGTAGGTAGTCGTTTTTTGGTTTTAATTTGTTCTTAGTGCTTAATTTAGGTATATCTATTTTATCGTCCGTCGTTTTTTCAAAAGATACAATAGTGGAACCAGGATTTACCACGGCAAATTCGTCTAATTTGCCTAAAGTGGATGTTCTACTGTTGGGAGAGTTTCTGGGAACAAAGAATGATTTTTGTTCGGCAGAATTCAGAAATGTGAAGGCTTCCGCGTAAATAGACATATTATAATAGATAATAAGAAAAGTTTTTTTCCATAAAATCAATTTAAAAGCACAATAAAGATTTTTTATACATACATACCTACTTAGGTATTAATCTCGAAAATAAGCTTTAATGGAAACTAAATTTGTTGTTTGTTGTTAAAAAATATAATGTTAATAACTTTGTTCCTTTAGCAGGCTTACTAAGCACCTACAAAATATATTTCTTTGTTTTAGATCCGCCGTGCGAGAGTACCTAAACCACTTTTTACAGATAGTTTTGTTCCGTGAAACGTTTTTATACAACTTTTCAGGTGTCTATTTCGAATTATTGTCGCACTTAGGCACTACACACCACTTATATCCTTTGGAATTCACAAATAAAATGAATTTATTTAGAAAATGGTTCAACAACATCACTTTGTACGTATTGGTTACATAAGGCTGTGACAGTGATGACGTCATAGGAGACGCCATGACATATTGAAGCGTTTTGGCGTGAATTTTAAATATTAAACTTAAAAGTTTTATTTTTCTGTAAATCTCATTAGTTATTGTGAAATATATTATTTTTAGTAATCAGAAGCAACTTCTGAACATTGTAGTACCATTTTTCAAAATTAGGACACAGGCCTATTGAACGTCTGCGTAAAAAAAACGAATTCGGAAAACGTATACGGAAAACGTGCGTATGCGGCCGGCCTAAAAACATTTTTTTTGTTGCCCCTCTCTGACTCTGTTAATGTTAATGAAAAGAGAACTTCAAAGAAGGACATTCAATACACATGGTTGGGCCCAAAAGTCAAAGTTCTGACCAACAACAAGAATAGGTATGGCCACGGATGGGAAGTCACTAGGGCACCAAGTCTCTCACTAAAACCATTATTTCTATTGAGTTTTTTTACAAAGAAAAAACTGGTTAACACACATTATAATATTTAAAAAAACCCTGCTGACATTAAATTCAATTAACTATTACGAAGATTTCCAGAGAACTGATGTCATAATAATATCTCTTAAAAAATCCGACTCGGATCGAAAAGAAGTTAAAAGGCGTTTGCCATTATTGTACTTTTTTCAGGAGGGATTTTTGTTTACTTAATTATTAAAAGTTTAATTTTTCTTCGCAACAAAATTAAGCATCTGAAATATTGGTTTTAAAGACCATGTATGAAACCTGGATGACCTCCTTTATGTTAAAAACAGGGTCAGCTGTTTTCAATTTCTTCACATTTTAAGGGCATTTGTCAAGGTTTAAGGTGGAATCAGACGGTTCACTTTTCGTTCTATTCTGTTCTTCATTCGGCATCTTTCACTAGGAATGGAGCGTCTGAACATAAAATGAAAGAAAAGAGTCTTAACCGCAGCTTTCATTCGAGTTTTCTTTCACTTGGGTGAACCGTCTGATTCCACCTTAAGTGTCTTTAGTTTTAGTCAGCACAAAGATATCGAGCCCATGCATAAATTAAATGTAAGTAGGTAGGTATTACAATGTAGGTATTAGTAGGCAAATTAATAAAATTACTTGATGTTTATTTTCTTTAAAATAAAAAGTAAACTCTACCGAACTATGTTTTATTTAAAACCTTTTCTTTTAAACGCTTGGAATGTATCCATAGTCATTGGTCGGTAGGTACCTAACCTAAGTATCCTGAAGATGTTGCTGAATTACTATCTCTACCTACTATTATTCTGTGCTAATATTACCTGCCTACCTATTTGAAAAGTTGGTGTCTAAAGTCCTATTACCTACGCTAGGTAGGTACGTTTCCGTAAAGTGGGGTTAATGGTGAACGCAGACCGGCCGCACCGCAGTCGCCGCAGTCCCCGCTATCAATTTCTTTCTAGGAAGTTCTATGCAACCTCGCACACCAGTCGCCGCAGTCCCCGCTATCAATTTCTTTCTAGGAAGTTCTATGCAACCTCGCACACCAGTCGCCGCAGTACCTTTAAAAATAGTACCTACCTATCTTTATTTGATCTTTCGCGCCACCCATAGAAGTTTTCTGTTGACGCCACCACATGGCGCCACACGCCATAGCACTACAGAACGTCAAAAATAGGTGTTGTTATGTCACTGTCAAATGTCAGCTTGTCAATGTGGACAAAAGAGGTATAATGTCTTGAACTCCATTAGCCAAACAGAATGGAAAAAGGTCCCAAAACTAGTGATGTATCGATTATGCACATAATCCGGCCAGACAAATTCTGGCTTAATCAGGCAAACCATTTCAACGAGTGAGACCACTCCCTACGACTACCAAGCTTACAGGGACGCGGGTGGGTGATTTTGTTTTACGAATTACGATATTACGTACAACGGAGTAGGTAACAAGAAGACATGATTTAGCAATGTGACGTATAACAAATAATTTTATTTGAGTTTTATAGCTAAAGATGAGAAATGGCCAAAAACATCGTTAACTACGTGCTATCATCACACTCTTCAGTTAGCGATTACACTATCCAATTTGTAGGAAACCGATCTACGAATCATCGCTCTGTATTGCTCTTTGGCCTACAAATTGCGTAAAGCGATTATTTAAGCTACTTTACAATGTTACCTTTGCGTGCCTTTGGTGCAAACAAAGATGAAATACCTGGGTAGGTAGGTACCTACTACTTAAAAATAAATAGGTAGGAAGTATTAAGTGAAGAGGCATAACTATACAACACACAGATGACGACATATGAAAATAAAGATACCTATTGCTAAGTTTGTAAATTCGATCGGTAAGACAAAATAGGTAAAAAAAAGGTGTGGTGGTCTATCCTATCCGGCTCGCACTCTGGCCAATCAAGGGCCGGCCGGCCGGCAGAACAGTTGATTATCTAGTACGGCTACATCTCTATTCATCTACTGGGCAAAAACGTCAAAGTTAACCCAAGTCAAAACAATTTGCAATCTGTGGTGAAATGGAAACTGTCCAAAATGGCCGAGACGGAAACCGATAATAACAGTATTACAAGAACAGAGAAGAATAACAAGATAACAGAGACTGCTAATGGGCCACGCCGCGTTACAATATACAAAACTGATACGGGTTTCGGTTTCAACGTGCGGGGGCAGGTGTCTGAGGGAGGGCAGCTGAGATCGATCAACGGGGAGCTGTATGCTCCCCTGCAGCATGTCAGCGCCGTGTTGGAGCAGGGGGCGGCGGAGCAGGCCGGCATCAGGAAGGGAGACAGGATTCTCGAAGTGTAAGTACCCCCCACGATGTTTTTCACACGCTCCACTCATGGAACTGTAACTATGGTTCCCATTGAATTTTCCCAGCATTGAGTGACTTTTTCAACACACGAGCCCTTTCTTAGTTTATTTATGAGATGAATGAGACTTTGTTAGTATGGGCAGACTCTTGGAGCTGCTAGAATCGGTTTGTTGGCAATTAAATTTGCATAATGTGATGATTCATAATCAAACTTGTTTGTGAATGGATTCATTCAAGTTTGAAATTGCTTTTTTCTGTTATCAGACTCAACGTTTTCGCAAATAATTTTACATTAGTTTTGTATGTACCAAGTACCAGATTTCTTTAAACCTAGGTACTTAGGATAACCGAAGTTACTGAAACTAAAAGTTATTTATTATGTAACTGAAGGAAGAAGTAGGTACCTATGTAATTAATATTGTAATTAAATATTTATGAATGCAAGTACCTGCTGTATGTATGTTTCATCTAAATATAAACAGTATACTTACATCACCATCCCTTTTGATTAAATTATATGTCAAGCAATAATTATGATCACACTAATATTATAAATGCGAAAGATTGTATGTTTGGATGCATGTTTGTTCCTCTATAACTCGACAACCACTGTACCAATTTGGTTGAAATTTAAAATACAGTTAGATAATGACTGGGATAAGACATTAAGCTACTTTTTATCCCGGTACCACATAAGTGAAGCTGTGGGTGGGAGCTAGTATTTTAATAACTTGACATGCCCTGACTGCACAACAACTTCACAAATTCTTTAAGACTTATAAAAATGTCCACTGCTAGGGGATACAGTTTTATCTACTTTTTTGTATTATAATAAAACACAGGCTATTCTGGCTTATAATCATATCACATTTATTTTAAAAGCAGTACTTACATTTTACAAGTCCAACACCACAATCCTTTTGCTCAGAGACACCTTTTCTATCAATTATTATTATTTATAACCGTACACGTCAGGCTTCGATGGTGGCGCAGACAAGAATGCCAGGCCCCGCCATCTTTCTTTCCAACTCACTTCAAATCAAATAAAGTTCCTTTACAATACAATTACTACCGCTAAATCGGTAATTAACTCAAATAATAATTTCGAATATTCCAGTTTGAATTAAAGAGAGTTTTACAAAATGTACAAGATAATAATTAATATACTTCCGTTCCGCAAAACAAATATGAATACAGGAAGTCAATACGACAATAATCATTTAAATTATTATAACAGAAGGGAAATCAATAAAAGTCATTATTATTTTATGAAACCTAACACTCGACCATCCTGACGTCGTGCATGTCCTCATGCACGTCACCAGGATAGCCTAAGTAAACCTAACACTAGGCCTAACTTATTCCATACAAGAGTATACAAAAAAAAATAATCATATTAATCAGCAATGCTACAACATAAACAACACATCGAAGTGCCCTTAAATATGTACCTACAAGTGCAAGAATCTAATTTTTGCTAACGTACGTCTATGTCCTGAAATATGTCGTATTTGTGAACCCTTCCTTCTCACAAATAGAACATCCATTTGCCCTAAAATATGTGATATTTTTGAACCCTTCCTTCTCACAAATAAAACATCCATCTAATTCTAAAATTCTAAAATATGTGATATTTGTGAACCCTTCCTTCTCACAAATAAAACATCCATCTTATTCTAAAATATGTTATATTTGTGAACCCTTCCTTCTCACAAATAAAACATCCATCTTATTCTAAAATATGTGATATTTGTGAACCCTTCCTTCTCACAAATAAAACATCCATCTTATTCTAAAATATGTGATATTTGTGAACCCTTCCTTCTCACAAATAAAACATCCATCTTATTCTAAAATATGTGATATTTGTGAACCCTTCCTTCTCACAAATAACACGTCCATTTTCCAATATTTTTACTACATCTAGATCATTCAAATTCATAAAACATAAATCCATTATCACTTATTATAATTACAATTAGTAAGAACATGATCACAAGCGACAATATTGTTATTAAAATCTACGACACAATATCATCTTCAACATCATTATCACTACTTTCATCCTTATCATCAAATCCGTCGTCATCAACTTAATTAACATCCATTGCGACTATAAGAACCCAAGGCATCATGCGATCGGCTGTCACTGTTGCTTGCGTTTGCTTTTTTAACCGACTTCAAAAAAAGGGGAGGTCCTGATTCATCGGAACCGATTACTCGAAGACGCCTGGACTGAATTGGAGAGTTCTTTTTCTGTTTGAAAGGGTATACTTTCCTATTACTTTCCTATTGGTGCCACAAAAATCTAGTGAGGATATGTCAAGGACCTTCAGAGTTATGAACAGAAATGCACCTAGAGAGTGCAGAAAATTGCTCAGCTTATATCATTGAAGTAGGTAGGTTTTTTTTTTTTAATTTAGGCATTTGTAAAAGTATGTACTTGATGTAGAAACTAATTTGCAACGATTGCATTTTTTTCAACCTAAGACAGATATTTTAGGCCTTTTTAGGGATATTATCAAGGTTACTCAAACGAGCTATGCAATTTTCAGATGTATGCCCAACTCTACGACATCTTGTACATTGAACTAGGGGTTTTGGGCATTTGGAATAAGGATGCCCCTTCTCTTTACAATTGAAACAAAATAATTGCGCGCTTAAAGACATATCTGTTTTATTGGCAGCATTCGTTTGATCGGTTAGTGTCATTGGTTCACTTTTAAAGTTCGTTCCTTGATCACTAGTTAGAGCAGAAGAAATTACTTCTTTGTTGCTCATAAGAAACTGTAAGAGCTGATCTGGTTGACTGCAGCGCAACGCATTTGCACTAGACCGCAAAGTTTTATCGTTTAAGCCATGGATAATACAGTCAACCGCATGTTTGCCTTCGATTTCACACTGATTTAACAAAGCCAGCTTTTCATAGTAGTACACTTCCAAGGGTTCATTAAACCTACTCTTTCGTTCGAGCATATCCTCCAAGGATTGGCCATAATTCTGCTCGAATGGAAAAGCATTTAGCAGCTTTTGTTGCCACTCAGACCATGGAAATAAAATGGAGTTTAGGCTTTCATACCAAGTCTTAGCCAATCCTTGGAGTTTTTGCATTGCAAAGTGTACAATAGTCTTCTCATCCCAACCGTAGACAGTAGCACACTCGTTAACCTTTTTGAGCCAAATATCAATCCTCTGACTCTTTGAAGAAGGGTCAAAGTTGGGTAGAATATTTTTGTGATTCATATTACTGCTGCCCATAGGAGTTGCTACTGTCGGCGCTTGAGATTTGAATTGTCCTAAAGTGTTAATTATACTAGCAATATCTTTCGACGTAAATGTAGGACTATCTGACCTGGTTCGTCGCATGCTTCTTTCACGTATGCGTTGATCCTCTTCTGTGCCGTGGCTAGGTTCTTGATGACGAAGCAATTCCTTGTTCACGGTATTCCGCTCGGCAACTTCACCTTGGGCGTGGCACTCTCGTTCCGTAGGTATATGTCGAGAATGGCTAGGTGCCATGCGCATTTCGCATTCTAAAACACGTACACGTGCGCGTTCTAGCTCCAGTTCATGTTCCAAATCTGTGTGACTTGGGTTGCGTTCACGACGCACGCTCCGCAAGCGACTTCGACTGCGATGATTCCGGGACCTCTCTCTAGAGTAACTCCGCCGTGAAGATTCTCGACTACGTCGAGATTCTCGTCGGGATTCTCGACTACCTCGAGATTCTTGATTCGTTGGTGTCAGCAATCGCCCACGAAGGTCATCATCATCATGAGGCATGTTTCTGAAACTTGTAAACAAAACAACTATGTAAATGTTCAAAAAAAAAATCTAAATATCTCGTGAACGGTATACTCTAGCTAAAAAATAACGAAATTTTGCTTCCCCGTAGACCCAGAACACGACCAGCTAAACACCGTTGCATGATAATATCAAGTACTTAGGACTTCTTTAAAAAAAACTGACTACCCTCTGCTAAAAAAAGTTTTGTTCATTTTCTTAGCATACATTTAAATGATCATTCGAGCAATAGATATTACGTACAACCACACCTAATAAAACATTTAAAGAAATAACATTACAAACAAATTAAAATATTAAAATCAAAATAAAAAAAAATAAAAAATTGTGGGTTCTATCCACATTCTGAAATATAATAAAACACAGGCTATTCTGGCTTATAATCATATCACATTTATTTTAAAAGCAGTACTTACATTTTACAAGTCCAACACCACAATCCTTTTGCTCAGAGACACCTTTTCTATCAATTATTATTATTTATAACCGTACACGTCAGGCTTCGATGGTGGCGCAGACAAGAATGCCAGGCCCCGCCATCTTTCTTTCCAACTCACTTCAAATCAAATAAAGTTCCTTTACAATACAATTACTACCGCTAAATCGGTAATTAACTCAAATAATAATTTCGAATATTCCAGTTTGAATTAAAGAGAGTTTTACAAAATGTACAAGATAATAATTAATATACTTCCGTTCCGCAAAACAAATATGAATACAGGAAGTCAATACGACAATAATCATTTAAATTATTATAACAGAAGGGAAATCAATAAAAGTCATTATTATTTTATGAAACCTAACACTCGACCATCCTGACGTCGTGCATGTCCTCATGCACGTCACCAGGATAGCCTAAGTAAACCTAACACTAGGCCTAACTTATTCCATACAAGAGTATACAAAAAAAAATAATCATATTAATCAGCAATGCTACAACATAAACAACACATCGAAGTGCCCTTAAATATGTACCTACAAGTGCAAGAATCTAATTTTTGCTAACGTACGTCTATGTCCTGAAATATGTCGTATTTGTGAACCCTTCCTTCTCACAAATAGAACATCCATTTGCCCTAAAATATGTGATATTTTTGAACCCTTCCTTCTCACAAATAAAACATCCATCTAATTCTAAAATTCTAAAATATGTGATATTTGTGAACCCTTCCTTCTCACAAATAAAACATCCATCTTATTCTAAAATATGTTATATTTGTGAACCCTTCCTTCTCACAAATAAAACATCCATCTTATTCTAAAATATGTGATATTTGTGAACCCTTCCTTCTCACAAATAAAACATCCATCTTATTCTAAAATATGTGATATTTGTGAACCCTTCCTTCTCACAAATAAAACATCCATCTTATTCTAAAATATGTGATATTTGTGAACCCTTCCTTCTCACAAATAACACGTCCATTTTCCAATATTTTTACTACATCTAGATCATTCAAATTCATAAAACATAAATCCATTATCACTTATTATAATTACAATTAGTAAGAACATGATCACAAGCGACAATATTGTTATTAAAATCTACGACACAATATCATCTTCAACATCATTATCACTACTTTCATCCTTATCATCAAATCCGTCGTCATCAACTTAATTAACATCCATTGCGACTATAAGAACCCAAGGCATCATGCGATCGGCTGTCACTGTTGCTTGCGTTTGCTTTTTTAACCGACTTCAAAAAAAGGGGAGGTCCTGATTCATCGGAACCGATTACTCGAAGACGCCTGGACTGAATTGGAGAGTTCTTTTTCTGTTTGAAAGGGTATACTTTCCTATTACTTTCCTATTGGTGCCACAAAAATCTAGTGAGGATATGTCAAGGACCTTCAGAGTTATGAACAGAAATGCACCTAGAGAGTGCAGAAAATTGCTCAGCTTATATCATTGAAGTAGGTAGGTTTTTTTTTTTTAATTTAGGCATTTGTAAAAGTATGTACTTGATGTAGAAACTAATTTGCAACGATTGCATTTTTTTCAACCTAAGACAGATATTTTAGGCCTTTTTAGGGATATTATCAAGGTTACTCAAACGAGCTATGCAATTTTCAGATGTATGCCCAACTCTACGACATCTTGTACATTGAACTAGGGGTTTTGGGCATTTGGAATAAGGATGCCCCTTCTCTTTACAATTGAAACAAAATAATTGCGCGCTTAAAGACATATCTGTTTTATTGGCAGCATTCGTTTGATCGGTTAGTGTCATTGGTTCACTTTTAAAGTTCGTTCCTTGATCACTAGTTAGAGCAGAAGAAATTACTTCTTTGTTGCTCATAAGAAACTGTAAGAGCTGATCTGGTTGACTGCAGCGCAACGCATTTGCACTAGACCGCAAAGTTTTATCGTTTAAGCCATGGATAATACAGTCAACCGCATGTTTGCCTTCGATTTCACACTGATTTAACAAAGCCAGCTTTTCATAGTAGTACACTTCCAAGGGTTCATTAAACCTACTCTTTCGTTCGAGCATATCCTCCAAGGATTGGCCATAATTCTGCTCGAATGGAAAAGCATTTAGCAGCTTTTGTTGCCACTCAGACCATGGAAATAAAATGGAGTTTAGGCTTTCATACCAAGTCTTAGCCAATCCTTGGAGTTTTTGCATTGCAAAGTGTACAATAGTCTTCTCATCCCAACCGTAGACAGTAGCACACTCGTTAACCTTTTTGAGCCAAATATCAATCCTCTGACTCTTTGAAGAAGGGTCAAAGTTGGGTAGAATATTTTTGTGATTCATATTACTGCTGCCCATAGGAGTTGCTACTGTCGGCGCTTGAGATTTGAATTGTCCTAAAGTGTTAATTATACTAGCAATATCTTTCGACGTAAATGTAGGACTATCTGACCTGGTTCGTCGCATGCTTCTTTCACGTATGCGTTGATCCTCTTCTGTGCCGTGGCTAGGTTCTTGATGACGAAGCAATTCCTTGTTCACGGTATTCCGCTCGGCAACTTCACCTTGGGCGTGGCACTCTCGTTCCGTAGGTATATGTCGAGAATGGCTAGGTGCCATGCGCATTTCGCATTCTAAAACACGTACACGTGCGCGTTCTAGCTCCAGTTCATGTTCCAAATCTGTGTGACTTGGGTTGCGTTCACGACGCACGCTCCGCAAGCGACTTCGACTGCGATGATTCCGGGACCTCTCTCTAGAGTAACTCCGCCGTGAAGATTCTCGACTACGTCGAGATTCTCGTCGGGATTCTCGACTACCTCGAGATTCTTGATTCGTTGGTGTCAGCAATCGCCCACGAAGGTCATCATCATCATGAGGCATGTTTCTGAAACTTGTAAACAAAACAACTATGTAAATGTTCAAAAAAAAAATCTAAATATCTCGTGAACGGTATACTCTAGCTAAAAAATAACGAAATTTTGCTTCCCCGTAGACCCAGAACACGACCAGCTAAACACCGTTGCATGATAATATCAAGTACTTAGGACTTCTTTAAAAAAAACTGACTACCCTCTGCTAAAAAAAGTTTTGTTCATTTTCTTAGCATACATTTAAATGATCATTCGAGCAATAGATATTACGTACAACCACACCTAATAAAACATTTAAAGAAATAACATTACAAACAAATTAAAATATTAAAATCAAAATAAAAAAAAATAAAAAATTGTGGGTTCTATCCACATTCTGAAATATAATAAAACACAGGCTATTCTGGCTTATAATCATATCACATTTATTTTAAAAGCAGTACTTACATTTTACAAGTCCAACACCACAATCCTTTTGCTCAGAGACACCTTTTCTATCAATTATTATTATTTATAACCGTACACGTCAGGCTTCGATGGTGGCGCAGACAAGAATGCCAGGCCCCGCCATCTTTCTTTCCAACTCACTTCAAATCAAATAAAGTTCCTTTACAATACAATTACTACCGCTAAATCGGTAATTAACTCAAATAATAATTTCGAATATTCCAGTTTGAATTAAAGAGAGTTTTACAAAATGTACAAGATAATAATTAATATACTTCCGTTCCGCAAAACAAATATGAATACAGGAAGTCAATACGACAATAATCATTTAAATTATTATAACAGAAGGGAAATCAATAAAAGTCATTATTATTTTATGAAACCTAACAGTATACTTTTTTCTAGTTTGAACCACCATTGCTTAGTTTCTTTCAATATCAAGAAATGGTTTTCTAGAACTAACTTGTTTGGCTTCTCTGTAATCTTGCAGTGACAGAGTTTCCCGTGCATGAATTAACATTATGAAGTAACCTGTGTGTTTTGTACACATTTTTCAAACACCTACCAATGGCATTAAGCTATTGACTGGCCTCTTAGCTCAGTTGGTAGTAGCTCTGCCTTCTGCACTATAGGTCGTGGGTTTGATTCCCACCCAGGACAAACATTTGTGTGATGAACATAGATGTTTGTTCTGTGTCTGGGTGTTATAAAGTATTACAAAAAAAAGTATATAGGGTGTGGCAAATTCTTGGTCACTGAAGGGTACCTTTTCCGTTTCTTGTAAAAAAAAAAAATACGTGATATTTGCCGAGACCCCTCTCCCTCACGTGAGATTGGGTGAGATTTGGCTCGACCCCCTCCTCCCCTAAAAGCCTTACGTAATTAATGGATGCCCCCTAGCTCTTCATGCAGCCTAAAATTTCTGTCACCAAAGTTAACCCCTAGCCACAAACAAAACAAACAAATTCTCCTACGTTTTTCATAGTTGTGAATTAAACCTCTGCTAATGCTTCTCAAGCCTACTCCATCTCAACCATGTCCCAGTCACTACAGCGTTGTGTGAAGTGTGAAGACAGTACGAGAGCCGACCGCAAAAAACCAACGTCACTTGATACTAAGATAAGCTCCATGGCACACGCTCAAAAAAGTGGTGCTAAGCTTGGATCAATTAGTCAAAAGGCTCCGATTTGGCCGGAAGCACAAAAAAAGGGGCTACTTCCGGTGAAAAATAACGTGTCAATTTACGTCATTTGATACTAATGGCAGACTTATGGCAGCAGTTACTAATTTATATGCAGTGAAAGATAAATCTAGTCTGCCAGTTCCTGTATGGCCGGAAGTACTTGGCAGACTGTCTCAAAGCTGACGATTCGGACCCCTAATTTACGTCATCTGATACTAAGTTGAAAATAGTGGCAGATGTTAGATATCAACCCTACGTTTCAGTATAAATTAGTCTGCCAAGGCTATTTTGGCCGGAACATCTTCAAAATGTCAATTTAGTGATGATACTAAGAAGAAAAAATTTCGATTTTTTTTGGTTTATCAATGTTTAGACATTAAAATGAAATAATATTATGTATTTATACATGTTAATATTATTATTATAACCTACTAGAAGCTGCCCGTGGCTTCGCTCACGTGGTACCCGGATAAAAAGTAGCCTATGTCACTCTCTAGCCCTCCAACTATCTCCACACAAAAAATCACGTCAATCCGTCGCTCTGTTTTGACGTGAAAGCAGGACAAATAAACAAACAAATAAACACACTTTCACATTTATAATATGGGTAGTAGACATGTGCGCCGCGCTGAAAATTGTCGGCGGCGGCGCGCTGCAGTTTTTCGTCCGGTGGCGGCGCGGCGCCGGCGGCGTGGCTTTTTTTTTTAAATAAAAATACACTAATAAAATCGATCTCTAACGTTTCACTACAACACAAATGACTAGGTACTTACGGATAATTATTATGTTAACAAATCGCGAAAGTTAAACAAGTTATAGGTACATACATAAAATCACGCCTCTTTCGCACAGGGGTAGGCAGAGACCACGAACTTCCACTTGCTACGATCCTGACACACCTCTTTCGCCTCATTCACTTATACTTATAGGTACTTACTGTTCAATAATACTCTAATCATAATCCATGATATCCAGACTAGATCTCTTACAACAACTTTACGATAAGCTGGGATCGTCTGAAGGGCAGAGGCTCGTCTACAAGGTAGCACGTTTAAGGGTCAAAGCGGCATAGGCTTAGACATTTCTAGGATGAAAGGTCTAAGGGCACTGGATATTTCCAAGTGCCCCTGTGTAAAAGACCCCCGGGGAAATCTATTGAGTATGCGAGGACCTTGCGGTGAAAGAGATATGGTTTTCGTACTTCCACGACCTGCTGAACAAGCAGCATAGAGAGGTATCGCCACCGGACCTCCCTTTAAATCAAGGACTAGTATTGCCAAAAACGCCTGAAGAAGTAGAAAAAGCTCTTCGCCGCATGAAAAATCGGAAGCCGTCAGAATCGATCCCCATCGAGTCTCCATCGAGGCCACGCATGTCATCCACTACGAAGTCAAGCCAGCACTTCTTGGGTCCACCCCTTCTACCGGGGCCTGGCGGAGCCAACATAGCTGAGCATTTGTTCCCCACGTAGCTTGCCGGTTTCCGTAAGACGTGTTCGTGCCAACGTAGGCGGCAGTCCTGCAATTTATCTGCTATATCACGAACATGGAGGCTGCCACGAATGCGATAGTTCCTGACGCGGTCCTTCCGCGTAACCCTACACATCCAGCGCGGCATATTCATCTCAGTGACCAGCAGTTCTTGCTTGTACTGCTCAAGTACCGACCACGCTTCACTGCCATATCCTTTCAACTTAACTGGCATCTTGGGGTCACAGATACAGAATAGAATATTTTAACTGATTCGTGCGCTCGACCATGTCTTCTTCTAAGCGTACGGATGTGGGATCTGCTTTATTGCAAGCCAAGTACTCGGTCTTCGCCACGCCACGTTGAGTTTCAGACCACCGTTCTCAAGCGATTCCTTTCACGCATTCACACGTCTTACCAGAAGTCCTCTGTCCGCATCTGCCAGCGCGATATCGTCAGCATACATGAGTAACCAAGCTTCTCATGTCTGTCCTTGATACTGTCCGACACTACGTCTAATATCCCGCTGAACAAGAATGGGCTAAGGACGGTTCCCTGGTGTACTCCAACAGTGATGGGGAAGGGTTTGGTGTCACCAACAGCGGTCCTAACCACAGAATCGGAATAATGGTAGGTTCATGTCTCGGATGGTGTCAATATAAACCTCTAGTACACCTTTGGACCGTAATGCCCACTAGATCATCGCACGAGGAATACAGTTGAAGGTCTTCTCCATGTTCAAAAACAGGAAATATAGAGGTGTATTCTTCGTCCTGTATTTCTCCATGACGGTCCGTAGGGCAAAGACTGGATCTATGGTTCCGTGGCCAAGGCGAAAACCATATTGACACTCCGAGACCGCACACTCTAGTCGGATCCGAGAGTCTCCTATCCGCTCAAAGAGTTTCATGGTGTGGGACATGATCTTTATACCGCGGTAGCTGTCACACTCTTGATAGATCCCTTGCCTTTGAAAACCGGAGTGATAGCACTTAGTCTTCTCTGGCGAGGGATCCCTTCAGTGTGCAGTATGTCAATCAATCAATCACAAACATCCACTTGCATGCGGTTGTAAAGATTTGTTAAGATGCCCACACCACACCACGAGGGCCCATTGCCTTCCAGGCCTCGATGGGGACTCGATGGGGATCGATTCTGACGGCTTCCGATTTTTCATGCGGCGAAGAGCTTTTTCTATTTCTTCAGGCGTTTTTGGCAGTACTAGTCCTTGATTGGGAGGTCCGGTGGCTATACCTCTCTATGCTACTTGTTCAGCAGGTCGTGAAAGTACGAACGCCATCTCTCTTTCACCGCAAGGTATTACATACTTAATAGATTTCCACGGGGGTCTTTTACACAGGGGCACTTGGAAATATCCAGTGCCCTTAGACCTTTCATCCTAGAAATGTCTAAGCCTATGCCGCTTTGACCCTTAAACGTGCTACCTTGTAGACGAGCTTCTGCCCTTCAGACGATCCCAGCTTATCGTAAAGTTGTTGTAAAAGATCTAGGCTGGATATCATGGATTATGATTAGAGTATTATTGAACAGTAAGTACCTATAAGTATAAGTGAATGAGGCGAAAGAGGTGTGTCAGGATCGTAGCAAGTGGAAGTTCGTGGTCTCTGCCTACCCCTGTGGGAAAGAGGCGTGATTTTATGTATGTACCTACAACTTGTTAAACTTTCGCGATTTGTTAACATAATAATTATCCGTAAGTACCTAGTCATTTGTGTTGTAGTGAAACGTTAGAGATCGATTTTATTAGTGTATTTTTATTTAAAAAAAAAGCCACGCCGCCGGCGCCGCGCCACCACCGGACGAAAAACTGCAGCGCGCCGCCGCCGACAATTTTCAGCGCGGCGCACATGTCTACTACCCATATTATAAATGTGAAAGTGTGTTTATTTGTTTGTTTATTTGTCCTGCTTTCACGTCAAAACAGAGCGACGGATTGACGTGATTTTTTGTGTGGAGATAGTTGAAGGGCTAGAGAGTGACATAGGCTACTTTTTATCCGGGTACCACGTGAGCGAAGCCACGAGCAGCTTCTAGTAGGTTATAATAATAATATTAACATGAATAAATACATAATATTATTTCATTTTAATGTCTAAACATTGATAAACCAAAAAAAAATCGAAAATTTTTCTTCTTAGTATCATCACTAAATTGACATTTTGAAGATGTTCCGGCCAAAATAGCCTTGGCAGACTAATTTATACTGAAACGTAGGGTTGATATCTAACATCTGCCACTATTTTCAACTTAGTATCAGATGACGTAAATTAGGGGTCCGAATCGTCAGCTTTGAGACAGTCTGCCAAGTACTTCCGGCCATACAGGAACTGGCAGACTAGATTTATCTGTCACTGCATATAAATTAGTAACTGCTGCCATAAGTCTGCCATTAGTATCAAATGACGTAAATTGACACGTTTTTTTTCACCGGAAGTAGCCCCTTTTTTTGTGCTTCCGGCCAAATCGGAGCCTTTTGACTAATTGATCCAAGCTTAGCACCACTTTTTTGAGCGTGTGCCATGGAGCTTATCTTAGTATCAAGTGACGTTGGTTTTTTGCGGTCGGCTCTCGTACTATAGATTGCCTCTTGACCCATAAACATTATCTAAACAAGATGTCTTCGCACATACAAGAGGCCTAAGTTTATGTTTATTGTTTAGCACACCACAAACCTTTTTCTTTTTAATACAAATTAATCATGCACAGAAGGGTAGGTAGAAATCATAGTTTACTAGTGAACGATCGCGGCTTCGCCCGCGTTGACTACTATTTTTGTACCCCACGGGAACCATACATTTTTACCGAGATAAAAATTAGCCTATGTGTTATTCCAGAACCCAAACTATCTACATACAAAATTTCATCAAAATCGGTTGAGTAGTTATAGAGATACGTGGTGACAAACATTCACACACACACGGACTTTCGCCTTTATAATATTAGTGGGATAGTAGGATTCCAGACAGGTGTCGTCTTTCGTTTCTAGTTCCTAAATTTTTGTTTCTTAATTTTTAAGGTTGTTGGCCTTTATAAATCTGCCTAGCAACCATTTCCAATTGATATTGTCAACAGTTTCTCAATGCTGTATTAGCATTTCTATTATGTTGTTTCAATCAGTTTCGACGCAGCAGTTCAATTGAGACAGTCACTCGCATTTAGTTAGGTAAACAACTAGCTAAATTAAATTTTTTTAAAAACTATATCTACATACCTACTAATATAATAAAGCGTAAGAGTTGGTTTGTTTGTATGTTTGAACGCGCTAATCTCAGGAACTACCAGTTGGATTTGAAAAATTCTTTCTGCGTGTAAAAGCTAAACTCTTGAAGAAGGTATAGGTTATAGGTTACTTTTCATCATCATCAGCATCACCATAAACCAGCACCACGGGGGCAACGCCGCTGCTAGTGTTTTATAAGCTGCGCACTTTTGCACTCTCGAGGTGCTTTTCTGTTCATAACTCCGATGATCCTCGACAGATCCTCACCAAATTTTTATGGCACCAATCGGAAAGTTACCCTTTCAAACAAAACAAGAATTTTCCAAATCGGTCTAGCAGGCATCTTCGAGTAGGTAATCTGTAGGTACATAAAAAAAAACACAAAAAGATTCCGACACAAGAAGATAGATGTTAAGGCCTAATTTTCTTGTGGAAGGCTATTCAGCATCACGATACGTCCCCTATAAGACGAGAAAAAAGAAAGATGGTGGATGAATGAAAACGCCGCCCGGGCACAGCTAACCTCACTCAGTAGCATTTCTTATCATGAAACTCAGTTTAAACAATGCACCAACCTCAACCTAATATCAACTGATATAAGCAGCTAGATCCAGTTCAGTCTACACTGTGCCCTATACTAATTACATCACATTATGCATGAACCGAATACTCTATTAACCCATTTAATTATCTATAGAAATTAAGAATTTGTTTATGTCAATATTTTGTTTAAGTGGAGCATTCTCTGTCCTGCTCTAGTCGGGAATGTTAGACAAGAAAGCTTGTTGGTTTTAGCTATCAATTTGTTCTGGTTGTAGTTTGACTTGTGCAACTCCTGAGCATATTAGCTAGAGGCTGACAATGTTGATTGAATTTTGCCTCCAAAAACTTTGTAACCTATGTATGAAACTTCTGAGAAAATGTGGCTACCAAAAACTTTTATGAATCAGAACATATTTTAAACAAACAGTGCCCTCGCGGCGTTGCCCCAGTAGTGATGGTATATGGTGATGATAATAATGATGAAAAGTAGCCTATAACCTTCCTCAAGGGTTTATCTGTCAAATGCAAAGAGTTTTTCAAATCAAGCTGGTAGATCCTGAGATAAGCGCGTTAAAACAAACAAACAAACTCTTCCTTCCGCTTTATATATTTGAATTATTTCGGTTTCGTACATTATTGATCAAGCTTCTGAAGAAGTGCCACAGAACTTAATCCTAAGATTACAGAAGACTTAATGCTAATATTACAAATTCGTTAATATGTGTAAATATGCGAGTATTTGAGTATGATAATTATTTATTCATGTAGGTAAGTAATGGATAAAAGGATTTAGGTGAATATCTGTAGTACAGATGAGTTTTTCCAGGAACGTATTCAATTATCCCAGTTCGCTGAAGGATTCGATCAGTCTTATTATCAGGGGATTTGTATCGGATAAACCATTACTTTTTCTTATTATTTTTCGGCATGCTACTAACCCGGCAACGGAATCCATGTTCCATGGCGGGGTTGGTTATGGCGGCCACCCACGATCAATTCTATCGTCCAATCGATTTGATGCAGCCAATTTGATCTTACCGAATGGACCATGGGTGGACGTGGATCGGCATGACCGTTCGATTGGACGGAAAATCAAATTTCATTTCTTTTGGCATGATCTCATGCCGAACGGATCATGCTGATTGTAACGTGTATGGCGGTCGTAAGGCACTCTGGCTTGAGGCGGATCGCCTGTATCAATGCGTGTTCGAATCCCGTTGGATCGAAAATTTCGATAAGACTTCATTTTCAATGAAATATCTAAGTGTGGATTAACACTAAGTGTACGATTTGTAATAGAACTACAAAGAAAAAATAGCAACACGAGCCTTATATCCGTCCCTAACCCTACATATTAGGTTCATAATCACACGACATTTTGAGGTCAACTCTAATCGTCTCATTAGCAGTCATTTGAACGTCGCAATTCCTCGCTATCAATATTTAGTTAACATCTAATTGATGCCACAACTTGTGATATACTCTTTAGATGCAGTCGCTTTTTTACCCATTTTGATATCAGGTTAAATGTTTACCATATTCGTTTAGTTTCTTCCAATGAAAATTACGTCTTGTTACAAAAGAATCAGAATCCTCTTTCTTCTGTGTGTCAAAAGATAAGAAAGCTCTGCATTGTGCTCATAAAAATACATTTGTGTTCTTTTGAACAGCATTAAGAGTTATTTTTGTTCTGCGTGTCAAAGGAAAGCTCATTGTCTTCAAAAATAAATCTTTTGTTCTTTTACTTAATGACCAGAATCCCATAAGTGACCCTTTTCCTAGTGATCTTTGCCTAACCCTCGTGGTTGTGTAATTCCAACCGTGTCAATGCTTGTGACTCTTGTGAGTGCGCGATGTCGGTGCAAAGAGGCGGATCCGGGAGCTTCCGGTATTGCTTCTATTACTGCGATAGATCGGGATTCGAGATATATGATCTGGATACTGAGCAGGCGGTAACGACTCCTGGGTAAATATTCCTCGTCTTACCAATAGTTACTATAGGCGAATGTATAGTTCGCGTCACGGAAAAAGAACGCTGGCAGAAATTAGAGGGGGTGTGTTTGGTCTCTTGTTTGCGCATGGGTTACCTTTTCGCAAACATGAGACAAAATACACCCCTCCACTGTCTTCCAGCGTTCTTTTTAGGGAGTGTACACATTGCGTTTTTTGCAGCGCGTTTGTATCGATACAAACGCGATTCGAACGCGATGCGAACGCGCAGCCCCCCGCGCAACCCCTCCCGGTTCGCTTTTGTATGGAAAAAAATACGCGTTGCGAACGCGCGTTTGTATCGATACAAACGCGCAGCTCAAAAACGCGCTGCAGAAAACGCAATGTGTACACTCCCTACATGACGCGAACTAAACAGACAGAGGTCTGTTAGCTTTCACAGCTCAACATCTTGACATTAGGCTACTTGTTATCCCGGAGGAATTCCAATTTCGGCGATAAAAAGGGACACGGGCAAAGCCGCGGGCGACATCTAGTAAATCTTGCGTTCTTTTACTTAATGACCAGAATCCCATAAGTGACTCTATTCCCAGTAATCAAAAATATGAAGTCTCTAATAATAATTGAAATTGATCGTATCAATTAATTTCCTATCCTCCAGAATTGGTCAATTTGATGTTTTCTTTTCAATGCTAATTTATTTCTATTTTATGTAATGCGTAGTAAATAGACTTTTGGTGTCCTACGCCCACGCAAAGGCTTGATTTTATGTATGTGTAGGTGTATAAACCTACGCACTTTCTCTGTAAAGGTCAGCCGATCCTTAGGGAGTGTCCACATTGCGTTTTTTGCAGCGCGTTTGTATCGATACAAACGCGATTCGAACGCGATGCGAACGCGCAGCCCCCCGCGCAGCCCCTCCCGGTTCGCTTTTGTATGGAAAAATACGCGTTGCGAACGCGCGTTTGTATCGATACAAACGCGCAGCTCAAAAACGCGCTGCAGAAAACGCAATGTGGACACTCCCTTACCACCACGGAACCCGAAACTAGCTCCGAGAATTTTCCGACCTTTGTAAGCCAAACCGTATTAGCTGGACTTAAAGGGTTGCTTGTTGCTGAAATGGTGGCAAAATATGCTATCTCTTTTCATTGAGATGAATGTGACAAAGACAGCATATTTCAAAATCCTCTTTGAAATGACGGATGCTTTGATTCCTGTGGAATGGGCAATTTTTCTTCATACGTCTATGCACATTTTGAAGGGATTTTCTTGAAGCGAATTCTACCAATGACTTTGCAAATTCTTCCTCAAAGTCGTGACACACATTGACTTTTCCTGTTGCGATTAATTTCATTAATTAATGTTATCTGTGCAATTAATGCTCAATATTGCTCTAAATTGCTTTGTTTACATTGCATTTGAGTTATCTCAGTGTGGTTGATTTAACCTCGGATTGCACGTGCTAATCGCTTTTGCTTACGAAATGTAAACTGTCTCTTTCTCTATGCATTACAATTTTATGCGTTTTATCTTAAAGTTATAGTAAATAAACGATATTTTATGCCAAATGGAATGTACTACTATAAGTACCTACTATTAGTAGTTTTTGATTGTTAACTTTTATAATCTGAGAAATCAATATTGCGATTTGAAAGCTATGAAGATGTAACAAACATACAGTTATTATAATGTATTGTCTGAAGAGCCGTGTTGGCCGAGGGGTATATTACCTCGACTTTCGATCCGAAGGTCGTGGGTTCGAAACCAGGCCGTGCATTAATGGATTTTTCGTTTCGAAAAATTTATATGCGCATTAACACGAGCTCTAAACGGTGAAAGAAAACATCGCGAGGAAACCCGCGGCTTAGTCAGCCCCACACGTATTGACCACGTCTTTCCTGTGGTTAAGGCCGGTTAAGCTGAGAGGATGGTGTAGGTGCTGGGCAAGCCTACTCCATCTTAACATTGTCCCAGGCACTACAGTGTCCAGATAAGTGTAGGCAAAGATTGCCTCCTGACACTATAAATCATCTAGTAAAGTTGTAAAGGCCTAAGTTTTTTTTTGTCTGAAGATTATAGTGAAAATCTATAATCCTATGTCATGTTAGGTCCTAGATATGTTAGGTTCACATTTTCATTTATCTGTCTTAGTGTACGCAATCGTATTTGAAGATCTCAACAATTTACTTGAACAAACTTGTATTTACCTCAAGCACCTAATTAAAATAAGCGTGGTCGTGTTATGCAACAGCTCATCTCCTCTCAACAGTGGGTGGTGGCCTTAACTCATTCACCTAAAGATTTTAATTATTCATAGTATCGCAAATGTCGCAATGTTCAAATGTTCATCTCAAAAGCGTAACTATGTAGGTCGGCAAATTAATTAATTACTTTTCAATCCAATTTCGGTAAAACTTTGAATTTAATTGTAAATGCTGAATAGGATACCTAGTATTACTGGTATTACGTAGGTACATCGAATTTCGATCCGTACTATTTTCATGTCTTAGTAAAGTACATTCGTGGATACACATCCATATACGGATATTATAAATGTGAAAGTGTGTTTATTTGTTTGTTTATTTGTCCTGCTTTCACTTCGAGCTTATAGAATGGAGATGGCATCGATATTCTCATATAGGCTTACCCCTCTGTGACCATCCAGGCCCCTCGGCCATACACGTTAAATAAAAGTACTTCACTCGCATCCACGGCCATAATGTTGACGTTTCGTGTCGCGAGTAGAGCTCCGTGAATATGGTGAATTGTGCAGTATTTTTGTGTAAAAGGCGATCAGCGACAACAAACTTACGGGGACACGGTATTTCCTATCACATTGTAAGTGCTATTTTTGTCATTTGTGTTTGTAATTTTGTGTAATTTTGATTTAGATGAACTACTAGTTTTGACAGATTGGCGACTATTTCTTGAGGCGTAGTGCGGGGACAAGTTGAATGAAATTGACCGAATGAATGATAGAATAAACATTAAATTATTTCAAAACGCGATGTATTGTCCAAAAGTAATTGAAATTTAAAAGATATCGGTCGGGGTGTTTATAAGGCTGTGCAGCGATTAGTAGGCACTGGTGCATTTACAAGGCAAACACTTCATAAAATTTTGACATAGCTGTTATTCTATTAACATACCTTTTTCTCGATCTTAATTTAAAGTATGAACAAAAACAAAGGTTTTTTGTACGAAATATTTTTTTATTGGACTGTTAGTTTTCGAGAAATTAATTAAATTAACTAAGTCACTGGCACATCAATCATCGATTTTCTCAAAAACTACAAGTCGGACAAAAAAAAAATATACCGAAATTTTTATTTTTATTTTTACGAGTTATACAAGAAAAGTCATTAATATGAAAAAAAAATGGATGTCTGTAAAGTAGGCTTACGGACGATAATTTTATGTGATAACGAAACGAACGCTTAGGCCGATCGTGCCTCTCCATCGCTTGTTCCGCGCTCTCGCTTGCACGGCTTAGGCGGAACGTGACACGTTTTCGTGCGTGCAGCCGGAGGTCAACGATATATTGTTAACAAGTCAAAATGATTTTTTGTCGTTTCTAAGTCTCGGCCGCCTACTTAACGTTTTTTAAAAATAAATAATGGTTTAGATCACATACACTATAGCAACATAAAAAAATCTAAAATTGAAACATGGGCACATTTTTTTCATTATGTGAATAAAACCATTGTAATTATTAAATTAAATTACTTACTGGAAACACATACGCATGTATGAATTTACTTTATGTAGCTGATGGATTCAACGCGGGCGAAGCCGCGGGCGTCCGCTAGTGTGCTAATAAAGCCCTTTCATTGGATACCCAACCCTACATCATCAAACAATATTTTATTGTATTTTATGACGTTATGTCCTCTAGAGGGCGCCATATTCACTTTAATGTGACGTCACATAGCCTATAACCAGCGGACGATCCAGACGCTTCAAACGATACTCCGCATTTATCAAATTATCATTAGTAGTTTAGAAGTTACAAGGGGACAGATGAACATACATACCTACCGGTCAAAATGATAACCCTCTTTGCTTCGCCGTATTATTATTATTTTCGCCGTAGTCGGGTATAAATACGTGTTTCATTATTTGCTTTAAAATTTATTTATTTTGAGTTTTGTGTAATTCAAATTAGAGATTTTTTTTTTCAAACAATAAAATCTGGCGTTTTGTGTTTTTAAAGAATTGTAATTATGTGCTCAGTAACACTCATGCCATCAATACGAATCTAATGACGTATCATTTTTCAAAATCGGTGGAGCCGTTGAGTAGTTACGAGCGGACATACATACATACAGGTCAAACACATACCTTTTGGGCTTCGCCGCAGTCGGATAAAAAAGGCAGACTATGAATATAGTATTACACAGACGCTTTAAAAAACGCTAATTTCATTCATTCATTCATCGTTCAGGTTTACCGGTCTAAGTGAATGCCCATCACTAGAGATTTATCATAGTGTGCGTGTAAACACTGCGTAATACGCAGTAACCACGCCTATTTCATGATTGTGTGCGTATTACTAAGATCATGAACCAATGGTGTGCGGGATGATTAAGCGGGAGATTTGAATGCACCAATGCGTGTTTAGCTCGTCCCCCGTTAGTTTTTGCACAATCGCGGTTCGAGCTTATGGCATACCCCTGTGCTTTCACGTCAAAACAGAGCGACGGATTGACGTGATGATTTTTTGTGTGGAGACAGTTGGAGGGCTGGAGAGTGACACAGGCTACTTTTTATCTGGGTACCACGCGAGCGAAGCCGCGGGCAGCAGCTAGTTAAGTAAATAAATGTGTAGTTATCAGCTCTGATGATGTAGTTTCCAGGCCTATAGCCAGGACTGACAATATATCGCGATAAAATTCAAATATCCAACTATGTTTTTCAAATTAGCTAAGTATAGAAGATAATATAAATATTATACAATAATCCTACGAGATAACAATACGCAGACACCGTCGCTATGACGTGCTTGTTATCTAAAATATGGACAGGCCTATTGTATTCACATCCAGTATAATAGGATCTAACAGGATGTTTTTATGTTATTGTTGATAGTTTTCAATAACATGAAAATGCGCGACCCGAAAAGTTCCCGTTATGTATATGAATATGAACCGCGTCTGGTAATTGTTAGTAGAATATCTGCTATTGTTGTCTTTAGAGCCGTGTTGGCCGAGGGGATTAGTACCTCGACTTTCGATCCGAAGTTCGTGGGTTAGAATCCTGGAAGTGCATCCATGGATTTTTCGTTTCGAAAAATTTATATGCGCACACGAGCTCTAAACGGTGAAGGAAAACATCGTGAGAAAACCCGCGCCTTAGTCAGCCCCGCACGTTTGACTATGTCTTTCCTGTGGATATTGGCCGGTTAAGCTGAGAGGATGGTTTAGGTGCTGGGCAAGTCTACTCCATCTAAAAAACATTGTCCCAGGCACTACAGTGTCCCGTTAACTGTAGGCAAAATATTGCCTCCTGACACTGTAAATCATCTAGTAAAGATGTGAAAGCCTAAGTTATTTGTCTTCTTTAGTTCTTTTGTCATTATTGTAGAACAGTTGAGATGAATAACCTCGCATCCACACGTTGGGACCAACGTTGGTCCCAATGTCACTCGCCAACGTGTGGATCTAGCAAAATCAGCCCCAACGTTGGCCCCAACGTTGGGGCCAATGTAATTTTGTCAGCTCCACACGTTGGCATTGGGGCCAACGTTGGCCCCAACGTGTGGATGCGAGGTTAGACTTCTTACTTATTAGGCTTCGTTCAGTAATGTAACGCGCGTCTAGCTGAACAGTCTAATTTAAATGTTTTGTTAAACACTTTGTGTGCCACCGATTCACAGCGGTCGTCTCGAGAGAAATATAATATGAGCTTGAGATTTTCTTATAGCTTCTGAGAAATTGCTTAAAGCATCCCCAAGCATGCTTAAAGCATTCTCTCAGATTTTTGGACATGGACTGTATGTCTTGATCCTGTTTAGCTTTATTTTAGTGGTCACTTACTTTTCATCGAGTAATTAAGAAAGTAAAGGATTTTGTTTTGATTAACTCTGCTCATGACCGTTGGCATTGGCCGAAACAGCGGCTATTTCGGGAGTCGTAAAGCTAATTGCAACGATGATTGATTGAAAATACATGTAGAATTAAATGTATGCTTCCGATCTACATTTATAACTGTAGAAGCATCATTGCTACGATATTTTATTGTCAAATCTATTGTTCGTTAATATTTGGTTTTTAGTTAGACGGTTCTCACACTGCGACGTATACCGCTGCGTTGTGCGTCGCTGCAGATTTTAACATTGTATACAAGTAACTCAATTTGTATAGAAAACATAGTACAACACACTGACAACGCATTTACGTGCGTGATTTACGTACTATGATAAAATCTGCAGATCTGCACAACGCAGCGGGGTGCGTTGCCAGTGTGAGAACCGCCTTAGAAGGTATATTTTGGAAGAGTCGAACGATCAGCTATGTCGCGTGATAAAATATAAGACGTTTTAACCATATTTATTTAAATTTTGATGCGGTCGAACTTACCGATCTTTGTTTCTTTGAAGCTAGACTAGCTGTTTCTTTGAAAGCAACTAATAATAATCGTGGCATGGCTTATGCCGCCGTGCTACGATTTATGCCGGTGATAGTGAAACACCAAAATGTGCTATTAAAATGTCTGGTTACAACTCACGACAGTTTTAAAGTGAATCCCTATATTGTTTCAGGAATGGCGTGAACGTGGAAGGGTCCACCCACAGGCAGGTGGTGGACCTCATCAAGTCGGGCGGGGACTGTCTGACGCTCACCGTCATATCCGTCACAGCCAGGGTAAGACTACTCATCGTTATATGGTTCACTCGTGAACGCCAGCGGCTTCGCTCGCATGAACTACTATTTTTTGTCCCACGGGAATCGTTCATTTTCCGGGATCAAACAAAAGTAGCCTTTGTGTTAGGGAGGGGGCACAATGCGTTTTTTGCAGCGATACAAACGCGATGCGTATGCGCTGCTCAAATACGCACTTCAAAAAACGTCGTGTACTCGTGTGCCCCCTCTCTAGGATAGCCGTCTTCAAAGGATCTTGAATGTCAGAAAATTTCAGTGGTTGTTAAATGTGTATACTATAAACCTGTGCTTATTATAATGACTAATTCAGAGAATAATATTTATACAAAGAATAAATTATTATGTTCCACGTAATGATTCATATTCAGTAGTTCATCTGCTTTGCAGTTTTCTTTGGAATTTTGTAAAACGGTGACTGTAACAGTCTGAGAAGAATTCATCAAAAAAATATTTGTAGGAGTTACTTTACTTTACTTGTCGGGTAATTAATCTATCTCTACTAATATGTAAAACGTTTATTTAAATAGCGACTCTTGCTGCGACGCAACAAAGTACAATTCAGCTCGCGCAAGCGCTCATTACCTAGTTCAATATTCATCTGCACAAATCATCTCTTAACGCATAAATCTGTTACTGTCTGGCGCGGAGTGAGGGTTTTCGAGTTGTCACGTGATAGGTATTATGTGCGACGCGGCTAGAGTGCGAGCCGAGCGGCAAGTGAGAACCCTACCTGCCAAGACACGGTCGGGCGGGCCCGCCAATGTACTTGTAGCTTTGCACATAAAGTGTAAAGTGCGCCTTCTGTACCTATTCTGTGGCTAGGGGTGTAATGGGTATAATGATAAACGTTAAGAGCGGCTACACATTGGGCGCTTTCAAACGCGCGCTTTGCTAACGCGCGTTTCGAGAACTAAGAGAAGCGCGCGCTTGCATGTGTACACATCAATTGAAACTCGTTCTCAAAACGCGCGTTAGCAAAGCGCGCGTTTGAAAGCGCCCAATGTGTACCAGCTCTAAGGAATATAGTTATCAACAGAGCCACGTCTTCCAGGAAGCAGAAAGGCTGGAGCCGTGCGACGACGGCACCGCGCCCGTCGGCGTCATCGGCGGCGCGGCCAACTCACGAGCCACCGTCTACCAACGATACGACTACACCGACAAACGCTCGCTGCCTGTTTCTATACCGGACTACAGGTAAAGATAAAGATAAAAAAAAATTATTTGCTTAAACATGTGTCAAATCCCCCCTCTAAAAGCTAAACTGCTGGATTGAAAAATATGAAAAAATTCACGATGATAGGTGCATTTCATGAACTTTAAAGGAAAATTATAGCGGTTAACCCATTTGGACCCAAATACAAACTAGTAGAAAAATTTAGAAACAAACTTTATTTATGTATTTATTGGTGGCATAGTAAGATATTTTGAAAAAAAAAATTAAGAAAAATAATTCCTTATACAGGGTGAATTTTTGAGACGGGGCAGTAAGGGCAGCTACCTTAACCGTTGTAGCTAGAGGAAAACGTTCTTAGAAGACCATCCTTAATTTTTGAAAATATTTCGACCTGCATTCACAGATTTTGAAAAAAATGTACAGTCAGCGAGAAAAGGGGCCATTTACACAAAAACTTTTTTTGATGCCAATCGATCCTGTTTCATCTAAGGATAAAAATACTCTTTCAGACCAACTGAGGTTAGAGTACTAGAAAAGTCAGGAATCGCTAAAATGTATTTCTGAGACAAGACAGTAAGGGCTACCTTAACCGTTGTAGCTACAGGAAAACGTTTTTAGGAGACTACCCTTAACTTTTGAAGATATTTCAACCTGCATTCATAGATTTTGAAAAAAATGTACAGTCAGCGAGAAAATGGGCAATTTACATAAAAACTTTTTTTGATGCCAGTCGATCCTGTTTCATCTAAGGATTAAAAGACTCTATCGGACCAACTGAGGCAAGAGTACTAGAAAAGTCAGAAAACGCAAATAACTTTGATTGTACATTTCGAACAAAATCATTTTGTCATTTGTCATAATTTTTCATCATTTTGTCGAAATATCTTCAAAAGTAAGGGTAGTCTCCTAAGAACGTTTTCCTGTAGCTACAACGGTTAAAGTAGCTGCCTTTACTGCTCCGTCTCAAAAATACATTTTAGCAATTTCTGACTTTTCTAGTACTCTTACCTCAGTTGGTCCGAAAGAGCCTTTTAATCCTTAGATGAAACAGGATCGACTGGCATCAAAAAAAATTTTTGTGTAAACTGCCCATTTTCTCGCTGACTGTACATTTTTTTCAAAATCTGTGAATGCAGGTTGAAATATTTTCAAAAGTTAAGGGTAGCCTCCTAAAAACGTTTTCCTGTAGCTACAACGGTTAAGGTAGCCCTTATGTCTTGTCTCAGAAATACATTTTAGCGATTTCTGACTTTTCTAGTACTCTAACCTCAGTTGGTCTGAAAGAGTATTTTTATCCTTAGATGAAACAGGATCGATTGGCATCAAAAAAAGTTTTTGTGTAAATGACCCATTTTCTCGCTGACTGTACATATTTTTCAAAATCTGTGAATGCAAGTCGAAATATTTTCAAAAATTAAGGATGGTCTCCTAAGAACGTTTTCCTCTAGCTACAACGGTTAAGGTAGCTGCCCTTACTGCCCCATCTCAAAAATTCACCCTGTATATAAAAAATACACGTCCTCAAATGGGGCCAATGGGCTCATGTATGAAACTTTTCAGACCATACTTTTTCGATGCACAATGTTTTGGTACAAATTTTTCAATGCCAACAAGCTTTATTGTGGCAAACAGTGCATCTTAGTTGACACGGCAGTTTCTGGAGGAAGTGTCCATCACCATCTTGAGTCATACCGGCAACTGTTGAAGATGGTTTACGACGCTTTCTGTCGAGTCTTTCAAAGTAACTCCTCAAGTATGGTCGGGCTGCGCTTCTTCAAAATTAGAGCTGGTCTATTTTGGCTCCAGCGGCGGTCAGGACATGTAGATGCCAAGCATTAGCTACAGTCAGATCCAGCACATGGGTACCTAAACAAACCCCCTACCATTTCAGCGTAGGTACGAGAATATTACTGCGAATAGCGGTTCTGTATGCCATGCCTTTGTTATAGTTTTGGAAGACGAAAGGGATGTTTGTCCACGTCTACCTTTCTTCATTCTGCAGAGCTCCATTTTTTACCTTGGACAGAAGGTGAACAAAGTCGTAGTCACACTTACGCCAACGCGGTCCCTGGATTTCTACCCTCCTGTATCATTGTAACGGTTCATCATCGCTGCTGCATTCATCGTTATTCCTGGACTCAAACACTTCAATTTTACCTAGGATATCATGCTGAAGAATATTGTGTTGAACAAAATCTTCATCGCCTTATCATTATCAATGAGAACACTTGGGTCTGGAGGGATGGCCACTGTATCATAACTCAGCAGGATCATCTTCTTCATTCAAAATGCTTTTAAAAGCTTCATCTAGTTTTCGATTATCATTGGAAGCATTGAATAATCGTTTAGTCATTATTTACTCTGAAACTATACCTACAAATAATAAATAAAAAATATATCAATCAGCCCATTGGACCCATTCGAAGACACCATACTAAAATACCTCGAATTATGGTTCAATCTTAGAAAATAACTGACATAACAGCATTATCTACTAGTTAACACTACTGCCTAGTGAAAAATACAAAAAACATACAATAAATTACTGTGCAAATAAAAAAATTATGACTTCCCTTTGGTCGAAAACTTTTCTGATCAATGAAGTAAATAAAGTCACTTGTTTTATTCAATTAGTCCAATAAATTGCAAAACCATACGTTGCATCATAAAGCCACACTCTTTGGTACCACAAATTCACCTCTAAACAAAAGATAGCTGAAATATGCTAGAAAATGTAGGTACTTCAATAAGTGGACCCAAATGGGGACAGCAGGCGTAAATGGGTGATAACCAGTGATCGGAATGAGGCGGGCTAAACTACCTAAAGTTCAAAGAACAGAGGCAAAAAAGGGGAGACTTCCTTACTACAAGAATTTTATTCTTGTAGTAAGTAAGAATTTTATTGAAAGTTGGCACAATTTTCACAGTGAGTAAGTATATTTAAAATTAATGTTAATAATATTGTGAACTAATTCAAATAATTTTTCTATTTGACCGACGGAAAAAAGTTTTTTATCCTTATAATTTACATTTTAGTTTTTGTTATTAATTCAGGTAAAAAATTGATTCACCTTAATGTTAGATGTTCTTTATTATTGTCCCGGAAACGGAAATAATTGGGTCGAAAAATATCTAGTCCTAAGGCGTCTCCATTTGTCTCTGTTATTTTTCGAACTTTAGGTAGTTTAGCCCGCCTCATTCCGATCACTGGTGATAACTTAGTTTTGCAGTAATAGTCGTTGAACTTGGGTGCTGGATAATTTTGTATCAAATAAAAAATCCTAATAAATCCTTAAAAGAGTTTAAAGTGACTAAGATGAAGTAGTTGCTTTTTTATAAAGGGATACTAAGAAACCCTACAATGCGCGTGGCCCGACACGCACTTGGCCGGTTTTTTATTTTAGCTACGTACGAGAGAGGCACACAATCGCTCTCTGCCCATATCCATACACGATTATCGGTGAGACTAAATCTAACCGTCAAGAAACGAGTATTGAGCCAAACACAGTTCTTTATTGGTTAGCTACGAGAGAAGTTTGAAGACTATTTGTGCTACTGCCTACCAGCTGTCCTATTACTTGCTTCATACATTAGATGGTATTGTAACGTAATGTATGTTGGTTACAGAGTGGTGATGGAGCGTAACACGGGTCGTTCGTTCGTAGTGTTCAACGTGCATATGGCGGGACGCCACCTCTGCAGTCGACGGTACAGAGAGTTCGCGGCGCTGCACCAACAGCTGAGGAAGGAGTTCCTAGGTAGAGTGCGCCGCAAACTTAATGGCGGCTGAAGTGCGCGGCAGATTCGACTTTGCGGAGGTACAGTCAACGCAATTGCAGGGAAGTGAAGGTGGTGAGGGGCGGGGCTGGGCGGGCTATGTAGATAAAGTTTACTGTATTCTATTGCGTTGACTGTACCTGCGCAAATCCGAATTTTCCGCGCACTTCAGCCGCCATTAAGTTTGCTGCGCACTCTAACTCACACAATAAGCGATATGCATAAACTTTTTTTATGGTTTTAAACGATAGGTTATATCGTTATATAACCGTAACAAAAATTCCAGCGCCGAATAACGATAATTTTTTAACAAAAACAATTTTTAAAATGTACCAACAACTTCAGGCTCTTTAAACGCTCGTGACGTCACAATGCACAGCAATTACACGCGCTTGTAGGTAGAAAAAAAAACTTTCTGTCATTTATCATAGAGTTTGAAGGAGTGTGACGTCACAAGACATCTGAAGTCTTACGAAATTTCCACTATATTTTTGCACCTTTTTAATTATTAATTTCTAAGCGAAAATGAAATAATATTAAAAAATAATTACACACACATAATTCTAAAGCAATAATGTTCATAGAAAAATACGTTTAACCCGCTTGTGAATCAGACGCATATTGCCAATTACGAAAAGCATTCATAATCGTAATCATAATCAAAGCGGAAGCGTTGGCGCGACGATCGATGCCTTTGAGAGTGACTGGTGGGAGACGGCGAGAGATAGAGATAGATGGAGGGAGTTGGGGGAGACCTTTGCCCAGCAGTGGGACGAGGTAGGTTGAATAAAAAAAAATCGTAATTAAAAGTTTTATTTCACTTCACAAAAAATTACAACACAGGCAGAGATAAAAAATAACAAAATTGCGACAGTGAAAACGGTCGTCACTCAGCATAATTCAATACAATATTATATTAAAAATGATTTGACCTATTAATTTATTTTATAATTTGTCCTACGTAATCTTAACAATGTTTTTTTATAAGTTTTGATTTTGCTAACTTCTAAAATATTCATTTAGAATGGATGGTGTAAAGAGGTCACAACAGTATTAGGTGCTCATAAAAACATGTTTTTGCAGGTTTTAACTTCCCAAAGCTACCGGGCAAGTGGCCGTTCACACTGAGCGAGCAACAGCTCGACGCGAGACGGAGAGGGCTAGAACAGTATTTAGAAAAGGTATGTACTGACTAGAATAAAATATTATGTAACACACCTTTTTTGATGGTCTCTGTTTTCCTTCACCGTTTAGAACTCATGTTTTCTTGAAACAAAAATCCATCGATCCACGGCCGGGTTCGAACCCACGACCTTCGGATTGTCGCTTTGTTGGATGGCACGCTACCAAAAAAAAAGTCTGTAAGCATTGAGTGAAGTTAGCTGTGGATATTTTATTTGAATGAATTTTTATTTATTTATTTCTCAATACATCTATTATAAAAGGGTGCTCCTAATGCAATAGCATACCTAGTCATTCTTAAATCACTAAATCACACTTTCAAAACAGGAATCAAAAATAAAAATGTCATCCATAAATAGAACCTAAAAAAATAAAAAAAATAGAAATCATGACATAATTAAAAATCATAATTAATCTATCAAATCATAATACAATTAAAAATAATGATAAAAAAATATACAATTAATTATCAGGAACTTAACTTTGTGTTCTAGGTGTGCGCCGTCCGAGTGATAGCGGAAAGCGAGAGCGTACAAGAGTTCTTAACGGAAGGCGAAGCGGGCGGCAACGCGCCCGTCGACCTTAAAGTTGTGCTACCCGACGCAAGAGTAGCCTCTGTCAGCGTGCTTCGGTCAACGCACGCTGACGCCGTCTACGCGGCGGTCGCTGACAAGATCTCACTGCCAAACCATCTGAGAGCTTACTTCTATCTATTCGAGATTGTGGAGTACAATTTTGGTGAGTTTACGAGTTTTCTGGTCAAAAAGTGTACTAATGTGGTCTATGTCAGCGTGCTTCGGTCAACGCACGCTGACGCCGTCTACGCGGCGGTCGCTGACAAGATCTCACTGCCAAACCATCTGAGAGCTTACTTCTACCTATTTGAGATTGTAGAGTACAATTTCGGTGAGTTTACAACGAGTTTTTTGGTCTAAAAGTGAGCTAAAGCGGTCTTATGTCAGAGTGCTTCGGTCAACACGCTGACGCCGTGTATGCAATCGTCTCCCTGACTCTCACTGTTACTTCATATAAGCTTACTTCTATTTGTTCGAGATCGTTACAATTTGGTAAGTTTAGTAAGTTCGTATGAGCTAGCGGCCAACTCTGGTGACGGAGTTTAGAACGCCTGAAAGGTTCCGTCATGGCTTAATTATAAAAGTCTTAAAAGCCGGGACCGACAATTCAATAACATGCCTTCCGACGCACGCAAACGCTTGCGATCACTCATCAAAACTGTGACCGCTCAGAACGTCGCTTAACTCAGTGTTTCGCAAACTTTTTGTGTTCAAGGTACATCTAGGAAATCGGAAAATTTTGGAGGTACACCTTACATGAAAAATCTATTTTTTATACGAAACATGAGCTTGTTTAGTTGAGCATAATATGCGGTTTTGGAGTAGGTAATCATGTTTTTCCGAGGCACACCAACTAATGACGACGGTACACCAGTGTGCCGCGGTACACCCTTTTCTGAACATTCACATTGTTCGACTGGCTCCCCCCACTGGAGCTTGACTATTTAGATTTAAGCGGATGGATCACCGAAAAGAAAGCTAGGCCATATACCGTGTTTGTTGCCCTGATTCTTCACGGTGTTGGTCGCGAAAGAACAGGAGTAGAATCACCTAGCTCTTAAGACGTTTCAAAGTGGTCATAACGGTCCTACTGAATAAATGATATTTGATTTTGATTTCTTGAATCACAATACGAATCTCGCTGTGAATCATATTGTGAATCTGCTGTAGGGACCTTTTTAGACACGCAGAACGTCGCTTAACCTAATGTATTGTGTGTTTCAGAGCGTAAACTGCAGCCGAACGAGTGCCCTCACTCGTTGTACATCCAGAACTACTCTACTGCGAGCAGCTCGTGTCTGTGCGTGCGCAAGTGGCTGTTCGACCCCACCACAGAACTCTCCATCTGTTCTGAAGACACCACGGCCGCCTCTTTCGTCTTCCATCAGGTATTCAACACGACAAATCCGTACCCCTATTATAAATGTGAAAGTGTGTTTATTTGTTTGTTTATTTGTCGTGGAATCACGTCAAAACGGAGCGACCGATTGACGCGATTGTTTGTGTAGAGATAGTTGGAGGGCTGGAGCCTAACATAGGCTACTTTTTATCCGGGTACCACGCGAGCGAAGCCGCGGGCAGCAACTGGTTATAAATAAACAAGATAGTTCTACACCCTTCGTCCGTGTACTTCTGATACCTCCTAACTAACTTTTTGAAAAAACTCTTTGTTAATGCCATAATATACTATAAAACCATTTTTAAAGCAAAAATTAACCTAGTTTTAACCTTTATTATAAAGAATACCTAAAAACGGACCAAACACTTTTTTGATTTTCTAATATAACACAAAGAAAAATACAACGTTTTTGTTCCTCCTGTCCTGTAATATTAATTGTATTTTGTTAGATAGAAGGTCTCAGTAAGTCACGGACGACTTATTATTGTTATACTCTGCCTACTCTGTGGAAAGAGGCGTGATTTTATGTACCTATGTATAATTATACACACCAATGTGTGAAGAGAAACCCCCAGAGGTCTGTTATTATCACGTCCATAGATTGATTAGAATTGGCAATATGCATCAATTTTTTTTATGGTTTTAAACGATAGGTTATATCGTCAAATAACCGTCATAAAAATTCCAGCGCCGAAATACTAAAATTTTATAACAAAAATAATTTTTGAAATTTACCAACATTTTCACGCATCTGAAACACGATTATTATTGTTGTCACAGATTACTGTTGTAGTAACAATTTGTGAACTTTGACGTGTGACGTCAAATTGATACTAAGTACAACAGTAATCTGTGACAACAATAAGTTCGAGTATAGGAATTGTGAAAATTAAAAAAAAAACTTATCTATGGATCGTCATATCTGACTCGTCCTTGACTTTTCTTATGAACTCGTGTCGTCACATCCTTTCACATCCTTTTCAAGTATTTTGAAATTCCTACTATTTTTTGCAATTTTTAAAATTTATTTTCTAATCGAAAATGGTTTAATATTAAAAAATAATTACACACACATACCTCTAAAGCAACAATGTTCATAATAAAATACATTTAACCCGCTTTTGAATCAGACGCATATTGCCTATTGAAAAAATTGCAGAGTTGTGTTCACGATGGTTTACAGTTGCGAATAGAAGTGTCACAATTTTTGAAACTAGTTTGACGTTTCTTATTGCGTTTCTGTTAAGTAAATTTTGGAAAAGTACATTCAAAACTTCTAAATTATGTATTTTAAACAAAGAATATTATCCTTAGAGAGGTTTTATAATAATTTTAGGTATAACTCTGTTCATTAAAGAAACGAATCTAATCGAACGAGGCGCTTATCATGTTCTCTCGCTTGCACACTAGTTCCGTCTATACTCACGGAGCGAGAGAACATGATAAGCGCCGCCATTTTAGATTCCTTTCTTTAATCCCTCGTCTGTCGGGATTCCAGACACAATAGAAAATCAATTGTGTCTCGAGCGGATCCGTCATTAAGTAGGCGAGCGGTTAATGAACCGGGTTATAATGCCTAATAATAGTGCCCCTGTTTTTCGTCGGAGGTTAATAAGTAAACTTGTGGCTTGTGGCTTTTTGGCGGGAATTTGAGAAGTCAAGTTTCATTTTTGTTTTATTTTCCAAAACTTGTGTTTCTTCGAATGTTAATGTGTAATAATGGTGGATTATTAACCGTTAAGTGTTCGTGAACGTGCATAAATGTAGGGAAGTAAAACAAAATTGAATAACATTGCTTTTCAAGTTCTCCCAAAAAGTCCGTGTTGATGTTTCAGTAAAGCCCCACATCTTTACTGAGGCACAAGGGGAGGGGTTGGATATTATATTTATGTATTGTAATATGTATTTATATATCTTATTTATCTATAAACTTGAAGTTTATTTAATTACTTGACACTGGCTGAATGCACAACCGTGCGAAGCCAAAATAAAGCAAAAAAAAAAAAAAAAGTAAACTTGTTCCCAGGCAGTAGAAGATGTGAACCGCGGAGTATGCGTGGCGGGTCCGCGGCTCTACCAGCTGAAGGCTCTGCAAGAGGTGCGCCGCGCGCGCGACTACCTCGCTCTAGCGCGCACGCTGCCCGGCTACGGGGATATCGCTTTCCCGCCCGCACGCAGCGACTGCCGCTCCAGTCCAGCCATCGCTCTCACTGTCGGTAAGAAATTCAGGAAGATAAACTCAAACTCAAAAGGTACCTATAAAATCTTAGACTTAGAGGGTAAATTGATAAGTGATGTGAGGTTCCAGTTCATTACAACAGGTACGATAGACAGACATCTACAGATATTAAAGTCTAAAGATAAAAGATAGACGATTTATTTCACAAACTAAACATTACAAATTAAGAACATATAAATAAACTTAGGCCTTTTACACCTTTACTAGATGATTTATACAGTGTCAGGAGGCAATCTTTGCCTACACTTAACAGGACACTAGTGCCTGGGACAATGTTGAGATGAAGTAGGCTTGTAGCACCTACACCATCCTCTCAACTTAACCGGCCATATCCACAGGAAAGACATGCTCAGTACGTGTAGGGCTGACTAAGCCGCGGGTTTCCTCATGATGTTTTCCTTCACCGTTTAGGGCTCATTTTAATGCGCATATACATAAACTTTTTGAAACCAAAAATCTATTGATGCACGGCCAGGATTCGAACCCATGACATTCGGATTGAAATTTTGAATGTTTCTACTGGTGAGGTACAATAAAGTTTAACGCATTATAAAAAGTATGACAAACATGCGGGCTATATCTATCTCCCTAGCACGCGCCCTGCTCGGTTCATGGCGCGTTTACAAGCTCGCGTTCAAACAGACATTCAACGAGCATTTATCTTCTATCGCGTTCTGTCTCTAGTACTTTCATAAACTAAATTATTTGTTCACCCAGGTTGGAACGGTCTGAAACTGTCGACATGGAGTGAAGACGAATCGGCGACCGCGCAGAGCATAGAGGTGCCGTGGAGCAACATACGAACCTGGAGCAGAGACGACACAGCCGCCGCACTCAGACTTACATATACCAGGGATACACACACACGGACTGTCGCATTCTTCACGCCATACGTAAGATAAATATACTCTATTTTATAGAACGAGAAAGTTATAATGGAGAAGAAACCAGACAGCAAGAAGCGATATGGATGACGCGGCTTTTAAACTCACTTAACTGCACAAAGTTAGACTTATACTAGGCGGATCTAGGATTTTTTTTTGGGAGGGGCACAAGGAGCCGACGTGCAAAAAGTCACATTTAAATCAAAATCACACATTTATTCTGTTTTAAGCTATGCAAAGCAATGACAGACTCGCGAGGTCTACAGCTCACAGAGCCACTAGTATATTTTAACAAGTCTGATAATTCCATTTTCACCTCAGCAGCTCGAAATGGCATCCTTTGCTGCGAGAAACCAGTGTGCAAAATCGCATTTTGCACACTGGTTTCAGTGAGGAAAAGTGATTTGAAATTCGAATTTCGTAGATTGACACGTGATAGTGCATGGCGGTCATTGGCTAGCCTGTCTATGAAAAAAAACAATAACGCATCTTTTAAAAATAAAATAGCGGGAATTTGTTTCTGTTACGCTAGTTATTTGTTGAAAATTCATAAAACAATAAAGATGAGTGAAACCAGTGACGAATACACTAATTTATCTCCAGAGAGAAGAGTTGAGACAAAAAGTGATTGTGATGAACAAAGTTCCCTTCCTGAGAAGCACGTATGTAAGTTCTGAACAAAACAGAAACTTTTAATTTTCAAAATTACAATAACTGTTATTTGTTCTTTTAATTTCTAAAAAAAATGCTTTATTTTTAAATAGATATAAATGAATACCTATTATGGATTAGTTGCTTCATTATGTACAAGTTGTATCTTTTATTTGTAGGTAGTAATGTTCTCGCTGCTGAGGTGAAAAATTTTGTGTGCAACACGAGACCAAAGTTTTTTACATCTCGTGCCTTTGAATTCCTCGCTAGACTCGGGATTCTAACGTAGAATCACTCGCTACGCTCGTGATTCAATTCTTAGAATCCCTCGTTCGCTCGGGATTCAAAATCAGCACTCGAGGAAAACATCAACTTTCCCCTCTTGTTGCACAAATAACTATTGCCTATAAGTATGTACTGTCATGGAATCTCCACAGGTGATTGGGGGGGCATGTGCCACCGAGCCCCCCCCCCCCTCCCTAAATCCGCCCTTGCCATCGCTTATAACAATACTAAAGTTATTTTTATTGTTTCAGTATCAGTTCCTAGGCAACTGTATGGACAGAATAGCCGAGGAAGCGAACTGGGCGGACACCGGCGAATAATAACATACAAGCGTACAATATACACCACCGCAAGACAACTGCCCATCGGAAACATACACCAGCGTCCGATATACACCTGGCCATTGAAAACGCTAAACGAAAACAACCTTGGTGAGTGCTAGTGTTCCTCAAATTTTTTGTGTTAACGGTACATTTAGGAAATCGGAAAATGGAGGTACATGAAAAATCAATTTTTTATGCGAAACATGAGCTTGTTTAGTTGAGCATACGGTCCAAATTTGGAGTAGCTTAACTGAGGTAACCTTATTTTTTCGAGGCAACCAATGACCACGGTACACCAGTGTGCCGCGGCACACCCTTTGCGGAACACTGCTAGACTGATGCAAGATGTTTCTCACGGGACAAATGTTTGCAGTTTGTAGGTATTTGTTCCGCTTGTATGGTATTCGTTCATACCCACATAATTCTAGTGGGTAGAGTGACTGTTGAGTGTTATAATGGAGTAATAATTGGCGTTTTCGATCGGTATTTGTTTTACTTGTAATACAATATTCAGGAACATACTAAACTGATTGAAATCTGCAGATTATCAATGTTGTAACGATTGGATTAGTGATTTTAGCAGTCTAATTGAATACTGTATGACAGGTATGGTAGAAATTTTATTATTCCTGGCAATTTTGTTGCCAGCTATGAAAACTTTCTACCACAGCGCAGTACTTTAGTCCTCTCTAATGTTACTATAATAATATCGATCTTGTTAGAATACTAAGAATCCATTGTACTAAGTTATGTTACACTAAAGGTGGTTTTAGTCAAATTAATAAAATAATTTCATTGAACTTTCTCTGAACAAAACCTGAAAATTAAATTGTTAAAGAGAGCGCCATCTTTTGAGAATTAACTAAGCGTTTTCGTTTATTGTTTTGAAGTGCCACTTGTCGAAGGCAGGTCAAAGATAAAAAAATAAAAATTATTTATATATTTAAGCTGTGAAATTATTTAATCAATCTACAAAAGCCACCATAATTATCTCAATCATAAAAATATCGGAAAATCGCAACGAACTAACTTATGGTTTACATACAAAATATTAATCCAACTAAAGCTAGCCTTCATTTAAATATAGACCTTAATGTAAGTAAAGTTAGACTCTCTTTACATAATCATTAATCACGTACTTATTACTATAACGGATCTGCTTTTTGTACTTCGAATAATCCTGATATTTTTAAGTTTAGTTTAACGTTGGTTTAAGTTTAAATCCTGTCAAGGATTTAAACTTATTTATTTTTAGGGAATTGGGATTTTTAGGGAATGTCTTTTTCTGGTCACTCTAATAATAATGAAATTTGAGCTATGAGAAGCCCGAAAAAATGACTTAAAAGCCGGAATCGAAAATTTAGCCCTCCGAAGCACGGAAGCGCTCAGCTCGTAATGCCACTTGCGGTCACCCATCCAAATTGTGACCGCGCACAACGCTGCTTAATTTCAACGATCAATCAAGAACGTCTAAGCAAGCTACGCCATGAGCGCTTTAACCAACCAAACCACAGAATTGGTACAGAAAGCGCACTCCGCACTTTAGGTGCAAAGCTACAAGTAAGTACATTGGCGGGCCCGCCCGGGCCGGCCTTGGCAGGGTTCACACTTGCCGCTCGGCTCGCACGCTAGCCGCGTCGCGCGTAATACCTATCACGCGACAACTCGACAACCCTTGCGCGTCACTCCGCGCCAGACAGTGACAGTCATGCGTTACAAAGGGAAGATTTGTGCAGGTGAATATTGAACTAGGTAATGAGCGCTTGCGCGAGCTGAATTGCACTTTGTTGCGTCGCAGCAAGAGTCGCTATTTAAATAAACGTTTTCGCGAAGTTAGGCTTCTGTACATTTTATTCTGTGACCAAAAAACCAGCTCTAAACCAAACTTATAAATATCAGAAAGGTAACCCTGTCTTATACGACTCGATATTTATAAATAACGCTAAGGTTCATTTTAGACATTATTTACACAAGTAGCTATGGATTTTGAATGAAGCATTTACCTACTATTGTAAATATTAACGTTATAATACATTCCGATACGATTTTCATTAGTATCGGGTCCATTTCACATTGTAGAATCAACTGAGTGTGTATAAAATTCTTCTACTTATTTGAGATGAAAAAAAACAGATAATTCTATGGATCAACTGAGATTTCATTAATCTTATTTTGTTCGCTCTAAAGTCTACATTCGCGAAGCACTAATAGAACGAATAATACCGTATTTTTATTTGGAAACTGGATCCTACTTGGTAGCGCTAAGGCTCAATTCACATTGACGCTGAGTCGAAACGACGCATCAAACTTTTACAAGTTGACTCGATTTTTGATGCGCATCGCTACGCTCTATTATCTATACTCTATTTCCATTAGGTAAGGTACAAATTTGTGTTATGCAAATTATGAAAAAGCGCGGCGCTGCGCGTCGTCGACCGAATTTGCGCGTCCTGGAATCGAGTGATTTGCATAACACAAATTGGAACCTTATCTAATGGAAATAGAGTTGAATATACTTACTCGCTTCACTTGCGTCAGTGTGTGTTAAGCCTTTGGGTTCCCAAAGTTATTGATGTCTATAATCATTATATTAATTATATTACAATGTTTTCTAAGAGCATAATGAACAAAACATGCTTGTTCTTTTATTAAATAGATGGAAATATCAAATTTAGTTCTTGGTATAATGGGTTATGTAAATTAGCTAATCTAACCGCCTTTTACAGTTGTCACAATGGATCTAGGCATTCGTGAAGTTAGGTTTTTCGCTGCGCAGTAGAAAATTTTGTATGAAAAAGTTGCAAGCTAACTTCACGAATGCCAAGATCCGTTGAAACAAGTGTACAAACTGTTTTACTTAGAAGTATTTGTTTCGAGCTTATGTAAAGTTTGTTGGCGAATGTTAGGAAAATATACTTAAAAGTTATTCGGCTTTCGGTATACCAATACACTAGCGAGACCGAATTTAAGCCGAAAATGCACGAGTGTTAATGTTTGAAAGCTATCTGTATGGTGTCGTTATGTGTTTAATGTATAGTTTCTAATTCTAATATTTTAATGTAAGTTCACATTTACATATCCATTTTGAATATATCGCGTTTTTAGATTTTAATAATTATCTATGTTTCTCGGTAACGGATGATGATTAGTACAAATAGGTGTCTTACAACGAATTTAGGGATACGACATTTTATAATCCCTACTTATTTTTTAAGTAAAAGCACACTCGACGAAATCTCTATGCAAAAGCGGCGTCTAACTACCTATTTACACAGACACTACACAATGTCATTTTTGTACACGCGCAATTGTGTGCGTGAAGTAAGGTTCTCACCGTATGAATAATTACTGTACACTGTGGTCTCGGTCTCTTGGTGGGGGGAGGGGAGACAGTGGTCATTTTATACGTAGTATTATTATTATCTATTCTATGGTAAAAGGCAATCGAACCTACGTTTGCTATATCTACTGAATCCGTATAGTTAATTCTGTATAAAATTTTATCTAATATGCTTTGCCCTGCTATATTAACAACTTTAAACAAGTTTATTTCGCGCATTCTGTTTTGTGGAATCATACACTGCTGTCGGACAACCAACGGACAACCGATGTCCAATATAAAGCTTCAAGTACTGTACATTGTACTTTTTTTTTTTTTATTCATCAACACAATACATTTGTCTGAAAATAAATAGTGTCTTAAAACCTATGTTAGGTTTAGCTAGACACTAGGGTTCTCTTAACATTAACCTAGATTGTAAAAATAAACTTGTGTCAAAAATGATAAAATGTCGTATTCCTAACTTGAGAATCGTGTGAACAGTGTGGTCGCCTTGTGTTTTGTGATATAGATGGCAGTATTTTTTGCGAATGGTTAGATTACGCATCGCTATAGCCGGTATGTTAGTCCTAGATAACGTAGATTATTAGAACACAGAGAAGAATTTTAAACAGCTTAGTTCCATTTAGCTCTAGAATATCAAACCTTCTTCATAGAAGTTTGTTTATGGCCAGCAATAAAAAAAAAACAAATATCAAACATATTTGAATTTGAATATTGAACACTTTTGTCAAGGCGCAGGCGAGGCGTGAGAATCAAGCAACTAAAAAAAAACAATGTACTTATAAAAGTTTTTTTTAATTTGTAACCAAAAGAAGGACTTTTTCGCAGAGCTACCATATCGCCCAATCGGTAAACATCAGTTATGTAAAAGTTATTTAAAGAAATGGTAACATTTATGGTAACAATAGTTATATTTAAAAAATGGTAACACAAATTGCATAAACTTTTATGATCTATGGTTTTGAGAGCAAAATGGAAATGTTTTCTTTATCAAATCATTAAACTAGACATATACCCCCTTACTTAGGAAAGATGTTTAAAGTTGAACACTGGTTGAACAACGTCCTGTCTCTGTTTGTCACTATCCACAAATAAAGACAGGACGTTGTTTAAACAGTGTTTCACTTTAAACATCTTTCATAAGTAAGGTCCATAATTACTATTAGATTTTATTATTCCGTATAAATGTTAAATAAATTAGATACTCTTTCATAATCATTATTTAGAGTTTGTAAATTTCGGTCAATTGAATTTTTTATGCACTAATGTAAAGTTAGTAGATGTGCTATAGATTTTTTTGGATCTATAGATATTCTGTTTTTATGCAAACGACTAATGGTGGCCATACACCATCCTGCCTATCGTCCAATCGATTGGATCATGCCGATTGGACCGTACAGTTGTCACAATGGATCTAGGCATTCGTGAAGTTAGGCTTTTCGCTGCACAGTAGAAAATTTTGTATGAAACAGTTGCACTGCGCATCGAAACGGCTAACTTCACGAATGCCAAGATCCGTGGATTGGCATGACAGTATTTGCTGTCATGTGGAATGGCATGACAACTGACTAGCCTCTCAGCTCAGTTGGTAGTAGCTCTGCCTTCTACGCTGTAGGTCGCGGGTTCGATTCCCACCCAGGACAAACTTTTGTGTGATGAACATAGATGTTGTTCTGCGTCCGGTTGTTATAAATTTTTATTTTTATTTTATTTTATTTAGTATCAGTTATCTGGTTCCCATAGTACAAGCTTTGCTTAGTTTGGGGCCAGATGGCGCCGTGTGAAATGTCCACCAATATTATTTATATATTTAATGGATTGGACGATAGCACAGAATAAATAATAGACGATATGCAGGATGGTGTGTGGCCATCATAATTCAGTTCATTTGAACTTAAGAATACACAACAGTGCAAGAAAACTGGACAATTACTTATATCAAAGCACATAGCAGTATTAGTTAATTCAAATCAATCAGGTGCCATAGTAATTCGTATCATCTGATTTATCACGGTCCTATTAATCGTTAAGAAACTAAGTGAGAAAATGTCATGGCATTGAGAAATGCAGTACTATTTTTCCTTTGATAATCAAAGTATTTTTCTAATGAATACAATGTTCTGGAACAGATGTCGCTTAAAATACTGTTGATTTGTTGAAAATATCATTATATTGTGATTTTGTTCTGTCTGTAGTTATATTTATAATTACTTAGTATCTAAGTAGTAGATTCGTACACTGCCGAGCAAAACTGTCAATTGTAGAGTTTTATTTGATCTCACGGTGTTTTCAAAACATGTTTTATCGCGTTGGTGTTCAATATTTTTGCACGGCAGTGTATGCTAGGTTTAAAAGCTAGTATGTTTAGCTTCTCATGACAACCTTTTGGGGTGACAAGTACTTATTTATTATTTTATATCAATTTCTATAATCACTGTTAGCGTATTTTGATGTTATACTGTAAAATATTCTACGAGTAATGAACACTAATATTCGGATTTATATCATCTATGTTATTTAAATCTGTGCAATTATTAAAATGTTATGCTCATTAGGCAACTATTGTTACAAGCTTTTTATTTTTTGTACTTAGCTGTTTTTTGTAACATTTTTTCGTTACTGAGATCTTGTTTTTTGTTACGTGCTTTAAAAGTTCGATGCCATTGCGTAACGAAATGATAGGTGATGGCGCCACCTGTCGCGTTTTGATGTTAACAATGTATTTACCGCTACAGAGCGGTACTTTCGTGTTTACCTATTAGAAAATTAATTTAAATTCTAATTTATTTCTACGTCAGTGCTAATATAAATATACTAAAGCAATAACCTGAATAAAATATCTATATCTTAAATCATAGACAAATATTGTAGTTGATCATTTTTATTACTCGTTACTGTACATCCTTAGTCTATAGAGGTATGTTTGTCTATGGAAAGTGGAGACATTCCAAGTAGAGATAATTCACTTCATTCGGTCACAACTGTGTGATATTCAGTATCTATAGATTTCGCTTGAATAAAAATTGTATTCGTAACAAATTGTTTCATTTATACTTACCTGAATATTCGATCGTCAGATACCTAACTATTTATTACTATATTATTTGAAAAGTACCCTATAACCTTCCTCAACTAAGCTATCAAATGCAGAAATAATTTTTCAAATCTGACTGGTAGTTCGAAACATACAAACAATAAAGCCAGCGATGTCACAACGCAGGCCAAAACCTCCCTTATTTCCTTTCACTTCTCGTCACTTAAATTAGGTACCTATGTAAGTAAGATAACTTATAATGTGGTGAACTTAGTTATTCTACTTTGCATTTTGTCGGACCGAAATCTTCAAAGGAACATTGTATAACACGACTATCGTTCTTGAGGATATAGTCTGTTTTGTTTTAAACAAGGGCTTTCATAATGTAATGCTTAGAATCACTAAACAAAGTAGGTAGCAGACGAAACCTCGACCTCAGTTAGAGCGCGTGATCGCCCGTTTAGCGCTTCACATGAGCATGTTTGCTTAGCAACGATCATAGCTCGATAATTATTCATTATGCAATGTTCCTTAATTTTTTGGGAATTAGATACGTTGTATAATATGGCTGGGTTGTTTTGGCCGGGCGGGATGTTGTATCGACTATGAGAATCGAACCCACTCGTCTCATTCCAGAGAATTAGTGAATGCCCACACATGCGATCCAGTAACCGCATTACATCGCGACTTCCTGTCCCGTTTCCTCCAGACACGCTCCAGACAGATTAGGTTACTGCTACTCTAATAACATCAATGAGGCTTACCCGACATTCGATTCCAGTCCTTCATACTATGTGTTTCATAGTAGCTATAGGCGTGTAGTAGGTAAGTAAGTTCGTATGAGCAAGTGGCCAACTCTGGTGACGGAGTTCTAAGGCCGCCTAAAGACCGACAATTTAACGTGCCCTCCGAAGCACGGAAGCGCTCAGCTCGTAAGCCAAGAGCGGTCACTCATTCAAATTGTGACCGCGCAAAACGTTGCTTAACTTCAACGATCAATCAAGAACGTCTTAAGCAAGCTACGCTACGAGCGCTTCATAGCCGTGTTGGCCAAGTGGGATGGTGCCTCGGCTTTTGATCTGAAGGTCGTAGGTTGGAGTATCGGCCATGCATCAATGGCTTTTGAGCCTTAGGCCATGACGGAGGCCTAAGAACTCCGTCACCAGAATTGGCCATTAGCTCCTGTGAACTTATCAATTAGGTAGGTAATTTTTCGTTTCGATTAATTATAAGACAGTACCTAGTCCTTAAGTTCGTTGGAAAATCGGTAGTTTGGCGAACAGTTCATGGGCCAACGCAATGCAAGCCTGAAATCAAAAAGTATTGAGCAATCGATGAGTTTTTTTGTTAATAGAACAGTATTTAATTACTGTTATGTTCATGGAACGATTGTAAACCATTTCAGGCTCATTAAATTTTGATTTTTCCGGCAGTTCTTTCCACAACTCTCGATTAAACCAAAAATTACCCAATTAAGTAACATGTTTTTGTTGCGCATTCGCATAATAACGGAAGTAGAGTCACCTAACTATTTCACTATGTGCCTACTGAAGAAGTAGAACCTATGATTGTCTACCTATGATTGTGTGAAAGAGGATATGAATGTGAGAGGAGTGGATTCAGAGTTGACGAATGTTAGAGGTGAGTGGAAGAGGAAAACATACCTATTGTTGTGCCGACCCCACTTAGCGTGGTATAAGGGCAGGAGAATGATGATGATGATGTGCCTATAAAGTAAGCTCGTATGAGCTAGTAACTATCTCTGACTGGTGACGAAGGTTTTAACCGACTTCAAAAAAAGGAGGATGTCCTCAATTCATTGAAACCTTTTTTTATGCATGTTCACTCATTACTTAAAAATGCCTGGACCGATTTAAAAAAATCTGTTTTTGTTTGAAAGGGTATACTTTCCGATTAGTGCTACCAAAATTTGGTGAGGATCTATAGAGGAACTTTGGAGTTATGAACAGAAACGCACCTCGAGAGTGCAGAAAATCACTGTTTATTATTGAAGTCGGTTTTTTTAATGTTTAATTTAGCTACTTGTATCTTATTGAATGCTTGATGACTTTTGCCTTTCTGCTTCCCTGGGAAACTATGAACATAATGTACATATTCACGTAATCTTACCTACGTGTCGTCACATACGGCGATCGTTTCAGATAATGTACCGAGCAGTAACCGTGTGCCCGCTACCTCCGGACCAACTTCAAATTAAAACAGTTCATTTACAAAAAAATTGTGTTGTGATTGTTTAAAGTGTAACTAGGGGTGAGTTTTAAAAATATATTTTGTAAGATGAAAGGAATGTATTATTTTGTGTTAACTTTTTTGTATCGGTTTCAATTCTCAGATTAAGGATAGGTAAGTTCTAAAAGATTTTTAAGGAATTTTATTTGCGTAAGTAGATAAGTATTTCATTTTAGATTAGGTATTCACGATTATTTAAGTATTTCAATTGATTGAAAGTTTACCTTGTGAAAACCTATTATTTAAACGTGTCGGTCGTTTAAAAAACAAATAATTAGGTAAGTAGGTACTTACTTAATTTTAATTCTCATTTGAAACTATTTTGGATAGGTAGTGAAAGATCTATTTTTCTCTGAACATTAGTCATTATCCTTAGGTAGGTAAGTAAATCACTTGAACATGACGCGCAAAAAATAAATTAGGCCTATGCATAAAGAAAAGAAACTATGCATTTTCCTCGCAAATAGTTTTAACACGCTTAGTTCCCGTGATGCATCAGTGCTCCGGCAGAAGGCTGGCCCTTTTTTTCGGTGAGCATCGTGGATGGGGTAGTGAATGGGTTAAATTTAATAACCAACCGTGTCTACTCAGCGTGGGCAACAGTAAGTGTGACTAGCTTATCAAAATCTTGAGTTAAGGGTCACTCATCGATAACCCTTGATGTTGGTAAAACGTCGAATTCTATGCGAATTGTGCTAAACTTATTAAATTACAAAGTTAAAAACAAAGCCTTGGGCATACGAGTATTCTCCGAAAACTTTAAAACTTTTTTAGTTCGATACCTTCGTAGCAGCGTCTACGAAAAGTTGTAGCATGTTTAAGCGGTGCATACTCGTAGCTACGTGACAGGTTGCAAGCCTTTCACCAGCTTTTAAATACTTCCTGAAACCATTGATATTAGCAATAGATGATCCGCTACCCGAGTGAAAAATTGAAAATGTTATCTTCTCTTGAAAGGGTGAGCTCATACGGTGGAAAAATAAATAATGTTGGAATTGACGTGGGACAAAATGACACTATTTATCATTACCTATCATCAAGGGAAGTCCGTCAAGATCACTAGGTACTGTGACTCCATGATAAGTAAGTAGATATTTTCTGAGATTTTCAAACATGATCTCTACCTAAACCATTATAAAATGCAAAAGTTTGGATGAATGTTTGTTACTCCTTCACGCAAAAAACAAAAAAATAGTTTATGACCTGAAATAACACATAGGTAGGTACCCTACCTCTTAGGCTATACTTTTTATCCAAGTCAGTAGGTACCACGCCGTAGGATAATATTGTTCTATGGTAGGTACCTACCATGCGAGCGAAGCCGGATGCTAGTACTAGGGAGGCGGATGCTAGTCCTAGTTTTTATAGAAAATCTAAGCTAAAGAGGTAGGGTTAGCCAAAGGCACGATGAAACAAATCTTTGTCACATTTCGTAGAATTTCGAATACCTAGCAATACCTACTTATGAAAATATATTTCATGTATTTTGTATAACCTACCTAGATATTATTAAATAGGTTTAGAATACATACTGCCCTTCAAATGCATTGTTTTTCTCGTTCATTTACAAAGCGTAATGCACTTATTGAATGAATCGCTCCGGTGACGTGACTGAGCATAATCATTTTTCAATCGGCTGTAATCTACCAGAAAAGTGTCGCATTATCTGAAATAAGTGGATTACGTGCATATAAATTCACTTGTTGCCAACGAGACCCTATTACTGGTGGCTCTGTGAGCTGTAGACCTCGCGAGTCTGTATTTGCGTAGCTTATAGAAATCTAAAAGTGAGCAATTTACTACATTTTTAGGGTTCCGTACCTTAAAAGGTAAAAAAAGGAACCCATATAAGATCACTTTCTTGTCCGTCTGTCCGTCCGTCTGTCCGTGTGTCACCATCGATTATCTCAGGAACGGGTAGAGCTAGCAAGTTGAATTATACGTCGATGCTGCGTCCTCTAGATTTAAAGAAAACCATGTAGTCCGCCTTCCATGTATAGCATCGCAACACTGTTTAGCGCTATTTTTTAGGCTAATTTTGAAGATCTGAAAAATATTCAAACAGAAAAAATGAGAGTGTAACACTCGTTTCTGTTACTTTATAAGTACCCGCGGCGAGCGCATCATTCGTTTTTCGTGTTCCGCATCGTCAACATCGACTCGATTATTCAAAGTGATAATTTTTGCAAAGTGAATGTTGTTATATGGAGTTTATGGAGTTTATGGAGAGTAAAAAAATAGTGATATTCATCCAAAGAATTCTACGATTCGAAGAAAGAAAATTGGAGCAAAATAAAGGTTAGCACAACTGCCCACACTTACGTACCTCTTAATGTGATAATACGAGATATTATCCTGATGGTTACAAAATTTTTATTCCTTAGCGTGGTAATACGTGATATTATCCTGGAATAATACATTTTTTATTCCTTAGCGTGGTGATACGTGATATTACCCTGGAATAATACATTTTACTTTCTTAACGTGGTGGTACGCGATGCCATCGAGAAAGTAAGGAGTTTAGAAGATTTATTTCTTCTATACCTACAGATCATAATCATAGATCAGAAACTCCGGTGTGGTTACTACTAAGCACAATTTGACTATTCACAAATGCTACCTGAACATAATATACACAGGTAATAACCTGATGACATAACTTTTAACCCTTAACGTGGCGATTCGAGATTTCCAATAGAATAATTAATTTTATTTTCTTAACGTGAGGGTCTACGCAATGCCGATGTAAGGAATATAGAAAAATATAATGTACCTACATTATTATATTATTATAATTTTTTCTATACAAAATCCGGTGTTCGTCTAAAATGTGCTTAAGTGACGAGAGAAACTCGTCCAATATTCCGACATGCCGATCGGATGATGGCCTTCTAGAGGAAGATTAGCCAGAGCCAAGTACGACGTCCACGTGATGGGTGAGGCTTCATCAGTCTCAGTTCGCAAGAGCGTGCCAACTGCACGGCAGTTTGTTGGCTCCCATGCGGTGCCAGTACCAGATGAAATCTTGGAAATGTTATGATGAAAAATGGGGTGAAAAAACCCCACTAAAAATCTCCAAACGTTGGGGAAGATACTGCTGGACGGTCTCGACGGGAAGAGGAGCTGGAGGGACGCCCCGAAAGAAAAGTTGCTGATTCCTGAGAATTGTTGCTAGTACATACTCCGAAAGGCATCCCTTAGGTAAGTGCTGTCTTACTTAATTATTTACTATGATTATATTTTTTACTTATTGTGAACCGATAAGAGATTCCCAAAAACCGCTGGGACCACTAATATATAACTGGTCCAGTTTACCTCACAAAATACCTACCCGACACTGTACGTAGGTATGACGTTGCCAAACTTGAGATCATCAAGAAATTGTCGGAAGTGCCATAAATGTTGTTAGTATCTCACCATGACAAAGGTCATCGAAACGTCAAGCTGACAAATTAATAAATCCAGTACCTCGTAGAACAGATCCCAACTTAAATTTTCTGGATCGGAAACTTTGCGATTCCCACGCCGTCAAAACACCGTGAAGACAACTGCAGTCCAGAACCGGTACCTACTACGAGCAGCAGCCGTCCACGTCGACGATGAGGAGTTCGAGTTCAACACGGCCGTCAGACCTTCCGCCGCCGCCGCTACATCGCAAGCCGCCACCGAACAAGTCCCGCAACCGTCGACGACAATAGAGGTACCTCACGCTGGTAAAATTTAATTTTACCATACAAAAACTGATTATCAATTACTGATGACCCAGTTGTATTGCAGGGCCTTTAAACTTCTTTTTTAAAAAAATTTATACTTACCACAGTATATCGAAGCCTGTGACCCACCATTTCCTAAAGTTGAAATGAGCAACACCGTATCAAAACTTGTACCTAAGTTTTACAACGGTGACTTTTAGTTGCAAATCAGCATGTACTGAGTAGGCGGGTCAGTTTCTTTCACTAGTTTTGATTGTTATATAAACAAAACAGAACACTTTCTATACTGCGATTTATAATATATTATGTCAAAACATTTAACAAATACTGATAATGGTAATTACCATTGCGCCCCATTTTAATATGGAGGATATTTACACTGTAAAAGCTAGTAGGTAAATAATGGGCGTATCTACCTACATGACTACTACTGATCTTAAAAATGCATATTTTTCTTTTAACTGCTTATAATTACATCATAATTATCATTTCTTAGAGCCCAAAGTCGCAGACTAGTAGCTTATCTGGATGATATGTTATATCAGCTCAACCAACCTACATAGAATGAAAAACATAACATAAAGTAAACTCATTTGGGATCGTTATTTGATAAACACTCAATTGCGTAAATATTTAAAAATGAGGCTTAAATCAACACAACATAATGATATATATATATATATATATATAGATATATTTTATGTCACTGCAATTACCGAAGATTCTAATACCTTTCGTGATTTTGCTAAATTTATAAGTATTTACAATCACTGCATTTTGTCTTGTACAGAGCATACGGCTCGGTGTTACTATACTACTGTACACAAAGCGTTTTGAACGCGAAAAATAAAAGGTATTTCAACAAAGAAAAAGACAAATCAGACTTAATTATGTCAAAAATCTTTCATTGTTAATAATGTAATGTAAATGTAATACTAAAAGTGTTTAAAAATATCTGCTCGAAGCATAAAGCCCAAAATAGATATCTTCTTCAACATCTACAATTTACAAACTATAAAGTGCTGATCCGTCAGTTAATGGTTGGGGTGTCATAAGTGGTGATTGATGATATATAATTATGGCTAGAGGTCAACCGCTGATCTGCAACCGTAACGGCTTACCATAGCCGCCTTTTTAGGTTTAAACATCATTTCGTCAAAATTACTGCTATACCTACTGCAGTAATCTTTACATACAATGTGTTTTAAATAAATTATTGTTGTTATTGTTACCTACTATTATCATAGTAATTTTTTCATAGGTACTTAAAATCAATAACAGGTACCGCTGTCATATATAAATAGGATGGATGGAATACATATAATTTCCACAACTCAATCAAATTTCAAAAATAAAATGTATTGGCATTATAGTACAATGGGTATTCTATCAGTTATCTGATACTACCTTTGCTTGGTTTGGGGATTGATGGCGCTGTGTGAAAAGTGTCCACCAATATTTATTTATTATTTAAAATTGTCAAGCTATAAATATATCTATTTTTTGCTTCTTACATTATAATCCCGCAATATTAGTGATTTAGACCAGGATCCGAAGCAATACTTACTTGCCATCTAGGTAATCTGGAGTATTTATAATAACTTTATTTTTTTTTTAAATAATATTTATGTTCTATAATGTTAGGTCAACCAAATACCAATTTATTTGCGTCTAGCTTAAATTGAAAAATGTAATCGATACGTCTTTCGCTATAAATTAGGAAAAGTACCTACTGCTTCTACGCATTTACTCTATATGCATTGGTACTGAAATGTTTTTTTTTGTTAAATTGTAGAAGACGAAGCTTCTGGTATACTTATTCTTCCTAGTCAACTAAGGGGACATCACCCGTTTTGGCGCAACCTTGCCCAGGCGTGCGCTATATTATGCAGCAGGCGTACCTACCTACCTATCTAAAACACGGCATATTCCTAGTGACTCCGATGACAAAATTAATAATTCCTTATCAAAAAACGTTTTGAATTTATTATAATCTAACTTTAAAGCAGTGGTATATCTTTTGTCAATCAAATAATTTAGATTGTTACAGATCATCTATCTAGCTGTTATGGAAATACTTTTTCGACAGAACAGTTCAAAAGGAGCTGTTGAAGGAACTTAATTAGTAACGGTCAGCGTTATCATAAATGTTATTGGTAAGAACACTCGTGCACACCAGTAAAAAGTACGGTAGGTACCAATAGTAGATTCTTTACAGGTATTTTTTTAAAAAAAAAAAGACAACCTACTTTTTTTCGAGATATCATTCGACTTGGCAGGAGCATTGCCTTGGAATATACTTATTATATCAAATCAATTATCGAAATATCCAACCATTCTAGGTACCTCACTGGATGTACTGTCGAGAAAATTGGTACCTTTTCTACGTTGTTAACAAGACAACGCTCGCAGACTTTATGTGCCATATTTTATATCAATTTATTTACAAATATTACTATTAGACCCTGACTTTATTCTACGTATTATTATATATATATTCTCTATTCTACCTTAGTAGGTAAATCATTATTTAGAGAAAAAATTATTGAATTCTCCTCCGTACACAAACCATTTGATATTAACTGTGAAATAATCTGTCCACAACGCAACCTTTCAAATAATTATTCGATGGATCAAACAAATACGTTGCATGAGAGCGGAGTGAACGTGTCCGTGTTTATTTGTTTCTTTCTCGGCCACCTCCGCCACCAGCCGGGCTGGGTTCTCCATCGACACTTGACAAACACTATTAAAAGTACGGTCAGGTGGACAGGACGCTTTCTCTGTTTCGCAAAAATTTTAAAATAATTTTTTTTTCTTTCTTTCTACTGAAGACACGCCCTTTTCGGTGGCTGTATCAATGAAGTACTGATAAGTACTAATAAGGGTATACTTACGTATGATGCTTATAAATATTGAATATACTTAAGTAAGTATATGAACTTATATTTGTGATTTTTTATGTTCATTCTGCAACAGACGCTAAACATCTACATGGTTTTCTTTAAATCTAGAGGACGCAGCATCGACGTATAATTAATGGTTAAAAGAACTTACCTGAAGTGAATTTCAACCATAATTATACTAGATGCTGCGTCCGAATAGATTTAAACTCCCGCCCACCCTGAAAGGCACAACAATTCTGCGTGCTTCGCGGTTATTGTGCCAAACCCAAATAAATAAATGAATGTTGCAGAATGCTGATCGTGCTGAACGTGCTCTGAAAAGAATGATGCGCTCGCCGCGGGTACTTATAAAGTAACAGAAACGAGTGTTACACTCTCATTTTTTCTGTTTGAATATTTTTCAGATCTTCAAAATTAGCCTAAAAAATAGCGCTAAACAGTGTTGCGATGCTATACATGGAAGGCGGACTACATGGTTTTCTTTAAATCTATTCGGACGCAGCATCTAGTATAATTATGGTTGAAATTCACTTCAGGTAAGTTCTTTTAACCATTAAATTTATACCATATACTAAGGTCTATAGTCCCTATTGTGAGTATAAAAATCAAGGTCCTGAGTCAACACTATAAAAAGATATATGCAAATTTAGGTTTTCGTGAAAACTTGTGAGTACCAAAACTTACCTTAATTATCAACTTTTTTATTTTTCGGAATTTTTCCTTTACTTGTGCTGGAAGACCTTGCTTGTAACCAAAATTGACAATTCTAGGTCAACCGGAAGTATCCTAGAGGTTTTGGGTCGAAAACCTAAATGGTAGTTCCCGTTGACCTAGAATAACGAAATTTGGGGAAAAGCAAGGTCTTATAGCACAAATAAAGGAAAAATTCCAAAAAGTTAAAAAAGTTGAAAATTAAAGGGTGTTCCCATACATAGTGGACGCCAATTAAAATTGTCCTCCGAGTTGTATGGGCGCTCATACAATTAAGCGGACTAGCTTAATTGGCACCATGGCTAGGTACGGAACCCTCGGCGTACGAGTTCGACTCGCACTTGACTGGTTTTTATTACGAGTTATTAGACATAGACATAGACATAGACATTTCTTTATTCACTACATAAGCACACAAACACATACATCAATATCAAAGGAAGACTAAACAATACAGATTAACAGAAATAAGACATAACATAATAATAATAACATAATAACACAGTAAAAACAATAAAAGTAAAAATGGATAAAATTATGAACTTAGCCTAAAAATGTTGTGTGCCTGTGTGCTACAGCAGCAAAAAGATCTCGACTCAGATATTCTGCTTGATATTCACCAAACTTTTATAAGACCAACTTAAAGTTAAAACCTTTCATATAAAGAAAGAACCATCGAAATCAGATGTCCCAAGGCGGAGATAAGTATCCTGTAGCCCTCTTTCTGCCCCTTTTTGGAGGAAGTACCATTTCCCCCCCAATCAAAAATCCCCGACGACAGTAAAATTCCTTAAAATTATCGTACCTGCTCACAAAATTTCACGGGAATTGGTTGAGAAATGCGACCTGTAGAGGATAACACTAAGATATAACACTAAGGATTTAGTAATTTTAATACTAAGTAGGTAAGTAATTTGTTTATTTGAAAGAGTTACTTAGGTACTTACTAAATTTAGAATGAAAATTGATTTACTATTGTTTTTAATGAAATAATCTACTGGGCATTAATAAAAGTTTTAAGTCCGGTTTGAATTGTGTTAATTGCCTTGTACTTTAGCATAAAGTGAGGTACTTTACTGATATCTTGTGGTGTTTATAAATGCAAAGTACTATTATATAACACGCAGTTATAGATAAGATCATCTGCATACTAATCATGTAGTAATTACGTTCTTTATAAATATAAAAAATGAAATATTGACTGGTTGACAATCAACTAGGAATAAAACTTAGACTTGTTTTACTTATTATATCCCGAATAGTATTGATTAGTTACTTCCTAAGTAACTTTTCTCAGCAAGTAAATACCTAAGTACCTACAGGTAAGTTAGTTCGTATGAGCTTAAGGCCAAGTTTGGTGACGGAGTTTTTAGGCCGCCTAAAGGCCTCCGTCATGGCTTAACGATTTTAAAGCCAGGACCGACAAAAGTTGGTTCCGACAATTTAATTTGCCCTCCGAACCACGGAAGCGTTCAGTTCGTAATACCACTTGCCCCATCCAAATTGTGACCGCGCACAACGTTGCTTAACTTCAACCAATCAAGAACGTCTAAGCAAGCTACACTAGCGCTTCCTACACTACGAGCACAAAATGGCCGCATATGCCGTTCTTGTCACTCTCAGTCTATGAAAAGAGACAGCGTATAGTTCAATTCCTTTTGTGATTGCTATAACGGCCTTTTTAACCCTGCAGAATATGAACCCGATTCTGACCTCATACGGCCAACATGGCTCAGTTGATCCTTATAGGGACCGAACGAAGACACAGGTAGATGCTAGTGTAATGTATGCAAATGCGAGTGAAGGCTATAAAACAATGCAGTTCGTTCTCTGCTAATGTTAATGCATTCACTATGCGTGTGAGCACTCCGCTCCGTCGGGAATAATTAGAAGACGTATGCTGAGAACTGTTTGAAAGTATTACGGTATTTTCTTGTATTTTTGTAGTGTGAAAAGCACGCAACTTTATCACGTTACGGGATTTTAATCCCGACTTTGATTCTCAAGCTTTCACTATAGTCGTATATACATTATACGGACTAAAAACATATAAAAAATGACATTTTTTCCTTCAATTTTAGTCCGTATAATGAGCAATCCGACTATAACGCCGTTAGTACACCGACGCATTCGCATGCGACAGCGAATCGACGAAAAAACTGTAAGTTGTATGGCAATGTTTCGCATGTGTTATGTCTCGCTCTATCATATAGCTAGATGAAATAGTTGCATCCTTGTCTGTATTGTTTCGCAAGCAACTGCGAAATGGCTGTTACACCGACGCAGCCGATTTGCATTAGAGTTTCGCATCGCAATGCGATGCGAACGTCGCTGTCGCATGCGAATGCGTCGGTGTACTAACGGCGAGTTTAACAAGAGTTTTGATATATGGAGCGTAGTAGATATGATGTTGATTTGTATGCATGTTCACTGATTTCTCCGTCAATTATTGTGGACCGATTTTGATGATTATTTTTTTATTTGACAGGGTCCATATGTGGATCCATAAAGGTGAGGATCTGTCAAGGATCTTCAGAGTTAACAGAAATGCACCTCGACTCGAGAGTGCACAAAATTGATCAGCTTATATCATTGAAGTCAGTTTTTTTTATTTAAAACTTAGCCACTTAACATTTTGTCTGTTCAAGTACTTTGAGTAAATGTCTCTCAAAGCGCCTCAGAACTACAAAGATTACAGCCTCATGACGCTATCATTAGCACTCTCATAAACATTACCATTGTAATGAAGTTTCATTCGACAGGCTTCAGTCATGCTGTAAATTTCCTAATTATTGTTTGTTCTCAGCAGTTTCAATCAAAAACTTTAACTGGCCAAAATTTGAACCAGTTTCTTTCATCAAAACAAATATAGATTACCAGAATAATAAAACTCGATTGGTTTTAGTGCAGTTGTTCCATCATGAAACTGTTAATGGTACTAGTGGCAATGAAGCATACGAACAAGTGATTGAAGAGTGTGATGTGTTATAAAATTGTCTTTCATATGTTATTGTTATATATGTTTCAAGTATAGGCAGAGAGCAGTGCTCTCAGAGCACATATTCTCTTTCTGATGTGTTATGTGATCGGGATTATTAACTTTTTTTTCTTTTTTTTTATTCAAATTATCTCGTCCCACTGCTGGGCAAAGGTTTCCCCCAACTAATAGTAATAATAATTAACTTATCTTCTTTTATTTTCGCTATAAAAGTGATTGAAATTCTTTTTAGTGAAAAAATATGCGCAAAAAATTCTATGCAATTTTTTTTACGAATCTCCATTAATATTAGGTTAAATCCTATTTATGTTAAATCCAGATTAATGTTGACCTTCCAGTGACACAATCTGCATTGTAATAGTTTATTACCTACCTCGTTTCCAAATAAGAACATTGTTATCGTAAAAACTGGTTTTTTAAAGGAAATACCATTCAAATTCGTAGTTTTGACATTTAATCTAAAATATTTAGTGCCATATATATCCTGTTACTGATAGGTCGAATTGAAGAAAGTTATATACCTACTTATATATAATATTAATAAAGTTATATATATTCTTGTGTAAAATGGTTCAAAACGTGTGTGGTAAGGACGGGTTCCTTTCGTTCCTGTTCAATCTAGACTTACTTTTGTATGGAGTTGTGGGGGCCATATTAATTGTGTTGTTCATCTTCTATGTGGTGATACCGCAGTATGTGCGCTAAGGTAAATAATAAATAATTAATAATACATAAATCATGTTACACATACACACCGAAGAGAAGGTGGCGAGACGAACTCGACTCTAATCTGGTGAATTGACGTTTGCTCAAGATCCAACCGAGGAAGGGAAGGGAGGCCTTTGCCCAGCAGTGGGACAGCAAAATCAAAATCAAATATCATTTATTCAGTATGACCATTATGACCACTTTGAAGGTGATTCTACTCCTGTTCTTTCGAGACCAACACCGTGAAGTATCAGGGCAACAAACACGGTATGGAGCCTAGCTTTCTTTTCGGTGATCCAGATAGATAGATAGATAGATTAACACTTTATTGTACACCACAGAACATTAAAAACAAATTACAGACACACAGAACATAGGGTGCGAAGTGCAATGGGCGGTCTTATCGCTCCAGCACGGATCCAGCACAGGCTTATAAAAAAAAATGCTAGACATTTCACACAGCATCATCTAAGCCCCAAAGTAGCAGAGTTTATGATAAGAGAACTACATGACTGATATTGATCTGCTTATTTACTTTTTTTGTGAAAATACATGATTATTAAACATAGGAAAACATTCAGACCCGAGACAAATATTTGCAGATCATACAAATATTTGCATTGGAATCAAACCCGCAACCTTTTGTGTTTCAGGCGAGCTCACGGTAACGGTATAACGTCATAAACGTTGGTAAACCGTCTATCGTGCTAGAGGCCCTGAGCACGAGCGTAATTTACCAAACAAACAGATTAATTCATATTTATTGTGGATATTCCTTATCTTGTTTGATCGTGCGTGGATTAGCGGAAAATATCGTCCGAATGGTAGATAAGGAAATAAAACTCTACTTTGTTACTACATTGAATGTTACCTTATGTTCAGGTGATAAGATTTAAAGTTGCTCGTGTAATGTTTTTACGTGAAGTACATCTAGTTAAATATTTACAGTTCAAGAGTTTCTTCATACATTCTACTCTAATGAAAAATAGAGAGACATGTAGAGTTGATCAAAAATTCTAATAGAGTTTATTAAGTCTGATTCTTTTTTCTTGATTTTAATCCTTACCGGAGTAGAGTCAGGGTTTATTTTACTATCTCCAAGTAGTTATTAATTATTCTACTCTTCTTTTTCTTCAATTTAAGGGATTGCCTCTTGTCGGCATAACTGATGCCTCATTCTCCACAAAGCTCTTTCCAGGGCAGCCTCCTTGACCTCCTTAGACGACATGACAGCAACCTTCTCCTTCACTTGGCTCATGTAGCCTATCCTCGGTCTTCCTCTTCCTCTCCTTCCTTCCACTTTACCTTCAATGATGGTAAACTTCATGGTAGGTACTAATTAATAACGAACACTTGAATTTAATATAGTTTGATAAAAAGAGGTCTAAATACTAGGTCGGTTTGTTGTAGAAATAGGTAATCTTCTGGCCATGTCAAACATAATAGAAAATAATGTACTTAAGGTAAGTAAATCTTTTAGGTACTATCCAAACATACGGTTTAGTTAAAATCTCGTTAAAATTAATTGAGAAAATGAAGATTAAAAAATCTTCGTAGATGAAATTGGTTTAATTTTAACTGACCTTGCTTTTAAATGATCGATATAAAAACTTAATGAGTAAAAAGTTGAACTAAGAATAGGCGATTGAACTTATCATCGCAATCAAATAATTAAATTGACATGAAGTGGCAAAAAGTTATAAGTAGTGAAGTATACCATAGACATAAAAAAATTCGCCTATGATGGATACATTTTAAGGTACAGCAGAATACAGTAGGTACCCGGATTTGAAAAATTTCATCATTAATTATCATCAGCATAAAGAACTCCACTGCCGTACTTAATTCCCTAGGTCGAGGGTTCGATTCCCACCCAAGACAAACATTAAAATTTCTGTGATGAACAAAGACAGATGTTTGTTCTGTGTCTAGGTGTTATAAAATACTTACCTACCTATATTAAAAGTACTTACCTATTATCTACCTACAAAAAATATAAAAAGTAATTTAGACATCCGAAAATTCATCTGATTCGATGATTTTCTTCGCTTTTCTTTCGCGATATTGCCTCCTTATTACTACTGTTTATATTATACTGTTTAAATCATCTAGTAAAGATGTAAAGGCCTAAGTTTTTTTGTTTTTATGCTCCTAGTTACATACGAATGTGTAAGTTATTGAACTCTTCTTTTTAGTTCTCAATGATGTAATGTAATGTAAAAACTCCTTCGTGTGTGAAGAGTTTAATCACTCGATAATCTTAGAGCAAACAGTTGTTGAAAAGCCTTGCTCGGACCAGTGTGTGCTTAGCCTTAGTAAAGTGTACCTACTAACCAATATCTGTGGGTTACATTGAAAATTGTGAAAAGGTGAAGATCTTTTATAAAATTCTGGTAAGAAAAACGTGAAGGTTTTTTTAATTGTTTTTTGGGGAATATGATGGAATATGTGGTTACCGTCTGTGTATTTTGTCTCCTACCGTTTCAAAGCTGTTTTTGATCCAGGTTTTAGTAAAATTAGTTTTCAATAGTTTATAATAAGCTTCCGAATGTGATTTAAAGTAATTTTTAATGTGTCCCATGACATGATATTCCATATTTTTGCTTGATGAAACTTACAAAAATATTTAAAATTTCATTCTTGAAAACAAGGCTAACTCTTTGATAACCTACCTCTGAAAATCTGTACAGAACGAAAAAAAAAAGATTTTCTGAAAAACAATATTTTGACAATTCTTTTTGGGCTAGACGGCGCTGAATGTTCACATCGGTGAACATTTCACACAGTGCCAAATATTCTTAAAATCGTAAAATAAGTTTTGTACAGATTTCTTTATTTATATTATTTAGTAATGTTAATTCACTATTAGGTCTCTCTATACTTTATAAAGCCGAGTCATCATCATCTCCCTGCCCTTGCCCTTTTTTTACTGATTCATCTATTACATAAATCGTGTTAGTATATACCTACATATTTGGAAAATGTCTTGCAACCGAATTTGTAACAAGCTCGCTGACTTATTAATTCTCAATGCAATATTACGGGCTCAGCTATCTGATCTGATGATAGAGTCAGGAGCTATTCGACGGATCTCCTAATAAATATCAATAATTACGTGTTTAGGCTCATTCGAATCGGCATCGGCAACTACAAGCTCGTTCTTATACTACAAAAACTTATTGTGACTGTACTTGACGTACATTTTGTCAGTTGAATCATACATTCATATATGGCACGTGCTTCCTTGGGCACGTGTTTATTAAGCACTCAAAGGGCATGTCATTGCGTAATAGTAGGCAAAATACGAACATAGAACAGTCTTGTTGTAGACTTTGTGGTATCTGTTACTGTCTATCTAATTACATCTACCTAGTCAATTAATTGATAGAACTTTGTAAGAAAAATCTGATTGTATAATGTTTATTTTGATATGTGTATTTTCGAAGGAATTTCTACGACCCCGAACAATATGTCGAAATAGGTATTATGGTAAATTAAGGGATAAAATGTATGTATTAATCTATAATATTATTTTCTAATGTATCTAAATAGCAGTCGTAAATGCGGATGTTTCAGGAAATATTATATATTTAATAAAGACTATAAATAAATAGATATAAGAGAAAACAATGCACTGTTTTCCTAGTTACATAAAGATAAATATTTTATTATTTTTTGTTGTAGGTGGATGCTATGAGATAATACCGAAACGATGAATCGACAATCCAGCGAAATCAGAGGCCTAACATCCCCCGAAATTCGAAATGACGACACTATACCATTTTTCGACGATGTAAATTCAACAGAAACGCTAGTACATACAGATCCACCAATCAAACCGAAGAGGGAGATAGACAAAGATAAAATACATGCATCCGATTTAGGAGAAGTGCATGCGTCTCCTAATAATGACACGATAGTAGTTAATACCCCTGAAGGGACATTGTATATCACTTTAGAGCCTGATCTATCAAGGAAACCTACGAGCCCTAGTACCGGTAAGTGGATTTTTTTACTTTTAATGGATCCTTTTTGTCAGGTAACAAGACTTTGCTACCTACAATTATTACATGAAAATGTTAAAAAAATTAAATAAGTAAGTGAAAAAAAATATACTGAACATAGTATGGACAATTTTATCGCGTTATTTACCTTATTTTATCCCGACGTTTCGGCTATTGTAACATATAGTAACAAATATGAAAATTATATGTCCCGTGTCCATATAATTTTTTAGTATGAATAGTGATCGCGAAAGTTTAAAAAAGACTAGTGAAAAAATTAAAAATTAAAAAAGTATTTTGTTATTTTTTCTAAGTAGTACCTACATATATTATGTGGAATAGTTGATGTCATTTGAGATGGTTATATTATCATTGTCTGTCTTCCGCTTCGCACTATAGTGCATTTAACATGTTTAAACAATTTTATTATATGAATTAACGAAGTAACTACTAGGCGATCAGAATCGACGAGGCAGTGGTCATAAGATGTGTATTTCCCAATTTCAGAATCAACTGACATAACCGACTCACTATCATCACCGAGCACGTCGAAAGCCTTCGAGCACAAATCACCAGGCGCTAACGAATCCGAGGAGTTGATCCAGAGCGAGCGAGAGGAGAGGAAGGCGGGACTGAGACGGAACTCTATCTCGATGCCGACGCTGCAGAACCTCGAGTCAGAAGTACTGAAGCAGTACATGAATAATAATCCACAAGAAGGGGTGAGTTTTGCTGTCTCCTTTAGGTTGATTTTAGTCTCACGCTCACCATCAGCGCTGATAGGCGAGTGATCTTTATTACAATGAAATAAGGATACTGATTGTTTAGCAGAAATGGCTACGCTGATTGCTCTCGTCAGTGCTGGTCAATCAGTATCCTTATTTCATTATAATAAAGATCACTCGCCTATCAGCGCTGACGGTGAGCGTGAGACTAAAATCAGCCTTACACAAGAATACGTAAGTGAAAGCTTAAATATAGGTACAACTGACGAAAGCAACGTTCTAAATGGTCCTAATTCGGATGGCTAACGACTAGTGACATTATCAGCTGAGCCAACCATAAGTGCTTCGGAGGGCAGGTCGATTATAAAACAGGCTCACGACTGTAGTGCTAACGGTATACAGAAAATACCTACAAAGCAAAATCTTTTGAACACGAACTCTGTATAATTTTGTAGGAAAAAAATTGTTTTAGTCATTCGTTCTTTCTTTTTTTATTTTGTATCTAGCTTTAAATCAGGTTTTGTGGCGGCACAGATCTGGTTTTAGATTAGGTATATTTTGTTTTCCTCAGTGTACTGTGAACATTGAGCCGAGTTAAGGTGATTTTTAGGTTATTTAACTAAAAGGAAAAACAATAAACATTAATAACCTTATGAGATAAATAGAGAATAATAAACCAATTTAGATTATGAGAAAGGGATCGTTTATTAATTATACTTTCTCAAGATATTCCGCAAGCCAGACGTTTTAATAGTAAATTCTTTGAAGACTTATAAGTTCCTTAGTTTCTTAATCGTAAATTCAGTTAAGTTTTTATAATTGACACATTTGAAACGAATAAGAATAATCGTAGCCATCATAAAAGGTGCATCTAGTGTGGTTTAGTTTTTAATATGCTTTCAAAATATTGCGCACTTATCAAACACCGTGTATCAACGAATATCCTGATTTTTACAGTTCAACGATTCATGAATAAACATTATAAACAAATTATAAAATGTTTATTGATTTTAATGATCCGAATAATTTCAATGTAGATAAGGAATAGTTTTAAACAATTCGCTATCTTTTGTTATCGATGTGACGGAGGTGCAAATTTGATAAAAAACTAGTAAAGAAAAAGATATGATAAATATTCATTGTTTTCCTAGACGTTCGAAAGTGTGTTCATATAAATTAAATATTTCTAATAACAGTGAACAATTTATCAAGATAAGTGATGTGACGGATAGTGTAACCCTGAAAGATAACACTAATCTTTAAACCGCTCGAGCTCAAGATGAGGCTACGAAAGAAGGCAAATCTTCGTTTGGAAATTCCCTCGGACCCTGATGACTACGTGGAAATGCCTCCGGAAGTCAGAAGACTTACTAATTCTATAACGTCTCCGAGCATAGAAACTGATGAACACGAAAACCCTGATTTTAAATCTACTAGCAAAGCTAATGCAGAAAACGAAGTTAATGGAAGTGAAGCTCAACATAGTTCTAAAACCGAAACACAAGATGTGGATAAAACTGATACGCAAATTGGAAGACCTTTGCCTAACTATGATATGCCTGAATCGAATACTCAAAATGATAATAATGCTCAAGCTGTAAATGACAAGTTAGAAATCGGAAGACCTCTTCCAAATTACGAAGACATACCTATTGTAATAATTATTTCAAGTGTAGAACCAATAAATGAAGATCAATATAAGAGAGCAACTTTTCAAATCGGCTCACCTCTACCCAATTATGAAGACACGCCCATTGATGATAATTGTAACGATGGTCATAACAATAATGAAGATAGTTATGAAACAAACCTTCAAATTGGTAGACCGTTACCTAACTACGAAGATCCACCACAAAAAATACTTACAGATAGTCACCAAGATTATTACCCAAAGACGAATTCCCGAGATGATCCAACAAGGGCCAACTTAGACATTGGTCACCCGAACTGTGAAGACCGATCTCACACACCAGAAGTGAAAATCCGAGATTCAAATGAAGATTTGGACCATAAGAAAGACGAGCATCACGTGAATTTCGGTGAAGTGGTCTATAGAAAGATATCGAGGAGTTCCATATCGGTCCCTTACGGAATGCGGTATCACGACAGACCGATGAAGCAGAATGAAATGAGAGTAAGTACATGTTTATAACTAAAAGATCTTCCAGCTAGTTTACAATACCGTAACATTTCGGTAGGTACACATAAAACCTCAGGAATAGTAGAACCACTGACAAAGGGGGTGCGTTAAGATACTGGGTCTTACTTATGAAAGATGTTTAAAGTTGAACACTGGTTAAACAACGTCCTGTCTTTATTTATGGATAGTGACAAACAGAGACAGGACGTTGTTTAACCAGTGTTCAACTTTAAATATCTTTCATAAGTAAGGAGGACTTTGTTAAAAACTCTGCTACTCTTATTTTGTTCCTCTCAGTTATGTTTGTTTATTTATAAATCTGAAATACATAAAAGCATTTAGTACCAGAATGTTTCCACTTACAAATACCTACTAGCACGAGAGGGTAAACAGACCAATTAAACTTTTTAAACTTTACACCTTCTTCTTAGTCACAAAATGCTTGCTAGGGCACAAATGTAGAGCCATATAGGTAATTGTTTGGCTATTGGCTCAATATTTTTCCGAATCCTTCAAAATCAGAGTATTCCCATTAACTAGGTAATAGTTTTGTGATGATGATAGAGTCGCGTTTCGCAACGACACTGAAATATCCAGACTGACCGCGTCCTGACTAAATTGCTCGACATCCTGTAGTGTAGGGGATCCCTCTATTACGTATTATAGAATCAGAATCAGAATCAGAATAATTTATTCGCAAGAATAATAAATATTCTCTCGTATTGCCCAGTGGTCTTATAAGTTAGTGATGTGACGTTCAGCAGGGTCACTAATTGGAACATGACTGTAAAAAACTACACAGAAACAAAAAAAAAAGTTTATATACTTACCAATTTTTGTCATTATCTTTTTTTTATGTATTTTACACAGTCATGTTTGAAAAACTAATCTTCTATATGTATGTTATAATTAGGTTTATTATCTTGACAAGACACTCGTCGAACCAGTCAAATCAAAAGTATTACTGCCTGAAGGCCTCCACCAAATAACTTGAACACAATAAAACATCATGCCAAGCAATATTTCAATATTGCTTCACGGTATAAAAAAACCGTACAGTTTCAGGCATCTAGGTCATTTGGATAAAGACAGAATCATATAAGTACCATAATCTTTTAGTACACAGATTACGATTGTTAGCATCAAGATGATCTAGATAGATTTTTGGGAATTAGATAAGGCTTTTATTTAGGACTTCCTTAGACGAATTTATCTTAATGTGTCTTATTTCGCTAATTGGATCTTTGATATACGGCAGTGGTCTGAAAAATATTGTTTGAAATTGTCAGTTTGTTGTACTTTAATACTTTGTTTTGTGTGTTTGTACTACTACTTTGCCTAATTTTTTGATTATTCCTTGTTTGCCTAGACAAAACTCCACTTAGACAATTCTGTGTTTTTTTAGAAGTAAAGTTAACAAATACCTCTTTTTTTTTAAAGTGTTTTCAAAAAACAAATGTGTGGGTAACGTAGCCGTCCCACTAAAGTGTCCTATTTGCCTACATTCAATCCAGTGCCCGTGATCTTAGATCCTAGTCAGATTTAGCACCTCTCAAATCTTTTATTTATCAAGCATTTATAAAAGTTAAGCTAAGTGTTTGTCAGTGATATTGAAATACTATTTACGTGTCAAAAACGGCTCTATATTCGTAGCCAGATTAATAAAAAAAATGTAAATTGGGGCCTGTATATTGTACATTGCAGTTTTAATTAGAATCTACTTGAATAACTGAGACTTAGTAACGGTAGTGGTCAATACGCATGAGCATAAATGAAGTATACTTTGAACTAGTCTTTGGATCCGGAAGATTTGTTTATAAACGAATCCAAGAAGAATAGAGCACCACGAACAGAAAATATATTGTACTTATAAGAACTTAGTTAAACTTACTCGTTTCAACCATGAATAACGATAGACGCGTGAACATGTTCGCTCACAAGTTTGAATACCGGTCGCCGCTCTGGATAGAGTCCGATTCGGACGTCAGCAAGAGTTCTGGAGACCATAGAGGAGGATTGGGCAGCAACAGCGACGACAGCATCCAATCACAAAGCAGCACAGATAGCTCAGCCAGTGTCAATAACTATCTGGACTCTAAGGTAAGTTATTGTAAGCAGAAGACTTAAATATAAGACTCTGACGTCACGTGTTTTAAAGAACAGTGAGAGGGGGGTATGAAGATTGCAGCCACAGTAAATACAGCAACCAATCACAAAGCAGCACCAATAGCTCAGCCAGTGTCAATAACTATCTGGACTCTAAGGTAAGTTATTGTACGCAGAAGTAAATGTAAACACTCTGACGTCACCAGCTTTAACCCGTTCAGAATCCATGACGTAATAAGTCTTCCTGCAGCAGGCTGGGCCTGGATAGAGATTGGGCAGGGAATTGTTTATTAAAGAGCAGCAAGAGGGGGCTATAAAGATTGCTGCAACAGTTAATACATCTAATCACAAAGTAGTATAGATACTCGTAGCTCAGCCAGTGTTAATAACTATCTGCGGGCTTAAAAAGGTCGCTATAGCAGATTAACAATAGGAATTGAACTAAATGCCGTCTCTTTTCATTGATTGAGAGTGAAAATAGATGGTACGCAGGACTCTAAGCACCTCTAATATCAGTTCGGTTTCATGAAAAAAGCGTAAATGTCAAACTAACTTTGACGTCACTTATTCTTGAGAGTTTTGCTACAATCTTGCTGCAGTAGCGAAGACAGTAGCCAATCGCAAAGCAACACCAACAGCTAAAATAGTGTCAATAACGGTGTGGTCTCTAAGGTCAATTCTGTTGCTCAATCTCTATTAATAGGTAGATTATGTAGACACTTTGACGTCGACAAGAGTTCCGGGGAGCTGTGCAGCAATAGTGACGGCAGCATTCAGAAATAGAAATAGAAATAGAAAAAAGTTACAAAGTTAATAGTTAAGGGTTAAAAAAAGATAAAAGCTACAAAGCCGCACTGATAGCTCAGCCAGTGTTAGTAACTATCTGGACTCTAAGGTAAGTTATAGTACGCAGAAGACTTAAATATAAAGACTCTAACGTCACTAGTTTTAAAGAACAGCGAGAGGGGGCTTTGAAGATTGCAGCCACAGTAAAAATGTATGTAAACCCCTTGTGTATACCCAATTACGCGCAGCGTAACGACATAGGTAATACGTCATACTATGATGCGCCTTGTGAGGCAGTGCAAGAGACTTTGTACGAGTATGTAGCGCGATGCATTCGTATAACTCGAGGTATACCTAATGAGTCACGCAAGATACGCCGTGTGTGTTTGCGCACTAAGGCTGTATTTTCCAAATCATCTATCACTTTTAGTAGACATAAACATACCTAAAGAACACCACTTTAAGGATTAATTTGCAAATGTCACTTGGCTAATACTCTCGACGCTATCAACTAAACGGATTAGTCGATGGCACTATACAACTGGAAAAAGTAGAGCGCGCATGTAGCGCCATCTTTGGCTAGTTTAGTGAACTATTCATCTAGTTATGAGTGTGTTCAACGATGAGACCTTTCATCCTAGTACCACTTCATATAAGGAAATGTCAAGATTGTGATCAAATCTTCGCTAGAGGGAGCAGTGATCATACCGCGCTATTAGAGCTGTAGAGACATTGATTTTGATTTTGTTGTATGCACCATATGCGCTTAAGAAGCTTAAAGCCAGAAGACAGCTTTTTGGTTTTTTCAAGGTTTTTCATACAAAGTCCCGTGAATCAAACAAGGTGTTCAAACATTGTTCAAAACTATAAAGCTGTAGATACCTGGCACCGATAGTAATTAATAATGCCCGGTAGAGATCTCTTTAAGCGATGAGGCCGCCAATTGTTTTATTTATTTTTTCGATAAGCTTTATTTAAGGTGCTATAAATGTGGTAAACAATAGTGTTATCTATCCATCTGTTATCCTTCCTACAACATCTTTACCTATAATCAAAATAACTCATACAGATTTTTAAAATTCATGCTTAAATTTATTAAAACTTGAACAAGAGGAATAGTATCTAGCTTAAAGTGTTTTTGAACTTGATCTAGTCAGCCAATGATCATTTCTAATTTTAGAAACTCAAGTTACCCTAGATCTTATCGTAATTTCGGATAAATTTTCAAGTTAAACTTATTTTCCATAAGTACTTTCATTTATAACAAATCACCTGATGTTGACTGTACCAACGGGAATACCAAAAGGAATTGTCTCAAATCAGACACACGCCAGACGTTTCCAACGCCCCCGGTCATTAATTAACGAATTAATTGGTTAATTTAATTCATTGTCAAGTTAACGGGCAATGCAGGCGCACTATGCCACGCAAGGTGGACTTCGAGTGCATTCCTTTGACGCAGGTAAGAGAAAGTTGAGAAATAAGTTTTTTTGGTGAGAAAATACTTACACACATCAAAAAAGTCTAAGCAACACCTATTAATTTTTGAAAAAATATTTTTTTTCTAAATGTTTCTTTGAACAGAATATCAAAACTTCTTTGAATATCCAACCTCCTTGATAAACAAATGAATACTGACTGGATTTAAAAAAAATCGTGTCTAAAAACAATAAAACCATTCTTTTGTCGAATTCAACGCCATTTCTTGCATGTGTTTTACTTAGTTTTCGATTAAAAAACTTTAGTAACCACAGTTAATCACAAGTTCTGTTTTGCCAAATTTTTTACTGTAGTAATGGAGCGTCGTCATCTTACCATGGAAAAGATGCAAAGAGCTGTAGGAATGCTCGAAATGGAAAACACTCAAGTCTATGTCGCCCGGCATTTTGGCGTCCATAGAAGTGTAATTTGTCGACTCTGGAGGCGTTATTGTGACACATGTGATCCGTTTGAACAACATCCAGGCCAAGGGCGTTATTCCACTCGTCGTCAAGACTGATACATCCAGGTAACATGTAGACGTGAACCAAAGCTGACTGCCCAAGAGATCGCATCAAGGCTACAGAATGCTGATGGTCCTGCGGTCTGTCCCCAAACTGTGCGAAACAGACAGCATGAGTATGGCCTACGTGCCTGGCGTCCAATCAGATGCCCACAGATCCATCACGGGAATCGAGCTCGACGTGTTCAATGGTGCAGACCACGGGTACTATGGCCGCAACAACGATGGCACAAAATTCTGTTCTGCGATGAATCTCGATTCGGTTTCAAGCCTGATACGAAAAGAGTGAGGGTGTATCGTCGCTCAGGAAATGCTGAACGTTTGAGATGTGTCCAGGAAGTCCACCCATACAGCGGCTCGACAGTAATGGTTTGGGCTGGAATAACTAAAGACCGAAAAACCGATCTCGTTTTTATAAATGGCAACCTGAATTCCGAAAGTTACGTGCAACATGGTGCTGACTCCTTATGTGCGTCCATTTTCACAAACAATGGGACCTGAGTTCACTTTGATGCACGACAATGCCCGTCCACATACAGCAAGGCGGACTCAAGAATGGCTACAGAGGGAAAACATCCGCGTTTTACCGTGGCCAGCTGAGTCGCCTGACTTGAACCCCATTGAGCATGTATGGGATATGCTCCAAAGAAGAGTCCTGAAAGACCTGGATGGGGTTTCAACAGAACAGCAGCTGAAAGACCTGCTCAAATTCCACTGGGATAGACTGCCTCAGGAGGACATCAATAACCTTATTGATTCCATGCAGAATCGATGCAGACAAGTTTTAAACAGGCGAGGAGGAAACACGCTGTATTCGATTTTATCCAACTGCCCAGAAGATGGGTTATGATTTTACTTGAAAGTAAATTTTTGTTTATTTGTACCGAGAGACAACAGTCGCTTAAGCCTACGTTTTGTTGTAAATAAATATTTATAAGCAATTTATCGAATTTAGTTAACTAAAAACAACAAAGAATAGTTATTTGATAAAATAGAAGAGAAATAATTAAAACAAAGTCTACAAAATTAAAAATATTCAAAAATCAATAGGTGTTGCTTAGACTTTTTTGATGTGTGTAAAAAGAAGCTTTTATTGGGTAGGAGCCTTATTTGTTTTCGAAAGTCGTTTTTTCGGTTTTTTTACATCGAACACTGAGTGTCGATAGTAATACGCAATGAGATTTTACCAATAGAGACGTTGTACTCATTAGAAAAAGTAAGCTTAGGTAGAATATAAGCAGCTTCGTTTAAAATCAATCAAGAAAATTAAAACATATCAGAGATATAAAAAAAACCCCGTTGTCAGAAAGAGATAAATTATGTCATGCGGGTAACATCGGAGCAAGACAAAGTCGATTTGGAAAATTATTTTTTTGTTTCGAAGGGTAACTAGGTAGGTAATTATAGTAGTACTTTCCGATTGGTGTCATTAAAAATTTGGCGAGGATCTTCAGAGTTATGAACAGAAATGCACCTCGAGAGTGCAGAAAATTGCTCAGCTTATAACATAGAAGTCAGTTTTTTTTAATTTAAATTGAGCCACTAGTTTTAAAAGATAGAGCATGTACTCGTACGAGATTATGGCCTTTTACGAAATATAATTTATATAAAGTAATGAAACGGTAATGAAAGTGATAAGCGGTTCTCCTCCACCTTCATAATGTAATGTAATGTATTAATCCTCCTTTTTTTCTTTTGACGACTTTGACGAGACTCACATTGTTCGACTGGCTCCACACTGGAACTTGACTATTTAGATTTTAAGCGGATGGATCACCGAAAAGAAAGCTAGGCCCCATACCGTGTTTGTTGCCCTGATTCTTCACGGTGTTGGTCGCGAAAGAACAGGAGTAGAATCACCTAGCTCTTAAGACGATTCAAAGTGGTCATAACGGTCCTACTGAATAAATGATATTTGATTTTGATTTTGATTTTGATTTCATCATCTGCACTGCTAAGATCTGGAACTCGCTGCCGGCTTCTGTTTTTCCCGAAAACTATAACCTGGGTCTCTGCAAGTCAAGATTGAATAAGTGTCTTCTAGACCTTTGTGATTCATCGTCAGCCACATCGTCGCTTACCATCAGGTGAGATTGTGGCTAAACAAAGGTCATCTAGATTAAAAAAATAAAACAAAGAAATAACAAATAAATATTGAATAACAAAATAGGCAACGACTAGGAGACAATAAATGTGAATAAACATTTAGTTTAGGCAACAAATTATCATTCTTTTGTTTGTTTTTCTCGTGTGAACAATGATAATATTTTAGTTCTAGGGTAGTCGCTTTGTGGTACGGACCAAGTGCAATGTGATTTTTGGTTGAAATTGTGCGATAAATTGGATATGCATTCAATAAAATATGATATACCCGAGGTTAGTGTAGCTTAAAGATTATTAACGTATAAATATTCATACCCATATTATAAATGTGAAAGTGTGTTTGTTTGTTTCATTGTCCTTTCACTAGTCCAGTCAGCTTAGCCTAAAAATGGGCTCAACCTCGGAATGACAGATAATAAGCTGAATTTTCGTATATAGCTTCATTTAGGCGTCCTAAAAGTTGTCTCAAAAGTCTCATAAAATCTCGTGTCTGCGTCTTAAGTTATTCAAGGTCAAAGGTAAAAAAATAGTTTTTCGCGAATATCTCGGTTGCTATTGGTCCAATGATGTTAACATCTATTATAAAGTTGTAGAGCTTACAATTTGCGACAAATTTTGTTTAAAACATTCTTTCATGCGCTCAACCGTTTTCGCGATAGAGGAGGATGAGTGCGCAGTGCTCAGCCATACGCGTAGGTACTGTAACGCAAAGTCAAACGTGAATATCTGTGAATACCTTGAATTTTGAATAATTTGTTTTATTTATCAGTTAATTATCGACCAAGCGAGCAAAGCGAGCTAAGATCTTACGATTTTGCTTTGTATGTTTGTATGTGTAATTTTTATGTTATCGCATAACTATCGAACCGTTAATCCAATCTGCATGAAACTTGGTAGATAACTAGGTTGTGCTATGGAAATTTGATATATGACATATGAGCGTAATCGATGGAGGGGTTGTAAAGATATTGGGATCTAAAGGGGGTAAAAAAGATAAAAGTTACACAGATATATTGAGTGGGGTGTCATATGAAAGGACTTAATTTGTACATTCCGAAATAGTTTTTATTTTTGTTCTAGGAAGTATAGTTTTTGAAATACACATACTGAACGCTTTGCGCTCACGGCCCTGTATCGCAAAAACGGTTGAGCGCATGGAATTTTTTTTTCAATGAATTGGTCGCAAATTTTAAGCTCTACAACTTCATAATAGATGTTAACATCACTGGACCAATAGCAACCGAGATATTCGCGAAAAACTATTTTTTTTTACCTTTGACCTTGAATAACTTAAGATGCAGACACGAGATTTTATGAGACTTTTGAGACAACTTTTAGGGCGCCTAAATGAAGGTATATACGAAAATTCAGCTTATTATCTCTCATTCCGAGGTTAATTCCTAATTTGACTGGGCTACACGTCAAAACAGAGAGACGGATTGACGTGATTTTGTGTGAAGATAGTTGGAGGGCTGGAGAGTGACATTACTTTTTATCCCGAAAAAATGCATTTTACCCGTGGGATAAAAAGAAGTAGGCCACGCGGGCGTCCGCTAGTAATTTTATAAGTATTTAAGTGTGAATTTTGTGAGTCTGTGAACATGATGGTCAGCCTCAGAAGCAATGCACCTATTAAAAAAAATAGTAAATTGTTATACAAGGGTTGAAAGGGCAAGCAATGGTTTGGCGCATGCTTTATGAAAATCCGTTCACAAATAAAAAAGATATGTCCATTAAAGAATCCCGTCTATGTTCTGTGATTCTGTGATTCTTATATGTATAGATGAGCCCGTTATTTTCTCATAAAGTAATTTTATTTTAGGTTCCCATAGCACAAGCTTTGCTTAGTTTGGGGCTAGATGGCGCTGTGTGAAATGTCCATCAATATTTTATTCATTTTTTTATTTTATTTTCAGATTCCTGAACACCACCAGAGTAATGGGTCTGGCTTCAGCGACGGCGATCACGAGGACCATCATGAAGTACTCACAGACGACGACAGGGCCAAGTAAGTTAGATTCTTTCACAACACAGTTTAGGGCACCTGTCCACCAGTGAAGTGCCTGGAATACGTAGGCCTTTACATTTTTACTAGATTACATTTATAACAGCGTCAGGAGGCACCCCATGCCCAACGGGACACTGCAGTGCCGGGGACATTGTTTAAGATGAAATAGGCTTGCCCAGCACCTTATCTATCTTCGCTTTATCCAAAGATCCTCGACAGATTCTCAAATTTTCAAAATCACCAAATTTTATAACACAAATTGTACCTTTTGAAACCAAAAAAGAGTTTTCTGAATCGGCCCAGGTAGACACCATAACTAGACATCGGTGAACAAACAAAAAAAAAATTGAGAACGTCCTCCTTTTTTTGAAGTCGGTTAAAAAACAAAAGCGATTCTATAGTTAGTAAAAAAATTATAATAATAGAAAAAATAACGTTTATTGCAAGAAAAAAAAGGGTTTTAAGTACTTACTTATAAGTTATTTTTTTCAATTACAAAAACTCTTTCTTTTATGAACAAAAGTTATGGAAAGTAACGGTATTTTTTTTTTAATTCAACGGGAAAATAACTAAGTCGCCGATATTAGCCGAGGTTAGGTATTAGCAATACCTATTACAATATTTTAAGTCCTAATGTAAGCCTTTGTGAGAGAAATAAATGATTAAATGATTAATGATATTAAATATGGAATCAGTTCGTATGAGTCTAACTAAATAAAGTATCTCTGGTGGCGGAGTTTTTGGGCCGCCTTCTACGCCACGAGTGAAAGTTAAAAATCATCAGAGCCTTTTATATTATTTAAATACAACTATTAAAAACTAATTTACTTTATGTCGCTCTAGTAAAGAGGAATTAGGGCCCGCGATTTCGATTTCGTGTAGGTACATCGTCAACCATTCCGGTATCATTGCCGTTGCGTTTTGTTTCGTTCTCCAAAATGACAGTAATTTGCAAAACCTCATTAGTAATTTGAAAACGTCATCACAACAGAGTAACCTAACCTCATTGATCATCATTAGATTATGAAACAAACCGAAAGAGTTGATTGCTTTGGTTGATTAAAAGTTGTTTAGTGATGAACTCATCTCTTTAAAACCAGTCATAAAGAACTGCTGGTGTCTTCATCTTTCGCAAGTGGCACCAGTAGAGTCCGAAACAGTCCAATTGCCGGACGCAAGTGCAAGGGACGCTAATAAGGAAGCGCACCGACCGTTGACCCGATGCATTGCGAAATCTCACGCACTGTTGCTGTGCAATGGGTCGGGATTACTTATCTGATACATTCACATCCAATTCTCTCATCTATACTAACCAGCCCCCCTAGCCATATTACACTATCTATCGTCGCGATCGCTGTAGATACTTCAAAATGTATAGGAATTGACGTTAAGGTGATGAGTCACGTAGTCAGAACGTCAATTCCTATACATTTTGAAGTGTTCTACAGCGATCGCGACGGTAGATAGTGTAATATGGCTAGGGCCCCTGATTATTCATATTCAACTGTCAAATTACCACTTAACTTATGGGCGGCTTTCACAACGATTCTTAATTGTATACCTACGCATTTAACACGTACAAAAAAAAGCATTTAGGCTAGCTTAAATATAATTAAGAACGTTGTGCAAGCCCTTAGAGTAAAAACTTTTGAAAGCTGCATTTTAGCCCTTTATAATTTTACGATAATTTTACTGATATACGCCGAACATTTTTATCACGATGTATCATTTGTCGTCTCTATTTATTTATTAGGCAACGCGAACATCACAACATTTCACATTATAAGTACATAACATTGAAATAGAAAAAAAATTATACAATGTGCATACAATTTTTATAAATCGAATTAAACGGACAACAACTAAAGAGCTAAAACGCCGTTAAATCGTCTTCAAAGACACCAAGAGAAGTCTTACTTATTTAGCTGTAACTGCACTGCGTGGGATAAGATTAAAGATACCCGGCCGTGTAAATTGCTTCATTCAACTATGACATTGTGACGTCATAGCCACGAGAAAATGTAAGGCCAAGGAGATACCTATATCCGAAATTATGTGAAGACAGATTTTATCATTGCAAATGACAAAAGGCTTTTTGACTAATTTCTAAAAACCGTCTCACATTATTTAGTGGTGCATAAGGACCGTAAAAATAGTATTTATTTTAATTTATTTTACGTATTAAAAAAATACCATTATAAAATACACTTATGTATGCTGTCAACTTGCTACTGAAACGGCATCGAGTCAGACAAGTGACGTCATTGTGTGTAAATCAACCTCGGGAAACATTGGAGAGCAACAAGGAGAGCAAGTGTCTAATCGCAAACGTGTGACGTCACAGTACATTATGACAGTATAGATCTATTTATATAAAGTTATTTTTATTTTTTAAACATACTGTCAGCTCGCGGATTCTCCACGATTAGGAGATTTATTGTAAACTTAGACTGGCCCATCTCCGAAACCTTACTAACTTACTTAGCCTAGGTACTGTTTTTTTTTAATACTACCTTTGTTTAGCCACAATCTCACCTGATGGTAAGCGACGATGTGGCTGACGATGGATCACAAAGGTCTAGAAGACACTTATTCACTTGAAGACTTGAAGAGACCCAGGTTATAGTTTTCGGGGAAAATAGAAGCAGGCAGCGAGTTCCAGACCTTAGCAGTGCCTGACTGCCCTATTTTATTTTGCATTTACAGTATAATCTGAAAGTCGTTGTTCAAATTCCAAGCGTGCTTTTATGAGTTTTTAGTTTCGGAAAATGTATTGATGAAGGAAAACGCTTCGAGTAAACCAGTTGATAGTTTAATAAGCGGCAATTAAACGTAAACTAACCTACAATAACTAGTAGTTCGCCCGAACTGAGATCTCGCGCACCGTAGATGGCCAACATTTGGACTTTCTTCTGACTACCCCTATAATTTCAAGTGCTACTACTGCCGGGTATGCCTATTGCGCTAGCTCTTCATGGTAAAAAATACTAGCATGCATGCAATACATAATGTCGTGTCTAGTTTTTCATTTATTTCATATTTATGAATTCTCGTCGTATTTTTAAAAGTATACGTCCTAGAATAAAAATAATAACTATTTTAGAATGTACAAATAAAGACCTTTCATTTGACACCGCACTCAATATATTTGTTTACTTAACTTTTTTTACCCCAATTATTTTCATTTTTTATCAAATTTTTTTTTATCATGAAAATAATTCAAGTAGCATCTAAAATCATTGCAAACCAAACCGCAACGATGCCACTCTCTTTTTAAGACCGACCAGTCAATGAGCTACGAAGACATCGAAACTCTATGAAACGGGAGCTCTTGCAGCTCTGGTTTCGTAGTTTTTGGTCTTTGGTCGTATTTCAAAAACTATACATCCTAGATTAAAAATAAAAACCATTTTGGAATGTACAAAATAAGCCCTTTCGTATGACACCCCACTCAATATATTTGTGTAACTTTCATAATTTTTTACCCCCTTGGGAACCCAATATCTTCACAACCCCTTCATCGATTAAGCTCATATGCTCCACCGTAAATTTCCATACCACAACCTATTGACCTACCAAGTTTCATGCAGATTGGATGAACGGTTCGACAGTTATGCTCGAACAACAATTCGTGAAACATACAAACATACAAACATACAAACATACAAAGCAAAATCGCCCAACTTACCACTAAGATCTTCGCTCGCTTCGCTCGCTCGATCGATTAAAATGCATAGAAATCGTCAAACAGCTAGTGCCGGATCCACTTATGACGTGCGTAGGCACATAAATAATACTAGAGAGTGAATACTAACTTAGTGACACTCATAAACTTCTAAACAACCTAGGAGAGATTTTTTTAGAAAGCTAGTTAGTCACAGTTTCTTCCTTCTTTGAAGATCTTTCTTTAAATCTTAGGAATCAACTTTCATACAAAATATGAATATTGGATGATGATGGATGATGTTTTGGAGGAAGGCCAGGTCAAAAGTACCCTAAACCGGCGAGCTTGTATGAAAAATGTGATGAGAGTGAATGAGGCGAAAGAGGTGTGTCAGTATCGTAGCAAGTGGAAATCCGTGGTCTCTGCCTACCCCTGTGGGAAAGAGGCGTGATTTTATGTATGTATGTATGTATGAATATTGTATTTAAAACTCCGTAAATCTGTGCTTAGGTATACCGTCTCAAGGCTTAAACGTGCTCTGAGCTATACACACTCTATATTTTAAATCTTTGCATTAAAATAAGACTTATCCTGTTAATATAACTAGCAGCGCCCTCGCGGCATTGCTGATGATGATGATGATGAAAAGTAACCTATAACCATTCTCAAAAATTTAGCTATAAAATGCTGAAAGAATTTTTCAAATTGGACGGGTGGTTCCTGAGATTAGCGCGTTCAAACAAACAAACAAACTCTTTCACTTTATTATATTGGTATAGAATAACTTAGAAACGTCCCATGTAGACTTTTCACCGTTCATCATCATTATAAAGATAAACCTTATTCTTTTTGCTTTTAAACTGGCCCAATTTACCAACGTCACGCATTACGAGGTTTTCGCATAAAATATTTATACTTATTAGCACACACCTGTTTTAATTAGATTCATGACGTAGGTAATAATAGCTACATAATATGTTAATTTGTATATACTTCTGACCAAAACATTGTAAATGGACCAGACGTCTATCGACCATGCATCCACCAAAATACAGGAAAAACTTGAATTGCAAAATCAAAACACCGCTTGCCCGTTAATTTTGATCAGGCCCGAACTCCGGACTAATTTTTTAAAGTTTGAAATATTGTGTATTGTGTATGTTTTTAAAGTTTTTTACTAAATCTTAACTATTTAATACTAAATTTTGGTTGTAGGCAGATCCTATCCTATTAAACGTTTACAGGGGCGAAAAATTGGTCTAGCCAGATCTCATATCTGGGAAAATTCGTTTTCTCCGTATTTTCGGTAACCCAGGTACTAAATAGTTGCATATTATATACACAAATACATTATATTAAAATTAACTTATCGACATCTATCTAATTACAATCGGTTTTGTCTCATAACTAAGTACTAATAGGCATAATAATCGGACCGGCTCAAGCGCCTTTTAAATCCGTTGTCATTTCTTTTTATTGGTGTGTGTGAGTGACAACAGCAAAACAGTATCTAACTAAAGCCTCGCCAAATCGAAAGGTTCGTATGAGACAGATTGATTATGAATTTTGAATTTTATGGCTCAGTTTTAAGACCCTTCTTCCAATTTATAATTAGAGCAATTAAAAAAGGTCTTAAATGCTATCAATCCCTGCCAAAATTGGGGTAAACCTTTTACGACCTCATTATTTTATGTCTAAAAAATTGTCCTAAAATCGCGTCTCAAAGCTTCCCCCCCTCCCTCCTTACTACGGCCCTGCGTCGTAACCTGCGCATACGCAACCGGTCAGTAATGCTCAGTATACCCAGACCGGTGCCGTAATTCGCTGGTAGCTTCGGGTGAAAACTTTACTTCTGTGCTGTCATTTATTTACGTGTATTTTTCAAAAGAAAGTAAGTTGGTAACTTCTGATGATTGTAAAAAGTTGTTTGAATTGCAAAATGTGTATGTGAGTGAAGTGGAATTTTAATTTTGCCGTGGATTCATAGCAGTTTTTTTTGTAGGAAAATTAAATATTTTTTTATCTTAGTCGCGACTTACATAAATTATACATTCAAATTGTATTACATTAGAATTAATTTCAATTAAGTAGGAGTAATAATTATAGCTGGCTTTTTCTAAAATTATCATTTAATTTAATACATAATTCAAAGAAAAATTCGCTAAAGTATATTTCTCGAATACAGACTTAAGACTATATAGATAACTCTTTATCAAACTCAATATTAACACAATAAATATAACAAAGTGAAAAACTTAAAACAAAAGGTAGGTACAATGTACCTTACTAGGTCAAGCTCGAACGCTCAACGCATTATTAAATATAAATTACTTTTACCTTTTACCAAATAACTTGTTACCTTAAGGTACACGTGCATTTCTTCATTGCAATCCAGTTTAAGCTGGATCTTATCATTATATCAGCTCATGGAAGGATTGAGAGAAGGCCTACGCCTAATAAACTGTGCAAACACTAATTAACTGTGTAAATGTAAAGATTAGAAATCGTGTAAGTATTGTTTTGTACAGCAACATGGATTTTAAAAAGCTATTACATCTGTTTACTATTATGCAAACTTTCTTATAATCCTTTACTATTAAACGAGAAATATACATTATATATTTGTTTATTTGGATTCACGTTCTCGATAACGGCTCTAACGGTTTCGATTTTTGCGATGAAGTTTACGGGGGCATAAAATCTATAGGTCTCATACCAGGGAAAATTCGTTCTCTATTTTTATCCGAGCAGAGCTCTGTTGCCCAGATATTATAAACTAATCCTCTATCAGTAAGTTACTAAAGTGCCATCTACTATCTTGCCATCTAGATCTTTACGAACCGACCAAGTTAAGAAACTTTTTTCGCGGTCACCCAATGCGTGGGTGATCGCCAGACTTTGGTACACATCACCTATAAGGTTTTATAAAGCCAATATGGATATTGGCTATATACAACCTTATAGGTGATATTTAGGATATATTGGATAGGATATGGAGAACAAATCGGCGGCGGCGGCCTATTAAATAAAAATAAAAAAGTTTACCACTCATACGAATGCACTTTTATGTCAGTAAAAATAATGACTAATGACATTAACGTATTTTCTAAGTAAACTGAGTTAATTGGCAAGCCTGTCGGACTACTTTACTAGAATTTTCATCTACTTAAAAATCATAATAAATGAGACACGAGTTTAGAATATAAAGCAGGTTTTTTCGATGTTGAAAACAAATAGAATAAATATTACCTATGCACGATGTTACTCAATCATAGAAGACTATGCTATTGATAAATGTCATCATCAATACGTGACTTTACGACCTAGTATATAGAGATAATTAACTAGAAACCAATACTTAGTTAATTATTCTAATTAAATTGTGATTGACGACATAAGTAAATCGTTGTACAGTCAGTGTCAAATTAATATGAGCGTCTAGAGTAGTCAAAAGAATCTGAAAGTATGAAAACAATTTGACGTTTTCATGTATTTCAGATACTTTTGACTACTCTAGACGCTCATATTAGTTTGACGCTGACTGTACACACACAAATCTAGAAACTAATGCGACAGGACTATTATTTATTCTGTGCTAAAGACAAATCATAGGATAAGTAGGTGCAAATAAAGAAATACTATAAATCGATAAAGCGTTATAATATAAACAAAAAATAAATGAAACGGAACCTACGATTATAGAATAAAATAGCCTACTTATGGTGCGTTTAAACGACGCGGGATATCACGAGCCTACGCGAGCCGAGCCGTCCGTGGAGGCGCGGCTCGGCTAAATACGAACGCAAGCCTGATCGTTTACACGACGCGGGGTAACGCGAGCCGAGCCGTCCGTGGACATGCGAGCCGAGCCGAGCGTAGCTGTTTAAACGGCGCGTGGTGCGCCGAGTCACGAGCCGATCCAGGCTCGGCTCGCGTATCTAGCCGTCCGTGGAGGCGCGGCTCGGCTAAATACGAACGCAAGCCTGATCGTTTACACGACGCGTGGTAACGCGAGCCGAGCCGTCCGTGGACATGCGAGCCGAGCCGAGCGTAGCTGTTTAAACGGCGCGTGGCGCGCCGAGTCACGAGCCGAGCCAGGCTCGGCTCGCGTATTGGCGCGCCGTTTAAACGCCCCATTAGATATAGGAAATTAACAATTTTGTGTCTTTTGAAACTATCATGGTTGCAAACATTGTAAACACTATTAACGGGATATTTACCATGATTTAAAATCTAAAATCCAAAAATCATGGTAAATATCCCGATAATAGTGTTTACAATTTTGTGTCTGTCTCTTTTTCTCCCACGCTAATTGCCATATTACATATTACTACTTTCTTTTTCTGACAATGTGATCTTACTTACTCTTCCACGATGACATTCCTATGTGGTATTATCAAGGAATTTATAAACTAAAGTAACGGTATTATTCATAATAATTTGACAATTTAGCAGGTTTGTTTCATTTGTGTCGAGCATGTTTTTTCTTGTCACTATAAAGTTAATGAAAAGAGACGGCAGCAGATTTTAGGCATCTAAGCCCTAGGAAGGCTCTAAGTCTATTAATAACAGGGTTAGTATCTGCTTCCTTCTCTACTTCCCGACCTTCTAGGAGATCATTGTCGGTAGCGTGCTGGTGGAAACGAAGTAGATTGGTCCTGATTATCCTGATTATCTCTCGCGTGTTTACCACATTCTGGACAATTTGCTCTACTGCAAGGTTGTATGTGCAGATTTTGATATAGAATCATCATTTGACTGCCTATCTGCGCCCTCGTGGCATTGCCATGTTGAAAAGTAATTGCATTTTGAAAAGTAGCTTAAAACCTTCCTCAAGAGTTTAACTATCAAAAGCAGAAAGCATTTTTAAAATCCCGATTTGTAGTTTCTGAGATTAGCACGTTCAAACAAACAAACTCTTCCGCTTTATTATATAAGCATAGATATAGATTTGAGCAGTTACTCGGAGATGCGCTACGAAAGTGATACAATATTTTGAGAAGGGATTAACATCCCTTCAAAAGATGATGATGACGATGACTTTCTTGAAGTAGCCGGTAACCTTGCTTACCCCGTATAAGCAAGGTTTGCCGTCCTGCCACAGGGTGCACAGTGCACCTGCACCAAATTGTTAAAGGACAGTTTTTGCACTGCAACTGAGTTGCGAAATTAGTGAAGGACTTGCTAGTTGTTGTTTTCAGAGCCCCTCTCCGCTCGTCGCGCCGCAAGTCGGCCGCGCCGCGCCGCCTGCGCTCGGAGTTCAGTATGGATGAGGACTACTCGCCCAGCAACTCCGTCACCTCCGTCAACTCCCTCGCCAGCCTTCTTAAGGAAAAACTACAGGTAACAGGAAAATCTTACCGTATCATTTCTTTGCGTAATTATATTTTTTTACCTATATTTTCCTGCTGTTGGAAAAAGGTATTTCCCAGTTGCTTCCATCTCTTTCGGTCTTTTGGTGTTACCCTCCAACCTTCTTGAAGAATTCTACCATTAATCTTCATTAATTGTATATTTAATGTCATATTTAGTTATATACTAGCTTCTGTACGTGACTATTTACGTTTTTATTATTATCTAACAGTACCAAAATATACCTAAAGTTTGATTTTTTGTTTGTTTAAATGCGCTAATTTCTGGCTGGAACTACCAGTCGGATTTGAAAAATTATTTCTGCATGTAGCCTAATTCTTGAGGAAGGTTAATGGCTGCTTTTCCCGCGTTGCCCGCGTTGTGATTGTATATGGTATTCATGTATTGTATGTATGTATTGTTTGTATGTATGTAGGTATGGATGGATGTATTGTATTCACCATATTCAATCACAACTCGGGTAACGCCGCGAGGACGCAGCTACTATGTTATTTTCTAGGCCAGGATCTACACCAGTTTATCTCCCTCTCCATCTAGCTAGATTCATCCTGCAAGAACAGCGGATCTCATTGCTCACTGTTTCATTCCAGAGTATACCTCAAAAAATGCGGAAGAAGCCAACAGACTACAAGCTCCGTGCCTTCGTCGCCCTAATGTTCCTCGCCATCGTGTTCTTCGTCAGCTTCGCCTACGTCCTCTACCACCAGCAGGCGCTGACTAAGGATTACTTCGAGACGGTGCAGTTCAATGAACCCAAGCGACTGATCAGAATCTTTGGGAAGGACGATGTGGAGATCTTGAGGGCTAGCTTAGGTCAGTTCAAATTGTGTATTGTTGAGTGACTATAGGCAGTGGATTTCTATCGATTGATTAATGTTGGCTTATTTTTCATACCGATTGTGTAATGGGTAATCGATTGCATCATTATATTATGATTTCAGGTATGGGTCTTGGAAAGGTGAAAGCGTTCCCTTGTCTCCCCGAGCACAGACACAGCGACGGCTCCGAGTGCCTGGAGTGGCTGCACAACCTCAGGTTCTACCTCAAGATGATCCCGCACGATCCCGGAGTCGACAATACCACTTGCTATGCTGTGCATTGGAAAGCACTGCGTCCAAGTAAGTTAGTTGCTTCTTTTTGCTATCATCTTATTCCTATAAGTAACTTATTTTTGGTCTAAATAAAAGTGTGAAGACAACAACCCATGCTGACGTTCGTAACCGTAAATTATATCTTGGGCTCTTCCTAATTTTATTTCGTTCATTTAACTCATAGTTTCTCAACCTTATTTTGCCCACTTTGAGCATATATTTTTTTCAAGAGCCCCCTCCCCCCATATCTTAATGCGCCATCTTAGTGCCCCCTCATTTTCTCTGGGTTTTCTACTGCCCCCCTGAAAGTCTCAAACGCCCACACACGCGTTATCGCCCACGTTGAGAACCTACGATTTAACTTATCTAATGTAGCGTCTTCAGCGCTCATTATATTCAATTAAAGCTAAAAGAGCAATATAGTTAATTAAAAAAACTATTAGGTAGAGTTTTTGGAATGTTTCCCTCGAGTCCCAAATTTTTGACACTGACAATCATTTCAGATGTTTACCCCAACGACTGCTTCGACTGGGGTGAGACGAAGGTCCACTGGTACGGAGGTGGACAATCCATCAACCTCACCTGGCCTCTCGACACCGGCTCCATCGACTACACTCCCTTCATCACAGGAGACATCCAGAAATCGCAATTCGGTAACGTCTTGACACGATACTTGATCAATTCCAAAGGAGCAGCAATTATTATTCACGAAGAAACTCCGCTACATATCTCAGTCAATAAAGGAGGCAAACAGATCTGCATCAAATCACAATACGACGAATTTGCGTATGCAAATCGACTGACGGAGTTCCCTGAGATGAAATATAATATCTGCACGTCCAATGATATGAGATCCCTCCATTCTTCCATCCACAGTCACAGAAGAGCTCCTCTATGGGATGGCTTGAAACCCGCCGACATCCAAACCCTCGATTCTCTGATATCCGAGCCGGTTTGGCAGATCGCTCCTAGATTTAAACACGAACTACAAGCCGAAACGATCTCAAAATACACGGAAGATGTGATAAATCTAGGCTTTTTGAAGCAAGGTCATGTTCTGATCAATGAGCATTGGCAGAATGAGATAGGGGATCTAACAGTGGATACTAGTCGATTCGAAACATTGAATGACACTGTTGATAAGCTACACAGACGAGGTTTTAAAGTTGCCTTCACTATACAACCATATATCAGCACAGAAAGTAAAAACTTCGCCGAATGTGTTCAAAAGAGACTTCTTATCAGTGAGAGAAACAGTGACAGAAGAATTCCAGCTTTAACTAGATTTAAGTCTCTCGCTAGTGCTGGGATGTTAGACATTACAAACAATAGATCAATTCCATGGATACTCGAAAAACTTCAAACTGTGATCGATCAGTATCACATAGACTCATTTTACTTCGATTTAGGAACAGCTTACGACATACCACACTACTACCGCTGCGAAAAATCCCTTATCAACCCTGATCAGTACAAAACTCACTTTACGAAGACCTTCGAAAAGACCTTGAATATCATTGGTGTTTCTTCAGCGGTTTCGCTACCTAGACCTCCAATATTCGTATCTTTACCTCCATTTGAGTCTTCGTGGGAGGCTCTTAGAACTGTTATTCCGACAATGTTGACTTATGGAGTTAACGGACTTCCATTTATAATGCCTGGTGCAGTTGGAGGAGACATTTACTGGCCGGGAAGCGAACAATTCCTACCTTCTTCCAAAGGGTTCGTAGAAGCAGTAAACGCGACACATGAGAATGGAATAGCTTTGCCTGAAAGAGAGTTGTATGTAAGATGGCTGCAGATGGCTACGTTCTTGCCGGTTATGAAGTTCACTCATCTACCGAGTAAATACAACGATGAGCGGGTGCTTGAAATGGCGAAGAATTTGACGCTCTTGAGACAGAAATTGGTAAGTTGCACAGTATCTATTAGTTAAAACAAAAGTAAGCAATCGCTATTAATCACCTTCCTTTTTCTTAAAACTCTCATCTCTCATGTCCAAGAAAAATAGTTTCAACATACAAAATAAGTTTCTTCAGCAAATTGTCTCGGTTCTGGGTGTTTTTCTATGTATAATATGTTTGTATTTACAAAAAAAAACTATGTACCTAAGTAGTATAATATCAGTCATGTAGTTCTCATAACACAAGCTCTGCTTACTTTGGGGCTACATGATGCTGACGACACGTTCAGCATTTATTAACTGACAGCACTATGATACGTTTTCCATGGGCGTATATAAGGGGAAGGGGGATCCGGACCCCCCCCCCTCCCTCTTAGACCATTAAGTTCGGAGGAAACCTAGTCCATCTTTGTATTTTGGAACCCTTGGACCCAACCATAACAAAGATAGCTACGCCCATGCGTTTTTCTTTACTGATGTTTTTCCCAGGTAGCACCACTCCTTCTGAAATACAAGCGCGAGGCGTTAGAAGAGGGGCTTCCATTGATCCGTCCATTGTGGCTGGTGGCCGGCGGAGACGCGGCGCTGTTGGTGCGAGATGAGTTCGCGATCGGAGATGAAATCGTTGTCGCTCCGGTATTAGAGCAGGGACAGACTACTAGAGAAGGTTGGTGATATTTTGTTATATTATGAGAAAAGGAGTTGCTATGGTGGTTTGGGTAGGGTATACTTCAATGAGTAAGAGCCGTGTTGGCCGAGGGGTATAGTACCTCGATTTTCGATCCGAAGGTCGTGGGTTCGAATCCTGGCCGTGGATCACAATGGAAAACATCGTGAGGAAACCCGCGGCTTAGTCAGCCCCACACGTATTGACCATGTCGTTCCTGTGGATATGGTCGGTTAAGCTGAGAGGATGGTTTAGGTGCTGGGCAAGCCTACTCCATCTCAACAATGTCCCAGGCACTACAGTGTCCCGATGAGTGTAGGTAAAGATTGCCTCCTGACACTGTATAAATCATCTAGTAAAGATGTAAAGGCTTAAGTTTGTTATTGAGACAATTTGATCAGTCCATTTTTTTAACTGTACTAGCTTAGTACCTATCCAAAATGTAATAGGGATTTGGTCATCTGAATAAGTATGAACATCAGAGGAAAGTCAAATTTTTCAGCTATTACGCTTAGGATGGTGTTGCTGCTGCAGCGGGTTTTGCTGAGCAGTTTCCCTCTTACTTATAAAAGATGTTTAAAGTTGAACACTTTTACAACGTCCCGTCTCTGTTTGTCACTATTCACAAATAAAGACAGGACGTTGTTTAACCAGTGTTCAACTTTAAACATCTTTAAAAGGCCCTTTTAGTTTTTGGGGAACATGGTGGAATAGTTCCCCAAATGCAGAGTAGGTGGTTCCTCTGCAACGGGCCGGCCCATCTGGCCCACTTGCCCGTGGTCTTTCGACCAACAGTTGTTGTCGGTTGGTTGTATATAGCCCGATCGACGATAAGTAGTGCACTTGCGCGATCTAGACATTCTGATATTGAGTGGCGCCATCTTCACTGAAGCTCGTAGTGCGTAGCATGTCTATGTAGTTCATCTAGCGACAGGTAGATGTCGCTACAAGTTTAGTAAAAAACGTGTTTTTTTTTTTTCAGTATACCTCCCAGCTGGTCTGTGGCAAGACGGCATCGATGGATCTCTCCGCAAAGGAAACCGCTGGATGCACGACTACAAGGTACCTTTGCACCGAGTCGCTTACTTCATTAGACGACCTGACGATATGAGGTTCCGGTGATAAAGCTTTATAAACAAAATTGAACAATTTGGTTTGAATAAGCCTAGGGGGTCATCCATAAAGTACGTCACACTAATTTTGTGATTTTTTGACCCTCCCCCCGTCGTTGGTGCAATTCTAGTACCGAACTTTTTATCCACCTCAAGAAAACCTCAACTAAACCTTATATTTTCGACTGTTTCCAATCTACTAATGACAAACGACTCAGTTGTGGTGAGGTTTTAGCTAAGGTATGGACTTTGGCAGAACAAATTTTTGAAAAGCTATTCTACTATTCACCAAAAGGCTGACATTTATGAGATCAAACCAAAACGCAGCGGAATGATTGACGTTGTCATCTAGTAGAATAGGGAACATGCGTCTGATTCAAAAGCGGGTTAAATGTATTTTATTATGAACATTGTTGATTTAGAGGTATGTGTGTGTAATTATTTTTTAATATTAAACCATTTTCGATTGGAAAATAAATTTTAAAAATTGCAAAAAATAGTAGGAATTTCAAAATACTTGAAAAGGATGTGAAAGGATGTGACGACACGAGTTCATAAGACGAGTCAAGGACGAGTCAGATATAACGATCCATAGATAAGTTTTTTTTTTTAATTTTCACAATTCCTAAACTCGAACTTATTGTTGTCACAGATTACTGTTGTACTTAGTATCAATTTGACGTCACACGTCAAAGTTCACAAATTGTTACTACAACAGTAATCTGTGACAACAATAATAATCGTGTTTCAGATGCGTGAAAATGTTGGTAAATTTCAAAAATAATTTTTGTTATAAAATTTTAGTTTTTCGGCGCTGGAATTTTTATTACGGTTATTTGACGATATAACCTATCGTATAAAATCATTAAAAAAAATTGTGGGAGTTCCCTATTGGGGGGCTTGTCACAGTTGGTCACATTTGTGAGACCCCCCCTCTTAGTGTGACGTCACATATCTTACAATTTTATACCTAGAAATTATTATTTTAAAATTTGACATTTCAACACAGATGTTTAAAATTTTGAAATGTGACGTCACGAAACTTAGGACCCCTCCCACCCTTTGTCACACAATGTCACACTTCGACACCCTCCCCCCCTTAACGTGTGACGTACTTTATGGATGATCCCTAGAGACCTAAACAAATGTTAAAAAAATTCTGTCAGTAAATTCAGAAAATGCGATATTGATAATGACATAGGTATAGATATAGGTAGACATTCTCTCAGATCTTTAGGCATTCAAGATCGTTTGAAGATGTCTAAGGGGGTAGACAGACGCACGTTTAAATACACATTAGCGGCCTTTACACGGTAGAGTTTTAACCGCGCATCTGGACTGCGTGCGTTCCGAACCGCGGATAAATCTGCACAGATTTAACAGCGGATAAAACTGTCGTGCTAATTACTGTCACAGTTTAGACTGTCTGGCGCGTGGTATGATTATGAACGGTGATGCGTGCAAAAAACTGTCACAAAAACTGTGCTAAAAAAAAAACTATGCCAGATCGAACTGTCAGCGTCGCGCATCTACACGTAAGGTTTTTAGCGAAGGTTGGAATGGCACGTGCCATTTCCCGCGTTCCGATCTCTACGTGTAAAGGCCGCTATCGTGTAGCTTTCCAAACGTGACAGGTTGCAAGCTCGTCGCCGTCGTAGTGTTATATGAGATACTTCGTTATCCTAACGTGATACTTGTTTTTTGATATATTTGGGCTTTTATTTGAATAGGTTGATCTAATTAACATTTAAAGTAATCCTTCAGTAATCATTTAGGAAGTCAGTGGTAAATGAATTGCTGTTGATTTTATTAAGATCAGTTTAGGTTCTCAATTGAATTGCAAAACTGATTGAGAGGCAAAAATTGGTGTAATTTAGTTTTAACAGTTAAAAAAATCGATAATAGCTTGTAAAAATTAGTGTCCTAATATGTTATATGAGATAAATCGATGTCTCCTAGACTGTTGTAATGAATTGTAGAGACTAGCTAATTAACAGTTTGCAAACACAACAAAATAGAAAGTGAAAGGCATTTTTTTTTTCGATTGAATGCCTTTTGGTCTCTAAAATGCCCCTTTGACCAGTACGAGCAAGAAAACGTATGTACATAGATCTATTCTATTTTTATGTAAGATTCATGTCATTTCATTGCAAGCTAAAATTTTTGCGTCGATCGATGTAGTGAGATTATTACAATTTAGTATTGTTTAATATTTTAATTAATTTGACCAATTCACCAACATAATTTAATTTACCTTAATGTTTTGATAATTATTCGACAGCTGTGCGTTCTTTTCTTTGTTTCTGTAAATAAATTTGTTTTTAACCTGACTTTTTGTCAGGTGTCATTAAAAAATTACGAAGAAATTAATTTGTGTTGATGATAGGTGTTCTATAAAATTCTTCCATTTCGGTTGTGTTTTGTTTTGATCTAGTCTTCCATTCTATACTATTTTAGGTATTTGTATTAAATACCACGTACATAATTGAGCATTGGTATATTAATACGTTATAAGAGAAGCTATCATTCCTAAAATCTGTAGCATTGTTTTTTACTATGCGACTTTCAAAACAATATATAGTTCTCTTTTTCTCCTACATCAATTGCAGAATCAAGCGCACCACACACACAGCAGATAATATATCTTATGAAATATGAATCTTGACAGAGCGCACCAAATATATTTTGTAATTTATATTCGTTGTGTGTGGTCCTCTATAGAATTTGTATGGGCGCGATCTCAAAATTTATTTTTCATAAGATATATTATCTGCTGTGTTGATGAGCTTTACTTTCAATTTAACGCGTTCGAGTAGGTGAGCTCACTCTTCCACGATGATAGGTAACATTTAACGAGATATAGCAATGCTTATAGGTACCTAAGAAGTTATTTGTTTAAGTACACAATTGTTTAAGTAGCTACATTTGTATGTAAGTAGACCTACAATTAAATTATATTTTAAGTGAGTAGCGATAAAAATGTGATTTCGTGATCATTCCAAAGCTTAGTTCTAAGTTTTTTAATTGTTTTTTGATGTTCGAAGAGCTCTTTTAACCAAATGGTTGTTAATTAGGATAAAATGCAGTCAAAAATAATTATAAAGCAAATGCATTTATACTGTATCCATAATAATCGATGAACACCTAGTTTTCGGTGCTCAATCTCAAAATAAAATATTAATTTAAAATTAGAATTATGTTAAAATTTAAGATTGTTGTCCATATTATATTTTATTAAAAGTTTTATGATTGACATTGCAGTTTTTTTTAAATATACCTTATTTAATGTAAAGATAGCGGGGAGCGTCCACTTTAGAAATAATACAACATTAACTAATTTTAATAATGATTTATTTCTCAGAGCTATTGATGTTCACTAAGCTGATACAATTCTTAATGTTAATAACATTTTTATAATTCCTAATAATATGCATTAATTAGAGTTCTAGCTATAAAATACAATAGTAAACAATCTGGGTGTGGCTACGGCCGTTAAAGATGTTGAAACAACGAAAACCGTCATAGTTGCAACGAAAGCCGTCGTAGATACAATGAAAGTCGCCGTAGTTACAACGAAAGTCGTCGTAGCCACAACGAAAGCCACAAGAAATCTCACAATCAAAGCCTGATCGTCGCCGATGCACTTTTATATAACTAGGGAAGTCGAGATTTTTTATCACTTAAAATGAGTAGGGACTGAGATCCGGGTCAGGCACTACCCGGGACACAGAGCCCTGAACGATGAGGAGCGGAGGCTGAATAATTATTTAAAAAATACGCGTGAAATAGCATCATGTAAAGCGACATCGGCTCAGATCCCATTCCAGTAGGTATTACACGATCCCTGTTTAGTCCCCTCCAACACTACCTAAAGCATATCCACGTAAAACATAATTTATTGTGCTCACACCAATACACACGGTAAACACATATCTACTATTACAATATTATAATTATCTATAAAATTAAACTCTCGTTAGAACATTTACAGAGTAAATAAAACATAAGATACAAATACAATACAAAGATGTTTATATTTTTGTTTAATTTAGTGTTTATTGTGCTGGTGCTTCTGAATACGAATTGTTTTTGCTATTCTTTTGAACTATATTAGAAGGATGTTGGCAAAGAAAGCGATGATCGAGTGATGTTAGATCGGCTTAAATCTATGGATGACTTAAAATTAATTGACTTAAAACGTTCACCCGGTAGTTTGGCAAAAAAACTTCTATCCGTTAGCTTGGCAAAGAAAACATCCAACCGATAGCTGGACACACACAATTTCCCACCGGTGTGGTTTGGCAAACTTCCATATGGTAATTTGGCAAACATTCATCCGGTAGGTTGGCAAAAAAACGGAAAATCGCCACTCGGATTGAAGGAAAGCCTTGATCAATAGCATTATGCACTAAGATATTAAATTACTTGATGATCTTATTTCACTCTTATCACATTCGCTCTCAACACACGAACATAACAAATACGAATAAAACAAATCAGTATTCTTCTAATGGAGTACGTAATCTATATAACATGAGGAATTAGTAGTCATTCAAAATAAATGTAAGTATAAAAATGCTTATAAAACAATTTGATTAGGAACGAATACAAACGACTATAACGTCTTCATAAGTATTTGGGTCGTCTCGACTAGAAATTTCAAAACAAATATTCAACAACGGACCGAAATTCTAAGTGCCAATAAAATTTAATATAAATAAATAGAGATTCATAAAGATTTAGTATAATTTGTAAATGAGTCGTTTTATTTTAACACTTATTAGGTATAACTATGTCATACTAAATCTCGACGCAACAAGCAATATCAACTTAAACGAAGGTAAATAGATCAATTGATTTGTTTATTAGACCTACTAAAACATTTTGTTTTCGGTATAAGCTCTCTATCGTCTTTAGGCTCACGGTTATATCTAGAAAAACAGAGATCACTTCATTTGTTCCTGTAAGCTGATCGCTGTTCGCTTCGACCCTGAATGACTTGCGACCCACGAGAGAATAGTCAAAAGTGCAGGTTTTTCTGAACATTCACTAATGAGTTTCAAAATCTTCAACCATAATAACAACATTTCAATTTGTGCTCGTATCATGTACAGCGATCGGGTTCTATTGAAGTTGCATGGAAGTAAGCTCAAGTCACAACAAAATTCTAAACTCATTTCACCATTCCTTACATCTAACTGATTACTTAACATTATCACACGTAAGGTAGAGATAGACGAGAAGTCATCTTTGTCATTCTAAGAGTCGAATAATAACGAAGTAGGTATGTCACTTCTAACAACATTCATTATTATAAGAACTAGCGCAAGCGGCACTAGCTTATCGAGGGACATTATAATCTTTAAAAATGTCTTCTTAAGACAAATTTTGTTATTAAATATAATTTTATTTAAACTTTTATCATAAAAAAGTACATCAGGTCTTTCTTCAACATTAATGTCATAGATATCGTCAGACAATCGTCTATCCACGTCCAAGCGTATACGCTAAAACAAAAAGTGGCCGTGCACGCTACAATTTGTACAATCACTAGTTAAAAAATTCACAAATGCGTTAGCAAAATAATTTTTCCAAAAATTTTGATATACGCACAAGCGGTGTTTTGGCTAAACAAAATGGACTGGTTACGCTAAATATCCGTGTATAAAAGCACTACTTGTTTTGTATAAGACCAAACCTCAAAACATCATCAGAAATATACTCTTAAATGGCATGTTCTATTTTAATGAAGCTACTAGAAAAACAGTTTAGAAAAAAATGGACGTTTTTGTTCTTAGGTCGAGAAATTGGATATTGACTTATTGGATGCGGTCGAGGACTTGTCAGTTCGGGATTCTTCGCGCGTTGCCGCGCTCGCACACAGCACACTTCACCACACTTCGTATATCTTCGGATTACGTTTACACAATTATTAACTACGATTTTATCAAACTCTCTAGCAGTCTGTTGTTTGCAATCATATATCACAAATTTTATCTATTTGCGAACCGTCTCACCTCAGCAGGGGGCCTCTTGGAACATCGCTTTAGAATGTTTTCTTTCATATATCACAGCCTTATTATCCTACGCAAATAAATCCTTTGGTTCCTACATTCTGAAGCGGTGTTTGTGAGGCTCACTTCTTGGATGAGAAGGCTACAAATAGACCCGACACCTAGAACTCGAGTCGGTAGGCCGCGCACGAGGTCTCGTGGTCCTGCAGGTTGATGGTGCAGCGCGAGGCCGACGGGGACAGGTCGATCTTGTACTTCTCCAGCGCCTCCTCGTTCTCAGTCACCCAGTAGCCCAGCACGTCGGTGTCGTAGGTGGGGATGATGGTCACTTCTGCAATAAAACACGACTTTACTATGGCGTTTTTGTTATTGTTATCATTCAGCTTAAAAATGTTAAGCATTAATAGTTATTTACATTTCACAAGACTAGACTTCGATGTAATCTTTGAATGATTTGAAAATCTTTATTATTTTAGATATAGTTGAATTAACTAAAATATGGTGAAGAGAAGCCAGCATTTTGAATAAGTCTACTTACCCAAATCCTTATCTTCCCAGGTCTTCTTGGCATCGAGTAGGGCGTTGTAAATCTCTTTGGAGGGCTCAGTGCCGGAGAACACATAGTAACGTGCGCGGACTCGCTTGAAAAACTCCACTGCGGAGTAGTAGGAGTTACCGTGATGAGGTACGTAAGTAAGCTCCATGTACACAGGCGCAGGAGCCTTCTTCTTGCTAGGAGATTCAGACACGCGACTCTTGGCTTCCTTACTCTTCTCTTGATTCAGTTTATTTTTATTCAATACAGCAGAAGCAGCTGTTTTCTTAGGAGTGCTCTTTCCATCCTGAGGTGGCGCTCCGATCGGACTAGGCAGACCGAGTGGCTTGCCCCAGGACTCGATCGGATCTTTTGTAGAGGCAGTCTTCTCTTCTTTCTCAATCTTCGCCTCCTGCTTGCTTGTGCTCGAAGTTGAGGAATATTCCGCTAATTTCTTTGTTTCTGATTTTAGGTCTTTCAATGTTATCTTAGTTTCTTCCGACGAAGACATGTGATGCGTCTTGTCGAATTCGTATTTGGCAGTGATGTTTGAGATAACATCGGAACCGCTAACTTTTTTGTGTTCCTCGATTGCCTTTTCAAAATGTTCATCAGCTTCCTTCAAAAATGAGGAGTCTGACTTACTGCTGCTTGATTTAGTTTCTTCAGACTTCAGCTTCTCATGCGTGATGAAATCGTCAGTTACTTTGCTCATAGACTTTTCCAGAGTGTGAATTTCAGTCTTTGCTTCGGAATGTGTCGAGGACGTGCATGAGTCCTCTTCAGGCAGCTGTCCGTAAATGGAGGTTGACATTGGGTCCTTGTCCAGCATAGATCTGCCCAGATCGTGCTTGTCGAAAGGCATCTCGTGAGACATTTCTTGTTGCTTAGTGTCTAGTTCAAAGCTAAGATTAGATCTCGGTGAGTGTGCCACTTGAGATTTGGTGCTGCTAGGACTTCCAGGACCATCATCATCGCTATAATATAAGCCACTACCGCTTTCCGTGCCCCAAACGTTGGTAGTTGCCCTAGATCCTCTAGAACTGATATCTGATGGTGGTGATGATATTCCAGGATGATCAAAATCTTCACTAGCTGCTGATGAGCTGCGCATATCTCCAGTTCTCGATGATAATTTCGAAAACGATTTCTCACTTTCTACGGCATCGGTGGTTTCTTCAAACTCCTCTTTAAACTCTGAGATTGTTGTTTTAGTGGCTTTTGTAGTTTTAGTGATGCCGTCACTGCCTTTGCTTACAGTAGTTGTTTCTACAGTGACCTTTACCTTCTCAGGACTGATGACTTCTTTAGTTGTGACAACCGTAATGGTCTGGGTGATTTCGTTGTCGCCTTCTTTAAATACTTTTGTAAACGTTTCAGTCTCAGTAGTAATTTCGCCTACTGGTGACCGCTGTTTCTTAGGTTTGGATTCAGTTTTAGGTTCCTGTTTTGGTTGTATTGGTAAATCAACTGGTACTGGCTTGGTTTCTTGTGCAATCGGCTGTTTCTCAATTTCCTCTAACTCTTCTGGCGACCAGTCGTCTAGTCCGGTACCTATAGGTAAGTAAGTTATTTGTGTACGTAGGTCTTTCGTTGTCTCTACAGATCCGTCCACTTTAGCATTCTCTGTTACTGTTTCTGTTACAGTTTTAACGGCAATTTCACTTGTTTCATCATTTTTCAATTCCTCCTTTGTGACATACGTTGTGACCGTACGTGTAATTTTTTCTCCATTTTCTGTTACTATGTTTGTTTTCTTATCTACAGATGTTTTTACTTTTCCAGTAGAGTTGAGTCCTTGTAATGCAGCCTGGAGATTACTGTCCGAAGTTTTTTGAAACTCAGAAATAGTAATCTTTACGTCCTTAGTAGTTTCAGTAGAGCCATCAGGATATTCATCAACTGTAGTGGTCTCTACAGTTGTACGAACACGTTTAATATTCTTATCTGTACTAGATAAAGTTTCCCGTTTGGTCTTAGTAGTTATTGTACGTTTGATAGTAATGGAACCTTGTTGAACTAATTCATTTTTAACATCAGAATCTTCTGTGGTGTCTTCGACTGTTTCACTTTCATCAATATAAGATTCTGGTGGTTCAGTTTCTTCTTCAGCTGCAGCAGGAGTTTTTAAGAAAATATCAGCAATTGAAACTTTTTCGCTCTTTTTGGTTATTACAGTCCCATTAGGATATTCATCTTCAATAATGGTTTTAACAACTGTTTTAATTTTCTTTGATCTAATTGAGATATTTTCAAATTCTTGTCGTGTAGTAGTTACTGTTGTCTTTCTCAGTACTGTTAGACCATTTTCCACAAATGTTTCAGAGTCAGATGTAGTATGTATATCCGGCTTTCCTATTTCCGAAAAGCCGCTTAAGTTTTCATCAAGTGTTTCAATTCCATAATCAGATATAGATACTTTAACGTCTTTGGTTACTTCTTTAGCACCATTTGGGAGTATTGTCTCGGTAACAATTTCTACAGTAGTTCTTACTTTTTTCTTAGATCCATCAGCAGAAGACAAAATTTCTTTTGTTGTCGTAGTAGTAATAATTTGTTTCAGATTCATCCCATCTCTAAATATAGTTTGTTCTTTTTGGTCAACGTTTACAGTTTTGTCTTCTAACTTAGGAAATTCCTTAAGTTCTTGAGGTTTGGTAATGTCTTCTGATTCTATGTCACTTAGTGATGTGTTTGTGTCTATAACTGTACTTATCGAGCCATCAGGATACTGATCCGAAGTTGTTACTGTTGTCACAGTCTTTAGTTTTCTAGCTAAGCCTTGTTTATCAGAATACTTAGTTTTTTCAATGCGAGTTACAGTAGTTCTCTTTATTGTGATACCTTTTTCCTTTATATCCTCGGTCTGAATGGATTCGGTTTCTTCTGGTTCACCAATAATATTCATATTTTTTAATGCTGTTTCTATTTTAATACTATCAGTTGATATAATATCAGCACTTTGATCAAGGTCGCCTGTTTGAACTGGTTGTAGAACGTCATCAGTTAGAGTGATTTTTTCACTTGATTTTGTTACTATAGATCCATTAGGGTGTTCATCTTCAGTCATAGTTTTCACTATAGTCTTGACACGTTTAATATTGCTGACTTCGTTTATGAACTCTTGTGTAATAGTTCGAATAGTTGTTTTTCGCTTGATAGTTATGCCATTTTCTGTTAAAATTGTAAAATCTATTACAGTATCCTCCTGCGGTGAACCAGCTGAATCGAATCCTTCAAATGTTTCTTCTATAGCACCTTCTCCACTAATAATATCAGAAACGGATGTGCTACTTTCTACTTTTGTTTGAGTAGATCCATCTGGGTATTTATCAATAGTTGTCACAGTTGTAACTGTTTTTAGTTTTTGCAGTTTACCTTGTGAATCAGCGTATTTAGTCTTAGCAATTCTGGTAACAATTGTGCGTTTGATAAGTATTTCATTATCCCTCACTTCCTCGGTTTCAATATTTTCATCTTCCTCCGTTTCACCAAATGAAGTTAATTCTGAAAGCGCAGCTTCAATTTTAAAGCTGTCTGGATCCGATTCTTGTCTTGGAGTGTGTTTCTCGTCAGCTTTTGCCCTCTTTTCTAGTGGCTTCTCTTGTTTAGCTGGAGTTGGTTCATGAGTTTCAAGGTCTGCTACTGAAATGCTGGTATCTACAGTTGTTCGTAAAGATCCATCTGGATACTTATCAGTAGTTGTGACAGTTGTTACAGTTTTTATTTTTGTGACAACATTATTCTTATTGCAGTATTTTGACTTTCTTATTTTTGTGACAATTGTTCGGTAGATTATTTTGTCCTTTTCTTTGATTTCTTCAGCTTTGCTAGTTTCAGTCTCTTCTGGCTCGCCCATCTCTGTTAATTCTTTCAAAGCATCTTCGATATCAAAGCGTGTTACAGTTGAATCTTCATCGCTTGTGCTATCAACACCATTTACTGGTGCTACATTTTCATCAACGTGTGATATTTTTTCGCTAGTTTTTGTGATGATTGACCCATCAGGGTATTCATCTTCAGTCACAGTCTTTACAGTTGTTTCAGTTCTTTGCACGTTTTCATAGTCATTTAAATATTTTTGAATAGTAGTGGTTACAGTGATCTTTCTTTTGATTGACATTCCATTTTCAGTAATTACTTCGGTTTTTCTATCGACGTCTTGTTCGATTTCACCAGCTGGTTCAAATCCTTCATCTAAATTTTCAGCAGCAATGTCAGTTTTGGAATCGGATACTGAAACTTTCACATCTTTGGTTATTTCAGTCATACCATCAGGTAATGTAGTTTTCGTTATTGTTTCAACTGTAGTTATCAACTTTTTCTTTGATTTATCATTATTTGTCAACAATTCTTTCGTTGTAGTTGTTGTTATAACTTGCAGTACACTTTTTCCATTAATAGTTACAGATTTTTCTTTTGTATCTGTTTCTACGGTTTTACTTTCTACTACAGTCAAATCTTCCAGTTTAAGGGTTTCCATGCTTTCAACTTCAATATCCATGATTGATGTGCAGCTATCAACTTTGCTGCTGGAAGAGCCGTCAGGGAAACAATCGGTGGTAGTGACAACCGTTACTTTCTTTAATTTTATTGGTATGCCTTGACTGTCAGCATACTTTGTGTTAACAGTTCTAGTCACTATGGTTCGTTTGATGATAATATTATCTTGCGTAACTTCTTCAGTTTTTGTAGTGACAGTCTCTTCAGGATCACCAAACACTTCGTAATCACTGAGAATTTTTTCAAGGTTTTCACTGGAATCTATTACTAGTTCCTCTGTTTTCACTTCAACATTCTTGTGAACATCTTTAGAACCATCTGGGTGTTCTTTTGTAACATTAGTTTCAACAGTTGTTCTTAAGATTTTTTTGTGCTCATTAACACCAATGGTCTCCTTTCTAGTCGTTGTAGTTACGGTTTCCACTATATCAATATTGTTTTCTTTCACAATACGTTTGCTGACATCAGTGTCTATGATAGTATCTTCAATGTTTTCATCGGACTCATCACTTTCAACATCTATAATATCTTTACTCAAAAGGGAAGACTCATATTCTTGTTGTTTTTCAGTCGTGTCTTTTAATTGGAAATTGGATAAAATACCTGTTTTTTCACTTAAAGAATCAAGACTGTCTTTCTCCAATTTTGAATCTTTGGAATAAAGATCCATATGTGAGGTAGATTTGAGGCTGGAAGAACATTCGGAAAGTAAAGTTTGTGTATCTGTTGTGCTCGTTGTCGACCCATCTGAGCCCTTGCTAAGGGTCGTTGTTTCAATAGTTGTTTTAACATTTTGTGGAGTACCGTCCTCTCGTGAAATAACTTCTTTAGTAGTTACAGTTGTGATGGTTTGTGTTACAACGTTTTCGCCTTCTTTAATAATTTTAGTGATTGTGTCTGTCTCAGTCTTAATTTTTCCTACGTTTTGCATAAGATTCAACAAGTCTGAATCACTTTCTGTTTCAGACGTTGAAGTTTTTGGCAGCTTTTGGACTTTTTCTGTAGACGTAGATATTTTTTGAGTTAGAACATCTTCTCCGACATGCACAACTTTAGTTACAGTTTCCTCATTACCTTCAGATTTGTCATATGTGACTTCGCTCTGTAAGCCTTCGCTCATTTTCACATCTTGAAAACTACTCGGTGTTTTTGGCAGTGGACTGACCGGAACAGTAGGAGGAGTAGACGCTCTGTCGATATCACGAACATCGAGTGATTCAAGACTCTCTGTTTTGATTCCTTGTTGGACCATGTCTTCACTAAAAGCTTTATGAATCGATTCTATAAGATGCACAGCACTATAATTTTTATCGTATGGAGCAGCATGTTTTGCTGCTTTAGATGCTAAGTCATCAATTGGTATACTATAAACACCTGAATCGGATGCTTCTGAAAGTGGAATTTCTTCTTTATGAGAAACTAACTCAGCTAGCATCTTTGTTTGTTTGTGTTCATCAGACGTTGGTTTCGTTGCAGAAGGATCTTTCAATGTATGAGAATCATCTTCACTTTCTAGGTCTAGTTTTTGGCTGCTCATTGATTGAAGTGAATCAGGATAGCTGCTAATACTATCGAGTGGGGTCTTTTCTTTAGTCACAATTTTGTTCTTATCATGTTTTTCCGTTCCTTCAAAACTATACTTTTCTTCAATACTTACTTCTTTGGACACATCTTCTGAACTTCCATCATGAACTAAAGTGTGTATTACGCTATCTCTGTCTGTGATGCCACTGTCAATAGTAGAAATTGAAGTTGTTTTATCCACAGAATATTCCTGGTCAAATACATTTTTTTCAGAAACATCTGATTTTTTACGGCTCAGAAGCTCTTCTTTGCTAGATTGAACTTTGGTAATTAATTCCTTCTCTTGGTGCAACATTTCCTCTGTTTCGCGTGCTAATTCTGTAAGAGATTTTATTTTTGTTGATGTTTTCGCAAGCTCTTGAACATCTTTTTTCAAATCTTCAATTTTTGCCTGTAAAGCTTTATCACTTAAAGTTACAGAGAGCTTTTCATCATCGAATGAGTCATCTAAAGGCATAGACTCTTTTTCAACAACGTCTTTTTCATATTTTGAAATAATTTCCTTTTCTTTTCTTGTTTCGTCACATTCAGATGCTAATAGCTGTGATTTTTCTTGAATTGTAACTTTTTCGTCTTTTTTTACTTCAGACAACTTTGGGTCTGTAGTGCTAGTTGTTTGAACATCTAATAAAAGTGGCGGAAAAACTGAATCCTCTAATTTGGTTACAATCTTTAATCCAGATTTGGCGTCAGCAATTTTCTTTTCGATTGCAGCGACTTCTTTCACAAAGGCGTGTTCCTCGTCAACTGGACTAGTAGATTTTCCATTTGTCATAATTGAGCTTTTTTCTTTGCCAACCTGGTCAACTGATTGCATTTGTAAGAGTTCTTTAGTACTTGTAGTTACAATATCTTTAATAGGACTAGATTCCTTTGCGTCTTCCTTGGCAGGACTAGAAATCTTAGTGTCTTCTTTAACTGGACTGAAATCTTTAGCGTCTCTTTTAACACGGCTGGGTTCTGTCGCGTCCTCTTTGACAAGGATAGCCTCCTCCTTGCCTCGGCTAGGTTTAGTAGATTCTTCTTTGATGAGGCTAGGTTCCATCACGTCCTTAATAGAGCTGGGTTCCTTAGCGTCGTCCTTAACAGGGCTAGGTTCCTTAGCATCCTCTTTGACAGGACTAGTTTCCTTGGGTTTTTCTTTGACAAGGCTAGGTTCCTTAGCATACTCTGTGACAGGGCTAAGTTCCTTAACTTCCTCTTTGACAGGGCTAGGTTCTTTGGATTCTTCTCTGGCAAGGCCATGTTCTTTAGCATCGTCCTTAACAGGGCTAGGTTCCTTAGCTTCCTCCTTGATAGGGCTAGGTTTAGTGGATTCTTCTTTGATAGGGCTAGGTTTCTTAGCATCCTTCTTGCCATGGCTGGGTTCCTCAGCAACCTCTTTAACAGGACTAGGTTCCTTGTTTTCTTTTTTGACAAGGCTAGGTTTCTTAACATCCTCTTTGACAGGGCTAGGTTCCTTAGCTTCCTCTTTGATAGGGCTAGGTTTTGTGGATTCTTCTTTGATAGGGCTAGGTTCCTTAACGTCGACCTTAATAGGGCTAGGTTCCTTAGCGTCGTCCATGACGGGGATAGGTTCCTTAGCGTCCTCTTTGACAGAGCTAGGTTTTTTGGGTTCTTCTTTGACAGGGCTAGGTTCTTTAGATTCCTTTTTGACAAGTCTAGGTTCTTTAGCATCCTTCTCACCAGGGCTAGGTTCCTTATCAACCTCTTTGACATGACTAGGTTCCTTGGGTTCTTCTTTGACAAGGCTATGTTCCTTAGCATCATCCTTGACAATGCTAGGTTCCTTAGCTTTCTCCTTGACAGGGCGAGGTTTTATGGATTCTTCTTTGATAGGGCTAGGTTCCTTAGCGTGGTCCTTGACGGGGCTAGGTTCCTTAGCTTCTTCCTTGACAGGGCTAGGTTTTGTGGATACTTCTTTGATAGGGCTAGGTTCCTTAACGTCGTCCTTGACAGGGCTAGGTTCCTTTTCGTCCTCTTTGACAGGACTATGTTCTTTGGCCTTTTCTTTGACAAGGGTAGGTTCCTTAGCTTTTTCTCTGATAGGGCTAGGTTCCTTGGTGTCTCTCTTGACAGGGCTTGGTTGTTTAGCGTCTTTCTTGACAGGGCTAGGTTCCTTATCATCCTTCTTAACAGGGCTTAGTTTTTTAGCGTCCTCCTTGACTGGGCTACGTTGCTTAGAGTCATCCTTGACTGGGCTAGGTTCCTTGGACCCTTCTTCAACTGAGGTAGGTTCTTTCTCTAAGTGTAAAGCAGGGCTAATTACTAATGTACTTTCTTTGACATGACTAAGTTCTTTGGAATCTTCTTCGCTGTGTTTGATCTCCATTATAATTTCTTTTACAAGAGTAGATGGTTTTAGTAAAGGACTTATAGGTTTGATTGGTAATGAGTCAGGTTTATGTAATTGGTTGCTATCCATCACCAGATCAAGTATTTGATCATCTTTCTTGTGAGTTGTTTGTTCTTTTTTGAAGGACATTTCGCTTTCACTAAGTGGTTCGTCGATCAACAAATCTGGGCTGAGTGCTTCTTTATCTAATTCAAATGAAATCTTTGGGTCAATAATTGTGAGCGCTGTGTCATGTTTACTTGGCTCCTTAACTCTGTCTTTGGCGGATTTAAGTTCTTGATCAATCAATGTCTTAGCATCACCAGGAATCGATTTTGTTACATCATCTTTTTCACTAGGGCTTGACTTAGGAGCTTGTAAATCTTCTTTTACGGGGCTGGGATCCTTGTCGATGAGGCTTGATGGCTTCAATACCTTTTTAGAATGAATTAGATCCATAGATTCAACACTACTATCGCTAATTAAATCAAAATCATTCTTGGTGGTAGGTAAATCCTTATCAAGCTTAATTTGTGTTGTGATTTCTTCAACCGCCCTGTAAGAAGTTTGCACTAAACTTGGCGATTCATCAGTCATTAAGTCAGGACTATGTAATTCATCATCTGACGGCAAGTCAATAACAGAAGCTTTGTCGTTTATAATTTCACTTTTTGTATCCGTTTTTACAGGACTTTTGGTTAAGGCATACATAATTTCATTCTTAGAAGTGCTTGGCTCTTCAGCGATTTTCTTGACAAAACTATGTTCCTTGATCTCACTCTTGACAGGACTTAGTTGACTGACAGGGCTTGTTTCTTTGGCATCTACCTTAACAGAGCTAGGCAATTCAACATGTTCTATGCCAAGGCTTTGCGGTTCCGTCTCTTCTTTATCAACATGGTCAAACTTAACAGTACATGGTATATTAAACAGATCCTTTAAATCTTCGTCAGTTGATTCAATTATTCCGTCTAAAAGAAAGATGTCTTCATTTGTGATAGTGACAACTGTTCCATCTGGATGCCTTTCTTCACGCACATAACTTGTTGTAGATTTTGTTTTTGTTAACTTCATCATTATGTAACTGACAAAAACTTTAGTAGACCATTCTTTCCAAATAATTGAATAACCACTTACATCTGCAGTTCCTGTCCTTGGGCCTACATATTTTTCTTTAGGCTCTCCGAACGGTCTATAATCTTCAAGACTTTCATCAACTGTGAGATGTTCATCGATCACATCTGAAACTGTGTGAGTAGAATAAACTCTATTGCGATATGTCTTGTCAGGGAATTCATCAGACAAAATTCTATATGTAATTATTTTACACTTAATGACTTTGCCGTGTTGGTCAGCAAACATTGATTTAACTGTTTTGGTAATGGTGGTTCTTTTAACAATCACTATCTCTTCCTTTAAATAATCAATTTTAGATGAAGTTGTAACGACTGGTTCACCAACTACTTTTAAACCACCCAAGCAAGGATTTTGAGTAGTATCGAGTGCTTGCTCCTTCATATGCTTGTCATCAAATCTAATATGCGTTTTCACAAAATTTAGCTCTCCTGTTTTTGAAATAAATTGGTTGATAATAAATTCATTTGGTATTTCATGAAATTGTTTGTGTTCACTCTCATCAGTATCTACTGTAATCATATCTTCTTTCAAAGGAAAATCTTCAAATTTACCAGTCCGTTGGTCAACTGAGCTAGGTTCTTTCTCAGACACTAGGCTAGCCTTTCTCTCATCTTCCTTGTCATAAGGGATTGGTGCTTCCTCGGACACTACAATTGCCTTCCTCTCATCTTTCTTGATTGAGCTAGGTTCCTTGTCAACCGAGCTAGGTTTCTTGTCAACAGGACTTAGTGCCTTCTCAGACGAAAGGCTAGCCTTCTTGTCATCTTCCGTGATTGGGCGAGGTTCTTTGTCAACAGGACTAGGTACTTTTATTGATACAAGGATTGTCTTTTTGTCGTCTTCCTTGAGTGGACTAAGTCCTTTGTCAACAGGGCTTGGTGCCTTCTTAGACACCAAACTTGCCTTCTCAACATCTTTAATTGGGCTAGGTTCTTTGTCAACAAGGCTTCGTGCCTTCTCAGACACTAGGCTAGCTTGCCTATCATCTTCCTTGATTGGGCTAGGTTTTTTGTCAACCGGGCTAGGTTCTTTGTCAATAGGGCTACGTACTTTGTCAACCGGGCTTGGTTCTTTGTCAACAGGGCTAGGTTCTTTGTCAACCGGACTAGATTCTTTGTCAACAGGACTGGGTGCTTTTATTGAAACAAGGATTGTCTTCTTCTCGTCTGCCTTGAGTGAACTTGGTCCTATGTGAACAGGGCTTGGTGTCTGCTCAGACAAAAGGCTAGCCTTCCTGACATCTTCTTTGATTGGGCTAGGTTCTTTGTCAACTGGGCTGGGTTCCTTCTCGGACACTAGACTTGCCTTCCTGTCATCTTCCTTGATTGGGCTAGGTTCTTTATCAACAGGGCTAGGTGCTTTGTCAACAGCGCTTGCTGGCTTCTCAGACACTAGACTTGCTTTCCTGTCATCTTCCTTGATTGGGCTAGGTTCTTTTTCAACAGGGCTTGGTGCCTTGTCAACAGGGCTTGCTGACTTCTCGGATACTAGACTTGCCTTCCTATCATCTTCCTTGATTGGTATAAGTCCTTTGTTAACAGGGCTTGGTGCCTTCTCGGACACTAGACTGGCTTTCCTGTCATCTTCCTTGATTGGGCTAGGTTCTTTGTCAACAGGGCTTGGTGCCTTGTCAACAAGGCTTGGTACCTTCTCGGACACTAGACTTGCCTTCCCGTCATCTTCCTCGATTGGTGTAGGTTCCTTGTCAACAGGGCTTCGTGACTTCTCAGACGCTAGGCTATCCTTTCTCTCGTCTTTCTTGATTGGGCTAGGTTCCTCGTCAACAATGCTTGTAGCCTTCTCAGGTATAAGGCTAGCCTTTCTTTCATCTTCTTTGATCAGGCTAGGTTCCTTGAAAACAGGGCTTGGTGCCTTCACAGGTACTAGGCTATCCTTTCTCTCAGCTTCATTTATTGGGCTAGGTTCCTTGTGAATAGGGCTTGGTGTCTTGTCTTTAGGGCTTGGTTCCTTCTCGGACACTGGACTTGCTTTCTTGTCATCTTCTTTGATTAGGCTAGGTTCTTTGTCAACAGGGCTAGGTGCTTTGTCAACCGGACTTGGTGCTTTCTCAGACAATAGGCTATCCTTTCTCTCAGCTTCCGTTATTGGGCTAGGTTCCTTGTGAATAGGGCTTGGTGCCTTGTCTTTAGGGCTTGGTTCCGTCTCAGACACTGGACTTGCTTTCCGGTCATCTTCCTTGATTGAGCTAGGTTCTTTGACAACAGAGCTTTTTTCCTTGTCAACCGTACTTGGTGCTTTCTCAGACAATAGGCTATCCTTTCTCTCAGCTTCCTTTATTGGGCTAGGTTCCTTGTGAATAGGGCTAGGTGTCTTGTCTTTAGGGCTTGGTTCCTTCTCGGATACTGGACTTGTCTTCCTATCATCTTCCTTGATTGGGCTAGGTTCTTTGTGAACCGGGCTTGGTGCCTTGTCAACAAGGCTTGGTACCTTCTCGGACACTAGACTTGCCTTCCCGTCATCTTCCTCGATTGGTGTAGGTTCCTTGTCAACAGGGCTTCGTGACTTCTCAGACGCTAGGCTATCCTTTCTCTCGTCTTCCTTGATTGGGCTAGGTTCCTCGTCAACAATGCTTGTAGCCTTCTCAGGTATAAGGCTAGCCTTTCTTTCATCTTCTTTGATCAGGCTAGGTTCCTTGAAAACAGGGCTTGGTGCCTTCACAGGTACTAGGCTATCCTTTCTCTCAGCTTCATTTATTGGGCTAGGTTCCTTGTGAATAGGGCTTGGTGTCTTGTCTTTAGGGCTTGGTTCCTTCTCGGACACTGGACTTGCTTTCTTGTCATCTTCTTTGATTAGGCTAGGTTCTTTGTCAACAGGGCTAGGTGCTTTGTCAACCGGACTTGGTGCTTTCTCAGACAATAGGCTATCCTTTCTCTCAGCTTCCGTTATTGGGCTAGGTTCCTTGTGAATAGGGCTTGGTGCCTTGTCTTTAGGGCTTGGTTCCGTCTCAGACACTGGACTTGCTTTCCGGTCATCTTCCTTGATTGGGCTAGGTTCTTTGACAACAGAGCTTTTTTCCTTGTCAACCGCACTTGGTGCTTTCTCAGACACTAGGCTATCCTTTCTCTCAGCTTCCTTTATTGGGCTAGGTTCCTTGTGAATAGGGCTAGGTGTCTTGTCTTTAGGGCTTGGTTCCTTCTCGGATACTGGACTTGTCTTCCTTTCATCTTCCTTGATTGGGCTAGGTTCTTTGTGAACCGGGCTTGGTGCCTTGTCAACAGGGCTTGGTTCCTTTTCGGACACTAGACTTGCCTTCCTGTCATCTTCCTTGATTGGGCTAGGTTCTTTGTGAACCGGGCTTGGTGCGTTGTCAACAGGGCTTGGTTCCTTTTCGGACACTAGACTTGGCTTCCTGTCATCTTCCTTGATTGGGCTAGGTTCTTTGTCAATAGGGCTTGGTGCTTTGTCAACAGGGCTTGGTGTCTTGTCAACAGGGATTGGTTCCTTTTCGGACACTAGACTAGCCTTCCTGTCATCTTCTTTGATTGGGCTTGGTTCTTGGTCAACAGGGCTTGGTGCCTTCTGGGACACTAGACTGGCCTTTCTGTCATCTCCCTTGATTGGGCTAGGTTCTTTGTCAACAGGGCTTGGTGCCTTGTCAACAGGGCTTGGTGCCTTGTCAACAGGGCTTGGTGCCTTGTCAACAGGGCTTGGTGCCTTGTCAACAGGGCTTGGTTCCTTTTCGGACACTATACTAGCCTTCCTGTCATCTTCCTTGATTGGGCTAGGTTCTTGGTCAACAGGGCTTGGTGCCTTCTGGGAAACTAGACTGGCCTTTCTGTCATCTTCCTTGATAGGGCTAGGTTCTTGGTCAACAGGGCTTGGTGCCTTCTCGGACACTATACTTGCTTTTCTGTCATCTTCCTTGATTGGGCTAGGTTCTTTGTCAACAACACTTGCTGCCTTGTCAACAGAAATTAGTTCTATGTCAACAGGGCTTGGTGCCTCAACAACAGGGCTTGGTGCCTTGTCAACAGGACTTGGTTCCTTCTGGGATACTAGACTTAACTTCCTATCATCTTCCTTAATTGGGCTAGGTTCTTTGCCAACAGAGCTTGGTGCCTTGTCAACAGGACTTGGTTCCTTTTCGGACACTAGACTTGCCTTCCTGTCATCTTCTTTGATTGGGCTAGGTTCTTTGTCAACAGGGCTTGGTTCCTTTTCGGACACTAGACTGGCCTTCCTGTCATCTTCCTTGATTGGACTAGGTTCTTTGTCAACAGGGCTTGGTTCTTTGTCAACAGGGCTTGGTGCCTTGCCAACAGTGCTTGGTTCCCTTTTAGACATTAGACTGTATTTCCTGTCATCATCTTTGATTGGGCTAGATTCTTTGGCAACAGGGCTTGGTGCCTTTATGAACACTAGACTGGCCTTACCCTCATCTTCCTTGACTGGGCTAGGTTGTTTGTCAACAGGGCTTGGTGCCTTGTCAACAGGGCTTAGTGCCTTCTCGGACTCTAGACTTGCCTTCCTGTCATCTTCTTTGATTGGTCTAGGTTCTTTGTCAACAGGGCTTGGTTCCTTTTCGGGCACTAAACTTGCCTTTCTGTCATCTTCCTTGATTGGTCTAGGTTCTTTGTCAACAGGGATTGATGCTTTCTCAGACTCAAGACTTGGCTTCCTGTCATCTTCCTTGATTGGGCTAGGTTCTTTGTCAACAGGGCTTAGTGCCTTGTCAACAGGGCTTGGTTCCTTTTCAGACACAAGACTTGCCTTCCTAGCATCTTCCTTGATTGGGCTAGGTTCTTTGTCAATAGGGCTTGGTGCCTTCTGGGACACTGGACTGGCCTTCCTGTCATCTTCCTTGATTGGGCTAGGTTCTTTGTCAACACGGCTTTGTGCCTTGTCAACAGGGCTTGGTTCCTTTTCGGACACTAGACTGGCCTTTCTGTGATCTTCCTTGATTGGGCTGGGTTCTTTGTCAACAGGGCTTGTTGCCTTGTAAACAGGGCTTGGTCCCTTTTCGGACACTAGACTGGCCTTCCTGTCATCTTCCTTGATTGGGCTAGGTTCTTTGTCAACAGTGCTTGGTTTCGTCTCAGACACAAGACTTGGCTTCCTGTCATCTTCCTTAATTGGGCTAGGTTCTTTAACAACAGGGCTTAGTTCTTTGTCAACAGGGCTTGGTGCCTTCTGGGACACTAGACTAGCCTTCCTGTCATCTTCCTTCATTGGGCTAGGTTCTTTGTCAACAGGGCTAGGTGCCTTCTCGGACACAAGACTTGGTTTCCTGTCATCTTCCTTGATTGGGCTAGGTTCTTTGTCAACAGGGCTTGGTGCCTTCTCAGATATTAGGCTAGCCTTTCTTTCGTCTTCCTGGATTGGGCTAGGTTCCTTGTCAACAGGACTTGGTGCCTTGTCAACAGGGCTTGGTTCCTTTTCAGACACAAGACTTGCCTTCCTAGCATCTTCCTTGATTGGGCTAGGTTCTTTGTCAACAGGGCTTGGTGCCTTCTGGGACACTGGACTGGCCTTCCTGTCATCTTCCTTGATTGGGCTAGGTTCTTTGTCAACAGGGCTAGGTGCCTTCTCGGACACAAGACTTGGTTTCCTGTCATCTTCCTTGATTGGGCTAGGTTCTTTGTCAACAGGGCTTGGTGCCTTCTCAGATATTAGGCTAGCCTTTCTTTCGTCTTCCTGGATTGGGCTAGGTTCCTTGTCAACAGGACTTGGTGCCTTGTCAACAGGGCTTGGTTCCTTTTCAGACACAAGACTTGCCTTCCTAGCATCTTCCTTGATTGGGCTAGGTTCTTTGTCAACAGGGCTTGGTGCCTTCTGGGACACTGGACTGGCCTTCCTGTCATCTTCCTTGATTGGGCTAGGTTCTTTGTCAACAGGGCTTGGTGCCTTCTCGGACACTAGACTTTCCTTTCTATCGTCATCTTCCTTGATTGGGCTAGGTTCTTTGTCAACACGGCTTGGTGCCTTCAGGGATACTAGACTAGCCTTCCTGTCATCTTCCTTGATTGGGCTAGGTTCTTTGTCAACAGGGCTTGGTGCCTTCTCGGACACAAGACTTGGTTTCCTGTCATCTTCCTTGATTGGGCTAGGTTCTTTGTCAACAGGGCTTGGTGCCATCTCGGACACAAGACTTGGCTTCCTGTCATCTTCCTTGATTGGGCTAGGTTCTTTGTCAACAGGGCTTGGTGCCTTCTCGGACACAAGACTTGGCTTCCTGTCATCTTCCTTGATTGGGCTAGGTTCTTTGTCAACAGGGCTTGGTGCCTTCTCAGATACTAAGCTTGCCTTTCTCTCATCTTCCTTGATTGGGCTAGGTTCCTTGTCAACAGGGCTTGGTGCCTTCTCAGATATTAGGCTAGCCTTTCTTTCGTCTTCCTGGATTGGGCTAGGTTCCTTGTCAACAGGACTTGGTGCCTTGTCAACAGGGCTTGGTTCCTTTTCAGACACAAGACTTGCCTTCCTAGCATCTTCCTTGATTGGGCTAGGTTCTTTGTCAACAGGGCTTGGTGCCTTCTGGGACACTGGACTGGCCTTCCTGTCATCTTCCTTGATTGGGCTAGGTTCTTTGTCAACAGGGCTTGGTTCCTTTTCGGACACTAGACTAGCCTTCCTGTAATCTTCCTTGATTGGGCTAGGTTCTTTGTCAACAGGGCTTGGTGCCTTGTCAACAGGGCTTGGTTCCTTTTCGGACACTAGACTTGGCTTTCTTTCATCTTCCTTGATTGGGCTAGGTTCTTTGTCAACAGGGCTTGGTGCCATCTCGGACACAAGACTTGGCTTCCTGTCATCTTCCTTGATTGGGCTAGGTTCTTTGTCAACAGGGCTTGGTGCCTTCTCGGACACAAGACTTGGCTTCCTGTCATCTTCCTTGATTGGGCTAGGTTCTTTGTCAACAGGGCTTGGTGCCTTGTCAACAGGGCTTGGTGCCTTGTCAACAGGGCTTGGTGCCTTGTCCACAGGGCTTGGTTCCTTTTCGGACACTAGACTAGCCTTCCTGTCATCTTCCTTGATTGGGCTAGGTTCTTTGTCAACAGGGCTTGGTGCCTTGTCAACAGGGCTTGGTTCCTTTTCGGACACTAGACTTGGCTTTCTTTCATCTTCCTTGATTGGGCTAGGTTCTTTGTCAACAGGGCTTGGTGCCATCTCGGACACAAGACTTGGCTTCCTGTCATCTTCCTTGATTGGGCTAGGTTCTTTGTCAACAGGGCTTGGTGCCATCTCGGACACAAGACTTGGCTTCCTGTCATCTTCCTTGATTGGGCTAGGTTCTTTGTCAACAGGGCTTGGTGCCTTCTCGGACACAAGACTTGGCTTCCTGTCATCTTCCTTGATTGGGCTAGGTTCTTTGTCAACAGGGCTTGGTGCCTTGTCAACAGGGCTTGGTGCCTTGTCAACAGGGCTTGGTGCCTTGTCAACAGGGCTTGGTTCCTTTTCGGACACTAGACTAGCCTTCCTGTCATCTTCCTTGATTGGGCTAGGTTCTTTGTCAACAGGGCTTGGTGCCTTGTCAACAGGGCTTGGTTCCTTTTCGGACACTAGACTTGGCTTTCTTTCATCTTCCTTGATTGGGCTAGGTTCTTTGTCAACAGGGCTTGGTGCCATCTCGGACACAAGACTTGGCTTCCTGTCATCTTCCTTGATTGGGCTAGGTTCTTTGTCAACAGGGCTTGGTGCCTTCTCGGACACAAGACTTGGCTTCCTGTCATCTTCCTTGATTGGGCTAGGTTCTTTGTCAACAGGGCTTGGTGCCTTCTCAACAGGGCTTGGTGCCTTGTCAGCAGGGCTTGGTGCCTTGTCAACAGGGCTTGGTTCCTTTTCGGACACTAGACTAGCCTTCCTGTCATCTTCCTTGATTGGGCTAGGTTCTTTGTCAACAGGGCTTGGTGCCATCTCGGACACAAGACTTGGCTTCCTGTCATCTTCCTTGATTGGGCTAGGTTCTTTGTCAACAGGGCTTGGTGCCTTCTCGGACACAAGACTTGGCTTCCTCTCATCTTCCTTGATTGGGCTAGGTTCTTTGTCAACAGGGCTTGGTGCCTTGTCAACAGGGCTTGGTGCCTTGTCAGCAGGGCTTGGTGCCTTGTCAACAGGGCTTGGTTCCTTTTCGGACACTAGACTTGCCTTTCTATCATCTTCCTTGATTGGGCTAGGTTCTTTGTCAACAGGGCTTGGTGCCTTCTCGGACACAAGACTTGGTTTCCTGTCATCTTCCTTGATTGGGCTAGGTTCTTTGTCAACAGGACTTGGTGCCTTCTCGGACACAAGACTTGGCTTCCTGTCATCTTCCTTGATTGGGCTAGGTTCTTTGTCAACAGGGCTTGGTGCCTTCTCGGACACAAGACTTGGCTTCCTGTCATCTTCCTTGATTGGGCTAGGTTCTTTGTCAACAGGGCTTGGTGCCTTGTCAACAGGGCTTGGTGCCTTGTCAACAGGGCTTGGTTCCTTTTCGCACACTAGACTAGCCTTCCTGTCATCTTCCTTGATTGGGCTAGGTTCTTTGTCAACAGGGCTTGGTGCCTTGTCAACAGGGCTTGGTTCCTTTTCGGACACTAGACTTGGCTTTCTTTCATCTTCCTTGATTGGGCTAGGTTCTTTGTCAACAGGGCTTGTTGCCTTCTTGGACACAAGACTAGCCTTCCTGTCATCTTCCTTGATTGGGCTAGGTTCTTTGTCAACAGGGCTTGGTGCCTTCTCGGACACAAGACTTGGTTTCCTGTCATCTTCCTTGATTGGGCTAGGTTCTTTGTCAACAGGGCTTGGTGCCTTCTCCGACACAAGACTTGGCTTCCTGTCATCTTCCTTGATTGGGCTTGGTTCCTTGTCAACAGGGCTTGGTGCCTTGTCAACAGGGCTTGGTTCCTTTTCAGACACAAGACTTGCCTTCCTAGCATCTTCCTTGATTGGGCTAGGTTCTTTGTCAACAGGGCTTGGTGCCTTCTCGGACACAAGACTTGGCTTCCTGTCATCTTCCTTGATTGAGCTAGGTTCTTTGTCAACAGGGCTTGGTTCCTTTTCGGACACTAGACTAGCCTTCCTGTCATCTTCCTTGATTGGGCTAGGTTCTTTGTCAACAGGGCTTGGTGCCTTCTCGGACATAAGACTTGGCTTCCTGTCATCTTCCTTGATTGGGCTAGGTTCTTTGTCAACAGGGCTTGGTGCCTTCTCGGAAACAAGACTTGGCTTCCTGTCATCTTCCTTGATTGGGCTAGGTTCTTTCTCAACAGGGCTTGGTGCCTTGTCAACAGGGCTTGGTTCCTTTTCCGACACTAGACTTGGCTTCCTTTCATCTTCCTTGATTGGGCTAGGTTCTTTGTCAACAGGGCTTGGTGCCTTCTCGGACACAAGACTTGGCTTCCTGTCATCTTCCTTGATTGGGCTAGGTTCTTTGTCAACAGGGCTTGGTGCCTTCTTGGACACAAGACTTGTCTTCCTGTCATCTTTGATATGGCTAGGTTCTTGGTCAACAGCACTTGGTGCCTTGTCAACAGGAATTAGTTCTTTGACAACAGGGCTTGGTGCCTTGTCAACAGGGCTTGGTGCCTTGTCAACAGGGCTTGGTGTTTCCTGGGACACTATACTAGCCTTCCTGTCTTCTTCCTTGATTGGGGTAGGTTCTTGGTCAACAGGGCTTGGTGCCTTCAGGGACACTAGACTTTCCTTTCTGACATCTTCCTTGACAGGGCTAGGTTCTTTGTCAACAGCACTTGGTGCCTTGTCAACAAGGCTTGGGTCCTTTTCGGATACTAGACTAGCCTTCCTGTCATCTTCCTTGATTGGGCTAGGTTCTTTGTCAACAGGGCTAGGTGCCTTGTCAACAGGGCTCGGTGCCTTGTCAACAGGGCTTGGTGCCTTGTCGACAGGGCTTAGTTCCTTTTCCGACACTAGACTGGCCTTCCTGTCACCTTCCTTGATAGGGCTACGTTCTTTGTCAACAGCACTTGGTGCCTTGTCAACAGAAATTAGTTGTTTGTCAACAGGGCTTGATACCTTGTCAATAGAGCTTGGTGCCTTGTCAACAGGGCTTGGTGTCTTCTGGGTCACTATACTAGCCTTCCTGTCTTCTTCCTTGATTGGGCTAGGTTCTTTGTCAACAGGGCTTGGTTCTTTGTCAACAGGGCTTGGTGCCTTGTCAACAGCGCTTGGTTCCTTTTCGGACAATAGACTGGCCTTCCTGTTATCTTCCTTGATTGGGCGTAGTTCTTTGTCAATAGAGCTTGGTGACTTGTCAACAGGGCTTGGTTCTTTATCAACAGGGCTTGGTTCCTTTTCGGACACTATCCTTGCCTTTCTTTCATCTTCCTTGATTGGGCTAGATTCTTTGTCAACAGGACTTGGTGCCTTAACAACAGGGCTTGTTGCCTTGTCAACAGGGCTTGGTGCCTTCTCGGACACTATACTAGCCTTCAGGTCATCTTCCTTGATTGGACTAGGTTCTTTGTCAACATGGCTTGGTTCTTTGTCAACAGGGCTTGGTGCCTTGTCAACAGCGCTTGGTTCCTTTTCGGACACTAGACTGGCCTTCCTGTCATCTTCCTTGATTGGGCTAGGTTCCTTGTCAACAGGGCTTGGTGCCTTCTCGGACACTAGGCTTGCCTTTCTGTCATCTTCCTCGATTGGACTAGGTTCTTTGTCAACAGGGCTTGGTGCTTTCTGGGACACTATACTAGCCTTCCTGTCATCTTCCTTGATGGGGCTAGGTTCTTTGTCAACAGGGCTTGGTTCTTTGTCAACAGGGCTTGGTGCCTTGTCAACAGCGCTTGGTTCCTTTTCGGACACTATACTTGCCTTTCTGCCATCTTCCTTGATTAGGCTAGATTCTTTGTCAACAGGACTTGGTGCCTTAACAACAGGGCTTGGTGCCTTGTCAACAGGGCTTGGTGCCTTCTCGGACACTAGACTTGCCTTTTTCTCATCTTCCTTGATTGGACTAGGTTCTTTGTCAACAGGGCTTGGTTCTTTGTCAACAGGGCTTGGTGCCTTGTCAACAGTACTTGGTTCTTTTTCTGACACAAGACTGGCCTTTCTCTCATCTTCCTTGATAGGACTAGGTTCTTTGTCAACAGGGCTTGGTGTCTTCGCTGATACTAAGCTAGCCTTTTTCTTTTCTTCCTTGATTGGGCTAGGTTCCTTGTCAACAGGGCTTCGTGCCTTCTCAGATACTAGGCTAGCCTTTCTTTCGTCTTCCGTGATTGGGCTAGGTTCCTTGTCAACAGGACTTGGTACCTTCTCGGACACTAGACTGGCCTTCCTGTCATCTTCCTTGATTGGGCTAGGTTCCTTGTCCACAGGGCTTAGTGCCTTGTCAACAGGGCTTGGTGCCTTGTCAACAGGGCTTGGTGCCTTGTCAACAGGGCTTTGTTCCTTTTTGGACACAAGACTGGCCTTCCTGTCATCTTCCTTGATTGGGCTAGGTTCCTCGTCAACAGGGCTTGGTGCCTTCTCGGACACTAGACTGGCCTTCCTGTCATCTTCTTCAATTGGGCTAGGTTCCTTGTCAACAGGGCTTGGTGCCTTCTCGGACACTAGACTGGCCTTCCTGTCATCTTCCTCAGTTGGGCGAGGTTCCCTGTCAACAGGGCTTGGTGCTTTCTCGGACACTAGACTGGCCTTCCTGTCATCTTCCTTGATTGGGCTAGGTTTCTTGTCAACAGGCCTTGGTGCCTTCTCGGACACTAGACTGGCCTTCCTGTCATCTTCTTCAATTGGGCTAGGTTCCTTGTCAACAGGGCTTGGTGCCTTTTCGGACACTAGACTGGCCTTCCTGTCATCTTCCTCAATTGGGCTAGGTTTCTTGTCAACAGGGCTTGGTGCTTTCTCGGACACTAGACTGGTCTTCCTGTCATCTTCTTTGATTGGGCTAGGTTCTTTGTCAACTGGGCTTGGTTCCTTCTCTGATACTAAGCTAGCCTTTCTCCCGACTTCCTTGATTATGCTAGGTTCCTTGTCAACAGGGCTTGGTGCCTTCTCAGATACCAGGCTAGCCTTTCTCTCGTCTTCCTTGATTAAGCTAGGTTCCTTGTCAACAGGGCTTGGTGCCTTCTCAGATACTAGGCTGGCTTTTCTCTCATCTTCCTTGATTGGGCTAGGTTCTTTGTCTGGGCTTGGTGTCTTCTCTGATATTAAGCTAGCCTTTCTCCCGATTTCCTTAATCGGGCTAGCTTCCTTGTCAACAGGGCTTGGTGCTTTCTCAGATACTAGGCTAGCCTTTCTCTCGTCTTCCTTGATTGGGCTAGGTTCCTTGTCAACAGGGCTTGGTGCCTTCTCAGATACTAGGCTGGCCTTTCTCTCATCTTCCTTGATTGGGCTAGGTTCTTTGTCTGGGCTTGGTGCCTTCTCTGATATTAAGCTAGCCTTTCTCCCGATTTCCTTAATCACGCTAGCTTCCTTGTCAACAGGGCTTGGTGCTTTCTCAGATACTAGGCTAGCCTTTCTCTCGTCTTCCTTGATTGGGCTAGGTTCTTTGTCTGGGCTTGGTGCCTTCTCTGATATTAAGCTAGCCTTTCTCCCGACTTCCTTGATTGGGCTAGGTTCCTTGTCAACAGGGCTTGGTGCCTTCTCAGATACTAAGCTAGCCTTTCTCTCGTCTTCCTTGATTGGGCTAGGTTCTTTGTCAACAGGGCTTAGTGCCTTGTCAACAGGGCTTGGTAATTTTTCGGATACATGACTGACCTTCCTGTCATCATCCTTGATTGGGCTAGGTTCCTTGTCAACAGGGCTTGGTGCTTTTTCAGATACTAGGCTATCCTTTCTCTTGTCTTCCTTGATTGGGCTAGGTTCCTTGTCAATAGGGCTTGGTGCTTTCTCAGATACTGGGCTAGCCTTTCTCTCGTCTTCCTTGACTGGGCTAGGTTCCTTGTCAACAGGGCTTGGTGCCTTCTCTGATATTAAGCTAGCCTTTCTCCCGACTTCCTTGATTGGGCTAGGTTCCTTGTCAACAGGGCTTGGTGCCTTCTCAGATACTAAGCTAGCCTTTCTCTCGTCTTCCTTGATTGGGCTAGGTTTTTTGTCACCAGGGCTTAGTGCCTTGTCAACAGGGCTTGGTAATTTTTCAGACACATGACTGACCTTCCTGTCATCTTCCTTGATTGGGCTAGGTTCCTTGTCAACAGGGCTTGGTGCTTTCTCAGCTACTAGGCTAGCCTTTCTCTTGTCTTCCTTGATTGGGCTAGGTTCCTTGTCAACAGGGCTTGGTGCTTTCTCAGATACTGGGCTAGCCTTTCTCTCATCTTCCTTGACTGGGCTAGGTTCCTTGTCAACAGGGCTTGGTGCCTTGTCAACATGGCTTGGTTCTGTTTTGGTCACTAGACTGGCCTGCCTGTCATCTTCCTTGATCGGGCTTGGTTCTTTAACCACAGGGCTTGGTGCCTTTTCGAACATTAGACTGGCCTTCCTCTCATATTCCTTGACTGGGCTAGGTTTTTTGTCAACAGGGCTCGGTGCCTTATCAACAAGGCTTGGTTCTTTTGTGGAGACTAGACTGGCCTTCCTGTCATCTTCCTTGATTGGACTAGGTTCCTTGTCAACAGGGCTTGGTAACTTTTCAGATACTAGGCTAGCCTTTCTCTCGTCTTCCTTGATTAGGCTAGGTTCCTTTTCAACAGGGCTTGGTGTCTTCTTAGATACTAGGCTAGCCTTTTTCTCATCTTCCTTGATTGGGATAGGTTCCTTGTCAACAGGGCTATGTTCCTTGTCAACAGGGCTTGTAGCCTTCTCAGATACTAGGCTAGCCTTTTTCTCATCATCCTTGATCGGGCTAGGCGCCTTGTCAACAAGGCTTGGTGCCTTCTCTAATATAAGGCTAGCCTTTCTCTCGTCTTCCTTAATTGGGCTAGGTTCCTTGTCAACAGGGCTTGGTGCCTTCTCAGATACTAGGCTAGCCTTTTTCTCATCATCCTTGATCGGGCTAGGCGCCTTGTCAACAGTGCTTGGTACCTTCTCTGAAATAAAGCTAGCCTTTCTCTCGTCTTCCTTAATTGGGCTAGGTTCCTTGTCAACAGGGCTTGGTGCCTTCTCAGATACTAGGCTAGCCTTTTTCTCATCTTCCTTGATCGGGCTAGGCGCTTTGTCAACAGGGCTGTCTTCCTTAATTGGGCTAGGTTCCTTGTCAACAAGGCTTGGTTTCTTCTCAGATACTAGGCTAGCCTTTTTCTCATCTTCCTTGATCGGGCTAGTCGCTTTGTCAATAGGGCTGTCTTCCTTAATTGGGCTAGGTTCCTTGTCAACAAGGCTTGGTGCCTTCTCAGATACTAGGCTAGCCTTTCTCTCATCTTCTTTGATTGGGCTAGGTTCCTTTTCAATGGGGCTTGGTACCTTCTCAGATACTGGGCTAGCCTTTCTCTCATCTTCCTTGATTGGGCTAGGTTCCTTGTCAACAGGGCTTGGTGCCTTCTCAGATACTAGGCTAGCCTTTCTCTTGTCTTCCTTGATTGGGCTAGGTTCCTTTTCAACAGGGGTTGGGGCCTTGTCAGATACCGGGCTAGCCTTTCTCTCATCTTCCTTGATTGGGCTAGGTTCCTTTTCAACAGGGCTTGGTGCCTTCTCAGATATTAGGCTAGCCTTTCTCTCGTCTTCCTTGATTGGGCTTGGTTTTTTTTCAACAGGGCTTGGTGCCTTCTCAGATACTGGGCTGGCCTTTCTCTCATCTTCCTTGATTGGGCTAGGTTCCTTGTCAACAGGGCTTGGTGCCTTCTCAGATACTAGGCTAGCCTTTCTCTCGTCGTCTTTGATTGGGCTAGGTTCCTTCTCAACAGGGGTTGGTGCCTTGTCAGATACCGGGCTAGCCTTTCTCTCATCTTCCTTGATTGGACTAGGTTCCTTTTCAGCAGGGCTTGGTGCCTTCTCAGATACTAGGCTAGCCTTTCTCTCGTCTTCCTTGATTGGGCTTGGTGCCTTCTCAGATACTTGGCTAGCCTTTCTCTCATCTTCCTTGATTGGGCTAGGTTCCTTGTCAACAGGGCTTGGTGCCTTCTCAGATACTAGGCTAGCCGTTCTCTTGTCTTCCTTGATTGGGCTAGGTTCTTTTTCAATAGGGCTTGGTTCCTTCTCTGATACTGGGCTAGCCTTTCTCTCATCTTCCTTGATTAGGCTAGGTTCCTTGTCAACAGGGCTTGGTGCCTTCTCAGATACTGGGCTAGCCTTTCTCTCATCTTCCTTGATTAGGCTAGGTTCTTTGTCAACAGGGCTTGGTGCCTTCTCAGATACTAGGCTAGCCTTTCTCTCGTCTTCCTTGATTAAGCTAGGTTCTTTTTCAATAGGGCTTGGTTCCTTCTCAGATACTGGGCTAGCCTTTCTTTCATCTTCCTTGATTGGGCTAGATTCCTTGTCAACAGGGCTTGGTGCCTTCTCAGATACTATCCTAGCCTTTCTCTCGTCTTCTTTGATTGGGCTAGGTTCCTTGTCAACTGGGCTTGGTGCTTTCTCAGATACTAGGCTAGCCTTTCTCTCGTCTTCCTTGATTGGGCTAGGTTCCTTGTCAACAGGACTTGGTGCCTTCTCAGATACTAGGCTAACCTTTCTCTCGTCTTCTTTGATTGGGCTTGGTTCCTTTTCAACAGGGCTTGGTGCCTTCTCAGATACTGGGCTAGCCTTTCTTTCGTCTTCCTTGATTGGGCTAGTTTCTTTGTCAACAGGGCTTGGTGCCTTCTCAGATACTAGACTAGCCTTTCTCTCGTCTTTTTTGATTGGGCTAGGTTTCTTTTCAATAGGGCTTGGTGCCTTCTCAGATATTAGGCTAGCCTTTCTCTCGTCTTCCTTGATTGGGCTAGGTTCTTTTTCAATAGGGCTTGGTGCCTTCTCAGATACTAGGCTTGCCTTTCTCTCATCTTCCTTGAGTGGGCTAGGTTCCTTGTCAACAGGGCTTGGTGCCTTCTCAGATACTAGGCTAGCCTTTCTCTCATCTTCCTTGATTGGACTAGATTCTTTGTCAACAGGGCTTGGTGCCTTCTCAGATACTAGGCTAGCCTTTCTCTCGTCGTCTTTGATTGGGCTAGGTTCCTTTTCAACAGGGGTTGGTGCCTTGTCAGATACTAGGCTAGTCTTTCTCTCGTCGTTTTTGATTGGGCTAGGTTCCTTTTTAATAGGGCTTGGTGCCTTCTCAGATACTAGGCTAGCCTTTCTCTCGTCTTCCTTGATTGGGCTAGGTTCCTTTTCAACAGGGCTTGGTGCCTTCTCAGATACTAGGCTTGCCTTTCTCTCATCTTCCTTGATTGGGCTAGGTTCCTTGTCAACAGGGCTTGGTGCCTTCTCAGATACTAGGCTAGCCTTTCTCTCATCTTCCTTGATTGGACTAGGTTCTTTGTCAACAGGGCTTGTTGCCTTCTCAGATACTAGGCTAGCCTTTCTCTCGTCTTCCTTGATTGGGCTAGGTTCCTTGTCAACAGGGCTTGGTGCCTTCTCAGATACTAGGCTAGCCTTCCTGTCATCTTCCTTGATTGGGCTAGGTTCCTTGTCAACAGGGCTTGGTGCCTTCTCTGATACTAGGCTAGCTTTTCTCTCGTCTTCCTTAATTGGGCTAGCTTCCTTGTCAACAACGCTTAGTTTCTTCTCAGATACTAGGCTAGCCTTTCTCTCATCTTCCTTGATTGGGCTAGGTTCCTTGTGAACAGGGCTTGGTGCCTTCTCAGATACTAGGCTTGCCTTTTTCTCATCTTCCTTGATTGGGCTAGGTTCCTTGTCAACTGGGCTTGGTGCTTTCTCAGATACTAGGCTAGCCTTTCTCTCGTCTTTCTTGATTGGGCTAGGTTCTTTTTCAACAGGGCTTGGTGCCGTGTCAGATACTAGGCTAGCCTTTTTCTCATCTTCCTTGATTGGGCTAGGTTCCTTGTCAACAGGGCTTGGTGCCTTCTCAGATATTAGGCTAGCCTTTCTTTCGTCTTCCTGGATTGGGCTAGGTTCCTTGTCAACAGGACTTGGTGCCTTCTCAGATACTAGGCTAGTCTTTCTCTCGTCTTCCTTGATTGGGCTAGGTACCTTGTGCACAGGGCTTGGTGCCTTCTCAGATACTAGGCTAGTCTTTCTCTCGTCTTCCTTGATTGGGCTAGGTTCCTTTTCAACAGGGCTTGGTGCCTTCTCAGATACTAGGCTTGCTTTTCTCTCATCTTCCTTGATTGGGCTAGGTTCCTTGTCAACAGGGCTTGGTGCCTTCTCAGATACTAGGCTAGCCTTTCTCTCATCTTCCTTGATTGGACTAGGTTCTTTGTCAACAGGGCTTGGTGCCTTCTCAGATACTAGGCTAGCCTTTCTCTCGTCTTCCTTGATTGGGCTAGGTTCCTTGTCAACAGGGCTTGGTGCCTTTTCAGATACTAGGCTTGCCTTTTTCTCATCTTCCTTGATTGGGCTAGGTTCCTTGTCAACTGGGCTTGGTGCTTTCTCAGATACTAGGCTAGCCTTTCTCTCGTCTTCCTTGATTGGGCTAGGTTCCTTTTCAACAGGGCTTGGTGCCTTCTCAGATACTAGGCTTGCCTTTCTCTCATCTTCCTTGATTGGGCTAGGTTCCTTGTCAACAGGGCTTGGTGCCTTCTCAGATATTAGGCTAGCCTTTCTTTCGTCTTCCTGGATTGGGCTAGGTTCCTTGTCAACAGGACTTGGTGCCTTTTCAGATGCTAGGCTAGCCTTTCTTTCGTCTTCCTTGATTGGGCTAGGTTCCTTGTGTACAGGGCTTGGTGCCTTCTGAGACTCAATACTTGCCTTTCTCTTATCTTCCTTGATTGGGCTTGCTTTCTTGTCACTAGGGCTTGGTGGCTTGTCAACTGGACTAGGTGCTTTTACTGATACAATCATTGTCTTCCTTTCATCTTCCTTGAGAGGACTAGGTTCTATCTCATCTGGGCTTGCTGCCTTCACAGATACTAGGCTAGCTTTTCTGTCATCTTCTTTAACTGAGGTAGGTTTTTTGTCAACAGGGCTTAGTGTCTTGTCCACAGCTGTTTTGATTTCTGTAAGGGATATCGAGTGGTCTATTTTGATTGGGCTTTGTTCTTTATCTACAGGACTGGGCTCTTTGTGTGGCTTGATGCTTGTTTTTATGTCATCTTCTTTTTCTGGGCTAGCTTCTTGTATTCCATCCACTAACGAGATGTTTTCTTGTATTGTGATGATGAGTGTTCCGTTTGGATGTATTTCTTCAGCTATGTGACTTGTTATACATTTTGTTTTGATAGATTCTTTTAAAATATAGCTGACTATTAATGTTTTTTCCGTAGTTCTCCAAATTATCTCTTTTCCTTTTATGGAAACAGTTTCAGATTTTGTTGTTGATCTTTGCGTAGGGTCCCCGAATGCTCTATAGCTGTTGAGAAATTCGTCAATGGAATTATCGTCGACAATATCAGATATCGATGTGGTAGAATAAACTTTGTCGATACAGGTTTTGTCCACGAAACTGTCTGAAGTTGTTTTATATGTAATGGTTTTAGATTTAACAGTTTGTCCATATTTGTTAGAAAACTCTGTTTTTACCGATTTAGTGAATATGATACGTTCTATCGTTGTCAATCCCTCATTTATATATTCAATTCGTGATGTTTCTTCAATTACAGGTTTACCAACAGGAGTTAGTCCTTCAAGTGAAGGCTCAATTTTTAAAGCTTGTAAAATCATAGAGCTGTCATCAAATCGAATGCTGCTCATTTCTTCGATTCTGTATATTATTTTTTGCAAAATAATTTTGTCTACTGGAACGTCAACCGGCGTTAGGTTAGCTATGTCTGAAACAAGGCTCGATTTTCTTTTAACTTCCTCTACCAATTTTTGTTCACTTTCAACTCGACTTGATTTCATTTCTAAATCAAGGCTTGGTTTTCTATGTAGTGCTTTATCATCAAGAGATTCGTGACTTTGTGCTTCATTTAAATCAGTTAATTTTTCTGCTAAACTTAGCTCTTTTTCGATCGATATAGGTGACTTTGCAGTTGACAGAAGTGTAGTCTCGATGAGGGCATTTGGTTCGGCTTGTATGTCTTCTCTTAGGTGCGATTTACTTAATTCTTCCAAACGTCGCTCATCGTCTTTTACCAAGGTTTTTGCAGCAACAGGGCTTTCTTTCGTTTCTACTAAACTTGGTGTTTTTTCATCAATCGTAATAGGACTAGGTGTTTTTTCATCATCATCTTCTGGACTCAATTCTTTTTCAGTAGTGCTCTTTATGACTTTTTGCATTGAAGTTACTTCTATGACATCATCCAGAACTGACTCTTTGGGACTCTGTCTTTGCACGTCGTCTTCAATACGATAAGTTTCTTTAGCAATGGGACTTGGTGCTTTGAGATCTGACCGAGTAGGACTTAGTTCTTGATGTTCAATTTCGATCATGCTTTGTTCCTTATCTATTGGACTTGGTGCCTTCAAATCCAAGACATCAGAAACAAAGGCTTTTTCGTCTTTGATTGAGCTCTTTTCTTTTTCTGTTGGGCTAGCTGTCTTTAACTTTAGTTCTGCAATACTTATTTCTTCATCTTCGATAGTGGACTTGATAGGGCTTGATACTTTTAAGTCCAACGAGTCTGGGCTTAGTGTTCTTTCATCTTTCTGTAAATTATTTAATTCATGCACCATTTCATCTGCCAAGCTCAGAGCGTTTTTAACATCTCTAAATTTACTTGGACTCATTGTTTTGTCTTCAACAAGACTTTGTTCTTTTTCAGTTGGAGACAGTTCCATATCAGTTGGACTTAGCGATTTTTTAGTCAATTCTTGGGGACTTACTTGCTTATCTTCATCCTTTACTGAGATAGATTCTTTGGTTGATTTTTTTCCGAAGAATTTTCCGCTAAAGAAATCTTTTGTAGCACTTACTTTTTCATCCAGTTTAGTCATGAACTTGTCAATTTTATCTTTTTTTACATCTTTAGGGCTAGTGGGCTTTTCAGTCACTTTGTCCACACCATCGATAGTTTTCATAGGTTTACTGTCATCATCATAAATACCTTTTTCTAAACTTACTTGCTTTATATCAAGTTTGTCAGAAACGATATCCAATTTAATTTTGTCACTTTCCATTTCTTCTACTTCATCGGTGTCCTCTTTTTCAGATATAAGACGTTTCTTGTCTTCTTTGGCTGAAAGAGGACTGTGTTGTCTCTTAATTACAGTTCCATCTACTGAATCAGTATGAGATAGATCTGATTCAGAGATTTCTTTTTTCAAAAGTTGTGTAGTTTGCACATCTTTAGAATCAAGTTTGGATTTTACTTCTTCAGGCTGAGCATCAATCTCAGAACTATGTTCTTTTTCAGGAACTTTGTTGAGAATGCTGTCAGGCTTAAAGCTTGTTATGGAAGGTTCTTTATCGATGGTGGATTCACCTTCATCGTGTTGCTTGTTTATTTCTGCATACTGTTCTTTTTTCTTCAAGTCAGACATTTTTTCTTCTAATTTTTCAAGAGTTTTGGCAGATTCTATTGTTACACTGAGTTTTCTTTGTGGTTCACTTATTGCTTGTGGTTTATAAAGTTTCATAATAGGTTTTTCCTTTTCAGAAACAGTAACATATTGTTTCTCATTTTCTTTTTCCTCCTTCTTTTGTTTATCTTCTGAAGTGTCAACTTCACCAAAATCAAAATGCATTGCACTGAAAATTGGTTTCTCTTCTTGGTGCGTGTCTCGTTTTGTCCTCTTTTTTTCACTGAGAACTGTTTTATCTGAAATTTCACTAATGTCTTCAGAAGTCATAGATCGTGCTGGGGACATTTCTTTGTGAACATCAACTTTAGCGATTTGTTCTTGTTTTATATCTTTACTTTCTTTGAATATTTCTTGAATATCGTGTCTAACGTCTTGTTCACTCGTTAAAAGCATTTTAGTGGCTTCAATAGCAGTCATAATTGTAGTTTCTGTTTTTGTTGATGTTTCTGGCGACTTCCGAAGCATGATGGGTGATTTTTCAGCCATAATTTCATCTAAGCTTTTATCAGATTTCAAGACCTCAGCAACGTCAGCTACAATTTTTTCTACTTCTTTTGGACTCACCGGTGGTTTTTCTAGAGCTTCTAGTTTCTGAGCTTCTTCTATTTCTTTTTCAACATCTTCTGGTATTGAAGGTATTTTTTCAGGCATGCACGGAACCTCTTCAATCACAATAATATCATCTTTTATTGGTGAATCAAGAGTTGTGATGTGAGTCTCACGTAGTTTTTCTGTGTATTGACCATAACCATAGTCTGTGTCATCATACTCCTTGACTGTTTTCAAATCAGGGCCTGGAATACTAGAAACTTTCATATGATCGTGATACATTGGAGAATCAGGAGCAGAACCAGGAGTAACTGTTACTACTTCTGCGTGTGAGGCACGTTGTACAGTTTTAAGCACAACATCATCTTCAATAGCTTTTACATGTTTCAATGATGGTTGTTCTGGAATGGGTAAATCTTTTGGAATTTTTATTTCTTGCACGAAACCAATATCTGGTTTTCGCTTGAATATATCTTCTTCTGTTGGAGTCTTTTTTTCATCGTATGTTCTGTAATCAACTTCCTCGTGGAGAGGAAGATCAGCAACTTCATCAGGAGTTTTGACAATTTCTCTTACTAGCACAGGTAGCGATTCAAGTCTTGTTGTGCTTTTCTCAACCGACACTGGCATGTGCAAATCAACCAAAGTTTTTAGAGGTAATGTTTCTTTAGTTTCTTCTTGCACATACTTTTCTTCCACTTGTTGATCTTCTTTGATTTCATCGAGTGTGATTCGTTCATCTTCAGGTAAAGTCGGAGCTGTTGTTGCTCCTGATTCAACAGTAGTAGATATTTTTTCATCTGGTTGAGATTCTTGCACTAGATTAAGCTCAACGGAGTCTTTTGGTTTGACAACACCACTTTTACTATCTGATGTCTTCTTTTCACTGCTAATGTCTTGCTTTTCTTCTACACTAACAGAATGCTCTTTGGATTCAATTTGAATAGTTTCGATACCAGTGGCAACAGCATCAGACTTAAGTGGACTTATTTCTTCTTTTTCTTTGTCATGCTCTGCTTCTTTTTTCTTTTCTGATTCTTCTTTGTCTTTGATGTGTTTTTGAAGTTCATCTTGCTCTTGACTGACTACACGTTCAAGCTCTTCAGTATATTGATCTACTTCTTCTTTTTCAATGATCAGATATTCTTCTTCAAACTCACCGTCAGCAGTTGTTTCAGTTTTTACATCGTCTAACATACAAGTTATTTTTTCAATATCTGATCGTCCTATAAACTCTACTTTTTCTTCGGCTTCACTATCTCTGTTAAATACGGCTTCTATTTCTCTTACTATTTCTTGTTCTTCTCTATCATCAAGTTCTTGTAATTTAATATCATCGAGAGACTTTGAAGTGTCCTCATCGGATTTTTTTGCTTCTCTCAGGATATCTTCATAATTTACTCTTTGTAAGCCTTTTAGCTTAGAGGTATCTGATTTTGTAGATTTAGCAGATTTTGTGGGACTTTTCATTGATTTCAGTCCTTTTACTGGCGATGCTAGTGGCCGTGGACGTCTGGAAATAGGTTCACGTTTCTTGGGCTCTTTCTTTTCGGCAGGTTTTTGACTAACTTCTCGCTTAGGTGATGCTTGTTTATATTTCGATTCAACAACCTTTCGGTTTTGTGCTTCCTTAGTGCTTTTAGCGGGAGTACTACCAGGGCTCAGTCTTCTTGTTTTGGCTTTAACTCTTTCCCTTATCGCGGGTTGTACACCACTGGGGGCAGTTTTAGTTTCCATAGTTTTTTTAGGTGTCATTGGCGGGGATTTCTTTTCTTCTGATGGGGCTTTCTTTTCAATTGAACTAGCCGTAACTTTCTTTTCAGTTGATCTCTGTGATGTGCGATGAATCATTTTGCTTCTATTCATAGACGTTTCCATTTTAGTTCGACTTTCAGTCTTTTTCTTAGTTTCCATCTTCGGTTTGATGTCAGTATCGGAAGTTTTCTTAGTATCAGATGACTTAACAATAGACTCTTTAGAGTCTTCAGTCTTTTCTATACGTTTTATTTTTTTTTCTGCCGACTTTTTTTTCACGTCTCTCTTCTTAGGTAATCCGTCTATCACAGTGCTCTCGTACTGAGCAATTTTGTCATCTAAAGTAGTTTCTGCTCTAGCAATAATAGCATCGCCTAGAACATTTTCAAGTTTCTTCTCCTCTCCATCTACAAGTTCGCTCAGTAATTTGTTATCGATTATATTTTTAGAGTCTGTTTCGTCTTTGATGTCTTTTTCTTTTGCATCGAGTTCTGTTATTTTGTCTTCTCTTGTCTTTTCGACGATGCTGGCTTTTTCCTTAGTTGCTCTGGATATAATTTTTGCGGATTTGGTTGTAGTGACGGTGGTGGCCGTGGTAGCAGCGACTGGTGTCGGGGCAGGTTGCATCTGCCGGCCCGTGCACGTTGGGTGATTAAGGAATTCCAAATGCTTTAATTTTTCTAAGCCTTCGAATATTTTATGTTGCGGGGTTGACCCTGGGAACATGATTCTCGTAATGGTGTCATCGGGGTTGGCCGGCCGCCACACGAGCAGCGCGCAGATAGACACTATGTTGGGGACAGGGAAGGTGAACTGGCCGGAGGCACTCGCGCCCTCAAACAGTTTCTGCTCGCTTCCATGCCATCGTTTTAAAAATTCACGCACGTACTTCGAGTCCTTGGACGGATTCAGGACGTACATATCGAGTGTTCCTGTAACAATAAAACACTAGGTAATGTAACAGCTAGTTAAAAACTATTAAGGCCCTTAATTGGCTTTAAAATATATTAAAATTTAGGGGCAAGTTAGGTAAAGAATAAAACATTGGCCAGGGCGAAAGTTAAATACGCGTCCACGCATCTACGGACTTTAACTTTACTAAGGTGTTACTTATATTAAAAGACCTGCATCACACTAATTCACACTAATATTATAAATGCGAAAGTTTGGATAGATGTATGTTTGCTCCTCCATAACTTAACAACCACAAAACCGACTTGGCTGAAATTTAAAATGTAGATAGATAATGACGGGAAATAGAACATAGGCTACTTTTTATCAAGGTACCATGCGAGCGAAGCCGCGGCCGGAAGCTAGTACATTATGTTATATTAAGGCCTAAGTATAAAAGTACATGGCAATAACTCACCATGTCCGACTTTGTGGTACAAGTTGATGGGCTCTGGGCTTCGGTAGCAGTGTTGTGGCTTCAGGTTGAGATGCCGGAGGTCCGTCATCATGTCCGAACCCTCTTGGAGGAGGGAGACCAACAGAGGGTCGGTGTCTTTGTCGCCGTCGGGACTTGCGAGGGCTCTGCGCTCCTGGATAAAATAATAACACTATTTAAGAAACAAAGTATCTAGGTATACCAAATAATAAATTGGAAGAGTTTGTTTGCTTGTTTAGGCTGGTTTTTGTCTCAGGCCGACGGCACGCGCACCGTCAGCGCTGATGGCCGAGATATATGAACTTCTAGGAAGCGTTTTTGATTGACACGTAGCTATCAGCGCGCACGATGGTCAGCGCTGATAGCCACGCGGCCGTACGCGTCGCGCGTCGGCCCCCCGTAGCTGTCGGCGCTGATGATCGCACGAACGCCTCTGCTTTCAGTGAGCGTTTTAGCGTCGAGCGGAGCGGACGTCATCAGCGAGTACAGTCATGGCGAATCGCGAAATGGATACAGGTTGAGTTATCGATGAGGTACGCCTGCGGAAGAAATTGTAGGATGTATCTGATCCACTCTACAAAAATAAAGATGCAAGAAACAAAGCCAAAACTTCTAGTTGACATTCGAAAGTAGTTAAAGAATTTACTTTCGTCAGCCCTCAAAGTGCCATTTAACGAGACAAAATCTCCTGCAACTGCAACGGCTCTCTGCTCAATCAATGGATGAACATGAAGTCTTTGTCGTCGCCAGTTTTTATTTTTTTGGGATAGATCAGCGCTGACGGTGAGCGAAACCAGCCTTAAAGACGCTAATCTCAGAAACTAAAGCCTGGGATACACTAGGGGACATGTTGCGGAACATGTCCCTCAACAACTACGTGAAGTGTCCCGCGACAATTGTCATGGAACATTTTGCCGAACATTTTGGAGCAAGAAACATGCCCCGCGTCACGTACAATGTTGCGGGGCATGTTGCGGGACAATATGCAACGTTGCAGCGTCACGTAAATTACGTGTTGCGCGTCATGTTGCGGGACAAAATGTTCCCTAGTGTATCCCAGGCTTCACAGTCACATTTGAAAAATTATTTCAAATTCATATTCATATTTATTTATTTATTTTTATTTCTCCATTTGATAGCTAAACTCTTGAGAAAGGTTATCTTCTTTTCATCATCAAAATCGTCATCACCATAAACCATCACTACGAGAGCAACGCGGCGAGGGCGTTGCTAGTTAATATTAGTAGGACAGTTTTATACACCTTTTTACTACATTATGGCACTCCCAGCACACAGATCACAAAACTCAAAATCACAAATCACTATCAACTAATAAAACACAAACCGACAGGTCACCAAGAGCCAGACGCGACGTAAGTACTGCCTCAAATGGCACACTGAAAGACGATATGGCACGCTTGATCAGCCATCATACTCCGTGAAGGAAATACAACAAAATAGTAAAGGGTACCTAAGTTCGTATGCGTTAGTGGGCAACTCTGCTAACGGAGTTAAGTATTATGCCGTCTACGTATGATATTTGTAGTTTCGTACCTATGAGTTTTTAAGCTCCCTTGGCCTCCGGCATGAATGACGAAAAGCCGGTTCTGACAATTTAACGTGCCCACCGAAGCACGGAAGCACTCAGCCGCTAGCGGTGACCCATCCAAATTATGACACAGAACATCGTTGAACTTCAACAATCTATGAAGGATATCTAAGCAAGCTACGCCACGAGCGCTGCAGTAGGCCACTTGAAAACCTTCATGGCTTTACGACTTTATAAGCCGGGACCGACCATTTAACGTGCCCGGAAGCACCCATCCATTTTGTGACCAAGTTGTGAATTTGTACTTGCCTAATAAACATTTAGAGACACATTTATCTATAGGTATTTCATAATATGAGGAGTGATGGGATATCGCCAAAAACCGATCAGTGGAGAATTTTGTGAGATCTTTGCCGAGTCAGACATAGGAATTAATCAAGATTTTATAAAAGCCCATTTTAGAAATAGAAAAAGGTAACTTCCAGCTGAAATACTCAGAACTTTTTCTTTAGCACAATATATTCCGATTTGTTCAACATTAATTAAAAAGGAATTTAAATGTATAGAGACCGTCCCGTCATTTTCCTAGTTCTAAGGCCCTTCGCACATCCATTCATAGATTCCCTTCGCAGTAGCGATTAGGCAGCGAAGCGAAACCAGGGGTAGTGTTACACGGCCGGCCTTGCAAGGCGTCTTAATGGCGCCGGTAGCTCTTAGGAGACCTGGGTCATACTTTGAAGAATTTGTATAACTACATTAGCTGTTTCAATTTACTTTAAACAAAAACTGACATAACATACGGAAACTTAGTCCTCGACGTAGACAACCATTTAATAAGGACCTTTGGGCGGCAACTAAAAAAACTTACCAACAGCAGGGCAACGAGAGACGGAGCTGTTGTTCAGACGGCCCAGGTGCCAATATGTGCAAAATAAATGTCACTCCTTACCATTCCAACCTTCCCTTCCCCCTCTCCTTCCCTCTAAAAACAGCGCCTGGTTCGAAACAGGTAAAAGCTGAGGTCTTGCCTTTTCAGCATGCGGACAATGTTTTAGTTTTAGGTACCTAGCCTTAGTTAACTGTCTTTTTATTGTCCGTGTACCTAATTGCTGAATAATCATGTTTTATTTCTTTCTAATAACCTATTGTACTATGTATGTTCTCACCTCTAAGTTGCAGAAGAAGTGTCCAATCTGTGGGTAGACGGTAGAAGCTGCCTTCCTGCGCAAGACAGATGCCATGCCCGAGACTGAGCAGTTGTTCAGCCGAGTGAATAGAACCGCATCCAGGCGGTCCAGGTGCCGAGCGAAGTCCCACCAGCAGGCCTTGCGGGAGAACCCGCCGTCGACTGAAAATGAGAAGTAAGCAATTATTATAAGCTCTTTGTCCAAAAATAAAAAATCAAAGTCAAAAGTCATAGGCTGTTCCATAAGACCAGTTGGATTACTTCGAAACGTCTTAAGAGCTGGGTCTGTGTCTGATCCTCGCTACCTAAAGTTTTTTTTGTCAAGAAATTAAAGTCATTTCGTTGAATTATTGTTCAATAACGCTAGGGTTGGACGGCCAAAGATAAGATGGATGGATTGTGTGAGAGAGGACATGCGTGTGAAAGGAGTGACTACTGAGATGACGAGTGATAGGAGGGAATGGAAGAGGAGAACATGTTGTGCCGACCCCACCTAGTGGGAAAAGGGCAAGGAGATGATGATGATGATGATGATGTGAACGCTACTTGGATAACTAAAGAGTTATATTGACTGATAGCTGGTTTGCGCCGGAACTAGAACAGTTTATATGACCGTCATTGCATTGTTAAAATTCTGTGGTTTCGTTCGTTTGCCACATAAAACCAAAACAGGTTGAATTTTATACAAACATTTATCATACACAATAACCGCATTGGATCGAATGCTACGAATTCATTATTAACAAGCCAATGATGCGATGCGCAGTAAAATCACCGAAACGCATTATTACATCGTCGATGAAATGATTAATGTGATGATTTTCACATGAACGAGCAGGTCATTTCATTACTCAAAATTGGTTTAAATTCATGTCAGCATGTTTTGATATAGGTAGTTTATTTTCCAATTTTCCTGTTATTCGAAAAGAACTTATAGGTTTCCTATTATTCAAACTACAAAAGATCGAAAAACTCTGTAAACTTCTGCTAAAAATGTTGCTTTCTTGTTTCTTATACCTATAAGTAACACATAAAAACATTTTTGCAAGCTTTGCTAAATTGTTTGGTGAATTCGTACCCCTATTATAAAATTAAATGTGAAAGTGTGTTTGTTTGTTTGTTTATTTGTCGTGGAATCACGTTAAAACGGAGCGACGGATTGACGTGATTTTTTGTGTGGAGATAGGTGGAGGGTCGGAGCCTAACATAGGCTACTTTTTATCCGGGTACCACGCGAGCGAAGCCGCGGGCAGCAGCTAGTAGTTAATAATAGAGTATGAGAGTTGTAGTTCTGTTATGTTGTAGGTATAGTTTTTGACATGACAATAAATATTTGTTAAAGAATGAAAGATCGAAACACCACTTTTTTAGTCCACGGCACCATGGATGTAAATAAAAATAAATGGCTCTCGGATAAGCCCTTTGATTCAACATTTGCGCATCGCCAACATCGCAGATCGCGGCGTAAAATCAATCGCAAACACGGTGGAGTTGATTGAAAAATAAATTGGAGCGGGACCTCCTCCGCCATATTTGCTCCGGAAATAATGGACACGTAACGTTAGTTGGTTTTGAATATTGAACACTTTACTTGTCAAATTCTGTAAAATCGTAAGTTTGTATGAACTAGTGGCCAACTCTGGTGACGGAGATTTTAGGACGCCTGAAGGCCTCCGTCATGGCTTAACGACTTAAAGCCGAGACCGACAATTTAACGTGCTTTCTTTTTCAGGAAATTTAAGATGCTCGTTTCAAGCTCATATTTTCGGGTTCGATCCCCGCCGCGGGACAAATGTTTGTATGATCTGCAAATATTTGTCTCGGGTCTGGGTGTTTTCTATGTATATTATGTATGTATTTACAAAAAGAAATGTATTTAAGTAGTATATCAGTCATGTGGTTGCCATAGCACAAGCTCTGCTTAGCTTGGGGCTACATGATGATGTGTGAAATGTCCAGCAATATTTATTTTATTTATTTATTTATTAGAATGATAACCAGGTCTCATCATGGTGTTTTCCATCACCGTTTAAGCTCTTATAATGCCCATTAAAAATAGACATTTAGAACTTTCGCGATCAGAATTAATATCTAGATATGGACATGGAAATTAATTTATTGCGTAATTTATCTTATTACAAATGGAGGACATTTGCCTGCGACCATGACTGTTATAACATACCCCGAAACCTCAGGATGTCAATCAAGTAACATTCGATTAAAAATTAACAACGATAAATCCATCGAAACACGGCTAAGATTCGAACCCACGACCAAACCATGACAACACTAAAGGTGGAATCAGACGGTTAATTTTTTGTTAATTTCCTTCGTTCATTTTGCATAGTTCACTCAAAGTGACACATCTGAACAAATAAATGAAAGAAGAGTGTCATAGAAAACTCCAGCACTCATTCGAGTGATCTTTCACTTGAGTGAACCATCTGATTCCACCTTAACGACCTTCGAATCAAAACTCAAGTTTCCCTCTCTGGGCGACTCTCAAAATTTTTTTTAACGAAAATAGGTTCGCGTTTGACCACACCCTGCCTGATGTAAAGCAACAGTGTGGTCTAAGATGGAGCACGCTTACTTAGGAGGAACTTATTGACCCTCGATTTGAAGACACCCAAATTATACTTTTCTGGAAATTACATTTTGGCTAAGTAATTACTAGCTATGCCTAACTTGGAACACTGAATTTAGCACAACCAATGTCAAAACAATATGTTCCATTAGTGACATCGGAGAGCTTGTCCAACACGCTTCGAGTTTCGCCTCACACGTGTCAATATGGGAATGGGCAGGGATTTGTACTGACATGGTCAATACAATTTAAATGGAATTTACGTATCGTAAATTTTAGTGCCAATTTTATATTGGAAAGGTTGAAGCCTTGAATAATTTACGGATTATTGGAGTCAAATAAGAATACACCCCATTTATGTAGGTACTTGTTATAAATAAATAAATATTGCTGGACATTTGACACAGCGCCATCTAGCCCCAAACTAAGCAAAGCTTGTACTATGGGAACCAGATAACTGATAGAATACTTATATATTTGTAAATACATACTTACTTATAATATAATACTTTATATGTCTATACTTTAATACTTTATATGTTAATACTTTATCTATGTTCATCACACAAATGTTTGTCCTGAGTGGGAATCGAACCCACGACCTACAGCGCAGAAGGCAGAGCTACTACCAACTGAGCTAAGAGGCCAGTCAGTTTGTGACGAAAATCAATATTTTTCCATTTCTATTACAAAAAAGCTTTTCAAAGAAAGTAATACTATAAAAGAGTTCAATTTATTTATCATAGTCAAAATCGAACACCCCTTTACACACTTACAACATGAACCACACCGCATAAAAAAGAACGACATACTTACCTACAAAACCAAGCAACATTTTCCTCCATACCTACTTCTTATAAGCAAAACTAAGCAACATTTACAGCATACTTCTTATAAGCAAACTACCTATCCCAGGTCTCAAGAACCAGTAAATATGATCTCACTTATTTCGTGTCAGAAAAACGTCTTTCTTAAGTTTCTTGTGGAACCAATATTCTTGTTGGCACAGCACCAAGCACAGAATAGCTGTTAGTTTGTAGGGGCGAGGCCGGGAGCTATATGTCAAGGAGGCGGTTATTTTTTATTTTTTTCTTGTTGGGAAGATGTTATAGATAGCGCACACTATTGTTTTAAGTGGACTTTGTGGCAAGAAGTTTTTCAGGAATTTTGCTCAGTTTGACGCTTAGAATCTACTAAGAAGGGAGTTTTGGTTCGTTTGTGTCGTCGAAGTTTAATTGTAAGAAGAAGATTAAGTAACGTTACTGTTTTACAAAGGCCTCAATGCAATGCAAAGTTAAAAAGTACCATGGATTATGTGGAAGCTTACTACGATATAAAAAAATGGAATACTAGCTGCCATCCGCGGCTTCGCTCGCGTGGTACCCGGATAAAAAGTAGCCTATGTTCTATTCCCGGTCATTTTAAATTTCAGCCAAATCTTTTCAGTGGTTGTCGAATTATAGGGGAACAGTGGCACTTTACGCTGCCACTGAGAATGTAGTAGAAGTATATTGGGAGCGCGTTACTTTACACCTATTGTATTTGTATCATTGACACGAAGATGAAGAAGTGTTGAGATGGATTAGGCTTGCCCAGCACCTAAACCATCCTCTCAGAGCTTAACCGGCCATTTCCACAGGAAAAAAATGGTCAATACGTATGGGTCTGACTAAGCCGGCTTTTAAGGCTTTAAGTTATCCATAAAACATCGAAAAATGTATGAAACCGCAATAAAAATGGAATTTGAAATCGTACATCGGTAACGCAATATCGTTGAGAGTTTGGCGCTGTGCCAATAAAAATGGAGCCGAAAAGCTTCCAGCGTGCATAAAGTTCCCAAAGTAATATTTAGGCTACAGGGTGTATTGGCAGACAAGCTTAATTGGAGAGCAAATCTTTTTAAATTGAACTTTACAACCGTAACAAATATAGATCTGTGGTCTCTGCTTACCCCTATGCTGGGAAACTGGCGTCATTTTATTTATGTACCTATTCTATAAAACAGTATAAGTATTCTATCAGTTATCTGGTTCCCACAGTACAAGCTTTGCTTAGTTTGGAGCTAGATGGCGCTGTGTAAAATGTCCAGCAATATTTATTTATTTATAACTTTGGTGTTGGCGTAGAATGGAGAGGATCAGCTGGACGGAAAGAGTGACCAACATTGAAGTTTTGCAAAGAGTGGAGGAGGAAAGATAGTTGTTGCAAGTTGTCGAGAATAGAAGAGGGAAGATGATTGGCCTTCTTATACGATATGACAGTTTCATTAAAAACATAATTGAAGGAAAAGTGGAAGGAAGGAGAGGAAGAGGAAGACCGAGGATAGGCTACATGAGCCGAGTGAAAGAGAAGGTGCTGTCATTGTCGTATAGGGAAGTCAAGGAGGCTGCCCTGGAAAGAGCTTCGTGGAGAGAGAAGCATCAGTTATGCCGACAAGGGGCTACCCCTTAAATTTCAAGAAGAAAAAGAAATATAACTTTGCATTGTATGACAGTAGCGAATGCTGAAGAAGTAATTCTAAAGTTTAATTACATCATCATCAGACAAAATCCAGCACCAAAATTGAATTCTGTCTCAATTTTCAACTCCAACAGATTAAATATGTTCAACACGATTGTTATACGTATAGTAATTTGAAAATGATGTAGTATGCGATACCGTCTACCGAGCTATTATGCGAACTTGTAAGCGTTCTGAAGATAATGTAATAAAACTTGGGAAGGAAATTGTTATGGAAAGGTTGAACGATTTGGATCTGTTACATAATCAGACCCTTTCTTCCTAGGAACAAGGTCGCATAAAATAACATAGAATTTCTTTACTTTTTTAGTCGATTTTGATGATTTTCTTGTCTTACCTGCATTGCGTATCTTGGTATCGTCTAAAAGAAATCTAGGCACCAAACTGTGTTTGTTGCCCTGGTTTTTCACGGCACTGGTCGCTAAGAATACGGAGAAGAATCATCAGGCTTATAGGACTTTTCAAAGTGATCCAAAGGGTCCTACTGAATAAATACATAATAATAAATAAGAAATAATGCTGGACATTTCACACATCATCATCTAGCCCCAAGCTAAGCAGAGCTTGTGTTATGCGAACTACATGACTGTTATACTGCTTTATATACTTTTTGTAAATACCTATATTAGAAAACACCTAGACCCGAAACAAATATTTGCAGATCATACAAACATTTGTCCCAAGTCCCGATGAAACCCGCTACCTCCAGCGTCACGATGGGCCTTCACCCACTGCGCCACAGAGGTCGTCATGTTTATTACTTCGACTTTGCCATTGCCACCGAGACGAAAGTTTCCAAACAAAAAAGGCTCTAGAATAAAAGCTCTGTATTTCTCCAGCTATTTCATTAGTGGTGGCATTAGGGCTAATTCATTGCCCTCCGCCGGATATTACCTTTCCTGTAGGTATTAATGTCCACCCGGAATATTTTCAATTTGCTTGCTTGTAAAAGTTTTCTATTGAGCGAGGAATATTACGTACCTAAATATTGTTATCAACGGGATAATTACCATGATTATTGAGTTTTGCTGCTTCCCGATATTTCGACGCAGTTGCATGCGCCATGATCACGGGTAACCCGTGATCATAGCGCATGCAACTGCGACGAAATATCCATGATTATTGAGTTTTGTTACCGGGTAACTATAGTTACCCGTGATCATGGCGCATGCAACTGCGTCGAAATATCGGGAAGCAACAAAACTCAATAATCATGGTAATTATCCCGTTGATAACAATATTTATGTTCGTAACCATGATAGTTTCAAAAGTTATATTACGTACCTAGATTGTTTTTTACAGAAAAACGATCTCGACAGTGTCGCCATGGCATGGTAGACATTATGATTGGTCTTAAAGCATTTGGTATCCTTTAAAGATTATCAGGTATTTTTTTTTCTAGTGCAATTATAATTTAGATTCGTCTCAGCCCACATCCACCCACTCCGATTATTAAAATTTTTCAATTATTCATTAATCATTTATTCATTAGGACCACTTTGATCAGTTTGAAGCGCCTTAAGAGTTAGATGATTCTACTCCTGTTCTTTCACGACCAACACCATGAAGAATCAGGGCAATATGAGGCCTGGCTTTCTTTTCGGTGATCCATCTGCTTAAATCTAAATAGTCAAGCACTAGCTGAATATACCCTGTGCCAGACGAACCCAATGCTTAGTAATATAAAACTTTGGATGCTTGAGACTATAAACTTCAATACAAAACCATCGAGGCGTGAGTGGCTTTATTCCAGACCGCTTTAAGAGGGCTAGAAAAACTAGATCTTAGAAATTTTCAATTATATTCGTTTCAATAAAAGGAATATAAATAATATAGATGTAGAAATATGAAGAGCTTAGAACTAGGTAAAAACTATAGTATTTTTAATATTTGTCGATTATCACAAAAACAGCACAATATTTTTGAGTGAATTTAGCAATTCTTCATGTTACTTAAATTTTTTTCGATAGAATCAGATTTTTTGTTAAAAGTACCTTACGTATCTGTTCCTTTTTTTTACGAGAAAGCAATTCAAAATTTAGAAAACAGACTTTGTGGATTTCGAAACAGGCAAGATATCTGGTGCACTCGTCGAGTGTCACCACGCCTATATTGTACTTCCTTTAGGCGGTGCAGTGTCATCCCATGCGCGGTCCGAGGGGGAGGTCATGGGGGTCATGCCCCCCCCAAAATCCTTGTCAAACCTCTAACATCTTGCAAAAAAATAGGTAGGTATGTACTAGCATAAAGCGTGACCCCCCCCCCAAAATCAAAGTCTGCGACCGCCCTGTGTCATCCTTGGCTTCTCCCAAATATCACACACAGGAGAAAATTGAAGTGAACGAATTACAGTATACACTAGATTTTGTAGTAAGCTCACCTAGCATGTTGAACCCGTTGATCCCGAAGAGGGCGGCGTCGCCCTGTCCTCCGGGGAAGACGTACAGCGTGGGGTGGCTGAAGCGGATGTTGCCGACCACGTCGCTGGAGACCAGCAGCTGGTCCAGACTTGCCGGCACGATGTACGGATCCAGGTATGCTGGAAGAAGTAGACCATGTTATTAGATCGTCAATGCTTTTGTCGGAGACAAAACGTCGCATCGCCCGCCACTGCTACAATGGGACAGCGGCCAGTGGGGAGCGGGGGACGAGGCGCCGACCGAAACTTCATACAACTCATTCACTCTCTTCAAAATCACGGACCCATGGGCGCGCGTTCTTACGTCCAATATACGAACCTACCTACCTATATTACAGTCCGCTAGTTTTCTTTTAAAACTTCTGAGAATCCTCAACAGCCTTTTTGCTGCTGTGACGCACAATAGAACTCTCTCTCTCTCTCATTTGCTTCAGTTTTTTCTTTGTGTTACATGTTATGACTTATATTGTGTGCAAAGTAGTAAACGTCTGTCTATGTCTATGTCTATCTTCTATTTGGTGAAACATTTGATCTAACAAGTGGCTAAATAAAAAAATTAAAAAAACGACTTCATTGTTAAGCTGAGTAATTTTCTGCACTATCAAGGTGCATTTCTATTCATAACTATGAAGATCCTTAGGAAAAAATAAATTTTAGTACCTACATGACACGTAGAAAGCCTTACCCTACCCTACCTAGGTCCCTCTATTATATTAGATAACATTAATTAAAATTTCCCTGCACAAACCTTCTCATTTCACATTTCATAGCTCCGAGCTATTTTAATAGAACCAAATTAAAAATAGCAAAGTTGAAAAGCAAATGAACTTTATGGAACCGTGTTCAAAAGATTTTATAAAATTAAAAGGAATCTGTTTGTTAGATAAGTTTCATTATGATAATAAATTTAATAAAGAAATACCGACAGTATCAGTACGTTCACCTCGTCTATGCTATCTTTAGGTATCTTAAACACGAAAAGGCAAAATCGGAATAAAAAGTCATGATTGGTTTCCTGAATATTGTAGATAGATCGCTTACTGCAATTTGTTGTTGTGAAATACGGAACATTTCATGGTAGAACAGAATGGTAAGACTAAGAAATTTATCTTATATTCATATTCCTAGCGAAGTGCGTGGATCCAATTTAGATAGAAGTGTAAGTTCTTTGTGCACCACCCTTCACGCAAATAAATCATTTCATTTCATATATCGCACCCGTAGATGAAAACCCCGATAACTCAAAATGAGTTAGTTGCGTTTCCGAATTCCTAAATGTGTTCCTAATATGTGAGCAATTTTTTTTGTCCCTGCGATATTTGTTATTGCTTTCAACTCAATCAGACTATTTTATTAGGAGTTACGATGGCAAACTCTTGACTCCATCATCAGATCAGAGCGCTGAACTAAAATAATTGTCTCACACAATAAGTGTGCCAAATATCGATGCCATGAAATGCCATCATAATGTATGTAAGATTGGCAACATTTTTTATTGTAAACACTTATATGATATTTACCATGATTTTTGGATTTTAGAGTTTCCCGATATTTCGGCACAGTTGCATGCGCCATGATCACGGTAAACTGAAGTTTTTGCGAGTTTGTGGGTAATCACTGGCAGACGAAACGGTCTACCCTCTTTCTAAGTCTTTTACTACGTCGAACATCAGTACCACCGGTCTCACTTTCGAACGCAACTCGATCGCGGCACACAACACTCACAGTATCCAACTTCACATCTGATATTGGACTTTTTCGATTTTTGCACAATCGCACCACCGGATTCCAAGCACCCGAGAGTTTAAAACCGTCTTCTCGATTGAAATTCCGGTGTTTGGTAATTTCCATGGCTTCCTGTACCAATGTTTACAATGTTTGCAACCATGATAGTTTCAAAAGTTTTATAACATTTTTTATGTTTAAGCTTCGGCATTTCAAGGATCGGCATTACGTTTTTCGACTTTTTCATATATCCAATGTACCCGCTAAAATATGTAGCTTGACAAATAGAGCGACAACAATGATTTAATGCAATATTAAAATGAAAGAAAAAAGAATTTTATTGTGTTCAACAGTAGGCTTCAGATTGTAGAAAGGCTTTTATGCCAGAGTGATCTGAATAATATAATATGCAGGTAATAGTTCCGCTTTGTGCAAGCAACGCTGTGAATGGAGGTACCGCTTTCATGGAGAAGTTAAATCTTAAATGTCTGGGGTATGAATAGCCTTTAGAAATTGTGCCTACTTTAGTGTAGTTTTAGCTTTATGTAAGAAAAGGTAAGTTGTTATAATAAGATCCTTACCCGATGATACTTTATCATATTGTATTTCAATAACATAATTTTTATGTAAACTTGCAAATAATGATTTTATTTTAAGTTTTTCAGGGAAGGGATTGGGGCGACCTTTGCCCAGCAGTGGGACAATATTGGTTAGTTAAAATAAATGCTGATTGATTATTTTAATAAGCTCTGCTCTATCTCTTTACGTCACCCAGACCCGAGACAAATATTTGCAGATCAAACATTTGTCTCGCGGTGGGAATCGAACGCGCAACCCTCTGTGTTTCAGGAGGGCCATCACCCACTGCGCCACAGAGTTCATCAATAGTGTATGTCACACAAACATACAGCGGGCTTAAAAAGGTCGCTATTGCAGTAATAAAGGAATTGAACTATTGCCATCTCTTTTTATTGACTGAGAGTGAAAAGAGACGGCATTATAGTTCATTTCATATTGTGATTAAGCTTTAACGATCTTTTTAAGTCCGCAGTTCTCTTTTGTTCTCAATACAATAATGTGTGTCATACAAACAGTTATCTTTTGTTCTTGTTTCATAACCCATTCAGTTTTTATCAGCATTCGAACATGCTCTCAACCCGAATTCGATCCGAGTTCGAGTTGAAATTGCTCACAGCTTCGCTACTAACTGGCTGCATTCCGGGATGCTGCATGATTGCTTCCCACGAACGCAGGGAGGTACTTACTATAAATAATTGTATTACGGGGCCTGAGAATTTTCAAGAATGAACTGAAAAACTCCGATTAAATCGTGATCCGTGAAATACCTGATTTAAATAAATAAAAAAAGTGGGGAATTTAAAATAGCACTTTAAGTTTTATTTAATAAAAAAAAAACAATTTCGATATTTTTTTGGGAAATGTTATTGGGTTTTGTACCACGCCCCTTTCGGATCGGACATATTTTTGACGTGTTAACGTCTTATAAATCGATGAACGCTGGCTGCACGCACGAAAAAGTGCCCCGTTCCACCTCAGCCGAGTGTGGAACAAGCGATAGAGAGGCATGATCGGCTTAACCGTTCGGCAATTCATAAAAGTATGCAATTTTTCATCAATGTTTTCTGATGATGTTAACATGTATAAAAAACTGGTTGCATGCAAACCGACTTTGCAGGCAACAAGTTTTTTTAAACAGTGTATAATTTCACAAACCTTCACATTAATATGGTTGCGTATGAGTAAAATGCAACTAGCTAAGTTAGAGGCACACGCTCTATGTTTCCTGTAAACCGGAAGAAGGTAAGAGCCCCATTGACCCACCCTGAGTCTGTGCGACCTACATTGCCTATGCCTAGGAAGTCTAAAGCTTCCGTTTTCTAGATAACGTAGAACATCATATAACAGCCGTAAATACTCTCTCTCTAGCTCTCTCCTAAGCATTATCATTCCCATCTGATGGTAGAGTCGGCTTTTCTCGTCATCTCCTTCCATTTCGCTCTATTCAACGCGTCGTCCTGGTAAACATTGCAGTCTAAAAGATTTTTTTTGATCACGTCTGTCCATTTGTTTTTTGGTCTTCATCTTCGCCTGGACCCAGGAATGTTCAGTCAAACTAACAGCCGTAAATACGGTGTTACAAATACTGTCAAGTAAAAGTCAAACGCGCAGCTCAAAAACGCGCTGCAGAAAACGCAGTGTGTCCACTCCCTTATAATACAAATAGGATCACTTAAATCTAGGTTTCTACAAATGTGATGAGAGTATAAAATCACTATCGGTTTAGTATTTTTCAACGTGACATGACGATCACCGCTAATATAAAAACCCTAGCCTCCATCCGGTACTAAGGTGACCTAATCAATGACCTGGGAGTGATATTTCTGCACTAGTTCCCACTGTGGCAAGCCAATTTAAACTTTGGCGCACAGGTAATAGAGTTGAGTTGTTGATGATTCGATGAGATGGAGTTACGTTTGACCTACTAAATAATATTGGATCTGTTAACATGGTCAATACGTGTGGGGCTGACTAAACCGCGGGTTTCCTGTCTTTCCTGTGGAAATGGCCGGTTAAGCTGAGAGGATGGTGTAGGTGCTGGGCAAGCCTACTCCATTTCAACATTGTCCCACATTGGCACTACAGTGTCCCGTTAAGTGTAGGCAAAGATTGCCTCCTGACACTGTATAAATCATCTAGTTAAGATGTAAAGGCCTAAGTTTGTTAACATGGTTTTGACTAAACTAAACTAGAGGAAAATTATGTTCTCTGGTGAGTCATTTTTTTGAGCAAATTTTAAGTAATCGTCACTAAAATATTTAAAATTCGTAAATAATAATACTTTTAAATCCCAGAAAATCTAATAAACAACAACGAGCTTGCAACCTGTCACGTATGGAATGCTTACTTCTGCAAAACTCAATCTATGTAAATAGCGCATTAGAGATTTAATATATGGGCGACTAAGCTCTGCTCGGGGGCAGAAAAAAAAAAGAAAACTTAGAAAAAAATAAACTTCCATTTGTTGAGATTCGAACTCGCATTCGGTTGAAAGGCGGACACCCGACCACTCAGCCACTTTAGTCTCAACAAATTATGTGAAATTACGAACCACATTGCGTTAAATCTTTTTGCGTGAAAATGCCGAGAAAACGAATTTTCTCATATATGAGACGAACTAGAACGAATTTTCGCCCCCGTATTTGTTGTACCGCAAATTTCATCGAAATCGTTAGAGCCGTTTTCGAGAACACGAGTACAAACAAACAAATATTGCTCGTTTAATGGAATAGATATACGATGTAAATAATCCGTACCCATATTAATGTGAAAGTGTGTTTATTTGTTTTCATTACTCATACACGGAAAGTACGCTTGAAGTTACCTGAACAGAGGGATGAAAGTAGCACTTTTCCGCCCTGGGAAGCAATTTTCCCTGCTGTCAAATTAAAAAAAAAACATTCTATTTTGACATTTCTATTGAGTCATGTTGAAACTTTTTACACAACAAAAGTAATATTTGACATTTCTCTTTTACCTTTTATTGAGAATTGCTGTAAAAAATATTTTCAACAATTTTATTACATAACTATTGTTATCAATAATTACTTTTCACTAAATTATTATTATTTAAACAAGATTTTGAGCTTGAAATATTTACCATCTTCAATGAAAAAAAAAATACTGGCTGAAAAAAAGAAAAAAAAGGCGGGCGCCTTTTTTGTTTTTTTTTTCAGTGGCAAACTACCAGCCAGTACTTTTTTTAAAGCACCAATTCGATTTTTATCTGTTTTGTCGATCGAGAGCAGAGATTTATATCAAATAAGCTAATCAGGTTTTTATTTACTTTCCTCATATTCGAAATGAAAAGCAGAGTGTTTACCTCGGGTGAAATACCTATTACGGCACTCGAACTATTAGCGCCCTCGCTACGCTCAGGCGCCAAACCATCTCGTGCCGCAATAGGTTGCTTTCAACCCTCGTGCAACAATCTACTATTGTTTATTTGTCCTGCTTTCACGTCAAAACAGAGCGATGGGTTGACGTGACTTTTTGTGTGGAGATAGTTGGAGGGCTGGAGAGTAACATAGGCTACTTTTGGGACCACGTGAGTGAAGCTGCGGACAGCAGCTAGTAGTACAATAAAACCGAGTGAGGGTTCAAATTAATTGGAATCTGCGAAGCGTTGAACCGTTATCACATTGCTTGTCCAAACTGAAATCATCTGAACAATTTAATTGCCAGTTTTAAACAAAAATAAAACGAACGTAATTGAAAATCAAAATTATCAAGTTGAAAATTGGATGTAGCGAATTAAAAGTTGAGAAGTTCATTGATTAACGCAATCGCTGCTACGCCTTGGGTGCCCAAGAGAGGGCCTACGGCAATAAGTTCACTGTGTGTGTCGATAGCACAAAACGAGTTAGGCATAGTTTCTCAACCTTTTTTTGCCCACCGCCTACTTTGTGAACATATTTTTTTCAAGAGCTTCCCCTCCCCATATCTTAATGCGCCATCTCAATGCTTCCTAATTTTCTCTGGGTATTTTACTGCTCCCTAGAAAGTCTCAAGCGCCCACAAGAGGGCGTTATCGCCCACGTTGAGAACCTATGAGTTAGAGAGGTCATCATTATCATCACTGAGTGGATATTTTATATATTTTAAGATAATTTATTCTATTTGTTTTATTTATCTAAAAGCATCGATGGGTTTCATAGCAAATACCAATATTATTAACAATAATTAACAATAATATATATATTAACAATAATACTTGTGTATGAAAAAAAAGTTACTTTAGCCTTGATCAATACGCGTTATGCCGCCACTAAGCAACGAATTTTCTCAAGATGTTTTTCTTGATAATAAAATTAAGAAAGAAAAACAAATAAGTAATCCATCGAATTCGAAATGACTTTGCTCCCTTAATTTTTACAAGTCTCAGATGAACCGAAAAAGATTGAACACGTAATAACTTTATCCTTATCCTGAAAAAGTTCCTGCATAAATTTTAATTTATAATTTTAATTTAAGTTATAGAATAAGAAAGAGAGCAAGAATTTTGAGTGTGTGTGTGTGTGTATATGGAGAGAATCTCCAGACATTCTGGAGATTTTATAATTTATTTTAATTTTAATGTTAATTTAATTCTATGTTTAATTTTAATCTTTATAGTGTAACCACACTTAGGTATTATTATTTCAAAATGAAAAATCTTATCAAGATGTTCAATTCTGACGGGATTCGAACCCGCAATGATACAAGCGATCTTCCTTTACCAACTCTGCTACGGAATCTATATTTGTCAGGTTGAAAATCTTGTTAAGATCATTTATCGATTAATGCAACGATGAGCCTCATCTACATCCCGAATCCCATCGGAATTAAAAATTTTAATAAGATTTTTCATTTTAAATGTTAGTATGTTTGCTTTAACCAGAGTGGACCGATTTAAATGAAACTTGGAATCTTAAGTATGTTGACTGTGTCCAAGTTTAGCACATAGACTATTATTTGTTGATAGTAAGCGAGCAACCGCGGGACAGCTATTGATTTATATCAATTCTGAAAGATACTTTATTCCAGACTATTTATAAATCTGGGTGAAGTCGGGCGGCTAGTAACAATATAACTCGGTGTCCCGATCGTCACGCAATTTAATCTGTTACGCGTCGCTTTCCATTACAAGCTTTATTCTCCTCGGGAACTTTTTCTTTGTTCTTAAGAAAAACAGATGGCAGAGAGTTCTGGAAGTTTCTTTCTAATATTGATAAGTTAAGGGTCCTACCGTCCCGTTATTTAAAAGGGCAGGTTGAAGTGGGCTCTATTATAGAGCTAAAGCTTGATGGAGGCTTTAGGGAGGTTAAGTCCGTCACACAAAGATACACAAACTTAGTATCAGAAATTCACATTTTTAATCTCTTCTCAATAAGCATTTTTGTTTTATAGTTTATTGGTTTGCAATGATTTTAGTTGCTACTTGATATTTTTTCTTAATAAAGAATGAAAATAATTGTCCGGAAACCTGAAAATAAACTAGGTAGGTAGGTAACTAATTGAAAATAAAAAAATGGACATGACTTACTTAATGTATTACATGCATGCCTGTAATCTTTACCATACTGAGCTAGTCTATTATACCTACATCATCGTGTAGTGAACTAAGCAGATCTCAGTTCGCGGCGAACTACTAGTCCTACCCTACTAATACACCGTTTATTTTTGGTCAGTTTAAAGCCGGCGCCTACGTAATCTATATCGATAACCTTACTCAAAAATAATGATAAATATGAGATCTATTTTTTTGCAATTAATAATATCACGAAACATAGGCAGGATAAATCACGGAGATACGTGCTCTATGCTCAGCTGTTGCTACGGCGTAGAGCAGTGGTTCTTAACCTTTTAGTGATGGGGGACCATTTGGTAAACATTTTTCTTGCCGCGGACCACCAACCGTAGTACCCGTTTTATAGGAGGGTGGGGGGAGGGGTGTATCTTTCAAGTTCTATAGTGTTTTATTTCGTCAGGCAAATCAGAATGGAATTACATAATACTTTGCACTCTCGCAAAATATCTACTCATGAAAATGCGAGCGAAGCGAGCCGATTTTTTTTAAGTCAAATTCAACGTAGCTCACTTTGGTCGCAAAATACTTATGAAGCTAGTATGCGAGCAAAGCGAGTGAGCTTCCAAAGCCAGCGACCGAAACGAGCTCCCTAATCCGCGAAGCGAAACAAATGCAACATTTACACTTTATTTTGCTTACGGTTTACAAACAAAGGCTGGCTGCTTATCAGTTTCTATTCTGCGATCAGAAATAACTCAATTTGTTCGAAAAATACTCATGAAGTTAAAATCGAGCGAAGCGAGCCGAATTTTTTTAAGACAAATGCAATGCGTGCCTCTTTATTTTGCTTACGGTGCTCAAAGAAAAGCTGGCTGCTGGTCGATTCCTATTTTGCGGTCAGACATAGCTTACTTTGCTCGCAAAATACGCATGAAGCTAAAGCTAAATCAAATGCGAGCGAAGCGAGCCGAATTTTTTTAAAGACAAATGCAGCATGTGGCGATTTATTTTAAAAGGCTAGCTGCTGCCGATTCTAAATGAAATATCTACTCATGAATATGCGAGCGAAGCGAGCCGATTTTTTTTAGGTCAAATTCAACGTAGCTCACTTTGGTCGCAAAATACTTATGAAGCTAGTATGCGAGCAAAGCGATTGAGCTTCCAAAGCCAGCGACCGAAGCGAGCTCCCTAATCCGCGAAGCGAAACAAATGCAACATTTACACTTTATTTTGCTTACGGTTTACAAAGAAAGGCTGGCTGCTTATCAGTTTCTATTCTGCGATCAGAAATAACTCAATTTGTTCGCAATATACTCATGAAGCTAAAAGCGAGCGAAGCGAGCCGAATTTTTTTTAAGACAAATTCAATGCGTGCCTCTTTATTTTGCTTACGGTGCTCAAAGAAAAAGATGGCTGCTGGTCGATTCCTATTTTGCGGTCAGACATAGCTTACTTTGCTCGCAAAATACGCATCTAAAGCTAAATCAAATGCGAGCGAAGGGAGCCGATTTTTTTAAAGGCAAATGCAGCATGTGGCGATTTATTTTAAAAGGCTAGCTGCTGCCGATTTCTAATCTGCTGACAGAAATAACATAATTCACTTTGTTCGCAAAATACGAGACGAACCGATTTTTTTTAAGACAAATGCAACATCATGCACCTCCATGTCCCTCCCCATGGGACCGCACCTGCTCAACACACAGTCAGCCAATAATTTGATTCAAAACGTATCAAAAGCAGAAATGTTTTATCTTTTAACTTTGATCCGTTGTCACTTGCTTAATTTTTTCGGATAGCTTCGCGGACCACTTCGGGTGGCTCCAGGGACCACCTGTGGTCCGCGGACCACCGGTTAAGAACCACTGGCGTAGAGTCTACGCTATGTCGTAGTCATACATACATACCTAGGCCATTAGCTCTGCGCGCCTACGACACCTTACCAAGTGTTTTCCTCACTTTTTTTAATCTTTTCAACTATTTCGTTTCGTATGAAATACTTATCAAATTCAAAAATTAAACCAACGACACGAATACGATTAAGCAATACAAGCAGTGGGTGCTGGCTTTAAACTGACCCAGAATTAACGGTGTATTATAAAGGCGAAAGTCCGTGTGTGCGTGTGTGTGTGTGTGTGTGCGCGTGTGTGTGTGAATGTTTGTTACCACGTATCTCCATAACAACTAAACCGATTTTGATGAAATTTGGAATGTAGATAGCTTAGGTTTTGAAATAACACTCAGGCTACTTTTTATCCCGGAATAATGTATGGGATAAAAAATGTAGTCCACGCGGGCGAAGCCGCGGGCGTTCACTAGTATATTATAAGGATGTTCTTAAACTACCTTAGGTACTCTAAGTTTCATACTTGCTACACGCAAACTTGCAAAAGCAATTACCACTTAGGCAAGTTCAAGTTATTTATGTTAACCTATGGTAATACCCTAGGCACAACTTGTACTAATAATTCAAGTGGGTTTACGTACTAGGATCACAATTTTGATCACAACTCTATAATACTTGAGTATTAATAATTATAGTCTAAGTAGATGGTGAGGTGATATATATGACACCGGACACAGTGACACTCGACACAAATGTCGACACTTGTGTCAATTGCGTTCACACGGTAGCAATTTGCAAACACGAACACTCTAGCGACACCACCACTATATCTGCAACTAGGAGTCGCAGCGGTGGACACACGTAGACACTCAATGTACTGAGTGTCCAGTGTCTAGTGTCGTCGTGTATCCTTACCTAGGGGTATATCATCATCTCCAAATAAGGTGCCATGTCAAAGTAAGGGAAAAGTAGGGAAACCTGTCAGTAAAAGTAGGGAATATACGGATTCACCATCGCTGAGTGGCGTTAATCAGCTGTTTTTGTAGGAGTATTAATATTTGTAATAATAATAAATAATGCTGGATATTTCACACAGAAAATGTTGAAACAAGCCTTTATACTTGGTTTTTACGTTTAAACTAGATCGCGAATTATTTATTTATTTTATTTATTTATAGCCATTTATTTCCAACTCATACTTAATTATTACATGCACACTTATTTATTTATATTAAATGAAATTATTAAATTACACATGCAATATCTATTAAATTAAATTATTAAAACTATTTTTATTTTGAATATATAGTTGTATGGATATTTTTTCATTTTTTTTTTGTCATTATTTTCGCGAATTATTATTTAGCACAAAAATGGAAGACAAAATCTCAAGTGAAGTTGCTATCAAGCCGAATGTCAAGAGGAGTGAACCAGAAACAAAATTCCCTAAGGCGTTTCAATTCATTTGTATTGTAACTCCGGAATAAAACGCTTAAGACACTGCAGCAGTGTAGCCAACACCACAGTTTTAACTGAAGATTTACAGTTTTTTGGAAATGTCACCACAGTTTTCAGTTTAAGCCTACAAGCAAATCTACAGTTTTTTTTATAAAGAGTAGTGTCAACTAGTTAGATACGAGCAAAAATTTATTGATTCTTGGATATTCACAGTTTTTGATAAGCATTTTTGTAGTTTTTCACGAAGTTGGGGTTGGCAACACTGCAGCAACTTGAAGCGTGATCCCACGGCTCTTGACGTTTGCTCCAGGGCTTTTCAAACTTTGAACATATCCGAAACTTGTCTTGAAAATGTTTCGAACAAGTTTGTTCTAAGTGCTCGAAAGTGTGTGGTGAGTTAAAATTGATCTTGTGAGATAGATTGATTGTAAGTTCTTGGGAAACGAAACGTGCATCAACAAAGGAAGTTTGATAGACTGTATAAAGTGCTTCGTTGTGTTGTTGTTTCTTAGTTGTTATAACCACATCTTACAAACATACATAAAATCACGCCTCTTTCCCACAGGGGTAGGCAGAGACCACGGATTTCCACTTGCTACGATCCTGACACACCTCTTTCGCCTCATTCACTCTCAACATAATTTTCATACAAGCTAGCCGGTTTATAACCGCATCAATAGATTGTAATTGTAAATTATAATTAAAATCAACCCTAGCCAAGTTACATAACTACAGTCGCTAACGCTAAAGGTGACAGAGAAAATGTATGGGAATTATAATTTAATGACGAGAATTCACGAACTCAGAACAAATGATTAGAAAGCGTTAGCGATGATAGAAAGAGGTTCGATACGAAGCGCTTGTAATTTGGTTAGAGTAGCTGAAAGATAAATAATTATTGGTGAAATTTCAAATTGCATTGATGGCGCTCCAAATACACATTTGGATCGTGCCTACATTTTGGAGAACATAGCATACGTGACAGGTTGCAACCACGTCATTACTGGTTTCTTCACGATGTTTATTTTCACTATTTGAGTTCATATGAATTTGCAATAATATAATTGATCGAGCGAAGTGACCAAAGCTTCTTATTTTTGAGATTGGCCAAAAACTTACTTTGTCCGTTTGTCAGTCTGCCAGTCTGTTTGTCAGTCTGTCTGTTCTCACTTGTTCCTGTCTTTGGCATCGTGGAGCGCATTATGAAGCTTGGTGTTCAACGTAGACGTACGTAACGTATTCAAGAGCTCAATGCAGTTGCAAAACTGAGTTTAAGGTACCAAATAGAGTTTCCACGGAAGCCTTAATGTTTCGCAACCGTCAAACTTCACCTACAACTCGCAACTTCGCGTCAAATTAACTGGAAACTCGGCATTCACTGGCTTCAGTCGAAGAGTACTGTGGAAGTTGTGTACTTTTAGCGAAGTAAGAAGGTGTGAATGACAGGTTTCTTGTATTCATTTGCTTTAAGTTTAAATCGACGTCAAAAAAAGGAGGTTCTCAATTCGTTACAATCTTTTTTTTTATGTTTGAATGATTACTCGAAGACGCCTAGACCGATTCAGAAAATTATTGAAAGGAAATACTTTCCAATTGGTTGTATAAAAATTTGGTGAGGATCTGTCGAGGATCTTCGGAGTTATGAATAAACCTCGAGAGTGCATAAAATTACTCAGCTTATAACATTGAAGTCGGTTTTTTTTAATTTAGCCATTTGTATTATTTGCTTTACGAACGTTGCTTAACTTCAGTAATCTCTTAAGAACGACTAAGCGAGTGCGACCACGAGCGCTTTCCTTTCTAAATGTAATTTGTCTACTTTTTGGACTGTCAAGTGACTTGCAGAACGATTTCGCTAATCGTTTGCCACTTTATTTTATTTTTATTTTATTTTATTTTATTTAGCAACAAAATCCACAGCTCGCCTAAAATGTATGCTTATACTTATAAATAATCCTTACAGCCAATAACGGATTTACATTTTTTAGTTTTAACTTATAAAGCGACCGTTTAAAAGGCACAGTTACACAATTTTTATAATACTACAATTAAAGCACATAAGTAGGTAGGTAGGTTTATTATAGAAATCACATGGGATACTTTTAGATAATGCACTAAGCGGCTGAAGCCGCGGGTAGAAACTAGCACAAGAGGGTAATTACTTTAGGATTCATACATACTTCTGTACTAATATTATAACGAGGTAAAGTTTGTTTGTACCTATATATGAGCACAAAAAATACTTAAGCATATTAACACATACTTAAGAACAAAAATACATATTTCTATACTTAATACCAATATTATAAAAGGCAAGCTTGCCTGCATGTAGGAGGCAATCTTCAAAACTAGGTAAGTACTCATCAAATTCAAAAAATATTTCATCATTATTTAGAATGAACTTTCAGGGTGAACATAGGTTATATGCTATGTAGGCACCACGCGGGCAAAGCCGCGGGCGGAAGCTATAATATAAAATAATAAGGATAAAAACTAAAATTAGAGAGGTTAACTAGTACACAGCTTTAAAATTTCACGTTTAAAAGTTGCTCTGCCACAGTGGAAAACATCTGCAGATCTAAATTTCTTATTAAAACTTGTGTGCAGCCGATTCACAAGGGAATTTTGAGCGTAGTTAGTGCGAGTGCGACTGATGGCGAACAAAGGTGTGTGTCTAGTTCGAGTGTCTGGGGCATTCAGTCGCAACAGTTTAGACAATAACTCAGGACAGTCAACAATACCATTGCAGACACCATGAAGAAACGACATGTCTGCAATAGATCTGCGAACCTCAAGAGTAGTGAGATGATGATAGAGGCATGCTTCCTGGAAGTCGCTAAAATTACGAAAGCACCGATAGTTAAGGTGCTTAACAAACTTACTCTGTATACTTTCCAAACTCTGAGTGTAGATTATATAGTGTGGATTCCAAACCGAGCTGCAATATTCAAGAATACTTCTGACGTAGCAATAGTAAAGAACTTTCAAACAACCAATGTCAGAGAAGGGGCGGCTGACACGTAAAATGAAACCCAAGCTTTTGTAGGCTTTGCTAACGATTGTTTCTATGTGGTCAGAAAATAATAATTTGGAGTCGACTATTACACCGAGGTCCCTAACAGTGTTAACTTTACTTATTTTAGCGTTACTAATGAGGTACTCAAAATTTGTTGGCCGTATTTTACGGGTGAAGGAAATGAATGAACACTTACTTACATTTATGCCTAGGCGGTTTTTAGTATAATAGTGTCCTAACCTATCAAGGTCCGCTTGAAGATTCATACAGTCATTTAGATTGCTAATTTTCATGTAAATTTTGGTGTCGTCGGCGTACATTAGAAAGCGAGCATGTTTAAAACATTTACCTACATCATACAAATAGGAAGCATAGAGAAGTGGGCCCAATATGGAGCCCTGCGGAACTCCTGAGGGGATCTCTATGAAGCCAGAACAAAACCCACAAACAACCACAGCCTGAGAGCGGTTTCTTAAGTAGGAGTCCATCCACCGCAACAAATCTCCGCGGATACCAAGTTCGTATAGCTTACGTAGCAGTATGATGTGATCCACCCGATCGAAAGCTTTCTCAAAGTCTGTGTAGATCACATCAACTTGAGAGCCGCCATCCACTTTACTAGCCTTCAAGCTTAGCTATCACCGAATTCAATTTATTCTATAAACAAAAATACTGATCATAATATTCCGATGTTTCATTGATACAAATAGAAAAAACCTCTATTTTCGTGTTCGATGAACAATTCACAAAGGGTTGGTTATTCGATAGGGCTGAAAGCAATTTTGTGTACGAAACTGAAATGCGAGAACGGAATTCTATCTCGGATGAAAAGGAATATTTTTTTGGCAATGTTATTTACTTCTCAATTTAGAGTTTTTTCTTTTACTACTGAAAAAGTAAAATGATCAAATTGTCTGTGATAAATACTTTATGACAGATTAGCAGCATTTACACGCAGAGATCGGCCCGCAGGAAATAGCACGCGCCATCCCAACCTTTGACAGTTCTATCCGCGGTTATCTGTACAGATATCTGTACAGTCCAGATGCCGCGGAAAATAGCACGCGCCATTCCAACCTTTGACAGTTTTATCCGCGGTTATCTGTACAGATATCTGTACAGTCCAGATGCCGCGGAAAATAGCACGCGCCATTCCAACCTTTGACAGTTTTATCCGCGGTTATCTGTACATTATCTGTACAGATGTAGATGCGTGGTAAAAACTCTACGCCATTCCAACCTTTGACAGTTTTATCCGCGGTTATCTGTACAGATATCTGTCCAGATATCTGTACAGTCCAGATCCGTGGTAAAAACTCTACCGTGTAAAGGCCGCTATTAAATAGGAATACGTTTGTAAAGTAAGTAAAGCAGATTAACACTTTGAGTGCTACCGACGCACATTTTTGGCTTGTGCAGGCTGTGCTGCGACCTCCTTTGGAGGGCAGTCTTGGCAGCACATGTGGCAGTATTAGCTTTGATTTTTTTCAAAAGAAAAAAAATACAAAGTAGAAAAATATTAAAAGGTTAGAAAAGTAATTAAATTTTGTAATTGAAAGTCATAAGTTGCCAATTCGATGGACTATTTTCTAATCGTTTCGTATTGTGTTTAGATGAAGACGGTACAAAACCATTCGTTCTCGAAGTATATTCAGAAGATACACAGCAGGGGATTTAGGCTGATATGAATTTTTTTTTTTTAATTACATTTTTAAATTAGCAAGCAAGTCTTCTATTCACACAGCAGCAATGTTTCATTTTCATCCGTATTTACCTTTTTGGCAACTAAAAGTCTAAGAATAGGCGTTATATATTGCGTTTGAGGGAAAAGGCTATCCAGCAGTGGAACTCTCACAATGATGATTATGATGATACCATCAGAACCTATTTAGAAACACCCGAAACCGTGTTATGCTCCAATGAATAATATCTAACGAGAAACTACAAAATAATTAAGTTATTCAAATCAGTTCACACAAACTCAGTTCTGTATTCCAAACAATATCGTAGCATGTCGTAGCAGGTCGTAGCAATGCCTCTACGAAGCTACGCTTTGCTACGCCGCTCATCATCGGAATTGTATGTGCCAACATGCGAGTTATGTAGGGTGACAATGTATTTGTGTTATAGAGAATTTAAGGAGATTTTTTAATTGATTTTGTTGTATATTTTTACCACATACGACGCTTTTTTGACGAAATTTCGAGTTTATGCGTCTTTCTTAAACCTTTTCAAAAAAGCCAGCAATTGGTCATGCCGCTTTCAAGTTTTACCAATGACTAACATATTGGTTACATTAGGTCTCCTTTTTTGATCTTATATTGACTATATTAAAATTAAATTTCATTATTTTATTTTTAAAATTAATAAAAAAAGTAAGTGGAGGAACGATTTACGTAAAACGGCTGAAAAAGAAGCCAAAGACCTCCACAATTGCAGGCCACACAAGGCTTGCAATTGTGGAGGCTTATGTCCAGCAGTATGCTGCTATATGGTGATGAGGATGATGACAAAACAATCTTATCAACTGTTAACAGAGGCAAAGTTACTCAAACATTGTTAATTTTGTAAAATCCACCCATTAAAAAGCCAACAGAACATTTAGTTCAATTATCCTTGTATTTAATTCCTAATCCACAATTACGAGCGTCGTTAGCATAAAATTCTACGTGAAATGCGTTTAGTAATATAATTATAAGATAAAGCATTGTATACTTTCAGGTTTTTAATTATAATTCTGGATGATTATTTTAAATTAGATTATATTACTGAATATTTCTAATTATCACAAAATTTAATATTTTATTTATAAAAATTAATTAGTTGTTAAATTTACTGCTTTAATTGAGCTACAGAAAGCCTAAGTGCTTAGTTTAGGTTAAAAATACAATTAACCAATGTTTGTTAAAGGAAATAATCTACCTATTTAATTGGATACTCAAATTATGGATAACATGAACTTCGGTTTTGGACCAAATTTTTAACCCCCGACAAAAAAGAAGGAGTGTGTGTAGGGCCCATACTTCAAATACTTGATGTAATAATTTTGGCTTTAGACTTTCCGTCTCAATTTGAGTCGTCTTAATTCGAACCTTGTGTCTTTTTTTTATCTCGTAAAACGCAAACTCATAGTCACCCTACCAACTTTGCAGGCACAAGTGGCATCGTTAGTGAGTTTCTGAGCAACAGTACGAATTAAGGGCTATTGACTAAGGCTTTCATTGGCCAACGAAATGATACCTAAAGGGGTTTGCGGACTTTTTAGTGGTTGGGTACTTGAGTTTTATTACGTGGAAATTGTAATTTTGCGTTTTGTAAGTTTTGGTAATGGAATTTTCTGTTTGTTCACTTTGCTTAATACTTGAGGCGTTGTGACAATGTTTGTTTGGACTTGTCTCTGATTTAATTTGATTTAGATCTCCATTTCTAAATTTCATGAAAAAAGTCTGGTTTTTCTGCAGAAATGAGTGGAACTTAACATTCATTAACATTCTTCTCTTGCTACTATCATCCTAACAGACAGTAAATCCATCGTTTCTTTGGCCTGTTGTGGCGTTGCGGCCTAATATAATCGCCGAACGAAATATGAACTGTCAACGTCATTAAGAAGTGTTGTGTCAAATGTGACTTTTTTGTGATCTGTGGTTTTCTGACAAAAAAGACCGGACATACTATTCTTCCGATAAACTAGCTTCTTTTATACCGGCATGAACGGACACTACTTTTCAATTTTAATTTTTATAAACTCTAAAACCTATGTTAAACTCTCATTAAACAATGCCATCTGCATTTTATTGAAGAAAGGAGCTGCTGGAAATATTAAAAATTATTAAAATATTAAAAATAGTCTATAATACTCACAGATAAAGTCCTTGATGGCTGTCGAGCCAGTGTCGAGTATATCAGTCGGGTTGACCCGTATCTTGCAGTACTTCACGAACGGCATCTCCGGCAGTTTCGCCCACTCGCCCCCACCGCTGGTGGAGCAATGCACGTCGATAGAGATGGAGTTCTCATACGCGCGGATGACGCGCTGGACCTCATTCTCTTGGTAAGCGTCGGTGAAGTCTGAGAGGGAGAATGTCCCGTCCTGTAGAGGAAAATAAGCTTTAAGACAATGGGCTAAGTTATAGTTAACAACTGGCTAAACAATTAAAAAAAAACCGTTTTCAATGTAAGCTAAGCAATTTTCTGCACCCTCGAAGTGCATTTCTGTTCATAACTCCGAAGATCCTCGACAGATCCTCTCCAAATTTTTATGGCACCAATAATTTTTCGAACCGATTCAGGCGTATTGTAATCGGTGAACATACACATACGAGTACATAGAACATAGTCAGTGCGTCTGTAGCCGTTAACAGACTGGCTAGATTCGACCAAAAGTCATCTTACTTCAGAGTAACTAGCCGACATAATTCAAAATACAATAGTTTAGACAGCGCAACCGAACATTATTATGTACAAATTATCCTGGTTATAGGTCTTTGCCTGGTTATAAGGTGCCAACTTTACAATGTCAAAATACTCAACAAACAGTAGTTTACTCTCGAGTATAAACTTAATCCAGTTTGGTCGAATCCAGCCTTAAAGATAAAAAAACTTATTAAAAGTGTAGATGTACTTTTTATTTTCTAATTTTGAATAAAGCCGAAATTATTTTAATATCTCCAACAATATTTGCGACACAAAACTCTTCTAGAGAATGTAAATTAAACAGAATTAATTTTGCTTTTTCAGAAAACAATTTCTCAGTTTCTCGTGAAGGATAAACAAGCGCAACTTTGTTTCAATTACAAACTTCAGTCCGTTCATTTGGAGTTGTGATAAAAAGAAATACAGCTCAACTCATTATAGAAGTTTCAGCGGTGTACCTGAATAAGTTTGTATGAGTAAATGACTCTGATGACGGATTTTTTAAAGTTTTGAAATAATTCAGCGAGCTAGTACCTACCTACTCAATTCTGACGACAAATACAAGTTTTATTATTGTTTTATTGAACTTGCGGTCGAACCACGTGGCCACAGCCAATTTGAGTGGTTTATTCCGTAAAAAAAAAACTTAATTCACTTTGTTCTTTATATTTTTTTCTGTGTGTCCATCAAGTACCTACAACTAAACAAGCTAACGCGCTCTGATACTTTATCAAACAAACTAATATCAACTTTAGTAAATTCGTCAACTCATCTCGACGCTCTTGACGTTTGTTTTCAACTGACAGTTGTGAAATTGAGGATAGTTTAGATGTAATCGAGCTTCAATTTTTCGGTTTCACATAGATCTTGTGTCAGACTGTACCTTGAGCATTTTCGGAGTTAGAAAACTTCGAAAGAAAAGAGTAAATAAAAGTATGCGGATTAGAAAAGCGAAGGGTAGTTTTGTAGTTCCAATGGTGCAGATTCCGCCCGTAAAACATTTTACTACGGATCTTTTGGTAATCGGTTCTACTGGGTTTTTACAACTCGGGAATGTCTCTTAAGAGCTTTATTGGGGGTTCTCTCTTTGTGACAGGCTATCTCTACTTTACTTAAAGAGTTAATGTTGTTTTGTTTGTAAATAGTTTTTTTTGGAACTACGATTAATCTGAAAGAATTAATCATTAATCATTATTCGAACCAGGATCACGTAAGTATCCATAAGGAACGGTAGACATTTTTTGAGATTTTAAAGTTGTCGAAATGAGTCAGAATCACCACAAATCAGATTTTAAATATTGTTCTACAACTAAAGCTCAATTTCACATTTCTTCGAAGATTGTGTGTCTAGTACAGCTATATCATTTCCGTCATCCGTCAAAGTGAAAGAGACGCGCTATGCGAACCCACTCAGATCCGAAGAGCAAAATCAGCAAAATATTTTGTTAAATAATAAAAATAGTAGGTACTTAAAGCAGTTATCTTTTTTTTTTTTTTATTTATTTATTTCACTTTAAAAAATTACTTATGATATATTATGATATTGTGCCTTTAAACCCTGTTGGGTTTGTGTAGGCACTCACATTCGTCTTCTTCACAAAGTAAGTACTTACTTACACACAGGTAACCCTAGTAAGAAAAAATTAAACAACATGGATCCATTTGGTTAGTAGCACACGATATATTAAAATCGAATGTTAGTGAAGTACATTTTTACATCTCTGACATTGAAATTAGCTACATTCTTCAAATTTTTTTGTTATTCCTAAAATATTTTATTTTACCGAAACAAAGAAACATTAAATTAAAATAATTTATTTTTTGTTTTTTTTACATTAAATTTAAAAACAATAAACAATATCCTTCACTCGAGTTCCCACCCGAAATTCTGTGAAACAGCTATTATTAAATAATCAACTTTGGATATTTCATTTTGTGCAGAATATCTAATAGCATACACAGCATACAACTAAAAAAACAATCTTTTTTAAATCACTTCTAGTCAATACGTTGAACCAATATCCCGGGATTCAATAAATATTTCATCACAAATGCAACATTTTCAATCGGAAATTAAAACGAACAACGTCAGTTCAAGGACTTTGTATTGGAAATAGACGGGCGAATACGAATAGATTCGATTTGCGAGTTTAAAGGAATCTAGGATGGAAAATAGAATAAAAATACTGTTGGTTCTTTCGTCCGTCATTTTCTACATTTCGTTTTATCGTATTTTCTTGGTCAATGGGATTAGAGAGGAGAATAAGGTTTGTTTATTTTAGGGTTTTTAAAAAGTCTGCTGTAGTGCGCAATAGTTTTTTACGCGAGGGTCAATATTGCACATTAATAGCTTGAAAACGTAGGTCTTTACATCTTTTACTAGATGATTGAAGCCGTGTCGAGAGGCATTCTTTGCCATTTTGCCACATTTAACGGCACACTATGTTATCTGGGACAATGTTGAGATAGGATAGGCTTGCCCAGCACTAAAACCATCCTCTGAGCTTAACTCAGGACCCATAAACCATCCTCTGGCCATATCTACTGGGAAGACTGGTGGCAATTCTACTACAAAACTTTTTATGAACCACAAGCAAAACCTCAACTAAACCTTAGATTTTCCACTGTTTCCTATTCTACTAATGATAGACGACTCAGTTGTGGTGACGTTTTAGCTAAGGCTTGGACTTTGGCAGAACAAATTTTTGAAAAGCCTATTACTATTCACCAAATGGCTGACATTTAAGAGATCGAAACAAAGCGCAGCGGAATGATTGACGTTGTCAGGGTCAAAATTGTTGCACGGCCGGGAGTCGTACCCACGACTTCGGATCGACAGTCGAGGCATTATCCCACCAACACGATTCCATTTTGCTTTAGTAGGCTTTTTGAGATAAATACGAAAATCCTTGATACATTTACATATTCATCTGAACGGACGGATGATATGGACGGACGTGACGGACGGACGGAAATTAAAAACTGCGCTAACGAGCTCCACCAACGACAGACGTATGGATGTATGGAGGGTATGGATCACTGTACGGTATTTTGTGTATGGATCTATTTATTTTCTAAAGGTAAAGTAAGCCATATTTAAATTACAAAGGTATGGTGAAATTGTCTGTTATTTCAAAGTTTAGATTCAAAACGTTTCTGGAATTTTCATTAAGTATTTTTTTATATTTTTTTTAATTTGTCTAATAGTTTAAGTATTCTCATTCTTATTTAAATGCATTGAAATAGGTAGGATACCTATGTATTAGTTAAATACCACTTTATGTCATTACGATCTGAATAACGATTATGATCTTGCTTTCATAATAATATGAATCCGTAACCATATTATAAATGTGAAAGTGTGTTTATTTGTCCTGCTTTCACGTCAAAACAGAGTGACGGACGGCTTGACGTGATTTTTTGTGTGAAGATAGTTGGAGGGCTGGAGAGTAAACACAGGCTACTTTTTATCCGGGTACCACGCGAGCATCTGAATCTAAACGAAGGTGTAATAGAAACATTTTACGAGGTCTAAATTTTTTTTATCATGTTGTATTAAAAGTCCGTAAACAAATTTAGTTTCAATTTAATTAATTTAATGATAATATGAATATAAATAAAAAGATGGAAAAGATGAAAATGTTCATTAGCAATAAAAAAATGTTATCCCCATAAATTAAATTGTTCAAATTTTTAGGAAATTGTGTTATTAAAACAAGGTTTATCTCATAGTCAAACAAGAAACCTTTTCGGGACCACAATAATAAAACAGAAGGTTTTTGTTGCCCCAAAGGTAACAAAGCCTTCCTTAGATAAGGTTTCAAACAAGGCCCCGAGGCGGTGCTTTGACAACTGTTTGTTTTACCGAAGCTATTACCATCTGTAGGTAACAGGGTTTATTGAGGATAAGAAATTCTTGAAAAGTAAGCTCGACCTTGTAGGGACAAACAGACGCGAATATACTTTTGTAATAATACAGGTGAAGAAAATGACGCGAATATACAGGAAAATTATTGCAAATAAACAAAATGAAACAAAAATAAAGGAATGCACTAAGTAAGTAAGTTCGTATGTGTAAGTGGTCAACTGGTGACGGAGTTTTTAAACCTCCTGAAGGCCTCCGTCATGGCTTAGCGACTTATAAGCCGGGACTGACAACAACTGGTGACGCAGTTTTAGGCCTCCTGAAGGCCTCCGTCATGGCTTAACGTCTTAAATGCCGGGACCGACAATTTAACGTGCCCTCCGAAGCACGGAAGTGCTCAGCTCGTAATGCCATCGGTCACCTATCCAAATTGTGACCGCACACAACGCTGCTTAACTTCAACGATCAATCAAGAACGTCTAAGCAAGCTACGCCACGAGCGCTTGAAGTAATTTGGATGTGCCTCAGTCTACCTCCTTAGACATCTTCAAGGAATCTATAAAGCTATAATGTCAGATCTAACTATGTCTACAGCACCTGGGTATACAGTCGTAATCCAATTTACATTCTCAATGATTTAAGCAGAAACATTTAATTTTGCGCGAACCCATTTATTCCAGAGTCAATTAAATGTTAATACGATTCTAATAGCATTCCTGAGATCAGTCTTATCCAGTTTACCACACAATTGACAAAGCCGAAAGACAACGCAAATAACATTTAGTGAATGAGTAAATAATTGAGAGAACACCGAAAAGCCATTACATTAAATGGCTTCTGAACAAATTCTCTTGAAATTTAAGAGCGGGGTACCTGGAGTTTCATACAAACGTAAAGGTTAATTTTTAGAAAGAAAGAAAAAGCATTTATTTAAGACACAAAAAAAACAAAGATAAAAGTACTATAAGCTATTAACATTGTGTCCCAAATAGGCGACCAACTCAGCTTTTGTTTTGCACATTTACAAGACAACGCTGATCTTCCGTTGGAACCTTTTTTTATGCCGTGTGTCGTTGTACAAGCTTCGGAGGACAAGTTAAAATTGGTTATGGTTTCTAAGACATGAGGAGGCCTCCGAGCGGCCTAAAAACTCCGTCACCAGAGTTGGCCACGAACTAACTTGCAGTTTTAAGTTTTGAATTGCATAATTTCAATGTTTGAATCTTTATAAACTAAAGTTATAAAAAGGTAAAATCTGATACTACATCCCTCCAAAATAATTCAACGGGTGGAAAACTACAATATCATCATTACAAAAATACATGTTACGAGTACCTACGCTATAAAATATTTTGTAATAACAATTTGTTTCAAATCTAATTTTAGATTCTAATTTTATCTAATTCTAAGAATCTAATTTTAGATTTGTCTAAATCAAATCCTACATCAGTATTCGCATGTAAACCCCGAGTGCACGGGGGCTTTTCAACTTGACACCACCATCTTGAATTCCGTGAATATTTGATCGCTACAGGCGACACGGTAAATAGATTTATTTATGTAATGGACGAATTAGGTGCGAATGCTGTGAATACTGCGAATTCAAAGGCACAGGTAAAGCAATTAGAGTGAATGCAATCAAGTCTCTACTATAAGTCTCAAACGTGACATTTGCAGGGTAGTTGGTAATTACACGTGCCTTCTCTTGTGACAAAACTATTTGCTTCGCATTCGTAACTGCACTAGTAACGGCAGCCAGTTTTAGCTTCATGAGTGTTTTGCACGCAAAGTGAGTTATGAGAACTGACAACGGCAAAATAGTGTCACATGTTGCATTTTGTCCATAAAAAGTCGGCTCGCTGACTCTTCGCTAAAAAAGTCTACATTACCTAGGAAACTACTTTTGAAAGTAATTTAACGCAAACGAAGTCGCGGGCAACAGCTAGTAATGTATAAGTAAGTAGTTTTTTTAAGTGAAATAAATAAATTAAAAAAAAAGTATTTTTGAGTTCAATGAAAGAGAAATACTTACTCCATTGGCTCAGGGACCCAAAGTGAGTGAAAGAGAAATAATCGCCCAGTTTTAGTAACACCATCTCTTCACCGCATAATTATCACATCTACTTACTTGCATAATCCATGAGCCGTTGCCGGCGAAGGTGTACCCCGCGTGCACGAGATGGCGGTGCCGGGTGAAGGAGCTGAGCAGGTTGCGCATGCACTGCATCAGCGTGTTCATCTGCGGGTGGATCAGGATCTCTGTCACCAGGTTCTCTGATGCGAACTGGATCAGTCTCTCGCCTGTAACAACAATTATCGTTTAACTGTAAATAATGAAGTCAAGCTCCGGAAAAAGGTAGCTTTTGAGATGTGGTCGTACCGCCGCGTGCATCATGTTATGGCTTAACAGTTTAAAAGCCGGGACCGACTATTTAACGTGCCTTCTGAAGCACGAAAGCGCTTAGCTGTTAATGCCACTTGCATCCATCTAAATTGAAACCGCTCAGAACCTAGCTCAACTTCAAGAACGTCTTATCGAGCTAAGCCACGAGCGCTTCGTACTAATACGTTCACACGCCACCGAGAAAACATTCAACGAGACAGATATGCAATCAGAGCGAGCACGAAGTATCTCTGTCACTCTCATCTCAAGGAGACCGAACGCGACAAAAAATAGCGTGCTCATTGAATGTCGGTGTAGCGACATCTACCTGTCGCTAGATGAACTACATAGACATGCTACGCACTACGAGCTTCAGTGAAAATGGCGCCACACAACATCAGAATGTCTAAATCGCGGAAGTGGTAATTTCTGCAGCAATAGACATATATCCAATCAACCAACAACAACTGTTGTTCGAAAGACCACGGGCAAGTGGGCCAGATGGGCCGGCCCGTTGCAGAGAACCACCTACTCTGCCTTTGGGGAACGATTCCACCATGTTTCCCAAAGTCGGTTTGCACGCGAGCGTGTAAACGGGCCATAACACAATTCTTTACAACATCTACATTCATAGCCTCGGCTCTGGTGTAACAAATAATAATAATAATAATAATATAAACTTTATTTCAGGCAACTTAAGAATAGTACAGATGGTAAAAACTAATTCTAAGGCCCATAGAAATAAATACCTTAAACCTAAAAATACATATGAATAAAACTTAATCTAGAATCAAAGGCACAAAGAAGCCGAGAATCTGTCACTCGTACACATTGACACACAGACCCACGTCTGACGGCCACCCACGCCTTCACCGACACCTTAAACAAAGGCTGATGTTAGCCTGACGACTACGTGGCTTTATTTTTATACTGCGTTATACCGTAAGTTGTCGGCCAAATGGTATATTCCTCACTTCAAATCCAACTACTTATGTATGTATCAATGGATTTTTCTTATTTATATGCGCACTAAGTAGCGATTACACTATCCAATTTCTAGGAAACCGATCTCTCTTCTTTCTTCGTCTAACTCAGTGATTCCCAAAGTGGTCCAGGTGGACCCCCAGGGGTCCACGGGAGACTCGAAAGGGGTCCACGTTGGCGAGAAACAAAAATGGGGGTGAACAAGTTTTTTAGGAATATGGTAGAAATGTAGCAGCGAAATGTAGAAATGCGGGGTCCACCGAAACCAGTAAAATTTTGAAAGGGGTCCATGAGAAAAAAAAGTTTGGGAACCACTGGTCTAACTTGTCCCAAACCTCAAATTGGTCTCAAACTGTCAAAACGATCGCGTAGGTATCTTTTGTCGCGTTCGGTCTCGTTGAGATGACAATGACAGAGATACTTGCGTGGTCTTTGAACTGTCATAATTTAATAGTTTGAGACCGATTTTAGTCGATATCAAAAATAAAATTGTCTATAGTCTGATTGCAGGTAGATTTGTAGTCCCTCACAAAGAAAGAAAGGAATTCAAAAGAACTCAAAAAGGAATGCTTTATAGCCATTTTAGATGCTCGTATCGAAATCCCAGGTGGCAAAAAAGTTTATTTCAAGAAATAGATACAAAAAAAACCACCAGAAAAAATACGAAAACTTGTACACATGAGCAATTGTACAGCACATTATTAACACATTCCCACATAAACCCAATTTGCATTTTCTATTTTATCCAAATCCCCTTGGACCAAAGTTGAGCGACTCTTACCCCTAGCAACAGTAATAATAAATGAGTAAGAAACCAACAAATAGCGCCAGACATTGATAAATTAAGTTAGAAAGAGATAAGAAATGCCCTTGACCTCGGAAACAAAGGTTCTTGTTTGAGGGAAACTCGTTCGAGAGCCGTGGGGACAAAGACACTTACTTATCTTAAAGTGTGGCTATATGGTAACAGTTTCTTTGAATGTTACTTTACCCCTTCTCGCCTCTTTATTAACCGACTTCAAAAGAGGAGGAGGTTTTATTTGATTATTAAGGTACTTTGGCCTGCCCCCTATTCAATAAACATTACAAGTTTAATACAAATTTGTAGAATTTTATGACAAGTGCTGTATGTAAACCTGTCAGAATTGTACTAAAATTTTGTAAATTTTAGACTTGTAATGTTTATGAATAGGGGCCTGGCCTTTCTCCAAACTATCACCAATTTGATCCGGGTATGTTCGCCTAGGTCTTCCCTTATGTAGTAGATAAGTTACTTTTATTTGCGGAATAACTTTATACGGCCAGTAACTAATCAAAACTTTACTTGGAGATAATAAACCCTCAAATATTGACAGCTCTGAAAATCTATGCTCAGTTATTTACAATAGCAATTACAACTTGCCAACTGGAAACTCGAATCAAACTAATTAGCGGTACAAATGAAAGTTTTAATTAGCACGTGAAGCTCAGCAATTATAATGGTATTATGAAACATGTCTGTAAAGTTTAATTACAAACTTTCAATCTGTAGGATGTTTACAAGTGTAAATAATTAAAGTAACAATTAATCTGTCAGAAGAATTAGGTGACAGATGGCATTGATGGAACTGCGGTTCGATTAATCTTCTCGGAATATATTCCGAAAAAACGTCAACTTTCCGAAGAAAATCATCGAATCGGATTCATTTTCATTTTATTTGAAAGGTACGTTTTAAGACAACTAAATTACAACTCGGGCGAAGTCGGAGGGGTCTGCTAGTTTAGAATAAAGAAGTGTTGATTAATTGTGATGGATTAACAAAGATCCTTTGTACCTATGTATCCCTAACCAAAACAAAGGCCGAACAATGCCGCCTTATTTATAAACACAATAGGTACCTATTGTAAAAGTCTAAATAACTCCGATGGCTAAATCCACTGAAACCTTTCCATGCCATTATTTTTAACTTGTATTTGTCAAACACACAATTCACACAATCGTTATCAAACACCTATTTTACCATTTCGGCGAGGCGGAATTCACCCCCTATTCACCCCTTACACCCGATCGGAGCTATTGAGAGCAATTCACTTGATTCTACCCCGATTGTCATTGTGTTTTTCGCAGGCGGAATTGCTAGTCCAATTGAAGATGGTAACAGTTGGGGATAAGCTTTGTAATGTGGTGATTGGTCTGAATTGTTGGGTAGCTTTCTGATTTATGTAGGGAATACAAAGCCTTGGGTAGTTGATCCAAAAGGAGAAGGTCAGCCATTCGGAGACGTACAAATGATGACGTCACTAATTTGTTACTTGTACTCCTTGTTGAATTACATTACGATCTTCGCTCACGACTTCTTATAATAGTAGATTGTTGCACGAGGGTTGAAAGTAACCTATTGCGGCACGAGATGGTTTGGCGCCTGAGCGTAGCGAGGGCGCTAATAGTTCGAGTGCCGTAATAGGTATTTCACCCGAGGTAAACACTCTGCTTTTCATTTCGAATATTAGGAAAGTAAAAAAAACCTGATTAGCTCATTTTATAAAAATCTCTGCTCTCGATCGACAAAACAGATAAAAATCGAATTGGTGCTTTAAAAAAATACTGGCTGGTAGCTTGCCACTGAAAAAAAAAAAAGGCGCCCACCTTTTTTTTTCAGCCAGTATTTTTTGTCATTGAAGATGGTGAATATTTCAAGCTCAAAATCTTGTTTAAATAATAATAATTTAGTGAAAAGTAATTATTAATAACAATACTCATGTAATAAATTGTTGAAAATATTTTTTATAGCAATTCTCAATAAAAAGGTAAAATAGAAATGTCAAATATTACTTTTGGTGTGTAAAAAGTTTCAACATGACTCAATAGAAATGTCAAAATAGAATGTTTTTTTTTTTAATTTGACAGCAGGGAAAATTGATTCCCAGGGTGGAAAAGTACTACTTTCATCCCTCTGTTCAGGTAACTTCAAGCGTACTTTCCGTGTATGAGAAATGAAAAAGTTTATTAATAAGGTATTAAATTAATTTTTCATTTCTCATACACGGAAAGTACGCTTGAAGTTACCTGAACAGAGGGATGAAAGTAGCACTTTTCCGCCCTGGGAAGCAATTTTCCCTGTTGTCAAATTAAAAAAAAATCATTCTATTTTGACATTTCTATTGAGTCATGTTGAAACTTTTTACACAGCAAAAGTAATATTTGACATTTCTATTTTACCTTTTTATTGAGAATTAGTGTAAAAAATATTTTCAACAATTTATTACATGAGTATTGTTATTAATAATTACTTTTCACTAAATTATTATTATTTAAACAAGATTTTGAGCTTGAAATATTTACCATCTTCAATGACAAAAAATACTGGCTGAAAAAAAAGGTAGGCGCCTTTTTTGTTTTTTTTTTCAGTGGCAAGCTACCAGCCAGTATTTTTTTTAAAGCACCAATTCGATTTTTATCTGTTTTGTCGATCGAGAGCAGAGATTTTTATAAAATGAGCTAATCAGGTTTTTATTTACTTTCCTAATATTCGAAATGAAAAGCATAGTGTTTACCTCTGGTGAAATACCTATTACGGCACTCGAACTATTAGCGCCCTCGCTACGCTCAGGCGCCAAACCATCTCGTGCCGCAATAGGTTACTTTCAACCCTCGTGCAACAATCTACTATGAAAGTCAAAAAAGCTTGAGAGAGAATAAGTTCCAACTATGTTTATAATGCCGAGTATTTTTATAATACCTATTTCAATTATTCTTTAGATTGAACTCACTGAAAAGAAAGTTAGGCCCAAAATTGTTTTTTTTTTAAATTCAATCGTGGTGGTAACAAACATTCACACACACGGACTTTCGCCTTTAAAATATTAGTAGGATTAATTTAAATACCTTATGAGTTTTTTACCTTATGAGTTATGAGTTTCACAAAATGTTTAAGCATAAAATATTTTGTACACTGTTTCAAAAACTTCAAAGGCCTGCTTTAAAAATGCGTCAAACGCAATTTCAGGCAAAAATGCAGTTTTTCACGGAGCAAAATTCACGCTACGTCACCTAGCGGATATTTAAAATAAAACGAAAAACCTTTTACACGCTTCTGTTTCCTGTACCTCGCTAATTGATATTTTCGCAACAAAACGCTGGAAAAGCCGTCTGAAAATTTTGTCCTATAAAAAAGGGCTTTTTCGATGCTTCATAATAAATGCAAATAAGTGAGATATTTATTCAACAGAAATGGATAAAACAATATTAAAGGTTGATTGGATTTAAAGTAAAAATGGAACTGTGAAGGAAAACATAGTGATAAAACCAGTAAGCAACAAAACGATGAGCTTGCTAATCACGTAGAATTAGAACGTCACGACAAGAATCATCTACTAGCATAGAATAGATAATAATACTACGTATAGAATGGCCACAGTCCACCCCCCACCAATCGGGGCTTCCTCACCGCGCGACCGAATTTGGGCTGGCGAGGGGCTGACTTTGTGCTAGGGACACGCCACGCGCGCAGACACGATGACGAGACCGAGACCAGTAAACAATAATTATACATGCGGTGACAACCTTATAGTCCGGCAAAAACGGGTAGACACTGCAACTAAAATTTCAGTACTTTGGAAACCCTTTCTCTACTAATCTATGGTAAAGTACAGGTTTCTTGTCTATGGTACAGGTGCCGAAGACGTCTGTCAGAATTAATAATTTACCTAGAGAAGAGAATTTATCTATTTCACGTATTTAGCTTGCACAGTGGCGCGTGAAAAATGACATTGTGTAATGTGTAGTGTCTGTATAAATAGGTAGTTAGACACCGCTTATGCATAGAAATTTCGTCAAGTGTGCTACTAGGTAAAACAAAACTGTAGTACGCGTTTAAGTTAGCTACATTATATAGTAAGTATAATGTCCTCGTTTATAAACAAAAAGAGCTTTATATTGTCTAGAATTCTAGATCAACAAAAACCAACTAAGCCCCCGAAATAACACAAAAGCTGTACATTTTACTAACAAAGAAACGATCCCCTGCAAGGTCTATTGTTGGTGCCCTTTTGTTAAACAGTCGTAGCCTTTATCCACATACCAAGGATTACTACAACTTGAGCAGAATTTCCAGTAAACTAAACCTTGTACAAAATATATTTTTGTATTCAAAAGCGTCCCTCACCGTATTTACCAAAATCCTATACTATTAAAATGAGCAATATTTATAAAGGAAAACTATCATGGTTGAAACTATCATGGTTGCAAACATTGTAAACACTATAAACGGGATATTTACCATAATTTTTGGATTTTCGAGTTTCCCGATATTGTGCCGAAATATCGGGAAACTCGAAAATCCAAAAATCATGGTAAATATCCCGTTTACAGTGTTTATAAAGGTATTTGTTTATTTGTTTGTTTGTATTTACGTTCTCGAAAACGGCTCTAACGGTTTCGGTGAGCGGTACTAAGGTTTATGGGGGCGAAGAATCAATCTAGCTATGTCTCACATCTGGGAAAAGTCGTTTTCTCGGCATTTTCATGCAAGAAAATTTATGGTGTTCGTAATTTCGCGGGTGCTGTTCTGGTCGGAGTGGCTAAGCGGTTAAGGTAACAGCCTTCAACGCCAAAGGCTGCGAGTTCGAATCTCAACATTTTATAGTTTTTTCTTGGGTTTTAATTTTGCTCTATTTGCACCCGAGCAGATATTCACCCGATATTTGATTTGCGGAAGGATTAAACATAGATAGATAGATAGATTAACACTTTATTGTACACCACATGGACATTAAAACTAAACAAAAAGTCGTTCTATTCATCTTGAAGTAAGTTCGTATGAAATAGTGGCCAACAACGGTTCATTAATCAGATGAGTGACCGCTAGTGACATGAAAATAAAGAAATAAATAAAATAAATAAATAAATAAATGACGGAGAAAGGCCTCCGTCATTGCTAATCAAACGGCCTATACCTAAACAAAATTCAAAATAGAAAATTCAAATATCATTTATTCAGTAGGACCGCTATGACCACTTTAAATCGTCTTAAGAGCTAGGTGATTCTACTCCTGGGGCCATACCATGAACTCTTAGAGCAATGTTAACACGTTCGGTGCGGGACCGTATTTGCAAGACTTTCAGACAGTGCGATACAGGACATTTATGGTAGGTACGAGAGTTACTCCTGGTGCGGTACATGACATATATGTCCTGTATTATGTTTTATTCGAAATGCCTATAATTTAATGAATTTCGTAATTTAATGTTGTTTTTTTAATTATTTGGGTAGATTATAACCTTATCTAACATATGGTAAGCCAGGACGGGGATCTGGTGAATACTTTAGAAGCTATACCTAAAACTAAATACCCACCAAAATTGTCCTGTACCGCACTGAAAATAGGGTCAAAACGTTTGTCCTTTACGCAAGTTTAGTGATGTTCTAACCGTATTTTGAACAATCGATATCGATAAGGAGCATTTATTTCTCTGAATATGAACAAAACTTCATTCACTTAAATTACAAGCTAAGTTAAACACCCCGGCATGGATTTATGGTCCTGGTGGAAGTATATGCAGGACTCATTTTTGGTTCATCCTTAGTCAATTTTGTTCGGCGCAGACCTCCACCGCATACTTACAAATTTTTAATTTATAAAAACCTTGTCCGTACAATTACAAACAAAACAAAAAAGGAATCAGTTAAATCGGTCAAGCCGTTCTCAAGTAATGCGGGAACATACATGCGGCAATTGATTTTTTTAATAACTGGGTTAGGATGTTGATGATTTTCAATCCTCAATTAAATTGCGACCATCAATAACATTTTATGAGATCGCTTAATTTTGGCGTAAATGTAATAATCGACAAATGACGTGCTAATAAGATAGGGATTGCTCCGCACTACTGTAAAAATCAGCGCGACACCGGGTCTGCGGATACAGGACATATATGTATGGTAACGCACAGAATTACGAAAATTGCTTTTAAGTGCGTACTACCCATATGTGTCCTGTACAATTTTATGGCAAATTTTGCTTATATTTTTAATAAGCTACTGAAAAGTATACTTGACTCTTTTTTACATAAAGGATTTCGTATAGAAATAGCCCCCGCACCAGCGGTAAAACTACAATTCTACCTTCCGCACCAGAAGAAAGTCGCGTACAACCCATATATGTCCTGTACCGCACTGAACGTGTTAAAACAAGCTTAAAACAGTCCTACTGCTTTAGAAATGACATTCGTTGTCATGTTTCAAGCTTGTTTTAACATTGTTCTAAGGGTCAATTCACACGTACTACAACCACACGACAACGACAACCACACCACAACCACGCGACGTGGTCGGGCGTATTTTTGTATTGAAAATGAATTTACAATTTACACGTACCACATTTTGCCGTTGTTATCGACCACCTGTGTAATACGACCACATCGCAACCACATCGCGACGGCAACGCCACCACCGGCGGCGGCACCGCGGCCACATCGCCACGACATGACGTCATCAACAGCCTCCTCTACGAAATCCGGAGTATACTACGTGGTTACCACATCGCAACGACAGCGACAAGCAACCACATCGACGTTTTGTCGGTACCAAAACGCAACTGCAAAAAGCCGCTGCGACACTATTCACACGTAACCACAGCTTGACCACATTTTGTCGCTGCGACGTGGTGTGGATGTGGTACGTGTGAATTGACGCTAAGAGTTCATGGTACGGCTACTGTTCTTCACTAATTCCTACAAACTTACTTAACTTTGGTTTACGTGTTACTTTCTTTATAGTCTGGACATGATTGATTTTAAAAGCAACTTACTTTGCTCAAAGTTGACTTTGCTCAGTTTGTTGCTAGCTAAGCTGAATAAATGCTTTAGTTTTAATTAATATCTGTCTGGCTCCGCGCCAGAACTAAAAAACGAAAAGCTTTTTGCATTTCAAACCATTAGCTAATGAGAGGAATAATATTGAAATGGTTAAACCATTAAATCAATAGTTTATCTAGTAATTTGACTACTAATGTAATAAATCTGAATGTTTGTGAGGGTGTTTGTAGGTATATTTGTATGTTTTTCGCCTTAAGGAAGACTCACGCTAGACCGTGTCGGGTCCGAGCAGAGCGTTTACCGTAGCAACTAATTTTACAATAGATTTTGTATGGACACACGCTATACCGAGTGACGGCCGAGCAACAAAGCCGACTCGGTGACCGCGCTACGGCCGGAGCTCGGCTCGGACCCGACACGGTCTAGCGTGAGACATCCTTTAAGTTTGCCGCTTTTAGAATAAGTACTGCATAAGTCTTGTAGTCAAGATGCTTTTGTTCTTCTCTTATATCCAGCATCAAAAAATACCATTTTTCAAACCGAAAAGTCATTTATACACATTATCATAATTAGGTGCAGTCTATCCCACAGCTGGGCTGGATACTTATAGGTCTTTTTGCCAGTGCCAGACTTCGTATTATAACAAGTAAAATAACATCTTGTAACTTATTCTTATGTTGCCTGAAATAAAGTTATTATTATTATATGTAGGTACTTGAAGTCAAGCATTATGACACTAGGCTCATAACGGTATTTACCTATATTCTTTAAGTAGGTACCTATATTCTGAAAATAAATTAAGTACTTATAATTTTTAATCTAAGAAAATGCTGAGCTAGATAAATCAGATGGCCAATTTTTCAGACCGGAATTTTGCCGACTAATTTGTTCTTAATACGAAAACCCAAATGAAATAATGTTAAAGCTAAACCAAATTTCATTTTGCAGGAATTATGTGGAATTGGATTTATCAAATTACAAATAGGATTATTCAATTTATTTCGGGATCCTTTTGGGCTTATATAATTTTGGTTGTTGTTGGATTTAGGAACGTGAACGATTATAAACGAAAATATGAGTTGATATGCTGGTTAAAGAGGCTTTACCACAAAAAATCCCAATTTACTAAGGACAATAAAAATCCATTTTTAAATAATAATTTCAAATAATCAGGAACTTTTGTGTGATGAATAAAGATGTTTGTTCTGTGGTTGTTATAAAATATTATAAGTACCTATGTATTAAACTTCGTCGATCTAACAAAACGGTAGGTAAGCCAAGAGCGTTAAACTTTTGAATACATTAGGTACTAGACGACAGTCGACCTCGCTTTTGTCCCACTGAACCATATTTCAGCACATTCAGCTGCCCACTGAACCAGAATCGTGATAACCCACGTTAAGCCTTGAACTGACTAGCGAAATGAATTATCTTTTCGGTGTGTATTTTGTACTAAAAGTCATGGTTGATTAAATCCACGAAGATAACCAACAAATAACGCTTACGCTTTTATAGAAGACTAGCGGACGCTCGCGGCTTCGCCCGCGTGGACTACTATTTTTTTTATCCCACGGGAACCGTGCAATTTTTCGGGATAAAAAATAGCCTATGTCCTATTCCCGGTTATTATCTATCTACATTCAAAATTTCATCAAAATCGGTTTAGTAGTTATGGAGATACGTGGCAACAAACATTCACACACACACACGGACTTTCGCCTTTATAATATTAGTAGGATAGCTTTGTAGAATCACCTAGCTTTATAACGCTTTAACCATTAGGCTATTCAGACGCCTATATTTCAAATTTTACCTAAATCGTTAAAACTTTTTTCGAGAACGTGATAACAAATAGGTATAATGTGTTGTATATACAAATACTCCTCGTATAGTATAAAATAATATAGAATTACTATACTATACTACCTAATATTATTAATATTCACAGGCCATATAATATTATCAGCCCTTGTTGTATGACAACTTCCTTTCTACGGAAGGTTACAGTAAACATAAAATAAAATTATAAAATTATAAACACCTATAAAATTATTTGAAATCTTGCATTATTTTTTATCCCGTCTGTGTATATAATCTCAAATGAAATCTATACCTTAACGTAGACAAAATATGGTTCATAATTAAATATTTTGATGTCAAGAAGTCATAATAGCAAAGTTTACGCATTTAGCTTTTCGCCAAGCCCATAATATGCTACTAACCATATTTTTCTACTATGTGAAGCAGTAACATATTGTTGAGTTTCTAGTTTCAGATATTCTTAGCTTCCCTTGTGATACATGCTCGCGATCAATTTCATTGACGGGAGATGGATAGTGTTCATTGCGGTGCGTTAGAGGAGAGTCGCTAGCTGGCTCTCACTGAAATAGCGATGGACTACGTACAGGAAAGCTCGTAGCAAAACTCCATAAAAAACGACTTCAATGTTATAACCTGAGCAATTTTCTGCACTCCCGAGATGTATTTCTGTTCATAACTCCGAAGATCCTCAACAGAGCCTCACCAAATTTTCAATCGGATTTTTTTTTGGTTTGAAAGGGTATACCCTGTCAAACCAAACAAAATTCCAATCGTTGAATATACATTAAAAAAAAAAAGACTCCAATGAATTGAGAACCTGCTCCTTTTTTACAGTCGGTTAAAAATACATGTATATGACTATATAAACATTATCTTAAAAAGTTATATAAATCCTTCTCACAAACTCAGAAAAGATAAAAAGTTGCCTCAGGTACTTTGTTCAAATCTTTCAAAGTGGGTAATCCGAAGAGTATGAAACCTACTTTTCTTCAGCAGCGCATTTACTTTCTAATTTTGCATTTGGGTAGTTAGAAGAGATTTATTTTCATCATTTTTACATTTACATCAAGTTTTGTGAAGTTATTTCTAAAACCAGTCTATAATGCCCGGGTTACACGAGGCTAGTTTTTCAAGCTAGGATAGCAAGCTAGTGTTAGTAAGCTAGCAAGCTAGTACTTCTAGCTTCGTGTACTAGCTTAGAAATGAAGCTAGTTGTGTCTACACGAAGCTAGAAGTACTAGCTTGCTAGCTTACTAACACTAGCTTGCTATCCTAGCTTGAAAAACTAGCCTCGTGTAACCCGGGCATTAAAGTCATAACCTACTTAAGTTTTATCAATAAAAGTGTCAGATTGGACAGACACGGATTAGATAGAGGTTTTTCATTAAAATTCTAGGAGGCAGATCAATTTCCCAGTATTACCAAGTTCAATTTTTCCTCTCTATCACCCTCGTGTTTTATCGGATCTTTTCTTCCAGTTTTCCCTTTAGCATTCAGTAATTATGTTCTCTCTGACATGTATTTATCTATAGATCTTAAGCAACAATCAAGCAACACAAATAGTGCTATGGGAGGCATGTCAAATAGTCTCAGCTTCAGACTTCAGTTCAGTGCCTCGAGAACTGTAAATCAGTATGCATGAGTTTACTATTCTATCCGTGACTATAGTAAAGTATGGACAATAGGGAACTCCCACAATTTTTTTTTATGATTTTATACGATAGGTTATATCGTCAAATAACCGTAATAAAAATTCCAGCGCCGAAAAACTAAAAGGATTTGGCCGAATACTGCCCCAGAGAGCCGAATATCGAATTAGACTATGCGTCTGAACAATATTATTTAAATAAAATATCACAAAATTAACTGGTACATACAGAATACTTAGATATCTCGTGCCATGTGGGAATATAATTATGTTATTTTATTAGTAACTTTAGTCACTTCCGGTACTACAGTCCGTAATGCCTCTCCAGACTCACGGCGAGAAGTTTCACCGAGACTTCTCGAAGAACAAACAAATTATCCACACTCTCAATTTTCTCACTCGTGATCTGTTTGAAATCCTTTGTCTCGGCCAAAAATAGGTACCGACACCGAAGCGCGAGAACAAGAAGGCGAGAAACTCCTCACATTCACGCTTCTCGGGTGTTGTCGGGGTTTCTTTCCGAGAGTCTGGAGGGGCTATTAGGTATCACAGAGAATATTTTTATCAGATAGACCTACCTTCTTTTTCGCGGTTGACATGACACTCAAATAGTAAACAAAACAGACGGACAAGAATTTGACAGATGTAAAAGGAATTTCGTTGAGTTTCAGTTGTGTGATTGTGTTGTGATGTGATTTATGAGGATTTATCACATTTTATTTAAAATTACAAAAAGTACTGACGCCTTGGGATATGCATACTGACTAAAATGGAAATGGGCTGGACATGTAGCCCGTCTACACGATGGAAGATGGACTAGGTTACGAATTGGGAGGGTCCAAGAGGTCGACGCTGCATAGGAAGACCATACGCTCGCTGGGACGACGACATCAAGAAAACTGCTGGAACAAACTGGCTCCGAGTAGCACAAGACAGGGACAGATGGCTGGCTTTGGAGGAGGCCTTCACCTTAGGGGTTCTCTAGTACCTACTTAGATTATAAGCATTAGTGATAAGAAAAAAATGTTAATTATAGAGAAATAAAAGGCTTTTTATTTTATTTATTTATATCATATTTTATTTTAGGTGGTAAGTACAGAATCACTGCACATGAGTGTAGATAATTTTATTGATGAAATTCCCAATTTTTCCTAAGTACTTTTCTTTTTTACTTTAAATTGTAGGTACTGGGAGCAGCTGTGTGCGTCAAGCTGCAACAGCCTCCTTCAGGCGATAGCCGACAGGCCTGACTTTCATCTTATTCAGTCTTGGGAGTCAAGGCATGCCATCTTGGCAACCTATACTTGCCATTGACTGTCCGGTTGTACCTACTTACCACTCAAATGTGCCACCGATTTTTGCCTACCTACTAATACTAACATAATATAAATGAATGATAATATTTTCACGTGAAAATTCCCGTGTGTTAAATAATATATGGATGAAAGTCTGAAATAAAGAATTTTTATTTTAATTTATTATTTTATTTATTTTCCATACCCTAGTTCACTTAAAATTCTGCCAGTCCATAATAATACTTACTAAATAATTATTGTTGGACATTACACACAGCGCCATCTATCCCCAAAGTAAGCAAAGCTTTTACTATACGAACCTAAAAAATATAGTTTCCTAGGTTCATCCGTTCATGCTGGGCGTCACAGCCTGCTGCTTTAAATTAGATTATCTTTTAAATCCCACTTTAAAAAGGAAGAAGATGAATGGAGTCTCACTATAAAATAAAAAAACAAACCCAAAAATCCCAATTTGATCATGACGCAAGCATTCTTTCCTGTGGGCATCTGTGGGGCAAAATTGTTCTAGGAATCGGCCATGTCCTTTTATAACAAAAATAATTTTTAAAATTTACCAACATTTTCACGCATCTGAAACACGTTTATTATTGTTGTCACAGATTACTGTTGTAGTAACAATTTTTGAACTGTGACGTCACGCGTCAAAGTTCACAAATTGATACTAAGTACAACAGTAATCTGTGACAACAATAAGTTCGAGTATAGGAATTGTGAAAATTAAAAAAAAAAACTTATCTATGGATCGTTATATCTGACTCGTCCTTGACTCGTCTTATGAACTCGTGACGTCACATCCTTTCACATCCTTTTCAAGTATTTTGAAATTCCTACTATTTTTTGCAATTTTTAAAATTTATTTTCTAATCGAAAATGGTTTAATATTAAAAAATAATTACACACACATACCTCTTAAGCAACAATGTTCATAATAAAATACATTTAACCCGCTTTTGAATCAGACGCATGTTCCCTATTGTATGGAGTGAACTTAGTTTAGTCAAGTTACCGCTAGAGGCGCTGCACTGAATTCCATACAATTGAGATACTTTACTATAGTCACGGATAGAATAGTAAACTCGTGCATACTGGTGCTCGAGGCACAGAAAAATTCAGACCCATTTAAACTTACTTTTAATTGAACTCTTTGAATTAATTTGAGTAGAACGCAAATTCTATTCGAGTATTAACCAAAAAATTCCCAAAGGAAAATGAGGAATATTATTAAGTATGTACAATAACGTCAGACCTCCCTCACAGACCCAACTCATATTTTTTTGGTATACTCAAGTGTCACTAACGATGTTTTCTCAACATTTCTTTTTATTTATTATTTCACGTACATTTACCACCAAGGGCAGAACAAACGACGTGAAATACGATACGAGGGTACCATAAAAACTTCGTTACCCAAAAAATCTTGATCGTTACTTTTCAGACGATTAACCCATTGATTTTGAACTGTATGTGGCGGGTTGAGGGTTTGTTTTGTTATACAGAATTTTTATTGGTAATAAGTGGGCACAAATCGGCTGGAAGTGAGTTGTGACGTAATTTGAAAGGTTATTTCGCTCTTTGAGAAAATGGGCTTGCAAATCATACTATAGTCGTATTGCTCATTATACGGACTAAAAGTGAAGGAAAAAATGTCATTTTTTCTTCAATTTTGATTAGTTTTGATGCGTTTTATGTCAAAATTGAAGGAAAAATGACATTTTTTCCTTCACTTTTAGTCCGTATAATGAGCAATACGACTATAATACGAGCTTAGGTACCTACTGTTCAACAAGTTTTCTTTTGAAATATATTTTTCAAGTTACAATATTTTAATAAGGAATTTTGAGCAGATTCAAATGAGCATAAACACGGGTACTTTACAGTTATTATCACTGATGAGATCCAACGAACTGAACAAAAACCTTGTTTTAATACTTGTGGTAATACTTGATTTGTGAATATCTACACTTGCATAAATAAATGTACCTATTTTTTTCTTTCTTTCTTAACCGAGACCGAACACGACAAAAGATAAGTTTGAGGTTTGAGGTTTGAGATAAGTTAGACACTCAGCCTGCAGGAGCTATGATACCACAGACAGACACACAGAGATACAGATTCACGCTACAAACTTATAACAGCCCTCTTTTTCTTCGGTTAAAAAAAAATACAAAATGTACATACCATATCTGGCCTCCTCCCCCTCGGGTGCCTGCGCCGTGAGGGTGGCCAACTCCTTCTCCAGGTCGACCTGGTGCTCTCCAGAATCCCATGATAGCAGGCCTGGAACAAAAAAATATTAAAATAAATATTTGAATGCAAAAAGTGAAGTTACCAAACGAGGATTTGAACTTCCATCGCGAGTTCAAGAGATAAGTTTGCAGTTTTCGAGGGATTTAAAGATTTGAAATATTGTTTTCAAATTCAAATAAAATAATTTATTCAGTAGGACCACTACAATAACTTTGAACGTCTTAAGAGCTAGGTGATTCGACTCCTGTCATTTCTTTGTTTAGATGCTTTCAGTGTATTTTATATCTATTATACTTTATTTTAAAGTCATTGTCTTCGTCAGCATCATCATTATAATTATCATTCTCCCCGATATATTTTCTAAACGTTTTTTAATCGACTTTTAAACAAAATAAATTACATTGATACATATGTATCCGGGTATTTATCACGTAAATTACCTTATTATTTTGCCCGAAAATAAATTACATCCGTTCGTTGAGACTACAACATCTCTAATAAAGCTACCACTGTGGCGCAATAAACCTTACCTATTCATCCCTTCGGCGAATCAAATATTAACTAACTACCCTCTCGCAATATCCTGCATTATTCCGTTTGGGTAGCGCACGCCAATAATACAGTATTTTGTTCTTTATTGACATTAATGATGTGATGAAAATGTTATAATGGCTTTTTTTCTAGCTAGGCTTGGACCAAAGTATGGACATTATATATTTAGTAAGGAAATTAGGTAAAAGAGAAAATACAAGATCAGATATTATTTTGAAATTTTTTATTGATATTTCACAACAATCTCGCCTTATTACTTACTTACTTATTGGCTGGCCCCATTTTATTCGATTGGCTATTGCGAGCAAAGTAATTTATAAGTACCTATGTTGCCTTAAATTTTGGAAATAAATGTTATTGACATCAGGTTTTTTGATTCTATTTTTCACCCGTACACTAGCTTTTTGTAGAGTAAAATCTGTTACGTAGCATAACTAGCTACGCCGTAGAAGTGCTACGCCGTACGTAGCAGTTAGGCGCCTTGCCACCGTAAATTTCCATAGCACAACCTATTACTTACCAAGTTTCATGCAGATTAGACTAACGGTTCTTTATTTATGCGAGAACACAAAAGTTTAACATACAAAGCAAAATCGCCCATGTTGCCACTGAGATTTTCGCTCGCTTCACTCGCTCGGTCGATAAGATTGCTTCTGACTGACTGCCCTCATCTTCAAAACCCTAATCTTCAAAATGCCTAAAGATCTGAGAAAATCGTAGGCTTTAGTATCTATAGGACACATATAGACTGCTAGCTAGCAGGGTTATTCCACTTCATGCCGCCGAAAGGGACAAAAATGAAGCTTCGTGGTTTTTTAGTTCAGAAGTTTTTAGTTTTTAGTTTTTCTCTCTTACTGGGAGAAAATTATTTACTTAATATAAAGTTGAAACATTGGTACGATAGAAGAAGAAGAAGAAGTTCAGAACATTGATGTTCTAAACTTCCAATCTAAGAAAAAGGCGGCATGCATGACCTAAGGAACAAAAATTTGTCTTTGTCTTTTTCTCATTGTCTCTTTTTCTTCGCTTTGTCTCTTTTTTCATAAGAATTTTGTATATGTCCTTCCTTGTTTTATTTGACTGAAAATAAACGTTTCCAGCAGTCTGTACCTACACACAAAAAAGTTTGCGTTATAGATTGTAAACATAACATTATTATTTAATTATGTTGAAATAATATTAAAAATAATGCAATGAATTGTTTCCTTGTTGAAAGTAAAACATTTTGAATTAAAACAAAGCATTTTACTTCTTACGCTTTATGTATTAAAAGGAATCTTTTATGTTTAGAAAAAAAAATGTTTTAACTTCTAAAAGTGATCAGAAACTTTTTTTGATGTGTGTATTTTTGTCTTGTTTCTGCTCCGTTTCGAGTTTCAATTCAATTAATACATTAATTCGAAAGTCCAAATAGATTGACATAGAACCTCCCCTGATTGCCCCCATTCCCTTTATCCTCAACCGATGAATAAAACATTGAACTTGTCCGTCGAATAAAGCTACTCGGTGAATAATTAAGGAAACTAGCGTTGAGGCGGAATTAATTCCTGTTCGCGAAGGAATTAAAGTTTTAAATAGAACATTTTCTAGGAAGAATCTTGCTTGGTTTATTGCATTCTGGTATGCAATTTATACGGCTACAGTATGTAAATTATAACACTGAATCCGTACCTATTTTATAAATGTGAAAGTGTTTATTTGTTTGTTTATTTGTCCTACTTTCACGCCAAAAAAGAGCGACGGATTGACGTGATTTTTTGTGTGGAGATAGTTGGAGGGCTGGAGAGTAACATAGGATACTTTTAATCCGGGTACCACGCGAGCGAAGCCGCGGGCAGCAGCTAGTATTATATAAACTCCTTAAATAATATCCAGGACACAGAGAATGTTACAGCAAAACTAATATTTTTAAGCCTTTTTACAAACAAGCCTTGGATTAAAGTTAGACATGCGTCACTCGAGGTTTATTCATAAGGGCCTAATGTTTCCTAAAAAAAGAAAAATGGAGAAGATAAAATCGTTTTGTTCCTCATTTGCAGCCGCTACATTTTTGGACCAAAAATATCTGCAAAATCTGGAAACTTCGATCAAGTGTCCTCAGACCTCATTATCTGCAAGATGGCGATAGAGGATCTAACAAGGCTTTTATATAAAACCTTTTGAGTGGAAGAAAAAACGTAAAAAGTATTCGTTGCAGACTTTTCAAAGGAAATGGTTATTTCGCTCTATAGCTCTTTATAAATGGTATTGAATGGCCATCGTCAGTTATCAAGACGTAGAAATATTTAAAGCACGTCTCAAAAAGAAAGTGGAGCTTTTGAACACCATTAAGTGCAGAAAACTGGAGTACTTCGGTAACTCTGGGGAACATGGTGGTACGAGTATTATTCCCCAAAGGCAGAGTAGGTGGTTCTCTGCAACGGGCCGGCCCATCTGGCCGACTTGCCCGTGGTCTTTCGACCGAGATTGATGGATGCTGTTGGAGCTCGCGCGCCACCTGCGCAGTAGTGAGGCGGTTTTTTTTCCGCATGCAGGCATAAGAGGCATAAGGTAATAAGAGAACAATTCCCGAGATTTAAAAAAATGTTTCTGCATCAAAAGTTCCATTGACGCTTTAATAGCTTTTTAATTGATTTCTATCCCAGTAACTCCTGGCTTTAAAGTTGAAGCAGTTTGACCTGAAAACTTCTGAGTCCCGTCATTCAAAGAATAATTTATTCAAAAAGGTTTCAGAACTAACTTATCAAATAAAGGGAACATTTTTTATATTAGAACAAAAAGTTTTAAAATGAGGAGCTAATTAATTCTTACGTTGACTTTCTTTATCGAATTAAATTACATTTTTACAAGTATGTTCTCTTATGCTACTGGCTTTCTCTGATGACGAAATTTTAGGCCGCCCAAAGGCCTCCGTAATGGCTTAAAAGGGACCAACAATTTAAAATGCCCTGTGCAAAACGATAGAGGAAACGATAGATGATTAAAAACTGAGTACGATGGTGTAAAAATCTCAAAGAGCCCAAAATGTGCTATACGACATTTGAGCCCCGAGGTATCGTATTTAATTACTTATTGTAGTTTACAATAACATGCAGCAGCGTCCAGTATTTAATAAGCCAGTCACGAGCTGAACAGCATTTTAATCAAAGCTGTGCAACGTCAATGAAAATCAGGTTTGTTGGGGAGACTGCGTAATTAATGTCCGGGCACAGTGCGCGGAACGTAGTTATGCACTGATGAAAGCTTGTTGACGATGTTGTAATGAAAGACGTAATTTCCTGATTGCTGTTTCAGCAGATCGTGGTTTGGTGTTTGCCTACTAGATAGACTCAGGCTCTTAATATTGTAGGTATAGTATAGGTGTAGGCTCCTGCTGTATAAATATACAGTAGGAGTCGGTCGGTCTCTCTGCCTTTGTCTCTGTCAGTTCTGTCTGACTCTGTCTCCGAAGCGAACCGCCAGCGAACCGGATGCAATTTTAGGCTTCTGGTTAGAAATTAATCGATCGAGCGAGCGAAGCGAGCGAAGATCTTAGTGGCAAGTTAGGCGATTTTGCTTTGTATGTTTGTATGTTTGTATGTTTGTATGTTTCATTTTTATGTTCTCGCATAACTATCGAACCGCTTATCCAATCTGTATGAAACTTGATAGGTCAATAGGTAGTGCTATGGAAATTTGCTGTGGAGCGTATGAGCGTAATCGATGAAGGGGTTGTAAAGATATGGGGTTCCCAAGGGGGTAAATTTTTTTCAAAGTTACCCAAATATATTGAGTGGGGTGTCATACGAAAGGGCTTATTTTGTACATTCCAAAATGGTTTTTATTTTTAATCTAGGATGTATAGTTTTTGAAATACGACCAAAGAACAAAAACTACGAAACCAGAGCTGCAAGAGCTCCCGTTTTATAGAGTTTCGATGTCTTCGTAGCTCATTGACTGGTCGGTCTTAAAAAGAGAGTGGCATCGTCGCGGTTTGGTTTGCAATAACTTTAGATGCTACTTGATTTATTTTCATGATAAAAAAATTTTTGATAAAGAATGAAAATAATTGGGGTAAAAAAAGTTAAATAAACAAATATATTGAGTAGGGTGTCAAATGAAAGGTCTTAATTTGTACATTCCAAAATAGTTATTATTTTGATTCTAGGACGTATACTTTTAGAAATACGACGAGAATTCATAAATATGAAATAAATGAAAAATTAGACACGACATTATGTATTGCATGCATGCTAATATTTTTTACCATGAAGAGCTAGCGCAATAGGCATACTCGGCAGTAGTAGCACTTGAAATTATAGGGGTAGTCAGAAGAAAGTCCAAATGTAAGCCATCTACGGTGCGCGAGATCTCAGTTCGGGGCGAACTACTAGTATTTTTTTAATTAACTATTCTAATAGTCGACAATCGGTTTACAATCTGTCACGTGTGGATTGTTTACAGCAGTAAAATGTGTGCAAGTGTCTTTATGCCTCTAGACATCTTCAAAGGATCCTGAATTCCTGAAAGTCAGCGCAGGAAGGCTTGGTAATAAAGTAGGTAATAATTCTGTTTAACATTTTGCCTATTTAATCCCTGACACAAGAGAGTTTCGTGTTGAAACAAACGCAATTTGTTTTCTCAATCGTTCCTTGGGTCTATGGTAAGAATTGCAAAAATTCGGAAATAAACCGCAGTTGTGCCATACACTAGAAACACGGAACTTTACAACCTAAGTATTCATTTCAGACATTTTCAGAAATAAGTGCAGTTTGAAGCGGCGAGCTCTAGGTCTGCAGTTATACACATGTCTAGCCCACAGGCAACTAATTAATTTCAAAATGGCGCCTAACGAACGCTAGATTCATTTCCCGGCAACGCGAGTAGGACGTTTGTAGGTCAGGTCACCTTGTTGCTAAACTGTAGTTATTTGATGAGTTTTAAATTTAATTAAAAAGATAAATATTTATATACCAGAGTCGCCCGAATAGTTTTGAACCATTAAATGTATTTGAGCCAAACATGGTCCAGGTTTCAATTATGCTGTAACTTAACTTTCCAAAGTGTTGTTCATTGTTTCAAACATGCCAAAAACAATTGTTTCTTTGTTTTAAGGCCGTGCCTAGTGCTAAAATTAGCACATCGACGAGTGCTACTTCAAATATTTGTCTTAACTTCGTTAAAATAAAAATGAATTTAGAATGCGTTCGGCTGCGGTGCTTATGACAGCTGCTCGCTCTTAAACACGACAAAAATGCAGTTGTTTGGAGATTTCTCATCACTATTATCAACCAATCGAAAAAGTGATCGGAATTTATGTAATTTATTGAATGACCTATCCAATGGTGCAACCCAAAAACATAAATTACATCAACTTTAGAAGAAGATGAAGATTTAGTTTTTTTTTGTGGTTTTTTCGTTGACTAATTATGAAGCAAATATGACGTTAAATAAAAATATTAAACGGTATATTAATATGATGCTGCGATTGCCCCGTTTCTGCAGTGCGTCGGGGATGTTTGCGCAATACCATACTGATGGCTTTCATGCTATTATACGCAAAAAGACGGCGTCTCTGATGCGCAGAGTACGGGACAGTTGCAACAGCATCCTGAGAACTGTGGCAGATTCAACTGTTTCTCCACTTTGGAAGTGTTTTGTGCAGAGAGTGATCAGTGAAGGAACCTACTTCCTTGACTGATCGCCTCTGGCACATTACATTTCCTAGTGTTACAGATTCTTTTAATTTTAATTTTTATGTTGTGTTGCATTTTTATAAGCTGTGTATCTTTAAATATGGACCCCATTTGTTGTCTGAAATAAAAATATTTTATTTATTTTTATTTATTAAAAAAATATATAAAATGTTAGAGATACATGGTGGCTTTTCAGTTACTTTCCACTTTATTTATCGAGGATATAGACAGGGAAATACAGTGTATGGCTCAGGGTACAGACTTAATGTGTAAAATAACTATGTTCCTATTAGATTTAAGTGAAGTTGTAATGTCTTAGGTTTCAAGTTTTAAGTACCTGTAAAGTTACAAACTTTTTTTAATAAAATAACTTTATCTTAAAAATTGACGAAAACTCCATTGTTGGCGAAGCTCATACGAACTTACAAGGCCAGCTCCTAATGAGGTCATACTAGGATGAAAATAGGTGCTGACCCGGTCATAGCTAAACAAAGATGGCGGAGGTGGTGGAGTTAACGACCACGGGCTTATAGTGTTTGAAGGGAGAAGGGCAACATGGATTAGGGGCTGAGGCAAAAACTGATTTGGAGATTTGTAGGGTCAGATTGGTGAATCGTATTATTAATATAAGTTATTTGTAAGTATCTGAATTATAAGAAGTAATAAGGTAAAGTAAGTAAGTTCGTATGAGCAAGTGGCCAACTCTGGTGACGGAGTTTTTAGGCCGCCTAAAGGCCTCCGTCATGGCTTAGTAATAAGGTTTCCGGGAAGGTATAGGCTTTTGGATCGAACAGCGTTTTTTTTTGTATTTTTTTTATACTAGCTGCTGCCCGCGGCTTCGCTCGCGTGGTACCCGGATTTTTATCCGGGTACCACGCGAGCAAAGCCGGGCGAAGGGCTGGAGAGTAACATAGGTTACTTTTTAGTAGCCTATGTTACTCTCCAGCCCTTCAACTATCTCCACACAAAAAATCACGTCAATGCGTTGCTCTGTTTTGATGTGAAAGCAGGACAAATAAACAAACAAATAAACACACTTTCACATTTATAATATGGGTACGGATACGGATATTTACTTCATATTAAAATCAATCAAACGTGTTAAAATTTGCTATTTTTTTATCAAACTTTTCCGTAAAGAAGGTAGCCAGTTGCATGTATAATGGCACTAATAAACTTAATATTCGTGAATGTCCTAGAAAGAGCAGTTCACGACAAAAAAAATCGACTCGTAACAAATAAGGTAGGTACAGTCAACGTTAAAAGTTCATAAATAGAGAAGGATTTTCTGATTTTATTTAACACACGGGAATTACTCACCTAAAAATATCGTCGATTTATTTTGAAATGGCTGAATTGGGCCTAAATTAAACTATTCATGCAATCATAAATGATTTTTGAAGATGAAAAGTTGAAAATTCATAAGATGAAAAGTTTAATTTGGGTTTTTACTACTCTTTTAATTATGTCATCGAATGAAAAAAAAAAATGAAGAAAAATGAAGTCGTGCGTCTTGGATGGCCGACTCCGAGTGAACGTTCTCTTTCGTGTTCAGACGGTTCATTTGTCGTTCATCCGGAGTGCGAGTGAAAGATGCGAATGAACCGATCCAACATTGTTGGATTGGTTCATTAGGGATTCACTTTTAATTTTATTTTAATTATTTGTTCAGACACTCCATTCCTAGTGAAGATGCCGAATGAAGAACAGAAATGAACGAAAAGTGAACCATCTGATCCCTTTCTAGTGACAAATAGTGACAGGGCAAGTCTCGAGGAAACAACTGAACTTAAACAGTGTTTAAGTAGATGGGCGATAATAATACTTAAGTAAATTACACAATGTAATGTTTAATCATTATGTAATTTATAATTTCCGGTTATAAATGTATAAATATTTGGAGCTGATTGTACAAATAATAGCAGTTATTTCATATAACATTATGTAAATACCAGGGGAACGAATGCCGTGCTATTCGGCTTTTAGTTTACTTATAATGACCATAATTGGCTCCAAATGGATTATGTTTTGCTGCTGTTTTACAAAACTAGTTTGTTAATTAGCTGTCTGCGTGTTTTGTTCATAGAAAGTTACAAAATTTAAACGTAAGTAGACAGTATTCTGAAGTACGGTAGATATCCGCTTAGGGCCGATATTTTGGAGTCCAGTAGGGCTAAAAAGGCCCTTAATAGCAGAATCATATTAGGAATTGCACTATATGCCGTCTCTTTTCATAGACTGAGGGTAACAAGAACGGCATATATTGCAATTCAGGTCAAAAGTTCTTTACCTACGATTTATGCCTTCGATAATTTGACTTGCCATCCGTAGCTTATAAATGCTTAGTTGCTAATGTCACTAGTGGTCACCCATCCATTTGCGTAAGTGACCTCGCAGAAATTCATTTACTACTACTTCGTACTCTTACTTCGAAGATCTATCTTTATAAGAACACTTCATATAAAGAAAAATAACAAAAATATTATAAAAAGTTTTTTAGTTTTACCACAATTCAGGTTAACTTTCAGCAATAGGTAATTTAAATGTAATCTTGGAGAACAAAGTCTTATTATACAAAATTATACAGAATCAAGTATTCTGGGCGCCATGTTGTCTGGGAGGAATAGGACATTATTCAAATTATATGAAAATACCTTCAGCTCAAATGAGACACAGACTAATTAGTAAACTCTCTGTTACTGCGCATGATATTTATTTAACCTTTTCTTCGCTCTATTTCACATCACTCACTAAGGCCTCTAATAATAAACTCGTATTAATTTCTGTCAAAGTTGCGCCACGGAATTAACTATTGCCATCCTTCTTTGTCACTGTCTAACAAATAAAAACCGGTCAAGTGCGAGTCGAACTCGTACGCCGAGGGTTCCGTACCTAGCCATGGTGCCAATTAAGCTAGTCCGCTTAATTGTATGAGCGCCCATACAACTCGGAGGACAATTTTAATTGGCGTCAACTATGTATGGGAACACCCTTTAATTTTCAACTTTTTTAACTTTTTGGAATTTTTCCTTTATTTGTGCTATAAGACCTTGCTTTTTCCCAAATTTCGTTATTCTAGGTCAACGGGAACTACCATTTAGGTTTTCGACCCAAAACCTCTAGGGTACTTCCGGTTGACCTAGAATTATCAATTTTGGTTACAAGCAAGGTCTTCCAGCACAAGTAAAGGAAAAATTCCGAAAAATAAAAAAAGTTGATAATTAAGGTAAGTTTTGGTACTCACAAGTTTTCACGAAAACCTAAATTTGCCTTTATCTTTTTATAGTGTTGACTCAGGACCTTGATTTTTATACTCACAATAGGGACTATAGACCTTAGTATATGGTATAAATTTCAACTTGCTAGCTCTACCCGTTCCTGAGATAATCGATGGTGACACACGGACAGACAGACGGACAGACGGACAGACGGACAGACGGACAGACGGACAGACGGACAGACGGACAAGAAAGTGATCTTATAAGGGTTCCTTTTTTTACCTTTTAAGGTACGGAACCCTAAAAAGGATGGCAATAGTTTAATCCGTGGCGCAACTTTGACAGAAGTTAATACGAGTTTATTAACAGAGGCCTAAGGGTTTTATCTCATTGGCGGTTTGCTAGCGTTTTCAAAGCGGAACGGGCGCGTAAAATCAACTTTGTTTCATTTATCTTGTAAAAACAATGATCTTCTATATAAACTGAGGTAGATGCGTGGTACCCCGCTCTGCGTGGCGAATAAAAGTCAAGCTAATTAGCTTGAGCCAACTCAGTCTCACTTTGACTTGCTCCGTTGTTACACGCAGCACGCACATAATTATTTATCTCTTTCTAATAATGCGGTTTTATAAATCTCTGCTATTTTTAGCTTTCTTGATTGATAAACAAAGCTACCAAAATTTTGCCGCGTTTTAGAGCTTTTTCTCATGACTATAACGTCTATTGGTAAAATCTCATTGTGTAAAAGTACCTAATGTTTATTTATGTGCGAAAGTCCTCAGGTGAATTAATTGGCGCCCACGACCGAAAGAATACTTACTCGTATATGGCAAGGCTTTCCTGAATAATTTATTTATATTTCGTGGCTGTTCGCACGCAACATTTGCACGTGCACGCCTCATGGGCACTCAAAGCATTAAAGATGCCTAGGGGATAGTAAGAGGCAAGTTAAGTCAAGTAAGTAGGCTGTGTTTCTGGCTACTCCCTTCGAAATCTTCATAAGATTTTAAAACCCAAAGATCTGAGTTCCTTTTTTAACCGACTTAAAAAAAGAGGAGGTTCTCATTCACTGGTTTTCTAATAAAAGCCAATTACTCTATTCTCAAACAAAAAAGTAAATTCGTCCAGTTTCCAATGTACTAAGGATTTAAACACTCCACTGTTCTCGTTATATAAATACTCAGAAACAGGCAAAAGGTTTAATTTAGGTTACTGCTGAATTTATTAGGTTTCTGAGAGGCACTGAAATTGTGCTAAAACGGCAATATAGGGTTAATGACAAAGACATTGAGCATAAACTTGTAAATCTATTCGAGTTATGTATCAATTTACTTTGTAAAGGGACATTTTTGGGCAGTTTTGCTAGTAGCTAGTGGCCTTGTAGGCCTAGTGGCACAGTATGGGCGTTTTTCCACTAGACGGCACGGCACGGCGACGGGCGACGGCGACGGCGGCGACCGACGGCACGGCGCGCGACCGTGGACGCAAAAATGTATGAAAATGTACGGCTCGCCTTTCCACTTACCACGGCACGGCACGGCACGGCGTCATACATTTTTGCATCCCCATCACCGGCCCGTCGCCATTGCCGTTGCCGTCGCCGTGCCGTGCCGTCTAGTGGAAAAACGGCCAATGAAAGAGGTCTTTGACGCTGGCGATATTTGTCCACTCTCGGATGTTCCTCAACCACGACTTTTGCGTCTACCAATGTGTCGTTTACCCATGACTTTGCCCATCATAATTAGTTGGAGCAGTTGGTACCTTTCGTGTCGCACATGTCCTAGATACCCAACTTTTCAGCTTTGATGGTTCTCAAGAATTCACGGGTTTTCCCAATGCACTATGCGCTGAACGGTGCAGAAGGTTTAATATCTATTTGAACACTAGCGGCTTAGCCTGCTAACTATTTATTCGGTAGATGATAAGCCTACTTCATCTCAAGAATGTTCTAGGAACTAGAATTGTGATTCCGAATGAGGATAGGAGAGAATTCTGAGTCCGAGTGAGAAAGAGGATATTAGAAAATATTATAAGTTTATTTTAAGTGAACTCGTTCTGTATTTTTAATAATATTCCTTTTTCAGTTAGTAAATTTATAACTCAAATAGGAATAAATAAACTGCAACTCAATATGAGTGGGCTCATTCTTTTCGCATATCGAGTCGGCCATTTTGCATATTTCAGAGACTAATAAACTGTCGACGACAATGATTGAAATTCCTATTTGGGAAATGGCTTTTAACAGGAATTGATCTACTTTCTTTTTTAACTTTGAATGCAATATTTTACGATAAAATTTCATAATTTTTTCTTAAAATCAGATGATTTTAAATTTTTGTACGGAGTTTGTTATAATTTAGGGCTTCGGAAGGCACTTTAAATTGATAATTATTATTACGGGATTTTATCGCGTACCTAATTATAACGTAATTATCATTATGTTAACAAATCGCGAAAGTTTAACAAGTTATACACTTTAAATTGGTTTTGGTCGGTCCGGCTTTTAAGTCGCTAAGCCATAACGGAGGCCTTCCGGTGGCCTAAAAACTCCGTCAATCGACTTAGTCACTAGCTCAAACGAACATTATATAACACATGTAACTAGAATAACACGTAAAAATTATTAAGTAGGTAGATACAATTAATATAATTTTAATTTTAAATTTTGATAAGACTTTTCATTTTCAACTCACAAAAATGTTGAATAATAGATAAAGTGTCTACAGACTATAACTACGTTTGCAATTTTCATACTTAAATATCCCCAAACCAGTACCTACTCAAGTGTTGAATAAAAGAAATGTCTGCAGCCGCTGAAGTAATATCTCCGGGTTTTATTCTCTCCAAAGCGAAGCAGTAAAACCGGAGGGCAAATAAATATGAACAGTAAAACTAGAAAAATAATGCGTTTCGGAAAACATCGGAAACAATCGCATTAAATTACAAAAACAATTGACGAATAGAATAGAACATAGTTTATTGACAAACAAAACAATTAGTAGGTACCTACATAGAATTACATAAAAATTGTGTGAAATAAAAACGATTTTGATAAGTACCTACCTACTTTACTAAGTACCTACCCACCTGGGCCACGAATGGCCACGAAGCCACGAAAAGCCATTTGGAAATGAAAATTACTCATGATTTCAACTTTATCGCAAACAAATAAATATCAATGTCATTTTTAAGGAAAGCAAATTAGTTGCAAGCCGAGCGAGCTGCGCTGCTAACGAAGGAAGTGCACTTCTGCCGCATTCTGTTTTGTGGAATCATACACTGCTGTCGGATATATTCGGAAAACACGAAAATAACCAATGTCCATTATATAGCTTGAAGTACTGTATTGTTCTGCCATATTCCATTTACTCGCAGATGTCATCAGCCGTAAAGTTTTATAGGCATAAGATAATAAGAGATTTTTTTGGGTCGAATTGGTAGGTAATTTTTAGGACTGTGTTAAAATCAGTAGAATGTGTGAAAGTGTAATAATGTAATCGTTGTGAAAAATTGGCAAGATACAAGTAAAACTTATTTATTATGCATGAGAAAAACCAACGCTACAATGATTACTATGGAATGTTGAGTAGATACTGTATATAAGTAGTAAGACTTTTTAAGCATTTTAATAAGAAAAAGGTTGTAAATCTACAACGTTTTGTTTCGTTTCGTTTCGTTTTCGTTTTAAATAAAATAAATAAAAACATTTTATTTCGGATAACATTTTATATCCATATCCATAATTTGTTAGTACTGTTTATATAATTTGTTAGTAATCACTTGTTTTACTTAGTTTTGTTTTCGTTCGTTCATTTTGACAAATTCACCTCAGTTGGCCCTTAAAAAAAAACGTGCTTTATTCACACGGTCATACTATGAGATGGACAAGCATCACGAATATGGCTGAAAATAATAGTCGTGAAGAATAATCAGAAACAACGCTGCTAAAAATGACTCCAATAATACTGATATCTCAAATACAAAAACTTAAATGTCGATCGATGTATTTTCGGAAAATATTACCACGGCCTAAGGCTTACCGCAGGCCTGAGTCACGACAGTCTTCTTCTTCTTCTTTTGTATGAGCAAGTGGACCACTCTGGTGACGGAGTTTTTAGGCCGCCTAAAGGCCTCCGTCATGGCTTAACGACTTAAAAGCCGGGACCGACAATTAACGTGCCCTCCGAAGCACGGAAGCGCTCAAGCTCGTAATACCACTTGCGGTCACCCATCCTAAAATTGACCGCGCACACCGCTGCTTAACTTCAATGATCAATCAAGAACGTTCAAGCAAGCTACGCCACGAGACTATTGCTGTACAAAAAGTATGGAGACTTCAATGAAAAAGTCTCACAGACAAAATTATCTACTAAGTACCTACCTACCTACATAAAGGAACTGCACAAGAGATCTCTCTCTTGAAAATAAGAGAGAGAGAGAGAGAGACAAGCCTGTCTTAAAACTGTCGTGACTCAGGTCTGCGCTCAGCCTAAATATCATTTCAAAGTTCCTGTAATATTCACCATTTCGCCGGCCTTAGGGCAAGTGCACATCGGTTTCCTCAAGTGGGTATTTTCAAACTTCCGCAGCGATAAAAGTGAAATGTTCAAATTGCTTCCCGGCAGCGGTAAGTGTGAATAACCGACGAGATTATTAAAAAAGAAATTGGACTGGATTCTCGTTCAAGCATTTTATTAATACCTACCAGTAATTAGAAAAATTAAGTTTTAGCTAAATAACTTTTCTTTTAATTAGATTTTTCTATGCATCTTATTTTATTTCTGAGTTTTACTTCATATACCTGCTTAACTAAACATAAAACCTATTTTTTCAGTTTAAATTAAGGCATTCACAGTTTTTTTTTTTCAGTTTTAGCTTAGTAATTTTTCTTTGAATATTTTTCTATGCAAATTATTTTATTTACGAGTTTTATTTCACATACCTATTTAACTAAACAAAAAACCTATTTTTGCAGTTTAAATTAAGGCATTCACAGCTTTAGTTTTTTTTAAAGCAATTACTTTTATGAAGCAGATTAACATTCTTTTATTTTTATTTTATTTTTTAATCCATACCGTGTTTGTTTTTTTTCATGCTTTCACGTTAAAACAGAGAGACGGAATGACGTGATTTTTTGTGTGGAGTTAGTTGGAGAGCTGGAGAGTGACATAGGCTACTTTTTATCACGAAAAAATGCATGTTTCCCCTGGGATAAAAAAGTAGTAGTCTACGCGCACGCAGACCTACTTAGTTTAAGTGGTGCCTATCATTGACATTACTTTCATTAGGTTATTTTCGTATACGATTCTGAAGAGTAAGAATATCTCAAATAGATAAATACGTCTCAAATATTTAAGTAACGTTCTACAGGTCTATTCTACAGGTTTTGACCACACAAACATAAATTTTGTGTTGGTATTTTGGTCCAGTTTTTCATCAAATATTTTAGCACTTGCCGTAAAGAGTCCACAGAGGTCCAACTGAGGGTTTACGATTACAGTCATTAAAAGTTAGGGTCTAGGGTCCTTTGGGTCACATGGTCCCATTCTGGTCATAATGTGGGCGAATGAATTTGAGTCATTTTGTTTAAAATTGAGGGAGTGATGTCTGCTCGATATTATATCCCTAACTTTTATTTTATGTTTAGGGCTAGCGCATATATACAATTTTTAGTTGAACAACTATTTAGTTGTGTTTCATAAGTACACAGCAATATATGAACGTGCGCATATTATCAACTCGATAGTTGATCGACAAAAAAATCAAAAAGCCCCATCGATCTGCTTTTGATTAAAAAGTTGGACAACTATCGATCTCACGCTCATTTTGTATTGCAATGTATTGAAGTGCGCATACCATCGACTAAACAGTCGATCCACGACTGTTCAGTCTCGCATTTGCATTGGAAGCGGCACAACGTTTGTTCTCACAATGGCGGGAACCATTACAGACGACACGGAAGAGTTTATTAATAGTGTAGAAAAAAGGCCCGCGCTTTACTTAAAAAGCCTTAAAGAGTATTCCGATATAAATTTGAAAAAGAAACTGTGGGAAGAAGTATGCGTGGAAGTCGTCTCTGGCTGGGGCGACCGGTTTCTTTTAAAACGTATATAAAGTAAAGCACAAGTTAAAACTTTATGGTTAAAAGACATGGTAACTTGAGCGTTGCCTGCACAAGACTGTTGGATTTGTTTGGGTTACAAATCGACTGAAATCGATTGTATGCGCACCTCCGTCGACTCAACAGTTTAGTTGTGTAGAAATCACGACAAGTACACAACTCGACGAAACAGTTTAGTCGATTTAAAAGTTGTATATATGCGCTAGCCCTTACGTTATTTTTATTAAAAATACAATTTTACTTTTATTCCAATTGACTTATTCCTATGTTTTTTTATTGTCTTCCGTTAAATGTCGGTCCCGGCTTTTAAGTCGTCCTCATGGCTTAAGGTGGCCGGAGGCCTTTAGGCGGCCTAAAAACTCCGTCACCAGAGTTGGCCACTTGCTCATACGAACTTACTTACTTATTGTCTTCCTTAAAAAAAAATGAGGAGATTAACTACTTTTACAATAATCACGCCTCAACTACTAGACCAATTTGGATAAATTAGAACTAATCATAATATAAAGTTGAGTTCAACAATAAAACATAATTGAACGAAGGTTAGCTTATTTCCCTCCACCTGTCAAATGGAATTCATAAAGGCTAGCAGTGACGGAAATTCTACCTAGCCGTATTCCCAACAAACGGTTTCAATCAACATGTCACGTGTCAGTAGGGTGTGTACGGACAAGGAACTTTTAAACTACGTGTTACGGATGACTGACGTAGCAGAGTGACAACGGACTTTCAGTAAACTATACAGTCTGCGGGGCTAAAAAGGTTGCTATAGGAATTGAACTATATGCCGTCTCATTTCATAGACTGAGAGTGACGAGAACGATCGTTGCTCGGTCATTGTTTTATTCACTGACTTCACAAAACAAAAACAAAAAAAAACTAATCTTAGGCTGGTTTTAGTGTCACGCGTACCGTCGGCGCTGAAAGGCGAGTGATCTTTATTACAATGAAATAGGGATACTGATTGTTCAGCACTGACGAGTGCAATCAGCGTTGACATTTTTGCTAAACAATCAGTATCCTTGTTTCAATGTAATAAAGATCACTCGTCTATCAGCGCCGACGGTACGCGTGACACTTAAAAAAACCAGCCTTAGAGATAATTCCACAAAGAAGCAACTATGAAACTTGCATCGCTAGCTAAAATACTATCCGTGATAAAAGTCGAAGTTTTACAGTTAGAACGTGTTTTACATAAAACGTTCTCGGGGCTTGGATCAGAGGAAGTTCAGTTTAAACTTTTAAAATCTATCGCAGTCGCGAAATTGAAAATGTCTAGAGATGAACTACTTTTAGTTTTTTGTTTTGAACTTAAACCTTCTTACTTATGAAAGATGTTTAAAGTTGAACACTGGTTAAAAAACGTCCTGTCTCTATTCGTCACTATACACAAAGACAGGAAGTTGTTTAACCAGTGTTCAAATTAAACATCTTTCATAAGTAAGAGCCAAAAAGTCCAGTGCGTTTCAGACTTCCAAAAATGCACCCTATTCGATGATTTCCATCGGAAAGTTGCCGTTTTCTAGGCGATGAAACGTCACTTTCCGAAATCGGAATACATTCCGAGAAGATCTCAATCTCACTGCTAACAGGAAACGTTTATGGGTATATTATACCTACCTACAGGTAGAAAAAATTCACCTATTACGAGAGCTACATCTCCTCTGGGGTTGTTAAGCATTTAATGCTACTGTGAAAGGCATTAGTTCAACCAAAAACCTAATACTCGCATGAAACAATGAAAATTAAATCATATAAAAAGTAAAAAAGGTTCATCCAGGGGAGAATTTATTTGAAATGTAAATGAAGCGTACATTGCACATTACCGGGCACAATGAGGCGAGGTCACGACGCGACACTGAATGTCGCGAACGAGTTAAATGTGTTAATTTAAGCTAGGGTTTGAGCTCTAGTATGAATATGATCTTTAAAATGGATGAAACCACGTGGGTATGAAGAAAAATTTCGGGTGGAAAGTTAAGAAACTTCTTTTTGACGTGTTAACGTCTTATAAATCGATGAACGGCTGCACGCACGAAAAAGTGTCACGTTCCGTCTGAGCCGAGAGTGCAAGCGAGAGCGCAGAACAAGCGATAGAGAGGCACGATCCGCCTAAGCGTTCGGCGATTCTTAGAAGTATGCAATTTTTCATCATTGTTTAAAATTTTCGTCCGTAAACCGACTTTACCGAATGGGTAGTACCTCGACTTTCGATTGGAAGGTCTTGAGTTCGTATCTCGGCATCACATAAATCCAGCGATCTTTGAACTTGACATCGTTCTTCATACTAATTTAAGTGTCAAGCTAAACTTAGTATTTCCAAAAAAATACTTCATTATTTTAGTACCAACAAACACAAGGTTAGGGCGCGTTCAAACAATCAATCTACACGTCAGCCGTCAAACTCACAGCTCTACGCTAAATATTCGAAGGACTGTTTCAACAAATTACTTGTTACTTTTGTTTTGACGTATTGTTTAGACATTGTTTTGCGCAGATTTGTTACTGAAGGTTGAATTTTCACTGTAATTTGTTTTAGGTTTTGTATCATTGTTTTTCTGCTGCTAAAGCGTGTTTTATGAAAAAGTTTCACCCTGAGGCGAATTAATCGATCGAGCGAGCGAAGCGAGCGAAGATCTTAGTGGTAAGTTGGGCGATTTTGCTTTGTATGTTTGTATGTTTGTATGTTTCACGAATTGTTGTTCGAGCATAACTGTCGAACCGTTCATCCAATCTGCATGAAACTTGGTAGGTCAATAGGTTGTGGTAAGGAAATTTACGGTGGAGCATATGAGCTTAATCGATGAAGGGGTTGTGAAGATATTGGGTTCCCAAGGGGGTAAAAAATTATTAAAGTTACACAAATATATTGAGTGGGGTGTCATACGAAAGGGCTTATTTTGTACATTCCAAAATGGTTTTTATTTTTAATCTAGGATGTATAGTTTTTGAAATACGACCAAAGACCAAAAACTACGAAACCAGAGCTGCAAGAGCTCCCGTTTCATAGAGTTTCGATGTCTTCGTAGCTCATTGACTGGTCGGTCTTAAAAAGAGAGTGGCATCGTTGCGGTTTGTTTTGCAATGATTTTAGATGCTACTTGATTTATTTTCATGATAAAAAAAATTTTGATAAAAAATGAAAATAATTGGGGTAAAAAAAGTTAAGTAAACAAATATATTGAGTGCGGTGTCAAATGAAAGGTCTTTATTTGTACATTCTAAAATAGTTATTATTTTTATTCTAGGACGTATACCTACCTACTTTTAAAAATACGACGAGAATTCATAAATATGAAATAAATGAAAAATTAGACACGACATTATGTATTGCATGAATGCTAGTATTTTTTACCATGAAGAGCTAGCGCAATAGGCATACCCGGCAGAAGTAGCACTTGAAATTATAGGGGTAGTCAGAAGAAAGTCCAAATGTTGGCCATCTACGGTGCGCGAGATCTCAGTTCGGGGCGAACTACTAGTTAAAATAATGTTTCATAACAGTTAATATACTTAAGCATAGGTAATTATTATCTATTCCATAGTTTCTCAACCTTATTTTGCCCATCGCCCACTTTGAGCAAAAAACTTTTTCAAGAGCCTTCCCCTTATATCTTAATACGCTATCTCAATGCATCTAATTTTTGGGGGGCACCCTGAAACTCTCAAACGCACACAAGGGGGCGTTATCGCCCATGTTGAGAACCAATGATCTATTCTATGATATAATATAAAACATGTGTCAGGATAGTATTATGTAGCCTAAGGGAAGTGATTTTACGATACTATCCACAAATATCTATGTTTACCAGTATTTAAAACTACCTCAAATATTATTGTCACTTCGATATAACTCTAAGGTATATTCATAAGCCAACACCTAATATAAAAAACCCGTTTAATTTGTATTGTAAAATCCAATTTGAATATCGGAAAACCCGTTTAAAGAAATTATCCCTTTTCAATAAATAATTCCCCAAACGTACCGTTTTCATCGTTTAATCAATGAATTTCGAGGTAAGCTCTAAAATCCTTTGTTTGGAGCTCGCATTAAAACCGACCTCTGTCTGTGTAGCTAAATCTTTGGAAACCTCGAAAATATCCTGTTAAGAGGCATTAGACAAAATTTTCTGATTTACGTGATGTTTTGGGGCAGGATTTTTCAATGAAAACACTGTATTTATAAAAAAATTATGGCACAGCATGAAATATCATTTCAATTTTGTACTATTAAATGAGCTACTTTTGTATTTTTATTATTTCTTTTTGATTAATCGACCTCAAACCGGCGACTGTTTTGTGAATTTTTGCTGTAAGAGGTTTAGAAATCACCATATTTACGAATCATTTTGACGTCCAAATGGTATAAAAAAATTACGATGTTTTGCTGTGATAGTCAACCAAACTATTAAATGGATCACTTTTTACTACCTTTATTTAGTTTTTGAGTAAAAAAATCTTTAACTTAGTCCAAATTTCGAGAAAACGGCCAAAGAATTGCTTTTGATTTTGGCTACTTAGAACTGACTTAGAACTCTTGTTCGTAAAATTAACAAAACAGAAATAAACTTGAGTTCAAAATCAATCCTTTTCTGAAAAAAAAAATGCAAAAAGATTAAAAAATTGGCAATGAAAAATCTTTTAAAACAACCTAAAACGCGTCGTATCTACTACCCTATCTACTCGACGCAAGCAGACCGCGCCGAGCGCTTCTAGGGGGTGGACGTATCGCTTTGCATCCCGGAGCTCGCACTGAGTCGACTCGCAAAGCACGTCGCCGGCTACGAAGAATATAGCGAAATAGGAGCGTTTGATACATTGGTTGCTAAGTTATTAATTACCTATTTTTAAATATTTTCTGCGGGGCTAAAAAGGCCGTTAAAGCAGAATAATGATCTGAATTGTTGTGTAACTAATAATGTAATAATAGGGTGACAGCGAGCTGATCTGATGATGGAGTCAGGACCTGTTCCATGGAATTTTATGATGATATGGGTATCAAATGAAAGGGCTTGATGAGCGCAACACAATGCTGATCTGATGATGGGAGTCAGGACCTGTTCCCTGGAACTTTTTAATGATATGGGTATCAAATGACAGAGCTTGATGAGCGCAACACAATGCTGATCTGATGATGGAGTCAGGACCTGTTCCCTGGAACTTTTTAATGATATGGGTATCAAATGAAAGAGCTTGATGAGCGCAACACAATGCTGATCTGATGATGGAGTCAGGACCTGTTCCATGGAACTTTTTAATGATATGGGTATCAAATGAAAGGGCTTGATGAGCGCAACACAATGCTGATCTGATGATGGAGTCAGGACCTGTTCCATGGAACTTTTTAATGATATGGGTATCAAATTAAAGGGCTTGACGAGCGCAACACAATGCTGATCTGATGATGGAGTCAGGACCTGTTCCCTAGAACTTTTTAATGATATGGGTATCAAATGAAAGGGCTTGATGACCGAAACACAATGCTGATCTGATGATGGAGTCAGGACCTGTTCCATCGAACTTTATAATGATATGGGTATCAAATGAAAGAGCTTGATGAACGCAACACAATGCTGATCTGATGATGGAGTCAGGACCTGTTCCATGGAACTTTTTAATGATATGGGTATCAAATGAAAGGGTTTGATGAGCGCAACACAATGCTGATCTGATGATGGAGTCAGGACCTGTTCCATGGAACTCTTTAATGATATGGGTATCAAATTAAAGGGCTTGATGAGCGCAACACAATGCTGATCTGATAATGGAGTCAGGACCTGTTCCATGGAATTTTTTAATGATATGGGTATTAAATGAAAGGGTTTGATGAGCGAAACACAATGCTGATCTGATGATGGAGTCAGGACCTGGTTCATGGAACTTTTTAATCATATGGGTATCAAATGAAAGGGCTTGATGAGCAAAACATAGTGCTGATCTGATGATGGAGTTATGACCTGTTCCATGGAACTTTTAATGATAATATGGGCATCAAATGAAAGGGCTTGATGAACAAAACACAATGCTGATCTGATGATGGAGTCAGGACCTGTTCCCTGGAACTTTACAATGATATGGGTATCAAATGAAAGGGCTTGATGAGCGAAACACAAAGCTGGGTCGGGGTTTACTTTGACTTTGATTCTTGATTTTGACTTTCACTTTGATTCTTGATTCTTGATTTTCAATTTTAGTTTCTCTATTCTCGGATCTCGGATTCTTGATTTTCGATTTTCGAGTCTCAATTCTTGATTATCGGATCTTGGATATCGGGTTCTTGATTCTTGATTTTGATTCTTGATTTTCAATTTTCGATTATCGATTCTCGGATCTTGTAGGTATCTCGGATTCTTAATTCTTGATTTTCAATTTTTTAATTTTTGATTTGTGATTCTTGATTCTTGTTTCTCATTTCTCGATTCTCGGATCTCGGATTTTTATTTTGATTTTTATTTCTTGATTTTGATTTTAAAATTAAAATCAAGATTAAAAATGAAAAATCAAACATCAAAAATTGAAGTCAAAAGTAAATCCTAACCCAGCTTTGTGTTTCGCGCATAAAACCCTTTCATTTGATACCCATATCATTAAAAAGTTCCATGGAACAGGTCCTGACTCCATCATCAGATCAGCATTGTGTTTTGCTCATTAAACCCTTTCATTTGATACCCATATCATTATAAAGTTCGATGGAACAGGTCCTGACTCCATCATCAGATCAGCATTGTGTTTCGGTCATCAAGCCCTTTCATTTGATACCCATATCATTAAAAAGTTCTAGGGAACAGGTCCTGACTCCATCATCAGATCAGCATTGTGTTGCGCTCGTCAAGCCCTTTAATTTGATACCCATATCATTAAAAAGTTCCATGGAACAGGTCCTGACTCCATCATCAGATCAGCATTGTGTTGCGCTCATCAAGCCCTTTCATTTGATACCCATATTATTAAAAAGTTCCATGGAGCAGGTCCTGACTCCATCATCAGATCAGCATTGTGTTTCGCTCATCAAACCCTTTCATTTGATACCCATATCATTAAAAAGTTCCATGGAACAGGTCCTGACTCCATCATCAGATCAGCATTGTGTTGCGCTCATCAAGCCCTTTCATTTGATACCCATATAATTAAAAAGTTCCATGGAGCAGGTCCTGGCTCCATCATCAGATCAGCATTGTGTTGCGCTCATCAAGCCCTGTCATTTGATACCCATATCATTAAAAAGTTCCATGGAACAGGTCCTGACTCCATCATCAGATGAGCTAGCTGTCACCATATTATTTCATTGTAGTCGGAACTTGACTGACATGCTGAGATCCAAGTTTCAACTCAATCGGACTATTTACTGAAGAGTTCTGTTGAAAAGCTCCTGACTCCATCAGATCAGCACAATATGGTTTATGGGACAAAAAAACAAACATTTATTTTTTTGTAATTATTTGTATTCAAAGTGTAACTAACCCGACTTTGTTTTGTGTTAAACCTATAGGTACCTACCTAAGTACCTACCCAAAAAGTATTTTTACTATCTCAAATAAATCAATCACATGAAAATTACCAAAACCGTTTAGTCTAAGAAACGGAGCGCTGTTCATTGGGTGTTAGAATTTAGCAACTTTTGTCCCTCCGAGCGCTGATTTTGTCGAGTGCGAAATTGTATAATGGCTCTTAAGCTGTGGCTAGCTAGGATTTTACGGCGCATTTTGGTATTGTACTTCTATTTTATTGTATTACACTCTTAGAGCGTTTGTCCACCGCCGCTGTCACCGTCACGTCAACGAGAACGAGATGACGGCGCCGATGTAGCGACCATACATTTACTATAGCCGCTTGTCCACCAGAAGACCGTCACGTCATCTTAATCTCATACAGAAATAATCTCGTTGACGGTGACGTGACGGTGACGGCAGTGGTGGACAAACGCTCTTAGAAACAGTATTCTAATATTTTAAATACAGTCAGCAATGACAGTTGCCGAACATTTGAATGTATATTGACATAGGAATTTATCACCGTAATTCAGTTATTTTTAATGAAAATTTATTGATTGTATCGATACAAACGCGATGCGAACGCGAATGTCAAAACGCGCTTCAGAAAACATCGTGTGCCCACTCTCTTAGAACAATGATAACCTAAAGAAATCATATTTCTTCCATCAACTTTTGTAGTTGACTATCCTATTTTGTACCTACTATTGTGCATAATTACATACTGCAGTGTTAGTATTTCAGCAAACGTTTCCTAGAGCATAGGTAATGGAGCATCGCATGGCTAGATTTTTCAAGCTCGTTAGTGTAACCAGAGCTAGTGTTCGTCGTAAACTCTTTATTATAGCTATAAGGTTTCATTATACCTACATAACACGCTGGAGTAGAGATTACGTATTTTTATTATGTAGGTAACATTTTTTATGTTACTATAAAAAAACTTAGGCCTATTATCTTTTCTTTTATCTGATTCATGTAGTGTCAGGAAGCAATTGAAGCCGTGTAGGCAAACAAATTTTTGCCTACTTTGTTTATTTGTCCTGCTTTCACGTCAAAACAGAGTGACGGATTGACGTGATTTTTTGTGGAGATAGTTGGAGGGCTGGAGAGTAACATAGGCTACTTTTTATCCGGGTACCACGCGAGCGAAGCCGTGGGCAGCATCTAATAATAATAATATAATGCATTTGTTATAATGACGTAAAGCTTCAAGAAACCGAGGCTCCAAAGCTTGAACCTTTGGATAAAGCGAAGAGGCTTCAAAGGCATTAATCTGGGCTCAACTCAAACAGAACGTGCACTGTGCATTCCAGCATTTCCAGCTCGACGCTCCAAACTAGAAGCGCAATTTAGCTTTGACTTGAATTCCAGTTGTCAGTGTGATTGGAAAGTTTGATGGACTGCTCGTTTGAATGGGGCTTTAGGGTTAGCGAAACTTTGTGTTGGGGTTGTTTTGAATGTAAGATGGCTTTAGAGAGACTACACTTTTCGTAGCGCGTTTGTATCGATACAAACGCGTAGCGAACGCAAGGCAGTCGGTAAGCTGTGAGAGAGTGTGCACTTTTTAAATACGCGCAACGCAAAAACGCGCTTCGAAAAACGTAGTGCGCCCGCTCCCTTAGGTTATTGTATATACTTGCAGCTTGCAAACCATTTTATTTTTGCACTTTTTACTTTACAAAAACAGGGTATGGATAACAAGAAACAGGGTGACGCTAAAACCCCGTAAAACCCCAAATTCTCTCCAATTTTAAGAAATTTAATATTATTAAAAGATGAATTGTCTAGTTTACAAGATTTTATAAATTTTTAGTTCGTATTTTGAACAAAATAATATTACATATTTTAAACTTTCGCGACTTGAACACATTTTTACGCGATTAAGTCCCGTTAATAATAATTTAAAAAAGAATATTAATAGAGTAACAAATAATTTAATTAAAGTGTATTTAGAACGCATGAGAATTTATCGCGTTATTTACATACTTACTACAATAGATAATGGTTGCAGCCATACTTACTGCCAACATAAATTTGGAATAAAATCTGCGTATCCAAAAAGTTCGATTAGTCAGTCTAACAATCAATCAATACTTATAATAAAACTGTAACAGGTCCAATTCTGTACATTGAAGATATTTTGAAAATTTTTTTTGGAGGGCACTCTATAATCGATACTGAAGCCAAAACTGTAATTTTTTTCATTCATGTCTGTCTGTCTGTCCGTCTGTCTGTCTGTCTGTCTGTCTGTATCTTGGCCGCGCATCACGTCGAAAATACTGAATGGATTTAAATGAAACTTGACTTAATTTGAGTGCATATTACAAGGTCTAATATAGAATACTTTTTATCCGGAAATTCAACACGGTTCCCTTGGGAGAGGGGATGAAAGTCAAAATGACTATCTGGTTGTAATTCATTAACGCGTAACTCGATTTCATTGATTCTTTTTTTGTTAGAAAGTAGGTACTTTAAATATTGTCCCGTAAAAATTTCAAGGTCATGATCTGATGGAGTCAGGAGCTGTTCAACAGAACTCCTCAATAAACAGGCCGATTGAGTTGAAACTAGGAACTCAGCATATCTGTAAAGTTCCGACTATATTGTAATAATATGATATGACGGCAAGCTGATCTGATGATGGAGTCAGGACCTGTTCCATGGAACTTTTTAGTGATATGGGTATCAAATGAAAGAGCTTGATGAGTGAAACACAATGTTGATATCATGATGGAGTCAGGACCTTCATGGAACTTTTTGGTAATATGGATATGGGTAAGTATGAGTTTTCTCTCTACCATGCTTCCCTGCTTCTCTCCTACCAAGCTTCTCTGCTTCTCTTTATACATGCTTCTCTCCATTTAAGTATGCTTGAAGCAATACGAAGTTTGCCGGGTCAGCTAGTTTTCTACTAAAATAGGTAGGTACACAAACCAAAGTGCACTTTTAAAAGTAGCAGAAACCCGTTCCAATCTCTGCTATAAATTGAAGTTGCTTTAATTCACTTAGAACAGAGAGCACTGCAGCTTTATCTAATTATTTACTTCGGGTAAAAAGATTTAACTTCTACTCTTCTATTGATAATTCTATTGATAATGGTAGGGACAGGTGCTAAAAGTAATTTTCATTCATTACCTATGTCTTTGAAAAATACATGAATTTTCCAAAATGAAAAATCCATCAAACGAACCACTGTTCGTACGGTGGTACCTACTATCCGAATTCCTACACAGCTTATTTTATTCAAACAAAGTTTGCCAAATTCCGAGAAACAATTTGAATAAACTTTTACCCAGCTCCGAAAGAAAGCCCAGTAAAATAAAGTGAAAACCGTCTAACATTTTTCCTGATGTATTCAACATTGAGGCCTTGTCCGCAGATCTAGGTATCCAGGTCAAGCTAACACGGCTGTGAGGACTTTCTTGCCCCACTTAGGTCTTAAAATGTGAATTAATGGACCTGACAATTTACACTTTAACTTCATCTGAAGTTTTTCAAAGCTTTTTCTTTGTGAAAGAAATATAAATTAGACTGTTAAGGACGTAACAACAAATATCAACGGTTTTTAGGTACCATTTAAAGAACCAGGAATCGCATTTGTAAGGATGTTATGGTATAAAATTAAAGGTAATATATTCATCTCTAAAAATTTCAAATAAAAACTGGGCAGTTCCATACAAAATTTTCACAAAAACACGATTTTACCATTGCAAGAATCGCTGAAAATACCGAAAAATGGGGTCCGATTAGGAACATAAATAGCCAATCCCGCTGCATATTTGAACAAAATAATAATACAAAATTGTAGCTTTTAGAGTCCTGTATAATAATTTCTGATTATTTTGTTGCTAAATAAATTAAATTTTTATTTATGAGAAAGAATAGACAGCAGAAAATGCACTAGAATTTCTCCATACATTTTTCAAAGGAAAACTGACAAAACGCAGACAGACTTCATTTCTGCTCGTCATTCCGCGTCAAGACGCGGCAATGGAAGCACGGATGCATCGCAATTTTGAAAATTTATTTGGAACGACAAGGTTCTAAAGTAATTGTATCGTGTGTGTTTTATAGTGCGAGTGAATTATATTGATACTTTTTTGGACCGAAAATAAAAGTAAGTGCATAGCCAGAATTAGATTTGAAAAAGTACCTAGGTACCTGTTTGGTAGGCTACTACAATCATCATCATCACCATGACTCCCATAAAAGATGGCGGATGTTACAGTTTTATGAAAAATCAATATCTATAATTATAATGATAATCGGGGTTTTTTAGGGTGGTGATTATGAATTTGACACTCATTTTGGAATTAAAGATGGCGGATGTCACTTTTTATGGAAAATTAATATCCAATTATCATTATCGGGGTTTTTGAGGGTAGTGAGTACGAAAATGACACTCATTTTGGAATTAAGCCTTAAGGCTTAAGGAAGATCGGTTGTATCAGTGTGGGTTTGAATCCCGTCGGAATCGCAAATTTTGATAAAAATTTTCATTTTCAATTTCTTCTACTATCTAGTGTAGTAGTTGTATCGGCATAATTATCGTTAATGCATTGTTTTGTTTCGATGGAAACCGAATCGGACAGCACTAATGGCTTTACAGAGTTTTTAATAAGGTTTTAATTCTTTACTTTCAGAAATTACCCAAAAAGAGAAAGCTGACGATCGATGGTGTATGTACCTAAATCAACTGTTATAATATAACTGTTATAAAATATCGATGAAGACCAAGTTAGCAGTTATATACATTGACGAAGTAAACAGTGCTACCTCCATGGTCGTGGAATGGTTTAATGTGGACAATTTATTAATAAACGAGAAAAAAACTAAATGTATAATGATTTAGATTATGCTGTCAAATGTTAGGCCAGAAAAGTGCAACGTATTTACATAATCTTATTGAATTTGATTTTTTATTTTGATAATACCTAACAATTTTATAAAATAATTACATAAAAAGTACTTTTATAAAGTAATTACATATTATTGTTTTATTTGAGTAATTTTTATTTATTCTTAATCTGTTTTAGCTTATAGAACGTTTAATAGGCTACCCTCAAATAAAATAGCTTCAACCTTCTGCAGTTTTATTATTTATTAGTAGAATAATATAAATAGAATAGGCAGATAGAAGATACATTACACCAAATGCTATTGCAAACACCTAATTTAATTTAATTACTTTACCTACCCATACTAAACTTTCAAGTACCAAAATTAGTTAGTCAATAAAAAATCGAGCGTAAAGCGGCTTCAATTGTTTTGGTCTCAAATACCCAAATTCGAATGCATCAAAAATGTAATTACGTCCTTAAAGCTTCCCTGCGGCCTCACAACTTCAACTTGAATTGGTGACTGCAAGGCGTTTAACGTCTTCATACTTTAGTATTATTTCATTGAAAATGAAAAGTCTCATCAAAAACTTCACTGCTCGCTTGTGTACTTTGTTCTACCACGGAAGACCAGCGCTATGGTAGACTATCTATCGTAGCTTATGCTGAGTGGAGGCCTTTTTGCTAACTCAATCAATTTGTCTAATAACAATAATGTACCTAATACCTAACTTATAAGTTATTAGGTTAATAAATAAAGTTCTTTGATTTGATTTGAAAATGTAGGGAAATAATCGTGCGCGTCTAGTTCTTTTGAAGGAATTTGCATTCAGCCATTCACTGCCAATATCTATGATCTAGTTATGTGTACCTACATCAACAAGAAAATCCTTGCAGATAAGCATTAAATTATACCAGATAAGGTCCAAAATCTTTTTGTGCGGTTCGATAAATTACTAGTCCGGAGTATGATTGATCGCCCACTTTTTGCAGAAAGGGACACGTAATTTATTAGGTTTCCGATAAACCCAATTTTGGTACCGCAAACATCAAAATATTTGTGTAAAATATCTGATTTTGATCAGATTTAAAAGTAAAAAGCTGTTTTGTCCCACCAATTTTCATAAAATATTATAAGCTCTCAAAACTTGGTTTTGTTCCTATTTGTTTTTTAGTACTTCTAAATTCTATGGACTGTAAATTGTGTGATATAAAAAAAAATCATTTTATAAAACAGCAATTCATAATGTGAATCAGACAAAGGAATCGCCTAGGGACGGTTTTAGCTCCAACGTGTCTCACCGCCTACTCGACACAAAATAATCCTTTAATCCTATGTGTCTCGTTTTAGTCCTTTTATACCAAATATCAACGATGTTGGCTGAATCATTGGATTAAGCTGAGCTCTTGTTATTGCGACATTATACAACTGGAGCCTACCAGGTATATTAAATTGATAATATAAACACCCTAGTGGGAAGGGTGTAAAAACACTACCCCTCAAATTTGTAAAAAAAACAGAAACATGAAAATTAAGACCATTAGTTTTCTATAATTTTTATTTGTTATGGTGTTAATCCAAATAAGTTTTCTGTTTGACTGTGTAGTGTGTACTGCGACAATATTTTTTCCAAAGAATGCCAGTATTTATAATCATGTTTTTTCAGCTTATCGCGGTCCTTTTCTTATGTGCCAACCTTCCTGTTTCTACTTTAATCTAATATCTCGAATGGTATGTTGATGAGTGATTAACAGTGAGTAGGTAAAATATCATGATTATGTATAAGAGCTTGGTTATCCTGACAATGCTAAATCTTGAAAAGAAGAAAGTTCTCAATTATCAAACATATTATTTTATTTTCTCTAATTCACAATCTGTAAAATTAATAAATTTTTAAGACATTTTGTGATGAGTGATTTAATTTGAGGTCTTGTCCGGAATTATCAAGGTCCGCCGTTTACAGGCACGACAAGGAGGAAGTTTTCATCATCATAGTTTTTACTTCTGTTCGGTAAGAATAAAGGGACGTAGCTCCTGGTTGAGTTTTCAGAAGTAGTCATATTACACCCAGTATAACGTGTAAAGCTTAAGATATGTGAGAAGTTTACCGAGCTATTTTGAAAGTCTGTTCACATGCTCAAGATTACCGTTTAGTTTGCCGTTCAAATCTATAGGAGAAGAAAGATGTATGATCGCAAAAGCACAGAAATAGTACCTAGAAATTATTAAGACTACTACGCTATTTTTTTTTAAATATAATACGTCTATTGTATGAATGCTTTGGCTTTGACTTTTGAGATTCAAGTTTTGAGGTTAGTTGGATATTGCTAAAAGTTTTGACCGAAGGCAGATCGATGGTTTATGAAAATAGTTCAGGGTATTTTTTGCTTATCGCGTTCAGTACCCACGAACATGTGCTCGGGGTGCAAGCCGGGCCTCGGCGTCCTACTGCGGTTAGCACCGTCGGATTGGAGCAGGGAATGGTTAACATACATTTATTAACAGAATCACATCTCCTGCATATTTTATGTGTAGTTTTACATTTTTAAAGACAGTTTCCTTTGAATAATACCTATGTAGCGACATCTACCTGTCGCTAGATGAACTACATGGACATGCTACGCACTGAGAGCTTCAGAAAAGATGGCGACACAACCCCATATGTCTAGATTGCGCAAGCGAAGTTTTCAGGAGCGATCGACAAAATATCTGACCAGCCAACAATAACTGTTGGTCGATAGACCACGGGCAAGTGGGCCAGATGGGCCGGCCCGTTGCAGAGGAACCACCTACTCTGCCTTTGGGGAACAATTCCACCACGTTCCCCAAACCTATGTTATGTTTTGTTTATCAGTTTTAATTCCATAATCATGCTGTATAATTTTAGGTATGCCAAGTTTATGTTAAAAGGCTCAAAGCTTACGTAATCCGCAAATTGCGAAAAGCGATCCTCTCGGGTGTAGCGGCATAATGGCGACGTAAGTATTGCAATTTAAATACTCGTGTTTAAGAGGGCGGAACTTCGCTACCCGAATTTTATTATGCACAAACGGCCACCCGCGACATTTTCTGCGTTTTTTTTTCTAATTTTTTCTAAATTTTGCCTGAAGTTTTTTTCTGCCAGTGAAAGTCAGTTTTTTCATTGGAGCTATTATATTTAAAACAATAACTAAATCAGTGAAGCCGTTCTCAAATTATGCGAAAAAATACTCATCGAACCTCAACACGATGGTTTAGGCGAATTGTAAACAAATCGGTTTTTAATTTTTAAAGTGTTAAACCAAACTAAGGTAGCGATTTCATCGAAACTTAAAATTCTTATCAAAATTTTCGATTGACGGGATTCGAACCCGCATCAATCAAACCGATCAATCCATCAGCCAAATTGTGCTCAGTCATGACATGAATCATGATACCCTAGGTATCTGACATCGGCGTCGCGTAGCCGAAAATTTTGATAATAATTTTTATTTTTAAATAACGTCTATTTAAATTCATTGCTAGACTAGACGAACTTTTAATGATGTTACTCAATCAACACTGAAACATTGAAGGAAGCTTCCTCGAGTTTTCATTATTATTTAGAAGTTTGTTTGGCTTCGCTGTTCATCTTTTAAGAGGATTGGACGAAAATGTTAAGTGATTAGAAAGTATTACCTCTCGCCTTCATTGACTCACCAAATAGTAGACCAAATAGTAGCCTGTAATGAAGCGTAGCTTGCTTAAACATTCTTGATTGATCGTTATGGTTAAGCAGCGTTGTAAGTCACAATTTGGATGGGTGACCGCAAGTGCCAATGCAGATGGTAGCTGGATAAAGTTAGATGCAGAGTGGTGGCTACTAGGGCCGCAGAAGACCAGTAGATAAGACTAGAGGGAAAGACCAACCGGATGGCCTGATGATATTGTGACGGCGGGAGGAAGGAAGGAGAAGGAGGGAAGCATTGGATTAGACTGGCACAGGATCTGAAAATAAGGCCTATTCTTAACAGTGCGTAAGCAGGCTGATTAGATAGATAGACTTGCCCAACACCACTTTTTCTGTACCACTTTTTCTCATTTTTGCTTAGCGAAAAGAAGTAAATGATTAAAAAAAAACACCCAAACCAACTATTTTAAGCGGATGGATAAAGTTGCGAGTCTGTGTATAATTTACTCGTTACGTAACATTTAGGAAAGGTCGAATATACCTCCACTAGGCGTCAGTTACCAACTTTCCACAGAGCTAATTCCAGTCCAACATTTTACGTAATGCTGTATGAGATACTTCAGCAATTAGGGACTCCGGGGTTTTAAATAGAGGGTAATTTTAAACTCTTCTCAATTAAATATTTAAGGTTGAATGTTAAATGTGTGTTGTTGCCAGAAAGACAGGAGACAATGTAGAGAAACTGATAGTCACTGGCTCTGTAGAAGGAAAGAAGGGAAGAGGCCGCAGCCCAAAACGATGGTCCGACCAGGTTCGGAAGGCTCTCTCTCCTCGATGCCATAGAATCCGCAAGAGATCGGATTGGCTGGAGAACGATCATTCGCGAAAATGTGATCCTTGGAGGAGGTCACGACCCTCAGCACTGAGGAGAACGACGCATGGAGGAGGTGCGTTGTTGATGGCTGGTCTCTCAGCTGCTTACTTTCCCCCCTTACTTATGAATAATGTTTAAAGTTTAACAATGGTTAAACAATGTCTCTGTTCGTCACTATCCACAAATAAAGACAGGAAGTTGTTTAACCAGTGTTCAAATTTAAACATCTTTCATAAGTAAGACCCTTTGTGTGTTGTTGATGGCTTGTCTCTCAGCTGCTTATCTTTGTTGCAGACAGTTTAAATTACGTTCCTTGGTCTAAGAAATTACTTTTTAACTTGAAGAAAGTGAGGCTAAATGGCCGTTGTGTAATTATTTTTTGATTCATATTTATAATTTGAATTAAAATTATATATTATGATATAGCTGTAATAATGACAATAATTAATTATGTGATCAAGCAAAAAAAAAAAACAATTGTGCAATGTGCTTTAAACCACACGACTGAAGTAAAACTTCCGTTCACCTCGCCCGAACACACTTTTATTTTCACGCATTCACCAGCTTACTCCCCAAGTCAAGCGTGCGTAAAGAAGTTTCACTTCAAAAATAGCACAGTAACCAAATTTTTAAGATGGTTGGTACAAGGCTGTAGAGTCTGTTTCATCTCGACAATTTCCCAAGTACAACAGCATCCTGCTGACTCTGTCTAAATCATCTAATAAATAAATAAGGATATTTTTAATGCTACGGGCTCTCTCATTAAAACTTAAGGTCCTATTATCACTATTAGTGGACCTTCTCAAACTAATTTAGAGGATAATCAAAGGCAAATCTATTTATAATTTTAAGGTACGGCCTACTTTATGAACTCGGAAAATCCAATCCCGAAAAGCCTATGAATCTAATAATATCCAATCCATTAAAAGTCCTCTGTCCGTCTCCCGGGACCCTCGGCCTATTCCAGGGATAACTAATGATGCCAAGACACAAATGGACGGGGAGAAACGAACTGAGGTCATTGTGAGGGTCTAGACCTAGAACATAGGTTCTCAACGTGGGCGATAACGCCCCCTTGTGGGCGTTTGAGACTTTCAGGGGGGCAGTAGAAGACCCAGAGAAAATTAGGGGGCATTGAGTTGGCTCATTAAGATATGGGGTGGGGGCTCTTGAAAAAAATATATTCTCAAAGGGCGGTGGGCAAAATAAGGTTGAGAAACTATGGTCTACAATTATCTTGATTCTAGAAAGGTATTTTATACATCACTAGTGCCTAGAATTTCGATCCGAAGGTCGTGGGTTCGTATCCCCACCGTATTTATTTGCCAGTTTTAAAAAGTGAAGAAAAACCTCGTGAGGAAACCAGACCATTACTAATAGCGGCGACGGGCTTGAAACCTGTACGTACGAAATGCTGACTGAAAAATGTGGGCATGTACCAAATAATATAATGTGGACATTGTGGACATCTGACTACCCCCTTAGACATCTTTAAAGGATGTTATATTTCTGAGATTATGTCTACCACGCCTTAGGGCTACGTCATATAATTTTACAATTTTACATCTAGAAATTATTAAATTAAAAACACAGATTTGTATGATTTTGAAATGTGACGTCACGAAACTTTAAACCCCTCCCACCCAATAGCAGCATTTACACACAGAGATATCTGTACAGATATCCGCACAGATGTCCGCACAGTCCAGATGCCAGAGCATTTACACGCAGAGACATCCACACAGATATCTGCACAGTCCAGATGCCGCTGGAAATAGCACGCGCCATTCCAACCTTTGACAGTTTTATCCGCGGTTATCTGTAAAGATATCTTTACAGATATCTGTACAGATATTCGTACAGTTCAGATCCGTGGTAAAAACTCTACCGTGTAAAGGCCGCTAATGTCACAATTCTTCGTCCCCCTCCCCGTGTGACGTAGGTAGGTACCTACATGGATGATCCCTAAGCAAGAAATAAGGATCAAAACAGTATAAGTTATCGACGTAACTTAGCTCTATCTTGAAGAGAGACGCCTAGCTCTTCGCAACTTGTATGGCACTTGAGAAACCAATACCGAGAGTGCTTCTCTGGAATTATCTGAGAACTGTCTTATAACAATCTTAAGGTTACGATATTTTCTTAGAGAGCTATGTTGGCCGAGTGTAATAAATAAATAGGTAAGTAAATAATGCTGGCCATGTAAGCAGAGCTTGTTTTATGGGAACCACGTGACTGTACCTACTTATTCTAATTTTTTGGTTTAAGAAGAACTTTATTTCTCATTTAGAATTAACAATAATTCACTTACTGAGAAACTAATTTATAAATAATTATCTTAGCGTAGGTACAGTAACTAATAAAATAATATATTTAGGAGTAACTTTTTTGTATGGCAAAAAGTGGGTAGGACTAGCCAGTGCATTATGCATCGGATCGCTAACCAAGCGAGCACGGATATAAAAAACGTACGACCAGATTTAACTAGATGTGACATCCATGGCGGCAGTGTACAATTTTATATATATTTTTATATTATGTATGTTTTTTATGTATGTTTATTTTATTTTATTTATTTATTTATTTATTTTTTATACTATCTTAAAACTATCGTATTTAGAAAAAGTCTAAAATATGATTTTTTAATTGATTTTTGAAACTTGACATATTTTTTGTATCTCTAATATTCGCAGGTAATTTATTTCTATTAATACTTACCATATACTTTTGAGCACTTCTTATTTACAAGATACTTCTGATATTACATTCTTATTTGTAATATATTTAATATAATAAATAACGTAGGAAAAATTACTTTCTTATTCAAAATTCGAGGATATCGATTTCTCGATTCTTCTAGAATACCTTCCAGGATATTTTTTAATTTTTAAAAGTGTATTTTATTTCTGTAAATAAACTCTACTCTAACCAAATTAAAAAGCACAAGAAACCTGAGTACTTGATCGTGTTAGCGCAATGTGGCATGTACTGAAAAGGTTCTTTAAAAGTGCCGTCTAGAATTAAATTAGCTTTGTAACGTGGTTTGAAGAACCTTGTTAAAATAAAAATATGCAAAGTTAACGGTTTCTAAGGGCGAAGTGGTATTGTACAGCTAACGACAAAAATACAATATGAAAAAAACGTTTCTGTATAAAACACAAAAATTCCTTCTTCAGTTCTTTTTTTTGTTTTAAAATCTAATTGTTTAATTTTTTTTACTCTATGGTTTATGGTAAGTTCGTGCAAACTTAGGGAGTAGACACACTGCATTTTTTGCACCGCGTTTTTGAGCTGCGCGTTCGCATTGCGTTTGTATCGATACAAACCCGCGTTCGCAGCGCGTTTTTTTCCAGCTGGGAGAGTCCGAGCGCGTTCACATCGCGTTCGCAGATACAAACGCGCTGCAAAAAACGCAGTTTGGCCACTCCCTTAGTGGTCAATTCTGATACCTACGGAGTTTTCAGAAGTGCCTCCGTCATGGCCTAACAGATTTATAGCCAGAATCGACTACGTTTAACGTGTCCTCCGAGACACGGAAGCGTTTTGTTAGTATGAGGAAGACTCACGATTTTAGTTGAGTATGCAGATTTGTAGATACAAAAAAAACAAAAAATACTGTGTTTTTGGTTTTTTAATCGGATCAATAATGACCGAGTTACAGAGTTTTTAGTGCACCAATCTAAAAAACGCTCGCGAGAAGGCCGCGACTGGCTGTGACGTCACCAGGCGCCCGCGGCTCGCTCCACTAGTACAAAATCCCTAGTTATTTTCAAACTAATTTCCGACCGCGGCATCGCTCGCGTGGTACCTGGATAAAAAGTAGCCTATGTCCTATTCCCGCTCATTACCTAACTACATTTTAAATTTCAGCCAAATCGGTTCAGTAGTTGTCGAGTTATAGAGGAACAAACATACATCCAAACATCCAAACTTTCGAGGTCATTCACGTTTTTTGTTAAGTAAGTACTTAAGCAGATTTGTAGATTTAAAAAAGTTATAAATGATTTAATTTTATTTTTAAATATGATTACGACTGTATTCCCAAGGCACAGTAGACATATTCTATCAGATCTTTTAGGAATTTTTAGATCCGTTGAAAAAGTCTAAGCGGATAGTCAGAGGTAGAGAAGCAGTGTTGGCCGAGTGCGCTAGTGCCTCGACTTTCAATCCGAAGGTTGTGGGTTGAAACCCAGCCGTGCATCAATGGATTTTTCGTTTCGAAAAATGTATAAGTAGGTACCTAAGTAGGTATGCGCTTTAACACGAGCTCTAAACGGTGTAGGAAAATATTGTGAAAGTGTGATAGTGTGATTGGAAAACCAAGTTTAGGTAGGTAGGTATGTGATTATTTTGACTCGTACATACAAATTATTAATTTTAGGTATTACGATTAAAAGTATGTATAAAAAATACCTATTCACTAAAAAGTTTAAAGGCGAAAATTATTTTTAAGTAGGTACCTACCTAGGTAAGTAGTAAGTAGGTAGGTACAGGCAGCGTCATCAATCGGTATCCCCCTATTGATTTTAACAAGGACCCTTTTAATTTCAACTTTGGATATCAGTCGGATTTGCTAGTATACTTATGGATATCTAATTTCGCTCGAGTTCCTATACTAGCAAATCCGACTGAAATCCAAAGTTGAAATTAAAAGGGTCCTTGTCCTTGTCCATCAATAGGGGGATACCGATTGATGACGCTGACTGTACCTACTTAAAAATAATTTATGTAGGTAATAATTTAAGTAGGTAGGTAAATAATTTAGGTAGGTAAAGTTAATATTAGTGTGATTCGACTCCTGATTGTTAGTTTTGTTTGTTATTGTTTTCGGTAAGTACCGGTACTTACCTATTCAGTAAAAAGTTTAAAGGCGAAAATTATTTTTAAGTAGGTACCTACCTACCTACTTACTACTTACCTAGGTAGGTACCTACTTGAAAATAATTTTCGACTTTAAACTTTTTACTGAATAGGTATTTTAGGTAAGTACCGGTACTTACCGAAAACAATAACAAACAAAACTAACAATCAGGAGTCAAATCACACTAATATTAACTTTACCTACCTAAATTTTTACCTACCTACTTAAATTATTACCTACATAAATTATTTTTAAGTAGGTACCTACCTACTTACTACTTACCTAGGTAGGTACCTACTTAAAAATAATTTTCGCCTTTAAACTTTTTAGTGAATAGGTATTTTTTTATACATACATTTAATCGTAATACCTAATTAATAATTTGTATGTTCGAGTCAAAATAATCACATACATTACCTACCTACCTAAACTTGGTTTTCAAATCACACTATCACACTTTCTCATCACACTAATCATACTATCACACTAATCACACTAATATTATAAATGCGAAAGTTTGGATGTTTGGATGGATGATGTTTGTTCCTCTATAACTCAACAACCACTAAACCAATTTGGTTGAAATTTTAAATATAGATAGATAATGACCAGGAATAGGACATAGGCTACTTTTTATTTGGGTACTACGCGAATAAAGCTGCGGGCGGAAGCTAGTTAATATTAAAAATGCAAAAGTTTGGATATTTGGATTTATGTTTGTTCCTCTATAATTCGACAACCACTGAACTGATTTGGCTGAAATTTAAAACATAGATAGTTCTTGACCTGAAATAGGACATAGGCTACTTTTTATCCAGGTGCCGCGCGAGCGAAGCCGCGGGCGGAAGCTAGTTTGAAATTAACTAGCAATTTTGTACTAGTAGACCGAGCCGCGGGCGCCTGGTGACGTCAGACGCAGCGCGAAGCTCCGAGCGCGCGTTTTGAAATGGCCGAAAAGAAAACTTGAATAACTTCGTCATTTATTGATGGATTTTAATTATTTAAAAAACAGAATGCTCAGAATGCTAAAGAGTATACGCCCTCATACTTAGAAACCCAATATTTCGTTTAGTGATTGATCCCCATTGCCAATCAACACATTCTCTGCCCCGCCTCTGCCTGTCATACTATATGGGGTCAGTAGTACGAGTGGATATTGGTGTGTAAAAAGGATATTAAGATGATGTTTTACCAATAGTTGTTATAGGACAGCGATACTTTATTTATATTCAGATTAAAGAAAAAAGAAAATTTGAAGTTTATTTATTACTTTCCATTTACCTATATTTTTTGTTGTTTTGTGCTTATGTAAATTGTTGGTAAATTATTTTGTTGCACCTATTGTGCTCATGTAAATTGTTGAAACCAGGACAAGGTTCTTAGTGAGTGAACTCAAATTATAAACGAAACCTTCTTAGCTTCAAACACATACGTAATAGTACTTTAAAGTGTGAATAGTAATATTTAGGTAAGTAAAGTTGTGTGCATACAAAATGCAAAAAAAATTACGGGAATAAAAAAATCTTAGAACCTTTGATTAGGACAGTTATAGCTATAATCAAAAGTCCTAATGTGATCCTAACGTTGTATAAATCATCTTGTATAATGTTATTGTAATGTCCTGAAATGCATTAAGTAGGAAGTGTTGACAAGATAACTTAAAGAAACGCCCACACGGTCACCTTATAGAAACAACTCGCTCTTAATTTCGAAATAAGATACGCTTTCAAAGTACAGTATTATTCTGAGCTTAAGAAGAGAAAGACTATTTCTAGAGACAGTTTTCTAACAAAAATAGTAAACAATGGCTTAAAAGGGTCGTCAAAGCATTTTATTTTGTCTCTAATAGTAATGCCTTAGCAGTGTTTAGAAGCACTTGCAAAAATATCGTTGGTTTTAAAAGCAATATTAATTGGTACTTTAAAAATAACAATATCAAAATTTTAATAGCAATGGTAATTGGTAAGTACTTTTATTTTTAATTGGTACCTTTACCCATTTACTGAAAAAATAAGTATGTTTGTACTGGTGACGGAGTTTTTAGGCCGCCTAAAGGCCTCCGAAAGTCAGGACTTCGCAGTACCTACTAACTGATTTATTCAGACGAAATTTCTTATCATCATCAATATCATCAATCAATACTTATAATAAAACTGTAACAGGTTCAATTCTGTACATTGAAGATATTTTGAAAACTGAAACTTATGAAGGATTTCGTGTAGTCATGACGTCATGCCTCCTGACGCAATCATAACTTAGGCAAACAATTATAACTTCTAGGGAGCCTGGTCTTAAAGCCTAAAGTTGTTCTGTGGCAAAGGGCATAACAATGTTGTTTTCATCTTACCAAATACATACTTACGAAACAAAGCACAACGGGCTATAAATCACTTGAACTTGTTACCTGCAACAAAATATCACTTGTTAAAACTTTGTATGCGTAAAACATGAATTACGATTCAAGTAAATGTATGTTTAGTACTAGCTTTAGTAAATAGCTTGGTAAAGTGTCCATGGCTTTTTAGTTACAAGAACTTTAACGTTTACTATGATGAATTTATTTAGTAAAATAAAATAAATTAAAATGATCTTGGTATCAAAATCTAATATTTATTTTATTTATTTATTTCCAAAAATACAGAATACTAACTTAGGATCAGATTTCGACATTGGTTTTAAGATGACTTTCATTACGATTTAACTCCATCAATTTTATAAACTACGCACGGGTCACATCATACATCATATTAGAAACCTCTAAAATTATCAGCGTTTTTCTACTTTATTATGCTTGTCTTATAGGTACATAATAACCTTCCTCTTGAATCACTCTATCAATTAAAAAAAACCGCATCAAAATCCGTTGCGTAGTTTTAAAGATCTAAGAACATAGGGACAGACGACAGCGGGAAGCGACTTTGTTTTATACAAAGTATGTAGTGATGATAGTGATAGTGACTAGCTTCCTACATACAAAATTTTCCTTCTTATAATATTATTTAATATAGATTCAGCTCATCACTTTATCATTCAAACCTTTAGTTCCTTTCATTTCAAATCCTCAAATACATGTTTGTAGTACTTCCAAATAAGTAACAATTTGACTACGTCAGAAATTCATTAGGCGGCAAGTGTCTCCAACAAAGCGAGGATATTGCTTCACAAGCGCTCTCTACAACTGCCAGTGACATACTGAAATATAAAGTGACACTTGGTGACGTCACTGCCAGGTTATACAGAGCAGTGTTCTATTTTAGAATGAATTTCCAATTAAGGTTGATTATGTAAAGGCCATATTATTGGAGGCTACAGAGGGAAAGACATGGATGAGAACGGCACAGGGTCGACTAGAATGGCGTTTGAGGGAGGAAGCTTATACCCAGCAGTGGGCTATTATTTGAGCTGCCAATGATGATGATGATGATGATGATGATGTAAAGGAACACGGCGTCTATAATGCTTCATCATCATCATCTTAGCGATTTCCTTGTTGCGTCCTTTCGGAGCCCGGGGTCTTTTGCCTCCACTACGGACGGTCTTCAGCATCCTTTTTTGTGAGTCCATTTGCACGCATGTCATTCGCAACGACGTCAAGCCAGCACTTCTTGGGTCTACTCCTTCTACCGAGGTCTGGCGGAGCCAACATAGCTAAGGTGTGTGAATAAAAAAATCCCTAACCATCTTTAATATTAAGTTCTCCCTTTCCCTTCCACCCTTTTTATCCGTTTTTCAAAATTGTATAGTTTAGGTATACCTATGTAAATCAGTGGAGTAGGGCACTGGTGACCTGTAGCAAAGGTTTTTCTATAAGTACCAATTTCAGGCACCAGTCTCTCACTAAACAGGTTTTATAATAGCTACCTACAACGATTTTAATATTAATTATGCTGTATTTTTATATTTATTTTACTTTATTTAATGTTTGTGAGAGAAATAAATAAATGATATGATATGATAAATGCTTCAAGACAAGGTAAATCCCCTTTACCGTTTCTAAATACATCGTATAAATCTTTGCAAAATATTGCTTCAAATACTCTTGCTGAATAGAGAATAATGTTATTTCAAAATTATTTGAGCAAATTTTCCTTCAGTTCTTCCCCTGGGATCGCACTGGTTTATTTTTGTGCATTGTTCGGAGCGCATTGATTTGTTCTTTGTGGTTGGAATCGGTCGTTAGCTCTTTTTACTCGCGTTCTATTTTATATTGATGTACGAATAAAAGGGAATTAGGTATTTCTTGTTTTGTTTTACTAATAATTTATACTTTGAGAAGTGGTACGGAAAGAGAGATGAAACAGGCTAATAATTATTATGATATTTATACATACATACATAAAAATCACGCCTCTTTCCCACAGGGGTAGGCAGAGACTACGGACTTCCACTTGCTACGATCCTGACACACCTCTTTCGCCTCATTCACTCTCATCACATTTATATTTATATCGATTATAAATACCTATACTTTTCAAACAAAATATCGAGCTGAATCATGACTGTAGACATTCTTTGCATTAATGATCCATTAAAGATGTCTAGGAGTAGTCAGAGGCGCGCCCAAATACATATTTGGCTCGTGCTAAAATTTTAGAAGCTAGCATTCTATACGTGAAAGATTGCAAGCGTATCGTTGCCTATTAGAATACTAACTTGTTGATGTTGTCCTTCACCGTTTAGTTAGAGCTAGTGTCAATGCGCATATAAAATTATCGAAACAAAACAGTCCACAAGCCCACTCGGGAAACTCGGCTCTTTACACTTTTCATTCTTATTTAAGGTGGCTGCACACATATCCGAGCCGAACACGCGGATCAAATCAACCGAAACGAATTTTAGAACTCTTTATATGAAATCGTACGAAACCTCGCACACCTCCCCTGTCGAATCGTCCGATTCTGGCAGTATTTCGAGAATTTGGCGCAGATAGGTGTGCTCAGCCTTAATAAACATTTTTACAGCAAGTTCACGGCCTGCCTCAGCTTATTGTCAATTAAAATGAGTAATGCTGGGGCCACACTACGGGAATATGGCAAATTATTTGCCAAATTTCGTATAGCCACAATACAGAATACCGGCAAATAATTTGTCATATCCCCGCAGTGTGGCCCCAGCATAATAGGTAGGTACTTGGAATGTGTGATGTCATTTAATCCACAAAATTGCTTAAAGTGGAATATCCTGTAGTGTTGAAAGCAATCCTTTTACATTAGACCGGGTCAAATATTTATTGCAAAAACTAAGCGCCGCGCCGTCATTAATTGCAATAAAATAGTAAAAAACTAAATTATATCAATGTTGTTTTTTGAAAGAAAACATTTTATTTTTTATACCTTATACCGCCGACAACGCTGCTTGCTTGCAGAGCACTGGCAACGTTATTATTTATTTATTTATTTATTTATTAACTTTAATTAACACGGCACAAAACCAATTACACTAATTAAAGAGATTATTAAAATGTATACAGAGAGATAATGTCAAAACCTATTAATAAAATTATAAGAACACAATTCAAATAACACAATTAACAGAAATTCATAGATGTCAAAGTTAAGAAAGACGCTCACAAAAACACAAACATTCAGTCAAAATTTTGGACCAGCTATCAGCGAACAAGTCACAGTCAGGGTTAGAGTCTAGAAGATCGTTGAGTGCAGTTAGAACGCGCGGGATGGGAGAGCTGGCCCGAGCCACGGTCCGGCACGAAGGCTCTGCAAGAAGGCTCGGCTGCTCTTATAAGACAAGTTATAAGTTAAAGTGGTTTTATGAACTTGTAACAATAGCTGTAGCTTCTCCTGCATACTAGTTATGTAGAGTAAGTAGTATGTAGTAGGTACCTAAGCACATCAAGATAATATAGGTCATAAAACCTCTCTTATAAGACAAGAGAATGCCTAAAATCCTACACGGAATCAAGTCACGTATAAACAGTGGATGTGGTTGTTATAAACTTGGGAATGAATAGACACCCATTACGTCTAAAATTGGGTCAAGTACCCATTAGACAACTAATAGGAATTTCAAATGTTAGGTTTTAGTGTTCAAGTCTGGATGTTTCAGGCGAATTAAATGTTTATGTTCATTACGAAATAGTCTGTTATTAGTTGCCCACTGAATATCCCTTATCAGGTTTTTAGGGAAGACGTGTAAAGAGGCTATATTCAAAGACGATGGGCTCAAATCTTCATACATTCAAGATTATTAGAGGATTTTTAAGAAGCATGCTGCAGGCCCAAATATAATAAACATTTGGCATATGCCACCTTATTGCAAGTTGCAAGAGCATCGTCGCTTATTAAAATGTTATCTACCTAGTTTTCTTATGATGTTTCATCATCGTTTTGAGTTCGTTTTCACTTTTTTTTAAAAAGTTAGTCTACAAGGCAAACCCTTAACCCGATCGTCTTTGTTTTAGGCTGAAATTGTAGCTGACAAAATTTTCCTGAGGATGTTTTCTCAAATTTTTGATATCATTCTTCGATTCCAAAATATCAAGCGCCAAAAATCAAATCAAATCGAAAATTCGGAAAAAATTGAATTATTTTTTCACTATTTCGTAAGTTTTTTTGTTTTTGACCTTCTCGAATAATTCTTTTTGCACCTTACAGCTCTCGTAAATACGCGTCTTTTGAATCTTTTTTGAATATCACATCTTCACAACTCTCCGAGATATAAGGGAATCGCACTTTTTCGTGAAATCGGAGGTTACACTGGAGCAAAGGAAAAGTCAATGTCAAAAGGATTCTTCTTCAGCATACGAATTGCTTAGCGGCCATTTAAGACCCATTTTTCAGATCAAGTCTAAGTAATTCTTATTCCATAAACTTGTATTAAACTGTCACAGAACTGCAGAGTCATTCTGTTAAACTCACTTCGAATTCACTCAAGTGACCGAGCTCACTAAATACACAAAAATGTATTGTGAGATTCAAATTTGGAATCTCACAGCGGATTCATCTCTTCGACGTTCGAAGTGAGTTTACAGAATGACTCTGTAGGTCCCTATAAAAGCGAAAACCGCCAAAGTTTACGAGAGACCAAACTGAACGGTCTTTGTCCAAGTTCAAATTCCAGAAGGCATTCCCCTCAATGTTTGTCGAAGCCATACAGAAGTTTGAACGGCTATTCAGACCTTTCAACAAGCAAAGCCATATTGGATTTAATAAGTGAAATGATTTTAGAATGAATTTTTCCATTGAGTAATTGAATTTGATGAGGGTAAATGCACTTGAAAGTAGTTTCTATTCAATAGGTAATTTGAATATTCGTTTTACAATGAGTTCGTTGACGTAGCTGTTATTCTTAGATATAACAGTGGCTTTAGATGAATAAAGTTATAACAAGGTATTTTATCATCACTGTAAAATAATAACTTCTGCTGTCTTGTGTCTGTCATAATACTTTCACATGATAAACACTCATAAAATCATGTCCTGAATGTTTTGACTCAGTTTTCAGCACTATCTACTAACAAAAAAATGTATTGTCCGTTTTATAAAAACCTGTATCTAACTAATAAAGACAAAAAAGTGTTATAAAAGAGAATAAACCTCCATTTTCCCTCACATCCAGTCGTGATTTTATTAAGGTTTTGTGCTCAACCGAATCTCACGCGTAACCTAATCCATTGCGAAGAATTTTACGACACAAATACGATCGAAACTCGATTCTAAAGCGATCTCGTGAACAATCGAATAAATTTACTACGATATTGGTGTGTAAGACGTGAAATGTTAGCGCAACTAAGGTAATTTTTTGCCCGTGGTCCGATCGCAGCTCAACTTAGATATTTTTGAAATTTTGAGTAATCATCTTGTAAATGCGAACATTGGTTTTCCGGGAAAGTAGCTTTCCACTGTTAGTTTTTATGCGCAAACTCCACCATTTTTTACTAGTCTACACTACACGTAGTTTTATTTTATGAAAAAAGAGCCAATAACTCACAAACTGCAGAATAATTTAGTGACTAAGTATGAAAACAGAATAAGACAGTAGTATCCTCTGTTGATTTATTTTACCTATTTTTTCGACAATATCATGCGTAGGGCATGGAAATGGGGCGTATTCCCTATAAATAAGTCTACCAAATACACACAAAACAAGTAGGTTTCTAAAATAACAAGCTTATCCAAAAACAAGTATACTCAATCATAAATAAAATCCGTGACAATAAAGAGCTGTACACAATAAAGACATTCGCAAAACATGACTAGGGAGTCGAAGCGAACAAGGGGTATAATATTAGCATTATTGTGTCATATACAGGTCATATACCATACAATAGACATAGGTCATATTACCAAGTAAGTATAGTAAGGTGGCGACACGAGACCGATGTTATGGCTGATTTACACAGGGTCAGTAGACAAGTCAGGTGGCGGGGGGCGCCAACTGACTTTAAAATATTCGTGTCCGAATATTCAAGTCGGCGCTGACTTCAAGCCACTGTACTGACTTCCAATCAGTTTACACAAGGTTTTTTTCGGGTCAGCACTGACTTGCCTCGAATTTGTAGTCAGTTACTGACCCTGTGTAAATCAGCTCTTATATAAACTGACGGTTCTCTGTCTGGTGTCACTTTCGCGCACCACTACAAAGGTTGTCTCTGGTCTTGGTCTCCGGTCTCGGTCTCGGGCCCGAACCGCCACGCGCCACCTTAAGAGAGCATAATAAAGAAAAGAAAACAGTGTCATTCATTTCTATTGCTGTTTTGAGCGCTTCTGTGCTTCGGAGGGCACGTTAATTGTCGGCCTCGGCTTTTAACCCTCTACTGCATGAATTATGAAGGAGAAGAATAAAAAAATGATTAGTGTGAATAATGTTTTATTCACGTACCAATTAACATATTTTCAAAGAAAAAAATATTCAAAGTCAAATATTTTAGATTTTTTTTTTCATAACACCAAATATGGTTTCGTGTGCGGTAGAGGGTTAAGTCGTTAAGCCATGACGGAGGCCTTTAGGCGGCCTAAAAACTCCGTTACCAGAGTTGGCCACTTGCTCATACGAACTTACTTACTTACTTATTGCTGATTTTCTTGCACATGAAAAAAAAAAGGAATAAGTATTCACTTAAAGTCATTCATCATTCCTCTTTCTCGAAATATCTCACCTCGTCGATCTCATTCGGTACAGATCGGTGAGACTGGCAGTTAATAATTCAATTAGAAGGGTTGAGCAGATATCGAAGTTTGGATTTGTTAGTTATCTGAATTTGCGGGATTATGGCGAAAGGCTACCATTTTTAACCGACTTAAAAAAAGTAGGAGATTCTTAAGTCGTAGGAATAATTTTTTTTTGTGCTTTTTCTATTTATGTTCACCGATTAACTCGAAGAAGTGGACCGATTTGGAAAATTCTTTTTTCGTTTGAAGGGGTATACTTTCCAATTGGTGCCACAAAAATTTCCTCCCACCTCCCTCCAGTCTTCACGGTCCTCAGCAGCGACCCTTCAGTCCGGCAAAAATTGCTCGAGTTCGTTCCACCATCTCCGTTTTGGTCTGCCGCGCTGCCTTCTCGCTGAGTCGGATTGCCACTCGGTGGCTACCTTCGCCCAGCGGACTTAAAGCTGAATCACAATATGAAATGAACTATAATGCCGTCTCTTTTCACTCTCAGTCAATAAATAGAGATGGCAATAGTTCAATTCCTTTATTGCGATTCTGCAATAGCGATCTTTTTAAGCCCGCAGAGTTCATTTGGCATCCGACAGACGTGTCCTGCCCAATTCAACTTCAGCGTCGTGGCTTTCGAAGCCAGCGAGTACATGCGCAACAGTATTTCAATGTATTAGATTACGCCTTTGATCAACAAAAGATCGAAGGGTTACGCTAGTCCTTATTACTCTAACAAACTATAAATTGGAAAAAGTACCTAACAAACAATACAGAGATTGCTTTTTATTTTACTTCTACAAAAGTTTCTAGAATTAATTATCTTCTCTCTCTTCTGTTTATTACCTAGTAAATATAAATTTATTCCACAGAAACTCTCTAAGGACGATCTCTAGGCTCGAAATGTATTTTTTATCTTAAAAACAAACTGCGAAGTCTTCACCGCTCTACCCCTTTTTGTATCCAGAGTTCTCTACTTTGTACCCACGGCACAGAGTTCAGTTCCCAACGACAAAAGAATCGATCGAACCCCGATGTCCCAACAAATTAATATTAATTGGTATTTTGTTCGGAGAATTACTTTGCGACACTTTTACGTAGACGGCTTTATTCGAATAACGGTCGAACGGATACAGTTATACGACCTTCTTTAACATTAGGCGTATTTAGGATTGAAACATCGCAGTTTCATAAATCTATTTGTAAATGGTTTGAAGAATGTACCTACTACATTAATTTATCGAAAGAAAGATGAGCTAAGAATTATTTTCGTATTTTTAGTACAAGTCAATTTATGTTAATAAGTAGTTAAATAAGGAAACATAATTGAAGTTGGTCCATCATATAGACTACAATATAAGTACAAACCTGTACAAACGAACATATTTATGAAACAAATAGCAGTGCCCTCGCGGCGTTGCCCTCGTAGTGATCAAAAACTATTTTAGGTTTTCTACCTTGGGTACAATAATGCAATTTTCTTATGGATCCCTAATTTTTTTGAAAATATATTATAGTCTATGTTATTCCCTGATAATGTAGCTTTCTATTCCGCTCGAAGTTTCTAGAGTTGGAATCAGAGTTCCACCGTTCTGGCCGGAGGAGCCCGAGATATGGTTCGCGCAGGTAGAGGGTCAATTCGCAATATCGAACATCACCGCGGACACGACCAAATTCTACTACGTCACGAGTCATCTGGAACCACAGTTCTCAAAGGAGGTAAAAGACATCATTACCTGCCCTCCTGCCACTGACAAGTACGGCAAGCTTAAGGAAGAGCTGATCAAACGTCTTTCAGCATCGCGTGAGCGGAAAATTCAACAACTACTCATGCACGAAGAGCTTTTGCATTTTTGGTTTCTGAATATTTTTAGTTTTTCTCCTTAGTATATTTCAAGTATAATTCCCATACTGCAATGTGCTTCACTCCTTCTTTTTATTGTACATATCGATGGTTGTAATATAGTGTAAATAACTCATTACGAACTATTATTGAGTAATCTATCCCATCCTCACTACAACTGGATTGAGTAATTTTTGAAATCGGTCCAGTAGTTTCGGAGCCTATTCGTTACAAACAAAAAACAAAAAATCTTTCCTTTGTATAATATTAGTGTAAATGAGATATAGTCACCAAAAAAATCCTCTTTTTAGTCGCAAAAATACAAGTTTTGTAGGGTAATATTTTAATCACAACCATTCTGCATGCGCTCAGAATCAGGCAACATTTTGTATTATTTTCTGTCTGACCTGAACAATAGATCGCCCCGAAATAAAACTCTGAAAGAGTCACGAAATATTGTGCGTGCATATTTCAACTGCGAGCGGCCATTTTAACTATGTATGACGTCACGGATACTTGCGAGCTTCAGTTTGTTTGTAAAAGTCTGTATTTCCAGAAAGTTTATAAAGGTCACACATAAAAAAGTAATAAGAGTTGATGTTTTGCGAACCGTTGACGAGTTTTGTTTTATTAGGGAGAAGTAGAGTAGGAAGGATCACTGAAAAAATATATTTAGGCCTTCAACGTTAAATAAGTGTCTAAGCCAGGAGGAACGACGACAATTCTTTATCTACGGTATTAAGCCGACTTTTTTTTTTAATATACCTAGATGGAAACTGCCATCGTCCGTGCTTATGTCACTGTCGGTCGTCGTAAGGTAGCATCAAGTAGCATGCATGTCGGTTTTCCACAGATTGTACTTCGGAGAGTGTTTGCAAGAAATCCATGACCTAACTCCACCATCACAAGTGCTCTAGTTTCCACCCGGAACGACAGACGGACTGACAAACAAGAAAGTGACTCAATAAAATCGTTTTAAAAACTGAGATCCAATTTAAACGAAATTAATTTTTCTGTGTAGATTGAGTCTATTGAATGTTGAAGACAACCAAGTACTTCTATCCATGTATAATTAAAGCTTGCATAAATATTCTAATTTATTATTGACCGAGCGAGCGAAGCGTCTCTGCTGCAACTTGGACAAAAATGCTTTCGTTTGTCCGGATGTCTGTCTGTTCTCTACAGGTCGCATTTTTCAACCGTTTCTCGTAATATTTTGTGAGCAGGTTCGATTATTTTATGATTTTTTTTGTCGTTGGCAACTTTTGATTGGGGGGGGGGGGGTTCTTCCTCCAAAAAGGGACAAAAAGGGGGCAACAGGATTTCTCCGCCTTATGACATCTGATTTCGATGAACCTTTTTTTGTTTGAAAGGTTGTAACTTTAAGTTGGTCTGATAAAAATTTGGTGAAGATCTGATGAGAATCTTCAGTGTGATGAGCAGAATAGATCTTCAAACAGGAGTAGGTAAATTGCTCACTTTTAGGTTTCTACTAGTGGAGTCGGCTTTTAGCATTTGACCTCCATCAGGCAGGTATTTTGTACAAAATGTATCCGATCAACGCTCCCCAGGCCGACGTAACTAAGTCCTTACAGTTCTGCAAACTTTACGACAATCTTCAAAGTTTTACGGTTTTCTGCATCCACTGCCTGTTACCGCAATACAAACTTTACACTGACGTGACAAGGTGCAATTTAGATCAGGGCCTAGGAAGCTCTATGCCATAATACTAAGCAATTGGTAGTTATATCTGTCTGTTGGTTTTATGGATTTTGTTTATAGACACGATGTCTGAGTTTCCTTGACTTCGAAGTAGAAAAGGTTCACTCAAAAGAGATAAAAAGAACAGACAGATAATTTAGAAGTTTTCTATTTAACCGTATTTCAAACATATTTTATCAGCATCATCATCGTACCTAGACTAAAAAACTCACTAAAATATACGACCATATTGTTTTCATATTATAAATCTACATTATACCCGCGCGAGTTACCTAAACTGCGCAATATTGCGCACTGTATTTTTGCACAAACGTCAAAAAGCTCGCGCGAGGTAAGTAGGTACCTATTATGTAAGTAGGTAGTTTTAATTTTATAAAGTTAAGTTACAAACTATGTACCTAGGTACCTACAATTTACTGGCAGATATAAATTTCACTTCTAGAAATAATGTTGCCCACGAGGCACGAGCAAGCAAGCACTCCATCTAGGTACCTACCTACTTACAAACGTCGCTGACTGTACAAGAGCTTTAGTTTTATCTACGACCAGCCGGGACCAGGATTAAGGCTTTCACGGCATGAATAGAATGGAGCATTGTACCTACTATGATATACCGGACATTGTATTTTTAATTGAAATAAAACTTTTATTTTCAGGAACTTGAAGGGTTGGACTTGGAATTTTATTAGGTAGGTACGCGATTTAGTCCCGACAATAATTTATAAAAGGTAGTTAGGTACTTACTAAGTCGGTAGGTAGGTACTAAGAAGATTCTTTTTTATTGGAGAGTTATGACTGTGACTGTGATTCCACTTTAGGCATGGCCTTTTAGGTAGGTAGGTATTTATTAAGTACTAGTTAGTAGGTAGGTAGGTAGGTACCTATGCTATCAAGAAAAAAATTAAGGAAAAAGCAGCTGTTGCTCTCGTTGTATTTTTACGCTAGGATTATAATATACCTACATAAGTGCTGTTGTTCATAAATAAGTTTCATATCCATTTTCACGCTAGTATCGAAGGTATTACCAGCCAGGCGTATCCACGTCAATTCACATTTCACTTTTCGAAGCCATTTTCCATTTACATGCACCCCGTATAAACGCCTGACGGCAACGAGTAGGTATTACCTTCGAGATATTGCTTACATAATTCTGTAGGCGCTTGAGGCAATGATGTATTCAGATTTTTACCATCTACCGACAAAGTAATAGAGGGTAAACTATGTTAGGTACATATCAGAGTATTTTTATTTATCCCAACGTTAGTAATACCTCATCATCATCATTGGCCTTTGGTCATCTGTTACAGATGTTTTAGGTGGCGTCATGTTACAGAACAGTTGTTTGAACATTTTCGTTCGTGGCTAAAGAGGCCTATGCGGGAGTGGCAGTGGTCAAACGCGAACCTATTTTCGTTATAAAAAAAAATAAAAAAAAAATACGTACCCACCTAATCTAAAGATGTTCAAAGGCGTTCCGACAGTAATATTCTGAGGAACATTTCGTTTCCGTTTCTTCCCCACTGCTCAACTGAATTGCTCAACTAGTTGAGCAGTTGAGCAGTAGTTTCACTAAACGTTGTCTCAGTAAACAACACACGCTAACATTTAGATGAGATCCTGAGGCAAAAGCAATAAAGTCCGTTCGAAAACAAAAGGAAGAACGTTTTATTTGAAGGAGTTATAGCTGTTGTTTCTGGAAACGCATAGATATAAACTACTAGCTTTCTCCAGCGATTGTATGTAGTTTCCATAGGAAACAGTCTTTTATCGGTAAAAATTTAGATACAAACAATACAAGGTAGCTTTTTCCGCAGTTCTACGTTTCCACATGAATCAGTCGTTCTTCGGAGTTCTTCGGTATAAAACATAACCAAGACACGGGAAAATGTGACCTATCTGAATGTGAATGAATTTTCGATAAAGAATCAGTAGCCGTAGGTAGGTACCATGAACTCTTAGAGCAATGTTAAAACAAGCTTGAAACATGACAACGAATGCCATTTATAAAGCAGTAGGACTGTTTTAAGCTTGTTTTAACATTGCTCTAAGAGTTCATGGTATGGCCCCTGTGCTTCTAGAGATTTCTCCAATTTCTCAACAAGACAATGATTATTAGGTAGATACGGTTGCCATACATAAATTAGTGACCCGATCGTTCCTTTTGTGAATTCAGTATAAGTTTCATTATTCTTATTATTCCGCTTTTACTAGCCGCCATCTTATACGTCTATCACATAAACCCAATGAATTTGTGATCTTAAAATTCAAGATTTGAATCTCATACGTAGGTAGATGAAAACAGAATTTTTAATCCACTTTTCAAACTCAAACTGCAAAAGCCGGTTAAAAAGCCACTTGCTGTTCATACAGCTCTCAAACTAAATGCGCTTTCAAAATGTTCAACTATTTGAGAACCGCTTTGATGGCGGACTGTAACAACCTAGCTACATTTCTAAATCTTACGTAACCTGAATCTAGAATCTCTCGAGCGAGGGATTGTACCCCCTTCACCCCCGGCTGATGAGGAGTTGTATTGATTCGATCGAGAGATGAAACTCAGCTTTTGATATCTTGGTTGTAAAATGTGAGTATGCATTATTCAACGTGGAATTTCTATTGATTCTAGCGCCCTCTCGTTCTAGTTTGTCGAGCTTGAATCAACAAACTTTTGAATTGTTTGAACTGCGCAATGAGTGTAAAGTTGTATTCAAAGGTATTTAAATCCCTTTGTACGTCATTTTCATTTGTAATTACTGATCTCAGAGAGTCTGATCCCACGCATTTCAAGAATTTTATAAGAAAAGTAAATGAATCAGTAGAGCTTTATATTGAGATCGTCTTATGTTTAATGCAAAGTTATGAAAATATGTAGTGGATTAGCTTCTGTAAACCAAACAAACAACCTCGTTTATTCCTTTGATATTCGTTTATTGAATAGGTTACATTTTGTTAATAGGTCTGTTAATGACATCATCGAAACAAAAACCACTTCTTTCTGGACAAAACTAATCAATAAAACTCCCACCTACACTGCATGCAAATATTTCATAAGCAAATATTTGCATGCAGTGTCTCGAAAAAACAATCTACAAAACGATTAAAACCTAAAACACTTAGCCAAAAAAAGCACTCAGGGGCCATACCATGAACTCTTAGAGCAATGTTAAAACAAGCTTAAAACAGTCCTACTGCTTTAGAAATGACATTCGTTTTCATGTTTCAAGCTCGTTTTAACATTGCTCTAAGAGTTCATGGTACGGCTAAAGCAACTGCACTCACCACGCAAAATAAAATGTATTTCTTATCTACAAGACATGATAAAAGGGCCTTATCTTATAGCATGCTCCTTATGACCGAAGAAAATATAACAGGTCAACCTAAAGTAGGAGCAAACAGGACCAGTGGCACGACGGACACCAGCAATGTCTGCAAAGTGAACGATAATCTTTTTAATTGCTAAAGTTCAGTCGGTGGCTCCTAATACCATCTTAGAGAGACTCTAGGGGATTAAATGACGGTTTTCCAGAAAGTGGTAACCGGAGTTTGTATTTTACCTACACCTTTTCATTATAAAAGAGGGTAAACTACGTACAAAACAGTTTACCCTCTTTCAAGTTAAGAAAGGGGAAACTTTGCCTCTTTGTAAACTTGAAAAAGGTAAACTAGGTATATAAAATGTAGATTCAACTCACTTATGTAACTTGTAGTACAAATGAGCAGTAGTGAATGAACCATATTGAACCTAATAGACATAACCTAATATAACTTACATAAGACTGATCAATCTGATCACACTTAAATAGTCTAAAATGGATACTAGGAGTCCTTGTGTCTCAGATATAAGTCGCTACCAATTACAACATTGTCCTAGCCTGAGGAATAGTTTCCGAAAATTGTTTTTTTAAATGAGTTAGTCGATAAAGAGATGACTTGCTACATTCAATCTCACATACATTCACCACTATGTAATATCAATTAGAACTGACAAACGCTATAAGACCTTCTATTAATAAACTTCGCTCAACTTGTCAAAGTTTCACCACGGATTTAACTATTGCCATCCTTTTTTGTTAAGACAGTGAAAAATAAGGATGGCAATAGTTAAATCCGTAGGGCAAATTAGACACAAGTTGAGCGGAGTTTATTAATAGAGGCCTAAAAGTCATATTATGGCAAAGGCTCTCATCTGCAAACGAACAAACCTATGTACTACAGGTTTGTTAGACCACACCCTGCCTGATGTAAAGCAACTGTATGGTCTAAGATGGAGCACGCTTACCTAGAAGGAACCTATTGGCTCTCCATTTGAAGACACCCTTTATTATACTTTTCTGAAAATAAAGACCCCGGCATGGAGTTCCACATAGCAGTCTCACCATGTATAAGGCAGGATCCATATTTAATAAGGGAATCTCATTCCACATATTATTTTCACCCCGAAAATATTTATAAGACCCAATAGCTCTACAATAGCTTTTGAAAAGCCTCATCACCCACATTTCATAAAGTCTCGGTATTTTCTCAAGCAACAATGATGAAGTTTGAGATGGGTTCCGAATCGGAATCACCATAAATCTCCATACAATTGTGAGTCGAGCGGCGTTAATAATCTTCGGTTATTTTAGGCTTGGCTTGAAGTGGCAGTGCCTCTAGGTGTTGTAAATTTGTTTCTGCTCCAGAGATAATGTTTTTAGGGTTCCGTACCTTAAAAGGTAAAAAAAGGAACCCTTATAAGATCACTTTCTTGTCCGTCTGTCTGTTTGTCTGTCTGTCCGTCTGTCTGTCTGTCTGTCTGTCTGTCTGTCTGTCTGTCCGTCTGTCCGTCTGTCTGTCCGTGTGTCACCATCGATTATCTCAGGAACGGGTAGAGCTAGCAAGTTGAAATTTATACCATATACTAAGGTCTATAGTCCCTATTGTGAGTATAAAAATCAAGGTCCTGAGTCAACACTATAAAAAGATATAGGCAAATTTAGGTTTTCGTGAAACCTTGTGAGTACCAAAACTTACCTTAATTATCAACTTTTTTTATTTTTCGGAATTTTTCCTTTACTTGTGCTGTAAGACCTTGCTTGTAACCAAAATTGACAATTCTAGGTCAACCGGAAGTACCCTAGAGGTTTTGGGTCGAAAACCTAAATGGTAGTTCCCGTTGACCTAGAATAACGAAATTTGGCAAAAAGCAAGGTCTTATAGCACAAATAAAGGAAAAATTCCAAAAAGTTAAAAAAGTTGAAAATTAAAGGGTGTTCCCATACATACATAGTTGACGCCAATTAAAATTGTCCTCCGAGTTGTATGGGCGCTCATACAATTAAGCGGACTAGCTTAATTGGCACCATGGCTAGGTACGGAACCCTCGGCGTACGAGTTCGACTCGCACTTGACCGGTTTTTTTTTCTTGAATAACGAATTAGACAAAAGAGGGTAGGTTTAAATACATAACTCAAAAATAAAGTATCAGGGTCTTACTTATGAAAGATGTTTAAAGTTGAACACTGGTTTAACAACGTCCTGTCTTTATTTGTGGATAGTGATGAATTGAGATAGGACGTTGTATAACCAGTGTTCAACTTTAAACATCTTTCATAAGTAAGGGGGTCAGTATCGTTCCTTCTTGACTTATTATTATTGTTGCAAAAAAATATCATAAATTATGTCTATGAGACATCAGACAAACAGGTGTCAAAAAGTTTAAGTGAAAATTGACTTGTGGAAAATGGCTGGCTACTTTTATCAAAGAAATATAAACGTCGGTCAATATGTCACCGTTACATCATTAGTTGATAATGTTGGTAGCGTTGGACAGTTCCATTACTGGTACTCTCCACTTCTCGTCTTATAAAAGGTATCTGTCCCACCTTAAACTTAAAACTGAAAACTTTCTTAAGCAAAAATGAAGAAAAATCTAGCCCGGTGCATTTAACCTCTGCAAGAACTCATTTCAATTTTAATATAACGTCAAAAGCGTGGCTGCATCTGAACCCATGGCAAGCTTTTATAAAACGCCGGGTCCTATAAGATTTCCATATGAATTTTCACTCAATAGATTTTTCAATGCACGTCGAAACCTCTTCAATGTGCGAGGGATATTATCGATAGGAGAGAATCTCCTTTCCTTTGATGTAGGTCTTTTCCTTTGAATGAGTTTCCTAAGGAAAATCTGAGCTACTGGAAAGGATAGGACCTTTCGTTTGCTACAAAGAGGACGCTGAAAATAACAAACTGTTACTCAGTGATTTCGACGAAATCCGTTTCAATATAATTTTTTTGAGAGCTTGATTAAAATAAAATACCCGTTTAAGCTGAAGGGACCTTGGCTTTCTATTCGAAGGTCGTAAGCTTACTATAAATATAAGAAAAAAAATGGAGTCAAAATTGTTTTTCAGATTGCAATTTGAACAGTTCCAAACATATTGATCATGTATATTATGGAAAAAGCATACTTGGAGAAACGTGTTAATAGCTATAGGCAAGCTGAATGCTAAAACCCTACTTAGTTTAAGCGGTGCTTATCTTTCACATTAATTTTCATTTTCGTATACGATTCTGAAGAGTAAATGTTGATTCACGCTACACCGGGCCGGGTCCCGGCCGGGCCCCGACCGTGCCCCGGCCGTGCCCCGGCGCCCGGTGTAGCGTGAATCAAAATGTCATATTCATGTCAAATTCATACAAAATGTATACATTTTGTATGAATTTGACATGAATATGGCCCGGTGTAACGTGAATCAACCTTAAAAAAGTCTCAAATAGTTAAGTAAGTCTTAAATATTTAAGTAGCGTTTCAGTATGCAGCCGTGAGTCCTCTAAAATAGATATGGCTTAGGTTGCTGACAATAGAAGAATAAGCTATTTACTTTTAAAGATTTCATCACGTTTGACATGATTCACACATCTTGCAAGTAAGCATATAAATATGTGGCATAAATCTACCACATTAATACTTAAAGCATTGTGAAAAGCAATTTCAGTCTGTGTACTTATAAATTCTCTGTACAATGTAGGGACAGTGTAAAATAGAACATTCAATTGTACTGCGCTGCCCAGATACAGTGGTGAGTGACGTGAAATCCAATTTCCACCCTGTATTACGAGTGACAGGGAACTACATACAACCTCGCGCTTCAAGCGTTACAATACTATTACAATAAATGCAAAATTGTTTGTGAATTGATTTAGATAAAACTCGAAATACACATTTCTGGAGTGGTAGAGACGTAACGTGCTCTCTTAAGCACGAAAGCGCTTTTAGATGATAACGATGGTTTAGCTAGACAGTCGTTGAAGTTAACGATCTATCAAGAATGACTAAGCAACACCATAAGCTCTTCAAATCTCCATGTCCTTGTAAAAGGTACTGATTTTTAAAAAGTTGGTCTAAGACTGATCGTTGCGTTAATTCTACCTAAATAAAATTAGAAATCATTGGGTCTTACTTATGAAAGATGTTTATAGTTGAACAACGGTTAAACAACGTCCTGTCTTTATTTGTGGATAGTGACGAATAGAGACAAGACGTAGTTTAACCAGTGTTCAACTTTAAACATTTTCATAAGTAAGGGGGATGGTAATAGACTCCCTAAGTGAAGAAGAGTTATTACAAAAACTTTACAATGTCATGAAATCACTTTTGTGTCCTAAATTCTATAGAGAAACCTAGCTAAAGCTCTTTACTGAAAGTTCACAGTGTGCCCTTTACATGCTATTGTTGTTGTACTGATGACATAAGACGTAGAATGACATAAGACCTATTCTGCCTGTTATAGATAATGGACTAATAGCTTCATATAGTTCAACCAGCTATTTAATATTGCCATCTCCTGACATGAGAATGGCGAGAACAATAATCTCAAAAGCCCTAAGTACTAAATTGACTTGTTGATGACTTATGTTGTATGATGTGCCACTGATTGTCTATCTTTGATAGCGACCAAAATCGGACTTAAACTCTCAAAATTATGGTGCGTTTACAAGCTCGCTTCAACGAGCATTATCTTCTGTCACGTTCGGTCTCCTCGAGATGAGAGCTGGATGAGAGTGACAGAGCTACTTCGAGCTAACTCTGATCATTAAATCTGTCTCGTTAAATTTCTTCTAGCACGCGAGCGTGTAAGTAAACGCAGTATAAAATATGTAACAGGCGAAGGATTACGAGGAAAACGAAAAAGTAAGTACCTAAGTAGATACCTACATTATTTTCAGAGATGACGGCTTTGCTGAAGCATGCAAACATATAGTATGACCAGGTAAGCTATTGCGTGATACAGGGTGGGTTATAAGGGTGGGCTTATCTTGATCAGCTAGGTTTTTAGGGTACGTTCGTAAGCAAATGAAACCACTGGGGCGGAAGTTAAGGGAACCGGATATTTTGTAATCGGGTTACGTTTTATCGCAGTTTTATTGATTTCTTGATATTTGATTATAGTCTTCATTCATGAGTTTTCTTTTCTTATTTGTTTAGGTAGATATTTTTCTGATTTTTAGTCATGTAAGAAATTTTGATTTAAGTTAGTACTTACCTACCTATAAGAACTTATGATTATGTTCTTATAAACTTCATCAATAAAATAAGCAAGTAGGTAGGTACTTACATAATGTTTATCCACAGTTTTAAATCCATGTTGGTAGATTGATCGTCAAATAAAACTAACTACTTATCTCCTCAAAATGTATTTTTACCGCAGATCATCATCATCATCATCTTCTTAGCCTTGTTCTACTAAAAAGGGTAGACACAACTTGTTTCCAGCCAATAAGCCCGTTTAATCAAAGTGAAATTGTTTACTTTTTAACATAAAATTGAACCCTCAAAATTTTGCATTCTCTTTACAAATTCACTAACCAAGTTTATTAAATTTAAGTGATCTAAGTAGCCTTTTAAAATAAAATTGTAGTAGGTATTACCCCGTTTTCGATCTTTAATTTACAAAGTTTATTCTTCATAGCGCAGACATCTAGGCACAGTAGGTACCGTCTAGATCCAAATCTAGATGTTCTAATTCCGTGCACCAGGCTAATTCTGTCGCGGGTGCAACGCTCGCGCATCGCGACATCAATGTCAATGATCTTCTGCACTCCAATAAAGGGAGCTCACTAAATAATCTCTATCCCCCTTACTTATGAAAGATGTTTAAAGTTGAACACTGGTTAAACAACGTCCTGTCTCTGTTTCTCACTATCCACAAATAAAAACAGGACGTTGTTTAACCTGTGTTTAACTTTCAACATCTTTCATAAGTAAGGCCCTATATATTTTGAAGTAAAATTTCGCGCACGCTTGATGACGGAGTAAGCTGGTGAATGTGTGACGAGAGCGTTAGCAAAAGTGTGATCAGGCGAGGCAAACGGAAGTTTTACTTCAGTCGTGTAGTCTAAAGCACACTCGTTATTGCTATTTTCAATACTTTCTTCATTAGTTAGTTGAACATCGTGAGGAAACCCGCGGCTTAGTCAGCCCCACACGTATTGACCATGTCTTTCCTGTGTAGGTGCTGGGCTAGCCTACTGCATCTCAACATTGTCCCAGGCACTACAGTGTCCCATATTATCATATTATAGATGTCGCATAAACATATTATTATAAACAAGTAGGTCAAACCAGAAAAATGTGCCTACATAAAACATTTCAGCGCAGTATGAAATGTACATTAAAATTTAAAATATTGCCGTGTTAATTTGTCCATATAAATAGTCTGATTAATTGAAACACGTTATGGACGTCGTATGCCGATCGGCAATTAATCCGTAAAAAGTTTAACAGCTGATGATTTTGATCACGCAATATCCCGTAACTCCGTGTTTCAACGCCATAATTTCACAGGTAATATACCTAAAGGGGTATAATATACCTAAAGGGAAATGTGTAAAATTATATCGGGTTTGGGTTAAAATTTATAGTGATTTATAATTATAGGGTGTGGTAAATTTTTGGGTACCTTTTCTTTTGTGGTTAGAAAGTTTTGTTCCTAAGAAAGCATAGCTTTATTTTGAAGAAAAAAATAATCTCATTTTTAGATTTTGAAAAAAAAAATACGCTTAGCCTAAAAAAATACATTTGTCAAAAAAACAAGTTGATCTTAATCGACTCTATTTCCTACCAGGAACACTTTTCCCAAAGTAACTTACCAAATCAAATCGTAAGTTTCTGCAATAATTCAAATAACACATCCCATACATTTTGCATTCATGCAATTTTTTTCTTCAAAATAAACCTACAATTTCCTAAGAACAAAACTTTCTAACTACAAAAGAAAAGTTTTACCCTCAAGTGCCCAAAAATTTGCCACACCCTGTATATGAATAGCCGTACAGGCCTTTCCAGCCACAGACGAAAGTGTTCAATTTTTCTTAGTTGTTCTATAACTTGATTGACATCCGTATGCATCAATGATGATGATAATGTACCTTTCAAACATTTATACTGTCATTATAATTTTTTATTCTTAGTATTATGCTTACCTTACGCCAAAATGCTATGTTTTTTTTTTTCAGTTCATTTCCACATACCTGTGAACAAGGAAACAGTTAGTTAGTTTTTGTTAGTACAATGCAAATTAAAATAAACTAAATTTACATAGAACACACGTATAACATTTATACACCTGCTAACCTACCAAAATAATGGTGTTATATTAGCTTCCGCCCGTGGCTTTTCTCGCGTGGTACCTACCCAGATAAAAATCTAGGTCCTATTCCCGGTCATTATCTATCTATATTGTAAATTTCAGCCGAATAGGTTTTGTGGTTGACGAGTTATAGAGGAACAAACATACATCCATCCATCCATCCAAACTTTGGCATTTATATATTAGTGTAATGAGTATTCATTCATTTATACATTTTTATGAAGAATTTCTCAGAATATTTAAAGATCAAGAAAATTAAACACAAGACTAAACATAGCAGAGATGCGTCTAATTTGATTTTTTTGCTGTACTTATTAACATTCCTAACATGGCAGCTGTAAGCCCATCCTTGAGTTTTATCGGACATCATGTTCCTACGCTAATTTACAATTTATTTGCTAATTTATAATCTGTTTTATAATTACACAAAACTTATCGGTAAGACGATCATTCGTGTTAGACCGCACGCGCGCCTGTCAGTGTCGTGTGACCAACGAACTGTGACTGAAATCTATTAGTCGAAATGGTTCGGAAATTATGCTACGAGTGTAGTTAGACGTTTTTGAATATTTGTAAAAAATCTAGTTAAAAAAAATTACGTTTTGTACATATCGTCACCGGAAGTATCAATTAACGTAAGGGACATTTTGTCGAAAATGAGTTAAATATGCAGTTCGATCTAAAATTTTGCGCTCTATCGACTGGCATACTCAGAATTTTGATATCTTAAAAAATAACGACAGAATTTATTTTTCTCTAGTACAAAGTACGTCCCTTACGTTAAAATGACCCATGATATTTATTTTTTCACTTGTTACTTACCTACTGTTTTAAACTTTTGAATAACGTAAGGGACGGCTTTACATTGAATTTTAAGGTAAGGGACAGGCTATCTCCGAAACCATAAGGTTTATTTTAACTTTGAATTAACAGTTCGAAAGATGACAAAATTCTAAGAAACTTTGCCCTTGAAAGTATTTTAATAGGACCACAGGAAAAAAAAATACAGACACATTTACTTAAAAAAAATCTTATTTCGGCTCTCCTGTAAACCCGTGGTTTGTCCCTTACGTTATTTGATACTTCCGGTGACGATATTTTACACTAGGTGAGTAATGTATTATTTGCTCTACCGATGTGATTAACAAACCTTTGTCTAAAACACCTCTGAGAAATATAAAAAAATAAAACAAATAAGTAGGTACTTAATACATAATTATGTATAACGTTGTATCTAATTTATCAGTTATAACTTTTTTACCAGTATTAATAACGTATGAAACTAAAAAAATAAACACTGGCATTCACTACTTTATTCACCTCATTCGCAATTAAAACGATGTTTATAAATACATTTATTACGCACTCATCCACTGTGTGACAGGCTGCGCCAATTTTTTTATAAAATAACTCATATTTCTTAATCCAATTAAAAGGATACCTGATGTATGAAAACACCTGTCAAAATGAAATAGTTTGCAATCGTTAAACTGTCGGTTAACGTTTTAGTGAATCAAGAAAGCTAGATCAGTTAAGTGTGAAACCAGGTTTGCAAAGATATATTTAAAGTCAATATTATACTTATGTTTATAGCTTCGTTTTATAATAAAACAGCGTGTCGCCTACATAATTAAAGACTTGTTTATATGTAGGTAGTAAAGGCCTTACTTATAAACTTGAACACTGGTTTTAATGCTTAAGATTCGCCCTGTCTTTATTTGGCACTATCTAACAAAAAAGGATGGCAATTGTTTAATTTAATTTAATTGTTCTTCAATTTGAACAGAATTTTATAAGTATAGGGGTAATTTTATACTTTTTATTTAAGTAAATAAATTATAATTCAGGTTCTCATGTAGAATTAGTTAACTATGTTTTAAAAGTTTTGTATTTATAACTAACTGAGAAACCGCAATAAAAAAGAAATGAGGTTTAGACAAACCTAGTGAAAACTCAAGATAAGTACCTACCTACATATTTATAATTACCTACCTACTTGTATGTATAGTACATTAAAGAACTCCAAGAATAGATATTTGCAGATGCTTTCAACTCATCATTCACGATGATCAAATCTAAACAGTCCAATAACAAAACAACCACAACTAGGTCTAAATCCAGTACAATAAACCAACTATCGGGAACACTTCTGGTTTCCCAGTTTGCTATACGAACTGCTTACTGTGGCTTGTCTCCATTGCTTTATACTATGGTTGGTGCCTAAAGTAACTGCTGCATTAACTGTGAATAGTTTCCAGAATTCTATTGTTCCTATTTCAAATGTAATCTGTTTGGATTTAGAATACTATCCAGACTATTGTTGTGTCAGAGATTGAGAAATTGTTTAGACGGCATGCAATTCGAAATGTGAATTGGTGGTTTTATGATTTTTTAATCTGTGGTTTAAGTTTCTACATTTTTGTTTTGATCTTGGTAGGAATAAATGATGTGTAAGTAATACAAGCTCTAGTATAAAGAAGTGGGTTTATTAATAGAGATAGGTTGCTAGAAAATTGGAATTCAGTTGGAATATAAGACACCACATTTTTTCTAGCACAAAGGAAATATTAAAGCACTCATCATATTCAATACGCTCACAGATATACTTATTGTTATTACTTACCCTAAGGCGTGTTCCATACTATCAAGTAAATTGACCGGATGAATCAAGTTGATGGAAAGATTTTCATGATGAAGTCACTTTCCCAGTCATGTCGCTTATTTCAAATAGAACCAAACTTAACCATAATGCTCCTTTTTCAGTGATGATTGTGATGCGATGAAAGTCAAGAAACATGGTAAAGTATAAGTAATTTCAGGTTCGAAACACATGGAAATCCATCTGTGCCTACTCTACTCCTCTAAAAAACAAGCGTGAATAATACCTACATAACTAGTATTTATGTAGATTTGTATGCACCTACATAAAAACGAAAAAACTCCGCATAAAAACACGAGTGAAGTAGGTCAGCAAATGTAAGCTGGGCTTGATCATAAAACTGATAGTGCTTGATAGTATGAATGAGGTATCGATAAAGTTCGATATCGGGTCTATTGTCCGCTGGCCACAGTTGTGCGTCTGTGGCGTTGTTTCCGACACCCTTCGGAAACATCGAAGTGATGCCGTATCAGGTTTTGCTCCATTTATACATTTGTATCAATAGTATTTTTTAGAGAGCCTATAGGCGACTATTTGAAGTCTGCTTTAACCTAGCTTGGGTTTATAACTGTCCTGCCAAGAGCTCAAAATTTGGGATTAAGTAGGTTTTTGTTTTTATAACAACCATGGTTGCGGGTGAATTGAAGTCACAGAACAGATAACTGAAGTATTTAGGAAGCTACCGATGAGAAGCGGCAGTTTTCACAACGACCTTCACTGATTAATCTTCAAAAATCGGAAAGGCTGCGTGTATTTAAAAGTAAGAGCTTTATATTGTTAAAAACGCTTGTGCTTCAATATCAAGGCCTGAATTCTACTAGATGACAACCGCTTTGGTTTTGGTTCGATCTCTTAAATGTCAGCCATTTGGTGAAATAGTAGAATAGCTTTTCAAAATTTTGTTCTGCCAAAGTTCAAAACCTCACCACAACTGAGTCGTTTGTTATTAGTAGTCATGGAAACAGTCGCTTTAGTTGTGGTTTTGGTTGAGGTTGATAAAAAGTTCGGTACCAGAATCGACGCCCAAATCAAGCTTGCAATAGCAATATCACAGTAATATTTCTGAACTTCGATGTGTTGGACTGCACAATTTATTCCAAAATAGACTTGGTAGTGTCGTTAATTGTAAACGACACTACTAGCAGTCCGGCTGGTATTGACAAATAGTGAAAAATACAATGAAAAAACCAATTATTTACCCCCTTACTTATGAAAGATGATTAAAGTTGAACACTGGTTAACCAACGTCCCGTCTCTATTCGTCACTATCCACAAATAAAGACAGGACGTTGTTTAACCAGTGTTCAACTTTAAACATCTTTCATAAGTAAGACCCTTTGGTAATGTTCTAAAAATCGGCAACGGGCTTCCAAAAGTTTTTTTCGAAACGTGGGTATAATGCTAAATGTAGGTATATTTGGACTTGCCTCTGACTACTCTAGTCATCTTCAAAAGATCATAAGTTTCTAAAGGTTTTTGACGTTGCGATTTCATATTTTTACAAAGAACATCTTTATACCAAAAGCTGCAATGTTTCTCATTCAAAGTGAAGCGAGAAGAGATTTCTTTGGCGTCTTGTGTTCTTTATTCAAATCTCACACTCGCTTGAAACACAAAGAGAATAAATGGGGCACGTTGTTATTTTATTATGAGATACACTCGGCCACAAAATAGAGAGATTACTTTTTTGTTTAGAGAGCATAAACAATTCTTGACTTAAGATTTTCAATCTTAAAAATTGCCTTACCTATTTGCCGTTATTATCCTACTTACTCAAAGGAAATTAATTATGATTGCCTCCACCACAGCTGACAATGAGAAACGAGAAATCCATTGATATACTTATGTACTTTAATTTGGACTCATGACAGATTCTTCTTCTTCTTCTTCTTTCGTATAAGCAAGTGGCCAACTCTGGTGACCGATTGAAAGTCAGGGTGCTATTGAGAACAGGGCCTATTAAGTATTATCCAATGAAAGTTTCATAATGTAGAGCCAATAGTAAAGCGATAAATCATTGATGTACCTACTGGGATTCGAAGCTACGACCTTAGTGCTCGTGCTGTAACTTGCTAGTTCTTGATTGATCGTTAAACTGCAAAGATGTGCATGGTCACAATTTGGATGGATGGCAAAAGGCATTACGAGCTGAGCGCTTTCGTGCTTTGGAGGGCATGTCTCAGCTTTTAAGTTGTTAACCATGACGGAGGCATTTAGGCGGCCTTAAAACTCCGTCACCCGGGTTAGCCACTTGCTCATACGAACTTACTTACCTACCTTTAGATTTTATTATTATCTGTTCTGTGCTTTAGATCAAAAGTAGGTACAGAACAGATACATATACAGATACTAACGTATAGTATCGATAGTATCGACATTGAGTTTGAGCTGGCGAGGAGCTGACTTTGAGCACGGAATGCGCCACACGCGCAATCGCATAGACGAGACCGAGACCAAAGTGTACATTATTCATACGGTGACAACCTTACTGTGTACAAAACTGGCATTGTGTAGTGTAAATATAGGTAGTTCGACGCCGCTTTTGCATAGAGATTTCGTAGTGTCCGGGGTGTGTCAAAAGTCAGATTTCGAGATACTCCAAGCTACTGCACAAACTAACCTTTCAGATGCAAATCCGGGTTAGTAGAGCAAAAACCAAGCTTTGTACATTTACAGTAACAACCCCCTTAGTTTAGATTTGCAGCTCAATTTGAATATAGTCCCCAGACTCGACAAAGCAGCCTCGAGAACTTTTATTTTACTCTACATTTTGTAGCTCTGCGTTCAAGATTGAGTACCCAAGTAGTCACAGTAAAGAGATTGAAGTTTTTATTTTATTCAAGAATCACATTCTTTGTTTTCTTCCATGGTACCTACTCATCGAAATTCTTTAGGTAAATAAATAAATAGTGTCTGGGTAGGGAGAGCACACAAAACACACAGATAATACACAAACATTTGCGTGCTATATTGTATATTGGTAAGAGTGTAATCCCTAATTTATTGAAAATTTTGACCTAAAAATACTAAAACCTATTTATTTAATTCGTGCAACGTTCTAAGGAAATGGAAATGGACAGTAAATCTTAATCCACCGTCCGGGCCTAATTTGCAAGAGCCCACTTGCTACCGACGAGTCCAAAATAGGCCTAATATGGCTGTGAATATACACGTACCAAACACATCACTTTGTACAGAGTGACCATGCTGCTTGGCCAGTTTAGGATAAATCTAGAAAAATCCAAAGACACTAGAAGATTTCCGGAAAAGATTCTAGAGTTTTTTTAATAATTCTATTTGTATTGAAAGTGTTATGGGACGACTTAACTAATTATAAAGTGTTTGAGGTGAAATTGTTTCTAATTTAATTAAAGGAAGCATTTGGTAGTGAAATAAGACAGATTTAGTGTGAATGGTAATGTTTTTTTTTCTTATAATTTTAAATAAGTGCTACTGTGAGTTATTTTACATTAAAGATAGTATTAGTCATAATTTATTTACATATTAGAACCTAAAATGTTGTCTAATTTTTCTTATTAAATAAAAGCTTTCATTCATTTTAATTTTTAAAACTGTCTAAAAATTACAAAAATGTTTAAGTAAATAAAAATGAAATACCTACCACTTACTGGATGATCCAGTCATGAATCATAATCGTAATGACATTATCAACCGCCGCGCTTGTTTTTACAAACAAACACTATAAAAAGACAATTTCCATCGACTTACGGCCAATTATTCCATTTACGCGAACTTCGATTATTCTATTGTGGAGAAAAACTATTGATAGGCAATTACAATGCTATGACTCAATAAAGCGATGGATAATTACGTATTAACTAGTGTTTACGGTATTTTGATAAGCAATTTAAAGGTTGTGTTGATGTAGTGAGTATAATTTATGTATTTTTACCGCAGAATAGTAACGCTAGACCACGTAAAATGCACGAGGGCTTATTTAAATATTAAAATCGTTGAATAACTTACTATAAATTTTATTGGCGTTCAGTCTAAGCATGCAGTTCTAGAAAACGGAAGGGTTTTAAACTTGAAATATGTACTTACTATGATCATCATTAGGTATCAGCAAGGCTTCTAGTTTATGGGGTTATAGGCAATAACGCTCTTCAATTAAAACAATTAAGAATATTTTCACCAACATAAATAAATTGAGTCAAGTCACGAGATTGCAGTTATATCGATTTGTAGAGTAGAAGAAGCTTTGTACTTCTCATAAAACACATAAAAAACCTATTAATTTCAGAAACGGTTTACCTTACGTGTTTACGTATATACTAAGACTAGGTATCACGAGAAACATTAAGAAAGGCCAAACTATAAGGATAGCTCGCTTATAGTAATAAGGCCGCCCATTGTACCTTCTGTTTTAGTTTTTCACTTTGTTATATTTTTTACAATTAAGATTTCGATACAATTAAGAGTTCTCTATATCTATCTATCAATTCATCTATCCTCTTACTCTATAGTTAACCCACAGCTAGCCACTAGTCTCATAAACAATGGCAAATCATGGGCATCCTACAAGCCATGTCAGACAGAACTGGGACAATTTGCCGTTCGCTTAAAATTAGATTTGCGAGTCGCATGCGTCACTGCCAACCTGCCGAGAGAATGCCTAACATGAGAGAAATTGAAATATTAGTACCTAGATTTTCTGTGGCAACTGTATTTTGAGTTTGCATTGGACAATAGTTTAAAAAATGGATAAATTCAAAATTTTAAAAAATCTGTTTTGTTAAGCTGTACAATTTTCTGCACTCTCGAAGTGCATTTCTGTTCATAACTCTGAAGATCCTCGACAAATCCTCACCAAAATTGTTGTGGCTCTAATTGGAAAGGATACCCTTTCAAACAAAAAAGAGTTTTTAAATAGGTCCAGGCGTCTTCGAGTAATCGGTGAACGAACATACATAAAAAAAGCACAAAAAAGATTCCGACGACTTGAGAACCTCCTCCTTTTTTGAAGTTGGTTAAAAATATGAATCGTGAAGGGCTATAACATTTTTTTTCAATACCAATACTACAATTTCATTTGATAAAGTCTATTTTTTTTTAAATTAAAACATAAATCATCTGATAAACTGCTAAAGCATGTTCGAAGTTGTTGTTTGTTTTACTAAGCGTCAATTTATAGACTGTTACTAAATAAAAAAACATTACAAAGTAAAATCCACTCGAAATTTATGAGGAAAGGATTGAAACACTTGTTTTAATGAGTAGCTAGTTGCTTATGCACCCTACATCCCCTTAACCAACCTTCAGAATGAGTCATTGTAACCAGTTCCTGGAAATAAAAGGGGTTGAGATAGGGGAGCTACCCCTAACCGCGGTCTAACCCTAAATAAGGGTCTCTTGGGGCTATTGAAAGGGTTGTGGAAATTTAAAAAGCTTTTGAAGGGTGTAAAAGAAATCGAAAAACTTAAAGTGAAGTTAGGGAAAGTTGAACTATGTACTTAAAGCAGCACTTTGAAATTTTAGGGAAATGGATATTTAAGTTGTCCAGAAAGTTATCGAAGTTACCTGAATTAAATTTTTACGAGCTTAGATTTTTATCTGAAACTTGAATGAAACGTTTCAAAACTCGAATGCACTTAAGTTACTTGAAATGCTGGTAGTTATGTTTGTATGAAACTTTGTGATTTGTCATGCATTTTTTGTCGAATGTCGCATTATCCTTCACAAATACACTTTGGCTTTTGACCTCATTATTTATTATGATCAAAAACATTAGATATCTTTGTAAATACATTGTATTTAGCACTACTATTAATTCCTCTTTCTTAGGCTGCTGTTAAGACAAGCTGTTCATAATGATGGTCAATCAAGTGCTATCACGTAAGTCCATTCTGCAAACAAAAAATGATCTCATTTGCTTGGCATTATCTCATTGACCCGCCAATTACTGGCGCATGCGCCAATCAAATCATCATTCCATGTATTCGACCTTTCTCACTTGTAGACTCGTATTCTGAAACAATGCTCGTGTGTGACTTTAGTTTTTGACATAATTATTAACCAGCCCTTCGGCTCTACAAAATACTTCTTCTTAACGAAAGCAAAACGTCAACTATTTCGTTATGTTTCTTAATCTACTAATGACCAATGTTAGGTTACTCTGTTGTGCTGACGTTTTCAATCAAATTACCAATGAGGTTTTGCAAATTACTGTCATTTTGGAGAACGAAACAAAACGCAACGGCAAAACTCGAATGGTTGACGTTGTAAAATAGAGGAATTGGGGCCCAGAACATGTTATAGATAGTTCTGTGATGATATTGATTTAAAATGTCACAGATAAGATGTTTAGATTTTCAAATGGGTTACCTACTTGTGTCATCTTGAACTATTTGCCAATTCATAGACATGATAAGGTCAGGTGGGCCGTCAGTGAATGAGGCTAGTACAGAGCCGGGGACCGTGGTGAGAGCAAAAATAGGCCTATACCTAGCAGTGATAAGTCTTTTAAAAGTTAAATAATAGTAAAAGTAAATGGAAAAAAGGTCGTGAATCTATGTACTTCTTTTTAACAAAAAGTATTTACCGTACTTCTTTTTGTTAAAGAAGTAAAAATAGAGTGGCCATTTATCGTCTAAAACTTCGGAATCAATCAGAATAAATTTAAACTCCTTAGGATACACAAACAGTCGTTATATAAGTCCCATAGCTGAATTGGCTAGTACTCGCTAAATTTTGAGTTGTCGTTGACAATAAACCTTGATAATAATAAGTACCTACTTATGCCAATTTTATTACGGCGGCGGCGGTCAAATTTTATAACTCGTCTGGTGAAGTTGAGCGAAGGTTTTACAAAGTCAAAGTCGTTTTTAATTGCAGGCAGACGGTAGTTTTATCGACGTTATCTATCTTTTAATTACTTGTTACACTTTTTGCATAATTATTAACGTCAGATAAACACGCAAGATTAGTCTCAAAGAAACCGAACGAATTGTGAAAAAACTGCATATTTCTATAATCGCGATATTCAGGAAAAGAAAAGGTTTTTTGACTTGTTAATCTTTCTAATAGAAAAAAAATACCAAAATTTTGTTTTGTCCAATGTCACTTTCATATCTATGACCAAAATAAAAATTACCACTGCCTCTATACAATAACAATGTTTGTAATATTAATATTCGTTTATTATTATTTTTCATAAAAAAAATATTTTCCAACATAAACAACAACAAAAAACTCAAAGGACCAAGAAATTACAAAGGGGACACACATACCGGGACCACGATCCCGGAAAAACATCCCGGCATCCCGGACCAACTTCCCGGGATTCTATAATGCACTCTGCACGACAAATTGGAATTGCGAAAGTTTGCGGACAAAAGTTGTAGCTTGTCCCATGTTTCTAGTGCATCGTGGTTACCGTAATTGCTTTCGGGTCGATGCTGAGTGAATTTCGAAAGTAAAATATTTAACTTAATGTTTGGTTAAAGCTTTTTTCATGTTCCTAGTTTAAAAAAGGTAAAGATATGACAAAATAGTAAAGTCAGAATGACTGAAAAAAAAAATGATCATCATCACAGCTGATTCTCAAGATGCAGTAGGTAGACTGTTTTCAGATCTTTTAGGCATTTTTATATCGCTTGAAGACGTCTAAGGGGTAGTCAGAGGCATGATTAAAGGTGGCCGCACACCTATCCGCGCCGAACTGAAACGAATTTTAGAATTTTTTATATGAAATCGTAAAAAACCTCGCACACCTGCCCGTGTCGAATCGTCCGATTCAACCGAATCTGGCAGTACCTACTTCGAGAATTCGAGCCGGATAGGTATGCGCTCATCCTAAATATATTTTTGGTACCCCCAAGAGGTAGGGTTACGAATCTTAAATGGAGTTGGGCTGGTCACTTGGTTGGACGAGGTGATGGTAAGCGGAGCAAAGTTTTGACCGAATGGTGGCTGAGAACCGGCCAAAGAAGTCGTCGTCCGATGGCCCGGTGGGTCGACAACAGAACACTAAGGTAGTATTTACCTACTTAGTAAGTAGGTACTCGGAGAGAATGACTACCGTGCATTTAAATACAGCTAAGAACCTTTTTACATTTGGTTCTATGATACTTCCTAAAGTCACCTAAAGTAAAGCACTAGGTACAATATTTCGTTCCACTACGCCGAATTAACAATATTTTCCTACATTTTCCCTATAAAGCATTAAAAGGGGCATAAATCGTTTATATCATCGTAAATCTTTCAAACTTCTCCTGTCATCATCCGATTTGTGTCTTTTGTAGCCTTCTATGCCTTATAATTGGTTGGCGTTATGCCGAGACGTGCGTGAGACACGACCAGTAAGCCAAGACCTTTAGCATATAATTCAATTTCCCCTTTATAAAGCGATATCGACCTACAAAGGGGGGAAGGGTGGGTCTAGTTACACTGGTGAGTTGTATAGGTGAGTCAGAATGAGTCACGGTGCGAAGTTTGGGTATTCCTAAATGTTTTGATCGATAGGTTCACAATAGTTATTTGTGCAACAAGGGGGCAAAGTTGATGTTTTCCTCGAGTGCTGATTTTGAATCCCGAGCGAACGAGGGATTCTAAGAATTGAATCACGAGCGTAGCGAGTGATTCTACGTTAGAATCCCGAGTCTAGCGAGGAATTCAAAGGCACGAGATGTAAAAAACTTTGGTCTCGTGTTGCACACAAAATTTTTCACCTCAGCAGCGAGAACATTACTACCTACAAATAAAAGATACAACTTTGTACATAATGAAGCACCTAATCCATAATATGTATTCATTTATATCTATTTAAAAATAAAGCATTTTTTTAGAAATTAAAAGAACAACTAACAGTTATTGTAATTTTGAAAATTAAAAGTCTCTGTTTTGTTCAGAACTTACATACGTGCTTCTCAGGAAGGGAACTTTGTTCATCACAATCACTTTTTGTCTCAACTCTTCTCTCTGGAGATAAATTAGTGTATTCGCCACTGGTTTCACTCATTTTTATTGTTTTATGAATTATCAACAAATAACTAGCGTAACAGAAACAAATTCCCGCTATTTTATTTTTAAAAGGTGCGTTATTGTTTTTTTTTCATAGACAGGCTAGCCAATGACCGCCATGCACTATCACGTGTCATCAATCTACGACATTCGAATTTCAAATCACTTTTCCTCACTGAAACCAGTGTGCAAAATGCGATTTTGCACACTGGTTTCTCGCAGCAAAGGATGCCATTTCGAGCTGCTGAGGTGAAAATAATATTTTGTTCTTGCGATTTTTGTGAATTAGCAAATGTTTTAATGAGGGTTAGGATAGCATGGTTCTAAATTTTGTATTCCCGCCTTAAGGCTCATTTACATGATGCGAGTTTCTTACCTTTAAGATGCGAGAAACTAGCTCCATGACATTTCAGTAACAAGCTATTATCGTCCTTCCACGTATGATTTCAATGTTTAGTTTACATTGTCATTATTTTGACATTGATGACGATAATCGCCTCTCGCACTCGAGAAACTCGCACCGTGTAAATGAGCCTTCACCTACTTTGTTTTTAGATTTTTTGGGCCAGAAATTTTCGCGGGCGTCCTCAGAAAAGCCTATCAAAGTTTCATCACAATCTGATCAATGGTTTAGAACCGCATAGAGGACAAGCATATCTACGAACATTAATTTTTATTTTTATATAAGGATGTTACTTTCTAAGAATGTCATCACTTCGTAAAAATCTCTATGAACTCTAATTTCAACATTATTATAATCTCTTTATTAGAAAAAGATGAAATGTTAAACCCCCCTGTTAGGGTTCTTTCGCTAATGGGTGTGAATATGGTGCCCTATCAATGAAATCCTACTGATACAATCATCGTTAATCATTTAATAACTTAATACAATTGCAATTTAGATTTTTAGACAACAAAACTGTTTCGCTCGCAAAATAATTCTGTCTTTTCAAATGTCAAATCATACATATGCCATAATGACAGTGACGCTGTCATTCTGGCAAGTGTAAGATAGTTCTATTCTACCAATTGCATTCAGAATACAGATTAAAACAAGCGCACAACAGAAATAATCTAAACAACACGTTACATTCGGCCATCCTACTATGAACGAGTCTCTTCGTTCAGTTTTAGTATCATAAAGGTGGTGCCTGGCCAGCAATACTACTTCACAACAACTTCGTCTGACGACTCGACCACGAATGAAGACCACAGTCGAGCAACCGCGGTAAAAGGTGCACCGCCGTCGATCAGCCAGCAATGTCGCATCGTGCCATGTTCGCTACGAATGCCTCGCCACGATGTCAAGGATCGAGATCGCTCCATACAGTTGCCACCTTAACAGAATAGGTATATTGAATCAACAGAATACTCTCTGTACAGAAGTCCAGCAGTCGTTACAAGTCAAGGGTACTGCGTAAATTAATTAGTATTTCAAAAACAATCGGTTATATATCATAATAATATTGAGCAGTGTTTAAATCAATAGGAACTTCCAATCAATAATAATTATTCCGTTTACAGTTATGCATCGCTATGGTAAAACAAAAATAACAGATCTTTATAAAATTCACCCGGTTATCAAAATCTTATATCAGTCAGACACAATTTTTCTAATGAAATCACAGACGTTAATGTTTGAGAAATACATACCAAGAATATTCAAAACATTTAGAAGTCAATTTTTTTTTTACTTAAAAATCGGTCGTGTCACCTCTTAGTCCTATAATCAGTTGGCACATAAATGGGGTTAATAATTTAAAATAATCTCAGCTGGGTGGCTAGTTCGTTTATCGGTCAAACCCATACTTACAACATCCTTTTGTTCTGTAAATAATGTTATTCTTAAATCAGGCATGGATTAAGTCAGATGGCAATAATTGAGCACAATAATTATTTCAGCTGGGTGGTTAGTTTTTTTTAATGGTCAAATCCATACTTACGAGATCCTTTTGTTCTGAAACAATTCAAAAGGGCGGCAAGTTCATATGCCAGTGGTGCCCTAGTTAATGTCACATAATCATGAAATAAACAATAGTGGGCGGCAAGTTCTTATGCCGGTGATGCCCCAGTTAATATCACATAATCATTAATTAAACAATAATGGGCGGCAAGTTCTTATGCCGGTTATGCCCTCGCTAATAAGTATATGTACTTGTAATAAATAAGATAAATAAATATACATACATAATTATTAATGAGTGGCAAGTTCCTATGCCAGTCATCACTTATTTGTGCAAATAGTCAATAATGGGCGGCAAGTTCATATGCCAGTAATGCCCTCGCTAATATGTATATGTACTTATAATAATTAAATAAATAAACATACATAATTTTTAATCAGTGGCAAGTTCATATGCCAGTTATCACTTATTCATGAAAATAATTAATAATGGGCGGCAAGTTCGTATGCCAGTAATGCCCTCGCTAACATGTGTGTGTACTTATAATAAATAAATAAAAATAAATAAATATACATACATGCAAGTTCATATGCCAGTCATCACTTATTCAGGAAAACAATCGCAATATTAAATAAAGACAAGTTCCAATGTCAGTAAGCAAGTAAGTTCGTATAAGCAAGCGGCCAATCCTGGTGACGGAGTCTGTTGGCCGCAAGGCCTCCGTCATGGTTCGACTCAACAAAAGCCGGATTCGACAATTCAACGCGCCCTGAACGATCAATGAATATGCTCTAACTCCGTTAATATTAAATCGTTATGAAATATTAAATCATTGATGTCAAAGTGAGGCCTACATGATCTTAGGTATTGAATAATCTTTGAATTTTGACTCTTGACTTTCAATCAAGAACGCCTAAGCAAGCTACGCCACGAGCGCTTCACATGTCAATAATGCCCTCGCTTAACTGGCAAGTTGCTGTGCCAGTCAAGCCCTCACAAAGCGAGACACTGGTTCGGCCATCTCTGCATTGGCTGTAGCTCCTGCTACGCCGCGCCTCTTTTCAGTTGTCGCTGCTGTGACCATTTCAAACACACACTCGATTGCGCGGATCACTCACTCGTGTTCTAGAATTAAAACAGTTTTATTTCGCTTGTATTCAAATCCCAATTTTTTTTTTAAATCTTAAAGTCATGGTTGCATGGTTCATGTTAAGTTAAGTAGGCTATTGGATCTGGGTCAGCAATATAAAATAGTTCAACACTTTTAGTTGTCTAATCTAAGTCATCAGGTATGCGTGCATAACACCTTGTATCATTTCGAAATTCTCTCTAAAATCCAACGGCATTTCAACTCTCTTTTTGTAGCTTGATTTGACAGCGACTAGCGGAGTTTATTTTCTCAAATCTTCTCCCATTACTTCTACTCGTCGTTTTGGTAGGTACCGAACATTTAATTCACTAATGCAAGTTTAACTTAGATGTATCGACGTGTCGGTTGCCTTGCTCATTAATTCTCTAGTAAAAGGTTCTTAATCCTGCTTGACTAGACAAATTAGAACCTAGATATTTTGTTTAACTGGCTGCCATTCAACAATTTTTTTATCAGTATTCATCCTTTCCTCATCAATCAATTATCAACACTACTGCCCTAACCCACATAGGTCGGCAAACCATGTTTCTTTTCTCTGCTCTTCTCTATCACTTTTTTTCTCACTACTCACTCATTTCACATTACATATCCGCATTTCCGTACCTAGTCCATCTATAATTTTTCTAGCATACTCCACGTGTTTATCTATCTCTATATTCATGTTCAACGCTGATCATGTAATTTCAACATAATTGTTCATTATTATTCGAAAATAATCATTTGGAAATCTAAAATCGTTTTATCTAAGTAATGTTTTATTCAAAAAGTATACACTGCTCTATTCAACTAGTTCAGTCCATAGCACTTTGCTTTTTAATCGCTTACGTTTAGGTAAGTACTTGACCTTTTAATTTCAAGATTGAAGCTCAATAATATAATAATAATACAATGTGGAGGTCATCAAGTTAGCATAGTCTACATGGACTAGGTATAGCAAAGTCTTTATCAGCAATATATTATGTCTAGCTGGCACATTCTAGGTAGTTTACAGCATGGTTCACTATTTAACTAGAATAGGTTCGCGTTTAGACCACTTTCCTTCTCAGTTTTTATACATGACATTTTCTAGTTTATTTTAATTGTTTTCCAGCTACTAAATTCTTTGTTTGGTCGTTTACATTAAGTTTAAGAATTCTGGTGAATCTGTCAATCTTTGTCTATCTGTCAGAAGTAGGTACAATATTATTACCGTTATTTTGTAACAAACTACACTCAATTTAATAAAGTACTTTGTACGAGTTCTTCTACTGTTGTATTTGTCATCTAAGCATTTTACGTCAGCAATCTTAGGCAGTCAGTTGGCGTTTGGTAATTAGTCACGTTTCATTATTATTTCAGCATTCATGATTGGAGTGCGGTCTACGAACTAAAGGTGACCACAAGCAGAACTACTTGCCGGCTCACTTAGCGACTCTCTGATTTTCTACCTTCGTATCCCTGTTCTTGACTATTCATGACCGTACAGCTTCATAACTTGAGCTGTTCCAGAATCTGCTTATTATTATGTAGATGTTTAACTTTTTTCCGCATTTCGACCACATTAGTAAATTTGCACAAGTAGTTTCCTTACCATTTTTACGGCACATACCTTTCTCTTCTTTACACTTAACAACTATTAACTTAACACACTTAACAACACTTAACAATTATTCGATCCATTTCTTTTGGTATTACCTATCAACTCTAATAAGCCGTTCTTCGCATCACACTCACAATCAATGTCACAAATACTCAAGTCACTCAAACTCATGCAATTACAAGTCATGCATATATTTTTTTAAATTATTATTTAGTATCATTATTCTTACTTATCAACTTAAATTCCAAACAATCTAAATTATTTAATAATCATTACCATCATTTTTCATTAATATTACTATGTGTTACTACAAGTATATCTATCTATATGCTAATCTCTTCGGACGAAGCCTTCGTCTAATTGTAAATTGTAAATTGTTTGTAAATTGTTTAAATTGTAAATTAAATTGTAATTATGATAGAACTTCACATATTGTAAGTTCGTTTAATCATTAATTTCATATCACAAAGTTTACGATATTGGTTTATTTGTTCTATTGTCATAATACTAATTCCCATTGCATTTTATTTTCTATAATTTCTTTCACAGAATGTTTCACGGTAGTCACTCACTAAAATCAAGCCAGTGCAGTGGACTCATCCCTTGTGCACCACTCACAACTTGGATCTAGTCTCATTAGCTTTAAGTCTAAGTTTTATAATAATTAATACCCAAAGTAGGTACCTACCTAATTTTTCTACTTAAAGACTTAATTTTTGTTCCTTTGTTCTCTCATAGAAAATATTTTACTTAATCTTATTTATTTATTTTCACAAAATTCTACTTTCCACTAGGTACCTACTATTAACTGCGCTCCTAGGTATAATGGCATCATAGATAAATGTGTATTGTGTAGGTACTGGGTACCTACAAATTCCGTTATCCACCAAATTTTGCATTGACAGTTTTCAGAAATAACACATCGTTTCTAAGTCCTCTTTGATGTGATGTAATGCCTACGTCCAACCAAACATGAATTGGATATTTTTGATTTACATGATGGCAGGTTTAAAGATGTACCTACCTATGTGCATGATAAGGTTTAGCTCGCCTTTGTACATGTCCTGTCATTGTGGAATTTTATTGTTCGGTCTTATTTTTTCAATAAAGAAAGAATATGTAGGTAGGTATCCATAAAATCTTAGTGGGTAGGTACTGAATTTCTTTTCTAATGTAAGTAGGTACCTTTAGTTTTACTTTCACTCAACTCAGTTAATTTAAGTTTTATTCTTGCAACTCTAACTCTTATGTTCACATTATTTTGATTACGAATCTAGAATTAGGCAGGTAGGTATTCAGTTTGCAACGTTATTAAATAACGATTGTAATGTTTTGTGATCTCTAATAAAATAACTATCACTCGTTCATTTCAAAAAGAGTGTGCAGGTACCGATTCATGGATTGAGTTACATTTGTCTAGATTCGAGTCTATTTGTCTCAGCCTTTTTGATCACAGTAGGTAGTTAGTACTTATCAACGCCAATTCACGGCTGAATAAAATCCGGCAGAGAATCTAAGACTAATTTATTCACACTCAGACTTCCATAATATATCCATTTCCTATTAATTTATAATTATAACTAAGTACATATATGTATATTTTTGTTTTACTGTAGGTATCATGGATATCCTTAACAAAACTTAGGTAGGCACTCATTCGTTTCGGAGCTGAGAGTTGATACTACTTTAGTTTAGGTAAAGTTTTTAGTTCAGAATGAACATTAGTGCATAATAAACGTTCTGTTTTTTTTTTAAATGCCAATTCCCTGGCAACTTCAATCATCTTAAATCAATCAAAAAATCATTTCATTTCATTTCATTTCAAAAATCTCAGCCTGAGGAAATCCCTGTCCATAATGGTAGGTATCCCATTTGCTATTCAAGATTATCATTATCCTAGTAATTTCCAAAACTCTAGTTATATACTTTATGTCATAAATGTGATTTACCTTTTATTTCATTTTAATGTTTTTATTTTTTTATTTTATATGAAGTCTTATCCTATTTCTCTCTCGTGGGCTTCCATTCCTTATCTTATCTTAAGCAAGTTTTTACTTCCATTCATTCATTCAAAGGTAATCGCTATAATATTATGTAATTGTCATAGTATATAATATATTATAATATAATAGGTAATAGTCATGGTCAATAATCATCTAGTAATTCTCAATCTTGAGACAAGATGAACCAAATCTCATCTTTCAAATCTCATCATCATTTGATCACATTTTGTCAAATGTCTCTAAAACCTCCAAAGCCTTGTCATTAGAAGTGCCGCTTGTTCACTGTGCTACAACATTCAAGAATATTTATTGTCCTTTCATCAGAAGTATTATAATATGAACATGTTCACATAAAGCTCAATCACAAATCAAGTTCATTAAACCTTTTCCATAAAAGTGCAGAACGGATAATAATACTACATAAAAGTCCCTGATTCCTTTTTGTTCTAATCTAATTGTTTTGATTTGATGCAAAAACTTCCATTTACCTTTTAAGTATTTCTAGTTAGTTACCACTAAGTTGTTTTTGCTTTTGATAACTTTAAACTTCTAATTAAAATAATTAAATTGATTATTTTATTAATCAAACATCATGTTTCATCATGCATTCTTTCTAGATTCCTATTTATTTATATTCACAAGTTCAACTGGGCAGGGTTGAGCGAAGAATTCTTGTCATCAGTGATGATGTTACTTATTCTATTGCAGTACTTACCAAATTGCATTTCTCATGTTAGTCTAATAATGTAATTTTCTGTAATTTCACTTAGGTATTCTTTTGTTTTCTTATCAAGATTTTAGGTTACCACTAAATAAATGAATCATTATCACATTGAATATACTAAGGGAATTTGGTGTCTGACCAGGGCCCCGATTCTACTAATTTAAAACATCAACCATTTAGTTATCATTACCGCTAAGTTTTGCTTCATTTTCCAAATGGCAGTCATTTGTTTGAAAACATCAACACAACAGAGACGCAGGCCACTAGTCGATAAGGAAACAAAACGAAATCCAAGCCTAACCGACGCTGTGCCATGGCCGACAAAAGTTTGTTAGTGGAATCGACCTCCGAGAATCATCAAGATTTCTTCAATTGCTTATTAGGATCTTTAAAATCATTATGATTGATTGTTTCACTTAACTTTGTTATAGAATATTTATCAATCTTGGTTAACTGTAGGTACCATTCAGTTTATAAAGTTTCATAAGTAAAATAAGTAAGTATTAGACACAGCCACTTTTTCAACCTCTTTATACACTCAATCTATGCTCACCGATTTAGCTGAATAGGTAGGTAAGTGCAGATACTTTGATATCAACTTATCAATACTTATAATAATCTTCAATACAAGAAAATATCTTGCAACATGCCAAGCAATTTGAGGTAGGTAGTCTAGAGCTTTGCATTGCATTACCTAAATAAGTCTGGTAATGCGAATAGGTATGAATGAACCTTCAGTAATTATAATACCTGAGCAAAGTAAGTATATCACTTGTACATACCTCATTTAATCCAGTTTATTTTACTTACAACCTGAATCGTGTTCGTATTGCGTGGGCTTGCGTGAGTTTTTCCGTCTTCTGAAATGTTAAGGTTCTTTCGCTAATGGGTGTGAATATGGTGCCCTATCAATGAAATCCTACTGATACAATCATCGTTAATCATTTAATAACTTAATACAATTGCAATTTAGATTTTTAGACAACAAAACTGTTTCGCTCGCAAAATAATTCTGTCTTTTCAAATGTCAAATCATACATATGCCATAATGACAGTGACGCTGTCATTCTGGCAAGTGTAAGATAGTTCTATTCTACCAATTGCATTCAGAATACAGATTAAAACAAGCGCACAACAGAAATAATCTAAACAACACGTTACACCCCTCTCAATTTTTAATGGTTTCTATGAAAACTGCTTGGTGTATACGTCCTTCAAAATGCCCATACAATTAGTCACTAGCATAAACAACTTTACTCTCCATATTTTTTTTAGAACTGTGTTCTATTTTCAAACTGAATTGTTACAGACATGTTCATTAGCGCCAATTAGGCTGCAATAGTTGGAAATCGCTTTCCAATATTAGCTAAAACATGCGCGTGCGATGCTAACGATGTAATGCTAATGCTGAGATGTGCAGCCATTCTGAGAATGTAGACTTGTAGTTATTTTTCATCTTCTATCTTATAAAGAGAGTGATTTTTCAAGATTATTTTTAAATCACTTTTTTTTCGATAAGAAAAAATGAAAAAATGAAAAAATTGTATAAAAGAAGCACTTCAAAAAATTTATCACCTTAAACCTCCCTCAAACTATAAGTAGGTACTTACCTACTTATAAAAAAAAAACAGTAGGTATAAAAAGTTTTGGCCAGGGCTAGTAAGTATAGGTACTGTTTGACTCTTTCAAGATTGACAGATGAGATTCCTGTCACGTATGGAATGTTAACTTCTTTGTTAAATGTACCAAGTGTGTTTGGACATACCTATCTCTGATTACCCCCTTAGACATCTTCAAAGGATTTAAAAGTACCTAAAAAGATCTGAAAGAATATGTCTACCGCACCTTCGTTTAAAAAAAAAAAAAAAAAAAAAACCTTGGGAATACAGTCGTGATCTTCTTCTTCTTCTCTCGTGTTAATGAACTCTCTTTTCTGGTTAGACCAAAAAGTCGCTACCGCTATAGCGGCGTCCGAGGCGTTGTTGAGGTCGGCTCTTGTGCAGGAAGAGGGGCAAGTGGGGCATATTTCATTTTTTTCCTGAGATTACTGTATTAGGTGAGCAGATTCTTCAAGGAAATGACTTGTATCAATAGTCAAACAAGCTATCTATTGATATTAGTTTGGCCAGCGTCTTCGTAGGCCTCATCCATCACTTTATCCTTTCAGTTCTGCTATCCTGGTACACTATCCATCATCTTTCCAATTATTGAAGTGCCACACTCGAAGTACTTCCTGGACTTTTATTCATACCTATGGGTACCTACTTACAGATATTCATAACATGTACAGAAATATAATACACTAGCTTCCACCCGCGGCGTTGCCCACTAGGTACCTACATAACATATACCTAGCCTATGTTTATCCTGAAAGTTCACTGTAAATACCTACTGGTAAAAGAATTTTTGAAATCGGTCCAGTAGTTTCGGAGCCTATTCGTTCTAAACGCACAAAAAAATCTTTCCTCTTTATAATATTTCATTTCATTTATTTATTTCTCTCACAACCATTAAATTATTAATAATATTGGTGTAGATTATTGTAGATTTCATAAGTAAGCTCTTTTCGCATGGTGTAATTTAGAATCACGTTTGTTTTGTTACTAAAATCAATGTGGCAGCGAGCGAGAACATTTCAAATTAAATCGAGTAAAAAAAGATTAATTAATCTCTTATCTTGTCTGAAAAAGACAAAGTACAGTCACGCTGAAAATTGTTAATAATTTGCTCAAATAATAATTAACGTTATGCAATTTTATCGGTCAATCGGAGAAAGCAATTCGCGGAGCGACGCGTGTTTGGCAGAACAATGAAACTGTCGAAATTGCGAGACAAAGAGGTCCGTTGTTTCATTCTGCAAATTAGGACATAATTCATTTTCTATTATGAGAAATTACATTTTTGATAGCTTTTGTTTACTCTTATCGTCGGTCTGATAAAACTTATCAGCAATGATATTTGAATGTTTTGTCTCACTCTCAAGTTATTGAGATAGATAGTAAAGATTTAGAAGACGTTTGAACTAAAAGAAGTCTCGAAGTCAATTGAAATTAAAACAGACAGTTAAATTGAAAGATATTTCAGTTAAAATTAACGCTTACCAATACAAATACTTCTCATTTTCCTTCGAAACAGACGCAATTAAAATTATTATTTTGATCGTTTAATTTTGACTTTTTTTATTCCAGCACAAACACAAAAAAGCCTGTTATGTCGTCACACATACTGTTAAGACAATGATTGATTTTACGGTGTTGCAGATCTTACATCATCGATCGCTCACAGGAGTCGGTAACCAGTTAAAAAGAAACAATAACCCTACCATATAAAGAAGTCATTTAAGACACTCGTCCATACAAGTACTGGTTGCCTCTCGACCTTGGCCGAGTGTGACATGTCGTGAATTCGCGTGTTATTTCGACACGGGCTTTATTGGAGTTTTGACCTTAACTGTACTTTCCAATTGTCTGTCTACCTTTACTTGAGTCTATTCTTGAAATAATAAATACTTACTTAAATAAAAATTGGGGGACATTTTCACAAAGCGCTATCTAGCTCCAAACTAAGCAAAGCTTGTACTATGGGAACCAGATAACTGAATGAATACTTACCTACTTATATATTTTTTGTACATAGGTACATACTTAATATACTTTATAATACCCAGACACAGAACAAACACCTATGTTCATCACACAAATGTTTGTCCTGGGTGGAAATCGAACCTCGTGGGTTCGATGGACCTACAGCACAGAAGACCAACTACTACCAACTGAGCTAAGAGGCCAGTTAAATAAAATCTATCGTGACAATTTTCGTGGTGAAATGTTGGCCTCTGTTTTTATCAACATAATCTGAACAACAATAATTGTCCGATATATCGATTGTCGATTTGGCAAGGTATTATTAACTGCTAATCTTTTAGTTTTTACGAACTTTAGTAATAAAAACGATACTTTTTAATGACGCTTTCGCATGGGTGACATATTGACGTGTATTCCCGTTGTCTCTTCATCATGGCCAATAGTGGAAATTAGTACCTATAGTTCGCGTCACGTAAAAATAACGCTGGAAGACAGTGGAGGGGGTATGTTTGCGCATGGGTACACTTGCACACGAAAGTACTAGGCCTATTGATTTTTTAGTGTTTTGGTTTTCTTCTATGGAAAACTATTTCGTAATTGAAAACTTTTGTGCGCAATGGTATTAATTTGCCTAATTTTTATAAATTGCTTACGGCGCAGCTTGACAGCCAGGTGTTCTTTTTACATGACGCGAACTATATTTTCTAACAGTACCTACATACTGATTTTTTAACCGACTTCCCAAAAAGGAGGCGGTTCTCAAGTCGACTGTATGTTTTTTTTTATCACCAAGAATTGTTATTTTGCGTGAAAATTGTTTAGTTTATACTACTATTTTTTTTATTATGTTAGCAGGCTATAAGTATTTATTTCTAACTAGAAGGACCCGACTGATGTTGTCCTGTCTATTCAGTACACAAAAGTCCCACAAAATACCAAAGCAAAGTATGAAAGAAGTAGGTCCAGTGACTGATAAATTGAGGAGTGCAAGGTTAGCGTGGTACGGTTACGTCATGAGGAGGGATGAGAGTCATGTTGCTTGACAAATGATGGACATGAATGTGAATGGATACACTGGCACCCAAGAAAATATGGTTGCACAAACAGGGAGATAATCATAATAACAAAAATCTTTAAAAGAGTATTTTTGCCTTGGTTTTCCAATTCCTAGAGCCATGTTGGCCAAATTGGTTAGTACCTCGACTTTCGATCCGAAGGTCGTGGTCGTGCATCAATGGATTTTTCGTTTCAAAAAATTTAACGGTGAAGGAAAACATCGTGAGGAAACCCGCGGCTTAGTCAGCCCCACACGTATTGACCATGTCTTTCCTGTGGGTATGGCCGGATAAGCTGAGAGGATGGTTTAGGTGCTGGGCAAGCCTACTCCATCTCAACAATGTCCCAGGCACTACAGTGTCCCGTTAAGTGTAGGGAAAGATTGCCTTCTGACACTGTATAAATTATCTAGTAAAGATGTAAAGGCCTAAGTTTTTTTTTCCAATTTCGAAAAACCTTATTCGGACAAACATTTGAATGAAGTACATTTCCGCTTTGTTTTTCTTTTTTGTAAGACTGTTCTTACCTATTGTTTGTGTGTGTGTATTAAATAAATGTTTCTGTCTATATGAACCAAAAACGACTCAGTTAAACAACTCTCGAACAATATTGAAAACGACATTTTCCATCTCAGATAAACTCCGGAGCTAAAGTTTAATAAAATACCAGATATGAATATTAACAAGCGCGCGGTGGTGCATAATAAATACTTTCCCGTTTCGATTGTCGCTGCGACAAGGATTCAGGGATATATTGGCATCATTCCAAATTCATTGTAGCTTGTTTTATATTTTCGGTAGAAAATGCTTTAATTGATCTAAAAACATATGCACCCTTTTCTGGACAAGTTAAGTAGCAGAATGACTCTAAGTAACTTATAGTTTTATAGCATAGTTTGTCACCTATGTGCGATGTAGTGTGATGTTGTGATGAAGTAGTCTGTAGAAGTTGTCAGTATCGTTTAAATTATCTCTAAGTTCACTGTTAATGGTTCCTAATAAATATATTTTTATTGTATTTGTATTTGAAGTTAACCTGCTCAGAAAGAAAGAAAAAAATAGTGCTTCTATGTCTCAGTGCTTCTATTTATTTAAGTTGTTGGTCTTATAAGTTTATAGGAATGGTCTTGATGGTCCAAAAAAGTGTCATATTCTCTTATGTTCTATAATGTAACAAAAAAGCCGTGGCTTTTTATGAATCAAATGTAAGATTTAGGAACTTTTATTTAACTTCGAAGGTGAATTTAGTATCGAATAAAAAAAACGACAAATTGCGAAGATTGTATGTCGCTAAGGCAATACCTTCTATGTTTTTATTTAGGACACATGCATTCGAATGCCTGCTTCTTACTCTTTCATTGCAAAAAAAAACAAGAAACAATTCCGGAAGCTTCCCTCGATCTCTGTACCGCAAATAAAATGTTATACAATTCTTTATTGCGGCGTCTGGCGCCGATGGGACTCGATCGATCTTTACTCCTCTCATTGGAAAGTAGTCTAGGCTAAGGCAAGGTAATAAATATACGCTAGTGTTGTGTAACGACGGCAGTCATCATTATTTTTTGTTATTTATTTATTTTATTATTTAGTTCCACTCAGGACAAACATTTATGTGATGAACATAGATTATAAAGTATTCTATGTATGTATTTACAAAAAAAGTATAAAAGTATTACAGTTATCTGGTTCCCACAGTACAAGCTTTGCTTAGTTTGGGGCTAGATGGCGCTGTGTGAAATGTCCAGCAATATTTATTTATTTATTTAAATGCTATAGAAAAGGCTTTTCAGGAACACCATACAAAACAGAAGAGGGAATATGATTGGACATCTTATACGACATGACAGCTTCAGCATCGTAAGTGGCATTACGAGCTGAGCGCTTCCGTGCTTCGGAGGGCACGTTAAATTGTCGGTCCCGGCTTTTAAGTCGTTAAGCCATGACGGAGGCTTTTAGGCGGCCTAAAAACTCCGTCACCAGAGTTGGCCACTTGCTCATACAAAGGTATGGTACTTACTCTTACTTAATACAAGAATAGGTAACAATTATCAAAGGAGCTTACACTATGAAACTGAACTGATTAAGGTCATAGCAATCTATACATAGCCTCGTCACTTATATACAGGGTGTGGCAAATTCTTGGTCACTGAAGGGTAGCTACCTTTTCTCTTGTAGTTAGAGTGTTTTGTTCTTAGGAAACTTCAGTTTTATTTTGAAGAAAAAAATAATTGCATTTTTAGATTTTTGAAAAAAAGTACAGTTAGCCTAAAAAATTACATTTGTCAAAAAAACAAGTTGGTCTTAATCGACTCTATTTCCCACCAGGAACACTTCTCCCAAAGTAACTTATCAAATCAAATCGTAAGTTTTTGCAATAATTCAAAAAAACACATCCCATACATTTTCTATGAAATTAGTAGTTGTAAACGTTATAGTGCCACATATTCGATGGTTATTAATTTAAATTCGTAACTGCTTCGGCATGCTGGGAGGGTATTGTAAAGCCTTAGGCGCCTCAGACAGAGCCACAAGAGAGAATGGTATGCATGGAGCATACCATTTGTACATCTGCAGGGAAGCACTTTGTTCTAAATTTAAATACGCGCTTTACAATAGCCTCCTAGCTTGCCGGAGCAGTTATGAAATTAAATTAAGAACGATCGAATATGTGGCACTGTAATGTTTACAACTCCTAATTTCATAGAAAATGTATGGGATGTGTTTTTTTGAATTATTGCAAAAACTTACGATTTGATTTGATAAGTTACTTTGGGAGAAGTGTTCCTGGTGGGAAATAGAGTCGATTAAGACCAACTTGTTTTTTTTTACAAATGTCATTTTTTAGGCTAACTGTACTTTTTTTCAAAAATCTAAAAATGCAATTATTTTTTTCTTCAGAATAAAACTGAAGTTTCCTAAGAACAAAACATTCTAACTACAAGAGAAAAGGTAGCTACCCTTCAGTGACCAAGAATTTGCCACACCCTGTATAGGTGTATTTAGGTCTTTGAACCAACTGATGAGTCAGGCGACTTGACAAGTGACGAATGGAGGCATATATCTAAGAAACGGGGTAGCACATTCGTTTTCGTTTCCGATTTTTATATTTTAGGTTTATAGTGGTAATTAATAACATAGAACAGGCTCTTTACAAGCATATAAGATAATTTGTTTCTAGGGGGGTACTTCTTCTGCAAAAAGAGAGCTTGTGCTATATTAGGAAGTGCTTTAAAATTTAGCGCTCCTTTATTTTTGGAAACAACGCTCTAGTAAGCTTGGTCGGCGCACTAAGTTTTATGCTTAGACAGATACTATTCAATAATTAAATAGACCATCGTGGAAGTTATTTGTCTGAGACAAAGAAAAGAAATTCAATTAAATGAAACTTCCATTCATATTTCAAACATAATTGAAATCCTGGAACTGTGAGCTTTGAGCGGTCAATGACAACAGTCGAATGGAAAACGAAAATTAATTTGATTATTTGACATCTTCAAGTCATCTCAACTAGGCTAACCAATGGCCATTTAGATATTCGTTTGATATCGTTTACGCCAATAGCCAAGTTAAATTGTCTAATGGGGACAATAGCGAGATATATCAAGATAAATGATCTAAGGGAAAGTTTTATTTTCGTCGACTGCAAGCAGTTGCAGTAATAAATTTCAATGGACGCTGGAGGTTGTTTTAATTGTTTTTGAGTAACACAGACATTGCGAATAGTGTTTTGTAAACTTCGCTTATTCAGAGATTCATTCTTCATTTAGCTTGGCCGCATACGAGCCACAAAACGCCGCTACCGACCTATTTCCTGTAGTTTTCACACGTGTAGCCGGTGGCAGCAACTCGCTACAGCTACAAAATATATGAAAAGTCGCTGTAACTGGCGTTTTGTGGCTGTGGTCGGTGGCCCGTTTGCGCCGAGCTTTATTCATTCACACATTCGTCAATCATTTGAATATTAGGCATGTTCCAAATGTGTATTTATTTGTTTTAAGGACCGTCTGTTAAACTTTTTGTAATGCATAAACTAATAACAAAATTACATATAACAATTTGCTCTTTGTAATTTTGGAACAAATAAAAAATAGGTACTTATTTCTAATTTTGTTTAAATTACAAATAACAATTTGTTATTAAGTACCTACCTATAACAATTTTTAATTTGTAAATTTGTGACAAATAACAAATGCTACAAATAACAATCTGTTATTTCTAATTTTGTTTAAAATTACAATTAATAATGTGTTACTTGTAATTTTGTTTTTAATACAAAAAAAAAATAACAATTTGTTATTTAGAATTTTGTTTTTGTAAATTTAACCGAAGATAATATATAAATGTTCAAACTAATAAAACAAGTACGTTATCAGCCGGACTATAAAAATTCTCACACTTCATTATTGATTCCAATGATTTTATAAATATTATTTTAAGACTGGAATGTTCGGATGTTTGATGAGTCAACCATGATTGTAACTCACTCATTTTTGAATACATGAAATATTGTTTAGGATTTCGCAGTCCGTCGCTAGTTCAGATAAAAATAAAAATTCTTAATCTCAAATTTTCATTACGGATCACGACTGTACCTATGCCCAATAGACTTTTTTCAGTAGCCGTACCATGAACTCTTAGAGCAATGTTAAAACAAGCTTGAAACATGACAACGAATGTCATTCCTTAAGCAGTAAGCCTGTTTTAAGCTTGTTTTGACATTGTTCTAAGACTTGGTAGTACGCCCCCAGACCCTTCCGAGATCTGGGAGGTATTCGGAGACAAAATTCTACCAACAAAACAGTCCCAAGTTCAAATTTTAATTAGGTACAGGTCCAATGAGATTAGACAACAATGTCTATGTTTTTAAACAACAAAGTTTTGTTATTTCGACGTTCCTCTGTAGCTGGACGCCAAAGCTAAACAAATAATTTGCTAGTGTAACAAACCTTGGACCCCAAACTAGCTTTAAACACACAACACCTATTATATAACCTTAATTCCACTGCGGGCAAAAATTCAGCACATTTCCGCATAAACTTTTCGCCCATAAAAATATGGAAAAAAGGGAAGTAAGCCGCAGCCCGCAGAATTTTATGCTAAACTAGCAATAAAATTTCTTAGGCCCACTTCTACTTATAAACCCGGGTTAAATATCGTTAAATTACACAGGCTTACAATCCATTTGCAATATGGTTAAATAAGATTACTACTTAAGTACTCATTATAACAGGACCATTTAGGTATCATCCAGTTAACTCAAAGTTAACCATTCATTTGTTTTTTCGACTCTTTCAATAATGATAGTTATCATATTGAAAGGGTCTGAAATTACACTAGAAAGTTTTTACGTTAGTTTTACTCATGTAAGTGACAATGCAAAGGAAAAGCTACCCACAGGGAGTTACTTACACTCCCTGTGAGTAGATTACGCTTACGTAAAAACCTACTAGTGTAAGTCCAGCCTAAGAAATATGATAATAATCACAATTTAATTAAGACCAGTATTATAACGGTTGTGAGCTAAGTGATTCTACTCTTATGCTTTCGCGAACAATACCGTGAAAAATCAAGGCAATGAACACGGTTTGGGCCCAGCTTTCTTTAGATATTGTCAGTAGGTGCAAGTTGGTCCACAGATAAAGATTTGCTAAACCAACACACTCCCGGTAACATTTTTGTCACGCATGACCTTGGATTAAACGAGATAGGCAGTAAAAGCTATAAACATTGTTTAGGGCACTCTCTGAGCATTTCGCTCTCACATTTAGGAGCAATCCATTCTGATATGAGAGATTTTAGGGCCAATGAAAGATTTATAGGACTGTCAACGCCTGGAAGTTGTATCAAAGAGAATATAGACCTAGTAATCATCATAAAATCATATAACTAGTAGTTCGCCCCGAACTGAGATCTCGCGCACCGTTGTATTGATAGCCTAGATTTGGACTTGTTTCTGACTACCCCTATACCTACGTTAAGTGCTCCTTCTAGTGTTTACCACACAATGATATCTAATGCGCTACCTCAGTATGGTAAAGATTATAGGCATGCATGCAATACATTAAGTCGTGTCGTGTTTGTATTCAATAGTTGACCCCGCGAACTTCGTACCGCGCCTCAGGGAAGGCCTCTTAGTTCGAGAAATTATTAAAATAGCAGTTCAATACGAAATGTATGAGAAAATCAATTCCCTCCCCCTCCCCTCCCCCGCCCTTCCCCACCCCTCCCCCTCCCCTCCCATCCGCTCCCCTCCCCTCCCCTCCCCCTCCCCCTCCCCTCCCCTCCCCCTCCCCCTACCCTCCCCCTCCCTCTATAATTTTGGTTCATGCCCAGCCCACTATTTGCAGGAGTTAGCATTTGCATACCTACGAGACAGGTTGCAAGCCCATCGCCGACATTAGAACGTTAACTGGTTTCCTCACGATGTTTTCTTTCACCGTTTAGAGCTCGTGTTAATGCGCATTTAAATTTTTCTAATCGAAAAATCCATTGATGAGCACGGCCAGGGTTCGAACTTACGACCTATGAATCGAAAGTCGAGCACTCTTCCAATCGGCCAACACGGCTTTTATTTTCAATCTCAAGAAAAAATATCAAGTAGCAACTAAAATCATTGCAAACCAAACCACAACGATGCCACACTCCTTGTCTGTTAACCAGACCTACGAATACATCGAAACTCTATGAAACGGGAGCTCTCTCCATACTTCCGTTAACTGGTTTTCATAATTTTTCTTTTTGACTGTATTTCAAAAACTATAGAACCTAGAAGAAAACTAAAAACCATTTTGGAATGTATAAGTTGAGTACTTTCATATGACACCCCACTCAATATATTTGGGTAACTTTGAAAAAAAATTACCCCCTTGGGAACCCCATATCTTTACAACCCCTTCATCGATTACGCTCATACGCTCCACAGCAAATTTCCATAGCACAACCTATTGACCTATCAAGTTTCATACAGATTGGATAAGCGGTTCGATAGTTATGCGAGAACATAAAAATGAAACATACAAACATACAAACATACAAAGCAAAATCGCCTAACTTGCCACTAAGATCTTCGCTCGCTTCGCTCGCTCGATCGATTATCTGTCTAATCTCACTAAGATCAGATAGATTTATGATTTAAATGCTTTGTCCTTATGGTTTCTTTTCTCTTATAGTGTATCAGTTGAATCAGTTAAGACTTCTAGCAGACTTTTTATACGGCACTTTAGTTCAATTTACTGTATGAATTCTGGATAAAAACGTGTTCGAAGGGTAAAAAGCCAGCAACTTAGATTTAGAATTCAAAAATATTTTATTATTAACACTGTTTTTATTTTTTAATTCGTTTCAATGAATCTATGAACTCTGTTTTACGGGATAACAAGAAAATAAATAAAAACTAATTTTATAAGTAAAACAATAAAAACACATCATTTAAGTTGATGTAGAATTCGTGCCTAACTGATATTTCGTAAAAATAGGCCGATGGAGCCGTAACTTAGCAGAAAAGTGGTTTACGTGAATCATTTGTTTGGCCTAAATGGGTAAATATCGCCTTTATTGCTGCTATTATTAGGTCTTTTATAAAAATGATAGATGTTTCTATTAACTTTCACGCTAGGGTTCCTTTTTATGAGTTGAGACATAAAACTGGCTAATTTGAAAAAACAATAGAACCAAATCGAAATACATACTTAAATTTTATTAAGTACCTAAGTATACCGAACTCCAGAATAAATAATAAAAATAAAATATTAAATAAATAATTGAGCTTTTATGAAAGAATGACGTATGATGATTGATGATGATGATAGAATATATCTACTACTAGGCTAATTTTCATTTGAATTCATTTGAAAATTCATTTATTACACAAAATTTCTGTGAATCCTAACAAAATGTTGTCAAAACTTTCTCATGAAGATTGTAGAAGTTTTATTTGTTATAACAATTTTGTTTTAGCACCCCATAAAATGTTAACTTGTCTCAAACATATACTTTCACAGTTACGAAGGAATATCTCATAATGGTACGCTTCTAGCAAATCTGGAAGTAAAGATTATATTCGGCGTTGCAATCACGCTTGTCTGCGATCGTTAAATGTGCAAAAATCGCGCTTGCGTCAGTGCTGTCTCGGACTGTACCTACAAGTGTGTGGAGCAAATTATAAGCGGTTGAGTGAAATCACAAAACTGAACATTTTTTTTTTTATTTTTTATTTACCAATGTATTCCAACTGTTGGGCAAAAGTCTCCCCCACATCTCTCCAACCATCTCTGTCCTTCGACATTTCCCAAAAAGTCTCCTCAAAGGCGTCGAGATCGTCCCTCCAACGTTTTCTCGGCCAAACAAATTATAAAAATAAATTTTCTTTATGGAACTCTAATTTTTTCTCCATAATGAATAGGTTTAAAGTGTTTGTGTGTCCCACTTAGTGGGATAAGGACAGGGAGATGATGATGAGATTTTGAACCGCTGCTCAGAACAAACACATAAATTAAAAAGCACAACAGTTTTTTTTAACTTAAAACTTTACGATTCTGCCCACTGCAACGTAAACAAACCATGACCATGCTGTGGTGACCGTATCAGGCACGGAAAAAAACACAATATGGTCTACAAATTATACCAAAGTGGTTTCCTTATAGAGTTTTAGGTACTATGAATGGATTTTAGACAATTTCCTCGAAGTGATTTTTGAATCACTTCGAGGTTTGAGCTGTTCGTATCATCAGAACAAAAATGATCCTGGAACAAATTACAGGATCATTTTTGTTCTGATGATACGAACAGCTCAATTTTTGTTCTGATGACACGGCACGCTACTGGAATTTGTTCTAGTATCATTTTTGTTCTGATGACATGGCGGCACGCTACTGGAATTTGTTCCAGGATCATTTTTGGTCTGATGACACGGCACGCTACGGGCACGCTACGTGTCTGGCACCTTCAATTTCTGTAGATACAGTAGTTGATTCCTTGTATTGTAATTTAAACTTAGACCGTACCTTGATATGAATCACGTCGTATTTGAGCGTCCAAGGCCTTACGGTAGAGCTGATAATGAAATACTTTTTTGTGACCTGTTTGTAATTCGCGTATAATTAGGTAACTATGGGACTTGAGATCGATAGAAGCTATGAATATTATAAGGTGCTTCAGTTTTCGAAGGTTTTGATCGTAGGTAAGTAGTAAAGAGCGTTCATGGCTGAAGTTCTGAAAAGAAATTCTGTTGTATTGTTGTGTTGCCGTGTTACCGTGTTATGTTGAAGACAATAGTAAATTCGTATGATCTGGCCTAGTGACTCTAGCAATGAAGTTTATTAGTCTCCGTCATTGCTTATTTTAGCCAGAACCGTTAATTTGACGTACCCTCCAAAGCAGGCTTAACTTCAACGATATTATTAAAGAGAAAGAAAAAAAAACAAATTCAAGAACTGAACTTCTTGAATTTGTTTTATTTTTCTTTCTTTTGTTTTGTTACTCAGTTAGCCATTACACTATACCTACATACATACCGACATAAATAATTCTGTAAGTATTTAAGTTTTCAAAAAAATGACGTAATTTTACATATTTTTTTTCTGATAAGCTGATTGATCCTTCATTACTAAATAACAGGCATTGCTCTTATTAAACGTTTAGTAGTCAGTTTAGTAAGTATATGTAAAGCCTTGAGAGTACCTAGGTACATAAACAAAACATTAATAAAATCAGTCTCCACGGCCAATGGAGTGGAAGATTTCATCAAAAACCTAAAAATAGTCTAAAACCTAAGCTAAAACTTGTCTTACCAAAACTTCATACCGTAAACAAGCGGAAATCTTTTTTATTGTGAGTCATCTTCAAAAAAAGACGAAATATCAACATTGCTAGTTGTTTGTGTGAATTGTGTGCCATCGGAGAATCTGCAGTGGCCTTGACGATGCAAACATTGAGCTCATTCACTGTCTCCCGCTGATAGCTGGCACACTTTTATCGTGATTGAAAGAATTATAGCGACTACCTAGCACACATAATAAATATATATGTATCCGGGTATTTATCACGTAATTTACATTATTTAGCCCGACGTTTCGACTGGATTGCACCAGCCGTAGTCGCGGGGAGAGTCTTCCCGCGAGAAGAGTCTTCGGGCTTATTAAGCCCGAAATTTCGGGCTTTTATATAATTTTAGAACCAGAAGTAGAATTTAATTAACAAAAAACATAACAGTACAGCCGAAATCAGTTTACTCCGATTTTACACAAACAATGATCAAAATAACAAAGGAAACAAACAATCGTTACTTTCAAATATTAACCACTCGATTAACCATCAAATTGACCATCAAAAATACACAAGAAAAATAATGATCTGACTTACTGCAAATTGTACCGACAACGAACCAGACAACCTTTCTCTACGACGTTCACCGAATGAATGACCTCGGGAGCGCTAGCGCGGCCGTATTTATGCGAATCGGTCGGATGACGCAACAATTTGCATTGAGTCAACAAAAATCCGCTAATTCGGCCTCTCCTGACGTCGGCGCGTCCTCGCCCGTAGCTGATGGTGTCGGTGCAGGAGCAGGAACCTCTACCTCGACGTCGTGGCGATCTACTTCGGTAGACTGGTCTCGGGAGTCATCTGACTCATCATCCTAAAGTCATATTGTTTGCATTAGTACACAGTCAACCGTTGAAACTGAAAGTAAGAGTGACTCAATTACTTTCAGTGGCTTCGGATATCCCTCGTCAGGATATCCAGGACGATTGGAGAATCACCCTCGAGCAAGCAATTGCTCACCGTATACTTCCCTCGTCGGGGTATACAGTCTTCAGCACAGAGCTCTCAAGATGCGCCGGACCAATGCTTCAGGCCTCAGGGAGACACATTGGCATTGGTGAGTCGGTCAGAGCCCTCAGGGTGACCTCACCGTATACTTCCCTCGTCAGGGTATACAGTCTTCAGCGGAGAGCCCTCGGGATGCGCTGGACCAATGCTACAGCCTCAGGGAGACACATTGGAATTCGTGAGTCAGTCAGAGCCCTCAGGGTGACATACTCAGCCCACCGTATACTTCCCTCGTCGGGGTATACAGTCTTCAGCGGAGAGCCCTCAGGATGCGCTGGACCAATGCTTCAGCCTCAGGGAGACACATTGGAATTCGTGAGTCAGTCAGAGCCCTCAGGGTGACATACTCAGCCCACCGTATACTTCCCTCGTCGGGGTATACAGTCTTCAGCGGAGAGCCCTCGGGATGCGCTGGACCAATGCTACAGCCTCAGGGAGACACATTGGAATTCGTGAGTCAGTCAGAGCCCTCAGGGTGACATACTCAGCCCACCGTATACTTCCCTCGTCGGGGTATACAGTCTTCAGTGGAGAGCCCTCGGGATGCACTGGCACTAATGAGCGGTCCTCGACAGAACGGCACATTACCCACGCGATGCACAACCCTCGTCGGGGTGCAAAGCCTTCAGCGGAGAGCCCTCGGGATGCGCTGGACCAAACGTTCACAGGACCAGGCGTCCACAGGACCCGGCGTCCTTCGATGTGCAGCGCCCAGGCGCCAGGGAAGCAACGTGCGAAGCGGGGAGCCCGCCTGCACCAGCAATGCTCGTCCCAACTCGCGAACGATGGCTCGAACGACGGCCCGCACAGTTGCGCGAGCGACGGCTCCCACGACTGCGCAAGCGATGGCTCGCCCGACAGCACAAGCGATGGCTCGCCCGACAGCGCAAGCGATGGCTCGCCCAACAGCGCAAGCGACGGCTCGCCCAACAGCGCAAGCGATGGCTCGTCCGACAGGGCAAGCGATGGCTCGCCCGACAGCGCAAGTGATGGCTCGCCCGACAGCGCGAAGTAAATCACTCGCCTCATGCAGCCACCACGCACACACACACCATGACACGTCACGCATGTGTGATCCAAGTAACTGTTAACATAAGAAATTACTTTCAAAAAATGCGGCACAACTCTCGGGATATTATTCTCCCTTCCAAGGCACCATGTACTGCGGCTGGGTAGTTTTACCCCGCACCACCCAACAGTATTAGTTTATAACGGCCACTCAGCAAAACCTTGACAACATTCAAACAAACGAAAAAAACATCGTACGGGCCTCTCATACCAGAGTCGAAATCTGCTTCATAATACTCGTCAACAGTTCAGGTTTTTGCAGGACCTCAGATTAGATCACAGGTCACATAAAAAAATAACAGACCACAGGTTACAGATTAAAAATCACATACCACAGATCATACCGACCGTACCTTTTATCTTAGTCCGTCCATCACCTACGAAACTATTAGTCGTAGACAACGTTTTACCGGATTAAGACAAAATAGTCAAAAACTCTGTGCCGAAGATCGCGGCACACGTTCACCGCCAGCGGCACTCCCTGTATGCCTGGCGCCTCGCCGTCGCACGACAGCACCTGCGTGGGCGTCTACAGCAGCCGCCAGCGCACCAGCGCCGCCACCAGCCACGCCACGCGCACCGGCCACCGTGCTACTGCCTGCGCCAGTATGCCGAACACCTTGTTGTAAAGGACACGCGTAGAACTTCACTGTACACAGAGAAAACCTTATTAAAAATGTGAGATCATCAAGTGCAAACTTCACTTCACACACTCACCATAACAAGCTCGGCTTCACCTGACCTAGACTCACTACTCTGCAGAGATATTAAACCTTGATAGTAAGTTAGGTACGTTTGCGCAGGTTAGAAAACCCAGCTCCAGTGTTCATGTCACTCGATGGAGTAGTTCGATACCTTTATGAACAATTAAAAGCAAAACAACATCATAGACACAGACGAGAACATTACCTTCATTACTGAGGATAGATCAGAACACCAGGTTAATTTTATTTTAGTTACCAACTTGACTATGAATGTGCACTAAAGCATGTCATAGCTGTCGCTTTAACCTACGCGTCATTTATGCCGCGTATGATTATTAGAACCATCAGTTCCTCAATTCAACCTTACAAAACAAACAAAACAAAACGTCAACTGCTTCGTTCCATTTCACAACCCACCAATGACCAATGAGGCCAGGTCTGCCCTGCCGTGATGATGTTTAAACAAATTACCAACGAGGTTTTAGAAAATCACTGTCACTTTGGAGAACGAAACAAAACACAGCGGCAACCATACCCGAATGATTGACGTTGCAAAATAGAGGAATTGAGTCCCAGTTCCTCACTTAAGCCTTTAACTATACGCAGACGCAGCAGTGATCGGCGCGCGTATTCGGTGTAAGTAGGGGAACTTATCCGATGTTTTGTTTATAACCTCAAAAATGTTTAATGATCTATCACGAGTACGTGAACGAGCCTCACAACGGCGTGATGGCGAGCGAGGTAGATGGTCGTGTCGGCGCAATTTGCTACGGCTACGCCTTGCCCTACGGCGCAGCGGCTCAACTAACTTCTCTCGTAAACGAGATGAACGTGGCATCACAGATTTGAAATAACGGCTGTTTGTTTTTAATCCAATAAAAATTTAACTGAGACAAATCAATAGATGTGAGCTTAGGCCAATCCCACCATCTGATTTTAATCCAATAAAGACAAAACAATAGATGTGAGCTTAGGCCAATCTCACTTACTGATTTTAGTCCAATAAAGACAAAACATTAGATGTGAGCATAGGCCAATCCCACTTACTGATTTAAAGAACCAATACAGACAAAACATTAGATGTGAGCATAGGCCAATCCCACTTACTGATTTTAGAACCAGAAGTAGAATTTAATTAACAAAAAACATAACAGTACAGCCGAAATCAGTTTACTCCGATTTTACACAAACAATGATCAAAATAACAAAGGAAACAAACAATCGTTACTTTCAAATATTAACCACTCGATTAACCATCAAATTGACCATCAAAAATACACAAGAAAAATAATGATCTGACTTACTGCAAATTGTACCGACAACGAACCAGACAACCTTTCTCTACGACGTTCACCGAATGAATGACCTCGGGAGCGCTAGCGCGGCCGTATTTATGCGAATCGGTCGGATGACGCAACAATTTGCATTGAGTCAACAAAAATCCGCTAATTATAAGGTAAATTACGTGATAAATATCCGGATACATACATATATATATATATTTACAATGACAACCTAGTAGTTTAAAGTAGTGCAGTGCTTTTTACACAGGTTGAATTGTTTGCTATTTATTAAGTGGCTAAATTAAAAACTTAAAAAAGTGACTTCAATGATATAAGCTGGGCAATTTTCTGCACTCTTGAGGTACATTTCTGTTCATAACTCCGAAGATAAAATCAACTAATCCTCACCAAATTTTTGTGGCAGCAATCGAAAAATATACCCTTTTAAAAAAAAGAATTTTCCAAATCGGACCAGGCGTCTTTAATTGGTGAACACACATAAAAAAAGTACAAAAAAGATTCCGACAAATTGAGAACCTCCTCCTTTTTTTGAAGTCGGTTAAAAAGGGCAGTTCGAAAAAAATATTAGCTGGTTTTAAGGACTAACCCAGCTGATCTCTACGACTGGGACTACAATAACATTTGCGATCTTAAAATTCACACGTGTGCGACGACAATGTTTTGCGAAATACGGTTCGGGTATATTTCTGTAGTAAACTGCGAGTTTTTGCACAGTAATATAACTTTAACGGCTTTAGAGTGCTTAAATTTTTATTTTAGGAAACTAGGTACAATAGACAACGTCCTAATACTTTGTATTCACTTAGCACCACATCAAATAGCTCTTTAAATTAAGTTAGCTTTAGCTTTCAAATTATAATAAACCTAGTTCGATTTGACTGGCTCATTCAACATGAATAGTTCAAATAGTTTGAAAGCGGAAACGCAAACCTTCCGGGAATCGAACCCGGAACAAGCTGGCGCGCTGCCAATCTGCGAGCGAGACGGATTGGCGAAACGGATGGTTTATTGATAGATTTGACTGCAAACTTTGTCGTAGGTACTAATGGAGGCGAATTCATAATACATAAAGCTGACTGAGTCGAAATTCGGGCGGTACGGTGAATTATGGTTTTCTAATGAGAGAGAAGAATAGCACGATAACTGCACGTATGAAAAGATTCCGACGAATTGAGAACCTCCTCCTTTTATTGAAGTCGGATAAAAATAGAAAATAAAAGATAAAAATTATTTATTCAGAACTTGGTACAATTACGAGTAGGTATGCTTGGTTAAAAAAAACAACGATGAGACTACAAAAGTTAGAAAACTGTGTAGCAGCCTCAGCGCCAAAGACTTGACAAAAAATAAAAACTCTTTTGAAAATATAAAGTGCCTAGTGTGTCTTTTCAAACTTATTAGGTATTTTACTACTTTAACTTTTACCTTTGACAAAATATTCCGATCATGTTTTCAAAAAGTGAAAAACTTAAAGTTTCGTAAACAAAACTTTTTGCCACTAAAATTGATCGAGAATTTTATTTGATATCAAATGTTACTGTTAGGGATCTTGATATAAACCACCATTTATACACGTTTACTTTTGTTTATTAACACTGTTAAGCTGGAAACATACTGTCGGACGCGGCTTACGGACGCGGCAGACAGCCGCGACTGAATAGGTATCTGGATATAGAACGAACATAGAACTGTGCACATTATCTGACGAAAGTCGCGGACGCGTCCTTGGACCTTCAGACGTCCGAAGGCAATCTGGCCCGCTGGGTGTTCGGACGGTGTGCACACTTATCAGTCGCGGCTGTCAGCCGCGTCCGTCAGCCGCGTCCGATAATTTGTTCCCAGCTTTATACTTACACTTATCTATCGTAACACTGGCTATTTCGATTTATTTAAAATAGCAATTGTATGAGACGACGCGAGACGTGACCATGTCCTCAAAGGTCCGGAAGAAGAAAGGCAGTCATAGATGTCACTGTCATGTCAAATATAAATAATTAGTCTGACTTTGGCAGTACTAAACAGTTACCTATTCATATTCGAAAAAAAGAAACAGTCAATTTCAAATAACTTGACTCAAAACAGATTCAACCACCGATTAGTAATTGACACAATATACATCTCTTAAGCTTGAAACAAACTATCGGACGCGGCTTACGGACGCGGCAGACAGCCGCGACTGAATAGGTATCTGGATATTGAACGAACATAGAACTGTGCACATTATCTGACGAAAGTCGCGGACGCGTCCTTGGACCTTCAGACGTCCGAAGGCAATCTGGCCCGCTGGGTGTTCGGACGGTGTGCACACTTATCAGTCGCGGCTGTCAGCCGCGTCCGTCTGCCGCGTCCGATAATTTGTTCCCAGCTTTAGGCTCTATAATGATCGTGTAAACACTTTAACACCGACATTTTAAGACACAAATTAAAGCTCCTCTAATAGCCTTCCTTAATTTCCTTACCGCGCTAATACCCCGTGAAATATTACCAGAATGTCGCATTTGCAATTTAGATATTATTTATGATCTGTTGAGGCAAATTATAAGATTCCTTTTAAATTGCCTTTTAAAAGATAGAAGTGGAAAATTAGATAACTTTTAATAGAATAGGGTAGCGAGGTTTCATTCTGTATTAAAATTCTAATATGTGGTGTTAAAATCAAAATCAAATATCATTTATTCAGTAGGACCGTTATGACCACTTTGAAACGTCTTAAGAGCTAGGTCTTAAGAGCTAGCTTAAACTATTAAAATCCTTAAAATGATTGAATTATTAAGAATTTAATAATATTGTAAAATAATTATGCAACTGTTCATTTTCCAAGATAAAAAACAATGAGGAATTTATTAAGGCGGGGCGTTTCGCGTAGGAGACCACGAGACTGAGACCGGAGACAGACCAGAGACAGGCTGTGTAGGGTCGCGCGAAAGAGACAGCTGACAGAGGACCGTCAGTTTAAATGACAACGGTTTCTTGTCTCTGTCTTTGGTCTCGGTCTACGGCCTCGGTCTTCAGCATTCTCTTTTAGTTAATTGACTCAGCGACACATTGAAATCATATATTACCTAAAATTTTATATTATTTTTTGTCAAGAAAATATCTACACTTTATAAAAATATCATTGATAAATTCTATGTATATCATTTATGTATTTACAAAAAAAAAGTATATAAGTAGTATATCACATCAGTCATGTGGTTGCCATAACACAAGCTCTGCTTAACTTGGGACTATACATGATGCTGTGTGAAATGTCCAGCAATATTCATTTATTTATTTATTATAAAGAACTTAAACTCGCAACCTTCGGTAAAGAGGTACATTCTTATACATCTCTATGATAGCTAAAAGTCTACTTAAGCTGAGAGTTTCAACCACTTGACATCGCTGCAGAATGCTGTCTTATGTCACGGCATCTGAAACGACCATCAATCTTTGGAACGGAGCTGCATTAAGCTGACATTAGTTACGAGTTTAAAAGGTCTGACGACGAGACGAGGTCAACTATATATAGAGCTCTGATTTGGCTGGATATACCAACTGATATCAAATCATCAAAATTTCAATAGATTTTATGTTTTATCTAAGTTGGTGTGTAAGTTATAAGTGTAAGTTGTGGTGTGTGAAATACCTTTATTTAATACATACATTGTTTAAAAAAAACTGAATAAAACCACCCTTTTCAGAAAATAACTTATCTAAAAATGTTACATACCTTTAATCAAAAAATTTATGTTTGCATTTCAATAACAGATCCGCGAGTGACCCAATTTAGATAAAAATGATGTACAGTGACCTATAGTCGTATTGCTCATTATACGGACTAAAATTTAAGGAAAAAATGTCATTTTTCCTTCAATTTTGATTAGTTTTGATACGTTTTATGTCAAAATTGAAGGAAAAATGACATTTTTTCCTTCACTTTTAGTCCGTATAATGAGCAATACGACTATAGAATTGCATGAGATTGATTGAGATTGATGGATAAAGCTAGATTTGAATAGCTTTTACCGTGAATCCTCAACCTAATAGCTACACAGAAATTATACAATCTGCACGTACAGTGTCGGCCACCGAAATGAAGCCCCACGTCTAATTGGATCTAGAACCCGATCGTCCGCCATTTTGGATTATTTTTACCCGATAAATTTATTATTAATCGGTTTAAACTTTGGTGTTATACTGTAGGTTCCTGTGCCTAAAGACCGAGCAGACGAAGACTGGAGAAAAAGACCAGAGACGTAGTGCTTGCCCAGCACCTAAACCAACCTCTCAGCTTAACCGGCCTTATCCACAGGAAAGACATGGTCAATCCGTGTGGGGCTGACTAAGCCACGGGTTTCCTCACGATGTTGTCCTTCACCGTTTAGAGCTCGTGTTAATGCGCATATACATTTTTGTTTTTTATTATTTATTTTCTGAGATAAAAAGTAACCTATCTGTTATTTTAGAATCTAAACTATCTACGTTCCAAATTTCATCGAAATCGGTTAAGTAGTTATAAGGAAACGTGGTAACAAACATTCACACACACACACACACACACACACGGACTTTCGCCTAAATATTAGTAGGATTAGGTATATATTACACATATCTTCGAAGGATCTAAAAATGCCTAAAGATCTGAAAGAATATGTCTACCTCTTTATTATATTGGTATAGATTACGATGTTTGAAGATCTTAGCCTCTTAAGCTTACCAATCCCCGTTATATTTTTGCGCATAATCCGTAGAGAAACCTCTCGAGACGAGAGACTTGGGTAGCCTCAAGTTTCAGATGAGTGGAGTCCTAATTACCTTTTTGTTATATTATCTGTGCTTGATCGTGTTAAGGTCTACATACTGCGGCTGAGACAATAGAGCTAGTGATGTGATGCGTCGATAGAAATATATCGATGATATAACTTGTTAAACTTTCGCGATTTGTTAACATAATGATAAATTATTATTACGGGATTTTATCGCGTACCTTTTATTTATTTTGTTTCCCGACGTTTCGAACACGTTGCAGCGTTCGTGGTCACGGGATGACAAAATAAATAAAAGGTACGCGATAAAATCCCGTAGGTAATAATAATTATCATTATATATCGATGATTTTCAAATAATATAGAACCACAGATAAGAATGCTGATAAAACATAGCTTCTGATGCCTTCATAAAGTTTTCATCAAAAATATAAAAGTCATAGCCTAAAACTTCTATTTAAAAGTGTTTGAATTTGTATTTTTTCAATGAAATTGAAAATGTTTCAAATTCTCTATTCCAAATTTTGTTCTAATTTAGTTTATGGGAGAGCTATAACTTTAAACACTCGTGCGTTGAGTTCTAGTGAAGTACATGAAATGCTTGTTCAGTTGTCACTCTCCTTCGGAGGGCACTGCAGAGGCTTGTCAATAACAGCTATAATCCATACCCATATTATTAATGTGAAAGTGTTTTATTTCGCTCCGGACCATCTGACCACCATGAACTTGCCACTGGTGGTGACTTGGTATTTCTATTTCCCAACTGACTACCAGTGACCAAATATCACAGTACTACTCCCATATCACCACCAGTGGTGAAAATTGTCTCATTTTACCACTAGTGGTAAAATAAAACAACATCAGTAGCACTTTACCACCAGTGGTCAAATTATAAGATCATTGTCCTGCTTTCACGTCAAAACAGAGCGACGGATTTACGTGATTTTTTGTGTGGAGATAGTAGGAGGGCTAGAGAGTAGCATAGGCTACTTTTTATCCGGGTACCTACCACGCGAGCTAAACCGCGGGCAGCAGCTAGTAGATAATAATTTTGATAAGTGTACAACAGAATCCAAAGCATTATCATCATATTGACAATACCTTCATAATTAAATCACAAAGTTGCAAAAAATATCGACATTGTATTCAGAACGTTACATCTCTATTATGTACCAATACAGTGTAGTGGCGGACGAGAAGAAATCGTGACACGGTATAGTTTGATCCATTATTCTTCTTACTGATGTAACATTTCGAAACATCGTTGCTACCAGGGGCGTAGCTATAGCTTTGTTAAGGGGGGGGTCCAAAGGTTCCAATATACAAAGATCTTTGTTAAGGGGTTCCAAAATACAAAAATTGACTAGGTTACCTCCGAACTTAATGGGCTAAGGGGGGGGGGGGTCCGGACCCCCTAACCCCCTAACCCCCCCCCCCCCCCTTATATACGTCCATGGTTGCTACAAACCCATTTTGAGTTCTAAGGCTGGCTTCATGACCTAGATCTAGAATCTACTACCTACTTTTAGTTTTATGTAAAGTTATAGTAGGTACTTAATTGTTTCCTACAATTTATTTTTGTGACGAGAAACTGATCGCGATTAACCTTTTTTGATTAGCGTCACATAACGTTTCGTTTAATTGATTAACAACACTGTTAAGACACTGTTCTTTTTCAATAAACGAATTTTATTTCATTTCATTAGTTTACTTAAAGCTGTTCCGCTTAAAAAAGACAAGATTTTAATCTGCAGAACCTTCCATTTTTATTTTTTTGCAAAAATAAGCTTATTTCTACTTCCTTTTGTAACCGACATTGAAAAATAGATTCAAAAGTCGGCTAACTGTTTTTAACACACTCTGTTTTGGAATAGAGTACTTTCTCTCACACACACACACACACACGGACTTTCGCCTTTATAATATTAGTAGGATTATTACTACAAACAAAATATGAAAAAATCATACAAAAAGTAATAGTGCAGTTCGCCTACAGGTAATCGCCAGTCGATTGGATAACGAGTACTCGTTCTGCTTGACTGGCTGTGACGTCTGCACCTTGCTAGAGCACCTGCTCTCGACGCTTCAATCCATTCCAATACAACATAGATTTCGAATATTTAAATGCAAAATGACGCAGAATCGATGGCATCCCCTTCGAAGACAAGGTGTAAGAAAATGAGTAGAAAAAGTAGAGAGCATAATCTATTTTAGGTTGAAATCCAGAGTCGATCCAGATCCAGATGTTTGAAAAACATGACTTTATAGTTTAGAATCGACTACAATAAAATAATAATATCGTTTGATTAAACTTAATACACGAAAATAACTCATTTAACTATTAAAATTCACACCAAAAGCATGAAATAGGCGGGACAACGCTTAGATTTAAGTACGTATTATTTTTGGTGTAAGATTTGTGGCCATGCTCACATGCTTTTTCTTCTTTTTTCTTTATCTGTGTTTAAAATAGGTAAGGTCAATGTCAAAACCAGCGCTATGGTAGACTGTCTACCGTAGCTTATGCTGAGTGGAGGCCTTTTTGTTAACTCATTTAGCATAATAATAACATGTACCTTATAACTTGTTTACTAGTTAACAAATAAAGTTCTTTGATTCTTGATTCTTGAAAACCAATCAGATGGTTTAACAGCATTGACCTTTATAGTGACTACAAATAGTGCTCAATTTGTTTGCAGATAATGACATCGTTGGTTATATCAATATGGATTCCGATCGATCAGACGCAAATTGTTTCAACATCAACATTGAAATTGGCAATTAGATTCGTTGTTGTTTCAGGGAAGTCTGTTACTGTGTGACACAAATTTTCAATCATCTAATTTGTTATTAAAATATAGATACTTTGTTGAAAAAGGATCAAAATAAGTTGTGATCCACTTATGGCGCTTAAGGCCAACTCTAGTGATGAAAGCCATAGGTATGAGGCGAAATTCAGAAGTTTATATAGGTAGGTAGATGACGCTGACTGTACCTACTTTACAAAATTATGTGTCGATGTATTCCCGTTGTCCCCGGTGAGCATAGCATATCCCCGGTGAACGGGACAGCGGTAATTCATTATTTTTATTAAAAATCGTTCTCGTTGTCCCCGGTCTCTGTCCCCGCTGAAATAATGATAGATTTTAACTGTCTCTGGTTAGTCTTGGCCGCTTGTGACCAAAAAATCACCAGTGACAAACAAGACACCTGCATTCGACCTAAAATAACGGGTCAGTGGGTTCCCCCACGCGCTTCATAAGGAAATAGCAACTCGCTTCCGCTCAATGAATCATCGTATGGTTTCTAGGATCGAATGACTACCGTTATCGATAGAGTATGTACCTACCTAATACTTATGGTTTCGATTTTCGGGAAGGTTACATCTCACCCCTTTATCGTCCCTTTAGTAAGACAAACTTGGGTGTCTTCAAATCGAGAGTCAATAGGTTCCTTCTAGGTAAGCGTGCTTCATCTTAGACCACACTGTTGCTTTACATCAGGCAGGGTGTGGTCAAACGCGAACCTATTTCCATAAAAAAAAAAGTTGTTGAAAATTCTATGCCAAAGTGCAAAATAGAAGGTATTTTTGTTGGGTAAGTTACTAAGTTTACGTGGTTTTTTTTATGTATGAGTTGGAAGAAACTTAATACCTACCCAGCAATGTATTATAGGTACCTAATCAAAAAACGATTTGCACGCGATGCCAAATAATTATGAGTTTTTGGTAGGTACTGAATTATACCTATAGTCGTATTGCTCATTATACGGACTAAAAATATTATGAAAAATGACATTTGTTCCTTCAATTTTAGTCCGATTTTAGTCCGTACCTATAATGAGCAATACCTACGACTATAGAGCTCGTTGAGCTTATTCCGAATCTGTATTAAACTCATTTTTGGAAAAAAAGTCTTCGATAGCGCGGCAGAGCAGACCTAATACTTTTAGCATCGGCGATCAGCGATTTAGTCGCTTTTCAGAAGCAAAATGCAGCGACTAACATTCCACACCACCTGTCTACTCGGTGACACCACACACTTAAAAACGCCAATCGCAGCGATCGGCAATCGCAGCGATCGGCAATCGCAGCAGTTGCTAAAACGCGCGATTCCGCCCCCCTAGCCATATTACACTATCTATCGTCGCGATCGCTGTAGAACACTTTAAAATGTATTAGGAATCGACGTTTTAAGGTGATGAGTCACGTGGTCAGAACATCAATTCCTATACATTTTGAAGTGTTCTACAGCGATCGCGACGGTAGATAGTGTAAGCGTGCGTTCAGACACGGCGGTTAGTATGCGATTTTCGTGCGGGTATAGCGATTAACCGCGCGGTTATGTCTGAACGATTACTTAATAACTCATACAAATAAGACCCGCGCGATTTCAGAATCGCATGGAAATTGCGCGGTTCCCGCCGTGTCTGAACGCACGCTAATATGGCTGGGGCCCCTGATACCGCGTCCGAACGCTAGCAAGTCATCCTCGAAAACGCGCGATTTTGATACTGCGATCGAACGCAGAGTCGGCAAAACGCGATGCACATCGATGCAGTCGCAAATTCGCCGATGCTAAAAACATGTCTGATTTTTTACCAAAATCTAAAATGTAAACATACATTGCAATTTGTATCTTGTATTACGATCGTAATTACTATTATTTACGATTATTAGTAGACGCAACAGAATTCCTACAGTGAAAGTGAGCGTTTATGAACTCTTACTCATAACAATAAAATATCTGGGTGACCGAGCTCGGCTCGGGTGAAAAAGAGACAACGATTTTTCCCAGTTCTTTCTTAAGGTACAAAACCAATTAAGTATAAAAGATTAAAGTATCTACCTAGGTACCAAAAAAGATCAAAAAAATACAAAACAAAAATACAAAAGAAGATCTGAATTCGCAGCCTCCGGGCGGGCGGCGTATCCACGTAATACATGGCTTCTGTCACAGCACATTCCAAGCTTTATGATTTATTTGTTAATTTCATCGAAATCGTTAGAGCCGTTTTCGAGAACGTGTATACTTTATCAAAATACTGCTCGTTTAATGGTCGCACTTTACATGGCTATTTGTATTTGGCATATTTGGCAAACAATTACCATTGTAGACATTATATTTGACAAAGTATTGGCCTTATTTGCCTTTTTGACAAATAGATATGGCCAATACCAAATACGCGTTATCGTGTGCTTCTCGGTTCACACACATTTCATTATGTGTGTTCGAATTAAAACGTCACTAAAAAACTATAAGGAAATAGATATGGTATATGATAATCGATAGTTAAGGGTCCTATCATGATTTTCTATCCTAACGACTAATGATTCCGTGGCCGAATTGGTAAAGGCACTCCGGCTAAAGGAGGATCGCTTGCATCATCGCGGGTTCGAATCCCGTCGGAATTGAAAATTTTGATAAGAATTTTCATTTTCAAATGTAATAATACCTACCTAAGTGTGGTTTAACACTATAAAAATTACCTATCTGTAATCTGGTTTTCATAGAAAAGCTTTAATTAGACTTGTGTAAAGATTCGACCTTCACTAGTTGGAGAGGCACTTGCAGAAGAAGAAGAAGAAAGATTCGACAAATACCAACTTTTGCAAAAAAACGTTTAATCATTTTACAACAAAGTAAAAACCACGTGACAGTTTAATAGTTTCAATGCATCAGCAAAAGTCATGGATAAGCTAATTCTTATTATTTATTCATCTCATCAATCAATTAAAAAATTCCCAGCCAATGTAAGTCATTATTTCCGATAGTGTTTGTTTCCATACAACCAAAAAATATTGTCTATAGAATTTAAAACGTAACTTATGTTTAAATAGTTTTGTTTGACCAAAGTATTCCGTCTACATCAAATACCACAATCTGCCTATCTTTCTAAAACGGTCATACTTTGAATGAATACACATGACACAAACTATGATTTGAAATCGAGATTGAAAATGTCGGTTAATCTTATTAACTTTATTATTCAAAGGGCTTATTCATTCATTGGTCCCGTCTAGGACAATGTCAAGTCATGGGCATCAAAACTTGAAAACTTTGTCTCAAGTGTTAGCAACTAACTCATAAAATAATCAATGAATGTAATAAATAATTGCTTATTTATTTATCAGATTTTTTCTATTATTAGTTCAGCACCAAAAAAAAGCGGTTGCCAAAAGTTTCGTAAGATGTAGGTAACACTGATTAAAGGTTTCCGAAGTAACCTTGACATGTTGACATTTGACCATTGTCGTTTTGGCTTAGTAAATCGGCTTAGATTGTTGGTTAAAGTTAGTAAGAAAACGGAGCCTATAATAAATAACTATTAAATTATTGGGTTTCTCTGTGTCTGTAATAGCTAGTTTGCTGAACTTTGGCATTTGTTAGTGTTGTGTAATACGGTTAGCTATTAATTACTATTATATGGTAAATAATTTCCTTGCAGGGAAAGGGATTGGCTTGGTCTAATTTTATGCCGCTTAGAAGTTTCGCATCGTAATGTAAACTATCATTGCATATCAAATGCGTATCAACCGTACCTTAATCCCTCAAAGCTACGGTTTTGAAATTTATAATAGGTAAATTGTTTTTTTTTTCGGTGAAATTTTTCACTGACTATTCTCTACCTTAAGCGAAAGTAAAATCAATGGATAGATAGTATTGGTCGTAACAGATAAGTGTGAGCTGCTCTAAATTTAGGTAAGGCGAAGGTCTCCAGGTAATTTTTAGACTTTATCATACGAGTTGACCTCACGCAAACTTTACCAGCTCATGCGAACTTAGACGCTGCTTATCCTGAGTCGGAATTTGAGCGTGAATCTTGTCATAACCGATGATTTACCACCACACAGGATAACTGTCAAAAACTCAAGACCTAAGATTACTGTAAGTAATCTGAATAGGTACCTTAGATTTGAGACTGATTTTGACAGTATTGTTTATCTGATTAATTACTGGAGTCTATGAAGAACTGTCAAAGAAACGATGCTTAAAATTGTGCCTAACTTAAATACAGGTTTTATATTTGAGTTTGGTTTTGAGTCTTGAAAAGTCGTAGCACGATATCGCACATTACATCCGATTTGTCGTGATACAATGGACACCGCTCCGATCCGCTGTTGCCGACGTCTCCGGCACGCGACGCGTAATTATAGATTGCGGAGTGCTTTCCATTCGCGTCGGACTGTGCTGATGGGGCAATGGGCTCATTTTGTTCTTATTGTTTGTTTTGTACTAATTTCCCAGAGTCCCAACAGCATCCTGAATTTATGAACATTCAAAACTTATTTTTAAATTATTATTAACGGGACTTAATCACGTAAGTACCTAAAGAAATTATTTTATTTACCTCGACGTTCCGGCGACATTACAGTCGCCGTGGTCACGAGTAGACTGTAATGTCGCCGAAACGTTGAGGTAAATAAAATAATTTCAATATGTGATTAAGTCCCGTTAATAATAATTTAAAAATGTGTTCAAATCGCGAAAGTTTAAAATATGTAAGTATTCAAAACTTCACCGGTCGTATTTAGCTGAAAGAACAAATACTTACTACACATTGAAGCGAAAAAACGGTCGAATGAAGTTGTAAATAAGTAGAGAACAGTACCTAATTATTTTTTTTCTAAATCAAAAAAATATTAATTCATCGTTTTGTTAATTTATTTTTGTTTGTTCTATGTAAATTTTGAGAAATAAACGATGTCTAACCATATTTTAAAAAAATCTTTAAAGAATCTTAAACACGTTACACACAAATTTTCTCAGGTCTTAAGTCATTCAATAAGAAAATATTCCTCTACTGCGTCATATCGTACCATGCGCCAGTCCAAAACTGTAACAGTAATTAACACGACAGTTTTATCCGCGGTTATCTGTACAGATATCTGTGCGGTTCATATCTGTACAGATATCTGTACCGTGTAAAGGCCGCTATTGAGAGAATCCCGAAATCGTATAAACAATGAATTGACGCATGACGCACCACGCACGCGCCGACACACGCTGCCTAATTTGCATCATCATTGCATTGGCATTTCCGACGCCATATTCATAAAACTCGCATATAATGTCACCAGTCTTTAGTGTCACCAGTAGGCCGATTCTACTAAAAAACTTTTTATCAACCAAAGCTATTCAACTATTTCGTTTTGTTTCTTAATCTAATAATGATCAATGAGGTTAGGTTACTCTATTGTCATGACGTTTTCAAACAAATTACCAATGAGTATTTGCAATTTGGAGAACGAAATAAAACGAAGCGGTAATGATACTTGAATGGTTGGCGTTGTAAAATAGAGGGATTGGGGCCCTGACTACATTGTCACTATCTGTTTAGTCGACAGTGTCACCAATGCAAGAATGCGTGTGTCATGCATTAAAATTCTTCAGACGGATTACTTCAGTTTTGTTACGTCCTTCTTTTTCTAGTTCCGATAAAGCACGTTTCGATCATAATTTAAAGTTTTTTTTTTAATCTACTTAGGTACTAAGATGTGGACGCTAGCGACAACAGAGGAGTCACACTCGCGCTGCTGACCCTTTAAAAATTTCAAAACGCCCTTTTTGAGGAACCCCATACTGTAGTCACTGGGGAAAACCACGGTAGGTAGATCATTCCACAACTTAATTGTTCGCGGGAGGAAATTCCTCTGGAACAGCATCATACGAGAACACATTGGCTCCAGCAGGCTGATTTTGTAACTTGCCTCAAACCTTAAATTGGTCTCAAACTGTCAAAACGCTACTGGCGTGGTTACTGTTCCTACTGTCATATTTGAGAGTTTGAGACCGATTTTGGTCGCTATCAAAGAAGACAATCAGGGGGCAGGATGATTGAAAATGACAGATTTCGTTTTTTTAAGTTTAATTGTTGGTCCCTTTATTGCTTTAAAGTTGTTAAGCCATGACGAAGGCCTGTAAGTAACCATGATTATCACTAGACAATAGTGCAACTAGACACAAAGTATTGATTCGATCATAAATTTCGACATTTACTCAAACTTAAGTGCCTTTTCATACGTCCCGGTTGCCGGATAGCCGGCGGCATCAAAGTTTATGGGCATGTACGGTAGCATTCACACGTACTGGCGTAATTTGCATACAAACGCCGCCGGGTAGCCACGGAAACCGGAACGTGTGAAAAGCCACTAAGTAGCTGATTTCTGAAATCCTTATCCTACTAGCTAATATTATAAATTATGTGTGTTTGTTAATCTTTATCGTCTTATTTGACATTATTGTGAATAGACATGACATTTTTAGATTTTTTAACAAAATTTAGACTGAAGTACCTATTTATCATTTTTCATAATTGGACATTAGTCGTGCAAAGGATAGGTCTGTGCTCTACCGATCATTGTTAAATTTTGTATACAGGTGTACTGAAAAGGACGTAAGATACCTTTCATCCAAAGAAAAAGTTCTGTTCTCGGGGTATAAAAATACAGCTAAATCTACAGTAACTCGAGTGAAGCCGCAAAATAAACAGCTTTATCCCCCGATAACACGGCCATGTTAAAAATACCCCGTCGAAAATATTTAGGCGGATAAGCCATCTCAACTTGGCCGCGAAGTACGTCTTACAAGTCTTACAACATTATCCTTTCAGTATACATCTTGATAGCCCTTATTATCACCCTTGAGTTTTTCATCCGTTAAGCCCCGGTTCAGTAAACAGCGACTTATTTAGGTTAAGAGAGGTTAACAGGATCGGAATCTATTCTCAAACATGGTGTATATTTTGTTAGATTTTTAGGTAAGTTCTCAAGTTTTTTAGATGTATGTCAGTCACTTTTAAGTACATATTCGGTATATGTTTAAACAGTTGATCTAGAGGCGTTGATCTTGTGAACGTTGATCAAATGATTTTTGATCTAACGTATGACACCCTGATAATATCGATCAGATTTTTTAATGATCCATTTTGCAAAAGATTTTTTTTCTTAACCTGTTTCGTCCCACTGCTGGGCAAAGGTCTCCCCCAAACTCTGATAACATTGCAAAAGAAAACATTTTTTTTTAGTTTTCCTTCGCCATCTATATTAAATTAAATTAACTTAAACCTGTGCAAGGTTTAAGTTAATTTTCATTAAACTTTTCTATTGTTTTACATTAGCACCTATTGACCGATTAAAATATTTTGAGGTATCCACTATGCCAATACCGCTTTTCGAATAAAAATGACACTTTGTAAGTTTGTAAGATTACCTGTATTTAGGCAGGGTAGACTTACAACGAATTGATTTCATACTGTGACAAATAAAAATCGCTTGGTATGATTTTTTTTTTTATTTCAATTAACGTAAAGTAAAATAAAACAAATATAATAAAACGTAGTAGTTTGACGAATAATGTTCGCCGTTCCCTAGACCGGGCCTTAACACCCCACTGACCTTTATGAAAGCTTAGGACTCATTTTCCTTTCTCCAATATTTTCCCTTTGAAATGCTAATTTAACTTCATGAATATTTTATTGATATCTACAGTAAGAATGTCATTGAAGCTTATCAGACATTTTGAACATCAATTTCATATCTAAATTGTTTGTTTTGAGTACCTATATAGTTGTTTGTTTGTTAATAATATTCTAGATTAATCTTGGCATAATCTCATTGTGTTATTAAAGTCATTCAAAATTTAAAATTTTGGAACTGGCCGCAACATCAGCTAATTAAAAAATTGTATTTAGTTTTAATTTCTGACTAAAACAGAAATGCCGGGCAGTCATTCAAACAAGAGTTCTGTTTTCAAAATTATTTTCATCGCCAAGTTTTGCAATGAGATCGAAGACGATTAAGTTTTTATTGTAATCCGGTTATATGCTGTTCCTATTGTGCCGTCGAAACTATTTTCTCCCATGCTTCATGCCCACATTTTCGGCAAGTCACGAGTGAAAAGGAAGACAAGAAAATCAATAGAGCCTTTCTTTCTATGGCAATGGATTCGTTGCGAGCACAAGACTATTACGGTCTTTATAGCTTCGTGGGACACGGCATAGGGTGGGATCCCATGGAATTAATGAGCTGAAATGTCTTGTAATTTGGACGACACGCCATATATTTTATTCAGTATTTTTATGAGGTCAGTTTTGTACCCACCTATTCCAAATTATTTTCAATCTTTTTTTCTAATCAATAGTTTGTAAGTTGACGTTTTCGATATAAATGAATGCAAAATCGGAAAATTAAAATTAATTACCTTTTTTTTATTATTCTAGAGTTTTGGTTTTTATTGTTCAAATTTAAAAAAAAAGATGGCCGAAGAAAATACACTATTGCGGTAAGTTGCGTCGTGATTAGCGTTCCGGCTTAGTACGGAAAAGTTCCAGGTTTCTTCAGAAAAGTGCCTAATTGGAACTTGTACTGTCGGAAGTTACCACAGCAGGAAGTAATTTCTTTATTAAATCAGCATAAACATCACAAATTTAATTAACTACCTATAAAACACCTTGATGGACAGGTGAAGTTACTCTAATCACCAGACTAATAAATAAAACTACTCAGCGTTAAATTACTTGACACAAAAACTGTCATGCGCCATCGCAGCGTCTCTATTGAATTATTCAATCAGCTTAATAGTGTTTTCAGTTCGTCACCAGTGACGTAACAGGAAAAACAGCCGAAGCCGGCCGCATACACTAGCACTACAACACTGCGACACGGGCCGGCACTTATATAAGCATTTTGACACTTAAAAATGACAATAAAACACAAACGCGGAACAAGTGGAGAAAGTGCGTATCGATGCAGAGAAAAAAGACGTTTCTACTGAGGAGAAACAGCGGCGCCGGCCGGCGTCTCAGCTGTCCGCACTCACCTTTGACGAGGCGCTGCAGTATAATCTCCTTGTGGTCCTGCGTGTGAGGTTCGCCGATGACCGCGAGGAGGTAGCATCCCGTGAGGGGGCTCGGCGGGGGCACAGAGGCGGACACCTCCGTGCCGAGGGACAGCGACCGCTCATCGTCGTGCTCCATCGCCGTCGGCGGCGCCGGCGCGACTGCCGACGGATCGCCCAGAGTTCCCGTGCTGCCGACCGCTCGGCGCGACTGCTCAGCGAGGAATGGACTCCAGCGGCCGGCGCGCCCCGCTTGCGCGCGCTCGCATCGACCGCCGCGCCCGGCACGCAGACGCCACACCGCCGGACGTCCCTCTCGCTCCTTCTGGCGCATCGACGCCCTCGCCGGAAAAGGACGCCGCGTCTGGGCGTCCACAGAAGGCTCTGTAGGTTTTTCAGCGCACACGTGATCTGCATTGCGTCTAAACAACCCGGCTGAATAACCTCGGGCCGGTGCTCAGCTGTTCGCAGAATGCCACGGCTGTACAATCGATACCGATGGGGTGGATTGACGTTTGGCTTCACACGATTACTCGCGGCCCAAGACCGCGGTGATAGAGTTGTAAACGCTTATGTATCGATCTATAGCAAATTGACTATTGATGTCCATATTCAATGAGCCCTTACATAAAGCTTTCAACAAATTATGCTTGGGTTTTTCGTTTAGCATTCCGACTTGCTGAGGCCCGTTTCTGTAGACCCTTGCAAAATCCATCAATAGATTTCAATTTTTCTACGTCGTGGTTAAAATTTTCTGACATTATAGTCCAGTCTCATTCAATTCCTTATACAAAGAGCTGGCTCCCTATAGGCTGTAGGGGCTATGAGCGCAGCCTATTGGCTGAACGAGAACCAACCAGGAAATCCCGATGGCTCTGGCGGGATTAGGTCAGCCTGCACCCGTTGCACCACAGTCCCCAATTAAAGTTAATGAAACATTGAAACAATTCCGCATTTCACTCCATACCTTACTTTTATGAATTAGTTATTTATTATTTGCATTTTATTGTAATTTTTATTATTATTAGCCTTATGTAAGTTTATTTTATTTTTTACTTTTTATTGCGTTCAATATATTTATTTAAGTATTAAGTAACTAGATACTTAGGTTTTTTAAAATAAGATCAACATCTATACTATACCCTGTTCTGTTTGACCACGTGTTTATTTTGTCACAACAACGAACCGGCTTATGTAGAGAAAATCCGCACACAACCTGAATTAAGAAATAGCATGTTCTTCCTAAATAAACGGAAATCAAAATGAAACTAAATATTTTGCTGTAAACCATTAATAGGTATAATTAGTAAATAAGACGTGATCGTTTGGTAAGAGTTTTTGTATTGATTTGTGGTTCTATCCTGTTGTCGCAACCGTTTTCCGTTTCCGATTCATACCGGTTGTGACGTGTTCTTGATGGCAACACCACACGGGCGTGGCACAGCAGCGCTCTTCGTAAAAAGAAGATGGCGGAGCCGAGCTCATTCCTTGTTCCACCATCGTCGAGGAAAGACATCTAAAGAGACTTTAATTCATTTTGTGATCAAGTATAAACTCTGTGTCTGTATAAGTTCCTAATCTATTTTTTAATACTTGTTATTACTTGTACTTACATACTTTGATTTAAATTAAATGTTCTGTTCGTTTACCTAACGTCTAACTCTTTTTATCAGAAGTGAGATCAACATGCCACGCAGCAAGCGCAAGCGAAAATCGAGGCGAGATTCGTCGTCGAGTTCAAGCTCCAGTACCAGTAGCAGCAGCAGCAGTGACGGTGATCGAAGGCGCAGAAAGGATAAGCGTCGCCGTAAGAGGTCAAAAACCGTGAGTCAGAATACCATATTATCATCAGTGATCCCTGAATTCGACCCACTCGTAGATAACATCGACATGTGGTTAAACGTGGTCGAGGCAAACGCCCGTGCTTTCGGATGGTCTGATAATGTTATTAAATACCAGGCACTTCAAAAATTGCGTAATACCGCCAAAACTTGGCTAGATTCATTTCAAAAAAATAAAACTAGGTGGACCACGTGGAAGTGGAACGAATGGCGTGACACATTATCAGATACATTTCAAGTAAAACGTAACATGTTTAGATCCCTAAAAGAGTTAATAGATGCTAGGCCAGTAGTTAACCAATCTTTGTATGAATTTTATTTTCAACAAAAAGCAAAAATTGACCGTTTGCTGTTAGGGTTCAGGGAACAGGATATAATATCTGTCATAGTAGGTTCAATCGGTGATACGAACATTAGTGTAGCTGCTGAAGCAGGCAATTTTAAATATTGTGACGATTTAGCATCATTTTTGCATGGTAAGGTTTACACTCCCACTGAAAAGGAGGTACCAAATAAAAATTCACTATCACTGAAACATTCTTCTCGATTAATTCAATCCGGGTACCAAAATACTAACAGTAAATCTGAAAACAAGTTTGAGCCTTCAGCTAGTACCAGTAACGTGTCGAACTCTAATATAGTTTGCTATCGCTGTGGAGAGGTAGGTCATAGAAGAAATATTTGCACAGTTAAGGACAGTGTCAAATGTTCAGCGTGCAATAAACTGGGGCACTTGGAGGCCGCGTGTAAATCGAAACAAAAACTAAAATCTGAGAAGGATGTTGAAGTGAAGTCTATATCTGATCCAAAAACAAAGCAAAAATTTTACAAATCAGTTAAGCTAAATAATTTTGAAACTAAAGCATTTTTCGACATGGGTAGTGACTGTTCACTTATAACCACCGCGTTAGTAAAACAATATCAACTGCAACCTTTTTCGTTAAATAACCCCATTAATTTGGTAGGTTTTACAAGTGAATTATCCGCTCAAGTGACAGAGGCTTTAGCTGCAACAGTTCATGTCGATTCAGTTAAATCCGTTATAACGTTTTACGTTATTGATGCGCTCTCAGGCTGTGACATCCTAATTGGCAGGAATTTTACAGAAGATAAAAGGATAATGTACTCGCGTGTGGGGGATACATTAACGTTTCAATCAGCACCATCCTTGAATGTGTGTAGTACCAACGTTGTTTATGATGTTGCCGATGAGTATGAAACTATTTTGAGGAACATTTTATCTAAATACCCTCAATCTTATTCTAATGATTTATCATGTCTGGGAAAAACTTCATGTGTCGAATTAGAAATACAACTAACATCTAGTAAACCCATTTGCCAGCGGCCTTATAGGATGTCAGAGTCTGAAAGGGCAATAATGCGAGAAATAACGGATGACTTATTAAAAAATGGTATTATTAGGCACAGTAACTCTGCTTATGCAAGTCCGGCTCTTTTAGTTGATAAAGCATCAGGGGCGAAAAGGTTATGCGTTGATTATAGGCAGCTAAATAAAATTACTGTTAAAGAAAAATACCCTATGCCGAGGATCGAGGATCTAATTGATAGATTGCAAGGTTGTAAATTCTATACATCTCTAGATCTTAAAAGTGGGTACCACCAAATATGCATTAAAGAGGAAGATATCCACAAAACAGCATTTATAACTAATGACGCCCATTTTGAATATTTAAGGCAACCTTTTGGTGTTTGTAACGGACCTGCTGTTTTCCAAAGGTTGATGAACACTGTTTTGGGTAACCTACGTTTTGGGAGGGTAGTATGTTATATGGATGATCTTCTTATTGCTACTCAAACCGTTGAAGAAAATATAGTTTGTTTAGAGATGGTATTAGATTTATTTGTGAAGAATGGGTTAACTATGAATTTAGAAAAGTGTTCGTTTTTCAAGGAACGGGTTACCTTTTTGGGCTACGATATTTCAGAACAAGGCATTCGGCCAAGCGCCCGTAAATTAGACGCTATCTCTAAGTTCCCAACCCCAAACAATGTTCATCAACTGAGACAATTTTTAGGTCTGATAAATTACTTTAGGAAATTCATTAGAAACTGTGCCCAGTTATGCAAATCACTAACTAACTTGTTAAAAAAAGGGGTAGCATGGCACTGGGGTTCTCCACAAGATCAAGCAGTAGCTAATTTGAAAACCGCATTAATCGAAAATGCTGTACTTAAAGTTTTCGATCCAAAATTACCTGTGAATCTTTACACCGACGCCAGTCGTGATGGCATAGGATGTATTTTAGTTCAAACTACCGATAGTGGTGAAAAACCTATTTATTTTTATAGTCGGCAAACTACTAACGATGAGAAGAAATACCATTCATTCGAATTAGAGCTCCTCGCTATTGTTTCTGGGTTACAAAAGTTTCGTCATTATTTATTAGGCACGAATTTTAAAATAATAACTGATTGTAACGCTGTACGACACGCTCTGAGTAAACAAGAAATCATACCACGAATAAGCAGGTGGGTATTGTATACACAGGATTTTACGTATGAGGTAGTTCATAGACCCGGGTCACAAATGCAACATGTAGACGCCCTGAGTAGGAATCCTGTGAGTGACGACAGTAACACACCTGAGGTAGTTGAAAGCGTAAATACATTAACTGAAGGTGATTGGTTATTGTCTGTTCAGTTGCAGGATCCTGCTATATGTAGTATTCGAGACATTTTACAGTCAGGTGAGGCCGATACTAATAAACAGATATTTAATGAGTATGAATTATTAGGGAACAAAGTGTACCGTAGAACCGAATTCGGAAGGCGCTGGTTAGTACCAAAGCAGTGTGTATGGTATGTTATTCGGGCGAATCATGATGAAGTAGGTCACTTTGCAGTCGATAAAACTCTTGAAAGAATTAGGTCAAAATACTGGTTTCCTCATCTTAAGAAAACAATCTCAAAATACATAAAAAACTGTTTAAATTGTATTTATTTTAAGAATATTCACGGTAAAAAACCAGGTAAACTATTTCCTATTCCTAAACACGCCAGGCCATTCCATACACTCCACGTTGATCATCTCGGTCCTTTCGTTAAAACTAACCTGCAAAACAGTTATCTTTTAGTATTGGTTGATTCTTTCACAAAGTTTGTTTTTATTTCGGCTGTTAAAAATACAAAAAGTAAAGTAGTTATTAATGAACTAAATAAAATTTTTAAAGTATTTGGAAATCCAAAACGTCTAGTTTGTGACGCTGGTAGTGCGTTCACATCAAAATTATTCAGTAGCTATTGTAAAGATCGAAATATAAGAGCGCACATAATTGCCACGGCTGTACCGCGTTCCAATGGACAGGTAGAACGCTATAATCAGACAATTTTGGAGGCATTACGTAGTATGGGTGCAGATACTGAAAATAATAAATGGGACCAACATATTACAAACATACAGCAAGGTATTAATAGCACAATTAATAAAACCACGTCTGCCGTACCGAGTGAGGTTTTCTTTGGGTATAGAATTCGGATGAACAATGATATGATCGCTGATGATGATAACACAGAATCGCCTATTGACGTCACGTCATTGCGAAACACGGTTGATGCAAACATTAAGAAAAGCGCTGAAACACAAAAAGCATCTTTTGACGCAAAGAGAAAAGATGCCCCTAAGTATGACATTGGAGACTTGGTGGTGCTAAAAATTCCTAGCCAGTCAAATGATGGTCAAAGCACGAAGTTGATGCCACTCTATAAAGGTCCATTCCAAGTGACCAACATCTTGGGTCATGACAGATATCAAGTAACGGACATGCGTGGAGCTGAGAGATCTTCGAAGCGATATGATGGTATAGCATGCGTAGAAAATATGAAGCCATGGATTCGTATTTCAGAATGATACCGGATGTTGTCAAAAGTAGGTAATAACAAACGTAAGTAGTAAATGTACCTACCTATAATAAAAGGTTGCATATTATTTTTTTTATTACCTACTTATTATTTTTGTTTCAAATTGTTTTGAGTTAACGGATGAATTAAATGGTCTCATGCTGCATCTTCAAACATTGGATGTATTATGGAGTGTTAAATATTTTCAGGCCACAACAGGTATCTGTGTGAACGCTGTTGTATTGTTGTGGTGATACACAACTAGTTTGATTCTCAATGAACATCATCTAGTTAAGCCACAGACAATAATGAGCTTTGAAGATCATACGCCCTATAATACAGTTCAATGTTGGAGAATATTGTAATCATGTATGATTGTTAGAACATGTTTTAACTATAGTCAAATGTTTTCAGATTCCGCATCAGTCCAGGACGCAGTTCGAGGACGAACGCGTGGGCAGGACGGCCGGATGTTGTCGCAACCGTTTTCCGTTTCCGATTCATACCGGTTGTGACGTGTTCTTGATGGCAACACCACACGGGCGTGGCACAGCAGCGCTCTTCGTAAAAAGAAGATGGCGGAGCCGAGCTCATTCCTTGTTCCACCATCGTCGAGGAAAGACATCTAAAGAGACTTTAATTCATTTTGTGATCAAGTATAAACTCTGTGTCTGTATAAGTTCCTAATCTATTTTTTAATACTTGTTATTACTTGTACTTACATACTTTGATTTAAATTAAATGTTCTGTTCGTTTACCTAACGTCTAACTCTTTTTAATCCTGTCAAAATATGGATGGACCTTTTGTAGTAGAAATAAACGTTATTACTACTATACTTGTAAAATCATCCCCCTGCAGTAAAATTTTAAAAACTCCGTCACCAGAGTTTGCCTCTGGCACATACTAATTTATTTGCTTGAAAGTCACGAAATACATTACTTATTTCGGAGCAGCGCTTGTTTCTACATGTGACTACAAATTGCCATAAGTTGTTCGTTATTTTTGCAAAAACCTTGATTTTTTTTCTTGTATACTCATGATATTTTATGGCGACCAATTTTAACATTTATAGGTTGTTGACACTGTTTTGTTTTACAATTAATTCATTAAAAAAATGTTGTACAAATGTACCATTTTCAATTTCAGCATGATTTATGTAATATTTTATAACCTTCGACTTTCATTGGGAACTTAGAGTACGGCAGTCACCTGCACTTACACTCAGTTATTCATCAGGTAACATAAATGTGGTTTAAATTGCATGAAGCCCCTCCAATGCATTGCAGCTTCGTTTAAAATTGATGAAATACACTTATAGATCCCTAACGTTTTCGTTTCATACTGCTTTCGTTTTGGATCACGACTTAACCAAGCCGTGGTAGATATCCTCTCGGATCTTGAAGCATATGAGATCCTTTAAAGAAGTCTGGTCATGAGATGGACCGACCAAATCAAGACAGCATTAGACGGTCCACTACATGAATGCACCAGAAAGGCTGCGATTCGGGATGAATGGCGTAGGATCGTCAAAGTCGCCACAACCCCCTCCGACATGACGACCACGACCATTCTGTCAAGAGTGTAACGAAAGAGAAGAAGAAAGAAGTCTAAGGGGGTAGACAGAAGCACGTTCATATAATAAAACTGTAACTTAGAGGTCATAAGGCGGCCTAAAAACTCCGTCACGAGTTGGTCACTGGCTCAAACTTACTTTTAGCGATGTCTGTTTTTTTTGAAGATACATAAGCATTTGAGGAAAACTATTTTTATGGGCATCTATGAACATCAAGCAATATTTGTTGGTAAACTGCACAAGTGTAATAAAAAATGTTTGATAGTCAGTAAACAAGACTGTTAAGGGACCGGCGAACGTATCTACGTACCTAAGAACGTAATACCAAAATAATTTAAAATTTGAGCATATTTTTATCACTTTATGTTATTATTTGGATAAAGACAGTATTTATCTAGGTTCCTGTTACACTTTTGTTCCAAAAAACTTAATATAGAACAAATGAAAAGAAAAAATGCCATTTTTGGTGTACCTACAAAGATTTCAATTCAATTTGCTTACATTTCTTTTCAGGTAAGTTTTTCGGAACAAAAGTGTAACAGGAACCTAGATATATACCTACTCTCTTAATCTAACAACATAAACTGATTAAAATATGCTTAAATTTTAAATGATTTCGGTATTACGTTTTTATGGAAATTCGCCTGTCGCAGGCCTCTTAAAACATTTTGCTAAAAAACTCAATGTGACAGAGCTTAAAAAGACTAATATTGTCAATCAATATTTGTTGCTAACTGAACAAATACAATAAAAAATATTTGATAGTCAGTAAACAACAGCGATATCTGGGTATCTGATCTACAACGGCTAAAATTAAATCCCTCCTAAACCTCAAGGTCGGCAAACACATCTGAGATAACATTTTATCTGTTTTGCATAACTTTACGTCATAATTACACATGCGATGCACTTGTGTTTTGGAGGGGCAGACTTTAGGTTTCTCATGTAGGTATAAAATTAAAATTATGACTATTATTATTATTATTTGTATGTCAAGGTTTAACATCTCGGGACTATGGAGTCCCGGACCTTTGATAGGCATGCATGGGGCCGAAGCCAACATACAGCGGCCCTTTTGACAGTTTTGATCTTATTGTGATGAAGACACATACCGACGACTACCCTGTATAATACTATAGAAATGCTTTATTATTATTAAGCCATGGTCGTCCCACTCCATGGTAATGGGCATGTCATGAGAAGGGATGAATGTCATGAAACGAGAAGAGTGCTTGATATGAAAGTGGATGGATATATGAGGGCTAGACCAAAGAAAAGATGGATGGATTATGTGAAAGTTGACATGAGTAAGAAAGGGGTGAATGCTGCGATGACGGCTGAAGAGGGAAATGGAAGAAGAATACAGGTTGTGCCAACCCTACGTAAGTGGGAAAAGGGCAGGAAGTAGATGATGGTCGTCCCAATGCAGGGCCTCTCTCCCCTTCTTCAGTCTTAGCGATTTAGCACGTCCACAGGCCATGTGTGTGTACCAATAAACTCGAAATAACTTATGATTGACGCAGTTGGTTACACAGCGCCTGATGCGAAAATTTTTTGTAATTTATCGGCGATGGTTATTATTGGTCAGAAAATTAAACTTGAAATCGGTCGTGCCGTTTTGGACTTAAACAGGACACATAAACGCTCCAAATAACCCTAAACGCATACTATCTTCGTCTCGTGGTGCAGCTTGCTTAGAAGTTCTTGATTGAGCGATGTGCGCGGTGAAAATTTCGATGGGTGTCCGCAAGTGACTTCGAGATTTACGAGCTGAGCGCTTCCGTGCTTCGGAGGGCACGAATTGTCGGTCCCGACTTTTAAGTCGTTAAGCCATGAGGCTACAGTACATGCCCATACACTTCGCCACCGACAGGCTACCCGGCAACCGGGACTTGTGAAAAAGGCCGCTTTTTAGCTGAAACTTAATATGAAATTGTATTGTAATGCCGTCTCAAGAGTGAGAAGAAAAAACGTAAAACGAATCATATTATGATTCATTGGAATTGCGTTATCCCTCGTTTTTCTAAATATAAGCCCCCTTACTTATGAAAGATGTTTAAAGTTGAACACTGGTTAAAAAACGTCCTGTCTCTATTCGTCACTATCCACAAATAACGACAGGACGTTGTTCAACCAGTGTTCGACTTTAAACATCTTTTATAAGTAAGACCCAAAGATTGCAATCCCATAATCTATAACACAATAGACATTAGATGCAACAAACTAAACTGATTCCCAAGAATCGCATTGCACGGTGTCAATGCGCCAACAACCTTGCCCGACCTTTCAGCCCCACTGCGGAAAATACCTACAGCGACGGCATACTGATTTCCGTAGTGACGCACCCTGTAGTTCTGCACTCCGAAGTTTACAGTTCTTTGAACTTTAAAGGTTTTGAGCTTGCCAGTTCTATTGAGCTTTTTGAGCCATGTCACAGAGAAATGGCCATGTCAAGCATGGAAACGCTCTAAGAAAAAAAAACTTAGACCTTTACATCTTTACTAAGTAGATGATTTATCCAGTGTCAGGAGGTCTTCGCCTACACTTAACGGAACACTGTAGTGTCTGGGACAATGTTGAGATGGAGTAGGCTTGCCCAGCACTTACACCATCCTCTCAGCTTAACCGGCCATATCCTCAGGAAAGACATGATCAATACGTGTGGTGCTGGCTAAGCCGCGGGTTTCCTCACGAGGTTTTCCTTCACCGTTTAGAGCTCGTGGTAACGTGCATTTAAATTTTTCAAAACGAAAAATCCATTGATGCACGGCCTGGATTCGAACCCACGACCATCGGATCGAAAGTCATGCCCCTCTGCCAACACGGCTCATGATTACAACAAAATCATTATTCCAAACCCCTCATTTATAACACTTATTTTAAGTATTTTTTCATCCCCATATATCCCCTCAGCGCTTGGGGCTGTTTTGGCAACAAGCCATCTCCATCTGACCTATAAACACGTATGGAATAATGACCCGTACACACTAGTGTAGAAGCATTTCTGAGTTATTAGCTAAGCTTGGTTTCAAATATGGCTTTTTGTTTGACTGAAAATACCGAAATAGGATGATTGTAGAGGTATGGTAGACATTCTTTGATCTATATCGGGCAATCTAGATAATTTTAAAATTGATCATTTTATAAAGTTATGTAATATAGTATAGTTTCTGTAAATAAAGGATCTGTGACGTATGTGTGTGTATAGACCTATGGACTGACGTGACGTAATATTATATGGCTATTTAAAAAATAAGAAATCTAGTTTAAATTCAAACTTGCCAGAGTGAACAGTACAGCCACCATTTCTCTGTGGTACAGCCCAGGATCGTTATATTATGTAAAAGGAATGAGGGAGGTCTTTTCCCAGCAGTGGGGTGCAAAAGACTTAATAGGAAATAATACTTAGTAGTAAATTAGTGTACTTAGATTAAATATTCTAAAAAAGTTTTTTTTTTTTTTTAAATGCATTGTCATCATGTTGTGAACTAAATACCCTGAAAGTTTCAGCCGGATAGCTAATCGGTAAGTGCTCGAAATTTGAGTTGCAAGATCCGGAACGACAGACAGACAAACAAGAAAGTGACTTAATAAAAACGTTTTATAATAATAAAATGCGATTTGTTGCATAGAATGTTTAGGTAATGAAAACAGAAAAGATGGCGTCCGTCGATTGCCCCACAGAATTGAGAATAAGACTAGAACTAGTAAGTAGGCGGGGCCCGCGTAGCACCAAGTAAGCGCATTGCGCGCACTTCAACCTCCGCATACTTCAGTCGTGTTTGACGTCTTTCACAAGGAACATAGGTAGGAAAAATCAGAAAAAAATAGAAAAATGCCGTATTATGCTATTATAAGCTGCAAAAACGATAGCCGCACCAAAAATGTAACAAAAGGGAGCATATCGTATCACCGGTAAGTATTATTTTATTGTTTTAAAGCGGTTTTGTTTGGTTTGTTTACAATTCAAAACCGTCAAACAAAAATAGACTGTGAACATTATTAGTTAAGGTCGCGTTTCTCATAAACCTCAACTTTCGCTACTCAATTAGGGATGTTACCCCATTATACTGATGAATGTGTTATCGAATACTTTATTGGTTATGATCATGTAAATAGTATTAAGGCGTTGATTTTTTTTTGCAATAGTGATGATTTTATTCTGAACTGGCTGACGCCCGCGGCTTCACCCGCGTGGACTACTTTTTTGTTTATCCCACGGGAACTGTGCATTATTTCGGGATAAAAAGTAGCCTATGTCCTATTCCCGGTCATTATCTATCTATGTTTCAAATTTCAGCAAATCGGTTCAGTGATTGTCGAGTTATAGAGGAACAAACATACAAACATCCAAACTTTCGCATTTATAATATTAGTGTGATTCGTATGATTTATTTACTATTCTTATTCTTTTCTTATTCTTATTTAAGACTTATGGTGCCCGCCCAGTGGCTGGGTAAGATGAAAATTAGAAATATTTTGAAGAAATAACGTAAAATCTTCTGGTTTTAGTTTTCCCAAGGCACCAGATAAAAAAAAAAATGGATAGATGCAACTGTACCTACACCATAAAAAGAAAACACAAGAAGAAAAAAGAACCATTATTTTAAACAGTGATACAATTTACGAGTTGTAAACCTTTGATTGTGTAAATAAAGAAAGAAAGATAAGAAAAGCTTTTTATTTCGACCACCAGAAATATAACCTGGGCCTGTATTCTATTAAATGACAACCGCTTTGGTTTTGGTTCGAACTCTTAAATGTCAGCCATTTGGTGAAATAGTAGAATAGCTTTTCAAAAATTTGTACTGCCAAAGTTCAAAACCTCACCACAACTGAGTCGTTTGTTATTAGTAGTCATGGAAACAGTCGCTTTAGTTGAGGTTTTGGTTGAGGTTGATAAAAAGTTCGGTACGAGAATCGACGCCCTGACGTGCTACCTAGGAAGATTAAACTGAGCGTGCTACCGATCTTTACATATCAGTAGGTTGGTAATAATAATCGATTTCGATACGTCTTGTATTCTCATTGGCACATCACTAATCGAGTAGCAAGTATAGTCATTGTATTATCAATCTTATATCTGGTAAATATAAGATTGATAATAAAAGACTAACTGATAGCGCCATCTCTCGTCAAGTAGCTTGTTTTGTTGTCATTCAAGTAAGAGCCATTGCATTATCAATCCTATTCCGACGTGTTAGAGACTAAAAGGAAAAAAATACTGAATGAAAATGTTTCGCAAAGCGCCATCTTTTGACAAGTAGCAGTACTGTTTATTTTATTAAGTTTAGAACCATGTTCCGATAGGCCTAAGGTTTATTATCAATAAAATTAGTTTTATGGTTTTAGGTCCTTTTTAAGGTTCTCTTTCGACCAATCATAACTTTTATTTCTAAGTGTGTTTTATTTTACGTGTGTGAGTTTGGCGACACTGGTTCTCTTAGTAATAAGTCAACATGCTGCTTCTACTTGCGTAAGCGAGCGATTCTGTGTTCTGTGGATTGCCCGGTAGCTCAATAAATTAGAACCAAGTCTCGCCGAGCCCGGTACGGTGATTTAAAAATAAGTATTATAACTTCACAGACACCCCATTAATCAAACTTTTCAAACTTTTGGACCCTTTTTAATGAGTCCACTCATTATAATTGAATTTTAATGTTTCCAAATTAAGTAGAGTTTTTAGGCCGCCTAAAGGCCGCCGTCATGGTTTAAAGCCAGGACTGACAATTTAACGTGCCCTCCGAAGCACGGGAGCGCTCAGTTTAAATGGCATTTGCGGTCACCCATCCAAATTGTGACCGCGCACAACGCTTCTTTACTTCAACGATCAATCGAGGATGTCTAAGGCGCGAGACATACAGAAAAGACGTAAGACGAGGACGCGTCGCAGATATAAAAACGTCGCGCCGCAAAACATACAGAAGAGACGGGGCGCCGTCACATTTTGTATGAAAGGGACGCGGAAGAGACAAATGTCTGCGCCCCGTCTCTTCTATCTGGCCTGCGCCTAAGCAAGCTACGCACGAGCGCTAGTAACGAGGATAGTAGTTAACTCAATTGTTACAATTAATGTTCGGTCCCACTGGTAGAGTTGAGAACTAAAACAATTTGGGAATTGTGCCCGGTTTCCGTTATTGTCTAACTAGTTAACGTTTTCAATGGATTTTGCATCGTTCACTTAAGATTTTTATAACTAAGTGCCTTTTTATAACTAAGCGACTACGGCGAAGCCGTCGTCGAATCAAACCAAAACCAAATCAAACCAAATCAAACCAAAGCCTATCAAAATGAGGGTTATGTGTTTGAACTGTATGCTATGTATGTCCGTTCCTATGTCCGCCCGTAACTACTCAACGGCTTAACCGACTTTGATAAAAGATACGTCATTAGATTCGTCTTGATGGCGCGAGTGTACCTACATAAAATTATTAAAAAATCAAAATGGCTGATTTTATGCGATTTAATGTGCGGGCTGAAAACATTTCTTCCAAGCTCATCGCCGCTTTTAATACTTACTAATTTTCCTACAATAAGTATTTTACATCACAGTTTAGATCTCGTATTTTTAAACGAATAATCCATTGACGCACTGCCGGGATTCAAACCCACCATCAAATCAAAAGTCGAAATACATCTAACTAGTATAAACACACTTTCACATTTATAATATGGGTATGGATTGATATCAGGAGATGTAGGCATAATGTCTGTCACATGTATTGCAATTTGCAATTTCTATCATCATGTGCGAGCAGCTTTATTGCCTCCGAATCACTTATCGACTGATCACTTCCAATCGCTTCCAATTGAAAGCTTATAATGAATGAGCTCTGCAGCGGTCGTCATTTTCAGGTAGTCTTATTGAAAATGGCGTTAATTCACGAAATAAGCATTTTCAAAGTGATCAAGAATAATGCTCCAATTCAGTTATTATTAAATAATACTTGTAATTATTACCTAACTAACATAATTACACTAAAAAAAATATAAAAGTATAAGATATAAAAAGTATGTCACGGAAAAGAAAGTTAGGCCCCAAACCGTGTTTGTTGCCCTGCTGGTTCTTCATTGTCTTGGTCGCGAAGGAACAGGAGTAGAATCACCTAGATCTTAAGATGATTCAAAGGTACACTTAGTGATCTTATTAAATAAATGAATTTGATTTTTGACTTTTAACTTTTCATTGATTATCAGTAGGTGATTGTGGCTACCATCATTAAAGGTGGTAGCCTATAATAAGGTGATGGGCTTGCAACCTGTAACGGGTACAAATAATTGTAAAATTTACTGGTGCCAGATGTATTGGACGTGCCCCTGCCTGCTTACCTACAGATATTAGCATGTGCCAATTGTTTAACCGTGGCCCTGATTACCCCTTTACACTTTAAATAAACTTTGAATGTCGATATTTGTAGGATTTTATGTTATTTTTATAGTAACTCTATCTTTGTTTATGGATTTTTAGTTGTCTGAAATAAAAGCATTTTATTTTTTATTTATTTGTTTGTTGTGAGCTTGTTTTTTACTAATAATTCTAGTTCCATTTATTTCAAAGTACAATTCCGTTTCTCTTAAGAAAATTATTCTCTCTATACATTGATTTTACGTAACCCTTAGGCCTATAATCCTTTCGACGCCATATTGTAAAAAAAAAATCGTCACAAAACGATTAAGGCCGTAAAAGTTAGTGGCTACTACCACGAGTCAAACTCGAATAGAACTCATTTTCTCTTTAGGTTATTCAACATTTAACTAACTATAAAATCAATTTTAATACAGTTACTAATGAAAAAGTAGATTATTTCATGTCACTGAACCCCTGGTTAAGAGGTTCATGGTTTCGGTTTTACTATTATTTTAGTGTCTAAATACAAAACAGTCAAGAAAAGACTTCAAATTATGATCTATTTTTAAAGTATTGCGGAGTTATGACTTTACAAATCACTAATTGTATTTATGTCTTTCAGTGAATAGTAGAAACCGTATAACTTCATAATTTTTTTGAGTTATCTTAGGCAGTTATCTTGATTTCATTTGAAAACTTTCTCAAATAGAATGATCAGTTACATTGGTATTGGTATATCAAAAGTGTTACCCCGCATCCACACGTTGGGGCCAACGTTGGTCCCAATGCCTCTCACCAACGTGTGGTGCTGACAAAATAGCTTGGCGCCAACGTTGGGGCCAACGTTGGGGCTTGGCCGTGCCGTGTCGGTTTTATCAAAGGAAGTTGGCGCGCCAACGTTGGGGATCCGTCCACACGTTGGCGCTATGCTCAGTCCCGTTTCGACGCGCATCGTGAGCGCACGTGTCGACTGACGAGCGAGAATGTCATCGTATTCCTTATTTATTGTGTTTGTAGGACTATCGGGCTGAAATTTTGCACACTTATAGATTCTCGGTGACAATGAAATATTATGGTATCAACAAGCTGATCTGATGATGGAGTCAAGAGCTGTTCAACAGAACTCCTCAGTAAATAAGCCGATTGAGTTGAAACTCGGCATATTTGTCAAGTTCTGACTACAATGTAATAATATGGTGACAGCGAGCTGATCTCATGATGGAATCTACTATTTTTTTTTTATGTTACGGGAACCGTGCAATTTTTTGGGATAAAAAGTAGCCTATGTCCTATTTCCGGTTATTATCTATCTATATTTTAAATATCACCCATATCGGTTAAGTGGTTGTCGTGTTAGAGAGGAACAAACATACATCCAAACATCCAAACTTTCGCTTTTATAATATAGTGTGTTGTGTGAAGTGTGATAGTGACATTATGTGATGTGATTGTGATAAAATTGGTATTCAGTAATGTAAAATCACTTAGAGAAATTTCAATTTCTGTATCGGACGCGCAGACATCGGACGTCTGCACGTTGGCTCTGACGGAACAAGACTGGTGTATCGCCAACGTGTGGACGGTTCACGAAATCTTGGCGCCAACGTTGGGACCAACGTTGGGGCCAACGTATGGAGCCGGCGTTATAATATCCTATTACAGTCAAAAGAATATTTTAAAGCTGTTTGAAAACTTTAAATGACTATCGAGTAATTCTCGATCAGATATCACCAAACTTATAGTAATAAAAGGAATAAAAAATACTTTTAGGTCACTGTAATGACACATTGTGCCGCTCTGGCAATGAATGGGTGCGTCGACGTCGATACAGAATGTATGCTAATGGGCTTACAATGTAGGTGTAAATATTTTTATAGGTACAATACATGTCAAGTTAGAATTGTCTCGTGTAGGGCTCTAATAATAATAATAATAAATCATTTATTTCTGGCAACAATAGCAAGTATGTGTAAGAAATATGTCTGTACTCGCTCGATGTATCATTTAAAAGCTTGCTGTCTGTCACCTATAATTATAATAGCATTTACCTCGTCTTCTAGAACTAGCTTTCGTATATTTGCATGATTGGATGTATATTATGTTGGTGGCACAAATAAATAAATAAAAGTAAAAGATGTAAAATACTTAAAACTACGGCCCAAATAAAATATATAGGTACCTTAGATTCTAACATACATAATTTATATAAACCTGCCGCAGCCTGTCTAATCCATCTATCTAAGCCTGGCCGCATACGAGCCACAAAACGCAACCACAAAACGCCGCTACCGACCTATTTCTGTAGTTTTCATATACTATTTTGAAAAGACGCGCGGGTTGCGATGTGGTACCGACAAAAAGTCGATGTGGTTATGTGCTTTACATTATTGTCGGCCGCTAGCTCTTGGTGTCGCTGGTGGTTGCGTTGTGGTTGCGATGTGGTCGGTATCACACATTTCGTCGATAACGACTGCAAAATGTGATAGGTACGTGTGAATAGACTATTTTTAATACAAAGTACCTATACGATTGACCACGTGGTGTGGTTGTGGTGTGGTTGTGGTACGTGTGGACTAAGGGAGTGTCCACATTGCGTTTTCTGCAGCGCGTTTTTGAGCTGCGCGTTTGTATTGATACAAACGCGCGTTCGCAACGCGTATTTTTCCATACAAAAGTGAACCGGGAGGGGCTGCGCGGTGGGCTGCGCGTTCGCATCGCGTTCGAATCGCGTTTGTATCGATACAAACGCGCTGCAAAAAACGCAATCCCTTAGACATGTGTGGATCAAGACCCTTATTTGCTAGTAATGTCATCGCTTCACTGACGCTTCACTGACTTTTCACTAACGCTGGACTCAAGCCTTTACAATGTAATCCTAGATTAACAATTTGTAAGACAAAACATCCAACCACTCTAGAGATAATAATAATCATCTAGAAATAAAAATGTAATCTTGCGATTTCATCGGTAACCAGAAAGTGTATAATATCTACCACCACACTTGCGTGCTTTCATCTAAAAACAAGTGACTACTTAATTTAAAAAAATAAAAACAAACCGAATTCAATGTTATAAGCTCGGGCCATACCATGAACTATGTTAAAACAAACTTAAAACGTTTCAAGTTTGTTTTAACATTGCTCTAAGAGTTCATGGTAATGCTACTGAGCTATTTTTTGCACTCTCGAGGTGCATTTCTGTAACTTTGAAGATCCTCGACAGATCCTCACCAATTTTTTGTGGCACCAATCGGAAATACCCTTTTAAATAAAAAAATAATTTACATAAAATAAATATTTAGTTGAAATAAATAGCCATTTTAATAGTTAGTTTAAATAAGTAGGTAGTGGAAGTTTTGGATTTTTTTTTAATTTGATTCTCTGAATCAAAGAAAATAACAGTGCACAAGTGTGGACATGCTCGCAACTAATTAATTTCCTACAGTCTCCTCGCCTCAGTGAGCTATGCAAATATGTTGTGTACAGTCAGCGGTAAAAGTTACTGTCCACAATTATTTCTAACTTTATATTTCTTATTGTGTAACACATTCTACACCATCCAACAGCCTTCACTTGGAGCTCATTTACGTCGCGGGCACAGAACGCGTTAACAACTTAACCGGTGTGGAAAACCTGTGCCCGAATCCTGAAACGCTACTTAAATAATTTGAGACGTACTACCGCGAACAAAGCCGCTGGCGAAAGCTAGTTTTCTTAAGTGTATTTAAAATTCCTCAATAATTTCACCAAGTTGTTAGACATTAAGCCGTATTGTACTAGCGTTGCCAAGGTAAGGCAGCGCTTATATTATCCCTCAACTTTTTCAGCCAATGAGCAGGTTTTTACTAGTAGTTCGCCCCGAACTGAGATCTCGCGCACCGTAGATGGCCAACATTTGGACTTTCTTCTGACTACCCCTATAATTTAAAGTGCTACTACTGCCGGGTATGCCTATTGCGCTAGCTCTTCATGGTAAAAAATACTAGCATGCATGCAATACATAATGTCGTGTCTAATTTTTCATTTATTTCATATTTATGAATTCTCGTCGTATTTTTAAAAGTATACGTCCTAGAATAAAAATAATAACTATTTTAGAATGTACAAATAAAGACCTTTCATTTGACACCGCACTCAATATATTTGTTTACTTAACTTTTTTTACCCCAATTATTTTCATTTTTTATCAAAATTTTTTTTATCATGAAAATAAATCAAATAGCATCTAAAATCATTGCAAACCAAACCGCAACGATGCCACTCTCTTTTTAAGACCGACCAGTCAATGAGCTACGAAGACATCGAAACTCTATGAAACGGGAGCTCTTGCAGCTCTGGTTTCGTAGTTTTTGGTCTTTGGTCGTATTTCAAAAACTATACATCCTAGATTAAAAATAAAAACCATTTTGGAATGTACAAAATAAGCCCTTTCGTATGACACCCCACTCAATATATTTGTGTAACTTTCATAATTTTTTACCCCCTTGGGAACCCAATATCTTCACAACCCCTTCATCGATTAAGCTCATATGCTCCACCGTAAATTTCCTTACCACAACCTATTGACCTACCAAGTTTCATGCAGATTGGATGAACGGTTCGACAGTTATGCTCGAACAACAATTCGTGAAACATACAAACATACAAACATACAAAGCAAAATCGCCCAACTTACCACTAAGATTAACCATTATTTGTTATTAATTATTTATTAATTATTTATTATTTGTACCTAATTAATTGTTTGTTTTTTTTTTCTCTGTATTTTTTTACGTTTTTATGTTTTAACTTCTAATTTTGATTGTGTGTTCACAATTTTTCTTTTCTACCATGTAACTATTAGTGAAAACCTGTTATTGGCTTTCTGTTTTATAAACATTAGTTCTTATGTACGTGATTTTAAGCTGTTGGTTTTCCTTATTAATAAATAAATAAATAAATAAAAACTTATTATGTATTATTTTTTTTAACTGACTATACCTTAACTTTGTGCCTGTATACGAAACAAGCTACGTTATATTCTGTGGTAGCTTATTATGCAAAATTTTATAGAACTCGTAGTTTTTCTTACGGTTGGCAATCACGGTTTTAATTTAATACTATCGCTTTACCGCTAAGCAGGTTTATATGAAAAGGTTTTCTTGTTTTTATTTTTTATTTTTAAATTGATGACCTGAATAGTGAGGGGAGTGACTGGCTGAGACGTAAAAGGTACAGGTTCATACCACGGCGGGACAAATGTTATTAGAGATTTTTATTACCGTGTTTAGCTAGAAAAGTTATGCCGAAGTTATACTAGGTACCTACTTATAAGTTACTAGCAGCGCCCTCGCGGCGTTGCCCCCGTAGTGATGGTTTATGGTGATGATGATGAAAAGTAGGTACCTAACCTATAACCTTTCTCAAGAGTTTAGCTATCAAATGCAGAATTTTTCAAATCAGACTCGTAGTTCTTGAGATTAGCGCGTTCAAACAAAAAAAACTCTTCTTTATATCATTAGTATAGATTTCGAGTTTATTAGTAGAAAGGTACCTAGGTACTTTTTTCTTATTCTTCGAATAACACTTTATACCACCTTTCATCATTTCCTTGCCCTTTTCCCTCTAGCTGGGGTCGGTACAACATGTTCGCCTCTTCCATTCCCTCCTATCACTCGTCATCTCAGTAGTCACTCCTCTCACACGCATGTCCTCTCTCACACAATCCATCCATCTTTTTACCACTTTTATTTGTTAGGTATTTATTTACTATTTATATAGGTATGGTATAAGTCTGACGTTTCGTACTTCAGGGCAAAAGCCTTTCTTCCCTCCTTTATCCTGCTTCTGCCGGTGCCAGTCCTCGCTTTATGAGCCAAGCTCATTTATTTGTACCACATTAAAATAAATGTTGACTACCGGTCATTCGAAAGGTAAGTATAACCCGGTGAATTCGCGAAGTGTCGGCGTGCAGAGCGTGCGTGCCCGCGCGCCATCGATCGGCGCAATGCGACGGATCCGGCCTAGGGCTGTCTTGCGAAATTTAGAAGTTCTTTACTTTTCATATGAACATGCTGTTGAAGCTGGTAGATGTAACGCTAGGAACTCACGGAGCGATTTTCACCCGCGCCGTTAAAACATCGAAACGCGTAATGGGGTAAGAGAGCGTCGTAGAGCGTCTGTTTACCATCACGGCCCGTGACCCCAAGGCGCGCCAATAGATTACACATCGATAAAAACATTTGTTTACTTACCAAAAATGTGGTTTGCAAACTTTAAAAATTCTAAAAAAACTCTGTGTACGGAGGCCTATTGTTGAGACGGAGTAGGCTTGATTGAAAGGTCTAAGGTGCAAACACATGTTGCATTGACAAGTATGTGCGGTATGCGTCGGACAGAGTAAGCGGCACGGTGACTCCCTAGGCGTGTTACTTTAAATTTACTTTAAAATAGTTTTGGTCTAGAATGTAAGTACTTACAACTTCAAATTTTGCCTAAATTATCATAAAAAAAACTAAAGTTTGAAATACTTTTGAGTAATTCAGAAACTTAGTAACGACTTTAGCTGCCAAGTAGGTACACAAAAGTCAGGTACCTACTACAAAAAATGATGAAAACGGACAGGAAAATATACAAAATCACATTCAATAAATAAAACGGCTATAGCAACCCCAAAACTCCATTTATTCGTTCAGCCGAATTAGGGATGTCTAAATGTCCTGGAAAATGGGAAATGGACTTTGCTAGAATTTAAATTGAAATTAATAGAAAATCTTCGCAAAGGATTGACAAAAACGAAAATACTTTCAGAAAATAGACAACTGAGTAAAAAAGACAGAAAATTAACTTTTTTTTTTAATGCCTAGGTACTTATTGATTTTTGATATTTATTACTTATAGAGATTTGTATGGATCTGTAGTAGGTATAAGCTGATTAAGCATATTTGTTTTTTATTTTATTGATAGGACATTATGTAAACAGGAGTGGAAGCTGTGGAAGAGAAGAAAAGTATCTCTAGTATCTCTAGAAATACCTAAATCCCGTAACTTATTATAATTTTCGACAAAACGGTATTCTTCTTCCTAACTCTTCAGACGATAATTTCACGACCACTCTAAATTTCCCCATTTATGTAATCCACCAATCCTTCTCACCTGAAATTGACAGCCCTAAGCCATTTCATAAAATGGCGATTACAAAATAATGAAGCGTTTTTACAAATCTGACTTGAGCCGAGCTCGCTCGGTTTAATACCGTCACAGAAGAGACATAATTACGATAGAGCTCGTAATTACGACTAGTATTGAGAAAAGTTACAAAAAGAATAGAGAAATACTTACTTTAGGGGTTATACACATAATGTAATAAAAACTACGTCCAATCTGTGAATTAGAATATTTTTTTGATAAAATAAAATCGTTTATTATAGACTTTCTTAGTCCATAGTAGATACACAGAACCACATGAAAAGAAAAATACACATAGAAACATGACAACAAATAAGGTCTACCACCCTTAACCTTTTGTTCCTACACCGGGCAGGAATGTACTCAGTACAAAACTATTTTTATTTTAACTAGCCTAAACTGTCCCACTGCTGGGCAAAGGCCTCCCCCGTTACCTTCCACTCATCGCGATCTTGTGCGGTTTCTCTCCTCTTTCTCTTCTCTTTTTTTTTAAACTATAAAAAAAAATATTTTCAAAAAATTAGCTCATATGACAGAACTCGCTCTTGGCTCTTTCAGGGTCATCTAGACGCTCGTCTGTTCAATGTCAATTAAAAGTTAAGGGCACATCTAGTGATCTACCTACATCAAAAGCTTTCAAAAGCTCTCCTCTCAAAAGCTCTCCAACCGGCCATATCCACAGGAAAGACATGGCCAATACGTGTGGGGCTGACTAAGCCACGTGCTTCCTCACGATGTTTTCCTTCACCGTTTAGAGCTCGTGTTAATGCGCATATAAATTTTGCTGCACGGCCAGGATTCGAACCTTCGGATCGAAAGTCAAAGTACTATCCTCCTCGGCCGACAAGGATGCAAAGGCTATCAAGGTCGTACGTTCATACGCAAAAGATTTATCTAACGCTACATTACCACTCCTCACTCCTTCACATTTTAATTTTACGACGACATTTCAGCGCTTTATCGCTTTTCACGCCTCCCTTCAAACGGTGTACCGTTATTTCGATATTTAAGGTCCTCAGGGAATTTGTATTTTGGTGGAATAGGGAACATGCGTCTGATTCAAAAGCGGGTTAAATGTATTTTATTATGAACATTGTTGCTTTAGAGGTATGTGTGTGTAATTATTTTTTAATATTAAACCGTTTTCGATTAGGAAATAAATTTTAAAAATTGCAAAAAATAGTAGGAATTTCAAAATACTTGAAAAGGATGTGAAAGGATGTGACGACACGAGTTCATAAGACGAGTCAAGGACGAGTCAGATATAACGATCCATAGATAAGTTTTTTTTTTAATTTTCACAATTCCTAAACTCGAACTTATTGTTGTCATAGATTACTGTTGTACTTAGTATCAATTTGACGTCACGCGTCAAAGTTCACAAATTGTTACTACAACAGTAATCTGTTACAACAATAATAATCGTGTTTCAGATGCGTGAAAATGTTGGTAAATTTTAAAAATTATTTTTGTTATAAAATTTTAGTTTTTCGGCGCTGGAATTTTTATTACGGTTAGGTATTTGACGATATAACCTATCGTATAAAATCATAAAAAAAAATTGTGGGAGTTCCCTATTGCTAACATTATGTTTTTTTGAGGTTAGGTTGATATTTTACTTGAAAACAATAAATATAATATGGTGATGAGCTTGAAAACTGTCACTTGAATATTCAAGTAGATACCTACTGGCAATAATAGTAATAAGGGATAGTCACCGGAAGGCACACTCCTCCCAATGGATCTATCTAGGCATTCGTGAAGTTAGCCGTTTCGATGCGCAGTTCAACCTTTTCATACAAAATTTTCTACTGCGCAGCTTCACGAATGCCTAGATCCATTGTGAGAAGTGTATCTGAATGTGTCTCAATCATCATAAGATAAAAATTGTCAAAAAGACTTGTACGTTGGCCCTAGTCCCAATCCCAAGATCATTATTTGTACCACAGTTAGTTTATACAGCCGTGAGCATGTTTATATTTAGCTTATCTATTCTATCGTAGCATATTGAACAGACCCTAGGGAAGAAGGAATACATTGTGCCGGGTAGAATATTCGGCTGATTCAAGTTTAATATGATTGTTTATCGATTCAAGACTCTGTTCCTTGTGGCTTAGGAGTTTACTGCGGTAGATATAATCTTTGAATTGTTTGAGACTAACCTCATTATTTATATTTAAGTAGTTAGGTAACTATAAATTTAGCAAGACTAGATTTTCATTTCTTTTTGTTCTCAAAGATATCTACTAAGTACTGCAATTCAAGCTGCTAGCGAGCGGACGTGTGCCTGGCCGTGCAAGCGCGCTTCACCCGCTACTACTGTGCAAATCATACGTCACATACTTTACATAGACCTAACGGGAACTAGAAGCGACAATCCAAAATAATGTTCCATTCGCCAGAAAAGTCGTCGTCACTAAATGACCTCACCGATAAAACTACGGAGAAGCTGCCAACACGGAAAAGACCGAGAAAGGACCCTATTATAGAAGCACTGGAAAACATGAGAGCTGACATGAGTGCCCAATTTGATAACCTGAGGGAGCAGTTCAATACGAAGTTTAATGAACTGAAAACAGAAATGGCTGAGAGGGATGCAGCTAATGAAATGAAGATACAGGACCTTACCTCTAAAGTAGCAGCGCTACAATTGGAAAACAAAAAAATGCTGCCACAATAGAATATCTAGAGGAACAAGTCGAGTCTACTCAAAGAATGCAGAGGATGAATCACATCGAAATAAGAAACATTCCAGCCTCTGATGGCGAAGACCTACACCAAATGGTGATGAACATTGGAGCACAAATCAAAGAAGTTATTCAAGCAGAAGACATCCGAAATGTTCACCGCCTGCGCAACAAGAACAAGGAGAAGATGCACATTATAGTTGAATTCAACAAGACTTCCAAGAAGGAGAATTTCCTACACGCGTTCAAACAATATAACTTGGCTCATGCAGATAGTAAATTCAACTCAGGTACTCTTGGAATCTCAGGTAAGCCCAGTACTATAGTGTACATGTCTGAACTCCTGACCCCTAAGGCTAGGCAACTTCACTATCAAGCACGTATGTTTTCAAAATCAGAAAACTACAGGTTCTGTTGGGTTAAGCATGGCAAAGTGCTTCTTAAAAAGGATGAAGCTGCTGATCCGATTTGTATCAATAATGCTGCACAACTCGTCTCCCTTAAGGAGGCTGCACTATGACTAGATGGACTTTACCGCTGTTCCCAAAATACTCCCATGAAAATAGCGATAACTTTCCCACTAATTGTAAGTTCAATAATTAGCTATTATACCTATACTACTATAAGCACCCCTTCTATAAATAACTTAATTAGCCACGATTATATTAGTAATTGCATTTATATGCCTAAGCCTAGTGCGGGAATTTATCCGTATTCTATAAAACAAACTCTAAGATATCGTGAGAATCTACATCACAGTACTAATTATTATCATTATGATAAAAACTCTTTCTCTCAAGAAAATAACAGCAACAAACTGGCTGAGTGTTTGTTGTCGAATGATATTACATAACTATGGATATCGATGCAGATCGTTTGGCCCTGGATATAGATGAAATGTCTATATCTAGGGCTTTCTTATTAGAGGAAGCTGAAGAATGTAGACAATATATTAACACTGATAAAAACTCACTTACGCTACTAACACAAAATATCAGAAGTGTTTACAAAAACTTTAAAGAATTAAATGTTCTGCTTAAAAGAATTTCAATTAATATCGACATTCTAGTGCTAACAGAATGCTGGTTATGCGATTTTAGGAATGTTCCGGATATACGAGGGTATACATCATATAGAACCACTAGACTACTCAACCAAAATGACGGTATCATTGTCTATGCAAGTACTGATCTATCTATTCTTGTAAGTGAACCTATGCTACTTGATGCCAATTGCCTAGTAATCAAACATAGTAATACGTGTATAATCTGCATATATAGACCACCGGCTTTTAAGGACCTAACCAACTTCATCACATCATTAGATAAACTATTACACCGGCTCAGAACACATTACAATATTATCATAACTGGAGACCTTAATATTAATATAAGCCCGGATAATGTAAATACGATTGCACACTCTGACGACCTACTTTCTCTGGTTGCTAGCCATGGACTGTTACCTGGACACACCTTCTACACCAGAATCAACAGCTGTCTGGATCATGTATTTTTAAAAACTAGACTTGAGAACACTGTGGTGGTTATTAAAACTGACATTACTGATCATGCAACTGTTGTTCTTAACATATCTAAAACTGCAACACGAAATAAGAGCAGCTGTAAAACCATAAAACACATTAACTATGATGCTGCACTGCTTGAATTGACGAATACTAACTGGGACTTTGTCCTAAACATTACTGACGCAAACATAGCTACAGACACTTTTCTGCATTTCATTCGTAAAGTACTAAAGCGGCACACAGAATTAAAAAAAGTATCATGCTCCAAACGAAGTCTGAAGCCCTGGATCACACCAGGGCTTATTAGATCAATCAGAAAAAGAGATAATCTTCATAAAAAGTGTCGAAAAAATCCGAGTGATGTACAGTTACAAAATACCTATCGACTATACCGTAACATATGCAATAATACGCTGAAGGCGACTAAGCGGAAATATGATCGGAAAACGATTAATAATTCATTACACAGTGCTCGAGCTATGTGGGCAAGCATAAAGCAACTATGCAATATAGGAATGGATAGCAACAAAAGTGACGAACTACTGCACTCATCGGATACGCCTCAGGACTCTGTCAATGCTATTAACAGTTACTTTGCCAAAGTCGGAGCCACTCTGGCTGAAAACATAATTAACACATCCTCCGATTCGTTTTTAGGATCTAATGTATTGACATTAGATCCTAAAAACGAATCGCAATGTGCACCTAGCTCATCCTTTGCACTCTATTTGGCAACGGAACCTGAAGTTATTGGTACAATAAACTCACTCAAGAACAATAAAGCACCCGGATGGGATGGCATATCAAGTGAGTTCTACAAAAAGGCTAGATTTATTCTGTGCAGACCCATTACACACATCTGTAATGTGTGTATTCTAACAGGAGTCTTTCCTCGCATCCTGAAAAAATCTATTATCTGCCCGATATTTAAGGGTGGGGACAGAGACCGTATGAGTAATTACAGACCTATCTCGCTACTTCCAGCTATGGCGAAAATATTGGAAAAAATAATTAACAAAAAATTAGTTAACTATATTGAAGGTAAAAATCTACTATCAGACAAACAATTTGGTTTTCGACCAAAAAAATCTACTGTCGATGCTGTTACTTTAATTACGACTACACTTGTAAACCTACTTGACTCAGGAAAAAAATGTGTTGGAGTATTCCTCGATTTGGCAAAAGCGTTTGATACGGTCTCTGTCCCTCATCTGCTACACAAGCTTGACAATCTCGGAATTAGGGGCATACCTTATCAACTATTTCAAAGCTACCTAACTGAACGGGTGCAATCTGTTAAAGTTGGAGACTTTCTTAGTGACGAGATACCGGTAAGCTACGGAGTACCGCAGGGGAGTATTTTAGGGCCTACGCTTTTCACGATATATATAAATGAGCTATGCAGTATGAAGCTGCCTAATACGCTAATTGCGACCTACGCAGATGACACCGCACTTATCTTCTCGGGTAACACTTGGGAGGAGGTTAAGCAGCTTGCGGAAGCCCGGCTCCACGAGATAGCTAATTGGCTGAAATCTAATATTCTAACCCTAAATGTAGTCAAAACCAAGTTTATACCGTTCTCAATATCTAGCAGAAGTAGTCCGGGGCTTGATTTTAGAATCAAAATACATTCATGCCTAAACTTCAATAATTCAAATCATTCTCTCTGCAACTGCCCTGATCTCTTATCAACTGATAACATAAAATACCTTGGAGTGTACCTGGACAAACACTTAAACTGGTCTACACACATTAGCGAACAGTCATCTAGAATACGGAAACTTATATACATCTTCAAAAACCTACGTCATATTGCTGATAAAGAACTAGTTAAAACAGTTTATGTGGCGCTAGTGCAATCACTGCTGAATTACTGCCTGCCGGTATGGGGTGGAGCCGGCAAAACACATTTAATAAGAATGGAAAGGGCTCAGAGATGTATACTAAAAGTTATGTCTTACAAACCCTACCGGCATCCTACTAAACTGCTATATCAGGAAACCGGACTACTATCGGTAAGGCAACTATTTATACTCAATGTGTTGCTGTACCAACACAGTAAATTGGACTATGAAACAATTCAAAAGGAGAAGAGCAATAAAAGACGTAAGGACAATGTATGTAACCTACCCGTAAATAAAAATAAATACACAAATAATCAACTACCGTTTCTGGCGGCTTATCTTTACAACTTAGTTAACCAAAATTTAAACATTTTCAACATGAATAGGCATAACCTAAAGCGTGCTGTTCAAAAATGGCTTGCCAATAAGGATTATAACGAAACTGAAGAAATGCTCGTGGTTCAATCGTAAATGTCATGGAGTACCTATGAGACTGCATTATATGAGTAGGCTGGGTGGGTTGTGAGTGCCTAGGACTTGTCTAGGTACCTAGACGCCACGGTACTCACAACCGATTCACAATATCTACACTACAAAATGGATAGACATTAACTAAGTTTGATGATGATGATGATGACGACAATACTCATCTACACATATTAAATAAATAACAATAATCAATACTTACATAATTAATATACTTTATTACCCCACCCAAAATAAATTAATATTACCAACGTTATTTCTTATGAAAATGATTAAACACTTGCCACTTCGTGTCTTTATTAGATCTATGTAACTAACTAAGCAGACGTACGACTCATGTCTTTATTTCTCTAATGACGGTACACCGTAAAATAGTCGAAGTATAATTTATTACTAATATAATATTGTGGAAATAAACATATTAAAGCGTAGGTAACTCTGATGTGTTTGAGTTAGGAAAGTTGTTACCTCGTAATTCCAAGGTAGGGATGTTCTACCACCTAAACTTTGCTCAACTATAAACTTCAAATATTTGTCTTAGAGACGTTAAAATACAGATGAATTTAGAATGCGCACAGCTGAGGTGCTTGCGGCCCTTTTGACAAAAATGTAGTTTGTTAAAAATATACCTAGTGATTTATCATTACTATAGCAATAAATCAAGAGATTGATTGACTTGGTACCTGGTACTTGTGTCAATTGTTGAATCTATCCAATTGTGTACTTAATCCAAAAACATTTTTAACATAAACTCTGGAAGATGAATAATTAAGTACCTATCCTACTTTTAGAGGTTTATATAAAAATATAAACTGGTGGATTTGAATATAAAATGTTAAGTACCTAAAGATACTTTTTGGATTTTCAGTTACTTTCAACCCACTATATATCGCGCAGATAAATAGGGAAATATAGTGGTTAGAACAAAGTACCCCCCTAATAAATAACCAATCAGGTCTGGTTGGGTTGGTTAAAACTGTGGTGGCCTTGACCTGCAATATATCTCTGATTGAATAACTGGACAAATCCTTGCCTAAGCAGGTACCTACCACCTTAGTTATTTTATCAGGTAGGTACCTACACTTAATAAGTTGGCTAATTAAGCGAAATTGTATTTAGTGCCTAGTTCTATTTTTATATTTTTATTAGTTTGTTTTTGCTAAATAATGTTATGTTAAGTTAACTGTCTGACGTGTCTAACCTGCCTAAACATAATGCATAACTACCTACCTACCTACACTACCTATTCAAAATCAGATCAGCTAATTTTGCGTGAGACTGAACTGTTGCACTTAAAATAAATATTACGTACCTACAGACCTATCTATAAATAATATGAGTGTAAGTATATAGTTAATTGTGGGCAGGTTTAACACAGGAACGGCTGGACCCATTTTATTATGATCTTTGATTTGTTTCCGCCTGAATATCAGAATAAAGATATTAGGTACCTGCCTACCTACCTATCTCGAATTCTGAGGCGGAGAGGTTCGCCGGGTTAGCTAGTACCTACCTACTTAATTGTTCTTAGTTTCTTCATATTATGTTTTCTTTTCGTACCTAAATTATATAAGTACCAATACCTACCTACCTAACCTTTGTCCATCCCATGTGGAAATGATTTCCTATCTACCTACCTACCTACATATTTATCTGTCCAAACTACGCTTACTTACCTACTTAATTCGCTTATACCTACCTACCCATCTAATACAAATTGTAAAGTACAAAGGATGTGCCTATAGCTTCTCTGGCAGCAAATTACGTGCGCGTAATTTAATTACAATTAAAATCTACAGGAGGATCACTGATATCCCAAATACAGGGTAACCTAGTTGGGAGTTTGAGATCAGCCATGTACACCTACAAGCTTAATCGCAGACTGTGCTTACTACCTATACTATACCTAGTAGTTGCCTACCTACTATTTTGTATGAGCCAAGTTAGACATGACGATAAATAATTACTACCTACCTACTGATTACCTATGTAGTGTGCATGGAAATGTATTGTGTACTTTTAAAAATGTTCAATAAAGTTATTATTATTATTATTATTATTATTAATTCGCGGGCCCATCTAAACGCAGCGCCTTTGCCTAGATATCATTTTCGAGTGAATGAATCCTAAATCACTTTTTTCTAATCGAGTAAGTACTATTGTGTAAGCGCAAACACATCTTCATCTTCCAAAGAGAACAATGTTGAATGCACCAAACAAGGCATAAACGCCGCCGCCTCGACGCCGACGCGACTTTGCTGTTAGCATCCTCCCTAAATTGTAATAGTTCTTGTACGAGTGTTATTACGTTGAGTATATAAAAATTTGCGACGCTAATATAAACTCTAGGATCCTACGTAAACGTTGCGACATAGGTTATAAGTTCAAGGTTAGATTATTGACGGATTGTTGGGCGGGTTTGACCCTCAGCGTTATACTCTGGGCTTGGCAGTCAGACTAGCACTAGACTAGCTGGTGGAAGGAATACTAAATCTGTACCCACAAAAAAAATTACAGGATTACGACTGGATTCTCAAGGCGAGGTATGGACCTTCGGATCGAAATAAACTATCCGACTCAACCGTCACGTCAAGAAGACTAAAGCCTTGACCAAACCAAAGCGTTCAGTTAACGTCCGCGGTGGGGCGTGCAAGGTGGCGATCAGTTGTCCAATCAGAGGACGCATCGTGACACCGATGGCTTTACTTAGCTATAAGGACAATGGTAACGAGGACCTTTTTTCTTCGATTTCATTTCGACGCTAGAGGCGCTAGCGTAGGCCTCCGAAATGTCAAATCTACTATTTATGGGTGGACTATGCGGGTTTATTTCTAACTAGCTGCGACGGCGCGGCATTACCCGCGTAGTGATGGTATGTCGTGATGATGATGATAATGAAAGTAGCCCATGGACCTTCCTGAAGAATTAAGCTATCAAATGCGTGGAATAAAATTTGATTTAAAAACATGAAGGTATAACATTGGTACTGCGGCAATAGATAAAAATATTAAGTAGGTAGGTGCCACTGGTACTAACGCCAGTATAAAATATCATCAATATGTAGATGAATAATACGCACAATGAATCCAGGAATTCGTGAAGTTAGCCGTTTTAATGAGCTGTGTAGCTTTTTCATACAAAATTTTCTACTGCTCAGCGAAACGGCTACTTTCACGAATGCCTGATTACATAGGTACCTACAGTACTCACAATGGATCTACCATTGTGAGTAGGTACTGTAGGAATGTAATCAAGGTAAAGCAACGTTATACATGCCAAAATTGTTGCCTCAAATAAGATTCGCGTGAAGTTTCCTTGTGGTATCAACTAAGCTAATATTACAAAATGACGCTATACGTAAAATTCAGTCTAATTTTCCCAAGCTGTTTATTGTCTATCTTGGTTCAAATTCCACAATCGAAGAAACAGAACATTCTAGAACCAACGAAATGTCCGCTCCAAATCATAATTAACCACAGACCCTTAATTTCATGACATTTTCCTTTGCGTTACTTGCGATGCTCTAAAAAGAACCTGTGTGGTCTAAGTTATGACCTAAACGACCTAACTCCAAATCTGTAATCTACTTTTAACTTCGTCATTGATTGATTACAATCCATCTTTTACATAATCTTCTCTTACTGGTGTTTCCATCCTCATTCATATCCATCTATCCTCCTCCTAGCATCGTTTTCCTCATTGCTAAGGGTCGTGATCCCCTGAACATGGAGTAATATCTTTCCTCATCCATCTACTATGCTTATTACCTACATTATTTACCTACAACATCATTTTCCGTCCTCATGCCCATCACAACATGCAGGTCAACCTATTAGTCATTAGCATTACTTTCAAACGATAGATATAGTTTAGTAAGCGTTTGTATCGATACAAACGCATACAATCTGCTAAACTAAAATGCACCGCAGACACGATCAAATGTGGAAGGACACAGATATAGGATGGCCAAAGAAAAGATGGTAGGATTGTGTGAGTGGACATGCGTGTGAAAGGAGTGACTACTGAGATGACGAGTGATAGGAGGGAATGAAAGAGGAGAACATGTTGTGCCAACCCCACCTAGTGGGATAAGGGCAAGGAGATGATGACACGCTCATCAAAAATCGCACGTCAACAACCGCGTTCGTAAAACGCCGATAGCAAATGCTCAGTCACCGTAAAAAAGAGAGTTTTGCTTGAATAAGACCTTATATTCTACGTAGTATTTATAAAATGAGAAAATCTTGTCGAAACTTTCCAAAATCCCCTAATATCAGATGGCGAAACTTATTTCCTCTCCAAGCTGATATCTTGAGCCGCATCATTTAGCCGGAGGAGGATTTAGCACTCAGCCTCCGGAGGTACTGGCAGCAAATAAAAATATTACTGCTGGGAATTTAGGAAAGGGTCCTAAAAGTAATTTCTTATGTCATGTGGAATACTTGTAAAATGTAAAAAGTCGTGAATACTTTCTATCGAAAGGAAGAAGGTTTGAAACAAACATCACTCCCTAAGAAGTGTTATTTTAGATCTTTAGGCATTATAAGATTCTTTGAAGATGTCTAAGGGCGTAGTCAGAGGTATATCCGTATTTGGCTGACTACGCTACGTGTATACCTACATTTTGCAGAAGTTATCATTCCATGCGTGACAGGTTTCAAGTCAATCCACGCTATTACAAAGCTAACTGGTTTCCTGACGATGTTTACCTTTTTAGGCATTTAAGAACCTTTCAAGACGTCATCAGAGGTAGCCAGAGCGGTACGTCCAAAAACATAATATTTGTATTTGTATTTGTATTTGAGACCTTCAATAAAACCCGTGGAAATAAACTAGTTCAACATAATGATAGGAACACGATAAGAATAAGGATTTCCTCTTGAGGCCTGTCGGAGGAAACTAATCAGAGGCCTGTCCGGCACCCAAGGATTATCTGTAGGTTTGCCAATCTATCAACTTCGGATCAATAGCTTCAGACATGGGAAATACAATCTAATGTTGGGAAAGGCTTACGTGAAGACTACAAAAATTGTAAGGCTTCCTACAGGTCAAACGCTTGCCTAATGGTTGCCATCTCTTTTCTTTCATTTAGGAGAGACAAGAAAAAAACTTTATCTGAGGCCTTGCTAAATAATTGACAGGAGACTACGAATATGAGTGGCCATGCGCGTTTTTTACCCGGCTGACTGTCAAGTCACCCGGGTTATGTAGATCGCGCGTTTCTATGTACGTGGGTTCGTTCGTATTATTCTTTATTACCACGTTTCTCAACAGCTGGATGGATTTTGATGAATGAGGTATCGCTAGAATCGTCTCTATCTCGATTGTGCTCTAGGATACTTTTTATTTCGATAGATCTAATAGTGCGGCTAGAAAATGCAACAATGTGTGAATTTTCAAAATAAAAATCACGCAATCATATCAAAATTCATGTCAAAATCAAGAGGTTGGTGGACTGATATCAAATATAATTTTTTGAAAAATCTAACATTACATCTTCGAAGACTAAATCGAGTCTCAAAATTTTTGAAAATCTATTTTTCGCCCTAAACAGAATTGCTAACCAAAACGCATACTAAAACTTTCTATTTAGTCACACGCAACGTTTAGAACAAACTGCATCGAAATAGGTTCAGCCATTTAGGAGATATCTCATATTTAAGAAATAACTTACGCATTTAATTCAGGTACCTACTCACAGAGCTATCTGTGTGTCAACTGTGACAACAACGTTTAGGAAAATGCGCACGGCATCGAACCCTAGATACCTACATAATAATAAAATTGTAATTTAATTTTGTTTTGTGATTGATAAGTTAATGCTGTTTCCAACTTTTCAGTTCAGCCGGGTTTTTTTATTTTTGAATAAATTGCTTGTTAAAAAACACGCTGCAGAAAACGCAATGTGTGGCCAAATTGCTCCCTAAATATTGCAGTTAGTGTTTAATGCAACAAAAACAAACACAACAAAATAAACAATGTGTTTTACGGTTTAGTAAAATATATCTAGACTATTATTAAAAAAAGGTTTGTTTGTTTATATTGTAACTTTTGCTACATTAACGCTGCGTGTCCTAAACTACGGAAAGTCGGGAGCAGATAGTACCTATTTTATTATTTCACGAATTTTTTTAGTTCATACTAAACAATACAAAACACAGCATAAAAACAAGTGTAAACATGGTGCATTTTATTTTGCTGTCCGTACCAGTCTGCAAATATCAACACTTGTTAGCATAACGAGCCTCTAAAATTGTATATTTAACCTCTTTCGTTGTAAACCGTAGAATATATTCACTGGGGAGCGTGAATTCTCGTCAAACTGAAATAGTCTCTTGTAAAACCATTTAGATAATAAAAGTAAGTTCGTATGACTAAGTAGCCAACTCTGGTGACGAAGTTTTTAGGCCGCCTAAAGGCCTCCGTCATGGCTTAACGACTTAAAAGCCGGGACCGACTATTTAACGGGCCCTCCGAAGCACGGAAGCGCTCAGCTCGTAATACCACTTGCGGTCACCCATCCTAAGAGTGGCCGCGCCCAACGCTAACAATCAATCAAGAACGTCTAAGCAAGCTACGCCACGAGCGCTTTAGATAATGTTTGTAAGTAGAGGATATATTTTCGAGAAAATAATGAAATTTCAATTCGTATGTGAAAGTTTTTAAGATCGGGACTGTGACATTAGTCTAGTGACTATATAATCTGGGTTCTTTACTTTTCTGCACTCTGCAATTATTTACTCCCAGTATTTTAATTAAATTGGTTACTTTGTCGACATTCCCTTATCCAGTTTATTTGGCGTTTAGATAAAATGATTATAACTTTTACCACTTTAGATAATGAAATTTCATGACGTACCTAAGATTACTTGGATAATTTTATTATCTACTAAAAGCCTGTTATGTTCTAGATTGGGAACAGAATTTTGGGAGTTAGTCGAGACAGAATTTAATGCGGTAACAGACAGACTTAGAGTAACAATATTATTTGCAATGTTGCATGCGATTTTTTTCTGCAATATTTCCATCAATAAAAAAACACTAATCTAGACTGCTAAAACTCTGCTGTCACGAATTTAAAATGATTGTACTTACAGTAAAACCAGAAAAAGAATGCGTTTACTTTGACATTGATGAAAACTCATTTGAAAATTAAAATTACTCATAATTTCAAGTGGAATCATACACTGCGAACGTATTCGGAAAACACGAGAATAACCGACATCCAATCTAGAGCTCGAAGTATTGTAAAGGCTTTTGCCTGGATTTGATAATGGTGTATGTAATTACTCAGATGCACAGAGCAACGAGAGCGCTCTCAAATTAGTCGGAACGCAGCGACAGCCGGGTAATGCAGTAGATCATTTATCACATTAGAGTGATTAGTGAGACTACACTAGACTAGATTTGAACTAACATTAGAAGAAAATTTGCCTGGTTAATACGGAAATTCAGGAATAACTAAAGCAGTTTTTCTCTTTGGGATTTTGTATGAGCTCGAAATTTGCAGCGCAGTTTAGGTACAACTACACACGGCCTACAGAAATCGTAAGAAACAGTTATTAAATAAACATTGTTACTTGTAAAAGTTATATCCATCTTCACTTACTATACTTAGTTTGCTCTTCATTTACTTATCTTGTGAACGGTTCTCACCACAGCCCTATGCTAATATTGTAACGATTGTAATCTGGGTTACAATTTACCTAGGATGTATGTTAGGTAACCTTCCATATATCGCCTTAGAATTACGACAGTAATTGTGATGAGTTTAGGTTCAAACTCAATTTTCAACCCTAAGTACTAGTGGAGATACCTACGTTACGTCTCGTCAGAAAATCCAATATCAACTTGGAAATAAATTTACTAGCTGTGGGCGCGGCGGTTTCACTCGCCATTAATCTCTCCCTCAAAAAATAAGTTATCATAGTCAGAAATAATTTTTCAAATCTAACTGGTTCCAGAGGTTTACGTGTAACTCGTTCAAACTAACAAACTCTTCCACTTTATTATATACTTAGTTTACATGTTGTTTTTCACTATAAAAAATGTCATTATAAATGGGTTTATTTTTAGCAGGAACAAAATAATGAACTATCACATTTTACCTAGAACATTTTCCTCACAATGTTTTCCATTGATGGGATGACTGGGATTTGAACAAACAACCTTTAGATCGAAAGCCCAATGATAAATGATAAATTATAATGATAAATGACATTTATTTGCACGAACACATGTGATACAAAAAGGTCTTAAAAATAAATTAGTCCAATCTATGTCCTACCAAATGCTTAGGCATGCAAATGTGTTAGGTCCTATTTATTGATGGAATGTTAGATAGGTAAGTCATCATAAAAACTATTAGAATGTCAAGATTTTAAATTTACTAAACTCTATACTTACTACTAGTAGAATATCTAAGCTATTTTAAATCGTTTAGGTAGGTACTTGTGTACCTAATCTTGAAAATCACGTCTGCACGCAAACAGGAAACGTGACCAAAAATACAAATCGATTCTGAAGTTTCTGATTCGATCTCTCGATAACTAATCAAGCTACACGAAGAGCGCTTTTCTCTTCACGGAGGCACGATTATTTGGCATAAGCCAACATTTTGCCGAAAAACAAGCTAATTACTAGAGATGATTTTATTATCAAGGTCCATAAACAATCTTGTCCTTGGCCTACAGCCTACATCACAAATGGTCTGTAAGCATTTTCATAGCATGATGAGAGGGTAGCAGTAAATCTGCGGAATGGTTAACCAATAGCGGCAGATTCTGTGTGCAGATAATATGGGGATTTATATGACATATGGACTGTTTAGTTTATATTTATATCTACAGACATTAGCAGCATTTAAGCCTGAGATACACTAGGGAACATTTTGTCCCGCAACATGACGCGCAACATTGTACGTGACGTGGGGCATGTTGCTTGCTCCCGCCTCGAGAGCGAGCGCACATGTCTCGCGTCAGTGTCGCGCCATTTGTCACCAAGTGTAGTCGCGTACGCAACGTGCCTCTTAACTATGTACGCAGCACTAATAGCCACAACCTCCTCGGGCGACATTTCTATAAACACTGACTAGTGTAGCCGGCAAAATGTTCCATGACAATTGTCGCGGGACACTTCACGTAGTTGTTGAGGGACATGTTCCGCAAATTTGCCCCCTAGTGTATCCCAGGCTTAACACGCAGAGATCGGCCCGCGGGCACGCGCCATTCCAACCTTTGCTAAAAACCTTACGTGTAGATGCGCGACGATCTGTACAGATATGTTTGTTATTTTTATTTTTATTTACCAATTTCCGCATGCAATGTACTTTGTTTTTTTGGAATAAATAACTATGAACTATGAACTATGATATCTATGCGGTTCGGAACGCAGTCCAGATGCGTGGTAAAAACTCTACAGTCGACAGTTTTATCCGCGGTTATCTGTACAGATATCTGTGCGGTTCATATCTGTACAGATATCTGTACCGTGTAAAGGCCGCTATTGAGCGTAACAGACCGTAATTATGCCAACTTAAAAATAAACAGCCCTATAAGTAGGAGAAAGCAGTTGTAGACCGAGCTTTTTGATGAACTTAAGGATTTATAGTGGTTTCCCTCCAGGGCTCATTGACTTTTTCCACCCTGTATGTACCTATATACTAAGAACTTACGTCTAAATACATATCTGGCACATACATTTCGAACATTTATAGATCAGAAATGTCTTGGATACTGTGGGAACGCCTCCATATGTTCGGTTCGGTACCCGAGATATAATAAATACATTAGGGCGATACCAAAGTAAGTTTGTCTAGATATTATTACGGGAAGGTCTACGGTTTTCGCTTCTGAACTAAAATTTCTCATAAAATATTACTTATAAGCCAGTCAATGTACACAGCAGACACTCAGCAATCAACTAGGTAGGCAGGTAGATACTCTTTCTTTATTTGCATCAATAAGATCAATAAGAATCGGTAATGATTTGGTCAAGAAAAGAAAGAATCACCTAGAACTTTAAACGTTACAAAATGATTTTAGTTTAGTGAAAAGTTTTTTTTAATAAAATTAAACTAAGATCATTCATTGGATCCTCAGATTACAGAACATTAGGTCTTAGAAGATTACTTAAAATGAATATGCAGAAACCATTAAATAGTCCATAGCTGTAAGAACATGATTTATGTAGCTGTAGGAACATAATTTACGAGTTTTATTAGAATTAGAATTACGAGATTTACCTATATTAGTCTTTAAGACAGTTTGTTTTCCTATGAAATAAAAATAAATAAAGAAATCTGACTTCCCCCTTATAAATCTTCAAAGGACCATAAATTCCTAAAGATCTAAGAGAATGTCTACCGCGCTATGAGTTACAGAAATCATAATTCATTTTACAATTTTTTACATCAAGTAGAAGTAGAAAACGACCTCTGTGGCGCAGTGGGCGAAGGCCCGCCTGTGACGCAGGAGGTTGCGGGTTCGATTCCCGCCGCGGGACAAATGTTTGTATGATCTGCAAATATTTGTCTCGGGTCTGGGTGTTTTCTATGTATATTATGTATGTATTTACAAAAAAAAATGTATATAAGTAGTATATCAATCATGTGGTTGCCATAACACAAGCTCTGCTTAGCTTGGGACTACATGATGCTGTGTGAAATGTCCAGCAATATTTATTTATTTATTTAAAAGAAGCAGGTAAGCACAGCTTGCATAACGGACATCGCGCGACGGGTAGTCGAGACTGGCTGGCGCGGCAGCGAGCCAACTGTGCCGCGGGGCAATGTTTGTTACCGGAGTTGTATGAAGTAACCAGCTTAATGACTTCATCGGAAAGCAGTGTTAGCATAAGCGATATAAGCGCTTTTTAGGCCTATGGTCATTGTGTATGCTTGTCTTTGACTTGATAGAGCGATTCGCTTTTTAATCGACTTCAAAAAAAGGGTTTTCAATTCGTCGGAAGCTTTTCTTTTGAGCTTTTTTTCGCGTATTATTTTTGAGAGCTGAGAGAGATTTGTCAGTTCTCAATAAAATAAGTTACTTAATTGAGTAACGAATCCTTGCACGACACAATTGACTAGAGACCTAATACGTGGCTGAAATTAAAATTTTCAAAAACCGGCTTCAATGTAGAGAAATTTTCTGATTTTCGGTTTTTTAAGTTGAACACTGGTTAAACAACGTCCTGTCTTTATTTGTGGACGTGTTTGTGTGTGTGTGACGAATAGAGACAGGACGTTGTTTAACCAATGTTCAACTTTACACATCTTTTATAAGTAAGGGGAATATATGCGGGTGATAGACGTACAAACGTGAACTTACTCGGCTCACGTCTCGGCACACGTGAAGTTTTCTCGCACTGTGATATTTTTAAAACCAATCAAATAAGATGAAATCGAAACAAAATGGCGGCTCGCGGCTCGTGGCGATGATAGCCGATTTTTGCAATGAACAAAATCAGTTTTCAATCAGATCATTTTTAATGTTTTGCGTTTACTTTCATTTTTATCAGGAATGTTATTATAATATTTTTACACACATTGCATACGGAGTTAGGTCGGACTAAAATATTGTCCAAGAATAAAATTACCTATACCTACTTACCTAATAAAAATCAATAGTTTATACTTTGACTGCAGCATTTGTTTTACTACAGCAAAGCCTTACTTCCGAAAAAAGGAACATGCTGTGAGGAAATATTTTTGCTGTGTATTTATTTTGCACAGTTTTGTGATATACAATCTATCGAATAGGTAATTGACGTATAATTTTATACAAATAGGTACATCCATCAATGTTCATTTACGTACCTACATTATGTAGGTAACCTAAATGTACTCGTAGTTTATTTATAACCTAAAAACTGAAATTGAACTTTGTTGATTTCAAGTTTAAATGGACGCCTAACTTAACGTTGAACCATTTGCTATAATTTTTTATATTTTTATAGTGTTAAACCACACTTTGGTATTTCATTAGAAATGAAAAATGTTATCAAAATTTTTCAATTCCGACGGGATTCGAATCCGCAATGATACAAGCGATCCTCCTTAAGCCGGAATACCAAACCATTTGCTTCCTGATTTATTTATCTACTTAAGTACTTACTTAAATAAAATTAAAAGTTTTGGATGAAACTTTGATAGGATATTTTGCGGACATCCGCGAGAGAATTGGCCCAAAAAATCTATTTAAAAAAATTATTTAGGTACGAAATTCGTCGGTTCAGAAGAAGGCTAGTTGTCAATAAACACTTCCTTTGCTTTGCACAGTCGGGTAATAGAAAGACGTAATAGTATCCAAAACAATAAATTCAAAAATACATACTCGTACATATTGAACCATCTTTATCATCAAATAGAACCACAAAATATACGGGAAAATATTCAAGTCTATTTGTATTTCCAGATTGAAAACTTTTTACTTATTCGAAGCGCTCCGTAGGTAACCTATCGTATGAGTAATCCGCCTCCTTGGATGGACTCCAAGATCTAAGGATCAATACTTCCTTCATCAGACAGGCAGACGACTGTAGTTTTCAATGCAGTGACACATTCTACTATCCTACTAATATTGTAAAGGCGAAAGTCCGTGTGTGTGTATGTGTGTGAAGGTTTGTTACCACGTATCTCCATAACTACTGACCGATTTTGATGAAATTTGGAATGTAGATAGTTTAGGTAACTTTTTATCCCGTAAAAATGTATGGTTCCCGTGGGAAACGAAATATTAGTCCACGCGGGCGGAGCCGCGGGCATCCACTAGTCTGCCTATATAGTGAGCCGTGTTGGCAGAGTGGGAGATTCGACTTTCGACCGAATGTCGTAGAAACCACAACTGTGTATTTTGTGTGCTGTTAGTAGCAAATAAATGATGTGTCTATGTCTATGTCTAAACGAATCCCGACCGTGCATTGATTTCTCGTTTTGAAATGTATTATGGTGCATATTCGAGCTGAAACGGTGAAGGAAAACTCCGTGATGAAACAATTAACTTTTTAATAGACGTCGACACACCTGTCAGCGCTTCAAAACCAGTTAACATCACGTCCGCCCCGCAAATAATCCCGTCGTCAAACAGCCGTGTACCGGGGAGTTGTTCATCACAAGGAGTGTATACTGCTGGACAGACCTTGGGGAAGGCTGGCTACACTCGCTAAGTCTCAAAAAGAACAGCATTAGGGATTTAGGAAGGCGATTAGTAATTTCTAGCCACACTTATTGCATCTCATAACGAGAATAGTAAATGTACAAATTCGAAGCCGACTGCAGGCAGCAGTGAATAAGGTAACACATGTTTTGCCAAGAAACAAGTGGAGAGATAGATTTTTAATCGTCTAAGTTTAGTTTATTGATTCAGGCGTGACTTTGAGGAAATCCATTATCAGATTTCTGCGCCCACACAGAGGGAGTCAATTATTTCCTTAAGAGGCCTGCGACAGGCGAATTTCCATAAAAACGTAATACCGAAATCATTTAAAATGTAAGCATACTTATATCAGTTTATGTTGTTAGATTAAAAGAGTAGGTATTTATCTAGGTTCCTGTTAAACTTTTGTTCCGAAAAACTTACCTAAAAAGAAATGTAAGCCAATTGAATTGAAATCTTTGTAGGTACACCAAAAATGGCATTTTTTCTTTTCATTTGTTCTATAGCAAGTTTTTTGGAACAAAAGTTTAATAGGAACCTAGATAAATACTGCCTTTATCCAAATAATAACGTAAAGTGATAAAAATATGCTCAAATTTTAAATTATTTTGGTATTACGTTCCTAAGTAAGTAGATACGTTCGCTGGTCCCTTAAGATGCCCCGTGGAGGGGTGAAACACGTGTCGAAGACAATCGTTTCAGTCAAGTTTTTGAGTTCGCGCTGGAATGCTCCTGGATTTGCCATGACTAGCTTGGCCTATTAGGCTTGGCTGTGGAAAGTTGAAAAGTGAGGTTGGGTCGTTTTAGTGTGAAAATCCTAAAGAAACTTTTTTTGGTATAGATTGGTACGCCACGCCAACTGCGCGTCGCCGCGCGTGCATCTGAACTTAGGCTTCATCATCATCATCATCATCATCATCAGCCTATAGCAGTCCTCTGCTGGACATAGGCCTCCCCTAATGAGCGCCATCGCGCCCTGTCTTCAGCTTGACGAATCCAACTTGTGCCGGCAGCCTTTCGCAGATCGTCACTCCACCTGGCAGGCGGGCGTCCTACACTACGTTTGCCGAGACGTGGTCTCCACTCGAGAACTCGTTTACCCCAGCGGTTGTCAGTTCTTCGGCTTAGATATTAGAACTTAGGCTTAGATATTTTGGAATTTTCAAATTTTTGTGATGTCCGGTCGAACCAATTCCATAGGCTCTCTGTTTACGTTCCATTACGCGTGTGGGGTAGACGTGACCAGCGTGCGATGGAAGGCATTACTGACTATTTACATTATCGCGGAACGTCTGTCTAGTCTGCTAGAACTAATTATTGTGGCCTAGATCTTGTCTAGGCTATTAGATTATCCTACTAATCCAACTAATATTATAGAGGTACAATCTGTACACGCGTACATTTTTCGGATTCAACGGATCTTGAAAATAGTTTGATCTGGTAGAATGCTAACGGGGAGAGATTAAAGATTTTTAAAATTTAAGAAACTTAAAAATATATTATTTCTTTCATCAACTGGTACCACTTTTTTATTTGAACTGAATTTATTCGTCGAGTAAACTCAGCTAAATAAGCGAACTAATGAAGGAACGAGTGAACGCCGAAACGATGCGGTGCGGAGGTGACTGGTCAGCTATAACATCCTCAAAGATCCATACCCCCCGGTAGTTCCATCTCGTACTGAAAAATGTTGTACCATTTTTCAGTACGAGATGGGAAGTACTCGGATTGAGAAGCGGCGATTCGGTGACGTTGATGTGAGAGTGGGTCCATAGAATTCCATGCAAATAATATCGAGGTGTTATGATGAGGTTCGGGTGCGGAGGCGACTGATATCCTTTAAAAAAAACTAAACTTGATCACAATTGTATGTCTTTTCTTATTATATTGGTAGACATTCTCTGATGAGGCAGTATGAAACAAAACCAAATATATACATCATTTACGCATACCTACATAGTTAACATTTCATGATGCATTTGTGCCAATTTACATTTGTAAATACAGCGTTTGCAATATTGATATTTTAATGTGTTTGCTCTGCATAATCACATAATTGCTTCTAAATGTATTAAACCTATCAGCACGTTTCTAATATTGCATTGTAATACATTTTAAGGTACCTACGTAAGATAAAATATCGTGCTAAAAAAATAGCGCTGACGCCATATAATAAGGTCTATAACCTGTCTATAAAGACGATTGAAACTATACAGTATGGGTCATAAAAACGATTTATTACATCCAGTCCTACGTTCGATATAGTTTAACTGTTTGTTATATTCCAAATTGTTAGACTGACTGATCGAACAAAACTTTTTTTTTAAGTTTGTTATAATAATACCATCCAATCCACTTTAATAATCCTGACATACGTGTGTTTTCATGATCAATACCTCTCAAATGAAAATATATTTCAGAAATTCACATTTTTCGGTAAAACCTAGTATCATTTATTCTTACAAGACTCTTTTACAAAATCCTTGTCACAATCGGCAGAGAGAAATCCTCTGTGCGTAGTAAAGCCTGATTCAGACGCCCGTCACGTCGCCGACGTATATTGAAGCCGGAAGGACGTGAAACAGGTCAGCAAAAGCCTGTAAAAGGTTTGTTTTGTAACAGAAGTTTATTTACATTTAAAAAAAAAAGATAATTTATGTAGTAGGAATATCAGTCATGTGGTTTCCATAACACGAGCTCTGCTTACTTTGAGGCTACATGATGCTGTGTGAAATGTCTAGCATTATTCATTTATTTTACTTATTTTACAATCGAAGTTTTTAATATTGCTAACGTTAAATTGTCAATCCCGGCTTTTAAGTCGTTAAGCCATGAAGGAGGCCTTTAGGTGGCTTACAAACTCCGTCACCAAAGTTGACTAGCTCATACGAACTTACTTGATCTACTTTTGACTTCAAATGATGCGATTACTTTGTGCTACCACGGAAGACTAGCGCTATGGTAGACTGTCTACAATAGCTTATGCTGAGTGGAGGCCTTTTTGTTGGCTTAATATATATGTTCGTACCTTATAACTTGTGTGTTTAACAGTTAACAAATAAAGTTATTTGATTTGATTTGATTTGATTAAAAGATCGTCGAAGTTAAGCGATGTTCTGCGTGGTCAACAAATGGATGGGTGACATAAATATCTTTATTAATAGTTGAAAGCGTCCATGCTATTTTACCAGCCCCCTCCCCCCCCCCCTCCCCTTCCCTATAGTCTACCCCCACGATGAAAAACAATATTATGGTGTTGATCAAAGTACCTATGTCTACTATTTTGCTTTATTTTGTCGTTTTCTGTAAAAATGTTACGTCATGCTATCGAAGCAGTTCATAAATAAAATAATACTCTAAGGCAAACAAAATGTCCATCTATTTAGACTTTTTGTTCTAATTCATTAGGCTCATTTTTATCAAAGACAACATTAATTTGATTCTTACAAAAGACTATAATTAGTAGAACTATAAAGCTTTTTAATTCTACCTTATTTTCTCGAGACGTAAGTGATATAATTACAGGTAGCCAGCGCTAAGACCTCCCGTAAATTGTAGCCTACGTTGCTACGCCGTAGCTCGTAGCGGGTACTACGAAACGTCTTTCGTAGCAGTTTATGTTGGCTATTTTATTTAAAATGAGCTTTTGTTATAAATAACTGGGTATGAGACTTGCAAAGATTAGGTACTTTAGTATGAAAACTGTACCGACTGTTTACAGAAATAAAATAGGATCAATAACTCTTTCAAGGATTGAAGGTTTAGAACAGTCTCTAGTTTTTTTTTTAAATATAACACATCATTTAACTAGTTTACTAATTTATTTAACTAATTTAAAAAAAGCTGACTTTATTTAGCTGAGCAATTCTCTGCACTCTCCAGGTGCATAACTCCGAAGATCCTCAACAGAGCCTACTTTTTGTGGCACCAGTCGGAAAGTGTGCCCTTTAAAAAAAACTGGTTTTCGAAATCGGTTCAGGCGTCTTGAAGTAATCAGGGAACATAAATAAAAAAAGCACAAAAAAAAAGATTCTGATGAATTGAGAATCCCTCCTTTTTTGAAGTCGGTTAAAAATAACAATAAATTATGCAGTTTTGTATAAGCAGGTAATGAAAATCAATTTAAATTCAGTTTCACCCCATGATTTCTGAGTACCACAAGGAAGGTACCAGACGACATTAATCATACCTGAGTCACCAAGATAAGGCCCTCTTCCCACAGTTTATGTTTTATCGGGCTTACTTTAGATTATATTCACGTAACCTTAATTAATTGAATATACTATGAACAGTTCTCTGATTGTCTATCTTTGATAGCGAACAAAATCAGTCTCAAACTGTCAAATATACAGTTACCACACAAGTAACTCTGTCACTCTCATCTCAACGAGACCGAACGCGACAAAAGATACCTAAGCGTTTTGACAGTTTGAGACTAATTTGAGGTTTGAGACAAGTTGGACAATCAGCCTACAGCTCATTTCATTCATTCATTCGAGTCAATGGCACTCATATTAGTTTTGACCAGTACTTTGCAACCTCCACGGCTTCATCAGTTGCTTCGTTTAACTGCTCCCGGGTGCAGGTGGCAGGGCACAGCTCATGTAAATAATAGAGAAAAGGTAAGTTGAATGTAGCAAGGTTGAAGTTAATTTTAACTCAAAATACACTTCTATTTTGACGATAATTCAAAAGTGTTCGTGCTTGACATCGTAAAAAGACGTCTCGCAAAAACCACTCAAACATTTTTCTTAAATTTTTGATGAAAACAGAGTAACTCAAATTCAAACAAAATGTTTTAAAAGGGAATTGAATGTTTATAAATAATATGTTTATCCGTACCCATATTATAAATGTGAAAGTGTGTTTATTTGTTTGTTTATTTGTCCTGCTTTCAAGTCAGAACAGAGCTACGGATTGACGTGATTTTTATGTGGAGATAGTTGGAGGGCTGGAGAGTAACATAGGCTACTTTTTATCCGGGTACCACGTGAGGGAAGCCGCGGCAGCAGCTAGTAAATAATATATTATAAATATTTATTGTAAAAATTACTTATAAATAGTAATGGTGTATATTCTTATTCACAGAACAGTTGGATTCAAGGCCTAATGTCTGACCTATTTTGTGTTATTAATTATTTTGGGCCCACTCTAATGATTGCCTACCTGCCGGGCTTATGTACAGACAGTCAGCTGATCCTAATTTAATTACATAATATAATGTTCTATGGAACATAACTTTACGAGATATTTTAGTTAGTTACGTACCCAATTATTCATAGTAATTTGTCAATTTACTCCATCACCAGAATTGGCCACTTGCTCATACGAACTTACTTAGGTATTTAATTTACCAAGTCTATAAGGCCTTATCAAAATTAACGCGAACAAAACCGAATATAATGTATGTAATACTAGCAGCGCCCTCGCGGCGTTGGCCCCGTAGTGATGGTTTATGGTGATGATGATGATGATGAAAACTTATACTCAACCTTCCTCAAGAGTTTAGCTATCAAATAAAGAAATAATTTTTGAAATCGAAATGGTAGTTCCTGAGATAGTGCGTTCAAACAAACAAACAAACTCTTCCGCTTTATTATATTTATTTATTTAGGACATCCAACACGAAATCATAAAATAAAAATCAATGATGTACTCGTAACAAGTGTCTTAAGTCCATGTGTTTCGATATTAGAGGATGCCACAGTATGCACAAAAATAAAAGATTAACTACAGAATATTTATTTACGAAATAAATATACACTAGATAACTACTACTACATATTTACATAAAAGTATTAAATACAAAAAGAACCAGTTGAGCCACCTAAGGATCGTTGGAAACGATCTATAGGTAGCTCAACTGATCCAAGCCACTGCCAGACGGAAGCGTGCCCAAGACACTGGCAAAGATTAACTTAATAATGTAAGAATGCGTTCATTTTGCAAATACGCCCATCAGAATATTCAAATATAAATAGCGTGTCTAATGGCCCAATTCCCCGACCACTGAATGGGCCAGAAACAGAACTTTGACCCGTCCCAAAACGCGGTACCTACCTAATTCCGTATCGAGGCTTATCGCCATCGCTGCGGCTTGCGGCATATTTCAGTGCCTCCAGTCAAAAAGGGCACAACTCAAATTCGGCACTTTTCAGGAGAGCCAAAAAACCAAACTTTTAATGTTTTTTGCTATTTCGCAAGTGAAATCAAAATTTCTATTGATACGGAATTGTAGACAAAAAATAGCCCTTTCATTTAATTTTAATGGTAATCACTTTCACGTTCGTTTACTATTTCTATATTTTTTTCTTGTTTTACTTGGATTGTGCCTTTGTTAACGCAGATGTAATGGAATAACGTTAACTGTTCTAGTCAGTTTACTCGTACTAAAAGAAATATTACGACTTGTGCCTTTTGAATAATGGAATAACTTTATCAATACTAGTCGATTTACTCCTATTCAAAGAAATACTAAGACATAATCCATTAGTAACGAATACTTATTATGACAATAACGGCTTATTTCCATCAATTACTGATGTCGAGAGCTGTAGTTATGTAAATAGAATCTAGAGTTAAACAATAATTATGATGTTTTTAATATTTATTTCAAAAAAATCAACATTATGACAAATGTTTTCAGTAAGTAGTAAATTCTAAGTATTCCTCGGTATTTTAATTAACTTCCTCATTTTCTGGTATAAAGCACAAACCGGGGTCGTCTTCAGCTCTCTCTGATTCAGAATTCAGTAAGTTGTATAAAAATCTTGAATTATGGTAGATCCTTTATGCGTGGGGATAACCTGACTCACTAGTTATAAAGCCAGCTTAGTTTCTTCCAGAAGCTCAGAAGTTTCCTGGGGTCTTCACATGCTTCGAGGAGCGACCTCGGGTTGTTGAGGATATGCTGCCGTTGTGCTGCTACGCCCAGGTATTCCAGGACTACGTAGGCTGCTGATTCTTCTTCGGTTAGACATCCCCTGCAGAGTGGGATGTCCGTGGCACCGATGTTGTACAGCTGTTTATTGAGGGTACAGTGTCCTGTCAGCGTCCCTGTGATTATTTTGATGTCTTTTCTTTGTAGGTTCATCACGCGATGTGTCAGTCGTGGTGTGGCTGCTGTTATCGCTGTTCTGGACTGTCTGTAGTCCGTCGCCCGTGTTCATCGATCGTTGTGAAGGTTTTGGATGTGTTCTGTATCCAGGTGCGTAGCTGGGAGAACGTCAGAGGAAGGAATGGGGCTGGGTATTCCACTTGTGTTTCCAAGCCCCTTCTGGCTAGTTCATCTGCAGCGACGTTTCCCAGTGATCCACTGTGTCTCTTGATCCATTGTAGAGTTACCCTGTTCTTTGCGGCGATACTTTCAAGTCAAAAGTCAAAAGTCAAATTCGTTTATTCAATAAGATCACAAGTGTACCAGTTTGAAACGTCTTAAGAGCTAGGTGATTCTACTCCTGTTCCTTCGCGACCAAGACCGTGACAAGGGAAAGGTGACATTCGTTTATGCGCTTGGAGTTGCATTTTTGGCTCTCCAGTGCTCTGAGGGTTGTTGTACTATCTCGGGGACTACTATGCCGTAGTCTTCTATCCCTCTCCGTTTGATAGCAGTGGCAGCTGATTGGAAAATGGAACTGCGTGAGCCTAGTGTCATAGGTAAGATAAGATAAGATAAGATTAGTTTTCATGTGTTTGTGTTTTGTAGTGTTTCCGGGATGTCGATTGTCTTGGAATCTTATCACACGATATTATGGTAGAATAAATAAGTATCTCGTATCATGTGGTGGTCATCAAAACTTTTTCTAAAACTTGAACAAAAATCGTCAATTTGGTAATACTGGAAGGCAGAACGAGATCAATTACATTAAAAAACAAAAATTAAGACTTATTTACTTCATCACATTAAATCAATCAATACCAGCGATACACAGATTATTATAATACTTACTACGTAAAAGATACATTTATGTCTCATTATTATCCATGCTTTTAATCACCAAAAGCAACAAATAGAGATATTCCCTTAGAAACATGCATAACAAATGGATCAACTTCAATTATTTCTCACTCTGTTTATCTAATGCATTGGAACATCATGAGTTAGGTATGCCGTATTGTTTCATTGTAATATTTTTTTAACTGAAATTATGCCTTCATGTTCGAAGATGTTTTGGGCTTACTGCCACTTATTTCCTTTTAGTTGGGAAATTTTGTCGATAACTAAAGACGTTCCCTTTCTTACAGTCGAGTTATACCCTTGATGTAGTTGAAAAAACCAGGTTAGGATGCAGCTAGAGTTATGAATTTTTGATATGTTATGTAACTGGATACGTAGATTACGATAATGCAATAAAAACAAAAGGGCACAACTCGACTTATGTTCTTTTTGACTGGAGGCACTGATTTATCAGCCGGCTTCAAAAAAGAAGGAGGTTTTCTATTCGGGTTTTTTAAATGTTAAGAACTCCGTCATTAATTTGTCAACCGGTTGGTTCCATTTTATATTATTAAAAGTTCTGATGATCCGTCACTAGAGTAGCACACAGCACACCTTTGAAATATAAATCTTGACAGATCGCATCAAATAGCGGCCTTTACACGGTAGAGTTTTAACCACGCATCTGGACTGCGTTCCGAACCGCGGGTAAATCTGTACAGATTTAACCGCGGATAAAACTGTCGTGATAATTATTGTCACAGTTTAGACTGGCGCGTGGTACGATTATGAACGGTGATGCGTGCAAAAAACTGTCACAAAAACTGTGCTAAAAACTTTGCCAGATCGAACTGTCAGCGTCGCGTATCTACACGTAAGGTTTTTAGTGAAGGTTGGAATGGCGCGTGCTATTTCCCGCGGTCCGATCTCTACGTGTAAAGGCCGTTAATATATTTTGTAATTTATATTCGCTGTGTGCTTAGTAGAAAAATAAAAACCAGATCAACAGCTATTTTGGATGAAGATAATAAAATACTTTTGGATAATAAAGACATATTAGGAAGATGGACAAGATACGTTGAGGGACTGTATAATGGTGAGAAACTAACAGACAATGACATTGAAAATGAGGAGGAAATAGAGCAAGACTTTCTTGGACCCAGTATACTTAAGGAAGAATTTGATGTAGCTCTAAAGAGTTTGAAAAATGGAAAGGCTGCAGGAACGGATAAAATTTATATTGAATTAATAAAATACGCTAATAATAATTTAATAAATAGAATTTTTAAACTGACCCAAAAAATGTATGAAACAGGAGAGATACCAAATGATTTTAAAACAACTAAAACAATAACACTGCCGAAAAAAGCCAACACCCTTAAATGTGAAGAACACCGTACTATAAGCCTAATATCCCAAGCCTCTAAAATACTATTAAAAATAATACAAAACAGAATAAGAAATAAAATTGAAGAAAACCTAAGCGAGGATCAATACGGATTTAGAAGAAACAAAGGTACAAGAGAGGCGATAGTTGCTTTGCGTCTAATAATTGACAGAAGGATGGATTTAGGACTTAATACTCACATTGCATTCATAGACCTGGAAAAAGCGTTTGATAAAGTGAATTGGAAAAAAATGATGAAGACTCTTAAGGAAGTTGGTTTAGATTTTAGAGACAGAAAAATAATATATCAACTATATAAAAACCAAACAACAATATTAGAAATAGGAGATGAAAAAAGAGAAGCCAAAATTAGACAAGGCGTAAGACAGGGATGCTCACTCTCACCACTCATCTTTAACATTTTTATAGAATCAGCCATTAAGAAAATCTTAGAAAAATCGAATGAAGGGGTAAAATTCAACGGAGAAAAAATAAAATTTATAAGATTTGCAGACGACATAGCAGCTTTAGCAGAAACAGAAAATGGTCTACAGTCTCTACTCGATACCATGAATAATATTTTCAAAGAATTTTCTCTCAAAATAAATATCAGCAAAACCAAAATACTAACAGCATCCAAAACAGACAATTCAGTATTTAACACAGTAACTTTAGATAACACCAATTTAGAAAGAGTAAAGAAGTTCAGATATTTAGGCAGCCTTATAACTTCAAATTCAAGATGTACACCAGATATAAAATCAAGAATTGCAATAGCTAAGCAAGCATTTAATAACAGAAGAAACATTTTCACATCAAAAATACATAAAAGGATCAAAAAGAAATTTATCAAAACATACGTTTGGAGTATAGCTCTGTATGGGTGTGAGACGTGGACAATGACTAAAAGGGACAAAGAAATATTGGAAGCTTTTGAGATGTGGTGTTGGCGTAGAATGGAGAGGATCAGCTGGACGGAAAGAGTCACCAACATTGAGGTGTTGCACAGAGTAGAGGAGGAAAGATCGTTGTTGCAAGTTGTCGAGAACAGAAGAGGGAAGATGATTGGCCATCTTATACGACATGACAGCTTCATTAAGAACATCATTGAAGGAAAAGTGGAAGGAAAGAGAGGAAGAGGAAGACCGAGGATAGGCTACATGAGCCAAGTGAAAGAGAAGGTTGCTGTCATGTCGTATAGGGAAGTCAAGGAGGCTGCCCTGGAAAGAGCTTCATGGAGAAAGAAACATCAGTTATGCCGACAAGGGGCTACCCCTTAAATAAAAGAAGAAGATTCGCTGTGTGTGGTCCTCCATAGAATTTGTATGGGCGCGATCTCAAGATTTAAATTTCATAAGATATTTTCTGCTGTGTGGCTTAAAGGCGGTTCTCTGAACCGATTTGCCTGTTTAAAATAAAGATAGATAATAGACATAGGTAATGCTACTTTTTATCCGGGTACCATGCGAGCGAAACCGCGGGCGAAAGCTAGTACATTATAAAACCGAATAAGTAGTAATATTATTCCTCAAGGTCTAAGCCAAGTTGAAATGTGAAATAGAATAACAAAAAAGAAAAAAAATAGAGTTATTTTTCAAATTCCAGACTAAGGTAATAACAAGGAAGAATTCAGAGAGACTAAGGGTGTGAATTTCGAGCTTAAATTCCTCCGCCGAACCGGAGCCCGTCTGCGAAGTTGACGCATAATAAGCGCTGCACGAAACTTCTTAATAAACCTGCAGAATGTTCTTCGCGTCTAGACAAGTGGCCATCGTCGTGAAGATAAAGAATTTAAAGCGGTGGGGGGTCTGGACCACCCGCGCCGTGATTTCGTAAGACTTGCAATAGCAATGGGACTGCAATCACTACTGGCACTGAGTGCATACCTGCCTGGCAGTTATTATTTAGGTGGTAGGTACATAGTTGTTTATCTTGCATGTGGTTGTTTAAATTTGTCTCTTATTGGTTGTGTGTCTCTATGGACTGTATGATTGTCTGAAATAAACGAATTTTATTTTTATTTATTTACTACGTGAACAGTCGAAAAATATCACTAAAAATCGTATCACGGTCGCAAAATGCACTATGGCCAAAGTGCATGATCTTACGCCTTATGCGAATTTCAAGCAGTGTTTCGACGTCTCTTGTGTTTCCGTGTAGAGTACCTACAGCGATGCGTTTTATGGCTGGGCCACTTGTCTAAAGACTTGGCATTCGCCTAATAAAATGAACTTTCTTGAATGCATTTAATTTATGTTCGGTATGTGGGAATGTAAGTTATTATAAGTAGATAGGTATGATAAGAACTTCAGACTTACTAAACTAGCTATAATGATGATAAAACTAAATTTATGTAAGTTTGCATGTGCTGGCAGCCATTTCTGGTGACATGTTTAACAATACACATTGTTTATGTAGATTTACATTTTACATCACGAAAATAGTATACTTAACTAAGTTTACAAATTCATTTTCTTAATTTCTTTTATTATTTTCTTTCATAATTTACTCGCATTTATTTGTTTGATAATCCGTATGTTGGTTTTGGTGTCTATGCTCGTTCCCAATCATTAGCTATCTAAATTTTAAATTTCAGGCAAATCGGTTCAGCGGTTGTCGAGTTATAGAGGAACAAACATACATCCAAAATTCCAAACATCCAAACAGGTATAAGGTCTTTGCATCCAAACTTTCGCATTTATAATAATTAATGTGATTTCAGTTTACGGTAGTAAGGAGACTATTAAAACCATGCCTAATACTTACATAGGCCTCCCCTAATGAGCGCCATCGCGCCCTGTCTTCAGCTTGACGCATCCAACTTGTGCCGGCAGCCTTTCGCAGATCGTCACTCCACCTGGCAGGAGGGCGTCCTACACTACGTTCGCCGAGACGTGGTTTCCACTCGAGAACTCGTTTACCCCAGCGATTGTCAGTTCTTCGGCAGATATGGCCGGCCCACTGCCACTTCAGCTTGTTAATTCTCTGAGCTATGTCAACGACTTTGGTTCTCTGCCGAATAGTCTCATTCCGGTTAGGAGGCCTTTGTCCAGCAGTGGACTGCTATAGGCTGATGATGATGATGATGAATACTATAAATCTATGAACGCGAGTTTCAAACCTGCACGTCTTGCATTCTAGTACCCATCAGCCATCACACCTCTGCAAAGTCATAAAGCTTACGTTACGACCTTCAATTAAGTTGAAAGTTACACAGAGGCAAGCACCCAAATGTCAAGGGCATCGGTTTACGAGCTAGATCCCCAAAATATCGGAATTCCTGTCACAAGAATGGTGATAATTCATTAAAAGACGCCATATTGGGGGTTGTAATGGCTCCGAGCCGATATAAGGGTGGAAAATTGCTTTCCGATATACAGGGTGCGATAAGCATCTTATATGAAACACTGAATAAAAAATGACGATTTATTAAAGTACTTGAAAATAAAAAAACATACAAATCTTTAGATATAGATTAAATAGCCGTAGCTCATTTCTATAAAGTCTCAAATATTTAAGTTGAGTTTCAGTATTCGGGCCTAGGTCTATTTACCTACCCTTTGACACACCGCGCGTCTAAAACAGACTGCAGATGAATATGTTATTATTACTAGTGAACGCCCGCGGTTTCGCCCGCGTGGACTACTATTTTGTATCCCACGGGAACCATATTTTTTTCCGGGATAAAAAGTAGCTTATGTGTTATGCCAGAACCTAAACTATCTACAATCCAAATTTCATCAAAATCGGTTCAGTAGTTATAGGTAACAAACATTCACACATACACACACACGGACTTTCGCCTTTATAATATTAGTAGGATTAGTAGGATATATCGATACGTAACACACTTAGCATAGACCGCGTAGTGATGGTATATGGTAATTATGATGACGATGAAAAGTAGCCTATAACCTTCCGCAAGAGTTCGGCCATGGATCAAATCGGCCTGGTTGATAGTTCCTGAGATTAGCGCGTTCAAACAAACAAACAAAATTTTCCGCTTTATTATTCCCGATCCCGATTTATTATTATTTATTTCTTTATAGATTGGTATAGATTAGGTCTAGGTATCCGATCGATCACCTAGGTTTTGACACACCGCCGGTGAACCCCCCTGTAGATCGGCTAATGTAATGAACGAGGATGATAAGGCTTTTATTTTAGCAATTTTGCGTATCTCTCCAATTTTTTGTATCGCTGAGCATGGAAATCCTTGGTAGAGGCACAGAATATGGTAGAGGCAAATGAAAAAATCTAAATAACTTTATTTTAATAAGGTTTCCATATTGTATTACTTTATTGTCTCGAGATTGATGAGAAGATCCTATCCTATACTATTAAACGAGCATGGGCGTAGCTATAGCTTTGTTATGGAGGGTTCTTAAATACAAAGATACTTGTTGTGCGGGGGTCCAAGGGTTCAAAAATACAAAGATTGACTAGGTTTCCCCCGAAATCAAAGGGTTTCAACTGTTCAAGGGTTCCTAAGGCAGGTCCGGACCCCCTAAACCCCCCTCTTATATACGCCCATGTAAACGAGTAATATTTGTATAAATACTTGTATATTTTGTATTTATTGCCGTTTTCGATGTGCGAAAAATCGATCTGGCTAGCACATAGCTGGGGAAATTAGTTTTCTCGGTGTTTTCACGTTAAAAGATTTGACAAAATGCAATATGATTCGTGATTTCGCTGCTATTTGCTGGACATTTTACACAACAACATCTAGCTCCAAAGTATGCAGAGTTTGTGTTATGGCATAATTGGCGCATTCACTGCCACGCCTCCTGCAGTTGTTAATTATGGGCATCAGCGACACTCAATGTGCTATTGTTTAGTGTAGAATAACATTGTGATGAAGTAAGTATTGTGATGGTGGTCTTGACCACAACCACAGATTGAAATGCTAGACATTAATTATTAAACGTGTTTGCCAATATGAGGTAATTAATTATGCGTGGCTTTAATAGGCTTTAATTAGGGCGCTTTCTCTGACATGTTGTGTAATTGATATACCTTAATAATTGGAAACACGTAATGATTAATTGGAAACACGGTAGGTACAGTCAGCGTCATCAATCGGTATCCCCCTATTGATTTTAACAAGGACCCTTTTCATTTCAACTTTGGATTTCAGTCGGATTTGCTAGTATAGGAACTCGAGCGAAATTAGATATCCATAAGTATACTAGTAGCAAATCCGACTGAAATCCAAGGTTGAAATGAAAAGGGTCCTTGTTAAAATCAATAGGGGGATACCCATTGATGACGCTGACTGTACCTACCCAACTTCTTCTAACGGATCTTTCAACCTTTTCCAACGGATCTTGGCATTCGTGAAGTTAGCCGTTTCGATGCTCAATGCGACTTTTTCATACAAAATTGTCTACTGCACAGCGAAAAGCCTAACTTCACAAATTTTGCGTTAGGTATAAAGTATTAGAAGTGTATTTACAAAGTAGATGTTTAATATATCCCATAGTACCTACAAGCTTTGCTTCGTATGGGGATAAATGGCGCAGTGTGAAATGAAAATGAAAAATCTTTGAAATAAGTACCTTTGGCGTCTATGACTGGTTATAACATAAAGAAGAAAGAAGTTCCTACTTCAGGATTCGGCTGAGAGCTTCTGAAAACGTCGCAGACATTTTGCCGTCATGAAAACTCGCACCAACTTGGCAGCAAAACTGGAACTTCCAAACTTTACTACATTTTTTACGAGTTTGTATCAACACGGAATAGAGCCGTAGAATATATTGAGCAGCTTGTATAGAAACGAAAGTGATTCGATATTCATCTACAAAGCTACAATTGCCTAGATCAGAGTTCCGCAAAGTGTGTGCCGCGGGCCGCAGCACACTGCGGACTTAAAAAGTCGCTAAAACTGAATCACAATATGAAATGAACTATGATGCCGTCTCTTTTCACTCTCAGTCAATGAAAAGAGATGGCAATAGTTCAATTTCTATATTGCGATTCTGCAATAGCGACCTTTATAGGCCCGCTGGTGTAACGTGGTCAATAGCACAGAATACTAGTATCAATAGTAAAAAAAAGTTACCTCGAAAAAATAAAGTTACCTATCAGTTAAGCTAGGTACTTTAAATTTGAACCGTATTATGCTCAACTAAACAAGCTCATTACCTGACATTATTTAACACACGGGAGTTACTCACGTAAAAATATCGTCGATTTAGATACCGACAATGTTTTGATTCATCCGGAGAATCTTCATCTGGGTAAGGAGGGAGTTGCGGCAAGGTTACTCCTCGCGGTTTTGAAAGTGAAAAAGCTCATACCTATTTCGGATAAAAAAAATGATTTTTCATTTATGGTGTACCTACTTACCTCCAAAATTTTCCGATTTCCTAGGCCTAGATCACGCAAAAACCTGAAAACATTCGAATAATTTTTTGTTATAAATCTTTGGGTGAAAATTCTGTCACTCTTGTTTCTTCTAATTACTACAAAAGTTTTTGTAAAATCTTTCTTGCACAGTTTACCTAATCAAAATTTTTTGTAAGATCAGTGATTTTGTAAGATAGTGATTTTATTGTCCTCAATATAAACTGTAGGTACTACGCCCAAAATGGGTAGACTGTTGGAACTATAATTTTGTTAGGTACCTACATCTTTTATATTTAGGTACACAGTTTTACAATCATTGATCTTCTTTCGTATGAGTCATTGATTTTTATTCCTAATCTTATAAGTTTCGTTTCTATTCTGTTCCAAGTTGTTCACATAATTGTTTCGGCTTAGTTGTAAAATGGAAACTTGGCAACGACTACAAACTAATTATTCTCCATCCTCAAGTTAACTTAACAATTATTGCGTTAATATATTCGCTGGTTCCTGTGGTTGCAACAAAATTTGCTGCAGATACCTTCATTATAAAATACTGCAATGCACTGTTAATAGGGTACAGAACATCTAACTAAAGAAAACAGGTTCACCTACGACTGTAGCCCTAAGCACAGTACTGCTGTCCGCTAGCAAAACCGCCGTTTAGTGACAAAACCATTTTTTGAGATAAGTATCGATAAAAACGCACCGCATTTCACGTGGGCGAAGCCGCGGGCGTCCGCTAGTTTACAATAAGTATTAAAAAAATCATCGTCACATAGCTTTAGCTTAGGTATACTCTTTGAGTTCACCACAACAGCAAAGAAAATTATTATAATGTATACCTACCTACTTACCTATCTATTTCCAACCCCACTCTACCATTGAAATAGGCTAGAAGGGCACCGGTAATCGATCAGCTGACGCCATAGACGACCTTGCGGGGTCATTGCCCCTGGAAGTGGGTCGCCCCCTGCTTGAAGGGTGGTTGTAGTAACTGTTGTGTATACTGTGACCGAAGGGATGGTTGTAGTAACTGTTGTGTATACTGTGACTGAAGGGCTGGTTGTAGTAACTGTTGTGTATACTGTGACTGAAGGGCTGGTTGTAGTAACTGTTGTGTATCCTGTGACCGAAGGGCTGGCTATAGTGATTGTTATGTATTCTGTGACTGAAGGGCTGGTTGTAGTAACTGTTGTGTAGACTGTGACTGAAGGGCTGGTTGTAGTAACTGTTGTGTAGACTGTGGCTGAAGGGCTGGTTGTAGTAACTATGAGGTAAGCTGAGTCAGAGCTTGAGGTTGGAACTTGCTTCGCTTGTTTATTTATTTATTTATTTATTTATTAACTTTAATTAACACGGCACAAAACCAATTACACTAATTAAAGAGATTATTAAAATATATACAGAGAGATAATGTCAAAACCTATTAATAAAATTATAAGAACACAATTCAAATAACACAATTAACAGAAATTCATAAATGTCAAAGTTAAGAAAGACGCTCACAAAAACACAAACATTCAGTCAAAATTTTGGACCAGCTATCAGCTATGTGTCAATATCAATCCTGATATTTTTGAATTTTCCGAATTTTGTTAAGGAATTTTTATAATTAACCAGCGTCAAAGACTTGTCTATCAAAGTAAAACTTTGAAAACATTTAGGTAGGCTGGGCGCCCAAGCTCTGCTCGGGTGAAAATAGGGAAACAAATTTTCCCAATAGGTAATTACAATTTTTCCATAAGATCTTTGTGTCCCAGTTATGAGAACTAGTTCAAACTCTTTTCTTTGGCACAAGGTTGTAGGTAAGTACCTAAATTGCATAATTTCCACAAACCCTTCACAAATAGGTCTAGAATTAAAAGAGCTGCCGTACCCAATGGGAACAAATGGCGTCACAAAGGACCGTATCTGTCCCACAACCGATATGTAACACTTACAGGGGTCCGATAAATCCCGCTCGGGGAGATTAGTTCCCGGATCGGGTGTCGAGGTGGGATTTATTTGGGAAACGGGACTCTTACAACACTAGAATTGAAGCTGGAACACGCAAAGGTAGGTAATCCTTCAATTAATTTCCCAACCACAGACAGGATGTCTACCAACTTCAATAGTCATTTTCCAAATTCGGAAAATTTAGGTAGGTACCTACCGAAAGGGTCTGAATCAAAGATTATGTAGGTATCAGTATCGATCGCACTAAAGGTAGGTGGCCTAAAAAAAACAATTACTTACCGGAAGGCACTTTGTAATGAAAATGTAATATTTACTCGATAACCAATCCTAGGCTCCTACAATAGTTACAACTTACAAGGCGACTCTCTAAAATAGTTTTCAGAATACCAACAGTAGTAGGTAGGTAGGTAGGTACCTACTATTATTTATTCTGTGCTACCGCCTATGAGCTATGACTTTTTCTAAAAATATCGTAAGGCGTATTAAGCTGATGATACCATGACCTTTGGCCTAACCGGCATTTACCGATAAACCTAATCCGGGTAAAGCAGACTGAAGCCACAAATGTGCCAGTCTGCAGAATTAGGTAAAGTGTATGCTTGTCGCCTGGCCAGATTCCAATGACGCGGGACGCCGGCCAACGCTTCGGAAGAATGTTTCTCTGTTCAGCAATATAAAATGTTCTTTTAAATAAAAACAAAACTCTTAGTCTCAGCTAAAAACATACATTTTGCTCCATTTCCATTTGTTCCACCGTTCTATCGGTTCCATCACATTAGCCAACTGACTGAGGGTATATTATATAGGTACTTATCCTGAAACAAAAGTTTACCGACGATAATTTTACGCGTTAAAGTCGTCATAAGAAAACATTGATGAAAAATTGTCAAATATATTAAATTTTATTTAAATTTTCTTCTGTCACAATTATAAAATCTAACCCCGGCTCCATACGTTGGGGCCAACGTTGGTCCCAATGCCTCTCGCCAACGTGTGGAGCTGACAAAATAGCTTGGCGCCAACGTTGGGGCCAACGTTGGGGGTTGATTTTGCTAGATCCACACGTTGGCGAGTGGCATTGGGACCAACGTTGGCCCCAACGTGTGGAGCCGGGGTAATGGATCGGATTATTTACCAAAATAAATTACTTCGTAGCTAGTGCTACGAGAACCGTAGCTCTCGCTACGTCTCGTCAGCGCTACGTTTCGTAGGCGGAACGTGACATTTTTTTGGCAGATAGGCCAATTTTTTGAGGCCATACACTATACACACAGTACCTACAATATAAGATTGCCGCAGGGATAGGTAACAATAGACAGAAATCAAAGGAAACATTGTGACAAAGCAAATTATTATTCAGTGCACTAGATATTCATGAGGCACGCTTTTCCCGTGTAATCAAATCGCAATCAAAGCTTTCCAAGAACTAGCACAAATGACTTTTGCTTATGGCGTCGTAGGTAGGACCTATACCTACCTATAAACACTGGTTTTTTTTTACCAATGATCAAAAATGGCAACCAACGGTAAGTGAAACTTAAAGTAGTAGGTACCTGCTTACTTACCAAATAAATAGGGAGGTAGGTAAGTAAGTAGGTACCTATCTACTCTACCTACCTACGTGACTCTACCTAATATTAAATAGTAGGTAAGTACCTACCTAGGTTCATTTAAAGGTACCTAGGTCTTAGGTGTTTTATTTAATTATGTACCTACCTATGTAGGTACCTGCCAAGGTACTTCATACTGGTAAGGTTGTATTTTGTAGTTTTAAGGTGTGCAATAAAGTATTTTCATTCATTCATAGTTAAGTAGGTACCTACATTACTCACTCCTTTACAAACCAACCTTGTGTTATAAAATTTAAGTAGGTACTTAGGACCTACCTATAGTAGATTACTAAATGGATTAGTCACAGTTTTATACCTGACAAAAGCTATAGTCGTATTGCTCATTATACGGACTAAAATTGAAGGAAAAAATGTCATTTTTCCTTCAATTTTGATTATTTTTGAAATGTTTTATGTCAAAATTGAAAGAAAAATGACAGTTTTTCCTTCAATTTTAGTCCGTAGAATGAGCAATCCGACTTATAGCCATTGAGATAATAACTAGAGAAGAAAGTACAAACCATAGACGTGTCACAAATGAGTCGGAACATGGGCGGGGCCTAATGAGAGATTAGACACCGCACAGAAGCGACACAGCTTTTTTACCTACTAATTTATTACTCTGCCTTATCTAAATAAATTGACTAGGTCGTGGGTTTGATTCCCACCCAGGACAAACATTTGTAGGATGAATTATATTATTTTATAGTATTATAGGTAAGGTGGAGTGCCGTAATTGCAACTATCCGGTAATTGCAACTGGAGTCAATAACTCCCTCTAGGATCACATTTTTGAACATCGATAGATGTGGTATTGAACTTCTTCTAAAAGTCTCAGTCTAAAAATATAGATGGCGTTGATAGGTTGAAAACTGAGCGAATGACAGGCCTTTTTGTAAAACTGTCAATTTTTCTGAAGTGACGCCGCTCGGACGCTCTTCGTAATTTATTGAAAAAAAATGTTTGTCGTGGTTTTTCGCCGGTGTGTTCACAGTGAGAGTGATTATAAGACACAGGAAGTTGTTTCTTATGTGTTTGTTGTATTCTACGATAAATCTACTCAGAGTTATTGATGCAGTTACATTTGCCAGACAAAAAGTGCATAGTCTTGTAATTGTAACTATTTTGTTTCTTTTTTGACAGTTGCAATTTAACGACCGGTTTTGTATGAAGTTTGAAAAACCTAGTGATGTTACAATGACGATGACTATGTCGATACGTAATATTTTATTGAAAGGGATACTATCTACTTCCATACTGTGCTATGAGTTCTTAGCAAGTAGTTTGAGTGATTGAGTCCCTTCATTATGTTGGCGCTAGCGGAGCCCTTTCAAAAGTCGTTCAATATGTGAAACTAATATAAAAAGGCTGTTTAACTTCTAAAATATTACTTATTGTGATTGAAATAAAGTTAGAAAAAATAATTAGTAAAAGATAATAGAAGACTTTAAAGATAAGAGTAAAAGAGGCTGTTTCATAATTAAAAGATTACTGTGATTAAAATAAACATCGAGTCGATAAAAATCACGATAAGGTTCCCATCACTATTTGTAGTAAAATAGTTGCAATTACCGGATTCTTTCCTGAAAAGTGTTTTCGCGCAAAATTTGACATTAGTAGCAAGGGTATAGCTATTTAAATCGAAAGAGCTATATTCAAGGCATGTGTTCTGTAAATCCCAGTAGTAAGCGCCATAGAAAAAAAAGGAGTAAAAGTAAGTAGTTGCAATTACCCGCCAAAACGGGTAATTGCAACTATTGCTCCCTCTGTCATGAATTTATGCAATAGAATTTTATTCTTTATCGCTTTACTTTATTCATAACAATGATATAAATCTACATAAAATTTACAATAGAATAGATCTTTCAAAAAATACATTTCTGATATAAAATATAGAATTATCAAGCGATGAAGTTAGGACTCTACTTTTTTTAGTTGCAATTACGGCACTCCACCTTACCTATGTATGCATTTCCAAATAATAAGTATTCTACCATTTTTTAGCCCCGAATAGCAGAATAACTATTAAAGTATCAAAAAATTCACGGAAAAAAAATTATAGGTAGGTAGGTACTACTTACAGGAAACTTAGTTTTGAATAAATTAGGTTTGGGTTTGGTTAGTATCTTTGAGGTGATGATGATGAAAAATATCCTTTTTAAACTAAGTGAAATAAAAATCTACCATTGCAATTTGATAATAAACTTTAGTACTGATAGACAAACAGACAGACAAACGGCATAGGCTGAGTAGGTATTTTATGATCTAAACAATAATCAGTTATATTATACCTAATTGAGTTAAAATAACTAGGTGCATATATTATGAGTTCACCAACATTTATTACCTACCGTGTCCAATCTGTACAGTTCGATTTTCATATTCTATGATTTTCTAGAAATGGCGGCAAATTATGACAAAAATTAGTTTTGCTTGATTTTAGTTGATGTTTTGTTTACTTACCGATGATAAGTTACGCCACTATCCTTTTTTTGTGTAGTTGATGCATTTTTGTAAGATTCTAAAATGCAAGACGGCATTTTTGAAAGTCATTTTTATACCTTTCGTCAACATTCAACACCATAAAGCCAGCGACCGATTGCGATGAACGTGAGCTAGTGAATGAATGAGCTGACGCTGATCGGCTTCAATTGTGGCGTCAAGTCTGAGTTAGCGTTGGGTATGACATGATTTTAGATTGACTTTTGTCAGAGTAGGCTCATTTTCATTTTGAGCCGGTACCGTGAGCCGGTTCGTTTGAGCCGGTCATTTTCAGTTGACTGTTCATTATTTTGGCGAACTACTCACTCATTCTCATATGACATTCTGTCCGATCAGTTCAAAATTCTTTCTTGTCATTGTCAAGCGAGGTGTGATTGAAGATTGAATGAAGTTTGAGGAAAGAGTAACATCAACATGACAAAATCAGCTGATTTTGTCATATTGTGTACGGTCACATGACATGAATTGAAGCATGACTTTTTTAGAAAATGAGCCGATCACACAAAGTTGAATTTTGTACGGGACAAACGAGCCGCGTCAGTCACGTCATATTCAACGCTAGTCTGAGTTCGCCCGTGTCCGTTCTAGTTTACATATTTCTTCAAAGCTTATAGCAGGTAGGTTAAGCTGGCACCTAGGAACATACCTAATCTATTATGTAGATTACCTAACTAGGTACCTAAATCTAGACTACGTAGGTAATAAGTAGGTACCTACAGTCTGCGAATGTTTATGAGGTCATCGACTTGCCGCTATGCGGTTTGCAGTTCAATTTCTCCACTTTGCTGAAATAATGCCAGGATAACACTGCTCACTGCCGCATAGCTACCTACCTTAGAATAGTCCTTTTATATTTGTTTTGTGGAGGTAGGTATAATTTTCATAATGTTCAGTGCAATGACGAAAGAAACTCATAAAGTCGTATTGCTCATTAAACGGACTAAAATCGGACTAAAATTGAAGGAACAAAATGTCATTTTTCATAAGTCCGTTTATTGAGCAATACTACTATAGGTACCTAGGTACTTAATTGCGAAGGAGAACAGCAGAGCTAAAATGGTCGCTAATGCAGATTCACAATAATATGATTCACGGGTGATTTGTATTGATATTGCTAAAGCATTTCATCTTTAATTACCGTCAAGTGATATCTGAATTGTACGCAATTCAATTCACAGCAGAATCACATGCTAGGCCTTAAATTGCCACACGAAAAAAAATAACCCGGTTGGTTTTCATTTAATATTGCATCGTATTATTACTACTAATACTCTGTAAATAAGTATTTGGTTTTTAAGTAAGTATTTAGTATGTTTTACTATCATTATTAAACATAAATAATATTTGATTGACACTTAGTGCAATTCCAATTCATAAGTGGCGAATAATAATCTTACGATTCTCCACAAAACTGTCAAACAATAAGATGATATTGCCGGTACGGAATTGTCAACTTTGTGATTTCTAATACGAGAATCTCGACGCAAATCATTTGTGAATCTGCATTAGCGACCATTTTAGCTACGCAGAGCATACCTACCTACATATACCTCTACATAATAAATAGGTAGAGTCGGCGTCAACACTCAAGTCCTACGGCAAAAGCGGGAACTAATTGTTTTATTTACTATAAAATGTAAATGTTTGATGTAAAATGTTTAAAAACTCGACAATTAGACAATTATTTATTTATAAACTTAGAATAACATTACAGAAACAGTTATTAAAAACCGGTAATAGGCTAAAAACCGGTAAAAATGTACCCACACCACACTATTGTTTTTCGTAATGGCAATTCGGTTGACTGACATCATAAAAATTGACACGTTGACGTTGGCAATATTGACATTGACTGACTGCTGACTGACAGCCAAGCAAAGCAAGCCTTGTTCTCTTCTCTGTTTCGATTTTCGTACAAGGAACTCAAGGAATCATGATTTTCGTAATATTTACCTGAATTATCTATAGAATTCTTGTGTTTCAAGTTTACAATTGTGAATCAAATAAACAAAATAGTGTAATGTGCAGCGTGTGAATGTCGGGAATAGGATACAAAAGCGGTTCTTGCTGGTTCTCCATTGCAATGAAAGATGTCTCATTTCGGATCAATGTACAACAGGACAAAAAGAAAGTGACTAGCAGTTGACCGTGCGATCTTTGGTGATCATTTCAATTAGAACTATTAGTTAATATGGCGCAGACGGTGAGGCGTCCCATAGAGGGACGGTATCCTTCCTGCTACATACCTGCGCGGATTCAGGAGCGTCGCGCAAAGGCAAGGGCGCTAAGGTGAGTAATTATCGTGATTGTTAATGAACTAGATAAAAACGTACCTGAACATCTAGTTTGAACTAGTGTAAATACCTACACACTATTGATTTCACTCAATACACAATGTTAAGGCTTCTATCGTTTTTTTTTGTACTTATTGAAAGTTGTTTACCTTTGTGAACATCACTTCAACTCGTGGTAACTACTTAATTCTTATCTAGTTTCAAGGATCACTATTTTGAGCATCATTTATTAAAATTACCTATCTCTTGATGATGCCAATTATTATTTTAGCAAAAAACCATTCATGATTACCTCTTGTTAATGTTAAACATGTGTAAATCAGTAATTTAGGTCATGCCAATCATTTTGCTCAACAATTCTGCACGATTTAATGCAATCCCTCAAGTTGATACCTGTAAAACAGGTTCAATGTAGGTGACACTGCCAAAAAGCGCTCAAGTTCATTGAACTCACATTTGTTTTTCTCACCAGACCATTCTATATTAGAATCTGTGTTGTCTTATTTTTAAGCTTTAAAAATGTTGAATTACGTTTATAAGAAAAAAATCTTCAGAGTTGCTAGCCTAATATTATTATCATTATTATTATTTATAATACACAGGCAGCTCTCAGAGCTGATGCGTGTATATCCTATTTCTTGTCAGTGCGCTTTAAATAGTGGTCCATCCTGTTTTTGAAAGCGTTCACTGAGGGGGCACTGATCACTGAGTCTGGTAACCGATTCCAAGTGTCCACGATGATTGGGCAATATGTGCTCTCTTGGTTTGCTGGTAATAGAATATATTGGTTTACAGTATTGGTCAGGAAAGAACTAGTCATCAAATAACTTAGCTCTTAATGTACAGGGCAGAACAACAGCGTAAACTTGAGAAGCCAGAAGACTTTGTTTGCTACTCGGACAGTGACAGCGAAGAGGAGACCCCAACACAGCAGCACAAGATATTGTCAACGTCATACAACTTCGTGGACTATGTGCGGTCGAGGGAGATTCAAGCTCCAGAGGTGAGATAGTTCTTATTCCTCCATCGTTTACTTTAAGCCCTAGGTCAGATCCATGATTATTCAGATTATAAAGAGAGCCAAATAACATCATTCTTCTTGAATTCAGTCTTGTCCTTTGTGTTGTCGGTACAGTGATTTCTCTTGCAAAGGGTTAGCAGCGTGAGTGTGTCTCCACTGCTGTCAGAAAGTCTATTTTGCGATGTGTTGTAAAGAAAAGTCTCACGGCCGTACTTACTCTTCTGATTAGAATTATTTAATAGTTTAATAGTGTTAAAAGTTTGGGAGTATCCATACCCATATTATAAATGTGAAAGTGTGTTTATTTGTCCTGCTTTCACGTCAAAACAGAGCGACGGATTGACGTGATTTTTTATGTGGAGATAGTTGGAGGGCTGGAGAGAAACATCTATAGGCTATTTTTTATCTGGGTACCACGCTAGCGAAGCCGCGGGCAGCAGCTAGTATTTGGATAATTGTGTTAAAATCACAGCTTGATGGTTGAACAGACTTTAATTAAAGTTGAAATAAATTGATCAAAATTTGAAATAGTGTATTTGTTCCTTTAAATTTTAGTTTGAATGATATAACAATGGAGAAATAGAATTTTATTACTTAATCTTATTTAATTTATTCAATCTCAAGTAGATTGTATATTTAAATTCCAAGGGCATCTTTATTCGTAAGACAATAATGCAATAATGATAAGATTAACATGTTATTCCACCTAAAAGAATGCAATGTCATGTACCTGCACTCTGCTAATCTATACTAGTAGCAGCGCCCTCGCGGCGTTGCCCCCGTAGTGATGGTTTATGATGATGATGACGATGATGAATAGTCTATAACCTTCCTCAAGAGTTTAGCTATATCATGCAGAAAGAATTTTTCAAATCCGACTGGTAGTTCCTGTGATTAGTGCAAACAAACAAACAAAATCTATCTATACTTCGATAGTTCTAGATTCTATTCTATTTCTGTACCTACTAATCTATACTATCTATATCTATACTAATTAATAAAGCGGAAGAGTTTGTTTGTTTGTTTGAACGCGCTAATCTCATGGCCGCTGTACACACTCGTCGAGGCACCCCGAGACAGGCCGAGCGCGAGTGTGTACAGCGCGCTCTCGTCTCGTCTCGATCTCTCGTCCTCGTCTCGGTCGCTCTCGGTGGCTTGTCGGTTTTTTGCGCCCGAGTCAAAGGGTCTCGTTGGCTCTCGCGAGGTAAACGAGAGCGAGCATGTACACACTCGTTCATTTAGTTGCTTTCTGATTAGTTTTATTATGTATTTACCTGTTTCTATTGCGGTGCATAGTTATCATCATCCACTATCTTCTTTTTCTCCATGGTTTACGAATTTTCTTTTTATAGTAAATGTTTAAAAAATTATAATAGCTCATGGCACAAAGACAAATAGCAGCAGCAATTTCTACGTCCATTGTCTCGTAAGTCTTCAGTTCAAATGTTAGAACGAGTGTGTACAGGCATGCTCTCGACGAGTGTGTTTTCGGCCGAGGCTCTCGGCGAGAGGCTCTCGACGAGTGTGTACAGCGGCCATCAGGAACTACCAGTTGGATTTGAAAAATTATTTCTGTATTTGATAGCTAAACTCTTGAGGAAGGTCATCACCATATACTATCATTTTTATATGAAACATCACCTTGTTTAGTTGAGCATATGCGGTCCAAATTCGGAGTAGCTTAACTGAGATAGGTAACCTTATTTTTCCGAGGCACACCAACTAATGACCATGGTATACCAGTGTGCCGCGGCACACCCTTTGCGGAACACTGCTCTACGGGTCTATAAGCCGACTAGTCGAAGAGTAGTATAAAGTAGAAGACTTTTATGGAACTGGCCCAGTCAGGCACCTACAAAAGTCCCTTAAAAATTTGGCTAAAATAATGTATGTTCCAGGCGCGGTCGGTGGACGAGTCGTACGCCACCCGTCACATGCTGACGCACGACATGTTCCGCGAGTCTCCGATCAACCTCGGCAACATGAACAAGGTGTTCTGCTCACAGTGGCTCTCCGACAGGCAGGTTGTCTTCGGTACTAAGTGCAATAAGGTAAGAATATAATTCTCCCATACATGCTACGATATTGTTTTAACAAACGGGAATTACTCACGTAAAAATATCGACAATTTAGATCGATCGAGAGGGATCACTTGTATCAATGCGGGTTCGAAACCCAACGGCATCGAACATTTTGAAAAGACTTTTCATTTTCAATTCAATATCGTAGCATGTTTTGCATGTATAAAAATTAAAAATTATGCTACGATATTACGACCAGTTTTCTTTTGACACAACTTTCTTTGGTATAAATCGTTCTTGCAGTACTAGGTCAGAAAGTGTTCAGCAAGTTGCGGGTTCAAATCCTGTCTGGGTGCAATAGGGAACATGTAATCGTAATATTTTTCAATATTTTGAGTCTTAAATGAAAAAAAAACATAAAAGAAGACCCAGTGCAACGTTTTTATTATAGTTAGTATTGATTTTTAACAATTATTACGAATTATAAGTACGTGAAACGGAACGTATTTCAATACACCAATCAGCGTCGAGTAACATGAGTGACGTAAAAATCTTCTCAATTAGGGATGTGACCCTTTATACTGATGAATGTGCTATCGATAACTTTAATGGTTATGATTACTAATCATAAACATAAGCAACACAAAAAGCCTGAAACATATATATTTAGTCAGAAACAAGGGTCGTTCGCGATTCATCTAAAATGCAATTTGCCTTTGTAGCAATATGCCTGACATGAATATCTAAAAAGTAATATGCCTGATGATAAGTTAAATGCATTATTCTCATAATTGTTCGCCTAAGATTTGAAACACATAAGACGCAATATGCCTGAATGGCAATTTATTTTAAACTCAGTTTACCCGAGTTGTACAGTACAGTGTCTAAAACGCAATTTGCCTTTGTAGCAAAGTGCCTAACATGAATGTCTAAAAATTAATATGCCTGATATAAATGCATTAATTTCATATAATGCCTAAGATTTTTCATCATAATCAGTTCAAGTGAAAGCTATTGAAGAGATCTTCATTTAAAGTGACAGCTGTCAAACTTCAAACGGCCATATCTCGAAAACTACTCATCCTCGATTCTTCTTTCTAAGCTCAAATGAAAGCTATGACCTAGATCTACATTTTCAATGACAGCTGTCAAAATGACATCTATCATCTAAAATGTAGATCTTGGTCATAGCTTTCATTTGAACTAAGAAAGGGAAGTCTAGGACGAGTAGTTACCGAGATATGGCCGTTTGAAGTTTGACAGCTGTCACTTTAAATGAAGATCTCTTCAATAGCTTTCATTTGAACTAAGAACGGGAGTTTCCGAGATAAGGCCTTTTGAACACACACTAAAAAAATATGTAGAAAATGACACTAGATGTAAAATATGACAGATTATGTCAAAAATGGCAAAAAAACATCTGTTGTTTTTAATCTGTCAATTTTGACAATTAGTGTCATTAATTAATCTGTCATTTTTGACATCTTTTCTCATAAGTAATAACATCTAGTGTCATTTTTGACATGATCTGTCATTTTTTATATAATTTGTCATTTTTCCCGGTCTTTATCTATTCTATATTTTAAATTTCAGCCAAATCGGTTCAGGGGTTGTCAAGTGGAAAAAAAATACATCCAAACATCCATCCATCCAAACTTTTGCATTTTATATTAGTGTGATGATAATCAATAAATTAATGAACAAAATCGCCTAACTAACCACTAAGATCTTTGCTCGCTTCGCTCGCTCACTCGCTCTAATATTTTTCAAATATTTAGAATATAATATAACTTTATTGTACTTACCTACACCATAAAAAGAAAACACAATAAGAAAAAGAACCATTATTTTAAACAGTGATACAATTTACGATTTTTTTTTATTTTATTTGTTTGTGTAAATAATTTACTTTGATTGTGAACTTTGATTGTGTAAATAAGGAAAGAAAGATAAGAAAAGCTTTTTATTTCGACCACCACAAATATAACCTGACGTGCTACCGATCGTTACACATCAATTGGTAGGTAATAGTAGATTTCGATACATTCGTCTTGTGGCACATCCCTAAGCGAATAGCTGTGTTAAGTGGACCATGAATAATAGCCATTGTATTATCATTCTTAATGTCTTGTAGATAAAGACTAACAGTAGATAACGCCATCTCGCGACAAGTAGCTGAATAAAAATATTTCGCAAAACGCCATCTCTTGACAGGTAGACTTTCATTTTAATTTATTATTATTTTATTAAGTTTAGAACCATGTTCCGATGGCTATAGGGTTTATTATCAATAAAATTAGTTTTATAGTTTTAGGTCCTTTTTAACGTTCTCCTCGACACGAGTGACGTCATCGTAACTGTACATCCGTTTGCGCGCGAAAATTTAAACGGTCAGTTTGAAACCGCAATTTTTTACATTAAATTGAAGTATTTTAATTTTTTTTTAAACTCGTGGTCTATTCTACATAAAATTCATTCAAATGAAAGCAAAAATAAAAATAATGCAGGTTCCCTATTTTTGAAATATTATTATTATAATTAGCCTATGTGTCCCACTGCTGGGCAAAGACCTCTACTTGATCTCTCCAATTAGCACTAAACAATTTTGAAAATCATTATAATTTTGTTATTGTTCAGCTTCTGGTGTACGATGTCCGAACTCGTAAACTGGACGCCATCCCGACGCTCCGGCCGCGTCAGCCCTGGGTCGGACAGGAGCACCAAACCGGCATCCACGCGCTTCAGATCAACCCTTCAAGGTAAACCCATAGGCGCGTAGCTAACAGAAACGAAAGTCGAGGCGGCGTCGACATCTTCCGAAGAAAACATGTTGAATGCATCAAACAAGGCATAAAAGCCGCCGCCTCTTCGTCGACGCGACTCTTTGCTGACGTCCCATAGCTACCAGCATAAATACTGCGGAATGAGACCCCCCTGTCTCATTCCGCAGTTTAGGCACAGAACAGATAATAATACTACGTATAGAATGGACACTGTGAGTTTGAGCTGGCGAGGAGCTGACTTTGAGCGCCACACGCGCAGATGCATAAATGAGACCGAGACCACAGTGTAAATTATTCATACAATGACAACCTTACGTAGTACAAAACTGACATTGTGTAGTGCAAATATAGGTAGTTAGACGCCGATTTTGCATAGAGATTTCGTCGAGTGTCGATCGGGGTGTGGTTTAGGTACGTTCGACGCCTCTTCGGGCAGGCGTATGGCAGTGGGTTCCCACTTGCCTAGCGATGGGCGAGTCGAGTTGGCTGATTCGAATAACTCGAATCAGAGTCTAAACGAGTTGATTCGAATCAAGTTCATTCGCAACTCGAATCAACTCGCTTACCTACCTATCTACTAAGAATGCGGATAACGAATGCGAGTTATGCGAATGCGAGTGCACGCGAGGTCGCGAGTCAGCGATTCGCCAACTCAAACCGAAACTCGACTCAATAATAAGAATACGAATACGGTGCATTCGACTCGACTCGCCGCGCCGATCCGTTTGGCTGCTGCCGCGAAGCGGATCCCATCCGGTTGATGCGAGTCGAGTCAACTCGCGTTGCGATTCGAGTTAGCGGCCGAGTCAACTCGAGTTATCCGAGTTGGAATAAAATCAACTCGTAACATCGTTACACTTGCCGCTAGGCTCGTCGTACGCGTCGCGCGTATCTTACAACCCGTCCGCGCCAAAGAGCGACAGAGTTATGCGTTAGAAAGAGCGGCAATGTTTAGATGATTATCTCGCTAGGCACTAAGCGCTTATGAGACCTGAATTGCACTTTGTTGCGTCGCAGCAAGAGTTGCTATTTATAAAAAAAAAATCGCAATGCGAGCCTTCTGTACGTAGTACTATTATTTTTTCTGTGGGATGCAGTGAACATTACATTGTTGTATAATTTCCAGAACATTATTAGCGACGGGTGCGCGGAATTCGTGCGAGCTAGCAATATACAGCCTGCCCACTGTGTCACCCGTTTGTGTCGGAGAGGCGCATAAAGACTGGGTAACTATTGCTTATTGTTATTTTAAAACATTTTGAGTAAAAATGCGAGCTCAAACTATTGAGAAAAAATAGCGTGAGGAAACCAACCCCTTGATTGTCTATCTTTGATAGCGACCAAAATCGGTCCCAAACTCTCAAATATAACAGTTCAGTGACCACGCAAGTAGCTCTGTCACTCTCATCTCAACGAGACCGAACGCGAAAAAAGATACCTACGCGATCGTTTTGACAGTTTGAGGTTTTGACAAATTAGTTAGACAATCAGTCTGCAGATTGAAGTCTGAATTTGTTCTATGAAACTCCTCAGTAAATATCCGTGTTTGGTCTTGTGAGCGACATCTCATTTGATGGAGCTTAGGAGCCTAATATTCTTAGAGACCGGGTAAATAATCTAGTCTAGGATCAAATAAAAGTAGGTAGGTACTCACATGTATAACGATATTATAATATTCACTTCACTAAACCAATAAACAGTAATTAATGTAGTAGAAGACGTCCTTCTAGTTTGAAGAGCAAAATGCAACTGCCAGAGCGGGCCGGCTCGACTTTCCACGAAAACCTCGATCGGGTGATCGGGTTTAATCGACCAATCTCGGCCGACGAGCCGAAATTGGTCGAAGGGGCGGCCCGCCATGACAGCTAGTACTTCCGTCTTGAAGCAACTATTCAAACTAACAATTTATTTAAGTATTAATTAAAATATAGGTGATTGACTCATAAATTAATACAAATTAATAATGATTAAAATATGTAGCTATTATTATGAAGTAAAATATCCTGGGTTTGGTTATGTTGCTGACAGTCTTATATCAGCTCACCCTTATCCAATAAAAGCTTGTGTTATCAAATAATTACTTTTTTATGTTCTTGATCGATCGTTAAAGTTAAGCAGCATTGTGCTCGGTCACAAATGGGATGGGTGACCGCAAGTGGCATTTCGAGCTGCGGGCTTTAAAAAAGACGGCATATAGTTCAATTTCTATTGTGATTTTGCTATAACGACCTTTTTTTCTTTTTTGCTTCCGTGCTTCAGAGGGCACGTTAAATAAATAATAAATAAATATTGCTGGACATTTCACACAGCGCCATCTAGCCACAAACTAAGCAAAGCTTGTACTATGGGAACCAGATACCTGATAGAATACTTTATATACTTACTTTTTTTTTGTTAATACATACATAGAATACTTTATAACACCCAGACACAGAACAAACATCTATATTCATCACACAAATGTTTGTCCTGGGTGGGAATCGAACTCACGACCTACAGCGTAGAAGGCAGAGCTACTACCAACTGAGTGAAGAGGTCATTTTTAGGGTTCCGTACCTTAAAAGGTAAAAAAGGGAACCCTTATAAGATCACTTTCTTGTCCGTCTGTCCGTCTGTCCGTCTGTTTTTTTTTATGATATGTGCAATAAGTTTTGTATTGTAACCTGCAGATCCTAGATATGTGTTGGCTAGACGACGAGTTCCTAGTGACGGGTTCACGGGATTCGAAGCTAGCGCTGTGGCGCGCGCCGCCCACCGCCACGCCAGACCAGTACATAGCGCCTGTAGCTATCAAGGACTGCAGATCGGGTAAGTACCTAATTCAAATTTAAAAGCAATGATCTTTTCAAAAAAAAAACATACATACAGCCGAACATAAAACCTCCTCCTTTTTGGAAGTCAGTTAAAAAGGTGAAGATAGGTGACGCACCAACATCGCATGTCAAAACTAGAGATATAATTGCGAGTTCTAAAGACAAAATTAAGAATCTAATGTGAATTTTAAGAACACTGCAAGGATACGGAAGGAGTGTGTGTGACATTATTTAATTATTTGGGAGTGTGTGTGGTTATGTGTGGGTGTGAGTGTGTGTGAATGTAAGCGTGAGTGTTGAGAGTTAATGTGAAATTTGTGTTTTGCGGCTATGTATGAGTGTAGATTCTTCTGAAAAACTCTTATACGTTTTAGAAGTTTATCATACTAGAAGATCCCATCTGCTGCTTGCGACAAACTCGTGCAAGGTCATCAGATCATCTTTATTTATAATTATAATAATTGTAAACTTATCAGGTATAGAGAGCTGATAGGTATAGTGTTTGCCGAGGAATATAATATCTCGACTTTCGATCCGAAGGTCGTGGGTTCGAATCCTGGTCGTGCATCAATGGATTTTTCGTTTCGAAAAATTTAAATGCGCATTAAACCGAGCTCTAAACGGTGAAGGAAAACATCGTGAGGAAACCGCGGCTTAATCAGCCCCACACGTGTTGACCATGTCTTTCCTGTGGATATGGCCAGTTAAGCTGAGAAGATGGTGTAGGTGCTGGGCAAGCCTACTCCATCTCAACATTGTCCCAGGCACTACAGTGTTCCGATAAGTGTAGGCAAAGATTGCCTCCTGACATTGTATAAATCATCTAGTAAAGGTCTAAGTTTTTTTTTCCAGGTATAAAAGTCCGCGCGTTGACGTTTAATTCAAAATGGCGCGAGATCGCCGCGCTAACTCTCAACGGTTACATCCACGTGTTCAACGCGGAGACATTCCGACAGACGCTCAGTCGCAAGCTGCCTTCTTGTCAGGACCTCGTCTGTCTCGCTACACAGGTAACATAGTACATTCTATAAAAATATCATAGCACATAGCATCATAGTTCACAAAGGATGCCCTGGAAAGAGCTTCGTGGAGAAAGAAGCATCAGTTATGCCGACAAGGAACTACGCCTTAAATAAGAAGGTCTTATGTACACTTCTTTCAGTGGATCTTGGCATTCGTGAAGTTAGCTGTTTAGATGTGCAGTGTGCAACTTCTTCATACATTTTATGCTGCGCAGCGAAAAGCCTAACTTCACGAATGCCTAGATCCATTGGAACAACCTGTATATGGGAACCAGATAACTGATAGAATATGTAATATGTTTTTGTAAAAACATACCTATTTAAGTTGAATAATAAAGAAAATATTTTTTTTTCAATTCCCAACACTACTATAGCGGTATGGTTTCGTCTCACCCTACCCCCAGGGGTATGGTGGGTCCGTAGTGCTTACAAATAATTAACAAACATCTAAGTTCATCTCACAAAATGGTGGGAATCGAACCCACGACCAGAAGGCAGAGCTATTATAATTCTTTTATTTATTTCAGGATAGCGGTGTTTACGCAATTGGTTGTAAATCCTACACATTGCTACTGGACTGTCGGACGCTACAATCGGTGAAGAAAATCACCTCTCGGTACAATGGATGCGGCATTCGTTCTGCGTCCTTTCGAGGAGACATGCTCACTATCGGCACTGGACTAGGTATGTTTTAAAATATAAACATGCTCACGACTATATCCGTAGTCTCATATTTAATGTCATTTTTAATCCACGTCGAAAAAGCGGGGTGTTAAGTTTGTAGTGTGTAACTGTGTGTCTGTCTGTGGCATCATAGCTCCTAAACGGATGATTTCAATTACTATTTTTTGGAGAGACCTTATACCTAATTTATTGAGAGACATCCATACATCCTCACAAATTTTCGCATTTGTAGGAAGTAGGATAGGACAAATATGTATAGTGCGTTAAATACGTTCGGTCACGTGGTGTATGCTACGAACTACGAGCTTCAGCAAAGATGGCGCCACAACAGCAGAGATCTAGACCTCGCGCAAGCAAAGATTACGCGAGCGATCGACATAATACGACCAATAGTATATTTATCATAGGATTTTCTTTTCCATCGTTTATTTAAGTGGTCCTTTCCAGGTCTCCTGATGTTTTACGACCTGCGAGCGGGGAAGTACCTTGAGAGCAACATCCACTCGTCTAAAACCGTCACATTGAAGGCTTCTAAGGGCTATGTGGTGAGTACGTTATCAGCACTTTATTGCAACTTTAACTTTAGTTATTGACTAGCAGCGCCCTCGCGGCGTTGCCCCCTTAATGATGGTATAGTAGTGGTGATGATGATGATGAAAAATATCTTATACTCTTCCTCTAGAGTTTAGCTATCAAATGCACAGATAATTTTTCAAATCGGACTGGTAGTTTCTGAGATTAGCGCGTTCAAACAAACAAACTTTTCCGCTTTATTATATTAGTATAGATTATATGGACACGGGATTTTATCGCGTAATTTTCCTTATTTATTTTAAGTACGTTATGAACCGATTTGGATGAAATTTGATGATTTTTATAACGCTTTCAAACTTTATTATTAAAGTGAAGCGACTATACAAAAATAAAATAAGTCTGCCAGCGACCATGGTTGTTGTAACATAGCTGAAACGTCGGGATATATAAATAAGGTTAATTACGCAATAAAATCTCGTATCCATATAATTTTAGGGTTCCGTACCTTAAAAGGTAAAAAAAGGAACCCTTATAAGATCACTTTCTTGTCCGTCTGTCTGTCTGTCTGTCCGTCTGTCTGTCCGTCTGTCTGTCCGTCTGTCTGTCCGTATGTCTGTCCGTCTGTCCGTGTGTCACCATCGATTATCTCAGGAACGAGTAGAGCTAGCAAGTTGAAATTTATACCATATACTAAGGTCTATAGTCCCTATTGTGAGTATAAAAAAACCGGTCAAGTGCGAGTCGAACTCGTACGCCGAGGGTTCCGTACCTAGCCATGGTGCCAATTAAGCTAGTCCGCTTAATTGTATGAGCGCCCATACAACTCGGAGGACAATTTTAATTGGCGTCAACTATGTATGGGAACACCCTTTAATTTTCAATTTTTTTAACTTTTTGGAATTTTTCCTTTATTTGTGCTATAAGACCTTGCTTTTCCCCAAATTTCGTTATTCTAGGTCAACGGGAACTACCATTTAGGTTTTCGACCCAAAACCTCTAGGGTACTTCCGGTTGACATAGAATTGTCAATTTTGGTTACAAGCAAGGTCTTCTAGCACAAGTAAAGGAAAAATTCCGAAAAATAAAAAAAGTTGATAATTAAGGTAAGTTTTGGTACTCACAAGTTTTCACGAAAACCTAAATTTGCCAATATCTTTTTATAGTGTTGACTCAGGACCTTAATTTTTATACTCACAATAGGAACAATAGACTTTAGTATATGGTATAAATTTCAACTTGCTAGCTCTACCCGTTCCTGAGATAATCGATGGTGACACACGGACAGACAGACGGACAGACGGACAGACGGACAGACGGACAAGAAAGTGATCTTATAAGGGTTCCTTTTTTTACCTTTTAAGGTACGGAACCCTAAAAATCAAGGTCCTGAGTCAACACTATAAAAAGATATAGGCAAATTTAGGTTTTCGTGAAAACTTGTAAGTACCAAAACTTACCTTAATCATCAACTTTTTTATTTTTTGGAATTTTTCCTTTACTTGTGCTGTAAGGCCTTGCTTGTAACCAAAATTGACAATTCTAGGTCAACCGGAAGTACCCTAGAGGTTTTGGGTCGAAAACCTAAATGGTAGTTCCCGTTGACCTAGAATAACGAAATTTGGCAAAAAGCAAGGTCTTATAGCACAAATAAAGGAAAAATTCCAAAAAGTTAAAAAAGTTGAAAACTAAAGGGTGTTCCCATACATAGTTGACGCCAATTAAAATTGTCCTCCGAGTTGTATGGGCGCTCATACAATTAAGCGGACTAGCTTAATTGGCACCATGGCTAGGTACGGAACCCTCGGCGTACGAGTTCGACTCGCACTTGACCCGTTTTTTTTTTAATGTGAATAGTGATCGCGTAAGTTTTTTTTAACCTATGTTGTCCCACTGCTGGGCAAAGATCGCCCCCACATCTCTCCAACCATCTCTGTTCTTCGAGATCTCCCACCAAGTCTCCTCAACGGCGTCGAGATCGTCCCTCCAACGTTTTCTCGGCGAAAGTTTATAAAAGACTGAATGTTATATGTTATGAAGAATGTTTATTTTATTTATTTATTAGTTCCCGGACGAGGAAGCGGAAGGAATGAACCACGTTAAGCACGTTCCGGCGATCTACACGCATTGTTATGACCCCAGCGGCACGAGAATATTCACCGCCGGCGGACCGCTGCCGGCGCCGCTCATAGGAAACTACGCGGGCCTGTGGCAGTAAACCAGCTATCCAACAAAACCACAGAATGAATAAAAGTTCTAAATACAGAAAACTCACTTCGCGAAAAATATAATTAGTGACTCTTGCTGCGACGCAATTCAGCTCGCATAAGCGTATCGTGAAAGTGAAAACCGGGTCATAATACTCGTAATTATCTTTTATTTGCTTTACAAATGATACAATATAATAGCAGGAAGGTAACTGTAGCGACCTCTACCTGTCGCTAGATGAACTACATAGACATGCTACGCACTATGAGCTTCAGCGAAGATGGCGCCACTCAATATCAGAATGTCTAGATCGCGCAAGTGCACTACTCATCGCCGTTCGGGTTATATACAACCAACCGACATCAACTGTCAGTCGAAAGACCACGGGCAAGTGGGCCAGATGGGCTGGCCCGTTACAGAGAACCACCTACTCTGCCTTTGGGGAACGATTCCACCATGTTCCCCAAAGTAACCATACTATATTGACCACTGTGGCGCAGTGGGTGAAGGCATCGCATGAGGTGCGGGTTCGATCCCAGCCGCGGGACAAATGTTTGTATGATCTACAACTATTTGTCTCGGGTCTGGATGTTTTCTATGTATAGTATGTATATACAAAACAAAAAAGTATGTAAGTATCAGTCATGTGGTTCCCATAACACAAGCTCTGCTTACTTTGGGGCTACATGATGCTGTGTGAAATGTCCAGCAATATTTATTAATACTTTTCATTTAAAACTGCGTGTGACCCTTGTAGGGAAAAGCAATCCTATGCAAGGTTTATTTTTACTCCAGTCACGAATTCCCGCATAAGGCTGGTTTTACTGTCACGCGTACCGTCAGCGCTGATAGGCGAGTGATCTTTATTACCATGAAATAAGGATACTGATTGTCCAGCGCTGACGAGAGCAATCAGCGTAGTTATTTCTGCTAAACAATCAGTATCCTTATTTCATTGTAATAAAGATCACTCGCCTATCAGCGCCGACGGTACGCGTGACAGAAAAACCAGCCTTAGATAAGATTTGCGTAAATATAGAAAACTACGTGTTAAATCCAAGCCTCCGACGGCCAGTTTCAATGCTCTGTCTATGTGTTTTGCTGTCTATGGTTAGATATTTGACACTACAGTACAAAAGTAACATCATCTAACCATAGTAAGCAAAATTATAGAGAAATATAGAATATTGACACCAACCGTTAGTAGAGGTCACCTACTTGAATTGTAATTAGCAATAAATTGTGTAAATATAATGTGGATAGTTCTCAAACCATAGACAAGCTCTGCAGGGCTATTTTAATTAACTCGCTAGCTCGGACTACTTCCGAAAACTTGATTTTTTACGAAGAATAGTATAGCTATATTTTGCAGAATTACTTGATATTTTACACAATAAAAAGTTTCTATCACCTTTTTCTACTATTTTCAACAAAGCATTCATTGTAAAAAATCAATTTGTGGAAAGTAATCCATCCCTGCCGATCGATTTATACTAGGAAAAATATAACTTGCCTTAGAGTAGGTAGTTATATACTTTATCTATAGCATATTCGTTTATTAACTTATTTCAGAAACGCTGAGAATGTTAACGTGTTTTTGAACGGGTTTTTTTTACGTATCTTATTGTATGAGTTCTAAATACCAATGCTCAATGTAATAGAAGAGTTTTAAATAAATAAGCACCACTTAGACGAGCCTTAATTATTGACACCACATAAAAAAATCACGATTTAGATTAAGATGGATCGCAAAGGAACAGGCGAAGAATCACCAAGCTGGACGTTTCAAAGTGGTCATGGAAAACAAACACGTCACAACTGTCTTAATAAGAACTGATATTTTTTTAGTAAGTTTCTCCTGTAAAAGCTCTGATCCATGAGCGAGTAAAACCGGCGTAGCTAAAATGGTCGCTAATGCAGATTCACAAATGATTTGCGTCGAGATTCTCGTATTAGAAATCACAAAGTTGACAATTCCGTACCGGCAATATCATCTTATTGTTTTATTTATTTTATTGAGAATCGTAAAATAAAATGGCCACCTATGAATTGGAATTGCAATAAGTGTCAATCAAATATTATTTATGTTTAATAATGATAACAAAACATACTAAATACTTACTTAAAAACCAAATACTTATTTACAGAGTATTAGTACCTAGTAATAATACGATGCAATATTAAATGAAAACCAACCGGGTTATTTTTTTTTTCGTGTGGCAATTTAAGACCTAGCATGTGATTCTGCTGTGAATTGAATTGCGTACAATTCAGCTAACATTTGACGGTAATTAAAGATGAAATGCTTTAGCAATATCAATACAAATCACCCGTGAATCATATTATTGTGAATCTGCATTAGCGACCATTTTAGCTCTGCGGGTCTTACGGCTCGTCGGCAAAACTCGCCGGTGTATCATTACAATACCGCGGTTTTGTGAGTTGACGAGCCTGGCTCGCGGCTCGTCATGCTTGCTTCATTTTTTACTCAGCTCGATCAAATTCAGAATTCAAAACCTCAATTCGACTACGATACGACTGTTTCACTGGTCGATCACCCACCTACGCTATACATAACGAGTTCGCAAGTCTTGGAGGATGATGGAGGAGACTTTTGCCCAACAAAAAATCTTTAATAAATAGGGCAGTCTACTCCCACAATAACCTCCATTAATTATTTTTTTTATTACAAATTAGGATTTTTATTAGTACGGAAAAGCATTATATTTTTATTTATGTTTTTTTATAATCCATATTTATAACTTTACAAAAAATATTTATTATTTACTTGCAAAATTCAAGATTATCGCTGTTATGTTTGTTCCAACGATATTTTTCTAACAATGTGTGAAATAGATCTCAAGCTGTATCATATTGGAAATAGTTTTGTTGTGAATTATTAATAATAATCTAGTTATATTTAGATTATATCTTGGTCAGTAATGTCATAAAACTGGTTTTCGTTCCATCAAATTGGAGGCCTAAACTAGAATCCAGGAGCTCCACAGACAAGGGATGTAATTATCAACGAGAAATGGAGTAAAGTTGCAATTGAAGGTGTTTAGTGGACTATTATATTTATCTACTATTAAAAGTAGTTGCAAAATTCAGTAAAAAGATACTTTTAAGCACCTTTAAGTCTGTCCTTACTGTCAGTAAAGCGGAAAATTCACTAGACGACATGCCCGCGGGCAAGTCTGCAGATAATCTCAGTCTGGTACTACGACACCGTCCTACACTAACAAACATTGCACAGTAGCTCTAGCACGATATGCACTGAGTCTACTATTCTAACCGTGACTATGGTAAAGTCTCTCTATTGTATGGACTGAACTTAGTTCAGTCAAGTTACCGCTAGAGGCGCTGCATTGAATTCCATGCAATTGAGATACTTTACTATAGTCACGGATAGAATAGTAAACTTGTGCATACTGGCGATCGAGGCACAGACCTATTTAATAGTGAGGTCCGGCGGGCATAATTTGCAGACTTACCCGCGGGCATGTCCGTCTAATGAATTCCCTGCTTAGGCTACATCCAAACAGACTTCATAGCGAGACAAAAGAATTTACCTCGCGTCGGCCGGTTTAAAAAAATGGTAGTTCGATAAGTTAACGTTTAAGTTAGCTGATTACAATTTTGATTTGTCAACATTTGATGCTAGATTTAATCTTAGAAATTCCAATACTATTGGTTTTGTATTTTTATATTGGAAATATATTTAGATTGATACATTCATACTGTTTTGTATGTAACTCATATATAAATATTTATATTTAAATATTACACCCTCTCCTTAAAATATGTCTAATTGAATGTATCTAAATTCTATAAATTATTGTACATACTTAATTTGTATAGTTTAAGTTGGTCATTTCGGAGCGGCCGGTTTAGAATAACGAAATAAAAAGACTACTGAGCCCCAGAACTTTGTTTTTGTTAATACATATCTTCAAAGTCAATCCTAAAACATTTTTTCCGCAGATTTTCAACATAGTAACTGCGCTATCAACACCATCGTTGAGTAGGTAGGTCCCATTTCATAGAACACAAGGAGAAACAAGGAAAATGATTCCGAATAGAGAAAAAATTCAAGGAATTGCGGTAGCGGCCATCTTTAACCGACTTCAAAAAAAGGAAGTTCTCAATTCATCGGAATCTTTTTTAAATGTACTTACGTATGTTCACCGATTACTCGAAGACGCCTGCCGATTTAGAAAATTCTTTTTTTTTTTGTTTGAAAGGGTTACTTTTCGATTGATGCCATAATAATTTGGTAACGATCTTCGGAGTTATAAACAGAAATGCAGATTACAGAAAATTGCTGAGCTTATAACATTGAAGTCGGTATTCTAATTTTTTTTTTAATTTTTTAATTATTATTTAATTTAGCCTCAAAGCCCCCCTGTTTCATTTTTATGGTACTTATTTCGTCCATGGCACTAATCCATAATCCTTCCCATATTCAAAGACAACATTTATTCAAAATATTTATTACAAAAGCTTATATAATTAAATGCATGTCGCAAATAAGGCCACATCTAGCAAACTTTTTCAAAATAATGCAACACCAAAGCTAACATGGTGTGAGCCAGCCGACTGGTATACTGGAACCATCGCCATCGGTTATAAACTCGTCCCATTGAGATCTGCAAGAGAAACAAGATACCACTTTTTAAACAGCGTGAGTTGTACTAATCATGGGCCCTAGCCATATTCGATCTATATATCATACACGATCTACCGTCGCGATAGAATAGAATACTTCAAAATGTATAGGAATAGGCATGATGACAGTAATCAAGTATCGCCAAAATATTTATCTGATCTAATGAAATAGGATTCAAAGATTTTGAAAAATGTATTTATTCTCTTATTAATGTCGAGATTACTAATTTATTTGCTAAAATAAATCTACAAAATACAGCAATCCGCCATGATAGCCAAAACGCTCGCCGGTGTCATGGCGTCTGTCATTGCGTCTCGTCTCGGTAAACATCCTTTTGTTTCTATAGTAACTATGTAGGCATCACTGGTTGATATACCGATCCGTGACGTAAAAACAGACGCCATGACACCGGCGAGCGTTTTGGCGTGAATTTGAAAATTTAAATTTAAATGTACTTTTATTGCACAAAAACCTTAATTTTCTACAGAAATATGATATATTTTAGACATAATAGATACTTCTGAATATCATAGAAGAGATTTTGAAAATTAGGATTCATGCCTATTGACGTTCTGACCACGTGACTCATCACCTTGAAACGTCAATTCCTATACATTTTGAAGTATTCTATTCTATCGCGACGCGACGGTAGACAGTGTAAGTACGTTGGGGCCAAGATTTCGTGAACCATCCACACGTTGGCGATACACCAGTCTTGTTCCGTCAGAGCCAACGTGCAGACGTCCAATGTCTGCGCGTCCGATACAGAAATTGAAATTTCTCTAAGTGATTTTACATTACTGAATACCAATTTTATCACAATCACATCACATCATGTCACTATCACACTTCACACAACACACTATATTTTAATGCGAAAGTTTGGATGTATGTTTGTTCCTCTATAACACGACAACCACTTAACCGATATGGGTGTTTAAAATATAGATAGATAATAACCGGAAATAGGACATAGGCAACTTTTTATCCCAAAAAATTGCACGGTTCCCGTAACATAAAAAAAAATAGTAGACTCCATCATCAGATCAGCTCGCTGTCACCATATTATTACATTGTAGTTAGAACTTGACAAATATGCCGAGTTTCAACTCAATCGGTCTATTTACTGAGGAGTTCTGTTGAACAGCTCTTGACTCCATCATCAGATCAGCTTGTTGATACCATAATATTTCATTGTCACCGAGAATCTATAAGTGTGCAAAATTTCAGCCCGATAGTTCTACAAACACAATAAATAAGGAATACGATGACATTCTCGCTCGTCAGTCGACACGTGCGCTCACGATGCGCGTCGAAACGGGACTGAGCATAGCGCCAACGTGTGGACGGATCACCAACGTTGGCGCGCCAACTTCCTTTGATAAAACCGACACGGCACGGCCAACCCCCAACGTTGGCCCCAACGTTGGCGCCAAGCTATATTGTCAGCTCCACACGTTGGTGAGAGGCATTGGCCCCAACGTTGGCCCCAACGTGTGGATGCGGGGTCAGAGGTCGAATTATGGACGACTATCTTTTATTTTTAACCTTCCTTTCCTTCCATAGCTTATTAAGAACATTTCTGTTCATATGATGACTGTGTTTACTTTGCCAAATAGGAGTTCTAGCCTGAACAGCACTAATAAACTCTTCTGTATTGAACGACATGATAAAAACGTGCTAACGTTAAAAACTACGTAACGTAAAAAACAAGCTCGACAACTGGCTACGAACTAACAAATCAGTGCTCAAAAAGATTACCGAATCTTAAACAAAAAGGACTATAAAAAACAAAGACTATTTTCAATAAAGACTATTTCAACACTGTGTGATATAGACATACCAGCTAAAAGCTGCTCGTCTATAATCGATAAATAAATAAAAATAAATAAATAAATAACGTTTCTAGCGACAAGTTCAAACTGGTTGAACTTACCTGACGTCGCGAGTGAAACGCGCGCCGCCGCTAGTTTGACATGAACACACGCAAACATCTTCACGCGTTGAAATTACCGCGAGCGCTCCGCGCGCACCAGTCGCTAGTTAGACCGCACGTGCGTTTCGTACGTGAACACTTGGAATCACTACATATGTTTGATATTTCGTCACCGCGCCCGCCACCGCGCCCGCGAGTCAACGTGTCTCCACACTATTATGGCTAGGGGGGCATATTAGAACAGGAATTCGTCTACCGTCGCTACAGGGAAGCACAACCAAATAAAAAAATCCCTAACCATCTTTAATATTAAGTTCTTCCTTTCCCTTTTTATGTTTTTCAAAATTTTATAGTTTAGGTATTTACCTATATAAATCAGTGGAGTAGGGCACTGGTGACCTGTAGCACAGGTTTTTCTATACCTATTTCAGGCACCAGTCTCTCACAAAACAGGTTTTTATAATACAACGTTTTTAATATTAATTATTCTGTATATTTATTTTACTATTTATAATATTGTTTGTGAGAGAAATAAATAAATGATTTGATTTGATTTTGATTTGATTTGAATTACGTAAAATATAGTTGATTTGATAACGACTTTTTAATTATTATTTAAACTTTCGCGATCACTATTCATCACCAAAATGTGTAAATGCAGACGATCCGAAATCTGATCAGTCCGAATGGACGTATATAAGGATGGGGTCCTTTTTAACCCCGCTGGTTACTCACCTCACCGAAATAAACTGCGCCAAATTGCCAGAGAAGTCAACCTGAGGCATCACTCCCCCGAAAAGGCAATCTTTCCACCTCTGCAAGTTTTCCACCACGTCCTGTTTGGTTGAAGGCATTTCTTCAGAATCCTCTTTGAGTTTCGCGCGGAGTTTGGCTTCCTCGTTTTCATAGACTACGAGTCTTTGCTTCCAAAGGGTTTTGAGTTTTTCTGTAACATTATAAGCGTTTCATTCCCTTACAACTACTAGTATTGTTAGACTAAGCTATGTTTAACCTGGGCCCTATTCCTACTAAACAACGTCGACCATTCCGTTATCATTACCGCTGCGTTTTGTTTCTTTCTCCAAAATGAGAGTAATTGGATTGGAAACGTCACCACAACAGAGTATCCAAACCTTAGGTCTAGATTATGAAACAAAACGAAATCTAAGGTTAGTTGACCTTTTGCTTTGATCGATAAAAAGTTTGTTAGCAGAATCGGCCCCCTGACTCTATTTAGCAGGACTCAACCCCGCTATTTGCACAGTTCCTTACTTACATAATAAATATAAAATTTCCACACAACAGTGGGTACCTTGACCTGAAAAATTGAACCCATAAGATGCAGGTTCAATCTTGATTGAATTAACAACCCATTGACTGCCGGGATCCGAACCCACCACCTTCGGATTTAAAGTAGAGTCACTGAATGCCTATCACTCTACCTACAAGGTCATTTAATATGTCATCAAAATACTCACCAATATTATTATTGAAGGTATCTGCCTCTGCCTCCGAGATGCTGTCTCCTCTGCCTTTTGCGGTGTTCTGCCGGGCTTTCCGGAGCTTCATCAGAGCATCCAGCTTCACAACAAACTTCTTAGCATCATGCTTCTTACGGAGGGTCTCTTTGAGGACTACATCTGCTTGGGTCTTCGCCTCTTCTTCCTAGACAGAGTTATAATATTTAGACATTGAAACAAGTGGCTAAATTAAAATTTAAAAAAACCGACTTCAATGTTATAAGCTGAGAAATTCTCTGGACTCTTGAGGTGCATTTGGGCCACCCAAATTACATACATGAATTCAAAACAACAAAATATAGCTGTTATAATGCCAATCCTGAAAACTAAAATATATACCTTTTACTGGCCTCTTAGCTCAGTTGGTAGTAGGTCGTGGGTTCGATTCCCACCCAGGACAAACATTTGTGTGATGAAGACAGATATTTGTTCTGTGTCTGATGTATGATAATAAGTATGTATTTACAAAAAATATATAAGTATTCTATCAGTTATCTGGTTCCCAAAGTACAAGCTTTGCTTAGTTTGGGGCTAAATGGCGCTGTGTGAAATGTGTACCAATATTTATTTATTTATACCTGTTTAGCTTTCTGGATATCATCTTGAACCTTCTGCAGTTTCTCATCTATTTTCCTCGACTTCTCCTGCATTTGTTTTATCCACTCCTCTTTCTCCTTCTTCCGTTCTGAACGCAGCCTCCTTAGTCGAGCCCTCTTTGCTGATCTTTTATTCAGCAGCTTCTGAAGCACTTCTAAATTCAAATTGTTGATGTTTGCGAGGATTTTATTGACAGTAACTTTACTATCTTCTATCTCTTGAATACTGGCGCTCCACTCTTCATCGGACAAGTCGTGAATTTTCTCCGTTAACATGCTTTCTTTGTTTTTAAGCTCTTTTAGTTTTAAAAGCAAGCTGTAAATTTCATCTCTTACACCAGATATAGACAATGATTTCGGTTTAGCATTTTTTCTAGGTAAATAAGACTCAAATTGTTTTAGAAAATTAGCATCACGGGCATTCAAGTCCCAAGGTATTTGAGGTGGGAGGAAATATGAGGGTGGTGGGGGCGGGGGAGGCAGTAACGGTGCATTTTGGAATGTATTTCCATGAAAATTATTATAAAAAGGGTTAAAAGACATGATTCTATAGTACAAAAGGAATAAAATTAATAAATAATGATTGTTTATGAGATGATGGCTTGTGGGAGCTGAGGTTCTGCGTCCTTGAGTACTTGTTCAGCAGCAATGTACTCCTGGGACCCTTTGAGGTCTTGTTCTGTCTCCAAAACACCTTTAAGATCTGCAAAGGCTTTCTGTAATCTGTAACAGAAATAGGCACAATCAATATTTTTTTAAAGTTGGGAGGATTGTGTAGATTATAATCAATGTAAGTTTAATTATGCATGTATTATTTGTATGTCATGACATTATGACTGCATATGCTGGACTTTAAATGAACCATAGGGTACTTTATAACCATGTTCAGAACAAGTAAATGAATTTTATGTTTGGAATAGCGTTTGATGCAAGAAATGCAGGAGCATTTTAAACCTGTATATATTTAAATTACACAGTGGAATTTAGTAGACAGGTAACACAATAGATAGGTAGCTCAATCCAATAGTATATTTTCATTGTTTTAAAAACAAATCCCAAGGCTTTTTTCTTCATGACTCATCTTAGAACAAAGATCTAACATAACCTAAGTTCACACCTGCGACTTTGAACTAGGAACACAACGAAAATACGCACATGATATTTTTAAATCTGGATCATACTTTTTGGACAGTCCAAAACCTATAGTTTAGTGATGGACCAACCTTCTTTGACAATCAGGAACCATCATCAGTGACTCCTGAAGAACCTCTTCTTGTTTCCTGATGTTATGCTCGTCTTGGCCTTCGTCCTTTATTTTCTGTATCCGGTTCTTCTGTTGTTCAGCCTCTTTTTCGTAGACGACCTTTTCTTTAGCGATGCGCTTCACAACGCCGGTTTTAATTTTAATTTGACGAATTCGTGGATCTGCCATTGTTGAGGTCTCGCTTGATTGAAGATGATTGTCGTTGTTTTTTTCTTCCAAATTGCGCGCGCACGCACAGCTGTCAGCTTTTTGCTTTTTCTTTTCTGACATGCCAACAAAGTGACATGACCTGACAGTTGACGTTTGACATACAAAATTTAAATGGCGTGAAGTGGATAGAAGTCTTTTGGCCAATATTGGTACCTATGGTACATAATTTCCGGCTTTTGTGGCGGGAATTTAGAATTTGAGAAGTCATGTTTTCGTTTTATTTTCCAAAACTTGTGTTTCTTTGAATTTCAATGTGTAATAAAGGTGGATTACTACCTGTTGAGTATTCGTGAACGTGCTTGTGTGTTGTGTGTGTGTGCAAACAAATGAAACAAAATTGCATGGTAGCATTGCATTTCAAGTTCTCCCAAAGTCCGTACCTATTGGTTGATGTTTCAGTAAAGCCCCACATCTTTACTGAGGCACAAGAGGAGGGGTAGTAGTATAATAAATCTAAGGAAGTATTGTATTTGTATATTAAAATACCACTACACAACAGCGAGGCTGTTGAGTGCAATATTTTTGTAGATAGGTAGGTAAGTACCTAGGTACCTACTTTACGAAACTACAAAACAAACTACTCGATAGTGAATGACGGTATCTAATCAACCGATACGGTTGCGAACAGAATTGTGCAGGTGCCTGTGGTTACATAACTATGGATATACCTAGGTACCTACCTAGGTACTTGACCTATGTCTGTAAGAATCTACATGGTGTTTTAAAATACACGGGGTGAAATGGCACACATTGGCCTACACAGCGGTGGATTGCAATGATGTATTGATGATGATGACGCGACCTACGTGCGTCGTGCAATCAAATCACCTAGGTATGTAGAGTAGAGAGAATGAAAGTAGGTATGCAATCTCATTGATTTGCTGCAGAAATCTACCACTAAACATGTCGCACATTATTCCGTGGTAAAGTACCTACCTACATAATTACATAAGATACCTACACATTTACCTACACTTCTTCCAACAGATCTTGGCATTCGTGAAGTTAGCCGTTTCGATGCGCAGTGCAACTTTTTCATACAAAGTTTTCTACTGCGCAGCGAAAAGCCTATCTTCACGGTCTTCACGAATGCCTAGATCCATTGTGACAACTGTAGGTACTTACCTACTGTACATTGATTGATCTATCTATAAATCGCGAAGGCCGGTACGGCTAAGAAACAAAAACACTCTGTATAATTGAATTCTATAGGAAAATTCGCCATCTCGGTTGGGGATTTGGCGGCATGATACAGATAGGCCTATCTGACACCTAAGGAGATCTGATAAGCAGGAGATAGATTTAATAAATTGTATCTGACACGACAAGATCTGCAGTATCACTTTGTGCAAAGATGAGGGTGCTACTGGTGCTGGTGTTGGCAGGCAAGTTTCAAGTGTATTCAGTCTAATATTGCAGTATTTTTTGTAACCTTTTGTAACCTTATGACTATGACCTTAAGGACACTTATGGTTGTAATTTGTGACCTCAAAAAGACGACAAATAAGAGCTAACATTTTTAGCCCAGGGAAAAACAAAATTGCTTATCACATAAAATAAAATGGTTAGCTCAGAATTTCCTTCTAGGTTTTTTGTCCGGATCGATTTTTGTCTGGACTACGGCAGCCACTTTGAAATATGGGCTGCGCTCTTCTACACTTCCTCGGATCTTGGCATCCGTGAAGTTAGCCGTTTCGATGCGCAGTGCAACTTTTTCATACAAAATTTTCTACTGCGCAGCGAAAAGCCTAACTTCACGAATGCCTAGATCCATTGTGACAACTGTACGTTTATAGATGATCATATTTTTCGCAGGTATTTCGGTAGCGCTATGCGCTGTCCCGAGGACGAACAAGCGGGACTTCTTGCTTGAAGAACACGATGATGGTGGCTTTGTCATCAAGATTGACAAGTGTGAGTACCTACCTAAAACATATCTAAAACATCTGTACCAAAACTTCTATGTAAGAAAGATCCAAGTCAAGCAGCATAAAAAGACTAGTAAGATACTTATGTACTAGACTCCTTTTGCTACTTGACTTGGATCTCAAGAGCTAAAGGTGCTTTTATGCTAGTATGAAGGCACTTTTATTTTAAGACGGATCCCAAATCCCAAAAGTTTACTTGCGAAAAAGTTTTACATCTTAATACTAGGTATTATAACGTAATTATAGTGGCCAACTCCGTCACCAGAGTTGGCCACTTGCTCATACGAACTTACTTTACTTTTTATTATAACGTAAGAGTTTGTTTGTTTAATATGTTTGTTTGTTTGAACGCGCTCATATCATAAAACTAATTACCTAATCAGGAAAAGTAGAAGCAAATGTTCCTTAAGCCATTCTAGACTAAAGGTTCACTTTCACCCCGGGTTTATACTTAATTTTGTGTTATCAGCATCGGGCCCCGAGGTTCTAGCCCACATCGGCCGCAAGGTCTCTGCTGATGATGAGGAGGTTACCTTCGACATCACCACGGGCTACGACGAGGCTAGCGGCGGATACAAGGTGTCTGTCAGCTGGGACGGACCTGCTGACAGAGTCTTCGAAGACTGCTTCGATTTCGGTAAGATTATGTCGGTCATTCTCAGGCGAATCATTATTTGGCTGACTTTGCTAACACAATTTTTTTTAGAATTCGGATGTTTTGACATGAAATATCAAATCTAGATTTAATTTAGTGATTATTAGTAGGTACAAGAGGGAACTTTAAAAGCCTAACGGTTAAAAATTTATTTTATTTAAAAAAAAAATGGTAGTATTCCGATATTCAATATTCTAATCACCGAAATCAAATACCTACATTCAAAGATTAAAAAGTCTTAAGATTCCGGTAAGATAGTCCTTCTCTTCTTTAATGTAATGGGTTGCCCCTTGACATAACTAATGTCTCTCTCTCCACGAAGCTCTTTCCAGGGCAGCCTCCTTGACTTCCCTATACGACATGACAGCAACCTTCACTTTCACTTGGCTCATGTAGCATATCCTCGGATTTTCTCTTCCTCTCCTTCCTTCCACTTTTCTTTCAATTCGTATAATGTCGTGATGGCCAATCATCTTCCCTCTTCTATTCTCAACAACTTGCAACAACCGAACTCCCCTCTTAGGAACCCTTGAACAGTCAAAACCCTTTGATTTCGGGGGAAACCTAGTCAATCTTTGTATTTTGGAACCCTTGGACCCCCCCATAACAAAGCTCCTTGTATTTTAGAACCCTTGGACCCCATAACAAAGCTATAGCTACGCCCATGCATTCCAGGTACCAAGCAATGGTACGGCGGCCCAGAGCAGAAGGAGCAATACTGGCCCATCCAGAAAGCTAAGCTGTCCCACTACTCCATCATTTCCAAGGAAGATGACAACGCAGCTGTTTCTGAACGCTACTGGCTCAACTCAGCTGGAGAGTATATCTACATCCAACCAGAATCTCCACTCTTCGTCGACCACCACAACATCCTAGAGAACCACATCTGCTTTATTGCTGAAGTAACCGCTCCTTACTCCACGAAAAGAACCCATAACACCTTGAAATACGACGTCTGGTTGTTCGAAAATGCTAAAGTTGCCCAACAGCATGCCGTCGATACCTACCTAGGGAAACCATCTGGAGTCCCGGACTACAGAATGATCCAATACCCAATCTGGTCCACTTGGGCGAGATATTCACGGGAAATCGACCAGGATCTCCTATGGGCGTTCGCGAATGAGATCAAGGATAGTGGGTTCCCTAACGCTCAGTTCGAGATCGACGATCTCTGGGAGATCTGTTATGGATCGCTGACGGTTGATGAGAGGAAACTCCCTGATTTGAAGAAGCTGGTTCAGGATATAAAGGGGCTTGGCTTCCGCGTGGCTATCTGGGCGCATCCGTTCATCAATAAAGACTGCGATCCGTGGTACTCCGAAGCTTTGGAGAAGGGGTGAGTTACACTTTCAGGTTCTGCAGTGCATTCAGACCTCAGAATGCGGAATTCCAAATTCTGAAAGTGATGCTGTAAAAAAAACGTCAACTTTCCCAAGAAAATCATCGAGTCGGATGAATTTTCAGAAGTCTGAATCGCACTGCTGTACGTAGGTAAAATAGTGCCTTTTTATTAAAGTTGGTAGAAGTTGCCGTAAAAGACGGTAAAAATTGATAAAATAGTCACATTTACAACACCATAAGAACCAAGGCCAGATCATGCTAGGACTCTGCCTTGCATGGCATACTTTTGGGAATCTCCCCAAACGTCTACTTAATCTCATCTCTCTAATCTCTTTCGCTGACTGGCCTCTTAGCTCAGTTGGTAGTAGCTCTGCCTTCTGCGCTGTATGTCGTGGGTTCGATTCCCATCCAGGACAAACATTTGTGTGATGATCATAGATGTTTGTTCTGTGTCTGGGTGTTATAAAGTATTATAGGTAAGTAGGTATGTATTCACACAAATAAGTAGGTAGGTACCTATATAAGTAAGTATTCTATCAGTTATCTAGTTCCCATGGTAGGTACAAGCTTTGCTTAGTTTGGGGCTCTAGCCCCAAACTGGCGCTGTGTGAAATGTTTTTTTTTTTTTTTTTATTCTGCATAGACCTTTGTTTAGCCACAATCTCACCTGATGGTAAGCGACGATGTGGCTGACGATGGATCACAAAGGTCTAGAAGACACTTATTCACTCTTGACTTGAAGAGACCCAGGTTATAGTTTTCGGGGAAAGCAGAAGCCGGCAGCGAGTTCCAGACCTCAGCAGTGCGGATGTCATGTCCAGCAATATTTATTTATTTATTTATAGCTCTAGTTTAAGCACCATGGAAAATGTACTTATGTTGTTGAAATCAATATTCTTCTTCTTCATCTAGATATCTGGTCCTGAACGAAGAAGGTAGCCCGGATTCCTCCTGGTGGAACAACAACGGCTCCGTGCCCGGCTACATAGACTTCACGAACCCTGACGCTTCCACCTGGTATACCGACAGAATTCGGACCCTCATCGAGACCTACGATATTGACACCGTGAAGTTCGACGCCGGAGAGTCCAGCTGGTCTCCTCAGGTGAGATAAGAAACTAGAGGAATCAAGCGTTGTTTGAAGACTCGAGTTAGTTTTGACTGTATAAAAATGTTTGTGTACTTACAGTTGGGCCGACGGATCTAGGCGTACGTGAAGTCAGGCTCTGCGCTGCGCAGTAGAAAATTTTGTATGAAAAAGTTGCACTGCGCATCGAAACAGCTAACTTCACGCACGCCGAGATCCGTTGGCCGTACTGTAGCTAGCAAGAAGATAGATATTGCCAACTAAAACCTTCGTTAGTTGGTCATGTAAAAACCATGATCATGACTAGACACGGTAATTCTCTCAGAACTTTTAGGCCACTTCACCCTCCCAAGCCGACCGACTGGTTGCCGTCCGATCGGATCTCCTTGAAAAGCACGTTTTGCTGCTCGCCTCTCCCCCATTTATAGCACTTGGCCAAGCCAGCGTAATATGTTAGATTTAGACTTTAGATTTACTTTAGATCTGTTAGGCCAAGGCCCCACCGCAGATGGCACGCTTAGTGGTAAGAGGTTATCTGATCGCTTCGATGACTCATCCTAGTGAACCAACACAAGTTATGTGCACGGCCCCAGCTCTCGCGTTTTTTCTTATGCTGCGAATACACGCTGGGCCAGCCTAGGCCAGCTTCGCATTGCCTCTCTATCGCTCTCGCCTTGAATCGATTCGCCTTCTCGCTCGCATAAGCTGGCCTAGGCTGGCCCGACATGAGTTAGCGCCTTTAGGATGAGTCATCGAAGCGATTAGCCAACCTCTTGCTACTAAGCGTGCCACTTGCGGTGGGGCCGTGGCTTTAGACTGAAGTCGGTTCTTCCAAATAGAACCTCGACGCGAGCCATGCTGTGAAGATAGCTATAGTCCCTTCGGTTAGTTTAATGAGTGTAAAGTACTCTAAACTTTAGAGAAGGTGCTTTAGAGTGTAAATCATCTTTGTTCTTCAGATCCCCGTTCAAAACGGCGACATCGATTTACATCCCGGGAATATAGTGGAGTCGTACCTGCGCGCTGTCTCGCAGTTCGGGCCCATGGTCGAGGTCCGCTCCGGAATGAGGTACGATTATACACATAAGGCTTTCAATGCCTTCTCTCTGCTTCCGAAGGAACAGACCGTGGCACAGCCTGGGGGGTACAGTCAGCGTCATCAATCGGTATCCCCCTATTGATTTGAACAAGGACCCTTTTCATTTCAACTTTGGATTTCAGTCGAATTTGCTAGTATAGGAACTCGAGCGAAATTAGATATCCATAAGTAAGCAAGGAGAAAAAATGAAAAGTAAAAGTTTTTACAAAAAGTTGAGATCAACGGCTTGCAAACCGATCTCTTACTAGGGGGATACCAGTTAATGACGCTTTCTGTACCTGAGCTAAACATGGTGTGTCGGTGAAACTCAACGAGTTTGGATAAAGTAAGGAATGAGTAGTTTGGAAAGGAAAGTTTGAAAGTGGCGCCTGCTATTGAAAAGGTGAGGAGTGCTAGGCTAGCGTGGTAACATGTTATAAGGGGAGATGAAAACCTGTTACGTCTCCCAGTAGGGATAGTGAAAAATAAATGGAAGAAAGAAAACGAAAGTAGAAGATTTACAAGGTTTATTTAGAAAAAAAGAAAGAAGTTAAGAGGGGTAGTGGGTCGAGCGAGCCAGGTAAAATTTTACGATTAACGGCTTTTATCGAGAAATACCGCACTATCGGATAGCGATCCCGTCCGCCAGCCTTCAGAACAGAGTTCAGCCGGGAAGCAGGAAGAGGCGCCGACGAAAGTAGGTTAAAAGATGTAGAAATAATATATCATAAATTAAATATAACGTTACAAACCATGTCACCAAAAGAGTGATGAGTATGAGTGTGACTGGGTACGCAAGTAGAGGAAGGCCGAAGAAGAAGTGGTTGGATTGTGTGAACGAGGATATGAATGTGAGAGGAGTTGATTCCGAGTTGACGAATGATACCCCGCATCCACACGTTGGGGCCAACGTTGGTCCCAATGCCTCTCACCAACGTGTGGTGCTGACAAAATAGCTTGGCGCCAACGTTGGGGCCAACGTTGGGGCTTGGCCGTGCCGTGTCGGTTTTATCAAAGGAAGTTGGCGCGCCAACGTTGGGGATCCGTCCACACGTTGGCGCTATGCTCAGTCCCGTTTCGACGCGCATCGTGAGCGCACGTGTCGACTGACGAGCGAGAATGTCATCGTATTCCTTATTTATTGTGTTTGTAGGACTATCGGGCTGAAATTTTGCACACTAACCCCGCATCCACACGTTGGGGCCAACGTTGGTCCCAATGCCTCTCACCAACGTGTGGTGCTGACAAAATAGCTTGGCGCCAACGTTGGGGCCAACGTTGGGGCTTGGCCGTGCCGTGTCGGTTTTATCAAAGGAAGTTGGCGCGCCAACGTTGGGGATCCGTCCACACGTTGGCGCTATGCTCAGTCCCGTTTCGACGCGCATCGTGAGCGCACGTGTCGACTGACGAGCGAGAATGTCATCGTATTCCTTATTTATTGTGTTTGTAGAACTATCGGGCTGAAATTTTGCACACTTATAGATTCTCGGTGACAATTAAATATTATGGTATCAACAAGCTGATCTGACGATGGAGTCAAGAGCTGTTCAACAGAACTCCTCAGTAAATAGGCCGATTGAGTTGAAACTCGGCATATTTGTCAAGTTCTGACTACAATGTAATAATATGGTGACAGCGAGCTGATCTGATGATGGAGTCTACTATTTTTTTTTTATGTTACGGGAACCGTGCAATTTTTTGGGATAAAAAGTAGCCTATGTCCTATTTCCGGTTATTATCTATCTATATTTTAAATATCACCCATATCGGTTAAGTGGTTGTCGTGTTAGAGAGGAACAAACATACATCCAAACATCCAAACTTTCGCTTATATAATATAGTGTGTTTTGTGAAGTGTGATAGTGACATGATGTGATGTGATTGTGATAAAATTGGTATTCAGTAATGTAAAATCACTTAGAGAAATTTCAATTTCAATTTCGGACGCGCAGACATCGGACGTCTGCACGTTGGCTCTGACGGAACAAGACTGGTGTATCGCCAACGTGTGGATGGTTCACGAAATCTTGGCCCCAACGTTGGGACCAACGTTGGTCCCAACGTATGGAGCCGGCGTTATAGATTCTTGGTGACAATGAAATATTATGGTATCAACAAGCTGATCTGATGATGGAGTCAAGAGCTGTTCAACAGAACTCCTCAGTAAATAAGCCGATTGAGTTGAAACTCGGCATATTTGTCAAGTTCGGACTACAATGTAATAATATGGTGACAACGAGCTGATCTGATGATGGAGTCTACTATTTTTTTTTATGTTACGGGAACCGTGCAATTTTTTGGGATAAAAAGTAGCCTATGTCCTATTTCCGGTTATTATCTATCTGTATTTTAAATATCACCCATATCGGTTAAGTGGTTGTCGTGTTAGAGAGGAACAAACATACATCCAAACATCCAAACTTTCGCTTTTATAATATAGTGTGTTGTGTGAAGTGTGATAGTGACATGATGTGATGTGATTGTGATAAAATTGGTATTCAGTAATGTAAAATCACTTAGAGAAATTTCAATTTCTGTATCGGACGCGCAGACATCGGACGTCTGCACGTTGGCTCTGACGGAACAAGACTGGTGTATCGCCAACGTGTGGATGGTTCACGAAATCTTGGCCCCAACGTTGGGACCAACGTTGGTCCCAACGTATGGAGCCGGCGATAGAGGTGAGTGGAAGAGGAAAACATGTTGTGCCGACCCCACTTAGCGTGGGATAAGGGCAGAAGAATGAGAATGAGATGGTGAAACTCAACGAGCTAAGGTAAAAAGTAGAGTGTTCCTTGCATCCTTAGTAATTCATCCTTCATGCCTACACAGATACACGTTTGGGACGTATGGCATCAAGCATCTACTTGGTTCAGCAAGTAGACGTTAATAGTTTTAGTTTGCAAGCCCATTACCATCTATGAAATATAACTAGGTACTTAGTTTCCTCAGGATTCCAAATTGATTATCGTGTATTTTCTTAAACAGCCCGAAATATATCAACTGAAAGTTAGGAACAGACGTAAGTTGTGTAGGCAGGTAGGTACCTACATGATATTTTTGAGGATTTCAATCTTCAGCAATGTAGACCAATAAACAGCTCATCAAAAAGACATTTCCCCTACTATGTAGTCAATAAATGACAGAGAAATTCTTCCAGAACCCAAGACCTACCCATCTTCATCCGCATGGTAGACAAAGACACCCTCTGGGACTTCGACAACGGCCTCGCCACCCTCGTAACAACACTTCTACAGATGAACCTTCAAGGTTATACTCTAGTGCTGCCGGATATGATTGGAGGGAATGGTTACAATGAGAGCCCTAGCAAGGAGCTGTTTGTTAGGTGGTTGCAGGCTAATGTGTTTATGCCGACGCTACAGTACTCTTTCGTGCCTTGGGATCATGATAATGAGGTGAGTTCTGAAACCATTTGAAAAGTTGAATTGAATAAAGTTTTACTTTCACAGGCAATCCAAACTTCTGTAGGTACCATTTCAAATTGTTAAAAATATATTTTTTTAAATAATATTTAAGTGGTCCAGGGAAGAGGGGGGGGGGATTTGGGGACGTCCAAATGCTCGTTCGGTCAAGCAAGTCAAGTGAGTGGAATAGGAGTTGCTTTTGCATTTGCTTGACCGAAATGTAGAAAGAAAATGTAGCCAAATGCAAATAAATCAAAGTCCTAAGTTAGGACTTTGCATTTGGCTACATTTTTTTTAATCTCGGGGGGGGGGGGGGGGGGAGGCAACTGCCCCTCCCTGTTCCCCCCTTAGCGACGCCCTTGCTAGTACCTTATGATTACCTACATACTAAACTGCAAAATCATGTGGATTGTGGAACTGTTCAGCGGCTACTAATAAACCGCTCAAGCGAAGCGTGCTTATAGGCTTGTTTCACTCTTCAGTGTGTCGCCGGTCGCGTCCGCGAGTTGACCATTCACAGCACATTTCTCTGTGCTGTGAATGGTCAAATTTAATTTCTCTGTGCTGTGAATGGTCAACTCGCGGACGCGACCGGCGACACGCTGAAGAGTGAAACAAGCCAAAAAGCACGCTTTGCTTGAGCGGTTTATTAATAGCCACTGAACAGTTTCACAATCCACATGATTTTACATGATTTTGTGTTTTATTTTACTTACTTATACTTACCCCCTTACTTATGAAAGATGTTTAGAGTTGAACACTGGTTGAACAACGTCCTGTCTCTGTTTGTCACTATCCACAAATAAAGACAGGACGTTGTTTAACCAGTGTTTTACTTTAAACATCTTTCATAAGTAAGGCCCTTAATCGTTTTCCACAGGCCGTAGAAATCAGCCGAACATACACTCAGCTCCACGCCGACTACGCCGACACCATCTTGGCTGCTATGCAGGCGTCCGTGGACAATGGAACACCGGTCAACCCTCCCATATGGTGGATAGACCCGACCGACCAGGAGGCGCTGGCTGTCTGGGATGGTAAATAAATATTGCTGGATATTTCACACAGCGCCATCTAGCCCTAAACTAAGGAAAGCTTGTACTATGGGAACCAGCTAAAGTGGCCACTTTTGATGAAACATCAGATTTATCATCAAATCTTTCATAGATGTTTCATTGATGCTTCATATTTGCTTCAAATATGAAGCATCTATAAAACATTTGATGAAAAATTAGATGTTTTATTAGATGAAAAATCTGATGTTTCATCAAAAGTGGCCACTTTAGACCCCCAGATAACTGATAGAATACCTACATATATACCTACACTGGGTCAGTTTAAAGCCAGCACCCACTGCTTTTATTACCCGGCTGACTGTCAAGTCACCCGGGTTATGTAGATCGCGCGTTTCTATGTATGTGGGTGGGTTCGTTCGTTCGTTCGTATGTAAGTAATATTCTTTATTACCACGTTTCTCCTAAACGGCTGGATGGATTTTGATGAATGAGGTATCGTTAGAATCGTCTCCATCTCGATTGTGCTCTAGTGCGGCTAAAAAATGCAACAATGTGTGAATTTTCAAAATGAAAATCACGCTATCATATCAAAATCCATGTCAAAATCAAGAGGTTGGTGGACTGATATCAAATATAATTTTTAAAAAAATCTAACATGACATCTTCGAAGACTAAATCGAGTCTCAAAATTTTTGAAAATCTATTTTTCACCCTAAATAGAATTGCTAACCAAAACGCATACTAAAACTTTCTATTTAGTCACACGCAACGTCTAGAACAAACTGCATCGAAATTGGTTCAGCCATTTAGGAGATATCTCATATTTAAGAAATAACTTACGCATTTAATTTAGGTACTCACAGAGCCATCTGTGTGTCAACTGTGACAACAACGTTTAGGAAAATGCGCACGGCATCGAACCCTAGATACCTACATAATAATAAAATTGTAATTTAATTTTGTTTTGTGATTGATAAGATAATGCTGTTTCCAACTTTTCAGTTCAGCCGGGTTTTTTTATTTTTGAATAAATTGCTTGTTACCTAATCGTATTCGTGTCGTTGGTTTAGTTTTTAATTTGCTTATGAAACTGAATAGTAGAAAAGATTAACAAAAGTGAGATAAACACTTGGTAAGGTGTCGTAGGCGCGTAGAGCCAATGACCTCGTAGACTCTACGCCGTAGCCGCTGGCTGAGAGTAGCGCTACGCCGTAGCAAGCAGCTGAGAGTAGCTCTACGCCGTAGCATGCAGCTGTGATGTGAATGTGTGATAGATGTGATGTGAATGACCGCGTTTAGTCGAGTCGAGCCCAGCAGTGGGACAGTTCGGGCAAACAACAACAATCGAATTCATATAAGGAGTTACATAGCCGCTATTTTAGTACCAAGTATTCTGGTCAACTCTAGTCTACAGTATTATAAATGAAATCTCTCGAGTGCTAACGAATCGGATGAAAAAACGAGTGTGCTTTAGACAACACGACTGAAGTAAAACTTCCGTTCGCCTCGCATTCACCAGCCTGCTGATTGTGTAACTTGTCTCAAACCTCAAATTGGTCTCAAACTGTCAAAACGATCGCGTAGGTATCTTTTGTTCGGTCTCGTTGAGATGAGAGTGACAGAACTACTTGCGTGGTCACTGAACTGTCGTATTTGACAGTTTGAGACCGTTTTTGGTCGCTATCAAAGATAGACAATCAGTGGGCAGCTTACTCCCCAAGTCAAGCGTGCGTAAAGAAGTTTTACTTCAAAAATCCAACACTGTCATCGGCGCTGATAGGCGAGTGATCTTTATTACAATGAAATAAGGGTACTGATGGTTCAGCATTGACGAGAGCAATCAGCGTAGCCATTTCTGCTAAACCAGTATCCTTATTTCATTGTAATAAAGATCACTCGCCTATCAGCGCCGACGGTACGCGTGACAGTAAAACCAGTCTTACATCTCAATCTTGTAACTCCAGAGTTCCTGCTTGGTGAGAAGATTTTGGCAGCCCCAGTATTGGAAGAAGGGGCAGTTTCCCGTGACATCTACCTGCCTAAAGGCGAGTGGAGATCTGCGACCGGCGAGGTGCACACTGGACCAATCTGGCTCCGTGACTACCCCGCTCCGTTGGACACTCTGCCTTACTTCACTTTGGAAGACTAGATCTAGGCAATGGACTGATCGATGAGCAGTTCTAAATTATTGTGAAAATTACTGTATTATGCAGTAATATGATTCATTTTTAAATGCATTCGGCAATTGTCGAAAATCAAGTACCTACTTAGGCTTAAAAGTTTTACTGAATCGGTATAATTGTTAATAAGTTACCATTTTGTAATTTCCATTACAGATATGATTCACTATTAGATTGCTTTAAGGACAGTTTCAGTACCTAATTGAATTAAAACTCGAGTAGAGTTCTCTATTAGCGTTAAAATTTAGGTAGAAGTGTAAAGATGAAGTGAGAAGCTATTTATTGTAAAATGTAAATAAAGTTCTTAAGTAAATAAGATGTTATTTTTCCTTTATGATCGATCGAGAGGAACCTGCAAAGTTTGTTAAAAGAGCAAATCTAAAAAGACTTTCAAGAAATTTCAGGTACCTAGGTAAGTATGGAAAATCACAAAAACTTACACATATAGTCGTATTGCTATACGGACTATACGGACTAAAATTGAAGGAAAAAATGCTATACGGACTAAAATTGAAGGAAAAAATGTCATTTTTATTCCTTCAATTTTGATTAGTTTTATACGTTTTATGTCAAAATAATTGAAGGAAAAATGACATTTTTTCCTTCACTTTTAGTCCGTATAATGAGCAATACGACTATAGGTATATGTATAGATACTTATTGTCAATCACTACTTCAAATCTAAATAATAAATCTCGGGGTTTCTCTAATTCTTCTCGGGTCACCGACATAGGCAAACGGATTACCACGTTGAAGTGGCAATGGGCAGGTCATATAGCACGCAGAACAGCGGGCTTAAAATGGCCGTTAGAGCAGAATCGCAATATGAACGAATTGAACTATGTATAATAATATGCCGTCTCTTTTCACTCTTAGTCAATGAAAAGAGACGGCATATAGTTCAATTCCTGTGTGTGTGCCGGTCTGTGGAGGCCACGGACTGGCAAGCGCAGCGTTGGACGTCCACTAACAAGATGGACAGAATGTAAAGACCGCAGGTCGGCGGCCTATGTCTCACAGTAAATGTCCTATAACTGAGATGATGATGATGACTCCAAATCTAAAATATCAGTCACGTCAAGAATGTTTACCATAGATAAGTACCTAAGCCATAAAGGTACCTACTTGAATGCATTGATATTGTCAATCACTACTTCAATGCATTGATATAGTATAGGTACCTACTACCTACTTCAAATCTAATTATGAGTCACGTCAAGAATGTTTTTCATAGTTAACAGGCTACCTGCTTAGATAGTTCCTACACTAAGTACCTACACGTAAAGTTTTCAATACCTAGGTAATATCAGCAAGACATTGTGCTAAACGTTTGAGTTGTTATAAACTCAAATTATTGCAGACATGGCTTTTGTTGTATGAAATCACTCATTGTCGCTTTACATCGTAAAATATGTCCAGCAATACAAAACTACGTAGGTAATCGTGAGAAACGATTAATGAGTCGTAATTTCCAGAGACGAATTTGACAATATGGTATAACTTAAACATCGAACGACCTTACAAAAAATATCAGACTTGATCATTGGCAACAATTATTACTTATCAATTAAAAACTGCGACTGCGTAGAAAATTCCCTCTCTGTACTTAGGTAGGTACATAAATTGATTCCAAAAATGCTGGGGTTGTGACCTCCCGATACTAGGGTTTTCATTCTTGTCCGATTGTCGACATGGATGGCGTTGTGGAGCTGAGTATCGAGTGTGGTATTATTTCTGTGGTGTGGAGAGGATTTTGTTAGTCCAGCGCATAGGCCTGCGACTTCTTGGTCTTAGAATTTATTTTACTACCCAAAAACAATAAGTAGGTAAGCAGTAAATAATATAGGTAGGACTCTCTAACAAAAACATCTGAGACTACAATACTAACATAAGAAATCTTTGATAATAGGCAGAAGACCAACTTCTACCAGTAGACATATCTGATAAAATCCATCATCAAAACACGGAAACTTCGCCAGAAAATTATCCAACAGAAACTGAGCCGTAGATGGTGGGGCTAACTAACTGAGCCGCAAGCGAAGAGCCCAAAATCCCAGATCTTTGATTAGTTAATGGTGATGTTGTCGTTGGGGCTGTTGTTGTACCATTGTGTTGAAAGCATTGGCCTGACTAGACCCTGCGTTACCGGATCTAGCTGTTACCAAAGTGCACCGCGAGGTTTCTTTCGCGCACCCCAGTTGCGCCTAGCAGTCATAAATACAAATACCATCAAGAATATTGGCAAATCGAAGACAAAGTTCCAATGTACGAGTTTGTTCGGATTTGTTTTAAAATGTGCGTTTTTTCTAATTCATTTGAAAATTCCATAGGTACCTACCTACTTATATTTTAATTGCGTTCACCGCATCGAAAGGAATCTGCGAGGAAAGAAATTAAAAAAACTCTAGCAAAGATATCGGACGGACGACTCAAGCAAAAGGGGCCAAAAACTTTGCATATTTAGGCAAAAGTTACTAGATTACATGACGAAACGTTCCAGATTTGTCTTCTATTGTACCTACAAAACTTAAGATACCTACTTCAAGATCATGATAAGCAAGACGATATCTCTATCTAAAACTCTTCAGATTACAATACAAACTGATACAGTTCGTGCTCAGCTATTGACGAATATGGCTGCGCTATTGACGAATATGGCTGCGCTAAGGTCATTTGTTGGTAAGTTACATAATGAGCAAAATCCACTATTTCAAACAAAAAAATCCTTGGGACTTTACATTTAGAGATCATCATCATCATCATTGGCAGCTCAAATAATAGCCTACTGCTGGGTGGGTATAAGCCTCCTCCCTCAAACGCCATTCTAGTCGATCCTGTGCCGTTCTCATCCATGTCTTTCCCTCTATGGCCTCAGTATCGTCCACCCACCTGGCTGATGGTCTGCCACTGCTTCTGTTACTCTCTCTTGGCCACCACTTGGTTACGGCCTTACACCACCTACTATTACCAAAGTTGGCCAAGTGTCCTGCCCGCCCACACACATTTAGAGATGGATCACCAAAATTAAAGTTAGGTTATCTATCATAAACTTTGGTTTTTCCTTTGACTACCTCTTAAACATCTTCAAATGATCTTACATTTTGCAAGTTAGCATTCTACGCAGTGCTTGAAATGAAAAGCATAGGGGAATATTTACCGATAGATACCCATGCCTCCTTATTTTTTGTTTATTTTTACTCAGGTTGTTCACAATGTTTTCTTTCACGGATTAATTTGATGATTGTCCCCAGCGATCCTAGCGTTGGCTGCGCGTGCGCAACCCTCAGCGGTGTTGGCGCGAGCAGATGCTAGAGTAATCTTGGAGCTGGTGCCGCAGCTCACAGGAGGGTTCCATATGATTCTTAATCAAGGTAAACAAAATAAAGGTACCTACCTAAGTACCAAACTTTTAAGCGCATCACTATGAAACTAAATTTGTGATTCATATATCAATGTTCCAGCAATGATGTTTCCAATTCAAGTAACTTTCACGCAAGTGTGACGTCATATTTGATTGCAAATACTTGCGCAATCACCTCATTTATGTCCTGGTGGTTTTTTTACACAGCATCCAAAACTGGAACAAATATCAGAAGTGCATGAAAAAAATTGCCATACCGCGAGAATCTAACTCGCACTTCTAGAGTCTCAGTCTAGCGCTCTACCGCTACGCAGACACAGGCTCCATAATATTTAATTTTTAACCTAGGTAGACTCTTCCTGGCATGAGATCTGAAGTATATTGTTTACCTACTGTATTTGTCATACAAATACTTGTAGGTAAGTAGTTACCTACTTTAAGATAGCGTCCCACTTAATAATGACAATAAAAACATCAACCAGTACATACATACATACATACATAAACTCACGCCTGTATCCCATCATAGGGGTAGGCAGAGACCACAGATCGCCACTTGCTACGATCCTGACACACTTCTTTCGCTTTATTCACTCTCATCACATTCTTCATGCAAGCTCGTCGGTTTAGGGTACTCTTGACCTGGCCTTTTTCCAACAATTCGCCAATTTGGTACAGGAATGTGCGCCTAGGTCTTCCCCTTCCGACGGTCCCATTCACACTCGTCTTATGGACCAATCAACATCAACCAATCCAGATATTTATTCAATAACTGCAGATACTACCTTTAGGTATTTGCATATTATCACGTAACTGGGCACTGGGGCTAAATCGGTTCCGTATAATTTCAACCAAACACCAAAATTGTCAATTTCGCAAGTCATAAATAACTTTTTCTGGTCACTCATGACAATAAAAAGCGACAGGAAAAAATTTAGCAGCCACTTGAGCTAAAGGAAGCTTATAAGTCCATTATTTATAACAGGATAAGAAAGCATAAGTAGTTGATTCTTAAAACATTCACAAAGGCCTTTTCGCCAGTCACTACTACGATCCAGTGCCTTCGTCTGCCAGTCCCTTTTGTAGACGTCTACCTCGTCCCGCCATCTCATACCTCTCATATCTCTGCCACGTGTCATAATTTAGGTACAGCTTCTGTTTTCTGGACCATAATCTAGAAAGGTAATAACTTTAATGTTTTTAGATGGTGAGAAAACAGTGTTCGGACATATTGGCCGTACCCTGCTGTCCCCATATGCGACTGAGGATATTGAAGAAGGGATAACTGTTCAGATCGGAGCAGCCAACCTGTCGCTCCACACGCTGCTCGATGAAGAGCGCGGGGCCAGAGGAATCAAAGTCAAGTGGGATACCGAATCCACGGTCAGACTTGAGGACTGCTTAGATTTTGGTAGGTTCCAATTCCAAGGTCAATGGTACCGAACGTGCGATGTAGTTACTCTACTTAGAGTGGTTATTAAAGTTTATGTTGTTGTAACCAAAAAAGGTCAATGGGTCCTGTTCCTTATGAAATCTGCGTAGTCCTTTAGTTAGAGATAAGGAACTAGGAAATTACAGTATGAAAAATAAAATAGTTTCTCACTTTAAAGTTCTAAATAGCAACCTACCAGACATAAAGATAACCAACTTCAAGTCAAGTGTTTAGGTATAAAATGTAGTTTCGATGACTCACAATCACAACACAATGCTCAATGATTTACATAACGACAATAGTTTGATAGCACTTTTTTAACCACTATTATTTAAAGTGATGACTCTAAATCAATGCAATTGTATAGAAGACGTAATAATAAGAGTTCATGAGTTATTTGCATAGGATCTTTCTATTTATAGGTACAGATCACTGGTATGCAGGGCCGATGCAACTAGAGCAGAAGTACCCGATAGAAACAGCTGAACAGCGTTACGCACCATACTTCTCCAAGGAAGACGACAACGGAGCCATCGGAGAGAGATACTGGCTCAACTCAGCCGGAGAGTACATCTACGTCCACAGCCAAGTCCCTCTGTTCATCGACTATAACAACTTGAAGAGTAATCATTTGTGCCTCGGCGCGCAAGTCGCAGAACCTTACTCATCACAAAGGACTCATAACGAACTCGCTTACGATATCTGGTTCTTGTCAGACCCGAAGACAGCACACAAACACGCTGTGGACAACTATCTGGGCAAGCCAACCGGAGTCCCCGATTACCGTATGGTCCAACACCCTATTTGGTCCACCTGGGCACAGTACGCTAGAGACATCGATGAAACTAAGCTACTAGACTTCGCCCAGGAGATCAAAGATTACGGATTCAACAATTCTCAGTTCGAGATCGATGATCTGTGGGAGATCTGCTATGGTTCTCTCACAGTTGATGAGCGTAAATTCCCAGATTTCGCTAAAACTGTTCAAGATATCAAGGCTATGGGTTATCGTGTCACCATCTGGATACATCCTTTCATCAACAAGGGCTGCGATCCGTGGTATACCGAAGCTTTGGAGATGGGGTAGGTTTCAAACTCACAAGCGGCTTGACAGTTATTTGGTTTCCAAATGAGACTTGTGACAAGGCTCATTTGGAAACCAAATAACTGACAAAAACATAAACTTTATTAAGTAGGTATGTCACTTTCAAAACTTTCGTAAGTTGTACTAGACATTATTTAACACACGGGAATTACTCACGTAAAATTATCGTCGAGTTAGATACCGACAATGTTTCGATTCATCCGGAGAATCTTCATCTGGGTAAGGAGGGAGTTGCGGCAATCCGATGCCGGCGGCCTCCTTACCCAGATGAAGATTCTCCGAATGAATCGAAACATTGTCGGTATCTAAATCGACGATAATTTTACGTGAGTAATTCCCGTGTGTTAAATAATGTCAAGTAGGTATGTTCTTAAAATGTGGACACCATGTTTGGGCATCATGTATTTGGAATTTGGATACCTTGATATCCAAATACAAAACAAATATCAGTCTTCAGCTCACAAAGCTTTAGGTACTTACCCTAGATGAGAATAGAACTTGTAACTTACAGCGCAGAAAGCAAAACTTCTATCAAAAAACAACTAGAGATGATTTCCACCTGCCCTTCTCACCTTTCTCCACAGATACCTGGTCCTGAACGAGGCTGGCAGCCCTGACACGAGCTGGTGGAACAACAACGGCACTGTGCCCGGCTACATAGACTTCACCAACCCTGACGCAGCTGAATGGTGGTACGGACGAGTGAAGCACATCGTGGATACTTATGATATTGACAGTCTGAAGTTCGATGCTGGGGAAAGCAGCTTCTCACCTCAGGTAAGTCCCAACAAAACAGCATCACAAACTGGGCATAAAATTCATGTCTAAAATAGTCATGAGCTGCATTATTTATAACTAGCCCATTGTGTCCCACTGCTGGGCAAAGGCCTCCCCTTGATCCTTTCATCACGCACGGTCCAGTGCCATTTGGACCTTCACCATGCTAAAGGCATCCAGCTCGTCGCGCTCTTCCTAGGTTTACTGCGACATGAGCTCATCTATACATATAATAAGAATGAAGTCTAAGAACAAACTTATAAGTATTCAATTAAGTGATGTCAGTTTTTGATCCATATAACCTTTTCACGTCCAAAAATGTCATAAGCGCGATCTACGTTGACCTTGAACGCAAACACTTCATAGTAACTGTTGGTAATCTGTGACTTTGAAATTTTCGTTTCTCTGTGTGTTTGAGCACTAAGATCTCTGAAACTACTGAACTGATTTGGTTGCAGTTTTCATTGTTGTATTATGGTAAGCCGGGATTAAAAGATAGGGGTTGTTTTATCAAAATCCGTTCACAAATAAAAAAGATATATCTATTTAAAGAATTCTACTGTGACTTTAGTTTCTCTGTGTGTTTATTGCTGCTAATCTCAAAAACGGCTCTACTGAATTGGATGTAGTTTTGACTGTTGTATTATGGTAAGTTGGGATTAAAAAATAGAAGTTTTTTTATCAAAATCCGTTCACAAATAAAAAAGATATGTACATTTAAAGAATTCAATCTAAATTTCTAAACACTTTGTTTTCTAAAGAAAAGATTACGATAAAATTTGGCAAGGATATAGATTATATCCCAGGAAAGGACGTAGGCTACTTTTTTTCATATGTTATCATGGTTGAGATAAAAAAATAAGGGTTGAAAGTTTGTATGGGGAACAAAATGTTGGGATGGGTGACCGTCTGACCTCCTCTTTTTGCACTCATGGAAATTTTTAAACATTTTTTTATTACCTACGAATTTTAAAATTACTTAATGATAATTACTTAAATTGGTTTTAGGTAGGTGATGACCATGAAGTAGTAGTTGTAAATAGGTAAAGTGGGTAAGTAGAAAGCACGCCTAAGCTATTTCTACGGAACAGAGATAGCTTCTTGCGATTTGCTATTAGAAAACACGCAGGAATATACAAATTTTAGCGTTTCAAAACCGTATGTTGTTTCAGCGCAATAGACTCAAATCTGTAAATGTTATATAATTAAAACCTCAATTGAATATTAATCTTCCTTAAATTGTTGAAAATATAAAAATCAGAGCTTTAAATGAATTCAATATTTTAGAAAACAAATTCCCCAAATCAGCGCAGCGCCAAAGTAAATTATTTCCAAGTATTCAAATTTTCTATCCGTGTATTTATTATGTTAAATACCTATGTATTTATTTAAAAAGTATTTATCACGATAGATTAGAAATTAAAACACCCAAACCCCAAGTAGATAGTTGTAAATAGGAAAAATAGGTAACTAGATAGCACGCCCAAGCTATTTTTACGAAACAGAGATAGCTTCTTGCGATTTGCTATTAGAAAACACGCAGGAATATACAAATTTTAGCGTTTCAAAACCGTATGTTGTTTCAGCGCAATAGACTCAAATCTGTAAATGTTATATAATTAAAACCTCAATTGAATATTAATCTTCCTTAAATTGTCGAAAATATAAAAATCAGAGCTTTAAATGAATTCAATATTTTAGAAAACAAATTCCCCAAATCAGCGCAGCGCCAAAGTAAATTATTTCCAAGTAGGTACTTATTCAAATTTTCTATCCGTGTATTTATTATGTTAAATACCTATGTATTTATTTAAAAAGTATTTATCACGATAGATTAGAAATTAAAACACCCAAACCCCAAGTAGATAGTTGTAAATAGGAAAAATAGGTAACTAGATAGCACGCCTAAGCTATTTTTACGAAACAGAAATAGCTTCTTGCGATTTGCTATTAGAAAACAAGCAGGAATATACAAATTTTTGCGTTTCAAAACCGTATGTTGTTTCAGCGCAATAGACTTAAATCTGTAAATGTTATATAATTAAAACCTCAATTGAATATTAATCTTCCTTAAATTTTCGAAAATATAAAAATCAGAGCTTTAAATGAATTCAATATTTTAGAAAACAAATTCCCCAATTCAGCGCAGCGCCAAAGTAAATTATAGCCAAGTATTTAAATCGTAATTTGAACATAGAAGTCTTCAAAAATCTATTTCATATACATCCGATACAAAAATTTCAATTTCTGTATCGGACGCGCAGACATCAGACGTCCTCACGTTGCGTTGGCTCTGACGGAAGTTCCGTCACGGAACAAGACTGGTGTAATCGCCAACGTGTGGATGGTTCACGAAATCTTGGCCCCAACGTTGGGACCAACGTTGGTCCCAACGTATACGCCGGCACCATACGTTGGGACCATGAAATTTGCGGTACGGGGGTTAAAGGGGACGAAAAATCGATCTAGGTCTAGGTCTCATATCTGGGAAAATTCGTTTTCTCGACATTTTTACGCAAAAAGGTTTACCTACTAGTGCAATGTGGTTCGTAATTTTACAATTTCTGTTGAAACTAAAGTGGCCAAGTGAAATAGGTGTCCGCCTCTCAACTCAACCGATGGCTTCGAGTTCGAATCTCAGCCAGTAAAAGTTTACTTTTTGTAAGTTTTATTTCTTTTTCTTTTTTAATTTTTATCTATTTGCACCCGAGCATAGTTCGGTCGCCCAGATATTCAAGTATTAAGTCCCTACCTACCTAAAGTATTTACAAAAAAATATAGAAGTAGGTAAGTACCTATTCTATCAGTTATCTGGTTCCCATAGTACAAGCTATGCGATTTTGATGAAATTTGCGGTAGGTACGGGGGCTTACGGAGGCGAAAAGCCGATCTAGCTAGGTCTTTTATCTGGGAAAATTCGTTTTCTCAACATTTTCATGCAAAAAGATTTACCAGTGCAATACCTACCTAATGAGTTTTAAAAAATTTGAATAAAAAGAACCTAGCCTATGTGTTATTCCAGGTCATAATCTATGTAAGTAATTATTCCAAGTTTCAATAAAATCCGTTTAGTAGTTTTGGTGTGAAAGAGTAACAAACATCCATCGATACATCCATCCTCACAAACTTTCACATTTCGCAAATTAGTAGAATTAGCATACGCGAACGAAGTCGCGGGCACAGCTAGTTAATGAATAAGTTCAATAATTGTTTGAGTAGTCACAAACTGCCTGATCAATAATCAGATCATACATATCCAAATGAACAAGACTATTGTGATGCCTTTCAGATAGCAGTTCAGAACGGCAGCATCGACCTCCAGCCTCATCACATCGTCGAGACGTACGTCAGGACTTGCGCGCGATTTGGCGATATGATTGAAATACGCGCTGGTTTCAGGTAACTAACCATCATCATCCAAAAGAAAATTAAGGTCTGGCATCCGAGAGTGATACATGCTTATGTCACTATTCAGTTACCATTTTATTGTAGGTCTATTTGACACATGGAAATGACTCATAATCTGGTCAAAATACAAACATAGGGAAAAAAATCATGGCGTTTCCCTTTCCTCTGTTCGTTTCCGTAGGGGTAGACAGAGACCACAGTATGCCACTTGCTGCGACTCATCGCTCTTAGGCCTACAAACCACCGACTTAGGTAATTCTCCCTCCTCAGAACCCAAGACCTCCCCGTCTTCGTGCGCATGGTAGACCGCGATTCCATCTGGGGTCTCAACAACGGTCTTTCCACCATCATCACCACCAGCATCGAGATGAACCTGAACGGCTATACCCTAGTATTACCAGACATGATCGGAGGGAACGGGTTTAACCTTGACCACGAGGAATCCGCTCTGCCGACCAAGGAGCTGTTTATTAGATGGGTGCAGGCGAACACATTTTTGCCAGCGATGCAGTATTCTTTTGTACCTTGGAATTTTGATAACGAGGTTTGTCTATTTTTATTACGAAGTAAAGTAAAATTTATCAGAGTTCAGATTCAGATTCAATATACTAAACGCACGTAAACCAGTTGAGACGATAGAGATACCTAAGTTTATATTTTAAGTCTATATTAAAGTAAGTAAGTTCGTATGAGTAAGTGGCCAACTCTGGTGACGGAGTTGCCTAAAGGCCTCCGTCATGGCTTAACGACTTAAAAGTCTATATTAGGTAGAGTCTACATATTTTTTCATTACGTGGATTGGATAGAATACCGACAGAGATGCTTCTATCTCTTTTCCGTCCACTGAGTACAATGATAATTATTACCATTTTACTCAGTGGACGCAAAAAAAACATAGAATCATCTCTGTCACTAGTATGACAACGCATATTGGGCCGCAGTCCGCAGTAGACGGTCCTTACCAACTGAGCCGAGAGCTGATCAAACACTCAGGAATATAAACGATTTTTGAACCGATCAATCTGCGCATAGCAGTAAAGTTTACGGTCACTGGTTTTACTACGACCAAATCTACTATAGAATAGAAATAACCATGACATAACATTGACGAGAAGCCCTTATGCTGACTGAGCTTCTCCAGATACTGTTATTATTCTGCGGCTGAAACATCGATCAATCTAGTTAGAGCAATCTATACAGGTCGATAGCACTGTGTCACAATAATATACCTATCTAGATTTTTCTCAGTTACAAATGTATGCGTCTTTGCAAATTAATTGATCATTTACATAATTAAACAATGGGATGTTGTACGATGACATGACCATTCGTCTGTTTCACAGTCAATCAGCATCACGAATGTTTTGCGTAATATAAAACGAAGAACTTCCGTTTCATTATAAAAAGACATGCTCACTACTTTTCCGGGCACGGTATGCTTGATAGCTCAGCAGTGCTATCTTTATTCACTCGTCAACTCGGATTGCTTTTGGCAAATTAAAGTAAGTAAGTTCGTATGAACAAGTGGCCAACTCTGGTGACGGAGTTTTTAGGCCGCCTAATTCCCTCCGTCATGGCTTAACGACTTAAAAGCCAGGACAGACAGTTTAACGTGCCCTCCGAAGCACGGAAGCGCTCAGCTCGTAATACCACTTGCGGTCACCCATCCAAATTGTGACTAACGCTGCTTAACTTCAACGATCAATCAAGAACGTCTAAGCAAGCTACTCCACGAGCGCTTCACAAATTGTTTTGAGGAGATTGAATGAATAAACCTCAATAAACCTCACATTAAGAGGGTGGCGATGAACGAATTCTCCATACAAACGTACTACCGAAATCATTTAAAATTTGAGCGTATTTTCACCACTTTATGCACTTATTTAGATTAAGGAAGTATTAATCTAGGTTCCTGTTAAACTTTTGATCTAAAAAACTTACCTGAAACAAAATGTAACCAAATTGTATTTCTAACATTTTTACAGCAAAAATATCATGTTTTCGTTGCATTTGTTCTGTATGATAAACAACAATGATTGTAATATCCTTTTAATAGGAACACAGCTTAGAGTGTCTAGTTACAGGCCATACAAAAAAAATTGCGAAATCATTAACTTTTCATTCATCATTTTTGGTATTACGGAATACATCGTAAATTCTTGTAAATTCTGAACTCGAGTATTGCCGTACGCGTTGCTCGGATGTCTTCAATGTGTGTGTATAGTCCCGGAGGCGGAGTTTCGACACTCACACTAACGCAAAATTGGTTTGCAACGACCACCGCTTTTTATAATTTTTAGCATTTTTAGCTCGCTCGATGTATAGGTATGTAGGTATAGGTGTAGGTAGTATACACACTAACTAGATAGGTGTACCTAGCGTAGATTAGAATTGATTTTTACTTTGAACAATTATTTCAATTTTAAATGGTATGTAGGTAGGTAGGTTTTGTAGACCCTTTTATGAAAATTACTTTCTTTTTAACCGACTTCAAAAAAAGGAGGAGATTCTCAAGTCATAGGAATATTTTTTTATGTAGGTAGGTATGTTTCTCGAGTATCTACTTGAATAGGTGAGCCTGGACCGATTTGGAAAATTATTTTTTTGTTTGAAAGGGTACCAGGTGGAGCTATGGTCATCAGATCAGGTCAGGATCTGACAGGCCAATCACAGATTAGGTAGAGGTAATACTGCCAATCGGGGCTGTGATTGCTCATAGTAGACTGAGTAGTACACCTATACTATACTACATAGAGTTTTTTGCGTGACAAGGACGAGCAATTTAGATAGATACGTTGGAAGAGAAGTTCCGAGCGCGAGGGACCGGCCCCTTAAGAAAGCTAAATATAGGTAAGTACTTATCATAAGGAAAAAATACTCTCAAGTACAATTGGGGAAAAAGAGCTACTTCGCCGTAACACAGTTACTACTAGCACGGGAAGTAAATCCAATATCTCATGGTGCTGATCCAGACTATTCTTTTCTTTTCTGTCTCATCTTGTTGCCTCTCTTTCTTAGGCACTAAGTTAGTTTTGTGACCCTAGCCTAAGCACCGTGAAAATTGTATTTTCTTGGGAATAAATAAATATTCTATTCTATACTTCCAGACGGTAGAAATAAGCAGGAAGTACACAGAACTGCACGCCACGTATGCTGACGAGATCTACGCTGCCATGCAGGCGTCCGTCGCCGACGGCAGCCCCGTCATCGCGCCGCTCTGGTGGCTCGACCCTCACGATAACGTCACTTTTGACATTTACGACGGTAAGATAAGACTTTGGCCTTTACACCTTTACTAGATGATTTATAGTATCAGGAGGCAATCTTTGCCTTGCACTTACACGGGACACTGTAGTGCCTGGGATATTGTTTGAGATGGAGTAGGCTTGCCCAGCACCTAAACCCCTAAACCATCCTCTCAGCTTAACCAGCTGTAACCACAGGAAGGACATTTCCTCACGATGTTTTCCTTTTTCGAAACGAAAAATCCATGATCACGAGACCCACGACCTTCGGATCGAAAGTCGAGTTACTATACCCCTCGGCCAACACAGTAGGTAAGATAAGCAAAATAAATAAATCAGACAGAGGATAGTGCAATGTTTCCCAGGACGATGTTAGAGAGCGAAGTGGAAGAAGACGAGGAAAGCAGACCACACCATCTGATGAGAATAATAATGCAAAGTAGAGAGAGAAAGGAAATTGGATAGGGATAAGTGTGGGTTCAATCAAAGTGTTTAGGAAAATTTATATACTCGGGTAAACGCAATATTCACTACTTATATCAGCGAGCGAAAATTTTAGTCACAACTTGGACAATTTTTGTCTTCGTATCGCGATCACATGAGTCCCATCAGTCAAGGGGGGGAACTCGATATTTTAGATACTTCAACTCGACCTACCCAACGACCGCTATAGAGTTAAATAAATAAACATGTCTTCTTTCCAGAATACGTTCTTGGCGAGGATATTATAGCAGCTCCGGTGTTGGTAGCTGGCGCTACTTCCCGCAACATCTACCTGCCTTCCGGCACCTGGTTGGAGGAAGGCGACCCTGAGAAGGTCCATATCGGTCCACTGTGGCTTCAGAACCACCCCGCGCCCCTCTCAGTGCTTCCTTACTTCGTGAGGCAAGCGGGGACTTCCAGCGCGGGAGCTCCTACCGTAGCAGCGCTCCTAGTACTTTGTGGACTATTTGCTAGTTTATTGTAAGAAAAAAATATAAATAAGCTCTAATTTTGAAGTAATAAGATATTTTCATATTGTGTTTCATGAATAAATGTTTCGGCAATCTTCAGACTTTTATTATTTTGATGATGCTTTGGAGATGTGTAAGAGGGAAGTCAGAGGCAAGTCCAAATACATATTAGGCACATACTCACGCTTTGCAAAAAAAGCATTCCACACGTGACAGGTTGTGAAAAGAAACAGAAATGTTCAAATACTCATTCCCACATTTTTCTATTGAATTCTTTCTGCCCTAAATCTGCTTACTTACTATATTCATTCCTAGAAAAGGCCTCGGTACATCTAATACAGCATCCGTAAGCAACCTATGCCTATACTCAATGGGACGCTAAGTGCTTGAGATATGGTTAAGATGGAGTAGGCTTGTCCAGCATGTAAACCTCTCAGCTTCGTTTCTATTCACTAGAAAGAACTAGGTATACGAATTGAGCTAACTAAAGGTGGTCGCACACATATCTGCGCCGAATGCGCTGAACGAATTGAACTTTAGAATTCTTTATATGAAATCGTATTAAACCTCGCACACCTGTCCGCGTCGAAAAGTCCGATTCGACCGAAAGTGTTCGAGAATTCGGCGCCCAATTTTCTCAGGTTTTCATTCACCGTTTAGAGTTCTCGTGTAAAGGTAAGCGTCCACATGTCGGTATCGTACGCTTCGGACACATCGCACGCAACGGATCTTAGTATTATTTGTAAAGAAACTCATATAAGTGCGTCCACCTGTCTGCATTGTACGCATCGCATTACACAGATAATCCGCTTGATGCAATCCGTCCGCTGCGTGCGATGCGGGCCTGTGGACGCTTACCATAAGCGTACATATACAGATGCGTGAATATGCATTTTCTGAAAAGAAAAATGCATTGATGCACGGCTATTTGTATTCTGTGGTACGGCAGGAACCCAAATCTACGACCTTTAGATCGTAAGTCGATTCCACTAAGCTAATACATTCATTCCTAGAAGCGGACAGATTTATGTCCTGTATCATTATCTCGATCTACAAGTCAGACGTTTAAGCCATGTGCCTGCAAATGATGGGAAAATTGTCTTTTGTATGGCGGTAAACATTGTATAAGATACTGGTTTAGAAGTATGTTTGTTTATCAAGGTAGATGATATTTTTGTAGCCACAAGGTTTTTCAAACTTATTAACTGACTTCAAAAAAAGGAGGAGGTTCTCAATTCATCGGTATCTTTTTTTTGTGCTTTTTACCGATTACTCGAAGACGCCTGGTCCAGGCGTCTTTGAGTAATCGGTTGGAACTTTCTTTTTTTGTTTGAAAGGGTATTTTTTACTTTCCGATTGGTGCCTCAAAAATTTGGTGCGGATCTGTCGAGGAACTTCAGAGTTATGAACAGAAATACACCTCAAAACTGCAGAAAATTGCTCAGCTTATAACATTGAAGTCGGTTTTTAATACTTTTAATTTAGTTAAGTACTTGTTCGAAGGACTCAAGACTCCAAGAGTGTGTCCACATCAACTTGGTAGTATACCAAGAAACAATGTCTAGCGCACTATCAGCTCATCGCGTGTTTTTGCGACAAATCGCAGCAAAAAGCATGTTTCCGTTGCAGTACCTACATGTTTACGGTCTAACACCATCTTTAAATTGCAAGAAACGCGCTTATCTTACTTTGTTTACTTTGCTAGTACAATCGTCATTACAATAATGCACATAATCCTGTACCTACGTAATAATATTATCGTTATATAGGTAACAAAAATGTTTTCTATTCATCTGGAGAGATCTCCGTTATGGCTTATCGACTTACAGGCCGGGACCGACAATTTAACGTGCCCTCCGAAGCACGGAAGCTCTCAGCTCGTAATTTGCTTGGCCACATCCAAATTGTGACCGAGCACAATGCAGATTAACTTCAAGACCATCTATAACTTCTATAAGCAAGCTTCGCCACGAGTGCTTCCGTGCTTAGGAGGGCACGTTCGATAATGACCGGTTTCTAAGTGACATTTAAGAAATCCCCATCTTTCTCAACAAATAATTCACTCTTTCCCTCAAGCGCCACTTATGTTGTTTACAAGTCCTTAGCAATATCAACGGTACTCGAAGATAGACTAGATTGTGTAGGAACACTTTTTTGTAGACTATTGTTTTGTTTTACTTGTTGCGGCTGTGACGCGGTGATACATAGGTAGTCAATCTGTCCGGGAATCTATCTAGAGGCAAGTTACTCAAGCGCTTTACGGTGAACGCACATATATCCGCGCCGAACGCGTAGAACGAAACTAATTTTAGAAAAATGTATTTGAAATTGTATGAAACCTCCTCGCACACCTGCCAGATTCGGACGAATCGACGCGGGCAGATGTGAGAGGTTTCATACGATTTCATCTACTTATAGAATTCTAAAATTCGTTTCGGTCAATCCGTTCGGCGCGTCCGGCTCCGATAGGTATGCGCTCACCTTTATCTAGAATCTAAGGACTATGACGTGTTATCGCACTTAGACTAATTATGAGCAGGTAATATAAGTCGCTGCAAATTGCAACAGCTTCAGATATGAGGAAGCCACTACAGTGTCCCGCGACCAGCGACTTGAGAGGAATGATTGCTATACTTGGTGAGTGATGTTTTTTTTTTAATTATATTATCCCATATTATTAATATTATCCCACAGTCAAGGGCTTTTGGTTCCTTGTCTTGTGAGCTAACGTTATTTATTATAATAACATGTTTAAAATAAAATAAAAAAAAAACATTAAAACTGCATTCCTAAGTAACAGTGACTTTTATCGTCATAAAACTTTAAAAAATATAAGTAAAACTGTTTTTTTTTTTACATATCGTGTACCACAGCTGGGCAAATGTCTCTCCCAAAATTTTGCACTGAAGATAAAAATCAAGCCCTTTTTTAAGTAGGCATATTTACCATAACCAACTTTAAATTTGCCCCCCCCCCCCTTGTTGGATTCTTTGGTAAAGATAAAATGAGAATTTATCTAAATGCCTAATTGAACTTGCATTTCACTGCTTTTCACTATGGGCTGCTTTTCATCATCATCATCTACAAGCCAACGACGCGAGGGCGCAAATAAAAACAATACAATTAAATAAACAAAACAAAACCATTAATAAAAACAGTTTCAGTAACTTATTTTGAAATAACTGTCTAATCAAAACCAAAAAGAACAACAGAGTTCACATACATACATAAAATCACGCCTGTTTCCCATCATAGGGGTAGGCAGAGACCACAGATCGCCACTTGCTACGATCCTGACACACTTCTTTCGCTTCATTCACTCTCATCACATTCTTCATGCAAGCTCGTCGGTTTAAGGTACTCTTGACCTGGCCTTTTTTTAATAATTCGCCAATTTGGTCCAGGACTGTGCGCCTAGGTCTTCCCCTTCCGACGGTCCCATTCACACTCGCCTTATGGACCTGTTTCGTCAATCTTCTTTTATTCAGGGTTCACAGATAACTTATAGAGAAAGCTTGATTTAAATTCGTTATGAATGACAATTTAACGTGCCCTCCGAAGCACACAGGAAGCGCTAAGCTGTTATGCCACTTGCGATCACCCATCCTAATTGTGACCCCTCAAAACGTCTTCTACGATCTATCAAGAACGTCTGCAAGCTACGCCACGAGCGCATTCAACAGTACCACAGTTGTCACAATGGATCTAGGCATTCGTGAAGTTAGGCTTTTTTCTGCGCAGTAGAAAATTTTGTATGAAAAAGTTGCACCTGCGCATCGAAACGGCTAACTTCACGAAATGCCAAGATCCGTTAGAACAAGTGTAAAACAGGATAGTATCAGTAGAAATGTTTCAACCTATAATTATGACGTTAATGATCCATTGTAGAACTATCACATGTTTAGTGTAAATCTAAGCGGCTCCACTATGATTACTTACGACCGATGATTGGACTCATTATAGGACAATGAATATACTAGGTACTGATTATGTACAGACACGCTACTCTTGTAATATTTACTACTAATAACTATTGTATTGTCTTCATTTGAATTGATTTTGTTCATTGAATCAAGTTTTTTATAGGCCTGTGGAGTAAAATGACGTGTTATGAGTTTTGCATGATGACTTCCACGTGGAAGGATGTTCTTTATTATTATTTTTTACCTGGTAAAACGAAAAACCAACTGATTAGAATTTTCTTTTGCACAAAAACAAGTGTAAAAAAATAATTGTTTGAAAATGGCCTTTCTCACTCTCAAAACCAAGACAGATCTAATGACACGTTTAAAACTTGGACGACTAAAATTCATTCAAGATTAAAATCCTTTAAAGAAGTCAGCGGAAATTGCAGAACTAACGAAAAACCTATGGCAATCTATTTTCACATACCTACAGATATAGCGCGCCCGCCCGGTCCGAAGGGACTTTTTTCGTGAAACGGACTCTACACGCACTTCAAAAATATACCCAGGCGAATTTCTATTCCCATGGCCCATCAAATATTTTCATTCAATCTCTGTAGGGTTTATTCTGTTCTGACGTGGGTTTGTCTGAATTTTCAGCAGCATTCTGCGCGGCGCTGGCTGCGGCGTCAGAATGCACGTGTGCCACGGACGTGAGGGTTCTGGACAAGCCAGGCCTGAAGCTCACGCTACAGGACAACCCGTATGGAGGCATCAATGTGCTTCTGGAGAGACGTGAGTACACTGACCCTTGGCTTAAGTCACATAAAGACTTATTTAGGCTGCAGACAGAAAGATGTAAAATCTTTAGAGGTCAAAGTCACATTTAGTTTAGCTCTGTAATAGCAGGCTCGCAGTTATCTTATAAAAACTTTTGTTTACTACTATCCCTATGTTTCTAAATCAGGAACTGAGCTTCACTCAATTTGCTTGTGAGACACTGACGATGCATTTTAGATAAAGTGAATGATCAAGTTTATAGAAAAAGCATGCTCACTGAGACTTACAGGCCTGAAGATTTGAAGGTAAGGGCCCTAAAACGAGTGCCTAAGTAACTGGTGTATATCTTGTATGCAAATGTGTGGGTAAACCAGTAATAGACTAGCTAAGCTACCGAGCAATACGGACGTTTTATTGTTAACCGACATACCATCTGGCGACAAAGATGGAATGTCGGTTAAAAATAAAACGTCCGTATTGCTTTAGACGTTATCGCTTGGAGAAGGGGTACATAAGTAGATTGTTCCCTTGTGGTATTGTTCCCTAGTTGCGGACCTTTAAAAGTTGAACAAAAAACTATCACCAGTCAACATAGCCGAAACGTCGGGATAAATAAGGTAAATTACGCGATAAAATCCCGTGTCCATAAAACTTTTCAATATCACCAGTCATATATAGAACCCTGGAGAAGGTACCTGAGCAATTTAACATATCTCTGAACCAATACCAAAATCTTTAACAGGTCAGATGTCCGAAGTGATCTCAGTGATAGGACGTCGCACCGGCGCCATCAAGGACGTCGTCCAGAACGGAGACGTGGTCATCCAGTTCGAGAACGACACGACAGTGAGGATCAACATCGAAGAGGTGGAGGGCGTTAGGAGCGGCGTCGTCATCACGCTCACTTGGGAGGCGCCGAAGAATGTGCGATTGGAGGACTGCGTCAATCTAGGTAATGTAAAAATTACTCTCTCCTCAAAAAAATTACTCTCTCCTCAACAAATGAAATGAGTTAGATAGGTACAATAAGTAAGTTAAACTTGAACGACAAACTGTTAAATACTTACCTTTAAGAAAGCATTGTTCTCATGTAAGTGACACATCTGTGTCTTATTGAGAATAAAATATATTAAACCTTAATGTACAAGACATGGTAGGCGGGTGCTCAAATTGGCTCAAAAAAAAATTATTTTACATCTTTCGTACTATAGATAGAGGACCGATGTTCAAGATGGGGATTATTAACAAGAATATTTTTCTTTCATTCAAAATGGAAGTAGCAAGGATTTTTTAAAGAACATCGTTTATATTCTTATCGTTACCTTTTTAGTTCACGCAGTAAGAAAGGTACAACGAATAGATATGGATACCCTTGGACAAGAGAAATTAAATGAACTTTCTTAACACATAACTACTCGTATTTTTAGGTCTGGCTCACTGGTACGGAGGCCCACAACAGAAGCGACAATACTGGCCGATAGAACGACTGGTCCTCCCAAACTACTCCTACGTCACCAAGGAGGCCGACAACTGCGCAGTAGCAGAACCCTACTGGCTGAGTTCCGAAGGAGTTTTCTACTACTTCGACAAAAAGGTCCCGCTTTTCGTTGACCAAAACGATCTAGAGAAAAATGCAGCTTGCTTTATCGCACAAGTGAAACCTCCATTCTCAAACAAAAGGACGAAGAATGAGCTGATCTACGCGATTGGAATCTTCGAAGATGTAAGAAAGGCCCATGAATACGCCGTAGAAAGGTATTTGGAAAAGCCAACTGGTATTCCCGATGAGAAAATGATAACATACCCTATCTGGTCGACCTGGGCGCGATACAAAAGCGATATTGACCACGATGTGGTCTTGAAATTTGCGGATGAGATCAATGACAAAGGATTTCCTAACAGTCAGTTCGAGTTAGACGACCTCTGGGAGATTTGCTACGGTTCGCAAACAGTGGATGTGAATAGGTTCCCGGATATGAAGAATACAGTTGATACGCTAAAGTCGAAGGGATATCGAGTGACGGTGTGGACGCATCCGTTCATAAATAAGGGATGCGAGCCTTGGTATTCTGAGGCTAAGGATAAAGGGTAAGTTTTACATCATATTTGTTAGCGAACTCCTGCCTTACCTTACCTGTCCACATAGTTCAGATTGAACCAAATTTATCTAGATTCGGCACGGAATCACTGAGTTATTTCGTTTTTTTTAAACAAAATTAGTTTCAATGAGTACCTAACCATAGGAAGAGTTCGATCTTTTATTATGAACTTAGCTAAGTGTAGTGAACTCATTGGCAATCCTAATCCGAAAGATGCATTCCAGCTACCTAGTATCCTCAGAGTACGGTTCAGTGGAGACGAGCTGGTGGAACGACAACGATACGACGGCCGCGTACATCGACTTCACGAAGCCGGCTGCTCGCAACTGGTACATCGAGCGATTAAAGGTCTTGCAGGACCAGTATGGGATAGACAGCTTCAAGTTCGACGGAGGGGAATCTGGGTGGTCACCACAGGTAAGGTTTGCAAGTGTTAAAATGTATATTTTCGAAATTAACCAAACTTTTAACCTTTAGTCTGTCGGGATTCCAGACACAATAGAAAATCAATTGTGTCTCGACCAGATCTGTGCTCCGAAAGGTAACCAGTTAATCTAGCATTTAGCAATGACGCACAGGATCGATTGAAATGGTGTTTGAGTGGGAGGCTTATGCCCAGTAGTGGATTACAACGAGCTGATGATGATGATGATGATTTGCATTGAAAGTACAAGGCGATTGGTGACAAGAGATGCAGAAACCAGCACTAAGTTTTATAATTTTGTAACTATCACTTTCTGAGTAGGTATCCTTATGAGAAGACCAAAACAACACGAAACGGTTATAAATTAGTAGGTATCAGTGTTTTAGGCGAACAAGCTCTGAAGTCTAATAAAAGTTAAAAACATCATGAAGAAGCCAGACAAAGTATTTAGTTAAAGGGCTTCTAACTGCTAACTTCTTCCAAAAAGATGAAGAAATTGGCTTGTAAACGCTTTTTTGATACAAAATGTGGTACCAAACGAGTAATTGATCTCTTCTGACGAAACCCTAGACATCTTTAAAAGATTATTTATTGTTTGACAGATCCCAGTGCTGCAAGGAGACATCAGAGACCAGCCAGGGGTGATCACAGCAGACTACGTGAGAGCGGTTGCACAATTCGGCCCTATGACCGAAGTGCGCGCTGCGTACAGGTAGCACTTTTATACGACCTACTTTTGATAACCTCTTACGTTTTTTCAAGCTTTTAAGCACTGACTAACAAATAAACTCAAATTTTACTTCTCAACACTATAATCCTACGTATGGATGGAGGATGTATGGATGTATAGATGTATGGATGATTTCTTTCACGCAAAAACTACTGTACGGATTTTAATGTACTAACTTGGAATAGTAAGTTTATGACCTGGAATAACACAGAGGCTACTTTTTATACGGGTAGGTACCACGAGAGTAGGTCCAGTACGCGAGGGCACGTTAAATTGTCGGTCTCGGCTTTTAAGTCGTAAAGCCATGACGGACGCCTTTAGGCGGCCTATAAACTCCGTCACCAGAGTTGGCCACTTGCTCATACGAACTTACTTTTACAGAACCCAAGATCTCCCAATCTTCGTTCGCATGATAGACAAGGATTCCTACTGGACCTTCGAGAACGGCCTGCCTACCCTCGTAACGACCCTCCTTCAGATGAACATGAATGGATATCCCCTAGTTCTGCCCGATATGATCGGAGGGAATGGGTATAATGAGGCGCCGAGCAAGGAGCTCTTCATACGGTGGCTGCAGGCGAATACTTTCATGCCTAGCTTACAGTTCTCTTATGTACCATGGGATTATGATGATGAGGTGAGTTATGGGGATTTTAGAATATAGTTAAACTAATATCTGGGCGACCGAGCTCTGTTTGGTGCATAAACCTGGGTGACCGGGCTCTGCTCGGGTGCATTTGAATAAAAATTACCCAAAAAAAGAACAAAAACAACTATCAATGGCTGAGATTCGAACTCGCAGCCTTCGGCGTTGGCGGAAACCCTATTCACTTTAGCTGCTCTGATCAACAACCTCGCGAAAATACGAACCACACTGTACTGGTAAATCTTTTTGCGTGAAAATGCCGAGAAAACGAATTTTCCCAGATGAAACCTACTTGTATCTAGATCGATTCTTCGCCCTCGTAAACCCTCGCATCGCAAATTTAATCGAAATCGTTAGAGCCGTTTGCGAGAACGTGAATACAAACAAACAAATAAATATACACATATTGCCCGTTAACACAATCGGTGAAAGTCTTTTAAAAGCTTCGCGATCACAATATTTAGTGAATAACATGCGATGAATTACCGTGTTATTCACCTAAATACAATCTGTTAATATGATCATCATGGAAGCGCATTCTAACTGCTTGCAAATTGTGATCATATGGGTTGGTACAAAAGATTTTGATATGATTTAGTGACATCACCATATCGGTGTTTACTTTCAGACCGTAAGAATCAGCAAGAAATACGTAGACCTGCATGCTAAATACGCCCCGGATATCATAGAGGCGTGTAAAAAGGCCGTTTCGGACGGATCGCCCGTCAACCCTCCTATCTGGTGGATAGCGCCGAACGACACCAAGGCGTACGACATTTGGGATGGTAAGTTATCTAATATTGTAAAGCATTCATAATAAATGAAACCATGAGGCCTTCGGGTAGCTTTAAAAATCTCATAACAAAAGTTCGCCACTGGCTCTGTACTTCACTAATATTAACTGTACTTCACTAATTATTATTTTTTTAATAACCTATAAAGTGTCCCACTGCTGGGCAAAGGTCTCCCCCATATCCTTCGACTTCTTGCGATCACCGGCCTTCCAGGAAGAGTGGTGGGAACATTATAACATTATCTACATTATATTAACATTTAACATTATTCATTTATATTAGTGAACCAGTACTTCACTAATATAAATGACTATTAGCGCCCTAACGGCGTTGCCCCCATAGTGATGGTTTATGATGATGATGATGAAAAGTGGCCTATAACCTTCCTCAAGTGTTTAGCTATCACACGCAGAAAGAATTTCTGAAATCCGACTGGTAGAGTCGGATTCAGCACTGAAGTCCGATAGACGCAGCGCTGCTATCGCAGAACTAAGTCCTGTGAAAAAATACTAATTATCCAAATATGACTTGAACAATAATAATTATGCTAGTTCGTACGTTCGTTAGCTCTACACACCAGAACAACTGACCGACCTTGACTAAAAGAGCATAATAAAGTAAATAAAACAATTAGTTCCCGCTTTTTCCGTAGGACTTGAGTGCTGAATCCTACTCTAGTTCCTGAGATTAGCGCGTAATATTTGAAAGCAGCGTCCCTACTATTTTCACTCTTTTAATTCCCTTTTTCCTCCTTTCAGAATACCTTCTAGGAGAGAAGATCCTAGTAGCCCCAATCCTAGAACATTCTAGCAGCGAACGAGACGTATACCTCCCCGAAGGAATCTGGCTTGATCAGGGGGATGCAAGTAAAAGGATCCAAGGCGGAGACTGGATCAGGAAGTACCGCGCGCCATTGGACACACTCCCGTACTTTGTTAAGGTTTAGATTATGTAGAAATGTTAATAAATTGTGTTGCTTTGAGAGATAAAAAGTTTTTTAAAAATTTGATTAAATTTTTTTATATTTTTTTGGATATTCCTGCGCTTACTAAGAAGAGTCTATAGGTATACACCGTTAATTCTGGGTCAGTTTAAAGCCAGCACCCACTGCTTGTATTGCTTAATCGTATTCGTGTCGTTGGTTTAGTTTTTGAATTTGATAAGTATTTCATACGAAACTAAATAGTTGAAAAGATTAACAAAAGTGAGGAAAACACTTGGTAAGGTGTCGTAAGCGCGCAGAGCTAATGACCTAGGTAGTATGTATGACTACGACGTAGCATAGACTCTACGCCGTAGCAACAGCTGAGCACAGAGCACGTATCTCCGTGATTTATCCTGCCTATGTTTCGTGATATTATTAATTGCAAAAAAATAGATCTCATTTTTATTATTATTTTTGAGTAAGGTTATCGATATAGATTACGTAGGCGCCGGCTTTAAACTGACCAAAAATAAACGGTGTATAAAAATAAATGTTTGTATGGTTGTCCTCTATGCGTTTCCAAACCATTGATCAGATTGTGATGAAACTTCGGTAGGGTCTATAGTCGTATTGCTCATTATACGGACTAAAATCGGACTAAAATTGAAGGAACAAATGTCATTTTTCATATATTTTTAGTCCGTATAATGAGCAATATGACTACACTGAGGAAGCCCGCAAGGGCCAAAAAAATCTTTTTAATATAAAAAAGGTTGTACAAAGTTCGCCGGGGTCAGCTAGTTTTAAAATAAAACTCATCAGTACTCACATCTTTATATTCCTTTAACAGCACTTATACAACAGTTATGTCCTTAACTAATCCGTCTCCCATAATCCTGAAGTCCTCGACAAGCGCCGCGGTGTTCACTTTGTACTTCATCTCGCCTTTCATTTGGACTGGTGTTAGAGCGTTCGCTGATAGTAGCTAAAACAAAAACAAATCTCTAAAATTGACCTCAAAAACGATAAAAACTGTGAGCTATAAGAATGTATTGACTGGCCTCTTAGCTCAGTTGATAGTAGCTCTGCCTTCTGCGCTGTAGGTCGTGGGTTCGATTCCCATCCAGGACAAACATTTGTGTGATGAACACATATGTTTGTTCTGTGTCTGGATGTTATAAAGTATTCTAAGTATGTATTTACAAAAAAGTATGTAAGTATTCTATCAGTTATCTGGTTCCCATAGTACAAACTTTGCTTAATTTGGGGCTAGATGGAGCTGTGTGAAATGTCCAGCAATATTTATTTATTTATTTATTATTTACATGAGAAGTGTGCAAGAAAAATTTAAAATACTGTGGGTTCAGAACAATGTACTTATTTGTATAATGTTTGGTGGTAAAACTAAAAGAGAGTCATGCAGAAAGTAAGTACCTGGAACTCTTTAAAGCCCGCGACTTCTGGCTTCCACAGAACAGCAATTACTTCACCGCCGTACTGGTCGTGGAAGAACAACGCGAAATCGCTGAATGCACTCTGAAATAACAAGAAAATAAAAAACAGACTTCAAAGTTATAAGCTGAGCAATTTTCTGCACTCTCGAGGCGCATTTCTGTTCATAACTCCGAAGATCCTCGACAGATCCTCACCAAATTTTTATGGCACCAATCGAAAAGTATACACTTTCAAACAAAAAAGAATTTTCCAAATCTGTCCAGGCGTCTTCGAGTAATCGGTGAACATACATAAAAAACATAGTTGATTGTAAAGTCGGTTTATGGACATAAGAAAACATTGATGAACGATCGTGCCTCTCTATCGCTGGTTCCGCGCTCTCGCTTGCTCGCTGGGCTCAGGCGGAACGTGACACTTTTTCGTGTAAGCAGCCGGCGTCAAGGAATTTCTATACTACGTACCTGGAACACTGACTGAGACAGAAAACAAGGTCCGCTTGAGAAAGAAAACTTGGGCGGTGTGTCTCTTTCTAAAGGGTGACCATAAACTAAACATTCCTAGTCCTTAGGGGGCCTTTTCCATCATTTTCTGATTTATTATACGTGATGTTTCAGGGCATGATTTTTGAATTAAAATACTGATACAATTTTGATCCTTCATTTTGATTCTTGAATCTTGAATCTTGATTCTTGAATCTTTGAAGTGACAGCTGTCAAACTTAAAACCGCCATATCTCGGGAACTACTCGTCCTAGACTCCCCGTTCTCAGTTCAAATGAAAGCTATGACCAAGATCTTCATTTGAAGTGACAGCTGTCAAACTTAAAACCGCCATATCTCGGGAACTACTCGTCCTAGACTCCCCGTTCTCAGTTCAAATGAAAGCTAAGACCAAGATCTTCATTTGAAGTGACAGCTGTCAAACTTCAAATGGCCATATCTCGGGAACTACTCGTCCTAGACTCCCCGTTCTCAGTTCAAATGAAAGCTATGACCAAGATCTTCATTTGAAGTGACAGCTGTAAAACTTCAAACGGCCATATCTTGGAAACTACTCGTCCTAGACTCCCCGTTCTCAGTTCAAATGAAAGCTATTGAAGAGATCTTCATTTAAAGTGACAGATGTCAAACTTCAATCAGCCATATCTCGAAATCTACTCATCCTAGACTCTTCCTTTTTAGCTCAAATGAAAGCTATGACCAAGATCTACATTTTCAATAGCAGCTGTCAAAATGACATCTGTCATCTGAAATGTAGGTCTTGGTCATAGCTTTCATTTGAACTGAGAACGGGGAGTCTAGGAAGAGTAGTTCCCGAGATATGGCCATTTGAAGTTTGACAGCTGTCACTTCAAATGAAGATCTTGGTCATAGCTTTCATTTGAACTGGGAACGGGGAGTCTAGGACGAGTAGTTTCCAAGATATGGCCGTTTGAAGTTTGACAGCTGTCACTTCAAATGAAGATCTTGGTCTTAGCTTTCATTTGAACTGGGAACGGGGAGTCTAGAACGAGTAGTTTCCAAGATATGGCCGTTTGAAGTTTGACAGCTGTCACTTCAAATGAAGATCTTGGTTTTAGCTTTCATTTGAACTGGGAACGGGGAGTCTAGGACGAGTAGTTTCCAAGATATGGCCGTTTGAAGTTTGACAGCTGTCACTTCAAATGAAGATCTTGGTCATAGCTTTCATTTGAACTGAGAACGGGGAGTCTAGGACGAGTAGTTCCCGAGATATGGTCATTTGAAGTTTGACAGCTGTCATTTCAAAGATTCAAGATTCAAGATTTCAGATTCAAGGTTCAAAATTCAAGAATCAAGGATCGAAATCCAGGATCGAAATCCAAGATCGAAACCAAGGATCGAAATCAAGGATCGAAATCAAAATCAAGGATCAAAATCAAGGATCTAATTCAAGGATCTAATTCAAGGATCGAAACCAGGGATCGAAATCAAGCGCTGATTTTGTCGAGCGCGATAAGGTAAAAATATCCTGAAATTTAAATGACATGGGCACACTACTAATCCAACAACGAGTGTGAAAGAGACAAAGCACCCAAGAAAGCCTCTCAACAAGACCAACAATCCTTATAACCAAGATTAAATGATAATAGATCGTTGTGTAGTCGTGATAAGGTTCAAAATCCTTTGTACATTAAATGTCAGTCAGCACTCCAGTTACGTAGTTTAGAATCTTCTTGGCCGGCGTTCGATTTATAAGACGTTGTCACGTCAAAAAGATTCCGACGAATTGAGAATCTCCTCCTTTTTTTGAAGTCGGTTAATATTAATGGACATTTCATAGACGTAGCTTCACTAATATACAGAAATATACACATACCCTCAGTTCCTTCAAATATTCTCTAACAGGATTGAACTCCACAATAGGGACGATCTCCTCGGCCACTTTATCCGGCAAGGGACGCAGTTCCGGCGTTTTGTCCGGCCTTTCCGCGACGTACGGCACTAGCCGCGGGTGGAGATATATCAGCACGTCGTAGCCGGTTAGGGATGGGACAAATGCACCCTGAAATAACAAGTGAATTATGTTTATAATGAGAGAGCGTTCTGGTATAATACGCGACAAAGAAGTTGTCCGGTGACGTATAATAGCTCTGTCTCGCTCTTCAGCCTAAGGGAGTGGCCACAAAGCATTTTCTGCAGCGCGTATTTCAGCTTTTTTCAGCTCCCTTCCCACAGAATAAGTAGATAATGTATCCAAACAAACGCGATGCGATCGCGCGTTTGTATCGATACAAACGCAGATACGCGCTGCGAACGCGCGTTTGTAACGATACAAACGCGCAGCTGAAAAACGCGCTGCAGATAACGCAACGTGGCCACTCCCTATAAATTCCGTTTTGTGCATCCTTGTCACATGGTTCATTGCAATGCATTGTGTAATGAATCAGATGAAGTAATGATTCTCAATAAATAGAAGCTAACACAAGTTCGTAAATCTCCTCCTCCTAAACGGTTAGATCGATTTAGATGTTTTTTTGTTTATGTGGGGTCACCTCACCTGGATGGATTAAATTGTCATAATTGCACCTGGTGCTTACATAGCTTAGTTGAACGGGCTTTATCAATAACATTCAGGTATTTTTAATATTGGACCAATTTTTTAAAAATATTCTATTGGATTTTCCTAACAAAAAGAACATAAATCTCTGTTGCAGAACAATCGGGACCGCTTGTATTGGTATAGAGTCGGATTTTTTTATCACTAGATTGAAATCTTACCAGTAAATTGTCATTAAAGTTATCCAGTTCTCTCTCAATATACTTCAAGGCGCTGGCCGCGAGGGCCTGCGTCCTAGCCTTCACGGCCGGCGTTAGGCCGCGCGACCAAACGCCGGGTAAGGGCCCATCGTACGCTGTGGCTATACAGATGGGGGCCTTGTCGGGGGAGGTGGAAAGTTGCTGCTCTATTGTAGCTATCTCTTCACCTAGGTACAAAACATTGAACTGTTTAGTAGCTACAAATATTTCCTACGTAAAAAACAAACCAGAGGGGTTTGTTTTTCATAAAATTCTGTTAAAATTTAAACATTGTTTAAACAATTGCCATCCCTATTTGTTAGATAGTGTCAAATAGAGACAGTGCGAATTTTGAGCATTATTTAACCAATGTTCAAGTTTATAACTAAGGCCTAATAATGTTTAAAGCGATAAAGTTAGTTTCAAAACAAAAAAAATACCGGTACTGGTATGTTTGTGTTAAGTCTGTGCCGCGGCACACTGGTGTTCCGTGGTCATTAAGTTAGTGTGCCTCTTAAAAATAAGGTTTCCTACATCTGTTAAGTTACTCCAAAGGACTGCATTATGCTCAACTAAACACGCTCATTTTTCGAATAAAAAGAATAATTTTTCATTTATGGATTTTATGGTGTATCTCCAAAATTTTCTGGTTTCCTAGAACAAAAAAGTTAGCGGAACACTGAGTTACGGTAAACGCTTACCATCAGGTGGGCCGCTTATCTACTACCTGAGTAGCAAAAAAAACAACTACAGTTACTGGTCTGGCTAAGGTACTCACGCGTCATATCCTCATTAAAATCCAGCAGCACAACCTCACTCTCCCAGTCCGTCCTCACCAACCCCTGTAACACTCTATACAACCCCATAGTAGGAGTGAGCGGGGGCTGCGCGGGCGCCGCGCGGAGGAAGGCGCAGGCGCACAGTAGCTCGGCGAGGGGGGGAGGGAAGTGGGGGCTGAGGAGGTGGGAGGACAGCCAACGGTTGAAGAGGCAGGCGGTCGGACCGAACGCAGGGTGCTTTTGGTGGAGACTGGAACAAAATACAAGAAAAATAAACAATTGACAGTTTATCCTATGATAATAGTTTTCTGGTATAACCCGGCTCATTAAAGAAAGGAATCCAAAATGGCGGCGCTTATCATGTTCTCTCGCTCCGTGAGTACAGACGGAACTAGTGTGCAAGCGAGAGAACATGATAAGCGCCTCGTTCGATTAGATTCGTTTCTTTAATGAACCGAGTTATAGTGGGTAAGGTCGATGGGAAAAGACCTCGCGGTCGCTCACCTAACCGTTGGTCAGACCAAGTAAAATCACTGCCCTGACCAAGTAAAATGACCTACAAAACCTGCCCATACCTGAAGCTTTGAAGACCGCCGAAAACAGGAAAACACGGAGAAGCATAGTGTAACGAGTGATCAACTCAAATTCTGATTAGACACGACCTTCAGTAATGAAGATGCCGACTGAGAAGAATAATTTTCTATTTAATTTAAATTCGGATAAAACTTAAATTCGAACTTCTCTGACTACAAGAGACACGTAGGAATCCTAATAGTATGATGTATAGATGCATGAATGTTTGTTACTCTTTCACGCAAAAACTTAACTGATTTTGGAATATACATAGTTTAGGACTTGGAACTTGGCTTTTCAGGGTAGGTATAGGTATAGTTCGCGTCATGTAAAGAGAACGCTGGAAGAAAATGGAAGGGTGTGTTTTGTCTCATGTTTGCGAATAGGTAACCCATGCGCAAACATGAGACAAAACACACCCCCTCCACTTTCTTCCAACGTTCTTTTTACCTGACGCGAACTATACCACGCGAGTGAAGTCGCGGGCAGAAGAAAGTTTTTAATAGTGGGAAAAGGGCAAGGAAATGATGATGATGATGAACTTAAAAAACACTCACCCATGCAAAGCGCCTCTTAACCTCGGCATCAAAACAGTCTCACATTGCAAATCAACGCTTTCATCACTCTCTCTATACTTCGCGACTCCATCTTCCACCTCCTTCCTCAGTAGAGTTATCTCCTTCGGATGTGCGATCGTGAGTCGGAATGTGAGTCCGTGCTTGAGTACATCGATGTGGTTAGGGTAGGGTTGTGTGGCGAGGGAGTATTGTTTGTTGAGCCGCTCAGCTATTTGTGAGTGGAACGCTGCTTTGAGACAGCGGAAGGCTTCGATGTCACCGGGCCATTTTCCGCTGTGACCTGAATATACGTTAAGTTCAAATATTGGTGATTTTTTTAAGGTACTGAAAAAGTCAGCAAAAGATTGAATCATTTTAAAACCCGTAAAATAAATTACTTTATAAGTACTAAGTTTTTAATTTTACACTTATCTACACTTCTTGCAAGTACTATATTGTTTTTAACCGACTTCAAAAAAGAGGAGGGTTTCAATTCATCGAAGACGCCAGGACGGATTTGGAAAATTCTTCTATAACAAAATTTCCAAATCGGTTCAGGCGTCTTCGAGTAATCGGTGAACATACATAAAAGAAGCACAACAAAAAAGATTCCGGCGAATTGAGAACCTCATCATTTTTCGAAGTCGGTTAAAAATGACTATTATAAACGTTTTCTGTAACTATAAACTCACCTAGTTCTATAACAGCATTAGCGACGGGCGTATAGTCTGGTATGGTATGTTCGTCGCCCGTGGTCTTCAAGGCGGCGGTCCCCCCTCGACGCCAGGGCGCGCGGGGGGCGCCGCGGGGGGCGGGGGGAAGGGGGGCACTGTAGCTGAACACGGGGGACGTACCTGGAATACAGTATTAATATAAATAAATAAATAATGCTGGACATTTCACACAGCATCATGTAGCCCCAAGCTAAGCAGAGCTTGTGTTATGGCAACCACATGACTGATATACTACTTAAATACATTTTTTTTTTATAAATACATACATACATAATATACATAGAAAACACCCAGACCCGAGACAAATATTTGCAGATCATACAAACATTTGTCCCGCGGCGGGATCGAACCCGCAACCTCCTGCGTCACAGGCGGGCTTTCGCCCACTGCGCCGCATCATATAATATCCCACCCCTCCCTTGTGCCTTAGTAAAGATGTGGGACTTTACTGAGACATCAACACGGACTTTTTGGGAGAACTCGAAAAGCAACGTTATCCAATTTTGTTTCACTTCCCCACACTTATGCACGTTCACGAACACTTAACGGTTAATAATCCACCATTATTACACATTAACATTCGAAGAAACACAAGTTTTGGAAAATAAAACAAAAACGAAAACATGACTTCTCAAATTCCCGCCAAAAAGCCTACCCACATAAATAAATAAATATTGCTGGACATTTCACACAGCATCATGTAGTCCCAAGCTAAGCAGAGCTTGTGTTATGGCAACCACATGACTGATATACTACTTATATACATTTTTTTTTGTAAATACATACATAATATACATAGAAAACACCCAGACCCGAGACAAATATTTGCAGATCATACAAACATTTGTCCCGCGGCGGGGATCGAACCCGCAACCTCCTGCGTCAAAGGCGGGCCTTCACCCACTGCGCCACAGAGGTCGTCAACATGTTTGAGAAAAGCACTATTACTAGGGGGGTCTCACTCCGCAGTTTAGATACTTTCGGCCGAGCGACAAGTCACTCCGCGCCAGACAGCGACAGAGTTATGGTAACTCTGTCGCTCAAAGGTATTCTGTGCTATAAAGCAAGCGAGCAAGTTCGTATGAGCAAGTGGCCAACCATGGTAACGGAGTTTTTAGGCCGCCTAAAGGCCTCCGTCATGGCTTATCGACTTAAAAGCTGGGACCGACAATTTAACGTGCCCTCCGAAGCACTGAAGCGCTCAGCTTGTAAATCCACTTGCGGTCATCCATCCAAATTGTGACCGCGCACAACGCTGCTTAACTTCAACGATCAATCAAGAACGTCTGCTTAGACGTGAGAAGCAAGCTATGCCATGAGCGCTTCTATGCTTTTTCTTACTTTTGAAAATGAAAAATCTTATCAAAATTTTTAATTCCGACGGGATTCGAACCCGCAGTGATACAAGCGAGCCTCCGTTAGCCGGAGTGCCTTTACCAATTCGGCCACGGAACCTTTAGTCGCCAGAGTTGAAAATCATGATAGGACCATATCTATCGATTATAGCATTTTTCTTACTTACCATAAACAGCGCTAATATCCAGCGGCAACTGCGTCAACTGCCGCAGGTCCCTCCTCAGTTCGTCGAAGGCCTGCAATGCTTCCAGCGATGCTTCCTCCACGTAGATGAGACTGCCTGCCTTGCTATACTGCTTCCGAGCTGTGAGGCTGTCCAGTTGACTGCTGATGTGGAACAGATCCGATGGTGGGATATCTGGGAAAAGGTTCTTTAATTATTAAAAGTGAAGGACTCGTGGTGTACTGCAGTGTTCCGCAAAAGGTGTGCCGCGGCACACTAGTGTACCGTGGTCATTAGTTGGTGTGCCGCGGAAAAATAAGGTTACATAATCTCAGTTAAGCTACTCAAAATTTGGACCGCATATGTTCAACTAAACAAGCTCATGTTTCGCATAAAAAAATATTTTTCATTTATGTACCTTTATTCCGATTTCCTAGATGTACCTTCAACACAAAAAGTTTGCGGAGCACTGGTGTAGTGTAGACGTTTTTGATATTTCGTTGAAGAACAGAATAGGTACAGAAGCCTGATTTCGCGAAAACGTTTATTTAAATAGCGACTCTTGCTGCTACGCAACAAAGTTTAATTCAGCTGGCGTAAACGCTCATTGCCTAGTGCAATATTCACCTTTACAATTTCTCTCTTTAACGCAAACTCTGTCACTGTCTGGCGCGAAGTGACGCGAAAGGGTTGTCCTGTTGTCTCGTGATAGGTATTACGCGCGACGCGGCTAGCGTGCGAGCCGAGCGGCAAGTGGGAACCCTACCTGCCAAGGCTGGGCCGGGCGGGCTCGCCAATGTCCTTGTAGCTTTGCACTAAAAGTGCGGAGTGCGCCTTTTGTAGTTATTTTGTGACCAAGGCTAGCCATTATCTATTTTTTTTCTAAAATCTTTGTCTTTTGTTACATACCGTACTTGAGCTGCATCAGATAGTCTACAATCTGTCGTGTGAGCGTGCGTCTCTCGGCGGCCGTGTCTCCGGTCCACACGCAGGTTTCCGTGATGGAGCCATCTTGAAACCGACGCAGCTCAGACTTCTCGCCCCAGAACGCCCTGCAATAGGGAATTACACCAATTTTCAAATAGTGTTTAGAAATAAACCACGAAAAATTAAACAAAAAATTTAAAAACCGATTAGTGCCCTAAAATTAATTTTAATCTTACGTTTTACGTATAGTATTATATTATCTGTGGTTTTACTAAGCGGAATTGGTGCAATAAGGAACTTAAAATGAGATACCTGAACTGTTCGGCCTCTGGCAGATTGGCAGGAGGTCCTTTCAGCACTGTGTTCATTGCATGTTCCGGATTCAGAATGAAACCAAACGAAAGTTTCTCTTCATATCTGTGGGGAGAAGAAAACTAAATATTATAAAGGTAAAAGTACGTGTGTGTGTGTAAGTACTGAAACGATTTTGATGAAATTGGAATAACACATAGGCTACTTTTATCCCGGAAAAATGTATAGTTCCCGTGGGATAAAAAAAGTAGTCCACGCGGGAGAAGCCGCGGGCGTTCACTAGTAAAACTATAAAGTAACTCTATTTATGTATGGATGAGTATTCTCAATCCAAAGTAGGTAAAGCACAGTAGGTACATTATTTTATTTAAAAAAGAAGCTTTCTGTTCTGACTTTGAACACAGAATAGGTACAGAAGGCGCACTTCGCAGTTTAGGTACAAAGCTGGAAGTACATTGGCGGGCCCGGCCGGGCAGGCCTTGGCAGGTAGGGTTCCTACCTGCCGCTCGGCTCGCACAGTAACCGCGTCGCGAAATGTCCTTTCATGCAACAACTCGACAACCCTTCCGCGTCACTCCGCGCCAGACTGTGACAGAGATATGCGAGAAAGAGGATTTGTTTAGTTGAATATCTCACTAGGCAATAAGCACTTACGTGAAGCCGAATTGCACTTTGTTGCGTTGCAGCAAGAGTCGCTATTTAAATAAATGTTTCCGCGAAGTCAGGCTTCAGTACCTATTTATTCTGCGACAACGTCAAAAATATCTATAGTAGTTAGTAAAATCTTACCCATCTGCCTTCACTTTTTCCGGAGTCTTCTTCACTGACCAAGAGAAGTCTGATTCGACCAGCTGCAGTATCAGATCAGCCCTATTACCCAAACCTTTGGCAAGGAGTGTGTGCAGGGTCTCCGTGACCAGAGCGAGCTGATCCAGACCAAAGTTCACTTTTGAGGAGTTGGGAGCTCTGGATAGAACGGTTTGTTTGATAGATTTGAAGTTTTTGAACCTGGGAAAGATTTTTAAATGTTTAAATTTAGTAAAACCTAGACTCTGTAAGCATGTTTAAATAAGGATGATGGTTAAAATATACCTATCTGGAATATTAGTGTTAAGTTTCTCATTGTTCTTTCAAAATTTACTTAACACTACAATGGGTCTTTATCTACCTTATAGCACAGAATAAATAGATACAGAAGCCTGACTTTGCGAAAACGTTTATTTTAATAAAAGCTACTCTTGCTGCCACGCAACAAAGTTCAATTCCCCTTCCTCCCGGACCTCGACAACGAGTAGACGTGTTACTCTGTACCTTGACGTTTTAATTTTTAAATAAATATTGTGAATTGTTTAAAATATTCAATCGCGAATAATAGGACTGCAGAACCTACAAAGAGTGCTCAGAAAGCGCGAACACACACATCTGGAAATCCTGCGTGCGCTGTGTGCGGCTTCATTCATCACAACAGTGCACTACACTGCACTGTTACAACTATTACGCTACCACTGCTCCCGCGCCCGCCACTCTGCACCGCTGCGTCCTGCGTGTCAATCTTCGTGTGCGTGAGTCGCGCTGTCTCACTCTCTCACCGCTCGCCGCTACTCACCACTTTTCGTTTATGGAAGCCTGGTAGTCTGCTACGCTACCACTACTCCCGCGCCCTCCATACCCCGCTGCGACCTGCGTGTCAATCTTCGTGTGCGTGAGTTACTCTGTTTCACTCTCTCACCCGCCGCTACTCACCACTTTCGTTTATGTAAGCCTGGTAGTCTGTTACGCTACCACTGCTCCCACGCCCGCCACTCTGCCCTGCAGCGACCTGCGTGTCAATCGTCGTGCGCGTGAGTCTCTCTGTCTCGCGCTGTCACCGCCCGCCGCTACTCATTGCTTTGCGTTTATGGGAGCCTGGTAATTTTGTGTGGTTCATAGATATACGGCACTGAGCCAGCTTACATTTACATTCATTTAAAATCATCTCTTATCGCTCCTGCGTGCCTGGTGACCATAACCTTAAAGCTTCGTAGCTATGCCTTTAAAACGCACTCCGCCACCGGCTCAGCAAGTGAAATCATCACCCAAGAAAACAACTTTGGGTCCCACATCACCGACGGCGTCTTTACTTCAACACAGCTCTTCTGAGCCAAGCCTTGTATCGGAACTGGCTGTTGAGTTTGGGACTCCGAGAGGTAGTACGCCCATCTTGTGCTCTAGAAGTACAAAGCGAAAACGGTTGGAGTGTGACGACGAAACTCTGGTTTCCTTTATGTCGGAGATGAAGAAAATGTTTACGGAATTTCAGAAAGAGCAAGATGCAAAGTACCAGAGGCTTATTGCAGTTGTAGACGACTTTCGCTCAGCAGTTGATTTTCTACTAGCGAAAAATGATTCACTACAAGATCAAGTAAATAAGCTTGAGATGGAAAAAAAAGATACCATGGAGTATATTGAATCCTTGGAAAACAAGCTGGATAGCCTGGAGCGAAACAGCAGATCTACTTGTCTGGAAGTAAGGAATCTTCCAGCGGCACAAAATGAGTCCAAGCAATCTCTCATGGATTCTGTCATCAACTTGAGTAAGGTGCTCAACGTACAAATTCAGCCCTATGAGGTTAAAGATGTGTTTAGGATTCGCACTAAAGATCCTGCCCAAAAAACTGTTATCGTTGAGTTTACTAGCGTACTTCTAAAAGACAAACTCATCTCTAACTACCGAAAATCGAACAAGGAGAATAACAGATTAACTACCGAAAAATTGAGAATCCCGGGGCCTGCAAAGCCGATCTTTATTTCGGAAAATTTGTCTGCTAAGGGCAAAAAACTATTTTTCCAGGCCCGAGAACACGCTAAAGAGAACGATTTTAAATTTTGCTGGGTCTCTAATGGAAAAATTTTTCTACGCAAACGTGAAGGTGGTTCACTGATTCGTATTTCTAACGAATCTGATCTCAAAAAGTCAACTACCCAGTGACTAGTAATAGTAACTTTGCTTGTTAATTTTGTTGTTATCCTTATTAGATTATTTTGTAAGAATACTGGGCAAAACCTATCTCGCACACACCTCTTTCCTCACAACACACTACATAATACTCACCGACACCTTACGCTTGCCTTTGCTTTGTGTAACATACACAAAATTTTAAGTTTTAACTGTCATCCATATTTGTATCTAGTCCCAATGCTAACCCTTAAACGTAATAATGGATGATCTAGGCTCCATAGTGACTGACATCGAAAACATCTCTAGCTCTGATTCACTCATCTGCTCTCCTGAAACTGCTTCTCAGTACATAAAGTCTAACAAAACATTGAAACTCTTACACATTAATATAAGAAGCATTACCTGTAATTTCAATGCCCTTTTAGTTCTAATACGCAGGATTCGCTTGGATCTTGACATTATAGTACTCTCAGAATGCTGGCTCAGTAAATGTCCCTCCCTTCCAACCATTTCTGGATATAATGTGTTTGCCTCTGACTATAAGTCTCAAAACGAAGGTGTAGTGACATTCGTCAAGGAAAGCTTAACCTGCAAAGTAGAATCCTCTTTGATTGCTGACTCTAACTCGCTACTTCTGAAATTTGATAACCGAATCGCAGTTATTGCTATTTATCGTTCTCCATCTTATAAAAATGCGGAGGGTTTCCTCAATAGTCTAGATAGTACCTTAACCAATCTGAAAGACTTCCCTACAATCATAATTGTTGGCGACATTAATATTAATATTGCCCCTAACTCTATTTCCCCAAACTCTGACGATTATCTAAGTCTAGTTTCGTCACATGCAATGCTTCCCACCCATGTATTCCCGACTCGTTTAGACAGTTGTCTTGACCACATTATCTTGAAATCCCCTTACTCTGCCGTAACCATAGTATTAGATTCTCTCATCACCGACCACGCTCCTAGTCTATTTTCTATTAACATGGAAGTCACACAAAGACCCCCTAAAACTCACACTACTAAATTAGACTTATGTGCTATTGATAAAGAAATTAAAACTACTGACTTTTCTTTAGTATTACTATCAGAAAACACTAACGCAGCCGCCAATACTCTGGTTGAGCTGCTCTCCCAAATAATACAAAAACATAGTCAGAGTGTAAAGGTACCAAGTAAAAAACGCATAATAAAGCCCTGGATCACTCCCGGACTATTGAGGTGTATACGACATAGAGATCGCCTCTACCGTAAATTTCGAAAAGATAAGGAGAATAAAACCCTTAAACTTACGTTTACGCGTTATCGTAATTTTTGCAATAACTTGTTAAAAAAAGTTAAGCGAGAGCATGAGCGCGGCGAACTAAAGAGAGCCGGAAACAATGCAAAGGCAACTTGGAATGTTATTAAGAAAATGGCGAATCTTAATCGTAAGAAATCATCTGCAGAGGAGTTATTACAATTATCTACTAACACCACCACATCTTTGAATAAAGTAAACAGTTTCTTCGTCGGAATAGGCAAAGATCTGGCCTCAAAAATTAGTTATAATACTACTCAGACGCAATTTCACTCCAACACCACCCTCGAGTCTCCTCCTCTCGATTCTATGGCACTAATAGCTACTGACAATGAAGAAATTGAAAACATTATACTAACTCTCACAAATAATTGCGCTGTCGGCTGGGATTGTATTCCTACGACTGTAATAAAAAACTCAAGACATACATTAATCCCTATCTTAAGTCATCTTTTTAATCTATCTATGTCAGAAGGTACATTTCCTACCGTCTTTAAGAAAGCTCTGATACACCCGATTCACAAAGGAGGTGACAAAAGCTGTGTAAACAATTACCGGCCGATATCTGTCCTTTCAGTCTTATCGAAGATTTATGAAAAAGTTTTAAATAAGCGTCTTGTCAAATTTCTTACTGATAAAAACATCCTGTCCGATAACCAATATGGCTTTCGTCGATCTAGATCAACTGAAGATGCTGTTATAAAACTCACGTCGACTATAGCATACAATTTTGACAAGAATCTTAAAACAATTGGTATTTTTCTCGATTTGACTAAAGCTTTCGATACTGTGTCGACCTCAATTCTGTTGGAAAAACTAGAAAACATTGGTGTTAGAGGCCAGGTGAACGAACTCTTTAATAGTTATTTATCGGACCGTCGACAAAGAGTTGTCATTAACAATCTGATCAGCCAGGAAGAAGTGATCTGTTTTGGTGTCCCCCAGGGAAGTGTCCTAGGGCCAACTCTGTTCCTCGTTTACATCAATGATCTCTGTAACACATCCCTTCCTAACTGTAAAATACTTTCATATGCAGATGACACCGCTCTTCTGATCACTGGTCGGAGTTGGATAGAAGCAAATAATCTTGCCCAAGATGCTTTGAAATTTGTTCAAAAATGGCTCTCTCAAAATTTACTCACTTTAAATACTACTAAAACTAAATTTATTACTTTTTCCCCATCACCCAGAACACAGCCCCCTTCATCTCTCACACTTTATATCCATTCATGCATTGATGACACAAAACCGTGTCAGTGTGTTGAGCTGGAGCGCTCTACAAGCGTCAAGTACCTGGGTGTCTGGCTTGATACACAAATGTCATGGTCTCCCCAAATTGAGTGCACAATCTCCCGGGTACGGAAACTAATGTATGTGTTTAAGATCCTACGCAATAGTGCTGATTTTAGCTGCCTCAAAATGATTTATTATGCGATTACACAATCAGTACTGTCTTACTGTATAACTGCATGGGGAGGCTCCACAAAAAGTCTTATGATCAGACTCGAGAGAGCGCAAAGAGCCGTTCTTAAGGTTATGACTTCAAAGCCAAGACGCTTTTCCACCTCTGATCTTTACTCGAATTGTGGTGTCCTAACGGTACGACAACTTTTCATACAAGCGACTCTATTACGCAAACACACAGAGCTTACATACGACCCCAACGTCGAAAATCGACGCACGAACAAAGTTTGTAATATTGAGCCACGCAGAACTGCTATTGCTAGTAGACACTACTATTATCTTAGTCCTTTGTTGTACAATAGGGTCAACAAGGAAATCCGTATTTACTCACTCTCCCTACACAAATTGAAATTAAAATGCACATCTTGGCTTCAAACCCTTACCTACGAAGAAACCGAAAATCTCCTAATTACTCCTTCTTAATACATAAAAATATTTACGCATTACAATATAGGTACTCATCTTAACTCACACTAAAATTATTTACTTACGTACATGCACACCCACGCACACACACATACACACACACGCGCACTCATACACATACACACTCACACATATACACACACACACATACACACACACACACACACACATACATACATACATACTTCCTTCGAGATAGTTCACAGTATTCATTTAGGCTATTTAAATTTAGTTTTAACTCTATTTTTCCTCTGATCGTGGAACACAGTCACTGTTCTGTCCAGGAGACGGGCGTTGACTCTGCTTCACAGTTTTAACTTTTGCAGCTGTCAACGTTTCCCATTGTTTGTGTAACCTTTGTTTTTTTTTTGTTCCAAATAAATATTTTTGAAAATTGTTTTTGAAATTCAGCTCGCGTAAGCGCTCATTGCTTAGTGCAATATCTGGCGCGTAGTAACGCGGAAGGGTTGTCGAGTTGTCGCGTGGTACGTATCACGCGCGACGCGGCTAGCGTGCGAGCCGAGCGGCAAGAAGCCCTGTCTGCCAAGGCCCGCCAATGTAATTATAGCTTTGTACCTAAAGTGCGGAGTGCGCCTTCTGTACCTATTCTGCTGTGCTTATAGTTCCCATTTACTCACACATGAACTTACCTCAAAATGTGATCAAACTGATACAACGGAGTTACCGGTGTCATAAACAGAGCAATGAAGCTGTTAATCCTTCCATTGTCCAGCATTTCCACCGCCAGCTCGCATTCTCTCCGCAGAGCATCGTAGGTCCCTTTGCACATATCCCAGAGGATATTGTAGTAGCCAGTGACGTCGATGAATACAATCGGAAAGTGAGTGTGGAAGTCGGAGACGGGAACTGGTTCAGTGCCTTTGTAGAGTGATATACCTTTGGTGTCCAATTCTAGAGTTTCTGTAATTTATATGATTATGTTAATGAAGTTGAAAATGAAAAGTCTTATCAAAATTTTCAATTCTAACTGAATTTTGATGAATTCAATGAATTAATACCTAAGTGTGGTTTAACACTATACAAATTAAAAATCATGTTTATGAAGGTAGGTACAATGAACAACATTATTTATATACAGTTTCTTTTTTTTTTTTTTTGTATTTATTTAGGGACTTTGAGTCTTGACAATTTCTTGGTTTCCCTAAGTTGATCAACAGGTTCCGAAGTTCTTTTTTTCATCATCTGCAATCGGCTGTGTAGCCATAATCATTTCTGTTCTTGGTTGGGTTTGTTTTCAGGCCCCGTTCCATCGAATGGCACCATATTGTGGCATTATGCTAGGTCTGGTTTCAAAGTAATACAAGTTTTATTTAGATTAATATGTGTAGTTATGTGGTATAAAGCATTTTAAAAACTTTCAAAATTGTAATGAGGACCTACTTATAAAATCCTACCCACCCCTGCGGCCTTAAAACGGCCGCTAAAGCGAATTATAGCGAATTATATAAAAAAAAAGCGAAATAAAAATAAAAAAGATTCTGCTATAGCGAACTTTTTAAGCCCGCTGGTCTGGGACACAATCATAAGGCCTTTTTTTATTAATATGATGTTTAACAATATGTACTTACTCAATGCAATCCAAATATTCCTCACAATCTGATAACTGCTCATTATATTATTTATCCTCTTGTTCTGTACAAAGTAAGCTACCAGCAAACTGACCACATGGCCTGACACTTGTAAGTTCCTCTGTCGCAGCCAAATCTTTAACAGTACCACTGCCTGTTTCAAATTGTCTTTATTTGACAGTGTCTCATTCAAAAACTTCTGGTTTTCTGAAGCTGTCAGGTCTGTGAGTATGCTGCTGTTGTAATATGGAGTTGGTGGACCTATATCGGTGGTATTGTTGTTGTTTTCCAACACTGATGATGATAACCATGATTCTCGTAAATTATTTCTTGCAGAGCTAAATCTGTGAAATTTAAATGCATCTGCTTCACAAATCAAGTTTATTCTTACTGTTAAATGGTTGCCGAGTTTCCCTGCTGGCTTAAGGTCTAGGACCGGTTTTGTTTCACATCCACTAAGCCAAGAATACTGTAGATCTTCAACTGATTCAAGTTTGTTTAAATGAGAAGCTATGTACGCTAGATAGGCCGCTCGCTTTTTGTGGTATCTGTAGTTAATAGAATCATTTTTAGTGTAGGTTTGGGCAGGAACGGTAATCTGAATATCGACTTTTAACTTAGAGTTTATAGCACATCCTGTAGCGTAAGCACCAACAATTTCAACATCTGTGAATTTGTGAAACTTAAAATTGCATCGAGTCTTTTTAAGCTCTTTGGAAACCGGTAGTTTAACTTTAAGCTGTTTGAACAGTGTCTGCTCAGTTAAATCATACTCTGTATCATCATCAGGGATCTGTAATAAATGGTTTTTGAAGGTACTAAACCATTCAGTAAACTTTTTCTCGGTTTTCTCCTTTAGTTTCACTTCCTCGAGTATTTCGTCGATTTGTAAACGGAAGAGATTGGAGTTGAACAAGTTCTCTGTCTCCTGGAGCCTGTTCAGTTCATGGGCAGTCGGCTGTCGGAACCAACTCTTAGTTTTCAGTCGTTTCGTGCCGTCTTTGTTTGGGTCTTGCAATGACCGTTTACCATTGTCATTTAGGACTTCCGCTTCCACTGGTTCCTCAGAAATCGAGGTTTTTACATCCTGCAATCAATAAATTATACAGAAATTAAGGATTTTTGTAAAAATAGCAGAAATAAACAACCAAAACTTTAGTAACAAGTTTTTTGAAAAAAAACTTGTCTTGGCAAAACAAAGATTTAGAAGTAGAAAACAAAATAGCTTACCCGTTTCACCATTGCTGTAAATAAACAATTGTTTCAAAAAGTTGTATAATTTTAACATTTATTCATGGTTTTTCAAAGGTTAGGTTAGGTTAGAAAAGTCAACTCAAAACAAAACAACGTGAGGCCGAGACGATGACAATGACATGAGTGACAGTGACATTCTGACATTGTCAATTTGTTAGTTTTTCTTTTTGGCTTCGCACCGTTTGAGCAACCAACGTAATGTGCTACACGGTTTGTACACGGTAACCCGCGAAATTCAAATTTTCTTGCGTTTTTCGTAAGACTGACGGGTTGTATCTTGATCAAACTAATAGTGCTACCACACGGTCTGCAGACACGTTGGCAGACCGTCTGCCAGACGGTCTGCCAGACGGTCTGGCAGACGGTCGGATCCTTGAATGCATAATAGTAACCACGGTCCAAATGAGGAGTGTTGCCAGATGGCTAAACGAATTTACCTCTAAACTTAGATGGAAATCCCTCCGAAAAATAGGTCTTTCCGAAAATAAACCCAACCAAGCATAAAGCCCTAAAAAAGTCAACTATATTACTTTAACGGCGGCGAGAAGAGTCTCCAGGATATAATCACCATCCTGAAGGAGACGGATCCAGACGACGTGCCCGACTTCGTCGCGAAGGAGCTGCGTAAGCTGCCCTCCGTGACATTCGATCACGTCGATGTGACCAGGCTGCTGAAAGACATCACTTCGTTGAAGGCAAGCTTGGCTGATGTCCAGTTGAAGTTGGAGGTCTCGCAGAACACCATCAGCGAACTAAAGTCTGAGGTAGCGTTATTAAGAAGCGCTGCTTCAGTGGACAGGTCGCCCGAGATTTCTAAAATCAACATTCCTCGCGGAGGTCAATTGAATGCATCGGCCGCATCGTTCGAGTCAGCGTTATTGGATGCCTCGCTGGCCGCAGCTGACACCGATGTCGTCAGTACACCGTGCCCTCCCCGCCCGTTCCCCGCCACTCCACTCGTGGAACAGACACGTGCGCGCGCCCCCTCTCCCCCCGCGCGCGCATACGCCACCGTTGCCGCCAAAAGCTGCCCACCAGCTGCCCCCCCGCCGCAGGCACCGGCAGCTAAAGCGAAAAAGGGGAAAAAGAAGCAGCGCTGCGAACCTGTTCGCGCCAGCACTGCACCCGTACCGGTTTCTCATGAGAGGAAGCCGTGTGATGCTGAAGGGTTCACTGAGGTAGTGCGTAGGAGAAAGAAGCCCTGCAGCCGAAACCAGCGCGGCGTCGCGCCAACCGGACCTAACTACTTGTTGCGCCCGGCTGTGCCTTCGACGTTGCTCTACGTGTCCAGGCTTCACTATACCACGAAGGTAGAGGAGATCGTGGAATATGTGAAGATGAAGACTGTAGTGTTTGTACTTTGTATCTATACAATAGATATATTACATTGTCTCATGTACACCAGTTGAGGGCAACACTGAGCCGTCAATCGTCAGTCTAGCGGTAGACGCGGTGCGGGTTGGACGTGCGCGTGTGCTCGGATCTGAGTGTAGTAGTGAGCCAGTGAAGCACCGATACATTAGTGATTTCTCTTTGTGTGATAGTGATCACTACAAGTGGCGACGAGTATAAAAATCAGTAAATAAATTTATTTATTCCTTTAAAAGGGAAGGAAGGTGACAATAAAAAATAGTTGAATTTTATACAATCCATACCGGGTATTTTTATACCGTATTTATACTTTCTTACTAGGCGGACGTAATAGTTTAATCCTATTCTATTAAACGAGCAATATTTGTTTGTTGTTTGAAATTTGAAGTTCGTTTGTATGTACCTACTGAAGTTCTCGAAAACGGCTCTAACGATTTCGATGAAATTTGCAGTACGGGTGTTTACGGGGGCGAAAAATCGATCTAGCTAGGTCTCATATCTGGGAAAAGCCGTTTTCTCGGCATTTTCACGCAAAAAGGTTTACCAGTGCAATGTGGTTCGTAATCGAACCACTAGATGGTGTTATGCATCCTAGCAGAGCTCGGTCGCCCAGATATTAGTAAAATTAATCTGATAAAATCTAACTGATCGATTTAACAGTTAGATCGATAAGGAATGTTTTTTACGCAAAATAATTCCAGTGAGTCATCCGTTTCATTCCACTCTTTTCTACTTGAATCGTAAAAGTTCAAGTTGGTATGGATGAAGAGAAATAAAAATAAAAAAAAAAACCATTAGATGATTATGTACCTTCCTTATCTTTTAACAAAATTAAAAGAACAGAAATTGCTACTTAGTGTTAAATTATTCCGTGTAGATAAAATAGGAATATCTAGTCAAATGAATCATTGTTGTTTATTGAATAAAGTGCAGGGCAATTGCATTGAGCGACGTACCTACCTATCTAGATTTTTATAAACTTTCCTAGTGAGGTTAGCGACCTACTAATATTTTATAGGTAGATACAAGGAGTCGTAATGATAGGGACGATTCCTTAGGTAAGTATATAAAGGTTGTTTTCCAAACCTTTTATCGAGTTGTTTTGTTATTGTATTTTGACTGAGAAGGAGGGTAGACCGTTTTGTCTGCACATAACTTAACTACCTACCTTCTATCTCGCAAAGACTTCAGTTACCCGTGATCATGGCGCATGCAACTGTGTTGAAATATCGGGAAGCAAGAAGACTCAATACAAATACAAATATATTTATTACCAGAAACATTTAACAAAAATCATAGATTACTGGTGGTCCCCGCACGAGGGGTTAGCCTCATATGAGTGTTTTCTATATGAATAATCATGAGTGTTTTCTATTTTATTCGACTGGCCTCTTAGCCCAGTTGGTGGTGGCTCTGCCTTCTGTGCTGTGGCTCGTGGGTTCGATTCCCATCCGGGACAGGCTTTGTGTGATGAACATGGATGTTTGTTCTGTTTACAAAAAGTATATAGGTAAGTGTTCTATCGGTTGTCTGATTCCCATAGTGCAGGCTTTGCTTATTTTGGAGCTGGATGGCGCTGTGTGAGGTGTAGCGCTATTAAATGATTTATATTTATTCTATTTTCAATTTATAATTTGTATAGATAGATTTTATGTAAGTACCTATAAGTACCTAAGATTTAATATATTATGTTTATTAACGTTTTCGTTGAAACTGAGCATACCTAGGTAAGTACCTACTATAAATATTAATTAATAGGCATCAAATAATAATCATAACAGCATAGGCCTTTCATTCTATTAGATATTATTATTATTATTATTTATGTTTTTTTGGTTGTAATCTCTCGCTCTTAGGTGAGGGGTTTACGTTCTTCGCGGGCTTTTGGCCAAACGAAAAATCGTTGTTTTTTTATTTAATGGTTTAGTTAGAGATAAAAAATTCCGGACAATGCGACAAGTGTTTAATATCACTGCTTTTTGAAGTTGTATGTAAGTGAGTTTGTCTATATCAAGGTTCTGCAAGTATTATTATTATTATTATTTATTTTTGATTCTTATCGAATCGACTCATATGAGTCGGTTGATTAATGATGAACATGGGCCAAAGCCAAGTGCACATCATGTGGGGTTGATATGAGGTTTGATGTTATTATTATTATTATTATTATGTGTATGTCAAGGTTTAACATCTCGGGACTATGGAGTCCCGGACCTTTGATGGGTATGCATGGGGCCGAAGCGAAAACACAGCCCTTTTGACAACTTTGATTATTTGTTATTATTATTGGGGTCATATAGTGCCTACTTACAATCAATAAAATGAATAATCATAGATTTTTATTAGAATTGAAATAAACCAACTCTTTGATTTTCATTAAATTAAAAATATGCAGATACCCACAACAAAATAAAAATCTTGATTTTCATTTAATTGAAAATAAACTGGATTTCCATTAAATTGAAAGTACCTATGTTATGTTACAAATTGAATTTGAGACTGCAGACTTCTTTTAAATAAGAGGTAGGTATTATACGTAGGTGCGTACCATACGTATGGACTTTCATTAAATTGGAGGTGACTTTCATTGAATTGGAGGTATCTAGACGTCTATTTAATTGGATGTATGGACTTTCATTAAATTGGAGGTGACTTTCATTAAATTGGAGGTAAGGACTTTCATTAAATTGGAGGTGACTTTCATTAAATTGGAGGTAAGGACTTTCATTAAATTGGAGGTGACTTTCATTAAATTGGAGGTATGGACTTTCATTAAATTGGAGGTGACTTTCATTAAATTGGAGGTGACCTTTATTAAATTGGAGGTATTGACTTTCATTAAATTGGAGGTGACTTTCATTAAATTGGAGGTATTGACTTTCATTAAATTGGAGGTGACTTTCATTAAATTGGAGGTATGGACTGTCCGTGGCACCGATGTTGTATAGGTGTTTGTTGAGGGGACAGTGACCTGTCAGGGTCATGTGATTATTTTGAGGTGTTTCCTTTGTAGGTTCATCAGGCGACGTGTCAGTCGTGGTGTGGCTGCTGGTATCGCTGCTCTGGACTGTCTGCAGTCCGTCCACCGATCATTGTGAAGGTTTTAGGTGATTTTCCGTATCTAGGTGTGTAGCTGGGAGAATGGCAGAGAAAGGATTGGAGCTGGGCTTTCCATTTGTGTTTCTGAGCCCTTTCTGACTAGTCATCTGCGGCGTCGTTTCCCAGTGATCCACTGTGTCCCTTGATCCATTGCAGAGTTACCCTGTTCTTAGCGGCGATACTCTCAAGGGCAAGGTGACATTTGTATATGAGCTTGAAGTTGCACGTTTGGCTCTCCAGTGCTCTGAGGGTTGCTGTACTGTCGGAAAGTATTCGTAGGCCGTAGTCTTCTATCCCTCTCCGCTTGACAGTAGTGGCAGTTGCGGTTATGGCCACACATTCGCATTGGATAATGGAACTGTGTGAGCTTAGTGTACTCCGACGCCGGTTCCCTGGTTTGTTTCGATCCGTCAGCATAGTCCTGGACTTAGTGTTTCCTGACTGATGTCTTTGGTTTTCATGTATCTGTAGTTTTTAGAGATGTTGATTGTCTGGGGATCTTATCACAGTCACACGGGGCGCATATAAGCGGTTCGTGTGATATGGATCTGTCTAGAATACATGCGTGAGAGCTCCTGGTGTTCCTCCATAGGTTCAGATGTGAGTCTGATCGGCCAGGGTCGCTTCCTGGTGTACGTAGGAGTCTAGTGGGATGAGGCCCAAAATTATCTCCATGGCATAGCTGTCGGTGTTGTTCTCATGCAACTCGTTATTGCAGAGCATGCCAGTCTTTGAAAGCGTTGTAGTTTGGTAATTGCAGTGTTGAGTTTAGTCTTTTCCACCGAACAATAGCACCATATGTCACTTTTGGTCTTACTATGGCTGTGTATAGCCATATGGTTATTTTGGTGTTAACTCCCACAATTTCCCAAGTATTCTGCTGCATTGAAAGAAGAAAGTGCATGCTCTCTGTAGTTTGTGGTTAAGATGCTTATTCCAAGCAATTTTCTGTCCAGTATGACTCCGAGATACTTGACTTCGTTGGTTAATTTGAGCTCAGTACCTATTGAGAAGTTTGGGAGGTCTTATATTGCTAAGTTTCTCTTGTGTAAACATTATGAGTTCTGTTTTGGTTGAGTTGACTGATATACCGTGGCTAGTGCCCCAGGTTTCCACCATTTTTGAAGGTTGTTTTCATCGTGTCACACGGTGTACTCTCGAAGCATCCAGTCGCTAGGATGGCGAGATCGTCTGCATAGCCTCCGGTGACGAGCCCGCGACCATTTAGTTTGCGGAGAAGTCGTCAACTACTATGTTCGAGAGAAGGGGTGAGAGGACGCCGCCCTGAGGGCAGCTCTTGCTACAATTCCTCTGGTCGTTTTGTTAACTGTTAGCTGAATCGCTCTTTATGTTGTTTATCCATTCTGCTAGCGTCGGCGCGATCCCGTATCTTTCCAGTGCTAGGTTTATACTGGTGAATGTCGTTTTATCAAAAGCGCTTTCTGTGTCCATGAAGGCACCTGGTGTCGATTGTTTTGCAGATCGTCCGTCTCCAATCCGGGAGACTACGCTGTGGAGAGCGGATTCTGTCAATTTGCAGGGCTATAACCATGCTGGTTGGGGTGAAGTAGGTTGTGTAGGAGGGAGTTACCTCTGATTTCTAGTCCCGGTGATTTGAAGGGAAGAGAGCTGTTGATTTCCAGAGTACCTTTTCTCTGGAGACAAGGTTTTGGGGCTACAAAGTCAAAGTCAAAGTCAAAGTATCGTTTATTGCTCTGAATACATGTAGAGAAGGTGTAAAATGTGTGGTTAGAATCAATGTATCCTACCTTAATTCTAGGCATGCAATATTTCAATTAACATTTAATTCAATAATAATTATAAAATAAGTAGATAATTGCTTAGAGAAAAATAATAATAATGTCAGCTTACTAGAATAGTCACATATAATAATATAACATATAATACTACGCTACGTTCCAGTCTTGGTTGCTTGCTGCTCTGTCGTAGTGCAACATCCATTTATGAGATGCCGTTATTTGGCATCCAGGAAAGTGAGTCGCCAGCAGTAGTTCGCTGGTTTTTTCATCTGTTTTTGTGTAGGTGTTATCGTACCTTTTTTAAGGTGTCCGATGGTACTTTCGGGATCAGGCGATAGTATGCCTTTGATTGTGAACAGGCATAAAATACCCATGTTGAAAAATATAAACGAGACAGATAACGACACTGAAGTTAGAGATCGGGATAAGTTACAAAATGAAAAAGGAAAGGAATGAAGGAACTGGACAGGGACTACGAAGGAATGTGGTGTGAAAATGAAAATTAGTGGTAGAAGAGACCAATGGAAATGAGGATCAGATAAATTAAATTAAAGATAAAGATATAAATAAAGCTATGAAATTAAAATTTAATGCTATATTAGAAATCATTGATTGTCTTAGTAAATAATAATTAAATGATTATCTAGAGTATTGATTACATTTAAAACAAAATAAAATTTGTTAAAAAGGAAGGGATGTAGTGTTTGTACTTTGTATCTATACAATAGATATATTACATTGTCTCATGTACACCAGTTGAGGGCAACACTGAGCCGTCAATCGTCAGTCTAGCGGTAGACGCGGTGCGGGTTGGACGTGCGCGTGTGCTCGGATCTGAGTGTAGTAGTGAGCCAGTGAAGCACCGATACATTAGTGATTTCTCTTTGTGTGATAGTGATCACTACAAAGACCAACACCGTGGTGAGGGTCGAGCAGTTGGAGTCGCGTCATAGAGATTTTAAATCTTTCGTGGTGCGTATTCCAACTGATAATCTTTCGACCTACACTAAGGAAGAATTCTGGCCGAAGAATGTGCTGTTCCGGCGTTTTCGAGGACGTTTACCGACAGCACACGTGTGTAACACGTCACCGACATTACGTGCTAGTAGATAAGTTTATATAAATTATGTATGTTAGACTCTAAGGTATATATTTTATATGGGCCGTAGTTTTAAGTATTTTACATCTGTTACTTGCTATTGTTGCCTGAAATAAATGATTTATTATTATTTAACATCTACAGATTGAAAACAACAATCTTTAGATAGCCTCCTGTTTCATTCGTCACTCGCACAAAAAAAAGAAAGGTAGGTAGTTTTAATATATCCTTCTTTGTTTTGTGCGAGTGAGAAGGAAAACTTTCCTTCTCACTCACTTGTTTTCCCTGACTTTACTTACCTATTACAAATAAAATAAATAGGTTGGCAGGTATTTAATTTAGACTTTTGGTGTGTTACAATTTGATATCAAAACAATTTGATACGATACATTCGATCCGATACACCTTGCACGTGTTGTAACGATACGCCGTATCGTATGCTATTGTATCGATACAAATATCGGATGTATCGTAGGTATGCCATTGTATCGATACACGCAAGTATCGTATCGCATTGAACATCCCTAACTCGATACAATTTGCTTGTAGAGTTGGATTCAGCACTGAAGTCCGATAGACGCAGCACTGCCATCGCAGAACTAAAAAATTACTAAAGCGTGTTCTACACGGCTTGAAACCACAGCTTCTACCAAGGTGACCTTGATGTTTCATACCGTGTAGACAGCGGTATCATGCCAAATTTCGCATGACCTTTAAACGCCCTTGGTAGACGGGCGTGCTCGGCAAACCACTGGCAGAAGAGTTGGTTTCAAACTAGTTTCAAACCGTCTAGCCGCTTGTTTCAAACCACGCGTACCACAGTCACGCCGCTGCACGCACCGAGCGCGGACGTATTGCGTATATAACTAGCAGCGCCCTCGCGGTGTTGCCCCCGTAGTGATGGTATATTGTGATGATGATGATGATGAAAAGTAGCCTATAACCTTCCTCAAGAGTTTAGCTATCAAATGCAGAAAAAAAAATTCAAATTCGTCTGGTGGTTCTTGAGATTGAGTGAGATTTGTATTTGTATTGTAAATTATAGTAAAGATAAATAGTCCAGTCAGCTTAGCATAAAAATGGTCTAAACCTCGGAATGACAGATAATAAGCTGAATTTTCGTATGTAGCTTCATTTAGGCGTCCTAAAAGTTGTCTCAAAAGTCTCATAAAATCTCGTGTCTGCGTCTTAAGTTATTCAAGGTCAAAGGTAAAAAAAATAGTTTTTCGCGAATATCTCGGTTGCTATTGGTCCAATGATGTTAACATCTATTATAAAGTTGTAGAGCATACAATTTCCGACAAATTTTGTCTAAACTATTTTTTCATGCGCTCAACCGTTTTCGCGATAGAGGAGGGTGAGTGAGCAGCGCTCAACCATACGCGTAGGTACTGTAACGCAAAGTCAAACGTGAATATCTGTGAATACCTTGAATTTTGAATAATTTGTTTTATTTATCAGTTAATTATCGACCAAGCGAGCAAAGCGAGCTAAGATCTTACGATTTTGCTTTGTATGTTTGTATGTGTAATTTTTATGTTATCGCATAACTATCGAACCGTTAATCCAATCTGCATGAAACTTGGTAGATAACTAGGTTGTGCTATGGAAATTTGATATATGACATATGAGCGTAATCGATGGAGGGGTTGTAAAGATATTGGGATCTAAAGGGGGTGAAAAAGATAAAAGTTACACAGATATATTGAGTGGGGTGTCATATGAAAGGACTTAATTTGTACATTCCGAAATAGTTTTTATTTTTGTTCTAGGAAGTATAGTTTTTGAAATACACATACTGAACGCTTTGCGCTCACGGCCCTGTATCGCAAAAACGGTTGAGCGCATGGATTTTTTTTTTCAATGAATTGGTCGCAAATTTTAAGCTCTACAACTTCATAATAGAAGTTAACATCACTGGACCAATAGCAACCGAGATATTCGCGAAAAACTATTTTTTTTACCTTTGACCTTGAATAACTTAAGACGCAGACACGAGATTTTATGAGACTTTTGAGACAACTTTTAGGGCGCCTAAATGAAGGTATATACGAAAATTCAGCTTATTATCTCTCATTCCGAGGTTAATTCCTAATTTGACTGGGCTAAAAGTATAGATTCATAGAAATATTCTTTATCCATTCTCAATCTCAAGAAATTATGAATGTCGTCGAAGTCCAGTAGATTTATTAAATTTATGTATGAATTAAAGTTGAGTCGTTTCTTCAACCACCGCTTCATCCATATTCTTTTCCTTTTTTGTTTTTTTTTTCTTCAAATGCACACAAAAGTGCAATACAAACTCCAAACTTGTGAAATTTTGATAAATAAGGAGCCATGGCGTCTTTGTAATAGTGCAACACAAGCGTTCAACATACGTCTGTTCAGCACAAGCGTTTCAAACACAATGAAGTTTGAGGTTAGTTTCAAACCGTGTAGCCAGAAACGTTCTGCCAAGGTCACCTTGGTAGAAGCTGTGGTTTCAAGCCGTGTAGAACACGCTTAATTATCCAAATAAGACTTGAACAAAAATAATAACATAAGCTAGTTTGTACGTTTGTTAGCTCTGTACACACAACTGAACGACCTTGACTAAAAGAGCATAATAAAACAATAGTTCCCGCTTTCGCCGTAGGACTTGAGTAATGAATCCACCTCCATGATCTGAAGTTCATACCTACAAATATTTTTCCCAAGCCGGAAATCGAACCCGCAACCTCCTGCGTCTACGTCTAAAAGCCATAGGTACTTTATCTGAAGTTCTGTACGATAACACGAACAATATTTGTTTGTTTGTCCCAACCTATATATAGGTAGGTACCTACTTAATCACAATAACCCAACATAAATCTACTTATTGGGCGTTTTTCCACTGGCCGGCACGGCATGGCACCGGCACCGGCACCGGGGCGCCCGTGGTGGGGATGCAAAAATGTATGAAACCGTGCCGGTGCCGGCGCCGGCAAGTGGAAAAACGAGCAGTACATTTTCACACATTCTTGCGTTGCCGGCGCCGGTGCCGGTGCCCCAGCATGCCAGAGGCTGTGCATGTCGCTGAAAGCCGGAGCAGATGGCGCAACATCGTGCGGGAGAAGATGCTTTCGTGATGGGTCACGACCCCCAGCATTGGGGAAACGACGCAAGGAGGAGGAGACAGTCGGTTCTAATTTATTTTAAAACTCCCGAATTTGCAGGAAATCCCCCATTTGGCATCACTCCCTATTTGTCTGTCGTGGTTTTTGACGGTTGGTGCCAACCATCAAAATCGTTTGATGGTCTGTGTCATATCATTGTGACAGTGACACAGACCATCACTTTGGTCTGCCGCAGACCAAATCTGTGGTTTGGTCTGTGCCGTCTGTTACGGCTTTAAGAGATTCGTAGAAATTAACATGCAATGACGTTATGGGCTATATATAAGGTGGGTGGTCCATTGAATTCACTCTCAATTACCTCATAAATTCCTTGAAAATGAGGAAATAAAATAAAAGATTTAACTACTACATTTACACAATTTTTAATTAAAAGTCAATTTTGGTATACTTTTATACAAATAATGGTAGGTAGTAGTTTAAACATAGATGGGAGTTTACAGTGTGTACATAATAAATGTAGACAATTTTGGAAAAACAATAAATAAATTAATAATAATTGTTATTTTATAACAATAAAATAATAACAAAAAATACTATTCTAAATTGGCTAGCCATTATAAATCAAAATAATGCCCTTTCAAAGGTTAGCACTGTTTGAATCTCAGCTCACTGGGGTAACTCAAAATCTCTCAAAATACTATTGCTTGGCAATACTGAATGTTTTTTTTTCTAAACACTATCCATAACTTTGGTGCTTGCTGGGACAATGTGCACACAAAAAATCCTACAGGTACATACTGCGTTCTTTTCACGCCAATTCTTTGATTTTTTTTTATTTCTTGGCTAAGGCGGATTTAGTTCAGCTTGGAGATGATAGCGGCAGTGTATTCGCTGCATTTTCCGGTTCCGCCGAGGTCACCAGTCAAATGTTTTCCCTCGCTCAGGACAGCGTGGCAGGCGCGTGAGACCATATCAGCGTGGTCATTAAGTTGAAGATGCCTCAGCATCATGATGGCTGAGAGGAGTAAAGCGGTGGGGTTGGCCATGTCTTTGCCGGCTAGGTCAGGGGCTGTTCCATGGACCTGTGAAGAAATAAATTGCATGAAGATTTGCATAGGTAACAACAATTATTATCTTATTGAACATTTTTTTAATATTTCATTCGTGATAGGTACTTAAATCAAAAAATATGAGTCTCAACACATGTCGAATAAATGATTTACACAATAAATAAGTTGTGCCCTTCTTAAAAGACATCAGCTTGACAAAAAGAGGTTAGAAATAGTCACGATTTAAGATTTAAACTTACTTGAATAACGTCGTCAGTTTAGGGTTAGTCTGGAAAGTTCTAGAAACAGTAATCGAGGAAGTAAATATATTAGTAGAGTACAGTTGCAAAATAATAACAAGTTTTATCTTCATTTTCACATTTTATTTAGCTACTTATTTACATAAACCTAAAATAATTCATACAAGCAAAACCATGTTTTTTTCACAGCGATTGGTATACTTACTTTGCGAATTCAGATTAAATCTGAACAAATTAATATAATAAATTAAATACAAATGCATTCGGCGTTCTTGGTTCATTAGACTATACGAGCGCCTACAACTCCGCATAATCAGTAACGAGAGACTCTGTTGCCATCTCTTCAATGACATGAGTAGAGTGTCAACAAAAAAGTGAGCCGTCGCGGGACGCCTGGCAGATGTGAGACATCGAAATCATTTTGTATAGTCGTATTGCTCATTATACGGACTAAAATTGAAGGAAAAAATGTCATTTTTACTTCAATTTTGATTAGTTTTCATACGATTTATGTCAAAATTGAAGGAAAAATGACATTTTTTCCTTCACTTTTAGTCCGTATAATGAGCAATACGACTATAGGTACAGAGGTACAGATAATGATGATGATAATAATCTGAAGTATCTATACCTACCTACATAATAATAATATTAATTTAATTGAATTAATCACCGTATAAGACTTTTTAAACTATACGTGGCGTCTCGTCACCCCGCCAACAATCGGTATGTTCGTATGTCGGTTATTAGATGCACATGAAAAAATCTCTAGTCTTGATCACGCACGACGACAAATCGATTTCTTGTTTTACATTATATTCATGCGAAACTGTAGGCCATAACATAACACATCATAGTATTATCAGATGTTTATTTTACCAATCATTTGTGTACTGAACGACTGTATAGAATGTTTTCTTGTGGCAGTGCCAGTGGTTAATATTTTATTGAGGCCTCTTTTGCCTGCGTCTAAGATAGTAAATAACATCTTATCTTGGTAGAAAAGACTTGCTTCTACTGCGTCTAAGATATTACTAAATAACATCTTATCTTGGTAGAAGAGGCTTGCTTCTAAAACTAATTACTGCAATCTCAGCAGTGAATTCGTTAGTCTAATCTCACTTTCTACTTACTGTCGAACAAATACTGTAAAAATAACATCACAAAAAAGGAACATTTACGAACAAAAATGCATTGATAAGTTACTTGACCAAATGACAGACTGAGCATATAAAATTCATATAAAGTTTTCATCAAACAAATCTGCATATGCCTCTTATTTGAAAGATACGGTGATTTGGCATATACCTAGGCAAAGATTTATGTTAGAATAGGCAAAGATGTATGTTAGAATCCTATGCTGATTCAAAGTTATACAACTTTTATATTTAGTTTATTGCGGTTTGGGTTTTTGGTTACTTCAACAAAATTCCCAATGACTTCTTTCGCGCAAAGTTTTCCATTTTAAATATCATCTAGAGCTGCTTTCGTGAAAAGTAGTTTTCCATTTCAAATATAAAATTCAAGAGGTGATTTGGTCACGTACTTCTTAGTTTAACATTGTTATGGGAAAATCGACGACAAACTTGAACGTCAATTTCAGGATAAGATTTATTTGAACAGATCTATAGTCAGGACCACCCTTGCATGCAATTGATAAATCGTGACTTAGCTTATCTATAGAAACAAAGAAACATTTCTGTAGTTTTAGTCAGTGTTTCTGAACATTTCTGAACTAAATTGTCACCAATTTGAACTGAGCCATGATCATTTTCACAACTGTAGTTTGTTTATATTGAGTATAAGGGGTGAATGCATAGATGGCTTATAGAGGGAAATGGAATAAATGCTGTGCCGACACTGGGATAAGAACAGGGCCCAATTCTACTAATTTAGAACGTCAACCATTCCGGTATTACCGCTGCGTTTTGTTTCGTACTCCAAAATTTAAAAACGTCACTACAACAGATAAACCTAACATAAATGGTCATAAGTATATTAGGAAACAAAACGAAATTTAAGGTTATAGTTGACTTTGGTTTAAAAAGTTTGTTAGTAGAATCGGCCTTCTGGAAAATAATGAGTTTGTTGCTGTAGAGAGTTGGCCTACAACATTATCTTCAAGATGACTGCCCTGAGCTGTCTGTCGATTAGGGACCTAAATATGGCAAATATAATACTTGATTTAAAATACAGATACCTAGCACGGAATGTCTATGACACGATTCGCCTGACATTTAAAAGTAAAATGGTAACTAAATAAATTCGTATGAGCTAGTGCAGTGTTCTGCAAACTTTTTGTGTTCATGGTACATCTAAGAAATCGGAAAATCTTTGAGGTACACAATAAATGAAAAATCAATTATTTTATGCGAAGCATGAGCTTGTTTAGTTGAGCATATGCGTCCAAATTTGGAGTAACTTAACTGAGATGGGTAACCTTATTTTTCCGAGGCACACCAACCAATGACCACGGCACACCAGTGTGCCGCGGCACACCCTTTTGCGGAAAACTGAGCTAGTGAACTCATTGATTTAACTTTTAGGCAGCACACTCTAAAGTGAATGCCACAAACGGACATTTCTATACATTTATTAAAAATCATTTTGCTAAATTGTTAAGTAGCGTACGTTACATGTATCTAATATAATACATGTAGATACGTTACATGTATTATATTAGATTTATACATCGATCGTCAAATAACTTAAATATGAAAAATAGTTATGTTTGACATACTTACATATAACTTTCAAATAACAAAATTAATTCTGCAAATAAAAGTTATCTGGCGATAGAAATATCAAGTGTTAAACTGGACTCACATTCCATTTTCTAATATTGATGGAAGCGAGTTTGCAGACAAGTAAATACAATCTATGGTATCTACGTCTAATCTGTGACCAATAAATACATGTTCAATCTTTGGCAGTTGAATGTTGAAACCGATTGTCTCGAATTATATTCGCACCAATAAATAACCTAATCCTAATTTAAGAAATATTATAGTCAACTGTATTATAGTCATCTAATTGAACTAATCCTTGTTTCTGGGTTCTGGTCAGTGTGTGTTCCTGTCTTTATAATGCACCTTACTCCCTAATTCTTAGGGAATAATATTTGTGGCAAATTCATCTTGTTTCCAAAATGTCCAAAGTTGATACTAGTATTGCCTGTTGCGCACTTTATTAAACCTAACAACTGACAGCTCTAAAACTATAACCGTATTTTTCTTTTCATAAGAAAAACTGGCAACATTTTCGAGATTTATATTTTTTTGGTTGTATTTACTGCCAAACGAAAGTAAGGTTTGCCAAAACTGTCTTAAATGCGAATAGTAATTCGCATTTAAGTTAGATAGATCACCAAAAACCATCGCTATCGATCGTGAAAGAACAGGAATAGAATCATCTAGCTCTTAAGAGCCTGTCCAGAACGTAGGCGTTTTACGCGCGTAAACTATTGCCATCCTCTTTTGTTAGACAGTGAAAAATAAGGATGGCAATAGTTTACGCGCGTAAAACGCCTCCATCTGGACAGGCTCTAAGTCATTTTAAAGTGATCCCAGCGGCCTTATTATTGAATCAACTGCGAATGACAATTATTTGCCTGGTAAATTGTACAATCAACAATTAATGTATGTTCCTCAAACAGAATTACGATAACCTTTTCAACACTACCGACCAGAACCATTTTAACCTCCTACTGCAGATTCTTGATAATCTCGCTGGTGAACGCAGAACAGGTGCTAGATCCTCCCAGATCCTCAGTCAACACCTGTCCCTCCCTCAGGACCTTGAAGCAAGCCGCCTCGATGTTATCACCGTGTTCTTTCATCTGTAAATGCCGGAGCATCATAACGCCGGACAGTAGTAGAGCGGTCGGGTTCGCCTTGTCTTGGCCGGCGATGGCTGGGGCAGTTCCGTGCACCTGGAATCAGTTCAAAGTATTGAAAACACAAGTTTCAGTGCAATGTGGTATTGAATAATAGGGCAGTTGACTATTTTATCCAAAATAATATCTCGAAAAGATAGGTCTCTCTAAAGATGAATTCTGAAAAAGTATTCAAATTGATCAGTAAACTTCAAGGTAGCTCGTTTACAATGGGATAACTTATCTTTCCGCAAAACAAAAGTGGGTGTTACTGAGTTATGACGTCATAAATCAGTACGTCTGTCTGTCAGGGAACATTTACATAGTTATAACTTTTTGAGTTATTAAAAAAAATTGGTGTTGATGATCATAATTATTATTTAGAGAAACTAATTAAATATTCAACTTCATTTAAAATAATAAAGTTAAGTCAAATACCCTATTCAAAGATTGTTGTTTTTATTGTAAGTTTAAAGTTAAAGAATCAGAAGAAAAATACATTATCAAACGCAGAGCTATAACTGATCAAGCAATATCTGAGACGTCACTTAGAAGTTTGCACTTAGGGCTCATAGTATTTTTCTTCTAAACACACACTAATCAAGTAATCAGGGATAAAATCTAAACACACTCGTTTTTGATCCAAACATTGTAACATTGACTTTTCGTACATGCAGATTGATATCATTCCATACCAAAATCAGTGTTGGGTTGATTAAACGTGACAAGTATAATAGCGAGACAGAATAAGTTATGCAACAAGTAGAGCACTTGGTATTAAACACAATGTTTTCCTGCGTGAACAGAGCATATTGCGTTCTCACTCGCACTTAAAGGTTTTATGGCAAAGCCTTGTTCACTAGTCGAAAAGAAAACGTTTTGCACTATGCGCTTTATACGCGCCATCTGTTATTGTAGTAAGGTGCGTGATAATGAATCAAATTATCGATAGCATGTGCTTGACTTCGCAAACATAATTTATGACCTCGATGACAGCCAAAATAGTCATTCTTTTATGAATCCTATTATGATTCGTATTGTTTTTTTCTTGTCCCTCTCCTGTCTTTGAAAAGAGACAGCTTTATAATACAATACGTATAATTCAGCTAAAGCGGCCTTTACAGACCCGCAGATATGTGACGACTATACTGTTTCGCCACGCTACTAGTAACGTCTAATCAACCCATCAGTAAAATAAGACACATGACAATCACGATTGCATTGTTTTCCCATTTCCATGCGTTTTGAACACCTATTATAAGAAATCTTAAAATAGCGTTTAGTCCATTTCCAACATAAACAGAACTAGATGCGTATTAGTTACATTCACATGACGTCACAATGTTATTAGTTGGCATTACAATTTGCACCTTAGTCAGTGACAATAAGTAACATTTCCACTTGCTTAGTTTAAAACACCAGTCAGTGAGAACAAGTTAGAGTAAAACATTTCGTGAAAAGTGGAAAGCCCATAGATTTTAGGCTATTGCAATGTCCATGGTCCATGCAAACTTAAGTTGGAGCCCACACCAGTTAGTCATTCTTAAATGTTCAAAAAGACTTACATCTTTTTTTCAAAAGATTCACTTCTTGTTAGGACATCTTTTTCAAAAGATCGTGTTCACTGCACAACATTTGTCAAATTGTTATGATGCGTCATTTGAACGGTGAATTTTGAGAAGTTCCCGGAGCAAAGGCGAAATATCACAATGAGATCAAAATAAAACACTGAAACGATTTTAGATTAGTTTTATTGTTTTTTGCAACAAAAATGAAAGTTACAGCCGTGATCTCACTGAGTGTTTTCACATTTGCTCCAGGAACATTATTATTAAAAGCCAAAGTCGCGACCAGACCCGCCGCGGGACTAGTAATACATGACACATAGATACATAACGGCCCAAAACCTGGTTTATTCTTTGACACAAAAAAATTGCCAGATTTATGTCTTTAATTCATGTCATTATTATTATTATTGTCAGATTTATGTCATTGTGTTCGGAAGTAGACCACACTGAGATTGGACCATTTTAGCCACACCATCGCTTAAGGGAAGGGCTAATTTTGTTTCAGGTTGTATGTTTATAGGTAGGTGCCGCATAATATTATTTTGTGTAATTTTGAATTTTCTAATAGGTACCTACCTACCTACCTTACGTCACAAAGGTGACCTTAGTTTAAGTCCTTTCTTTGTATGTTTTTTCTTATACCTATCATTTGTGTGAGCTAAATAAATGTTTCTATGTCTATGTCTATGTCTAATTTTCTGAGATTTTTCGTAGTGATCCTAAGTCTTATAGAATAAAAATAACTAAAGCCCGAAAATTATAATTAAACCTCGCATACTAGAAAAATATAAAGTACCGTGATAATAGAAACATATGCAACGACGAGTCTCCTGAAAACGATTTTTTTAAGCCACCCATACATGTTTGGCAAGCCTAGGCCAACGCGAGCGAAGGCAAAATAATGCAAGGCAAGTGCTACCGTCCAGATGTTTGGCAAATCTATGCAAACCATGCGCTTGTATTCACTCGGCCAGCTAAAGAGCGACGCGTTGGCCTTAGTTTGCGTTGGCCTAGGCTCGCCAAACAAGTATAAGCGGCTCCAAACATATAAACATTAGTACTCCGGCTTAAAGAGGATCGCTTGTATCATTGCGGGTTCGAATCCGTCGGAATTATAAATTATGAAAATAAGATTTTTCATCTTGGTTTCATTCCTTATTTCTAACATTTTCACATCCAATAACACCGTGACGGGGTATGAACCCGCATCTATCAAAGTGGCTTTAGCGATCCTGTGGTTTCTGAATCATAAATATATTTTCATTACTTATCACAAACTTTCGCATTTAATTTAACTGTGACATCTATCTTTTTATAATTTCAGATAAAATCTAAAATGTAGATACAGATGAACTTTGAATCTTCTTAACTAGCCAATTTATAATGAAACTCGAAACTCCTTTTTATAATAGATCTCGTAACACGAAGGACGCAGTTAATCATGCAATGTTCCACAGAGCGGAACATGACAGCAGACATTATAAATGTGGGTCATTTTCAAGCTCGTAAATTACAAGGGTCTTTAGGCGTTTCACACCGCAAGCGGTTCGGACCGCGGTGTGAATCGCCCCAGAGCTCTTTTTGAATGGGTTCTTTCGCACCACGGTGGTGACAGCGGTGCGAATCGCCTAAAGTATCTTTTGAAATGGGTCGATTCGGACCACAGGATTTGGACTCATATCAAAAATTAAGGCTTTCTCCTCATGGACAAACTATTCCTTACGGTTGGTTTGGACTGAATGTCAAAATGTACTGATCTACATATTTCGCCTACCTAACTGATTTGGCTACGAGGACTAACATTTCCTTATGGCCGAACTCGTGTCAAAATAGACAAAGTAGGTACACTCACCACCGCAGAGAGGATACAAAGAACATACTACGGTATCGTCACCACGAGTAGGTAAAGGAATATAATTGAAAAAGACAATTTCGTTTTAAATTGCCAACTCGAATTTTGCACAATGAAACCAGCATTGGACATTTCTTGGAAAAGCTCAGATAATTTTGTTCACTACATTTGTTATTTTTTACCTAATTTTATTTAATTTTGTACATAGTACCTACCTACCTATATCTTTTTGGCAATAGCAATTATGCACTATGTGTGTTGTGTTTTGGATCTAACTTAAAAGACCAGGACACCAGAAACGTTACAGAGGTTTTTTTTACTTGCTTAAATCAAAACACTTCTGCGATACATCTGATGTCCTGGTACTTCAAAACATTTTACCCGTTGTCGTCATGAAGGACAAAATCATGTTTTTGAAATAACGTTGCAAAACCAATTTCCACAATACTGTTAAAAAAACCGTTCCAGCGATTTTCGACCTTATTGAAATTTTAGGTTTCGATTATTTTCCAAGTCTTTGCCAAATTATTTAGAATATTATATTATTAATTCATCCTTCATGACCAATGGATAAAAATTAATGTTTGAAGTAGGTACCAGGGGGTCTAAAGTGGCCACTTTTGATGAAAAATCAGATGTTTCATAGATGCTTCATCTATAGCCGGGTACCCACCTAGCGCACAGGCTCGCGCGGCAGCCTCGCGAGCCAAATGCTCGGCTGATGTGGACGTGCCTCGGGCGGCCTCGGGCGCGCGTTCGCTCGCCCGAGCACGGCTCGGCCCCGAGCCATCTGTTGTCGGTAAACTTGACGCGCTCTTGCTTGCTAGATGTTTCAGATGCTTCATCGATGCTTCATATAAGAAGCATCGATGAAGCATCTGAAACATCTATGAAGCATTTCACAAAACATCTTTTTTGACAGATCTATGTGCGAGGTTAAATTTATTTTTAGAAAGTAAATAGGTTGAATGTAAAACCGATGGCTGAATGCAAAACCCGTGCGAAGCCAAATTTAAGAAAAAAAACCTCAGACCCGCTCCCGCGACAATTCACCTTTTTAGGGTTCCGTACCTTAAAAGGTAAAAAAAGGAACCCTTATTTATTTATTTATTTATTTATTTATTTATTTATTTATTTATTTATTTATTTATTTTAAGGAAAACCAACAGCTAAAAGTTTATATGTAATTCGCTTTGTTCAATTTAATATTTCCTGGTAGGTACTTAGCTCCTTTTCCTTCTTTAATAGGGTCAAATATAAGTTCTCGAACATAGCAGAAGAATAAAACTTCGAAGATGCTGCAGGCGGCAGTTTTTGCCGGATAGGCGTCCGTCTTCCACCCTTCTATCCGGAGTTACTACTACATGCATCGCTCACTATGGATTACTGGTAGACTACAAAAATCATAGGTATACCTACATGTTACATGGTGTGATATCGTTATCATATCAACCAATGCCTGCCTAAGTAGGTGTCAAGACTTTAAGAGCCTAGCGTCAAGTCGGTAGCTGGGACCAGTGAATATCACAAGAACTGTTCCCTGCCAACTGGTGACCAAGCCAGCTGGTGTCCTTCGTGAAGATAAGCACGATTGACTATACTGTTGAGTTGAAGGATCACTTACCTACGCTAGACAGTGCCGGGTCCGAGCCGAGCTTCGGCCGTAGAGCCGGCGTTGTCATTTGTTGTTTTTTTTTTGGTTGAAAATGTATTTTTAACCGACTTCAAAAAAAGGGGGTGGTTCACAAGAAAACTGTATTTTTTTTTTATTGAGAATTATTCAATACAATTGTAAACACTATAAACGGGATATTTACCGGTGTTTGGTAATTTCTATGGCTTCCTTCTGCAGGTCACGTCAGTTGTTTTCTAGTGTTTCTTTCGGACGCGTCATCGTCCTCATTCGAAGCCATCGCAAAAAGAACTGAAGACCGCTCCGGTACACCGGAACGTCCCCATACACGCAACCAATGTTCGGTTGACCTGCGCAGGCATACCTGCATAAATGACCTCTCCGGTAGACCGTAGCGTGTATGGCTTACATAAAAAGAAAACTGTTTTGTTCCCCTCAGGTCCGAATCGACCCATCACAAAAAGTTATGGGGCGATTCGCACCGCGGTGCGAAAGAACACATTCAAAAAGAGCTCTGGGGCGATTCACACCGCGGTCCGAACCGCTTGCGGTGTGAAACGCCTAAAGACCCAATTACAAACGGTCGATATCAATGTCATGGTATGGATCTTTTAGCCAAAAGAGAAAACTTTATTATAATACTGCTGAAGCATCGAAGTAAGGTGTATAACATACGATTTTGAACGAATGCATCAAAGTTTTTATTCTGCCCTGACTATGCAGACTGACAGAAAGAAAGGCCTCTATTAATAAACTCCACTCAACTTCTGTCAAAGTTGCAACACGGATTTAACTATTGCCATCCTTATTAGCCACTGTCTAACAAAAAAGGATGGCAATAGTTAAATCCGTGGTGCAACTTTGACAGAAGTTGAGTGGAGTTTACTAATAGAGGCCAAAGAATGTAGAATTACCTAGCTCTAAGACATTTCAACATGTTCCTAGTGATCATATCAAGCAATAGATATCGACCTATAGACTTTCCCTATTAATTATCGACCTGTAACTCTCCATAAATAGTAAATGATTCTACTTACAGATTCGAAGAGCGCTCCGTTCTTGCCGATGTTACCCGACGGCGTGAGACCCAGCCCGCCGACCAGACCCGAACACATGTCCGACATAATGTCTCCGTATAAGTTAGGCATCACCTGGGAAAAATAAACTTATAGTAAGTCTTGTTAATTACTAACTTAAAAATATAGTTGATTGGGTAAGAGGAACTGCACTGATGCTGTGCATGACTCTTTACAGACGCATCTCATATTTACCATATCTAGTACAACTCACATAACTTATGATTATGAGACCTAAGTATTGAAAGTTAAATAATAGGTAGTTTAAGAAGATTTTGACAAGGTTTTTGTTTGGTGAGATCTTATAAACGCGATAGGGAGATACAAGACTGGTGACGATCACAAACGTGTTCTCACTTTATTCGACGTGAGAATCGCTCTGCTGATCTACAGATTTTCAAGATAAAGATCGTTTGCAGGCACAATTCTGTGTTTACAGGTAAGCTCGTTCAAATACACATTGGTACATTGATCTACTCTTTGCAAATCATTAACTAGTAATCCACATTGCTAGTTGCAAGCCCATCACCATCAGAATCACATTAGAAGACAAACTGGTTTATTCACGATACATTCCTTCTATTTTCTTTCCATTAGTTGGCCGACAGAAACCTTATAAGGTAGTGAATGAAAAAAATGAAGGAAGGCAGTGGTATCCAGTGGGCTTAATAGGTAGATAGAGGTGCGTACATACCAGCACGTCGAACTTGGAGGGATCTTGCACCATGTTGAGACAGACGGTGTCGAGGTAGCGCTCCTCGAACTTGATGTCCGGATACTTGTTGGCCAGGTCGCGGCAACAGCGCAGGAACAGACCGTCAGACATACGCCTGCAATAAACCAGATATTAGTTCTGTAGCGATATCTAATAATCAGTAATAATCAGTAATAATCCATTTATTGGTAAATTGTATGTTTACAGGTCAAAATATTGTAATAAGTATAAATATAATTACTATATAAATTAAGTTAGTAGATACTTAAGTAGGTCTACCTGTTGCTAGATGAACTACATAGATACCCTACACACTAAGAGCTTCAGAAAAGATGGCGATACAACAAATGTCTAGATTGCGCAAGCGAAGTTTTCGGGAGCAATCGACAAATATACGACCAACCAACAACTGTTGGTCGAAAGACCAAGGGCAAGTGGGCCAGATGGGCCGGCCCGTTGCAGAGAACCACTTACTCTGCCTTTGGGAAACAATTCCACACTATTCCCCAAAGTTCTTTTTATTATATGGGATCTGAGTGTTGGTCAATAAAAGGGATGGATGAACGAAGGATACATGCGGCTGAGACGGATGCTACTTACATAATGTTAGCCTTGTGTACCGCTGTGACCTTCCTTCTCTTGTTGTCCCGCGCGAACTGGAAGGCGAACTCTGCCACTCGCTTGGAAGCCTCCTCTGTGATGAGCTTGATGGATTGGACCACGCCGTCAACGATCTCGTGCTCGATGCCGGAGTATTCACCCTCTGTGTTCTCACGGATCGTGACTACATCCACGTTGTCGTATAAGGTTTTGATGCTGGAAAAATTAGAATTTCTATCAGCATTTTTTTTTACACATTCCCTCCTCCGGCTCTGCGGCACTCTATTTGGGAGACCACCGCAGGAACGATCCCGAGCACATATTATGCACTGATGCGATAGTGTTAACACATTCCCTGTCCAGCCACTGCGGTGCGAATGCGTTAACTGGTCTCACAACTCAGCTGATAGTAGATCTGTGGTTCTGCCTTAGACATATACCTACGCCATAAAGAAAGTTCGTATACAAGCTAGAGGCAAATTAAAAAAAAAAATTGAGTATGTACCTACTGTACCCTTTTTACAGTAGTGTACGTACACAATTTTTCCTTAGTTCAGTTAAGGCGCTTTGCAGTTTACTAAACTTGTCTATGATCAATTCAGAGCATAGTATTAGCATCGTTGGATGTGTGCCAAGCATTTACAATGTATGAATGACATTTGCATTGTAATAAAATTCAGCTCTTGGAGAATTTTACGGTGGCACCAACGCGGTAAGGCGGTGGTGGTAAAACCAACCAGTTTTAAAAAAAGTTTTTTTTTTTAATTTTGTTTTACTATTTTGGATTACACAGGGCTGATATCTCCTTACATGTAAAAATACTCAAAATATTGAATTGTGATAGCGTTGAAGAGGAATACCAAATATTCAGACATTCTTTTATCTGGAAAAATTTAGCGGCCATTGACTTTCAACGTAGTTACCCTTGAAACGTTATCAGCATACAGAATAGAAAGATAAGGTTTATAATCTAAAGTGTAGTAGCGTGTAATGTAATTGAATCACGAGTGTATTCCCAACGTATTCTTTCAGATCTTCAGACATTTTTAGATCCTTTGTGTCGTATTTTGTATGAGAATTGTACCTCAACTTTTAATCTGAATATGGTGGGTTCCTGAATCTGAAGATACTTGCCGATGGAGAAAAAATAATATCTCTTCCCAAATTCACCTAGATAGCGGGAGAGGGTAATGAACTGATGGTCTTATGATGAAGAACGAACCAGAGATCAATGAAGTTGTCGTACAAAAACATTACTTACGTCCTTTCTATAAAAAATAATATTTTACATAGTCTTCCCGCGACCACGGCTGGTGCAATCCAGTCGAAACGTCGGGTTAATTATAAAGGTAATTTAGGTGATAAATACCCGGATACATTATTATGTATTTTTAATTTTACAATTAATGAAGAATCAATTTAAGACATTGGTAAATCAATCCCATTCATGTAAAAATACCATCATGATATATCTTATCAGCGTACAAATATTACAATATGTATGACGTGTGATGAAGTGTGTTGTCGACGAGTAAATTGTGATAAGTGGCGTCAGGTACAAGTATGTTATCAATTATCGTGTAGGTATGCGTGACCTGTCTGATATGGTTATATTTTGACGCAGTGCCTGTAATATAAGTTAACCAATACAGTTAAGGGCTGTTAGATTTAACAATTTTATTGTATGTATCAATTTATTTCTATCGTTTATTTTTTTAGATAATTTTTTCTATAAAATGAAATGAAATATGATTACGAAAATTTCCGAAGGCGCGGTAGAAATTTTCTCAGATCTTATCACTTATCAATCAGGCATTCTAGATCCTTTGAAGATGTCTGGGGGTAGTCAGAGGGACGTCCAAATACTTTGTTACATGCTTACTTTTTGCACAAGTTAGCATATCAATAAAGTTTTATACATTTTCCACGCAAAAACGTTCTTGTTACGTTTTCGATTCAATTTCGGAAAAGCTGATTACAAGTCCAAAGTTTTACATAAATAAAAATGATTTTAATTCTTTATTGTACACAAGAGAACAACAAATAAGACATTGAAAAGCACATGTACAAAATAGTTGTAGGTGGTAAAGATGATGGTTGTTTTTTTCTTTATGATAAATGATTTTCATATTATTATTTACAAACAAAATATACTGAGTTCATGATATTATTAAAACATCCGGTTTGTTATTAGCAGTAGGTCAAATGTCTCAGTTTTTCCAATCAGTGGAGATTACTGTTCCTATCAGAAATAGCGTTTTGACTTTGGCCTATTAATTTACGCCCACAGTAATCAAGTGAATAGGAATTTATTCAATAAGATTGTGTTACAGAAAAACGTTTGTTTAATTAAAGTTTGTCTGACTATTCAGCAAGGTTATTTTAATTCTCTCGCTAGCTAGGATTATTTCCTACAAATTGGTTTTTTACGAAGAATTATTATAGTTAAGTATCGAATTCAGAATTAACAAACATTAACATTTACAAAACATTTATTAGAATTAAAATTTTACACAATAACAATTTCCATTACTTTTTTTTACAATCTTTACCACTTCAAAGCATTAATCGCAAAAAATATTTTTTTTGGAAGCAATCAGAGTTTAGTTAGAGTGAAATAAAATAGCACTGCTGAAAATGCTAGTTCGTTTCATTACGTAGGTACTAAATATCAATAATTATAATAGTGATGTTTCAGAATCAATCATATCTTAGACAGACTTTAGAAAAGACAAGTACCGTGAACCAAACAAATATTGAGGAAAATCATTTCTTATTTCAACTGTCTTTACTAAGAAGTTATTTAAATGAACTTGGGATGTAGTTCAACAGGAAAACCCAGGCCACAACTGATTTATCGCCTTATCAAGTTATCAGATTTGTAAATCAATTTATATTTTGCTTCACCTCAATCAAGATAGGTAGTAAGTCTTTAAGTCGTTAAGCCATGACGGAGGCCTTTAGGCGGCCTAAAAACTCCTTCACCAGAGTTGGCCACTAGCTCATACGAACTTACTTACTTTTTTTAGGTAGTGAAATAGATTTTATTTTATGCCTGTTCCGCTAATCTTGATAATAGCAACAAAATGAAACAGGCTCACGACTGCATTCTTAAAGATGGTAGCGAGATCTCTTTAGATCTTAACCATTTCTATTTTCTATTAAAGAAATAGAAATAAATATTATCACGAATGTATTCCCAAAGCGCGGTAGAAATTCTCTCAGATCTTTTTGGAATTTTAAGATCCTTTGAAAATATCTAAGGCGCTAGTCCGAGGTATGTCCAAAAATACATATTTGGTAATGCCCATATTTTGCAGAAGTTATCATTCCAGGTTGCAAGCCCATCTACGCTATTAGAAAGCTAACTGGTTTCCTCGCGATGTTTTCCTTCACCTACAAATTGAGGCAAGGTCGGGATCGAACTTGCGACTTTCGGATCTGTTGTGTATGTTGTGGGTAATTAGAGAAACACATAGTAAGTTGTGGGTAGATATATTTTGACTCACTCCATTTTCGCGTGTCGCTTTGCTACTCAGCTCAATAAATGTTATTTACTAAAATCCAGTGTTTTAATGAACTTATCAGTGGCGACTTGGAGTAAAGTGAGAAATGGAGCGCAAATTAGTGAAATTTAATGAATTCAACGTAAAAACAGACAATTGGGACAATTACATTGTGCGCCTCAATTATTGCTTTGAAGCTAGTGGAATCACCGATGACGCAGTCAAGAGGGCGAACTTTTTTACGCTTTGTGGTGCTCAAACATTCGAGACCTTTCTGGCGCTGATTACACCAAGAAAACCAAGTGATGTGACATTTGTTGAAACTGTGAATATTCTAACCAAACACTACAGTCCAAAGCCGAACGAGATATCCGTGTCATACAAATTTTACAAACGCGATCAAACAAAGGATGAAAGTGCATCGGAATACATCGCAAAACTGAGGAAAATTAGTGCAGATTGTCATTTTCCGAATTTGGAACGTATGTTGCGGGACAGATTGGTATGCGGAATGATCGATCGTAAGCTGCAGTACGAGTTGCTAAAAAAGGATAATTTGCAATACGAGGACGTTGTGAAAGCTATGTTCGCGGCCGAGAGCGCGGGCAAGGACGCGCGCATGATGCAGCCGGCGGGCCTCGCGTCGCAGGGCGCCACCGCCGTCCACGCAACGCCGCCGTCGACGGACGCGGAACCGATGGATGTGAATGCGATGAAAGTCAGACCGAACGTTCGTCTTTGTTACCGATGCGGAGATCGTCATGGTGGAGAGTGCCGCTTCATAAACGCGGTGTGCCACTACTGCAAGAAAAGGGGTCACATCGAGAAGATCTGCACCGCCAAAAAGAGAAGTAGTCATGGAAAAGTGAATTATGCCGACGACGAGTACGATACTCAGCTGAAGTAAGTAAAGTAGTGTAAACATTAATAAAATTCTTGATATCGATCTAAGTGCTGTTGAGAGTTTACAGGCCAAGTATGGGGAAGTTTTTAAGGACGAACTTGGTACATACCGCGGAGACCCCGTCTCGATCCAGTTGAAGCCGAATGCCGTGCCTAAGTTTTTGAAAGCGAGACCGGTCCCGTACGCTATTAAAGATAGGGTCGAGAAAGAGATAGATCGTTTGGTAGGTGAAAATGTTCTTCGACCAGCTTCCTATTCAGATTGGGCTACGCCGGTCGTACCTATCATTAAAAAGAACGGTGCGATCCGTCTCTGTGGAGATTATCGTAGCACGGTGAATCAAGCTACCGAGTCGGATACGTATCCTATGCCTACTGCTAGTGAGGTTTTTGCCACTATTTCTGGGGGGAAATTTTACACTACATTAGATTTAGATAGGGCGTATACACAAGTAGTAGTCACGGACGCAACAGCGCGACTTTTAACATTAAACACTTGTAAGGGCCTTTACACTGTACACAGGCTAGCTTTCGGCGTGAAGGCGTGTCCCGGTATTTTCCAGCGACTGATGACGGCGCTGCTGGCGGGAGTGCCCGGCGTCGCCGTGCTGATTGATGACGTCATCATCAGCGGCCGTACCATGCCGGAGATGACGCAGCGTTTAGAGATAGTGCTGAAGCGGATCGAGGAGGCAGGTTTGCGTCTCAACAGAAATAAATGTAAGTTTGCCAAAGAACGAGTAGAATTCTTAGGTTTCGTGATCGACGCCGACGGTATCCACCCGGCACCGAGTAAAGTTGAGTCTATACTAAATACACCGGAACCTAAAACGGTTCAACAGCTGCAAGCGTTTTTGGGTCTATATAACTTTTATGAGAGGTTCGTCCCTCATAAAGCTACTGTACTAGAGCCCCTACACAGATTGCTCGACAAGTCGCAGGAATGGTCTTGGACTGAACGAGAACAGAGCAGTTTCGATACTGCTAAGCGATTACTATCCTCTGATTTGACTCTCGTACATTACGATTTGTCCAAGCCGTTGGTTCTTACCTGCGACAGTTCAGAGTACGGCGCGGGAGCTGTTTTGTCCCATATCATGGACGATGGACAGGAGCGGCCTATCGCTATGGGCTCGAGAACATTGCATGCGCATGAGCGACGTTATTCTCAACTAGACAAAGAAGCGACTGCTATAATGTTCGGAGTAAGTAAATTCCATAATTACTTAATGGGCCGGTCATTTATGATAATTACAGACCACAAACCTTTATTAGGGATTTTTGATCCGAAGAGGCCTATACCCAATGTTTTGTCTCCGCGCCTTACTAGAATGGCTTTAGTACTTACTTCCTACAATTACGACATTACTTACAAGCCAGGCCCTCAGATCGGCCATGCCGATGGGTTGAGTCGTTGGCCACAGCCCGTTCCAGAACAACCTGAGCCACAGCTCTGTGACATTCTACTCATGGCTGAAGCTCCTGATGATTTTCCAATTGATGTGGATAAGATAGCTGACGCTACAAAGCGTGATAGGATTCTAAATCGGGTAAGTCATCACATTTTATGCGGGTGGCCATCTAAAGAAACTGACGAGCAACTACGTCCATACTGGTTGCATCGTACTGAACTATCTATACATGAGGATTGTATCCTTCTAGGCTGTCGGGTGGTAGTGCCGCCATCGTTACGTGAGACCGTATTGCGCGCTTTACATAAAGCACACAGCGGCATTGTTCGCACAAAAGCATTAGCTAGGAGTTATGTCTGGTGGCCACAGTTGAATTGTGATATTGAAACCTTAGTACAAAATTGTAATAAATGTTTGGAAAATCGACATATGCCACCTAAAACCAGTTATGAGTGGGTTTCGCCGGCAAAACCCTGGTCTAGGTTAAATATTGATTTTGCAGGGCCATTTCAAAATAAAACGTTCTTGATTATTGTTGATGCTTATTCTAAGTGGCCCGAAGTATTCATTGTTAATAACATGACTTCAACAACAGTTATTCGGTGTCTGAGAAATATTTTTGCCATACATGGTTTATGTGAGACGTTGGTTTCTGATAATGGAACATCTTTTGTTTCGGCTGAGATGAAAGAATTCTTAGAAGCTAATAAAATAAAACATATTAGGTCTGCGCCATGCCACCCAGCGACCAATGGGTTAGCAGAACGGATGGTACAAACAGTTAAAGACAAACTTCGGAAAATGGATGGTTTGGCATGGGATGTTAAAATTCCTAATATGCTTCTAGGGCTCAGAGCTACACCGTGTGCAGTTTCTAACAAAAGTCCAGCTGAACTCTTGTTTAACAGACGTATACGTACACTGCTAGATACAATAAATCCGCATGATCAAAAACGTAAGAACAGAGAGGAACAAATTTCGCGAAATAATGATAAAAAGAACAGACAGACAGACGTAGGACAAAATGTAATGTATCGAAATTTTAGTACTGGACCGCGATGGTTACCAGGAAAAGTAGTTAATAAAGGAGGTCCTTCTAGTTATAGAGTTGAAACAAGAGAGGGAAACGTCATCAGCAGACACATAGATCAATTATTTAAAACACAAACACTTGATACTGCACCTGCGCAAGAAAATAAGGAACTAGATAGAAATGAGAGACAAGTTGATGTAGAACAGAGTAGTGGGGTAGGAGAAGGAGAGAAGGAAATCACTGATATTCCTGATAGTCAGGATAGTGAATCAATCATAGAGATACCTAGTGCTGATAAATGGGCCGAGATGTTAGGTATACCTGTAGAGTCTCAATCTGGGCATTCGGGGAGTAAATCTAAAGCAGTACTACAGGCACGGCCAGGATTATCAAGTGGAAAACTTAAAAACAGACTAGCTGTCCGCGGAAATTCTCCCTATACTAGGCCAACTCGTGATTGCAATTTTATGTTGTAGTGTAAGCAAATAATAATGTAGGTGTAAATTAGTAACCTATTATTGTTTTAATTTAATGAAGTAGATATAGTTTACAATTTAAGTTTCGGAGTTCAATTGTTGAAATTATACTAAGCTTATTCTATAGTGTACCTGCCTGTACCTACTGTTAACATACTTGGGGGAAAGGTATGTTGTGTATGTTGTGGGTAATTAGAGAAACACATAGTAAGTTGTGGGTAGATATATTTTGACTCACTCCATTTTCGCGTGTCGCTTTGCTACTCAGCTCAATAAATGTTATTTACTAAAATCCAGTGTTTTAATGAACTTATCAGGATCGAAAGCAAAAGTCGACCAATAACCCACTCGGCCAACACGGCTCTGGAATTTTTTACTAAGGACATTAAATAAAATCATTGAAAATAGCCTTATAAAATGTCAGAAGAAAAAAATGTGTTACCTACTTTTGACCGTCTTCAACACAAATAACAATAGTAGCTAGCCTTCGTATACGTTACCAACATACCAGACAGGTAAGGAAAAATTTGTGCATTAATTAACATGCAACATTAATGTAATCTTCTGTTGCAGTCTTAGTAGGAAGACATTTCACATTAAACTTTGCGGGAAAATTAAAACTTTATATAAACTGTAGGGAGCCGTGTTGGCCGAGTTGGTTAGTACCTCGACTTTCGATCCGAAGGTCGTGGGTTCGAATCCCGGCTGCGCATCAACCGGTTAAGCTGAGAGGATGGTTTAGTTAGGTGCTGGGCAAGCTTACTCCATCTCAAACAATATGTCCCAGGGACTACAGTATAGTGTCTCGTTAAGTGTAGGCAAAGATTGCCTCCTGACACTGTATAAATCATCTAGTAAAGATGTAAAGGCCAAGTTCACCTACTGGGTCCTACTAAGTATAGGTAAGAACCATCAGGGTGATCCCATCAGTTACAACAAACATTAATGCATTGACTGTCTCTGCTGTACAGTATGAAAGAGGGCGCAGCACCGCCTATAGTTCGCCTTATACGCTGATGGCACTCAACATGCTAGTGTATAAAATTATAAGCTGAAGGGAAGAATTACAAATACCTTTATTTCTCAATCAATCTTTACGGTGCCAAGTTCCTTATCAAACTGTGTCTGCAATGTTTACAGAGTGATTATGTGATTTGAGGGGATTTATATTCTACTGGCCGCGCCCTCGCACGGTATGAAAGTATTTCTCAAGAATTAAGCTATCAAATGCAGAAAGGTTTTGACTGGTAGTTCCAGAGATTAGCACATCCAAAAAAAGTCTTCCACTTTATTATATTGGTATTAGATTATTGTATGTGAGAAAAATGTTAATAATTTTATTTTTTAAATCCTTTTTCAAAAAACTCCTAAAGTCTGTTCATAGCATGTAGCAATGCTGTTGCTACTAATCAGCATACCTACTATATTATCTCTTTTCGGTTCTTCATCAGAGTAAAAGAAAATTCTTTCAATCATTACGTAAGGCATTTTTAATTGGTACTATTTTAGCAAAGTGAGAAATAAAACACTCACCCTTCCAAGCTCTTGCAAGGTCTGACATTAGCATACAAGTCGAACTCCTTACGCAGAGCCAAGTTAAGGGAGCGGTAGCCTTTACCGACCGGGGTCATCAGGGGACCCTTAAGGCCGATTTTGTTCTCGTTCACGGAGTCAATCGCCCGCTGGGGAATCCCGAATTTGCCATCTGGTCCCTAAAAATATAAGTTGTAAGATTAGTTTTATTCTTTTTTTAACATTAAGATTTCTTAAGAGAAAAATGGAGTTGTGTGTAGTGTTAGGTTTCTGGATTCCTAGCAGAAGCTTTTATAGGCCTTTTTATAAGCTTTTATAGGCAGCCTAAAAACTCCATCACCAGAGTTGACCACTTGCTCATACGAATTTACTTTCTTTTAGCAGAAGTTTTTTTTTCATAACATTTGATAAAGAGAAGAATAAGAACTGATAACAAAAGAACAATGAGATCTATGTTAATTATTTTTTTATAAATTAAAATTCTTATTCACATCAGCTGGAAGATCGGGGAATACCTGTTTCCTCATGTCAAATGAGTCATGGTCATTGTCTTTAATTTTAAGCAAATTCAAAAGAATTTGCATAAGAACAATTAAAAAAATACCTTGATCTTTCATAAAAACCCTCTAAAACCACAAAACTTGTAAGTTTTTATTCATAAAATCGGTCACTCACACGAACAGCTGTGACGTCCACTTCGTCCCATTCGATGGGAACCTTAGCAGCCTCGAATATCTTCTGCACGGCCACCGTGATCTCGGGCCCGATGCCATGGCCTGGGATCAGGGTCACCTTCCTGACTCCCGTGCTGTACTGCGCCGCACCACTCTTACCCAAGGGCACCTGGACAAAACCACAAATTTCAAATCACCTAACCTCTAAACCCTACATCACAATTTTCACAAAAAAAATGTCCTAACCTCCGTTCTCCCGCCCTTATCCGCCCCGACATTATCACTCGCACTCGGCTCCAACCACTTCAGCAATGATCCCAGCACTTTACTCTCACGAAAAGGCTCCAATAGCACTTTTATGTAATTCCTCGACATAGCTATACTACGTCTATTTTTGGATCAGATTTATAGAGGAAAAGGGCCTTCGGGGGCGCAAATTAAAAGGGAAACATGCAAAATCACGCAACTCAAGTTATTTTGTGACACTGCTCTACAAACTTACAATTTTCCGGATTATTCTTGAAGCCATTTCAATATTTTTGCGAATTCGCGTTCGACGACGAGCGATTACTCCGGGGGTGAAGGGGACGGGGCGGGGAGGAAGTTGCAGCAAGCGCGTAGCGTAGCACGGCAACTACGCATGACCGGAAATTGATATTCAAGGACTTTGAGGACTGAAGAAAATTGATAAAAATTAATCTAAAATCCTACTAGGTTTTTTACAGGACGTATACCAACACCTAGATCCTATACTGTACCGGAACATTCAATTTTAACAAGAATTTAGAGAGTTTCAAAGACGTTTCTAATTCTACCGGATGCTTTCATGTTTTGGCAACACCATTTTTATTCGCCGTCAAAATATGTCTAGTTAGGTAAAGTCAATGTCACCAGTGTTCATTTTCATTCGGCTGTCACAGTCAAGTCCGTCAGCTCAGCTGATTTGTTTTGATGTGCCAGCCACCGAAAATAGTTTGTTGTTTTCAGATTTTTTTCATTTATTTGTTTGATTGAGGTACTGATTTGAATTGAAAAGACTGCTGTGACCATAAATGATTAATCAAAGAAGAAAATAAAGTAACAACCATTGCAATGGACCCTCAGCCGCTATCGTTGAAGCTTTCTTCCATAAGTCTGATCTCTCAATGTAAACTTCAGAGTATCTTGGCACAGTGTGGTGATAAAAAGGATCTAATCATCGACCCTTCTCTCATCAAGCCATTGGAAAGAATCTGTGGAGTAAGCTGGCTCAGGTAACGACCACTAGAATAATGATAAGACCAATTTTATGTTGAAGGTAGAGAGTTGAAAATAGGAAGATAGAGAGCCATCAATGAGCCTATTTACTAAGATGACGCTAACATTTTATTAATATTTCAGGCAACATGGAATTGACAAGATCTACAAAATGGACCCACAACTGGGCCCAACAGCAAACACGATTCGAGTTTACTTCATCCCAGCTTGCATGAACAAGTACAAATGTGTCTTAGACCAGATTGCCTCACTGCTCAGCCAGAACTCTTCGTTGGCAGACCTCAACTGCTTCCACATCATCATAGTGCCAAAAGTACTATGTTCTTATGATTCTATTCTAGAAAGTAAAGGTCTATATGGAGTAGTTAAACTACACACATTTGCATGGGAGCTTATGACAATGGACGAACAACTACTCAGCTTAGAATTACCCTTTTTGTATAAACAGTTATTCGTCGAACAAAACTATTCCTTGTTATCAAGCATTGCTATGTCTTTATGGAGTTTATTCCATGTCACTGGAAACCCCAAAGTGATATTTTCTTTAGGGAAATTATCAGCAAGTGTGTTGGACATGATAGAGGTTTACAAAGAGACATTTTCAAGAGATTTCTTGGATACTAGAGGATCACAAGAAATTGGGGCGTTGATAGTGATGGATAGAAATCAGGATTACGCTTCAAGTTTGCTCACCCCTGCTACTTATAGTGGACTATTAAGTGAGATATTTAGCATTAACTGTGGACATCTAGACATGAATGTTAAAGAGACAAAACTAAAAAAGGGAAAGCTAGACTTTGGCCTAGAAAGTGATGCAGGAGCAAGCAAGAGTACTGTCATGACATTAGATAGCTCAATAGATACTCTATACGGAGAAATAAAGCACAGACATTTCTCTGAAGTCTTAAGTGTACTTAGTTCTAAAGCAAAATTGCTTAAAAGTGAGGATATAAAAGCTCTCGGCATACAAGAAATGAAGATTTATGTTGAGACTAAGCTGCAAAAAGTAGCACTATTCAAACAGAATCTAGTCAATCATGTACTTGCATGTGAAACAATAATTTCAGAAATGAGCAACAAATTCGAAAACCTCAAACTGACCGAGACAGAAATGCTGAACAATAGAAACAAGAAATCAAACTATCAATTCGTTGATGAGAACTTTGGTACAGATATCCACATGTACAATAGTCTTCGGCTTATGTGTCTCTTAAGTATAACTCAAGGCTTATCTTATGAGGAATACAATAGCCTAGTAAATAAGTACTTATTAGCTTTTGGATATAAATTTTTGTATGTATTCCAGAATTTGATCAATGCTGGATTATTGATTCAACCTTCCAGCTTAAAACTGTCATTAAACATTTCCAATTTAGGTAATCTGAGTGATAGACTGCCAAAATGGCAGAATGAGTTTCAGACAACAGCCAATAAATTAAAACAACTACCATCACAACCTGAGAAAGTGGGTAAATCTTCCCCAGGATATGTTTTTAATGGGGGATATGTACCTCTTGTATCCGTCTTATGCAACGCGATACTTACTTCGGATACTCTCTCTGATGCATTGACGAAACTGCAAGCTTTGTCCGATTTGAAAGTTGGCGGGAAAATGATAGACCAACTCAAAAATGGAATGGAGACTTTGAACGAAAAATTATCCAACCTCAAACTTCAATCTGATTTGGAGTTTGGGTGCAAAGACGCGAAAAGTTTGTTGAAGTTGTTGAAAACGGATTCCAATATGGGTAATGTTTTCCCGATAAAGCCGAAAACGGTATTAGTTTACGTGATAGGTGGCGTGACGTTCGCAGAGATAGCTGCTTGCGATGTGGTGCAAACTGCAACGGGGAGTAAGATATACATAGCGAGTGATTGCTTAGCCAGTGGGGCTGATTTGATATCTGCTCACACTTAAATTATGTATGATTATGAATTAACTCTTATGTTGAAGTATTTTTAAGTATTACTTTGCTGATCGATCTTAGTTGGCTATAGATTCTTCTTCTTTTTATTTAAGGGGTAGCCCCTTGTCGGCATAACTGATGTTTCTTTCTCCACGAAGCTCTTTCCAGGGCAGCCTCCTTGACTTCCCTATACGACATGACAGCAACCTTCTCTTTCACTTGGCTCATGTAGCCTATCCTCGGTCTTCCTCTTCCTCTCTTTCCTTCCACTTTTCCTTCAATGATGTTCTTAATGAAGCTGTCATGTCGTATAAGATGGCCAATCATCTTCCCTCTTCTGTTCTCGACAACTTGCAACAACGATCTTTCCTGGCTATAGATTAGACAATTAAAATTTATATATTTGACTGATTTTGAAGATTATACGCATAACTTTACCACCAACTGTAATCACAGACTTAGTACTAAGTAAATCTTAATCTAACTAAAATAAAATCTCATAATTTATAAAAATGTTTATTTGTTTTAATACTTACACAAGTAGGTTTATCACAGTACAAAATTTAAATATTAATTATATACATGCTTGCCAATCGGTTTTACTTGAAACATTATATGATTTATAAAAAAATTAATGCTAACAAGTTTTATAACCAATAAATTTAAAAAAACGTTAAACAAGGCAATATTTCATGCAATTTAAAACATGTTCGAGGTTAGAAGCGCAGCTCAAAAATTGAATTAAAACAGAGCTCAATACAACTTTCTCAAATCAAGCTGCGCCTACACAACTGACATTTTAATAATTAATATATTAACCTTTTGCCGTAGAGTCAGTTTTTGTATTTCGTTGTGACTACGTGAGTCACAATGTACAATATTGAAGATTATAAAAAAGTGTTTGTTTATGAAAATATCAGCTATTGGAACCAAAGCCAAACCTAAGCCATCAGCGGACCGCCAACCAATCTGCCGTTCTCTAGCCTAGTTCTAAAACGCCAAGGGACATTTGGTCAAATTTCACTTTTAAATGTCATGTTATTAATGGTTAAAAGAACTTACCTGAAGTGAATTTCAACCATAATTATACTAGATGCTGCGTCCGAATAGATTTAAAGAAAACCATGTAGTCCGCCTTCCATGTATAGCATCGCAACACTGTTTAGCGCTATTTTTTAGGCTAATTTTGAAGATCTGAAAAATATTCAAACAGAAAAAATGAGAGTGTAACACTCGTTTCTGTTACTGTCGGCTACCGTCGGCGCGCGCGTCATTCTTTTCAGAGCACGTTCAGCACGATCAGCATTCTGCAACATTCATTTATTTATTTGGGTTTGGCACAATAACCGCGAAGCACGCATAATTGTTGTGCCTTTCAGGGTGGGCGGGAGTTTAAATCTATTCGGACGCAGCATCTAGTATAATTATGGTTGAAATTCACTTCAGGTAAGTTCTTTTAACCATTAATTATACGTCGATGCTGCGTCCTCTAGATTTAAAGAAAACCATGTAGATGTTTAGCGTCTGTTGCAGAATGAACATAAAAAAAATCACAAATATAAGTTCATAATATACTTACTTAAGTATATTCAATATTTATAAGCATCATACGTAAGTATACTCTTATTAGTAGGTACTTATCAGTATTTCATTGATACAGCCTTAGAAAAGGGCGTGTCTTCAGTAGAAAGAAAGAAAACAAAATTATTTAAAAATTTTTGCGAAACAGAGAAAGCGTCCTGTCCTGACCGTACTTTTAATAGTGTTTGTCAAGTGTCGATGGAGAACCCAGCCCGGCTGGTGACGGAGGTGGCCGAGAAGAAACAAATAAACACGGACACGTTCACTCCGCTCTCATGCAACGTATTTGTTTGATCCATCGAATAATTATTTGAAAGGTTGCGTTGTGGACAGGTTATTTCACAGTTAATATCAAATGATTTGTGTACGGAGGAGAATTCGACAATTTCTTTCTAAATAATGATATACCTACTAAGGTAGAATAGAGAATATATATATATAACAATACGTAGAATAAAGTCAGGGTCTAATAGTAATATTTGTAGATAAATTGATATAAAATATGGCAGATAAAGTCTGCGAGCGTTGTCTTGTTAACAACGTAGAAAAGGTACCAATTTTCTCGACAGTACATCCAGTGAGGTACCTAGAATGGTTGGATATTTCGATAATTTTCTTTTTTAAAAAATATCTGTAAAGAATCTACTATTGGTACATACCGTACTTTTCACTGATGTGCACGAGTGTTCTTACCAATAACATTTATGATAACGCTGACCGTTACTAATTAAGTTCCTTCAACAGCTCCTTTTGAACTGTTCTGTCGAAAAAGTATTTCCATAACAGCTAGATAGATGATCTGTAACAATCTAAATTATTTGATTGACAAAAGATATACCACTGCTTTAAAGTTAGATTATAATAAATTCAAAACGTTTTTTGATAAGGAATTATAAATTTTGTCAACGGAGTCACTAGGAATATGCCGTGTTTTAGATAGGTAGGTAGGTACGCCTGCTGCATAAATATGGCGCACGCCTGGGCAAGGTTGAGCCAAAACGGGTGATGTTCCCTTGGTTGACTAGGAAGAATAGGTATACCAGGAGCTTCGTCTTCTACAATTTAACAAAAAACATTTCAGTACCAATGCATATCGAAGAAATGCGTAGAAGCAGTAGGTACTTTTCCTAATTTATAGCAAAAGACGTATCTATTACATTTTTCAATTTAACCTAGACGCAAATAAATTGGTATTTGGTTGACCTAACATTATAGAACATAAATATTATAAAAAATTAAGTTATTATAACTACTCCAGATTACCTAGATGGCAAGTAAGTATTGCTTAGGATCCCGGTCTGATATTGCGGGATTATAATGTAAGAAGCAAAAAATTAAATATATTTGTAGCTTGACAATTTTGAATAATAAAATAAATATTGGTGGACATTTTTCACACAGCGCCATCAATTCTCAAACTAAGCAATGGTAGTATCAGATAACTGATAGAATACTATTTGTATATTTTTTGTAAATACATAACATACTTATTGTACTTTAATGCCAATACATTTTATTTTTGAAATTGATTGAGATGTGGAAATTATAGGTATTCCATCCATCCTATTTATATATGACAGCGGTACCTGTTATTGATTTTAAGTAGGTACCTATGAAAAAATTACTATGATAATAGTAGGTGATAATAACAACAATAATTTTATTTAAAACACATTGTATGTAAAGATTATTGCAGTATAGCAGTAATTTTGACGAAATGATGTTTAAACCTAAAAAGGCGGCTATGGTAAGCCATTTCGGTTGCAGATTAGCGGTTGACCTCTAGCCATATATATCATCAATCACCACATTATGACACCCCAACCATTAACTGATGGATCAGCGCTTTATAGTTTGTAAATTGTAGATGTTGAAGAAGACATCTATTTTGGGCTTTATGTGCGATACTTAATCACCAGTAAAGTCTTCGAGCAGATATTTTTTAAACACTTTCAGTGATTATAACAAAACCTTTAATATCTATATCTATATAATACATTATTAACAATGAAATATTTTTGACATAATTAAGTCTGATTTGTCTTTTTCTTTGTTGAAATAACTTTTATTTTTCGCGTTCAAAAACGCTTTGTGTACAGTAGTTACCTACACCGAGCCGTATGCTCTGTACAGGACAAAATTCAGTGATTGTACAGACTTATAAATTTAGCAAAATCACGGAAGGTTCTAGAATCTTCGGTAACTGCAGTGACATAAATATATATATATATATATATCATTATGTTGTGTTGATTTGAGCCTCATTTTTAAATATTTACTCAATTGAGTGGTTATCAAATAACGCTCCTAAATGAGTTTACTTTATGTTATGTTTTTCATTCTATGTAGGTTGGTTGAGCTGATATAACATATCATCCAGATAAGCTACTAGTCTGCGACTTTGGCTCTTAGAAATGATAATTATGATGTAATTATAAGCAATTAAAAGAAAAATATGCCTTTTTAAGATCAGTAGTAGTCATGTAGGTAGATACGCCCATTATTTACCTACTAGCTTTTACAGTGTAAAAAATATCCTCCATACTAAAATGGGGCGCAATGGTAGGTAATTACCACTATCAGTATTTGTTAATGTTTTGACACAATATAAATCGCAGTATAGAAGGTGTCCTATTTTTGTTTATATAACAATCAAAACTAGTGAAACAAGCTGACCCGCTTACTCAGTACATGCTGATTTGCAACTAAAAGTCACCGTTGTAAAACTTAGGTACAAGTTTTGATACGGTGTTGCTCATTTCAACTTTAGGAAATGGTGGGCTTCAATATACTGTGGTAAGTATAAAATTTTTAAAAAGAAGTTTTAAGGCCCTGCAATACAACTGGGTCATCAGTAATTGATAATCAGTTTTTGTATGGTAAAACTAAATTTTACCAGCGTGAGGTACCTCTATTGTCGTCGACGGTTGCGGGACTTCGGCGGCGGCTCGCGATGTAGCGGCGGCGGCGGAAGGTCTGACGGCCGTGTTGAACTCGAACTCCTCATCGTCGACGTGGACGGCTGCTGCTCGTAGTAGGTACCGGTTCTGGACTGCAGTTGTCTTCGCGGTGTTTTGACGACGTGGGAATCGCAAAGTTTCCGATCCAGAAAATTTAAGTTGGGATCTGTTCTACGAGGTACTGGATTTATTAATTTGTCAGCTTGACCTTTCGATGACCTTTGTCATGGTGAGACACTAATAACATTTATGGCACTTCCGACAATTTCTTGATGATCTCAAGTTTGGCAACGTCATACCTACATACAGTGTTGGGTAGGTATTTTGTGAGGTTAACTGGACCGGGTACCTATATATTCGTGGTCCCAGCGGCTTTTGGGAATCTCTTATCGGTTCACAATAAATAAAAAATAAAAAAAATAAAAATAATAATAATAATAATTAAGTAAGATAGCACTTACCTAAGGGATGCCTTTCGGAGTACGTACTAGCAACAAATCTCAGGAATCAGCAACTTTTCTTTCTGGGCGTCCCTCCAGCTCCTCTTCCCGTCGAGACCGTCCAGCAGTATCTTCCCCAACGTTTGGAGATTTTAGTGGGGTTTTTTCACCCCATTTTTTAACATAACATTTCCAAGATTTCATCTGGTACTGGCACCGCATGGGAGCCAACAAACTGCCGTGCAGTTGGCACGCTCTTGCGAACTGAGACTGATGAAGCCTCACCCATCACGTGGACGTCGTACTTGGCTCTGGCTAATCTTCCTCTAGAAGACCATCATCCGATCGGCATGTCGGAATATCGGACGAGTTTCTCTCGTCACTTAGGCACATTTTAGACGGACACCGGAATTTGTATAGAAAAAATTATAATAATATAATAATGTAGGTACATTATATTTTTCTATATTCCTTACATCGGCATTGCGTAGATACCCGCGCGTTAAGAAAATAAAATTAATTATTCTATTGTAAATCTCGAATCGCCACGTTATGTCATCAGGTTATTACCTGTGTATATTATGTTCAGGTAGCATTTCGATGGCAGCAAAGTAGAAACGGACATCTGCATTTTTGCGAAAATGCTTTTTTTACAAAAATGAGCTTATTTTAACCTTATCTACAAGTCTGCATTAAAATAATTTCGAATTTCAAAATAATGAAGAAAATCTGGCACGTATAAAAAGACATCTACACACGAATTTTAAAAAACGTCGCAGTAGAAACGGACATTTACATATGACCGCCTTTACTTCGGAGCTTCGACAGGTGGCCCAAAAATGTGTACGACGTAAGCACGGACATCTGCCACTTATCTGTTTATCTGTCGTACTTTTTGCATATATCCCAATCTAATTAATTTACTATTCTGTGTTTTATAAGGAAATTCATTTATTTTTCTGTAGATACACTATTTTACACATTGGTTTTATCAAATTCTTTGTTTTATTTTCAAATTAAGATGCAGAAAATGAATCAATTCAGCTAATTGATCTACAAGCAGACACTTACGGCAATTAAGATACCTATATGTTTAGAGGGTCTTTTCATAAAAGCAGGTTAATGCCATTTATTAAAACTACTTTAAAAAATATTTAGAATGTTCTTCAACTACATCTTTAGGTTTACAACAAATAAATTAAATTCGTGTAGAACCTTGCCATCTTTATACCATCGTATGTGGCGTTTATTAGGTCCTCCCTTAATATTTTCACGATTTCATCGATAGAAGAAGATTTTTTTTTCTTAATATTGATAAAAAAATAAAAAGATGTGCAGCTCTCATGCGAAAACTGTAAAAATTAGTGACGAAGTAACACGAAGTAGGTAAGTAGGTATTTGATTTATTTTTAAGGTTTGGGTAATGATGATAAACAATGGGAATTACTAATAAATTCTCATGTACCTATTGGCCAATGAGGCCTATAATTAATTGACTAACTAACTTTCTAAGACTGATTTTTTAAGAAAGAGAGACGTTAGAAATTGATAAGTATTTGTTTTTTTTTTTTGTTTTAGTTGATAGTTACTGATATCTTGTGTAATACCTACTTAATAATAAATTTCATGATGTTTTCTTAAAAAAAGGTATAAATACCTTTACTAATTTGTGAGTTTTGGGAACTAAATGAGTTTAACTGATAGACGTAGATGAAGTTTAGTGAAATGTTAAATGCAAAGTAAATGAAGACATCAACAAAATTTGGTAAAAAAAAGGAGAATACTGTTTGCATGGTGCTTAGATTTTCTTTAAATATCATCAGAAATATTACCGGATGCTCATTATCTTAGTTTATTAGATATTTTAGGTGGAATGAACGCTTTTTTTTATCACAACGTATAAACGGATATCAGGCTGATGTCTTCTTCTACGTCGAAGTTTTTTCAGAGTATAAAAGTACATCTACATTATTTCAGTAAAACAGTGATATATCAAAAAAATCTGTTATACAATCAATAAAGAAGGTTATTTTAATGCACCTCAGAAAATTTCATGTTAATCGGTTCATAACTCTCAAAAAGGCAACATGTTTTTACTAAATGTGCTCTCCTGTAAAGTAGCGTTTTTGTAGATGTCCGCATCTACTTTGCTGCCATCGATTTGTGAATAGTCAAATTGTGCTTAGTAGTAACCACACCGGAGTTTCTGATCTATGATTATGATCTGTAGGTATAGAAGAAATAAATCCTCTAGGCTCCTTACTTTCTGGATGGCATCGCGTACCACCACATTAAGAAAGTAAAATGTATTATTCCAGGGTAATATCACGTATCACCACGCTAAGGAATAAAAAAATGTATTATTCCAGGATATTATCACGTATTACCACGCTAAGGAATAAAAATTTTGTAACCATCAGGATAATATCTCGTATTATCACATTAAGAGGTACGTAAGTGTGGGTAGTTGTGCATTGCTAACCTTTATTTTTCTTTCTTCGAATCGTACAATTCTTTGGACGAATATCACTATCACTCCATAACAACTTTTTTACTCTCCATAAACTCCATAAACTCCATAATAACAACATTCACTTTGCAAAAATTATCACTTTGAATAATCGAGTCGATGTTGACGATGCGGAACACGAAAAACGAATGACGCGCGCGCCGACGGTAGCCGACAGTAACAGAAACGAGTGTTACACTCTCATTTTTTCTGTTTGAATATTTTTCAGATCTTCAAAATTAGCCTAAAAAATAGCGCTAAACAGTGTTGCGATGCTATACATGGAAGGCGGACTACATGGTTTTCTTTAAATCTAGAGGACGCAGCATCGACGTATAATAAAGCTTAAAATTCTCTATCGATCGGTCTTGGAACTGGGTTCCTATAGTTTTCGAATTAAAGATACTAAGAAAGCGGCAAGCGCGAAGCAAGATGGTAAAGAAGCGGCGCGTTTTTTAGCGATATCTCAAAAAATGGTTTTGTCACTTAACGGCGTTTTAGCTAGCGGACGGCAGCAATATCACCCACACAGCACTTAACATTGGACCATGTGTGGTCTGAAATATTACATAAGAAATCAAATAAAAATATTGTTTTTTAAACTTTCGCGATTACTATTCATATTGAAAACAGTAATGTAAAATTACGCGATAAAATCTCGTGTCCATATATTTTCAATGAGTTAAATGGCTAAATTAAAAGTTTAAACAACTGACTCCAATATTAAACTGAGCAATTTTCTGCACTCTCGATGTGCATTTATATTCATAACTCCGAAGATCCACGACAGATCCTCACCAAATGTTGTGGTACTAAATCGAAAAGTATACGCTTTCAAACAAAAAAAAAAAAAAAAGAATTTTCTAAATCGATCCAGGCATCTTCGAGTAAACGGTGAAAAAACATAAAAAAAAGCACAAAAAAAATCCGACTAATTGAGAACCTCCTCCTTTTTTTGAAGTCCGTTAACAAAGACGCATTCCTTACAATTCTGAATATAACCGCCATTCGATAGTAGAACTATGAAGCACCCTCATTTTCGCCAGTATTGTGCGAACTTATGGAACTGTTCGACGAGCACCGCCATGACAGCTGTCACCGACATGTCCAGTAGATTCTGCAGGTAGTGAACCGCCTCTTCATCTCCGAGGTCCAACCTGAAATAATATCGGGTTTAGTTGACGAAAACCAAGAGAAAGATATCAGTTATGATAAAACTTTACTAGATGATTTATTTAGACAGTGTCGGGAGACAATCTTTGCCTTTGCCTTTTTAAACTTAGCGGGACACTGCAGTGCCTGGGACATTATTTGAGATGGAGTAGGCTTGCCCAGCACCTAAACCACCCTCTCAGCTTAACCGGCCATATCCACGGGAAAGACATACTCAATACGTGCGGAGCTGACTAAGCCGCGGGTTTCCTCACGATGTTTTCGCTCGTGTTAATGTGCGTATAAACTTTTCGAAACCAAAAATTCATTGATGCACGGCCAGGATTCGATCCCACGACCGATAGTCGAGGTACTGTTCCCCTCGGCCAACAAAGTATATCTTGCCAAACCCGATTTTAGGACTCCTATGACAAAAAAAAAATCGTTTTGTGCCCAAGAAAAGACCAAGTGAACATACCTGAGTTTGTCCTGCACTTTCTTGACCGCCTTGTCGGGCTCGAGCGCGATGTCGGGCACCGACGCGTCCACCATCAGAGAGAATAGATTCAGCATCAGGTTTGCATGTCTGGGGAAAAATAATATTTATTCTATACATCTATAATAGCAGCGCCCTCGCGGAGTTGTCTCCGTAATGATGATGATGAAAAGTAGCCTATAACCTTCCTCAAGAGTTTAGCTATCAAATGCAGAAATAATTTTTCAAATCGGACTGGCAGTTCCTGAGATTAGCGCATCGTATCTCGTCGGAATCTAAAAAAAATCGTTTTCAATGATTCATTATGATGACATTGTTACAACAATGACTTTTCTTGGTCATATGAGGTAATGTTATGACCAGTGATCGGAATGAGGCGGGCTAAACTACCTAAAGTTCAAAGAACAGAGGCAAAAAAGGGGAGACTTCCTTACTACAAGAATTTTATTCTTGTAGTAAGTAAGAATTTTATTGAAAGTTGGCACAATTTTCACAGTGAGTAAGTATATTTAAAATTAATGTTAATAGTATTGTGAACTAATTCAAATAATTTTTCTATTTGACCGACGGAAAAAAGTTTTTTATCCTTATAATTTACGTTTTAGTTTTTGTTATTAATTCAGGTAAAAAATTGATTCACCTTAATGTTAGATGTTCTTTATTAATGTCCCGGAAACGGAAATAATTGGGTCGAAAAATATCTAGTCCTAAGGCGTCTCCATTTGTCTCTGTTATTTTTCGAACTTTAGGTATTTTAGCCCGCCTCATTCCGATCACTGGTTATGACAAATGGAACCAGAACAAGTTATTTTTGGACGAACTAAAGGTCACCTTTGCCTGCCAAGAGAAACTATAAAACTGTGGAAGATTATAAGTCAAACAACAGTACCGACTGGCCTCTTAGCTTAGTTGGTAGTAGCTCTGCCTTCTGCGCTATAGGTCGTAGGTTCGATTCCCATCCAGGACAAATATTTCGCACACCCAGATCAACACTGCACTAAGTCAAAACAGAGCTCCTCTCAGAATCGACGAAAAACTCCTCTTGTATCAAAGTTATTAAATAAATAAATAAATAATGTTGGACATTTCACACAGCATCATGTAGTCCCAAGCTAAGCAGAGCTTGTGTTATGGGAACCACATGACTGATATACTACTTAAATACATTTTATTTATTGCCAAGGTCTTTAATAATTCATGTAGTTTATGTGAATTATTAAAAACCTTGGCAATAATTTTGATACAAGAGGAGTTTTTCGTCGATTCTGAGAGGAGCTCTGTTTTGACTTAGCGCAGTGTTGATCTGGGTGTGCGATTTGTGTGATGAACATAGATGTTTGTTCTGTGTCTGGGTGTTATAAAAAAATGTCCAGCAATATTAGTACGAACCTCCTCAAATGCAGGAAAGCAGTATAGCACTGTTTCCTGAACTGATGGTAGAGCTCCGCGTGGACCCCGCCCATCGCCTCCACCATCTCCTTGCTCAGCTTCATGGGCGGGGGTAGCGGCTTCGGATCCCGGCCCAGGATGTAACCGAAGTCGATGTGGAACAGGGCGCCGGACCGGGTCAGGAGGAGGTTGTCTAGATGACGGTCGCCGACACCTGACAATAGACAATGGAAACTCATGTAATATCTCAGAATAGGTACAGTAAATGAGGTATGTACAAAGCTACAAGTACATTGGCGGGCCCGCCCAGGTCGACCTTGGCAGGTAGGGTTCCCAGTTCCCACTCGGCTCGCATGCTAGCCGCCAGCCAAGATACCCGACAAGTCGACAACCCTTCCGCCAGACAGTGACAGACTTATGCGTTAGAAAGAGAGGCAATTAGGTGAATATCAAGTTAGGCACTGCGCTTAGCGAGCTGAATTGCACTTTGTTGTGTCGCAGCAAGAGTAGCTATTTAAATAAATGTTTTCGCGAATTCAGGCTTCTGTACCTATTTGTTTGTGGTAAAATTAAGAGTAAGGTCAGGTGATAAACGCGCGTAGATTTAAAACGAGCCTTTCTTTATAATATTTAATTTGATTATCGATTTCAAAAGTAGTTTTAACCGTGTTTTTTTTTCAATGTTTTCAACATTCTTTAAAACTTATTGTTTAGAACAATCTAACCATAAATAATCATAGACAACATAGATAATCACAACATAGACAATTTGTGTATTTTTAGTATGTTGGCAAATAGTCTTCCTTCCTGTTACAAAGATTGACAAAAGCGGCTGTCTCTCGACTGTGAAACTCATTGTATTCCGTACATTTATTTTAAACTGTTTTTAAACAATGTATAAACAACAAAGTTTTATTTGAAACTGTTTTAAAACCTGTTTTAAACACATGTTTTAAAACTACTTGTTTAATCATGCCAACCCTGCCATCTGCTTACCAAGTAGATATGTTATGACGCAGTATCCCGCACAGCTTCTAATATAAGTGTCCATGGTCTCCGGCTTGATGCCGTAAGGCGCGCCCTCGCACGGATTATGTTTGCGAAAGAAGTTTTGTATGCTGCCTTCTGTGGCCAACGCCTCTGCGACAGTCACTGACTCCACGAATTGCAGGAAGCCGTGCTTTGAACTTGTTGCTAGCACCTGAGAAATGGTGGAGTTATGAACAGCGCCATCTAGTTTCTAGTTTTAGTTATACTTCTCTCATATATAATTTAGTAGAACACTATGGGTACAATAACTAAAAATTAAATAGGATTATGATTATTTCTCAAAGCACAGTATGCAATCTCTCAGATTTTATAGACCACGTTAGGTCGTGATTCATAATTTGGTACAGTTGTCACAATGGATCTAGGCATTCGTGAAGTTAGGCTTTTCGCTGCGCAGTAGAAAATGTTGTATGAAAAAGTTGCACTGCGCATCAAAACGGCTAACTTCACGAATGCACAGTGTATCAAAAGCCCATATTTTTTAGATAAATTCCCAGAGTGACTTTTTTGGAATGTTTTTGCATACTTAGGTACAGTAGGATCAAAGAAACCCATTTTAGAAGTTTGGGCCAATTTGCCCACCGGGGGGGCAAGTTGGCCCCCCACTGGGGGCAAGATGAAATTTTATGTGCCAAAAATTATATTAGGCTGCAGAGGTCTTATTGAACAATTTTGGGTCAAATCGGTTGAAAATAGCCTGAGATATGGCCGTTCAAACTTCCAAAATATCGGAAAAAGGGTGAAAAATGGCCATATTTGACCCCATATTGCTCAGAAGAGCACAACCATGCGCAAAATCTTTTTACACTCCTAGATTCAGCATAACGTGGGATTACTAGATCAATCAAAACCCCGATGGGTTTTGCCTAGAACCCGAGATATAAGACTTTGAAAATTTTCAAAAAAAACCCTAAAATCGGGTTCGATTTTAGGGTTTTTTTTTGAAAATTTTGTCTAACAATCACATTATTTATCTAACACTACCCCCCTTTTGAAGATGGAGTCCCCCAGCAAAGGCAAAACCCTCTAGGATGGGTTCGATTTTAGGGTTTTTTTTGAAAATTTTGAAAATAACGTGTTCCCGAAGCTATTTGATTATTTTTGTCATATGTAAAACACTTTAGATGGGTTCGATTTTAGGGTTTTTTTTGAAAATTTTCAAAGTCCTATATCTCGGGTTCTAGGAAAAACCCATCGGGGTTTTGATTGATCTAGTAATCCCACGTTATGCTGAACCTAGGAGTGTAAAAAGATTTTGCGCATAGTTGTGCTCTTCTGAGCAATATGGGGTCAAATATGGCCATTTTTCACCCTTTTTCCGATATTTTGGAAGTTTGAACGGCCATATCTCAGGCTATTTTCAACCGATTTGACCCATACTTGTTCCATAAGACCTCTGCAGCCTAATATAATTTTTGGGATATAAAATCTCATCTTGCCCCCAGGGGGGGGCCAACTTGCCCCCCCGGTGGGCAAATTGGCCCAAACTTCTAAATGGGTTTCTTTGACCCTATTGTACCTAAGTATGCAAAAACATTCCAAAAAAGTCACTCTGGGAATTTATCTAAAAAATATGGGCTTTTGATACACTGTGGAATGCCAAGATCCGTTGGAAGAAGTGTACATGCCCACATTTTGCAGAAGTTAGCATTCCTTACGTGATATGTCAACATCATCACAGTCCTAAAGAATACTGACTGGCAAACTAAAGGCGCAAACACACGCTGACCCAGGCTCGCCGAGCGAACGCATTGCTTCTCTCGCTCTCGCCTTACATCGATTTGCCTTCTCGCTCGCACTCGCTAGGCTCGCCTAGGCTGTCCCAGCGTGTGTGAGCCATAATTGTTGGATCGAATGTCGAGAGCACATCCCACTAAGCCACTATCCTAAACTTTAAGTAGTACTTACTTTGTACGGCGTTAGCTTCAAATCCAAATTCTCCCTTCTCAACAGCTTATCCATCAGCGTGATCATCTGCAGAATCAGCTGATCTTGTCTCAAATCATCACCATGTTTGAATATAGCTTCGTATTCCACACCTTCAGTGGTGAGGAAGGTTAGTTTGGACGGCATGAGGGCTGATTTGAAGAGGCTGGCTTTCTTAGCGACTATGCCCTTGATAGTAACACTCGGGTCGAGAGGAAACGGCATGGGTTCGAAGTTTGTGAAGTTGAATTTGAACGCGTCTGGGTCTGCTAGTAACTGAAATGAAGAATTTGTTAATGTAATCAATTATTAATTTTGAACATCCAACAAAAAATCTTAGGTAGGTACTAATGCTGTAATAGGTATCTCTTTGTATTTCCCCAAGTACAATAAGCCACACCATGCTAATCGACCGAGCGAAGCGTCTCTGCTTCAGCTTGGACGAAAATACTTTCGTTTGTCTGTCTGTCTGTCTGTAAGTTCTCCTTTAAAGGTCGCATTTCTCAATCAATTCTCGTGAAATTTTGTGAGCAAGTTCGATAATTTTAAAAATGGACAAAAAGGGGGCTACAGGATATCTCCGCTTTATGACATCCGATTTCAATGGTTCTTTTTTTTTAAAGCTTGTAACTTTAAGTTAGTCTCATAAAAATTTGGTGAAGATTTGATGAGGATCTTCAGTGTGATGAGCAGAAAAGCTCCTCAAAATGCAGTAAATTGCTTACTTTTAGATTTCTACCACTGGAATCGGCCCTTTAACTACTAGGTAGGGATTGATGGAGTACCTGGGACCACCTTCTCATCACAAAACTTGAATTGTGAACTTCGGTTTTAAGCTATGCAAAGATAGACTCGCGAGGTCTACAGATCACAGAGCCACTAGTAAACATACCTGTTGCAGTCTCTCTGCCTTTTTGTTCCTATTCCCGCTCTCCCTTGTGACAGTCTTGACTAGTTTCACCAGCTTGTCTATGAACACTTGTTGACGCGCGAGGAACGAACGCGTGCGTTGGTGGTCTGTGTTTCCTGACAAAATAATGTAACTTATATTGCTTTGTAACTTACAAACTTTAGTCCGGTCAAAATAGACATCTACCCATGCAAAAATTCTTAGAAAGTTGAAAATTGGTAGGAATGTTAGGAAAATCATTGTCTGTGAACTGTGAAAAGTTCCCATTGTTCCCATGTATGCAATTTTTTTTATTAAAAGTAAAGTTGTATTTTAGAGACAGTTGTACCTTAGCGACAGTTGTACCTTAGATAGAGCTTTAAAGACAGATGAACGTTAGAGACAGTTGTACTTTAGAGACAGTTGTCCCTTAGATATAGTTGTACCTTAGAGACTGTTATACCTTACAGACAGTTGCACCTTAGATACAGTTGTACTTTATAGAATAGACAGTTGTAAGTACCTTAGAGACAGTTATACCTTAGAGACGGTTGTACCTTTGAAACAGTTGTACCTTAGTTAGAGACAGTTGTACCTTAGTTGTACCTTATAGTCAGTTGTACCTTAGAGTCAGTTGTACCTTAGAGAGAGATTTACCTTTAGCCAGTCTGTGCGAGAATGTTCGCATGACTGCTAAGTACATATGCCGCGCCGCGACGTCCCGCGTGCCAATCTGATCTTCACACTCTATCAGTAGGTACCAGTAGAGGTAGTTAGCGACAACGCTGTTGTTGCAAGCTCGCTCCATTAGGAACATGGCTAGGCTAAGCTCTTCGGTCGCTTCTGATGTTTCCCTGGAAATGAGGTTTAAGATTATCTATCTTATCGGACTAATATCAGAGAAAGTTTGTATTGTTTCAATGTTTGTTTTTCAAACACGCTTCGTTTTTTTTTTACTGGTACTTAAGATAGTTAATTGATTCAGCCGTGACTTTGCGCAAGTCCATCTTAAGATTTTTTTGAAAATTCCAAAATATCTAGTACTCCTCCGCTAATCTATTTGCCCTGACTAGCCTGGCATAGTAAGGCTAGGCTGTGGAAAGTGGGTGGTTGGGGGTGGCTTTAGCGTAAAAATTTTGACGAAACTTTTTTGGTATAGTTTAGCAAAGGAGATTGGAATTTTCAAAAAAATTACTGGTAAGTACTTATTGTTATATTTTTCTTTGTTTTCTTAATACTTGAGTCGGGTTGATTAAATGACCCCTCCCCCCATTTGATTTAAGGGGGGCATTTGGCCCCCTCTGCACCCCCCTTCCGCGGTCCCTGCGTGATTCATGCCTTAACTTTTGGGCCGATTTACAATAAACTTGAGACAACTAGATCGTGAATAGCATTCAGGCTACATTAGACTTTGGCACTGCGCAACCGAAGCCGCGAGCTGAAGTTTGTATTACTCAAGAACAGATTAGTCAAATCGCACATTAGCACATTCATTGTTGTAAATTGTAATGCTTCTTATATTGTAAAAGTTTTATGTTTATATCTGGATTAAACAGCTGCTTTTGAAATGTTATTCAAATTGGTATCTAACAATACGAAAATAAATTAGCAAGTAATTAAAAAAAATTAAGCATCATCATCTTACTGTTGTACTTGAGTAGCTTTTCAAGCCTCTAGTTCAGGGGTGCCCAGACTTATAGTGTCGGCGATCGACCAGAAAATATTTTGAAAGCAAAGGATCGACTAAACTACTATGTAGGTAGGTTAGATAGGTACTGCAAAACATTTTTTTTAACATGGTTTTACTACACTTTTAAATTGAATATAGGTACATCAAAATAAAGGAATCATACCAATCCAAATCATAAGGAATCATACCTACCTTTGTTAGGAATGAGTAGGTAGGTACTAATAATTGGTATATTGCTGGCGATCGACTCGAAAAGCTTCGCGATCGACCGGTCGATCGCGATCGACTGTTTGTGCATCCCTGCTCTAGTTTGTTTCACATTTTCAAAATTTAATTACATCCTGTACTCAAAGACCATTATAATATTTCAAACATACCACTGTCTATTTTGAGGTCAAAATCAAAACAGAAAGTGCAAAAATATGCTCCAGGTGAGGCTCGAACTCACAACCCCGGCATAGCTCACGAACACTGTCTTATAAGTACCGTGCGCTAACCAATTGCGCCACTGGAGCGACGGACGGCCGATCGAAATTATACACCCAATATTTCGGAGGGTTTTTAGGCTTGGTGGAATGAATAGGTTTGCTTTTATTTGAGTTACTTTATTGAGGAAAAGTGTATGTAGATTAGTGTGGTCAGTATGTAGATTGTTAACGGTGTTATTGTGTTAGTAACTTTTAAGGTCGACGTCATTGAAACCGATGAATAATTATTCAGTTGAAATCTCAACATTTTCAAGGCTCAGGAAATAGCAATTATAATAAAAATGACGTACAGTTATTTTGGTAGTTTTCATAATGAACTATGTAAATTATTTTAATTACAATACTGTACTTATCCGCTGATTCACGCGATGACGTCACGCCGATTAGTTACAAGGCAGTTGTGAGCCCGCTTATCGCGATGAGGGGGGTTTAGAGTAATTAGATCAATTTTACGGTATTATACGTTTGTTATGAGAATTTAGAATAGTAAAAATTCAAAAGTAACTGCGCCCCACGGTTATGTATTTTTCTGTAGTTTTATGCTAAACTGTAGGTTTATTTAGCCTAGCTTCTATAACCATCCATTTATAAAATAAAACGATATTTGAATATGTAACCGTACAAATAAAATAAAATGGTGTTCGTCGGTAAGCACAACTTGATACTTTTGGAACCTATGAAAGCCTATGTACATCATAAAAATGAAGCACTAGCGGACGCCCGCGGCTTCGCCCGCGTGGACTACTATTTTGTTTACCCCACGGGAACCGTGCATTTTTTCGGGATAAAAAGTAGCCTATGTCCTATTCCCGGTCATAATCCCGGTTATGGAGATACGTGGTAACAAACATTCTCACACACAAACACACACACACGGACTTTCGCCTTAATAATATTAGTAGGATTGTTCTCATATTTTTCTCATTTTTTTTTTCTCATATAAATGAAAATGAAAATGACACTTATCTTTGTCTTATTGAGAATAAAATATATTAAACCTTAATCCTTCAATAACGGCTAGTCTAATTTAGAAATTTCTTGAAATTTTCGTTCAGACAATCTTGTCTGAATCAATCATCATCTCCCTGCCCTCATCCCACTAGGTGGGGTCGGCACAACATGTTTCCCTCTTCCACTTCATTCTATCACTCGTCATCTCAGTGCTCACTCCTTTCACACACATATCTGCATTCACACAGTCCATCCATCTTTTCTTAGGCCTACCCCTGCCGGTGTATCCATCCACATTCATATTCATCGCTCTCCGTGTAACGTGGTTATCATTCCTCCTCATGACATGCCCATACCACGCTAACCTTTTACTCCTCAACTTATCAGCCACTGGCGCTACTTTCAAACTTCCCCTAATATACACATTCTTTATCCTATCTATTTTCGTCACTCCACACATCCATCTCAACATTCGCATCTCAGTCACGTGTACTCTTCTTTCATCCGTCGCTTTGGTCGCCCAACACTCCGCTCCATACAATACGACAGGCCTGATGATCGTTTTGTATATTTTCCCCTTAAGCTTAAGGGGCATCCTCCGATCACAATCTTGTCTGAATCAATATATCTAGAAAATTCTAAATTCTTCTAACGCTTCTTAGCGAAAAGACCGTTTATTGTACAATTATGACTAAGGTTCACTAGTTCAAGTTTAAATATTTTCATTAATTAATTTTTTCATGTATCTTTTTTTTCTGAATGACAATAAAACCATATGTATGACATATGTAAACCACACGTAGTGAGTTTCCCCAACAATAATTGTATAAATAACCAGTAGGTATAATATAACTCACTCGTTATTGCCATCTGTACTGAGTGGAGTGTCGTCTTCCTCTGTCGCAGCGCCGGCCGTCTCGTCCACGGAACGATGGCTGATGGTAGATGACGTCATCTCACTCGTCGTCAACACTGCACAAACAACTCTTTATCACATTAAATCTACAAAAACATCTATACCAATATACAGGGTGTGGCATTATTCTTCTGGAAAAATGTATTTAAATGCAATTTAGGGCTTTGTTGCCTTTAATGCGCTTTATAGTAAATAGAAGAATACTCAATGTTATTAGAGAAGGTAGCTACCCACACTTACCTACTTATAGGAGTCGACCAAACGACGACTGGTGGTATGACCTATACCAGTCTAAGCGAGACGATGCAGTTCTCAGATCCTGTTCACCTGCAAGATCTGATTCTGACAAGAGCTGATGACCCATTCAAACTTGTTCACCTGCAAGATCTGATTGTTGCAGGCCTTCCAACCGCAACACATGGCAATTTGATCTTTATTTACCTGAAGCAGAGAGCAGACTGGCCTGGCTGCCCCTATGCCCGCTCTGCAGCAATCTCCCTTCAGAGTCTGAGTAGACTGCGGCTTCTCTCCCACAACACCGGGCACATTCCGCGTGAATCTCCAGGAATTCTTCCTAATATTTACTTACTTATACCAACGGCTAAAATGTGTGCAGTCATTCATCTCGGTACATTTTTGGAAAATCGAAAATGTCCTCGAGTGGAGGCCACGGACCGGCAAGCGCAGCGTTGGACGTCCACCGACAAGATGGACAGACCTTGTAAAAACTGCAGATCGGTGGATGCAGGCCGCTTCCAACAGCAATACATGGAAATTTGATCTTTATTTACCTGAAGCAGAGAGCAGACTGGCCTGGCTGCCCCTATGTCCGCTCTGCAGCAATCTCCCTTCAGAATCCGAGTAGACGGCGGCTTCTCTTCCACAGCACCGCGCACATTCCGCGTGAATCTCCAGGAAGTCTTCGTACTTCAGAGCTTGGACCAGTTGGAGCAGGTAGAGAAGGAGATCGTCGTCGGGGGCTTGCCGTAGACGGGAGATCGCGTATCTGGTGAGAAAGGGAATATGGCCATGCCAATTTTGTATGGGAGGTTGGTGCCTTTTTTATATCGCGCGGCCATCAACCAAACATCAAAATATAAACTCTTAGGAGTAGGTATAACAAACACTATTTGTGAGAACAGTATACAGCTTCACTCAGCCAGGACCGAGTTATACAGGATGAGTTTTTAAAGAGTGCCTCTAGGGCCAAAACTGAAACTCTTAGCGATTGCGAAAAACACCCAAAGGAGTCTCGTAACCGATTTTGATAAAAAGTAACTGCATCATTTAAAAATCCACATTGGCACCCCCTGGTTCTTGGCGCCCGGGGCGGCGCACCCCATCTGACCTCCCATTTACGCCACCACTGAGTAGAATTACTTAGCTTTTAAACGATGCAATGTGATCGGTGAGGTCCTACTCAATATTTATTTTAATTGAATTTATTCTATGGCGTCTAATGCCTTAAGGCGCGGGACATACAGAAAAGACGTAAGACGAGGGCGCGTCGCAGACATATGTCTCTTCTGCGTCCCTTTCATAGAAAATGTATAGAAGCGTCGCGCCGCAAAACATACAGAAGAGACGGGGCGTCGTCACATTTAGTATGAAAGGGACGCGGAAGAGACAAATGTCTGCGCCCCGTAGCTTTTTTATAAATCCGCTATTCTAGTTGAGTGATATCTTACTTCCTAACAGCGGGATGTGTGAAGCGTGGAGTGAGCAGTTCCAGTGCATCCTCCACGTCCATCGGAGACCACTGCTTCATCATCAGCAGAGCTTGACGCACCTCGCCTGGACATAACATCATTCATGATTAAAAGTAGCCTACTGCAGGGCAATTCTACTAGATGACAACGTCAATCATTTCGCTGCGGTTTGTTTCGATCTCTTAAATGTCAGCCATTTGGTGAATAGTAGAATAGCTTTTCAAAAATGTGTTCTGCTAAAGTCCAAACCTTAGCTAAAACCTCACCACAACTGAGTCGTTTGTCATTAGTAGGATAGGAAACAGTCGAAAATCTAAGGTTTACTTGAGGTTTTGGTCGTGGTTCATAAAAAGTTTTGTACTAGAATTGCCACCCAGGTCATAAACTATGTTCCAAGTTTCATTAAAATCCGTACAGTAGTTTTTGCGTGAAAGAATAACAATAACAAACATATCCCGGGTTACATACATCCTCACAAACTTTCTCATTTATAATATTAGTAAGATAATTTGCATGTCATTCAGGATGGATTTAAGTTTCCTGCAGTTTAAACGGCTTCCTTTATTGTAGTCTATTTTCGGCTCTAGAAATCAATCTCATTACAGTTGGGCCGGCGGATCTAGGCGTGCGTGAAGTCAGGCTCTGCGCTGCGCAGTAGAAAATTTTGTATGAAAAAGTTGCACTGCGCATCGAAACGGCTAACTTCACGCACGCCGAGATCCGTTGGCCGTACTGTAAGTCTTAATACTTTTGATAGGATTTTTATAATAAAAGGTGGTAGTTACCGGGTCGGTTCCAATTGACGCATTCCAGGAATTTTGTAAGAGCTCGCTTGTTCGATGATAGGTAGAACCTGAAACAAATTGATACTTCAATTGCTACATCAGCAATGGCATCAACTCTCGCACACATTGCACTAATTCACCAGCACATAGCTTGTACTTATTGTCACATAGCTTGTACTTATTGTCACATAGCTTGTACTTATTGTCACATAGCTTGTACTTATTGTCACATAGCTTGCATACACATAGCGAGCAACAACAAGAAAAGAATCTGGTTATCTGGGTCCCATAGTACAAGCTTTGCTTAGTTTGGGCACAGAACAGATAATATTACTACGTATAGAATGGACACTGAGTTTGAGCTGGCGAGGAGCTGACTTTGAGCGCCACACGCGCAGACGCATAGACGAGACCGAGACCATAGTGTACATTATTCATACAATGACAACCTTACGTAGTACAAAACTGACATTGTGTAGTATAAATATAGGTATTTGGGGAACAGGGTGAAACCGTTCCCGAAAGGCAGAGTAGGTGGTTCTCTGCAACGGACCGGCCCATCTGGCCCACTTGCCCGTGGTCTTTCGACCGACAATTGTTGGTTGGTCGCATACTATTGCTGCAGAAACTACCGCTTGCGCGATCTAGACATTATGATGTTGTGTGTCGCCATCTTCGCTGAAGCTCGTAGTGCGTAGCATGTCTATGTAGTTCATCTAGCGACAGGTAGATGTCGCTACAGGTTACACGCCGCTTTTGCATAGAGATTTCGTCAAGTGTCCGGTGTGGTTTGGGGCTAAATTGCGCCAAACGTATTTATTTGATAGATATTTGATATAAGTAGGTACATATTTGAGCACCTACATCTTTTATTTTTCCTGTTTTTAAATTGTTATAACTAGGTACCTACTTAGGTAATTACGTTGCTGTGTTTTGCTTGCATTTGAGATAAATTTTGTTGTAATAATTTCGAGAACCCAGTGTTTAGTCAAACTTAATCTAAGTTTAAAAACACTATTAGCCAGAACCTAAGTTAGTATTCTGTATTTTTGGAAATAAATTTAAAAAAAAAAACTAAGCAATGTCCCATTTATTCACCTGTACTTCCACACTAGGTCGTGTTGTCTGGCGGCGGCGGGCGCGGCGGGCGGGGCGGCTAGTGCGGCGGACAGCAGGTCCCGTTCCCGCGCGGTTGGCTTAGCGTCGCGCCGTGCGTGCCCGGCACGCAGACAACGCGCTAACCGATGCTGCTTGCTCTCCACAAGGTTCTCCTGGAGAGACAAGATACATAAGACCGAGGAATAAATAGTACTACGTACAGAAGTTATACTTCGCGAAAAAATATATAAATAGCGACTCTTGCTGCGACGCAAAAAAGTGTAATTCAGCACGCAACCGCTTAGTGTCTAGTTTGAGTGCTATATTCACCTAAACATTAACTCTCTTTCTACCTCTGTCATTGTCTGGCGCGGAGTGAGGGTTGTCGATTTGTCGCATAAATAGGTAATTTAGCAACTTGTTTACAATCAATTGAAATTAGTTGATACAAACAAACGCTACATTTGTAGCGTACTTATCTTTAGGCGCTATCCATTTCCGATTAGCATTTTTAGCGCCTTAACACTCCTGAACTAAAACTGCAAGCAAAAGCTAGTTAACTACCTGCAATATTTCGTAGTCGGGAACGGTGACGATCTCAGCTTGAGCTCTGAACTGGTACACTTCATCTCCATCTTGTTCGTAGTACACCACGGCATGCTGGAATAACATATTTTTCGTCATAATTTTACAACTGCATGGCTGCACGACTTTCCTTTTTTTTCTTCATTTTGAACTTGAACTGCAATGCTATTCAATTTTGTTTCATTTGCCATACATAGGCACGTTCACGAACACTCAACAGTTAACAATCCACCATTATTACATTCGAAGAAACACAAGTTTTGGAAAATGAAACAAAAACGAAAACATGACTTCCCAAATTCCCACCAAAAAGTCCCCGTACACGATTTTACAACACCATGACTGAATGACTTTGGTCTCTTACAGTACGCACGATGGATCTATGCATTCGTGAAGTTAGCCGTTTCGATGCGCAGTGCAGTTTTTTCAAATTAAATTTTCTACTGCGCATCGAAACGGCTAACTTCACGAACGCCTAGATCGTGCGTAGTACAATGCTAACCCACTACAGTGTAAATATTATTGCGCAGGAGTATTTGAAACAGCGTAACTTAAGTAACGTAAGAGTGAGCAACATTGAGGTTTTACAAAGAGTGGAGGAGGAAAGATCGTTGTTGCAAATTGTTGAAAATAGAAGAGGGAAGATGATTGGCCATCTTAAACGACATGATAATTTCATTAAGAACATCATTGAAGGAAAAGTGGAAGGAACGAAAGGAAGAGGAAGACCGAGGATAGGCTACATGAGCCAAGTGAAGGAGAAGGTTGCTGTCATGTCGTATAAGGAGGTCAAGGAGGCTGCCCTGGAAAGAGCTTCGTGGAAAAAGAGGCATCAGTTATGCTGACAAGGGGCAATCCCTAAATTGAAGAAGAAGAAAAACTACTTACATCGGTCCCATCAATTTGAACTGTGGGGAATTCAATCATTAGATACATGTAGTCCGAAGATCTCTTCTCCTTCTCATTGATCATCTCTATCTCTCTGAATGTCAGCCTGTCAAGCCAGTCCACCTGTGGGAATAAAAACCTTATTGGAAGCCATTATTTTAACACACGGGAATTACTCACGTAAAAATACCGTCGATTCAGATACCGACAATGTTTCGATTCATCCGGAGAATCTTCATCTGGGTAAGGTGGGAGATGCGGCAAGGTTACTCCTCATCACCGAAAATAAAGCTAAGCCCAAAATCGTGTTTTTTGCCATGGTGCTTTACGACCTTTTATATACCTCTGACTACCCCCTTAGACATCTTCAAAGGATCTAAAAATGCTTAAAGATCTAAAAGAATATGTCTACCGCACCTTGGGAGTACAGTCGTGATCGTATTAGATTGCATTACTTACATTATTATGCTTTACGATGTTGGTCGCGAAAGAACAGTTGGATCATTTGATTTATAAGACGGTTCTATTATGATCAAAGAGGTCTGTGATTGAAGAGTTCATGACGTAAGCTTGCCAGTTTCACTATTTATTATTCAAGTTCGTAGCCTGATACAAACATCATAAACCTAATAAATAAAATATTATTTATTTACAATAACCTCTAATAAATCACAGGTTCAGTAAATATTAATAAAATGAGCATAAACATTGCAACTTTGTTATAGGTACTGATACTGTAAAGTATTTCTTCCATTCTATTTATAAGCATAAATTAATGTTCAGTTATTTAGATTAAAACAACTACAATATTTTTTGCAGGGACAAAAATCTACCAATCTGTCTCACAAAATTTAGAGAACATATTTTATCTAGATAATGTCGAGACAAATAACGAGATATCAACTATTTAAAAACAAACATTATAATATTTGTTTAAAAGATTTGTTTTTCGTTTGTAAGATCACTGATCTCTGCAACTACAGTATACAAGTCTAACAAGTGGCTAAATTAAAAATTTAAAAAAACCGACTTCAATACAAACTGTTATTGGGTAAGGCTAAGGATGAGCTGAATAAAATGAACCCAAACATGGATGTTCCACTGTTATTCACTGAGAAGTTCCATTGAACAGGTCCTGACTCCATCATCAGATCAGCTAGCTGTCACCATATTATTACATTGCAGTCGGAACTTAACCGACATGCTGAGTTCCAAGTTTCAACTCAATCAGACTATTTACTGAGGAGTTCTGTTGAACAGCTCCTGACTTCATCCTCAGATCAGCTCGTTGTGACCATATTATTACATTGTAGTTGTAACTTGACAGACGTGCCGAGTTTTAACTCGATCGGCCTATTTACTGAGGAGTTCTGTTGAACAGCTCCTGACTCCATCATCAGATCCTGACCTGATGACCAAAAGGACCAATTGGAAAGTGTACCCTTTCAAACAAAAAAAGATTTTTTGAAATCGGTCGAGGCGTCTTCGAGTAATCGGTGAACATACATAAAAAAAAAAAAAGATTCCGACGAACTGAGAACCTCCTCCTTTTTTCGAAGTCGGTTAAAAATATTTCACTAATAGACAGCTACACTATATCTGAATATCATTACATAATGCTGGCATACATTATATTCCGGAAAATTATCAGTCCCCTACCCCCAAAACCAAAAACGATATATCATGCCAATTTTCTTAGTTCAGCTAATGTTGGTGTAGCTGTGAGTATATGCGAGTAAAACAGCAGGACATCATTTAAGTACCTAGCAGCATTTCAAAAACAAAAAAAAAACTTGACTTTGATCACAACGCAACAGGTTCTTAGTCACAAAAAATGGTCCAAAGTCATTTCAGCATTATAAATATGCATTTTGTTTTGCGTGATTATCATTTAGCAACACGGGTTTAATTAATGCACTAATTAAAAGGCTTACATAATATGGAGGCATAACCTTTGATCTGTTACATAAATAAGCCAGTGTTATGAAAGCTTCTGTTGAACAAAATGTAAAACTTATTTATGATAATAAAGGTCCAAAACTGGTAACAAGATCATTTACCATTAACGCATTTAGTGCTGATGACGCTAGTAAGTAAGTTCGTATGAGCAAGTGGCCAACTCTGGTGAAGGAGTTTTTAGGCCGCCTAAAGGCCTCCGTCATGGCTTAACGACTTAAAAGCCGGGACCGACATTTAACGTGCCCTCCGAAGCACGGAAGCGCTCAGCTCGTAATACCACTTGCGGTCACCCATCCCAAGAGTGACCGCGCACAACGCTGCTCAACTTCAACGATCAATCAAGAACGTCCAAGAAAACTACGCCACGAGCGCTTCATATGCATGACGCTAATGAAAATTTAAGTTTTCACCAAAATGGCAAGAAGTATAGTCTGATGTTATCGTTTACCCATGAAAAATCTCGAGTTGGTCTAGGTATCACTATTTACATAAGAAGCGCTCGTGGCGTAGCTTGCTTAGTCGTTCTTGATTGATCGTCGAAGTTAAGCAGCGTTGTGTGCGGTCACAATTTGTATGGGTGACCGCAAGTGGCATAACGAGGTGAGCGCTTCCGTGCTTCGGAGGGCACGTTAAATTTACGGTCCCGCTTTTAAAGTCGTTAAGCCATGGCCTAAAAACTCCATCACCAAAGTTGGCCATTTGCTCATACGAACTTACTTACTTAATATTTACATTTTTCAGATGAAATCTATAAATGACACAAGACTCACCTTAGGCATGTGTCCGTTTCTATGCTTCTTCGCAAGCTTGGCTAGCCTCTGCATCTGTTCCTTGCCTCGGTCGGGAGCTTTGCCCGGCGTCTTCTCGCTGCCCTCGACGCCCGGCCACACGCGCAGGTCAAACATACCCTACGCACCAAAAATTATTGTAAAAATTATTTTCTAAGCTATTCAGAGTAACACATGACAAGGTTGGGATTGTCTTCTGCGGAGAAGAGATTCTTAATTTATATAACACATTTGTTAATACATAAAGACAAAAACCAACCCTTTTTGGTTTTTTTTGAACAGGTAGCATGGTTCTAGCTCCAAAAATACGCTTAATTTTCCATATACACTCCCCATAAACTTTCTTGCACGATATACGCAGAGAACTGTTGGATATTCCCATTTTAACTTCTTAAGATTAAGTACACACAACTTTAAATTTGAAATTTCGATAAAAAGTTCGAATTAACAGCCAATTGATTGAAGAGCAAAAGAAAATATCACAAAACCCAACCAGGCATCGGTATGAAATTTTCAAAGCCAATTTCCTGGGCGTATAGTTTAGTCGTATACATGAACATGGTTAAGAGTGTGAAAACGAACTGAATCTGATTGATGGAGTCAGCTCTCAAGTAAGCTCGTAAAAGGGGCAGAAACGCAGTGACCTGAGATATGTGCATATCTATAATACATAGAAACAAGGAAGGCTTGTGAGTCTGTTGCTTATTACAATACAATTCGAATCTGTTAGTTATGTAGTTATCAACCAATTTATAGTGGTAGTTTGTACAACCCAAAAAGATAATTTAGTAAGTAGAACAAGAGAAACGGATTGATACTTTAATACACAATACATTATTATACACGTAACACAAAATATTGTAAAAGGGTTATTACAAGGACTGCCGCTGGGACCCTTTTATTTTTCTTTGTGTACGAAAGTCATTTCTGTTTCGTGGTGATTTTTCATATTAAAAACATCGAATTCCGTACAAGCCAAGGAAAACAAATAGTCCGAAGTAATACTTTCACGGTTCAATAAGATATTAATGTATACATAAATATCTTATCGTAGGGTCACTAACGTAGGGGCTGGTCCCACTATCTTCTCAGAAAACAAATGAGTAATTTAACCTATTTTACACAAGAAAGCACGTTGGACCTCACGGGTCACACGAGGTAGGGAAGGTATTTTGGCTTTACTAGCTAAGGCTCGCGGATTCGTTCGTCGATTGAGATAATACTTTGATTATATACCTGTCTATAATCAAAGAAAATATACAAATTATGCTATTTAGGAGGGTTGTGAATGTGCTCAGAGCATTCTTAGGGTACACCCTGTATAAAGCGGAAGAGTTTGTTTGAACGCGCTAATCTCAGGAACTACCAGTCGGACTTCAATTTTTTTCTGTATTTGATAGAAAAACTCTTATCATAATCACCATATACCATCACTACGGGGACAATGCCGCGAGGCGCTGCTAGTACATAATAAAATAGATACATATAATAGATTTACATCGAGTATAGGTCAATGCATATCGGATCAATGAATGTACCAATTTACATACGAGGAGATAGCAATCTCACTACTGCTTGATAGTTATACACCGTTAATTCTGGGTCAGTTTAAAGCCAGCACCCATTGCTTGTATTGCTTAATCGTATTCGTGTCGTTGGTTTAGTTTTTAAATTTGATAAGTATTTCATACGAAACTAAATAGTTGAAAAGATTAACAAAAGTGAGTAAAACACTTGTTATGGTGTCGTAGGCGCACAGAGCCAATGACCTAGGTATGTATGTATGACTACGACGTAGCATAGACTCTATGCCGTAGCAACAGCTTAGCACAGAGCACGTATCTCCGTGATTTATCCTGCCTATGTTTCGTGATATTATTAATTGCAAAAAAATAGATCTCATATTTATTATTAGTTTTGAGTAAGGTTATCGATATAGATTACGTAGGCGCCGGCTTTAAACTGACCAAAAATAAACGGTGTATAAAAAGGAAATATAGAAAAAATATTCAAGAACCAGTTAAAAATGCTAATTTGATGAATCATTGAATGAGCCTATACTTATAACTCATGCTTAGTTTTAGAGGCCACTCGCTGACCCAGCGAACTTTGTACCGTCTTAATTTTTTTATTATATAGATTTTTTGGGCCAGACACCCTCGCGGGCTTCTTCGGAAGACCCTCCCTAAGTTTCATCAAAATCTGATCAATGGTTTAGCAACGCATAGAGGACAAACATACAAACATTCATTTTTATTTATAGAGACAATAAAAGAATAGATACAAAAAAGACTCGATTAGGAAGTTTGATGGTCAAAGGATTACAAGTTAAGGCTAGCTTAGGTTAACCACAGAATAGTTGTACTTATTTATTGTGGTTTGTTGCCCTGGTTCTTCACGGTCTTGGTCGCGAAGGAACAGGAGTAGAATCACCTAGTTCTTAAGACGATTCAAAGTGTACATCATGTGATCCTATTGAATAAATGAATTTGACTTTGAAAGTTTCCGTTTAAAGAGTTTCAAAGTTTTATACATATTTTAAACTTTCGCGACTTGAACACATTTTTAAATTATTATTAACGGGACTTAATCGCGTAATGAGATTACTTTATTTACCTCGACGTTAGACTAGCAGCCGTTGTTCGCTCGCACCTTTGATTGATGACTTGACGCGATTAAGTTCCGTTAAAAATAATTTAAAAATGTCAAAGTTTTCTTTCGAAGAACGATGTTGTTTTCTGGCAGAATAATTGTTTTTAATAAATAACTCTCTGATGGATCGTTAAAGTCAGGAATCAGTGGAAGATTTTGTGAGTGAGATACAATCTTTATTATTTTTAAAATTCTACATTTTATCTAGGACCTAGGAGAATGGCCTCCCTTCCTTCTCTGCAGTGATCTCTATTTTGAACCACTATGGGCCAATTCTAACTCTCTTCCCCTCTACAGCGTAGTCTGTCACAAGGTTAGAGACACTATAAAAAAAAACAAAAAAAGCTACGATTGTCAAGGTCATCATCTGCATCATCAAATATTTGCAGATCATAAATTTGTATTATCATTTTCAAAATATTAAACATTTTACACATTAACATCAAAACAACGTTAAGAGTTTTTATAACTTTCGGTGACATTATAAACCAGAGTCTAGATCCTAAGGTTAGTTTTTGTTACATTTAAATTAATATGACCTTTTCTTGTAATGCATATTCATAATATTATTAACATAAAATTAGTCTCCCACGCGTCGCGTCTAAATCTATATTTGACTTTATAATGAGGAAAGTAAAATTGTTTGTGAAATCTACTTACTCTGAAATTGTATGTGACATAAATTTTAACTCGATATGTACTCGATACATTTAAAACGAAAATATGTGTACCTACCTACATGTTTAAAACACGCTCTATAAGGTGAATGAAAACATCATGAAAAAACCAGTTAGCTTTCTTATAGCGGCGAAAGACTTGCAACCTATGCAAATGTGGTCCAAATATGTATGTAATTTGTATTTGTATAATGATGTATTTTAAGCATACCTCTATTACCCCCTTAGACATGTTCAAAAGATTTTTTTATATTTTTATTTTAAAAATGCCTAAATGTCTGAGAAATCTCTACCGCGCCTTTGGCATACTTTCATGATAAATCATTGTTTTAAATACATAAGGCTAATTTTATAAGTAAATATAAGTAACATTTGATAGCGAACACGCCTACATTCTAAAATATGGCTTATCTCATTTGAATAAATCATTTATAATCTGGCTCACAGACAGCATTAAGTTCAGTGTAGTTTATGTAGGTAGATAGATGCAGTTTTTTCTAAGCGTTATTGTACCTACCTAACTTGTTATATTTTTTACTTTATACAAGCAAAAAAACAGAAGATTTATCGACGGTTTCAAAATTTAGATAGCTAACAGCGGTGACTATTAATCATCAGCATTTTACTAGTAGTTTAGTTTTTGTTTAGGATTGCTTAAAGGGGCCTGCGAAGACGAATTATCCATACAAACGTAATACCAAACTCATTTAAAATACAGGTTTTTATCACGTACCTACGCTTTATTTTATTTTCTTTATCCGACGCGACGTTTCGACGTTACAGCCATTCAATTCAATTCAATTCAAATATCATTTATTCAGTAGGACCCCTATGACCACTTTGAATCGTCTTAAGAGCTAGGTGAAAGTAAGTAGGCTTTGGACATTTTTACTCATATCACACTTCACATCACACTAATCACATTAATCACACTATCACACTAATATTATAAATGCGAAAGTTTGGATGTTTAGATGTTTGGATGTATGTTTGTTCCTCTATAACTCGACAACCACTGAACCGATTTGGCTGAAATTTGAAACATAGATAGATAATAACCGGGAATAGGACATAGGCTACTTTTTATCGAGAAAAAATGTACGGTTCCCGTGGGATACACAAAATAGTAGTCCACGCGGGGGAAGCCGCGGGCATCAGCTAGTAAAAAATAAAAATGTCGATAAGTAAAAATGTTACCAAATCGTGAAAGTTTAAAATTACCTGTCTCAACATCCCATGCTTCCCAAAGAGCGAGATCGTGGTCCCGCCGACCACCATGACCTTCCCTGGCCCCGCGCAGTCGTAGATGGTCATAGCCAGCGTCGAGTTCCTCGGCAGGTCGCTAAAGTGCACCGGCAGGGTTATCCATTCGTTCCAGCTGAAAGAAACAATTGATGACTAATTTATAACTAGCTTCCGCCCGCGGCTTCGCTCGCGAGATACCTACCTGGATAAAAATTGTCCTATCCGGTCATTATCTATTTATATGCCAAATCGGTTCAGTGGTTGTCGAGTTATAGAGGAACAAACATACATCCTAACATCCAAACTTTCGCATTTATAATATTATTAGTGTGATCAGTGTGGCTTCCTTCCGCCCGCGGCTTCGTTCGCGTGGTAGGTACCTACCCGGATAAACAGAAGCCTGTGTTATTCCAGGTCATAAACTTAAATATTTCCATTAAAATCCGTTCAGTAGTTTTTGCGTGAAATACTAACAAACATCCTATTACATCCATCCATCCTTACATCCTCACAAACTTTCGTATACGTTCAAGGTAATTAATAACCTAAAGTTTAAGAATTTAAAATTAAGCACTCTTTCATCGGTTTGTTAAAATAGTTTTATTTGTGACCTTGAATTTAACTGCCGACTTACTTATGTAAAGCCGTGGAAATGGAATTCGATAGGTAAAGCATGTGGGCATGGCATCATTACCTAATTCTATAAAAAACCGGTTTTAAACTTGTGTAGGTACTTTTCAGATTGTAGTTTATTTTTTAGAGATGATCAAATCGTTGGACGACCTCAGCAGTTAGACGCTTTAGGACAGCGCCCGGGTAAGATGATGATGATGGTAAACAGTTCAATGCCGCGTCGGTCGGTTCAAAATCACTGCAAAAAACGCAGTGAGCCCACGCGTGGGGATGACCTGACTCGTGAGGTACGTAGCCAGCCTAGCTGTCAAGGGGTGATCAAGGGAACAAAACCCAAATCCATGTTTGGCTAATTTTATTGTCATTTTGCAGAAATTAGCAATCAATACATAACTAAGTATAGGTATTAATAAAACGATTAATCAATCTTTTATTCCTTTCATCAATTCTATAGGTACATTACATTACGGTACATTTTAAAATAAGATTACCTCACCTCAGGAATCAAACCCAAACTAAAGTCTTGGTTCGTCAGTCAACCATGCCACAGAAATGAAATTGAACTGAAGAGATTTCTTTAATTGCGTAATGTTGAGCAGCAAGGTTGACGCTCCACTTACCCTAAACACGTTTTGTAGCACAATATACCCACTTTAATGTTTCGAAACTTGAATGTTAAGAAGTTTTATTACTTTTACCTATAGCTTTATTGATGTACAACGTGATTTACAACGTTTGTTAAGAGTTTGAGCATGTTGACCAAGTTTTAAAATTGGTACGAATATGTACACTAGACACTAGTACAATAAAAATGTTACGTACCATGTATTAAAACAATAACCATCTTAATCAATTATGATGAATTTTTTGACCTTTTGGTGCTATGTTTTAATATCAGTTATGTATACTTAAACATATTATTTAGGCCATTAGGTATCACCTATGAGACTACTAATTTAATAAAGAGTGACTACTGGAGAGGGAAAAAACAGGAGTGAACTCTCCCGACACAACACCCACAAACAATTTGCCTATAGTTAAAGAACTGATTGCAGATAAATCTTGGAAAAAAAAAATTAGGTATCACCTACTGGCATCCCATACACGTTCATTCATTCCAGTCAAACTTTTAATGAAACTGCAATGACTTACTTCCATCTATTGGTGAATGACTTGTATGATGTGGTAACAGGCAATGCCAGAGGCTCTCCATCGCTCAGGATCTGACAGGTGACGTACAAGTCAGAGCACCCTTCCTGGTACAGCCCCGAGAACTTGAGCATGGGATCAGATAGGAGCTTGTCATACTCCGGCTTTGTGCGTTTCCCTTCTAATGTGCCGCTGTAAAGAAAAGTTTATAAAATCCTCTAAGTATTTGAAATTTTGTTTAATTCAATGTTATAAGAATGAGGATACTCATTTGAAGTATTTCATTATTATATTTTAAAATGGTACTTCTTCAACTTCTTCTTTTTGGCTACTGTGACTAGGGTTGTCACAATTCTGCCAGTGTAAAACTTTGCAAAATTATGGTGGGAAAACAAAATTGATGTTGAAAATCTAGAAATGAGGGTAGTTTTTGTCTAATCGTTTTTAATCATTGAAATAATGTACCTACAATAATATCTCAATGTTTTTAACAATTTATTTTGTAGGTAGGTACTTAAGTACTTTTAGTTACAATTTTCACAAATTTTAATTTATTAATATGGCAGTTGTGTTGAGCAGGATGATGATGATTATCTTTAACCATTTATTGATGATCATAATCTAATCGAGGGCATGACAGACATTCGATACTCATTCCCTTGAAAGGTAGCATGCATGCAACTTATAACTTAGCATAACTTGACTTGAGTTTGTTTGTTCATATTATGGTCAGGGCCAATCTTTTTTCTTAGAAGCGGGTCAAAAACACAAGTTCTATGCAACGCGGAAAAATCAAAAGAACTGAGATTGAATAATCTGTTACGAAATTGCGAAAGGTAAAAGGTAAAACATAAAAACAAGTCGGCATGGAGGTGGGACAAGAAAAACGTAACTTTTTCCTTCGTTCCCAAATGCACAATACTTACATTTTGATCTCCAATTTATGATCAAGTGAAGAACTATAAACATAGTAAAATTTATCGTCGATTTCATTCATTTCGTAAACAAAGAATTTATTATCACAGACAGAGAGAAACACACGCACAACACAAACAGCAGCCGATACGATAATCGCATTTCACTCAGCTCAGCTGTTTTTGATTTTGACTTTTGGGTTGGGCTTGACAGGGCTTGACAGGATGATCAGACGCATGAACTGACTGATTAATGGTAGAAATTGGTAGTTTTTTTATGTAATGGTAACTCTTTTAAAGTTCTATCAAAAGGAATCAATTACTGTCAAACAACGCTGTCAAGTGTCATTGTCAAAAATCAGCTGTGATGTGTTGTTGCCGTTGTTGGTATTGATTTCTTTGTTTATAATTCATTTTGGGAATTATTCTGGGTTTTTTCTAGGTATTTATTGAATGAAATTATCTGTTACGATTTCACCTTAATCCTATTAATGTACCACGACGCTTACCACCCATAAAGTTTACTATTTACATGTAATTTTGTTGTTACTTGATCTTAAAATGTTCGTTTCAGAAACATGACGAAGCTCCTCGAATGGATATCGGCGGTATCGGCGGTGTTCGCGGTGTGGTATTCCCTTGTCGGCGGCTACGTTAAACACCCAGCTATTGACAACAACATGAACCTGATACTGGTATCTCCTATTCTTTTCGTAATCCTCTTCGGTCTTTACGCAGTGACTGTTGTTTTATACCGGGTGTTTACATTCAATAACTGTGAGGGCGCTGCTAAGGAGTTGCAAGCTGAGATCTTAGAGGCTAAAAAGGATCTACAAAGCAAAGGCTTTACTTGGTAATGTTGCATTCCAGTTTTAGATTAAGTTTAGATACCTAAGTACTTACAAATTTGTTGTGTAATGAAGCTAATATTTTTATATTGAATACATGTCTAAAAGTATATTCATGATTTTAATAATAACCTTCAATTTATTAAGTCATCCTTACTTAATAGGTACCTACCTACTTTTGCCTAAAAACTATCACCAGAGATAGCTTATTTGAACTTACTGATACCGAACTATATGACTTACTAAAGCTTCCGCCTACATGTTACTTACCAACATTTTAAATACTCTTTCATGATTGTTTAAACTACAATCTACAATTTCAAGTAGCATCCAAATCGGTCCAGAGATTAATATGTTCTCTGCCTAGAAGCAGTATGTATTTTTGGTGTTTTGCCAATTCTGCATCTCTTCTTGTATAACCCCGCATCCACACGTTGGGGCCAACGTTGGGGCCAATGCCTCTCACCAACGTGTGGAGCTGACAAAATAGCTTGGCGCCAACGTTGGGGCCAACGTTGGGGCTTGGCCGTGCCGTGTCGGTTTTATCAAAGGAAGTTGGCGCGCCAACGTTGGTGATCCGTCCACACGTTGGCGCTATGCTCAGTCCCGTTTCGACGCGCATCGTGAGCGCACGTGTCGACTGACGAGCGAGAATGTCATCGTATTCCTTATTTATTGTGTTTGTAGAACTATCGGGCTGAAATTTTGCACACTTATAGATTCTCGGTGACAATGAAATATTATGGTATCAACAAGCTGATCTGATGATGGAGTCAAGAGCTGTTCAACAGAACTCCTCAGTAAATAGGCCGATTGAGTTGAAACTCAGCATATTTGTCAAGTTCTGACTACAATGTAATAATATGGTAACAACGAGCTGATCTGATGATGGAGTCTACTATTTTTTTTATGTTACGGGAACCGTGCAATTTTTTGGGATAAAAAGTAGCCTATGTCCTATTTCCGGTTATTATCTATCTATATTTTAAAAATCACCCATATCGGTTGTTGTAGTGGTTGTCGTGTTATAGAGGAACAAACATACATCCAAACATCCAAACTTTCGCATTTATAATATAGTGTGTTGTGTGAAGTGTGATAGTGACATGATGTGATGTGATTGTGATAAAATTGGTAGGTATTCAGTAATGTAAAATCACTTAGAGAAATTTCAATTTCTGTATCGGACGCGCAGACATCGGACGTCTGCACGTTGGCTCTGACGGAACAAGACTGGTGTATCGCCAACGTGTGGATGGTTCACGAAATCTTGGCGCCAACGTTGGGACCAACGTTGGCCCCAACGTATGGAGCCGGCGTAAAGATTCTTACGTGCAGCTTTGTCCTCTGACTATGAAACTATTTTTTTTAAGTTTTCCCTGGTTTAACTATTTTATTCCATGCACACATCAAGGTGCTAGCGCTTTAAAGCCTCATAGGATACTTACTGTTTTCCTCATAATATAATTAGTTAAGAGCACAGAACTATTAAGTATGTACCTGATTAATTAAATTGATACACTATGCCAATATTCCTCCCTATTTTTTTAAAATAAGTACTTATACTTACTTACAAAAAATCTCTTTTTAACATCAATACTGCTAAATATTAACCATGGGTTTTATAGTCACAATAAAACTGCATTATTTATTATTATAGTTATTTATTTTAAGCTAAAAGGTTATGCATTAGTATTTACAATTCAATAATTTAATTTGACTTAGAAAATAGAGACAAGTGTTGCCAACATGAAGATTTCACAAATGATTGGTCATTATTTCTAACAGAAACCAAACACAGGAAACTTTAAATTTCTTGTTACTTATAAATAATAGTAGGTAGGTAAGTATATAGGGTGGAAAAAATGAATGGGCCCTGGAGGGAAACTACTTTAAATCCTTAAGATACAGTATTTTACTTAAAGGAAACATTCCTATATTTTTAAAAAGAAACATAACTGCATTCAAAGATTTTCTAAAATACGCTTGCTTCACCCAAGAATCGAACCAGCTAAAAATTCAAAAATTAAACACTCCCTATTTTATTCCACTAGTCGATACATTCAATAGCAAAGATAAAACTTCTCAAAGAAACATGAGGTCTTACACTCGTCTGTCGTACAAGAAATCCATGAAATCTAATATTTAGTACATAAGGGCTTTAATTGCAATTTAGCGCTACAGTGGAATGGTGAGTGGTATCCAGTAGTGTGATTCAGACCTTCTCGGGATGTATTCCGAATTCGGAAAGAAATATTTCTTCGCTGAAAAACCGTTAACTTTTCGAAGAAAATCATCGAATCGGATGCATTTTCGGAAGTCTAAATCTCACCTCAGATAGACAAATACCGTCTAGAAAAGTTTTGTCGTGAATGGTGAAATAATAAAAATTAATGAAAAAAAAATTGTTAAAATTAATGTTAGATTTCAAGATCTTTTTTGTTTCTAAAAAGAAATGTGTGTTATAAAAATTTTATCCTGACATTAATCCTATCGATTAGTGGTATTAAATAGACCGAGGTTTGTTTTTTAATTTTTAGCTGGTTCGATTCCGGGTGAGGCAAGCGAATTTTAGAAAATCTATGAATGCAGTTTTGTTTGTTTTTAAAAACAAAGGAATGTTTCCTCTGGGTAAAATACTGTATCATAAAGATTTAAAGTAGTTTCCCTCCGGGGCCCATTCATTTTTTCCAGCCTGTATAAATTAAATTTTTAATTTATTTTAATATGATTTATTAATAAATACCTAACAATTAGGTAAAATCCATACTTAGGTGTAGCAAGAAACCAGAAAATTATGTATAGGTAGGAAGGGGAATAAAGTTTTTTTGCCAGAAAAATGAAGAAATTGCTTATATCTAATTGTTAAAGCTGCATTTCCTATGTAAATATGCACAATATTTATACAACCAGCCAAAATATCACATACCACAATTATTAGGTATATATTATTTACTCGCTTTCGCCCGCGACTTTGGTTTCTTTGACGAAAATTTTCAATGGCGCTGATTCCGTTGTACACTGTCTTATTTAATTAAAACTAAAACCCATAGCTCTTATTTCGTTAATGCTAAAGACTAAAACAAAACGACAGCGTGAGTGATAATTTTAAAGTTACAATTTTAGTAAAAATGAAGTGTTTGTTAGTAGAATTAGTCGAGGCCAATTTCAGATTCTGAATGAAACTACCTTTGATTGAAGAAAACGATGCAAAGCAAGTTACTTTATGTCACTTTCAATGTCATTCTGTTTTGGTTTTTAGCATAACGAACGAAATAAAAGCTATCGGTTTTAGTGTTAATTTAATTAGGCAGTATACAACAGAATCAGTGCCATTTTATTTAAAAAAAAAGTTCAACAGAAAATTAGAAGAAGAAATCAAATATTTTAATTATACCTACATTTATCTAAACAAAGTAGGTATTAACTCAATTTAAAAATAGTTGGTTCTTTTCTGATTGTATAATTTTTACGCTGCTACAAACATCTTCACAAACCCACGTTTTATAATTAAATAGGATTTTTAAATAGTGTAGAGGTGCCAGTTGAAATCCAAGCTTTTAGGAATTAGGAATATGAAAGTTATCGTTTATACATCGTCATAATTATAAGTATTTATGAGACGAAGGTTTTTAAACACTTTAATATTTTTACTTCTCACAAATACTTATAATTATGTTATTTTCAAAAGTTTGCAATTATTGTAACAATAGTCTTTATGTTTTGGCCAAACTTTTCTTATTTTATTAAGTGCACAGGATTATAATTTAATATTTATTTCATAAGAAAACCATTTTTAAAATGTTCGTAATTATACAATAATAATATAAATGACACTTAATAATAAATGGTAGGTAAATAAGTTATCTATGACAAGTTAGTAATAAACACTAACAAAACTAAATAAATTAGGTAAGTACTTACCTTTATAAAATAATTAAAAGTAACTACCCATGCTCTGTGAAATTCACTCATTTTCCAAATGTACCTATAATTTCACCCTAATCGACAGTATGGATTGGACAGTGTTAGATAGAATTATAATTGATCTAAAACCATTCATCTACATTTCCTAATTATGTTCCCTCGTTCATTTCATGTTCTAATTCATTATTATTAAAATTAAATTTCACTAACTACTAAAATGTGCATATGAAGTGCCTTCAATTCCAGTTCTACTTTTCTATTCTGTAGGTATTCATGTATAAGTTTACTACAAACCGTTTTTTGCATAGGTATCTATTAATTTAGTTAAAACTAAAAAAAAAAGTCAGTAATTACTTATTACTAAAACATTTTTCTACGTGTTTTAAAAATTGTTTGCATTAAAACTTTAAAAAAAAACTTGCAAAACTGAAAGTGTTTGAAAAATAAATGTGACAAAAAGTGCTTATGCGGCTTTTTGCGGCTAGCTAGCGTGTCACTTTGACGTCACAACAAAAGAGGTCAGATACAATTAGTTTTGTAAAATACATAGGTACGTGAATATGTAAAATACCTTTTATGTTTTTTGGAACGTTACGTCTAGGTACCTACGTTTTTAAAATTTAGTAAAAGTAAAGGTAGGTATGTTTTCGGGAAGTTTCAGTAGGAAGGTACTTGAGCCACTCTTCATAATGATCACCATAGAATCGACACTACATTTTTGATAGGTAAGTAATTATCTATAGGTAAGCATACCTACTCAGTTTAGAAAAAAGGTTAAGTTTGCTCTACCTAGAATTATTTTAAAGGAAAAAATTGTTGTTTGCTCTCAAAAGACAGAATACGATGATATGATGTAAAATTTAAAGCTACATTTTGAAATGTGTCTAGCTAAGTGAAGATAAGTAGGTGGAGAAACATTAGTTCTAGTTTCTAGATAATTCTAGACGCTACGAGCACCTCAGTACTTTATCGTCTTACACAAATTGTCATAATACTAAATGGTCTAACTAAATATCTATCTAATTTTGTTGGACTTGCTGATTTTGGTATTTTCATCAGCATTTACTTGACATTCCAGATAAACATTTTAAACTAAAATTATACTACACTTGTCATAATGACAATAAAGACAAAGGAATTTATGAAGTCCATTTTAGGCTCACTGATCGAAACTAAGAATATTAAAATGTACCTAAAGGTAGATTTATGCATAGGTAATGATAGAAAATACCAAATCTTAGCTGAAAGGAAAATATTTGATTTTCTAATCTAAATACTGTTTTTTCTATTCTCATAAGAATTACAGTAGAAATATTACAGGTGCCTTTTACAATTCATAATCCCATTTATCATGAAGCATTTCAATTGTTGAATTCAGCGCCGTACAAACTTGAGAGCTTTATAAACCGAACAAAACTACCTACTGCATTGCAGACGAAAACCTGTAGGTATCGCGGTAATATACACTCCGTTTATAGTCTGTACAGCGCCTAAACATAGCAGATTTGTAACAAAAATATACTTACAACATTAAACACAAATAAATCAATAGGTTATCTACGTTGTTACATAAAATTGGTCCAAAATTCACTCAATTCTTCATACGAGAGGACTCGACACAAAGGATACGAAAAATGGCGGTTAGGAAAGGCATGTCCCCTTGTTTAGGACTATGACAGCCACGTAATATATTTATACTTACCTCTATAAGTATAAGAGGTAATATTATGTCGCTCGAGGAAAACATAAATAGAAATAAATAAAGTAAGTAAGTATAGAATAAAGAAACATTATAGAAATCACAAATTTTATGTGGATGTGTAAACAATATAAATCATAAGTAGATACGCACAAAACAGTGTCATTCTTATTTTGTTGCACTTCAATTGCAACAGTTCTTTGTTTTTCAAAGAGGCGAGCTCACTCTTTCACGATGAAAACATTCTACGCAGTCGCTCAAAGCTACGGGCGTATCTAGTTATGTTCACCAATGTGTAAGACGCTCGTAAGACGTTATAAAACTTGTCAGATTCGTTCTGTAACTCAAAAGATCGAAAAAGTCTTCTATATTCGAATAGGTGTTCGGTCTAACCTAGATTTCTAAGAAATTTTATTTTATCTCCTTTCTAGTCCTGATCCTAAGGATTCCCTGAGGAAAGCTGCGGGAAAAGCTAGTTTCAGCCACTGCGGCACATCTGCGGAAATCGATCTCACCGCATTCTGTTATTCTAACTGACACGAGCTGCAGTTTCCACACGAACTTTTCAATTTTAAAATACGAGTACTTAGTTAAAGTTTCTGGAACTTTTCAACGTCCCAAAAAGCAATTTTCAAAACTCCGAAATGAATTGAATTGAATCAAAAATGAGGTGCTACTTTTTAATTTAACAGTGTAACTTTTGTACGGCTGGCGCTTTTACGTTAGTGCGGACTGCGATCTGTTTTTAAAATACAGTTTGGCGACTTGAGCATTTGACCGACGATGTTGGCATATGTTTGGCACTCAAAAAATCAGTTGCCAGAGTTACCTCATACAGTCATACTACCTACTGCTAAGTTCGCGTGCTTAAATTCATTGCCTCGTAACAAAGGTTGTACTCATTATTGTAACTGATTCACATGAAGGCTTTCCAAGTATCGATTGCGTCATAAAAACTGGTAACCCTGACCCTGGATACCACCGGATTATAAGAAATACCTGCAGGCAAAGGTACTGTCCGCGCTACAAAAGTACCTACCTATTAAAATTGCAACGAAAATTAAAATAAGGTGGTAAAAATGTAGTAGGTATACCTAATGTTGCCATAAATACTTTACAAAAATATCCTTTCGGCTGTTTTTTTTTATTATCTATAGGTCCTTTCAGTCAGTGGAATATAAACCTATAATCGTAGTTGTATACGGACACTTGCATCAACACGCAAAAAATAACTCGCGTAAAAATAAAACAAGCAAAACTTCCAATGCTTTTCACAAAAATACTAACGCCCCGCTACGAAGGAACTTATTTCATGAATTCGAATTTAAAATTGAGTGTCGAGTATTTGTACATTGAAAAGTTCTCATTATAACAGTTCTTAGGCAAGATTAAATACATATTTTTAAAGCTAACTGTACATTACGCTCGTTTATGCTAAGTAAATTGAATCCTATTTGCGGAGTAAACGGTCTGACTTTGACTACTTTGCATAACACATTGTGTAGGTCACTTTATATACCTATTTTTATCAGTTTAAAATCCAGAAAAATCTAATGGACATTTTTGCTGTTGTAGAGTCTACGAAATCTACGAATAATGGTTGATCTCGTAGACGGAAGTTCTACGTAGGCTCTACGGCGTAGACTTGCTACGAGGAATAAGCAATGATTTATTATTATCCCAATATGTACTTCACTCACAAGCCCCAAACTTATCAAATCAAAGTAGACTATTATTTGTGTAAATCTACTACTAACGATGTTAGTTCCTAGTTGCATTTGAATTAGGTTCAATTTGTTCTGCAAATATTGATAGCGCGAGTTCCCTGATTTGTTAGAGTAATTAAGTTTACTAATAAATTGAAACTTGGAGTACGTACTGAAGAGAAGAACCATGTCTTTGTACTTCGTATAGCATACCTGCAGATATACGGGAACTAATTTAAAAAGTAAGTTCGTGTGAATAATGGACGGAGTTTTTTAGGTCGCATGTCACTTGAAAGTGTTTTTCGTTTTGATGTGACTGGTTGGAAATCTGTCGTCTGAAGCATAGAACCTACTATTTTACCTTTGTTCGTATGAGTCCAACTTTCTCACGATTCCAACCTTTTATGCGAAAGAATAAAAGTGAAACGTTATAAGCCGTTCAATACCTTTTTATGAAAAATAGAGAAACGAATCTTGGCAAGATCTTGAATTCGTAAAGATTAGAGAGAACCATCTCTACCGTGCTATCTATACAGTCGACCCTTTCCGACAGCATCAACAAACATCAAATACATACAGTTTAATGTAGGTACCTAACACATCTTCAGTACCTTTGCAACCTTGAATCAGAGCCGTGCGCTCTGCCCCGAAATGCGATCGTAAACATCCAACTGTCGCAAACACAGCTCATCTCAGCCAGCAATAGACTACGGCACAATCTAGAAGTGCCATCCGAAAATCCTGCTAAAGTTATAAATGCGAAAGTTTGCGAGGATGTATGGATGTCTCGATGTATAGATGTATGGATGTTTGTTACTCTTACGCAAAAACTACTGAACAGACTTTAATGAAACTTGGAATATACCTACATAGTTTATGACCTGGAAAAACACAGGCTAATTTTTATCCGGGTAGGTAACACGAGAGCGAAGCCGCGGGCGGAAGCTAGTACGTTGTAGGTATATACGAGTATAGCGCGTGTTTTTTTGGTGCATTGGCAAAATTAAGCTTTAGCGCCGCGCCTAAGTGCCTTTTTAACACTCGCATCGCTGTAACTTCTATTCTGAGTCCGTATATACTCTACCTGAGTGAGTATGCCAATAAAATTGTCTACCGGCGCTTGGCAGGGTATCAAGCTCAGTCGATTTTATACCTGGATGCACGTGTTCGGATTAGTTGGAAATGTTCTGCTTATGCCATGTCTACCACATTTTTATGAAACTGTCCTTTTGAAGTGTTATTTTTCCAATAAAGTCCGTTTTCAAAGTTAAATCTGATCTATAGGATCATTTGATAATTGGACGTTTTGCTACATGGACATTTTGCTAATTAGGTTACTGCTCATTAGATGTTTCGCGCTGTTGGACATTTAGTTACTTAGACCTCCTATTCAGGAGTGTCTGGATCAGGGGTCTGATCGAAGTGACACCTGTTCCAAGAGCTGGTGATACGCTCTGCCATTTCACCATGGTAATGTTACCAGTGTCTTTGGTACGCCTCCAACTGGCAAATCAGTAATTGAGCTATCTATAGATCGTTTTCATAACGATCCTAGCTCAACTAGTTCTTGTCAACTAGTGCTCGTGGCGTAGCTTGCTTAGAAGTCCTTGATTGATCGTAGAAGTTAAGCAATGTTGTGCGCGGGCACAATTTGGATGGGTGATCGCAAGTATCATTACGAGCTGAGCGCTTCTGTGCTGCGGAGGGCACGTTAAATTGTTGGTCCCGGCTTTTAAGTCGTTAAGCCATGACGGAGGCTTTTAGGCGGCCTAAAAACTCCGTCAACAGAGTTGGCGACTTGCTCATACGAACTTTCTATTTATTAGTTCTTGTGTATGTTGTAAAGTTATGTAAATAAGTTGTACATAATTAAAATTCTTTCAAATTTTTTTTTTTCAAATTCTTTCAGGCCTTGGGATAAAGTTTAGTCTCTAAGCTTAGGATCAGGACTGAAGTGAAACTTATGTAGGTATTTATATATTGTTTGACATACATTGGCAAGACTCTTGCGAGTTACAGAACCACAGTACGTTTTACTAGAATCAAATAAAAAGACCACATGTTTCCTATAGGACAATATAAATCATTTATATCCAATCATCAATTAAATTATAAACCGGATTAACGCATCTAAGCGTTTTGTAATTCGATAAAAACTCCACATTTAAGTTCCCAATTTCCACTGCTTCCAAAATCCAATAGAATCATACAAACCTCGACAGCCAGGAGTTGCTTAGATTAGACCTAGGCTTTGTTCCCCGGAAGAGATGCATCGGCTAGACTTCGGACAAAGCATAGGACCAAATACTTCACATTATCACTATCAGTCAATGAGCTGGTCATACGTTGAGTCTGGCGACGGCTACCGCTAGGAGGGATATGCCTGCCTTGAACTCCAGGGAGGGTCCGTGGGTCACGGCCGAGGAGTTGCCGGCGAGGATCAGGGCGCGGAGACGCTGCCTCTCGCGGTATCTCGTGTCCTCGCCTGGGGGGTCCAGGCATTCGAATTCGCAGCATCGCTCGCCCACTCGGAAGTTTTTGCAGAACTGGAAGAGAAGGACGATTTTAGAAAAAAAAACGTAATTAGCAAAAGGAATTAAATTATAACAAGATACCTATGAAAACTCATTGTGGGATGTTTCGATCTAAACAAGATAATCCCGTTATTAATTACAAGCTTCCCTAGAAAAAAAACATGAACTGAAGCCGTGCTAAATTGTACCTATTTTTTTTGTGAATAATGGCGGAGTTTGCAAGCCTATTATTAATCCTTTTTAAAAAATCTCAAGGGAGGCAGTAATCTAGTAAAATTTAGAAATACTGCAAGGAATGAAAAACTGCAGGTCGGCGGTGGATGCAGGTCGCTTCCAACTGCAACACATGGAAATCTTTGAGGGCTATGCCTATGTTCAACAGGTGGACGTCCAAATGATGACAGCAACTGTAGGTATTGTGATGATGATAGCAACCTATTATAATGTTTATGTTACTCACATAAGGCGGATCGCAGTATATTGCCTTACACCACTTGGGCTCGGAGTGGTAGCAAACGCATATCGAGCAGACCCCTGGGCCAGGCACGTACAGCAGACCATGGGGAACCGTCTTGCCCTCCCAGTCTATGCAGTCTTCTTCCACGCATGCTGAAACAAAGACTCGCATTATACGCTTATTCTAGCAGCACCCTCGCGGCGTTGCTCCTGTAGTGAAAGTTTATGGTGATGATGATAATGATGATGAAAAGTAGCCTATAACCTTCCTCAAGAGTTTAGCTATCAGCTATCACATGCAGAAATATTTTTGCAAACCAGACTGGTAGTTCCTGAGATTAGCGCGTTCAAACAAACAAACAATCAAACAACTTTTCCGCTTTATTATATTAGTATGGATAACAATTTTGTTTGAGGTTGGGGTCGACTGGTGACGGTGTTTTCGGGCCGCCTGATAGTAGGCCCTTAGGGCGTTAGGGCATAATTAATTTATAGCTAGGACCGACAAGTTTACGTTCCCTCCGAAGCACGGATTTATTAGTTGTTTCAATTTAACAAGGTTTCTTTGATAAGGAAATCGGTATGAGCTTGTGGTCAACTCTGTATTTATTTTTTTTTGAAATCGATTGGCATAATCATGAAGATAATAAGTGTTATTTGTAACAATATTTGTTTGTTACCTATAAACTCCTTGTCTGCATGATTGTTACTTGCTCAGAACAAAAACTAAAGGTTTATTGTGTGCTTTTAAAGAATATTTGTGTTGAGGGACCCATGAGTTATTCATCAACGTAGGTAGGTATACCTACCATTTCGGTGCGTTCCTTCGAAAGGAAACCGACGACGATATTTTACGGTTTCGTTTTTATTTTGATGTGTTTTTTGAAAAGTGTGTTAGTAGAGCCTGTATGTGATGATATTTACATCCTGTATCAGCTATCGTAAATCGTTACCATAAAACAATCATCGATTGATGCCACGACAAGAAAGACAAACATTGAACCATTTGATGTTTCTACGACAGCGGTTGTTTCTTTCATTTTACGGGTAATAAAATGAAAATACTCTAGTTTCTACAAATGTTTTTCAATTTATAAAGCGGGCCGTATCCAAACAGATTGCGAGATAATTTACGAGCGTCTATGTTTGAGGCCAGAACTGATCTTGGCTTTTGAAATAGCACTGAAGTACGTGGAAATATTTCTAAGCTTTATTAATAAAATATTCCTTAGATTCTGTAATTGTATCAACTACAGTAAGACAGTTGATCTTACAAAGATTCTCTTATATTTAAACTTAAGTACGTAATATTTCATTGAAAATAAAAAAAATCTCGTCGGAATCGAAAATTTTAATAAGACTTTTTATTTTCAATTAAAGATTCCCGTTATCGTACTTATCAAAATAAATATTACGAGTCCCTACCTTAATGGTCGTTCAATATTAGGTAGGTACCTAGGTAGTGCATCGTATGATCTTAGTGGCTAACTGGGCTAACTCTTGTGACGGAGTTCTCCATCATGGCTTAATGATTTAAAAACTATTCACGCAAGCTAAAAGCTATTCGAAGCACGGAAGCTCTCAGCTTTTAACGCGTTTAGTGCCCATGACGCACATGGTGCTCCGGGTGCATGTGATCAATCGACCGCGGAGTGCAGGGAGTTGGTCACCGATCCAAATTATGGCCGCTCGAACGTCGTTCACAACAAACGTCCTACACCAACTAATTTACATGAAAAATACCCGACCATCAATCTAGGTTAAGAAATGCAGAATGTAGGATGAGGTCACCATTTATCTAGATCTGCGTGGATTGTCTGCAGGCGAATTTATTCCTTTCCTGGTAATGGAACAAATAAAGCAGTTAAACAAATCTTACTTAGTACGAGGACGTACCGAGGAGCATTTTACTCTAAATTAGACGCTCATAATTTCCAACATACCTGCCTAATTCAAAAGTTAATGCAGGTTTGTGATAGTCTATGGAGTATTACTTCTGACTTTCAACGTGGGAATCTCATTTTTGCTCTCAATTTATATAACATTTAAATCTTCAAAATGAAAGTGCTCTGAGGTTCAGAATATTGTTCAAATCACAGAACCGAAAATACGCTCGCTTACGCAAGTCTTCTGTGGTTTAAATGAAAGCACAGTCCAGAGTCTAAAATGTCATGGAAATAGTGTCTGTAAGTAATCGTGTATCGTAAAGAAATGAGCAGCTTGTATACCTTCAGTTTATTTCTGTTTATTTCTGTTTATTTAGAATTTTCGCTTTATAAAATAGCATAAGTACGAAAACTGAAAAGGATTTTAAGATTCTCTGAACCGAAAGTCAGTTTTCATTTTGCTCCCAGAAAATATTATTGGAAAACAATTGGTTCCGCTTGGATTGGCCCACCGCTGAATAAATAAAACCTGCTGTGCTGTATCCACTCTGTTCTGCATGGCTGACGTTGGCCTGGCTCCGAAGTATTCCTACTTCATATATACGCAATGCAGAACTTTAAGCTACGTTTACAATGTGATACTTATTATGCAAAACCCTTGTAGAATTAAAAGTAAGATTATTGTTAGTTTATATTTATAATTCTATCCTAGAGTTACTATGATCAAGCTCTCAAGAAGTCAGTTAAATAAACGTCAGTCACAGCGTTGTCACTCCTTTACTCCCATAACTGCACCTTCAGTCCTCTTTTGTAAAAGCGGGACCTCAACCTTCCGAAGGTATTAGGCTAAATCCTGACCGTAAATTCATTGAAATCTGTTCAGCAATTGAGGTTTTATGAAGCCGCAACCATAAAACATCATTTGAAGAATTTAAAAGTAGAACTATATCACCAAGAAGAACAAAGAGTATTGGTTAATTATAAATAGAATGAATTATAATTTATAATTCATTCTATTTTTGGAATGGAATATAAATAATCTCAATACAAGCACAGGCGAAGCTGTATCGATCAGCTGTTCCCAAACGAAAACACTCCACTGAACTGTTTCATATTTAATGTGACTCGCACTTGACCGATTTTTGTTTCATTTCCAACTGTTTGCCTCGCTCGGCGCTCCATCATTTTAATGGCATTTGGCACGAAAGAGAATATTAAAATAATACAGGAACACGTTATCTAAACTCTTGTTTGCATAGAATGCTTTAAAAAGCCTGTAAAAGCTTGTAAAAATAAATGAGAGTGAATATTTGAGAACCAATAAGGAACCGCGGACGAGCGACGCGACGGTTTCGAAAAAACAAAGCTCTGTGGGTGCAAATGCAAATGCATCCGATTCGATGATCTTCTTCGGAAAGTTGACGTTCTTTCACGACAAAAAGTCACTTTCCAAATTCGGAATACATTCCGAGAAGGTCTGAATCGCACTGCTGGATACTACAGCGGAGCTAAAGTGGCCACTTTTGATGAAACATCAGATTTTTCATATATGTAGTAAAACATAAAATTTTTCATCAAATGTTTCATAGATGCTTCATATATGCTTCATAGATGCTTCATAGCATATATGAACCATCTATGAAACATTTGATAAAAAATTTAATGTTTTATTAGATGAAAAATCTGATGTTTCATCAAAAGTGTCCACTTTAGCTCCGCTGTAGTATCCAGCAGTGCGATTCAGACCTTCTCGGAATGTATTTCAAATTTTAGGAAAGTGATGTTTCTTCACTGAAAAAACGTTAATTTTCCATTCCGTTTTTATGCCATGTCTGGTTCTATATTTAATAAAATCCCTAATGACATTAAAAATTTACCTATGAGATTATTTATAAAAAAGTTAAAATTGTGGCTTATTGAAAAAGCATTTTATAGTGTAAACGAATTCTTCATAATCATAATCATAATAATAATCATAATATATTTATTGCGAATCAAAGGTAAACAGATGATAGTTAAAAAAAATGTAGGTACAGGCTTGGACATAACTCTTGGACATACAGTAATTAATTAATATTAACTAAACATGACATTTCAAATTATTTCTATTTTTTTATTTCATTTTAGTGAAATTTTATTCAATTCAATTTATTTCATGTAATTTTGCATGCCGATGTTTTTTGGTGAAGTATGTGACACTTTATATAGTAATAAGATCTTGTTATGACCATATTTCTTGCAATAAATGAATGATTATTGATTATTTCCGAAGAAGATCATCGATTCGGATGCATTTTCGGAAGTCTGAAGCGCACTGCTGCTGGTACCTAGTAAATTGGAGGGAGCGCAGTTTATATTTTCGTGAACCTGCGTGCTGTGTAAATGAGGTCTAATATTGTGACGCCGGTGGTCGAATGAATGCTTTAAAATTTATAACCACAGAAATTATAACGACGCAATGATTGCGCAAGATATCTAAATACCTACTGGAATTTCATTTTGAGATATGAAGTGGTGACGAATGTACCTAAATAAGTATGTATGATTATTAAGAGGTTGAATAAGCAAAAGTCAAATCAGGTTTAGTTTTAAGAGTTTCTGCGAATTTGGAGTAGGTGTAACTTCTATAAAGGTACAGTCAGCAAAACTAAATTTGTCTAAGTAGGTAGGTACCCATATTTTCTATACCTACCTACTTACTAATGAAGCGAGTGAAAATGAGTTTGTTTTTTTGTTTATTCACCACTGCCAAGAACGTTGACCATAATAATATATAGAGGAGTGTTTTTTTTTTTCAATTGAGTCGTCACAACTATTAAATATATTTTATAGATTCATAAAAATCACTTAACTAAGTGATTCATAAAAAGCACCTCTAAAAAAGCAGTTTTATTACAGCCTAGAATACTTTACTTTAATTTTAAACTTTCGTTAACGAAAATAACCGTGAAAAAACGAAACAAAGAAACCACCTCCTGAAGGAAATATGCGTGGTTAGTTGGCCGAGGCTCTGAAACATAGACTTCTGAATTTTGGTTATTAAAGGGTAAAGCTTTTGTGTCCAGGTTTGTACAGAATATTGTACAAGCTAGTACTTCAAGATAAATAATGCGCATCGGCTAATTTCGTGTTTTCCGAATATGACCGACATCGACAGCATGTAGGCAGCAAAAATGGCTAAACAGAATGTGACAGAAGTGCACGTTGTTAGCTGCGCAGCTCGCACAATTTGCTTTTCTTAAAAATTACATTGATATTTATTTGTTTGCAATAAAGTGGAAATTGTGAGTGTTTTTTGTGACCAAACTACTTTTTGTCAATCGTTTTTGTACCTAATGTACCTACTTAATCGATTGTTTCCGATGGCTTCCGAAACGAACCGTATTATTTATATGGAAGTACTGTAGCTTCTAGTGGTTAACCGTATGCCCCCGTCAAATCTCTATGACAGACACAAGGAAAAGGTCTCCATTCTTCGCGATCAACGCTTTGACAATTTCTCTATTTTACAAAACCATTCAAGTATCATTGCCGCTGCGTTTTGTTTCGTTCTCCAAAATGACATTAATTAGCGAAACCTCATTGGTAATTTGTTTGAAAATGTCATCGCAACAGAGTAACCTAACCTCATTGGTCATTAGTAGATTAAGAAACAAAACGAAACAGTTGACGTTTTGCTTTGGTTAATAAAAAGTTTTAAATAGTAGAATCAGTAGAATCGAGTAGCAGAGCAGTTCATTCTGAATTTTTCATTGCAACGCGTTTTATTCTGCGGGGTAAGTACGTTTTATGACTCTTTTTGTCCATATCAGAAATATTTTCAGGTCGTGCAATAATTACCAGTAAATTCACGCCACACAAGCTCCGATAGTTATCAAAGCATCAATAGCGTGGCGTGTTAGCTCCCCACTCGAGCCAGTCATTGGCCTGTAGGGCACGGGACGGATCTAGGGACTACACCTTTTCTAGTACTATATTTGTATAGTACTAGCTGAGCCCTCGCGGCGTTACCCGCGTAGGATGGTATATGCTGATGATAATGAAAAGTAGCCTGTCCTTTTTACCCGACTGCGCAAAGCAAAGGAAGGGTAATGTGTTTATCAGTCTTTACCCGACTGCGCAAAGCAAAGGAAGGGTAATGTGTTTATCAGTCTATGTATGTATGTTTGGATGTTTCTATGTGGCACTCTAGAGGCCAAACGCGTGGACCGATTTTGATAATTCTTACGTCAATCGATTCGTCTCAACCTTGGGAGTGCTATTAAAGACATGACAATAAACAAAATTCACCAGTCACAGTGTATCAAAAGCCCATATTTTTTAGATAAATTCCCAGAGTGACTTTTTTGGAATGTTTTTGCATACTTAGGTACAGTAGGATCAAAGAAACCCATTTTAGAAGTTTGGGCCAATTTGCCCACCGGGGGGGTAAGTTGGCCCCCCACTGGGGGCAAGATGAAATTTTATGTGCCAAAAATTATATTAGGCTGCAGAGGTTTTATGGAACAAGTTTGGGTCAAATCGGTTGAAAATAGCCTGAGATATGGCCGTTCAAACTTCCAAAATATCGGAAAAAGGGTGAAAAATGGCCATATTTGACCCCATATTGCTCAGAAGAGCACAACTATGCGCAAAATCTTTTTACACTCCTAGATTCAGCATAACGTGGGATTACTAGATCAATCAAAACCCCGATGGGTTTTGCCTAGAACCCGAGATATAAGACTTTGAAAATTTTCAAAAAAAACCCTAAAATCGGGTTCGATTTTAGGGTTTTTTTTTGAAAATTTTGTCTAACAATCACATTATTTATCTAACACTACCCCCCTTTTGAAGATGGAGTCCCCCAGCAAAGGCAAAACCCTCTAGGATGGGTTCGATTTTAGGGTTTTTTTTGAAAATTTTGAAAATAACGTGTTCCCGAAGCTATTTGATTATTTTTGTCATATGTAAAACACTTTAGATGGGTTCGATTTTAGGGTTTTTTTTGAAAATTTTCAAAGTCCTATATCTCGGGTTCTAGGAAAAACCCATCGGGGTTTTGATTGATCTAGTAATCCCACGTTATGCTGAATCTAGGAGTGTAAAAAGATTTTGCGCATAGTTGTGCTCTTCTGAGCAATATGGGGTCAAATATGGGCATTTTTCACCCTTTTTCCGATATTTTGGAAGTTTGAACGGCCATATCTCTGGCCATTTTCAACCGATTTGACCCATACTTGTTCCATAAGACCTCTGCAGCCTAATATAATTTTTGGGATATAAAATCTCATCTTGCCCCCAGTGGGGGGCCAACTTGCCCCCCCAGTGGGCAAATTGGCCCAAACTTCTAAAATGGGTTTCTTTGACCCTACTGTACCTAAGTATGCAAAAACATTCCAAAAAAGTCACTCTGGGAATTTATCTAAAAAATATGGGCTTTTGATACACTGTGCAGTGCCACAACCAGACGCCATATTGTCAAAATTAAAAAAACCAAAATCGTCACACTATATCAAGTGGGGTATCGTTGAATAGGTATTTCAAAATCAACTTTAGGTTTCTTTTACCATTTTTCATTTTAAGTAATAGTTTAGGAAAAATAACGGTTTAAAGTTGATTAATATTAATTCTCGCTATGGATGTTTCTATGTGGCACTCTAGAGGCCAAACGCGTGGACCGATTTTGATGATTCTTACGTCAATCGATTTGTCTTAACCTTGGGAGTGTCACTAAAGATATGACAGTAATCAAAATTCACCAGGGCTACAACCAGACGCCATATTGTCAAAATTAAAAGAATCAAAATCGTCGCACTATATCAAGTGGGGTATCGTTGAATAGGTATTTTAAAATCAACTTTATCATAACTAAAAAGTGTTAAATAAAAAAATATTTAAAAAAACAAAAACCCGACTGCGTCAAAACTAAAAAGAAAAAAACAAGCCTGCAAAGAATTACTCACAGTCGGGACCCATAACATTGGGAAGATTTGATTGGTAATAAAATGAATGGGTACCGACTGTAAGTAATTTTTTGCAGGCTTGTTTTTTTCTTTTTAGTTTTGACGCAGTCGGGTTTTTGTTTTTTTAAAATATTTTTTTATTTATGATTCCTTCGTATCAGATGTAGATAATTAGAATTTTTCAAATGCTAGCAGAGATGAGCGCGTTCAAACAAACAAACTCTTCTCAGTATTAGTTAGATACTAATACTGAGAAGAGTTTGTTTGTTTGAACAAAGGTTTAGATTAGTAGGTACCTAGGTATAATAATGATAAAAATAATTTATTTTTATAACATTATAAAACACACAACATAGGACCAAATAATAATAAAAGGGCAAATAATTTACAATAAACCCTGCACAGAGAATATTTTCAACAGTAGTTACAAATTCAAGGCATAAAATGTATAGATCGTAACATGACTCTATTTCAGCCCTAAAGTCCGGTCCTGTGAAAGATTTATGGATATCGGCATCAGCCGACTATGAAACTATGGAAATAACCACCTGATGGAATCCACGTAGCATATGGCAGGTTGTTTTATGACACTTTGTGTTGATAAAGCCTTTAGTTTTATAGCGTTTGTGTTTTATTTTGCTGAATTTTCATATTTCATCACGGATTTCTGTTATGATATACATTTTACTGAAAATTTCACGTATTTTGCTTGGCTTCATATTTTAGTTTGAGTACTTAAATCTATATTTATGATATTTGAGTTTGTATGTATGGCATATATACGATATATTATGAGAGCAATCAGTGGCCCTATTTAAATACTTACCCCCTTACTTATGAAAGATGTTTAAAGTTGAACACTGGTTAAACAATGTCCTGTCTCTATTCGTCACTATCCACAAATAAAGACAGGACGTTGTTTAACCAGTGTTCAACTGTAAACATCTTTCATAAGTAAGACCCATAATAATTTTATAACGCTGTAGGTACATTTCACACATCATCTTCTAGCCTCATAGTAAGCAGAGCTTGTGATAAGGGAACTACATGACTGATCTACTTAATTATACTTTTTTTTGTTGTAAATAGATACAAATTTAGAAAAACACCCAGACTCTAAACAATTATTTGAAGATCATTTGCGTCGCGGCGGGAATCGAACCTGCAACCTTCTGTTCAGACGGACCTTCACCCACTGCGCCACAGAGGTCAAGTAAAAGCTTACTCGTAAGTCAACATTAGCCACTCTGACTAAATAATTAATCATGGACTGATGCACCGTTATTCATGGAACAATTGAACTCGGCAAATTACTGGGCAATCAGCCAACAGAACATAAACCTCACGTAACTACCTAATGAGGAGGAGAATTTACAACTGAGCTTACGTGTTTTCGAGTGTGGGGCAATCCTACTTTCATTTTATATTATTTAAGAAAGTTTGTTTTATTCACGCCTATAGTCATTATTTAATGCATGTCTACGAAGTGTCTACGAAACCGCTACGAAGTTTATGCTCTACGAAATTTTCTATTGCCTTTCTATGGCCTTTTGTTTTGTATTATTTTGTGTAGTAACAAAATAACATGCTTAAATCTATACCATCTATATCTATATGTCACGGGCAACTTGATTAATCGGGCAGTATTCATATGGACCGGTCATTATGCATAATGACCAAGAGCGTCGGGCAATTTGATAAATTTATTACTTTGACCGGTCCATATGCATAATGCCCGACGGCCCGTGGTCCATTTAATAAATCAAGGCTTGAATTTATCACTTAGACCGGGCAGTATGAATAGTGCCCTACTTCTAGCCGGGCAATGTGATAAATTGGGTTAGAATCTGTAGGTTAGGTTATGTTAGGTTAGTAAAAAACCTACGCGCGAGGCGAGCGAAGCGTGCCGCGGTAGCGGCCGCCGAAGCGCCAGAAATGTAGTAAATCAATTAAAACACTGCAATTCATCAAATTTATTACATTGCCCAAGATGGGGTGGTCATTATTCATAATGACCGGGCAAAGTGATTAATCATGCAGTTTTTATCACATTGCCCAATTGACACGGTCATTATGCATACGGACCGGTCATTATTCATAATGACCGGATTTATCAAATTGCCCGTAACATATATACCATTATATATATAACATATATAAAGTGGAAGAGTTTGTTTGGTTGAATGTTTGTTTGTTTGAACGCGCTAATCTCAGGAACTTCCTGTCGGATTTGAACAATTCTGCATTTGATAGCTATACTCTTGAGGAATGTTATAGGCTACTACTTTTCATAATCATCATCATCGTCACCATATACCATCACTACTGGGGCAACGCTGCGAGGGCGCTGTTAGTTTATTTATAAGCCTGATGTTTCGCATTGCAGGGCAAAGTGTGGAACCTCAGGAGGCTCTCACAAACTCTTCCGCTTTATTATATTTAGTACTCGTACCTATAGATAAATAACAAATAAATATTTCATTTTAATTTTTGTGTTTTGAAACCAAGACATGAACAGACAAGACAAATACCTCCCAATGCGCGTTGTACATATTATTTGTGTGAGAATCAATCATTTTAACCGCTAAACCCTGCGGGAACCCATCTCATTTCCTAAATGTTTGCACGCCCCGGTTGTTTGGTTAGGATCAATCCAGAGTCAAAACAGCTGATAGGCGTTTTACAAGAAAAACATTTTATCCGCTTATAGGTAGGTGGTACCTTTCGTTATCATCCTTCGACGTAAAAATAGGTTTTATAAGTTTAACTAATGTCTGTCTGAGGCGTGGTAGCTCCCAAACGGGTGATCGAAAGTGTCTTAGGTACCCACTAATAATAATTTAAGAAAACCTCTCTAGGTAGTCGTTTATTTTTTTCTAGTTCATGGATGAGACCGACTTTCACCAAGTTTCCACATGGGGTTTTTTATTTAGGAAAGTTCCTTAGTTTTTAAATCTAGGACACCACCAAACCTGTTTTTACTTAGGATTTAATTGGCCTTCTTGTATTATGTAACGTTCAAATCGTGCTTTATTTTAGACTCTAATCCTGAATTTTCTTCAAAATAAAAATGAACTGATACTTCTTTACTATAGGTACATGGCCTCATGCACTGCTCAGTTCAGAAGTACCTACCTATAGGTACCTATAGAGTGAAGAATATAATAATGTGGAAAACCCTTATGTTTGCTACTTATTTGTCATTACGAATTGACCTCTTTTTTTGTTGTCTGCACGGATTACCGTGCAGATTACCTAGCACAATTAGCTTGGCTTTCTTCGAATTACTGCTCAAAAATGTATGAGCATATTTGTATTCCGTCGGAGTACACCCATTTATTTATGGCCTGTGTAATGGGAGTAACTTATAAACAAACAGAACTGTTGCGTGGTTTGCTGATAGATAATATAATCCTATCCTACTATCCTACTAATATTATAAAGGCGAAAGTCCGTGTGTGTGTGTGAATGTTTGTTACCACGTATCTCCATAACTACTAAACCGATTTTGATGAAATTTAGAATGTAGATAGATAATAACCGGGAATAGGACATAGGCTACTTTTTATCCCAAAAAATTCCACGGTTCCCGTGGGATAAAACAAATAGAAGTCCACGCGGGCGAAGCCGCGGGCGTCCGTTATACTTCATATTACTGTGAATGTTTATGGGAAAAAAAATATATTGTGGCTATATTACACCTCAACAGGTTATAATAAAACTTGGAACAGATTTAGTTCTCGATCAACAGTAGCATTTAAGGCTACTCATGATTATTTGAACAGCGTCAGAAGGAAAACTAATGTCTGCACTGCAGCACCAACTCATACGAACATACGTACTGCGGTGTTACGCACTATAGGTATATTTTATGAATAACAACAGGAGAAAAATTGGTCAGAGGGCAATAGGCAATACGTGGGTTACCTTAAAATGTTTTTTTTTTACCATTATTGAACATGACTGTTGTAGGTACTAATTACTTTGAAATTTTATCAAACAAAAATTCATTGATGCTTTGCCGGTATACCTAATAACCTACAGCGTTCAAATCAACACTATAAATAACATTTCATTAGGTAAAATATAAGTAAAAAATAATATTTGTTTCAATATCAAATAGCTACATGTTTATTCATAAAAAAGAAATATGCTTACCTAATGGCTTACATTACGGATGATAATAAATACCAAATAAACTTTGCGTGTCAAATAGTACCAAAGTTCAAAAATTACTCTTCAATATTACCCCCGGGAGGTTTTACCCTAAAACATTACCCCGGGGCGTCCCCGTTCGATGCTCGTAAAAGTAATGGGGCAGGCTAAATGCTTAATCTGAAGTATGAATATTTTCAAGGTTCACGCGACGGGCGGATCTAATCTAATATTATAAGTACCGAGTTAAATCTAATTAAAAGGGTGAAAAGAACGATGATGAAAATTATCCTAACAGATTCATAGAAAATCTTCTTTTTACCCCAAAAACAATTTTCAATAGAAGTAGATAACTTTATCTGAAGAATAAATTGGGTTCTTTTGCTGTTATTATGTCATAAACTATATGACATAGTGTATAGGTATAAAAAGGTACCTAGTAAGTATGTAAAGTTTAAAGTAATATGTAAAGTTTTACGTTTGTAGGCAGCAAAATGTATAGAAACGAGTAACCCGTGCAAATACATTATATAAACGCAAATCAATAAAAATAATTTAAAAAACTCAAGAACCTACAGACCTTCAAGGTAGGTAATAACTAGGCACTACTGTAATAAGTCTGTCACCGATAGCATGAGGTGTTTATTCGTTTTGAGTAAAGGAATTTTTGCTACTCTAACACCCGAATACTGAAACGCTACTTAGTTTAAGTGGTGTTTATCATTGACACAAATTGTCATTAGTTCTGTCATTTTTGTATACGATTCTGAAGAGTAAGAACGTCTCTCAGGGGCGTAGCTATAGCTTTGTTAAGGGGGGGGGGGGGGTCTAAAGGTTCCAATATACCAAAGATCTTTGTTAAGGGGGGGGTCCAAGGGTTCCAAAATACAAAAATTTACTAGGTTTCCTCCGAACTTAATGGGCTAAGGGGGGGGTCCGGACCCCCTAAACCCCCCCCTTATATACGTCCCTGACGTCTCAAATAGATAAGTACGTCTTAAATAATATAAGTAGCGTTTCAGTATTCGGGCATAAGTGTGACGAGTGACGCTAACAAAAATAAAATTCTAACATACCTACCACAGAAACCAAGAGCGAAGCTATTCCAATATTAATTTCACAGCTTAATCATTACTCATACCCTTTTGTCTTCCAAAATACACGCTCGCACGACAACCACATGAATAGGTAGATGAGACTTCGGGACATAGACAAGTGGTTGCTGTCACCTTATCATTATGAATGCTTTGTTGGAAACTTGTTCCTTGTGTTCTTGGGGTTTTGTTGGTGTAGGCCAGTGGTTCTTAACCTTTTAGTGATGAGGGACCATTTGATAAACTTTCTGACTTGTCGCGGACCACCAACAGTAAGTTTTCTCTTTCAACTTTGATTCTTTGTCGCTTGTTTAATTTTTTTGGATAGCTTCGCGGACCACTTCAAGTGGTTCCAGGGACCACCAGTGGTCCGCGGACCATAGGTTAAGAACCACTGGTGTAGGCGTTTGCACAGGGAAGAATTGGAATTCAGTTATGAAGGCTTTGTGGTCTCTGTCTGTCTCTAGTCTCTTTTATGCTAATGAGACGTTTTGTTGGTGCTGGAACTCCAATTAACACATCCTCCCCCTTACTTATGAAAGATGTTTAAAGTTGAACACTGGTTAAACAACGTCCCGTCTCTGTCACTATCCACAAATAAAGACAGGACGTTGTTTAACCAGTGTTTAACTTTAAACATCTTTCATAAGTAAGGCCCAGTATACCTATTAGAAAGAATGCTGTATTGTAAAATAGTTGGTATGGTTATTATACACTTTGGCCCACTTTGAAGCGCTCGTGGCGTGGCTTGCTTAGACGTTCTTGATTGATCGCTGTGCGCGGTCACAATTTGGATGGGTGAGCGCAGGTGGTATTACGAGCTGAGCGCTTCCGTGCTTCGGAGGGCACGTAAACTGTCGGTCCCGGCTTTTAAGTCATAAGCAACAACGGAGGCCTTTAGGCGGCCTAAAAACTCCGTCACTAGAGTTGGCCACTTGCTCATACGATCTTACTTACTTTTACTTTGGTCGAAACATCTCTGGATGTTATGACATAAATGACATGATACATTCCCGTGTCTTAGTTATTCTAAACTTCCAAATCGATCGAGTGGAAGTCTGAGTGTATAATATCGTGTGTGTATGATGTCTTTCCTGTGGATATGGCCAGTTAAACTGAGAGCATGATGTGGTGTTAGGCAAGCCTACTCGATCTCAAGTCTCAACATTATCAGCGTATTGTTAAGTGTAGGATACGCATAAGTGCCTGACGTACCTTAGTATAAGTCTTCTTAGAGCACATCACACTATCACACCAATCACACTAATATTAAAAATACGAAAGGTTGGATGTTTAGATGTTTGGATGTTTGGATGTATGTTTGTTCCTCTATAACTCGACAACCACTGAACCGATTTACCTGAAATTTTAAGTATGGATAGATATTGACCGGGAATTCGACATAGGCTACTTTTATCCCGGAAAAATGCATGGTTTCCGTGGGATTAAAAAATAGTAGTCCATGCGGGCGAAGCCGCGGGCGTCCGCTAGTAGATAATAAGTTTTACCTATATTTTATGTCTTACTAACTAACTGGTTTAAGAAGAACACATAGAGGACAAGTATTCAAAAATTCATTAATTTGATATCGTGACTGTAAAAATTAAATAGGTTTATACTTTTTTAATAATAGAGCTAATAGGCCAGTGGCCCTTGTGACCGATGTGTAGGTGTGACACTTGAAGGACTATTATTTTTAGTATTAGACTAAAAAATCTTGAAGAAAATTTATTTCTCCGTTTTTTCTTACCCGATTTATTATAGGTAGCTACTTACTTACGTGTCTAGAGACGTTACAAACCTTTGGCCCCTGTTAAAACTAATGTTATAAAGAATCTACCTACGAGTAAATGTACTCTGGTTTCATTGGTCCATGATGTGATTTCTGAAAATTTTGTGAAGTACACGTATTTACACTATTTTTCTGCGGGTTGGAATCCCGTCGGAATCGAAAATTTTAGACTTTTCATTTTCAATTAATTATTTTTCTGTTTCAACTCTTAATTTAAAAAAAAAATTATTTAGCAAACCAATTATTAAAAATATTTTAGGTTGATCATAGACCAACAAAACTCCAGGTTTTTTTATTGTTAAAAATATAATGCAACTCACAGACGAGTGCGGCTAAGAGCGCAATCGCGGCCGCCAGCAAAGCGGCTGGCGCGGAGCGGGCGCGAGGCATGACTGACAGAGTTGGTGATGCCAGCTGCGCTGTGTCGGCACAAGAGTCTGGTGCTGGATGTGGCGGAATTCCGACACTTTTGACGGTAAACAGGAGGGCTTCTTGTCGTGGAATGAAGATTTTGAATTGATAGACGCCTTCAAAATTGTTTCAACTTCCACCACTACGTCCTTTAGTTAGTCGATTCATCGTGATTGGATTGCAATCGCGTAACGTGTTAACGTCTTATCAATCGATGAACGCCGGCTGCACGCACGAAAAAGTGTTACGTTCCGCCTACGAGACGTAGCGCTGCTACGAGACGTAGCGAGAGCTACGATGCTCGTAGCACTAGCTACGAAGCAATTTATTTTAGTAAATAATCCGATCCGTAATGTTTTAACGGTGTTTTCTTATGACGTTATCACGTAAAATTATCGTCCGTAAACCCACTTTACAGACAACCATTTTTTTTTGTTTGTCTTTGACGAAAATTTGTTAAAAATCTGCATCTATAGCCACATTAAATGTAAAAGAAAATGCAATTGTTATAATAATTCTTCATTCTATCAAATACATTATAATACGATGATATAAATATAGACTCAGGCAGTGAATCACATTATTCATGCGCATTCACAACTTATATAATTTTGATACTGGAATTCAGATAGACATAATCAGACATTTATTCACTACTTAGCACAAAAGAGAAACAGAAGCAAATTAATAAGAGAGTTATTGTGCGTCACAGCAGCAAAAAGGCCTCGATTCAGCATTATACCGTGCCACTGAGAAGTGGTAAGGTGTTCTAACGATACTTTCAAAGTCACTAAACCCTTTTTTATGGAAGAGGGGGGCAAAAGAGCAAGCTGCTCACCTGATGGTAAGTAAATACCGCCGTCCCGACGGACAACTGCAATACCAGAAGAGCACCAGGGTGGCGATTCTACTACCAAACTTTTTATCAACCACAAGCCTCAACTTAGATTTTTGACTGTTTTTTATTATTCTACTAATGACAAACGACTCAGTTGTGGTGACGTTTTAGCTAAGGACTTTGGCAAATTTTTGAAAAGCCATTCTACTATTCACCAAATGGCTGACATTTAAGAAATCGAAACAAAACGCAGCGGAATGATTGATGTTGTCATCTAGTAGAATTGCCACCCAGGTGCGTTGCCGGCCTTGTAAGCTCTTTTTTCGACCCTTTTATATTTGCTAGATTTAGCTGTACAGTCAAGGAGCTGGCAGCACCGAGACTGCCGGCGGCGCCCGCAATGCCCCGCACCCCCGAATGCGGCACTGCGCTCTCGCTCGGAACCATTCTTTATTTGCAAGTTCCGTGCCCTTGGTTCGTGTTGATGCGCTTTTACTTGCTACGACAACTTTCCACACGTTTATTTATTTCCCATTTTTCAACAAACAAATGAAAATAAGTATATTTTTTCTAAATTTAATTTTTTTTATCCGTCTTTCTTATTTCTTTATAAAAAGAAAGAGAAGTTAACGGATTTACGATATAAGTAAGTAGGTACTTTGACTATGAAAATAAAAATTACCGTTCATTTTTTAAATATAAAAATGTGTAGGAATTTGCGCATTTACGTGCGACGTCAACTTTCCTGATTGATGTTATTGAACTTCCGTAGGACATTTTGGGGAAATGTTAAACTTTGTTCCGAACATGATATGGCATGACAAAGGTTTTTTTGTTCTATAGGCAAAATTACAACTAGCGAATATTTATTTGATTACAGATGCTATCACCATCATCGTTATCATCACTTAGAAAGGTACCTAAAGGAAATGTTTTGTAAGTAAGTAAATGATTTTTTGTCTGAAAACCACTGAAAACAGCCCAACTTCAATTTTGGCAAACACTGACCTAGATTAATAAATAGAATGGAACATTTTGTATAAAATGGCGTTGAAAAAAATTCAGTAACTACCTACTGGTTTGGTAGGTAGGTCGATATAGGTCCCGGTTTTAAAGTTTGGCCATCAGCCTAAAAAGTCTCGTAAACAGAGAAAGCCAGGAACTTACCTTCTTATTTACTTACAACAGTAGGTTTCATAAGTAGACAGTATAGATACTAATAATTCACATAAAACGTTATCTTCACAGTTTGCTCAGTAAGATAACTTCATGAATTCAGAAGAGAGTTTTTCATTAGGATCTGAGTGAGTATATTAATATTACCGCGTAAAATCTTCATTATTTTCGGGTCAAAGTATAATGTTGGTTCTGGAGAGTGCTCGGTGCTGATATGGAGAAAATATCTTTCACTACAAGGGATGGGAAAACCAGTTGACTAAGTTTCGTTTCAAAAGAAAAACGTTTGAGAAAATAATCGTTTAAAAAATAAGAAATGAAACCGAATCACGACTGTATCCCCAAGGCACAGTAGACATTCCAGTTCTTTTAAACATTCAAGATACAATGTCTAAAGGGGTAGTCAAAGGCATGTCCAAATACATTTTTGGTGCAAGCCCACACTTTGCAGAAGTTAGCATTCGCAGTGCCAGGTTGCAGAACCGGTTTCCTCACGAAGTTTTTCTTCACCGTTTAAAGCTCGTTTTAATGTGCATTTTCTTTTTCGAAACGAATAAATCATTCGAACCCACGACAAGCACGAAAGCCACTATTCCACTCGGGAAATACGGCTCAAACATAGCTCTATCGTAGATCTCTATAGTAGAGATGTTTGTTGGTTCGAATCCAGCCGTAAAGAGTTTACATCGAAATCTCATCGAATGTTAAGGAAAACATCGTGAGGAAACCATCCAATACACGAATATTGACAACGTTTCAACATTTGTTTGCAAATATGGACTTGTGCCAAATATGTATTTAGATGTGTCCTCGTCTTCAAAACCTTTTCCCTTCTCGTAAGAGGTTTACGGAGAGTATAAGAAGGAAGACGGATTAGCTCCTTACCAACAAACCATTAGGTTACTGCTAATTGCTCATTTAGTTCCATATATGGTTCGAGTGAAATGATATACGGTTCTGGGTATGCTCGCTATGTACGTGATTTTCTTACCAACTGCGACTTGCCACGTAAGTCCATAGTAACTAATATTTTTCCCTTAAGATTATAAGCGAAGTGTGTAAAAGACTCTATGTGGAGAGAATGTAAGTATGTGAGTTTAATGAGCAAACTCTTGTGACGGAATTTATAGGCCGCCTTAAAGCCTCTAAAAAGCCGAAACCGACAATTTCGACCCTTCGAAGCACGGAAGCGCTCAGAACGATCTACCAAGAATGTCTCTAAGCAGGCTACGCCACGAGCGCTTTCGTTTTGTTCTGTAAAGAGATTAAGAACCATCTGTCTAAAAAATCCTATCACCATTCGAAAGGTAATGTACCTTACTTTGTCCCCTCGTATAAAGGATATGGTAATATCTCTAATATTAACACTGGTTGCGTGCGGATATGCTGTGAATAAACAGCTGACTTGCGTTTTTAGGGTTCCGTACCTTAAAAGGTAAAAAAAGGAACCCTTATAAGATCACTTTCTTGTCCGTCTGTCCGTCTGTCCGTCTGTCCGTCTGTCCGTCTGTCCGTCTGTCCGTCCGTGTGTCACCATCGATTATCTCAGGAACGGGTAGAGCTAGCAAGTTGAAATTTATACCATATACTAAGGTCTATAGTCCCTATTGTGACTATAAAAATCAAGGTCCTGAGTCAACACTATAAAAAGATATAGGCAAATTTAGGTTTTCGTGAAAACTTGTGAGTACCAAAACTTACCTTAATTATCAACTTTTTTTATTTTTCGGAATTTTTCCTTTACTTGTGCTGGAAGACCTTGCTTGTAACCAAATTTGACAATTCTAGGTCAACCGGAAGTACCCTAGAGGTTTTGGGTCGAAAACCTAAATGGTAGTTCCTGTTGACCTAGAATAACGAAATTTGGCAAAAAGCAAGTTCTTATAGCACAAATAAAGAAAAAATTCCAAAAAATTAAAAAAGTTGAAAATTAAAGGGTGTTCCCATACATACATAGTTGACGCCTATTAAAAGTCCTCCGAGTTGTATGGGCGCTCATACAATTAAGCGGACTAGCTTAATTGGCACCATGGCTAGGTACGGAACCCTCGGCGTACGAGTTCGACTCGCACTTGACCGGTTTTTTTTGTTTGCTGCTCGCGTAAACCCCAACAATATAGGCTATTTTGCATGGGCGACGTCAAGGCCGGTCGCTAGATTTAAATTTTTCCATTGACAATATTAGAGTAGGTACCTATCATTATTTTATTCGTTTTACGGGTTTGGCACAACATGTTTCCTTTCTGATGCAGCGCTCACTCCACTCGCATTTGCTAAGTCATCCATCTTGTCCTAAACCTGCCTCTACCGTTGTATCCATCTCCATATGCATTTATATTCATGACTCGTAACATGGGTATAGGTAACAGAGTATAATAATAATACACATAAAATAACTACAATTTGCAAGCGAATGTTACATGGTGTCATTCAAATTATACTAGGTTCATATGCGCAATGTGAATCGCTTTGGTTTCACTTGTTCTTGATGTGCGAGTGCCTTATAATACGCCTTTAAATTTTCGAACGACTCTAAAGCCATGACGGAGTCTTTCAAGAGGCCTGAATTCCTCATGATCAGACGCCAACTTGCAATCTTAGGAAACTCAGATAAATTTCAATAAGGTGTTCAAAGGCATAGTTGACACCGATAACTAGGGACCAAAAAACCAAGTATTTTCTCTCTCTTTAGCTCTGATTTTCTAGGAACTAAAAACATGGTTTTATCTCCGTCCTACTTTAGTTGAAAGTTAAAATGTCAGTCTTGCAAACACAGAGTCATTCATCCTCGCTGGCTCATGAATGACTAGATTGATGGGAGACCCCTAAACTCAATGTAAAAGCTTTCATTTTCTACAAAACGGTGACTTACAAAACACAGTGTTAAAACAATCCTACTACGAGTAATATTGTTAGTAAATCTAACAAGTGGCTAAACTAAAGTTTAAAAAAAACCGGCTTTTCTAAACTTTCGAGGTGCATTTCTGTCCATAACTCCGAAGAATCTCGACAGATCCTCACTAAATTTTTGTAGCACCAATCGGGAAGTAGGTACATAGGTAGTACATGGTGGAATTTTGTAATGCCACCTGAAGGGAAAGTAGGTACCTACCTACTCGTAATACTGTAGATAAAAATTTTACTCAAAGAAAACATTCCTTTATTTTTTTAAAGACAGAAAACTCCATTCAAAGATTTTCGAAAATTCGCTTGCCATACCCGGGAAGCGAACCGACTAAAATCCGTAACAATGACACCTGTACGTTTATTGCATCGTTAGGGCCAATAATAAGGATGAAATCTCTCAAACAAACTGATAAATTAAATGAAAGAAAAACCATGAAATCTGGACTTATAAATTGAATGGGTCAAGTTAAAGCACATTAAATCAAAGATCCATTTGTTTACTTATGTTAGTAATTAATAATTATCATTTATCCATTAAAATGATGAATTACTATTTAGATAAGACGATTGCACTTTGCATGTTTTTGTAATGCAGACTCCTTTCCTGTATAGATACGATACTTAAAATAATTTAAAATTTCATGGTTTTCCTTTCATTTAATTTATCAAGTTTGTTAGAGAGATTTCATCCTTATTATTGACCCTAACGATCGATGCAATAAAACTACAGAGTGTAATTTTTACAGATTTTAAGCGGTTCGATTCCCGGGTGTGGCAAGCGAATTTTCGAAAATCTTTGAATGGATTTTTCTATCTTTTCAAAAATAAAGGAATATTTTCTTTAAGTAACATTTTCTATCTACAGTAAAATTCCACCAGTTTCCACCCTTCCAAACAAAAAAAGGAATTTTCCAAATCGGTCCACGCGTCTTCGAGTAATCGGTGAACATAAATGCCATCTATCTATTTTTTTATATAGGTAGATACCTACATAAAAAAAGCACAAAAAAATATTCCAACGAATTGAGAACTTTCTCCTTTTTTTGAAGTCGGTTAAAATATGTTTGGATGTTAGTGTTTCAATCACGTGGACCGGTGATTTGAATGAAATTTGGAATAGGATGTAGATTGTAGCCTGGAATAGCGTGCGACGCGTTCCGACGCGAGCCAAGCCGCCGTCGGAAGCTAGTATCCAATAATACTTTGATGCTAAATTGAAAAAGTCGGTAAAACTTTTGAAACTGTCATGGTTATGAACAAACGAGATTTTTACCATGATTTGTGGATTTTTGAATTTTACGATGGAGTACCTCCGATTCACATTGCGTGCGCCATGACCACGGTAAAAAAATCGTCTATAATGCGTGCGAGTTACACAAACTTGTCAAATACTGTGGCTTTAAAAAATATACCACCGCTATATTACGGTCCTGGTTTTGAAGAAAACTTGTTTTACGACGCGATTCTCAGAAACATTTTCCTCCCTCTTAGCTTTATCAATGTGAATTGTTTACGTCCATGGAATATTTCCTTGTTTACTTTGGTTATTACTGACAAAATACCTTAGTAATAAATATTTACATTACATAACTTAAGTAAGTAGGTATAGATAGAAAAGTAAGTACTTACATTTTTATAAAACCTACAAACAATGAACCTAAACCGGCGAGCTTGTATGAAAAATGTGATGAGAGTGATGAGGCGAAAGAGGTGTGTCAGGATCGTAGCAAGTGGAAATCCGTGGTCTCTGCCTACCCCTGTGTATATATTCTATGTTATAATTGCTCAGGATTAGAATAAGTACCTACCTAGTGCGGAAGTGGAATATTTTGATCCTTGTTGTGCGCTAGTAGGAGTGCAAAAAAAATCACAGATGAATTTAGGATTACCTACTATCGAGTTGAGTCGTGGGAGTGAGCTCCAAGAAGATTCTAAACTACGTAACTGGAGTGCTAAATGACATTTAATGTACAAAGGATTTTGAACCTTATCGCGACTGATCAACGACCTATTATCATTTAATCTTGGTTATAAGGATTGTTGGTCTTGTTGAGAGGCTTTCTTGGGTGCTTTGTCTCTTTCACACAGTTGCAAAAAGAAAGAGACACACCGCCCAAGTTTTATTTCAAGCGGACCTTGTTTACTGTCTCAGTCAGCGTTCCAGGTACGTAGTACCTATAGAAATTCCTTGGTGAGCTCTCATATTTAAACTCGACCTCTTTTGTCATAGTTACAACCAATCTCTTTGGTAACGCGTTGCCTAGCAACGATAAACAACCCTGCTAGACGAGGTCAGTGACTGTCATTACGTCATTAGAAATTCTTTTGAGGTTTTTGTGTTTTTTATGATGGCGTGTGCTCGGCCCATGAGCCGAATGAGGAAGATTGAAACGGTGAGACTATCATTAGGAGTACCTACCTTCTTCAAAGCTTTTGGGCTGATAGAATGAAACCTTGTGGATACACGCTCTGCTTATATCCTGCTTTGATGCTGTGCTTTGATGTAAGAATTAATTATCTTGGACAAACCCTATAATAAACTCTTCCGTTCAGTGCCATCACTAAAGTCTTGCCTAAGCAGACTGTCCTGCCGCCCTCTCAAAGACAAAGGAACACTCTCTAGCACTGCAGAGATTTGGCAGAGAATATGAGACAGGACTTTGATTATTTATAAACCTGTCTATAATCAAAGATTCAGGAGTTATCAAAGTGCTTTTATAGTAAAACGAAGACTATACATCCTGGGTCATCCTGGTCTCATTGTTTTATTCGCTCGCTAATTTAGCAAAGCTTTAGATAATGTTTTATTTATTGGGACATTTTAGTGCCTGAGGCATTTTGAGATGTAGTAAGCTTCAAGACTAAGAAAAAAAAATTTTCAGAAGGAAAACCTGTTCCGGACCAGAAAACGTATCCTGAAATACCTGGTGATGGGCTACTTGAAGCAGGAGGGCTATTTCCACTCGGCGGAGACATTTGCAGCCGAGGCAGCTGTGACAGATGAGTTCGAAGTCTGTGACAACATCGACTTGGATATTATACTTCAGGTAAACAGCGGCGTAGGACGTAGCACGTAGGAGTCCTCTTCTTCAATTTAAGGGGTTGCCCTTTGGCATAACTGATGCCTCTTTCTCCACGAAGCTCTTTCCAGGGCAGCCTCCTTGACTTCCCTATACGACATGACAGCAACCTTCTCTTTCACTTGGCTCATGTAGCCTATCCTCGGTCTTCCTCTTCCTCTCCTTTCTTCCACTTTTCCTTTAATGATGATCTTAATGAAACTGTCATGCCGTATAAGATGGCCATGGCCAATAATCTTCCTACTCCTACTAGTATACTCCTACGTAGGACGAAAACGGATGGAGGGTTGAAATGATATACCTACCTACTAAAGCCGTGTTGACAGTGTGGGATTGTGCTTCGACTTTTGATTCAGAGGTTGTGGGTTCGAATCCTGGCGGGATTTTTCGTTTTGAAAAAAGCTCCTAAACTGTGTAGGAGAATATCTTGAGGAAACCAGTTAGCTTTTTAATAGTGGCGATGAGCTTGCAACCTGTCACATATGTAATGCTTATTTCTACGGATTTTTATGTGGACATTTACCAAATATGAATTTGGACATTTTGACTAGGTACCTACCCCTTAGACATCTTCCAAGGATTACCTATATAGAAGGTTAAAAAAAAATTGTGAGAGAATGTCTACCACGTCTTGGGGTACAGCTTAGTCGTGGTCATGTATGTTTTCGTCTCAGCTTAAAATAAAGTGAAGCAGTTCTTTATGTTCTGTAATAGCTGCTTGTATTGACTGACGGCTACTATTAGTATAGCTTTGAAAAGTCGCACAAAGGGAAAGCAATTAAGACTACTGAGATGCCAGGCCCAATACTAAATTGTTACAACCCCTTTCTGAAATTAAAAATCTATTATGCACGGCCGCACTTCAAACTTTACCCTATGATGACTTGCCTAATTAAATATTTTCCCCATTATTCTTATCCTCCTGTCAATTTGCAAGGCTTTCGAAAATGTTCTTTCTTGTCACTCTTACCTTACCTATGGTAATGAAAAGAGATAACAATAGATTGATCAACCGTTTGAACTAGAGGAAGCTTGTACCTAAGTCATTAATAAAAATGGATAGACTGCATTACCAGTTGTCCTCGCCCTTTATCCAGGTCGCTATAATCACCACTATTCGATAGCTTTAGTGAATTGGACTAATATTATTAGTTTGCCTTGAAAGGTCGCACAAAGGGAAAGCAATAAAGACTACTGAGAATTGAGATGCCGGACCCTATACAAGAATGTTACAACCCTTTTTAGAAATGAAACGAAACTGGTAAACTGTGGCCTTGGAATGCAATGACTGGAAGATAACCTTTGCCTAGCAGTAGCTTTGCCAGGGACATGATTAGTTAAGGAAAAAAATTGTAGGTAGGTAGGTACTAATCTAATTTGAAATGGTCATAAGTCTAATCTATAATTGTCTTAGTGGCAATGCGTAATGTGAATCAAACAAAGGATATTGATTAGTTAACATTTAAACCCCTCAGGCACCGTTCCACAGTCGACGAATAGCAATAAGCGAGTAGCTAAAACAAGTTGGCAAGAAGCGAGTATGTAGTTCGGATAGTTTGTTGTTTGTTTGCGAGAGTGCGAATGGGGCTGGTGAATATTCGGGTCACTAGTCCGGATTAGTGCACAGTCACTTACCTACTGGTATGTAATAACGAGACTCTTTCTTCGAGAAGTGAACATCGCTGAGCGAGTTTTTCTTTGATATCTCTTGTCACATCTAACTAGTGGAGAGAGAGTTCTGCTGACTGTATCATCAGTCGGCTATCAACTTATCAATCAATGTAGAGTCCGATTCACGAAAGAAGTTCTTTCGTATGCGTTAGTACCTATCTACGTAAGAAATTGCCATAGGAGTTCCGTTAAATTCCGCCGGACTTCTTTTGCGAAAAGTACTCTATCTCTTTCACTGACTCGAGTAATATCTATTGCACGATTCTAGAACTATCCGCAAAGTCAAAATTAAAAAGAATATATTCAGGAAGAACCGTGATCACATGGTCTTAAACACTAGAGGCCTTACTTATAAACGCCTCTTAACTTAAACACTGGTTAAACAATGCTGAAGATTCGCCCTGTCTCTATTTGTCACTATCCAACAAAGAAAGGATGGCAATAGTTTAAACGGTGTTTCAATTTTGACAGAAGTTGAGAGGAGTTTTAAAGTAGAGCGGTAGATGATTTAACTCCTGTTTCTTCCCGAAAAATATCATGATGCTAATATGAAGCAGGCTTATTGCAGGTTTTTTTCAAGGTTATAGTCAATCGTCCTTGAAAACCTAACATTGCCTCTACTTTTACAACCAAGGCAAATGTTATCTAAACATTTATGACGGTACCAATACCGACGCCAAATTCTCATATCGACGGCCGTAAAAGTTTAGTAATATAGAGGTAAGTACTTACTTACCTAGGGTGTAGGTACGTACAGAGGATTCCCCTAAAAACAGAGGTACACGATACCTGGTACATCCAATCCAACCTTAGAGTAGAGGTACCTACCCGAAAAATGTTCCTTAATTTTTGATTATTCGAGAGATTGTGATAATTTTTAATCTTTTTTATACCTACATAACGTGGATTTTAATGCATAAAGATCTTAAATAATTGTCTACCGCGCCTTGGGGATGCAGTCGTGACCATGTTATGTTTCGTTTTTTGTGTCACAAGTCCACGATCAAATCTTTGCCAAAATTATGATCAAAACCAACCCAGTTTCATATTATGTTGTTAAAACTTTGACGTGTTAATAAATCTACTCTTAGGTAGGTACTGCTAATTGAATTTGCCTGCTTACCTAAGTCATAAACCTATTTTAATCAGCTTATTATAAAGCTTATCTAAAGGCTTTGATTATGTAGGTAGGTACACAAAGCGTCACCATTAAGTACCTCCCCTGCTAAGACGTCAGTTCGCAACCCGTTGATCTCAACTTTTTGTAAAACATTTACCTTTTTTATTAGATTTGTCATTCTTACTTTCTTATTCTTACTTACGTATGGTTAAGTAATTTCACGCACTTTGCTGTGCGGCCGATTGGTGTAGCGGTAGCGACCCCCAATTCAAATGGTCCTGCGTGGGTCCCGATCCTGTCACGACTATGTATTTTTTGTTTATTTTATTTTTATTTTTGCTTTCACAACGAACTACGTTGTGAGTATGTAGTAAGTTACCTAGTAAAGTTATAGTTAGATGAAACAACTTTTAGTAGGGTCTTAGTAAATTTATTTAAACACAAACCTAATACTTAATCCAATAAAATTAACGAGAGAACAAACATGTCATGTTATCATTGGAACAGTTTATACTTATCGTATAAAATCCAGTGAAAAATAAACAATTTAGATCTCTCGCAAATCAGATCAGACTAAGTAATATTATCTACTTACAATTTAAAACAATATGTTGTCGCCAGGCAGGATCACCTACAGATTCCACGCGAAAACACGCTTACATACTTAATATTTACGAAAATACTTAATGCTAGCGCCATCTATTGTTATTAGTTGTAAACCTTTTTAGCGCCATCTATTTTTTTGTAGTTGCAACCCTGATATTTAAATGTTTGACGTTTCCGTAGATTTTCTACCAATCATAGCCTTGCTGTGCCACCATTGGTCAATTATCTTGGAAATGGTGGGATAGCAGGGTGGGGTTTCCGTGAGCACGACGGACGGATTTTTAAAAGAAATTGATTATTCTTTCTTTGGCTTTGGTTGAGAACAGAGGTATCCTGGCAAGTCGTGCTCACTAGATATTTTTTTAGAGAGCTTGATTATTTAGTAAAAAGTAAAAAAACAATTAAAATCATTGGAAATTATAATCTAAATGTAAAATGTAATACGTGGTAATACTTAGTGATTAAGTGATTGAGGATAAAGAATCTTACATCAGAAGTGACAACGAACTTACGACGTCATGCCGCGAAGCCGAAAACGAAAGCAACGCAAGAACAGACGCCATTCGACCTCGTCTAGCTCCAGTCGGTCATCAAGCTCGTCATCGTCATCATCTTCCAGCAGTGAAGAGAATAACCGTCACAGGAAAGTAAAGCGCAGGCGATGTGCTTCACCCGCAGTAAGTCAAAATGTAATATTATCGTCAGTGATTCCGGAATTTGACCCTTTAGTGGACGATATACAGATGTGGATAAATGTAGTTGAAGCTAATGCTCGTGCTTTTGGGTGGTCCAATCGTGTCATTAAATACCAGGCCCTTCAGAAATTACGCAATACTGCAAAAACCTGGTACGATTCGTTACAAAAAAATGAAACACGATGGACCACGTGGAAGTGGAAGCACTGGCGTAAAACTTTATTAGAAACTTTTCAAACTAAGCGTAATATGTACAGCATGATTAAAGAATTAATGCAGGTAAAACCTAACGAAAATCAATCCTTGTATGAGTTCTACTTTCAACAAAAAGGTCGTATTGATAGGCTGAGGTTATCCTTTACAGAACAGGACGTTATATCGTTAATTGTTGGTTCCATTGGTGATAAGAACATTTGTACAGCGGCAGAGGCTGGCAATTTCAAATCTTGTGATGAGTTAGCTTCCTTTTTACATGGTAAAAGCTACTCTGCCGCTGAACAAAAACTTGTGACCAAACAGAACAATGTAAACTCCAGGCACCTTTCTCGATCATTGCCTTCGAACCAATCGGATAAGAAAATGGACGGTACACATAACGTTGAACCATCGATAAGCAATCAAAATATATCTTGTTTCCGATGTGGTGAATTTGGTCATAAAAAGACAAATTGTACCCATAAAGATAACGTTAAATGCAATAGTTGTGGTCGGTTCGGACATTTGGAACTTGCATGCAAGTCTAAGCCGAAGGCAAAGATCGAGAAAGATACTGAGGTCAAATTAATTAATATACCTAGTGCAAAGGATAAATTTTACAAATGTGTTGAAATTAACGGATGTAAACGTCGGGCTTTCATTGATATGGGAAGTGGATGTTCTCTCATTACATCAGCTTTGTCACAGGAATTAGGTCTCAGTCCATTTCAGTTACCCGAACCAATCTTATTGACGGGTTTCAAAACAAATTCGGAGTCACATGTCACACAAGGGGTTAAGGTATGTGTCAAACTTGATGATGCCGTATTAAATATTGTTATGTACATATTTGATGATTTATCGGGGTGTTCAATATTAATCGGTAGAAACTTTACTGAAGATAAAGGACTTATGTATACGCGTGTAGGAAATAGTCTAACTTTTCACACTATTACTAGCGACCAGGTAGCGCTTGTTGAGTCATCCATGAATGTTGATGATAACGATAAATACCTCTCGCAGCAACTAAATAGTATTTTTTGTAAATACCCTCATGTTGTAGCTAAAGATTTATCTAATTTAGGTCAAACTACCTGCGTAGAATTAGAAATTGAGCTTACCACGGATAAGCCAATTTATCAACGTCCATATCGCATGTCAGAGTCACAAAAAACAGCAACTCGCGAAATAGTTGATGACCTTTTAAAAAACGGTATAATTAGAGATAGCTGTTCCTCGTATGCTAGCCCCGTATTACTCGTAGATAAACCGAACGGTGAAAAACGTTTGTGCATTGACTACCGCGCCTTAAATAAAGTTACAGTAAAAGAAAAATACCCCATGCCTATTGTAGAAGAATTAATTGAAAGGTTACGTGGTTGCAAGTTTTTTACATCGCTCGATTTAAAAAGCGGGTATTATCATATTAATGTTAGTGAAAACTCGATACCTAAGACGGCATTCATTACTGCTGATGGCCACTATGAGTTCTTACGTATGCCTTTTGGCATATGTAATGGCCCATCAGTTTTCCAAAGATTAATGAACAAAGTTTTAGGTAAACTACGTTTTGATAGAGTCACATGTTATATGGACGACTTACTAATAGCAACAGAGTCCATCGAAGAGAATATAATACAACTTGAAATGGTTCTAGAAATATTACAAAATAACGGATTGACTATTAATTTAGATAAATGTCATTTCTTTCAAAGATCGGTCAGTTTTCTGGGATTTCAAATATCCGATGAAGGTGTTCGACCGGGGAATAATAAATTAAAAGCTATTGATAATTATCCAGAACCAAGTACAGTTCATCAGGTAAGGCAGTTTTTGGGGCTTATTAACTATTTCAGAAAATTTATCAAGAATTGCGCTTGTTTGTCCAGACCTCTGACCGATCTTTTAAAGAAAGACGCTGTATGGAAATGGGGTAGTGAACAATCTCAGGCATTTGACATTTTACGAAAAGAATTAACGCAAAATGCTTTATTGCAAATTTTTGACCCAAAACTTCCAATAATCCTATATACCGATGCTAGCAGAGATGGTTTGGGGTGTATTTTAACTCAAGTTACTAATAAAGGCGAAAAACCAGTGCATTTTTATAGCCGACAAACGTCCAACGAAGAAAAAAAATATCATTCGTTTGAGCTAGAATTTTTGGCTATTGTGGTCGGTTTACAAAAATTTAGACATAATTTATTAGGCTCTATTTTCAAAATTGTTACCGATTGTAATGCTGTGAGGTACACTATGAACAAACAAGAAGTTAATTCTCGGATAGGTAGGTGGGTTTTGCAAACACAAGAGTTTACTTTTGAAATAATACACAGACCAGGCACTCAGATGCAACATGTGGATGCCCTCAGTAGAAACCCTGTCGCGGATCAAACTCTTCCCGTATCTAATGAAAGCGTGATGTATATTACTGAAGGGGACTGGCTTTTGTCTGTCCAACTACAAGATCCGGGTATTTGTAAAATAAAGGAAATTTTAGAGTCAGGTAATGCCGAGCTAAATAAGAACATTTATAACGAGTACGAATTGTTAGGTAATAAAGTATACCGCAGAACTGAGTTTGGCAGGCGTTGGCTAGTCCCAAAACAATGTATTTGGCAAGTAATTCGGGCAAACCATGACGATCTTGGGCATTTTGCCGTAGATAAAACTGTTGAACGAATAAAATCAATGTATTGGTTTCCTAAGATTAAAAAAATAGTCGCTAAATATATTAAAAATTGTCTTAACTGTATATATTCGAAGAATGTTCATGGTAAAAAGGAAGGAAAGTTGTTCTCTATTCCTAAATATGCTAGACCCTTTCATACTCTTCATATTGACCATTTAGGCCCATTTGTGAAATCTACCCTCAAAAATACATATTTATTAGTGGTGGTAGACTCCTTTACAAAATTTGTTTTTATATCTCCAGTACGCAACACAAAAAGTCAGGTCGTCATAAACGAATTAACGAAGATTTTTAAGGTATTTGGTAATCCGACACGACTCATTTGTGATGCGGGTAGTGCATTTACGTCTCACATGTTTGTTAACTATTGTAAGGACAAAAATATAAGACAACATATTATAGCTACAGCTGTCCCACGTTCGAACGGACAAGTAGAACGTTATAATAGAACCATCCTCGAAGCTTTGCGAAGTAAGGGTGCTAGTACCGACAACAACAAATGGGATCAACATATTTCTAGTATTCAACAAGGCATTAATAGCACCATAAACAAAACTACTTCAGCAGTACCCAGCGAAGTATTTTTTGGGTACAGACTCCAAACAGACTGTGACAAATTTGTGGCTAACAGTGAAGAAGAAATTGTGGATGTTACTTCACTAAGGCGTTGTGTGAATGAGAATCTACAAGTAAATGCTGATAAACAAAAACAATCATTTGATTCTCGGCGTAAAGAAGCTCACGTTTATAATGTTGGCGACTTAGTAGTCATTAAAATACCTAGTCAATCGAATGATGGCCAGAGTACCAAACTAATGCCTGTTTACAAAGGCCCTTTTCAGGTTACCGAAGAACTTGGACATGACCGCTATAAAGTAACAGACATGCGTGGCGCTGAAAGAACTTCTAAACGATACGAAGGAACAACATGCGCTGAGAACATGAAACCTTGGATTCGTTTAGGAGATTTTGAAGAATAATTGGATATAATTATCAAGTACGGAGATAACTCTGATGTTGTCAGGTATTTTATATACTTATTATCTTCGAATGCTTTATTTTCACATCCCCTAATATCTTTATTATGTACCTATATAATTTTATTATTTAGTAAATTGCTTTTATTATAAACCTACAGCTCTAACATTTAGTTTGTTAATTTATATAAACTGTCAAGTGCGTTGGCTTCGAACAATCATTGGTATTGTGGATGGAAGATGGTTTGGTTGTCAAAATATGAAACCATATCATCTTTCAAAATCAGGCATACAGTGACATGTACCTAGGGTTGGCCCAAGGCATCGCCTAGAGAAAGCTAGTATGTCCTGATAAAACTGACCGCTGATGGAACAGTTTATAGCCATTCATAATACTAATGATGTTTGAGATTAAAATACTTAATAATGAAATTTAGTTTGATAAATTAAATTGCTGGCCGTCGATGGAATAGCAGATTTAATTGTCATAACAAAATAGTTCAGATAATAAAGAAAAAAAAACAAATATTTAAATGTTGCTTTATTTACAAAATAAGGAATTTATTAATGTTTCGTAATATTGTTCTCAGCAAAAGCACCAGACCGTGACGCTAGCCGAGGACAGCTGCGTGAACAGGAGGGCCGGATGTTGTCGCCAGGCAGGATCACCTACAGATTCCACGCGAAAACACGCTTACATACTTAATATTTACGAAAATACTTAATGCTAGCGCCATCTATTGTTATTAGTTGTAAACCTTTTTAGCGCCATCTATTTTTTTGTAGTTGCAACCCTGATATTTAAATGTTTGACGTTTCCGTAGATTTTCTACCAATCATAGCCTTGCTGTGCCACCATTGGTCAATTATCTTGGAAATGGTGGGATAGCAGGGTGGGGTTTCCGTGAGCACGACGGACGGATTTTTAAAAGAAATTGATTATTCTTTCTTTGGCTTTGGTTGAGAACAGAGGTATCCTGGCAAGTCGTGCTCACTAGATATTTTTTTAGAGAGCTTGATTATTTAGTAAAAAGTAAAAAAACAATTAAAATCATTGGAAATTATAATCTAAATGTAAAATGTAATACGTGGTAATACTTAGTGATTAAGTGATTGAGGATAAAGAATCTTACAAATATCAGTTATCTTTCAATTTTATAAAAGTTAGTAACAGCTCGCGAACGATGAAGCGCAGTTATCATGAACTAAATACACTAGGTATTCCTTCTCGATAAGCAACTCGCTGGGCCAATATTATGACATCTTTCCATCCCCAATAACCTGAAAATAAGAACATTATTACATAATGGCATAGGTTATAAGATAAAAAAACAACCTCTGTAATACTTATCAATTATCATACCACTTACCTAACGTTATTCTGCAACTTGCTGCTATTAATAATAATGTTTGTGGCGTTCACATAGATCTGTTTAGACTTCTTAGTTCTTTCGGCCTGATTTGTGTGGCTTTATATGATTCATATCACCAGTCGATAGAACTGCACCGATTTGACCTACGAAAAGTAAAATAAGTGTTATACATTTATACTCAGGCAATTATTTATTCACAAAGATTCTTCTAATATTTACGACTTACCATTATTCCATGATGCCAAGCAATCTCTTTTATGCTTATATTTTGTTCGTAAAGAACAACTATCTTTGTCCTTTCAAAATTGATAAAATGCACCATTGCTATGCTACACGCACCGAAAATAAAACAAGTAACAAAACCAGTCAGTTAATTTTATTGTTCAATAGAATTTAGTGCACAACTACCTTCAATACAATTTTATTAGTTGATGGTAGTCGTGTAAAGAGTTACCTACTATTATTTTGTAAACGAATAATGTAACTTATAAATTCAGCGCTGTTGACAACTGGTGCGGTAGCTCAGTCGGAAAAGCGTGGACTCGCTCACGTTCAATTGGGGCATCGGTGGTTCGAATCCTAGCAAGCAAATAAGTTTTTGTAAGATTTTATTTATTTGAGTCGTTCAGGCAAACAATTTCGTTAGTGTAGCCTGCATACGGCAACTTTCCATTTACACTATAAAGGGTTACCAATTGGTGACGCAGTGTGTACCTTACCTATGTAATCAAAGCACAAAGGTACCATTCTTATAAACACACATTAAAATGTGTTTAGATTAGCTTCTTCCCGTGGATTACCTTTCCCGTGGAAATGCCTTCAATTGTTGTTATCAAAGACCGTTTTTAGAACTCATTTTAAAATTAAATTAAGCCGATTACGTTGCTTTACAAAGCCTACGAGTACTTTAGTATCAAAGTAACTTGTATTCAGAACAAGTTGTATGCAAGTTGAACAAAGTTCGACGCAACTAGAGCGGATGAAGTGACGCTGATGGAAACTCTCATACTTTGTATCAGGAGAAGGAAACATCTAACTAAAGAGACCAAGAGCATAATGAGTTATAATTACAACTTATCGTAGTAGACATTAAGAATTTTTAGAATAATAATATAATAATGTCGAAATTTTTTTAAGCCAAAGTGCGGAATCATAATGAAATTGTATGGATGAAGAGGATGTATGGATGTTTGATACTCTTTCACGCAAAAACTCCTGAACAGATTTTAATGAAACTTGGAATATGCATAGTTTATGACCTGGAATAGGTACTACCTACGCGAGCGAAGCTGCGGGCGGAAGCTATTCCAAAATTTTTTTTTTATTTTCTCAAATTACAATTAAAATTTATTTAAGTAGGTAGGTAAGGTAGGTACTTAAGTAAATGATATTTTTTTTTATAAATTTAAAATAATGCTGCGTATAGAGAACTGAAAAAAATATTAAAAGAGCCACTAAAGATTTTTTCGAATCAATTAGCTTTTAAGTTCCAATCGACCTCAATTCAAAAACTATGATAAAATTCCCTCTCCATCCGGCAGTTAGCGGTAACCTCTAATGGCTGCGAAGCCATTCGCGAGTTTTCCGTACAGCCCGTACAGCTCCCGTTTGATTTATCCCTTGGAGTTCTGCCGGCGCACAGCAGACGAAAAGGCGCCAAGCTCCATGACCACATTTGTATAGAATGCAGACTTTTGTCTGCTGGTGACGGAGTTTTTAGGCTGCCTGAAGGCCTCCGTCACGGCTTATTGCGTTGTGATAATAAACATTTAAAGGAATCTCAGTTAAGTAAGTATACCTAGAACAATTTTAGAAGGAACAATTTTAGGAGCCCTAGAGTTACGAGTACCTACTTCATGTAAACTTTATTAGGTAAGTATTCGTCGCTCATCTACGATTACCTACTACAGGATTCTCAATTAGATTACAATTTTAGTTATTTTTATACGAGACCTAATGAGAGTATCCAGGAATATTTTATTTGGCACAAGGTCAAAACATATTATTAGGATAATCGCCACCAATCTGCTTGTGTAGGAAAATGAAAATCCTAAATGCGGCGTATGACGACAATCCTTACACAATAGGTAGGTTTTCAGTGCTGGCGCCATCGGTGGGTTTGTAGGTCACTGGAGCTTCGAAAGTTCTGCTCTCGGTTTATTATAAGCCGATGAGTTTTACCTTTTAATGGATTATGGACTCTAGAGCAGTGGTCGTCAAAGTGCGGCCCGCGGGCCGCATGCGGCCCGCGGACGATATTGGTGCGGCCCGCGGCCGAGCAAAAATTTTTAGTAGATAATGATGTTACCACGTTAGAGGAGAACATGTTGAGCCGACCCAACCTAGTTGGAAAAGAGCAAGGAAATGTGCTACCTACGTTGCTACAATAATAGTAATGATTGATTTAAAAACTTCGAGATAATGAAGCTTGCTTTGTTTGCTTGGTTTGGAGCTCTCTTTGTTCGCATTTTAGCTTCATGAGTAGGCGAGCAAAGTGAGTTATGTCTGACCACAGAATAAAAACCTATAGCAGCAAGTTTTTTCTTTGATCACCGCAAACAAAATCCAGTGTCACTTGTTGCGTTTCTCTTAAAAAATTCGGCTCGCTTCGCTCGCTTTTAACTTCATTAGTAAGGTATATTGCAAGTAAAGTGAGTAAAGTCTAACCACAGAATAAGAACCTATAGCAGCGAGTCTTTTCTTTTATCACCGCAAACAAAATCAAGTGTCACATGTTGCATTTGTCTTAAAAAATTCGGCTCGCTTCGCTCGCATTTAACATCATGAGTAAGGTACCTATATTGCAAGTAAAATAAGTAAAGTCAAACCACAGAATAAGAACCTATAGCAGCGAGTTTTTTGTTTGATCACCGCAAACAAAATCAAGTGTCAAATGTTGCGTTTCTCTTAAAAAATTCGGCTCGCTTCGCTCGCATTTCATTTTGTGAGTAAGTTATATTACTAGTAAACTGAGTAAAGCCTAATCACAGAATAAGAACCTATAGCAGCGAGTTTTTTCTTTGATCACCGCAAATAAAATCAGATGTCACATGTTGCATTTGACTTAAAAAATTCGGCTCGCTTCGCTCGCATTTAACTTCATGAGTAAGGTATATTGCGAGTAAAATGAGTAAAGTCAATCCACAGAATAAGAACCTATAGCAGCAAGTTTTTTCTTTGATCACCGCAAACAAAATAATGTGTCAAATGTTGCGTTTCTCTTAAAAAATTCGGCTCACTTCGCTCGCATTTCATTTTGTGAGTAAGTTATATTGCGAGTAAAGTGAGTAAAGACACAGAATAAGATCCTATAGCAGCGAATTTTTCTTTGATCACCGCAAACAAAATCAAGTGTCACATATTGCGTTTGTCTTAAAAAATTCGGCTCGCTTCGCTCGCATTTAACTTCATGAGTAAGTTATATTACGAGTAAAGTGAGTAAAGGCTAACCATAGAATAAAAAACTATAAGCAGCGAGTTTTTTCTTTGATCACTGCAAACTAGTGTCACATGTTGCAATTTTCTTAAAAAATTCGGCTCGCTTCGCTCGCATTTAACTCTATGAGTAAGGTATATTGCAAGCAAAGTGAGTTATGTCAGAGCGCAGAATACGATAACCGACAAGCAGCCAGTCTTTGAGCACTGCAAACTTATGCTGCTAAGTTTCAAGCTCGTTAGTAGGTACCTACTAGATTTTACCACATTTAGGAATACGAAAAATCGAACAATCGTCAACTAAATAATTCAAGAATGTGCGGCCCGCAGTGATACCACACATTGTCCTATGCGGCCCTTGACAAGAAAAGTGTGACGACCACTGCTCTAGAGTGATAGTATTATGCTAATGGAAAATTAATTAACGGCTTATTTAGATTTTTTTCCTTTGTTGGGTTTTTTGGCAACATCTTATTTGAAATTGTTATTAAATGTAGGTTATGAAAGCTCTTCGAAATAATTTTGCCAAGGTTATTTATAAGCTATATTTCTCAAAATTAAAATACCTACTTAAATGGCCCAAATTTTTAGCTTTGCAGAATATTTTTTTAGAACTGTGGCAGGACAATTTGCTCCGATGCACGGGTCCTCTAGTTTTGTATTAAAATGACCTATAAAATCGAGTAGTCAATAGATAAGGCTCTTTAATAATAATTTAAACAGGCTACCGTCTGTTTACATGCTAACTAGTTTCCTGGCAATGTTTTCCTTCACCGAAACATCAAAAGAACATCACTTGACCAGCCTTTGCAGACTACTCCTCATTCCAGGACTACTGCAGCTACTACCTCATCCGTTTCAACAAGCAGCCCCAGTTCTGCCGCAAGACCGAAGGGCGCCCTCCTGCTCGCCGACCAGCCACCCGCAAGGGACCGCGGATGGAGCCCTGCGTGGAAACTGCAGAGGTCCCTGACTTGCCAGCTTCGTTGGCTGTCACTAGGCTGCTCCAGGTAAGGTTACGTTCTCCTTGTCAAGTAGATAGTGAAGCGCGTAAAGATGAAAAGTTTCAACAGGAAAAAGACAGAAAAGAGAGAAACAGGAAAGAGTCTGAGGAACAAAGAGGAACTCGACCGACATCCCGGCTGCTTGAATGAATGACACTAGTCTTAGCTACATTATGTAAATGTAGCTCGTAAGGATTTTTGCCATCAGGTTAAAAAAAATAAAGGTAAGTACTTAATTTCTTAGTCAACATTTGAATTTATGGACATTATTATGGGACTATTTAACACTTATAAACCAGATAACAACGATGTGAACGTTACCTACATATATTTTTTCGCAGCACTTACATACAATGTTACAAGCCTGTTTTGAGGTTGGCCGATCTTTGATTGGCGTTCGAGCCTCTTTCTGCGAAAGGAAAGAGTAGGAGAGAAAGGAGGAAACAGTCCGCTCCTTGGATGTTACTATTACAGTCTCTTTTGATTTGCTTAAAATAATATTTTAGGAAGATCATGCTAACTTGGAAGCAACTCCTGCGCTCGAGAGGAAGTCTTTAGCAGGTTTCCTCTCCAAGGCCGGGCCGGAGAAGAGGCAGCTGGTAGAACTGCTGTACCAGGACATCATCAGGCCTGGCGGTGTGTCGTGGGAGGATATCAAGGGCCTGTCTGATGCTAAGAGCTTGCTGATGGAGTCTGTGGTGTATCCAGTGAGGTAAGGTATCTAATTTAGCTAGGAAGTTTGTGCCTTATAAAGAACTTTGGGTACATTTTATGCCCTAGTACAGACAACGCCATCATGTTTCCACCATCATGTTTCCACCATCATGTTTTCATCAGTGAAAACCTATACTTAATTGGCTCTCTGTTATCTATTACAGCTGTTATCTTGTAGGTATATTTAGCTGTTGGTTTTCCAAATATAAATAAATAAACGCTAAAGACATCTATAAAGAATCTGAAAGTCGGCGGATCTAAAAAGGTCACTTTAGCAGAATCATAACATGATTCACATTACGATTCAGCTGAATCATAACATGATTCACACACATTACGATTCAGCTAAGTGGTCGTTTTAGACCCGCTGAAGTTCTCCGAGGATGTCCACCGTACTTCGGGATAAATACGTGAATCTGTTTAAGTTTTGATTCGTACCAGGTATCCAGAAATGTTCACGGGCTTGCTGGAGCCGTGGCGAGGGGTGCTACTGCACGGTCCGCCAGGCACCGGCAAGACGCAGCTGGCGCGGGCCGTCGCCGACCAGAGCCATTGCACCTTTTTCAACATCACCTGCGGGACCGTCGTCAACAAGTGGCGCGGGGAGTCTGAGAAAATTGTCAAGGTAAACTCTAAAGCAAAGTGTCCACTGGCAATGAAATATCTTGCATAAGTTGACTTGCGCAAGCGACTTTCAACGTGTAAGCGCTCGCACAAGTGTACCTACTTCTGCAAGGTTTACTGACTTGCCGAACTTGCTGCAAGTTCCACGTGTACCTATGCAAATAGAAAAATTGCTGTTAGTGGAAACTAGTGGTCAGTTGATTTCTGCCAAAATATGCGGAAGCTTCTTGCCAGTGGATACTTTGCTTTAGAGTTTAGAGCATCTATGTAGCAGTGGGAAACAATTCTAATCGAACGCGTTCGGAAGCAGCAGCTGATAGTCATGACTTTTTGTATCTGATTAGTATGATTATGCTGTCTCCTCGGTCAAGAATATTCTTCCGTTTAAGGTACTCTTCGAAATGGCCTCCTACTACTCTCCATCCATCATCTTCATCGACGAAGTGGAGACGCTGGCCAGATCTCGCTCCTCCCCTGGCGAGCACGAGGCTTCGCGAAGATTGCAGGCGCAGTTGCTGACTGAGCTGGATGGCATCCAGGGGAGGGAAGGCATTGTCTTCTTGCTGGCCAACTCTAACATGCCGTGGTAAGGGGTGGCCACATTGCATTTTCAGCAGCGCCTTTTTGATCGATACAAACACGCAGCTCAAAAATGCGCTGCAGAAAACGCAGTGTGGCCACACCCTAAGTGGAAAATTGACAAAAGTTTAAGCTACTGCATAGACATCTTCAGTACCTACCTATGTGAGAGAATGTTACAGCGCTTTTGGGACACAGTCGTGATGTTTTTGTTTTTGATACAACTATGATACAATCTGTAGTGATTTTGACCATTGAAACCAGTTATTCATTGTGTTTGCGAGTTTGAAAAGGACAGCCTGGAAAGGGAAGATCTAGGCTGAACTGAATTAAATCAAATTGGAGATATTTTTACTAGTTTGTTGTTGTATCCACTTCCCTACACCTTGTTTTTTTTTCAGGGAAATAGACCCAGCAATGCTTCGCAGATTGGAAAAGCGGATCAGCATCCCTCTCCCTGACTTCAAGACTCGAGTGGAGCTGTTTGAGAAGTTCCTCAACTCTAAGAGCATTGAGCTCGTCCCAAAGGTGGACTTCAAGGAACTGGCTGCAAAGACCGAGGGGTACTCGGGCAGTGACATAAAACTGGTCTGTAAAGAGGCCCTTATGTGCACTGTCAGGAAGATTCTACCCAATATGGTCGGAAGAAGTAAGTTCTTAGATTTTTTTTGTTAATTTTGTATGCCGGCCGTGTTCGCCGAGTGGGACTTTAGTAGAGTAAAAGATCGGTCGATCTAAATACCGGCTGTGCCGGATAGATTTTTTGTTTCACAAAGTTTACATGCGCATTAAGACCAGCTCTAAAGATGATGGAAAAAACGAACAACCACATAGTACTGTTTCGAATAGAATGCAAAAATCTGCCAAATGTAGGCATGTGCCAAATATCTATTTGAACGTGCATCTGACTACCCCTTTATAGATCTAATTAGCTCAAAATCTGTGAGTTTGTTCAACCAACTTGAGCTTCTAAGACATTCTCCGGTTGTCAGGTACAAACGCCGGACGCAGAGATAGACTGGACCGGTGCGACATACTGACTGCCATCGAGAAGACCAAGCCTGTCTCCAAGAACCTGGCGCAGCGGCATCTGCAGTGGCAGAGCGAGATGGGATGCTCGTAGGAGCTTATTGGATTTTAGGGCTCTACCCGACATGCAACATATAGGCTGCGTTTCCATTGACGCGGAGCTGTGCGGAGCGGAGCTTAGCGGCGCGTAAATTGACCAATCAGGGTGGATTTTGCCGCGTTTCGATTTCGTCGTTTGAAATTTGATTGGTTAATTCATGCGCCGCTTTGCCCCGCTCAGCTCAGCTCCGCCTCAGTGGAAACGCACCCTTAGCATCGGCGATCGGCGCTTTTCAGAAGCATTTTGCTTCTGAAAAGTTGGAGAAGTTGGACAATTAAATTGTTTAAAAATTTCGTGATGATTACTAATTTGTATTGATTAACTACCCCCTTACCTTATTACGAGCCTGAGCCTTATGAGCCTGAATTCTCAGGCTCGTAACAATAACACCTATCGTGGAAACGCACCATTTTTCAATAAAAGAAGTGTTAATTTACCGAGGTTATTTATTGAAGTGACATCTAAACAAACAGTTTTCCACTATACAAAATTACAAATACTATAACACGCTTAGGAATACGTACATCAATTCCGTTCCGACACAACGCGTTCCAGCACTTTCATTGGGAAATAAGGTAAAATATAATTTTGAAAGGTCCAGGGAAAATAAGGTAATTAGTTGATAATATTTATGGTATAACTAGGTTCATTAAAGAAAGGAATCTAATCGAACGAGGCGCTTATCATGTTCTCTCGCTTGCACACTAGTTCCGTCTATACTTACGGAGCGTGAGGACATGATAAGCGCCGCCATTTTGGATTCCTTTCTTTAATGAACCGGGTTATAATGATCACTGGGTCTATTATGGGCCCCATATAGGGTAAGATTTATCGTTACGATCCGTCGTTTCAGACCGATCGAAACGTCGAAAATAGTAGGACCTATATTAAATCATTAACGATCTTGACATGCATCGATTCGTTTCGATCGGTCTGAAAGCGACGGATCGTACAGACAAATCGTACCGTATATGACCACCTTTACGTGACGTGTCGTGTACTTATAATCATTAATTACTATTGAAAAGAAAAAATACTGTAATCAATTATCAGGTTTCAATTGTAATCAATTCAAGAGTTTAGGGATGATGCCTTAATATTAAAAAAAATATATATAAAAATGCTGCCTGCTCCCTGATATATGTGGATAGACCTGCGGGGTTAAAAAGGCCGCTATAGCAGAATATGAATTGCACTATTTCAATATTATGCCGTCTCTTTTCATAGACCTGAGTTACAAGAAAGAAACATTAATACGAATCATAAAAGGAATTGCGATAACGGCCATATTAGTCTTCATTCTTTAGTTTGAATTATATCAACGACCTTTTAGATGATAAGTAGGAACTTCCTCAGACCTTTCAATTTTAATCAGTCGGAAAAATAATTATATAGGTACATACAGGTACGAAGAAAAATTGCCTTCGAAATACTTTAGCGGTGAAAATATCTTGAGATTCAGAACACAATGAGTTGACTAGAAAGTACCAATTTTAGATATGACAACGAAACACAATATGACTTTATTATTCTTTGAAATATTTAGTTCTAAATACATTTATATTCTTCAATATTAATTTGTTAGACAAAAGATATTGCAACTTTTATTTGGCACCTTTTCCGTTTTTTTTTGCAGATATTTGATATTTTGCTGTTTTTATTTGAATTGTATTAAACTAATTACAATAAATAAATGGGACTTACTAGCTAGAAGCTCTATATTATGGCTTGCGTCCACATAACCGGCAGCTCAATAATATTTTCGATTTAATCATCAATTTTTAGTAACTATGCACGCTACGTTTAAGGCGCTGTCTTCACTCCACGAGCGTGATAATCGCGGCGATATTATCGTCGTGCCACGTATTTCTATACACTCTCTATGAACGTGTCTCCGGCGATGTTATCGCGGCGATGAGATTGTATAGAAATACGTGGCACGACGATAATATCGCTGCGATTCTCACGCTCGTGGACACGGCGCCTTAGTCATGTGGACGCAGACCTTTATAACGAAATGAAAATACAAAAATATCTTTACATAGCTCTCACTCGAATTTCGAATACTGCCGGCCAAATATGGCCCCAGGAATCAACCTTCCAATGATATTCAATCCAACCAGTCCTTATTTCTACAATCCTATCACAGATTTACCTACAATATTCAAAATGTAATTTTAAGAAGTATTCACACGTAACGCTGTATTTTTAAGGCGTGAGCGCTTTTATGATAATTTAGGCTGACCGGACATGGGCTAGTCGCGACAGAGATAGGTTAAAGCTATCAGCCAAAGTTCAATGTTCTCCATAGAAATAAGTTTAAGGGATAGTTTCTACCCAAGCGGAGAGGATGTGTTGCAAACCAATAATTCGAACGAAAGAACTGAGAAGGTATCGAACGGTTTAACGTAACTGGATTGAACTAACCATGTGACCATTATAATCCAGTCGCATTCACTACTTGATTTCTTTAGAAAGAAAAGAAAACTAGCAACTAGGCTAAGCCGAGCTACTATTTACACCTCAATTTCACGCGATATTAGCCCTTGTTTAATCAGCCTAAGGTTCGTGTTCATCAAAACTTGAATCGACTTATCATATCACCCTATCCGGTCCGGTTTTCAACAAAGAGAGAAAAGGATATGAGTGGAGACGAGTTGCATATCGGGTAATGTTTTTCCACAAGAACTAGCTAGAGCGAAGCTGTCTACGACAAGCAAAACTTTTGCGTTATATACAAAGTTTAGTGCTTTCGCCGCCTTTCATACTCCACACTCCGGTTTCATAATTATGTATTTTGATATCCTCTTTTTCCGCACTCCAATTTGGTGGAAACCGTGCCTTATACTTTACAGATGTTCAATACTTAACGGTCAGGTTACAAAAACATTATTGGTTTTAATTCAATCCAACTCCTTTGATGAACACAAGCCAACTGTTCGAGACTACAGCATAGTTTTAGTTAACTACTTGGTTGAAAGATTATGAATTTTCCTGACTCAGTTACGAAAATTACCTCTGATTTTGCTAAAAAGTTCAACAAATACGAAAGTATTGAACTTTTTGATCCATATTTCGAAACACTACTTTCTATTAAAATTTTAGTAACTTGGTTTTAATATAATATTGACTTGGAAGTGATGTTAAGAATCATCAGAACCGATCAATCAAATCTATCTCGTGTTTCGATCGAAAGATATGATGAGGCGAACACAGATTAAATTTTTCTACATAACAATTAGACGCGTTATAAGCCTCAACAATACCCTACTTACATCTACGAATACATTCATGCTATTAGCCGTATTCTAGAACCACTAGATAATTGAAGTCCAAAGATTGTTGAGGCTAGAAATCCATAATGCCAACAAAACAGCTATCGTATAGGCTTTTAAGCCTCAACCACCATGTTGGCCCAGGGTCGCATTGCCTCTGCATCGCTCTCGCCGTGCATTGATTCGCCTTCTCGCTCGCTCTCGCCTAAGCTGGCCTAGATTGGCCTAACATGTGGTTGCACTTTTATGGGTAATACACAGGAAAAACTACCAACAATAAAAACTACTGCAGATTTTTGATTCACTGTTGAATTGCATGGATCATAAACAGCTATATTTTTTTAGTGTTCTATTGAAACAATTTGATCAAATGGTGAAAAAAGTCGTTCGTTTTATCTATCGATACAAACATCTTCCACTAAGCTTTAGTGGGCGAAGACTCTAATACACTTACAGGTTTTAGAATACGGCTGTGGTAAATTACACGATATTTAGACACAAATTAAAGCGATCGAAAGCCGCGATTATAAAACAGCGACATTTTAGAATAACTTTGCGTCACATTTTAATCTATACTTATTTTAATAAATTAGATAACTCACGGATAGATTAACCGTTGGTTTTTAAAAACGCGAAAGAAGAGTGGGCACAAATGTATGGAGGGCTGGCCAAAGTTAAAAATTATTGCACGCGATAATGATACATAGTTAATTTGAAAGAACTTTAGAAGCCCTACTTGTTTTGTGTGATAGATAAAAAAACATTCAAAAGAAAACAAGTTAAATTCCAAACAAAAATGACAATATTTTTTAACATACCTAACTAGAATTAATATTGGCCTCTTTGATTAGAATCAACTCGTCTTCTACACGATGGATTAATAATTTTGTTAGACAAGAAAATGTGCCGCATTCAAAGCTCTATCGAATGCACTATGTGGCAATCACTCGGGTATTGGTTTTTAACTTTTTAACTTCGGTCAAGGTTGCCCACTGTCCTTTCAAAGATGTACCCTTCTTGGGGGTTTCAGGGGTACATAGAGAAATAAATTTAACCCCAAAGGGGATACCAAGGTGTTGAAATTTATAGGAGAAACGAAGCCACGAGCATTTTATTCACTTAAAACGTGGCATGTTTACATCAAGCTACATTAAGATAGACAATTACTGTTTTTTTGTACATTTAGTTCAATAATCGAAGTCTTAGGTAATTACCTTCTCTTAGTAAGGTTCAAAGTAAGCTAGCCGTCACTTAAAGTGAGAAATGCCGTTCTCGTAGCTTTCATCGTTACGTTGTAGGACTAACCAGAAGACAGCTGTTATTGGTAGTAAGTAAAAGTAACGTCCCGAGTAACTTTATTTAGGAATTAATCAAACAACATCTTACTCGAAGGTGGTTACATGAAAATAAAATGTTAGATAAGTATTTTTCGTTTTAGTTTTTGCTATTTTTGTACTGATATGTTATTCAAGTCATTTTATAAGGAACATGAAAATTTTAAGAGATCTTTAACAGTCTCGTTACAATGGTTGATACTGTACAAAGTTTAATGTTAAACCCGAGAACTAGAATGACTGTTTCGATATAGACAAACTCTTCATAGAGATAAGGGAATAATCTGAGCGGTGCGCGAGAGATAAATATACCAATAGGATCACTTCAATTTTTTTGCTTTACTCAGGGCTGCTCTGTCATTGGTGGATTTTTCGGATTAATTACTGAGGCTGAACTGAGCGCATGAATTGACCAATCCGTAAAAAAAGTGACAAAAAGTGACAAAACGTTTTGTCACTTTTTGATTTCGTCATTTGACATTAATGTGATTGGTAAATTCATGCGTCGGTCGCTAAGCTCCGCTTCGCTCAACTCCGCCTCAGTGGAATCGCACCCTTAAGGTGGATTCACGTTACAACGGGCCGGAACATTATGGTATACATTTTATATGAAGTGATTCATGCCTAACGTGTAGAGTGCGCAGCAAACTTAATGGCGGCTGAAGTGCGCGGAAAATTCGAATTTGCGCAGGTACAGTCAACGCAATAGAATACAGTAAACTTTATCTACATAGCCCGCCTACCCCCGCCCCTCACCACCTTCACTTCCCCGCAATTGCGTTGACTGTACCTGCGCAAAGTCGAATCTGCCGCGCACTTCAGCCGCCATTAAGTTTGCGGCGCACTCTAACGTGAATCCACCTTTATTGGGAGGATTATTTCAAGCACTTTCCTTAAAAACGCAGCAATCTCATAATTTGTCTAAATCGAAATCTAGTACAGTAGAATTTACCATGATCCAAAGGCAAGGTCTGTCATAACGTGACATAAGCTCACGTCACAATCCAGCTGCCATTTTATCCTTGTCGCACTTATTATGGCGGCTCCTCACTTGACTTAGCGTATTCGTGAGTCGATATTGTTGTGTTTGCCTTCAAATAATCAAATATTTCAAATACCGTCAAATACGTCATCCACACATGGACTTGTACGGGCAAATTTGCCATTTGCGTTGTTTGCCATATTCGTGCAAATAAAGCAAATACAATCAAATAGACCGTCTACACATTGCTGTATTTGGACAAATAATGCAAATACACGAACACGATACGCCAAGTGAGGAGCCGCCATTAGAATTAATATTGATATCTCGCTCGTACGTAGGCTTGTGTCACGTGAACGTCTGGCGCAGTATATTATTGTATCATGGGGCTTTATTCAAGTTTAATTTGAAACAAATAATTATTTTTTGGCAGTAAGGTTAAACAGTGAAATAATTTAAATTCAATTTCTAGTACAATTATGCTCGCTTAACAAATTGTTCATTAGATGTAGGACAATGCCCAGTACTTTTGATTCTCAGAAATACAATTCTTCTGACAAAACTTGTAAAGAGAAATTCAGTGTTGCCATTTTAGTGATTTAGTTAGATTAAGCGTCATTTATTATCTACAACATTTAAATTGCATATTGTTTAACGGAAATGCGACCTGGCGCATTAATAATAATCAGACATTACCGTTCGACTTTGGAACCGTCTAGCGAGTCGCATGGCAACACTTAGTTCATCAAATTAAAACAAAAATAGAATTGGGGCTGTTGTATGCCTACAGGCCTCTATTAATAAACTCGTATTAACTTCTGTCAAAGTTGCGCCACGGATTTAACTATTGCCATCCTTATTTGTCACTGTCTAACAAAAAGGATGGCAATAGTGTAATCCGTGGCGCAACTTTGACAGAAGTTACGAGTTTATTAATAGAGGCCACAGAGTATAAATTGATACTGACCTAAGGAAATCTCCCAAGATTCGAAGTTCAGATATAAAAGATGATGGCGGGAATTTGTCCATCTTCTACCGAGGTGCCGTTGTTATTACCAGCCGCGTAAGAGAACTGGAAGACCACCTTTTCACCATTGTTGCAATCCACAGTCACGCGACGAAGACCTTTGGTACCGTAGTAGGAGTCCGTTCCCTAAAATAAATGATTGATTTAAAAATGTATCCTAAATATTATTATCAACGGGATAATTACCATGACTATTGAGTTTTCTTGCTTCCCGATATTTCAACTGCGTCGAAATATCGGGAAGCAAGAAAACTCAATAATCATGGTAATTATCCCGTTGGTAATAATATTTATGTTCGTAACCATGATAGTTTCAAAAGTTATGTATCCTAAATACTGCACCCAGCCCAACACTTGCTTGTTTACTCTTACTATCACTATCTTACTATCCTGGCTTGAAAAACTAGTGTGAGCTGTAGACCTCGCGAGTCTGTGTTTGCATGGGAAATCTAAAAGTAAGCAATTTACTACATTCTTAGGAGATATTCTGCTCATAGGCTGAAGATTCTCATCAGATCTTCACCAAAGTTTTATGATAAAGTTACAACCTTTCAAATAAAAAAAAGGACCATCGAAATCGGATGTCATCAGGCGGAGATATCCTGTAGCCTCCTTTTTGCTTCTTTTTGGAGGAAATAACCCTCCCTCACCCCAATCAAAAATCCCCGACGACAAAAAAATCTATCAGATTATCGAACCTGCTCAAAAAATTTCACGTATTGGTTGAGAAATGCGACCCGCGGACCTCAAAAGGTCGCTGAAGCTGAATTACAATATGAAATGAACTTTAATGCCGTCTGTTTTCACTCTCAGTCAATGAAAAGAGATGGCATAATAGTTCAATTCCTTTTGCGATTCTGCAATAGCAACCTTTATAGGCCCGCTGTAGAGGAGAACAGACAGACATTCGGCGGACAAACGAAAGGATTTCGATCCAAGCTGAAGCAGAGACGCTTCGCTTGCTCGGTCAACCAGCCTCGTGTATCGCGAGTTATTATTATTGTTATTATTTGAACTCCAAGGTCTCGTTGTCTATCTACCTTTTCAAGTGAACTTTCATTAATAAAGTAGTTGCATTTTCAGTTTTTGCTTCCAATGTGCAACACTGTGCACTTATTTTAAAAAAAAGTATATAAGTAGTATATCAGTCATGTGGTTCCCATAACACAAGCTCTGCTTAGCTTGGGGCTACATGATGCTGTGTGAAATGTCCAGCATTATTAAAATATTATTACTATTATTTTCATTCAGGGTGATAAGCCAGTCCTGAGTTACCTTGAGTTTAGCACTGGCGATGTAAGAAGTGTTGGGCAGTATCTCGACGGGTTCCTTGAACATGGCGCGGAAGGTGTCGTCGGTGCCGTCGCAGCAGAACGTGGTGGTGTTGGAGCCGCACACCTTCTTGGTGGCCAAGTGGATGATCTGGAACAATGGAGTTATAATCTGAACTTCCCATAAACTAAAAACGATATAGCGTACCTATTTTGTAGTTTATTGGTAATAGGGTATTTAAAAAGCAAGAAATGCTACTGATATTATAAAGGCGAAAGTCCGTGTGTGTGTGTGAATGTTTGTTACCACGTATCGCCATAACTACTAAACCGATTTTAGTGAAATTTGGAATTTAGATAGTTTAGACTTTAGGTTCTGGGATAACACATAGGCTACTTTTTATCCCGGAAAAATGTATGGTTCACGTGGGTTAAAAAAGTAGTCCACGCGGGCGAAGCCGCGGGCGTTCACTAGTAACAAATAAAGACGTATTTATGATAGGTTTTGAAAAAGTAAACAAGATTTCTGTTCATAAAATGCATTATAAGCTTTATAATTCGATTTCGTATTTTTTTATGTGCCTCGAATGTCCAATATTCTATTCGTAGTATGACGTCACTGCGTTACTAACCACAAGCGCTAATGTGTTGTGTAAATTCGAATTTTTCAAGTTTTTTACCAGTGCAGTGACGTCACGAGCTGAACAGCGGCGGTTAGCATTTTCACTCGAAAAAACACGACAGTTTAAAAGGAATTTTTATGGCAATAACCAATTTAAAAAAATCTTTATAAATTGTAGTGGTCTATTAAAACTCCAGGATTTATTTAAAACACTATTTAAAAATTGGTGAAATAAGTAAGTAAAAGTTAATAAAATTACCTGCAAATGAACTTCATACTCTGAAGGTCCAAAATAAGATCCATACAACCCAAACCCAACCACAAAGATCCTCTGATCCACCGTGAACCTGATCCTATCAGTGGTTCCACTGTAACCCCATCGGGACTCCGTCTGCGGGAACCTGTTCACCGTCAGCTCTTTACCCGTCATGCAGCATCTCGGGGTATCTAGGAACCCGACGTTGGGTTTAGGATTAACAGTAAAGTACAGAAATAACTGCACTATTTCTCTGTCATCCAGCAAGCCACTCTGAGCTGGCCCCATAGCAAACTCCTCGACGGACATGAGAGGAAATCGTATAGCATTGAAAGCTCGGCCGAGGACCATGCGTTGGTTGGTCGGAGTGACGGGTAGCTGACGACGGATGCATTCAGCTTCCGACCAGCGCAGAACAGCGGCGAAAATCTTTGCTTCTCTTATGCGGAGTGTGTCTCTGAAATATTGAATATTAGATTAAAAAATATGGAAGTTTTTTGTTATTATATTGAAGCCGGCTTTCAGTAGTTGGCTGTGAGTTTATTCTATTTTGGATGTGTGTTCAGTTTGCGGTTTTGTTTATTTGGAGATGGTTTTAGTTGTGTAATCTTGATTATGTGCCAGAAATAAAAAGCTTGGCACTTCAACTATTCAGTGTACAATTAGGTTTGTCATACTAAATCAACATAACAAAATTGTTATTCATTTAGTTTATTTATTAATTTACCTACATTAGAATATAGACAAAAATAACTTGGGCATCATGGCAAATACAGGACATTGCTGAATACCCAACTATGGAATTTGGAAGCTGATTTGGCCAGGGTCTTTTTATCAAAGTGCACAATAAATGCAAGCTGTAAAATTTCCCCCAATAAAGAATTAGAATTAGAAAAAGCCTGTTAAAAGTCCTCACCTTTCCAGAACAGCATTCAAAGTATCCTGATCAATATCAGTGAAGCCTTCTGCATTTAAAGCATCAGCTGTATTTTTATCAATCATCTCCAGACACAAAGCAGCCAGCTGAGGCTCATCGAACAACCGAGCCTGTGTCAGGAGCAAGAATGCATTGTCCGTCCCCAAGTTACTCTTCAAGAAGTCCACACAGTGCTCCTCCAAAGCCGCCACAGCATATTTCTTAGCTGTGTACAGCGTTGTCATCACACTTTCGGGACCGATGCGCACTTCATCCGAGTATAAGAACTTAAGCAAGTGCAGGAAAGCTGCAGGCTCCACGTCCGGTAGCTCTATCTCATCAGATTTAGTAGCGAGCACTCCATTGAACATCGCGTCAAAGACTGCACTGCCCACAGACAAAACAAATTTGTGCGCGGGTATAACTTGCTGGTTCGCATCTTTGCCTACGATGAAGTGAACGTCGCAGAGAATTTCGTTGTTGAAGAGGAACGATAGTCGCTCTTTGACGGTGGTTTTGGTCGCCTGCCAGTTGTGGAGCCGGCCGCCGGTGTTGCTCGGCTGCAAGTTCTCGATGCCCGAGGAAGAAGCGGTCGGTTCGTTCGCCTGGTTTTCCTCCTCGTTCGCTTGTCTCTCTCGCTGTGCTAATCGGGCGATCTGGTTCGACGGCAGCATGTTCTGCGGCGGTTGCTGGTCGCCGGCGCCGGCGTTGGCGCCCCCTTCCTCCATCCTCAGGTTCAAGAGCCTCTGCACTAGATCATTCTTAGAGCCCGATGCCATAATCACAAGTCTAACACAAGAGACATAGCAGAGCGTGTCAGCGTACAAGATAAACCCGTAAATTGTCGTTTTCACACACAAATTGAGACTCGCTCGTCCGATTTAAGACCTGGATTAAATACAAGTTGATTTGTTGTACTAAATAGCCTCAATTTGTTGATACGCGGAAATAAAATTGTTTTGAATGTTCTCAAGGCGCGTGACAGCTTCTCTTGCTTGTTTTGAAAGACATTGACATAAAATTTCAATTGATGTTATTCTGACAGTTTTCTGATATGACAGCGTGTCTGAAATCTGAAAATTCAGTATTGCCACATTTATTTTTACATTTCTGCAAACCTATGAGGTGTTTCAGAATACCCAGGCAGTACACAGAAAGAGGGGGGGAAAAATCACTGAATTTTGAAAAATAGATTTTTAATTTGAAGCCAAATTATTTGCATAATTCTCGTTCTCGGCATAATTTAAGCTGTTGCATCCATGGCGGTCAAGGACAAGCCTAAAAAAAAAATAACGGACCTTTAAAAAAAAAAAGGGCGGGAATCAAATATTTGTTTCTGTTACGCTAGTTATTTGTTGAAAATTCAAAAAAACATTAAAGATGCGTGAAACCAGTGACGAATAAAATAATTTACATTCAGAGCCTTCAGAGAGAAAAGCTGAGACAAAAAGATAATAGCATGAATACCTACCTAAAGTTTCCTTTCTGAAGCATTATGTTGCGAACTTGGTTGCGAACAAAACTTCTACCACTTTTAATTTACAAAATTACAATTAACTGTTAGTACCTAGGTACCTACTTGTAAGTACTTACTTTTAATTTCTATTTTTTTTTAATTCTCGCCGTTTTTATTAGATCTAATATGAACACCTATTATGGATTAGTTGCTTCATTAATACCTACAAAGTTGTATCTTTTACTGTAAGTAAGTACCTACATAATAGGCAATATGCATCAATTTTTTTTATGGTTTTAAACGATAGGTTATGTCGTTAAATAACCGTAACAAAAATTCCAGTGCCGAAAAACTAAAATTTTGTAACAAAAACAGTTTTTAAAATTTACCAACATTTTCATGCACTTGAAACGGACGTGACGTCACAAGTCACCAAAATTACACGCGCTTGTAGGAAGAAAAAAAAACTTTCTGTCGAGTTTGAAGGAGTGTGACGTCACAGCATACGTGACAAATAGCGTTGCGTTTCAAGTCTTATGAAATTCCCACTATATTTTTGCACTTTTTAATTATTAATTTCTAAGCGAAAATGAAATAATATTAAAAAATAATTACACACACATACCTCTAAAGCAACAATGTTCATAATAAAATACATTTAACCCGCTTTTGAATCAGACGCATATTGCCTATTATTAATGTTCTCGCTTCGAAGAACTAAAAAATAGTTACGCTAGTGTAGCAGCAAAGAACGACTTCTTAGAGTGAAGATTTTTGTGAATCCAAGAAGTGTTTTTTTAGATTTACTTTAAATGTATTAAACTGTTTTTGAACATCTATTATGGATTAGTTGCTTCGGTTGCTTCATTAGTAGGTAGGTACAAAGTTGTATCTTTTACTGTAAGTAGGTACTTAGTTATTAATGTTCTCGTTGCTGAGGTGAAAAATTTTGTGTGTCACTCGAGACACAAGTTTTTTACATCTCGTGCCTTTGAATCGTAGAATCACTCGCTTCGCCCGTGCGTGATTCAATTCTTAGAATCTCGTTTGCTCGGGATTCAAAAACAGCACTCGAAGCAAAAATCAACTTTGCTCTCTTGTTGCCCAAATAACTATAGAATTCTTTTTTGTGCAACAAGAGAGCAAAGTCTAGTACTTAGGTAGTTACTCTATTTATTCATTAGTAAAATGTATTTTCTAAAGGTACAAGATGGTTTAAAAACATATTGGTAAGACTAAACTTAGGTAATCATGGTACATAAACCATTTTAATTTGAAACCTTGATATTGAAGCTACGATCTACCTACATCGAATATACCTACTAAACGGAAAGCTGATGTAGTACCTAGGTAGGTACCTACCTACTAAAATATATATAGATTGGCAGGTACACACGTTTTAAAATATTGGTAAGTTCATACCTCTAAGGATAGGTACACATGTACTACAGTACATTTACTTTCATAAAGGCTTTATGCTACAGAAAATCTATCTCTACGCGCAAGTAAAACACATTTTCGCTCAAAGGGATAGCGAGACGCTTATATTCGGAGGTAGAGTCGAGTCGTTGCGTAGAACAAAGATGCGAGAGCAGCTTTATTGCCGCGGAAACTGCGTCTCGCTGAGCACGGCGTAGAGCTACGAATGCTACGAGCGTGCTACGAACGCTACGATTCCAACGTATTTTATTATTTCAGGTAAATATTATTGACTTAGTTCAGTCCAATAGTGTTTTGTGGTTCAGTTTGTTAGTGAAAATGCCTTATGTAAGTACCTACATGAGTAATCTACAAGTACGAGTATGTTAGGAGGTAGCGTAGCACAATTGTTTTAGATTGAGTAGACTTTTGTAAACTCACATTTAAGTCATAAGAAACCTTTAGCAAATAACTTTTCTACCTACTACAAACCATACGTTTGCATAAGTGCGTCACACACACACACACAAGTGTGTCATGCATTTCAATCACACTATCACATCACACTAATCACACTAATCACACTAATCACACTAATCACACTAATCACACTATCACACTAATATTATAAATGCGAAAGTTTGGATGTTTGGATGTTTGGATGGATGTTTGGATGTATGTTTGTTCCTCTATAACTCGACAACCAATGAACAGATTTGGCTGAAATTTGAAACATAGATAGATAATGACCGGGAATAGGACATAAGCTACTTTTTATCCCGAAAAAATGCACGGTTCCCGTGGGATAAACAAAATAGTAGTCCACGCGGGCGAAGCCGCGGGCGTCAGCTAGTAGCTAATATATTGCAAACTGAAAGTTGATAGTGCTCTGCGTTCAATCGCTTGCAGCCATTTAGGTAAGGACACAGAACTATCAACTGATAAATGGGTAGTAGTAATAGGGGAAGTGTATCAAAATCTAGGAAAGAATAGGAAATTAGTAAGACATCGGCAACATCTATATTTTCTAGACTTCATTTAAGTTCGTAAGACAGATCTAAGTTATTATATATAGAATATTTTATAGGCCCCTCTATCCTTTCCTAGGTCTATGCCCTGTACCTACGTCACGAAGGGCACGCACGCGCGCCGCGGTCGATCTAGCTTGCTACAGGTGATCCCGGCAGTCGTGTCCCAACCATCTAACACATCACATCTCTCACCAACCGAATATAAACCCTACAACGTCACAATCATGAGAGAACTACGAGAAAATTGACTGCATAAAAAAATATGTGGTTCTGATCTAAATATTTTAGCTTTGTTCATTGTTCGTTGCTCGAGTATATTGACAGGCTATTTTAGTTAATTAGAGAGTGTTGTGTTGATTTTTTGATGTTGTGTGGAATGTGTCTCAAAATGTTGGAGCTGATTGAATCAACTATGGTGACTATAAAATGAAGTAAAAGGTAAGATAAAAACTTTGGCGTCAGAAGATCGTAATTAAAAATACCAGTACCTACCTATCTACTATAATTATGACAAATTGCGCCCTTTTTAACCGACTTCAAAAAAAAGGAAGAGGTTCTCAATTCGTCGTAATCTTTTATTTTTTTTGCTTTTTTATGTATGTTCCCCAGTTACCCAAATACGCCAGAATCGATTTGGAAAATTCTCTTTTTATTTAAAAGGGTACACTTTCCAATTGGTGCCATAAAAATTTGGTGAGGGTCTGTTGAGGGTCTTCGGAGTTATGAACAGAAATGCACCTCGAGAGTGCAGAAAATTGCTCAGCTTATAACATTGAAGTCGGTTTTTTTTAATTTTTAATTTAGCCACTTGTTCTAAGTTTCCATGTGTATATGTATCTACTCTATTTGAAAAAAAGAAATTGATTTCATAATAAAAAATTGCGTTTTTGATCTTGTCCTTGACTACACCTAGGGATCCTCATATCATTTGAGTGCCTGACTTGTGCCATACTTCTAACGTAGTAGCCTGTAGTTTTTTTTTAATTTCTCCTCTTTTGTTACAGTTGGGCCGGCGGATCTAGGCGTTCGTGAAGTCAGGCTTTGCGCTGCGCAGTAGAAAATTTTGTATGAAAAAGTTGCACTGCGCATCGAAACGGCTAACTTCACGAACGCCGAGATCCGTTGGCCCTACTGTAATTTCAATTTGAATCTTTTTGAACTCTACTGTAAAATAAAAAGTAGGTAATAGGACCACATGTTTTTTTGTATAAAATAAAAGTCATGTTTTATTCAACAGTTCATTATAATTTTCACCCACAGAGAAAGTTTCGTTAGGTTTATTTCCACGGCATTTTGCTAACCTTCGACGTTTCGTGTTTTTTTTTAATGTAAATACGGCTAACTAAAATCTAAAGGCACTAATTACCTTAATTTACCAAGCGTGCTAAAATATGCATATACTTTGCCATAACAGTATACCTACGTCAGTAAGTAGGTACAGTCACTCACAAATTTTAAGGTCAATTTGATGTCTAATGATAATGCAGGTAGGTACATATCAGGGCTAGCTTCTCGTAGGTATTTCATGCAATACCTTTAAAAAAACCTATTTATCCATTTAGTTTTTTACCTACTGCATCCACTGCTTCAGATTTTTCTTGTTCTGGTTTAATATGACAGAAGATTTAGTGGATTTTTTCATACATGAATGTACCTAGTGATCTTTGACTTTCAGTCGTGGATTCGAATCCTAGCGGTGAATCAACAAACTTTTCGTTACGGAAAATTCATCTTTAAATCATAGAGGAGGATTAAAATCCTCCTCTATGATTAGAATATCTCCATCATTTATTAGAATATTAACTAAAGTTAATATTCTAATAAATGATGGGATCATCATTTATTAGAATATTAACTTTAGTTAATATTCTAATAAATGATGGGATGATTTTATTTCCACCTCTTTTATTGAAGTGAGATTGATAAGAAAAAAAATTGCTAAATTGATTAGGAGAATTAACTCTACAACGCTTACTTTTCGTGCTGACTGTACTTACCTAAGTTTCTAACAAAAACCCTTTCAATACATTTTACACTAATTCTATGGAAAGCGCCATCGGAATCAATATCGGGTTTCCCGACACTCCCAAGAGGTTTGGTAAATGAATCTTGAAAAAAAAAATGATTTTATTAGTCAGTAGGGAATAGGCAGGTAATAGGTATTTTTCATCACCGTTTAGGTAAAGAGCGTGTTATGCGAACATACTTTTTCGAAACTGAAAATCTTTTGATTCACGGCTGGGTTTCGAACCTTCGAATGGAAGGTTAAAAGTCCAACTAGGCCAACACGGCTCCAAAAACTATGACAATTTCCGTAAAAACTTTCACGCTTCTAAACTGTTTCTTTCTGAGATTCTGGACTGTTTCAATGGACCACATTTTGGAATTTTACTGTGTAAAATATGTACCTACCTAAAGTAATTCTGCATTCTATAACTTTAATATTGTCCGTAAAAATCAATTTGTAGGAAGTAATCCCAGTTAGCGACATCAAAATAGCCCTGCAGATTTTTTGAAGATGATTTTTGCAGAATATTTTGACGCATTTTAGTAGGATAATATTATAACGCAATATTAGCCTATAGTCGTATTGCTCATTATACGGACTAAAAGTGAAGGAAAAAATGTCATTTTTCCTTCAATTTTGATTAGTTTTGATGCGTTTTATGTCAAAATTGAAGGAAAAATGACATTTTTTCCTTCACTTTTAGTCCGTATAATGAGCAATACGACTATAGGTACTAAAATGCGTCAAAATGTTCTGACTTGGTTCTGACATAAGCTGAACCATGTAAGCTTTCAAACTTTCAAGAGTAGACTTTCAAACAGGCTTTGTATTGTCAAAGTTGGAGGGTAAAAATACTATTCCAACGCGCTCTTTGTACAGTAGGTAGGTTTTGTCGCGGCTGCGTGAAACTTTGTATTTAATCAAATACTTGTTTACTTATTTATTACAGTTTGGCTACTAGATATTTAATAGACTTTCGTAGAGCCATAGGAAGAGTGCGAAATAACTAAGTAAAGATATTGTCAAGCATCCACATCATAATTCAACTCACAATCTCGTAAATTAGTCCAGACATTGCACCTTCTGACTATTATTTTTTTCGTTAGATGCAGGATGCTGTACATTTCACACAGCATCATGTTCTTTAAAGTAAGCAGAGCTTGTGTTATGGTAATCACATGACTGATAATACTAAAAATACCTACATACTTATTCATAGAAAACACCCAGACCCGAGACAAATATTTGTGGATCATACAAACATTTGTTCCGCGATCGAACCCGCAACATCGTGCGTCTCAGGCGGGCCTTACCTACTGCGCCACTCAATAAATAAAATAAGTGTTTACTTGTCCGACAGAAGGCGTTGTAATGATGTTGTCGCCGAAGATAAATCGCTCCGTGCGCGTCAACGACGGCCAGCTCATAGCGCTCTCAGACCGCGCACAGTATGACCACTCGCAGGTAAGAAAGAGCAACTAGATTTAATTTATTTATTTATAGACCCAGGTAGCGATGGCGGGATGAGCTTGACTTCTACTGCGAGGACTGGCTCCAGCTCCAGCAGACAGGATAGGGATCCATGGAAGGGATGCCTTTGCCCTGCAGTGGGAAACATCAGGCTTAAAAATAACTAAATAATTGATTTATGGAGTAACAGGTTACATTGTCCAGGACACTATGTTTTCGGTAGACATAAAAGATACTTATTTGTACATCACAGTATATTATAAATGCGAAAGTTTTGATGTATGTTTCCTCCTCTATAACTCGACAACCACTGAACCGATTAAGCTGAAATCTAAAATATAAATAAGTAGATGATGACCGGGTATAGGACATAGGCTACTTTTTAGGTTACTTTTTTGGTACTTATAAAAACGCTGCTTCGCTCGGGTGGTACCCGGATAAAAACGAATCTATGTCCTATTCCGGTTATTTTCTAACTAAATTTTAAATCTCAGCCAAATCCGTTCATGGTTGTCAAGTTAAACAAACATACTTACATCCAAACTTTCGCATTTAAAATATTAAGTAGTGTGATCATCTTCGAAAGAAATATGGCCTAAATAGTACCTTTTCCGCTTTGATCATTAAATATGCAATGCCAACGCGTATGTGTAGCACGAACGGTACTCTCGCATACTAAACAAATGTGTGTAAGGAATGCGTAGATTATTAAAGCGTAGAACGTAGAAGGGTACTATGCCGTACTCTTGTTATTTTACCACGTACTTATCAAGCCTTAAGTACAACTCACTTATAAAGGCCGTTAAAACGATATGTGCTAGATTTACCTTTGACAAACACAATTTCATAAGTAATAAGAAGTTATTTCGGCATCAAAATTTTGACCCTAGTTTTACTCTAAATAGTAGCATGGTCTAAATTCACAGGTGTCTTTTGTCACTATGTCATAAGTAAGTAAGCAAACTGTCAGTAATGCCTGGAATACACATGCTACTAAAAAGCATGCTTGTTTGCTACTACCTAGCGTGCTTACGTCAAAAGTATACTCTTTCTGTATGTATACACGGCCTAATTGTATGCTACTGCTCGAAATGGTTTGCTTATGTCACAAAATAGTGTGCTTATGTGCTACGTAGCACGCGTATTCCAGGCATTAAAATTAAATATTATGTTTACTAACAAAAGTGATCCAATGTTGATTGAATAAAATATACTTATTATCGATCGAGCGAGCGAAGATCTTAGTGGTAAGTTGGGCGATTTTGCTTTGTATGTTTGTATGTTTGTTTGTATGTTTCACGAATTGTTGTTCGCGCATAACTGTCGAACCGTTCATCCAATTTGCATGAAACTCGGTAGGTCAATAGGTTGTAGTAAGGAAATTTACGGTGGAGCATATGAGCTTAATCGATGAAGGGGTTGTGAAGATATTAGGTTCCCAAGGGGGTAATTTTTTTTTTAAAGTTACACAAATATATTGAGTGGGGTGTCAAATGAAAGGGCTTTATTTGTACATTCCAAAATAGTTATTATTTTTATTCTAGGACGTATACTTTTAGAAATACGACGAGAATTCATAAATATGAAATAAATGAAAAATTAGACACGACATTATGTATTGCATGCATGCTAGTATTTTTACCATGAAGAGCTAGCGCAATAGGCATACTCGGCAGTAGTAGCACTTGAAATTATAGGGGTAGTCAGAAGAAAGTCCAAATGTAAGCCATCTACGATGCGCGAGATCTCAGTTCGGGGCGAACTACTAGTTATTATTATTACGCTCATGGTTTCCATCGCTGAGTACTTTTAAACGAATAATAGACATTTTTAGCTGTCATTGGCTACTTTTACTTGCCGAGTAACGTTATTTATAAAGTAACGTGACTATTGATTACAATACAACATGAATTGTCAATGCTACGGCTTAGCTACACAACTCTACGGTTACTACGCCGTAGCAGCTACGAACTGTGTTATAGTACAGAATACTAGTACTACGTAGTTATAGTTTATAAACTGGCTTTGAACCACTGACCTGTATCTATACCTTTGAACACATTGCTATTCAATATTCATGACATATAAGGCAGAAATGAAATAGGAAAATTGCGATTGCTGAAACCGATATTAAAAAGAAATAAATAAAACAAATAAATTCCCGTCATCCCGTGACCACGAACACTGCAACGTGTTCGAAACGTCGGGAAACGAAAATAAATAAAAGGTACGCGATAAAATCCCGTAATAATAATTATCATTATAAATTAAATAAATATTTGGCTCTATGTTTTCGTCCTTACTTTTTTATTTTGTTATTTTATTTTTATAGTCTCTATCAACACTTGGTATTATAAGCCTTTACGCCTGAGGAACTTAGTAAGTATAATGTAGTCACAGGTTACTGTGTAAACTAATTAAGCTAATATTATCACAGGCGGGCTACTTACACAAGCGGAGCTCCGACAACACGAAGTGGCAACTGCGATGGTTCATCTTGTATCAGGTAACATGGAGCACCATTATACTATCTTACTAATATTATAAAGGCGAAAGTCCGTCTGTGTGTGTGTGTGTGTGTGTGTGTGTGTGTGTGTGAATGTTTGTTTCCACGTATTTCCATAACTACTAAACCGATTTTGATGAAATTTCTTATTTAGACAGTTTAAAAAAATAGTGAAATGTTTCTTATTGTTCCCAGAACAGGTTCATGAATCAGAAGATGTTGTACATGTTTCACGTAGTTCCCAGAAGATGTTGTAATGTAATACATGTTTCAAGTTTTCCCAGATGATGTTGTACATGTTTCGTGTTGTTCCCAGAACACGTTGTACATGTTTCATATTTTCCCAGAACATGGTGTACATATTTCATGTTTTCACAGATATTGTACATGTTTCATATTTTCCCAGAAGATGTTAGACATGTTTCATGTTGTTCCCAGAAGATGTTGTACATGTTTCATGGTGTTCCCAGAAGATGTTGTAATTGTTTCATTTTTTCCCAGAACATGTTGTACATGTTTCATGTTGTTCCCAGAACATGTTGTACATGTTTCATGTTGTTCCCAGAACATGTTGTACATGTTTAATGTTGTTCCCAGAACATGTTGTTCTACTACGAGTCGGAGAACAACACGCGGCCGGCTGGCGTGCTGATGCTGGAGGGCTCCTACTGCGAACGCCTCAGCAAGGCGCCCATGGAACGGAACTCATCGGTGAGACCCATCACCATTCTAACAACTAACCCAACTGCGGACTTAAAAAGGTCGCTAAAGCTGAATCACAATATGAAATGAATTATAATGCCATCTCTTTTCACAGAATAGCTTTAAATAGGCAGATAAATTTATCTTATGAAATATAAATCTTGAGATCGCGCCTATGCAAATTTTATGGAGGATCACACACAGCGAATATAAATTACAAAATATATTTTGTGCGATCTGTCAAACTTTATATTTCATAAGATATATTATTATGCTGTGTGTGTGATGTGCTCTTCCCATGTACGACCTGCGGTTTAATATGTCGTCGATCCATCTTTTCAGCGGTCCTAAGTATTAAGTTAGTCCCTAACATTTACCGTTGAATAATAAAAAACGAAGAATGATGTCTCTTCTTATCTATTAATAATAGAGGCTCATCACAGCCTTGAACTCGGCCTAGGTAATGTCAATCGATAATGTTAGATCTAGGTACTGCACTGTTCTTTACTAAACGACATTATAAAATTACACACAACTTATTTACATACTACAACTTTATATCAGGTAATGCTGGCAGTGTCTTGGACACTCTTCCGACTGGCAGTGGATCAGTCGAGCTACCTCTAGATCGTTTACAATGATCCTTAGATGGCTCAACAAGTTCTTATTGTATTTTATAAAGTTATGTAAATATGTAGTAGTTTAGTTTCTGTAATTAAATTTTATTTTTACACAACATAATAATACAAACGGGTGTAACCGAGAGCCCCAACAAGTATTTAAAGTATAAAGAGCGAGACAGTGCGAAGATTTTTAATCCATTCCCTGCTCTGACTCGATGCCCGATGCAGCTCATGTGCGTCATGGGCAGTGAACGCGTTAATTAGGTTTCCTAAAAATTGGATAGTGTATATAACCACTTTAGTCTTCAGGCGACTCAAAAACACAGTTAATCAGAGTTTTACGAACTCACATTTAAAATGTAGGTGTATTTATTTCTCCAATATTATATTGATGCAAAGAAATATTATTAGGTATATAAATAACGCGTATCTGCTTGTTATTTTCATCGAAGCATAAGCGGAAAAATCCGACTCAGAAACTTTCCTAATGAGATTGCAGATATAGACTCCCTTCCGACGTTATCAGCTGATTTCTCACGGGACAATTTATTTTTGTACTAAAGCCGCGTTTCTATAGGTAACTTGCGCCTTACGTGCAGCCTTTGCATGAGGCAAGTTGCATGAAACTTGATTATAGGATACTAAACGTGTATGCAGGCAATTACATGCAAGCTGTTATAAACTGCAGGCTGATTGTCTAACTTGTCTCAAACCTCAAATTGGTCTCAAACTGTCAAAACGATCGCGTAGGTATCTTTTGTCGTGCTCGGTCTCGACAGAGCTATTTGCGTGCTCATTACCTGTCATATTTGACAGTTTGAGACCAATTTTGGTCTCTATCAAAGATAGACAATCAGGGGACTGGTAAAGCTCTGGCTTCTAAACCCTTATTTTAGCCTGCATCGTCCTACCGCAGGGTAAAGGTTTCCCACGGGAGGTGTGGATAGAAGGGATAATTCGATCTTTCCACACCAAACAGATCTTGAGTTAAACTTTGCTAGTCACCTGTATGACTGTCTAGCTAGGTCATAGCGCCATCTTCTTCGGAGTCTACCGCGGGCCCAATCAATTGTTATTTTGGCCCAAAGATCACCTGGGATACGACCCATACGTTCCCCGGCCAGTCCTTTTTGAGCTTGGCTATTTTACAGGTGACATCAACTATTTGTGTTTTGGAGCGCATTATCGTGTTGTATGCGGTCTGTCTCCTGGGATACCAAGCTCTATGTTCTCTTAGCGTATATATCTTGGCAAATCTCGAGTTGATATCTCTCTTGAGCTGCTAATTTAATATTTGAATACAAATAAAACCATCCTTGCAGGCAAGGTGCAAGTTCTAGCAATCATGTTGCCAATTACACTAATCACAAAATTGTACCTAACATGTTGATGAAAAAAAAATTAAAAAAATCAAGTAATTTGCACGCAAGTTAGACGTCATACCTGCATGCAAGTACTTGTACAATGGAAACGCGCCTTAACTGAGTAATCTCGTAGAGGATTTGAAAACACTGTTTCATTTTGCGGCAAATAAAATTTGCTAACAGACCCTTTTAAAGCTATGATCGAGCCGAGGGGAGTACTTTGTATTTTCGAGATCTGCGATTTGAAGGTTTGAATCCACTAAACATCGAAAAATTCATAGTCAAGAGCAATCATGAAGGAAAACATTGCACACGTTTTCATTCATGATTGCTTTTCTAAAAAACTATGAATTCTTCTGAAGAAACGATTTAGTATTCTCATAGAAGTCGATGGGCTTGCGGGATGAACGTTTGCGCTGTCATTTATAAAGGAAAGTGTACCTACCAATGTGTACCTAATGGGTTTTATATTTCTATGTAGGTGTTTCTATCACCGAGAAAAAGTAAATGCGAGTAAAATCAAAATTGATATTAATAATTTTGAACAATAATCAGGTGTCACGCTTGATCTAAAAATATGGGTTTAACAGCGTTGCGAACTAAGCGAACTCAGGCTTTTGTTAGTAGAATTGAGGCCCAGAGTTTTAGATACCTCAGAGAGTAGCCACATTTTTGAAAAGGAGAATCCTTTTCCCGCCTCGTTTTATCTTATTGTAGGTAAATGATACTTTCTGCCAAATGTGGGAATAGTACCAATGTGTATGGACATATCTCTGGCTACCCCCTTAGACATCTTCAAAGGATCTAAAAACGCCGAAATATCTGAAAGAATATGTCTAGAAACCTTCGGAACACAGTCGTGATCATATCACACTAATAATATAAATGCGAAAGTCTGGATGTTTGGATGGATGTAGGTATGTTTGTTCCTCTATAACCTGACAATCACTGAACCGATTTGGCAGAAATTTAAAATGTAGATAATGACCGGGAATAGCACATAGGTTACTTTTTATCCCGAAAAAATGCACGATTCCAGTGGGATAAAAAAATAGTAGGTAGTCCGCTAGTATTATTATATTTTTATCTTGTATCTGGTCGTTATAGGACAAGTCTATTTGGTTTAATAGAAGATGTTCTGCACGCAGTTTTGCTTCACTATCACGTACCGACGCGAGAGCCAGCGACAGTACGAGTTGCGGGCCGCCTCGGAGGTCGACTGCGTGCATTGGGTCGACGCCATCAGGGAGGCAAGGTTAGTGACAATACTGACAATACGGATTTGTTTTTTAAATATCCAGCACCGAAAAACTAAAATTTTGTAACCAAAATAAATGTTAATGTTTTTCTGGACAATCATAGAACCTCATAGAACTAGGCTAGTCAATTATTTAGGTACCAGCAGTGTGATTTAGACGAGTGTTCCGCAAGCTTTGGTACATCTAGGAATTCGGAAAATTTTGGAAGTACCTATGGTACCATAAATGAAAAATATTTTTTTTAATGCGAAACAAGAGCCTGTTTAGTTGAGCATATGCGGTCCAGGAGAAGCTTAACTGATAGGTAACCATAGTTTTCCGAGGCACACCAACTAATGACCACGGTACACCAGTGTGGCGCGGCACACCCTTTGCGGAACACTGATTTAGACTTCGGAAAATGCATCCGTTTCGATGATTTCCTTCGGAAAGTTAACGTTTTTTCAGCGAAGAAACGTCTCTTTCCGAATTCGGAATACATTCCGAGAAGGTCAGAATTACACTGCAGATTGTAGTTTGTACACAGTAAGTGGGTAGACTCTATCACTCTAACCACTTCTTGTGTACAAAATGTTCTCTACTCAGTAGAGAAATTGGACGTTCTTGATTGATCGTTGAAGTTAAGCAGCGTTATGCGCGGTCACTTTTAGGATGGGTGACCGCAAGTGGTATTACGAACTGAGCCTTTAGCAGGAGTATGCACAAGTTTACTATTCGATCCGTGACTGTAGTATAGTCTCTCAAATGTATGGGATTCCGGTGCAGCGCCTCCAGTGGTAACTTGACTGAACTAAAATCCCAATACATTTGAGAGACTATACTACAGTCACGGATCGAATAGTAGACTTTGTGCATACTCGTGCTCGAGGCCCTGAGCGCTTCCGTGCTTCGGAGGGCACGTTAATTGTCGGTCCCGGCTTTTAAGTCGTTAAGCCATGACGGAGGCCTTTAGGCGGCCTAAAAACTCCGTCACCAGAGTTGGTCACTTGCTCATACGAAAGAAGAAGAAGAAGTAGAGAAATGAAATACTATCATAACGGAATGTTAAAACAACAATCATTTGCACGTTTGGTAAACATTTAGCTCTGTTATACTGGATGAGGTTTTAAATAAATTATGTTCGATTGTGGTATTTGTGGTATACCGCAAGCGACTGCAATGCATCAACATATTGAACAATACTAATTAACGCGAGCGATCGACTATGCCGACATCCCAAAACCTGATTATATACCTGTCTATAATCAAAGGCCAAATTATCTTGTGTTGTGGCCACCAGCCGTCACCCATCTATTCTGTAGCCGTACCATGAACTCTGAGCAATCTTAAAACAAGCTTGAAACATGACAACGAATGTTTCTAAAGCAGTAAGCAGTAAGCTTTTTTAAGCTTGTTTTAACATTTCTCTAGGAGTTCATGGTACGGCTACTGCGGGCTTAAAAAGGTCGCTAAAGCCATATCTATATATATATCTATATAGATATGCCATCTCTTTTCATTGACTGAGAGTGATAAGAGACTGCATTACCTATAGTTCAATTCCCTGTTGCGATTCTGCAATAGCGACTATTTTAAGCCCGCTGATTACAGCCTTGAAGTATCATTTTCAGCACCTAATTTTCTTAGTTATTCTAGACATAACACGTACTTAATACCTTCGATTTAAATACCGACAATATTCCGATTCACCCACAGTAACAGTGAACAAAATATTTGGTTTAGGTTTCCAAGTTCTAATATCATGCTACAAAGCAAACTCTGGAATTTGTATCAAATGCCTTTGGATAAATATCTCGGGAACTGATAAATTATTCATACAGCTATCTGGTACTGGGTGTATCACAGTAAACACAAATAAACATGGAAGAATATCGGTAGAAAATAGCTGAGCAATTTTCTGCGCACTCGAGGTGCATTTATGTTCACTCAAAAGATCCTCAATAGATCCTCACCAAACTTTTATGGCACCAATCTGAAAGTATACTTACCCTATCAAACAAAAAAATAATTTCTCAAATCGGTTCAGGCGTCTTTGAGTAATCGGTGAATATACATAAAAAAATATTTAAAAAAGAATCTGACGAATTGAGAACCTCCTCCTTTTTTTTTGAAGTCGTTTAAAAATCATTTACTCAGTAGGTCTGCTGCTCAGATTAACATTGAATGTGATAGAATACAATAGAACATATGAACCCAAATTCCCTGGAAATAAGGCCGATTTTTGAACTGCACGTAATAAAAAATGTTGCTTACTTGCTCATTCGAACTTACTTACTGCACGTAATTATATTTAGGTAGGTAAGTAATATAAATGTTGGCGAATCAGAGTATTCAGTTGTTATAATTTTCTTGAATGGTTTTTTACGCTCTATACAATCGTAATACCAACTTCAAAGGAAAGTAAAGTTTTGTCAAATAACTTTCAAAGGGTATTCAAAACGCTATGATAATAGAAGTTAAACTTGAATTCAGGGTAAATGGTCCTTTGTAGAGCAAATTTTGGTATTTAAAACGTTTAGGTATATACAGTCGTTTATAGAATTCCGTTCATCAATATGAAAAAATAAAACTTATCAGTGTTTGACCAACTATTTTGACACGATAAATTGATGACAAGAATTTACGAAAACCGCCTTTTTTGTAAAGGAGTAAGGCCTTTTATTCCTCAATTTTTGATTTGCCAGAGACAAAAGAACTTTGGAAGATAATAAAATTCGTGGTATAGTAAAAATGAACACACCCATAGGATTTACAAAGCGGAAGTGTGTAAGTACAGGCGAGTGCGAAATTGCTTTAGTTTAAAAGTGCTTCTTTATTTGTTTTTTTTAGTACTCCATGAACTGGAGTTCCCATTCGTTCTGGATCATAAACAATAATTCTCAATGCTTTGAATTTTGAAGCAGTATAAAATTAGGATATTTTCAAAGAATTTATTTTTTAGTGCCTCTAAACCCTTAGACACCTTTTAAGGATCTAAAATGCCTGAAAATGTCTACTACACGGCGCACCTCGACTAATTCAGTTTTCATCATCATCATCATATTGTGTGTTTTATTTCTATTTTTTTTGTGGCATCATCATCATTATCATCATCCTCATTCCTACTTCACCCACTACGGGGGTATATACGGGGCCTCTTTTTGCTCTCGCCACGGTCCCCAACTCTTTTCTAACCTCATCTGTTGGCCGACGGCCCCGACCGACGACGGCAGGACGTCCGCCGCTTCATCTTTGTGAGGTTATAGCTATGAAAATACGTGTAAAACTGTTGGCATCAGCTGTACTCAGATAGCAGTCGACACGGCGACATCCCTCACGCAAACAGCACGTTATAAGGCATCTCCACACGAAAGGCCGCGGACCGTGCGAGGGATTTTAAAATAATTACCCAAATGACAAATGGTTGCGGTAGATAAAATAGTAAGCTTGTAACGGCGCACTAGTTTTTATAAATAAGACACTTTCTACTCAAGTATACGATCTTCACTTTAAAAATACTACTTACAAGCTAAAATGAGCTTGCAAGCAGTCACATAGAAAACTTGTTAAATATGAGAATGTACCAATCCGGTGTAAGTAAGCTAACTTCCTCACGATGTTTTCCTTCACCGTATAGAGCTCGTGTTGTACATTTTTAGAAACGAAAAATCCATCGAAGCATAACCGGGTTCGAACCCACGACCCTTCGTATCGAAAGTAGAATTCCTAACCCAGGCCGCCAACCCGGCTCTTATTTCAAGTTTCTAAGCTTTTTATGAATCTGAGACACGTGTATTCAAGAAGGAAGCAATGCCTATATTTGTAACACGATAAGAATTTCTCATCCGAAAATATCTACATACCTACGAGTATGTAGGTACTACACCTCTCGGTCTCTCCCCACATGGCAACCAATTTCACTTCACATCATTTTGTGACCCTCACAGTCACAGATAGGTAATTAATTTACGTGAAGCATTCAATCGATAAACACTTCAGCTCACTCGATTCGGAATGGTTTAATCGTATATTTTATAATGGAGTCACCAAATTTTTAAAAATGAAACATACTTAGTTTGAAATTATCTTTTTTGTGGGGCGTATTATTTAATCTTTTAATCCGAACGTCCAACCTACTTACCTACTTACTTTTAAATGTACATTTAATTAAAATCAAACGTTACATTTAGGCTCTAGAGCTGCACGTAGTATTCTGTGGCTGCACAAAGAAATAGACATACGTACAAACATACACATACATACCTACACTCGAAAAACACATCCCTCCTCACTGCGAGCAGTCGGCACGTGGGATGTTTTACGATGCTCTTTTATTCGAACGTCAAAGTCAAAATGTCTAATTTAGTGCGCATGATCCACACGTAGACCATTTTATGATCTAAGGTCTACATGACCACTTTGTATCTTCAAGATGGTTCTTAGAATTTAATAGAAATTGCCAACGTATTGTCACAGACCATTGTTTGTTAAAAAGTTTTTGAAAGTCAAATTAGCGAGTTATAGGCAAAAAAGTCGGCCTATCAGATTGAGCACAGAAAATCTTCAGTGAGCTAGACCTAAGACTATAGTTTGAGCGAAATTGTAAGCTAGCTTTTTCCCGCGGCTGCTCTTGCGGTAATGTAGATCAATTGCAACAACGCAACAGAATTTTTTTCTGAATGAGGGATAAGGACCCTACGTCTTTTTCTTGGCCACTTGAAACACAACGTTGTCAACACTAACATAAGACATTTTGACCTTCGGACTAATACCCGCTAAGAGTAGTATTCTGTGCTAATACATCTAATACCTCTCGGAGTCACAATGACAACGTGTAGTGTAAGCAATATAACGCAACATTTTGGTAATGATTTCGGTGAGAATTTCGGTGATGATGAACGGTAAAGAGTAACAAACAAACTCACATTCGCATTTATAATATAGGAATAAAAATTAGGATTCCGGTGTTGTGTCAATAGTCCTAAATATAAATAAACTATGATCATCCATAAAAGATTCATTTATGCCTGTTTTTATAGTCAAACCGTAAGCAAGCATGTATGTCCTTGTTCGACAAAAGCTTTCTTTGATGTCTTTTATGAAATCTTAATAAACGTGAATTTCTTAAAGGAATCCTCTCAGGGTTATGTAACTCCGTTATGGAGCCGAGTGTGTCCCTCGGGCGCCAGAAACTTCTATACAGCCCCATTTTCTACACAAAATCTCTGAAAAGGTTGTGAGAAGGTACAGTGTACACGTAGTGATGAACTACTCAGTAAAGTCGACCTATATGGTGCAGTGGGTGAACGCCCGCCTTTAACGGAAGAGGTTGTGGGTTCGATTGCCGCCCCGGGACAAATAATTGTCTCGGGTCTGGGTGCTTTCTATGTATAATAATTGTAGGTATGAATTTACAAAAAAAAAGAGTAGAGATCAGTCATGTGGTTCGTGTGGTTCCCATAACACAAACTCTGCTTAATATTGTGTAAATACAATTTTGAAAGCCTTTATGAGACTTTACCATTATTATGATTAAAAGCCTGTTTGTCCCCTGAGCCGTGTTGGCCGAGTTAGTTAGCACTTTGACTTTCGATCCGAAGGTCGTGGGTTCGAATCCTGGCCGTGCATATACAGCGTGTACACACTGTATAATAAAAAACTTATCCGTTACGTGAGGGGTGATCTATGTCATCATTTTCAGAAAATAAATTCAAAAAATATTTCTAAGTTTGGGTTACACTACCAAACGTGGCATATTAAGTTTTTATTTATAGGTATACTTACGTATATAAATGTATTTTGTTATATTGGGATTACTATGTGCCTTTTATGGCTCGGACAGGGTTTATTTTACGCGTTTTATAGGAAGTAATATAGATATACGTGGGATTGAAGGTGCCGCGGTCGCCATGACAACTTGATTACGCTCCGGCCCTGACCTGCATCAGATGGAGGCTGTTGCTTCTGAGCCTTTTATAAATTAGCTGGGCAATGGCGCAAAAGAAAACGACAAAATTAAAGAAATGAAACGTAAATATCGCACCCCTAGATGAATGCCCCGGTAACTCAAAAACCTACTTTTACAGAAATTACAAAAAACTGATTTAGGAATCTATGACAGACTATGAAAAATTTGATATTATATTCATGGAGGTAACATTTTTTTAAGCTTGTTAAATTAACTCATTTGTATTACCATATACCTATTCAGTTTAAGAATTTGAAAACGCAACTAATTTCAATTTCTATTGACTGTCGTCTGAGCTGTATGCCGGTAGTAATAGTGTTCTGTGATGTATGCACTTGAAACATTGTCAGTAGGTGGTCAGTAGGTAATCTTATTAGCGATTTTTTCAAGCGAGACATTTCCGCGTGCTGTTATTATAAAATGTTCGAACAATTTACGTTTCGAAAGTACCTCACCGGGTTCAACTCGTATTATCTATTCTATGACTATAGTGAAGAGCCATCCAGCTAAAGAATCCCAAGGACAAAAATGGTCCGAACACAAGCTCAATGGAATTTTATCTACAAAGATTTTGTAATTTTACCTTGTTATTTTGGTTATTCAGGTTTATGTGAGATGAAAAGTCACCAATTCCTTGGAGCCGTTCAAGTTACACGCTAAATAATTGACCCAGACTCACCCAACGACCCTCTTCCACTCCGATAGACACGGGGCTTATACACTCAAATGTCTTGTCTACCGATTTTCCGCTTATTTTCACGCGACAGAATTGAGATCATGTAGGTACATATGTGTACATGTGTTTAACACAATCTCAGTGAATCATATCATACATACTATCACCAGCCTACCTGTTCTGACTGCTCTAGTGGCGAATTTGGTTTCCGCGGCAGAACAGATTTTCACCGGGTTTGGGTGTTGTCCATCGTACTGGTAGTTTCTGGTATTCACAGGGAATCCAGAGAAGTTCTGAGCTGAGCCTTAGGATATATACAGATCTAATCTAAGGGACGAAATACTAAAGAATATATTCTAAGAATGCTAGAAGATCCCTCTTACAGGCGATAGACGGTATGCAAGGTAAATGTTTAGAAGATAAATACAAACTCACGGGTATTAGAACCACCGCCATGACCTAGTATAACGCCTAGAATGTTTATCGAAAGCCGATTATCATCGTGAAGAATCGATATAGAAAAGTAACGGGAAATGTGAATTTTTGTTCGATTTCATAAATAAAACATTTAAATATCACAGTCTGCATTTTGTACCGTTAAATGACCGGGTCCTGTGAAAATATTTAGTTGTGTAGGTTCACTTGCTTAAACCCAACCCTACATGCATGTTTCACAATGTAGTCTGATATTGAAATAATAATATCGATCATCCAAAAATAATGTCGGGCCCGCATTTCGTGCAAAGAGACAGTAAGCGCTCTTGAGTATTTTGCGAAGAAACCTGTAAGACAGTAACCGCATTCTTTCTTTCTTTCATTCTTTCTACATTGTTGTTTATTACCCTCATCGTGAGGAAACACGCGGCTAAGTCAGCCCCACACGTATTGGCCATGTCTTTTCTGTGGATATGGCCGGTTAAACTGAGAGGGTGGTGTAGGTGCTGGGCAAGCCTACTCCATCTCAACATTGTCCGTAAGTAAGTAAAAGTTAAGCCTATGGTTTCCCCCGCATTAAATTATTTTATACTAGCTGTTACATGCGACTTCGCAAGCGTTACATTACATTAATCAATACCTACATTGCAGTAGAGAGTAGAGTAGAGAGAGCCGATTTTTTTTCTATTTTACATTGATTTTTGAAATCAAAATGCGATTGTAGCAATTCCGTTGTGGCGTATTTCACATGGTAGGTAGATACTCCAAAACATTTACGTTCACAGGAAAATGTAGGTATCCCAGAATTCCCGGACAAAGGTGTCGTTAACCACTTTTCGCCGAAAAAATGCGGCAAAACTCTAGATTATGAGAAAACTTTTTGCGTGCAATCTCTTTGCCAAAGTATTCATGCCGTTACGAAAAGAAAATGAAGGCTTTGAAGTTCCGTACCTACTTGTAGGTCAGACATACATAACATTTTATTGTGTTTAATAAAAAAAATAAAATGAAAATGAAAAATGTGTTTGCAGTACATACTTTACACTAACAATAAATGCAAAAGTAATCAAGTGTTAGTAAAATTTTACAAACTTAGTGTGACAGCAAGGTTTATAAAGTTTACGATATGCGGTCTAAAGGAGTAGATGGTAACCTTATTTTATCGAGGCACACCAACTAATGATGATGGTATACCAGTGTGCCGCGGCACACTCTTTGCTGAACACTGCTCTAAACTACGTTTCGTCTTGTTCCCTGCGCATTTATAATATTCAGTGTTATCGACGGAATCTGTATAACTCCGCGTTATTCCCGGTGCGTCCCGGCCGGGTTAATTAGGCCAAGGGCACACACCGTCCTTCGGAATAATGTTTCATTACCTACTTTGTGATGGCGAGAGGCCTTTCTTTAGAGTGTAGAGAGGTTGTGGCAAGATAAAAAAAAAGAAAAGAGAGAAAAGAAACTGGATTACGACTATCCCCAAGACGCGGTAGATATTCTCTCAGATTTTGTAGGTTTAACATCTTTTTGAAGATTTAAACACAAAAAGCTCAAGATAGTGACTCTGCTGATGTTTAAGCGTTGTAGCGATCTTATGTTTAGTTCGTGCAAACGTAATACCAAAATTATTTAAAATTCGAGCATTATTTAATCACTTTATGTTATTATTTAGACTTATTTAGGTTCCTGTTACATTTTTGTCCCAAAAAACTAAATACTAAGCATGTTTTTTTAGGAAATAAAATGAATGTTGTGAGAACACTTGCCATTACCCATCAACTTACAATATTTCCAAACCGTTACAATATTTCTACTTATTCTAAAGACTCAGGTTGTTTGCATAGCTTTAACCTAATGAAGAGCTTATCAGGGATTCAAATTTCCAACCTTCAGATCGAAAGTCGAGATAAAATTCCACTAGGCAGGTTTTTATAAGCAGTTAAACCGATTAGGTACCCACGACCGGCGAAGATCCGTTAAAGTGCAGAAACGTGTTAAATGCAAAATCAGATTTCAGCGACCGCGAATATGTTATTCGCGCTGAGTGCCTCTGATTTAGAAAGACATATTAAGGTACAGTCAACAGTAAAACTTGGTTAACTGATGACTAACGACTTAGAGTTTGTTTCACCATTTCTAAGTACTTAAAGTTTTGATTTGTTTTCTTATCCTATCTTTTAAAATAAAACAATCGGGTTAAGTAACACCATTCATAACTCAAGAACGCAGTTCTGATTTTTATGATCTTTAATTTTTGGATTTCACTCCAGCCCGAATAGAAGGAATAATAATTAATTTAATAGCATAAAAATTGGAAAAACTCACGAAAAAAATTATGAAGAAGATGTTTTGTACGGAAAGCCTTTTTTGATGATATCTCGTACACAGCAGTGCGATTCAGGCTTCCGAAAATGCATTCGATTCGATGATTTTCTTCGGAAAGTTTTTCAGTGAAGAAACGTTACTTTTCGAATTCAGAATATTCCGAGAAGGTCTGAATCGCACAGCTGAAGCGGTACGAAGTTCAAGTATTCTGTTTGAGTTTTGAAAAGTCGAAAAGTTCATCTTTTGTTGTCTATCTCTACATAATCATCCCATTGAATTTTCGAAAATGCGAGATGGATATGCTGTAGTAAAACTCGCTTTTACGTTAATGGATTTGCTTTTTCAAAAGAAAACAAGAAAACAAAGCTTTTCGTAAAGAACAATTGTTTAATGTATTGCAAAGAGCTTTTAGCTGGTCACTCCCATACGAATACGCGAACCTTTAGTCGTAGATTAAGTGTAGGACGATGTTCGTGAATGCCAATTCAAAGTGTTTTTTCGTAGGTACATAATAAAAAATATAAATAAAAAAAAAATTCCTTTGGCATATGGATGGGATGGCATTTGAAGGGTTATATAATGCTGGATATTTCACACAGCATCAAAGTAGGTAAATAGAAATAAAAAAACCGCCCAATTAAACATTTCAAATATTTTTTCCGGAAAATTCATTCAATTCACAACTGGAATTCGAACCCACAACCACTCAATGCACTACACTCGACCAATTTACTATCTTTCCGTTTATCTTTGTGCTTACTGAATAAACTTTCGCTTTGTGAACTCTGAGCAGAAAATCAATAGGTAATTTTGAAGCCAAGAGGTCAAACAGTTGCAAAGACCCGCCCAATTCTACAGAACAAAGGGACGCAAATCCATAAAAGCCTTTGCCGGCCTCTGCTGAAAGTACATGCAATGTGTATGAAAGCATTACTAACCTACGCCTTTGGGCTGGCTCGAATGGTTTTGCCTCTTATTTACACGTTTATTTTATTTGTAAAAATAATTTTACTGCGAAATGAGTTCAGTTATCTGAACTAAAGGATTTTTTGTTATAATAAGGTACTCATATTTATAAAGTGAAGTTCAATTAGTACAGATTTTACAGGAATCTACAGAGAACTTGCCTAATGTTTAATAGTCATGAAAAAAGTGTTTGTCATGTGATTTTTTGCTTTTAATTTCGATCCGAATGGTTTTGAATCCTGGCATTTCAATTAAGTAATTGATAATTTTTAGCATAAAATTTTAATGTAGGTACAGTTGTGGTTAAGAAAACCAGTTAAGTTAATAGTCTAATATAATAGCGATATAATAACTGTAAAAAGTTAATTCTGTCTCCGAAATAAATTATGACTTCAAGCGGTATTCTGCGACGCCCCTAAAATATGAACGATACAGTAAAAACAGAAAAAGAATGCTTTTCGTAAAACATCGGAAACAATCGCATAAAATTACAAAAACGATTGACGACAAGTCATTTGGAAATTAAAATTACTCATAAACTTACTCAAACTTACTCACTAACTTTATCGCAAACAAAATGTCAATCAATGTCATTTTTAAGAAAAGGAAATTAGTTGCAAGCCGTGCGAGCTGCGCTGATAATTATATGCACTGTCGCATTTTGTTTTGTGGAATCATACACTGCTGTCGGACGTATTCGGAAAACACAAAAATAACCGTCCATTCTAAAGCTTGAAGTATACTTTATCTTTGCTTAAAATAACTTTCCGCTATTCTGTCACGCTCCTGTCATAAGTTAACCGAGACGAGGTGAAGTGGCATGTCGTCATTATGATGATTAAACGGACAATCTGCGGGTGATGGATTACACAAGTTGTTCCATTTGCGAGACAACGGAGGCGGGAATTAATTTTGCCTTCGAAGTTTAGATTAACGAGTACAAGAGCTGTGTTGAATTTGCGGATAATACTCTTAATTATTAAGGGGCCGACAGACGAATTGTACATACAAAGTGCGGTAGATTTTCTCAGATCTTTAGGGAATCTCAGGGTGGCAATTCTACTAGATCACAACGTCAGTCATTCCGTTGCGTTTTGTTTCGATCTCTTAATGTCAGCCATTTTGTGAATAGAAAGGCTTTTCAAAAATTTGTTCCGCCAAAGTCCAAACCTTAGCTAAAACGTAACCACAACTGAGTCGTTTGTCATTAGAAGAATATTAAACAGTCGAAAATCTAAGGTTTAGTTGAGGTTTTGCTTGTGGTTCGTAAAAAGTATTGTAGTAGAATTGCCACTCAGATCCTTTTGAAAATACATTTTCAAAAGGATCTGAGTGGCAATTCTACTGTATAAAAGCGAGTTTGGCAGAGGCACGTCCAAATACTGCTATTAAGCGCTTACATCAGAGATTGAACTGTCAGGCTTGACTTTTAAATTCCGTCACTAAATTGGCAACCAGCTCACACGAGCTCACAGGTCCCTATAAAGCGATACAAGCGCTTTTGCCTTTGTTCTTCAAAGTAACTTTTTTAATCTGTGCATTGGCTTTTAGAGAGGAGTTGGCACGTTTGATTTTTCCTTTAGCTTTTGTTATTTTTTAAAACGACGCAACAGCGAGGTAATCAATTCAGTGCACAATGTTTGATCACGAACGTAGTGGCTATAGATTCGTTCGTTCGTTAGAAAGCTTTGTTTTAAGTTTTAATTTGAATAGTGACAAAAAAACGATCAAAAAACCCGATATTGTGTCATTTTTGTCAGTTTGTTTGTCAACATCATCTTAGTAGTATTGTACCTACAATAGAAAATCACTTGTAAAATAATCACACCACAGAGAAATTAATACTATAATACGTTTTAAATCACACGAACATGCACACGAATCAGTTACCAATGATTTAATTCTTTCTGCTACTATATTTGTTAATGATTATGACAGGTATATATAATCAAAGGCTACGACTTACGTCCCTCGCGCAGTGGCAGACCAGACAGTAATAAAATTATTGTGTTCGTTTTCATCCTTTTTTTTTAATAGTTATTGATAACTGCTGAATGTGAGCCTACTCTAATAAGACAGTTATGCTGGGACTACATTAGCGTGCGAAGATTCGTGTCGCGTTGGCACGACAAAAACATCGTGTTCCTGCATAGGCGATGTTCTTGTCTACAGTAAGGCGGGCGAAGAAGACGCGATGCATCGTGCCGGATCTGAAAGTCTGGAAGACACTGAATTGAAGAAGGTGTAGCCACTCAAGCGAATATTGTCGCGACTAATCCCTTTGATCCGCGCCAGTTTACCGACAGCTCCCCGATACTACATCGTCTTCGCCCGAATACTAAGCGATGACACGATGTACCCGGCCACATTTATCGCGTTAACACGAATATTCTCCGTAGCCCACTAATGTAGCCCCAGCATTAGGGCGGCCGCGTTAAAAAAACATGTTTTCGATTTAAAGAAAAATCCCAACCATTAAACAAACCCCACTCTAACACTATTGTGATATAAAGGAGAAGTCAACCTCGGCAGCAAGGCGAATCATAATAAAGTGGCTTAAAACATTAAATTATGACCAAACAGAAGATTTGCTACATTTTATTAGTTAGTTCTAGAAATGAATAATCTATAATAATTACTTATATTATTTTATTATATTATTTTATTATTACTGCATGAATTTTTTATTATATACTTATAAATTTATATTTTATGTAATTTTGTTGTTTTACTTAGTTAAAACTACTTCTTGATTAAATTAAGATAGGTAAATACGACATACTGTCTCCATAGCTAATCAACACTAAGATTGTTACGTATGCAAGTTTCCTCGATACAGGCCTAGCCTAGTGAGGAAACTGACAGGTACCTCGTCTCTGTATTTTAAGTGTTATCTGTGTATTAGCCTTAAGTAACTTAAGTAACTCTGCTACCTTGTAGATTCTGCTCTCCTGGTACTTTTTGCTGAAACAGCATTTCTTTCGACAGTTTCAATAAAGTCTTGCTGCAAAAAGAGGAACTAGAGCAGAAGCAGCTGCATTTGCTGCAAGTGGTGGAGAGCGAGAGGACCTCGCGGTGGCAGTACGCACAGCAATGTGAGGAACTGAGCAACGAGGTCAAGAAGCTGAGGACCGAGGTGTGTTAATCTTCTTCTATTTTCGTTTCTCCTTCCACTTCCTTCATCCTTCTTCAGTCTTTTTGAGGTAAAACTTCTTTTTAATACAGTTGCTCAAAAAGTGGCGTATTGCAGGGACGTATAGCGTTCGGGAAGTGAGCTATTACACACTCGTGCTTTTTTTTACCTTTCCCGCACTCGTGCGTTCTCTTTCCCAACTGTCAAAATAATGTCTATTAAAAAGAAAAACTAACCATGAAGTTTTTACTAAAAAAAAATCATAGAAGTTTTATGATTCATGCAAATACGTATATTTCTAAAAAGAAGCTAATAATTTGTTTTTTATATCAGATTTAATGATTTGATTGAATGAGTTAGGTTAGGTTTCATTTCAATTCATCTCATTAAATTTCATTTTCATTTCATATCAATAAAAAAAATCTACTGAAGACTTGGCTGTATGGGCATAGTTCCCTTTGCCTACCACAATCGGTGAAAAAAAAAATCTCTTATATTCTACGGTTGGCGCCATTTTCTAGATTAAATTGCTTCATTTTTTCGCAACTGTATTAAAAATAGTCGTTCAGTACACGTTCGGAACCGTCATTGCAACTTGTTCCGACTGTCAACCCTCGCCTTCGGCTGCGCCTCGGCTCGGGTAGACATTTGTCGGAACTCGTTGTAATGACAGCCTTTCCGAACTTGTACTGAAATATACTATTACGCACGCTTGACTTGGTGAGTAAGCTCACAGAACAGAGAATCGCTCGCTTACGCAAGAGTACCTAAGCTAGTGAATGCGTGACGAGAGCGTTGTGGTCTAAAGCACACTTGTTTTTTTCTTCTAATTCCTTCCGTTTTTCTTTATTTTTTTCTATTTTTCAATCTTCCTTCTCAAATTAGGTACCTACCTATAAAGACATTAATAAGTCCACTGGGATAAGTGAATCGTCTTAAAAGTCAGGTAATTCCACTCCCGTTTTTACGTGATGGTTTGGAGCCTAATTTCACCTCTGTAACCCAATCTTCCTTCTTACTATCTTTTACTTAAACAGCCTTTGAATCTACTACCATAATGAAAGGTTAGGGATATTTTACCCCAAACACTATAAACGTGAACTTGAAGAATATGCTGATGTTTATATGGGTTTCCAGTTGTGCATGTATAAAAAAGAGCACGAGCCGCCTCACAGAGCTGCTTCCACCACAAGCTCCTCGCCGAGCCACTCGCCCGAAGTTGACCCCGCTGAGCTCAGGAAGATCAAGAAAGTACAGGTCAGTTTAGATTGGATAACTCTTCTGTGTGATGATGATGACTTATAGGACTTTTTTGAGCAATATGGTTCTTCTAGAATAGACTATGGCAATAAGAAATTCCATGACAAAGCCCTTCAGTCCGAAGACCAGGATGACAGTCTATTTGTATTCCATATTTCTTAAACATACCTTTTTAAAAGGTATTTCTTCTGGGAGGAATTAGGTTACGAATGCTGGATACCCGGGTTTTGCTAAATCGTCTCCGTGGAGGGCATTTAAGATGAATCTAGATGTAAAAACGAGAACCTATAAAATACTACACTAGCATCACAAATCACGATGATTACGCATCAGCTCTCAGCCTCTCATCAAGCAATAGATATGGAAAGTTGAAAAACATCGTTGTTTTCTAGAGTTTCTTCCGAGGCTGGTTATGCAGGCGAAGGTGGAAACAGATCGTGGACCAGTACATCAAGAGCCCTCACGCTGAGAGCATGAGGAAAAGGAACAGGTATGACTTCATTTCTATCTTTTTCTTCTTATCTGAGAATGTTAGAGTAAAATATTCAATGTTTTCTTTGCAGTCTTGTCTTCAGAATGGTGGAATCTGAAGAGGAGTATTTGGAGCAGATGGAAATATTGGTAAACCTTTTATAAGTAGGTATAACGCTTTAGATCAAGATTCAAGCATCTAGATTCAAGTCGGACTGTCTTGAATGTAGATGCTGAATTGCTGATGAGTTTAAACATAATCTTCACTCTAAACTCTCTTCTTTCATGTCACTTGAGATTATGTTTAGGTATTTATAATATTATGCTCATTATTATGTGGTTCCCATTCGTTCCCATCGAAATAAAAGTGGGGACGAGTGGGTAACTTCCCGTCCGTCCCCAATGGAGACAAAGCGTGGAGATAAGCGGGAATAACCCGTCCGTAGTAAACTTACGATTATGTACTTATGTACACATAGCACCAAGAGGCAACCTTTGCCAATTTTATACAGAAACAAAACACAACCTGAACATTTCAGAGACCTAAACTAAGCAAACAATAACATTGATACTTATTATTTATTTTTTACACAAAGTTTGAACTTGTAGGTAACCTGTTTTCTTCGGCCATTCAAAATGGCAGCCAGTTCAAAGAAGCCGCCGTGCACGCACGAAGATGTCAACTCCATATTCCTGAACAGCGAGACAGTGCTGTTCCTGCATCAGATCTTCTTCAAAGGTCTCACTTCGAGGATGGAGTCCTGGCCCACACTTGTTCTAGGTGAGTTGCCTAACGTGCTTAAAAGCTTTAGGCCTTTAACTTGAACACTGGTTGAATAATGCTCAAGATTTGCCCTGTTACTGTTTGACACTACTTACCTATGTAACAAAAAGCATGGCAATTGTAATTTTTCGTTGATGGCCGAGCGAAACGAAAAAGGCACCACTTTCCGACTTAGGCTTTTATTAATTACTTTCCTCATATTCGAAATGAAAAGCAGAGTGTTTACCTCGCGTGAAAGACCTATTTAGGCACTCGAACTATTAAACGGTGTTTCAATTTTAACAGAATTTTATAGGTGGAGAGGTACCTATACTTGGTGCTTGCTTTAATTAACATGCGAACGAATACGTATAACCGATCGGAGATACGTTTCACAATCAATCTCGATGACGACCTCTGTAGCGTAGTGGGTGAAGGCCGCCTGTGACGCAGGTTGGTGTGATCGGATCTGGGGGTTTTCTACCTATAAGTATTATGTATGTATTTACAAAAAAAATCACAGCTTTTGTGCCTCGCACGACTATTGAGAATCTACGGAATTCAAAAAAATATTTTTTATTAAGTAGGTAAGTACTTACCTATATTTTTCAAAAAGTTTTGGCTTTGTTTTAAGCTCAAATTGTTGCTGACTAAATTGTCCAGAAAAAAATTCTCAAATTTTTGATATCATGCTTCGTTTCCAAAATGAAGTGGATTCTGAGTTGGCGAATGATAGAGGTGAGTGGAAGAAGAAAACATGTGCCAACCCCACTTAGCGTGGGATAAGGGCAGGGGAATGATGATGATGCTTCGTTTCCAAAATATCGAGCGCCAAAATAAAAAAATAGGAAAAATTGATTTTTTTTTTCACTGTTTTGGCCATAGCTTTTTTATTTTTGACTTTGTCGAATATTTTTTTTTCACCTTACAGCTCTCGTGAATACGCGTCTTTTGAGTTTATTTTTTAATATCATATCTTCACAAACCGAGATATAGGGGATCGCACTTTTTCGTGAAATCGGAGCGTACACTGGAGCGAACCAAAAGACATTTCCAATGTCAAAAGTAAAACGACGATTTTAACTCTGACTGGTAGTCCCACTAAGCAGTGGAACCACGAACCCATGATTTCAGGGATAGTGGGACCACGAGTAATAGTGGTACAATCCCAGTAGGACCACGAGTCGCGACTCGTATTAATTTCTCTGTGGTCAAAAGTATGTCAGTCATTAACACAAGCTCTCACCTGAATTATTTATTTAATCATGAGGACGGTAACTTAGTGAAACGTTGCATGCAGGAGACCTATTCGACATGTTGCTGCCGATGCTGACGATCTACCAGGAGTACGTGCGGAACCATCACTACTCGCTGCAGGTTCTAACTGAGTGCAAGCAGTCCGCGCCCTTTGCACAGCTGTTAGCGAGGCTGGAGTCCAAGCCCACCTGCCAGGGACGCTCGCTGGAAACCTTCCTCACTTATCCTATGCATCAGGTACGAACGATCACTCCAGGTGTTCATCGAATACACAGCAATTCTGTCAGAAAAATCCAGATATTATTATGGTCTCTGGAAATCTTTCGCGCTTATCTATCTTATGCATTAGGTGGGTCAATCTTCAGAATCAGTGCACCTGGTTGATCGCTATGGCGCCCCTTAAATATCTATATTATTGATTTTCTATCCCTTCAGGGGCCATTATGAAAATGTGCTTATTTAGACACCTCCATCTCGAAATAAAAATACAGAAAAGATCAACAGATCAACCAAACACGCTGATTCTGAAGATAGACCCAGGTATAAACGACACTAACCCAGGTCTTCATTGGATGTAAGTCCACATAACAAGATGTATTTAATGATCTACACTTACACTAGAAGACTGAAACGCTACTTAGTTTAAATGGTGCTTATCGTTGACATGAATTGTCATCTTTGTATCCGATTCTGAAGAGTGAAGTCTCTTTCATGGAAACGAGTCATCGCGCGTCGTTGGACGTTCAACGCTGCGCTTGCCGGTCCGCGGCCTCGGACCTCGGACTCATTTTCGGAAAAAAAAGGCTATCGTCTGCTATCATCCATATCTGCCAAAGAACTGGCAACCGCTGGAGTAAATGAGTTCTCGAGTGGAGACCACGTCTCGGCAAACGTAGTGTAGGACGCCCTCCTGCCAGGTGGAGTGACGATCTGCGAAAGGCTGCCGGCACAAGACGCGTCAAGCTGAAGACAGGGCACGATGGCGCTCATTTGGGGAGGCCTAGGTTCAGCAGTGGACTGCTATAGGCTGATGATGATGATGATGATGGCCATCTCTATTTGGTTGATCGTATTCCAGATCCTGGAATACGATCTGGCTGAGACTCGCGAGGGATCGGAGAGAATGGCGTAATAAAGAGGAGGCCTATACCCAACAGTGGGTGGAAATGGGCTATGATGATGATGATGATTCCAGATCCCGCGCTACATAATAACCCTGCACGAGCTGCTCGCGCACACTCCGCACGACCACGTGGAGCGGCGCAGCCTGCAGCACGCGCGCGCGCAGCTAGAGGAACTGTCCCGACAGATGCACGACGAGGTATAAAATAAAAAAAATTGCATTTTTAGTAAAAAAGTACAGATAGCCTAAAAAATTGCATTTGTCAAAAAAAAAAAACAAGTTGGTCTTAATCGACTGCTAGATGGGTAGACGACATTGTTAAGGTCGCTAATAAGACCTGGATGCGATCGGCCCAACACCGAAAAGATGGGCAAGAAATGGAGGACTACACCCAGCAGTGGGTTGACACAGGCTGAAAATGATGATGAATGATGAAATTTATTAATCAAGACATTTTTATAAAAGGTGAGCGAGACAGAAAACTTGCGGAAGAACCTAGCGGTGGAACGGATGATCATCGAAGGATGCGACATCCTTCTCGATGTCAACCAGATCTTCATACGGCAAGGTAGGTTCTGTTACCTCATTTCTCATTTCCTCTGGATTTCTCAACCATTTATCACCTTCTCCTTTTCCAAACTACCATAACTTACAATTTGTACAGGATACTCTGAATGATCTTAGTACGTTAGCAATAAAAGTTGATGAACAGCTTCAGTTATATAGATTGAACTTGGCTTTTCTTAAAAATGACATTGATATTTATTTGTTTGCGATAAAGTTGAAATTATGAGTAATTTTCATTTCCAAATTTCGTCAATCATTTTTGTAATTTATGATATTGTTTCCGATGTTTTCCGAACCATTCTTTTTCTGGTTTTACTGTACACCTGTATGTTCCAGGCACCATCTCCCAAGTGGTAGGCAAGGGCCGCAGAGCCTCATTGCAGGCTCGGCAAGCATTTCTCTTCTCTAACTACCTCCTGCTGACCACACGGGCTACTGGTGGTAGACTCCATCTCCCGCCGACGGGGAAACTGCCGCTACACGACGCGCTGTTGGTCGAGGATCCTTCTAACCATGATGATGATGGTGAGGTCTTTAGCACTCCGTCTGGCAGGCTGAGACTCCACCAAAGCGGAGATGTGTGAGATGTGTTTTAAACCACCAATAGAATTTCGTTATTCAAACATATCATCTCGTCTTTTGAAATTCTATTGGTTGTTTAAAACACATCTCACACATCTCCGCTTTGGTGGAGTCTCAGCCTTATGGAGCTTGTTGTTCTATAGGATAATTTTTTTGTCACTGAACCGCTCATATCCCGGAACGTAGATCTCAACGAGACAATTGATTTTATATTATGTCTGGAATCCCAGAATGGGAGAAGTTAAGAAATGAGTAATAAATAAAGCTTCACATAATGTCGTCTGTCATAGCGATCGTGTTGGTCTTTTTAACCAACTTCAAGAAAAGGAGAAGGTTCTCAATTCATCGGAATCTTTTTTTTGTGCTTTTTTATGTATGTTATATTGATGCCATAAAAAATTGATGGATCTTCGGAGTTATGAACAGAAATGCACCTTGAGCACCGAGCCTTGAGAGTGCAAAAAATTGATCACCTTGTCGGTTGTTTTTAATTTTTAATTTAGACACTTTTTTATTTGGAAAAGTTTTTGCACTATAGTTTGTGATGGATATAGAAAAAGACCTTCATGTTTTGTGACCGTTGACAATGTAGTGACCTTTTGTAAACAGAAACTTTGGTCAGGGTTACGCCTCAGGAGAGATCTAATAGTGACATAAGACAATCATAGCGATCCTGAGGATTGAAGTTAAATTTTGTAATGACTGTGCCTACTATTTTTATTGATGTAGTTTGAAATCGTTCGAGAACCATCGGATTATTATTTTTAAAATGCAAAAAAAGCATAGTGAGGAAACCATTTAGTAAACAGTAACCAATTTCTTTTCTTTTGACAAGTTTACCATGCATTGCAGTTTCTACATAGCACTATGTCGTAGCACTCGTAGCGTGATGCTACGCCGTAGCTTGTAATGTAGCACTGTGCTACGAGATGTGAGAATGATTTCAGATTCCACCTCGGTTTGTTCGTCGCCGGGAGGAGACATGTACCAAGGAAAGGACTTCAAGATCCTCGTCGAAGTTAAGGGAGAGCAGATTTGTGCTCATTTAGGTTAGTATCATCATCATCTCATACTACTATATCTACTCTAACAACTTACATTATAAATAAATATTGCTGGACATTTCACATAGCGCCATCTAGCCCCAAACTAAGCAAAGCTTGTACTATGGGAACCAGATAACTGATAGAATACTTATATACTTTTTGTTTTGTTTTTTGTAAATACTTTATAACACACAGACACAGAACAAACATTTATGTTCATCACACAAATGTTTGTCCTGGGTGGGAATCGAACCCACGACCTACAATCTTTGGTTCTTGATTCTTGGTCTGTCTTATTCGTTTGTCAAGAACATCCTTTCCAACTACAAAGTTTGTATTTTCAGATTCAACTTAACTTCGACTTTAGTCGAGCTCGAATTGTAAAATCACGATTTTGTAGTTTATAAGTTGACACTGAACCGTCGATATGTATGTGTTCAGTATGCGCGACGGCCGAAGAGAAAGCCTCGTGGACAAGTGAGGTAGCACAATGCATGGAGTCAGCCGCCCTCAGCGCCCTGCTCCGAGCTTGCGGAGCGTGTGGGGCCGCGTCAGCCAGCCTGCCGGCCTGCCGGTCCGACCGAGCACTCTTCACTGATGACGTGGATATTAGGTTCAGTCGGACGCTCAACTCTTGCAAGGTGCCGCAGATACGCTCCGCTACACCACAACGGCTGTTGCAGAGACTTACCGGTAAGAGAAGGTGGTATACTGTCTATAATCCGCTAGCACTGATGACGTGGATATTAGGTTCAGCAGGACCCTCAACTCTTGCAAAGTGCCGCAGATACGCTCGGCTATACCACAACGGTTGCTGCAGAGAGTCACTGGTAAGAGATGGTGGTATACTGTCTATAATCCTATCCTCCTAGCGCTGATGACGTGGATATACGGTTCAGTCGGACCCTCAACTCTTGCAAGGTGCCGCAGATACGCTCGGCTACACCACAACGGCTGTTGCAGAGACTTACCGGTAAGAGATGGTGGTATACTGTCAATAATACTATCCTCCTAGCGCTGATGACGTGGATATACGGTTCAGTCGGACCCTCAACTCTTGCAAGGTGCCGCAGATACGCTCGGCTACACCACAACGGCTGTTGCAGAGACTTACAGGTAAGATGGTGGTATACTGTCTTTAATGCTGTCTTCCTAGGACTGATGACGTGGATATACGGTTCAGCAGGACGCTCAACTCTTGCAAGGTGCCGCAGATACGCTTCGCTACACCACAACGGCTGTTACAGAGACTTACTGGTAAGAGAAGGTGGTATACTGTCTATAATCCTATCCTCCTAGCACTGATGACGTGGATATACGGTTCAGTCGGATGCTCAACTCTTGCAAGGTGCCGCAGATATGCTCGGCTACACCACAACGGCTGTTGCAGAGACTTACCGGTAAGAGAAGGTGGTATACTGTGAATAATCCTATGCTTCTAGCACTGATGACGTGGATATTAGGTTCAGTCGGACCCTCAACTCTTGCAAGGTGCCGCAGATACGCTCGGCTACACCACAACGGCTGTTGCAAAGACTTACTGGTAAGATGGAGAAACCCATATATAAAATCACGCCTCTGTTTCATCATAGGGGTAGGCAGAGACCACAGATCTCCATTTGCTACGGTCCTGACACACTTCTTTCGCTTCATTCACTCTCATCACATTCTTCATGCAAGCTCGTCGGTTTAAGGTACTCTTGACCTGGCCTTTTTCCTATATTTTCGTTTTCTTTTACTTTTTCTTCAGGAGTATAACTACGAAGGCATATGTAGTCATACTGGTATGACTAACTAGTATGACCATGAGGAAACAGCGCTAATGAGGCATTTCGTACATTTTTCTTTTAGGCAAAACATGTATTTGAATTTTATATCAGCTTTCACTACCCAAAAGAGCCAAACTAAATCTCATACAGGCCTGGGAGTCAAGACATGCCATCTTGGCAACCTTTACTTGCCGCTGACTGTCTGGCTGTACCTACCTACTCCAATGCCTACATTTAACACTAACATAGTTCATTAAGTCACTACTAACAACCTATGGATGTAACAGTCTGAAATAAAGAATTTTTATTTTATTTTTTATTTTTATTTTTAAAGTCCTCATTCTCCGTAGATCTTCGGTTCCTGTCAGTGGACTTCCTGAATACCTTCCTGCTGACGTACCGCGTGTTCACGGACGGAGTGACGGTGCTGGAGGCTCTGAAGCAGGTCTTCTACGAGCAGTCGCAGCAGGAGATGGAGCTGGCCCCTCCGCCTGACGCCGCCAATAGGAAGACCAGTGCTGCTAGCTCTGTTTCTGGTAACACTTGAATAATGTCCAGGATCTCAAGCTGTCGTATTCCTAGCCCATTCATATTGGAGTAAATAAGTTCGTATGAGCAAGTGGCCAACTTTTGTGACTATCTGTCGTAGCCTTAGCCTTCAGGATGGACTCAGAGGCTTTCTAGCGCTTAATGGTTGCAAAATTGGTTCGATTATGGTATAAGGTTAGAAGCAGTCTCAAGAAAAGATGGACTATGAAACCAATTTATGTGAGGTCGCCATTTAATAGAATACGAATACCTAGATACTCGTCTGCATAAAATTCAAAATTTAAATAAAATTTATTCAGTAGGATCACTTTGAATCGCCTTAAGAGCTAGGTGATTCTACTCCTGTTCTTGCGTGACCAACACCGTGCAGGATCAAGGCAAATAGAAAAGACAACAGATTTAGCAGCCGTTGAGCTAAAGGAAACCTATTTTTAAATTATTATTAACGGGACTTAATCGCGTAATGAAATTATTTTATTTACCTCGACGTTTCGGCAACATTACAGTCGCCGTGGTCACGAGTAGACTGGCGGCCGTTGTTCGTTGTATCTTTGACTGATGAGGTTAGAACTACCCTCATTCAGTCAACACAAATCACTTTTAGTAAAATATGTAAAGGAAACCTAGTCTATTATAAGAAAGTTTAGTTAATATTTTGAGAAGCAATTGAACTGAATGTAGATTATTCCAATGCAGGTTACGGGAGTGAATACAGCGAGCGAGATTGGCAAGCCCGGTTCTGGAGGGCTTCTAGGAGGAGTAAGTTTTTCATCAGCTATTCATATAGTCATCATCACTTAGCTTCATAGGAAAAAAGTAGTAGTTTCATAAGGAACATCATAGAAGGAAAAGTAGAAGCAAGACGAGGAAGGGGAAGACCAAGAAGTACATGTGTCAGATTAAGAAGAAGGTCGCTATCATGTCGTAAAAGAAATAAAAGAAATCGCATTGGAAAGATAGATGGAGAGAATTTCATCGTCGCACCGACAAGAGCCGAGCTCTTAAATTTAAATGACATCAGTATTAATAATAATTTCATCATTAATATCAATTTCACCTATCGTCATAATGACTGTTTGTATAATAGAACATTAAATTAACTACAAAAACATCATCATCTTCAACTAAATTACTGTCGTCACTGTCATGATCATTATAATAACTGAAAATGAAGTCTTATCAAGATTTTCAATGAAATAACCAAGTGTGATTAAACACTCAACATCACCTCCTTGCCCTTTTCCCACTAGGTGGGGTCGGCACGACATGTTCTTCTCTTCCATTCCTCCTATCACTATCCTATCACTCGTCATCTCAGTAGTCACTCCTTTCGCACGCATGTCCTCTGGCACACGATCAATTCATCTTTTCTTTGGCCGTCCTCTACCTATGTTATGTATCCTCTCACATTCACATATCCAAGTCATATCCAACATAATATCAAAAAAGTGTGGTTAAACACTATAAAAATTAAAAATTATAAGTATTATAATAAATTTCAGTATTATTACCTTCTATGAATATTTTAGGTGAAGAAGAAGATAAACTTTCTCCTTACTTGATGGCACCGTCAAGGAGAGCTTCCTCTGTCAGCAAAGTGAGCGATGTTGTAAGTTTACCATTTCTATTAATTACCATTTTAGTTTAAGTTATTAATTAATGTAAAGAATGTTGAGACTGAGAACAAACATCTATGTTCATCGCAAAAATGTTTGTCCTGGATGGGTGGATGGGAATCGAACCTACGACCTACAGCGCAGAAAGCAGAACTGAGCTGAGAGTAAATATTGTTGTCAATTGCAATATTGAACATTAAATGATGATGTGCTTTTAAAACTGCATCTTTCCCTTGATTGCTTACGAAAGCCGGAGGAAGATAACAGCCATTTGACTATCCCAAAAATAATGGCAACATCATCGAGCAATGAGACGCTGAAAGGTGGGTTATGTGTTTTAATTCCTATTACTTTAAAAAAACCAACTCTCTTGAAAGATAAACTTGACAAGTTTTAAAAAACTCTTGATAATAGTTTAATTATACCAGCAGGAAACTAAGGTACGCATACTTTTAAAATTACAGATCCAGTCTAACACTATTATATTGATGATGGCTATTGATTGCTTACCTGCTTTTTCAACTGTGTGATTGACAGACTATAATTGTATCTACTCTTAGGTGACAGTACATTAATTCATAATGTCTCTAGGAACATCACCGTCTTCACCCGGCGCTATCAGCTCAGTTACACTAGTAGGGGGAAGCCCCAAAAAGACAAGTCCCGTAGATCCACAAAAAGCAGAGAAAAGGTCACCAACAAAGGACAATGACAAAGCTGCTAAGACCTTGTTGAAAGACGAAAGCATAGAACTAGTGGATCAGAGCGACGAAGACATTAAATACAAGGAGGAAGAACCAGAGAAGATAATATACAAAGAGGAAAAGTTTAAAATGTCGCAAAGGTTTTCGGAGGTAAGTATGCTGATTAAAGTCCTGTAGAACTTGTGACGTCGTAGAACATCCTTTGTTACAATAAATTTCGTATGATTTGCTGAATATAATTTGGAATTTAGGACGCTTTGAAAATATAGCTCCGAAAACTTGAGGTCTTATTTTTTAGCATTTTAAAATTGCAAAATCACACAATAGACGTAGATCGCACACCCCATCCCGTTTTTAACAGGTTTTTAACAAAGGGTGTTTCTATAATTGCAAAAACATTGTCAATAGAACTCTAAGAACAGTCTCAACAGTCTGAAACGACTATTCCACCAGCGCGTCCGAACCATGTCAGAGAGCCCTCGGCGTAGCCTTCTGCCGCCGGGGCCGGTCGTAGACGCAAGACGGCGCTCTGACAGCGCTAAAGACGCACCAGCAACCACCAACGAACCTAGGAGGGCTTCTGATTCCACAGCCAGGTTCACACCCAGAAGATCTGTCAGGTAAAAGATAGTTTCGACCTGAAAATGTACCATTTATTCTAAATCAACAAGGAGAATTCGGTAATGGCTTAAAAGCTGATTTTATACATGTTGAGGAACAAATACACAGAGAAGACTAAAGGCAAATAAATGCTATTGTAATGTAAAATCATGAAGTCGCCTGGTGTCAAAATATTATGATGCATTAATTCTATTGACGTTTTATATGTAGGTACTTCATCCCTAAAAATCTTTTCGTCATCATATGCAGCCGTCTCATCTCCCTGTTGTAAATAGACTTTTCTTCTGCGATTTAGATCATTTTTTTACATCTTGGTGGATGACTGATTGCTTTAAAAAAATATTTTCGTAATAGTGAGAGGCGCTACACCAATTCCTCGATCAACAGCGAGCGACGTCGTCACTGGGGCGGCAGCTCTGAGCCACGGTCATCCGTGACGTCACAGGTGTCACAAGTTGCTCAGGTAAATCCAGACAACAAATAAAACAAGATCTTGACTGTATGTATAGTATACGTAGTCATACCACTAAAGACATTTTTTTTTTAACGAAAATAGGTTTGCGTCACCCTGCCTGATGTAAAACAACAGTGTGGTCTAAGATGGAGCACGCTTACCTAAAAGACTCTCGATTTGAAGACACCCAAATTATACTTTTCTGGAAATACAGAGAGAGTGTTATTTTGCTTGATGTCAGAGCTAACATTTTGAGACAGCCGAAAGTGTTAGCTGGTTTTATTACCATGTTTTCCTATCGATCTAGTTCTAGCCGATCCAGTACAACACCGCTTTCTGATGAAAATCGAAGCTCTTCCATTATTTTGTTCAGATTATTCAGAGATTTATCTTACTTTCAGAATTACCTTTTTTTTTTCAGAATTATCGTCGGGAAACTGGTCAACCAAAAGCAGGCGTCGTCATCACCTCCTTCAGACAATCACATCGCAGGTAAGAACTAGAAAAATAATGATTGGCTTACCTACTTCTTTTACGAGTATCATTCAAGTTCTTTTCATCGATGAAAATTAATGTTTTTCAATATGGCACAATATTGGGCTTACATTCTCAATGTTGGCATGTATAAAACTTTTTCTTAATCTTTCAAAATTTTCAATCGGTTTAGCTTTGCACGTCGTCTATCGATTTTTCAATTTCGATATCAACTAATACCTTTGTAGCTTTATATAGGTTTATTTATGTCATCGTATTAACAAACATTCATTCAACAGTTTCGGCAAAGACCTGTTGTGGTGAGTGGTCCGTGGAGGTAAAATTGACTAGAGGTTGTAGTGATTTAGACGAAAATTTTGAAATTTTTGCTTCACCTAGAAGAGTTTTGTCCCTTTTTTTTCAAATTATTTTGTACCTACCTAATTGGCGAGTAGATACCCTATCACATACACGCACAAACGAAATCAGCCTTTACGAACAAAACTGCGAAAAAATAAACGCCTTTCGTTTGATAACAATCTTCTTTTTCGAAGTTATAAATTTGGAATGTAATGAAATCACATCACACAATACACAGGGACATTTAAATAAAGGTTGCACAATCATTAGTGCACAATCACAAATCACACTAGCTGAATTCAAAACAGTAAATGGTATTGCATATATATACGGCAACTATATCAATACGGCACAAGTTATGAGTATAATAGATTTAAGTAGGATTATAATAGATTATTTTAGATTTTGGTAAAATGTTGTATTAGATTTAGGTAGAGTATAAAATTCGTAGGTAACCTATCATTCTAAAGGATCTCCTAAAACCTGCACGATGAACTAAATTATAATAAAAACAAATGGATCTCGTATATCACTCCGATTTTTTCTGCATGCTTCCATATTTCTTACATTTTAGTATTAGTTTTCTGCTCGTCTCTTACTTTTTGCATGATTCTCTAAACCCACTTTTATCTCTACACATATTTTCATTTACTTCTTCAGCGATCCTGTCTCATACACGAGTGTTTTCATCAAAAGAGAATGAAGGTTTGTCAATGAATTTGTAGTTCTACACTCCTCTCAATGAACACAGAATTCAACGTCCTTATTCAACATCACAAAATTTAGAAGTCCACACACATTACGTCTAGTACAATGATCTGTAAGCTCATTGTTCTGTGGATATAGGAGCAGTACGTCTACTGCTGCAGCCGCGTTTGCTGTGGCCACTTCAGCATCTTCCAACCCTCGATCTCCACCGACGACGTCACCACCTGCCACAAGACGGGACTCTGTTATATCCACTGCAGCTACTATGAGAGTACTCAATGTTCTAAGGTATTTGAGTCACAAAAATCACATTAACTATTTTATACCATTAACTATTTTATTTCATCATTTTTCACATTAATTATTATCATGGCCACTTCACAAAAATATAACCAGAAATGTATCCCCAAGAAATGGTAAGACGTTCTCTCAATTCTTCAGATTTTCAATCTTTTGGTTGTCTTATTGGCACAATCCCTTATTTTGCAATAGATATTTCTACGCGATTGCTTGAAAATCCATCGTCACCAATAAAAGATTTGCCTTGACTTACTTATCAGAAATCTGGATCCTTGTGGGTTCCTTCACTGATCATAAAATCCTTTAGCATTTTTGGGGTTTGGGCTTTGAACCAACATTTTGAATCAAAAATCCATTTTTAGGGTTCCGTACCTTAAAAGGTAAAAAAAGGAACCCTTATAAGATCACTTTCTTGTCCGTCTGTCCGTCTGTCCGTCTGTCCGTCTGTCCGTCTGTCCGTCTGTCCGTCTGTCCGTCTGTCCGTCTGTCTGTCCGTGTGTCACCATCGATTATCTCAGGAACGGGTAAAGCTAGCAAGTTGAAATTTATACCATATACTAAGGTCTATAGTCCCTATTGTGAGTATAAAAATCAAGGTCCTGAGTCAACACTATAAAAAGATATAGGCAAATTTAGGTTTTCGTGAAAACTTGTGAGTACCAAAACTTACCTTAATTATCAACTTTTTTTATTTTTCGGAATTTTTCCTTTACTTGTGCTGAAAGACCTTGCTTGTAACCAAATTTGACAATTCTAGGTCAACCGGAAGTACCCTAGAGGTTTTGGGTCGAAAACCTAAATGGTAGTTCCCGTTGACCTAGAATAACGAAATTTGGCAAAAAGCAAGGTCTTATAGCACAAATAAAGGAAAAATTCCAAAAAATTAAAAAAGTTGAAAATTAAAGGGTGTTCCCATACATACATAGTTGACGCCTATTAAAAGCGCCCATACAACTGTATGGGCGCTCATACAATTAAGCGGACTAGCTTAATTGGCACCATGGCTAGGTACGGAACCCTCGGCGTACGAGTTCGACTCGCACTTGACCGGTTTTTATTTATTTTCTGCTCAAAATACCAAGAACCTCATCGACTTTCCAGACACTGGATCTCAAAGCACTCATACGACTTCTGGTCCGACGAGCGTCTCCGCGGTCTCACCATGGACTTCCTCAAAGAGATCGAAGGCAGCCCAGGCTTGCTGCCAGCCGAACACAAGGCAGCTTCGCAACTACTGAGGCTGTTGGAACGGGCGCCAGACAGAGCTGTCGATTTGAAAGTTCTGTTTGCTCCACCACCGGTCAGCATAATAACTTTAAAGCCCATCACACACATAGCAGATAATATATCTTATGAAATATATATTTTGAGATCGCGCCCATACAAATTCTATGGAGGACCACACACAGCGAATATAAATTACAAAATATATTTGGTGCGATCTGTCAAGATTTATATTTCAAAAGATATATTATCTGCTGTGTGTGTGGTACGCTTAGCACTCAAAGTTTCCGAACCAAAATTCCCTATAGTCGGATTGCTCATTATACGGACTAAAATTGAAGAAGAAAATGTCATTTTTCCTTCAATCTTGATATGTTTTTAGTCCGTATAATGAGCAATACGACTATAAGTAATAAACTAAGAGTAGGTACCATGGTACACGCAGACTCGGAACAAATATTTAACGATCTTTAGGTCATTTATAGAATTGAACATTTTCAAAGAGACAGGAGAGAGTGCAGCACAGAGGTGTGATTGTTAGTCTCTGAACACTCACCCGCCTCAGACCTAGGTCATCAAATGCAATATCTTCTTGGCAAAATTACCTGTTAATTTTATCAAAACAGTAAAATCTGTTTATTTAGGATCGTAGTCAGAAAATAAAGAACCCCACAAAATTATTTGGGTTGTTATAAGTACCACCAAAGAAAAATCAAGCTTTAGACGATAGATGATGACAGTAAAGGCCTCAAAATCATGTAAAATGTTTAAGATTTTTGCTGTCGAGAAAACCTGATTGAAATGAAAGCTACGTGATTGCTAATTAATTTTCTAATTAAATCTCTATTTCAGGTACCAACTAATGAAAGCGTCGAGACACTGTCAGCTCTAGAAATAGCGGAGCAGATGACCTATCTAGATTACCAGATCTTCAGAGCTATCAATAGCGAGTAAGTTCAAATCAATCAACCTCTTTGTCATATCTGGTTCTTAATTGACGAGTGGACAGCTGTTGTAACTTATTTGAGATCATTTTAGTCCTATTATTATAATTGGCCTACAGGCGATCTAAAAACTCCGTCACCAGAGTTGGCCACTTGCTCATATGAACTTAATTACTTTGGTTCAAGAATTTAACTTATTCATATCTAGGAAGTCTGATTTCCTCACTCGCGGCTCAATTGGTACCTAAGCCCTGCCCACCGCGGCTCAGTTTTCGTTCAGTCCTTTTCTAGTGAAAAAGATATTTTCAGTTTTTTATGTTCACTATTGTCTTGTATTATAGCGGGTTTGTGCCTTGACTTTTTATCCTAAGGTCGTGGGTTCGAACCCGGTCGTGCATCAATGGATTTTTCGCTTCCAAAAATGTAATATGTATGATGGACTCTAAACAGTGAAGGAAAACATCGTGAGGAAACCAGTTAGCTTTCTAATAGGGTCGATGGGCTTGCAACCTGTCTTATGGAATGTTAACTTCTGCAAAATGCGGGAATGTACCAAATGTGTTTGGACATACCCTGACTACCCCCTTAGACATATTCAAAGGATCTAAAAATTACTAAAAATATCTGAAAGAATCTACCGCACCTTGGGAATACAGTCATTATCATATTACATTAAGTACCTACCTACTTTAATTGACGAGTGGACAACAGTTATAACTATTTGAGATATAAGTATTATGAGGAGTTTACAATTGATCTTATCCATATTATCCTGGAAGTTTGATTTCCTCATCTTTTCTAGTGAAAAAGATGTTTACACTTTTTAACCGACTTCAAAGAAAAATAACATTGTTTCAGAGAGTTTCTGGGCCAAGCATGGACCAAGGCGGACAAGGCGGAGCGAGCGCCTCACATCCTGATGATGACCGCGCATTTCAACCACATCTCCAACCTCGTGGTTTCAGAGATACTGAAGAAATATACTCTAGCAGGTGAGACAAAACCCAACTCTAAAGCCTAGCTACTACACTTTGGGGAACAGGGTGGAATCGTTCCCCAAAGGCAGAGTAGGTGGTTCACTTGCCCGTGGTCTTTCGACCGACAGTTCTTGTCGGTTGGTTGTATATAACCCGATCGGCGATGCGGCGTGCACTTGTGCGATCTAGGAATTCTGATGTTGCGTGGCGCCATCTTCGCTGAAGCTCGTAGTGTGTAGCATGTCTATGTAGTTCATCTAGCTAGCGACAGGTAGATGTCTCTACAACACCCTGACCCAGGCTCGCCGAGTGAACGAAGGCAGTTACCGAATGATGGCCAAGAGATATAGGAGACCTCGAGGCAGACCACCTGCCCGATGGTCAGACGACATTGTGAGGGCGGTAGCAATGGATCCGGCACAAACCGCCAAAAGTGGCGTGATGGAGAAGAGGCATTTACCCAGCAATGGGTGTTACAGGTTGCAAGCGCATTACCGCTTATTAGAACACTAGCTAGTTTCCTCACGAATCTTTCCTTCGCCGTTTATAACGTGACGTCAAAATTCTACTCGGCTAACAATGCTCACCCGTTACAGCATTTTTTAATCAGACAAACCTAAAATATATTTAAGCGGATGGATCACTGAAAAGACAGCTAGGCCCTAAACCGTGCTTGTTGCCCTGATTCTTCACGGTGTTGGTCGCGAAAGAACAGGAATAGATTCACCTAGCTCTTAAGACGTTTCAAAGGGATTCTAGCAGTCCTACTGAATAAATGATATATTTGAAATTTGAATTTTGAGATAATAGAGTATCACAGGTCGAGTGGCAGCTATAGAGAAGTGGGCGGCTGTGGCCGACATAGCTCGTTGCTTGCACAATTTCAATGGAGTTCTGCAAGTCTGCGCGGCACTGTCCAACACCTCCGTCTACCGTCTCAAGAAGACCTGGGAGAAGGTGTCCAAGACGGTGAGTCTTAAAAACATAGATATATAATAGTACTAGATTCACTGACAGCGTGCCGCCGAACGAGACAAAAATTAAGTGAATCCATTGTCAGAGATGGGATTTTGGACGTTGTTTGAGATGGAGTAGGCTTGCTCAGCATCTGCACCATCTTCTCAGCTTAACCGGCCATATCCACAGGAAAGACATGGTCAATACGCGTGGGGCTGACTAAGCCGCGGGTTTCCTCACGATGTTTTCCTTCACCGTTTAGAGCTCGTGTTAAAGCGCATATAAAATTTTCGAAACAAAAAATCCATTGATGCACGGCCAAGATTCGATCCCACAACCTTCAGATCGAAAGTTGAAGTACTATACCCCTCGGCCAAAACATCTTAATATTGTCCTTTATTGCAGAGTAAGCAAACCATTGAAAAACTGCAGACCCTGATTTCGTCCGAATGTCGGTTCAGAGTTTTGAGGGATGCACTTCATCGGTAAGTGTTCTAGAACTACTAACAAAATCTATGTAATCCTTGCTTAGTCATAATGATACTTATAGAACTGCTCTATAATTTACTTATAACTCTACTTTTATAATATTCCAACGGAATTCCTCAGTGAAAAATAGAAAAACATACTTACGTGTTTTTGCTCATTTGAATCAGCTCACGGCTACCAACTAAATGATTTTTACTTCAAAGTGCCAGCAAGCTGAATGCTTCCATGCTTCGGAGTGCATGTTAAATTGTCGGTCCTAGCTTTTAAGTCACTCTCATCTCAAGGTGACCGAACGTGACAGAAGATAATAAGCTCGTAGAATGTCGTTGACTGGCCTGTTAGCTCAGTTGGTAGTAGCTCTGCCTTCCGCGCTGTAGGTCGTAGGTTCGATTCCCATCCAGGACAAACATTTGTGTGATGAACATAGATGTTTGTTCTATGTCTGGGTGTTATAAAGTATTATAAGTATGTGTTTACAAATATATAAGTACTAGTTGCTGCCCGCGGCTTCGCTCGCGTGGTACCCGGATAAAAAGTAGCCTATGTTAGGCTCCAGCCCTCCAGCTATCTCCACACAAAAAATCGCGTCAATCGGTCGCTCCGTTTTGACGTGATTCCACGACAAATAAACAAACAAATAAACACACTTTCACATTTATAATAGGGGTACGGATTCTATCAGTTATCTGGTTCCCATAGTACAAGCTTTGCTTAGTTTGGGGCTAAATGGCGCTGTGTGAAATGTCCAACAATATTTATTTATTTATTTAATGTCTGTTTGCATGCGAGCGTGTAAACGCGGTATTACAGGCTAGAATGTTAGAATGCAACTCTTTTTAAAGGTCCATCAATACATTAATGATTTTCTACTTTTAGATGTGATCCGCCTTGTATTCCGTATTTGGGAATGTATCTCTCTGACCTTTCGTTTATCGACGAAGGGACCTCAAACTACACTCCGGATGGACTTCTAAACTTCTCTAAAATGAGAATGGTAAGAAAATAAATACCTACCTTCGTGTGATATTTACCTACAGTTTTTCACATATTATGAAATATTCCAGATTGCTCACGTCATCAGAGAAATAAGGAATTTCCAGCAAACCCCGTACAAGATTGACCACATAACTAAGGTGAGTTCTCTAATACCGAGAGAGCTAAGCGTCTCAGTTTCGAGATTGGCCAAAAAACGTTTTTGTCCGTCTGTCAGTTCTCTACAGGTCGCATTTCTCAATCGATTCTCGTGAAATGTTGTGAGGGTTCAATAATTTTATAGATTTTTTTGTAATTGGGGATTTTAGATTGAAGGGGTACCTACTTCCTCCAAAAAGGGGTAAAAGGGGGGCTACTGGATGGATATATCTGCTCTATGACATTCGAATTCGATGGATCTTCTTTTGTTTGAAAGGTTGTAACTCTTTAAGCTCATAAAAATTTGGTGAAGATCTAATCAGGATCTTCAGCGTGATAAGCAGTATAGTTCCCCAAAATGCAGTATATTGCTCACTTTTAGATTTCTACCAGTGGAATCGGCCCTTTAACTTCTAGGTAGGGATTGATGAAGCACCTGGGATTATCTTCTCATCACAAAACCAAAGAATTCTAAACATTTATTCTGTTTTAAGCTATGCGAAGACAGACTCGCGAAGTCTACAGCTCACAGTCACTAGTTTTTTTTACTTACCGGCTTATAAGTCGTTAAGCGGAGGCCTTTAGGCGGTCCTGTCACCAGAGTTGGCCACTTGCTCATACGAACTTATTTATCAGAATGACACCGGTATTCACAAACATACTTGCCACTACTCTTAGCTATGCGAACGCACTGCGTTGAATAGAGCTCTCTGATTGGTTCGTTTGTGTTACATACTTCACTTGCGAGGAGGCGATACTACGGCACTATAAGACCTCCTCATAGTTTGAGAATACCGGTGTGAGCACGTAAACAATTCTCCGTGCACTTGTCTCTCTGTTGAGGTATTAATCCTCTTTTTTTTCTTTTGACGACTTTGACGAGACTCACATTGTTCGACTGGCTCCACACTGGAGCTTGACTATTTAGATTTTAAGCGGATGGATCACCGAAAAGAAAGCTAGGCCCCATACCGTGTTTGTTGCCCTGATTCTTCACGGTGTTGGTCGCGAAAGAACAGGAGTAGAATCACCTAGCTCTTAAGACGTTTCAAAGTGGTCATAACGGTCCTACTGAATAGATGATATTTGATTTTGATTTTGATTATCTAGGTATGCGACTTCCTCCTGGACCTTGGTCTGATAATCCCCGAGGAGCGTCAGTACACTTTGTCCCTGGAAATGGAGCCCCGCGCGGCCCGGGGCTCGGGCGCAGGCCTGCCGCCCCCCTCCCCCGCCTCCTAGCGGCGGCGCCGCGCTTCCCGCGCCGCGCTCGACCCGCTGCGGACATAGGATGCGCGTTAATACGGAATTATTTCAGTGCTTCTTAAACGGACCTAGGATGCGCGTTAATATGGAATTATTTCAGTGCTTCTTAAACGGACCTAGGATGCGCGTTAATATGGAATTATTTCAGTGCTTTTTAAAGACGCTTTCTGAGAACGCTGTGGACATAGGATGCGCGTTAAATAATTTCAGTGCTTCTTAAAAACCTTTCTGAGAACGCTGTGGAAGTAGGATGCGCGTTAAATCATTTCAATGCTTTTTAAAGACGCTTTCTGAGAATGCTGCGGAAGTAGGATGCGCGTTAAATCATTTCAATGCTTTTTAAAGACGCTTTCTGAGAACGCTGCGGACATAGGATGCGCGTTAATACACGATCATTTCAGTGCTTTTTATTAAAGACGCTTTCTGAGAACGCTCTTTTGCGATGTGTTGTGTTCTTTTGAATCTGCGTTTAGAGTCCGCGCGGGTAAACTCAAGTATAGGTACTGCCGTCTGGTAGCTAAAACGCCTTTAAGTGACATTTGGTCCAATTTCACTTTTAAATGGCATGTTATAAAGCTTAAAATTCTCTATCGATCGGTCTTGGAACTGTGCCTCAAGCACGAGTAGATATGCACAGAGTCTACTATTCTTTCCGTGACTGTAAGTCTCTCAATTGTATGGACTGAACTTAGTTTAGTCAAGTTACCGCTAGAGGCGCTGCACTGAATTCCATACACTTGAGATACTTTAGTATAGTCACGGATAGAATAGTAAACTCGTGCAAACTGGTACTCGAGGCACTGAGTTCCTATCGTTTCTAGTTTTCGAATTAGAGATACCTAGTAAGAAAGCGGCAAGCGCGAAACAAGATAGTAAAGAAGCGGCGCGTTTTTTAGCGATATCTCAAAAAAATGGTTTTGTCACTTAGCGGCGTTTTAGCTAGCGGACCGCAGTCGGCAGTATAGTTGGCGTCACGTAAAAATAACGCTAGCAGAAAGTAGAGGGGTTGTGTTTTGTCTCTTGTTTGCGCATTGGTTACCTATTCGCAAACATGAGACAAAACACACCCCTTTCTTCCAGCATTCTTTATACATGACGCGAACTATACCTAAGTTTAATTAATATATTTATTTTGGCTGATATTGTATTTACATAACTTTACAAAATACATAATTTAAACTAATTAACGGGACTTTATCGTGTACTTAATACCTTATTTTTGACGGTGGCTCCTGTGCATTAGTCTACCCGTGACCACGAGAGCTATAACGCACTCGAAACGTCGGGAAATAATAAATTAAGGTTAATTACGCGATAAAGTCCCATTAGTTCATTTAAATTAAGGGTCTACAGATCGCGAAAGTGTAAAATGTGCTTTTACAAAATACATCAGAACCAGTTGAGCTATCTAAGGATTGTTGTAAACGATAAACTGGTATGTTGACACGACATTTTGAGTTTCAGTAGGCACGCTGAGTGCCACTGCCGCATGTTGGTGCTGCGATTCCGTCTTTCGTAAGACTCTGCTCAGTCGTGGCAGTGAACGCATTATACACTGGACTGTCGGCAAAATATCGAAGTTTGGCCGTCACAAATAAAATTAAACTTTTGACATTATTTAGAAAAACATTGACACCAGAATTTATCGCGTTTATAACTTTATTTTTTTTTTCATGAATAAAGTAACGGTTGTTTTAAAACGTTTATAATAACACATGTTTAAACGTCGGGACATTAATAAATACAAGAGTTAGATTACACGATAAATTATCATGTCATGGAATTTTTAATTTGTTGTCATAGAAAAAGTAAAAAAAAATTATCTGTTAAGCTCATTATCGCTTGAGATTTCTTGAGTGCGGACTCTGGAGGCCGTAGAGTTGCTGTTGGAATTTAGATTATTTGCGTATGATTGTAGATGTCTGTTTTGTGTGCTGTTTATAGATGCTAATTTGCGATGGTTTTCGAGAAATTATAATGTTGTCATTGAAATAAGGACCCCTTTGTGGAATTCCTGAAGCAATGTGAACTACGAATGTATAATCTTCTCAATGCCTATGGCCTCTATTAATAAACTCCGCTCAACTTCTGTCAAAGTTGCATCACGGATTTAACTATTGCCATCCTTTTTTTACATCCATTTAATTTACGACAGTAACAAATAAGGATGGCAATAATTAAATCCGTGGTGCGACTTAGACACAAGTTAAGCGGAGTTTATTAGTAGGTAGAGGCCTGTGTATAATTCTAGATCTTTTGCTGTAAGATTTTGGTAAAAAATAATTGATTTATTTTAAAGTTGTTTTATAACAGCGCTGGGCGTCGATTCTGGTACCGAACTTTTTATCAACCTCAACCAAAACCTCAACTAAAGCGACTGTTTCCATGACTACTAATAACAAACGACTCAGTTGTGGTGAGGTTTTGAACTTTGGCAGAACAAATTTTTGAAAAGCTATTCTACTATTTCACCAAATGGCTGACATTTAAGAGATCGAACCAAAACCAAAGCGGTTGTCATCTAGTAGAATTCAGGCCCTGTTCTTTATTGGTGTTTTTTTTTGAATTGAGCATTTAAACGCATATCTTCAAAAGATTCCTTAATTTTTTATGTTTCTCTAAGCTGGTCGTGCGTGGTTTCTTATTCTAGGCTAGAGTTAAGTAAATCCCAATATGTCTCAATAATCTTCGGAATTAAAATAAGTAAACAATATAATAAGTACACAGTTACCCTTGCCAAATTTATGTGATGTATGTAGCTATGTGATTTTTAAGTTAATATTATTACAAATCGTTTTAAAAAAGATTGCTTTAAACTTGTTCGTTTTAGCTTATTTGATTATGTCATAGGTATTATAAAATACCTACCTAAGTATAACATTTGATTTACATTTATGAGTACAAACACTACACGTCAAATAAATATACCTATTCTAGCTAAGCTATCTAAGAGATTGTCTTTATTATCTAGTTCCTAAGATATTTAAATATAATTTTATTGAAAATGGTTGCGGTATATTTTTAGGATGTTTTCCTAAAATATGTGAGGCTTATGTAACTTATAATATTAACACTAAGTGCTATAAAGTTTACCCCTTATCACTATCATTAAGAACTTCTTCAAACATCACGATATATTTTAAAACAAATAAAGAAAACTAAAGTTTTTCAGCTCAAAATATTATCAAAATTATATTATGAATTTTGACGCACACATTCGCTTTACGAAGCTTATAAATAAATAAATCTACCTTATCAGGTATTCTATTTTTGTAATCTATTGTCAATTAGATGTATAAAAAAACATATCACACGAACTGTCTGTACATTCTTAAGACAATCATAAAGAGCTTTTGTATATAATTCTAAATGACTTCTAGAGTAAGGATTGTAAATTATATTACGATGACGATCTCCCTGTAGCTATGAAATACTAAACATAAATAAATGTGATTTCATAAAACGCTCACGCGTGCTAAATTTTATGGCCTTGAGCTGTTATTACAAGATATAGCTCAAGTTATTGATAAAACTTAGTTAAAATATTCGATAAGACACCTCATTGTGAAGTTCTATCTAGCCAAGTATCTACTGTCAGTGGGAGTGATAGCTTGAGACTAGAAATCGACAGATATTTAAACCTAATATTGTGTCTGAATAGGCTATCTACTACCGAGTAGTATTTATGTCTAACTCTTGTGTTTCTAATACCTAGATTTGTTTGAGGCGTTTTATACAGTGACTTTCACATGACAGTATGGAAGGTGGTTGTTAATTATTACATAATATGGTTGTAATTGTCGTTTCGACTGTTTTTACACGATCGTCTTAAATAATATTTTCCCCGTTGATCTATCGTGCTTGTTATTTAAATTAAGATTTTGTAAGATGGAGTACCTCGGGGCAGTATACTTGGTCCCTTGTTATTCAACTTCTTTATACATGATAATTATTCATAAATTAAAATATATAGGTAAGAATCGTCGATGATATCTGGAATGAAACCTTAACGTTATAGAATTAAGAACTATTATCGTATCCTAGAGTGATGTCTGATGTAAACCTTACGTGATTTCAAGTGAGAATATTTGCCTATTGTAACTTTTCTATATCCTTTTCTATGGCATTTAATGTTAGCGTTGTCTTAGATATCTTTGTTAAATTTCGAGCGTGCTAATCAACGTTATTTGATAGGTGATTAAGAAATAATAGGTCTTTACCTATGAAATTGCCGTTCTTCAGTACTGGTCATTTCAAATCAAAATATTTTTTGGTTTGACTAAGAATTTTAATTCCAAATTAATTTAATATTAAAAACATGGGTTTCTTTTTTCAAAATTAGTCATTTGTTTATGGATTAGCGTTATGTTTTCATCACATTTGAATCTTTTTCGTCATCATGGATACGTAAAAAATTTGAGTAATTATGGAATATGAGTACCGTCGTGGCAGCAACGCGACACAAGTGGCACGCAACATCAACGACGTTTACGGAGCGAACACTACAAACGAACGCACCACCTGTTATTGGTTTGCCAGCTTCCGTTCTGGAAATTTCGACCTGAAAATTAACCCCGTACTCATCCAAAAACTTTGGTTGACAATGACGAATTAAAGGCGATTGTGGAGGCTGATGATACTCCATCTACGGCTAAATTAGCAGCAGCTTTCGACGTTAGCATCAAAACAATATTGGTCCATTTGCGTCAAATTGACAAGGTAAAAAAGCTTGACAAAGAGGTGCCCCACGAACTCAATGATCGCCAGCGCGAAGTACGCGTCGAGATGTGCCTTGCACTGCTCACCAGGCAAACATACGAAGGAATTTGAACCGCATTGTTACCTGCAACGAAGAATGGATTCTGTTTGACAATCGTAAGCACTTAGCACGTTGGTTTGATCCGGATTCAGCACCTAAACAATCCCCTAAACGAAAAATTGCCCCTAGAAAAGTGATGGTTACTGTTTGATGGTCTAGCGCCGGTGTGATTCATCACAGCTTCTTACCAAACGGGATGGGCATTACTGCAGATGTGTACTGTGAAGAACTGAACACAATGATGGAGAAGCTTGCAATCCCCAACCAACTTTGATCAATCGCTCGTCACCGCTGCTCCTGCACTACGACGCGTGACCTCATACTGCACAGTAGACGGTCTCCAAGTTACAAGAGCTAGGGTTGGAAGCTCTCCGTCGTCCACAGTACTCACCAGACCTTGTGCGTATAGACTTCTACTTTTTCCAGAATTTAGATAACTTCTTGGTGGGAAAAAAAATTGAATTCCCGAGAGGCAGTACAAAATGCCTCGGAAGAATTTGTTGCCTCCTGTCCAGCTAATTTCTTCAAGAAGGGCATAATGAAATGCCACGGCGTTGACAAAGATCCATTGATTGCATGGGTGATTACTTTGATTAATAGAAATTAAAAATGTAGAAAAAAAATTACGTTAACTTTTTTCATAAAAAACGGCAATTTCATAGGTAAAGACCTAATATATAAGTAGTTTAAAATAAATAGTAAATTCTTAAGATTATATCAGAAATATTATTATAAAACATCAAAACTATTTGTTATCTATTGTATGTACAATAATTAAAAGAAACGTATAATTTATCTGATTTTATCTAATTAAAGATGAAATATCGGGCTATTAACAGACCAGATAAAAGATTATTATGTATTTTAGTACCCACTAACTATTACGCATAAAATCAAGTATTTACATTTTCAAGTGTATTTTAACTTTTAAAAGGCTGTCACTTAACTATTTTTAAATTTAAACTTTATGTAGAATAAGGATGTTAAAATTATGAAAATTTAAAATCCAAACTCCTCTAATTTGGTTCTGTTTATTTTAAAATGCTTGATAAATTTATTTTATACATTTAAAATGATTTAATATTGGACTCATGAATCAGTGGAACTGAATTTTATTAAATTTTAACTTATTACACAGTTATTAAGATCAACATAACATATTGATCTAAAAAATACTTATGAAATGAATCTACGCTTCGATTTTAAAATCTCTTATGAATTTAACCGATAAGAACTTTAAAAATACGTAAAATTTTCTGAACTACCTCTTGTAACATAATCTAAAACTTAGATAGGTTCTCTCAATACTTCTGTACTTATTGTTGAATGTTGTAATAATTTAAAATCGCTGATTTTAAATTTGTATTTTGTCGTTCCTTGTACCTAAATAGTAAATCCTTTTGTGTCGTTATCATTATAATAAAGTTAAGGATTAATTGATAGAACTCGTCTATTAATTTTACTTTAAATTTATTTTACGAAACAATAATTTATTATAGTCTTTTATAAACTTTCGCGATCACTATTCATATTAAAAATTTTATAGACACGGGATTTTATCGCGTAATTTACCTTATTTATCCCGATACGCGATAAAATCCCGTGTCTATAAAATTTTCAATAATAATTTATTAGTTAGTTTTTTTATACTTTCATGGTAAAAAAGAAATAGGTATTGAAACAGTAATATCATTTCTGAAAAATGAAATTAAACTTATTATCATAGTGATTGTAGTTTGTTACCATGATTATTATTATTTATTTATGACTTGATTACTCTTTAAAGCAATGCTTAGTAAAACAACAAAATACAGTTTATTTTTCTTGGCTTTGGCAGCTATGTTTGGAGTTAAATTATATTTTCGTTGTGAATATTATAAACTAACTTTATTTATTACTTTCGTAATTGAGCCACCTTTTCTAGTAGGTAATTTTATTCAGGTTTTTGTTGGTGCCTACTTAGGTAGGTACATGAGGCCACTTAGGTAGGTACATAGGGTAGGGAGAAACTACTATAATTATGTTAGTCACAAGTTGTATATTTTTAGAATGTTCTAATTTAGGTTTCAAGCAAAACTTGATAAACTATGACTTCCCTATATTTTACTTGACACACTCACGCGCAGTCGTTTTATCTCTATAAAATATAATAGGTAGGTATATAAAATTTTATAATATACCTATAATAAATATAATTGCAGATAATATATTCTATTCCACGTCCGAAATATTATTCGAATTATTTTATATCTGACTCTCGGTTACAATTTACAAATGAGTCAGACGCGATTCAGTAGGCCTACTAGCAATTGCATAACTTAAATTGCTTCTAAAAGCTCAAGTGGGCGAGCGCCCGAAAGTATCCTAGAGATTATAATATCTTTACCTACACCTTTAAAAGTATGGAAGACATAGTTTACCGTGTTGATTGTTATATCCTAAAAACTGTTGTTTCCTTTTAAATAAAGTTGTTATTAGTAACTATTTCAATGCTTGTTTTATTTAATTAGTTTTCCTTGTAATTGCCATAAAAAAAATTGCAATACCTACTTAGTAGGTACCTAACTATTAATAAGTAATAAGCGAACGCCCGCGGTTTCGCCTGCGTTGACTACTATTTTTTATCTCACGGGAACCATACATTTTCTGGGATAAAAAGTAGCCTATGTGCTATTCCAGACTATAATCTATCTCTGTGCCAAATTCCATGCATATATTTAGATTACTTACCTACCTATCTCTAGGATTTTGAATTTTATTGAAGATCAAAGAGATTTGAGTAAGTACGAATCATCAAATAATAAAGTAAGTACCTAGGTATTTTAAATTCTAGGAAAGCCAGAACAGTTGACGAATAGCAACATTTAAGTAAATATTTGAGTTTAAAACTCACAGAATAGGTAGGTACCCAGCTGATAACTAATGTTTACGATTCATATCAAGAAAGATCGAGATTGCAGTTTATTTTGGTATGCCTACCTATGTATGTTATTTTTATTAGCCATATTATGTAACATTTATGATAACGCCTTGATATTTAGTAAAAACCACATTTTAACTAGCTGGATCACGTCAATTTTTATTTTATCTAATCATAAAATTGTAATGCATGCGTTTATTACTAAGGTAGGTAATAAAGTTTGGGTTCTGTGGTTTGGGTCGATAATGAATTCTTAGCACTATAGCACTACTTTTAGATTATTTTCTCTGAAATTACCTAGGTACAAATTCTTTAGGAATCAGAAAATAAAAAATGGATTTGTTTAGGATACACAGCTAAGAATAAGAAATTAAAAACGGTATTACAAGTAATATTGTCATTCAAAATTGTATAATCATCATTGTTCTTACAAATAAATATGAAATTCTCACAATATCAAACCGGTAACATTTTACTTAATAATTATCAGCCAGTCGTGTGAACGAATCCCAGTCGTTTTCGCAAATTCTTTTTTTTTTCGAAAATAACAAGTACCTACCTACCTACCTAGGTACCTATTCAAAACTGTGATGTGATGTCCAACATCGCGACAAAACCCAAGTAGGTAAGTAGGTTATAATAATAAGAACCGATGGGTTTTTAACTTTTTTAACTTTACCTATTATAATGGACGTAGGTAGTAGTTACTCTGACTGAGCACCTGTTTTACTAAGCCCTGTTTTAGTTTTCCCAGGGTTTCAAGTCAGTTTGGACAAAGTGCAACTTGGATGACTTCGATGACTCTACTCATCCGGACGAGTCCGGACGACGGCGTCCAATCAGAGTCATTCAAGTTGCAGTTGGTCAACGCTGACTTGAAAATGCATTTTATAGTAGGTACTTAGATAGGCATGGTTTTTATAAAGATATCAAAGTAGGCCTGGATAACTGAGCTGTCTAAATAATTACTTATGTCTACAAAGATACTAAACATTTCAATAGGACCACTGAGATCAATTTAAATCGACTTATGAGCTAGTAGTCTCAAAATCTCGCGGTAAGTAAGTCATAAATCAAGTTTTGTCGAAAATTCCAAATGTGCCCTTCATGTGCGTGCTTAATTATGACTCAGGCGGCGTCCTAAATTTGCTATCGATCGTACGATAAAACAATGCGATCTCATCGCACGATAGAAAAAATTGTATTGAGATGCGAGCGATGACATGCGAGCCTATGACACTCTAACTAAAGAGATGTGTGTGATGCGACGAAATCGCATCGTTCGCTCGTATGACCGTTTCCAATAAAAATTGACGGGACCACGCGATAACTCGCTAACTCGACGACGTCTTAGGTACAAACGCTTTCTGCTAGAATAACAAATGGCTCGCTTAAAGCGCATACTGCAGTTATTTTATCTTTGACTGTGCGACTGTGCGTGTACTCATGTGACGTCACTACGCGTTGCAACAACACTTGTAAATGTGAGTAAGCACGCAATATGCCTGCTCGTTTCATTCAAACTGCAGTACGAAATTGTTTAGTAAAGATGATTCTACTGTTCTTTCCTGTACTGTGAAGAATCCATTCAAAAGAGGCCTAGTTTTCGATGATCACAGTGCAATTGCTTCAATTCCTTTTTCAATTTTCTCCGCCTCTTCAGCTTCTTTCAGAAGGGGATCGGTACCGCAGATCCTCACGTCTTTGGTGTAGGCTATCACTCCTATGAACGCCCCCGAGAAGACGAGCCATAATCCTCCCATGTAGAATGTGAGGTCCCAACTACCTGTCAGGTCATACAGTGCCCCTGAAAGAAATGAAGTATTGAGATAGCATCTGGATACAGTACCTAAGCTTGCCTAACACCTATAATCCTCAGCTTGAATCGGTCCTATCCGATTCAAAATCACACGCAAGTTTCCTTACGATGCTTTCTTTCACCATTAGCTCTAAATGTAGAGCTTATTTATGCATGACTGGGATTCGATCCCACAACCTTATAATCTAAACTTCGCCCCTTCAGCTTTATTTGAGACCTTGGCCAAATGGGGATAGTATTCGATCCAAAGGTAAGCCTTCAAAGCCACACACGACAAGATTTCAAAAAAATTATATTAATGCACAATACGAGGTGAGTATGAGTAGGTACACAAAGCGTCACCATTAAGTACCTCCCCTGCTAAGACGTCAGTTCGCAACCCGTTGATCTCAACTTTTTGTAAAACATTTACCTTTTTTATTAGATTTGTCATTCTTACTTTCTTATTCTTACTTACGTATGGATAAGTAATTTCACGCACTCTGCTGTGCGGCCGATTGGTGTAGCGGTAGCGACCCCCAATTCAAATGCTCCTGCGTGGGTCCGGGCTTGATTTCAAATCCTGTCACGACTATGTATTTTTTGTTTATTTTATTTTTATTTTTGCTTTCACAACGAACTACGTTGTGAGTATGTAGTAAGTTACCTAGTAAAGTTATAGTTAGATGAAACAACTTTTAGTAGGGTCTTAGTAAATTTATTTAAACACAAACCTAATACTTAATCCAATAAAATTAACGAGTGAACAAACATGTCATGTTATCATTGGAACAGTTTATACTTATCGTATAAAATCCAGTGAAAAATAAACAATTTAGATCTCTCGCAAATCAGATCAGACTAAGTAATATTATCTACTTACAATTTAAAACAATATCAGTTATCTTTCAATTTTATAAAAGTTAGTAACAGCTCGCGAACGATGAAGCGCAGTTATCATGAACTAAATACACATATAGGTATTCCTTCTCGATAAGCAACTCGCTGGGCCAATATTATGACATCTTTCCATCCCCAATAACCTGTAAATAAGAACATTATTACATAATGGCATAAGTTATAAGATAAAAAAACAACCTCTGTAATACTTATCAATTATCATACCACTTACCTAACGTTATTCTGCAACTTGCTGGTATTAATAATAATGTTTGTGGCGTTCACATAGATCTGTTTAGACTTCTTAGTTCTTTCGGCCTGATTTGTGTGGCTTTATATGATTCATATCACCAGTCGATAGAACTGCACCGATTTGACCTACGAAAAGTAAAATAAGTGTTATACATTTATACTCAGGCAATTATTTATTCACAAAGATTCTTCTAATATTTACGACTTACCATTATTCCATGATGCCAAGCAATCTCTTTTATGCTTATATTTTGTTCGGAAAGAACAACTATCTTTGTCCTTTCAAAATTGATAAAATGCACCATTGCTATGCTACACGCACCGAAAATAAAACAAGTAACAAAACCAGTCAGTTAATTTTATTGTTCAATAGAATTTAGTGCACAACTACCTTCAATACAATTTTATTAGTTGATGGTAGTCGTGTAAAGAGTTACCTACTATTATTTTGTAAACGAATAATGTAACTTATAAATTCAGCGCTGTTGACAACTGGTGCGGTAGCTCAGTCGGAAAAGCGTGGACTCGCTCACGTTCAATTGGGGCATCGGTGGTTCGAATCCTAGCAAGCAAATAAGTTTTTGTAAGATTTTATTTATTTGAGTCGTTCAGGCAAACAATTTCGTTAGTGTAGCCTGCATACGGCAACTTTCCATTTACACTATAAAGGGTTACCAATTGGTGACGCAGTGTGTACCTATCAATTGAAACCAGAATAGAAAGTATCCCTACGTCAACTTTGCCGTTGTAACTACCATAAGATAAGATAAGCGCAAAGTTAATCAAGAAAATAAATAAGGCAAAAAAGACGTGTCAACTTACCTCCAATAGGCGGTCCAATAAGATGCCCCAGTCCCTGACTCAGTAGAATCAGTCCATACGCCACAGTGAACCGATCTATCGGCATCAACTCCATCAGTATAGCAGGAGTGTAGGAATACGAGCTGGCCAACGATGAGCCGAAGACAGCGGACACCACAGCCAGGCCCCAGTAGCTGGTGATGACGAGAGGATAGGCTGCGATGGAGAGGCCGCAGATGACCATGCAGATTGCGTAGGTCTTGGTCACGTTGACCCAGGGTTGGTCTCCAGCCCAGCCTAGCGCAACCTGGTGATAATGTTTTTTAAAAATTAAAAATTTCGTGAGAAACTAAAGAATTTTATTACTTACACGTAATACATGTGGATAAATTGAAAATTTAATAAAACCGACTTCAATATTATAAGCTGAGCAATTTTCTGCACTCACGAGATGCTTTTCTGTTCATAACTCCGAAGTCCCTCTACAGATCCTCCCTCACCAAATTTTTACGGCACCAATCGAGTGGTGGAGTTTATAGGCCGTTATTCATACATGACATCTCGTCTGTGTCACGATGTGATAACAAATTATACATCTCTCGTCTCCGCTTTGGTGGAGTCTCAGCCTAAATGTTATATCGGTGTGGTTTTAAAATTAAAATATATTAAGTACCATTATTTCGAACCACCTTATCGACCGCATATAAACATGATTGATAAAATAATATGGAGCTGATTTAACGTTGGGTTTAGATGTTATGTTTTCCTGGAACGTATTAACACTTTGAATGCCATCGATGCCCATGAATAGCAATTGGAACCCAGTGCTGCGGCCTTCGCATGGCACCCCAGAGGATGGCAGTCAACGTGATAATAAAGCGTTCAGTGCCCATGATGCATATGCGGATCAAGCGTGCAGCCGGCCACGAGGCGCTCTCCTTCGGAAAGCCGATTGGCCACCCCAGCAGGCTTATTAACCGTGCTACATCTAAGGTCGAGAAACGAGATATCTAGGTCGGTTAAACTGCTCTAATCCAAACGTTAGAGCTGTTCGACCAATCGAGATATCTCTCTCGATGTTGCGCACGTTAGGCCTACTGGTATAAGTGGGTATTGGTATAGATGTGCTTACAATTCCAATGCTGCTGAAGATCCCGATGATGGATATCATCATCGGCTCGCCATCAATATTCGCCTCCGTCATGTATGACTTGAGGAAGAAGTACGGCACGATGAACCAGATGGAGAAGATCAGAGAAGACAGGTTGTACATGAGGAAGTGGAACTCGCTGAACATTCGGATGTCGAAGGAAGATTGTATGTTCTGCCACATGCGGTTGTGCCATTTCTGTGAAGAGAATGGATGATGAGAGTTTATACAAAAATGGTACCTACCTATGGTGTGTTTGTGTTGCGTCACTAGCACCATGGAATCCTAGTGTGGGATTAGGACTACGTATTTGACTAGATAGACTAGGAATATAAAAAATGAATTTTAGGTAGGTGCACCAGAGAGTCAAAAATTGGCACAAATAATACTCACAGGTTTAGTGGGATTAAAAGGTTCAATCACTTACCATTTCATCATCAGAGAGTGAATCAAGTGACTCCATAGAGTTCCTATACATATCCGGTAGAGACGAAGCTTTGAGTCTATATCGAGGTATACTCATCATCGCGCCTCGATGCATCATAGTGTTCCTGTACAGAGGCATGTCTCTCAGATAGTGATGGTCTGTCGCCGATATTTGTCGAAACCACGCAGCTGGTCTGGAGGGAACTGAGGCAAGTGGTTTTGTTTGAGAATCATTTGACTTGTTAAAGTTTGATTTACCATTCTCTGTTTTATTTATCTTTCCGTCTCCTGATTCTTTATTGTCTGCTTTGTCTTTATGTTTTATGTCTTTATCTTTCGGATTTTCTGATTCGGAACTCCTAGGTTTCTTAGCTCTGATCTCGATAGGAAGAACAGCAGGCTCTATCGCAGCGTCGGCTGATGGCGAGTCGATGTTGAGATTGGTCTCAGATTTACGCCTATGGAGTAGATCTGGGTAGTTTTGTTGAATGATGTGGTACAGACGTTTGTTTTCCATCAGTTTATCTATTACTTCAGGGGGTACCTGAAATAGATTTTTAAGAGGATTTTTTCAAATGCACTTTTCTGTGATTGATTAGTTTGTAAGAACTAGTGAGATTCTACTCAGAAATTACTTTTTACATATTATTATTATTTGTAGTATTTGTAGATTATGTAGATAATTAATGTAAGACGGCGTTATCGAAAGTATTTACGATTCATAGATGTCGGATGTTTAGTAGTCAATCTACTTTTCATTCTTTTGACTAATCTAATTAATTTTTATTGCAGCTAGCACAACAGCACTATTAGTTAGTGTTGAATGTATTCTTTTAATTTGACTTACTGTGCTCGATTATTAAGTAATTATACTATCCTTTTCTTGCTAACCACAACCTATTTTTGTCCCCTATACGGTCAAACGAGGAAAAATCATATCAATAGGTATAAAACTTTTGAAACTATCATGGTTGTTAACATTGTAAACACTATAAACGGGATCCAAAAATCCAAAAATCATGGTAAATATCCCGTTTATAGTGTTTACAATATCAATAGGTATATTTAATGATGTAAGTAGGTACCTAATTAATAATAAAATTTACCTTATCATTCCGTTGTATGAACGTAGGCAAGTGTATAGCCGAGTGCATACGCTTGAACTCCTGATCAGCGTTCATTTCTGTGTTCGCTTCCAATTCCTCAGCCTCTTTTATATTAGACGCCAAAGTTGCCAGAATATACTCTGGACTCTGTCCACTTTCTAACAAAGATTTCAGTTCCTCCGCTCCCAAGTACAAAGACTCTCCGTCAATAGACCGCGAGGATACAGAACCCGATTTCGAAGAACCTCTAGACCTGGTTCTCGATAAACTCCTTTCTCGTTTCTGCTTTATATTCAACCACTCAGGGTTTCTCATCAACGCCCCACAGACGCACATGTTCAGTAACGTACCAGCCAGGATTATCACTGTGCCTCTCCATGCATAGATCTCCAACAACCAATGAGTGAGCGGTGAGTAGACCAGTGTCCCGAACCCGATACCGCACGATGCTAAAGACACCGCCAGGTTCCTTCTCTTGTCAAACCAAAAGGCCACCGAGACCACTGCAGTGACATACAAAATTCCCATCGCTAACCCGCTCATAAACCCGAAAGTTAAACAAAGTACTGGGATAGAGTTGCTGAGAGAAGACAACAGGAACCCAATAGTGGAAAGCACGCCTGCAATCATAGTCATGACTCTGCAGCCGTATCGGTCGACTAGAGCACTCATTATGGGTCCAGCTAGCAATGGCGTCGCTATGAACAGACTCCCAATCATGGAAGTTTCCGATTGAGTGGCATGAAAGTAGTTTGCGAATTCTTCGTGGAGAAGGCCAAAGGAAAAGGCTAGGCCGTCAGCACAAGCAGACACCAGAAACGCAGCGACAACGACCACCCAGCCCCACCCTCCATCGGGTATGGGTGGTAGTTTCCTATGCTGTATCTCATCTTCGGAACAGATGCTGTCTCTGTCGTCCAAGCCTTCAAACTTCACTCTATCCACCGGAGATTCAGGATCATTCTTATAGCTCGCTGTAATTTCATTTTCTGATTTCAGGGAGTTGATTGTGTTCCTGTCGGTATTCGAGTCCGCGTTACTTCTGACAGGTACGACCATGATTTTCGTACTATGTCATACCGTTAATTTGAAACTTCCTGCAAAAAATATTAATGTAAGTATATAGGTATCTACTCCATCATGAAATTGTTGTTCCATTCCATATCACTTGACATTGGTCCAGCGTTTTATCTATTTTTAAAACATTTTTATGAGCATGTGCTTACAGTTGGGCCGACGGATCTCGGCGTTCGTGAAGTTAGGCTGTTCGCTGCGCAGTAGAACATTTTGTATGAAAAAGTTGCACTGCGCATCGAAACGGCTAACTTCACGAACGCCGAGATCCGTTGGCCGTACTGTACGTATGTACCCACCATTATAAAAATGTAAATTTTGTAGGAAGATAATTATTAAACGGAACTAAGCTACCTACCTACCATTCTATAGCTTCCTTCTAGGTAAGTATAGTTCAAACATTAATTTAAAGTAGGTAGATACCTACCTTGTTATCTTTACAGACTTTATAAAGTAGGTAGCATTGTTTAATCTCCTATTGTTAGTTAATAGTATCTAAGTAAGTAGGTCATATTTATCAACATAAAAATACGTAATAAACTTCGCGTGGCCTCGCCCACTAATTTCATTCAATGTGATTGCCACTCAGTTCCATTTCATAAAAACTCCAAACATAGAGGTATCTACCTATACCTACCTACCTACCTATCTACTATGTTAGACGCTTGTTTTTAAATATTTAAATAGATAATGTATGGTAGGTTTGTGTTATTGCAACCTATCATGTATGGAATGCTAACTTCTGCAAAATGTGGGCATTTGTACCAAATCTATATTTGGACATACCTCTGACTACCCCTTTTCAAAGGATCTTAAAAATGCCTGAAAAAGATCTGAGGGAATGTCTACCGTGCCTTGGGGATACAGTCGTGATCATTATTTCATTTTTTGGGAAAAATGTTCCTGCTTGGTTTTTTTGACAAATGTAAGTAGGTATGTAATTTATTAGGCTAAGTAACTGCTGTAGTAAGTGCTTTTTTTTTCAAATCTAAAAATGCAATTCAGTATTTTTTTCTCCGAAATAAACCTAAAGGTACTAAACAGTACCTAAGTACCAGGTAAACACCTGGTTTCGTAAGAACAAACCAAGAAAAGATACCCCTAAGTGCCCAAAAATTTGCCACACCCTGTATACTTATCAATTATTATCTATGTGTGTACCTAAGTAATCCTCGTGGCGGGAAACGAACCCACAACCTTCTGTTTCAGTCTGGCCTTCGCCAACTGCGCTACAGTTACAAAGTTAGGTAGGTAACAAAAATTCGGTGTGCCCAAATCACAGAACAGATAATAATGCTCCCAAATACCGGTTAGCAACAAGTTAACGCACACGCATAAATTAAAACTAAAAACATACCAATATGTAATACAAAAGTTATTAATAACTTGTCAGTTTATCCAAAAGTGGTCACACACAGTAGGTACATAATTATCATCATCACTAGTTGAATTTTTTATTTATAATGTAGGTGAACAGACTCTAACTAAAACTCAAGTGACTCAAGGTTACACAAACACGCGTGTTAGCAGACGCGCATCGCAGCCTGACTGAACACTGACACGCTCGACTCATGACTTCATGAGTCACCACTTTATATTGGTGATGGATGGCGCTAGTTTTTGGCTGGCTATGGTCACAGATTACTATTCTGTGCTATGGTGTTACCCAGAGTTTTTAGCTAGATGACTCTCGGCGCCACCAGAATGGTGTTAAGCCGTTCATTGAACTATAGGTAAACTGTCCCTAGGTAGGTACTTAAGTACTTACTACTTATTTAGGTAAGCAGGTAGGTACCTAACATAATATGAGTTAGATTTCTTACGTCTATACCTACCTACTACCTATATCGATACCTCGGGGCTCAAATGTCGTAAAGCACATTTTGGGCTTTTTGAGTTATTTACACCATCGTACTCAGTTTTTAATTCTCTATCGAACTGTATAATTAAAATTGCGAAATTAAAAAAAAAATTACAAATACAACCCATCATTTCGGTTACTCTAAACACAATCTATTTGAAAATTAGGGGTGTAAGTAGCATTAACTGACAACACACAACAGCCTAAGTCGTATAACCCAGTTTGGTACAAAACTCTTAGATAGCATGTGCTTTACGACCAAAAAATAAAAATAGATGTTCCTTACACCCCACTGCAAAATTCACTTTGAGTAAGAGCATAATTATGATTTATCTCAATTATTAGGTTTTTATCTTGAGTAAATTGATAACTTTTATTATATTTAGTTTGCAATTTTAGTCATGCACGAATGGGTAGCTTTTAAGATATCAAATTTAGTATGTTAGTGACTGAATTTAAGTAAATCACCTATTTTGATAATTTTAAAACATTAATTTCACAATTTATTACAAGATACAAAAGTTGAAAGTGAAATAATACAAAAGTTTTGGCGATTACACATAGGTAACTATTTTCTAGACACGGGTCTTTATTGCGTAAAGCTTCATATTATCATCCAGACAGTTTCGCCAACTACCCTCCCTTTTGATAACCGGATCCCATAATACCTCAGTGATTGATATCAAATATCCAAATTTTAACCGCAAAGACGGCAAACTTGAAAGTCTATAGCCGTTTTCGTGGTTAAAAGTACTAGATACGTACGAGTCTTCATCGCGTATAGCTTCATATTATCCACGTAGCAGCGAGTACTTCAGTCTACCTGTGACCACGGTTGTTCGAACACAGTCGAAATTGTCTGGATAATATGAAGCTTTACGCGATAAAGACCAGTGTCTAGTAAATAGTTATGTGTAATGTGTAGTTAATAACTGCTAAAGATTTGTGCAAAAATATCTGCTTCTGTTGTTAGTTGTTATAGTGATTATTTCTACTTTATTAGTTTATTTTTACTTATTTTTACCTCGACTGAATCGCTGTACCCTTCCAGACACTCAATTCTTGTCTGAATAAGACGGTTATGAGAGTCTATAGCCGTCTTCGCGGTTAAAATTTCAGTACTTCTTGATATCCACCACTATGATGTTATGGCATCCGGTTAACAAAAGTGAGGGTAGTTGGAGAAACTAACCTCACAACTGCGACGAAGGTAGCAGCGAGTACTTCAGTCTACCCATGACCACGGCTGTTCTAAAACATTCGCAACAGTCTGGATAATATAAGTTTTACGTGATAAAGACCCGTATCTAGTAAATAGTTACAAAAACATTTATATTTTCCACTAAATTGTGAAATAAAATGTTCTGTAATTCTTAAAATAGGTGATTTACTTAAATTCTTTCAATATCGTACTTAATCTGACATCTTAAAAGCTACCCATTCATGCATGACTAAAATTTCAAACAAATTATAATAAAAGTCATCAATTTACTCAAGATAAAAACCTAATAATTGAGATAAATCATAATAATATCTCATATTATAATCCTTTACAACCTTAAATCTTCATGCAAGTGTTGTATACTCCCCTGTTTCACTGCGATAAAACGACAGGTTGGGCTTTACGCTCTTGTGCTCTTGCTCAGGCTGTATTTTAGTGGGGCGTAAGGAACATTTTGTTTATTTTTTTGGTCGTAAAGCACATGCTATCTCCGTAAATATTAGACTAGGACAAATTTTGAAATAACTTTATGAAACTATGGAAAAATCTGATAACTTTGTTCCTAGGACATTTTTATGTAGCGCTAAAAATGAGAGAGTTATGACGAAAAACATTTTTATTTTTTTGTTTTTTGCTCCTCCTGAAAACCTTGGATTTGTGCTTTACGACATTTGAGCCCCGAAGTATCGATATGAGGTACCTACATAAATTGTGTTAAGATTTAATAAGTTTAGTGTGTAGGTTTACGTGGTAAGTACTAATCTCTACCTACCTACCAATCTCTCATTAATCTCTCTTATCAAACAGAAATGCAGAAAGAAGTTGGTAAGTAGGTAGTAGGTACCTACATAGGTAATGGAGATAGATTAGATGTATCGAAGGGAACACACCACACACAATTACCTCATCCCTACTGTCTGGAGTCTAGTCTAAGCGGCGCCTCTTCGGGAGTGTCCACATTGCGTTTTTTGCAGCGCGTTTGTATCGATACAAACGCGATTCGAACGCGATGCGAACGCGCAGCCCCCCGCGCAGCCCCTCCCGGTTCGCTTTTGTATGGAAAAATACGCGTCGCGAACGCGCGTTTGTATCGATACAAACGCGCGTTCGCGACGCGTAGCAAAAACGCGCTTCAGAAAACGCAATGTAGACACTCCCTTAGATACACAGGATACCCATGCATGACGTCACGGGTCGGATCACAGATTAGGTAGAGATACTACGTATCAGATGGAAATGTCAGGAACATTTTAGTGTATGTGTGTATGTAGACTTTGTGTTCACAGAATAGATAGATGTTACTCGCTCCTGATTGGCTATTAGAAAACGATGTATGACGTTTCTTTTTTTTTTCTGCTACACCGGCACCGAGCAGAATTGTCATTCTACCAAACAAATTAATTTGGTAGGATTGCTTTTTTCATTCAATATTTATAAGGCATTGATCTCAATGTGTACTATTGAGATCAATGCCATAGTAGATGTCAGTGGCCTAAGGGAAAGAAGGTGTTGTTGATAGAAAACAACGAAACATAGATAATCATTTATTATTATTTTTTTTAATTTTTTCTTAACACTACATAGTAGGTATATTAAACAAAGTCGCTTCCCGCTGTCTGTCCCTATGTAAAAAAAACAGCATCAAAATCCGTTGCGTAGTTTTAAAGATTTAAGCAATCAATGCTTAGATCTTTAAAACTACGCAACAAATTTTGATGCGGTTTTTTTAATAGATAGAGTAATTCAACAGGAAGGATAATACATGCATAATAAAGTATCTAGAGAAACACTGATAAATCTTAGGTTTCTGTGATGGATGTGTGATGTGACCAGTGCGAAGCCGGGGCGGGTCATAAAGGCCTCAAAATGTCTGTGACACACTTGGCATCTTGAAATCTCGTTCAAACTCACGTTTCTCAACAAATCACTGCATAAACAATCGAGCCACTTTTTGAGTCTGATTACACCAAGGAATTTCTATACTACGTACCTGGAACACTGACTGAGACAGAAAACAAGGTCCGCTTGAGAAAGAAAACTTGGGCGGTGTGTCTCTTTCTAAAGGGTGACCATAAACTAAACATTCCTCCTAGTCCTTAGGGGGCCTTTTCCATCATTTTCTGATTTACGTGATGTTTCAGGGCATGATTTTTGAATTAAAATACTGATACAATTTTGATCCTTCATTTTGATTCTTGAATCTGAAAACTGAAATTTTGAATCTTGAATCTTTGAAGTGACAGCTGTCAAACTAAAAACCGCCATATCTCGGGAACTACTCGTCCTAGACTCCCCGTTCTCAGTTCAAATGAAAGCTAAGACCAAGATCTTCATTTGAAGTGACAGCTGTCAAACTTCAAATGGCCATATCTCGGGAACTACTCATCCTAGACTCCCCGTTCTCAGTTCAAATGAAAGCTATGACCAAGATCTTCATTTGAAGTGACAGCTGTCAAACTTCAAACGGCCATATCTTGGAAACTACTCGTCCTAGACTCCCCGTTCCCAGTTCAAATGAAAGCTATGACCAAGATCTTCATTTGAAGTTACAGCTGTCAAATTTCAAATGGCCATATCTCGGGAACTACTCGTCCTAGACTCCCCGTTCTCAGTTCAAATGAAAGCTATTGAAGAGATCTTCATTTAAAGTGACAGATGTCAAACTTCAATCAGCCATATCTCGAAATCTACTCATCCTAGACTCTTCCTTTTTAGCTCAAATGAAAGCTATGACCAAGATCTACATTTTCAATAACAGCTGTCAAAATGACATCTGTCATCTGAAATGTAGGTCTTGGTCATAGCTTTCATTTGAACTGAGAACGGGGAGTCTAGGACGAGTAGTTCCCGAGATATGGCCATTTGAAGTTTGACAGCTGTCACTTCAAATGAAGATCTTGGTCATAGCTTTCATTTGAACTGGGAACGGGGAGTCTAGGACGAGTAGTTCCCGAGATATGGTCATTTGAAGTTTGACAGCTGTCACTTCAAAGATTCAAGATTCAAGATTTCAGATTCAACGTTCAAAATTCAAGAATCAAGGATCGAAATCCAGGATTTATTTAAATTTAAATTTATTTATTTATTTATTTACTAGTAGTTCGCCCCGAACTGAGATCTCGCGCACCGTAGATGGCCAACATTTGGACTTTCTTCTGACTACCCCTATAATTTCAAGTGCTACTACTGCCGGGTATGCCTATTGCGCTAGCTCTTCATGGTAAAAAATACTAGCATGCATGCGATACATAATGTCGTGTCTAATTTTTCATTTATTTCATATTTATGAATTCTCGTCGTATTTTTAAAAGTATACGTCCTAGAATAAAAATAATAACTATTTTAGAATGTACAAATAAAGACCTTTCATTTGACACCGCACTCAATATATTTGTTTACTTAACTTTTTTTACCCCAATTATTTTCATTTTTTATCAAAATTTTTTTTATCATGAAAATAAATCAAGTAGCATCTAAAATCATTGCAAACCAAACCGCAACGATGCCACTCTCTTTTTAAGACCGACCAGTCAATGAGCTACGAAGACATCGAAACTCTATGAAACGGGAGCTCTTGCAGCTCTGGTTTCGTAGTTTTTGGTCTTTGGTCGTATTTCAAAAACTATACATCCTAGATTAAAAATAAAAACCATTTTGGAATGTACAAAATAAGCCCTTTCGTATGACACCCCACTCAATATATTTGTGTAACTTTCATAATTTTTTACCCCCTTGGGAACCCAATATCTTCACAACCCCTTCATCGATTAAGCTCATATGCTCCACCGTAAATTTCCTTACCACAACCTATTGACCTACCAAGTTTCATGCAGATTGGATGAACGGTTCGACAGTTATGCTCGAACAACAATTCGTGAAACATACAAACATACAAACATACAAACATACAAAGCAAAATCGCCCAACTTACCACTAAGATCTTCGCTCGCTTCGCTCGCTCGATCGATTAAAACTAGCACGGTCTAGCCACTTACACTAGTTTCTTAAGATTAGGTTCGAAATAGGATCGAAATCCAAGATCGAAACCAAGGATCGAAATCAAGGATCGAAATCAAAATCAAGGATCTAATTCAAGGATCGAAACCATGGATCGAAATCAAGCGCTGATTTTGTCGAGCGCGATAAGGTAAAAATATCCTGAAATTTAAATGACATGGGCACACTACTAATCCAACAACGAGTGTGAAAGAGACAAAGCACCCAAGAAAGCCTCTCAACACGACCAACAATCCTTATAACCAAGATTAAATGATAATAGATCGTTGTGTAGTCGTGATAAGGTTCAAAATCCTTTGTACATTAAATGTCAGTCAGCACTCCAGTTACGTAGTTTAGAATCTTCTTGGATTACACTACACACTGGGAATATGGAATACAGCGGCCTTTCGCAAATTTGTACAACCTGGTACAACACAACACATAAAATACATCGTAGGTACTGAAGGTACAAACCGTTTGCAGCTAATAAGGAACAGAAATAGGCGGGGAAAATCAACAAACTAAATACACAATGATCGTTAGACATTACAGTCCGTTCACAGTTATTTTACCTCTAGCCGTCATGTTGGCCAACCTGGGCGTAGGAACAAACTTTACAAGGTCATAGCAAATTTGTTCCTACGCCCAGGTTGGCCAACATGACGGCTAGAGGTAAAACAAGGAATTTCTATACTACGTACCCGGAACGCTGACTGAGACAGAAAACAAGGTCCGCTTGAAATCAAACTTGGGCGGTGTGTCTCTTTCTTTTTGCAACTGTGTGAAAGAGACAAAGCACCCAGGAAAGCCTCTCAACAAGACCAACAATCCTTATAACCAAGATTAAATGATAATAGATCGTTGTTCAGTCGCGATAAGGTTCAAAATCCTTTGTACATTAAATGTCAGTTCGCACTCCAGTTGCGTAGCTTAGAATCTTCTTGAGGTAAAATAACTGTGAACGGACTGTAGACCGCAGAGCACAGACTACCCACATCCACAGAGATACCTACCCTCAAAGATCTCAATCATTCATTGACATTGACATTATCATCAAAATAGCAACTCATTCGGAATCGGAAGAGTTGAGGAGCGGAGAACGAAATGTCGTACATCGTTTTCTAATCAAAGCACAGATTATATACAAGTCCAAGCTTCTGACTAGGAACATTTCTACCCGTGGGTCGGATTTATTCGATATTACCACTCAAAAAACTACCTTCATTAATTTATATTATTGGTTGGTAGGCAATACCACAGATCACCTATACGCGCAGAGTTTGAAAACGAAAGTCTTCAATCAGTGCGTTCTACCTCCCGTAATGACATACCTAACCTACGGAGCTGAGACGGGACACTCACAGTACGGCTGGTCCACCAATTCAAAGTCGCTCAGCGAGGTATGGAGCGAGCTATGCTCGGAGTTTCTCTGAAGGATAGGATCCGCAATGAGAATATTCAGCACAGAACCAAAGTCGTTGTTATAGCTCAGAGAATTAGCAAGCTGAAGTGGCAGTGGGACGGCCATATCTGCCGAAGAACTGACAACCGCTGCGGTAAACGAGTTCTCGAGTGGAGACCATGCCTCGGCAAACGTAGTGTAGGACGCCCTCCTGCCAGATGGAGTGACGATCTGCGAAAGGCTGCTGTCACAAGTTGGATGCGTCAAGCTGAAGACAGGGCATGATGGCGCTCATTAGGGGAGGCCTATGTCCAGCAGTGCACTGCTATAGGCTGATGATGATGATGATGGTAGGCAAGGCTTTTTGCAAATTATAAGAAAACTTTCTTGTCTTAAAAATATGAAATTCAGTCCCTTTGGTGGTTGTGCACTATTAATATTATTAATTTACTTTGATTGATTGATGAATAATTTATTAATCAATCAGTTTAAAAAATATTGTGAGGTGGATATTTTAACATTTCAATGGTGGATTTGTTGGCAACATTATCACAAACTGTCACAAATTAGAAACGTCAAACTGCGTTTGTCAAAATTGTCATGTCAACTTTGTCAAACCAAAACCCAAGCTGCGTTTATTTTACGCGAAATTAAACTAAAAATACAAGGAAAATGGCTGAAAAGCCGCCCGAGGAGGGCTACATATCCGTGGTAGACGAGGAGCCGGAGATATTTGAACTTCTGAAATGGGATAACTCACACACACAGAAACAGCAGGAGGTACAGCCTGTTCAGAAAGCACAAAGTCCAGACAAAAGAGTTTGCAAACCGCAAGAATCCGATCCTTTCGACATGAGTGAACCTTCTTTCATCGAAACTTACCGGCTGTCGAAAGATTTGGCGCGAAACCTCTGCGAGGAGCTAAAACCTGTGATGCCTGCTTCCACTAAATCTATTGAATTTTCTGTGGAAAGTAAAGTAAGTTTATGTAATTACTATGTGAACATACCGGAGGCCATTGATTGGCCTAGTACGTCTCACAACTTAGGTTTATTTAAAATCTTAGCAAACTCTGAAAAACATACCTCTCAAAAGAATCAGTTTATCAGAACATTCTGTTATCATTGTGTTACAAATATCTAAAATTACTTTCAGGTCCTAGCCACCCTATCATTCTATGCAACAGGCAAGTTTCAGAAAACAATTGGTGGTAAATCTGACCCAAACCTAACTCAGTACTTTGTGTCCGTGTCTGTGATGCAAGTGACCGAGGCTATGAACCATCCGAGTATTGTAAAGAAGTACATTCATTTTCCACATCTCAGAGAAGAAAGGGAGATTGTCAAGGCTAAGTAAGTTTTTATATCACTACTATTTTTACCTATTTCAGGACATTTGGTTAGTGGTTCAGAAGTGGACATACCTCTGACTACTCCCTTAGACTTCTGGGATCTTAAAAGCCCAAAGTATAGAGAGAATGTCCTCTGCACTTTGGGTATACATGTTTGATTTAATTTTTGTTTTGTTCAGAAGTTTATTGATGTGTAAAAACTTCATAAATAAATAGACTAATAAAAGTTTTTCTGTGATGTAAAAAATGTACTTAAGTGGTTTATTTTGTACAACTTTTGAGAATCAAACAATTTTTTTTGTATGTTCGTATTTATTAAAATATCTAAATTGAGCTATTAAACTTTCAGGTTTTACATGAAGTATGGTATTCCGAATGTGATTGGTTGTGTGGAGTGCACCCATGTGCCTATAGCCCGACCAGAGGAAAATGCCAAGATACACTTCAACAAGTCATATCATTCCAAGAAAGTTCAGATTGTGAGTATTGTTGCCCATAATCCTACTAAACCTTATAGCCCAGTCAAATTAGGAATTAACCTCGGAATGAGAGATAATAAGCTGAATTTTCGTATGTAGCTTCATTTAGGCGCCCTAAAAGTTGTCTCAAAAGTCTCATAAAATCTCGTGTCTGCGTCTTAAGTTATTCAAGGTCAAAGGTAAAAAAAATAGTTTTTCGCGAATATCTCGGTTGCTATTGGTCCAGTGATGTTAACATCTATTATGAAGTTGTAGAGCTTAAAATTTGCGACCAATTCATTGAAAAAAAAAATCCATGCGCTTAACCGTTTTTGCGATACAGGGCCGTGAGCGCAAAGCGTTCAGTATGTGTATTTCAAAAACTATACTTCCTAGAACAAAAATAAAAACTATTTCGGAATGTAAAAATTAAGTCCTTTCATATGACACCCCACTCAATATATCTGTGTAACTTTTATCTTTTTAACCCCCTTTAGATCCCAATATCTTTACAACCCCTCCATCGATTACGCTCATATGTCATATATCAAATTTCCATAGCACAACCTAGTTATCTACCAAGTTTCATGCAGATTGGATTAACGGTTCGATAGTTATGCGATAACATAAAAATTACACATACTAACATACAAAGCAAAATCGTAAAATCTTAGCTCGCTTTGCTCGCTTGGTCGATAATTAACTGATAAATAAAACAAATTATTCAAAATTCAAGGTATTCACAGATATTCACGTTTGACTTTCCGTTACAGTACCTACGCGTATGGTTGAGCGCTGCTCACTCACCCTCCTCTATCGCGAAAACGGTTGAGCGCATGAAAAAATGTTTTAAACAAAATTTGTCGCAAATTGTATGCTCTACAACTTTATAATAGATGTTAACATCATTGGACCAATAGCAACCGAGATATTCGCGAAAAACTATTTTTTTTACCTTTGACCTTGAATAACTTAAGACGCAGACACGAGATTTTATGAGACTTTTGAGACAACTTTTAGGACGCCTAAATGAAGCTACATACGAAAATTCAGCTTATTATCTGTCATTCCGAGGTTTAGACCATTTTTATGCTAAGCTGACTGGACTATTATAAATATACAGGAATATCACACGAAGATATTGTATGTATGTATGGGGACTCCCTTTTCCGCATTTAGATTCAAAGGTGGTCCTTTATGCGTGGGGATGACCTGGCTCACTAGTTGTGGAGTCAGCCTAGTTCCTCCCTGTTTGTGCCACTTTGTCATAGCCTCTTCATACAGAGAAATAAATGTTTACGTTTCCCTTTTACACCACCAGATATTGCTACTGTACACTGGGCCCTTGGGCTTGTCTCTAATTACCTGTGCAGTGCAAAATGTGTATTTTCATTTCATTCTACTCCATAAAAACAACAGTGAATAAGAAGTTTTGTTTATTAACTTGGTTGTTACAAAGTATTATCAGCGTAGCTAAAATGGTCGCTAATGCAGATTCACAAATGATTTGCGTCGAGATTCTCGTATTAGAAATCACAAAGTTGACAATTCCGTACCGGCAATATCATCTTATTGTTTGACAGTTTTGTGGAGAATCGTAAAATAAAATGGCCACCTATGAATTGGAATTGCACTAAGTGTCAATCAAATATGATTTATGTTTAATAATGATAATAAAACATACTAAATACTTACTTAAAAACCAAATACTTATTTACAGAGTATTAGTAGTAATAATACGATGCAATATTAAATGAAAACCAACCGGGTTATTTTTTTTCGTGTGGCAATTTAAGGCCTAGCATGTGATTCTGCTGTGAATTGAATTGCGTGAATTGCGTACAATTCAGCTAACATTTGACGGTAATTAGAGATGAATTGATTTAGCAATATCAATACAAATCACCCGTGAATCATATTATTGTGAATCTGCATTAGCGACCATTTTAGCTCTGCAGTATGTATTTACAAAATATATAAGTTTTCTATCAGATATCTGGTTCCCATAGTACAAGCTTTGCTCAGTTTGGGGCTAGGTGGTGCTGTGTGAAATGTCCAGCAATATTTATTTATTATTATTATCCGAATAACGAATGCTTGTGTCAGGTCTGTGATAGCGACATGATGATAACGAGCGTGTTCGCGTCTCCCGGCGGCTCCAACTCGCACGACACCATCCTGGTGAAGCACGGCGTCCGGGTCGACCTGGTCAGTCTCTGTCAGACGGGCGAGCAGTGCTGGCTTATAGGTATGTTTCTCTAAACTAGTTTATATCAGACGGAGAGCGGTCACGCGGTCAAGCGTTCAAACGGTCAGTTTTGCGTTCTTTGTATTCTATTACGTTAGGCTGAGGCCCCATTAGTGCGTTGCGCTGCGTTGCGTCGTCGCAGCGTCGTCGCTGCGTCATTTTTCATATATTTTTTGTAACATGCCCCACTAGACAGTTGCGTCGTCGCGCGCGATGTTTCAACGGATCGACGGACAAGAGACGAAGCGGGAGGGAGGGTGATGCGCTGCGTTGTCGAAGCGCCGCTGCGACGACGGACAGTGATCCAATTGTAGGTCCGGATGGATACCCGGTCCGGCTGAACTGAGACGCAGCCAGTGTTGCTGCGACGCTCTTGCGCTGCGACATCGTGCGTCGTCGCAACGCAGGTGTGGCATACAATGCGCTGTTCCGTTACGACGACGCGACGCAACGCACTAATGGGGCCTCAGCCTAACATAGAAATATAGTCTGGCAAAAAATAGTAGACATAGGTAAATGTGCCACTGTGCAAGCTAAATACGCGAAATAGATAAATTCTAATTTAGAAGTAAATTATTACTTCTGACTGACGTCTTCGGTACCTGTACCATAGACAAGAAACCTGTATTTTACTATAGATTAATAGAGAAAGGGTTTCCAAAGTACCTACTGAAATTTTAGTTGCCATTTCTACCCGTTTTTGCCGGACTATACACACAATGATTTTAGAGGAACTGACAATTTTCAGGGAAAAAACATAGGATATATGATATTCAGGAATAGAGCTTTCGAGTTTTTAGAATTGGGTTAGTGCCAGAGATTTCCTATTACGAAATTAGATGTACACCGACACACATGTGGCTTCTTGCGCTAATATTGAAAGTAACCTAATTAATAATATTCCAGCTCATGATCTGACAAATTGATTTACTACTAAACCATTTCATTCACAGGTGGTCCACATTATTCTCAAATGCCGTACATAATGACACCCATCCCGAAAATCACGAAGAAATCCCCCGTCTCCCCTGAAAAGAACTATTCCAACATGCACTCACAAACATACACAGCTGTTATCGACACAATCAAACACCTCAAAAGCAGATGGAAAGTCCTCCAAGCGAATTGCAACAAACAGTTCGAGCCTCCCGCTGTAGCGATGATAATCGTCGCATGTTGCGTGCTACACAACATCTGCAACAAACGAGGCTTGCCCATCGTACCTATGACGCAAACCGAAGAACGATTAGAAGCGATGAAACAGAAAGTCGCAAATGGTCCAGTACCAAGAAAGCAAGTCGTCAATCCCGAGGGCGACCAAGCTAGATCTAGATTAGTCGAAAGATTATGGAATGAGAGGAGATTGACCCCGGATAATTCGGCTCCGAAGAAGCGAGCGAAGGCTAAAGAGAGGGTTCTGGAGGCTCACCAACCGCCGCCGCAGCCTATAATCCAGCATCAACAGCATCAAAGTCAGCCGATCTGTCTCCAGCCGCATCAGATGCACCAGCATCATGAGGATTTAAGTAAAAGGCCGAGGATTATGACTTTAAGCACGCCTACGTATGGTCTGAATGTCCCGACCGCGCCGGTGTGGGGACACCATTATCCACATCCACAACATTGACAATGAAGTTAAGAGAGAATTGTGTGGAACTTAGTAGGTACGAGTGTTAACATAAAAGTGAAAAGTATTACGAAAATCTAATATTTGCTCGTCAAGCAGGCCCTACAGCGTTTTGTAAACTTAGATTGTCGCATGACGCTAATATAATAAAGCGGAAGAGTTTGTTTGTTTGTTTGAACGCGCTAATCTCAGGAACTACCAGTCAGATTTGAAAAATTATTTCTGCATGTGATAACTAAACTCTTGAGGAAGGTTATAAGCTACTTTTCATCATCATCATCATCGCCATAAACCATGAATACGGGGGCAACGCCGCGAGGGCTGCTAGTGAAATATAAACCTTATATATTTTGAGCAGCTGCAAAATTATATTTTGAAAAACTTGAGCGTAAATTAATTTCGTCTGTGAGACGATATTTTACAAGGCCTTATGAATGTTAGAATAAGTACCATTTGTACGTAAGATGTAGAATGGCGTAGAGCCATCAGATTTAATAATAATATAAACTTTATTTCAGGCAACTTAAGAATAGTACAGATGGTAAAAACTAATTCTAAGGCCCATAGAAATAAATACCTTAAACCTAAAAATACATATGAATAAAACTTAATCTAGGTCTGTGTGTCACGGCGCGGGGTATCACGTGAGAGGCGGCCCTTGAACCGCCGAAACTTCACCCCTTTCGGCCAGAAGTCAGGGCTCATGAAGGTCTTCAATCTCTCCGTAGGGACCCTCACCATGAATGAGCTAAAGCTCACATTACGATGAGAGTCCAACTTCTCGACCCTCAATCCCAATCCGGCTTTCTTCTTGATGTACTCCACCACCTCTACGGTCTTCACGTCGAAGTGAACACGGGACACGTAGATCTGCGTGGTGGGTACTTCCGCTCGGAAGTGCTGCTCGCTGGATCTCAGCGCAGTACCACACTGGTTCCGGCTAGAGGGCTTCCGTTTCTTCCTTATCACCTCGGTAAAGCCCTCTGCGTCACAGGGTTCCTTCCGTGGAGCCCTAGCGGTTGCAGCGCTGCGAACTGGCTCACAGCTCTGCTTCTTCCCCTTTGTTTGAGGAGCTGCAGGGTTGTTAGCCGCTGCAGAAGCGTAATCACGTTGTCGGGGAGTAGCCAGCGTGACCGGTATCGGCTTCTCTGCACGGCGAGAGATGCAGTCGGCGGGGCGTGGGCACGCGTTCGGTGTAATAGATTTGTAGATGAGCAATATATTATTGCGAAATGAACAATAAATATCGCTTTATACCACTTATTTCTGTAGTCTTAGTAAGTTTATTACTTTTTTTTGTACAAAGAAACCAGAAAACTTTTGAATATTATTTGTATGTCACGATATTATGTGCGAATCTCTTAGATGAAGTTTTTTTTTTTGTAATTGTAATGTTTTGACTGGCAGTTTTTATTATTAAAAGTTTTTATATCTTTCACATCAGTATTCCGTTAGTTAATTCAATGTCATTAGTATTTTTAAAGCTATACCTATAACATTTTTATTACTTTTTGTGATAAATAATTTGAAACAATCATGTTTATCAATGAATTGGATATGCCATGTTAAAAGGTCGATAAATGAAAGCTGTTGTAAATAGAACTGATATATTTTATAAGAATAAGATCAACTGAGTATATTGATATACCGATATTTCTTAATATAGACTTAAAACAAACATTTTCATTTACTTACTCCTCACACACCGACATAATATACAAATACATGTAAGTACTCAAACTTAAATAAGGGAATTTAAATCTCTGAAATATTATCAGTGATCAATTGATCATTATATCACAGATCATGATAAATATGATATTTGATCAGCGGAGCTAAAAAGGCCGATATACCAAAATCACGATAGGAATTGCAATATATGCCATTCTTGTCACTCTCAGTCTCAGTCTATGAAAAGAGACGGCATATAGTTCAATTCCTATTATGATTCTGCTGTAATTGCTATTCTGTTTCTATCTACATAGGCTAAGTAAAGATATTTAATAATATAATTGGTGGTTAGACCAGCTATTGGATTGTTCAAATTACACCGTAAGTGCGTAAACGTATCGTCGATTTAGATACCGACAATGTTTTGATTCAATTTTCATCAGAGTAAGAGGTATACTTCTCACAACGGATCGGCATTCTTGAAGTTAGCCGATTCGATACGCAATGTAGCTTTTTCATTCTGAACTTTTTACTGCGCAGCGAAACGGCTAACTTCACGAATGCCTAGCTAGATCCTTTTAAGAAGTGTACCTACTCGCGGTAGTCACTACTCGCGTTCACACAAGACGCTACCGATATTCGTAACAATATTATTACATAATCCCGTGTCAAGTACAACTAACGAAAGTTTAAAAGTAAAAGTATATTGTTCTAAGATCTAATAAACTTATTGGCGACGTCATTGGCGAGTAGCGAGGCTACGGCCATGTTAGCGCAGTTAGCAGTGATGCGGTTGCAGTCGGAATCCACCATCACGGAGAGCAGTACTAAATCTTGTGAAGACATCATTCTACCCGCAAACCTGTTCAAACAAATACAGTATTAATTCGTATGTACTCGGTGAAAATCATCGAATTGGATGCGTTTTCGGAAGTCTGAATCGCACTCCTGATGAGTCAGGAGCTGTTCAAGGTAACTTCTCGGTGATTAACATTCAAGGCGCTAACTAATGTTGTCAAAAAATTTATAATAGGTATGGATCTTATTATGACTATTTTATTTATGACTATTTATGTTAAAATTAAATAAAAATGATAATTATCTTAGGACGGATTAGCATTGCCATTCAGCGCGGTAATGCTGCCAGTGTCACATCACATTTCGACTGGCAGTGACTTTGGATCAGTTAATCTACCTATAGATCGTTTACAACGATCCTTAGATGGCTCAACCAATGTATTTTGCAAGTTATGTAAATATGTAGTAGTTTAGTTTCTGTAAAGTAAACGTAGCGAGTGTTTCTGTAAATAAATGATAGGTTACCTCAGTAATTCTCCCGTGGAACTGATGAAGGCTAGGTTCGCAGTTTCGAAGACGCGCTTACAAATCGTCGCCTCATCTTCTATCTTCGGAGTTTTCTTATCGCACTGTAGAAATACAATGTTATTTTAATTATTTCTTCAAAAAACTTGGATCCTTAGGCGCAGGCCAGATAGAAGAGACGGGGCGTAGACATTTGTCTCTTCCGCGTCCCTTTCATACAAAATGTGACGGCGCCCCGTCTCGTATGTTTTGCGGCGCGACGCTTCTATACATTTTCTATGAAAGGGACGCGGAAGAGACAAGTCTGCGACGCGTCCTCGTCTTACGTCTTTTCTGTATGTCCCGCGCCTAAAAGTTCCAAGAGACAGAATGAAACAGTCGCAATCCAGTTTTTTATTATTTTTTTTGTGATATAAGATTTCTTATACTTATTCTGTTTAACGCGTTCAGTGTCCATGACGCACATACAGATCGTGCACTTAGCTAGGCTATAGCGCTCTCCTTCCGAGAGCACCGTAGTGGTTGGGCAAGGAATGTGTTAATAATACGTGAATGCTTAATTTACGATTAGTATAATAAGTATGTTACCTGTGTCATTCCTCGCAGTTTCTTCTGTTCTGTGATCCACCTCGCTTCAGACATAGTGACGGCGCGCACCAGTTCACCGACAGGAGGAGTTATTGAGATAGACACCTCACCTGAAGATAAACTATTATATTTATAACATTTAAGAGGCCGGCGACAGACGAACTGTCCACACAAACGTAACACCAAAATAATAATTTTCAACGAATAATAGTAATATCTAATAATAGTCATATCTAATAATTTATTTCTTTTATACATTAAAATAAAAAACCGGTCAAGTGCGAGTCGAACTCGTACGCCGAGGGTTCCGTAGCTAGCCATGGTGCCAATTAAGCTAGTCCGCTTAATTGTATGAGCGCCCATACAACTCGGAGGACAATTTTAATTGGCGTCAACTATGTATGTATGGGAACACCCTTTAATTTTCAACTTTTTTAACTTTTTGGAATTTTTCCTTTATTTGTGCTATAAGACCTTGCTTTTTGCCAAATTTCGTTATTCTAGGTCAACGGGAACTACCATTTAGGTTTTCGACCCAAAACCTCTAGGGTACTTCCGGTTGACCTGGAATTGTCAATTTTGGTTACAAGCAAGGTCTTCCAGCACAAGTAAAGGAAAAATTCCGAAAAATAAAAAAAGTTGAAAATTAAGGTAAGTTTTGGTACTCACAAGTTTTCACGAAAACCTAAATTTGCCTATATCTTTTTATAGTGTTAACTCAGGACCTTGATTTTTATAGTCACAATAGGGACTATAGACCTTAGTATATGGTATAAATTTCAACTTGCTAGCTCTACCCGTTCCTGAAATAATCGATGGTGACACACGGACAGACGGACAGACAGACGGACAGACGGACAGACGGACAGACGGACAAGAAAGTGATCTTATAAGGGTTCCTTTTTTTACCTTTTAAGGTACGGAACCCTAAAAATACACACACTTAAAGGACAAAATAATAATATAGGGCAAATAATTTACGACGAACCACACACTAGGCGAAGTCCTGTATTGATGGTAGTATTTATCTAGGTTTCAGTAACACTTTTGTTCCAAGAAACTTACTACAGAACAAATGACAAGAAAACATGACATTTTTGCTGTACCTAAAGAGCTGGTTATGGTTGCTTCAAACGGTTGAATGCTGTCTGCAAAGTCCACTCCGATGGTGACGATGGAAGACTCCCCCGGCTGCAGCACTGGAATGGGGTGGAACCCTCGCATCTCTTGAGAGCTTTTCTGTTAACAAAAACTTAGGTCTTTACATCTTTACAAGATGACTTACATACTTTTAAATTTTGCGACTTAGACATTTAGAAAAAATTACGTCTAAAATTAAATCAAATCACAAAAAAAAAACCAATCAATAAAAAAACAATAAAAGGGCATGTACACTTGTCACAATGAATCTAGGCATTCGTGAAGTTAGCCGTTTCGATGCGCAGTGCAATTATAATACAATTTTTTTACTGCGCAGCGAAACGGCTAACTTCACGAATGCCTAGATCCATTGTGAGAAGTGTGCAAAAAAGCGAGATTAACCCTAACAAGTGGCTAAATTCAAAGTTAAAAACCGATTTCAATGTTATATGATCTAAGTAAGTAATTTTCTGTATTCTCCAGTGCATTTCTGTTCACAACTCCGAAGATCCTCAAAAGATCCTCATCAAATTCTTATGGCACCAATCGGAAAGTATTATCACTGTCTTGTCACTGACTAACAAAAAAGAATGGCAATAGTTAAATCCGTGGTGCAACTTTGACAGAAGTTGAGTGGAGTTTATTAATAGAGGCACCAGTGTTCGTACTAAGCGCGAGTCTACATTTTTCATTCGCACAGTGGAACTCCTCGCTGGGGTCTGTATTTCTAGAAAAGTATAATTTGGGTGTCTTTAAATCGAGAGTCAATAGGTTTCTCCTAGGTAAGCGTGCTCTCTCTTAGACCACACTGTTGCTTTACATCAGGCAGGGTGTGGTCAAACGCGAACCTATTTTTAGTTTAAAAAAAACCACAAATCTCTAGGACTACCTTACTAATCCTGACGTCAGTGAGCTCGGCACCGGTTGTGTTGGTGATTGTCAGCTGTAGATGCGTCATACGCGCGCAGTATAGATGCGGCGTGCGAAGCCACGCGCGGCAAGCGCCGAGCCCGCCACCCGTCACACGGGAGAGAAGCTCCACACGAGGGGGAATGTAGGACGGACCTACTGGGGTTATCTCGTCCTCTGAAACATTATGCAAGGTTAGCTATGTAAGGCAAACGGAATTCGAAATTCTAAGACTGGCCTCTTAGCTCAGTTGGTAGTAGTTCTGCCTTCTGCGCTGTAGGCGTGGGTTCGATTCCCATCCAGGACAAACATTTGTGTGATGAACATAGATGTTTGTTCTGTGTCTGGGTGTTATAAGGTATAATATGTATGTATTTACAAAAAAAATATATAAGTACTAGCTGCTGCCCGCAGCTTCGCTCGCGTGGTACTCAGATAAAAAGTAGCCTATGTTACTCTACAGCCCGCCAACTATCTCCACACAAAAAATCACGTCAATCCGTCGCTGTTTTGACGTGAAAGCAGGACAAATAAATACACTTTCACATTTATAAAATGGGTATGGATTCTATCAGTTATCTGATTCCCATAGTATAAGCTTTGCTTAGTTTGGGGCTAGATGGCGCTGTGTGAAATGTCCACCAATATTTATTATGTATTTTTATTAATAGGATAAGTATATTTACCGTCCGGTATCACCGTGGTCTCTGGCGACAGGAACCCCCCACAGGTGGGCGTCATGGTGGGCAGAGAGTCCGCCACCTCGTCCAACTCGAGAAGTAGCTCCAAGTTAGACTTCTCATTCTTCTGCTCTGGCTTGGCTTCGGCTTCACGGTTCGCCTAGGATGAAATGAAGAAGCCGCTATAACACTAATCACACTAATAATATTATAAATCTGAAAGTTTGGATAACTTTACTTACGTCCAGTTTCAAAATTATTTCTGCCATTGTTGTTACATATTTCGACTATCAATCCGAAGGTCATGGGCTCGAAACCTGGCTGTGCATCAATGGATTTTTCGTTTCGAATGCACATAACACGAGCTCTAAACGGTAAAGGAAAACATCGTGAGGAAACCCGCGGCTTAGTCAGCCCCACACGTATTGACCATGTCTTTCCTGTGGATATGGCCGGTTAAGCTGAGAGGATGGTGTAGGTGCTGGGCAAGCCTACTCCATCTCAAAATTGTCCCAGGCACTACAGTGTCCCGTTAAGTTTAGGCAAAGATTGCCTCCTGATACTGTATAAATCATCTAGTAAAGATATAAAGGCCTAAGTTTGTTACATATTTGCCAATTCTGTAGTAATGGTAAATATCTTATCACAGTTAACAAAAGCACAGATAGAATATTAAAGCTGGACCACACCCCGGACACTCGACGAAATCTCTATGCATGCAGCGGCGTCCAACTACCTATATTTACACTACACAATGTCAGTTTTGTACACAGTAAGGTTGTCGCCGTATGAATAATGTACAGTGTGATCTCGGTCTCGTCTATGCATCTGCGCGTGTGTTCCGTGCTCAAAGTCAGCTCCTCAAACTTACACCCCCTTACTTATAAAAGATGTTTAAAGTAGAACACTGGTTAAACAATCCACAAATAAAGACAGGACGTTGTTTAACCAGTATTTAACTTTAAACATCTTTCATAAGTAAGTCCCACAGTGTCCATTCTATACGTAGCATTATTATCTGTTGTGGCTGGACGTTAAGATGATAAAAAAGCTCTAAGTCTTCATTTACTTACTTTTTGAGTTTTCTTGTCGTTCTTCCGTGCGTGCTTCGTCTCTTCGTCGCTTGTCTCTGCAGACTCGGTGTCGCTATCCGACTCCGATGAGTCGCTTTCCGATTCGCTCTCTGATGTGCCAGAATTCGACGATCTAAATTCGAAAACGTCAATAGTTTTATTCTACTAATGGTAATATTATTTCATTTGAAAGTTCGTGAGAATGTTTGTGTTTCAATCACGCCTCTCGACCGACTTGAATTAAACTTGAAGTAATATTGTGGCCAGAAGCAAAAATTGTGGCCTTGACGTAAGTAATATTGTGGCTGAGATGAGTCGTTCCTTAACTTGACCGAAAAATCTCGTGCCAAATGGCCGAGTAGGGGAATCGTGAAAATAATATTATTTTCGTTTATTAACTCGTTGTACATTCTCCTTTTTTTTTAAGATGTTTTGGAGGGGGAGTGAGCCTCTACTCCAAAAATAAGTCAGCCCTCTCAGTCAGGAGTCAAAATAAGTTAAAGAGGAGAATAGAAGAAGGCAGGTCAATGCATGAATACTGTTCGTTAAGTCACATACCTGTAGTTGTTGTTTTCTTTTGCTGGTTTCTCTTGTTTTTTCTCAGCGTCGGCGTCGTTGGTGCTTTCATCTCTAAAGAAATAACACGCAAATTAATCACAAAAGTTACCCCTATATGCAAATGATCTTGAATGTCTATATTCGATCGGAACCACTCACTCATCAGAAGACTCCTCGGAGCTGGAGTCATCGGACGAAGATTCGGACTCGGAACCGCTGCTTTCTGGCTCCGAATAGAAGTTCTTGTTTTTCTGAAACATTATAGAAAACATTGATATATTAGTATAGATAATACATTTTACTTGCCCCGATATCGTGACGGCGTCCGACACCGATATCGGATCGGATAATGTGAAAACGCTCTTATACCTAAAGCGCCTACGCTAGATACCTACGCGATCGTTTTGATTGTTTGAGACCAATTTGAGGGTTGAGACAATTTAGACAATCAGCCAGGCTGACTTATCTCAAACCTCAAATAGAGAGGTATCTTTTATCGCGTTCAGTCTCGTTCAGGTGAGAGTGACAGAGCTACTTGCGTGGTCACTGAACTGTCATTTTGAAAATTTGAGACCGATTTTGGTCGCTATCAAAGATAGACAATCATGAAGCTGGTCTCTCTGAGCTCAGCATTTTGCGCTGAGACAGTCCCACCTACAAACCAGTTAATAGTCCCGTCTCATCTTATTGTTATCAGGTTGTGGTAGCGTCGTGTTTGCGTCGGTCTGTTCCCTTTTAGGGAACAGGGTGGAATCGTTCCCCAAAGGCAGAGTAGGTGGTTCCTCTGCAATGGGCCGGCCCATCTGGCCCACCTGCCTATGGTCTTTCGACCGACAGATGTTATCGGATAGTCCTACTTACGTCTAAATTCGTTGGAAACTTTGCTTGCGAGTTCTAGACATGTTGATGTTGTGTGGCGCCAACTATAGTGCGTAGCATGTTTCTGTAGTTTATCTAGCGACTGGTAGATGTCGCTACATCATCTATGTCTCAGTGAGAGCTGGAAGGCCTCACCTTATTGTTGTCAGGTTGTGGTAGCGGTGTGTTAGCGTCGCTCTGTTCCCTCTCTGCCTGGTCCTGCGCTTGCGTCGGCGGCTGAGGCAGCGGCCTGTAGCCCGCGGCCGCCGAGCCCACATACTGAGACAACGTGCCCAGCGTCCACTGCTGACGATCTGACGATAAACATATCATTTTTTTTTTGTTTTATATTCTTAAACCACACTTAGGTATTATTAGGCTGATCTTAGTCTCACGCTCACCATCAGGGCTGATAAGCGAGTGATCTTTATTGCAATGAAATAAGGATCCTGATTGTTTAGCAGAAATGGCTACGCTGATTGCTCTCGTCAGTGCTGGACAATCAGTTTCCTTATTTCATTGTAATAAAGATCACTCGCCTATCAGCGCTGACGGTGAGCGTGAGACTAAAATCAGCCTTACATTTGAAAATGAAAAATCTTATCAAAACTTTCAATTCTGACAGTATTCGAACCCGCAATGATACAAGCGATACTCCTTAAGCCGGAGTGCCTTTACCAATTCGGCTACGGAATCGTTAGTCGTCAGGGTTGAAAATCTTGATAGGACCATTTATCGATTATAGCATCGATGAGCGCCATCTACAGGATAACTGCTAAGTTAACTCACTGCTCATTGCCCGAAGTTACATTCAGGATCAAATGACGAGAGATGTCTTTTCCTTTAATGCGATTGTGCCCGCTGATCTGTGTTTTGTATGTATTGTGGTGGCGAAAATAAAACTTTTTCTATACTACTCTATTCTATAAACACATCCTTTACATCTAAACAGTAAACAGAGTAAAATACGCATTTAGTTCTTGTTTTTCACCAAACCTTGTCACAATGATTTAGTTGACAACGAATCAGTAGATTTAATTTTATTTATTTATTTGAAACATTACCCTATTCTTACAGGTTTTACCCCAATACAATAGAGCAGTCAGCAAAAATAACCAAACTGGATTAAGTTTTATCTGGAGATTAAACCACAGATTAAACTGCTGTTTGTTTGAATATTTTAGTTTCTTTTTATAACTTTGTAACCACCATTTTTAATTAAAGACTTATCTTATCCGCATTCACCTTATGATTTGCGAATAGGATTTCCATCATTTTAAGAAAATAATGTGTCTAATTATTAATTACCTTTAAAGCTGCTCTCAATAGCAGGTTTCGGCTTATCAGGCCTGAATATCTCAGCCGCGTGTTTAGCCAGTTGGCTCGTAGCGGGGTCTACGAAAACTCGTAGCATCCTCGCACGGTCTCGCACGTCGTAGCTGCTGTCGTAGCGCGCTAGAGCGAGCACGTAGCGACAGATAGGGAGAGTGTCCGGCCGAGTGATGTAAAGCTTGAGTGCGAAAGAGAGGAGCTGAAGTTTCACTAGTTCGTCCTGAAACAATTTTGTTCTGTGAGATTTTGAAAGCGTTCTTTCTTTATCCTTCACATTTGTTTGGTTGCCCATGTGTTTTTATCCGACTGCGGCGAAGCCCAAAAGGAGGGTTATGTGTTTGACCTGTATATTTGTATGTGTGTGTGTATGTTTTCTACGCGTTAGAAAGAGCGGCAATATTTAGGCGAATATCTCGCTAGGCACTATGCGCTTATGCTAGCTGAATTGTACTCTGTTGCGTCGCAGCAAGAGTCACTATTTTTTTTTTCGCGAAGTGAGCCTTCTGTACGTAGTACTATTATTTATTCAATCAATCAATCATTTATTTTCAGAATACATTAAATGGGACATGTCGAGATCTTATAGCTATTAGGCTGATTTTAGTCTCACGCTCACCGACAGCGCTGATAGGCGAGTGATCTTTATTACAATGAAATAATGATACTAAAATCAGCCTTAAAGTCATTGTATTCAGTGGTTATACCTGGTCGGGGAAGGTGCTGGCCATATGCGCTAGAATGCCGGCCGCTTTAGGATGTTGCGCGCCGTGCTCCGCCACCAACCACACTGCTGCCGCGCGCGCCGCCGGGGCCAGTCTGAGGGAGGACAACACAACGCGTTACATAGACAAGCTAAATTAAAAATTTCAAAAAACCGGCTTCACGTAAAATAAATTCTTTTCAATCAGCTCAGCTTCAGCTTCAATGTCGATTCATTCTATTTGTAGCACAGGTTTTTCTATACCTATTTCAGGCACCAGTCTCTCACAAAACAGGTTTTTATAATAACCTACTTTTTGATAAATTATTCTGTATATATACTTTTCTGTATAATTATTATATTTTGTTTGTGAGAGAAAATAAATAAATGATTTGATTTGATTCTCGAGGTGCATTTCTGTAATCGAGAGTGCAGAAAATAACTCCGAAAATCCTCGACAGATCCTCACCAATTTTATGACACCAACTGGAAAGTACACTATTTAAAAAAATCCAGATTGGTCCAGGCTTCGAGTTATACTCGTAGTTTAAACGATATTATGAGCTTATCAAGATTTTCGACCCGACGTTTAAGGATTTTCCAGATGGCCGAGTTGGTAAAGGCACTCCGGCTTAAAAGCCGGCTTAAAAGGCACTCCGGCTTAAAAGCCGGAGTGCCTGGATCGCTTGTATCAGTGCGGGTTCGAATCCCGTCCGAATCGCAAATTTTGATAAGATTTTTCATTTTTAATTTATATAATAAGTATGCGTATGGTTTATTTACCTATCAGCCCTCAGTAGTTTAGCGGCCCTGGCTACAGCCGCTTTGGCGGAGGCGGCGCCACCGCCGACCACTCTTTTCACAACCACCACTGCTTCGCAAACCACCCATTCTGTAATAATAACATAGTTTAAGACGTTACCCGGAGCTAAAATTGGCACGCGAGTAGCTCTGTCACTCTCATCTTATCGAGATCGAACGTGACAAAGCTTCTACACCGGGAACCTATGGGTCGACTATACCAAACGACCGCTAGAAACCCTACGTGTACAAAATAACAACATTTTTAGGATGATGTTGGGACTGCCTCGTTTCTGCAGTGCATCAGGAATGTTTGCAGAGTATGAGACGGATGGTTTTGCTGCCATCCTCCGTAAGAAGACGGCGTCCCTGATGCGCAGAGTACGGGGCAGCCCCAACACCATCCTACAAACTATAGCTGGTAGGATTACTTCTCCGATCTGGCAGAGCTTTGTTCGGAGAGTAATCTAAGGCATTCTTATTTTGTGTGGTTTAGTTTAGTATACTTACTAACATTAGGTTTAAGATAGTGATTACGATTACTAACAAATTATGGATCGATGTTGTCCGAAATAAAATGTTTTTTTTTTTTTTAAGATCGACGCGATCGTTCACTTTCATATTTAATTAGGTTGACTGTACTTGTTCGTCTTCAGGCTCCTTGGTGAAGATCGACAGAACAAAAACGAGTGTGCTTTATAGTGTGGTCTATAGACCACGCGACTGAAGTTAAACCTTTCGCCATTTTTGGTACTTTTCGTAACGCTCTCGTCACGCATTCACCAGCTGGGAAGTAAGCTGGTGAAAGTCAAGCAAAGAAGTTTTACTTCAAAAATCCTTACCATCTTTACTAGACAGCAGATGCAACAATCTATTCAGGCATGTTTCCGTTTCTGTCTGTATCGCGACCGCCAACCTCCCAATAGCCTGTATCGTATGAGCGGCGAACGTCTTATCGTTAGACGTGACGTATGTCTGGAACTCTTTTTTCGCCTTCAGGCTCTTTGGTGAAAATCGACAACAAAAAAACGAGTGTGCTTTAGAGTCACACTGAAGACTGAAGTAAAACCGTTCGCCACTTTTCGTAACGCTCTCGTCACGCATTTACCAGCTTACTCCCCAAGTCAAGCGTGCGTAAAGAAGATTTACTTCAAAAATTCTTAGATAGATTGATTAACACTTTATTGTACACCACATGAACAATAAAACAAATTACAGACATGTGTGTCTGTAATTTGTTTTAATGTTCTGTGGAACATAAGGAGTGAAGTACAATGGGCGGTCTTATCGCTATGAGCGATTTCTTCCAGACAACCTTAGGATGAACTGGATTTACAGGAAGGCAAAAGGCGGTCTTACCATCTTTACTAGACAGCAGATGCAACAATCCATTCAGGCAAGTTTCTGTTTCAGTCTGTATCGCGACCGCCAACCTCCCAATCGCCTGAATCGTATGAGCGGCGAAGGTTTTATCATTAGACGTGACGTATGTTTGGAACTCTCGTAATACAACGGCCGCGCTCGCTTCTGTCGCCAAGTTCGTGAGGATCTCCAGTTTGAGCAGCTTTATGTGTGTCGGGTCCGAATTCCTCACGAAGAAAGACTTGAGGAACGGTTCGAAGAGCGACTGGAAAAAAAAATATAATATAGAGATCAAGGAATTTAGATTTAACAGGGAATTACAGCTTATTTTTGACGTGTGAACATCTTATAAATCGATGAACGCCGGCTGCACGCACGGAAAAGTGTCACGTTCCGACACGTAAAATTATCGTCCGTAAACCGACTTTATAGACCAGTTTTTTTTTTATCAGCAGCGCATCTCACTGTGTTTATGTTTGATATCCATGGGTTTTCACATTGTTAAGCGCACTTCAGAATACGCTATAATATGATAGCATAGAGCTTATAGTTCATAGTACAATAATTGTGCTATGAACTATAGGCTCTATGCTATTGAAATGCGCTCTTTGTATTTTTTACCCCCGACGAAAAAGAGCGGTGTTATAAGTTTGTAGTGTGTAAACGTGTAGGTATGTATCTGTGGCTCTGTGTATCTGTGACATAACTGTTCTTAGCTGTTTCATGAAAATCTGTCCAGCTGTTTGAACACCTATTAGAGATATCATACTATATGTAGTTGAAGAGGTAGAGATAATTCCTTACCCGTTTAGTAACCGTGAGTGAGGCTATAGAGTTGAGCACTACACTTTGTACTTCTAACGGCGCTCTCAACAGTCGAATCATTGCCTTCGCCACCGGCGGCAACTCTTGAGCTGAAAAATAAAATGTATATAAAAATTACATGAAACTTGAATCGTAACTTATGAATGCGTCTCTCGTCCCGCCAGTCCAAAGCTTGATTTCTATTAGACCGGGCCGTGCCAGAGCGGAGCCCATAGAAACGTCAGTAGACGGGCCCGGACGGGTCACGGATCAGACACTGTTTAATATAAACTGCTTCATACAAAATGTATGTAGCGTTCCAAAACCGTGCCCCGTCCGGGCCACGTACACGGCACGCCCCGGTCTAATATAAATCACACTAATATTTTAAATATTAAAGAAATAAATATTGCTGGACATTTCACAGTGTCATCTAGCCCCAAACTAAGCAAAGCTTGTACTATGGGAACCTGATAACTGTTAGAATACTTAATACACTTGTAAATACCTACTTATAATACTTTATAACACCCAGACACAGAACAAACATCTGTGTTCATCACACAAATGTTTGTCCTTGATGGAAATCGAACCCACAACCTACAGCGCAGAAGGCAGAGCCACTACCAACTGAGCTGAGAGGCCAGTCAAGTCATGTATAAGTTCATTTCCGTTTTTTTTTCTTTTTTTTGTACCTATCGTTTGTGTGTGAGCTAAATGTTTGTATGTGTAGTTACCAGGAGCGCAGTGGTAGTAGAGCTGTGCGACGGCGGTGACCACGCCCGCATTCCTCGACTGTAGCAGTGGTTTGGCGGCGCGGAGCAACAGTCGTAGGTCGGGCTCCACGGCCGGCGAGGCACGCACGCGCGGCGCACTGTCGCTATCACTCTCGTAGAACGGCTTGTCTGTCTCACTGTCTGTCGAATACTCCTGGAAATAAGAAATAATCCAATAATAAGAATAAAACTTGTTAAACTTTCGCGATTTGTTAACATAATGATAATTATGATGGTGGTTATCGTCTCTCGTCTGCGTGGAATCCTATAATTAATAAGTGTGTTCGTGGTGGTCCGGCTGTACGTCAGCCTGACACCGTCAGTGTTGTGTGTCGTAGTGTGAACGAGGACTTTTCTGGTTCTGAAGACGAATTGGGGGTAGTCGTGGATCCTACTCTCAATTCTCGGCGGTAGCTCCAGTACTTCAGTCATCCCGTGACCACGAACGCTGCAACGTGTTCGAAACGTCGCGTCGGGAAACAAAATAAATAAAAGGTACGCGATAAAATCCCGTAATAATAATTATCATTAAATAAGAATAAATGCACAATCAAGGACTCTAAGGGCGCGTTTACCTGACTGTTTTAACACGGCCCGGTTTTTTGCGAGGTCGAGCGCCGTGCCCGGTTGCCGGAGGGCGTTGTGTGCTTGGCACCATAGCGTCCCATACATTACTGTGACGACCCGGTTTGACGCCGGGCATAGATCCGGTGAAAAATTGTCTCGTGGACACGCGCTCGGTCGTCCGCAGTTTACTTCCGATTTTGCAACGTGCATTGTACAGTACGTCGAATTGACCTCGCACACTGGTTGCGTTTTTCTCTGTTACATTTGTATGAATTACAACAATTTTAACATTGTGTTTGTATTACATTTCTTACATTTATATCCGTACACCAAATTAATGTATTTTTCTTTATCCATATTGAATTTTACGTTTGAACGCCTAAAAAATCAAAGCAAGATGGGATTGATTCCGGACGTCTCGGAACTATACACGCACGTCTAATCGAATAGAGTGTGCGACTTGTGCGAGGCCCCGTAGTACTCGGGAGTGTGGGGATCGTTCGTGCGTGTTCGTACGTACATGCAGGTCTAAAATTCGGATGAAAACGCACCCAAACTGCGGACGGCCTAATGCTGTAGTGAAGCTACCTTTTTAAATGCAATATAGCACTAAAGAAGTAGTTGATTAAATTGACTTGTCAACTCCATAACGATTTCAAAACATTTTCGATAGACGACGTAAAAATATACATTACTGAATAATTCTTTACTACGTAACATGTCCAGTACATCATCTTACCAAAGACTCGAAAGTGAAGTTGTTCGTGTAAATGTCTTACCTCATTGTTGGGATCAGGGAAGCATGTTCTAGAATATACTGTTAGCACATTCAACAACGCCAGCTGTCCCCACTCGTCTACATCAGCTAAGAGAGAACAAAGTTTTCTGAAACAAATATTAAAGTAAGTTCCTATAAGCAAGTGGCCAACTCGGAGACGGAGGTTTTAGGCCGCCTAAAGGCATCCGTCATGGCTTAACGACTTAAAAGCCGGGACCATTTGACGTGCCGTTCGAAGCACGGAAGCGCTCAGCTCGTAATGCCACTTGCGGTCACCCATCCAAATTGTCACCGCGCAAGCTTTTGGGGAACATGGTGGAATCGTTCCCCAAAGGCAGAGTAGGTGGTTCTCTGCAACGTCTGACCCACTTGCCCGTGGTCTTTCGAACGACAGTTAATGTCGGTTGGTCGGATATATGTCTATCTCCGCTGAAAACTTCGCTTGCGAGTTCCAGACATATGCGGTTGTGTCGCCATCTATTCCGAAGCTCTTTTAGCGCATAGCATGTGTATGTAGTTCATCTAGCGACAGGTAGATGTCGCTACAAACTTACCTATAACTTCTGTGTATAAGAGACATCCTATCAGGACAGACTTCAGAGAAAGCCATGGCAGCCGAGCCGACGACCAGGGGCGCCTTGTCCGACAACAACTTATCTATTATTGAAACTAGCTCTTCTTTCTGTTCAGGGTCCAAGCTGAAACAACAAATAACAATATCTACTAATTTATGCTCAAACTTAATTTTTTTATTACCCAGGCCACAGAATAGGCACAGAAGGCGTACTCCGCACTTTAGGTACAAAGCTACAAGTACACTTGTTCCAACGGATCTTGGCATTTGTGAAGTTAGCCATTTCGACGCGCAGTGCAACTTTTTCATACAAAATTTTCTACTGCGCAGCGAAAAGCCTAACTGATTTAATTTTGATTTCACGAATGCCTAGATCCATTCGGACAACTGTACATTGACCGGCCCGCCCGGGCGGGCTTTCCCCGTCACTCCGCGCCAGACAATGACAGAGTTATGCATTAGAAAGAGAGGATTTGTTTAGGTGAATATTGCGATAGGCAATAAGCGCTTACGCGAGCTGAATTGCACTTAGTTGCGACGCTATTTAAATAAACGTTTTCGCGAAGTCAGGCTTCTGTACCTATTTATTCTGTGCCCAGGCAAACAAAATCAAAATCAAATATCATTTATTCAGTAGGACCGTTATGACCACTTTGAAACGTCTTAAGAGCTAGGTGATTCTACTCCTGTTCTTTCGCGACCAACACCGTGAAGAATCAGGGCAACAAACACGGTATGGGGCCTAGCTTTCTTTTCGGTGATCCATCCGCTTAAAATCTAAATAGTCAAGCTCCAGTGTGGAGCCAGTCGAACAATGTGAGTCTCGTCAAAGTCGTCAAAAGAACAAAAAGAAGAACAAAAACAAAGCCAGGACGAACAGATAGTAGTGTATATTTACCTGTATAATTTAGGTATAGCGTGAGCGGCTGTTTTTCTGACATAAGGACTCATGTCGCTAGCAGAGTCACGTATCGCCAGCATCACGATTGGCACTATCATGTTCACTCGGATAGACGATAGGACTCGTAGAGCACTGGCCCGGATCAATTGGTTTGGATCCTGTAACATCAATTTTAACAATTGCACTTCAATAGTACATTACCACACCCTGGACACTCAACGAACTCTCTATGCAAAAGCGGCGTCTAAATACCTTTTTACACAGACACTACACAATGTCATTTTTGTACACGCGCGTTTGTGTGCGTGAAGTAAGGTTGTTACTGAATGAATAAGTACTGTACACCGTGGTCTCGGTCTCGTCGTCGTGACTGCGCGCGTGGCGCGTCCCTAGCTCAAAGTCAGCGCCTCGCCAGCTCAAATTCGCTCGCGCGGTGAGATATTGTATGTGAGTATTCTATGCCCAAACTAAGCAAAGCTTGTACTATGGGAACCAGATAACAGATTGTACATTTTGAATACCTTAAGAGCTCGTTGGAATGTGCTGATGGACAGAAGAGCTAGGTCCTGTTGCTCCTCAGCGTATCGGACCAGGTAGACGTACACCAGCTTCTTCACTTCTATATTCTTTGATACTACATTCTTGACAACCGCTGGGAATCTGAAATATAAGGCACTTTTAAGCAGTGAAAATCACCTCTCCTGTGCTGGGATTTCAGACACAATAGAAAATAAATTGTCACATTGAGATCTAGGTTCCAGGATATAAGAGGTTATAAGTAGTTGAGAGCTAATGGATAAACCTGGTCAGTTCTTTCATCTTTCGGAGATCTTTTTGGAGTGATTTTTTGGGGGAACTCTGTAAACTCTAAATCTGTTTTCCTAATGCAAAAAAAATGTATCCGAGCAATATTTAGAATGAAGAGTACCGAATCCCTTCGCGCTGTATTTAAACAAAATAATTTATTAACGTTAACTGAAATATTTATTTTAGAAATTTGTCTCTTTGTTAAGAATAATATAACCTATTTTAATAAAAAGTCTAGTCGAGCAAATAATTTACGTAGTAAATATAAATATAATATTCCAATTCCACAAATTAACAACACAATGTTCTATAACAGTACATATTATACAGCTATAAAAATATTTAACCACTTACCTACAGATCTAAAACAACTTAATGGAAATGTATTTAAATTTAAATTAAGAAACTGGCTTGTTAATAAAGTCTACTATAGTTTGGATGAATATTTTGATGAATAATTAGGCTATTGAAGTACCTATTCTTGACTAATAAATAATAGTAGTATAGTAAGTAAGTATAAATTTAGGTATATAAAGACTGATTGATTCATAAAAATAAAGCGAATGTGCTACCTACTTTAAGTATTATGCACCTAGCATTAGTTAGTCTCTAAAAACTGCCATAATATAGTTACTCACTAAGGTATGTAATACCTAAAAACCTTTAAAATATTGTACGCCCAAAATGGGTAGACTGTTGGAACTAAAATACTGTAACACCTTTCTTTACACAGTTTTACAATAAATGATTCTTATTCTTATTCTTATTCTTTAACAACCAGCCCCCCGACCCCTAACTGTCAGAGACACTGCTTTATAATGACATTATTTTATAATTTGTTTAGAGATTTTTTTCTTTTTTTTTCAAATATTTATTATTGTGTTGTTGTCGAAGGTTGTTGCATGTAAATAGTGCTTTTATTTCTGTTTTGTAGTACCTACTTACTAATTCTAAATTGATCTCTCTAGTCTAGATTAACACCCTGAAAAGTGGTTTTTTGTAATGTTAGTCTAAGTTTATAAATAAATAATTGTCTATTTGTCTAACTGACTGCTTTATTTACATCTTACAAGTTCAACTTACAAGTCGGAGGCATCTCTTCCTTTCGCTATCATTCCGATGATCCTCTTCATGGCTTCTAGCTTTAGTGAATCCTTTGAACCATCCAGCATCAGCTTTAGATCATCATTTCTGTAAATTTGTAAACAGTGCACATTAAGGGCCTTACTTATGAAAGATGTTTAAAGTTAATCACTGGTTAAACAACATCCTGTCTTTATTTGTGGATAGTAAGTAAGTTCGTATGAGCTAGTGGCCAACTCTGGTGACGGAGTTTTTAGGCCGCCTAAAGGCCTCCGTCATGGCTTAACGACTTAAAAGCCGGGACCGACAGTTAAACATGCCTCCGAAGCACGGAAGCGCTCAGCTAATGCCACTATCACTAATGTGGATAGTGACAAACAGAGACGTTGTTTAACCAGTGTTCAACTTTAAACATCTTTCATAAGTAAGGGGATAATACATTTGTTTAGTGCCAAACTAAGTTTGAATAGTCACTTTCACTTCAATGAAATTGACTTGGTCAAATAAATTGAAATAGAACGAGGTATCTTTAGAATCAATGATGAATATTGGGAAGGTTTTATCATAGTTTTTTATCATCAGAAAATCAGGACTCAAATTCACTTACTTTTTAAAATCAGGTTGAAAGAAAGCGCCCGATGCAGGGTCGCTTGCTGGGTATTCCACCTCGCCCACCACAGCTTTATCATTATTATACGAGACTATACTCGACATTTTTTACTATTTCACAAGAAACAGCCTGAAAATAATATTTATTTCCGAAGAAAAAGACTATTATTTGCCGATATGTGGATCGATGCGATGCCTGCGACCAGTGTTACCAACTCGACTCGACTACTATACAGGAATCAGTGTTGCCAACTCCAAAAAATAAAAGTCGCTAGATTGAGTGCGAAAAGTCGCTAGAAAGTCGTTAAAAGAGGCAAAAGGAGCTAGAGGGGGGGGGGGGTTAAAATCTTTAAAAAAAAAATATTATTTTTACGTTGCCTGCATATTTTTACGTAAACTCAAAATAAGTTTTAATTCAAAATCTTCGTCAGCATTCATTGAGCATAGTTCGATAGAGTTTGATAGTTAGAGGTTGATACGCGGGGATTGACATACTTACACCGTAGTAATCAGGCCCATGAAGTTCCGTATCTTTATTCCGACAAAATGTACACAAGACAATATCATACTTTAATGGTGTCTGTCACTGTCGCTTGGCGTCTGCCACTGTCATTTGAGTGACAGACGCCAAGCCCAACAATAAAAATACTTTTAATTTATTTCTTGGTTGATGTCCAAAACTCGCTAGATAAGTCGCTAAATATTTCTTGTCGCTAAAACCGATTTTTTGTCGCTAACACAGGTCCAAAAGTCGCTATTTCTAGCGACAAAGTCGCTAAATTGGCAACACTGACAGGAATCAAAGAAATTGTATACATAGTAGAATGCTGACTGACATTTAATGTACAAAGGATTTTGAACCTTATCACGACCACACAACGATCTATTATCATTTAATCTTGGTTATAAGGATTGTTGGTCTTGTTGAGAGGCTTTCTTGGGTGCTTTGTCTCTTTCACACAGTAGCAAAAAGAAAGAGACACAGCGCCCAAGTTTTATTTCAAGCGGACCTTGTTTTCTGTCTCAGTCAGCGTTCCGGGTACGTAGTATGGAAATTCCTTGACAGGAATATGCTAGAGTGATGTTATAAGAATGTCAAAAATATGCTAATGGCGCAAATACACGCTGGGCTAGCCTAAGCGAGCTAAGGCTCGCTAAGGCGAGCGTGAGCAAGAAGGCAAATCAATGTAAGGCGAGAGCGATAGAAAGGCAATGCGAGCCTGGGCCAGCGTGTGTTCGCACCATAAAAGTAATTTGTTTCATTATCATCATCATCATCAGCTTTTAATGTTTTTTTTTTATATTTCCTTGTTAAAATTATGTATGATAAAATTGGATTTTCATTACGCTAAATTAATATACAAGGTATTGCTGAACGCTAAAAAAAAGTGCTAAGCAATGCGAAAACATGCTAGATTTAGCATATTAATGCTAAATTGGCAACACTGCCTGCGACCTGCGTTCGTTGCATTTTGACGTTGATTGACGTTGACAAATCTAATAAACGTCACATGTTTCAATCTGTGAATTGTCAAAGTCAAACGCATTTTTTTTCTCTTTTATTTGGCTTCGCACGGCTTGTGTCAGTCACACTTGGCTAGTGCCATAAAATAGACTTAGTCCTACGAAATAGTGCCTTGAAAATTAAGAAATAAATGTTATTATATGTATTATTGATTAAGATTGACCTAGACCATTTTGGTCGAAGACCATTCCTTTGAGCATTGGTAAATGATCGAAGGACCATCTAAAGTACCTACTTATCTGCGAGGGTATTGAGTTGAGACTCTAATAAGACACTGGCTGCCACCAATAAAACCTTTCTATTGATCATTCTGACATGTTGACATGGCTTTCACAATATTTCACCCTACGGTCGTTTATTTTTATTGAAAAGTTTCGCTAAGCTAATTTCATAATAATTTAGCTCGTTTATGACAATGTCTGCTCCTGAAAATGAAGAGGCTGCTCCAGAGGACCTGGAAGAAGCTGGAGTATTGGAGGCCGATGTTGGTGCCAGATTGTAAGTAAGTACCTAGGTAGGTACCTACTACAAGTATGAACCTACCTCGGAACCTACTAAAGCTAAGCTTCACGTCACGAACTGAGGCGCGAAAAATCGGTTCGATTCTCACTGCAAGAAATTATTATATAGGTAAGTAGGTACTTATTCTATGTCATTGTGCTAAATGCACCTAGGTAGGTACTAGGTAGGTACCTATTGTACCTAGGTATCATACTCAAACATGCATGAGCCTATTAAACAAAATAAGTAGGTAGGTATTAGGTACCTACCCATCGGACGGAGAGGACAACCTACTCATGCTCATGGACGACAACTGCGTCGCGCGTCGCCGGCATTGAACGCGTTATGTTCTGATCTGAGCATAAATGTAGGTACCTTTTACTACGTACCTACTTCCTATCTTAGTAGGTACCTACCTACGCGTTATAAATGGTAGGTAGGTACCTACTTATGTACTACCTGCCTAGTGCCTACACCTTGTGACTTCAAGTCGTTAAAGTTGATGCCATTATCTTCTGCGTTTTCTTCCCAGTGACCAGCAGCTATCCGGGATCGATCCAAGGCTGAAGATCGACATGGATCCGTTCGCGCACCGCGACCTTCGACCCGAGATGATGTTCATCCGTGAGGAGCTGCGCCAGGCCAAGTGGCAGACCTTGGCTGTGAGTATAGCCTTTGCACGACTAATGTCCAATTGTGAATAATGACAGTTTAAAAATGTCCATTCATAAAAATGTCCTTTTATAATAATGTCCATTCATAAACATGTCCATTCATAATAATGTCCAATCATAAAAATGTCCATCAATAGTAATGTCCAATCATAAAAATGTCCATCCATAGTAGGTAATGTCCATTCATAAAAATGTCCATTCATAATAATGTCCATCCATATTAAAATATTAGGTAGGTACCTACCTACATAAACCTACTTAGGTAAGTAGTTCCGATAAATTCCAAGGGACTTCTTTCGTGAAAAGTACAAAGTTTGCTTCTGTAAATTAGAAGACGCGGCACGCGAAGGTTTCACCTGCCTACCTACTCCTTTCGCTCTCCTATGTACCTAACTGTGTTTCATTAGAACTTTGCAATGAACTAGGTATTTGTTAGGTTCGCAGAACGGCGCTAAAGAAACTGCTCCTCAAAGACTTCATGAAAGAGGATTGCGAACTAAGAAACCTTGGATTAGCTTACGCTCCACCGGACCCATGAAAACATTTGAGTAGGTACCTAGATAATTAAAAAAAAAACTCGAAATCCGTCATTGGCTGTAAGAAACATAAATAAGTCGATTTATTACTACTAAGAGCTGTGGATTTTGTCTAATAAATAAATAAATAAATAAAACGATGATTAAAGATTACCTAGTCATGTTTTATTTTGAACTAGCTGATCCAGCGAACTTCGTATCGCCACAGAGTAGGTAAGTACCTATCGCTGTAAGCATGAATGGAGAGTTTTACATAGTATCTCTACCTATTCTGTGGTTTTACAAAAATAAAAAATACAATTAGGTAGGTACCTACCTACCTCTTCCTATTTCTACTGACCTTACCTTACCTACCTTACCAAATCGCTAAAAGATTAAAACACCCTTGTCATATTCATTTCTTATATCAAAGTCGATTTGTAAGCAAAGGCTGTAGTGATCTATCATTTGTGGTATTCCTTCACCCGCCACTTCGGTGATCGATGGAGGGAAACGTGCTTATATTTTCCGAATCATGCCACCCCATGACAGGAGCTCATACCTATTAATTCAAACGAGATTACGAGACTAACATTATTTTTCACTTCATAATAACTTTTATCGAAATATTTTGACCTCAGCTCAGAGTTAAAAAGCTTCTACTAAAAGTCGCTAAGTATAGATAATTGTATAGGTAGGTACTTACTTACTTTTATTTTTTATTATAAAGTGTTATTATAACAAACTAGTAAATTGTTGCCCATTTTATTAAAAAACCTACGAAATGGGTAGTTTGGGGGATGCAAGTTTATATAAGAGTTTCTCATCTACCTACACTAGTATATTACATACCTACATACATAAAATCACGCCTCTTTCCCACAGGGGTAGGCAGAGACCACGGATTTCCACTTGCTACGATCCTGACACACTTGTTTCGCCTCATTCACTCTCGTCACATTTTTCACGTGTAGGAAGATGATGAGAATGAAAAACATTTTACATAAGTCTAAAATAATGAAGAATTTTAGTAGGTAGCTTATCCAACAGATAAACGAACGTGGAGTTTTAGTACTCATTCAAGAGATTACCCATTTCGCCGGAAAATAAAGTGGCTGCGATTCTAATTGCGTTGGAGTCCTTGAAGGCTTTCATGTTCTCGTAAAGAGAAAACATAAACAGCGTCTGTTCTTGGTTTCTTTATTGCTGGCTCCCACGTAGGTACCTACTTAAAAATTATTAATAGGTACCTACATACAGACATAAAATCTTGTCTGTTTCCCATCATAGGGTTAGGCAGAGACCACAGATCTCCACTTGCTACGATCCTGACACACTTCTTTCGCTTCACTCACTTTCATCACATCTTTCATGAAAGCTGATACTCTTGACCTGGGCTTTTTTAAATAATTCGCCAATTTGGTCCAGAAATGTGCTCTTAGGTATTTCCCTTCCGAAATTATTATTATACTTATTACTAGTAGTTCGCCCCAAACTGAGATCTCGCGCACCGTAGATGGCTTACATTTGGACTTTCTTCTGACTACCCCTATAATTTCAAGTGCTACTACTGATACTGCCGAGTATGCCTATTGCGCTAGCTCTTCATGGTAAAAAATACTGGCATGCATGCAATACATAATGTCGTGTCTAATTTTTCATTTAGGTATTTCATATTTATGAATTCTCGTCGTATTTCTAAAAGTATACGTCCTAGAATAAAAATAATAACTATTTTGGAATGTACAAATAAAGACCTTTCATTTGACAGCTCACTCAATATATTTGTTTACTTAACTTTTTTTACCCCAATTATTTTCATTCTTTATCAAAATTTTTTTTATCATGAAAATAAATCAAGTAGCATCTAAAATCATTGCAAACCAAACCGCAACGATGCCACTCTCTTTTTAAGACCGACCAGTCAATGAGCTACGAAGTCATCGAAACTCTATGCAACGGGAGCTCTTGCAGCTCTGGTTTCGTAGTTTTTGGTCTTTGGTCGTATTTCAAAAACTATACATCCTAGATTAAAAATAAAAACCATTTTGGAATGTACAAAATAAGCCCTTTCGTATGACACCCCACTCAATTTATTTGTGTAACTTTCATAATTTTTTACCCCCTTGGGAACCCAATATCTTCACAACCCCTTCATCGATTAAGCTCATATGCTCCCCCGTAAATTTCCTTACCACAACCTATTGACCTACCAAGTTTCATGCAGATTGGATGAACGGTTCGACAGTTATGCGCGAACAACAATTCGTGAAACATACAAACATACAAACATACAAACATACAAAGCAAAATCGCCCAACTTACCACTAAGATCTTCGCTCGCTTCGCTCGCTCGATCGATAAATATTATATACTCACGTAAAAATACTATTTATTATATATTTGATATTTTGGAGAAGGGCCAGATTTATTTATTTATCTCCACTTTCCTCCAGCGTTCTTTTTACGTGACGCGACCTATAGGTACCTACTTAGTTGTTTATTTACCGATATGGAAATATAAAGTCAGTATCCGGAATATTAACGCTATTATTTTTGTGCCCTTCTCAATTCATGAAGTGTACCTACATACGCCAATTTATCTCATAAATGTACCTATTTCAATAAATTACATGTTTATTTGTTCTTCTGTTGTTGATATTAACTTGCTCATTCTGATATTAAATATCCAATACTCAGTATTTTTCCTCTCATAGAATGTAGGACATCGGAAAAGTCCTAGAAAGTAACTTGAAAGTTTCAAGTTACTTACATAAGAGCTCTATACCTACTCTATTTCTATGTCCGGGTCATGTGGCGCAGTAGGTGAAGGCCCGCCTGTGACGCAGGAGGTTGCGGGTTCGATCCCCGCCGCGGGACAAATGTTTGTATGATCTGCAAATATTTGCAGTTTACTCCGCTAGGAGTAATAGTGTTCTGTGGGTCTGGGTGTTTTCTATGTATAATAAGTATGTATTTAGAAAAAAAGTATAAAAGTAGTATATCAGTCATGTGGTTGCCATAACACAAGCTCTGCTCAGCTTCGGGCTACATGAGGCTGTGTGAAATGTCCAGCATTATTTATTTTATTTATTCAGTATGACTGCATAGAGTAGTCAGGTGATTCTACTCCAGTTCTTCCGCAACCAGTACCTAGAAGAATCAGGGTAACAAACACAGTTTGAGGCCTAGCTTTCTTCTCGGTAATCCATCATTTGTAGTCGTTGCCCCTTGGATGTGTCTCTCTCTCTCTCTCTTCCCGGCTATTCATCCCACATGGTGGTGGGGTCAGCCTTCTTCACACTTTTCCTCCACTTCGCCCTATCCATGACGTCGTCTTTGGAAACGTTGCATGCCTTCAGGTCTCGGTCCAACACAGCTGTCCAGGTAGTTTTTGGTCTCCCTCTCGGTCTTTTGCCAGAGATGGGATGTCCCAGTATCTGGTTGCCAATATAATCGGCTGGTCTTCTTTTGACATGTCCATACCACCTCATCCTGTTCTCCTGCAGTTTGTCTTCGATGTCGCGTACTCCCAGGCTACCTCGCACGTACTCATTGCGGATCTTATCCAGCCTGGTAACACCGCACATCCACCTCAACATCTTCATTTCTGCGACCTGGATGGTATGGACATGTCCCTGCGTGGCGGCCCAAGTCTCGCTGCCGTACATGAGGACAGGTCTAATGATCGTCTTATAAATTAGACCTTTTAATTTGACAGGCATCTTTTTATCGCAGGTTACCCCTGTAACTTCTCGCCACTTAAGCCATGCTGCTGCTATTCGGTGTTCGATGTTGTATCCTAGGTCTCCTGAACTGTGCATCATGTTCGCCAGATATTTGTACTGATCACACTTGGCAATTTGCTGACCATTAATGATGATGGGTTGGTCATTAGAACGTGGATCATTTAACGCCATAAACTGAGTTTTCGTAGCACTCAACACCAAACCACCCGCTTGCAACTGAACCTTCCAAGCTGTAAGCGCTTCTTGTAGAAGGATCCGGCTCTCCGTACATACAGCTACATCATCGGCATAGATGAACGTCCATGCTGCCTTGGCCTGCGCCTGTTCTGTGAGCGTATCTAAGACTAGACAAAACAAAAATGGGCTTAGGACTGAACCTTGATGTACGCCTTCAGTGACTGGGATAGCTCTTGTGTTGCCCACAACAGTCCTTACGAGTGATTTTGCGTCTTTGTACATGTCGGCAATTATGCTGATATACTTCTCGGGGGCATTTTTCTTTCGAAGACTCCACCAGATCGTATCTCTTGGTACACGATCGAAAGCCTTTTCCATGTCTAAGAACGCAACATATAATGGACGGTTGTTAGCCCTGTGTTTTTCGGCAATCATGCTGAGGGCAAACATGGGGTCAGTAGTGGATGCACCTGGTACAAAGCCATAGTGATTCTTTGAAAGGAAGCACTCGGATCTTAGTCGGCTGTCGATGACTCGTTCATAGAGTTTCATGGTGTGACACATTAGCTTTATTGCGCGATAGTTACTGCATTCATACTTACTACCTTTACCCTTGTATATTGGGACTATTGTGCTCAACCTCCATGCTCGAGGCATGCTGGAGGAGGCCATCAGATCGTTGAAGAAGTTGGTAAGTATAAGTATGCCCTTATCGCCCAGGCATTTCCACACCTCGATAGGAATACCATCTGGTCCCACGGCTTTCCTATTGGACATCTTTTGGAGAGCCTTTTTGACCTCACTGGGGTGTATAGGTGGAATTAGTCCAGCATTTGGTCTGAGATTAGGGAGCTGGATGTTAGCAGCACTTGTATTGAGAAGTGTATTGAAGTAAGTTTCCCATGTTGTAATTATGTCCTTGTCCCTATGTTGAAGTTCCCCAGAAGCGTTTTTGATGGTTTTACATCTTGTTGGATCCTTAGTACTTTGACAGCGTTGTTTAGCAAGCTTGTATATTTGCTTTTGGCCTTCTTTTGTTTCGAGTGTTCTGTACAGTTGTCGCTGAGAGTGTGCCCTTGCGATAGCAATAACTTTCTTGGTATCCTTTTTGATTTTATTATACTCTTCCCTGTCCTCTGTGGTTTGAGTGGACTGCCAGGTCTTAAAGGCACTCTTCTTTTTGTGCACTACGTTCTGCACATTTTCGGTCCACCACCAAGTTTCCTTATTGATCTTCTTATTACCTTTAGTGCGTCCTAAAATATTATTTGCTACCGTGAAAATAGACTTGGTTAAATGCTCCCAGATAGTATCTATATCCATTTTCTCGTCGTAATTGAGATCTGCAAGCTTTTGGCTGAACTCAGTAGCTTTTTCACCTTTTAGGTTCCACCATTTAGTGAGTTCAGGAGCTCGGATGAATTTTTCCTTAGATTTTTTCTGGTAAGTCATGTCCATAACTACAATGCGGTGTTGGGTTGTAGCACACTCTCCCGGTATAACCTTGCAATTTTTGACCCGTCCGATATGTGCTCGGTTTAGCAGGATATAATCAATCTGAGAAGCGGTGTTGCCGCTCTTATATGTGATTAGGTGTTCAGTCTTTTTTGTGAAAAATGAATTAACAATAGCCAAGTCAAAAGCAGCTGCCGTTGAGAGAATTGTTTTTCCGGGTGCATTTAGAGTTCCAAAAGCATGCCCCCCGTGAATCCTGGAAAATGCATCGTTGCTTTCTCCTATGTGACCATTTAGATCACCCCCCACTATAGTGATTTCATTTGCGGGTATTTGTTGCAATACAATTTCCAAAGCTGACCAGAAGTCGTCTTTATCCTCTTGACTGCAATTGACTTGAGGAGCGTATGCTGAGATGACATTTACAGTTTCACCCTCGATTTGTACTTTAAGCGTCATAAGTCTATCACTTGTGCGGTTTATCTCTAAAAGCCCCTTGGATGTGTCGACCCTCAAAAAACAAAAACTTAAGCTTAACATATTTTTTTCGAATTCTGGTGATAACTTTATATTTTATGGAGAAATCTATTTCTAAATTTCTTTCTTCACAACTTTTTTCAATCAACGACACAGCAGGACGGCGCCGTAGTTCTTGTTGCTACGGCGGCGTAGCCATAAGGGCTACGACGTAGACGCTGCTACGCTGATAGATTGTTGTACCTTTGGGCACTTTGGGCGACATGAAAATTCGTGTTGTGTATCTCTTTCTGTCCTATGACGAATTATATGGCTACACTAGTCAAATAAAGTGAATAGTTTGCTGAGGCCCGATTTAAGGGCAAATTATGGGTTTCTCCTTCAACACCCCCAACGATTCAAAAATTAAAATGTTCTAAGAAAAATTAAATATTGCGGTCATAATGTAAAATCTTTGAATAGTACTTCAAAATTTAGCTTTGTAACTATCATGGTTGGGAACATCAATGTTATGATCAACGGGATAATTCCGTGATCATGGCGCATGCAACTGCGTCGAAATATCGGGAAGCAAGAAAACTCAATCATGGTAATTATCCCGTTGATATTGAAGTATTTCAAAAGCTTCGATCGTATATGATCGAAGTTGAAAAGTTTATTTTTAAAATGGAATAGGTACCTACTTATATTTTTACATCTGAAATTGCATGTACAGAATCATAGATATTCGAATAAGAAATTTCATCAATATCTAAACTCCGAATCATTCTAAATTCTAAACACATCGTGTTGCTCATTATAATATTGTAATACGAAATTCTCGTATCAATTTTCAATGTTATTTTTCAATCAACATTCTGAAACAAGATATTTTATTGATTGTTTTATAATTCTGCTTATATTGCACAGACAATTGCAAGTAATAGACAAAACAATGAATAGACTATTCGCACAAACATTTACAGTAGGTAAGTAGGTACCTATTTCAAGATAAATAATCCGTTTCGAAAGCCATCGGAAACACTCATGTACCATTACAAAAACGATTGACAAAAATTAGTTTGGTCATAAAAAACACTCACAACTTCAACTTTTTCGCGAAAAAATAAATATCAAAAGCAAATTAATTGCAGTCGCGCTGACGCGGACTAAAGACAAGACGTCCCAATTAGGACGATTTCAAGTCTTCATTTTGCGCGCACTAGAAACATGTCTATTATTAATGTCATTGTACCCAGCTATCAGATTAACAAGGCATGATGGCTGGGTCGTGTTTCAGCTCAGTAATATAGCAGTTCCATTACTCTTCACTTACTATGCGTCAGGCAACTAAACAAGTGTCTCGTTATCGTACGATATAAGGTTTCCGAAGTCGGAAGCTACCTACTTCAGCAGGGCGATTCATGGAATGTATTCTGCGCAACTAAAGTGGCCACTTTTGATGAAAAATAGATGTTTTATTACATGAAAAATCGGATTGTTTCGAAACATCCGACTTTTCATCTAATAAAACATCTAGTGTCAGGATCGTAGCAAGTGGCGATCTGTGGTCTCTGCCTACCCCTATGATGGGATACAGGCGTGAGTTTATGTATGTATGTATGTAAAACATCTATTTTTCATCAAATATTTCATAGATGCTTTGATAGATTAATAGGAATCGCCATAGGAAATTGACGTTTATTCGCTAAAAAAACGTCAACGTACCGAAAAACATCTTCGAATTGGATGCATGAATCGCACTACTCGCTACTGGTTAGGTTTCTTGATTAAAATTAGTTTTACTTAGTAACCAAACAGAAAGGGTCTTACTTATGAAAGAGTTAAACACTGGTTAAACAACGTCCTGTCTTTATTTCTGGATAGTGACGATTAGAGACAGGATATTGTTTAAACAGTGTTCAACTTTAAACATCTTTCATGAGTAAGGGGGAAAGTTATTGATTAATCGTCATACCTAGGTAGGTACTCTAATGTCAGAAATGTTTGATATCAAAAGAAAAAACTTAAAAAGTAAAATCCAAAAAAAATAATAACTTAAAACTGCAGTGTAATGCCTTCAAGCTTAGCTTATAGACTGTAATGCAGTCGGATTTTTTAGTCTCATCTTCTTGATGGATAGTAAGTGTGCTTATAATCCGCGCAATTATAGAGGCTTTAGATTTCTGTTGCAGCTCATGTTCGCATTTTACTAATTGACGGTGCCATTGTCGCCCACGCTGTTAAAAAGGTCGCTAAATGGTTTAATTTTCTTAAGGGACCGGCGAACGTACCTACGTACCTAGGAACGTAATACCAAAATAATTTAAAATTTGAGCATATTTTTAACACTTTATGTTATTATTTGGATAAAGGCAGTATTTATCTAGGTTCCTGTTACACTTTAGTTTCAAAAAACTTACTTTAGAACAAATTAAAAGAAAAAATGCCATTTTTGGTGTACCTACAAAGATTTCAATTCAATTTGCCTACATTTCTTTTTACCCGACTGCGCAAAGCAAAGGCAGGGTAATGTGTTTATCAGTCTATAGGTAAGTTTTTCGGAACTAAAGTGTAACAGGAACCTAGATAAATACCTACTCTCTTAATCTAACAACATAAATTGATAAAATATGCTTAAATTTTAAATGATTTCGGTATCACTTTTTTATGGAAATTCGCCTATCGCAGGCCTCTTAAGAGCTGCTTTTAAAATGTTTTCTCTGTTTTTCGTGGACACTATTAAAGATAGGTGCTAGTTACTCCCACGCGATAACTAAACGTACTGTGTTGCGTGCCATTTCCAAACAGCTAGAAGCTAACCCTTGTTAATGGACTGCAAAATCCGTTGTCATCTCGTGTCCTTGCCATAAGGTTAAAGCTATTATTTCGTTTAGCTCCTGAGGGAGGATGAGTAAAAGTACTTTAACCAAATAAGTGTATGAAGCGAGGGCGAATGGGACAGCTGGAAAAACAGAGCGACGGATTGACGTGATTTTTTGTGTGGAGATAGATGGGAGGCTGGAGAGTGACATAGGCTATTTTTTATCCGGGTACCACGCGAACGAAGCCGCGGGCAGCAGCTAATCCGTACCCCTATTATAAATGTGAAAGTGTGTTTGTTTGTTTGTTTATTTGTCGTGAAATCACGTCAAAACGGAGCAATGGATTGACGTGATTTTTTTGTGTGGAGATAGATGAAGGGCTGGAGAGTAACATAGGCTACTTTTTATCCAGGTACCACGCGAGCGAAGCCGCGGGCAGCAGCTAGTAATAATATAAATAAAATTCTTCGTGGACGCCCTTGCGGTAAACGCTGTCATCTGCCGCCCATAAGCTGTCACGGCGCGAGTGCTCTAGTGTCATCCAAGAATCGATAGTAATAAATTATACTTAGGCTGGATTTTACCAAACTGTCATCTTACTCCTAGAGTAGTTGGGCCATTCGCAAACGGCTCAAAAAAACCGTCCGGGCCAAAAACCTCTATTAAATAGATTTCTAAAAGCTTGATTCTTTTTTGTATGATAGTTATGATCAAATACTAGAAGAAGTCTATGTTTTCTTTTAGATAAAATAAATTTAAAATAGTTAAAAAAAATAAAAACCGCTGAAATTTGAGCCTCGGTGGCATGTCCCAAGCACATTTTGCGATGTAAATTATTTTTTATCTTTTTCTCTATATAACGTGGCGCTGCTTTGAATGTATATACAAAAAACCACATAATTACTAGCTTATTTTATAATATTCCCAATAAATATTAGGCTTTCGTTGATAAGTTACAAGTAGTTTTAGTCGCGTCCGAGGTTTTGAATTGATATCGGTGGCGCGCACCGATCTACGCATATACCCTGTTCTCTAATAGTTGCAAGAACAGTTGTTAGAGTAAGAATAACTATCAGCCCCTCCGCATTGGTGGAGAGGACAACCAGGTCTGTGGGTCTCTGTGTGTATCTTTTATTGAGGAACAAAATCGTTTTCGGTGGCTTGGTATACCCTCCAAGATGAGTTCGGTGTAATATTTTTTTTCAAATCCATTCAAGCAATTAATTTCGAATTATAACAAAAGTGTATCTTAGAGATACTAGATTTCCATTATGCAGACTAATATTCAAAATTTTGGTTACTTTTAAAAATATCTAGGATTTTGCTCATAATTTTGATTCCGGTGGTATTGATTTCAGTGTTTTCCGTGGAAATATATGAAGGGTAAAGACAGTTTCATAGCACTTATAGTGCTGTTTCCTGATTTATGATAATTGTATTGAATCATAGAGAAAGCTGGCATAAAAAAGGTGCCCCAGATTAGTGTCGGCATCTGTAAAAAATAAAAATTGCAGCTTTCAACCTAAAGAGTTAGAGCCCAACCTCATTCTTGCCTACGCCCTTTTCTCAACTACGCATCTGGATGCGGCAACATACCCAAAGCTTACACAACTATCGCTGGAGACAGACAATCCGACACTTCAGAGTGTCGTCTGATGAACCTGCAAAGAAAAGACCTCGAAATAATCTTAGGGACATTGACAGGACACTGTACCCTCAACACTCATCTGTACAACATCGGTGCCACGGACAGTCCACTCTGCAGGGGATGTCTAAGCGAAGAAGAATCAGCTGCTCACGTAGTCCTGGAATGTGCGGATGTAGCAACACAATGGCAAACAAATCTTCAGTATCCCGAGGTCGCTCCTCTAATCGGGTGAAGACCCCAGGAAGCTGTTGTGCATCTAGGAGAGCTAGGTTGGCTACGTACCTAACGAGCTAGGTTATCCCCGCGCATAAAGGACCACCATCGAGTCCAAATGCGGAAACGGGAGTCCACTGAGTGTTCCGCCAGACTGCTACCGCGTCAGGTGCCAAGCGTTAAAGCAGCACCTGACGCGGTGAAAGCGACAGAAAATTCTGACACAACAGGAAATACCCATTTGTATTTGTATTTGTATTTGAGGAGGACTGACGTGGATGGATTTTTTCTCGTAGATAAGAAGCTTCGGCCGAAGCCTTCCCCCAACTGACGTGGGATAGCCCTCCGCTCTGCCAGGTTCGCCCTGCAGGCTGTTGAAACGACCATTGGCTTATAATATATCCCAACTAGACCCGACAACTAGTGAGGAAAGCATCCGTCAGTATGTGAATGAGAGGAGCTGATGCCGAATCAGGCAGCCACCTGTAGTAGTACCTAGTACAAGGTTTGAAGTGGCTGGATTCTACAAGAGAGACTAACTTAAAGTAGTATATGCTCGGGTGGATGCCAGCCAGGACGTGTTCCTAGCTCTTGACTTTTGGACAGCCGGAATCGTTCACCATCCAATCAAAATGTCTATCTAATCGATCGAGCGAGCGAAGATCTTGGTGGCAAGTTGGGCGATTTTGCTTTGTATTTTGTATGTTTGTATGTTTCACGAATTCTTGTTCTCGCATAACTGTCGAACCGTTCATCCAATCTGCATGAAACTTGATAGGTCAATAGTTTGTGGTATGGAAATATACGGTGGAGCATATGAGCTTAATCGATGAAGGGGTTGTGAGCTTATTGGGTTTCCAAGGGGGGTAAAAAAAAAGTTAAACAAATATATTGAGTTGGGTGTCAAATGTCTTTATTTGAAAATTCCAAAATAGTTTTTATTTTATTCTAGGACGTATACTTTTTGAAATACGACGAGAATTCATAAATATGAAATGAATGAAAAATTAGAAACGACATTATGTATTGCATGTATACCAGTAATTTTACCATGACGAGCTAGCACAATAGGCATACTCGGCAGTAGTAGCACTTGAAAGTATAGGGGTAGTCAGAAGAAAGTCCAAAAGTAATCCATCTACGATGCGCGAGATCTCAGTTCGGGGAGAACTACTAGTATTATATCGCCATACAAACTTTGAAACATAATTTAACTCCTTCAAGGGGTTTAATGATGGAACCCCTTTTTGAAATGATTTTTTATCTACAAATACCTAATTTTTTATGTAACAATTATAGATCGAACTAAAGACTGTTGACTTTTCAACCAATTTTTAATGTATTTGATTTCGGTGATTAGAATATTGACTTCGGTGGGCACCAATTTTTCAAAACCAAATAACTTTTTAACCGTTAGGCTTTAAGAGTTCCCTCTTGTACTAATAATTACTAAATTAAATCTAGATTTGATATTTCATGTCAAAACATCCAAATTCAAAAAAAAAATTGTGCCACCGAAAAAATGCTGCGCCTGAGAATGACCGAGTTATTCTCGTAGCCGACAGAATTCGAAATACAATTGTCTAGAAAGCGCAACCGAACATTATTAGGTGTCCTTATTAGTGTGTAAAATCCAGCCTTAGACTGGATTTTACCAAACTGGATTAAGTTTTATCTGGAGATTAAACCACAGATTACACTGCTGTTTGTTTGAATATTTTGACATTCTAAAGTTGACACCTTATAACCAGGATAATTTGAATGCACCTAATAATGTTCGGTTGCGCTTTCTAGACAATTGTATTTCGAATTCTGTCGGCTAACGGAATAACTACTCTGGGAGTAAGATGACAGTTTGGTCGAATCACTCTTGACGTGACTACATTTTTCCCTTTCGCCATCTCAGGAAGTACAATTTTTCCTTTTAATTTTCATTTTCTCGTGTTTGTTGGATTTTTACTTTTAAATATTTTGCAAATGCTTTTACAGCGATATTTGTTTTTTTTTATATTATTTCCCAACGTTTCGGCTGTGTTGCAAAAACCGTGGTTGCGGGTTGGCAAATGGTTACCGTCAGAATTATGAGTTAATATCTTCTAAAATATTTAGGAAGCAAATGTCTCACAGTAGGAAGCAAATAAAAGCAATTATTGGACACTATTTTAACGTTAAATTCGACAAGTGACTCTTCATTCTGACGGTAACGGCAAATGGAATAGGAACTTTCCCGTCGAGAAGATTCCTTAAGTAATTGATTTAAATCAAGATTCCCGCTAGACTTGAAGATTGAAGCTAGTTGGGAAAATATAAGGATCTGGATGATTTATATGATGACATTGTTTGAGATGGTGTAGGCTTGCCCAGCACCTAAACCATCCTCTGCCGGCCACATCCGCAGGAAAGACACGGTCAATACTTGTGGGGCTGACTAAGCCACGGGTTTCCTCATGTTTTCCTTCACCGCTTAGAGCTCGTGTTAATGCGCATACAAATTTTCGAAACGAAAAAGCCAGCCAGCACGTCCAGGATTCGAACTCACGACCTTCGCCAACACGGCTCTCGTAAATTATAAATCTAATAACGGCTGAAGATATTACTTATTCACTTAGTAAGAATACCTACAGTGCCAGACAAGCTGTGCCTACATGAAACACAATTTCAATTAAGAGCAATCTTGCCCAACACCCGCATCGCTCTCTACTTATATCTAAGCACTATCTGGCGCAGTAATTTGGACGGCACCCTATCTCGCTTAGGTACTTGACAGTTTGACATTGAATTCAATTCCATTTAAGTTTACTTGTCCTGTCCTGGGGATTCATCACCGCAATTCGAGGATTGCACTTGTCACGCGAAGCGAATAGTTCGACCACAGAATACTAGTACTTCTACGAATAGCATTCGATTAAGTCGGTTCTTCCACGTGGTCAAACTATTTAGTCCAACTGGTTTTGGAGGATTATTTGACTAGTTCGACCACGAGGAAACATAATTCCACGTGGTCAAACTAGTCAAATAATCATCCCTGTATATAAGTCGGTATTTTATGTTTAGGTATGTACTCGTAGTTTATATGCATATTTTTTATTTGGACTTTCCAGTGGAAAATACAGCATTTGTATGATTGGACACTCTTTTTATATATATATATAATGACACAAAATAAAAGTCAAACTGTACCTACTTTTTACAAATTGAGAGCACGATTAAGACAATTCGTTTCCAAGACATGGATTTTAATCGTGCCTCTTTAAATAAATGGAAATACTAACATAGTTTGTAAGGTTTATTTTAAGTCAATTGTTTGCTTTACTAACATTATATGGACATATTACCACGATTACGTCTGAAATAAATGATTTAATAATTAACCGACTTCATAAAAAAAAGACGCCTGGACCGATTTAGAATTTTTTTTTGTTTGAAAGAGTACCTATACTTTTCAATTGGTGCCATAAAAATTTGGTGAGGATCTGACGAGGGTCTTCGGAGTTATGAACAGAAATGCAGCTCGAGAGTGCAGAAAATTGCTCGCTTGCAGTCGGTTTATTAATTTTTTTTATTTAGCCACTTGTAAATGAGTTATCATGAAAGTTGAAAAAGACTCAAATTTTTACTAGGTAGTTTACATAAACTGAAACAATTTTTCACAGTAGGTAAATAATATTTAGGTATACTGTGATATTTGGTACAAAACGATGATCCTTTGTGATCCATCGTCAGCCACATCGTCGCTTACCATCAGGGAGTTCCCTACAACTCAACCAGGTGGGCATAGTAGTTGTGCAGAAGGTCTGGGTTGAGTCGCAGGGAACTCAGTTGTGTAGAAGGGAATCAAAAGTACCCACGGCACAATCAGTTGAGCATAGTAGTTGTGCCTTGGGCCCGGAAGGTGGCTAAACAAAGGTCTATCTAGTATTAAAAAAAAAAAAAAAATATGCGCCGTTTATTTCTCAGCTTTCGGTAAAAAAAACTCTCCTTTTCATTACCCTTCCTGTATCTTCAATTACCACTCCGAAACACCATCTATTCTAATAAAGTATTTCCGCAATGCGAGTGCCTTCTGTCCTTCGCTTTATACCAAACACATCGTCGTAAACTGACGCCCCGTAAAAAAATAATGGCTTTTAAATAAGGGTGACCCTACTCGTAGAGATAAATTGTGTTCCGTTTTATTATGCTTGGTAACCTTTAACACAATAAGTGCTAGCCTAGTGGTGGGGTAGTGACTCGACTTTCGATCCGAAGGTCAAATCCAACTACTAAGTTTTCATTTAGTAAATTTTTTGCCGGATTATCGGTTGTCTTTACCGGGTGCCTTTAGGCGGCCTAAAAACTCCGTCACCAGGGTTGACCACTTGCTCATACGAACTTACTTTTTACCCGACTGCGCAAAGCAAAGGAAGGGTAATGTGTTTATCAGTCTATGTATGTATGTATGTTTGGATGTTTCTATGTGGCATTCTAGAGGCCAAACGCGTGGACCGATTTTGATGATTCTTACGTCAATCGATTCGTCTGAACCTTGGGAGTGTTGTTAAAGGCATGACAGTAATCAAAATTCACCAGTGCCACCACCAGACGCCTTAATGTCAAAATTAAAAAAATCAAAATCGTCACACCATGTCAAGTGGGGTATCGTTGAATAGGTATTTTAAAATCAACTTTATGTTTCTTTTACCATTTTTCATTTTAAGTAATAGTTTAGGAAAAATAACGGTTTAAAGTTGATTAATAATAATTCTCGCTATGGATGTTTCTATGTGGCACTCTAGAGGCCAAACGCGTGGACCGATTTTGATGATTCTTACGTCAATCGATTTGTCTCAACCTTGGGAGTGTCACTAAAGATATGACAGTAATCAAAATTCACCAGGGCTACAACCAGACGCCATATTGTCAAAATTAAAAGAATCAAAATCGTCACACTATATCAAGTGGGGTATCGTTGAATAGGTATTTTAAAATCAACTTTATCATAACTAAAAAGTGTTAAGTAAATAAAAAAATATTTTAAAAAAACAAAAACCCGACTGCGTCAAAACTAAAAAGAAAAAAACAAGCCTGCAAAGAATTACTCACAGTCGGGACCCATAACATTGGGAAGATTTGATTGGTAATAAAATGAATGGGAAACTGTGAGTAATTCTTTGCAGGCTTGTTTTTTTCTTTTTAGTTTTGACGCAGTCGGGTTTTTGTTTTTTTAAAATATTTTTTTATTACCGAACGATGCGATTTCGCACCACGAGATTAAACTCACATTTGGACGTAGTTATGCATAAAGGAACCAATCCACACTCATGTCAAAATTGAGTTAAGTATACAGAAAGCTTTTAAAATCCACCTTCTACTAACCCTGTAAATATCAAAGTGATCTGACAATTTTGACTTAACAAAACATTTTCTCGACAAAGTAACCAACCCACATAACAACATTTGTACAATAAACTAAAAAGATCCATGCTCTGTGGTACCCCAGAAATCTGAAAAATCTACAAATTTATTTTTTTCTGTAAGGAACCAAACCACATGTTTCTTTGTAAAAGTATTTTTTTTTTTATCATTTTTGTGGGTTAGTTCTCGTTGCACTAGTTGCTCTTTGAATATTAAATGAATAAAATACCTAAGGTAATCAATAAGTACCTAATTTTAATTATATTTTGTGAATTTTATATTAAATGAAATATCTTAAGTCTAGCATGAAAAAGAGCTATAAAAATACATATTTCACTAGGCTGCATTCATTTTAACCCAATCTTCCTCTACTTCAAAATCAAGTTGACCTGAAAAACCTTCTAAATCGTCTTTTAGGGCTTCATCTCTTACCAGATTCACGTAAAAGTGGTGTGGTTCTTGCGGAATCAAGTGTAGCACACTTTTAGGTCTTTTAACTTCGTATTAGTGACAGGTCTTCCTGTTTCAGCGATTTTTAGAGGTCAAAAGACTTTTACGTGAATCTGGTAGGAGATGAAGCCATAGAAGACGATTTAGAAGGGTTTTCAGGTCAACTTGATTTTGAAGTAGAGGAAAGTTGGGCTAAAATGAATGTAGCCTACTGAAATAAATTATTTTTATAATAGTTTTTTTTCATGTTAAACCTAAGATATTTCTTTTTAAATAAAATTCACAAAATATAATACGATTATTTATTATTTTATGCATTTAATATTCAACAACATAATAAATTAATAAGGAACCAACCCACACATGAGCAGTTTTGCTAAAAGGAACCAGTGGGTTTTTAAAAAAAAAATACTATAAATATTAATATTTTTTTCCGAAATTATACTTACATACATAGGAAACAGTATTTTGTACAATATTGTAAACAAACTTTGTTAAAATTAATCATAACTTTTTTTCTATACACAATTTAAACAAAAACTGCTTTTTCTCAAAACTATCATTGTGTGGATTGGATCCTTTATGCATAACTACGTCCATTTCTTTAGTGTCCTACCTAATTCAAGCTCGCATGTCATCGCGCGATCTCAATAAGAATTCTACGATCGTTTGATCTCACGATCGGTACCCAATAGGACTCCGCTTTCGTATTCGCATGATAAAATATTTGTTCCGAGTCTGTGTCATGGTACCTGTAGTTTTTCATGCTCAATGACAAAAGATTGACTACGGACTCTCTATATTTGCTTTTATTCATAACAATGAAAGCACTTCCAAGATTCAATCTTCGTCTTTTGTTGGTGTTCAATGTTCAAAGTAGGTATTTGTAGGTTATCCTATTGAAATCATGGTGAGTGGTAAACATTTGTATAGGGAAATGAAAGCTTGGAGTCTAGTTTTTTAAACGGTAGCTTAGAGTTGGAGAGTACGGTTAGAAAAGTTAGTTTATAGAGCCATGTTGCTGTTGGCCAAGGTCGTGGGTTCGAATCCTCGCCGTGCATCAATGGATTATTCGTAGCGTCGATGGGCTTGCCACCTGTCTCCTATGTAATGTTAACTTCTGCAAAATGTTGGCATGTACCAATACGTATTTGGACACACTATGTGACTAATGCCGACTGTACATACATTTGACAGTTTCATTTCCGACATTTTATAATGAAGACCTATAGAAAATCAGTCATTTTGGGAAAAGTTCTTTTTGGAATAAATACATTATGCAGATCAGTACATTTTGACATTCAGTCCAAACCAACCGTAAGGCCTCTAACTACCCTTAGACATCTTCAAAGGATCTTAAATGCATAAAGATCTGAGAGAATGTCTACCGCGCAAATCCTCGATCATGGTAATATGATCGAAGGTCGTGATCCTAATTTTTTTTTATTTAACTTTCAAAATGGTGATGCAAGTTTCAATTCATGAAAGTTTTCGCGTCTTTGTATAACTTCAAGTTCTTGTCAAGTGGCCATCTTTGATAATCGCCTAAATTCTTATTTTTTTGATGAGAAAATTAATTTTGCTGTGAAAAGTGACCTAGGTAGGTATATAAGTACCTATAGGTATGTACAGAATCTAAAACTAGATTTCTTGAATACCTATCTGAAACCTAACTTGTCTCAAACCTCAAATTAGTCTCAAATTGTCAAAACGATCGCGTAACATTTCTAGGAACTCAGCTCCTTTGAAGGTCCTCATATCCTGTTTAGGTTGAATTTAAATTAGTTTAACTTAATTCAAACAACTTTCGGCTCTTAATTGATTCCTTGGCTGAATGTAATTGGTGTTTAATCTAAGTTTCACTAACTTCACAATGAAAGTAATAATAATTAATTAACTATTTATTATTTCGCACTCGTAGAATTCTGCAACGCCGAATGCTGCGAGTTCGAATCTTAAACAGGTTTTTTATTTTTGTTTTTTTTTCTCGCTGCTCGTCAATTAATTTAAAAATAAAGCGTTATTTGATTCGATAACATGGTATTTTCATGAAAAAAGACTAGTAAGGTCAAGGTACATCTTGCAGTGACCAAGGTATATCTGGTGTGTTGTACCTTTGACAATTTCCCATTTTTTGTTCAAATCTCTTTATCTTCTAAAGTATCATTAAAAATACAAAAATTATTTCATAAATATGTAGTCAAATAGTGTATCTTTACATGTGTCCATATTTGGTAAACCTAATTCCAATCTTTATAGACAAAAAAAATTAAAGAAAATCGTGTGGCCGAGGTTCAACAGGTTCCCCTACTATAATGATCGTATTTGTGTCGATGACTGTACTCTGTACATACGACTTTTACATAGCTACCCGAGGGATTTAGTCAGGATTTCTATTTTATTTGGTACTTTACTAAATATCCATAAAACCTATTTATTTGAAGTTGAAATCAGAATTTGTTTCAATAGTAATCACATGTTTTTCTTAGAATCCTTTGCGAAATATCCAGCGAAGCAAGGACTTTGTGAAAACTCAAAGGGTTCATGCGTGTTTGTTGGGCTAAAACTATCGAACCGTATAACTCACAGACAAAATAAATTAAATGATTAAATGGTTATGGTTTACAATATGAAAGAAATAAAAGCTTTAAACTTAAAAATGCAAAGTTATAGTATCAGTACTATCGTTCCTTTTAGGAAAAAAAAAGCACAAAAAAAAAAGATTCCGACGAATTGAGAAACTTTTTTTGAAGTCGGTTAAAATTGACATTAAGGTACCACACATAGCAGATAATATATCTTTTTAAATATAAATCTTGACAGATCGCAAATCGCCAAGTCGAGCTATAGTAATTTATACTTATTCGCTGTGGGTGGTCCTCCATAGAATTTGTATGGGCGCGAGCTCAAGATTTATCCTACTATCCTACTAATCCTACTAATATTATAAAGGCGAAAGTCCATGTGTGTGTGTGTGTGTGTGTGTGTGTGTGTGTGTGTGTGTGTGTGTGTGTGTGTGAATGTTTGTTACCACGTATCTCTATAACTACCCAACCGATTTTGATGAAATTTGGAATGTAGATAGTTTAGGTTCTGGAATAAGACATAGGTTAATTTTTATTCCGGAAAAATGTTCCTGTTGGATAATAAAATAGTAGTCCACGCGGGCGAAGCCGCGAGCGTTCACTAGTATTTCATAAGATATATTATCTGCTGTGTGTGTGATGGGCTTTATAAGGAGAGATTACATCTGCTGCATCTGTGCGATTAAAGAATGAAATCAAAGTAGGTATTAGATTTGAGAGCTTATTTCAAAAATCTCATCATGGATTTGACGCAACAAAAAGATTGGAAGATTGGTTTTCGAAGTGGTTTGCGGGATTGGATTCCATTTACTAGATAGTGGTTCTGTTTTATTTAAAATCAATAACTACGAGTATATTTGAACATTCACTTTTAGGTATTATAAAATTTTACTTTTGGTAGGTAACTTACAGTAAAACCAGAAAAGGATGCGTTTACAAAAACCATTGACGAAAAGTTATTTGAAAATGAATATCACACTAATCACACTATCACACTAATCACATCACACTAATATCACACTATCACACTTCACATCACATCACATCACATCACATCACACCACACTAATATTATAAATGCGAAAGTTTGGGTGTGTGGATGGATATTTACATGTTTAGATGTATGTTTGTTCCTCCATAACTCGACAACCACTGAACCGATTTAGCTGAAATTTGAAACATAGATAGATAATAACCGGAAATAGGATATAAGCTACTATTTATCCCGAAAAAAATCACGGTTCCCGTGGGATAAACAAAATAGTGGTCCACGCGGGCGAAGCCGCGGGCGTCAGCGTCAGCTAGTTACTCATAATTTCAACTTTATCGCAAACAAATAAAGACCAATGTCATTGTTAAGAAAAGCAAATTAGAGCTGCTGTCGCATTCTATTTTGTGGAATCATACACTGCTGTCGCATTATACGATTCCTATACGGGTGTCCGTTTTCCTCTATAGTAGGTATGGAACCCTAAAAAATTGAAATTTATTTACGCAATATGCACAAATAAGTGGGAAAAAAACCCTGAATATTCTCGAAGAGAAATTCAGAATACTCTTTGAAGTTTACTAAACTTTTTAAAAGCAAAACTGTATTTAATTTTTTCTGAAAAGATCCTTGCTTGAGCGGGGTTTTGAACGTGAATAAAAAGAAAATCTGATTTATTCGATTTGTATTATGGCATTCTGTATAATAAAGTATATTGGGATAACTTTTATAATTTGTTCCCTTGTGTGATTTTTTTATTATGCTTGCGGCACAAAATCTACGAAAAAAGATTTTAGGGCACTTTCAGATGAGCTTTTTTTCTGCACGTTTTATCTCTTTTATTAAATAAATAATACTGGACATTTAACAAAGCGTCATCTAGCCCCAAAGTAAGCAGAGCTTGTGTTATGGAACGTCGTGTCTATAACAACAACAGTTTCCATTCTCCATAACACAAGCTCAGTTTACTTTGGGGCCTAGATGATGCTGTGAAAGTAAATAAAGAAAAATTAATGCGGTTCGAAGTTCGCCGTAAGCAATGGGATAGGTGCCTAACGGTAAAAGGTAAAAGGGCAAGTGGCGGTAGGTAATTGTAATGGCTTAAGGGCATCTTCTCTAAAATGTTTAAAAATTAAATATTCATGCATTGTACACTTAAGAGGGCTGCGACCGGCGAATTTCCATAAAAACGTAATACCGAAATCATTTAAAATGTAAGCATGTTTATATCAGTTTATGTTGTTAGATTAGGAGAGTAGGTATTTATCTAGGTTCCTGTTAAACTTTTGTTCCGAAAAACTTACCTAAAAAGAAATGTAAGCCAATTGAATTGAAATCTTTGTAGGTACACCAAAAATGGCATTTTTTCTTTTCATTTGTTCTATAGTAAGTTTTTTGAAACAAAAGTTTCATAGGAACCTAGATAAATACTACCTTTATCCAAATAATAACGTAAAGTGATAAAAATATGCTCAAATTTTAAATTATTTTGGTATTACGTTCCTAGGTAAGTAGATACGTTCGCCGAGCCCTTAAAGCTTCTTCAATTGTGTATTTTTGTACCTACTGAGTAAAGTTTAGGAAAGCTGAGAATGGATAGAAAGATCACCAGAAAGATACAAGCCGTTTTTGAGTTTTAGTTAAACTTAAACTAACGCACAGCAATTGACTTTTCTATTTTACTAGCTGACGCCCGTGGCTTCGCCCGCGTGGACTACTATTTTGTTTATCCCACAGGAACCGTGCATTTTTTCGGAATAAAAAGTAGCCTATGTCATTATCTATCTATATTTAAAATTTCAGGCAAATCGGTTCAATGGTTGTTGAGTTATAGAGGAACAAACATACATCCAGACATCCAAACTTTCGCATTTATAATATTAGTGTGAGTGTGAGTGTGATATTAGTGTGATTAGTGTGATATTAGTGTGATGTGATGTGATATAGATAACATAAATCAATTTTTGTACAGCTGTCAAGTGTAGATAAATAAATACTCCGAAACTACTACAGCTGCTTGAAAAACTCTTTTACCATCTAAAAGGTGCATAGTTAAATAGATAACACTATTGTTTACCTAAAAGATGTATAAAAACTCGACCCGGATGTTTATAAGGCTAGTTAATTAAACAAGTCTCTTACCCAATTTATTTGTCTTTAGTCGGTGATCGGAAAACTTTTTAATTGGATTCAATTCCTTATTTTTCTTCGTTATCAGGCTTCAACCCCTATTTTTATTTTCACGCGTGTTAGTAAGGTTACTGTGAATGAATGAATGAATGAATGAGCACTTTATTGCATGTAAGCAGGATACAAAACTTAAAATTTAACTGTGCTGTTGAAATATAAAATATTTTTACCAACGAGTGAGTTGAAATTTGGAATTCGAAATGTTTTTACACGTGTAAGGTTACTGTACCTACTGAAAATAAAATGTGAAATATGAAACACTCCATGAAAAACTCGCGGCTTCGCTCGCGTCGCACCCTTAACCTACCCGGACAAAAACTAGCCTATGTGTTATACTAGGTCATAAACTATGTATATTCCAAGTTTCAACCACAAATCCGTTCAGTAATTTTTGCGTCCATCCAAACATCTAAACTTATACATTTGTAATAGTAGTAGGTATTTAAGTAGTACCTACCTAAGATAAGAAGATAAGATAAGGTTTTTACCAACGAGTAAGTTGAAATTTGAAATTCGATATTACAAAACTTTCATGCCTTAGGGCCAAATATCTAAGTAAGTAAGTATATCGAAGTGTAAAACTTTTAAAACAAACTTTTAAGAGGGCTGCGACCCGCGAATTTCCATAAAAACGTAATACCGAAATCATTTAAAATGTAAGCATGTTTATATCAGTTTATGTTGTTAGATTAGGAGAGTAGGTATTTATCTAGGTTCCTGTTAAACTTTTGTTCCGAAAAACTTACCTAAAAAGAAATGTAAGCCAATTGAATTGAAATCTTTGTAGGTACACCAAAATTGGCATTTTTTCTTTTCATTTGTTCTATAGTAAGTTTTTTGAAACAAAAGTTTAACAGGAACCTAGATAAATACTACCTTTATCCAAATAATAACGTAAAGTGATAAAAATATGCTCATATTTTAAATTATTTTGGTATTACGTTCCTAGGTAAGTAGATCCGTTCGCCGAGCCCTTAAGGGCTCGGCGAACGTACAAAATAGTAATCCACGCGGGCGAAGCCACGGGCGTCAGCTAGTAAAATAGAAAAGTCAATTGCTGTGCGTTAGTTTAAGTTTAACTAAAACTCAAAAACGGCTTGTATCTTTCTGGTGATCTTTCTATCCATTCTCAGCTTTCCTAAACTTTACTCAGTAGGTACAAAAATACACAATTGAAGAAGCTTTAAGGGCTCGGCGAACGTATCTACTTACCTAGGAACGTAATACCAAAATAATTTAAAATTTGAGCATATTTTTATCACTTTACGTTATTATTTGGATAACGGTAGTATTTATCTAGGTTCCTGTTAAACTTTTGTTTCAAAAAACTTACTATAGAACAAATGAAAAGAAAAAATGCTATTTTTGGTGTACCTACAAAGATTTCAATTCAATTGGCTTACATTTCTTTTTAGGTAAGTTTTTCGGAACAAAAGTTTAACAGGAACCTAGATAAATACCTACTCTCCTAATCTAACAACATAAACTGATATTAACATGCTTACATTTTAAATGATTTCGGTATTACGTTTTTATGGAAATTCGCCGGTCGCAGCCCTCTTAAATCGCCAAAAACTTTTATCCAAAGTATTAAGTAAGTACCTACGGCCGTACTTAGGTACACTAGTGAGTTTTTATGTAAGTTTTACTCACGCAAGGGAAATAAAGTAGCTTTTCCTTTGCATTATCACTTGCGTAAGTAAAACTTACGTAAAAACTCACTAGTGTAAGTCCGGCCTGAGAGTATTAATTTCTTAAATCATTGGCAGTTAGTAAAAAAATAACGCAATGTTTCTGTCTTTTTTAATATTAAATACTGTTCAATTTATAATGTTATCGTGGTATAAAGTTGATGTAGATAGGGTCCACGGGCCGAAGCACCATGTCGGCAATGAGAGCTGGTCGCGCGCCCTTCTCAACAGCTTCTAGTCTGAAGGCGCGGCAGATTTCACTCAGCACACACTTCATCTCCAGGATTGCAAAGCGTTGACCTGGAATACAAGTTTATTTTCTAAAATGCATCCCAAAAATTGCTCTGAAACGGAGTAAGATGACTCTTTTGGTCGAATCCAGCCTTAGCCGTGCTAATTTGACATTTGAATTCAATGGGCGTTTTTCCACTAGCCCGGCACGGCACCGGCACCGTCACCGGCGCCGCGCCGGCGACGCAAAAATGTATGAAAATGTACTGCTCGTTTTTCCACTTGCCGGCGCCGGCACCGGCACGGTTTCATACATTTTTGCATCCCCACCACACCGGCGCCGGTGCCGGTGCCGGTGCCATGCCGGCTAGTGTAAAAACGCCCAATGAACAGGGTTGAAGAAGTGAAGAGTTAAATTGGATGGTAAAGGAAAGTACCGTACATATTGAAGGACAAACACTAAGGTTGTTATTGACTGACAGACAACCTACAGACAACACATAAGTACCTATACCTAGCCCTAGAGACTCGATTTCGATGTGAATGTATGTGCTCTCGAAATTCAATCTGAAAATGCAACGAGAATTTGAAATTTGTTTTAAAAAGCAATATTTGTTTTTTAACGTTTAGATTTGTTTTTTGCAAAAGCCGTGTTTTTTGTGCAAAGTAATAAGGAATATGCATTCTTTTTTAATATTTTTATACGATAGGTATCCGTAAAAAAATATCCAGAACCGAAAAACTAAAATTTTGTAACCAAAAAAATTTATTGAATGAATAAAAAACTTTGAACACATTTTCATAGTCCCGTGCCACACAAAGCAATCAAACAAGTGTTCAAACTAGGTTCAAACCTTTGAAGCTGTATGTACCTGGCGCAGGGGTAATAAACATTCAAATTCAGTGCAAAATTCGCTTCTTTTTACCCGACTGCGCAAAGCAAAGGAAGGGTAATGTGTTTATCAGTCTATGTTTGTATGTGGGTATGTATGGATGTTTCTATGTGGCACTATTTAGGCCAAACGCGTGGACCGATTTTGATGATTCTTACGTCAATCGATTCGTCTCAACCTTGGGAGTGTCACTAAAGACATGACAGTAATCAAAATTCACCAGTGCCACAACCAGACGCCATGTTGTCAAAATTAGAAATGTCAAAATCGTCACACTATATCAAGTGGGGTATCGTTGAATAGGTATTTCAAAATCAACTTTAGGTTTCTTTTACCATTTTTCATTTTAACTAACAGTTTAGGAAAAATAACGGTTTAAAGTTGATTAATAATAATCCTCGCTATGGATGTTTCTATGTGGCACTCTAGAGGCCAAACGCGTGGACCGATTTTGATGATTCTTACGTCAATCGATTCGTCTCAACCTTGGAAGTGTCACTAAAGACATGACAGTAATCAAAATTCACCAGTGCCACAACCAGACGCCATGTTGTCAAAATTAGAAATGTCAAAATAGTCACACTATATCAAGTAGGGTATCGTTGAATAGGTATTTTAAAATCAACTTTAGGTTTCTTTTACCATTTTTCATTTTAACTAATAGTTTAGGAAAAATAACGGTTTAAAGTTGATTAATAATAATCCTCGCTATGGATGTTTCTATGTGGCACTCTAGAGGCCAAACGCGTGGACCGATTTTGATGATTCTAACGTCAATCGATTCGTCTTAACCTTGCGAGTGTCACTAAAGACATTAAAATAATCTAAATTCACCAGTGTTACAACCAGACGCCATATTGTCAAAATTAAAAAAATCAAAATTGACGAACTATGTCAAGTAGGGTATGGTTGCATAGGTATTTAAAAATAAATGTTAGGTTTCTTTTACCATTTTTAATTTTAAATAATAATTTAAGAAATATAATGGTTTAAAGTTAAATAACAATCATTCTCGCTAATTTACCTACCAAACTAAGGGAAATTAATTAATCAGAATAATAATCTTCACAAAATAAATCATAACTAAAAAGTGTAAAATAAAAAAATTATTTAAAAAAACAAAAACCCGACTGCGTTAAAACTAAAAAGACTAAAACAAGCCTGCAAAGAATTACTCACAGTCGGGATCCATAACATTGGGAAGATTTGATTGGTAATAAAATGAATGGGTACCGACTGTGAGTAATTCTTTGCAGGCTTGTTTTAGTCTTTTTAGTTTTAACGCAGTCGGGTTTTTGTTTTTTTAAATAATTTTTTTTCTTTTTTAAAAATAAACATTAACTTAACCTATAATTTCCTATTATATATTTTTTTTCATGCTTTAATCTACTTATAGGTAAATATGAGCTTAATAAATGTTTTCGACGCGACTAATAAAGATTACGTGGCCGAGTTAGTAAAAGCACTTCGGTTTAAGGAGGATCGCTTGTATCAGTGCGGGTTCGAATCCCGTCGGAATCTCAAATTTTGATAAGACTTTTCATTTCCAATGAAACATTAATCTAACATGAACTCAAACTTCGTGAATAAGCCACAGTTTGGATGGGTGACTGAGTGGCTTAATCAGCTGGGCGCTTCCATACTTCGGAGTCAAAACAGTCGATCCTGGATTTTAAGTAGTTAAGCCATGACGAAGGCCTTCGGCCTAAGAACTCCATCACCAGCTGGCCTACTCCCAACACTAAAAATCGTGCCAATTATCGTAGTTCAGCCTAAGTTGGTGGAAGCCTAATTCGGAACATTCGACCAACATAAGTTGAACGTTGAACTAAGATAATTAGCACAATATATCGTTTTCGTTTTTAGGAGTAAGGGCCTTGATAAGGGCCTTGACATTCTGGTCTCAATAAACATTTGTTGTCTGTTTATTTATTTATAATTTATAGGTAATTCCTCTTTACGTAATTCCAATTTGCTCAAAAGCCATTTACATATTTTTATCCCCTTCATTCCCACGCATACACACCTACACACTCACACACACACACACATGCACACAAACACGCAAACACACACACACACACACACACATTTGTATGTATTGTATTTTTCTTTTCGGTAAATAAATGTATTTGTATTTAGTTGTATTTGATTAGCCACTAACTCATACGAACATACATACCTATACAATTCCTTGCTCCCGCACTGAAAGGCACATATGCGTAAGGATGCCTGGTCTCTCCCGTGAGGAACCTCTCCGGCTTGAAGGCTTCAGGGTCGGGGAACAGGTCCTGGCGCCGGTGCATGTCGTAGATGTGAATACCCACCTCCGTGTCTGCATGGACCTTTAGGTCACCTGTATGGTAAAGAATAAGAGAGAAAAAGTAAGACAAAAGTCAAAAATCTTTGTTCAGTAGAACCGGCAGGCTGTCTCAAACCTCAAATTGGTCTCAAACTGTCAAAACGATCGCGTAGGTGACTTTTATCGCACACGGTCTCGTTGAGATGAGAGTGAGATGTGTGAGATGAGAGCTACTCGCGTGGTCACTGAACTGTCATGTTTGAGAATTTGAGACCATTTTGGTCGCTATCAAAGATAGACAATCAGGGGGCAGTGATTTCAGTGTTCTCTCGTCCAAACGTAGCCTATGGCTCAAGGGCGTTTTACGTAACTCTTTAACCGAGAACTTTTTCAATTAGGTATTTTAGTCCTTGAATTGTTTTCTACTTTCTTCGTCAACTTGACGTAAAATCGTTAGTTTAGTTAAGGCTGGCTTACGCCGGGGCAACACTGTGCGGCATTGCGGCATGCCACAAGGCCGCATGCTACGGAATAAAAAATGTCGCACATTGTGGCAAGAACCGTGCGACATGGCAACACCTTGCGTCATGTGGCAGACTGACCCAAGCACGATGTTGCCTCGGCGTAAAATAGGCTGCCGCATGCCACTAATGCCGCAACTGCTTTCTATTTGTAGCATGCCACAAGATGTCACATATGACACATGTCACAACATGTAGCATGCGGCACTGTCGCACGTTGTTGCCCTGGGCGTCGATTCTGGTACCGAACTTTTTATCAACCTCAACCAAAACCTCAACTAAAGCGACTGTTTCTATGACTACTAATAACAAACGACTCAGTTGTGTTGAGGTTTTGAACTTTGGCAGAACAAATTTTTGAAAAGCTATTCTACTATTTCACCAAATGGCTGACATTTAAGAGATCGAACCAAAACCAAAGCGGTTGTCATCTAGTAGAATTCAGGCCCTGGTGTAATTCAGCCTGAGACTGCGCAGCGCACACTGAGCGACAAGCGACAGCAACAGCTCGGCGACGATCAGTCAGCGATCAGTCTGCTGGTATTGTAAACCAGGGATCGAGAGTTCAAATCTCTCTGAAGGCAAATTTTTGTTGGTATTTTTTATTGAAATTATTTGATGATAAAAATAATACAGATCTAATTTCATACGGTTATCGCTTCAGGCGACACTTTGATCAAATCAGATGATATCATTACTGAGCCGAAATGTTATTACAACGAGAAAACAGAGACTTTCAGAAACGCGGGGTCAACGACTGATTTTTTTTTTCTACTAGTACTACGAAACCTGCATCACGACAGTATCCCCAAAGAGCGGTAAAATCATTCCGAATGGTTGCTTAACGCAAGAAGTCCGCGTGGCAGACCATCTTCCAGATCCTTTAGTTCCCTTGGCACTACCGCTTGGCTCTATTAATAGAGCGAAAGGAAATTTTACTTTCCCATGACAGCTGCGGGCTTAAAAAGGTCGCTATTGCGGAATCGCAATATGAAATGCCGTTTCTTTTTTCATTGAAAAGAGATCGAATTATAGTTAATTTCATATTGCGATTCTGCAACAGCGATCTTTTTAAGCCCGCTGGTAGTGCTACGGGTAAAATTACATTTTCAGTGACACTACACTGTTTCCAGTAGTTTCGCGGTTAATATTATTTCACGTGGCACGACTGGGCTATAAAGGGCTAATTACTCTCTTTTATCATTGTAGAAAAAGTTGGAAAGAGCGGACAGGGTTTTTGCTCTGCAGTGCCAGTGGAACAATATTGGCTTAATAATATTAAAATACTAGTGAACGCCCGCAGCTTCGCCCGCATGGACTACTATTTGTATCCCTCGGGAACCAATCATTTTCCGGGGTAAAAAGTAGCCTATGTGTTATTTCAGAACCTACACTATCTACATTTCAAATTTAATCAAAATCGGTGCAGTAGTTATAGGGGTACGTGATAACAAACATTCACACACACTGTACGGAACCGTACGAGATTCAAAAGTCAAAAAGTCAAAAGTCAAATTCATTTATATAGTGTACCTCTATGATTGGGGTGGGATGCTAGATTGATACGAACTTGTAAGATAAAACGATGTATTCAAGAACTATACGCTAATGATTATGATAAATGCTGATATGAGTGCGGACCGATCGCTGTCCGAATGTGCACTTGCCAGGTAAACCACGCGATGCGCCTCGTGCGATCTACTTAGCCGTAATTGCTTGCTAAGGTGTTCGATGTATCGAGCACACACACAGGGACTTTCGCCTTTATAATATTATGTGAAATGTCCAGCATTATTTATTATTATTATTATTATTTATTAGTAGGATTAGTAGGATTAAACTTACCCATCATAAAGTCCTCCGTGATCGCCCTGGCAATGAACGGGACACTAGGGTACAGTCTAAGGGTCTCTTTCAGCACGGCGTCCAGGTACTTCATCTCAGCCATGTCAGCCATGCTTGGTGTCCGGTCGGAGTCCCCAAAGATTTGTTGACACTCCTCGAAAATACGGTTCTAGGAGAAAACATAACGTAACAAGCAATTAAATTAAAAATTTAATGAAAAACTCCCGACATTATCCCAAAAGAGATGATGATAATTCAAACGGCGTAACAGATCTTCATTATAGGTAAGAACCATCTTGATCACGTTCGTTTTCAAACAAAAAAAAACCGCATCAAAGTCGGTTCATCCGTTCAGACCACAGACAGACACACAGATACCTATACACTACCACATACTCACACACAGACACACACACAGATACCTACACACTACAAACATAATAACACCCCTCTTTTTCGTCCGGGATTAAAAATAAAAACAAAATACGACGCAACAAAAACGAAATTCAAGTACTGAGGTGAATATTTTGTTGAAAATTTCAACTTTAAATATACGTGTTTCAATAACTTTATTATTTCGCTTTGTTTGATGAAAATTCAATGATCATACGCAATGTGAAAATTAAATGCAGGCGCCTTTTGCAAAAAAATAATGTATGATCACTTAGTTTGGTAGGTATTTTGTGCTGCAATGTTGTTTGTAAATGTGAAATAAATAAGATTAACTTTTAAAATACGACCTACTTTCCACTACCTTGCCTAGTAAAATGTAAAAATCTAAAAACCTTTTTAATTTTAAATTAAATTTTCATGGTTCTGACTTTGACTTCTGTGGCGCAGTTGGTAAAGGCCCGCCTCACCCGCCTGAGACACAGGAGGTTGAGGTTTTGTATTTTGGAACCCTTGGACCCCCCCCTTAACAAAGATCTTTGGTATATTGGAACCTTTGGACCCCCCCCTTAAGAAAGCTATAGCTACGCCCCTGCAGTCATGTATAGTTCCCCTAACATAAACTCTGCTTACTTTGGGACTAGATGATGCTGTGTGAAAAGTCCAGCATTATTTATTTATATAAGTACCTACTTAAGTAAATAAGTACTAAGTATATAAATCCTTTCTTGTTCCAAAGGACATGGCCGATTCCTAGAACAATTTTGCCCCACAGATGCCCACAGGAAAGAATGCTTGCGTCATGATCAAATTGGGATTTTTGGGTTTGTTTTTTTATTTTATAGTGAGACTCCATTCATCTTCTTCCTTTTTAAAGTGGGATTTAAAAGATAATCTAATTTAAAGCAGCAGGCTGTGACGCCCAGCATGAACGGATGAACCTAGGAAACTATATTTTTTAGGTTCGTATAGTAAAAGCTTTGCTTACTTTGGGGATAGATGGCGCTGTGTGTAATCTCCAAAAATAATTATTTAGTAAGTATTATTATGGACTGGCAGAATTTTAAGTGAACTAGGGTATGGAAAATAAATAAAATAGTAAATTAAAATAAAAATTCTTTATTTCAGACTTTCATCAATATATTATTTAACACACGGGAATTTTCACATGAAAATATTATCATTCATTTATATTATGTTAGTATTACCTAGTAGGTAGGCAAAAATCGGTGGCACATTTGAGTGGTAAGTAGGTACAACCGGACAGTCAATGGCAAGTATAGGTTGCCAAGATGGCATGCCTTGACTCCCAAGACTGAATAAGATGAAAGTCAGGCCTGTCGGCTATCGCCTGAAGGAGGCTGTTGCAGCTTGACGCACACAGCTGCTCCCAGTACCTACAATTTAAAGTAAAAAAAAAAAGTACTTAGGAAAAATTGGGAATTTCATCAATAAAATTATCTACACTCATGTGCAGTGATTCTGTACTTACCACCTAAAATAAAATATGATATAAATAAATAAAACAAAAAGCCTTTTATTTCTCTATAATTAACATTTTTTTCTTATCACTAATGCTTATAATCTAAGTAGGTACTAGAGAACCCCTAAGGTGAAGGCCTCCTCCAAAGCCAGCCATCTGTCCCTGTCTTGTGCTACTCGGAGCCAGTTTGGTCCAGCAGTTTTCTTGATGTCGTCGTCCCAGCGAGCGTATGGTCTTCCTATGCAGCGTCGACCTCTTGGACCCTCCCAATTTGTCACTCTCCTAGTCCATCTTCCATCTTGTAGACGGGCTACATGTCCAGCCCACTTCCATTTTATTATATCCCAAGGCGTCAGTACTTTTTGTAATTTTAAATAATATATGATAAATCCTCATAAATCACATCACAACACAATCACACAACTGAAACTCAACGAAATTCCTTTTACATCTGTCAAATTCTTGTCCGTCTGTTTTGTTTACTATTTGAGTGTCATGTCAACCGCGAAAAAGAAGGTAGGTCTATCTGATAAAAATATTCTCTGTGATACCTAATAGCCCCTCCAGACTCTCGGCAAGAAACCCCGACAACACCCGAGAAGCGTGAATGTGAGGAGTTTCTCGCCTTCTTGTTCTCGCGCTTCGGTGTCGGTACCTATTTTTGGCCGAGACAAAGGATTTCAAACAGATCACGAGTGAGAAAATTGAGAGTGTGGATTATTTGTTTGTTCTTCGAGAAGTCTCGGTGAAACTTCTCGCCGTGAGTCTGGAGAGGCATTACGGACTGTAGTACCGGAAGTGGCTAAAGTTACTAATAAAATAACATAATTATATTCCCACAGGGCACGAGATATCTAAGTATTCTGTATGTACCAGTTAATTTTGTGATATTTTATTTAAATAATATTATTCAGACGCATAGTCTAATTCGATATTCGGCTCTGCTGGGGCAGTATTCGGCCAAATCCTTTCATAAACCTACCTGCCTATGTTCCAAATTTCAGTTTTCTAGACTTAGTAATTTTGGCTGTTCGTTGTTAGGTCAGTCAGTCAGAACTAATTTGAAAAGTTTGGATTTATGCGTTGTGAAAATCTAGATTTTCTACTAGGTATTCATTTTCATGGAATTCCTGAACTTCATTGTTTTCGACAGACGAGTGATCACAAAAGGATTCTGTTTCTACTTTTCTTACAGCGGAAATACACGATCAAGTTCACCGTCAAGTTTGCAGCGGACTTGATGCGGCGTCCAGTTTGCAGTTCGTCCATATAGAACACACACGATCAAGTTTACCGGCAAGTTTGCTTAATAGCGCAGCCAGTCGAAGCCATGGCGTCATTGTGACGGACGACGACGCGACCAACCGTCATGCATAAGTACTTGAACGCTCACACAAATCTTCAAGTTTACATGACGCTGCAAACTTGATCAAGTCGGCAGAATTCGCTTCAAGTAGACTTATCATGCACACCCATAGCCATACACCAGTGGTTCCCGAACTTTTTTTTCTCATGGACCCCTTTCAAAATTTTACTGGTTTCGGTGGACCCCCTGCTGCTACATTTCTACCATATTCCCAAAACTCGTCAGAAAATGAGAACCAACGTGGACCCCTTTCGAGTCTCCCGTGGACCCCTGGGGGTCCACCTGGACCACTTTGGGAATCACTGCCATACACCGTCAAGTTTACTGGACGCCGCATCAAGTCCGCTGTAAACTTGACGGTGAACTTGATCGTGTATGGCTGGAATTAAGGACCCGAAGGAATACTATCGTCATTATTTTCACGATTGTCTATTGTCATTTATTTTATCGCTACGTCGCTCGTCTATTGTTCTTGTATTCATCCATTGAAACTACATTGAACGTTGGAAATATAAACATGTCTTTCAATAAATTAAATATAAAGTGAATCTAAATAATGCTATACATTTTCTTGAGTTCGCCCAGTAAAATAACAAAAACAATAGTAAAACCAGCAAATTATAAGGACGACGCCTGGAGTTCCCAAAAAAAACCGAAATTATTTAAGGACTTTAATGTTAACTTGGATAGTTACAGAGTTACAAATTATATTATAATCTAATTATTACTATGGACTCGCTCGAGGTGTGAGCCGAAGTCGTGCAGCCTTCGCGAGCTCGCGGGTCCGCGGTGCACGATGCAGCGTCAGCTTTCTCACACATTCGTTGTTAATGCAATTGACGTCAATGTGACGTCAATGGGCCTTCGAATATTCTCTATGCAGATTCGGTCGTAAGGCTCGGTATAACATCTCCCCTCGTAGATCAGCGACTATTTTTGAGGATTGAGAAAAAATGTTGCTGTTGGCTTCTTCTCATTCTGAGATGAACCTGGTACTGCGTAGGTAGGAGTCTGAGTTAGCTCTATGTCATTTCTGGCATTCTTTTTCGCTCGTTGTAGGTAATATCTGCGGCATAGGATGATGGTGATCAGAGCAGGAATTCCCAATAGTGAAGAGTAGAACGGGATAGTTGTATGATAGAGCGTCGAAGATTGTTCCATCTGTAGTGGAGTCTGCTGGTCGATTTTCTCTTGAATGTCGTGCAGCTTCCTTACATTGATTGAGTTGATTTTGAGAGTTAAAGAGGGCGATATTTCGTCAGCTTGGCTTGGCATCTTAGTTATCTTAATGGGCTGTCCTTCGATGTGGTCGTTCACGTTGACGATAGTGAAGTCGTCGGTGCGTAGTTTGCAGTTATGTGGTATGGTAGCTAGGTAACTGCCGCTGAGCGTGTTGAACTCATCTCGTTCGCAAGTGAGACGAACTTGAGTTGGTTGCGGGAAAACGACGGCGTAGTGGCGGTCGTCCAGTTTCTCCATGGCGGGCTTCATCAGGTCGATGGTGGTCATCTCGCAGGGTCTATCTCTGGTTGGCTTTCCGTCGATGATATCGCAGATGCAGTCTGGTTGAGTCTTCACCTGGTGGTTGAGCTGGTCTTCGCATAAGTACCTCGTGCCTGACTTCGGGCATTCAGCCTCTATATACACATGAACGTTACCAGTGATTGCTAGGAGTGGGAAAGGTGGGACGATAGCCTGCCTATTCCTGTTCGGTACGATAACTAATCTGTATAAAATGTAACTAAGTGGAGAAACAATTGGAAATTTAAAAGCAAAAACTAATTGATTTTCGATATAATAAGAAGCTGGTTTGATGACGTCATAGTATTCCCTTATTTCTAAGTCTAATAATAATTGATCCTTATCGTAAAAAGTTTTAAGTTTACCTATCATATTTTTCATTACATCTATACCTATCATAGAATGATGAGTGCGCGAGTCACTACAAAACGCGAGCGCGTTTTCTAACCTACTTATTTCGTTAATTAAGCTATCTACGTTGTTGCTAGTTATTACAAGCAATTGCGCGAATTTAGCAAATTTTAAAAATGTATTCTGCGAATACGAATCGCGGTCAAGAAGAATATGCAAAGTTTTATTAATTTCGCTCTGATTTTCTACAATTTTAGATGTTATTTTTGTATGATCATTCATCCAATCTTTGCTAAGACTGATATGATGATTTTGTTCAGTAACGATTTTATCCTGATTCACTTTAAGAACAGCAAGGGCATCATTGTACTTTACAGCATCAGTATAGTCTAGATTCCCGGTGATGCTCTTAATAACTGACCCTAGGCCGTCTACCAGACCTCTTTTGAAACGAATTGGCTCTAAAGTTTTAAGTTGAAGTGATGCAGAATTTAACTTGTTATTTAAAATATCTATTTGAAATTCGAACAATGCATAGCAGGTATAATTATGCAATTTACTTTCAATTTCGATGAGTTGACTTTTTACTGAGCTAATGTTATCTTCAATATTTTTTAAATTAATGTACTGTAAAAATGTATGATAATGAGTGGTTAGTTTCATGGGTCCGAGTTTAAATGGTAGAAGTCCTGGTCCATCTTCGAGTCCTTCAAGTTTTATCTCGTGAGCCTGTGTCAGGCTGAGAATCAGCATAAGAGTCCTGTAACAATTTCGCAGTCTTAGGGACTCGTTTCAACCTATTCTTGGCAATGGGGCCTTTTTTCTTAGAGGTATAAATATGAATAGGTAGGTTGGCTAGTACAGTGTCCTGAGTATATCTAGGTGCAAGTTTAGATCTACTAGCACAGGGGTTACTGACAAAAATCTGTTGGTCAGGTTGGTACTCTGCCTCAGATTCGCGAGACTTATTACGATTTTCTATAATGGCAGTTCTTTTAGCGAGAGATGTCTCGTTTATGAGTTCATAAACTTGTTTCATCTGCTCCCTATGGGTCTGAGTGTACTGCTGTAATAAATGTCCTGTAATGTCGATGTCAGTCGGGTCACGTGGGTCGGTATGTCCTAAAATAAGGTCAAAGGGCTTACACTTGGTGAAACTATGAATTGAGTCCTATAGAATCAAAGGCAGTAATCTGTACTTGGGCTGAATTTTGGTAATTCAATAAAAACGTTTTACTAAGTCTGTTTTGAAATTATTTTGAAAGAAAGATTGCCGTATTTGAAACTAATGCTGATTTTTGACGTCAATTTTGAACGCTTGAATGCCACCTTTGATACAGATTGAGAAAATAATGAAACGTTATTTTAAATTCCCTAAACGGCCATACCATTATGTCATTTTTGACAAATTTGACAGATTACCGCCTTTGATTCTATAGGACTCAATTGAACTATTGTACGCGATCAACGCGTAGGGCATCAAGTTAATTACTGGCTGATCTCGTTGTTTTAACTTTAAGATGCGAAGATGTTCAAGGAGCGTACAATGAAAACGCTCAATATTACCGTTATCGTTCGGCGAATGGGCTAATGTCTGATGATGGGTGATTTTGTGAATTTTACAAAATTCTGAAAACATCTGATTAGTAAATTCAGTGCCCTGGTCGGTGATAATGGTTAGTGGTAAGCCATGGTGTGTGCTGAAAGTTAATAAAGCTTGAATCACACTAAGTGCAGTGCCATCTCTGAGTAGATAGGCTTGACCATACTTTGAGAAAACGTCTATGAATGTTACATACTTTTCAGACTGGGCAGTGAAGCTGTCCATGTGAACGATCTCAAAGGGCCTTGTGGCTGGTGGCACAACGTTGAATTTGGGCCTTATGGGGTTTCTGTCGTACTTAGCCTGTCCACAAGTAGTACAGTCATTTATGAATTTGGTCACGTGATCTTTCATTTTTGGCCAATAGTATCTTGCAGATAAAGCAAGGCTACATTCGCTAATGCCACGGTGGTTAGTTTTTCCTTCGTGATATTTGCGAATGATATCCTGTTGTCTCAGATATTCTTTTACATTTTCAACTTCATTTTTAGCAAGTACCAATTTCATAGATGAACTCCTAAACTTTTCCTGTAGGATAGGAACGATCTTATACATACCTAGAGGAGGATTAATTAAAAGAGCTGTTTTAATTTTGGGATTAACATATTGCTTAATCGCATTAATTAGATCATCCTCTAAGTTAGATTCCGATAACTGCACGGATATACGAGTATGAGTGTCGAATGGTTTAGTCGTGGAGGGACGTTTTTTTATGTCACCTACGATCGTCATAATCAACTGTCGGTGAAATTTGTTCAACGGTTCGTCAGTTATGGGAATTTCAAGGATAGGGTTCTCGTTGGAAGTATGAGCGGTCGCAGTGCGAGTCTCAAGATCGTCATTTTCAGTCAGTGGTTTTTCAGAGGCGTTAACTATTAATGAGCTCGTCTCCTCATTGCATAACTCAATGCGCGAGAGAGCGTCGGCATTTGTATTTTTCTTGCCTGGTTTGTGCTCTGTAGTAAAGTCATATTCGCTAAGCTTAAGTCGCCATCTCGTGAGCTTAGAGTTCGGCTCCTTAAGATTCATAATCCATTGTAATGGCTTATGATCGGTCATGATTTTAAATTTACGCCCATAGAGATAAGGACGAAAGTACTTAGTCGCCCATACTATAGCTAACAATTCCTTTTCAATTGTGCTATAGTTTATCTCACTCTCATTTAGTGTACGAGAGGCGTACGCTATCGGTTTATCGGATCCTATTGCACCTTGCGATAGTACCGCACCTATTGCAAAATTTGATGCGTCAGTAGTTAATACAAAGTCGCGCTCAAAGTCAGGGTATCTCAATATGGGGTCATTCGTCAAAAGAGTTTTGCATTTCTCAAAGCTATTTTTATAGTCTGAGTCAAATGTAATTTTTCTACCTTTCTTTAAACACTGAGTCATGGGCTTTGTAATACGGGCAAAGTCTGGGATAAATTTTCGGTAATACCCAAGAAGGCCTAAAAATGATTTTATTTCTTTAGGTGTCTTGGGTATAGGGTATTTCTGTATTGCGGCAATTTTGTCGGGGTTAGGCTTAATACCATCTCTAGTGATTATATGACCTAAGTACGCGGTCTCAAGTTTGAGAAACTCTGACTTATCTAACTGGATTTTAAAGTTAGACTCGCGTAATCTTTGAAATACCTTTTCAAGGTTGACCATATGTTCCTGTAAGGATGTTGAAAAGACAATGATGTCATCTAAGTATACGAGGCATATGACGTTCTGGAGGCCTCGGAGGACATTGTCCATTACTCTCTGGAATGTCGATGGGGAGTTTTTTAATCCCATGGGCATTCTTAAAAATTCCATGTGGCCCTGTTCTACATTAAAAGCCGTCTTTTCAATGTCTTTACTGTCCATTTCAACTTGGTAAAAGCCAGAAGCAAGATCAAGTGTGGTAAAATACTGACATTTCCCTAGCTTGTCAAGGACGTCGTTAATGTTAGGAATAGGATATTTGTCGTCGATAGTCTTTTCGTTAAGTTTTCGAAAGTCGACGACCAGCCTCCATTTTTGTTTCCCTGAGGCATCGGCCTTCTTTGGAACAACCCAGATAGGTGAACTCCACGCTGATTCCGATGGTCGGATAATACCCTGATCTAACATCTTTGCTATCTGTTCACTAACCTCCTCGCGATGAATAAAGGGGTAGCGGTAGCTTTTAGTATAAATGGGGATCTCGTCACGGGTTTTAATTTGATGTTTTATTTTATTAGTGAATGTTAACGCTTCACCTTCGATATAAAATACGTCCGCATAATTAGAACAAAGCGTGATCAAGTTCGCTTTTTCCTCGTCGTTTAAATGCTCGGTTCGCAATCGTGAAATGACTTCTTTAGCGCGCGGCGTTAAAGACTGAGTGCGCGTGCACTCGATATTAAAAACGGTGGCACGCGTCGCGCGGTCGAGTAAAAATATTACATCGTTGCAAGTTGGATTCACTACTTCAACTAAGCCACGGCTGTTACATACGGTGGTTATGCAATCGACAATTACACAGTTACAAATTACCTGTTCTTTGATCAAAACTTCACCATCGGGTGCATTAATAGGTAATCTAAGGATTTTAGAGGACTCGGCCGGGATCATCTCTTCGTAGAGATTCAAGTTCCGCGAGTTGTAAACTTGAATGGGGTTTAACGCGTGTTTCGTTATTAATGAAAGATTTTTGAGGTCTAATTTCGCTTCCCATTTCGTTAACAAGTCCATCCCTATTAATCCGTCAAAATGATCATGGAACCTATACACGAAAAACTTAATCTCCTCTGAGTCTCTGAACTCTGGAAAGCAAGGCAAAGTGATGGAATACTCATTTCTACTCGTAGCGTGAACGTTAGTGACCTCGAACGGATCGTAGTCCAGCGGTACATAGGCAAAATAATTTTGCACAGCTTCCGGGCTTAGAAATGATTGATTCGCGCCTGTATCTATCAATAAATTCAAAGGAGGGTTCGATATGCGAATATAGGGTAGCTGTCTTTGAGTTTGAAGGTTTAATTCTATCTTGACTTTTTTGAAGTCAGAGCCTTGGAAAAATCCTCACTAGATGATGATGATGTCGAAGGCTGGGGTTGGTCTACGACTTCCTGCACGTCACAGTTAGCATTCATGTCGGTCTGATCATATCCATCATAGTGCGTAGGGTAGGCATAGTCAGAGTACGCGTCATAGTAGTTACCATAGTCATAGTCATAGTCAGTATAACCATAGCATTCATACCCGTCATAATCATAGCTCGAACATTCATTCACATTTACATCGCGCGTTTTAGTAAGATAATTCGATGGTGGCGGATTACCTTGCTTAGCCCAATTCCAAGCAGTGGGCATAGGCCTCTCCCTAGTCACATAGTTGGATACACCACTCATAGGTTTAGCGCCTTGGGACGCGGGTTGATTCTTGTATGGCACTTGGAATGCATTGCGCTGATAGTTTGGCAGCGGCGCACTGAACCTTTGCTGAGTGCGTGATGGCATGCGTTGCGGGTTAAAAGGCATCCTAAATTGATGTTGCGGCGGAGGTGGTCTAGGCGCAAAGTTAGGCCGTGAAGGTCCTGGCATATTAAAATTGAATGGCCTGAAGGGCTGCATACCTGTATCCTGATTAGAGGTTCTGAAACCTAACGGGTTCGATTTTTTTTCAGAATCTCTTTTCTCAGGGAAATGTGCATTCCTACTTTGGAGATACATCGTGTTCATCTCATCGTGAATATATTCCAGTGCCTTCTCGGTGGTTTCGGGACGCATACAACGAATACGTGAACCAAGAGGATCCCTTAGTCCGCGTAAGAATGCTTGGAGGGTTAGTTTTTTGTATAAATCCCGCTTAGCGTCAATAATAGTCGTACGTACGGTTTCATGCAGTTCGATATAGGTCATGATTGTACTGAACAGGTTCTGGCATCGCTCATAAAATTCCTGAGGGGTGCTAGATCCCTGGGTGAGAAGAGCCAAATCGTTATAGAGGGCGGTCTCATCCCTCTGGTCGGCAAAGTTATTAATGAGAGATCTACGGATGCTGGGCCAATCGTTTGGGATGCCGTTCGCATTGATTAGGCGTGCGGCTGAACCAACGATTTTATTAAGAATACCATTCAGGAGACCAGAATTATTCAACTGATTGCCTTCCTGGGCATAAGTAGCCACAAGTTGGTCGCACAAATTCACAAACCTAACTAGGACATGGGTGTTACCGTCAAATTCCGGTATTAAGCGGAGGGCTTTACAGATCTGATCTAAAGTCGTCATTTCGATTTCACTTGTTTCTAATAATCTATCTCTTCTACTGTCTAATAATCTATCTCTACTACTGCTAATCCTAGAATCCTTAAACTTTCTTGGTTGAAAAATCTTGAACAATTTTTAAAATACACTTAAAAGGAAAAAGAGCAAGCAACCACTAGAAAATTCAGTGTACTTACATGAGCTGCATCTCGGCACTTCTTGGGAGGTAATCGAGGTTTGGATTCCCCGGCGAACGTCAGATTTGAGAAAAAAACCCGGTTCGACTTGGAAAAGTCTATCTCCTCCAGAATTCCCGATTGTCCTGGATTTGACCCAGATTTTTCCTACCGCCTGCGCCAATTATAAGGACGACGCCTGGAGTTCCCAAAAAAAACCGAAATTATTTAAGGACTTTAATGTTAACTTGGATAGTTACAGAGTTACAAATTATATTATAATCTAATTATTACTATGGACTCGCTCGAGGTGTGAGCCGAAGTCGTGCAGCCTTCGCGAGCTCGCGGGTCCGCGGTGCACGATGCAGCGTCAGCTTTCTCACACATTCGTTGTTAATGCAATTGACGTCAATGTGACGTCAATGGGCCTTCGAATATTCTCTATGCAGATTCGGTCGTAAGGCTCGGTATAACAAGCAGGTCGTACATGGGGAAGATTGGCGCAGGATAGAGGCGAATGGCAAAAGCGAAGAGAGGCTTATGCCCGGCAGTGGGATGAGAAGGGCTGATGATGATGATGATGATGATGATACATTTTTGCTGAGTTTTCCAAGTGGGATAGTGCATTACTTGTCATCAAGAATCATTCGATTCAAATTAAATTCAAAGGATTCAAATTCAATAAATTCAAAGGTGGTAAGCATCAATTTCAGCCGAGCTATTAGCTTTAAAATGTATAAGGATTATATATTTAAGCTGTAAATTACAATATAGTCCGCATGTTCTAGTTAATTAGCTAATGTTTGTAGAAGAAACACGTCGTGAGTACCTATACCTATTCTAATATGCGGCTACGGCCTTTCAAGTAAGTATTCTAAAATATCTACTTGCCTACTATTAAAAACTTGGCCAACTTTACTAGATGATGACTTAAACATAAACAGTGAAAAAATTATAAACAATATGTGCCTTTTCACCTTTCACCACTCGTCCCGGTTTCCGGGTAGCCGGGTGCCGACTACCCGGTGGCGTCGTTTGTATGCAAATTAGTGCAGTGTTCCGCAAAGGGTGTGCCGCGGCACACTGGCACACTGGTGTACCGTGGTCATTAGTTGGTTTGCCGCGGAAAATAAGGTTACCTATCTCAGATGATAAGCTACTCCAAAGACCGCATATGCTCAACTGAACAAGCTCATGTTTCGCATATAAAAATTGATTGTTCATTTATGGTGTACCGCGAAAATTTTCCAATTTCCTAGATGTAGGTGACTGTGTACACTGATGAAGTGTACACAAGGTGTACACGTAGGTAAGGTATATTATGTAAGGAGTATGGTGTGATGAAAAAGGAGTAATTACTTGTACTTCTTCATGGTCTGCTAACAGCATCAGGGCAAATGTTAACGCCATCGCTGTCGTGTCGTGGCCCTGAAATAATATTTTTGAAATTATGCACTGAATACCTACCTACTACTAAAAATACCGAACGTGTTTAGTGTAAATTCCTGTGGGATCAGTAAACGCAACAAAAGCATGGAATTCCTTCATTGGAAATACAGGAGCATTTTGGTCGAAAATCCTACAAATTCACACATCGGAATACCACTGAACCAAAACGATATTTGTGTCATTTCATGTCGAGAATTATTAACTATGATATTTCTAAAGATTTTGGGTTCTTCTCTTGGGCTATGTAGGTTCTGTGTTCCTTTTGTGTGTGTGTGTGTGTGTGTGATAGAGATGCGTCTATGTTTTATTTGTGTTCACTGCTGGAGTTGCTGGGATGTGTGTGTTATTTACCTCAAACATGAAAGTGTTCACTTCTTCCCTTATGCCCTCCAGGTCAATGTTTCCCTTGCTCTCTTCCTCTAACAGGAGGTCCAGCATCGCCAGTCGTCTCTTTGAGCCGATGTCTTCGGAACCTTCCACAGCCACACCAGTTTTCTGAACTCTAGAAAAAAACCAAAATATCTACTTAAATGAGTATTTTTTTATTTTATAGTGTTAAACCACACTTAGGTTATTTTAAAAGCACTCCGGCTTAAGAAGAATCGCTTGTATCATTGCGGGTTCGAATCCCGGAATTGAAAATTTTGATAAGAGTTTTTCATTTTCAATCTAACTAAACGTGGTGTGGTGATTGTGACAATCTGCAGGCCTATAAAGGTCGCTATTGCAGAATCGCAAAATAGGAATTGAACTATTGCCATCTCTTTTCATTGACTGAGAGTGAAAAGAGACGGCATTATTCATATAGTTATTAATATAGTTCATTTCACATTGTGATTCAGTTTTAGCGACCTTATTAAGTCCGCTGGTGTGACCACGAGTGGCACCCATGGGCTTGCAGATATTAATAGTCACATAACTGTCGATATAATCGAGTGGTTTAAGCTGATAGTCAATAAATATTTAACGCTTGTCTGCTAATAATAGTTCTCTTCTGATCCACATGCACCGCCTACTCGTTCACAATAAACTAGTAGTTCGCCCCGAACTGAGATCTCGCGCACCGTAGATGGCCAACATTTGGACTTTCTTCTGACTACCCCTATAATTTCAAGTGCTACTACTGCCGGGTATGCCTATTGCGCTAGCTCTTCATGGTAAAAAATACTAGCATGCATGCAATACATAATGTCGTGTCTAAGTTTTCATTTATTTCATATTTATGAATTCTCGTCGTATTTTTAAAAGTATACGTCCTAGAATAAAAATAATAACTATTTTAGAATGTACAAATAAAGACCTTTCATTTGACACCGCACTCAATATATTTGTTTACTTAACTTTTTTTACCCCAATTATTTTCATTTTTTATCAAAAATTTTTTTATCATGAAAATAAATCAAGTAGCATCTAAAATCATTGCAAACCAAACCGCAACGATGCCACTCTCTTTTTAAGACCGACCAGTCAATGAGCTACGAAGACATCGAAACTCTATGAAACGGGAGCTCTTGCAGCTCTGGTTTCGCAGTTTTTGGTCTTTGGTCGTATTTCAAAAACTATACATCCTAGATTAAAAATAAAAACCATTTTGGAATGTACAAAATAAGCCCTTTCGTATGACACCCCACTCAATATATTTGTGTAACTTTCATAATTTTTTACCCCCTTGGGAACCCAATATCTTCACAACCCCTTCATCGATTAAGCTCATATGCTCCACCGTAAATTTCCTTACCACAACCTATTGACCTACCAAGTTTCATGCAGATTGGATGAACGGTTCGACAGTTATGCTCGAACAACAATTCGTGAAACATACAAACATACAAACATACAAACATACAAACATACAAACATACAAACATACAAAGCAAAATCGCCCAACTTACCACTAAGATCTTCGCTCGCTTCGCTCGCTCGATCGATTATGCAAGGGAAATCTGAGATCAGCATGCACACACAAACAAACGGAAAAGTGGAACGGCAATGTATCTTTACATAGTCTATAATAAAGTGATTTGCCGCGTCTGCCTGACTCTAATTCCTCCTTGATGTAGTTTTCACCAACAGAAAAATTTTAACGGAATGTTTAAATATTAAAAACGTGGCTTGTAAATAAATTTAATTAGGTATTAAATAATTATAAACTTTACCTTTTTTCTAAATAAACAGAAATGTCGTCTAAATTATTTGCACGAACTATGATTAGTATCTTCGTATCTGAAAGTGAAATAACTAAGTACTTACCTTTTCTTCTTGTCCAGTATAACTTCATCAGCAAAGCTACGCACAGTCTCCAAGGTCTTATTGAACTGCCTTCCGACTGAGGAGATGCTGAAGATGAAATGATTGTGTAGGTACACGTGAGTCAGCCGGTACATCAGGAGATTCCCGATTTCCTTTATAGCTGCCTTGTACTCGACTGTCTTGGCTGACTTGTCGGAATCTAGCTGCGTGCCCATAGCTGTTTCTGAAACAAGAAGGAGAAGGTTAGATACGTTGAACTCACTTTTGCAGAATAACATGAATAAATAAAACAGCGATGTTCTGAGCTGTCAGAATTTAGATGGGTGGCACAATAGAGCAATTCCGGAAGGCCACGTTAAATTATTGTTCCAGGCTTTTAATAGCTGACTAGTCGCCTCCGCACCCGAATCTCGAGACGAGACCGAACGCGACAAAAGATACATACGCGATCGTTTTGACAGTTTGAGACCAATTTGAGGCTTGAGACAAGTTAGACAATAGTCGCTTCGCAATCCAAAAGTGAAGGAACAAGTGAACGCCGAAAAGGCGATGCGGTGCGGAGGTGAATAGTCAGCTATAAAGTCGTTAAGCTACGGCAGAGGCCTTCAGGCGTCCTAAAACCTCCGTCACTAAGAGCTGGTCACTAGCTCTACGAACTTACAGGAACTTCGGCTACAAAGCCTTGAGCATCGCCGTAGAGTCGCTAGTTTAACGGTTTTTTTCGGAGTGTGCTCAGGAACTGTACAATTTAGTTCCACCGTCCCCTTTCTTCTATCAGACCTCCAGATACACGGAAAGGCGCCATTTGTACATGGTTGATATTCCCAGTGTTCGTACTAAGCGCTTTGAGTCTACATTTTTCATACGCACAGCGAAAATACGGAACTCCCTGCCGGGGTCTGTATTTCCAGAAAAGTATAATTTGGTTGTCTTCAAATCGAGAGTCAATAGGTTCCTTCTAGGTAAACGTGCTCCATCGATAGGAGTAGAATCCATATTTTAAACTTTCGTGACTTGAACACATTTTTAAAAAGGAGTAGAATCACCTAGCTCTTAAGATGAATCAAAGTGATACACGAAGTGATCTTAATGAATAAATGAATTTGAATTTTGACTTACCACAAATAGTGAAGAGTGTGAAATCGCTGATAACTTGCAGTAGGTTGACATTGTCTCCATTCCTCTTCAACCTGCCGACCAGATCTCGACTCTTCTCTTCCATGGTGGCGGTGAAGTTCTTCAGGATATTGAAGTGGAAAGTTGGAGTAAGGATTTTACGGCGCTTGTGCCATTTGGAACCTTAAATAGAAATACCTTATGTTTATATTACAGTAAATTAGTCTCTAATGATAAAGAGGGGTTTGTCATTGTCTAGTGTGTTTGAGACACGATTGAAACTTTTTTTATGCTTTACAAGCATACGGCCCAAGGTGAGCCGCCCACCTGATGGTAAGCGGTTACCGTAGCCTATGAACGCCTGCGACACCAGAGGAGTCACACTCGCGCTGCTGACCCTTTAAAAGAGGTATCACTGCGCCGACAACACAATGGTCAAGACTGGTCCACCAGCAGTCACTGCAGCAAATTCTCCTTACTTTGGGTTTTTTGTTTTTAAAAACTTCCACTTGTTATCTGTACTAGACAACTGTGTACTTAGGGATACAGTTAGTTGTGAACACAGTGTTTCTTACCTGTGCTTAGCAGAAGTCCCGTGCCAAGCCACAACTGTAGGAAGGTGTAGGGTTTACTCTTCGTGATGTTTCTTGAATGGGCCAGCACAGCCTGCGAAGAAACCAAACATTAGATGAATGGCCGGAACTTAGTAATTATACTTTTATTTACAGAAATGTACTACATTTACATAGCTTCACAAAACACATTAGAACCAGTTAAGCCATATAAGAATCATTATAAACCATCTATAGATAGCCCAACTGATCCAAGCCACTGCCAGTCGGAAGCTCCGACTTTTATTATAAAATGTGTAAAGAAAACCCTGATCGGAAATTAATCCCATTTAAATTTTAAACAAAATGTAAATAAAAAAAAAATAATTAGAATTTCCCATTTTGATTTACCCTACTTTGATCATGTCCCTAATTTTTCTGAAGTTTAATAAAGTAGCCCATTACTTTTTTTATTACCTATGTCCGCTTTAGCGTTTGACGGTCCGAGAAGGGCCAAGGGTGAGTTTCCATATTTAATCTAATTTTATTCTCTTCGGGATATTATTTTAACCTATTTCCTTTAAAAGAGGAATCACCAGTTGTCAAAGCAGCGCTTCCTCGCAGAGCTCTGGTTACCTTACTTACCGCAGGAACACAACACCATTCGAGAAGAATGTTTTTATTTGGCTGCGAAATAAGTCCCTCCGTGTCTCTTTTGGTCTGCTCCAGTGGAATCCATTTCCCGCTTTGCTCACCCATTAGTTAGTTTATATACCTACTGTTTATATGTTGTAAAGATGAAAACACGATTTTTGCGTAGGATGTGGAAATTGTTCTCGAAGTAACACAATGGTGTTTGTTTCCATGACATTTAATTATCACACAAACACGTCTAACTATTGATTACATCTTGACCATGACCCTCGTCTTCCAATGATCCTTTTGTGTTAGTTGTTTTATAAATAACTTCGCCCGCGTAGACTACTATTATTTAACCCACGAAAACCGTGAAATTTTTTCCGAAATAAAAAGTAGCCTATGCCCTATTCCCGGTCATTATGTACCTATATATATTTTAAATTTCAGGCAAATTGGTTCAGTGGTTGTAGAGTTATAGATAAACAAACATACATCCATTCATCCATCCATTCAAATGTCCAAACTTTCGATTTATAATATTAGTGTGAAATAGATTTCTTCGCCCAGAAACCCTCGCGGCCATCCTCAAAAGATCTAAACCAACGTTTCATCACAATCTGATCAATGGCTTAGGCCGGACGGACTTACACTAGTAAGTTTTTACGTAAGTTTTACTCACGCAAGTGACAATGCAATGGAAATAAAGTAGCTTTTCCTCACTTGCATGAGTAAAACTTACCTATAGTCGTATTGCTCATTATACCTACGGACTAAAAGTGAAGGAAAAAATGTCATTTTTCCTTCAATTTTGACATAAAACGTATCAAAACTAATCAAAGTTGAAGGAAAAATGACATTGTTTCCTTCAATTTTAGTCCGTATAATGAGCAATACGACTATACGTAAAAACTCACTAGTGTAAGTCCGACCTTAGGAACGTATAATAGAGGTGATGAGAACAGAGTTTATACATTCATTTTATTAATAAAGATTATTATAAATAATCTAAATAAATAATATAAATAAAGATATTTATTTATTTATTTATTTATTTATTTATTTTATTTAATCTTTACCTCAACATCATCAGGGCTGGAAACGTGCAGGATCCTTCTTTTAAAAATCTTAATAAGGTAGCGGTCACCGTAGTCTTCAACGTACTGACGCATTTTGGTGAACAGCCCACCTGAAAAAGTTTCTATAGTTAATATAAGATACCAAAAGTCATCCATATAGATCACCGTTTAACAAAACGACGCGCTGCTAGTATGCAGCAAGATTTTTTAAATTCGACTGGCAGTTACTGAAGTTAGCACGTACAAACAAACAATCAATCAAACAAACTCTTCCGCTTTATATAAGTACTAGCGGACGCCCGCGGCTTCGCCCGCGTGGACTACTATTTTTTTTATCCCACGGGAACCGTACACATTTTTTGGGATAAAAAGTAACCTATGTCCTATTCCCAGTAATCTATTTACATTCCAAAAATCAAAATCGGTTTAGTAGTTATGGAGTTATATAATATTAGTAGGATAGTAGGATTGGTGTAGAAATCGATGTGTCTATTTGTGTATGTTCCCTATGGATTAAGGCGTGATCGATTCTGAAGACTGAAGAATATTAGAAAAACATATTTCATTCTGAGTTCATTAAGAAAGCCTACAAAAAGTTTTCTTAGCTTTTGAAACATAATATTTATCTTGCGTGTTTCAAGAAAAAAATATGAATGTTTACCAAAGAACTCAATCATTATTTTGGGCAGACAGACGTTATATATTAATGTTAATCACGTTTTCACGATTTTCGTAAGTCAGGACTTATATAATTTTGTCTTAAACCGGGGTCCCACGGCCTGTAAAATAACAGGCCAGATTGCGTCAGGCCAGACCGACAGGCCATGGGAAAAGTCGGACCCGATGATGCCTGTCGTCGATCAGCAGTCGAATCAGCCGCACAGGCATCCACAGGCGTGGCGCGATCCGGTCTGGCCTGTGATAACGCGGGCCGTGGGACCCCGGCTTTAGGGATTTAATTAAAATGAAATAAAATATTGACGACAGTATTACCAAGGGGCGGAGGCGGTACGGTATAGATACCTAATTATACTCTCTTAGATCTTTAGACATTTTAGTCCCTTTGAAGATGTCTAAATGGGTATTCAGAGTTATATCCAGATGTATATTTTGGTGTACCAAAATATAAAATGAAAACAAATTATAAATGTGGGATAAATATCGTATAGACAGGTTTGAATATCTATTGAAAAAAAAAGTAGTTACCTACCTATGATCACGACTATATTCCCAAGGTGCGGTAGACATATTCTTTCAGATCTTTAGGAATTCTTAAATCCTTTGGAAATGTCTAAGGGGTAGTAAGAGGTATGTCCAAACACATGTGGTAGGTACATTCCCACATTTTGCAGAAGCTAACCATACGTGACAGGTTGCAAGCCCAATGACGCTATTAGAAAGCTAACTGGTTTCCCCATGATGTTTCCCTGCAATTGCATTACTTTATTTTCATATAAAGCATAACATAATCCTTCCTTTGAATGACGACTTTAAAAAAAGTTAAAAAAGTTTCCAGAAAATTCGGAAAACATAGTTTACATTTTGTATGGAACGCGGCTTTTTATGATTCTTGAATTCTGAGGCGGTACGAAATTTTCTGGGTCAGATAGTAGAAAAATATATACAATTTTCATTATATAATGATAATTATTGTTACTTACGGGATTTTATCGCGTACCTAAGTACCTTTTATTTATTTTGTTTCCCGACGTTTCGAACACGTTGCAGCGTTCGTGGTCACGGGATGACCACGCGATAAAATCCCGTAATAATAATTATCATTATGTTAACAAATCGCGAAAGTTTAACAAATTTTCATTATCATCATCATTTCAGCCCATTTTCACCCACTGTTGTGTATAGGCCTCCTCCTTATCACGACATTCTATCCGATCCCTCGCGAGTCTCATCCACTGATTCCCTACCACGTCCACAACACACATCCTGTGGATATGGCCGGTAGGCTGAGAGGATGGTGTAGGTGCTGGGCAAGCCTACTCCATCTCAACATTGTCCCAGGCAACAGTGTCCCGATAAGTGTAGGCAAAAGATTGTCTTCTGACACTATAAATCATCTAGTAAAGATGTAAAGGCCACAATATCATTGACCATCGGGCGGATGGTCTGCCTCTTGGTCGTTATCAAAAGAACAAATTATGAATCAAAGAACTATTTTCGTAACAAGTTATGACGAGAATAAATTGGAATGCTTAGTAGTCATGAGAAGATATTAGTTTTTTTGTCAGCTAAGAATAGATTAACTATTTCATAAAATACCTACGTACTAAGAAGTATTTCCAAGGCACTATTGTATACAAATCGCTATGCAAATTCATGTAATTATTCAATTTCTTCGAACATCTGTTTTACTCATCCAATTGAAACTGTTGGTATTTTCAATGCATAAATAAATATTTAAGGGATTATTATCATTATCATGCTCAGCTTGTATTCGCTCACTGTTTCTAATTCCTATTGTTTTTGTTGTCACGTTATATCAATGTTGGTTTGGTTTATGCTGTCGTTTGTTTATTATTGTAAAATAATCGATCGAGCGAGCGAAGCGAGCGAAGATCTTAGTGGTAAGTTGGGTGATTTTGCTTTGTATGTTTGTATGTTTGTATGTATGTTTCACGAATTGTTGTTCGCGCATAACTGTCGAACCGTTCATCCAATCTGCATGAAACTTGGTAGGTAAATAGGTTGTAGTAAGGAAATTTACGGTGGAGCATATGAGCTTAATCGATGAAGGGGTTGTGAAGATATTAGGTTCCGAAGGGGGTAATTTTTTTTTAAAGTTACACAAATATATTGAGCCCCACTCAAACGAAAGGGCTTATTTTGTACATTCCAAAATGGTTTTTATTTTTAATCTAGGATGTATAGTTTTTGAAATACGACCAAAGAACAAAAACTACGAAACCAGAGCTGCAAGAGCTCCCGTTTCATAGAGTTTCGATGTCTTCGTAGCTCATTGACTGGTCGGTTTTAAAAAGAGAGTGGCATCGTTGCGGTTTGGTTTTCAATGATTTTAGGTGCTAAGTACTTGATTTATTTTCGTGATAAAAAAAATTTTTGATAAAGAATGAAAATAATTGGGGTAAAAAAGTTAAGTAAACAAATATATTGAGTGGGGTGTCAAATGAAAGGTCTTTATTTGTACATTCCAAAATAGTTATTATTTTTATTCTAGGACGTATACTTTTAGAAATACGACGAGAATTCATAAATATGAAATAAATGAAAAATTAGACACGACATTATGTATTGCATGCATGCTAGTATTTTTTACCATGAAGAGCTAGCGCAATAGGTATACTCGGCAGTAGTAGCACTTGAAATTATAGGGGTAGTCAGAAGAAAGTCCAAATGTAAGCCATCTACGGTGCGCGAGATCTCAGTTCGGGGCGAACTACTAGTTATTATGTATAATTGCAATACTTCCTAGTATTGCAATTAATACTTCTTCTTCTTCTTTTATTTAAGGGGTAGCCCCTTGTCGGCATAACTGATGTTTCTTTCTCCATGAAGCTCTTTCCAGGGCAGCCTCCTTGACTTCCCTATACGACATGACAGCAACCTTCTCTTTCACTTGGCTCATGTAGCCTATCCTCGGTCTTCCTCTTCCTCTCTTTCCTTCCACTTTTCCTTCAATGATGTTCTTAATGAAGCTGTCATGTCGTATAAGATGGCCAATCATCTTCCCTCTTCTGTTCTCGACAACTTGCAACAACGATCTTTCCTCCTCAACGATCAATTAATACTTACATAATAATTATTTTTATTCAAAAAATAACATCTTACTTACCTACTATTTATTTCACGGAACTTAATGTGACCTAAGGAAAAGGTTAATTTATTTCTTTTTATGTAGGTAATAGCGTAGTACTATTATTCTTACCTATTACTCGAACACCTGCTATAAATATTTTATGATTGGTGCTTTAGAATATTACTACTCGTTAGTTATTTAACTCACAGTTAGCTTACTCGAGACCTTACTAGATAGATGATGAAACATGTTCTAACAGATAATATTGCGAGCAAAAACATAAGTTACACATACTCGCGTCAGTATTCAAAAACTCCAGGGAGCATCCAATGACAGGACGTCTTCTCGGCCCCGGCAGCTTGTCCACAGGCTGCTCTTCATCTTCCACCACCAGCTTCCAGAAGAGGAAGACTAGCACTCCTGCTAGTAATATTGTCCAGATCATTGTTTTTTATTTCTGTAAAAGAATAATTGTCCAAAATAGTATTTGATCTAATTCACTACTATTGTCTTTGTAACATGTAACTTTTTTCCTCCCGAAATACAAACACGAGCTTTGGACCATTCTTCCCGTTACTGATCAAAAAAAAAGTAGGTACCTAAAGATACTTACCTGAGTAGGTACTTAATTACAAAATTTTCAAATAGGACTTACTTTTTACAAATATTTTCTAAAAATCGATTTCGATAAATATTTAAGTAAGTAATTTAGATTTTGAATTTAAGACATGTTTTTTCTATTGTAGGTAGGTACCTATTTGAGTTTATTGGTGGCCATGGCCTCTTTGAAAATTGAGCAGTTGAGCAGTTCGATAGGTTTAATAATAAGGAATATTTCAGTTTTCGAGAGAAATATCAGTTAAGTACCTACACAAGTATCTAAATACTTATTAATCTACTACTATACCTACTTATTATTAAATGTCTTTTCAGATTGTTTTCAATTTTCGCAAGAACCTTGTCCTCTTTCGAAAGCAATAGATAATTCAGTCGCCCGAATAAGATGTACCTACTTAATAAAATTAAAATGTTCTTGTAGATGCTTACCTTGTAATTTATTTTCTGTACAACATTAATTATAAATATTCACTCGAGCATAACCCTCAAGACTATGTTAAATTAATTTCTCTTTATTTAATTTAAATTCTAATTATAAGACACTATCTTCAAAAGGCACTCGCGAAATTCACTTATTCACTCCAACGAGAATATATTCTTTAGCCAGATCTCAGTGTGCACTGCGTTTTGTGTCAACTAGTGTATCTGTATATAGAAACATGTTATTGTATCAAACCGGTATTTTACACCCACCATGTACACACAAACATCTTAACGCTTGCTCTCCATTGCAGGCTGCAAGTTATGCGATGTAAATTGATCTTGCTATAAAGACGCAATGGATAATATTGGGTAACTAAATACGAGTCGCGGTCACGCTTCGATAAGATAAGTATGATGTAAACATCAAGTAGATACTGTTGATTTATTTAGAGCTAGATGTTCCTTTTATCTTTAGTTAGAAATGTTTCGCGATAGGTTTAAATAAGATGAATAATAATTCAGAGCAACCGACTAAAACGGAGTTCAACAAAACAGAGGTCATTAGTAAATCTAAATCTACTCTACTTTTTATTCTTTTACAAAATCAAATAAACTAGTAGTTCGCCCCGAACTGAGATCTCGCGCACCGTAGATGGCTTACATTTGGACTTTCTTCTGACTACCCCTATAATTTCAAGTGCTACTACTGCCGAGTATGCCTATTGCGCTAGCTCTTCATGGTAAAAAATACTAGCTTGCATGCAATACATAATGTCGTGTCTAATTTTTTATTTAAGTACTTATTTCATATTTATGAATTCTCGTCGTATTTCTAAAGTATACGTCCTAGAATGAAAATAATAACTATTTTGGAATGTACAAATTAAAACCTTTCATTTGACACCCCACTCAATATATTTGTTTATTTAACTTTTTTTACCCCAATTATTTTCATTCTTTATCAAAAAATTTTTTATCATGAAAATAAATCAAGTAGCATCTAAAATCATTGCAAACCAAACCGCAACGATGCCACTCTCTTTTTAAGACCGACCAGTCAATGAGCTACGAAGACATCGAAACTCTATGAAACGGGAGCTCTTGCAGCTCTGGTTTCGTAGTTTTTGTTCTTTGGTCGTATTTCAAAAACTATACATCCTAGATTAAAAATAAAAACCATTTTGGAATGTACAAAATAAGCCCTTTCGTATGACACCCCACTCAATATATTTGGGTAACTTTGAAAAAAATTTACCCCCTTGGGAACCCCATATCTTTACAACCCCTTCATAGATTACGCTCATACGCTCCACAGCAAATTTCCATAGCACTACCTATTGACCTATCAAGTTTCATACAGATTGGATTAGCGGTTCGATAGTTATGCGAGAACATAAAAATGAAACATACAAACATACAAACATACAAACATACAAACATACAAACATACAAAGCAAAATCGCCTAACTTGCCACTAAGATCTTCGCTCGCTTCGCTCGCTCGATCGACTATTATCGTGTTGGCCGAGAGGTTAAAATGTTTTTATCACGTGTGTCTAGCTAGAGTCTAGACACACAAACTTATACAAAACAAAACAATATTTTTCGATGTAAGTATAATTTATTTATCGATCGAGCGAGCGAAGCGAGCGAAGATCTTAGTGGCAAGTTAGGCGATTTTGCTTTGTATGTTTGTATGTTTGTATGTTTCATTTTTATGTTCTCGCATAACTATCGAACCGCTAATCCAATCTGTATGAAACTTGATAGGTCAATAGGTAGTGCTATGGAAATTTGCTGTGGAGCGTATGAGCGTAATCGATGAAGGGGTTGTAAAGATATGGGGTTCCCAAGGGGGTAAATTTTTTTCAAAGTTACCCAAATATATTGAGTGGGGTGTCATACGAAAGGGCTTATTTTGTACATTCCAAAATGGTTTTTATTTTTAATCTAGGATGTATAGTTTTTGAAATACGACCAAAGAACAAAAACTACGAAACCAGAGCTGCAAGAGCTCCCGTTTCATAGAGTTTCGATGTCTTCGTAGCTCATTGACTGGTCGGTCTTAAAAAGAGAGTGGCATCGTTGCGGTTTGGTTTGCAATGATTTTAGATGCTACTTGATTTATTTTCATGATAAAAAAAATTTTTGATAAAGAATGAAAATAATTGAGGTAAAAAAAGTTAAATAAACAAATATATTGAGTGGGGTGTCAAATGAAAGGTCTTATTTTGTACATTCCAAAATAGTTATTATTTTCATTCTAGGACGTATACTTTAGAAATACGACGAGAATTCATAAATATGAAATAAGTAAATGAAAAATTAGACACGACATTATTGTATTGCATGCATGCTAGTATTTTTTACCATGAAGCATTTAGCTCTTCATGGTAAAAAATACTAGCATGCATGCAATACATAATGTCGTGTCTAATTTTTCATTTATTTCATATTTATGAATTCTCGTCGTCGTCCTCTAGCTACAACGGTTAAGGTAGCTGCCCTTACTGCCCCATCTCAAAAATTCACCCTGTATATTTGTAGGTTACATTGTTTTATTCTTTGATGCCCTTTGCAGCATAAACATTTTGGAAGTTAATAAAACACCTAAGTGATTTGTCGTATTTAACTTGCGATGGGGAGTGACAAAGGCTAATAAAATATTATTAATGGAGTGTAGGTTATAACCTTTTTTTTACATTCGTAATTGGGTTAAAAAAAAATTATACCTACATATGAAAAAACGTCACGAAACTGTCAACACGATCACTCACAAATTTTATTTTATTTTTCAGAAAAATCTTCTGCTGCCTTAGAGAGCTATTGGAGGCCTGGGCTAGAGAGGGGACCTCGCGGAGCGGACCAGGTATTGTTCGCAAGACCGGAGGCAGCCCCAAAGCGCCAGAAATTCCAAAGGTGGTTTCGTTCCTTGTAGTTATTTTTCGATGATTTTGACAGAAAGCTAAGACTTTGTTATTTTATAGGAAGGAGCGCGGTTGCCTAGGTGCCGGGTGAGCCACCACGCTTGCGCTCAGCCTGACTGCTGTCATCTGTTATTATTCTAAGTTATTTTATTTATTTTTAAGGACAATTTTTTTGTGATGGCACAATGCACACAACCGTCGGATGTAATTAGGAATTCTAATGGGATCCAAGCTGTCGTGTCAGTGCCCAGTCTTGTACAGTGCACGTTATGTTCCCAGGCCCGCTTCTTTAAGGGACAGAGAGGCCTCAAAATTCATCAAACAAGAATTCACAGCAACTCTTTTATTCCGCTATCTGCTCCGGTTGCAGAAGCGGTTGATGTTTCGGCGCCAAATTCGAATTCTCCGTCAGATTTACACCCTTTTTGGAAATTAATTAGTCAATATAAATCTACAACCCCAGTTTTGAAACGTATTCCTCGAGGTGCCCGCATCTCTGTCGCTACCGCTCTCTCACAGGCTATTAGGAATGTTGTATCTAAAAATACGAAGCAGGCATGGGAACATTTGCTAGTTTTCCCTTACAGCGTACTTCATGTACAGAAAGTTTTGGACAACAAATTATCACTCACTGTTCGAATAAAACAAAATTGTGTTAGGTACACTGCACGCGTTGAGCGCACTCCTTTTTTATACACAGATCTGGACCCACAAATAAATTCAAAATCATTAAAGTCAGTTGCTGAGTCTACTATCTACAAGCTCGTGGAGAGTAAGCTCAGCGATGGTGACATCAAGGGTGCTTCTCGCATTTTGTTTTCTAGCGACACGATAGCCCCAAATTCTAGTGATACTCTGATAGCTCTTGAAAGTAAACATCCCTCTGCACCACCAAACCTCCTTCTCCCCGATCCACCGCAGGAGAGTGATGGCGCTGTTGTCGCGACCAGCCAGGATGTGCTCGGTGCCGTCATGTCATTCCAGAGTGGCTCTGCCGGCGGCCTGGATGCTGTGACTCCACAACATCTAAAAGATCTACTTTCTGGTGGGTCTGGTCATGCAGGTGAAGTTCTTCTGGGAGACATGACGGCCCTGATCAACCTGATGTTGTCAGGTCGAGTCAACGGCGAGGTCACGGAGATCTTGTACGGTGCGAACCTTTGTGCTCTCAAAAAGAAAGACGGCAGCATTAGACCCATAGCTGTGGGTACCACCTACCGCCGCCTCGCGGCCAAAGTCTGCTGTCGGAAAGAAGCCGCGTATCTAGGCGACTATTTCCGACCCGTTCAGCTGGGCTTTGGTTCGAGGGGCGGCTGTGAAGCCGCAGTACATTCACTTCGTACTTTTTTGGATCAAAATTATGGGGATGTCATTTTGAAGGTTGATATTAAAAACGCCTTCAATTCTGTAGACAGGGGCGCCCTGTTGAATGAAATTAAAACTAAAATTCCCGAAATTTACCCTTTTCTCTGGCAGTGCTACGGCACATCTTCTCAATTAATCTATCGGAACACTGTTATTTCGTCTGCTGTTGGCTGTCAGCAGGGTGACCCTCTAGGTCCGGCCATATTTAGCCTAGCCATCCATCCGATTATTCAACGTCTTCAATCCAAACTCAATATTTGGTATTTGGATGACGGAACCTTAGGGGGAGACGTGGACACGGTTTTTGGCGATTTAGAAATTATTATTGATGAATTTCAAAAAATAGGTTTAGAACTAAATTTTTCGAAGTGCGAACTTTATGTTTCAGACACTTGTTTAGATAAAAATTATGTCATTGGGAAATTTCACAGTTTGGCTTCAAACATTTCGGTAATGGATAAAAGTTCACTTCGCCTCCTCGGTTCACCAATCTTTGACGAATCTTTTCCGGCCTACATAGATGAGAAAATTCAAAATTTTAACAAAACTTCAGACAGATTGCTCAAAATTAACCGTCACATGGCTTTTACTATTATTAAATTTTGTCTTTTTGTTCCAAAATTCACGTATGCTTTAAGATGTTGTCAACTGTGGAAACACAGAGAACTGGCGGAAGGTTTGGACAACATTATAAAGGACACACTGTCGTCGGTTTTGAATATTTATTTGGATGACAGGGCATGGTCGCAGGCCTCCCTACCTGTCAGATTGGGAGGCTTAGGTATTCGCAAAATTTCAAGTGTAGCTTTACCAGCGTTTTTGTCATCGATCTATAGTAATAATTCCTTAATTGACAAAATTCTATCCCCATCAGTTTTGGCTTTCCCTGGACGTAGTCTTCAAATTTCATTTAAAGACGAGGCACTAAACGCTTGGCACAGTGCTTGTCCTACAACCGCTCCCCCATCTACCCTTTCGTCTCAACGGCAATGGGACGGGCCTCTGTGTGAGTTGACACGGAATTGTCTCCTACAGACGTGTTCAAGCTCCGCAGATCGTGCCCGTCTCTTAGCCGTTTCAAAATGGGAGTCAGGTTTGTGGCTTCAAGCACTTCCCTCACATAATTTAGGAACAATAATGGATCCCGCTAGCTTCCGTGTTGCAGTATGCCTACGGTTGGGTGCGCCGTGTTGCGCCCCTCACCAATGTCAGTGCGGTACTGCGGTCGATCAGCTTGGACACCACGGATTGTCGTGCACCAGGGCCGCCGGTCGGATCTGCCGACACGCCAGTCTTAATGACCTCATCCGTCGAGCGCTTGTCGGCGCCAATGTACCAGCCGTTCTAGAACCGAGCGGTCTGATGCGTGACGATGGCAAGCGCCCCGACGGTATGACTCTTGTCCCTTGGGAGAGGGGAAGGCCTTTGGTGTGGGACGCTACTTGTGTCGATACCCTTGCGCATTCACATCTACCGGGGACATCAGTTAGGCCTGGCGCTGCGGCAGATTCGGCTGAGGATCTCAAAAGGCGCAAATATGTAAATCTTGATAGGGTTTATATATTTGAACCTTTTGGGGTTGAGACTCTGGGTCCGTGGGGTACCGGAGCCCATCGCGTTTTCAAAATTCTTTCAGGGCATCTTATCGAAGCGACGCGTGATCCCAAGTCTGGCACTTTTTTGGCTCAACATATCAGCATTGCCATCCAGCGCGGTAATGCTGCCAGTGTCTTGGGCACGCTTCCGTCTGGCAGTGGCTTGGATCAGTTGAGCTACCTATAGATCGTTTCCAACGATCCTTAGGTGGCTCAACTGGTTCTTTTTGTATTTTATACTTTTATGTAAATATGTAGTAGTTTAGTTTCTGTAAATAAAAGTAGGTTTCTATTACAAAATAAAACATATGAATTTATGTTTTATTTGTGAATTAAGCGAAGTCCAAGATTTATTAATCGTGAGATATATTACACCAGTATTACACCCAATACGAGTATATTAGTAAGGCCGGCCGCATACGCACGTTTTCCGTATACGTTTTCCGAATTCGTTTTTTTTACGCAGACGTTCAATTTTAGTTCGTATGACTTGTACGCACGGTTTGTTTTCGAAAGAACGTCAAGTTTTTTTCCGTTCGGAAAAAATAAGAACGTGTGCGGCATGTAGAACAATTTGTATTGAATGCGTGCATTCCGAATTCGGAAAACGTATACGGAAAACGTGCGTATGCGGCCGGCCTAAGAAGGTATAATTATCGTGACATGCATGACAGAAATAACAGACAGGATACCACTCGTAATCTGTTCAAAGTCTCATCATAATTTCATCATGTCTAAACAAAGAGGTCCAAAGTTAAAAAAAAACTGGTTGAGCCTATAATTCCAATACAAAGTCCAAGGTTTGCTATTTTTGTCTCGCTCTGTTGTGAGGCAAATCTCGTAACCATAAATTAACAGACGAATCCGTGCAAATTCCTGCAATGTTTCATCATATTCGACAAAAAAGAGTTCAAAGTCCACACGAAACCAGTCCAAAGACCGTTTTTTTTTTCTTTTTTTTTCGGCACGTTCGTTAGGACGAATGGGCGTTTTTCGACTAGCCCGGCACGGTACCGGCACCGGCACCGGCACCGGCGCCGGTGACGCAAAAATGTATGAAAATGTACTGCTCGTTTTTCCACTTGCCGGCGCCGCGCCGGCACCGGCAGATTTTCATACATTTTTGCATCCCCACCACCGGCGCCGGTGCCGATGCCGGTGCCGTGCCGGCTAGTCGAAAAACGCCCAACCAAGGCCAGCTTGGATTCAAAATGTTGATTATTTAGGTACCTATTTTTGTCTTACTTTTACCAAATTCCAAATACCTGTTCCAACATCAACGAGGAAGCAACTTGCTCGACTCTATTTTCGTTCAATAAACTAACAATAAGATTATCTTGTGTCAATACAAGATAGAGCTCCCGTTTGATAGAGTTTCAATGTCTTCGTAGTTCAGGTTAACTGGAATTAGAAAGAGAGTGGCTTATTTGTGATTTGCAATGATTTTAATTGCTACTTGATATATTTTCTTGATAAAGAATTAAAATAATTAAGTATCCGGAAACCTGGAAATAAACTAATTGGAAATAAAAAAATAGACACGACGTCATGTATTGCATCCATGTCTGTATTTACCATAATGCGCGATAGACATCATCGTGTAGTGAACTCAGCAGAAGTAGCACTTAAACGTATAGGGGTAGTCAGAAACAAATCCAAATCTAGGCTATCAACGCAACGGTGCGCGAGATCTCAGTTCGGGGCGAACTACTAGTAATCTGACTGACGGACTAAATATAATTTGTTATTTTTCTTTACCTAGGTACTTATCATCCCTTTTCTCTCTCCACTAGTTTGCCGTGCAAAAAGAGCCCATTTGCTACTGTAGCATACAAACAACCTATTTTGTAGTTGATTAGGTTTTGTACCTTTCTGTAATTATTTATCATAATCGATCGAGCGAGCGAAGCGAGCGAAGATCTTAGTGGTAAGTTGGGCGATTTTGCTTTGTATGTTTGTATGTTTGTATGTTTGTATGTTTCACGAATTGTTGTTCGCGCATAACTGTCGAACCGTTCATCCAATCTGCATGAAACTTGGTAGGTCAATAGGTTGTGGTAAGGAAATTTACGGGGGAGCATATGAGCTTAATCGATGAAGGGGTTGTGAAGATATTGGGTTCCCAAGGGGGTAAAAAATTATGAAAGTTACACAAATAAATTGAGTGGGGTGTCATACGAAAGGGCTTATTTTGTACATTCCAAAATGGTTTTTATTTTTAATCTAGGATGTATAGTTTTTGAAATACGACCAAAGACCAAAAACTACGAAACCAGAGCTGCAAGAGCTCCCGTTGCATAGAGTTTCGATGACTTCGTAGCTCATTGACTGGTCGGTCTTAAAAAGAGAGTGGCATCGTTGCGGTTTGGTTTGCAATGATTTTAGATGCTACTTGATTTATTTTCATGATAAAAAAAATTTTGATAAAGAATGAAAATAATTGGGGTAAAAAAAGTTAAGTAAACAAATATATTGAGTGGGCTGTCAAATGAAAGGTCTTTATTTATGTATTCCCGTTGTCCCCGGTGGTCGTGTCCCCGGCCCGGGGACAACGAGACGTCATTTTGATTCATTCCCGTTGTCCCCGGTGAGCAGATACGGCCAACGGGGACAACGGGAATTCTAAATTTCACGTGTCGTTGTCCCCGTTCAAGTTTTTTATTTTAAAATAAAGGTTTGATGCGGTAGTATAAACGTTAGTCTATCAAAAGCCTATGTCGGAAAGTGGTTCCTTTTTTATATCGCGTGGCCATCAACCAAACATCAAAATATAAACTCTTAGGAGTATAACAAACAATATTTGTGAGAACGGTATACCTACATCTACACTCAGTCAGAACCGAGTAATACAGGGTGAGTTTTTCAAGAGTGCCTCTAGGGCCGAATCTGAAACTATTAGCGATAGCGAAAAACACTCATAAGAGTCTCGAAACCGATTTTGATAGAAAATAAAACTGCATCATTAGATTTAAAAAATAATCATTTTCATGGCCAGGAATCGAACCTGTTAAAAAAAACCTTTCTTTCTATATTATTATACCATCCGATAGTGTAAATGATAAGGATCAATTTTCTTTGAATAAACTGCATAAATGTCAAACTAATGGCAAGTGTTGATATTTAATAAACTGATTAAAACTTTCAGTATTTCGTACATTGCCCATAACTTTTTTTATTGGTTTACCGTATGCAGTATCTTCTCAGAAATTGATCCTTATCCGATTACCATCCGATAGTGTAATAGGTAGATAGATACCTATTACACTATCGGATGGTATAATAATACGGAATTATTATTTTGAACCAAATAAGTTTAATTCCTGGCCAGGAAAGTTATATTTTTAAAATCTTATGATGCAGTTTTACATTTTATCAAATAGTTTCAAAATCGGCCCTAAAGGCACTCTTTAAAAACTCACCCTGTAACTATAACTCGATTCTGACTGAGTGTAGATGTATACTGCTTTCACAAATATTGTTTGTTAACTCCTAAGAGTTTATATTTTGAACGTTGGTTGGTGGCCGCGCGATATAATAACAGGCACCAACCTCTCTGTACACACTGGCAATAAGTTTATATTTCAAAAGACCAGAAAATCACCGCTAGTAAATTTTAACTGATATACACCGTTAATTCTGGGTCAGTTTAAAGCCAGCACCCACTGCTTGTATTGCTTAATCGTATTCGTGTCGTTGGTTTAGTTTTTGAATTTGATAAGTATTTCATACGAAACTAAATAGTTGAAAAGATTAACAAAAGTGAGTAAAACACTTGTTATGGTGTCGTAGGCGCGCAGAGCTAATGACCTAGGTATGTATGTATGACTACGACCGACGTAGCATAGACTCTATGCCGTAGCAACAGCTGAGCACAGAGCACGTATCTCCGTGATTTATCCTGCCTATGTTTCGTGATATTATTAATTGCAAAAAAATAGATCTCATATTTATTATTATTTTTGAGTAAGGTTATCGATATAGATTACGTAGGCGCCGGCTTTAAACTGACCAAAAATAAACGGTGTATTAACGATCTTATGATACTAGTGATAATGATAAATGAGACGCGCTTCGATTGATTGCTAAACGCGAACTGATTGCTCAATGATTTTTAAGCTAATTATTTTAATGGCGTAAAATGCTGCAATGACAAAATTAATTAGGACAATGTATGATGCTCGTACACTCCCATACAAAATCGGCATGGCCATTTATCAAATTCGTGGACAAAGACTTTCTAGGGACTGGCTAACTAGAGCGCTGAGTAAGCAGCAAACTATACTAATATCAATATTGAATAACAATCTAACCGATAGGTTAGGTATTTCAAATACTTTCATAGTAATATTCATTGAAGTTAGGTATAAAAACTTACTTATAAAACTTTTTTGATAGAAACACTTTTAACGTCGGCACAAAAAAAAAGAGGACGACATTTCAAAACGAACATTTAATCTTTAATCATTTGAATCAATGGTGCTCACAGGTACAGCCGTCTATAGTTACAATAACACTTGTCCATAATTTTGCATCATATACGAGTACATTTACTGATTTTAAGTAGAAATCAAATGTAGGTACTTACATGAGTTTCACACTTCCTTTTCACTACGTCATTAAAATACGTTACATCACAAAATTAAAATACTTCATCTCTTGATTCTGCTAACACCGGGGACACCGGGAATAATTTTTAATCTTTTTATTCATTATTTCACCGGGGACAGAGACCGGGGACAACGGGAACTATTTTTAATAAAAATAATGTATTCCCGTTGTCCCCGTTCACCGGGGACAAGCTCACCGGGGACAACGGGAATACATCATATGAAATACCTAAATGAAAAATTAGACACGACATTATGTATTGCATGCATGCCAGTATTTTTTACCATGAAGAGCTAGCGCAATAGGCATACTCGGCAGTATCAGTAGTAGCACTTGAAATTATAGGGGTAGTCAGAAGAAAGTCCAAATGTAAGCCATCTACGGTGCGCGAGATCTCAGTTCGGGGCGAACCACTAGTTATTACGTTTCACTGTGTATTTTGTGTGTTTAGTAGCAAATAAATGATGTGTCTTGTCTATGTCTATGTCTATCAAAGATAAAACTTGCACAACGATACTCGCCTGGCAATCAGGCCTCTCGTATGATCCATACCAACGAGTGACTCAGTCATAAATAATACCACAACACATGATTGGTGACCGCTCTGGCGGATTGATGACGAATAGATAACCCTCTGTTTCCATTCTTCCTGGACTGTCCCCTGGCAACTGCCACAGTGAAGGTCTATATTTAATACTGTTTCAAAGTTATCGAATTAAGTAGGTACTTATGAAAACTCGTTTCGACCTACGCTCAATAAAACTAATTGGTTAAGTACGTCTTATTAAATGTAATGGTATATTTTTTGGATTACGATTCATTGGCATGGTACCTATTGTATTTATTAATATTGGATTTGGAATAGGAATCGAATATTACTTTTGCAGAGATAAAGATTCCTAAAATAAGACAGTTATATAGGTCACAAAGTGGTTTTTTTCCTTTAGCCATACGCAACCTTTTATTTTAATTGATTAAAGTCCAACTTAACAATACACTTACTTCAGTTCAGTGAACAAAATATAATTAAATAAGAATTAGAACTTCTAACAAAATCAACTAAAGCTCACATTTTGTTTAACTTCACCTTTTTGAGAATTTTATTTATTTATTTATTTATTTATTTCTCATTACATCTATTATAACAGGGTGCCCCTAATGCATTTGAATTGATGCATGGTCTGGAGATTTGAACCTACGATTATTTTTCTTTTCTGATTTCAATGCGAGAGAACCACATTTTTAATAAACAACTCTATTGTATCAAAAGCAAAGTAGGTAGTAGATATATGAACTGTGGATATGAACAATAAATTGTTTAACACGAATAATTAAAATAGTTTCATTGCTTATTTCTACCTTTGTTAACACGAGGCATAACAACTCAAGTACTTACCTTATTTACCATAGTTACTTTAGTCAGAACTTTGATACTTCGCAACCCACACAATATTATTAATGAGGAATGTAGGAATTCATACGAATTGAAATCAAATCAAACCAACGAACATTTTATAACTGTTTTCATGTAAGTAACAGGAATAAAACCTATTTATTATTTATTCGGCGTTGGCGGTACGGTCTCGTTGGGTCTTCGACGAAGGATGATGGGATCCAGCGAAAGATAGAGACAGTTGGAACAGTTTGAGAAATAACTTTGCCCAGCAGTGGGACGAAATAAATTGAAATAAAACAATAATGTCTTGATAATTTTTTATAATGTCTTCAGACACGTATTAAAATTAAGCTTAGGTACTTATAAATAAATGCAAATCATGAGATTAGACGCGTTTGTGTTTTAGAAAAAGCTGGATTTATTACAAAAACACAAAACTACAGATTCCCATAAAGCAAGTAGGTACTTTATACAGTTTATACTGTTATAAACAAAAAATCAGACTGTACGGAATTTTCTTTATTTCTCTTCTAACATAGTCAGCTAGTAATGGGCCATGGTATAAAGTTAAAAACGTCTTTTTTGAGTATTTAAATCATCAATCATTTCTTCCTAAGTATGAACTTGACCATGACTGGCTCAGCGGGGCGAAGCACCATATCCGCGGCTAGTTTCGGTTTGAATCCTTTCTTCAATGGCGCCAACTTGAAGTTTCGAGAGATTTCACTGAGCACACACTTCATTTCTTGCATAGCGAAACGCTGACCTATAAAGAAATAAAACATGATAGGATACATTCAATAGGAAATACATGAACTACATAGTCCTGAATCTACAATGGAATTTCCTGTGGTATCAGCTCAAAATAAAGTAACAAACGGTTGTCAGAAACGAGTACCATGGATTTAGAGCGAATTGCAAAACTTATAAATTAACTTCTATAAACAGCGGATTACAAAATATCAGATACTAGCAACGCCCTCGCGGCGTTGCCCCCGTAGTGATGGTAAATGGTGATGATGATGATGAAAAGTAGCCTATAACCTTCCTCAAGAGTTTAGCTATCAAATGCAGAAATAATTTTTCAAATCGGACTGGTAGGTCTTGAGATTAGCGCGTTCAAACAAAAAAACTCTTTTCGCTTTATATAATTAGTATAGATATCCAGAAACATTTTAAACTTTATAAAGAGGAGTACTTAAACGACTATCAGAGTAGAAACACTGACACTCGCATAGACTGGTCATATGGCTATGCTTAAACCTCATTATACCTAACTCTCGTTATGCCTAAATTGTGATATGACTTAGGCATAACGCGAGTTAGTTGTACTGCGTAATAGGTATACACCGCGTAAAGGCTGCAAACTTTCCTATCGGTCGATAGTTTGGTCGAGTTGGGCTGCTTACTGCAAACATGGCCAATATTGGATCGTTTAAATGTGCGCAGTTGCATACATCTTCATACTGAAGAGCCCGACCAATTAATTATAGAAGCCTATAGAAGCCTATAGAAAAGTCTTCAGGCTACGATGGGTTAATTGTTTCTATTTTTTAATCATTTTCGTGTAGTGAGTTTGCTTGAAATAATTTTAATTTTTTTTCAGTCTAATAAAAATGTCCTCGTTCAGTGAGATCGCGAAAAATAACGGTACAATTTCCTGCCGAGGAAACTGAAAAGTCGCATCACGCAATAAACGCCTTTGAGCTCCGGCATAAAGATTGGCATAACTCATTTACGAGATGAAACGATGAAAATATCCTTACAACCTATACAGTTAGTAATAAAAAGCCTGACAATCTATACAGTTACCTAGTAATAAAAGTCTGGGCGATCCGACCGATTGAACACCGTAAATTCGGTCAAAATTCAGTTGCAATGCAAGATTTGACCCTTACTAACAAGGCCAGTTAAATAAAAACTTATAAAAAACTAGCTGCTGCCCGCGGCTTCACTCGCGTGGTATCCGGATAAAAAATAGCCTATGTTACTCTCCAGCCCTCTAATAATCTCCACACAAAAAATCACGTCAATCCGTCGCTCTGTTTTGAAAGCAGGACAAATAAACAAATAAATAAACACACTTTCACATTTTTATATGGGTACGAATATGTGAACCCTATTCACTGAAAACTATGTTAAAGTTTCACAAAGTGAAATAGGTCTGACTTGTTAAGCCGAGCATACCACTGAAAAAAAATATGGAGCAGAAAAATAAAGTTGGAAAAATAGCAGCTTGTTTATCAACGTAAGTTTTTTTTTTTGTTTTTACTTATTAGAGCCATGTTGGTCGAATGAGTTATTCGATCCGAAGTTAGTTCGAACCCAGTATGAATAGGCAACTCTTTCATGTTTTTTACCCAAGCTTTCTTGTTTTTGACCAAGTCCTTTATGAATACAGGCAGTCCAAAAATGGTCAAGGGTGTGTACTCATTTCAATATTTTTTACGTCGGTAGTGTGAGATGTGACAGCGAAGAGTGACCGTACCGTGAGTCATTCCCTTTTACCCAGATGAAGATTCTCCGGGTAAATCGAAACATTATCGGTAGGTACCTAGGTATTTAAATCGACGATATATTTTTTTTTATTTAAGATAGGTTAGCTCTTGACTTCGCTCCTTGCCTAGGCATGGATGAAGTCGACGATGGAGCGAGCTTCCCTAGAAATGCCTGTTAACTCTCCTTTTAAAGGTGTTCGGGTTATATGTAGATGGAAACACAGACGAAGGCAGTTTGTTCCATTCGACAGCAGCACGCATTATAAAAGACGATTGGAAGCGCTTCGTTCTAAAAGGGGAAAAGGACATAAGCTACTTTTTTTTCGGGTACCACGCGAGCGGAGCCGCGGGCAAAAGCTAATTATATCATATCGACTCACGAACGTTTTGAAAGTGAAATAAAGATGGACAGCTTAAAATCCCTCACCTATACAATTCCTAGGTCCAGCGCTGAAAGGTACATAGGCGTAAGGATGCCTGGTCTCTCCATTCAGAAACCGCTCGGGGTCAAACACCTCTGGGTTCGGGAAGAGATCAGCTCGATGGTGCACGTCGTAGAGGTGGACGATTACTTCTGTCCCTTTCTTCACTTTGATGTCCCCTGAGACAGAAGATAGTTTGTGTAAGTAGATGAAAAAGCAGAGGAAATCATTGTGTAGAACTTGAAGCTTGTTTCACGATTTAACTTAGGTTTAAAGAAGGCTAAGGTTGAAAATATCTATATCTACACTTCTCACAATGGATCTAAGCATTCGTGAAGTTAGCCGTTTCGCTGCGCAGTAGAAAATTTTGTATGAAAAAGTTGCACTGCGCATCGAAACGGCTAACTTCACGAATGCCAAGATTTGAAGAAGCGCTCGTGGCGTAGCTTGCTTAGACGTTCTTGATTTATCGTTGAAGTTAAGCAACGTTGTGCGCGGTCACTATTTGGATGGGTGACCGCAAGTGGCATTACGAGCTTGAGCGCTTCCGTGCTTCGGAGGGCACGTTAAATTGTCGGCTTTTAAGTCGTTAAGCCATGACGGAGGTCTTTAGGCGGCCTAAAAACTCCATCACCAGAGTTAGCCACTTGCTCATACAAACTTACTTATTGGAAGAACTACTTGTAGTTCATCTAGCCTATTGGGGAACGTGGTGGTAATGTTCCCCAAAGGCAGAGTAGGTGGTTTCTCTGTAACGGGCCGGCCCATTTGGCCCACTTGCCCGTGGTCTTTCGACCAGCAGTTGTTGTTGGCTGGTCAGATATATGTCGATCGCTGCTGAAATTACCGCTTGCGCGATCTAGACATTATGATGTTGTGTGGCACCATCTCCGCTGAAGCTCGTAGTGCGTAGCATGTCTATGTAGTTCATCTAGCTACAGGTAGATGTCGCTACATACTTACTTAGCTGAAAGTCCTCAGTGATGAGGCGTCCAATGAAGGGCACGCTGGGGTACATCCTCAGGGTCTCCTTGATGACAGCTTCCAGGTATTTCAGCTCGTTCAGGTCTGCGGTGCTGGCTGGACGGTTTGTATCGCCGAAAACCTGTTGCCCCTCTTCGTAGATACGGTTCTGAAAAGATACTGATAATCTCAGCAAGTTTTTAGACATTGGTGAGCCGTGTTAGCCATGAAATTGCATCCGATTCTATGATTTTCTTCGGAAAGCATTCGGATTTTCTTTTTTCAGCGAAGAAACGTCTCTTACCGCATTCGGAATACATTCCGTGAAGGTCTGAATCGCACTGCTGCAGTGCGATTCAAACTTCCGAAAATGCATGCGATTCGGACATTCTCTTCGTAAAGTTTTTTTTTTAGCGATGAAACGTCACTTTCATTCAGAATACATTCCGAGAAGGTCTGAATCGGACCGCTGGTCACTCTATTTTAATCTATTTACACATCATTGACATTCATTTTTAACAACGATTCCTTATGGTGGAATCAGACGGTTCACTCAAGTGAAAGAACACTCGAATGAATTTTCTAAGACACTTCTCTTTCATTCTAAGTTCAGATGTGTCACTTTGAGTGAAATATGCAAAATAAATGACGGAAATGAACAAAAAATGAATTGTCTGATTCCACCTTTATAGACGAAGATGTTAGCATTTCTAAACCGATTCACCATCCGGATTTTTGACGTTATTGTGATGTTACAAGTTTTATAAACGCAATATTGCCATCTGAATTTATTTGCCACTAAATAAATAATGACGAATCGTTTATAATTTATCAGAATTCTAACCTGAACTTCATCATTATCAGCCAACAGCATTAAACAGAACGTGAGCGCCATTGCCGTAGTGTCGTGTCCCTGAAAAAAATTACGTAAGTATACAAAAACCGAAATAAAATCATTGATTCCTTAAGCACGGAAGACATTTCTTTTGATCTACCAAAACACGAATTCTTTGAAGATGTTAAGGGGGTAGCCAGCAGTGCGATTCAGACTTCCAAAAATGCATCCGATTCGATGATTTTCTCCGGAAAGGTGACGTTTTGTTCAGCGAAGAAACGTCATTTTCCGAAAACGGAATACATTCCGAGGTCTTAATCGCACTGCAGTTTGTATGTCGTCGCGTTTACTAGAATACCAACCTGTTTCCTCACGATGTTTTCCTTCACCGTCAAGAGTGTACAAATTTTCCGATACGATTAATCCATTGATACACGGCTAGGATTCGAACTTACAATGTTAAAATCGAAAGTTGAGAGAACATTACGCAGTCGCAATTAGATTTATTTACCTTCCTTGAAACTCTTCTTTATTCTAATGAATCTCTAACACTGTTTTCTGGAAAAATACGCCTTCATAAATCGGGAAAAAAAGGTCCTTAGATTTTTGGTAGCTCTTCAGTCTAAAATCTAAAGACCTTTTTTTCCCGTTTTATCAATTTAAGTAATACCTATAATTACTTTAGAAAAATGTTTCTACATTTTGAATGTTTTTCAAAGAAATTTGTATGTATGTATTTACAATAATGTATGTCTTTTAGCAAAACCTCGGACAGACGGACATACAGACAGACAGACATAACGAAATGGTTCCTTCTCAGGACTACGGAACCCTAAAACACTTAGGAAACACCCAGACCCTAAACAAATATTTGCAGATCATACAAATATTTGCCTCGCGGTGGGGATCGAATCTTCTGTGATTCAAGTGACACTAATGTCTAAGATTACCTCAAACATAAAAGTATTGACTTCGTCCCTGATTCCTTCCAGGTCGATCTCGCCCCGACTCTCCGCGTCCAGCAGTAGGTCCAGCATAGCCAGTCGCTTCTTGGTGCCAATGTCTTCACCTCCAAGAGCTGCAGTTAGATTCGCCTTGTCACCTGTCAAACGAAATTTTAATCAATTTGTTTGCTCAAGTTGTTTTTAGAACAAAGACGATCTGTTTTTAAAGGCTCAAATACACGCTGGCCCAGGCTCGTCGAGTGAACGCCAGTACCAACGTGTGGACCACACACCTCGCCTCGCCATCGCTCGCCTAGCTGGCCGAGTGAACACGAGCGATAACTTACATTGGTTTGCATAGACTCGCCAAGCGTGTGGACGGTAGCACTCGCCTTGCGTCGATTCGCCTTCGCTCACGTTGGCTTAGGCTGGCGGCGTGAGTTTGAGCCTTAACAGACCGTGTGGAAAGTGATACGGTTGTTGTTGGTTGGACATCTTCAAAAGATAGATCTGAGAGAATGTCCACCGTGCCAAGGGGATACAGTTGTGATCATGTTTTACTTTCCGATCTTTTACGAACCTTTTGAAATTAATTTGATCACGACAGTATACCAAAGGTACGGTAGATATTAAGTTCTTTCAGATCTTTAGGCACTTAAGATCCTTTGAAGATGTTTACGGGTAGATAGAGGTATGTCCAAATACATATTTGGTTCACACATTTGGCAGAAGTTAACATTCCATACGTGACAGGTTGCAAGCCCATCGAAGCTATTTTTTTTTTTTTTTTTTTTTAATTTATTTACCAAATAGGTACCTACACAAAAAGAATACAAAATTTTACTTATTTATAATAGCACTTTAAACCACTAAGATTTGTCTCGTGCTATTGCGAGCCATTTTATACTTAACAATAGGTAATAGTAAGTACTTAGTATTACTATCTATTCTATGGTAGTAGGTAGCTTATTTTAAAAGATGGTAGGTAACTCCTCATAGTTACAACAAATATCAATTAAATCAAATCAAAGAGCTAACTAGTTTCCTCACGATATTTTCTTTCGAAACGAAAAATCCTGCACGGCTGGGTTCGAACCCACGACCTTCGGATCGTAAGTCGAAGCAGTAACCCAGCCGGCCAGCTCGGACGTGTGTCTGATGATCAAATACAATACCTGATGTTCGTTTTTGTTTCTTTTCCACAATAACATTGTCTGCAAAGCTGTGCACAGTATCCAAAGTCTTGTCGAATTTCTTCCCGGCATGGAGCTTGCGGAAGACAAACTCGTTGTGAAGCCAGATCCTGGTGATGCGTTCCAGGAGGTAGGTTCCAATGTCCAGGATAGCAGCTTTGTACTCCACAGCTGCGGTGGACTTGTTGGAGTCAAGTTCGGTTCCCATCGCGGTTTCTAGGAACAAACCCAAGAACAGAATAAATATTGGTGGACATTCCACACAGACATTGCCAGAGTGGGTGATCGACATACGAGCCTATACCGCGGTTTTAAAGAACGTCGGTTTTACTCGCGGCTCCTTGGTGCTGATCGACTAGCGAGTGACACAGTCGCGACTGTTGACTGAATTCAAAACCTCAATTCGACTACGATACGACTAGTCGTATCGTAGTCGAATTGAGGTTTTGAATTTTGAATTTGATCAAGCTGAGGAAAAAATGAAGCAAACATTACGAGCCGCGAGCCAGGCTCGCCAACTCACAAAACCACGGTATTGCAATGATACACCGGCGAGCTTTACCGACGAGCCTTATGACCGCGGTTTTACTCGCCCGTCGATCAGGGCCTAGAATAGCTATATTTTTTCTGTTGAATCACGGCTTCTAAATCCGTTTCAGAAAATATAATTTCCTTAGCTACGCAGAACCAGATATCTGATAGAAAAAATACATATTTTTAGAATAAGTAGCTATATTTTTTCTGTTAAATCACGGCTTCTAAATCCGTTTCGGAAAATATAATTTCCTTTGAGGAGCGAAGTCATTCAATTTCTGAACTAGGAAACTATTTCCTGAACTGAATTGGTGATTTAGTAACCTTAAAGCAATATCCTAATTTCTTTACCCGCGAAAAGCGAAGTAGGCAAATCGATAATTTAATATTGGAAATTGTTATTAGTTTTCAATTTACATAGTAGCAGTAGTTAGCCTTGCCTAAAACCTAAAAGTTACAGTAGCCAATGCTTTAACAAAACTTTTAAAAAATTAAAAACTTCCAGGCACTTCTCGAGGCACCTCAAATTTATTTCAAACTAGCTGCTGCCCGCGGCTTCGCTCGTGTGGTACCCAGATAAAAAGCAGCCTACGTTACTTTCCAGCCCTCCAAATATCTCCACACAAAAAATCACGTCAATCCGTCGCTCTGTTTAAACGTGAAAGCAGGACAAATAAACAAACAAATAAACACACTTTCACATTTATAAAATGGGTACCGAGGTTCTACCGACGATACCGATGAAGCCTTTGACACTGATAAAAGAAAACGTCTGCATTTTATTAATTTTATTCAAAAGTAAAGTACTAGGCGAACATAACTTGTTAGAAGATATAGCAATAGGTACAATCGCTAAGCCGATTCTTGTTAGTAAACTTCTGCTGTGCACTATACTTATAAACTCCTAAGCTTGGGATGCGCTCGCAACGAGAAAACTTGATAAAGAATTTATGTGTACCTAAGTTATTCTGTTATAAACGGGTTCGTGCATCCGATGGATAGGTGTCGAGACCCAGATCTTTTATTTACTGAGCCGTGATGAAAATTGAACCGTGTTTGCTGAGTGATAGTACCTCAACTTTCGATCCGAAGGTCGGGTTCGGCCGGGTATTAATCGACTTTTCGTTTAGAAAATTTATTTAGGTCAAAGACTTTGTACCTGATTTAGGTATAAGCGCATTTTTTGTGTTGTTAATAAACAAGATACCTACCTTTTTATAAAATAACGAGCCATTTTCTGGCTATTTTTTTTTAACATCACACCTCTCTTGTTACTAATTTTGGTCATCACACAAAATTATTTACAGAGGGCCGAAACAGCCTACAAAAATGGGAATACTTACTACGATCATTTTTCTAAATTTGATAATTTGTAATGTTACGGGCAATTTGGTCCGTATACCTACATAATTATAAATTTACTTATTTTATGAGTAGGTACTTTGCCTACTATTATACTTCGGGTAAAGCCGAAGACGATTACACAGTTTACTAGCAGCAGTACACGTATCATGCTGCCTCAGTCACACTTTCAGAGTTTATAATAGGCTAAAAACAAGGATGGATCATCTGTCCCACTCGCACCGCTTCCGTAGCGGCGACCGTTCCTGCTCACGTCATTACATGTTTTTGTGTTTGCCAAAGTCGCACGCTCTTCACAAATTTTCGAAAAGTTAATTTTATTTAAGTGAAAAAAGGATTGCGATCACATTTTGTTTAAAAGTAAGCTGAAAGGATTAAGAGAATTTCATCTTCCTCGGAGAACGAATCGTTCTACTCGTCGGACTTTGAAGCGCATTTGGAAACTCCGCGTATGTACCTTCTCATTTGTTATTTTCAATAGGTGCCTATAAGGTTCATTTTGAAAGTGAAAAAGTTCATTTTGTTTCGAAGTTCCAGTTTCGAAGTCAATTTTACATCAACATTGTCTCGAATTTTTTTCAAACTACCCTCATTTTGTTTTTTTCTACAAGAGATACAACATTGAGTTTTGATCGATAGGGTTGTCTATATTTGTGATATTTAGGCAATCATCATCATCACTAGCCTACAACAGGCCACTGCTGGACATTGTCAGTATAAATTTTAAGGTAATTGTAGTCAGGTACCTATATCTGTTCTATCCCTCGCGTTATATCGTGAGTGGGATACCATAAGTTGGGCATGACTTCTTTACGATTAGAAATGTGTTCAATCTCCATGAAGTGAAGCTCAACTTTTAATCTCCACACTCACTCTCTATATGGATAGCTGAACTTTGAATCTCCGCTTTTATAGTGTAGAGAGCATAAAAGCATCCTATATGGATAGCTGAACTTTGAATCTCCGCTTTTATAGTGTAGAGAGCATAAAAGCATCCTATATGGATAGCTGAACTTTGAATCTCCGCTTTTATAGTGTAGAGAGCATAAAAGCATCCTATATGGATAGCTGAACTTTGAATCTCCGCTTTTATAGTGTAGAGAACATAAAAGCATCCTATATGGATAGCTGAACTTTGAATCTCCCTCCACTTTTATGGTGTAGAGGTTTTAATGCATCCTATATGGATAGCAATTTTTTTCTCCTTGTTTATCGAGTCGAGATTTGGTAAGAGGTTTATTTTATAGAAACTCATATTCCCTCGAATGAAATGGTTGATGACAATATTCAGAATATATTGAAGCTGACATCCCTAACGCATCTAATGTATTTACGTATCTGGTGATATCAGTTCAAAAACTTTATCGAAACTGATTAGATCGAAATAGAACATAGTACCTACCAATCCTTGTCTTTTGCAAATTCTTCGAGAAGATCAATTTACCCTAAAGCCTGATATACACAGGACATGCTACTAAAAAGCATGCATATTTGGTACCTGCGTTGCGTGATTTTTTATAAGCATAGGTATTATTTTCAATAACATACACACGTGCTAACTATGTGCTACTAAGTAGCATCCCCTCAAAAACTAGCTTGCTTATGTAGGTACTACTATGTAGCCTGCGTATTCCAGCCATAAACGGTGATGATAAAAATAAACATGTGGCCCCTAGATGGCAGCACATATTACTTAATGGTCTTATGAAAAAGGTTAAAGCCGAAATGCTTCAACAGTATTTGATTCCTGCAAACTGACAGCAACCTAAATCAAGGCAACGCTAAGCGAAAGTAATTAAAAAAAAAAAAAAAAAAAAAGTTTTCAGGGATAACAAACAAAATTATCTTTCTATCAATATGATTGCACTCGGCAAGGTTCTCTTGATGTTGCTTTGAGTTCAAATTTGAACCCAAAACTTACATTGTAGGTACTCGTAATACCCTTAGGCGATGCGGGTAGACTATTACGTGACTATCACTACAGATAATCTCAAGCTCGAAGATTCGCTATTTTGAACTCTCTCTGCAAATATACTCAAATAATAATAATAATAGCCAAAAGCCCGCGAAAGTCGTAAAATCCTTGTCTTAAGATAAGAGACTAAAAATGAAAAAACTTAAAAAAAAAAAAATAATAATAATAATAATATTAATAAAATAAACCAAGTTTAAAAAAAAATATAATAATTATAATAAATTTAAAAAAAAAAAAAAAAAAACAATTAAGCCAATTGAAGGAAATTAAAAAAAAAAAAAAAAAAAATTAAAAAAAAAAAAACGATTAGAAATGCGAGCTGCACTGCTGCACCAACACTCCGCCCGCAATTCAGGCCACTCTTAGCAGGGCCATCACAGCGAGGTGCTTTAAACTCGCGGGGAACATCAAACGAGCTGTCAGTGTCAACGAGATGCGCCTGGCACCGTACACCACGGCTGTGAGTGGCAGTACCAGCACCTACTTATCTTATGCGCAAGCGAGGTCGCTGTTGCGAGCCTGCCGCTTCTAGGAACTACAATCTCCATCGACCTGAGCAACGCAAGCGCCCGATGTCGTTTCGCAAATCCAGATTTTTTCTCGTTTAAGATATTTTCAAGATCAATTGGGTAAAATTACCAATGATTTACTGCTGTCTTGGATGAATGTAAATAATACTATATACTACTACTACTGTATGTACTAATGTACTACCGTATGTATTTATAGTTAGATGTTTTTTGTGCAAGTAATACATAGGTACTTTTAAGAAAGTTGCCCAAAAAATATTAACACTACGAGATTATTTTTATCATCCTTGGTTTTCATCGTAAATACTAAGAAAAGTCAGCTAATCCGAATACCTACTGTTTACAAGTGTTACATTACGTTAAAAAATAATAATAATAATAATTAAAAAAAAAAAAAAAAATGGATCAAGTAAAATCGTGTTATGCACAAAAGAACATTTTGCTGTACTTATATACTGAAATTGTGGATAAACCATATCGATAGCTCATTTTGTCCGATACAGTTTAGAAGTTTTTAGAACACTTCACTTACGGGCTGGGGTGCTGTATGTGACGCTCATACCACCAATGGCAATTGGAAAGATTCTGATCTTTATATCAACGCATTACTATACATTCTAAGAATTGTAACTTCTACTTTAAATAAATAATAACACTAGTTAGCAATATGCTTTTAATAAACAAAATAGCTGACATCCAGCACAACTGTTTAAATGATTTATGTCACGAGATATTATGGCAATGATGGTGTGAAGCACGAAATATTTTAATAATGCTTCCTATTATTAAGTCATCTGAAAATATTAAGGCTGATAATCTTATCAATTACATTTAGACATGGAATAGGAACTTGCTGACTTCACATTTAGAGTCATTAGTAAATATCTGGGAGTTCCAGAATTCGATATTTTTGCAAGTGCTCAAATATTTATATGAAAAAAAAAAAAAAAAAATAGATAAGTATTTTAATCTTGGAAGCTAGATCCACATTCTGAACTAGTCGACGCGTTTACTTTTCGTTCAAAACGTGGCGGTCAAATGGTGGAACATTTTGTCTATTTAATTTCTAAAGTTCTTAAAAAAAAAAAAAAAAAAAATTTTTTTTTATAATGCAGTCGGCATTGTCGTGATTCTTTATTGGCTTGGCCTTCACAGCCTTGGTTTAAGGCTTGTGAGATCTTAAAATCTATTTTTTCAACCTAATATAAATTTTGTTAAAATGTTCTTTCCAGATTTTACCCTGGTAGCTTCATAGTTATGGTTTCTTTTGCCGCTACCACTTTAAATCAGTCTAATTATTAATTGAAAGCTTGATAAATATTTTGCCAAAATAATAAAATTAATTTTAGTAAAGCAAACAATATCTGATATTACCTATTTTATTTTTAAAAGAAAGGTTGAAAGTGGTAAATATATAGATAAATATATAGTGAAAAGATAGCACTTTAACACTCATCGGTTAGCGTTATTTATACCTAGTCCTTGGTAAGAAATAAGTAAAAAAGTAACCACCAATAGTTTCATTTAACGAATTTTAAAAGAAACTTATAAAATGAAACCACTTAAGTTATAATGTACAATTTTATTGAAGTTCAATGACACTATGTCCCACATATAACTTTACATGGGACCCTATCATTGCTATCTTTCGAATTATTATCCATAAGATATTGATTATTTACATGATCTGGCACAAAAATTAATGACTTTACCTGCCATAGCTTCTGCTCAGAGGATGCAGACTTTAAGTTTTATTAAAATAACCAAGTTTTTTTTATTAAAAATTATGTTATATTTAAAAATTATGTTCCTGATTTTAAGAAGAATTAAGAAGAAAGTTGTGAAAATTTGATCAGCGCATGCAATACAGTCATATTAATATTGACAAAACAAAAAGCATTAAACACGCGAATTCGGATAATTATCTTTTCATATCAGCTAAAAAAACCATAATAGTAATGCCGGTCCTCAGACACTCGCGCATTTGGGAATACTTCATGACAGCGGAATCGATGTGGGAGTGTTTGGGGCGATTAGTACCCGACACACTTCCACGTCCGCCGCTCTCTCGGTCTGGAGAGTCTGGAACTCATCGTCTGGAAGTTAGTTCCAGGGATTCCTCAAATATATACCTAATTCTTAAAATATTACCTATAAAATATATTTTATGTAACATTTTTATTAGCATTACAATAACGGTTTTGTAAATATGTTATTTGATGCTTGATTAATATCTTAGATCAATGCATTAATGTTAATTACCATTATCGTGTAACAGTACAACTAAATACGCTTAGTTGACATTACAAAATAATTTTGATATTAGTTTAAATTTTTTATTATTTTTTGCTCTGAACATCTGCTAGTAAACTGTGTAATCGTCTTCGGCTTTACCCGAAGTATAATTGAAAATTAAACGAACTCACCTGTGAGGTTCGATTCCAATTATACGAGGGTTCAGCCGAAGACGATTACAACATCCCACCCGACCCATTCTTAAAGATCCCACTAAAAATTTAACTAATTACAAAATTAGGCACTCTAAAATAATGACGTGAGCAGGAACGGTCGCCGCTACGGAAGCGGTGCGAGTGGGACAGATGATCCATCCTTGTTTTTAGCCTATTATAAACTCTGAAAGTGTGACTGAGGCAGCATGATACGTGTACTGCTGCTAGTAAACTGTGTAATCGTCTTCGGCTGAACCCTCGTATAATTGGAATCGAACCTCACAGGTGAGTTCGTTTAATTTTCAATTATAAACTTCGTTCCTTCTGAAAGCACGATACCGACTGGTTGGGGTTCAAGTGGCGCGCACCCGTTACTTCAGTTTTATACTTCCATGGGCACGCTAAGATCCTCGGATCTAAGAAACCACATCTTTTCCCTATCATAAAAGTTATAAAAGACAAAATGTTCATTGCGATTACAACGTTGCAAAAGTTGGCAAAGTGCGAAAGTCTGCACTCGGCGCCGAAATCCATGGTTTCCTTGTCTATACCCTCGACAAATAAAGTACCTAAGTGGATAGTAACTGAAAAGCCAACATTGTATCTTTAACATTTGCTGTCGTAAGCGCCGCTGCCGAACGCATTCTAAATTCATCTTTATTTTAACAATGCTAAGACGAATATTTGAAGTTGCACTCATCGATGTGCTGATTTTAGTTCTAGGTACGGCCATAAACACAGAACAAACACATATAATTGTCCGGAGTGGGAAATTAACCTACAAGCGCAGAAGGCAGAGCTATTACCAACCGAGCTACGACTCTACGAGGACAGTCAAGTACCTAAGCTATTAATAAATTAATGTTTTTTGACTTTGACGTAGTCTGGAAGACTTACCACAGATAGTGCAGAGAGTAAAGTTACTGATAACTGGCAGGACGCTCACTTCCTTCCCATTCAGAGCCTTCAGGACGTCGATGAGGTCCCGGCTTTTGTCTTCCATCACTCCAGCGAAGTTCTTCAAGATGTTGAAGTGGAAGGTCGGTGTTAGGATGCGACGACGCTTGTGCCATAGGTTCCCTACAAATAAAAGAGAACAAAACTAGTAAAAAAACGTAGAGACTCATGCTTATCATCTCAACGGTATACCGATCTTTAGATATACCTACTACCATATCTTTAAAAGGGATGATCCATTGACATACCACACAGCCTACTCTCGTCACGATGACCGGCAGATTCAATACCACGGTCTTATTTACATGAAGAGTCAGTGAACCAAACTGCCATACTTTAAAACTGCGGTTAAGGGCTAGTGGGCTAGAGAGCCCACTAACTACCAGACTGTTGGTATACCAGAGGGTATTCCAGCATTTTTATATGCCAACAGATCTCCTTCTTAGAGGATTATATAACGAGACACGACTATAAAAATAAAAGTCTAGCATATGTTAGGTTTTTGCAAGTTGTTCCACCTGACACGTCTATTTCCGTTCATAGGATACTAGCTATACCCAGCATGCTTTGTAATGCCACGTGAAGTGAAAAATTGTTTGGTTGTATATTCTGTATAGATTTTTTGGAAAACCCTCGCGGGCGTCCTCAGACAACTCTACCAAAGTTTCATCGCAATCTGATCGATCAAAGATTTAGGAACGCAAAGAGGACAAACATTATTATATTCTCTCTACTGTCTCTTGTTGTTTATAAATGTACTTTATTTGAAATTTAAGGCAATTTTAGGTAGGAAATCTATCTTGTAAACTGGCCTCCCGCGATACAGGCTTGCCTCGTGCGGGGGACCCCCAGAAAACCCACTGTAACTATTGTGTTACTTTGGTAAGTAAATTAATTAATTTGTATTTGTGTTCATTTTTATTTATATAACAAACTTTAACAACCATTAAAATATACTTAACTCGGTAGTTTCCTCGTGATATTTCCCGTCAACGAACGTTTAAAATTAAATCGTATTAATTTTCCGGCCCAAAAAATAATGAATGCACGCCTCTTTTATTCAGATCGAAAATTGTCGAACATTGTCAATTCGGCTAACGCGGTAATCTATGAATTTAAATTTCCATTTATTTCCATGAGATTTCCATAAACAAAATATTATTATGACCTTTTAAATTGTAAATGCGTGGGTATTATCGTCATAATAAAAGTTGTGCTTAGTTTAAAACAATAACTCTTATTTTATGGCGTAGGTACCTACTTACAGTAATTTGATAGCACCATAAATAATAATTTCTCCAAAAAATAGTAAAATTTTTTAACTTTTTATAGTAGGTAGGTACTTATTTTGTATTTTTTTAACGATCGCGTGGTGTTTTCGTAAAGCCAGAATTACAGTTTTTCATGACTCGTTAGAAATATAACGGATCTACACATTTAGTGTAGGTACTAAATGTGTAGATCCGTTATATTTCTAATTAAATAATATATTAAAATAATAAATATACGCCAAACTCACGAAAAACAAAACCCTCTTTTTGTCGTAATCAGGTAAAAATAGATAAGTACCGCGCGACTGAAGCCGTGGGCAGAAGCTAATTGTTTGCAATTTATAATCTACTTAGATAGTCTTATGAAGTTACTTTTTCAAGTTAATTAGAAGAAATGGTTTCTTTAAAAGTTTACTGAGATGAAAACATTGTTTATCACTACCTATTTTTTTAAATTGCGATGAATAAAATGTGAAAAGGAGGGCCAAGCCACATATTTTGACTGAGGTGTAGAGTTTGTGAAGTTAGGGCTTGTAGAGTTAGGGCATATAGAGTAAAGCTTATTGGCTCTACCACAGAATACTAGTACTAGCTCTACATGAGATCTGGGCACTTTTGATGAAACATCAGAAGTTTCATTATTAAGAATACTTTGATATTGATAACTTTTTGACAGTGCAAGCCATAATTACGTTCTTGTCTTGGCAACATTTTATATTAAAATGTTTTTTGGTGGGATATCATATTTTATGAACTTACCGGTGCTAAGAAGTAGTCCCTTGCCGAGCCAGGACTCCAGGAAAGTGTACGGCAAGCTTTTAGTTAAATTTCTTGGATGGGACAAAACTGCCTGAAAACAATGATTTTTTTAATAAAATGTAGAGAGTTCAGACATAAACCCTGAAACACAAACGCGCTACCATACGTTTACCATACTTAGCTAGCGTATTAGACATCATTGTGTAGTGAGTAAATTCAGCAGACGAAGCTCGTAGTCAGAAACAAGTCCAAATCTAGGCTATCATCGCAACGGTGCGCGAGATCTCAGTTCGAGGCGAACTACTAGTATTTATAGGAGAGCCAACAAACGATTTTCATCGATAGGGTAGAAAATGTACCAGCTATTTTGATTTAACGAATTCTTACCTCGATATCATCCGGATGGCTCAGATGCAATATTTTACTGTTGAAATGCTGGACGAGGTACCGGTCTCCGTACTGTATGGTGTATCCTCGCAGGGCGTCGAAGAAACCATCTTTAACAAAGTTTTTTTTAATTATTATGTACCTACCTATGTCAAAGTTTGAGTCGTTCTTTTTAACCCCCGACGAAATAGAGGTATGGTATAAGTTTGTTGTGTGTATCTGTGTCTCTGTGTATCTGTATAGGTGTGTATCTGTGTGTTTAGCTGTGGCATCATCGGACTGATTATCTAACTTGTCTCAAACCTCAATGTGGTCTCAAACTGTCAAAATGATCGACGTCTCGTTGAGATGAGAGTGACAGAGCCTTGGACAGAGCTACTTGCGTGGTCACAGAACTATCATATTTGACAGTTTGAGACGAATTTTGGTCGCTATCAAAGATAGACAATCGGGGGGCATAGCTCCTGAATGGATAAACCGATTTTAATTATTATTTCTTTGTTTGAAAGGTGCGTTTCTTGAGTGTTCTTAGCCGCGGGTTTCCACGGATAGATCACAATTACATACCCGGAGCAATCTTCAGCATGGCGTATCCGTTCCCAATGAGGGGTATCTTCCAAGGTCCCGGTACTTTGTCCAGGGGGTCCGGCTCAGCCTTCAAATGCCTCCAGAGAAGCACCGCGAGGACGGCGCATCCGAAAATCACCACTATCATGTTAGTGGTATTTTATTTCATTCACGAACTGAAAGTCATTTTTTTTGTTTGTACATGCAATAGGCAATATGCGTCTGATTCAAAAGCGGGTTAAATGTATTTTATTATGAACATTGTTGCTTTAGAGGTATGTGTGTGTAATTATTTTTTAATATTAGACGCGTTTTACCTGAAATAAAACGCATAATATATACTTACCTTATTAGAAGCTTTTATAGTATGAGAGTGGCAACACTAGTTTCCCGTTGATGAGCGTTGAATTCTTTCATCTCTTTCTACCCTATACAGCTATCTCTCTCGCACACTGTTATCGCCAGGCGCCCAGAGGTGAGCTGGAAGCTCCTAGCATTTTGCTCCTCATTGTGTCGAATACCACCAGGCAGAAATAGAAAGCAAAGCTTCTAATAAGGTAAGTATATATTATGCGTTTTATTTCAGGTAAAACGCGTCTAATATAAACTTGACCGTTATTAGAAGCTTTTATAGTATGAGACCTGTTTGTTATCGCCTGGTGATTGAACGCCAATGTGATATGACTGTAAGATGTTTGATAGGAAGTAGAAAAGGGAGAGATAGCAACATAAAATAAGTAATTAAACAGTGTAATTCAGTAACAATAAATATATTCTAATTGACAAAACTTGACATCATAGGTACACCAGAAAGATAGACACAAAATACTGTACAGGACCAAAGTATTTATCTAACAGCCAACACTTCAAGTAGAATACATTAGCTATCATAGATTAGAACACACAATCATGTATAAAGTAGGTACAATACTTAGGCATTGTACCATGTAATGTACATGGTGAGTATACACGACAATAGGTACTGATACCTGACACAAATTATGTCGATACTAGTGTCCATTATGGCCCACACAGTAGCAATTTGCAGAAACAATTACTTTAGCAACTAAGTGTCGCGGCTGTGGTGTGGACACACGTAGACACTCGATGTGAGTGATTACACTGAGTGTTTAGTGTCAGGTGTCGTATATCCTTACCACAATTAAGAATTACTAACAAGGTAAAACTGACATTTGAACATGTTTCCATGAAAATAACACACTCTTATAGCAAAATAAACAAAAAATAAATAAAATATGTGATTCTCGCATAATACATTTAAGGTATACATTTAGCAATGGTTACATTGTCTCTATGACTAATGAGTAGGTAATGACCATGTTTATTTAAATCATCGTGAGGATTATAAAGTACCTAATAGGTAGGTATGTAAATTTCCACTCTGTAATCAATTATTTAAAAAACGTAAAATTCTATGATGCAGGTTCAACTTCAAATATTACAATCAATGAACTGGATTGAACAATACGGAGGTAGTATTTTTATTTCCTGAACTAACCATCACTTCGCGACGGTAGAAGTTTTGAAAAGTTTTAACAGATTTCCAATTACCTCTAGCTAATATATCATCCAGAGGAAAGTTATCTATCCAGTTTCTGGATGCTACAGCAGATCGCACACTGCCTGGGGTCGCTGTGATACCTGCTGCCTTCAACAAGGACTTGAACCATCCTGCTATTATTGTACGGGAAGCCGGTGCTGGGTTACCCCGTAAGGTTATAAATAAATTAGACGACCCAGAGTTTTCACGTCTTTCTTTAAGAATCTTTATGGTATTTTTTATCCAAAAAACAGGGTTCAAATTATTATTATGTTCGTTAACTAAAAGTTTCCATCCCGATTGTCTATATTCTCTACAGTCAGTCTTTGACCCGAACTGTGGCCATAAAATAATAAAATCCTCTTCAATGCTACAATGTTCATCATCTACAAGTAACAGGGTCAAGTCATGAATCCTACGACCTGAACAAAGACTTAATAAGGCTGCTGTATGTCTGACAGTTTGGAAAATATCAGTAGGTTCTATTGAATATTTAGACATAAAATTTGTAAGGATATTTATATCCCAGACGGGAGCTTTTAGAGCTTTTGGGCATTTCAAGGATATGGATTTTAATATTTGCCTGACAAGGATATGCTCACTTAATTTAACAGATGAATCTGCATTACAGAGCGTGGAAACGACTGATTTGTGAAGAAGAATAGTATTATATGATAATTTATATTTCAGATGAAGATCAGCAAGGAATTGAGCTAGTTCTGTACCTTCAGGATTAAATGGATTTATATTATGCTGCTTAGCCCATGAAACCCAACGCCTCCAAGGCGACTTATACGTTCGCCACGTGGAAGGTCTCCATGAGGCTTTTAGTAACGAAACTTGGTTGGCATCCCATGACTTTATACATTCATTCCACCCCCACATTTCCAGATTTCTAGGATCATGTCCTGGACTTTGGGAGGTGGTAGTCCCGTCGTTGTGTCGACTAGAAATCGTTTCAGATTGGTCAGGGTGAATGGGGGAGCTATGGCTCGTGCTTTCAGGTCGGCTCGCCAAAATACTTTCTCCCACCGCGGCACCACAATCAGATACAATCCTGTAGCTTGATTGAGATGCATCAACACTCGGGGTATGAGAAACGGTGGTGGGAAGATCCATGCCAGATGAAAGTCCCACGTCACGCTGAATGCATCGTGAAACATCGCTTCCTGATCGTTGAGGTCTAGGGATACATAGTTCGCTAGAACTCGGGCTGTTTTGGAAGCAAACAAATCGATCACGGGAGTTCCCATCTTCGCAAAAACCATTTCCGTGCAACTCGGAACTAAATGCCATTCCGGGGCTTTTCGGTGTCTCGATAAGCAATCTGCATGGTTGTTGAACCTCCCGGGAATGTGATATATTTTGAATTGAATCTGATACTGGTCGAGGATTTTTAAAATTCGATATGTTAGGTCCATGAGAGATTGAGATTTGGTTCCGCCCTCGTTTCGGAGATAGGCTACTGCAGACCGATTGTCCGATTGAATTAAGACTGACCCTCCTGACATGTGTGCTGCTTGGGTCTCTAGGACTTTTGAGATGGCCAATAGCTCTTTTAGATTGCAGTGAAGCGACTGCTCTTCTATATTCCAGAGGCCGGACATGGCTTGGTTGTTTATTTGAGCGCCCCATGCAATATCTGACGCATCCGTGGTCAAAAAATGTGTTGGGGGCGGTACGTGAATCAGAGAAGACAGATGGCAATTTCGAATCCACCAATGCATTTCTTCTAGAACTGCGTGAGGGACATCGTATTGAGTCGAGACGTCGTCTTTGGGCAAGGTGTTTAGGAAGCTGAGTGCACACCGATGATGTAATCTGCCCCGAGGAATCGCAAAGCTGGCAAAATTTAACAATCCGATTATACTTTGCAGCTCTTTCAGGGATGTTTTGCGTGTTTGTATAACCTGAGAGGCCTTTTTTACTATGACAGCAGCTTTTTCTTCTGGGAGTTTTTTCTGATTTGTCCAAGTGTGCCAGACAATTCCCAGGTATACGATTCGTTTTTGCGGTAATAATACCGATTTGTTGTAATTTACTTGAAAGCCGAGGTACTCTAGTATTTCCAGTAGCAGACGTACGTGCCTGGTTATCGTTCTTGGATTTTGATGCGCAAGAAGGAAATCGTCTAAGTATACAATTACTCTCACACCTCTTTCTCGAAGGATTTGTGCTATCCAATTCGTAAGGCAAGCGAAGACTTTCGGTGCCGTACTTAGCCCAAATGGTAGACATGTCATTTCCAGTATTTCGTCTTTGTATAGAAGACGCAGAAATCGCCTGTGAGACTGGGCTACCGGTAGATTGAAATAAGCCTGCGACAAGTCGACCTTGCATGTCCAATCTTGGCTTTGAAGAAAATCCGGGACTCGAAACATGTTTATTAATCGAAAACGATCTGTCAAAACATACTTGTTTAGGAGTTTCAAGTTGAATATTGGACGATAAGAACCGTCGTTTTTCGGGATTAGAAACATGGAGGAGACAAAACTCGGATTGAGCGGTGCTAGTGCCAACACGCCTTGTTGTTTCATTTGACTTATGACCAATGACATTTCTTCTGATTCTAAGGTGCGATGACGATCGCTTTTTAGATTTGGTACCAATAATGGTGGCTTTCGTAGAAAGGGTATGCGGTACCCTGTTATTATTCGCAATATGAATTTTGGAGCTCCCATTGCTCTCCAGCGACTGACATGTTGTGCCAACCACCCGGCCAGAAATTGTTGCGAGTCATTGTTTTCGCCTTTTACTGTCTTTGTAGCTCGAGGGTGAACTACGGCGTTTTTGTCCTCTTTGTGACTGCCTGAACGCTCTCGATCCGCGAGATCGAAAGGAAGATCCCCTATTATTGGGGTTATAGTTACGCTGTTCATGTCCCCCCTTATTCTGTCTTTTCGAATGGTACTGTGACTGAAAATAGCCTCTCGAAGGCTGGTTATTATGATGGTAATGCGATTCATAATCATAATCATAATCGTAAGAGCGGGAATGACCATGTGCTGGTGCGCTCGAACGGCCTTGCCCCTGCGAGGGGTTCCGTGCAGCTTTGTTGGGTTTTGCTCGCGAAGCATTCCCTGAGCTAGGCTGGGTTACTGGCCAAAAAGCCTTCCTGACTCCGCCTGCTTTTTCCAATGCCAATGTAAGAGCCTCAGGGTTGAAAATATGCGAATTCGAAGGGGGTATTTTACTTACCGCAACTTTAACTAATGGGTCTTTAACGAACTTCAGAATACCATCCCTTCTCATCTCTATAGTTTCAGCTCTGTGCCCACAAGCCATTTGAAGCAAATCCGAGGAAACTTTGTGAAAGTCGCCTTTTAGAAAAATTTCATCAATTTTTTCATCGAGGTTAGACAGTGAGGCATCAGGGCTCCTAGACCAAGTAATTAAGTTTCGCAAGCTATTAAGAAGTACTTCTTTTTGTTTTAAAATGCCGAAAGTGATAGCCCCATACGATTTATCGGAATAAGCCAAGTGGCGTATATTGTCATACGCCTTTACCTCTTCGTTTGTTTCGAGCTCGGTAAATCCCGGAGAATGATTGTACAATTTTTGAGTCTCAGAATATCTGACATCGGACCACGTAGTTTTGCCGAACCTCTGAATAACCTCTAACAGTTTTAAGTACTCATCGGGAGTCTGTGGTACTGCGGGGTCTTTGAGCTTAGTTTCAAACTCGAAAGCTAAATCGGGCAACGTGCCTTGATCCTCAGCACTAGGAGATGGCTGTGCCTGCGAGGCACAGTAAACATCATCATAAAGATTGCGGCTAACATCAGACATACACTCGTCATCAGCATAGGCACGAGAATTTTCAAACTCAGCAATGGTTTTTCGCAAAACCCCTACATCATTTGACAATTTTTCAATGCGACGGCGATCGCGTTTCTTTTGTTTTTTGGAACGCTTACGTTGCGTTTTCTTTTTCTTTTTTCTTGAATCTTGCGAAGATTCAGAGGAGCTAGAAGTGGATGAAGACTGCGAGTCTGAGCTTTTGCTACTGCTGCTACTACCCGACGACGGCGTGCGACGCCGTCGCCGACGCTTGCGCCGCTGCGGCGCCGGCGTGGTTATATCTTGTTGCTTAGTATTAGGAGCAGCCTCTACTGGATTATTTTCTTTTTCTTCATTCATTTTAAAGTTTTAACACTTTAACACAATGCTAAAAAGAAATTGAAACCAAAATCACAAAAAAAAAATATATTGAGGGTAGAAATTTTTCTTTATACTGGAATCAACATGTTTGTTGAAACCCATTAAAATAACGAACGGTAACACCGTTTAGGTAAATTATTTACGCATTAGATACTTGTGCAACTCACCTGGGCAAAAATCACTGATATTAAGTAGGTATGGTATCTCAAAAATATTTCTTGAATATTTTAAAAACTTTTCGTAGATTTAGAAAAAAGGCTAAATCTAAAATAAATCTTGGGAAATAACCAAATGTCGAAAGGATTTTTGGAGCACAAGTGAACTCAACGGGAAATTTCAAGCCAATGAGGAGCAAAATGCTAGGAGCTTCCAGCTCACCTCTGGGCGCCTGGCGATAACAGTGTGCGAGAGAGATAGCTGTATAGGGTAGAAAGAGATGAAAGAATTCAACGCTCATCAACGGGAAACTAGTGTTGCCACTCTCATACTATAAAAGCTTCTAATAACGGTCAAGTTTATATTAAACCATTTTCGATTAGAAAATAAATTTTAAAAATTGCAAAAAATAGTAGGAATTTCAAAATACTTGAAAAGGATGTGAAAGGATGTGACGACACGAGTTCATCAGAAAAGTCAAGGACGAGTCAGATATGACGATCCATAGATAAGTTTTTTTTTTAATTTTCACAATTCCTATACTCGAACTTATTGTTGTCACAGATTACTGTTGTACTCAGTATCAATTTGACGTCACACGTCAAAGTTCACAAATTGTTACTACAACAGTAATCTGTGACAACAATAATAATCTTGTTTCAGATGCGTGAAAATGTTGGTAAATTTCAAAAATTATTTTTGTTATAAAATTTTAGTATTTCGGCGCTGGAATTTTTATGACGGTTATTTGACGATATAACCTATCGTATAAAATCATAAAAAAAAATTGTGGGAGTTCCCTATTGTAAAAAAAATTTAAGTTTTTTTCTAATCTACTTAAAAAAACTGTGTTTTTTTTTTCTGTCTGTGTGTTTGTTGCGGCTAATCTCCGGAATGGATGGACCAAGGATTTTATATACTAACGTAACTGGATGGTTCACTCGACTTTAATGAAAAAGGGATTTTGAACCTTATCACGACTACACTACTTCTATTATAAATCAATCTGAGTTATAAGGATTGTCGGTCTCGTTGAGAGGTCTTCGTGGTAGCTTTGTCCCTTTCACACTCGTTGTTGGATTAGTAGTGTGCCCATGTCATTTAAATTTCAGGATATTCACTAAGGATTAGGAACGTTTAGTTCATAAATTATGGTCGCCCTTTAGGAAGAGACACACCGCCCAAGTTTTATCTCTCAAGCGGACCGCGTGAACCTTCCAGTTACGTAAGTACCTATACAAATTTCTTGGGATGGACCGATTTTGACGGGACTTTCACTGGCAGGTAGCTAATATTATAAAGATTAAATAGAATAGGTACAAAATTAATTAGAATTAGGATTCCGTGCACAAAACAAAATAAGATGCACTCATCAGTACATCACCATCCTTTTCTGTAGTTCCGGTATTCGTATTTTTGTAGGTAGGACTATATCTTCCTTATACGGCTAGACCGATTTTGATGAAATTACTTTGTTTGGTCACTTGGATGGTTTTTTATATACAGGGTGTGGCAAATTCTTGGTCACTGAAGGGTAGCTACCTTTTCTCTTGTAGTTAGAAAGTTTTGTTCTTATGAAACTTCAGTTTTATTTTGAAGAAAAAAATAATTGCATTTTTAGATTTTTGAAAAAAAGTACAGTTAGCCTAAAAAATTACATTTGTCAAAAAAAAAACAAGTTGGTCTTAATCGACTCTATTTCCTACCAGGAACACTTCTCCCAAAGTAACTTATCAAATCAAATTGTAAGTTTTTGCAATAATTCAAAAAAACACATCCCATACATTTTCTATGAAATTAGGTGTTGTAAATATTACAGTGCCACTTATTCGATCGTTCTTAATTTACTTTCATAACTGCTCCGGCAAGCTGGGAGGTTAGATATTAATGCAAAAGCACTAAGATTACCTTAAAACGTCATAAAAAGTTAATCTGTGCCGGGAATATTTATTATAACTTTAATTTTACACTCAAGTTATATTTTAACTATGCTTATATTTGTAATCCTAAAATCACATAAATAATAATCACTTTGGAACTATTTTAATTATTTAGAAATAAACTTGCACTAAATCCACTCAGAGAACAAATATTACAAAACAACACAATCATAAAATAAATGAAGTTAGAATAAATTGTTTTAAAATGAGAAACAACTGACCTGCTTGCTAGAATACGGGGCTTTGAGGGGATAAAACTCGACTATTTCCTTTTATATGGATTTATGTATTTTCCCTTAACGAATATAGTTTTTATCAAAGATTTGTTATTCCATTCGATAAAGAACACATACTTAAATTAAGAAATTATTGTTTGAGCTTCATAGCATTTCTATCGAGCTGAAACATCTAATTGCAAACAGGAATTGCAAACAGGAATTTTTGACTTTTGGAATTTTATCAATTCAATTGCTATTTATGGACCTATATTCTTATCATTAATGTTCGTGGAAACTCAGCCGATCGTGAGGGCGAAGCCAGACCACCTTTTCTGGAAAGCGCTTTTGATCTCTAATAGGTAACTTGGTTGAATAAATAGGTAGAATTACTGAAAAATATAATACTAAAACGGTTTTATCCAAATTACAAAATATTCTGAAAATGTTTAAGTAGGTAATTATTAAGTGAAAAAGTAAGTTTTTTATTTACCAACATTTTAAAACTTTCTTGGAGATGGTTAGACGAGCCCTAAATTATTGTCGTCACTATCACTATCATCACTACATAGTATATAAAACAAAGTCGCTTCCCGCTATCTGTCCCTATGTAGGTATGCTTAGATCTTTAAAACTACGCAACGGATTTTAATGCGGTATTTTTTAATAGATAGAGTAATTCAAGAGGTAGGTTTATATGTATAATACATGCATAATAATAATAATATAGTAGATAAACACTGATAATTTTAGAGGTTTCTAATGTGATGCGTGATGTGACCCGTGCGAAGTCGGGGCGGGTCGCTAGTTAGGTATATAAAGATCTAGTCTAGAGTCTACACTTTTCCTATTATTATTAAGTATACTCTAGTAATTAGATTGATGAAAAATGCAGTTGTTGTTTTCCGGACTAAGTACCTATATAAGTATTTTATTTTAATAAATTACCTACATAGGTAATGACAAGGATATTTTTTGATAAAAATACCATTATTGTGACATACATAAAGGTCAGTATTTATCCTTAGGAATACCAGAATACTCTTAGTTTTAAGTGTGCGTATTTACCATTATAATGCGATGAAGGAAAACTTATATTTACCATAATTATATATAGGCATACCAATCTCGTACTATACAGGGTGAATTTTTGAGATGGGGCAGTAAGGGCAGCTACCTTAACCGTTGTAGCTAGAGGAAAACGTTCTTAGGAGACCATCCTTAATTTTTGAAAATATTTCGACCTGCATTCACAGATTTTGAAAAAAATGTACAGTCAGCGAGAAAATGGGCCATTTACACAAAAACTTTTTTTGATGCCAATCGATCCTGTTTCATCTAAGGATAAAAAGGCTCTTTCAGACCAACTGAGGTTAGAGTACTAGAAAAGTCAGAAATCGCTAAAATGTATTTCTGAGACAAGACAGTAAGGGCTACCTTAACCGTTGTAGCTACAGGAAAACGTTTTTAGGAGACTATCCTTAACTTTTGAAGATATTTCAACCTGCATTCACAGATTTTGAAAAAAATGTACAGTCAGCGAGAAAATGGGCAATTTACACAAAAACTTTTTTTGATGCCAGTCGATCCTGCTTCATCTAAGGATTAAAAGGCTCTTTCGGACCAACAGAGGCAAGAGTACTAGAAAAGTCAAAAAACGCAAATAACTTTGATTATACATTTCGTACGAAATCAATTTATCATTTGTCATAATTTTTCATCATTTTGTCGAAATATCTTCAAAAGTAAGGGTAGTCTCCTAAGAAAGATTTCCTGTAGCTACAACGGTTAAAGTAGCTGCCTTTACTGCTCCGTCTCAAAAATTCATTTTAGCAATTTTTGACTTTTCTAGTACTCTTACCTCAGTTGGTCCGAAAGAGCCTTTTAATCCTTAGATGAAGCAGGATCGACTTGCATCAAAAAAAGTTTTTGTGTAAATTGCCCATTTTCTCGCTGACTGTACATTTTTTTCAAAATCTGTGAATGCAGGTTGAAATATCTTCAAAAGTTAAGGATAGTCTTCTAAAAACGTTTTCCTGTAGCTACAACGGTTAAGGTAGCCCTTACTGTCTTGTCTCAGCAATACATTTTAGCGATTTCTGACTCTTTTAGTACTCTAACCTCAGTTGGTCTCAAAGAGCCTTTTCATCCTTAGATGAAACAGGATCGATTGGCATCAAAAAAAGTTTTTGTGTAAATGGCCCATTTTCTCGCTGACTGTACATTTTCTTCAAAATCTGTGAATGCAGGTCGAAATATTTTCAAAAATTAAGGATGGTCTCCTAAGAACGTTTTCCTCTAGCTACAACGGTTAAGGTAGCTGCCCTTACTGCCCCATCTCAAAAATTCACCCTGTATAAAGCGGAAGAGTTTTTATGTTTGAACTGTAAAATAAATAAAATAAATAATGCTGGACATTTCACACAGGATAATGTAGCCCCAAAGTATTATTACTTACTTTTTTTTTTGTAAATACATACATAGAAAACACCCAGAACCGAGACAAATATTTGAAGATCATACAAACATCTGTCCCGCGGCGGGGATCGAACCCGCAACCTCATGCGTCGCGGGCGGGCCTGCACCCACAAAAAAGGTAAGTCAGCGACATAATATGAGACAGGACATACGAAATATTTTTTTTTTCCCTTCCTTAAAATCCAGTTCATCCTAAAGTTCTGGAAGAGATCGCTTATTGTTCTAACTAACAGATGAACAGAAGCAGCTTTAATTTACTTAAGTACTTATCTAAAAAAAAATCGCGAAAACCAATAGATTTAGAAAATAATTACCTAGATGCTTACCCAAGAAAATGATACTAAATGAGCCCTTGACTTTTAATTATTATTTTTGCCTAATTTCAATTAATATAATGATAAGTTTGAAAAATTAAAAGGTTAAAAGAAGGTACATTTTATCTGGAGAAAATATCCAGTTTGTGTTGAGATTTTATCTAAGTATTTTTTATTATATTCTTCTTCTTTCGTATGAGCAAGTGGCCAACTCTGGTGACGGAGTTTTTAGGCCGCCTCGAGGCCTCCGTCATGGCTTAACGACTTAAAAGCCGGGACCGACGATTAGCGTGTATTATATTGAAACAGAAGGATTACGGGCCCTGGGGAACCTATTAATGGTTTTTATGTCTTAGGCACTTCGGAGTCCCATTAGTATTTGCATAGGTTGCATCTAGGCACTGAAATCATCTAGAAATATGTTTGTAAGTTTTTTTTTGTTCTTTTTTCGTGTAGGTAAGTACATTTTATTTTTTCTCTATTCGCACCCGAGCAGAGCTCGGTCGCCCAGATATTTTAAGTAATAGGGATAACTCGATAACTCCAATATTCCCACTTAAAAGTTGACGAGTTCTATTCCGAGTTAGGTACCTACCAAATGCTTCAAACTGTGTTCAAACTCTGAAATTAGCTACCAAATGCCTGACGTTCAAACTCGGATGTTCGAGTATCACGTAGATTGTAGTAGACACATTTTATTGGTATCAAATACAGGTAATTTTATCCCTTTGTTCGTGAGGTCTAATTTCACTTAGCATTCGTCGACTTCATCCATGCCCAGGCAAGGAGCGAAGTCAAGAGCTAACCTATCCTAAATAAAAAAAAAAAAAAAGCATTCAGTGACATGTCTAAGAATTACTTCCACGCATTTTGTTACATTTTCACTTATTAGATTATTTATAAGACCACGATAAGCACACATTCGTGACTAACTTACTAAGTAAATGACCAAAACAGTATAAATTCCGGCCTATTTCATGAATCGACCATTTTTGGGTTAACACTGAATGCTTGCACATAAATTATGGAGATTACGCACAGCGCTGTGTTTGACATACTTACTTATATTTTTCTATAGGCAGCGTGATATTCATTGAAACCATGGTTTGGATTCCAACGAATTTAAAAACAATTTAACAGAATCCTTAATGGTATTTTCTCCGTCTGTCCATCAAGACTGGTAATAAATTAAGGCAGGTACTACCAATGATCTTCTATACTTACTAGGTACCTATTATACTCTTTTTTACAAATTATTTATCATCCAGGCACAAGCAAGATTTGAACTCGCAAACGTCATTACGTTTGCGAGTTCAAATCTTGCTTGTTTACGAAAATGTTGTAAACTTTTCAATGTAAAGAGTAAACTGATGCGATATTTCTACCTTATTCTTGACCGATCGCGATTGATTATGATGTATGTATTAAAAGAATTAAGTAAGTAAATGCAAAAAATCTGTGAATTTGCTTGTTGTTTTTTCCTGTTCAGTACAAAAAGTTATAAATATAGGTACTTACCTACATACTTGTTAGTTCTGCGTGGTTACTATTTTCCTTACATAGTAAGTTCCCTATGCAATCTGTGCATAGCTTGTGGGTTGCCTTTGTGTTTTGTTTTGATTAAAGGTCAAAAGTTCTTAGGGATAAGCAAAACTGGTCTAAAGTTTTCTCGATTAGGTAGGTATTTCAGTTTCTGTAAAAAGTTATTTGAGAACACAACATTTCGATCTTTTTCAAATTTTTCAAATGTTTTGAAAACACGATAAGTAGGTGAACTGTCGATACTTTTTTTATAAAAAGATCGACCATGTAAGTCTTGGCCGAAAAGAATTCAATTTCAAGAAAAAAATACTTATTATAGGCTAGGCTCCGCACAGCCATTGATGTTGGACTGGCACTAGTATTAACTATTAATTTCTCTGTGGGCACAACCAGGCAGCATAAAGCGCGGGGAGGCTACGTGACTATCGATACAACTTTTTCAATTTCTTTATCAGACATGTCATTTAATTTCTAATTATTTTTTCTAATTTTAGTAGAAAAACTATTTTTTTTTCTTTTATTTTTCAAATTTTAGTTAATTGAGAAATACTACGTTTGAACAATAGTGTCTATAACACCTTTAAAATTTCAAAGCTATTGTTTATCCTCTGAGAAATTTATTTGAAAGCTTGAATAATGAAAGGTTTCCACTGAGCAAAACCAATACACCATATTTTGTTTTGAAATAAGATTTTTTCAGTATACTTTAGGGCTTCGAAAATATAATGGGTAGAAAACCATTGTCCTTGGGAAGCCTTTATATTTTTCGTTCCTCTTATGAGAACACTACTTAAGTAAAGTACTTAACTAAATTATGTGGATAGACCACGGGGGAGACCTCATTATGTTCGATAATGTTTTTTATGGTTATTGAATAACTTTTTCACCGAATGAGGTCAGCATTCATGGCTTACGTTGTATTAAAAGCTCTATGGCTTTCACTGTAGCTTTGCCACAGAAAAACCGTTTGTAAGTTTTGACGAATAAAGGACTAGATATAATTACTTATGAAAGATGTTTAAAGTTGAACACTGGTTAAACAACGTCCTGTCTCTATTTGTCACTATCCACAAATAAAGACAGGACGTTGTTTAACCAGTTTTCAACTTTAAACATCTTTCGTAAGTAAGACCCAATATGTCCTTTATGTGTGTATTTTTCTTTTGACGCAAGATGACCGTTTCGAAGAGGAATGAATGCCACTATTTTCTTCGAAACCACAATGCTTGTTCTTGTTCTAGTATTTTTTTTGATAATCGATCGAGCGAGCGAAGCGAGCGAAGATCTTAGTGGTAAGTTGGTCGATTTTGCTTTGTATGTTTGTATGTTTGTATGTTTCACGAATTGTTGTTCGCGCATAACTGTCGAACCGTTCATCCAATCTGCATGAAACTTGGTAAGTCAATAGGTTGTAGTAAGGAAATTTCCGGTGGAGCATATGAGCTTAATCGATGAAGGGGTTGTGAAGATATTAGGTTCCCAAGGGGGTAATTTTTTTTTAAAGTTACACAAATATATTGAGTGGGGTATCAAACGAAAGGGCTTATTTTGTACATTCCAAAATGGTTTTTATTTTTAATCTAGGATGTATAGTTTTTGAAATACGACCAAAGAACAAAAACTACGAAACCAGAGCTGCAAGAGCTCCCGTTTCATAGAGTTTCGATGTCTTCGTAGCTCATTGACTGGTCGGTCTTAAAAAGAGAGTGGCATCGTTGCGGTTTGGTTTGCAATGATTTTAGATGCTACTTGATTTATTTTCGTGATAAAAAAAAAATTTGATAAAGAATGAAAATAATTGGGGTAAAAAAAGTTAAGTAAACAAATATATTGAGTGGGGTGTCAAATGAAAGGTCTTTATTTGTACATTCCAAAATAGTTATTATTTTTATTTTAGGACGTATACTTTTAGAAATACGACGAGAATTCATAAATATGAAATAAATGAAAAATTAGACACGACATTATGTATTGCATGCATGCTAGTATTTTTTACCATGAACAGCTAGCGCAATAGGCATACTCGGCAGTAGTAGCACTTGAAATTATAGGGGTAGTCAGAAGAAAGTCCAAATGTAAGCCATCTACGGTGCGCGAGATCTCAGTTCGGGGCGAACTACTAGTAATAAATACTTAGTAACTTTATTTTCAGGCAACAACAAAAAGTACAGTTACTTAAGTAGGGCCCATAGATAAATACCTTAGAGACTAACATATCGCACCTCCAGATTATAAGTGACTCAATTCAAAAATCATGATTTTTGGGAAATGCGATAAATGACCGTTTTCCGCGGGAGTGGGAAAAACTGCCGAAATGAAAGAGACGCAGCTATTATGTTTTACACGTTCTAACCAAAAAGTGGCAGTTCTTGGATAACTAGCAGATAGTTTTTTTTTCTGAGTCTTGCTACATATTCAAGTCATTTTCCGATTTTTTTGAATTTAGTCACTTCTATTCTGGAGGTGCGATATATAAAAATATAAACCTAATAATAAACGAGTCATCGACGCTCATTCGATGACGTGCGCGGGGTGTCGCTTATCAGCCTTCCAACGAACTTCCTGAACACGAGACGCCCTATTTAATATTATAATTTTACTCTGTTTAACATAACACTGGTAGAATTACCTACTAGGTACTGCTGGCATTCCTAATACCTATGTGGCACATGTAGGTACCTACACATTTTGCAGAAAGCATTCCTACGTGACATACTGTAATGTAAGCCATCCCATCCATCACAAATAAAGTGTATTTATTTTGGATTATTAGATTGACATAGGTAGGGTAGGGTAGTACCTATCAAGCATCAATAAATTAAATATCGCGACTTTATGAACATATTGTTTTTCAATAACAAACGAAATGTTTGAGTTGGCGATGGATTTGTGATGGATGTGGCGGAACGAACAACACGCCTTTTGAATTATACTACAAAGTTAGGTACCTACTTCTGAAATTGTACAGAGCTTTCACACTTGCAAGATGGGTCGTTATCTGCAAAATATATGTCGCCGCTTGACGTGCGGGGGCGCTGCTGTCCACTCGATCCGTTCGGAAACTGGTTTTCACCACAGATGAATAGCGTGGGCTTGAACACGAAACTCTATAGTTAGAACTGAAAAATTGGTTATGATCGGCACTTATCGATTTTGATAAATCTCAACAAGAGCCTAACTTATCATCAAGGATTTAAGATACTACGTAACAGGATAGTGAACTCGACTTTAATGTAAAAGGGATTTTGAACCTTATCACGACTAAACACGTTCTATTATAATTCAATCTTGGTTATAAGGATTGTCGGTCTTGTTAAAAGGCTTTCTTGGTAGCTTTGTCTCTTTCACACTCGTTGTTGGATTAGTAGTGTGCCCATGTCATTTAAATTTCAGGATATTCATTAAGGATTAGGAATGTTTAGTTTATAAATTATGGTCACCCTTTAGAAAGAGACACACCGCCCAAGTTTTATCTCTCAAGCAAACCGCGTTTTCTGTCTCAGTTAACCTTCCAGTTACGTTTAGTATACAAATTCCTTGCTTATCATAATATTATTAAAGACACCATCAAAACAGGATAGCGACGGTGTCCCCTATGCGCGGTAGACATTTCCTTAGATCCTACGGCGCTCAAGAGGTTCCTTTGAAAATGTCAAGGCGTAGTCAAAGGCATATAAAGTGCCCAAATAGGATACTGCCGCGACTTTCAATTAAAAGATCGTGGGTTCGGATCCTGACCTTACCCGGAAAATTCACCTACTTTGACGAGCATCAGTCGTGAATTAGAAAATCAGAAAATATCGGAGACAGGGACGTATATAAGGGGGGGGTTTAGGGGGTCCGGACCCCCCCCCCCTTAGCCCATTAAGTTCGGAGGAAACCTAGTCAATTTTTGTATTTTGGAACCCTTGGACCCCCCCCTTAACAAAGATCTTTGTATATTGGAACCTTTGGACCCCCCCCTTAACAAAGCTATATATACGCCCCTGATCGGAGACAACGGAAAGAACCCACCTCTCGCTGGCAACGCGAGATTTTAGTTCGGGGCGAACAAATACTTACTTTACTGTCAAATTTTCAGTTCATCTGTCATTTATTTACAACAATTATCTACAGATAAAATGTTGCAGCAGACAGTGGCTAATGGGTGTAACCGTAAAATTGAAAAAACAAACAAAAGAATACAAACACATGGGAATTCTGTATAATAAATTGTACAAATATCAAAGTGAAAACATTTATTTTCCTGATAATGCGATAAAATGAACCAAACTTTCCGAAATTCGAAATAAATATTTTATTCTAGGAGCTTACTACAAGCTTAAAATATAATATTCAATTTAATATCGGTGAATATTCACAATGCGCTTAAAATTACTTAATTAACAATTTTCTATTGGACTCTGCGATAAATTCGACATTTATACATTTATTAGAAGTAAATAAACTTACAATATGGATTTTTCTTTCAATTAACTTACATAAAACAGTCATTCTTAGAAGTAATCCTTAAGTATAGTTTAAATACACATAGACAAAAATTAAATGATAAAAATTATTACGTATCGCGTAGGTACCTTTTATTTTATTTTCTTTTCCCGACCGCGATGTTTTGAACACGTTACAGCGTTTGTGGTCACGGGATGACTGAAGTTAAATAAAATAAAAGGTACCTACGCGATAAAATCCCGTAAAAATAATTATCATCAAATCGCGAAAGTGACAAAAATTTAGTTCCCCTTTTAAGAATAATTTAATTAGGCTGCGCCTTAATAACAGGAAGATGTCCCAAAGTTCATTCACTTTGAATAAAATAACAAAGATTTATTTACACGAGCGAATTTGGTTACAAGAGACCCTTACTTCCTCGTGGAATGCTTCAAGCTTTATATTGGACTTCGGTTACTCTCGTGTTTTCCGAATATGTCCGTCAGCAGTGTATTGGTTGGTATACACGTCCGTAAATGCTCGATAAATTGGCTCGATCTCGAGTACGAGCGTGTGTACCATGCAAGTCTCAAGACAAATGCTCGAAGCCAACCAAATGTTCGATTCGAACAAGATTCAAACGACCATAATTCTTGCTCGATGTTCGAACCAAACAGGCGATGCCCACGAAACACAACAACGAATCGTCCATTGCCCAAAGAGTTTCGAAACAGAATGCGACAGAAGTGCACGTCATTATCAGCGCAGCTCGCACGGCTTGCAACTATTGCGTTATATTTTGCGATAAAGTTGAAATTATGATTAATTTTCATTTCCAAATGACTTTTCGTCAATAGTTTTTGTAATTTTATACGATTGTTTCCGATGTTTTCCGAAACGCATTCTTTTCCTGGTTTTACTGTACATGTTGTTTCAATTTCAAACATTTATCTTAATAACTTTAAACGTTCGTACCTACTAGGTGTAACAAAAATACTCCCAAAAACGGCCTGATCAAAATCATTTTATTCCTGAACTTGTCCCGTAAATGTTTGTTTAATGCAGGCCGTGTTGGCCGAGTTGGCTAGTACCTTGACTTTCGATCCGAAGGTCGTGGGTTCGAACCCTGGCCGCGCATCAATGGATTTTTCGATTCAAAAAATTTATATGCGCATTAACACGAGCTCTAAACGGTGAAGGAAAACATCGTGAGGAAACCCGCGGCTTAGTCAGCCCCACACGTATTGACCATGTCTTTCCTGTGGATATGGCCGGTTAAGCGGAGAGGATGGTTTAGGTGTTGGGCAAGCCTACTCCATCTCAAATAATGTACCAGACACTACAGTGTCCCGTTAAGTGTAAGCAAAGATTACCTCCTAACACTGTATAAAATACCTAGTAAAGATGTAAAGGCCTAAGTAAAGCTACATAAAATGTCTTTAAATGCACTATGGAACCCTGATTAAGATATTTTTTGTTTACAAAGAGAATATTACCCAATATTATACACAACCTAACCATAATGTTTGTACTTATATGAGTCTTGGTTACTTGAAAGAAATGTATTTTATTTTATTTATTTAACCTTCTCTTCAATAAAGTCTTCTATCGAGTTTTAGGAAGCAGTTATTGTGCACCCAGTGGGTATTGTAATACGATATATTATTAGATTCAAGTTGATATTTTCACGGCAAACGCTAGAGCTCCAGGCACTTTGATTTTCCTACCTAGATTTTCAGATAGTATGGATCCGGCAAAATGATTTTGTGTTTACCTAAGCAAAAAGGGGTATTTTCATCATATCTAAACAATTTAGGGTAAACATTAACATCGCGTACGAACTAATAAATAAAGTTTTCGAGATGAATGTTTTCCAGCAAACAACTAACATTTATTTTATGTACATAACAACAATTATTGGAAACAAAACCATCACTTTAGGCACTGCCAGTAACTATACACTTTTCAATAAATCCCTTCTTAACCTAATTTCTTGTAAACACTTCAATCTTTCACTCACTTTTTAGTACTTGACTGAACACTCTAGTTTACAAAATTGACACGATTTGGTGTAAAATGGGGTAATCTTCATCAATAACACAGTGTGTTATTAAAACTGTTCGATCCGCGAAGGTGGTTACCTTCGACAATGTTTTGGAACTAAGGCTGGTTTAAAGGTTGATTCACGTTACACCGGGCCGGGCCCCGGCCGGGGCGTGACAGACAGAAACGGCTACGCTGATTGCTCTCGTCAGTGCTGGACAATCAGTATATCCTTATTTCATTGTAATAAAGATCACTCGCCTATCAGCGCTGACGGTACGTGTGACAGTAAGGCTGGTTTTAGTGTCACGCGTACCGTCGGCGCTGATAGACGAGTGATCTTTATTACATTGAAACAAGGATACTGATTGTTTAGCAAAAATGGCAACGCTGATTGCACTCGTCAGTGCTGAACAATCAGTATCCCTATTTCATTGTAATAAAGATCACTCACCTATCAGCGCCGACGGTACGCGTGACACTAAAACCAGCCTAAAACCAGCCTCAAATAGAATGTTGTTTTGGAATCGGAAGTTCACATAGGTACCGGCGCGACTCGTTCTCTGTGAAACTCGTGCAGCACCCGGCATCGCTCGCGCTGGGAACAGAGGAGCCGCGCGGGGGGGTGTCAGGCGGGGCCGCGGGGGCGGGGCGCCTCCAGCTTGTCCGGTATCGACAGGGACGTTTCGGCGAATCTTACCCCCAAACGGGGTCGGCCGTTCTGCAAAGAACAAATATTTCTTAACTAGAGAATTTACCTTGAATACCTGAAAGTAGCAAGTGCGAGTCGATTTTCTTCACTTTTTGGTACAATACAATAACTAGTAGTTCGCCCCGAACTGAGATCTCGCGCACCGTAGATGGCCCACATTTGGACTTTCTTCTGACTACCCCTATAATTTCAAGTGCTACTACTGCCGGGTATGCCTATTGCGCTAGCTCTTCATGGTAAAAAATACTAGCTTGCATGCAATACATAATGTCGTGTCTAATTTTTCATTTATTTCATATTTATGAATTCTCGTCGTATTTTTAAAAGTATACGTCCTAGAATAAAAATAATAACTATTTTAGAATGTACAAATAAAGACCTTTCATTTGACACCGCACTCAATATATTTGTTTACTTAACTTTTTTTACCCCAATTATTTTCATTTTTTATCCAAAATTTTTTTATCATGAAAATAAATCAAGTAGCATCTAAAATCATTGCAAACCAAACCGCAACGATGCCACTCTCTTTTTAAGACCGACCTACTAAGACCTACCAAGTTTCATGCAGATTGGATGAACGGTTCGACAGTTATGCTCGAACAATAATTCGTGAAAATACAAACATACAAACATACAAACATACAAAGCAAAATCGCCCAACTTACCACTAAGATCTTCGCTCGCTTCGCTCGCTCGATCGATTATGTAGGTAATCATTGCAAGTACCTACTTGGTATTGATTTTCTCGACTATTTTCTCGTGTAAAGGTCGCTGCATACGTAACGGGATAAAACCTCGGACGGGTCGGAGACGTCGTCCTTATCACAGAACACTAAGGTCCTTATTGAAGTGTTTTCCGTTTTTGTCGTTTTGGCGTCACGTCCCGTCCGGGTGAAAACACATCAATAAGGACCTTAGTGTTCTGTGATAAGGACGACCCGTCCGAGGTTTTATCCCGTTACGTATGCAGCGACCTTAAGATTGAGTTAAGTATCTTGTTATGTTAACCTGCGGTCACATTATGCGTTGTCTTCATCTGACAGAATGAGAATAGTTGCTATGCTGCCAACAAGCTGCGCTAACAAGCGCAGGTTGATACAGCGAGATAACTCAATTTGCACGAGAAAACGAGTCGAGAAAATTTCGTCACGTTGCGCATGCTAGGCCTTGGTACTGGAATAGCATCTAAAGGCGCTAACACATGTTAGCCCAGGATCGCATTGCCTCTCTATCGCTCTCGCGTTGCATCAATTCGCCTTCTCGCTCGCAGTCGCCTAAGCTGGCCTAGGCTGGCCCAACATGAGCTAGCGCCTTAAAGGTATTTAAAATATCACGCAAGCCGTGGGCGGAAGCTGGCAAATCATTATTACATCAACGCGATCCAATAAAAAACTCATTTGCTACTCCCACGTATGATGCGATAGCGCGTACAACCTTCCGTGAATTCACACTTTGAAAAAGTTTTTCCTTAATAAATTGCAAAAGTTCATGCAATCTCCAACATAAAGTAATAACAGTTACAGATCTAAAGCCTGGGTTACACGAACGGGGTAATAGTATCACAGTTCACAGTATAGTAGCACATACTATCCTACTAACTATACTAGTGTAGACAACGTTGGTAGAGTAGATTATGTACTAAAATTTGGAAGGGTAGAGTAGCTAGCACCGAGAGCAAAAGCGGCTCTGCCTTCCCCCGCCCCGGGGCGCCCACTCTATTATAACGCATACTTACCATCTACTCAAAAATATACCCACGTACCTATAATAATGTTTAATGTTACTGATACAAAAAATAAAATAAAATGGTCTGAATTGGAATCTACTAAACTAGTAGAGCTAATTATAGGGACTTTTTTGTGACCCTTTTTTTTCAATAATAGATCAGCTAAGTGTAGCTAATAATGCATTAGGTACCTATAATTAGTGAACGAGTCCCGTTCATGGCGTTCTAAATTATTCTATTACCCAAATATGTATTACTTTACGTGTAGTCCTCCTTATTCTACTTAAATTGGTAGCTTACTTAGAACTGTTAGAGTTGTATGCTAGTTGGCTTTACTATTTACTCTAACAGTGTACACTCGGCTTTAAGCACCTTTCGAATACTTCAAAAAGAAAATAAGACAAAATATAATCAAGACTATACCCTCAAGGCGTGGTTAACATTCTTTCAGTTAAGAAACAAATTATCTTATCTTAGATAAAGATATAGCAAAGTCTTGTCCACAATTTGCAGTTAGTATTCCATACATGATAGGTTGCAAGCCCATCGTTGGCTGTTAGAACGCTAACTGATTTCTTCATGGTGTTTTCCTTCACCGTCTGAGCTCGTGATTTGATTATTGCTAGATGCCCCTAAAATTTGTTTTTCTTAAATAATATTAATAGGCACATATAATAAGTTTTATTATATGTGCCTGTAATTGAAAACCTTTGGAAAACAGCCGATATTTTAAATTATTAATTTCAAAAATATTTAATTTAATAAAGCAACCGCAAATTTCTCCTTAATTACTTACATATTTGTAAACATTGTTTATAAACGGTGGCTGGGCCGGGAATGGGTTTAAATATTTACATACCTCCTTACTTTACTATAATCCGTAAGTACCCATGATAGAAATGTGAAAGTGTGTTTATTTGTTTGTTTATTTGTCCTGCTATCACGTCAAAACAGAGCGACGGTTTGACATGATTTTTTGTGTGGAGATAGTTGGAGGGCTGGAGACTAACATAAGCTACTTTTTATCTGGGTACCACGCAAGCGAAGCCGCGGGCAGCAGCTAGTAACAATATAATTTTCATAGCCACTGTAAAAAATATACAAAAACTATGTTAAAACTTTTAGTTATAAAGATAAAAGGTTGTGATGTAGTTTGCCGTGTTGCTAATATTGTTTGTACAAACTTTTCTCTTTTCTCTATTAAGTTATAGCTAAGAATAGTAAGAACCATCCAAGTGACTCAATAAAAGTAAAAATCATGAAAATCCTAGCCGTTTAGAAGGAGAAAAATTTCGAAAAGACGCAATCTATCTTCTATACAAATAAAAATGAATGTTTGAATGTTTGTTCTCTATGCATTCGTAAACCATTAATCAGATTATGAGAAAACTTAGGTAGGGTCTTCAGAGGACGCCAGCGAAGGTTTCTGGCCCAAAAAATCTAAATAAGTAAATAAAAAACATTGCATTGCAACTGTCGGGTACGGCTAGTTAGATATAGCTAAAGATCAATAGAATAATTTAAAACCAAATTATTTTATGGGGTCAGGGTAAATTGGTTTAATTCGTGCATGTCATTTATAAACGCGTGACTAGAATAACAATTCATGTTACCGCAATTTAGACCATAAAGCTATGACTACACAATCAGGGTAAAAATCTTGAATTTAACATAAATAAAGCCCTAAATAAAAATAGTAGATTGTTGCACGAGGGTTGAAAGTAACCTATTGCGGCACGAGATGGTTTGGCGCCTGAGCGTAGCGAGGGCGCTAATAGTTCGAGTGCCGTAATAGGTATTTCACCCGAGGTAAACACTCTGCTTTTCATTTCGAATATTAGGAAAGTAAATAAAAACCTGATTAGCTCATTTTATAAAAATCTCTGCTCTCGATCGACAAAACAGATAAAAATCGAATTGGTGCTTTAAAAAAAATACTGGCTGGTAGCTTGCCACTGAAAAAAAAACAAAAAAGGCGCCCACTTTTTTTTTCAGCCAGTTTTTTTTTGTCATTGAAGATGGTAAATATTTCAAGCTCAAAATCTTGTTTAAATAATAATAATTTAGTGAAAAGTAATTATTAATAACAATACTCATGTAATAAATTGTTGAAAATATTTTTTACAGCAATTCTCAATAAAAAGGTAAAATAGAAATGTCAAATATTACTTTTGCTGTGTAAAAAGTTTCAACATGACTCAATAGAAATGCCAACATAAATTTTTTTTTTTTTTTTATTTGACAGCAGGGAAAATTGCTTCCCAGGGCGGAAAAGTACTACTTTCATCCCTCTGATCAGGTAATTTCAAGCGTACTTTCCGTGTATGAGAAATGAAAAATATAATAAAGCCCTCCACATTTCAACAATAAGCTACCAGTCTACTTGTGTCTGTGTCGTTTTATAATAATTTTGACTATACTTACACTACAGAATAAATAATTGTGCTTGTAAGCACAATATTGGTGTACTAAAAGAGAATTATTAAAAAACTTATGGTGAAATTCAAGCTAGACGAAGACATGATTGGACTGGGTTCAAAATGCACATGATGCTGTCCGTATCAATAATAGATGATGAAAAAGGTATGAACAATGTTTTTAAAACCAAAAATTAGGTATAAAGAGGTGAATTTATCAGCAAAATGAAACGAAAACAATTTTTTTATAATATTACCTACGGAGTTGTTGATTGACACTTTAAATGTTATCATTTTTATAATAAAGTATAATAATTTTTAAATCCTCGTATGCGTCTCATAATACTGTGTGTGATATGTCCCCAGCTAAGATTAAGAATCTAGTAAAATGGTTTTCAAAATGCCTTTTAAAAATTATTCCGGATACCTTTGAAATTATCCTGTCAAATCGATTGCATTGGAGTTTGTTATGACAATTAGCAGATCAAGGGCCTGAACCTGACTAAGCATAAATAATCCTTTTTCTGTCGGTGTAGATGTAGCTTTACAAAGTGACCTTAATACATTGTATGACAATAGCATGAGGATATACTCGTACAGCAATATGATTTTACCTAATGAGATTTTCACTGACAGTGACAAAATCCTACCCTTTTACTACCCTATTGGGGTATTGCTGACATGACAGTGATCTTATGGGGCACATTAGTCACAGAGTAGTGGGGTCAAGAAGATTCTAAACTACGTAACTGGAGTGCTGACTGACATTTAATGTTCAAAGGATTTTGAACCTTATCACGACTACACAACGATCTATTATCATTTAATCTTGGTTATAAGGATTGTTGGTCTTGTTGAGAGGCTTTCTTGGGTGCTTTGTCTCTTTCACACTCGTTGTTGGATTAGTAGTGTGCCCATGTCATTTAAATTTCAGGACATTTTTACCTTATCGCGCTCGACAAAATCAGCGCTTGATTTCGATCCATGGTTTCGATCCTTGAATTAGATCCTTGAATTAGATCCTTGATTTTGATCCTTGATTTTGATTTCGATCCTTGGTTTCGATCTTGGATTTCGATCCTGGATTTCGATCCTTGATTCTTGAATTTTGAACCTTGAATCTGAAATCTTGAATCTTGAATCTTTGAAGTGACAGCTGTCAAACTTCAAATGACCATATCTCGGGAACTACTCGTCCTAGACTCCCCGTTCCCAGTTCAAATGAAAGCTAAGACCAAGATCTTCATTTGAAGTGACAGCTGTCAAACTTCAAACGGCCATATCTTGGAAACTACTCGTCCTAGACTCCCCGTTCCCAGTTCAAATGAAAGCTAAGACCAAGATCTTCATTTGAAGTGACAGCTGTCAAACTTCAAACGGCCATATCTTGGAAACTACTCGTCCTAGACTCCCCGTTCTCAGTTCAAATGAAAGCTATGACCAAGACCTACATTTCAGATGACAGATGTCATTTTGACAGCTGTTATTGAAAATGTAGATCTTGGTCATAGCTTTCATTTGAGCTAAAAAGGAAGAGTCTAGGATGAGTAGTTCCCGAGATATGGCCATTTGAAGTTTGACAGCTGTCACTTCAAATGAAGATCTTGGTCATAGCTTTCATTTGAACTGAGAACGGGGAGTCTAGGACGAATAGTTTCCGAGATATGGCCATTTGAAGTTTGACAGCTGTCACTTCAAATGAAGATCTTGGTCATAGCTTTCATTTAAACTTTGAACGGGGAGTCTAGGACGAGTAGTTTCCAAGATATGGCCGTTTGAAGTTTGACAGCTGTCACTTCAAATGAAGATCTTGGTCATAGCTTTCATTTGAACTGAGAACGGGGAGTCTAGGACGAGTAGTTCCCGAGATATGGCCATTTGAAGTTTGACAGCTGTCACTTCAAATGAAGATCTTGGTCTTAGCTTTCATTTGAACTGAGAACGGGGAGTCTAGGACGAGTAGTTCCCGAGATATGGCGGTTTTAAGTTTGACAGCTGTCACTTCAAAGATTCAAGATTCAAAATTTCAGTTTTCAGATTCAAGAATCAAGATTCAAGATTCAAGAATCAAAATGAAGGATCAAAATTGTATCAGTATTTTAATTCAAAAATCATGCCCTGAAACATCACGTAAATCAGAAAATGATGGAAAAGGCCCCTTAGGGACTAGGAATGTTTAGTTTATGGTCACCCTTTAGAAAGAGACACACCGCCCAAGTTTTCTTTCTCAAGCGGACCTTGTTTTCTGTCTCAGTCAGTGTTCCAGGTACGTAGTATAGAAATTCCTTGAGTGGGGTACAGATGACAGGACGACCTCGTACGACAGTTTTGAAATAAAATGTTTCTGATTCTGATTTAAAATAAACATAAATAAAAAAGGTTTGTAGTTTGATAGATAAAATTTATTTATCTAAAAAAAATGACACTGTTTTGTTGACTTTAAAAAAATGATTATATTATACGAAAAAACTTATATGTATACTTACGAAAAAACAACGCCACGTCCATTTAACACTAGCTATTGAATCTCAGATTGCCATCCCTAGAATTGAGTGAGAGTGACTAAAAATGTGGGTTTTATGTTTTTCTCATAAAACCTTTCCCGGACTTCAACGAATATTCAGAAAGGCGTTCTCGAGTTTGGCGCTTAGCAACAGATCCATTAATTTCCATCCATATAGATAGATTATGGCGGATCTAACAATAGCTATGAAGGTATGTAGGTACCTACTACAAATTGCGCTGCCCACAAGAGACCACCCGTCTATTATCCTGTCCATGGACGTATATAAGGGGGGGGTTTAGGGGGTCTGGACCCCCCCCTTAGCCCATTGAGTTCGGAGGAAACCTAGTCAATTTTTGTATTTTGGAACCCTTGGACCCCCCCCTTAACAATGATCTTTGTATTTTGGAACCTTTGAACCCCCCCCTTAACAAAGCTATAGCTACGCCCCTGATCCTGTCATACTGTCAAATACATAACCAAACTATAGGAAGCACAATTAAACACACCTTCAGGGAATATCAGGCCTTAACGTGGTCTATTTTGGTCAGAGATTAAGACCTCTGTCCATTTGATATAATTCCAGACCGATAATCTCAACGATTGTGTAGGTAGATGTATGAAATAGGGCCGAGTGTAGTGGATATTGTGTAAACGTAGTGATTAATTTCTCTGTGGATATGTGTGCAGACGTGGAGACGGCAGATGGAGCAAATTCATCATGGAGTGGAGACCACGGCTCAGAAAGAGGAGCGTTGGCAGACCATCCGCCCGATGGTCCGACGACATAAAAGCATATGCCGGGACAGACTGGACCAGGAAGACCAGTGATAGAGCAGTGTGGAAGAATATTGGACAGACATATTCCCTGTAGTGGGCAAATATATTCTGAAGAAGAAGTAAGTAGGTACCTAATAGTGGAAAAAGTTTTGGCTTTTGATCAAAGGATTTTTCATATCGTAAAACTTAAATAAGCACAAAACGGAATGAAAATATTGTGCAAGTTGTTTTCTAATAAGTTAGAAAACGTCGTGTGCCTACTCTCTTATTACTAAAACAAACAACATCAATCAAAAACATCACGAAAAATATTATCACCAAAGCCATCCAAAATTGACATAAGAATATTTGAATTTTATCATAAAAATACCTTTTTCGTCGAAAAGAGAGGTGTTTCCGCGTTCATGTTCCTATTCCTCAATGAACTCGAGGAATTACCTGTGAAAAGAATACATTTGCTATCACTTTGTACCGAAAGGTTTTATAAATATTTTAATTCCGAGTACAAGATCAAAAAGCTTTTTAAATTACTTGGTGAAAGTAGGTCAGCAATTGATAAACATTGTTTTACACATAAAACAAACTTAACTGAATTGTTCTGACCACGTGACTTTTCGTCATCTATACTATCTACTAGCAGAGCCCTCGCGGCGTTGCCCCCGTAGTGATGGTGTATGGTGATGATGATGAAAAGTAGCCTATAATCTTCCTCAAGAGTTTATCTATCAAATGCAGAAAGAATTTTTAAATCGGACCTTTCCGGTTTAAATCGGTTTTAAATTTTTAAATCGGTTCCTGAGATTAGCGCGTTCAAACAAAAAAACTATGATTATACTCCGATTTTAAAAATTATTTCTGTCTTCATCACTACGGGAGCAACGCCGCGAGGGCGATGGCGCTGCTAGTTGAATTATAATTCCCATATATTTTCTCTGTTATGTATTAGCGATTGTTGATAAGTAACTTGGCCAGGGCACTTGTGAAATGAACCGTGAAAGCTCACAATTTTGAGTTCCCAACACAAAAATGAAAGCTTTTAAAAAGTACTGAGAATTAGGATGGGCCCACGTAACAAAAAGTTACGTAATTAAATGCGAGTTCCATGTACTTTGAGATTAGAATGTTTAATTTTAAACCGTGTGCGTGATTTCATTTTGGATTTCAAACGATAAAATTTAGGCAGCTTGGAGCCTGGTGTAAATGAAGGTCACGTTATCTGTTGACCGATACTAGTCTAGACTTAATAATAAATTTTAAAAATTCGTCGAAAAACACGCTTTCTAGCAAAAAAGTGTTTTATTGGTTTAATCTTACAGGAATGACGAACGATACTTTATCTTTTATTTTTAATTTGTTTGTTTTTTTTTTTCAACTTTTTTATTATTGTTTTACTTTATTATATTTCTAGCAGCGACCTCGCGGCGTTGCCTCCGTAGTGAAGGTATATGGTGATGATGATGATGATGAAAAGTAGCTTATAACCTTCCTCAAGAGTTTAGCTATCAAATGCAGAAAGGGTTTTTCAAATCGGACTGGTAGTTCCTGAGATTAGCGCGTACAAACAAAAAAACTCTTCCGCTCTTATATAAATAGTAGATAGATAGTATAGATAGTATAGATGATTGCTGATAGTGATAACTGTGCAAAGTTTCAATTGTATTCGTCCGAAAGATTCGAAGTGGGCCAAATTTTATCAAAGATTCCGTTAACTTACATAGATAGATGAAGTGAAGCTAAAAAAAAGCGAGAAAATACTACTTTTACCGTTATCTTGTTCTACGAGTCTTCAGTGACGAATATCCTGTTTAAAACCTTCAGAACTAGGATTTTCGTCGCTGGGAGAGCTTAGTTAGAGCTTACCGGGCACCGTGGTTCAATTCAAATATTACTTTAAACTCAATATGAAGGTGATATTCAGCCAATACGGTGATTGAATCATTTTTCTATCAGCAAATGATCCTTTAATATTTGTTGCTCGCAAATATTGAGTTATGTATCGTTGATGAGATTACACCAGTTCGTGCGTGCCGACTGTTTTTTGTGGATTGAAATCTCTATGCTTGGCTCAAACACCGGAAAATTGGTTTGAAAAAAATGTGTAACCATTTGCGATAAAAATTATCAAGAATATGGTAGGCTGATCAAAAGCTTCATTATTTTATTTATTATAATATTTATTATTGTTTTGTAGTAAGTTTTTTGAAACAAAATTATAGTAATAGGAACCCAGATGAATAAATAATAACATAAACTGATATGCTTAGATTTTAGATGATTTTGGTATTACGTTTATATGGACAATTCATCTGTAGCAGGCCCCTTAAAATAACTAATTTCAAACTATTTATTTACACCACAAATGTAATCGACTGAAGTTAGCAACAGTTAGGATAATTAAAGTAGGATGCGCAATCCGCAATTCGTAGGCCAAAGAGTGAGACAGAGCGAAAATTCTAGAGATCGGTTTCCTAAATCAGATAATGTAATAACCACGTAAGGTTTAGTCTGCGGGTACGAAACTTGCGACGGCCGGAGCGACGGCGGCGGGCCGGCGCGACGGCGATGTAATCAAATGCATTAAAACATTAAGCGCTGTGTACGACACGGGCGACGGCGGAGCGGCGCGATCGAGCGATGCACGGGCGGCGGTAGAGCGGTGGCGGCGCGGAGCGACGAGAACAAACTAGTTTGGTTTCGCCGCTCGCGCGGGTACATAGTGTTGCATTTTTATTACAGTTTAAAGTTTGTTTCGTACACACGCAAGACACCGCTATCTCTTCGCCCCGCGCCGCACCGCCCCGCCCCGCCGTCGCACTATGGGGCCTCCCGGGTCATATCGTGCCAATAATGGGTTAGGTGAAAGTTAGATATTAATAGTTTTTGAGTTGGATCCGTCTAATAGGATGTCTAAGCTACTTGTTACTACAAAAAATAAATATCAGCACGTAATTTTTACAGCCAAACTTTGCACTTTAACTTTACTATCGTAATTCCGCACCCCAGATGATGTAGCAAACCGAGACTTTCACGTCAACAATTTTGGGTACTTTTTAAACAAAACGCAAACGTGTTGTATATCGTTTGAAAGCCTATTAATTCTTCTTTTTATTTTAATAATAAAATGTTGAGAATAATTGTAAACTAACTGGTAAAAAAAATAACTTTCGAACTCCTAGTAATTTTTCACTTTCAGAATTTCAGATTGACTTTTCTTTGTTACCGATGCTTCCCGATGCCGAGTTAAACATATGATTACGTTCATTAGTTTGTATATAATTGAACAAGTAAGAAAAAACTTGCCCGAATTTGCCCCATTTTTGATTATAGTCAAAAAAGTGAGACGCGGCAAAAATATTAACACAAAAAATAAAAAATAATGTCATGTTTAACGTGTTTTTAGGACGGTAATGAATCAAAACCACACTGTTTTTAACCGACTTAAACAAAAGGAGGTTGTTCTCAATTCTTCGGATTTTTTTTTTAATTTTAATTTTTTGCTTTTTTTTATGTAATTATGTTCACCGATTACCTACTCGAAGACGCCTCGACCGATTTCAAAAATTCTTTTTTTGTTTGAAAGGGTACACTTTCCGATTGGTCCTTTTGGTTATCAGGTCAGGATCTGATGATGGGATCTTGGAGAAATCGAGGTAACTCTTCAAATGTTATAGGCACACTTGAAGCGATTAGGGTATTATTTAAAAGCTTTATAGGTTATCGGTGACAATGCAATATTATGGTAACATTGAGCTGATATGATGATGGAGTCAGCAGCTGTTTAACAGAACTCCTCAGTAAATAGGCCGATTGAGTTGAAACTCGGCACATCTGTCAAGTTCCGACTACAATGTTATAATATGGTCACATCGAGCTGATCTGAGGATGGAGTCAGGAGCTGTTCAACAGAACTCCTCAGTAAATAGTCGAATTGAGTTGAAATTTGGAATTCAGCATGTCGGTCAAGTTTCGACAGCTAGCTGATCTGATGCTGAATACGTTGAAAAATATGGGTGGTAGGTACTACATGCCATCATCTGTCCACAAAATCTTAATACACGGAGAAAATGTAATAGGTACCTAAAACATTTTGCCGTTTTACCCATAGGAAAACTGTCTGAAGATGCACAAGAGTCGCGGAACAAAGACTACAGAAAAACATGCAAGAAAGTGTTCTAGATCTGCTACTAACGAAGATGTATTCCATGCTTTACTATATACATCCGACCCATACATATCTAGCTTAAGGCACCCAACAGAAACAATTTCAAAAGAGCTCTGAGAGGAAGCTTTATATCTCTTAAATACCGAGACAACTACTAACTAGTTTCAGCATAAAATTGTTAATTTTAAATATTAATGACCTTTTTACATAATATTATATTGTTTGTTTTATCTCATAATATGTTATATTTACAAAATATAATGAAATACTAAGTATTAAAAGTTTTAGATGTACAAAAGCTAACCGTTTTGTATGAAAAGTAAAAAACTTTTATCTTTATGATTTTTTTTTAAGTTAACCAAAACAAGCTTATGCATAAAAAATAAATAATTTTGTAGCTTATATATCTATTAATATGTGTGCAAAATTTCATTTGATTATTTCAAAAACTAGTGAAGATACAGATTTTTGACACGGAACGCATGGTTTGGCCCCATAGTGCGTCGCTCCGGCCGTCGCAAGTTTCGTACCCGCAGACCAACACTGACTATTTTGGCATGCTGCTATAGAACCGAGACAATACGACTAGCCAGTATATACACTACGGTTATAGTGCGTTCAAGGCCTTTGTGATACAAAGCTTCAGACCGTGCATAGAGAGCTCCATTCAAGCACCCATACTCATGCATAATCTCTTTATGAAACGATCTGTTCTAGACCAATCGATCGAGCTCACTGGAGCTTCGTTATTTAGATTTTAGATAGTGAATCATCGAAAACAAAGTTAAGCCCCAAATAAGGCTGAGGCCCCATTAGTGCGTTGCGTTGCGTCGCGTCGGCAAAATTTATAAGTAAAACGACGCAGCGTACGCTGCGTCGGCGTCGTCTACTAATTCTAAGTCGTCTACTAATGGGGCCTCAGCCTTATATTCGACGAGCTCTGTGACGCAGGAGGTTGCGGGTTCGATCCCCGCCGCGGGACAAATATTTGTATGATCTGAAGGTCTGGATGTTTTCTATGTATAATATGTATGTATTTTTAAAATTATTATTATCGGGACTTAATCGCGTAATGAAATTCTTTTATTTACCTCGACGTTTCGGCGACATTACAGTCGCCGTGGTCACGAGTAGATAATAGTAATTTTAAAAATGTGTTCAAGTCGCGAAAGTTTAAAATATGTATGTATTTACAAAAAAAAAGAGTATATAAGTAGTATATCAGTCATGTGGTTCCCATAACACAAGCTCTGCTTAACTTGGGGCTACACGATGCTGTGTGAAAGGTCCAGCATTATTTTTTATTTATTTGTTTATTTATTGTTCTAATCCTTCACGATAATAGTCACGAAGGAACGAGATTAGAATCTCCCAGCTAAAGTAATAATGTCCAAATGTCTGTACCCCGATCGCGAGTATGCACAGAGTCTACTATTCGATCCGTGACTGTAGTATAGTCTCTCAAATGTATGGGATTCCGGTGCAGCGCCTCCAGTGGTAACTTGACTGAACTAAAATCCCAATACATTTGAGAGACTATACTACAGTCACGGATCGAATAGTAGACTCTGTGCATACTCGCGATCGGGGTACTGAACAAAAATTCACTTAGGATTGTACGTACAGGATTTATTACCTTGCAAAATGGTCCACATTTCACACAAATTCACACTCACAAATGTTTATTTCTTTGGACTAAGGTCGAAAATGTCACAAGTAATAAAACCTCTTTGATAAATTTACGAAGACACCTATAAGTGTGAACTCGACCGTATAAGGGAAACATAAAGATTTTTCTTTTAAATCAAATTCGTGATTTATGACTTTTATTTCTTTTGTTTTTTTAAATCAAATTCGTGAACTTTTTATTTTATTTTGTTTTTTTATTTTTGCGTAGTGAAACTTTCAGTCTGAAGATCGTGGATTCGAGTCCTGGCCATGCAATGGATTTTTTGTTTCGATAATGCGCTTTGACACGAGCTCTATGCGATGGAGAAAAACATTGTAACAAAATCCGCGACTAAGTATAGTAATAGATCCATTTAGTGCTGATATTTCTTTCCAGTGTATAAAGCTAATTAGGCTGAGAAGGTAGTAATCTAATCTAATCATAATCATCATATAATTACAGCATTGTAAAAAAAATTCAATCTAGCTATTAATATTAATAATAATATAACATTTATTTCAGGCAACAATAGTTAAACAAGTAAAAGATGTTAAATACTTATAACTACGGTCCATATAAATATACCTTATAGTCTAACATACATATTATAAACTTATCTACTAGCACGTAATGTCTGTGACGTGTGACACTTAATGGGACGTTCCAGGCTAATAATAATTATAATTACTTTTTTTTTTTGGGGAGACCATTGCCCAGCAGTGGGACGACATAGGTTAAAAAATTACTTTAATTAGAAATGTCTAATTAAATGGTACTTAAACATGGTGAAACAAGCCTTATAACATCAGCCTATTATACAGCTACGAGAACTCGTAGCAGAAGTGCTACGAAGCTACGAGGTGCACCGCGTCGCTGTCACGTAGTAATACCTACATATATTTCCCTGAGTTTTTATTTTTAAAGTCTCCAAAATTTTCTTCACAAAGTGTGAAAGAAAAATGTGAATGTTTTCTTTATGCAGAACGTTTTCATTTTAATATGAAGTATGGCTTTTTATTTACTCATGTTTGTGTTCTACCATTTCTTTTTAGTTTCATATCGAAATAAATTAATTTGGTTAGTCTTGTCGCAAACAGAGGGATGAGCCTATATCTGGTGGTTTTTAATACTTTTTTGTATTATTTACAAGAAGAAAAATATATTTTTGGAGAGATAAGATCAGAGTTTTCCATGATTTGCCAAATAGAGAAAAGAAGTGTCGGCTAAACCTATTTAATGAAAAACAATTGCCACGTGTATTATTACGAAGATTTATTACTTGAGAACGGCTTGACAGAAAAAGGATTATGTTTTTTGTTGTGTTTCGTTATTGTAAGGACAAGGTTCATAATGTATGTATGTATGTAGTTTTGGGAAGTTTTGGAAAATCCGCCGGAATTTGTTCCACCCGGACGATGCCGGGCATAAACAGCTAGTACTGAATGAAATTATATGTACCTATGTATAACTGCCCTAACTTCTTCGGAAAACGTCAATTTTCAAAGAAAATGATAATCATAAATATTTATTTTACATTACGCCACAGAGAAAGTTAAAACGCCTTTTGTTCTGTTCCTACAAACTTTTGGTTAGCAGGTAGAAAATGCCTTCGGCATTATGTTCGCCAATTGTACATTAGTTTGTAATTTTTGTGCAATAAAGAACTTAAATAAATAAATAAAAAAAAGAACAGTAAAAAGTTATCAATTAGATTAATAAAGAACTTTGCAAAGAAAATGACTTACCTACTGATTATTTTTCATTCATACATTCTGGCAAATAAATATTCTTATTCTTATTCAATTATTCTCATTAGTTCTAACTGTAATGTGGAACAATTGGTATGTCATAACAATCGTAGCTACAAATTCAATGAACTAATGGGAATGGAGGAATCTAGTAGTTCAGCCAACTGAACAAACAAGAAGAGAAGTCTCACTAGACCAGTCAACTGAGAAAAGGCGAAAATAAATGTCACTAGGGAAAACAGAAATCTCAGTAGTTCAGTCAACTGATCTAATGAGACTGGATAAATGTTAGTCCAACTTTGTTCGACTGGCTCCCGACTGGAGCTTGACTATTTAGATTTAAGCCGATGGATCACCGAAAAGAAAATTAGGCCCCATACCGTGTTTGTTGCTCTGATTGGGTGTATGTACACATTTCTATCCATAGCTTTATAATAACCTCTCTCTTTATCCCTAGGTTTGATGTAAGAAAACTCTTTCAGGGTTAAGCTCGCCTTTGTATTACCTTTAATCTAATTGTGTCTGTATATGTTATTGTTTTGTGTACAATAAAGAATTTAAGAATAATATTGACTTATTTATTCTCTAAGCTAGCTTTTCCTTAGATTTTGAAAAAATAAAAAGGTTCTTCACGATGTTAGTTGCGACGGAACAGGAGTAGAATCACCTAGCTCTTAAGACATGTCAAAGTGATCATACTGCCATCAGCTAGCTAAACCGCCGTTAAGTGACAAAACCATTTTTTGAGATATCGCTAAAAAACGCGCCGCTTCTTTACTATCTTGCTTCGCGCTTGCCGCTTTCTTAGTATCTCTAATTCGAAAACTATAAACGATAAGAACCCAGTTCTAAGACCGATCGATAGCGAATTTTGAGCTTTATAACATGGCATTTAAAAGTGAAATTGACCATCACTTCCTGTCCTACTGAATAAATGATATTAGAATTTGAAAATCTTACCAATAGTATCGGAGGTCACGGTAGACCTGCAGCAGGTTTCCCTGAAGAGTCTCTTGGCCGCATTCCTGAGGCGCAGGGTGTAGGAGCCGTAGACCAGCGGGTTCATGCAGGAGTTGGAGACCGCCATCGCGAACAGCAGGTCTTGCAGGCGAGGAGACACGTGAGACGCAGACGGACGGTCTATCATGTACCTGGGACAAGACATACATTACCTTGTCAGTGTAGCCAACCTCACAGTTTTATTTTAACTGTAGATTTACAGTTTTTTTGGAAATGTTTTCAGTTTAGGCCTCCAAAAATACAGTTTTTTATTAAAGATGCTAGCGTCATCTACTAAGTCGTCCATAGACTAACTCGGCCTCAATAAAACTACTCCTTCTATACTACTACCACAGACTACAGTTCGGCCGCCGGATCTAGGCTTCGTGAAGTCAGGCTTTTCGCTGCGCAGTAGAAAATTTTGTATGAAAAAGTTGCACTGCGCATCGAAACGGCTAACTTCACGAACGCCGAGATCCGTTGGCCCTACTGTACTTTGGTAAAAGCCTACTACAAGTACCTATATTAATATCTACCCTGCTTTGTCTGAAACATAGTTTAGTAAGAGTATTTACTGTCTGAAATATCCTTGCTGTTAAAATTTGTTTAGATTTTTGTTGTAGGTAAATATTTTTAATAGGTAAACAAATCAACGTTAAAAATTATAAATTTTACAAAAATGGCTAGGTTTCGCATATTAAATAATAGGGGTGGGTACGGATTTCTTGTTTTGTTTAGTGTCTAATAAAGTTATTACATGTAAAATCGGTGGTAAGTAATTAATTTATCAGAATACCCAGCTCGTAACACTATTTAGTACTAGATCCAAACTAAGGTCGACCTTAAAAATCATGAACACCACAAAACATAGCCATAGTAGGGCAGCCAGCAGACAGCATCACGCTGACGATAGTGACCGTCATTCGAAGAGTGCGTCGCCGGCGCCGTCTCGCTCGCTCCAATACGCTACAGTCTGCACTTCTCTGTCTAACATCAAATAATGAAAGTCGCACTTACCACATGGCCATAGTGACAGGGCAGCCAGCAGACAGCATCACGCTGACGATAGTGACCGTCATTCGAAGAGTGCGCCGTCTCGCTCGCTCCAATACGCTACGGTCTACACTTCTCTGTCTAACATCAAATAATGAAAGTCGCACTTACCACATGGCCATAGTGACAGGGCAGCCAGCAGACAGCATCACGCTGACGATAGTGACCGTCATTCGAAAAGTGCGCCGTCTCGCTCGCTCCAATACGCTACGGTCTACACTTCTCTGTCTAACATCAAATAATGAAAGTCGCACTTACCACATGGCCATAGTGACAGGGCAGCCAGCAGACAGCATCACGCTGACGATAGTGACCGTCATTCGAAGAGTGCGCCGTCTCGCTCGCTTCAATACGCTACGGTCTACAATTCTCTGTCTAACATCAATTAATGAAAGTCGCACTTACCACATGGCCATAGTGACAGGGCAGCCAGCAGACAGCATCACGCTGACGATAGTGACCGTCATTCGAAGAGTGCGTCGCCGGCGCCGTCTCGCTCGCTCCAATACGCTACGGTCTACAATTCTCTGTCTAACATCAATTAATGAAAGTCGCACTTACCACATGGCCATAGTGACAGGGCAGCCAGCAGACAGCATCACGCTGACGATAGTGACCGTCATTCGAAGAGTGCGTCGCCGGCGCCGTCTCGCTCGCTCCAATACGCTACGGTCTACACTTCTCTGTCTAACATCAAATAATGAAAGTCGCACTTACCACATGGCCATAGTGACAGGGCAGCCAGCAGACAGCATCACGCTGACGATAGTGACCGTCATTCGAAGAGTGCGCCGTCTCGCTCGCTCCAATACGCTACGGTCTACACTTCTCTGTCTAACAGCAAATAATGAAAGTCGCACTTACCACATGGCCATAGTGACAGGGCAGCCAGCAGACAGCATCACGCTGACGATAGTGACCGTCATTCGAAGAGTGCGCCATCTCGCTCGCTCCAATACGCTACGGTCTACAATTCTCTGTCTAACATCAATTAATGAAAGTCGCACTTACCACATGGCCATAGTGACAGGGCAGCCAGCAGACAGCATCACGCTGACGATAGTGACCGTCATTCGAAGAGTGCGCCGTCTCGCTCGCTCCAATACGCTACGGTCTACACTTCTCTGTCTAACAGCAAATAATGAAAGTCGCACTTACCACATGGCCATAGTGACAGGGCAGCCAGCAGACAGCATCACGCTGACGATAGTGACCGTCATTCGAAGAGTGCGCTATCTCGCTCGCTCCAATACGCTACGGTCTACAATTCTCTGTCTAACATCAATTAATGAAAGTCGCACTTACCACATGGCCATAGTGACAGGGCAGCCAGCAGACAGCATCACGCTGACGATAGTGACCGTCATTCGAAGAGTGCGCCGTCTCGCTCGCTCCAATACGCTACGGTCTACAATTCTCTGTCTAACATCAAATAATAAAAGTCGCACTTACCACATGGCCATAGTGACAGGGCAGCCAGCAGACAGCATCACGCTGACGATAGTGACCGTCATTCGAAGAGTGCGCCGTCTCGCTCGCTCCAATACGCTACGGTCTACACTTCTCTGTCTAACATCAAATAATGAAAGTCACACTTACCACATGGCCATAGTGACAGGGCAGCCAGCAGACAGCATCACGCTGACGATAGTGACCGTCATTCGAAGAGTGCGCCGTCTCGCTCGCTCCAATACGCTACGGTCTACACTTCTCTGTCTAACATCAAATACTGAAAGTCGCACTTACCACATGGCCATAGTGACAGGGCAGCCAGCAGACAGCATCACGCTGACGATAGTGACCGTCATTCGAAGAGTGCGCCGTCTCGCTCGCTCCAATACGCTACGGTCTACACTTCTCTGTCTAACAGCAAATAATGAAAGTCGCACTTACCACATGGCCATAGTGACAGGGCAGCCAGCAGACAGCATCACGCTGACGATAGTGACCGTCATTCGAAGAGTGCGCCGTCTCGCTCGCTCCAATACGCTACGGTCTACACTTCTCTGTCTAACATCAAATAATGAAAGTCGCACTTACCACATGGCCATAGTGACAGGGCAGCCAGCAGACAGCATCACGCTGACGATAGTGACCGTCATTCGAAGAGTGCGCCGTCTCGCTCGCTCCAATACGCTACGGTCTACACTTCTCTGTCTAACAGCAAATAATGAAAGTCGCACTTACCACATGGCCATAGTGACAGGGCAGCCAGCAGACAGCATCACGCTGACGATAGTGACCGTCATTCGAAGAGTGCGCCGTCTCGCTCGCTCCAATACGCTACGGTCTACACTTCTCTGTCTAACATCAAATAATGAAAGTCGCACTTACCACATGGCCATAGTGACAGGGCAGCCAGCAGACAGCATCACGCTGACGATAGTGACCGTCATTCGAAGAGTGCGCCGTCTCGCTCGCTCCAATACGCTACGGTCTACACTTCTCTGTCTAACATCAAATAATAAAAGTCGCACTTACCACATGGCCATAGTGACAGGGCAGCCAGCAGACAGCATCACGCTGACGATAGTGACCGTCATTCGAAGAGTGCGTCGCCGGCGCCGTCTCGCTCGCTCCAATACGCTACGGTCTACACTTCTCTGTCTAACATCAAATAATGAAAGTCGCACTTACCACATGGCCATAGTGACAGGGCAGCCAGCAGACAGCATCACGCTGACGATAGTGACCGTCATTCGAAAAGTGCGCCGTCTCGCTCGCTCCAATACGCTACGGTCTACACTTCTCTGTCTAACATCAAATAATGAAAGTCGCACTTACCACATGGCCATAGTGACAGGGCAGCCAGCAGACAGCATCACGCTGACGATAGTGACCGTCATTCGAAGAGTGCGTCGCCGGCGCCGTCTCGCTCGCTCCAATACGCTACGGTCTACACTTCTCTGTCTAACATCAAATAATGAAAGTCGCACTTACCACATGGCCATAGTGACAGGGCAGCCAGCAGACAGCATCACGCTGACGATAGTGACCGTCATTCGAAGAGTGCGCCGTCTCGCTCGCTTCAATACGCTACGGTCTACAATTCTCTGTCTAACATCAAATAATGAAAGTCGCACTTACCACATGGCCATAGTGACAGGGCAGCCAGCAGACAGCATCACGCTGACGATAGTGACCGTCTTTCGAAGAGTGCGCCGTCTCGCTCGCTCCAATACGCTACGGTCTACACTTCTCTGTCTAACATCAAATAATGAAAGTCGCACTTACCACATGGCCATAGTGACAGGGCAGCCAGCAGACAGCATCACGCTGACGATAGTGACCGTCATTCGAAGAGTGCGCCGTCTCGCTCGCTCCAATACGCTACGGTCTACAATTCTCTGTCTAACAGCAAATAATGAAAGTCGCACTTACCACATGGCCATAGTGACAGGGCAGCCAGCAGACAGCATCACGCTGACGATAGTGACCGTCATTCGAAGAGTGCGCCGTCTCGCTCGCTCCAATACGCTACGGTCTACAATTCTCTGTCTAACAGCAAATAATGAAAGTCGCACTTACCACATGGCCATAGTGACAGGGCAGCCAGCAGACAGCATCACGCTGACGATAGTGACCGTCATTCGAAGAGTGCGCCGTCTCGCTCGCTCCAATACGCTACGGTCTACAATTTTCTGTCTAACAGCAAATAATGAAAGTCGCACTTACCACATGGCCATAGTGACAGGGCAGCCAGCAGACAGCATCACGCTGACGATAGTGACCGTCATTCGAAGAGTGCGCCGTCTCGCTCGCTTCAATACGCTACGGTCTACAATTCTCTGTCTAACATCAATTAATGAAAGTCGCACTTACCACATGGCCATAGTGACAGGGCAGCCAGCAGACAGCATCACGCTGACGATAGTGACCGTCATTCGAAGAGTGCGCCGTCTCGCTCGCTCCAATACGCTACGGTCTACACTTCTCTGTCTAACAGCAAATAATGAAAGTCGCACTTACCACATGGCCATAGTGACAGGGCAGCCAGCAGACAGCATCACGCTGACGATAGTGACCGTCATTCGAAGAGTGCGCCGTCTCGCTCGCTCCAATACGCTACGGTCTACACTTCTCTGTCTAACATCAAATAATGAAAGTCGCACTTACCACATGGCCATAGTGACAGGGCAGCCAGCAGACAGCATCACGCTGACGATAGTGACCGTCATTCGAAGAGTGCGCCGTCTCGCTCGCTCCAATACGCTACGGTCTACACTTCTCTGTCTAACAGCAAATAATGAAAGTCGCACTTACCACATGGCCATAGTGACAGGGCAGCCAGCAGACAGCATCACGCTGACGATAGTGACCGTCATTCGAAGAGTGCGCCGTCTCGCTCGCTTCAATACGCTACGGTCTACAATTCTCTGTCTAACATCAATTAATGAAAGTCGCACTTACCACATGGCCATAGTGACAGGGCAGCCAGCAGACAGCATCACGCTGACGATAGTGACCGTCATTCGAAGAGTGCGACGCCGGCGCCGTCTCGCTCGCTCCAATACGCTACGGTCTACACTTCTCTGTCTAACATCAAATAATGAAAGTCGCACTTACCACATGGCCATAGTGACAGGGCAGCCAGCAGACAGCATCACGCTGACGATAGTGACCGTCATTCGAAGAGTGCGCCATCTCGCTCGCTCCAATACGCTACGGTCTACACTTCTCTGTCTAACATCAAATAATGAAAGTCGCACTTACCACATGGCCATAGTGACAGGGCAGCCAGCAGACAGCATCACGCTGACGATAGTGACCGTCATTCGAAGAGTGCGCCGTCTCGCTCGCTCCAATACGCTACGGTCTACAATTTTGTCTAACAGCAAATAATGAAAGTCGCACTTACCACATGGCCATAGTGACAGGGCAGCCAGCAGACAGCATCACGCTGACGATAGTGACCGTCATTCGAAAAGTGCGCCGTCTCGCTCGCTCCAATACGCTACGGTCTACAATTCTCTGTCTAACAGCAATTAATGAAAGTCGCACTTACCACATGGCCATAGTGACAGGGCAGCCAGCAGACAGCATCACGCTGACGATAGTGACCGTCATTCGAAGAGTGCGCCGTCTCGCTCGCTCCAATGCGCTACGGTCTACAATTTTCTGTCTAACAGCAAATAATGAAAGTCGCACTTACCACATGGCCATAGTGACAGGGCAGCCAGCAGACAGCATCACGCTGACGATAGTGACCGTCATTCGAAGAGTGCGCCGTCTCGCTCGCTCCAATACGCTACGGTCTACAATTCTCTGTCTAACAGCAAATAATGAAAGTCGCACTTACCACATGGCCATAGTGACAGGGCAGCCAGCAGACAGCATCACGCTGACGATAGTGACCGTCATTCGAAGAGTGCGCCATCTCGCTCGCTCCAATACGCTACGGTCTACAATTCTCTGTCTAACAGCAATTAATGAAAGTCGCACTTACCACATGGCCATAGTGACAGGGCAGCCAGCAGACAGCATCACGCTGACGATAGTGACCGTCATTCGAAGAGTGCGCCGTCTCGCTCGCTCCAATGCGCTACGGTCTACAATTTTCTGTCTAACAGCAAATAATGAAAGTCGCACTTACCACATGGCCATAGTGACAGGGCAGCCAGCAGACAGCATCACGCTGACGATAGTGACCGTCATTCGAAGAGTGCGCCGTCTCGCTCGCTCCAATACGCTACGGTCTACAATTCTCTGTCTAACAGCAAATAATGAAAGTCGCACTTACCACATGGCTATAGTGACAGGGCAGCCAGCAGACAGCATCACGCTGACGATAGTGACCGTCATTCGAAGAGTGCGCCGTCTCGCTCGCTCCAATACGCTACGGTCTACAATTCTCTGTCTAACAGCAAATAATGAAAGTCGCACTTACCACATGGCCATAGTGACAGGGCAGCCAGCAGACAGCATCACGCTGACGATAGTGACCGTCATTCGAAGAGTGCGCCGTCTCGCTCGCTCCAATACGCTACGGTCTACACTTCTCTGTCTAACATCAAATAATAAAAGTCGCACTTACCACATGGCCATAGTGACAGGGCAGCCAGCAGACAGCATCACGCTGACGATAGTGACCGTCATTCGAAGAGTGCGTCGCCGGCGCCGTCTCGCTCGCTCCAATACGCTACGGTCTACACTTCTCTGTCTAACATCAAATAATGAAAGTCGCACTTACCACATGGCCATAGTGACAGGGCAGCCAGCAGACAGCATCACGCTGACGATAGTGACCGTCATTCGAAAAGTGCGCCGTCTCGCTCGCTCCAATACGCTACGGTCTACACTTCTCTGTCTAACATCAAATAATGAAAGTCGCACTTACCACATGGCCATAGTGACAGGGCAGCCAGCAGACAGCATCACGCTGACGATAGTGACCGTCATTCGAAGAGTGCGTCGCCGGCGCCGTCTCGCTCGCTCCAATACGCTACGGTCTACACTTCTCTGTCTAACATCAAATAATGAAAGTCGCACTTACCACATGGCCATAGTGACAGGGCAGCCAGCAGACAGCATCACGCTGACGATAGTGACCGTCATTCGAAGAGTGCGCCGTCTCGCTCGCTTCAATACGCTACGGTCTACAATTCTCTGTCTAACATCAAATAATGAAAGTCGCACTTACCACATGGCCATAGTGACAGGGCAGCCAGCAGACAGCATCACGCTGACGATAGTGACCGTCATTCGAAGAGTGCGCCGTCTCGCTCGCTCCAATGCGCTACGGTCTACAATTTTCTGTCTAACAGCAAATAATGAAAGTCGCACTTACCACATGGCCATAGTGACAGGGCAGCCAGCAGACAGCATCACGCTGACGATAGTGACCGTCATTCGAAGAGTGCGCCGTCTCGCTCGCTCCAATACGCTACGGTCTACAATTCTCTGTCTAACAGCAAATAATGAAAGTCGCACTTACCACATGGCTATAGTGACAGGGCAGCCAGCAGACAGCATCACGCTGACGATAGTGACCGTCATTCGAAGAGTGCGCCGTCTCGCTCGCTCCAATACGCTACGGTCTACAATTCTCTGTCTAACAGCAAATAATGAAAGTCGCACTTACCACATGGCCATAGTGACAGGGCAGCCAGCAGACAGCATCACGCTGACGATAGTGACCGTCATTCGAAGAGTGCGCCGTCTCGCTCGCTCCAATACGCTACGGTCTACACTTCTCTGTCTAACATCAAATAATAAAAGTCGCACTTACCACATGGCCATAGTGACAGGGCAGCCAGCAGACAGCATCACGCTGACGATAGTGACCGTCATTCGAAGAGTGCGTCGCCGGCGCCGTCTCGCTCGCTCCAATACGCTACGGTCTACACTTCTCTGTCTAACATCAAATAATGAAAGTCGCACTTACCACATGGCCATAGTGACAGGGCAGCCAGCAGACAGCATCACGCTGACGATAGTGACCGTCATTCGAAAAGTGCGCCGTCTCGCTCGCTCCAATACGCTACGGTCTACACTTCTCTGTCTAACATCAAATAATGAAAGTCGCACTTACCACATGGCCATAGTGACAGGGCAGCCAGCAGACAGCATCACGCTGACGATAGTGACCGTCATTCGAAGAGTGCGTCGCCGGCGCCGTCTCGCTCGCTCCAATACGCTACGGTCTACACTTCTCTGTCTAACATCAAATAATGAAAGTCGCACTTACCACATGGCCATAGTGACAGGGCAGCCAGCAGACAGCATCACGCTGACGATAGTGACCGTCATTCGAAGAGTGCGCCGTCTCGCTCGCTTCAATACGCTACGGTCTACAATTCTCTGTCTAACATCAAATAATGAAAGTCGCACTTACCACATGGCCATAGTGACAGGGCAGCCAGCAGACAGCATCACGCTGACGATAGTGACCGTCATTCGAAGAGTGCGCCGTCTCGCTCGCTCCAATACGCTACGGTCTACACTTCTCTGTCTAACATCAAATAATGAAAGTCGCACTTACCACATGGCCATAGTGACAGGGCAGCCAGCAGACAGCATCACGCTGACGATAGTGACCGTCATTCGAAGAGTGCGCCGTCTCGCTCGCTCCAATACGCTACGGTCTACAATTCTCTGTCTAACAGCAAATAATGAAAGTCGCACTTACCACATGGCCATAGTGACAGGGCAGCCAGCAGACAGCATCACGCTGACGATAGTGACCGTCATTCGAAGAGTGCGCCGTCTCGCTCGCTCCAATACGCTACGGTCTACAATTCTCTGTCTAACAGCAAATAATGAAAGTCGCACTTACCACATGGCCATAGTGACAGGGCAGCCAGCAGACAGCATCACGATGACGATAGTGACCGTCATTCGAAGAGTGCGCCGTCTCGCTCGCTCCAATACGCTACGGTCTACAATTTTCTGTCTAACAGCAAATAATGAAAGTCGCACTTACCACATGGCCATAGTGACAGGGCAGCCAGCAGACAGCATCACGCTGACGATAGTGACCGTCATTCGAAGAGTGCGCCGTCTCGCTCGCTTCAATACGCTACGGTCTACAATTCTCTGTCTAACATCAATTAATGAAAGTCGCACTTACCACATGGCCATAGTGACAGGGCAGCCAGCAGACAGCATCACGCTGACGATAGTGACCGTCATTCGAAGAGTGCGCCGTCTCGCTCGCTCCAATACGCTACGGTCTACACTTCTCTGTCTAACAGCAAATAATGAAAGTCGCACTTACCACATGGCCATAGTGACAGGGCAGCCAGCAGACAGCATCACGCTGACGATAGTGACCGTCATTCGAAGAGTGCGCCATCTCGCTCGCTCCAATACGCTACGGTCTACACTTCTCTGTCTAACATCAAATAATGAAAGTCGCACTTACCACATGGCCATAGTGACAGGGCAGCCAGCAGACAGCATCACGCTGACGATAGTGACCGTCATTCGAAGAGTGCGCCGTCTCGCTCGCTCCAATACGCTACGGTCTACACTTCTCTGTCTAACAGCAAATAATGAAAGTCGCACTTACCACATGGCCATAGTGACAGGGCAGCCAGCAGACAGCATCACGCTGACGATAGTGACCGTCATTCGAAGAGTGCGCCGTCTCGCTCGCTTCAATACGCTACGGTCTACAATTCTCTGTCTAACATCAATTAATGAAAGTCGCACTTACCACATGGCCATAGTGACAGGGCAGCCAGCAGACAGCATCACGCTGACGATAGTGACCGTCATTCGAAGAGTGCGACGCCGGCGCCGTCTCGCTCGCTCCAATACGCTACGGTCTACACTTCTCTGTCTAACATCAAATAATGAAAGTCGCACTTACCACATGGCCATAGTGACAGGGCAGCCAGCAGACAGCATCACGCTGACGATAGTGACCGTCATTCGAAGAGTGCGCCATCTCGCTCGCTCCAATACGCTACGGTCTACACTTCTCTGTCTAACATCAAATAATGAAAGTCGCACTTACCACATGGCCATAGTGACAGGGCAGCCAGCAGACAGCATCACGCTGACGATAGTGACCGTCATTCGAAGAGTGCGCCGTCTCGCTCGCTCCAATACGCTACGGTCTACAATTTTGTCTAACAGCAAATAATGAAAGTCGCACTTACCACATGGCCATAGTGACAGGGCAGCCAGCAGACAGCATCACGCTGACGATAGTGACCGTCATTCGAAAAGTGCGCCGTCTCGCTCGCTCCAATACGCTACGGTCTACAATTCTCTGTCTAACAGCAATTAATGAAAGTCGCACTTACCACATGGCCATAGTGACAGGGCAGCCAGCAGACAGCATCACGCTGACGATAGTGACCGTCATTCGAAGAGTGCGCCGTCTCGCTCGCTCCAATGCGCTACGGTCTACAATTTTCTGTCTAACAGCAAATAATGAAAGTCGCACTTACCACATGGCCATAGTGACAGGGCAGCCAGCAGACAGCATCACGCTGACGATAGTGACCGTCATTCGAAGAGTGCGCCGTCTCGCTCGCTCCAATACGCTACGGTCTACAATTCTCTGTCTAACAGCAAATAATGAAAGTCGCACTTACCACATGGCCATAGTGACAGGGCAGCCAGCAGACAGCATCACGCTGACGATAGTGACCGTCATTCGAAGAGTGCGCCATCTCGCTCGCTCCAATACGCTACGGTCTACAATTCTCTGTCTAACAGCAATTAATGAAAGTCGCACTTACCACATGGCCATAGTGACAGGGCAGCCAGCAGACAGCATCACGCTGACGATAGTGACCGTCATTCGAAGAGTGCGCCGTCTCGCTCGCTCCAATGCGCTACGGTCTACAATTTTCTGTCTAACAGCAAATAATGAAAGTCGCACTTACCACATGGCCATAGTGACAGGGCAGCCAGCAGACAGCATCACGCTGACGATAGTGACCGTCATTCGAAGAGTGCGCCGTCTCGCTCGCTCCAATACGCTACGGTCTACAATTCTCTGTCTAACAGCAAATAATGAAAGTCGCACTTACCACATGGCCATAGTGACAGGGCAGCCAGCAGACAGCATCACGCTGACGATAGTGACCGTCATTCGAAGAGTGCGCCGTCTCGCTCGCTCCAATACGCTACGGTCTACAATTCTCTGTCTAACAGCAAATAATGAAAGTCGCACTTACCACATGGCCATAGTGACAGGGCAGCCAGCAGACAGCATCACGCTGACGATAGTGACCGTCATTCGAAGAGTGCGCCGTCTCGCTCGCTCCAATACGCTACGGTCTACAATTTTCTGTCTAACAGCAAATAATGAAAGTCGCACTTACCACATGGCCATAGTGACAGGGCAGCCAGCAGACAGCATCACGCTGACGATAGTGACCGTCATTCGAAGAGTGCGCCGTCTCGCTCGCTCCAATACGCTACGGTCTACAATTCTCTGTCTAACATCAATTAATGAAAGTCGCACTTACCACATGGCCATAGTGACAGGGCAGCCAGCAGACAGCATCACGCTGACGATAGTGACCGTCATTCGAAGAGTGCGTCGCCGGCGCCGTCTCGCTCGCTCCAATACGCTACAGTCTGCACTTCTCTTACCACATGGCCATAGTGACAGGGCAGCCAGCAGACAGCATCACGCTGACGATAGTGACCGTCATTCGAAGAGTGCGCCGTCTCGCTCGCTCCAATACGCTACGGTCTACAATTTTCTGTCTAACAGCAAATAATGAAAGTCGCACTTACCACACGGCCATAGTGACAGGGCAGCCAGCAGACAGCATCACGCTGACGATAGTGACCGTCATTCGAAGAGTGCGCCGTCTCGCTCGCTCCAATGCGCTACGGTCTACAATTTTCTGTCTAACAGCAAATAATGAAAGTCGCACTTAGCACATGGCCATAGTGACAGGGCAGCCAGCAGACAGCATCACGCTGACGATAGTGACCGTCATTCGAAGAGTGCGTCGCCGGCGCCGTCTCGCTCCCTCCAATACGCTACAGTCTGCACTTCTCTGTCTAACATCAAATAATGAAAGTCGCACTTACCACATGGCCATAGTGACAGGGCAGCCAGCAGACAGCATCACGCTGACGATAGTGACCGTCATTCGAAGAGTGCGCCGTCTCGCTCGCTCCAATACGCTACGGTCTACACTTCTCTGTCTAACATCAAATAATGAAAGTCGCACTTACCACATGGCCATAGTGACAGGGCAGCCAGCAGACAGCATCACGCTGACGATAGTGACCGTCATTCGAAGAGTGCGCCGTCTCGCTCGCTCCAATACGCTACGGTCTACAATTCTCTGTCTAACAGCAAATAATGAAAGTCGCACTTACCACATGGCCATAGTGACAGGGCAGCCAGCAGACAGCATCACGCTGACGATAGTGACCGTCATTCGAAGAGTGCGCCGTCTCGCTCGCTCCAATACGCTACGGTCTACAATTCTCTGTCTAACAGCAAATAATGAAAGTCGCACTTACCACATGGCCATAGTGACAGGGCAGCCAGCATACAGCATCACGCTGACGATAGTGACCGTCATTCGAAGAGTGCGCCGTCTCGCTCGCTCCAATACGCTACGGTCTACAATTCTCTGTCTAACAGCAAATAATGAAAGTCGCACTTACCACATGGCCATAGTGACAGGGCAGCCAGCAGACAGCATCATGCTGACGATAGTGACCGTCATTCGAAGAGTGCGCCATCTCGCTCGCTCCAATACGCTACGGTCTACAATTCTCTGTCTAACAGCAATTAATGAAAGTCGCACTTACCACATGGCCATAGTGACAGGGCAGCCAGCAGACAGCATCACGCTGACGATAGTGACCGTCATTCGAAGAGTGCGCCGTCTCGCTCGCTCCAATACGCTACGGTCTACAATTCTCTGTCTAACAGCAAATAATGAAAGTCGCACTTACCACATGGCCATAGTGACAGGGCAGCCAGCAGACAGCATCACGCTGACGATAGTGACCGTCATTCGAAGAGTGCGCCATCTCGCTCGCTCCAATACGCTACGGTCTACAATTCTCTGTCTAACATCAATTAATGAAAGTCGCACTTACCACATGGCCATAGTGACAGGGCAGCCAGCAGACAGCATCACGCTGACGATAGTGACCGTCATTCGAAGAGTGCGCCGTCTCGCTCGCTCCAATACGCTACGGTCTACAATTCTCTGTCTAACAGCGAATAATGAAAGTCGCACTTACCACATGGCCATAGTGACAGGGCAGCCAGCAGACAGCATCACGCTGACGATAGTGACCGTCATTCGAAGAGTGCGCCGTCTCGCTCGCTCCAATACGCTACGGTCTACAATTCTCTGTCTAACAGCAAATAATGAAAGTCGCACTTACCACATGGCCATAGTGACAGGGCAGCCAGCAGACAGCATCACGCTGACGATAGTGACCGTCATTCGAAGAGTGCGCCATCTCGCTCGCTCCAATACGCTACGGTCTACAATTCTCTGTCTAACAGCAATTAATGAAAGTCGCACTTACCACATGGCCATAGTGACAGGGCAGCCAGCAGACAGCATCACGCTGACGATAGTGACCGTCATTCGAAGAGTGCGCCGTCTCGCTCGCTCCAATGCGCTACGGTCTACAATTTTCTGTCTAACAGCAAATAATGAAAGTCGCACTTACCACATGGCCATAGTGACAGGGCAGCCAGCAGACAGCATCACGCTGACGATAGTGACCGTCATTCGAAGAGTGCGCCGTCTCGCTCGCTCCAATACGCTACGGTCTACAATTCTCTGTCTAACAGCAAATAATGAAAGTCGCACTTACCACATGGCCATAGTGACAGGGCAGCCAGCAGACAGCATCACGCTGACGATAGTGACCGTCATTCGAAGAGTGCGCCGTCTCGCTCGCTCCAATACGCTACGGTCTACAATTCTCTGTCTAACAGCAAATAATGAAAGTCGCACTTACCACATGGCCATAGTGACAGGGCAGCCAGCAGACAGCATCACGCTGACGATAGTGACCGTCATTCGAAGAGTGCGCCGTCTCGCTCGCTCCAATACGCTACGGTCTACAATTTTCTGTCTAACAGCAAATAATGAAAGTCGCACTTACCACATGGCCATAGTGACAGGGCAGCCAGCAGACAGCATCACGCTGACGATAGTGACCGTCATTCGAAGAGTGCGCCGTCTCGCTCGCTCCAATACGCTACGGTCTACAATTCTCTGTCTAACAGCAAATAATGAAAGTCGCACTTACCACATGGCCATAGTGACAGGGCAGCCAGCAGACAGCATCACGCTGACGATAGTGACCGTCATTCGAAGAGTGCGCCGTCTCGCTCGCTCCAATACGCTACGGTCTACAATTTTCTGTCTAACAGCAAATAATGAAAGTCGCACTTACCACACGGCCATAGTGACAGGGCAGCCAGCAGACAGCATCACGCTGACGATAGTGACCGTCATTCGAAGAGTGCGCCGTCTCGCTCGCTCCAATGCGCTACGGTCTACAATTTTCTGTCTAACAGCAAATAATGAAAGTCGCACTTACCACATGGCCATAGTGACAGGGCAGCCAGCAGACAGCATCACGCTGACGATAGTGACCGTCATTCGAAGAGTGCGTCGCCGGCGCCGTCTCGCTCCCTCCAATACGCTACAGTCTGCACTTCTCTGTCTAACATCAAATAATGAAAGTCGCACTTACCACATGGCCATAGTGACAGGGCAGCCAGCAGACAGCATCACGCTGACGATAGTGACCGTCATTCGAAGAGTGCGCCGTCTCGCTCGCTCCAATACGCTACGGTCTACACTTCTCTGTCTAACATCAAATAATGAAAGTCGCACTTACCACATGGCCATAGTGACAGGGCAGCCAGCAGACAGCATCACGCTGACGATAGTGACCGTCATTCGAAGAGTGCGCCGTCTCGCTCGCTCCAATACGCTACGGTCTACAATTCTCTGTCTAACAGCAAATAATGAAAGTCGCACTTACCACATGGCCATAGTGACAGGGCAGCCAGCAGACAGCATCACGCTGACGATAGTGACCGTCATTCGAAGAGTGCGCCGTCTCGCTCGCTCCAATACGCTACGGTCTACACTTCTCTGTCTAACATCAAATAATGAAAGTCGCACTTACCACATGGCCATAGTGACAGGGCAGCCAGCAGACAGCATCACGCTGACGATAGTGACCGTCATTCGAAGAGTGCGCCGTCTCGCTCGCTCCAATACGCTACGGTCTACACTTCTCTGTCTAACATCAAATAATGAAAGTCGCACTTACCACATGGCCATAGTGTCAGGGCAGCCAGCAGACAGCATCACGCTGACGATAGTGACCGTCATTCGAAGAGTGCGCCGTCTCGCTCGCTCCAATACGCTACGGTCTACACTTCTCTGTCTAACATCAATTAATGAAAGTCGCACTTACCACATGGCCATAGTGACAGGGCAGCCAGCAGACAGCATCACGCTGACGATAGTGACCGTCATTCGAAGAGTGCGCCGTCTCGCTCGCTCCAATACGCTACGGTCTACACTTCTCTGTCTAACATCAAATTGTAACCCTGGTTATTCTACTCGTATCGTATGACGCTGTCAAATTGACTTTGACATTAAAATTACAATACATAATAGACAAATGTCGATGTTTCCGTAAAATTAATTCTCACACTTATTCAGGTCAATTTCGGAGATGGCAACTCCCCTGGATTTGTTTCGATTAGTGTTTTTATTGTTTCAGAAGTATTAGTGCGACTCCCTTCTTTTTCAAATTTTGTTTCAGGCTCTTGCTTTAATTATCTACAACTTTATCACTCTAGTAATTTAAATTCATTGGTTAGAATAGTCATTTTATCAGCGTCCGTCAATGGGAAAATTGCAGACCATTGACGGCAACACTTTGGAAATGTCATTGGCGTATGGCCACGTATTAGGTTTAGGGATGTTCGATATTTCGGATTGTATCGATATTTCGTATCGCAATATATCGTAACGCATTGTATCGATACGCGTATCGATACAGGGCATTTGATACGATATATCGTATCGATACAGTATCGAATCAAGACAAAGTATGCAGGTACTTTAATAATTAAAAAATATATTTTATTTTAATAATGTGCACTACTACGAAAATGTGCGTAGTTATAACTGTCAAAAAAGGTGTTTTGTGATATCAAACTAATATTAAAAAATGCGAAAGTTTGGACGTACAGTCAGCGTCATCAATCGGTATCCCCCTATTGATTTTAACAAGGACCCTTTTCATTTCAACTTTGGATTTCAGTCGGATTTGCTAGTATAGGAACTCGAGCGAAATTAGATATCCATAAGTATACTAGCAAATCCGACTGAAATCCAAAGTTGAAATGAAAAGGGTCCTTGTTAAAATCAATAGGGGGATACCGATTGATGACGCTGACTGTACGTTTGGTCCTTTATAACTCGACAACCACTGAACCGATTTGCCTGAAATTTAAACATAGATAAATAATGACCGGAAATAGGACCTATGCCACCTTTTAACCGGGTAACTTGCAAGTCAAAACAATTCGTTATCAAAATAATTTGATACGATACTTTCGATTCGATACACCTTGCATGTGTTGTATCGATACGCCGTATCGTATGCCATTGTATCGATACAAATATCGGGTGTATCGTATGCCATTGTATCGATACACGAAAATATCGTATCGTATCGAACATCCCTAATTAGGTTCCTTTTCAATCCTGGTCTTCGAGAACCTAGTCGGTGTCGTCTAATTTAAAGTGATTGTGCTTCAGCTGGTATGTATGCCAGCAGCCTGTCTTTAGGACAATGGTTTCTTCATCAGCGCGGCGCACTTCATGGAATCCCGTCTGATTTTAGGGTCCGTGAGCGAGCGTCCGGGGCTTTGACAACGTGGCCACGCGGTGAGACCATTGGTTAGGCCCTCACATCTGCCCTAGTACACCCGCGCGGATCACCGAGTCATCGCTAAGCTCGGATCGAGCGCCCCGGCGCGGTAAATATTTGCTTGCTAACCTACTTGGGCGCGCCACGTGCGCATGTCGTGCTAGGCTTTGTTCTAAAACAGTCTTCTTTCAACAGCATGGTGCTTCGCTGGGCTCAGCTGGAGCTTTGCCGCGCTTGACGCAGTCGTCGTCCCTCCCGACGATCGAATATTAGTAAATTTCATAACAACGGAACCCCTCTTGGGGTAAGTTTCTTTATATCTCTGGTTTAGGTTATTTAATTCTGTTGGATAGAAGCTATAGAGCCTTCTCCCTATCCACAGGTTCCAAGTTTTACTCTAATCTTCATCGAGTCCCTGGATACCGGAGCCAGGTCACGGAGTGCTGGCGGCGCCCCCTTCTTCTGTGGTGCTCCCCTCCGTGCCTGAGTGACCGGTATCACAGCCAGAGAGGCTCTCTCTCGGCTGTGCTTTAACTATTCTGTGCCGTCAACACTAACTTACACACTTTTTCAAGAACGCTGGAATATCCCGGTTTAGTTTTAATATATAAGAGTACTGGTTACTAAGAACAAATTGACGTGTAGGCCTGTCTCCACACCCTGTTAACTTGTCTGTGCTCTACCGTTCATTGTAAACAACTTGTTCATAACTTTTAAAAGGCGCCCAACTACTTGTATCCTCTAGCTGATAATAAACACTTTGTATTTAAACTTCTAAAACTTGTTTTTTTAAATGGTACTTCCTCCCCATTAGCCAGGCAGGAACTACAAATCTTAAGTCGTTACAGTGGCTGCCCATCTGGTTTGTCAATACTTAGTAACCAGTACAACACATCTTTACTAACAAACAAGCAATTTTTGTGAAATATAATTGTTGTGTTTTATTTCCTTCCTTGTGTTAAAATTTCTACTTGTGTTTATGCTAAATTGCTTTTATTTCTGTGTACTTACTGTGTCATAGTATAAGGTGTGTAAGTAATTAATTTGGTAGACTTACTTTCAACTTTTTAGACCTTTGAACTTGTAATTTTTGTGACTAAGTATTACACTTAGTATCTGTAACACTGCTTAGATCCTGTATGTTTTCATGTATTAAGAACTGAAATACTGAATGTAAATTCTTAGTAACCACTACAATTCTAAATTGCTAAAATTTAACTGCTCTAAAACACTTATTTTTTTAACCAAAACTTCAATTTAGCTCGGTGAAACCTTAATAATTTCCTACACAATTTAGAAATATAACTACCACATGCACATACATTGTTTACAGGTTATTCAGTGGTGTGTAAAGCTTTGAGTTTTTTCAATATTGCCTTGTAGGTTGTTGTTTTGTTTTTTTTCCTAAACAGCATAAATATAGATTCTCTTGTTTTCTGTGAGCGCTGCTTGTATGGTTCTAAACCAGCTTGAATGGCTCTAAACCATCAAGTTCTAAAAGCATCTTCTCTGGGAGACGGGTCTAGATTTGCTAGCATTGTTTTAGGACTGCTTTTTAAACCTAGCTAATGTTTTGGTGATTTTCTGTAGGAAAGTGATACTTTAAAAATATTGTAGAATGTTTTCTTGCAACTTCAAATTGTTTTTTTGAAACTTTGATTTGGTATTTTGCAGTGGTAGGTAATATCAGTTCTTTTTTCTTGTAAGTACCTGAGTACTTATTTTAAATTCTTTGATGAAACATAATTTTTAAATATTTTTTTTTAACATAAAATCAGTTCTTTCTCTCAACTTATAAATTTTTTTTTTAGAGTCAAACTTTTGGATGATTTCTTTTTCTTGAGCTTATTGTACCTAAAGGCAAATTTTCTTTTCCTATTAGGCATTTTTTTTTAAATTAGAGTCAAACTTGTGGTTGTTTTTTTTTGTGTGTGGGTAGGTTTGAAGATGGATTCATTCCATTCCAACCTTACTTTTAGCTTTGTTGGAGCTTGGAGGTGTTCATTGGAGTAGGGCATACTTACTTAGTATGTTGTGTATAGTTCTATTTGTACATAGATAGGGTGTATGGTATATCTAGTTCTATTAGTAGGTAGATACATACCTAGATAGAGGCTAGTGCTTTTAGTTTCTTTAGATAAGTTTGTTTGTAGTTTATTTAGGTAAAGTTCTGTGATTTATTATAGGTAACATTAGGTAAGCTTAGATTACAAATATGTGCCTCGCTTTTAGGTAGGTATAGATACTTATTTAGGTTAGGTAAGTATTTATAGGTTTCTACCTATGGTTATAACTAGGTTCTCTAGTTATAGGTTATCTAGACTTGTTGTTTGCCTAAGTCTAGATTCTACGAATTAGACTTAGGCACACATTCTGAATGCTTCTCTTGGCATTCTTATTGCTTGCCCAGTACCTACCAGTACTCTAAATACTGCTCTGGGCTGGCCTTAAAACTTTATTCTACAAATAAAGTTCTCTCTGGATGTCTGATAGGTGGGGAATTCTGGACTGTGTTCTGGTGTTCCAATGAACGCCCGGACCGTAGATTAGGCTGCGTTAGATCTGTCCTGGCTAGATGTGACTACTTTGTATGTTGGATTGCTGGTGTTATGGTATTTTCTTGTAGGTGGCATAGGCCCGCTCTGTTATTGTGTCGCGTGGGACGATTCCTCCAATCGCCACCCCTCACTTTACGCCGGCCTATGCGGGGTCCGTTAGGTTAGTTGCATGTTAGGAGTAGGTTGATAGGTTTTAAGGTATGATTATGTTGGTGGCATAGGCTCGCTTGGTGTCGCGTGGTTCGATTTTGATAAATCGCCACCCTTCGCCCAGTCTATGCGTGGTCTGTTAGGTTAGTGCGTGGTAGTGAGTAGGTAGGGTTTAAGTAGGTTAGGTAGTCTAGGATTTTTTTAGAGTAGGTAGGAGTTAGGGAGTAGGTATTGTAACGTTGTATTTATTTATTATATTTCTATATCTCTTAACCTACTTTTTTCTATAAAATAACAATATTCTTATATTAATTTCAAAACGAAAAGGCGCGCGGACGCAATGTTGGCACGACTACTATGTGTCAATCTGTGGCCGCAAACCTACGGTGGGGAGCTCATTTCGCAGCCGGTCCTCGAGCCAGTGGCTTGCGATTACTCAAGGCGGGCTCACGTCACTTTCATTAAACTTGACCTACATATTTTATTACGTAAAAACAGTCATTTACGTTTACAAATAAATTCTCAATAACTTCTGTGTTGTGTTCCCATAACTTGGGAACACGTTCAGACTTGGAAGAAACAAGAACCAGACTGCAAGCTTCAAGAACAAATACTGCCGAACTTGAAGACTTCTTCCAACGGATCTCGGCTTTCGTCGGCGCCGCCTCTTCCTGCTTCCCAGCTGCGCACAGTTCTGAAGGCTGGCGGACGGGATTGCTATCCAGGAGAGTGCGGTATTTCTTGGAAAAGCCGTTGACCCTTAAAATCTGACCAGGCTCGCTCGACCCACCCCCCTTAACTTCTTTCCTTTCTCTTGTTTTTAATAAATCTTGTAAACCTTATACTTTCGTTTTCTTACTCTCAATTCTTACTCTCAATTGCTCACGATCCCCTTCTGGGAGACGTGACAGTATGTTGGGTTCTGTAGTTTTTTTTAACTGGGATTTTTTCTTGTCGGTGATTTTTTCTTTACAAGGAGGTTCCCCATTACCTAATAATAGCGGGTCGTGACTATTCAATAAGCCTACACTGGGTATTTGGATGGAACCCTCACTTGATAAATAGTATGAAAGGTTTCACTAGAAGTTCCCCAATTGCTAATAGCGGGTCGTGACTATTAAAATAAGCCTACACTGGGTATTTTGGATGGAACTCTAGTGTGTGAGGTGCTATGAAAGGAATTGTGTTTGTGTAAGAATGAATGGAATTACCTAGGATCTTCTATCCTAGAGAACTAGTCCCGAAAACCAGTCCGTACCTAACTACTTGACATTAGGTTACTACGTAGGTAGGTTTTTGCATAAATAGATTTTAGTGGGCCAATAAGTTGGTAATTTTCCTTGGTTTTTTTTTTTTTTTGGGTTGCATAGGTAGGAACTCTTAATTCTTGCTGCTGGGTCTTATTGTAAGATCGCTCTTTCTTTTTGGTTTGGTTTACGGCTGGGGGCAGCCGTGAATTTTCTGGCGAAAATTCTATCGTGCGTAGGGGTGTACTGTAACCCTGGTTATTCTACTCGTATCGTATGACGCTGTCAAATTGACTTTGACATTAAAATTACAATACATAATAGACAAATGTCGATGTTTCCGTAAAATTAATTCTCACACTTATTCAGGTCAATTTCGGAGATGGCAACTCCCCTGGATTTGTTTCGATTAGTGTTTTTATTGTTTCAGAAGTATTAGTGCGACTCCCTTCTTTTTCAAATTTTGTTTCAGGCTCTTGCTTTAATTATCTACAACTTTATCACTCTAGTAATTTAAATTCATTGGTTAGAATAGTCATTTTATCAGCGTCCGTCAATGGGAAAATTGCAGACCATTGACGGCAACACTTTGGAAATGTCATTGGCGTATGGCCACGTATTAGGTTCCTTTTCAATCCTGGTCTTCGAGAACCTAGTCGGTGTCGTCTAATTTAAAGTGATTGTGCTTCAGCTGGTATGTATGCCAGCAGCCTGTCTTTAGGACAATGGTTTCTTCATCAGCGCGGCGCACTTCATGGAATCCCGTCTGATTTTAGGGTCCGTGAGCGAGCGTCCGGGGCTTTGACAACGTGGCCACGCGGTGAGACCATTGGTTAGGCCCTCACATCTGCCCTAGTACACCCGCGCGGATCACCGAGTCATCGCTAAGCTCGGATCGAGCGCCCCGGCGCGGTAAATATTTGCTTGCTAACCTACTTGGGCGCGCCACGTGCGCATGTCGTGCTAGGCTTTGTTCTAAAACAGTCTTCTTTCAACAGCATGGTGCTTCGCTGGGCTCAGCTGGAGCTTTGCCGCGCTTGACGCAGTCGTCGTCCCTCCCGACGATCGAATATTAGTAAATTTCATAACAACGGAACCCCTCTTGGGGTAAGTTTCTTTATATCTCTGGTTTAGGTTATTTAATTCTGTTGGATAGAAGCTATAGAGCCTTCTCCCTATCCACAGGTTCCAAGTTTTACTCTAATCTTCATCGAGTCCCTGGATACCGGAGCCAGGTCACGGAGTGCTGGCGGCGCCCCCTTCTTCTGTGGTGCTCCCCTCCGTGCCTGAGTGACCGGTATCACAGCCAGAGAGGCTCTCTCTCGGCTGTGCTTTAACTATTCTGTGCCGTCAACACTAACTTACACACTTTTTCAAGAACGCTGGAATATCCCGGTTTAGTTTTAATATATAAGAGTACTGGTTACTAAGAACAAATTGACGTGTAGGCCTGTCTCCACACCCTGTTAACTTGTCTGTGCTCTACCGTTCATTGTAAACAACTTGTTCATAACTTTTAAAAGGCGCCCAACTACTTGTATCCTCTAGCTGATAATAAACACTTTGTATTTAAACTTCTAAAACTTGTTTTTTTAAATGGTACTTCCTCCCCATTAGCCAGGCAGGAACTACAAATCTTAAGTCGTTACAAAATAATGAAAGTCGCACTTACCACATGGCCATAGTGACAGGTAGGGCTTGAGCTCCGGAATTCCGGAACTGACTCAATTCCGGAATTCCGATGAAATCCAATATCGTTTCCAATTCCGGAATTAGCGAGAGCAGTATCGGAATTTCGATATTGGAAAAAAATATTATTACGCGGCTTGAGGCGCGGCGGGCGCATCCGTACGCGGCTTGAGACGCATCTCGCGGTCTCGCCCCGCCAGATTTTTTTTTTCAATATTTAAAAACAATTCCGCCAACGAGCGTAGAAGCTGAAAGAGCTTTTTCAGCGGTCACTTACATTTGTAATCGCGTACGAAGCTCACTAAACGACGACAGCTTAAATGCGCTTACGTTTTTGAAATTTCATTACGAAAAAAATAGTAGGTACTTAACAGCTGTCGTCCGTTAGTGAGCTTCGTAATCTTCGTATGCGATTTGAATTACTACACTCTTCTTTAATTTCTGAATAATTAATAATTTCTTTTTTTTTATTAAAGCTCAAAAACTTAATGCTTTTATTTGTTTTATTTATTTATATTTCGGATACCTACTGAGGAAGTAAATCCATAAATCCATATTTTAATAATTAAAAATTTTGGAAAATTGTGCAAAATTAGAGTAGGTAAGTAAAACTTTTAACTAGATATTTCATTTTAATTTATTATCATTAGTAGATACAAAAATATACTTTTGAGTTCCGGAATTCCGGAATTCCGGACATGAAATACTGAATATCGAAACACAATTCCGGAATTGAAAAAGCGTCCGATATTCAAGCCCTAGTGACAGGGCAGCCAGCAGACAGCATCACGCTGACGATAGTGACCGTCATTCGAAGAGTGCGCCGTCTCGCTCGCTCCAATACGCTACGGTCTACACTTCTCTGTCTAACAGCAAATAATGAAAGTCGCACTTACCACATGGCCATAGTGACAGGGCAGCCAGCAGACAGCATCACGCTGACGATAGTGACCGTCATTCGAAGAGTGCGCCGTCTCGCTCGCTCCAATACGCTACGGTCTACAATTTTCTGTCTAACAGCAAATAATGAAAGTCGCACTTACCACATGGCCATAGTGACAGGGCAGCCAGCAGACAGCATCACGCTGACGATAGTGACCGTCATTCGAAGAGTGCGCCGTCTCGCTCGCTCCAATACGCTACGGTCTACACTTCTCTGTCTAACATCAAATAATGAAAGTCGCACTTACCACATGGCCATAGTGACAGGGCAGCCAGCAGACAGCATCACGCTGACGATAGTGACCGTCATTCGAAGAGTGCGCCGTCTCGCTCGCTCCAATACGCTACGGTCTACACTTCTCTGTCTAACATCAATTAATGAAAGTCGCACTTACCACATGGCCATAGTGACAGGGCAGCCAGCAGACAGCATCACGCTGACGATAGTGACCGTCATTCGAAGAGTGCGTCGCCGGCGCCGTCTCGCTCGCTCCAATACGCTACAGTCTGCACTTCTCTGTCTAACATCAAATAATGAAAGTCGCACTTACCACATGGCCATAGTGACAGGGCAGCCAGCAGACAGCATCACGCTGACGATAGTGACCGTCATTCGAAGAGTGCGCCGTCTCGCTCGCTCCAATACGCTACGGTCTACACTTCTCTGTCTAACATCAAATAATGAAAGTCGCACTTACCACATGGCCATAGTGACAGGGCAGCCAGCAGACAGCATCACGCTGACGATAGTGACCGTCATTCGAAGAGTGCGCCGTCTCGCTCGCTCCAATACGCTACGGTCTACACTTCTCTGTCTAACATCAATTAATGAAAGTCGCACTTACCACATGGCCATAGTGACAGGGCAGCCAGCAGACAGCATCACGCTGACGATAGTGACCGTCATTCGAAGAGTGCGTCGCCGGCGCCGTCTCGCTCGCTCCAATACGCTACAGTCTGCACTTCTCTGTCTAACATCAAATAATGAAAGTCGCACTTACCACATGGCCATAGTGACAGGGCAGCCAGCAGACAGCATCACGCTGACGATAGTGACCGTCATTCGAAGAGTGCGCCGTCTCGCTCGCTCCAATACGCTACGGTCTACACTTCTCTGTCTAACATCAAATAATGAAAGTCGCACTTACCACATGGCCATAGTGACAGGGCAGCCAGCAGACAGCATCACGCTGACGATAGTGACCGTCATTCGAAGAGTGCGCCGTCTCGCTCGCTCCAATACGCTACGGTCTACACTTCTCTGTCTAACATCAAATAATGAAAGTCGCACTTACCACATGGCCATAGTGACAGGGCAGCCAGCAGACAGCATCACGCTGACGATAGTGACCGTCATTCGAAGAGTGCGCCGTCTCGCTCGCTCCAATACGCTACGGTCTACACTTCTCTGTCTAACAGCAATTAATGAAAGTCGCACTTACCACATGGCCATAGTGACAGGGCAGCCAGCAGACAGCATCACGCTGACGATAGTGACCGTCATTCGAAGAGTGCGCCGTCTCGCTCGCTCCAATACGCTACGGTCTACACTTCTCTGTCTAACATCAAATAATGAAAGTCGCACTTACCACATGGCCATAGTGACAGGGCAGCCAGCAGACAGCATCACGCTGACGATAGTGACCGTCATTCGAAAGAGTGCGCCGTCTCGCTCGCTCCAATACGCTACGGTCTACACTTCTCTGTCTAACATCAATTAATGAAAGTCGCACTTACCACATGGCCATAGTGACAGGGCAGCCAGCAGACAGCATCACGCTGACGATAGTGACCGTCATTCGAAGAGTGCGCCGTCTCGCTCGCTCCAATACGCTACGGTCTACAATTCTCTGTCTAACAGCAAATAATGAAAGTCGCACTTACCACATGGCCATAGTGACAGGGCAGCCAGCAGACAGCATCACGCTGACGATAGTGACCGTCATTCGAAGAGTGCGCCGTCTCGCTCGCTCCAATACGCTACGGTCTACAATTCTCTGTCTAACAGCAAATAATGAAAGTCGCACTTACCACATGGCCATAGTGACAGGGCAGCCAGCAGACAGCATCACGCTGACGATAGTGACCGTCATTCGAAGAGTGCGCCGTCTCGCTCGCTCCAATACGCTACGGTCTACAATTCTCTGTCTAACAGCAAATAATGAAAGTCGCACTTACCACATGGCCATAGTGACAGGGCAGCCAGCAGACAGCATCACGCTGACGATAGTGACCGTCATTCGAAGAGTGCGCCGTCTCGCTCGCTTCAATACGCTACGGTCTACAATTCTCTGTCTAACATCAATTAATGAAAGTCGCACTTACCACATGGCCATAGTGACAGGGCAGCCAGCAGACAGCATCACGCTGACGATAGTGACCGTCATTCGAAGAGTGCGCCGTCTCGCTCGCTCCAATACGCTACGGTCTACACTTCTCTGTCTAACATCAAATAATGAAAGTCGCACTTACCACATGGCCATAGTGACAGGGCAGCCAGCAGACAGCATCACGCTGACGATAGTGACCGTCATTCGAAGAGTGCGCCGTCTCGCTCGCTCCAATACGCTACGGTCTACACTTCTCTGTCTAACAGCAAATAATGAAAGTCGCACTTACCACATGGCCATAGTGACAGGGCAGCCAGCAGACAGCATCACGCTGACGATAGTGACCGTCATTCGAAGAGTGCGCCGTCTCGCTCGCTCCAATACGCTACGGTCTACAATTTTGTCTAACAGCAAATAATGAAAGTCGCACTTACCACATGGCCATAGTGACAGGGCAGCCAGCAGACAGCATCACGCTGACGATAGTGACCGTCATTCGAAGAGTGCGCCGTCTCGCTCGCTTCAATACGCTACGGTCTACAATTCTCTGTCTAACATCAATTAATGAAAGTCGCACTTACCACATGGCCATAGTGACAGGGCAGCCAGCAGACAGCATCACGCTGACGATAGTGACCGTCATTCGAAGAGTGCGCCGTCTCGCTCGCTCCAATACGCTACGGTCTACACTTCTCTGTCTAACAGCAAATAATGAAAGTCGCACTTACCACATGGCCATAGTGACAGGGCAGCCAGCAGACAGCATCACGCTGACGATAGTGACCGTCATTCGAAGAGTGCGCCATCTCGCTCGCTCCAATACGCTACGGTCTACACTTCTCTGTCTAACATCAAATAATGAAAGTCGCACTTACCACATGGCCATAGTGACAGGGCAGCCAGCAGACAGCATCACGCTGACGATAGTGACCGTCATTCGAAGAGTGCGCCGTCTCGCTCGCTCCAATACGCTACGGTCTACACTTCTCTGTCTAACAGCAAATAATGAAAGTCGCACTTACCACATGGCCATAGTGACAGGGCAGCCAGCAGACAGCATCACGCTGACGATAGTGACCGTCATTCGAAGAGTGCGCCGTCTCGCTCGCTTCAATACGCTACGGTCTACAATTCTCTGTCTAACATCAATTAATGAAAGTCGCACTTACCACATGGCCATAGTGACAGGGCAGCCAGCAGACAGCATCACGCTGACGATAGTGACCGTCATTCGAAGAGTGCGACGCCGGCGCCGTCTCGCTCGCTCCAATACGCTACGGTCTACACTTCTCTGTCTAACATCAAATAATGAAAGTCGCACTTACCACATGGCCATAGTGACAGGGCAGCCAGCAGACAGCATCACGCTGACGATAGTGACCGTCATTCGAAGAGTGCGCCATCTCGCTCGCTCCAATACGCTACGGTCTACACTTCTCTGTCTAACATCAAATAATGAAAGTCGCACTTACCACATGGCCATAGTGACAGGGCAGCCAGCAGACAGCATCACGCTGACGATAGTGACCGTCATTCGAAGAGTGCGCCGTCTCGCTCGCTCAAATACGCTACGGTCTACAATTTTGTCTAACAGCAAATAATGAAAGTCGCACTTACCACATGGCCATAGTGACAGGGCAGCCAGCAGACAGCATCACGCTGACGATAGTGACCGTCATTCGAAAAGTGCGCCGTCTCGCTCGCTCCAATACGCTACGGTCTACAATTCTCTGTCTAACAGCAAATAATGAAAGTCGCACTTACCACATGGCCATAGTGACAGGGCAGCCAGCAGACAGCATCACGCTGACGATAGTGACCGTCATTCGAAGAGTGCGCCATCTCGCTCGCTCCAATACGCTACGGTCTACAATTCTCTGTCTAACATCAATTAATGAAAGTCGCACTTACCACATGGCCATAGTGACAGGGCAGCCAGCAGACAGCATCACGCTGACGATAGTGACCGTCATTCGAAGAGTGCGCCGTCTCGCTCGCTCCAATACGCTACGGTCTACAATTCTCTGTCTAACAGCAAATAATGAAAGTCGCACTTACCACATGGCCATAGTGACAGGGCAGCCAGCAGACAGCATCACGCTGATGATAGTGACCGTCATTCGAAGAGTGCGTCGCCGGCGCCGTCTCGCTCGCTCCAATACGCTACGGTCTACACTTCTCTGTCTAACATCAAATAATGAAAGTCGCACTTACCACATGGCCATAGTGACAGGGCAGCCAGCAGACAGCATCACGCTGACGATAGTGACCGTCATTCGAAGAGTGCGCCGTCTCGCTCGCTCCAATACACTACGGTCTACACTTCTCTGTCTAACATCAAATAATGAAAGTCGCACTTACCACACGGCCATAGTGACAGGGCAGCCAGCAGACAGCATCACGCTGACGATAGTGACCGTCATTCGAAGAGTGCGCCGTCTCGCTCGCTCCAATACGCTACGGTCTACAATTCTCTGTCTAACATCAAATAATTAAAGTCGCACTTACCACATGGCCATAGTGACAGGGCAGCCAGCAGACAGCATCACGCTGACGATAGTGACCGTCATTCGAAGAGTGCGCCGTCTCGCTCGCTCCAATACGCTACAGTCTGCACTTCTCTGTCTAACATCAAATAATGAAAGTCGCACTTACTACATGGCCATAGTGACAGGGCAGCCAGCAGACAGCATCACGCTGACGATAGTGACCGTCATTCGAAGAGTGCGTCGCCGGCGCCGTCTCGCTCGCTCCAATACGCTACGGTCTACACTTCTCTGTCTAACATCAAATAATGAAAGTCGCACTTACCACATGGCCATAGTGACAGGGCAGCCAGCAGACAGCATCACGCTGACGATAGTGACCGTCATTCGAAGAGTGCGTCGCCGGCGCCGTCTCGCTCGCTCCAATACGCTACAGTCTGCACTTCTCTGTCTAACATCAAATAATGAAAGTCGCACTTACCACATGGCCATAGTGACAGGGCAGCCAGCAGACAGCATCACGCTGACGATAGTGACCGTCATTCGAAGAGTGCGCCGTCTCGCTCGATCCAATACGCTACGGTCTACACTTCTCTGTCTAACATCAAATAATGAAAGTCGCACTCACCACATGGCCATAGTGACAGGGCAGCCAGCAGACAGCATCACACTGACGATAGTGACCGTCATTCGAAGAGTGCGCCGTCTCGCTCGCTCCAATACGCTACGGTCTACACTTCTCTGTCTAACATCAAATAATGAAAGTCGCACTTACCACATGGCCATAGTGACAGGGCAGCCAGCAGACAGCATCACGCTGACGATAGTGACCGTCATTCGAAGAGTGCGCCGTCTCGCTCGCTCCAATACGCTACGGTCTACACTTCTCTGTCTAACATCAAATAATGAAAGTCGCACTTACCACATGGCCATAGTGACAGGGCAGCCAGCAGACAGCATCACGCTGACGATAGTGACCGTCATTCGAAGAGTGCGCCGTCTCGCTCGCTCCAATACGCTACGGTCTACAATTCTCTGTCTAACAGCAAATAATGAAAGTCGCACTTACCACATGGCCATAGTGACAGGGCAGCCAGCAGACAGCATCACGCTGACGATAGTGACCGTCATTCGAAGAGTGCGCCGTCTCGCTCGCTCCAATACGCTACGGTCTACAATTCTCTGTCTAACAGCAAATAATGAAAGTTGCACTTACCACATGGCCATAGTGACAGGGCAGCCAGCAGACAGCATCACGCTGACGATAGTGACCGTCATTCGAAGAGTGCGCCGTCTCGCTCGCTCCAATACGCTACGGTCTACACTTCTCTGTCTAACATCAAATAATGAAAGTCGCACTTACCACATGGCCATAGTGACAGGGCAGCCAGCAGACAGCATCACGCTGACGATAGTGACCGTCATTCGAAGAGTGCGCCGTCTCGCTCGCTCCAATACGCTACGGTCTACACTTCTCTGTCTAACATCAATTAATGAAAGTCGCACTTACCACATGGCCATAGTGACAGGGCAGCCAGCAGACAGCATCACGCTGACGATAGTGACCGTCATTCGAAGAGTGCGTCGCCGGCGCCGTCTCGCTCGCTCCAATACGCTACAGTCTGCACTTCTCTGTCTAACATCAAATAATGAAAGTCGCACTTACCACATGGCCATAGTGACAGGGCAGCCAGCAGACAGCATCACGCTGACGATAGTGACCGTCATTCGAAGAGTGCGCCGTCTCGCTCGCTCCAATACGCTACGGTCTACACTTCTCTGTCTAACATCAAATAATGAAAGTCGCACTTACCACATGGCCATAGTGACAGGGCAGCCAGCAGACAGCATCACGCTGACGATAGTGACCGTCATTCGAAGAGTGCGCCGTCTCGCTCGCTCCAATACGCTACGGTCTACACTTCTCTGTCTAACAGCAAATAATGAAAGTCGCACTTACCACATGGCCATAGTGACAGGGCAGCCAGCAGACAGCATCACGCTGACGATAGTGACCGTCATTCGAAGAGTGCGCCGTCTCGCTCGCTCCAATACGCTACGGTCTACAATTTTCTGTCTAACAGCAAATAATGAAAGTCGCACTTACCACATGGCCATAGTGACAGGGCAGCCAGCAGACAGCATCACGCTGACGATAGTGACCGTCATTCGAAGAGTGCGCCGTCTCGCTCGCTCCAATACGCTACGGTCTACACTTCTCTGTCTAACATCAAATAATGAAAGTCGCACTTACCACATGGCCATAGTGACAGGGCAGCCAGCAGACAGCATCACGCTGACGATAGTGACCGTCATTCGAAGAGTGCGCCGTCTCGCTCGCTCCAATACGCTACGGTCTACACTTCTCTGTCTAACATCAATTAATGAAAGTCGCACTTACCACATGGCCATAGTGACAGGGCAGCCAGCAGACAGCATCACGCTGACGATAGTGACCGTCATTCGAAGAGTGCGTCGCCGGCGCCGTCTCGCTCGCTCCAATACGCTACAGTCTGCACTTCTCTGTCTAACATCAAATAATGAAAGTCGCACTTACCACATGGCCATAGTGACAGGGCAGCCAGCAGACAGCATCACGCTGACGATAGTGACCGTCATTCGAAGAGTGCGCCGTCTCGCTCGCTCCAATACGCTACGGTCTACACTTCTCTGTCTAACATCAAATAATGAAAGTCGCACTTACCACATGGCCATAGTGACAGGGCAGCCAGCAGACAGCATCACGCTGACGATAGTGACCGTCATTCGAAGAGTGCGACGCCGGCGCCGTCTCGCTCGCTCCAATACGCTACGGTCTACACTTCTCTGTCTAACATCAAATAATGAAAGTCGCACTTACCACATGGCCATAGTGACAGGGCAGCCAGCAGACAGCATCACGCTGACGATAGTGACCGTCATTCGAAGAGTGCGCCGTCTCGCTCGCTCCAATACGCTACGGTCTACACTTCTCTGTCTAACAGCAATTAATGAAAGTCGCACTTACCACATGGCCATAGTGACAGGGCAGCCAGCAGACAGCATCACGCTGACGATAGTGACCGTCATTCGAAGAGTGCGCCGTCTCGCTCGCTCCAATACGCTACGGTCTACACTTCTCTGTCTAACATCAAATAATGAAAGTCGCACTTACCACATGGCCATAGTGACAGGGCAGCCAGCAGACAGCATCACGCTGACGATAGTGACCGTCATTCGAAAGAGTGCGCCGTCTCGCTCGCTCCAATACGCTACGGTCTACACTTCTCTGTCTAACATCAATTAATGAAAGTCGCACTTACCACATGGCCATAGTGACAGGGCAGCCAGCAGACAGCATCACGCTGACGATAGTGACCGTCATTCGAAGAGTGCGCCGTCTCGCTCGCTCCAATACGCTACGGTCTACAATTCTCTGTCTAACAGCAAATAATGAAAGTCGCACTTACCACATGGCCATAGTGACAGGGCAGCCAGCAGACAGCATCACGCTGACGATAGTGACCGTCATTCGAAGAGTGCGCCGTCTCGCTCGCTCCAATACGCTACGGTCTACAATTCTCTGTCTAACAGCAAATAATGAAAGTCGCACTTACCACATGGCCATAGTGACAGGGCAGCCAGCAGACAGCATCACGCTGACGATAGTGACCGTCATTCGAAGAGTGCGCCGTCTCGCTCGCTCCAATACGCTACGGTCTACAATTCTCTGTCTAACAGCAAATAATGAAAGTCGCACTTACCACATGGCCATAGTGACAGGGCAGCCAGCAGACAGCATCACGCTGACGATAGTGACCGTCATTCGAAGAGTGCGCCGTCTCGCTCGCTTCAATACGCTACGGTCTACAATTCTCTGTCTAACATCAATTAATGAAAGTCGCACTTACCACATGGCCATAGTGACAGGGCAGCCAGCAGACAGCATCACGCTGACGATAGTGACCGTCATTCGAAGAGTGCGCCGTCTCGCTCGCTCCAATACGCTACGGTCTACACTTCTCTGTCTAACATCAAATAATGAAAGTCGCACTTACCACATGGCCATAGTGACAGGGCAGCCAGCAGACAGCATCACGCTGACGATAGTGACCGTCATTCGAAGAGTGCGCCGTCTCGCTCGCTCCAATACGCTACGGTCTACACTTCTCTGTCTAACAGCAAATAATGAAAGTCGCACTTACCACATGGCCATAGTGACAGGGCAGCCAGCAGACAGCATCACGCTGACGATAGTGACCGTCATTCGAAGAGTGCGCCGTCTCGCTCGCTCCAATACGCTACGGTCTACAATTTTGTCTAACAGCAAATAATGAAAGTCGCACTTACCACATGGCCATAGTGACAGGGCAGCCAGCAGACAGCATCACGCTGACGATAGTGACCGTCATTCGAAGAGTGCGCCGTCTCGCTCGCTTCAATACGCTACGGTCTACAATTCTCTGTCTAACATCAATTAATGAAAGTCGCACTTACCACATGGCCATAGTGACAGGGCAGCCAGCAGACAGCATCACGCTGACGATAGTGACCGTCATTCGAAGAGTGCGCCGTCTCGCTCGCTCCAATACGCTACGGTCTACACTTCTCTGTCTAACAGCAAATAATGAAAGTCGCACTTACCACATGGCCATAGTGACAGGGCAGCCAGCAGACAGCATCACGCTGACGATAGTGACCGTCATTCGAAGAGTGCGCCATCTCGCTCGCTCCAATACGCTACGGTCTACACTTCTCTGTCTAACATCAAATAATGAAAGTCGCACTTACCACATGGCCATAGTGACAGGGCAGCCAGCAGACAGCATCACGCTGACGATAGTGACCGTCATTCGAAGAGTGCGCCGTCTCGCTCGCTCCAATACGCTACGGTCTACACTTCTCTGTCTAACAGCAAATAATGAAAGTCGCACTTACCACATGGCCATAGTGACAGGGCAGCCAGCAGACAGCATCACGCTGACGATAGTGACCGTCATTCGAAGAGTGCGCCGTCTCGCTCGCTTCAATACGCTACGGTCTACAATTCTCTGTCTAACATCAATTAATGAAAGTCGCACTTACCACATGGCCATAGTGACAGGGCAGCCAGCAGACAGCATCACGCTGACGATAGTGACCGTCATTCGAAGAGTGCGACGCCGGCGCCGTCTCGCTCGCTCCAATACGCTACGGTCTACACTTCTCTGTCTAACATCAAATAATGAAAGTCGCACTTACCACATGGCCATAGTGACAGGGCAGCCAGCAGACAGCATCACGCTGACGATAGTGACCGTCATTCGAAGAGTGCGCCATCTCGCTCGCTCCAATACGCTACGGTCTACACTTCTCTGTCTAACATCAAATAATGAAAGTCGCACTTACCACATGGCCATAGTGACAGGGCAGCCAGCAGACAGCATCACGCTGACGATAGTGACCGTCATTCGAAGAGTGCGCCGTCTCGCTCGCTCAAATACGCTACGGTCTACAATTTTGTCTAACAGCAAATAATGAAAGTCGCACTTACCACATGGCCATAGTGACAGGGCAGCCAGCAGACAGCATCACGCTGACGATAGTGACCGTCATTCGAAAAGTGCGCCGTCTCGCTCGCTCCAATACGCTACGGTCTACAATTCTCTGTCTAACAGCAAATAATGAAAGTCGCACTTACCACATGGCCATAGTGACAGGGCAGCCAGCAGACAGCATCACGCTGACGATAGTGACCGTCATTCGAAGAGTGCGCCATCTCGCTCGCTCCAATACGCTACGGTCTACAATTCTCTGTCTAACATCAATTAATGAAAGTCGCACTTACCACATGGCCATAGTGACAGGGCAGCCAGCAGACAGCATCACGCTGACGATAGTGACCGTCATTCGAAGAGTGCGCCGTCTCGCTCGCTCCAATACGCTACGGTCTACAATTCTCTGTCTAACAGCAAATAATGAAAGTCGCACTTACCACATGGCCATAGTGACAGGGCAGCCAGCAGACAGCATCACGCTGATGATAGTGACCGTCATTCGAAGAGTGCGTCGCCGGCGCCGTCTCGCTCGCTCCAATACGCTACGGTCTACACTTCTCTGTCTAACATCAAATAATGAAAGTCGCACTTACCACATGGCCATAGTGACAGGGCAGCCAGCAGACAGCATCACGCTGACGATAGTGACCGTCATTCGAAGAGTGCGCCGTCTCGCTCGCTCCAATACACTACGGTCTACACTTCTCTGTCTAACATCAAATAATGAAAGTCGCACTTACCACACGGCCATAGTGACAGGGCAGCCAGCAGACAGCATCACGCTGACGATAGTGACCGTCATTCGAAGAGTGCGCCGTCTCGCTCGCTCCAATACGCTACGGTCTACAATTCTCTGTCTAACATCAAATAATTAAAGTCGCACTTACCACATGGCCATAGTGACAGGGCAGCCAGCAGACAGCATCACGCTGACGATAGTGACCGTCATTCGAAGAGTGCGCCGTCTCGCTCGCTCCAATACGCTACAGTCTGCACTTCTCTGTCTAACATCAAATAATGAAAGTCGCACTTACTACATGGCCATAGTGACAGGGCAGCCAGCAGACAGCATCACGCTGACGATAGTGACCGTCATTCGAAGAGTGCGTCGCCGGCGCCGTCTCGCTCGCTCCAATACGCTACGGTCTACACTTCTCTGTCTAACATCAAATAATGAAAGTCGCACTTACCACATGGCCATAGTGACAGGGCAGCCAGCAGACAGCATCACGCTGACGATAGTGACCGTCATTCGAAGAGTGCGTCGCCGGCGCCGTCTCGCTCGCTCCAATACGCTACAGTCTGCACTTCTCTGTCTAACATCAAATAATGAAAGTCGCACTTACCACATGGCCATAGTGACAGGGCAGCCAGCAGACAGCATCACGCTGACGATAGTGACCGTCATTCGAAGAGTGCGCCGTCTCGCTCGATCCAATACGCTACGGTCTACACTTCTCTGTCTAACATCAAATAATGAAAGTCGCACTCACCACATGGCCATAGTGACAGGGCAGCCAGCAGACAGCATCACACTGACGATAGTGACCGTCATTCGAAGAGTGCGCCGTCTCGCTCGCTCCAATACGCTACGGTCTACACTTCTCTGTCTAACATCAAATAATGAAAGTCGCACTTACCACATGGCCATAGTGACAGGGCAGCCAGCAGACAGCATCACGCTGACGATAGTGACCGTCATTCGAAGAGTGCGCCGTCTCGCTCGCTCCAATACGCTACGGTCTACACTTCTCTGTCTAACATCAAATAATGAAAGTCGCACTTACCACATGGCCATAGTGACAGGGCAGCCAGCAGACAGCATCACGCTGACGATAGTGACCGTCATTCGAAGAGTGCGCCGTCTCGCTCGCTCCAATACGCTACGGTCTACAATTCTCTGTCTAACAGCAAATAATGAAAGTCGCACTTACCACATGGCCATAGTGACAGGGCAGCCAGCAGACAGCATCACGCTGACGATAGTGACCGTCATTCGAAGAGTGCGCCGTCTCGCTCGCTCCAATACGCTACGGTCTACAATTCTCTGTCTAACAGCAAATAATGAAAGTTGCACTTACCACATGGCCATAGTGACAGGGCAGCCAGCAGACAGCATCACGCTGACGATAGTGACCGTCATTCGAAGAGTGCGCCGTCTCGCTCGCTCCAATACGCTACGGTCTACACTTCTCTGTCTAACATCAAATAATGAAAGTCGCACTTACCACATGGCCATAGTGACAGGGCAGCCAGCAGACAGCATCACGCTGACGATAGTGACCGTCATTCGAAGAGTGCGCCGTCTCGCTCGCTCCAATACGCTACGGTCTACACTTCTCTGTCTAACATCAATTAATGAAAGTCGCACTTACCACATGGCCATAGTGACAGGGCAGCCAGCAGACAGCATCACGCTGACGATAGTGACCGTCATTCGAAGAGTGCGTCGCCGGCGCCGTCTCGCTCGCTCCAATACGCTACAGTCTGCACTTCTCTGTCTAACATCAAATAATGAAAGTCGCACTTACCACATGGCCATAGTGACAGGGCAGCCAGCAGACAGCATCACGCTGACGATAGTGACCGTCATTCGAAGAGTGCGCCGTCTCGCTCGCTCCAATACGCTACGGTCTACACTTCTCTGTCTAACATCAAATAATGAAAGTCGCACTTACCACATGGCCATAGTGACAGGGCAGCCAGCAGACAGCATCACGCTGACGATAGTGACCGTCATTCGAAGAGTGCGCCGTCTCGCTCGCTCCAATACGCTACGGTCTACACTTCTCTGTCTAACATCAAATAATGAAAGTCGCACTTACCACATGGCCATAGTGACAGGGCAGCCAGCAGACAGCATCACGCTGACGATAGTGACCGTCATTCGAAGAGTGCGCCGTCTCGCTCGCTCCAATACGCTACGGTCTACACTTCTCTGTCTAACATCAAATAATGAAAGTCGCACTTACCACATGGCCATAGTGACAGGGCAGCCAGCAGACAGCATCACGCTGACGATAGTGACCGTCATTCGAAGAGTGCGCCGTCTCGCTCGCTCCAATACGCTACGGTCTACACTTCTCTGTCTAACATCAATTAATGAAAGTCGCACTTACCACATGGCCATAGTGACAGGGCAGCCAGCAGACAGCATCACGCTGACGATAGTGACCGTCATTCGAAGAGTGCGTCGCCGGCGCCGTCTCGCTCGCTCCAATACGCTACAGTCTGCACTTCTCTGTCTAACATCAAATAATGAAAGTCGCACTTACCACATGGCCATAGTGACAGGGCAGCCAGCAGACAGCATCACGCTGACGATAGTGACCGTCATTCGAAGAGTGCGTCGCCGGCGCCGTCTCGCTCGCTCCAATACGCTACAGTCTGCACTTCTCTGTCTAACATCAAATAATGAAAGTCGCACTTACCACATGGCCATAGTGACAGGGCAGCCAGCAGACAGCATCACGCTGACGATAGTGACCGTCATTCGAAGAGTGCGCCGTCTCGCTCGCTCCAATACGCTACGGTCTACACTTCTCTGTCTAACATCAAATAATGAAAGTCGCACTTACCACATGGCCATAGTGACAGGGCAGCCAGCAGACAGCATCACGCTGACGATAGTGACCGTCATTCGAAGAGTGCGCCGTCTCGCTCGCTCCAATACGCTACGGTCTACACTTCTCTGTCTAACATCAAATAATGAAAGTCGCACTTACCACATGGCCATAGTGACAGGGCAGCCAGCAGACAGCATCACGCTGACGATAGTGACCGTCATTCGAAGAGTGCGCCGTCTCGCTCGCTCCAATACGCTACGGTCTACACTTCTCTGTCTAACAGCAATTAATGAAAGTCGCACTTACCACATGGCCATAGTGACAGGGCAGCCAGCAGACAGCATCACGCTGACGATAGTGACCGTCATTCGAAGAGTGCGCCGTCTCGCTCGCTCCAATACGCTACGGTCTACACTTCTCTGTCTAACATCAAATAATGAAAGTCGCACTTACCACATGGCCATAGTGACAGGGCAGCCAGCAGACAGCATCACGCTGACGATAGTGACCGTCATTCGAAAGAGTGCGCCGTCTCGCTCGCTCCAATACGCTACGGTCTACACTTCTCTGTCTAACATCAAATAATGAAAGTCGCACTTACCACATGGCCATAGTGACAGGGCAGCCAGCAGACAGCATCACGCTGACGATAGTGACCGTCATTCGAAGAGTGCGCCGTCTCGCTCGCTCCAATACGCTACGGTCTACAATTCTCTGTCTAACAGCAAATAATGAAAGTCGCACTTACCACATGGCCATAGTGACAGGGCAGCCAGCAGACAGCATCACGCTGACGATAGTGACCGTCATTCGAAGAGTGCGCCGTCTCGCTCGCTCCAATACGCTACGGTCTACAATTCTCTGTCTAACAGCAAATAATGAAAGTCGCACTTACCACATGGCCATAGTGACAGGGCAGCCAGCAGACAGCATCACGCTGACGATAGTGACCGTCATTCGAAGAGTGCGCCGTCTCGCTCGCTCCAATACGCTACGGTCTACAATTCTCTGTCTAACAGCAAATAATGAAAGTCGCACTTACCACATGGCCATAGTGACAGGGCAGCCAGCAGACAGCATCACGCTGACGATAGTGACCGTCATTCGAAGAGTGCGCCGTCTCGCTCGCTCCAATACGCTACGGTCTACAATTCTCTGTCTAACAGCAAATAATGAAAGTCGCACTTACCACATGGCCATAGTGACAGGGCAGCCAGCAGACAGCATCACGCTGACGATAGTGACCGTCATTCGAAGAGTGCGCCGTCTCGCTCGCTTCAATACGCTACGGTCTACAATTCTCTGTCTAACATCAATTAATGAAAGTCGCACTTACCACATGGCCATAGTGACAGGGCAGCCAGCAGACAGCATCACGCTGACGATAGTGACCGTCATTCGAAGAGTGCGCCGTCTCGCTCGCTCCAATACGCTACGGTCTACACTTCTCTGTCTAACATCAAATAATGAAAGTCGCACTTACCACATGGCCATAGTGACAGGGCAGCCAGCAGACAGCATCACGCTGACGATAGTGACCGTCATTCGAAGAGTGCGCCGTCTCGCTCGCTCCAATACGCTACGGTCTACACTTCTCGGTCTAACAGCAAATAATGAAAGTCGCACTTACCACATGGCCATAGTGACAGGGCAGCCAGCAGACAGCATCACGCTGACGATAGTGACCGTCATTCGAAGAGTGCGCCGTCTCGCTCGCTCCAATACGCTACGGTCTACAATTTTGTCTAACAGCAAATAATGAAAGTCGCACTTACCACATGGCCATAGTGACAGGGCAGCCAGCAGACAGCATCACGCTGACGATAGTGACCGTCATTCGAAGAGTGCGCCGTCTCGCTCGCTTCAATACGCTACGGTCTACAATTCTCTGTCTAACATCAATTAATGAAAGTCGCACTTACCACATGGCCATAGTGACAGGGCAGCCAGCAGACAGCATCACGCTGACGATAGTGACCGTCATTCGAAGAGTGCGCCGTCTCGCTCGCTCCAATACGCTACGGTCTACACTTCTCTGTCTAACAGCAAATAATGAAAGTCGCACTTACCACATGGCCATAGTGACAGGGCAGCCAGCAGACAGCATCACGCTGACGATAGTGACCGTCATTCGAAGAGTGCGCCATCTCGCTCGCTCCAATACGCTACGGTCTACACTTCTCTGTCTAACATCAAATAATGAAAGTCGCACTTACCACATGGCCATAGTGACAGGGCAGCCAGCAGACAGCATCACGCTGACGATAGTGACCGTCATTCGAAGAGTGCGCCGTCTCGCTCGCTCCAATACGCTACGGTCTACACTTCTCTGTCTAACAGCAAATAATGAAAGTCGCACTTACCACATGGCCATAGTGACAGGGCAGCCAGCAGACAGCATCACGCTGACGATAGTGACCGTCATTCGAAGAGTGCGCCGTCTCGCTCGCTTCAATACGCTACGGTCTACAATTCTCTGTCTAACATCAATTAATGAAAGTCGCACTTACCACATGGCCATAGTGACAGGGCAGCCAGCAGACAGCATCACGCTGACGATAGTGACCGTCATTCGAAGAGTGCGACGCCGGCGCCGTCTCGCTCGCTCCAATACGCTACGGTCTACACTTCTCTGTCTAACATCAAATAATGAAAGTCGCACTTACCACATGGCCATAGTGACAGGGCAGCCAGCAGACAGCATCACGCTGACGATAGTGACCGTCATTCGAAGAGTGCGCCATCTCGCTCGCTCCAATACGCTACGGTCTACACTTCTCTGTCTAACATCAAATAATGAAAGTCGCACTTACCACATGGCCATAGTGACAGGGCAGCCAGCAGACAGCATCACGCTGACGATAGTGACCGTCATTCGAAAAGTGCGCCGTCTCGCTCGCTCCAATACGCTACGGTCTACAATTCTCTGTCTAACAGCAAATAATGAAAGTCGCACTTACCACATGGCCATAGTGACAGGGCAGCCAGCAGACAGCATCACGCTGACGATAGTGACCGTCATTCGAAGAGTGCGCCATCTCGCTCGCTCCAATACGCTACGGTCTACAATTCTCTGTCTAACATCAATTAATGAAAGTCGCACTTACCACATGGCCATAGTGACAGGGCAGCCAGCAGACAGCATCACGCTGACGATAGTGACCGTCATTCGAAGAGTGCGCCGTCTCGCTCGCTCCAATACGCTACGGTCTACAATTCTCTGTCTAACAGCAAATAATGAAAGTCGCACTTACCACATGGCCATAGTGACAGGGCAGCCAGCAGACAGCATCACGCTGATGATAGTGACCGTCATTCGAAGAGTGCGTCGCCGGCGCCGTCTCGCTCGCTCCAATACGCTACGGTCTACACTTCTCTGTCTAACATCAAATAATGAAAGTCGCACTTACCACATGGCCATAGTGACAGGGCAGCCAGCAGACAGCATCACGCTGACGATAGTGACCGTCATTCGAAGAGTGCGCCGTCTCGCTCGCTCCAATACACTACGGTCTACACTTCTCTGTCTAACATCAAATAATGAAAGTCGCACTTACCACACGGCCATAGTGACAGGGCAGCCAGCAGACAGCATCACGCTGACGATAGTGACCGTCATTCGAAGAGTGCGCCGTCTCGCTCGCTCCAATACGCTACGGTCTACAATTCTCTGTCTAACATCAAATAATTAAAGTCGCACTTACCACATGGCCATAGTGACAGGGCAGCCAGCAGACAGCATCACGCTGACGATAGTGACCGTCATTCGAAGAGTGCGCCGTCTCGCTCGCTCCAATACGCTACAGTCTGCACTTCTCTGTCTAACATCAAATAATGAAAGTCGCACTTACTACATGGCCATAGTGACAGGGCAGCCAGCAGACAGCATCACGCTGACGATAGTGACCGTCATTCGAAGAGTGCGTCGCCGGCGCCGTCTCGCTCGCTCCAATACGCTACGGTCTACACTTCTCTGTCTAACATCAAATAATGAAAGTCGCACTTACCACATGGCCATAGTGACAGGGCAGCCAGCAGACAGCATCACGCTGACGATAGTGACCGTCATTCGAAGAGTGCGTCGCCGGCGCCGTCTCGCTCGCTCCAATACGCTACAGTCTGCACTTCTCTGTCTAACATCAAATAATGAAAGTCGCACTTACCACATGGCCATAGTGACAGGGCAGCCAGCAGACAGCATCACGCTGACGATAGTGACCGTCATTCGAAGAGTGCGCCGTCTCGCTCGATCCAATACGCTACGGTCTACACTTCTCTGTCTAACATCAAATAATGAAAGTCGCACTCACCACATGGCCATAGTGACAGGGCAGCCAGCAGACAGCATCACACTGACGATAGTGACCGTCATTCGAAGAGTGCGCCGTCTCGCTCGCTCCAATACGCTACGGTCTACACTTCTCTGTCTAACATCAAATAATGAAAGTCGCACTTACCACATGGCCATAGTGACAGGGCAGCCAGCAGACAGCATCACGCTGACGATAGTGACCGTCATTCGAAGAGTGCGCCGTCTCGCTCGCTCCAATACGCTACGGTCTACACTTCTCTGTCTAACATCAAATAATGAAAGTCGCACTTACCACATGGCCATAGTGACAGGGCAGCCAGCAGACAGCATCACGCTGACGATAGTGACCGTCATTCGAAGAGTGCGCCGTCTCGCTCGCTCCAATACGCTACGGTCTACAATTCTCTGTCTAACAGCAAATAATGAAAGTCGCACTTACCACATGGCCATAGTGACAGGGCAGCCAGCAGACAGCATCACGCTGACGATAGTGACCGTCATTCGAAGAGTGCGCCGTCTCGCTCGCTCCAATACGCTACGGTCTACAATTCTCTGTCTAACAGCAAATAATGAAAGTTGCACTTACCACATGGCCATAGTGACAGGGCAGCCAGCAGACAGCATCACGCTGACGATAGTGACCGTCATTCGAAGAGTGCGCCGTCTCGCTCGCTCCAATACGCTACGGTCTACACTTCTCTGTCTAACATCAAATAATGAAAGTCGCACTTACCACATGGCCATAGTGACAGGGCAGCCAGCAGACAGCATCACGCTGACGATAGTGACCGTCATTCGAAGAGTGCGCCGTCTCGCTCGCTCCAATACGCTACGGTCTACACTTCTCTGTCTAACATCAATTAATGAAAGTCGCACTTACCACATGGCCATAGTGACAGGGCAGCCAGCAGACAGCATCACGCTGACGATAGTGACCGTCATTCGAAGAGTGCGTCGCCGGCGCCGTCTCGCTCGCTCCAATACGCTACAGTCTGCACTTCTCTGTCTAACAGCAAATAATGAAAGTCGCACTTACCACATGGCCATAGTGACAGGGCAGCCAGCAGACAGCATCACGCTGACGATAGTGACCGTCATTCGAAGAGTGCGCCGTCTCGCTCGCTCCAATACGCTACGGTCTACACTTCTCTGTCTAACATCAAATAATGAAAGTCGCACTTACCACATGGCCATAGTGACAGGGCAGCCAGCAGACAGCATCACGCTGACGATAGTGACCGTCATTCGAAGAGTGCGCCGTCTCGCTCGCTCCAATACGCTACGGTCTACACTTCTCTGTCTAACATCAAATAATGAAAGTCGCACTTACCACATGGCCATAGTGACAGGGCAGCCAGCAGACAGCATCACGCTGACGATAGTGACCGTCATTCGAAGAGTGCGCCGTCTCGCTCGCTCCAATACGCTACGGTCTACACTTCTCTGTCTAACATCAAATAATGAAAGTCGCACTTACCACATGGCCATAGTGACAGGGCAGCCAGCAGACAGCATCACGCTGACGATAGTGACCGTCATTCGAAGAGTGCGCCGTCTCGCTCGCTCCAATACGCTACGGTCTACACTTCTCTGTCTAACATCAATTAATGAAAGTCGCACTTACCACATGGCCATAGTGACAGGGCAGCCAGCAGACAGCATCACGCTGACGATAGTGACCGTCATTCGAAGAGTGCGTCGCCGGCGCCGTCTCGCTCGCTCCAATACGCTACAGTCTGCACTTCTCTGTCTAACATCAAATAATGAAAGTCGCACTTACCACATGGCCATAGTGACAGGGCAGCCAGCAGACAGCATCACGCTGACGATAGTGACCGTCATTCGAAGAGTGCGTCGCCGGCGCCGTCTCGCTCGCTCCAATACGCTACAGTCTGCACTTCTCTGTCTAACATCAAATAATGAAAGTCGCACTTACCACATGGCCATAGTGACAGGGCAGCCAGCAGACAGCATCACGCTGACGATAGTGACCGTCATTCGAAGAGTGCGCCGTCTCGCTCGCTCCAATACGCTACGGTCTACACTTCTCTGTCTAACATCAAATAATGAAAGTCGCACTTACCACATGGCCATAGTGACAGGGCAGCCAGCAGACAGCATCACGCTGACGATAGTGACCGTCATTCGAAGAGTGCGCCGTCTCGCTCGCTCCAATACGCTACGGTCTACACTTCTCTGTCTAACATCAAATAATGAAAGTCGCACTTACCACATGGCCATAGTGACAGGGCAGCCAGCAGACAGCATCACGCTGACGATAGTGACCGTCATTCGAAGAGTGCGCCGTCTCGCTCGCTCCAATACGCTACGGTCTACACTTCTCTGTCTAACAGCAATTAATGAAAGTCGCACTTACCACATGGCCATAGTGACAGGGCAGCCAGCAGACAGCATCACGCTGACGATAGTGACCGTCATTCGAAGAGTGCGCCGTCTCGCTCGCTCCAATACGCTACGGTCTACACTTCTCTGTCTAACATCAAATAATGAAAGTCGCACTTACCACATGGCCATAGTGACAGGGCAGCCAGCAGACAGCATCACGCTGACGATAGTGACCGTCATTCGAAAGAGTGCGCCGTCTCGCTCGCTCCAATACGCTACGGTCTACACTTCTCTGTCTAACATCAAATAATGAAAGTCGCACTTACCACATGGCCATAGTGACAGGGCAGCCAGCAGACAGCATCACGCTGACGATAGTGACCGTCATTCGAAGAGTGCGCCGTCTCGCTCGCTCCAATACGCTACGGTCTACAATTCTCTGTCTAACAGCAAATAATGAAAGTCGCACTTACCACATGGCCATAGTGACAGGGCAGCCAGCAGACAGCATCACGCTGACGATAGTGACCGTCATTCGAAGAGTGCGCCGTCTCGCTCGCTCCAATACGCTACGGTCTACAATTCTCTGTCTAACAGCAAATAATGAAAGTCGCACTTACCACATGGCCATAGTGACAGGGCAGCCAGCAGACAGCATCACGCTGACGATAGTGACCGTCATTCGAAGAGTGCGCCGTCTCGCTCGCTCCAATACGCTACGGTCTACAATTCTCTGTCTAACAGCAAATAATGAAAGTCACACTTACCACATGGCCATAGTGACAGGGCAGCCAGCAGACAGCATCACGCTGACGATAGTGACCGTCATTCGAAGAGTGCGCCGTCTCGCTCGCTCCAATACGCTACGGTCTACAATTTTCTGTCTAACAGCAAATAATGAAAGTCGCACTTACCACATGGCCATAGTGACAGGGCAGCCAGCAGACAGCATCACGCTGACGATAGTGACCGTCATTCGAAGAGTGCGCCGTCTCGCTCGCTTCAATACGCTACGGTCTACAATTCTCTGTCTAACATCAATTAATGAAAGTCGCACTTACCACATGGCCATAGTGACAGGGCAGCCAGCAGACAGCATCACGCTGACGATAGTGACCGTCATTCGAAGAGTGCGCCGTCTCGCTCGCTCCAATACGCTACGGTCTACACTTCTCTGTCTAACATCAAATAATGAAAGTCGCACTTACCACATGGCCATAGTGACAGGGCAGCCAGCAGACAGCATCACGCTGACGATAGTGACCGTCATTCGAAGAGTGCGACGCCGGCGCCGTCTCGCTCGCTCCAATACGCTACGGTCTACACTTCTCTGTCTAACATCAAATAATGAAAGTCGCACTTACCACATGGCCATAGTGACAGGGCAGCCAGCAGACAGCATCACGCTGACGATAGTGACCGTCATTCGAAGAGTGCGCCATCTCGCTCGCTCCAATACGCTACGGTCTACACTTCTCTGTCTAACATCAAATAATGAAAGTCGCACTTACCACATGGCCATAGTGACAGGGCAGCCAGCAGACAGCATCACGCTGACGATAGTGACCGTCATTCGAAGAGTGCGCCGTCTCGCTCGCTCCAATACGCTACGGTCTACAATTTTGTCTAACAGCAAATAATGAAAGTCGCACTTACCACATGGCCATAGTGACAGGGCAGCCAGCAGACAGCATCACGCTGACGATAGTGACCGTCATTCGAAAAGTGCGCCGTCTCGCTCGCTCCAATACGCTACGGTCTACAATTCTCTGTCTAACAGCAAATAATGAAAGTCGCACTTACCACATGGCCATAGTGACAGGGCAGCCAGCAGACAGCATCACGCTGACGATAGTGACCGTCATTCGAAGAGTGCGCCATCTCGCTCGCTCCAATACGCTACGGTCTACAATTCTCTGTCTAACATCAATTAATGAAAGTCGCACTTACCACATGGCCATAGTGACAGGGCAGCCAGCAGACAGCATCACGCTGACGATAGTGACCGTCATTCGAAGAGTGCGCCGTCTCGCTCGCTCCAATACGCTACGGTCTACAATTCTCTGTCTAACAGCAAATAATGAAAGTCGCACTTACCACATGGCCATAGTGACAGGGCAGCCAGCAGACAGCATCACGCTGACGATAGTGACCGTCATTCGAAGAGTGCGCCATCTCGCTCGCTCCAATACGCTACGGTCTACAATTCTCTGTCTAACATCAATTAATGAAAGTCGCACTTACCACATGGCCATAGTGACAGGGCAGCCAGCAGACAGCATCACGCTGACGATAGTGACCGTCATTCGAAGAGTGCGCCGTCTCGCTCGCTCCAATACGCTACGGTCTACACTTCTCTGTCTAACATCAAATAATGAAAGTCGCACTTACCACATGGCCATAGTGACAGGGCAGCCAGCAGACAGCATCACGCTGACGATAGTGACCGTCATTCGAAGAGTGCGCCGTCTCGCTCGCTCCAATACGCTACGGTCTACACTTCTCTGTCTAACATCAAATAATGAAAGTCGCACTTACCACATGGCCATAGTGACAGGGCAGCCAGCAGACAGCATCACGCTGACGATAGTGACCGTCATTCGAAGAGTGCGCCGTCTCGCTCGCTCCAATACGCTACGGTCTACACTTCTCTGTCTAACATCAAATAATGAAAGTCGCACTTACCACATGGCCATAGTGACAGGGCAGCCAGCAGACAGCATCACGCTGACGATAGTGACCGTCATTCGAAGAGTGCGCCGTCTCGCTCGCTCCAATACGCTACGGTCTACAATTCTCTGTCTAACAGCAAATAATGAAAGTCGCACTTACCACATGGCCATAGTGACAGGGCAGCCAGCAGACAGCATCACGCTGACGATAGTGACCGTCATTCGAAGAGTGCGCCATCTCGCTCGCTCCAATACGCTACGGTCTACAATTCTCTGTCTAACAGCAATTAATGAAAGTCGCACTTACCACATGGCCATAGTGACAGGGCAGCCAGCAGACAGCATCACGCTGACGATAGTGACCGTCATTCGAAGAGTGCGCCGTCTCGCTCGCTCCAATACGCTACGGTCTACAATTCTCTGTCTAACAGCAAATAATGAAAGTCGCACTTACCACATGGCCATAGTGACAGGGCAGCCAGCAGACAGCATCACGCTGACGATAGTGACCGTCATTCGAAGAGTGCGTCGCCGGCGCCGTCTCGCTCGCTCCAATACGCTACAGTCTGCACTTCTCTGTCTAACATCAAATAATGAAAGTCGCACTTACCACATGGCCATAGTGACAGGGCAGCCAGCAGACAGCATCACGCTGACGATAGTGACCGTCATTCGAAGAGTGCGCCGTCTTGCTCGCTCCAATACACGTCTACACTTCTCTGTCTAACATCAAATAATGAAAGTCGCACTTACCACATGGCCATAGTGACAGGGCAGCCAGCAGACAGCATCACGCTGACGATAGTGACCGTCATTCGAAGAGTGCGCCGTCTCGCTCGCTCCAATACGCTACGGTCTACACTTCTCTGTCTAACATCAAATAATGAAAGTCGCACTTACCACATGGCCATAGTGACAGGGCAGCCAGCAGACAGCATCACGCTGACGATAGTGACCGTCATTCGAAGAGTGCGCCGTCTCGCTCGCTCCAATACGCTACGGTCTACAATTCTCTGTCTAACAGCAAATAATGAAAGTCGCACTTACCACATGGCCATAGTGACAGGGCAGCCAGCAGACAGCATCACGCTGACGATAGTGACCGTCATTCGAAGAGTGCGCCGTCTCGCTCGCTTCAATACGCTACGGTCTACAATTCTCTGTCTAACATCAATTAATGAAAGTCGCACTTACCACATGGCCATAGTGACAGGGCAGCCAGCAGACAGCATCACGCTGACGATAGTGACCGTCATTCGAAGAGTGCGCCGTCTCGCTCGCTCCAATACACTACGGTCTACACTTCTCTGTCTAACATCAAATAATGAAAGTCGCACTTACCACATGGCCATAGTGACAGGGCAGCCAGCAGACAGCATCACGCTGACGATAGTGACCGTCATTCGAAGAGTGCGCCGTCTCGCTCGCTCCAATACGCTACGGTCTACAATTCTCTGTCTAACATCAAATAATTAAAGTCGCACTTACCACATGGCCATAGTGACAGGGCAGCCAGCAGACAGCATCACGCTGACGATAGTGACCGTCATTCGAAGAGTGCGCCGTCTCGCTCGCTCCAATACGCTACAGTCTGCACTTCTCTGTCTAACATCAAATAATGAAAGTCGCACTTACTACATGGCCATAGTGACAGGGCAGCCAGCAGACAGCATCACGCTGACGATAGTGACCGTCATTCGAAGAGTGCGTCGCCGGCGCCGTCTCGCTCGCTCCAATACGCTACGGTCTACACTTCTCTGTCTAACATCAAATAATGAAAGTCGCACTTACCACATGGCCATAGTGACAGGGCAGCCAGCAGACAGCATCACGCTGACGATAGTGACCGTCATTCGAAGAGTGCGTCGCCGGCGCCGTCTCGCTCGCTCCAATACGCTACAGTCTGCACTTCTCTGTCTAACATCAAATAATGAAAGTCGCACTTACCACATGGCCATAGTGACAGGGCAGCCAGCAGACAGCATCACGCTGACGATAGTGACCGTCATTCGAAGAGTGCGCCGTCTCGCTCGATCCAATACGCTACGGTCTACACTTCTCTGTCTAACATCAAATAATGAAAGTCGCACTCACCACATGGCCATAGTGACAGGGCAGCCAGCAGACAGCATCACACTGACGATAGTGACCGTCATTCGAAGAGTGCGCCGTCTCGCTCGCTCCAATACGCTACGGTCTACACTTCTCTGTCTAACATTAAATAATGAAAGTCGCACTTACCACATGGCCATAGTGACAGGGCAGCCAGCAGACAGCATCACGCTGACGATAGTGACCGTCATTCGAAGAGTGCGCCGTCTCGCTCGCTCCAATACGCTACGGTCTACACTTCTCTGTCTAACAGCAAATAATGAAAGTCGCACTTACCACATGGCCATAGTGACAGGGCAGCCAGCAGACAGCATCACGCTGACGATAGTGACCGTCATTCGAAGAGTGCGCCGTCTCGCTCGCTTCAATACGCTACGGTCTACAATTCTCTGTCTAACATCAATTAATGAAAGTCGCACTTACCACATGGCCATAGTGACAGGGCAGCCAGCAGACAGCATCATGCTGACGATAGTGACCGTCATTCGAAGAGTGCGACGCCGGCGCCGTCTCGCTCGCTCCAATACGCTACGGTCTACACTTCTCTGTCTAACATCAAATAATGAAAGTCGCACTTACCACATGGCCATAGTGACAGGGCAGCCAGCAGACAGCATCACGCTGACGATAGTGACCGTCATTCGAAGAGTGCGCCATCTCGCTCGCTCCAATACGCTACGGTCTACAATTCTCTGTCTAACAGCAAATAATGAAAGTCGCACTTACCACATGGCCATAGTGATAGGGCGGCAGCCAGCAGACAGCATCACGCTGACGATAGTGACCGTCATTCGAAGAGTGCGCCATCTCGCTCGCTCCAATACGCTACGGTCTACAATTCTCTGTCTAACAGCAATTAATGAAAGTCGCACTTACCACATGGCCATAGTGACAGGGCAGCCAGCAGACAGCATCACGCTGACGATAGTGACCGTCATTCGAAGAGTGCGCCGTCTCGCTCGCTCCAATACGCTACGGTCTACACTTCTCTGTCTAACAGCAAATAATGAAAGTCGCACTTACCACATGGCCATAGTGACAGGGCAGCCAGCAGACAGCATCACGCTGACGATAGTGACCGTCATTCGAAGAGTGCGCCGTCTCGCTCGCTCCAATACGCTACGGTCTACAATTCTCTGTCTAACAGCAAATAATGAAAGTTGCACTTACCACATGGCCATAGTGACAGGGCAGCCAGCAGACAGCATCACGCTGACGATAGTGACCGTCATTCGAAGAGTGCGCCGTCTCGCTCGCTCCAATACGCTACGGTCTACAATTCTCTGTCTAACAGCAAATAATGAAAGTCGCACTTACCACATGGCCATAGTGACAGGGCAGCCAGCAGACAGCATCACGCTGACGATAGTGACCGTCATTCGAAGAGTGCGCCGTCTCGCTCGCTCCAATGCGCTACGGTCTACAATTTTCTGTCTAACAGCAAATAATGAAAGTCGCACTTACCACATGGCCATAGTGACAGGGCAGCCAGCAGACAGCATAACGCTGACGATAGTGACCGTCATTCGAAGAGTGCGTCGCCGGCGCCGTCTCGCTCGCTCCAATACGCTACAGTCTGCACTTCTCTGTCTAACATCAAATAATGAAAGTCGCACTTACCACATGGCCATAGTGACAGGGCAGCCAGCAGACAGCATCACGCTGACGATAGTGACCGTCATTCGAAGAGTGCGCCGTCTCGCTCGCTCCAATACGCTACGGTCTACACTTCTCTGTCTAACATCAAATAATGAAAGTCGCACTTACCACATGGCCATAGTGACAGGGCAGCCAGCAGACAGCATCACGCTGACGATAGTGACCGTCATTCGAAGAGTGCGCCGACTCGCTCGCTCCAATACGCTACGGTCTACAATTCTCTGTCTAACAGCAAATAATGAAAGTTGCACTTACCACATGACCATAGTGACAGGGCAGCCAGCAGACAGCATCACGCTGACGATAGTGACCGTCATTCGAAGAGTGCGCCGTCTCGCTCGCTCCAATACGCTACGGTCTACAATTCTCTGTCTAACAGCAAATAATGAAAGTCGCACTTACCACATGGCCATAGTGACAGGGCAGCCAGCAGACAGCATCACGCTGACGATAGTGACCGTCATTCGAAGAGTGCGCCGTCTCGCTCGATCCAATACGCTACGGTCTACACTTCTCTGTCTAACATCAAATAATGAAAGTCGCACTCACCACATGGCCATAGTGACAGGGCAGCCAGCAGACAGCATCACACTGACGATAGTGACCGTCATTCGAAGAGTGCGCCGTCTCGCTCGCTCCAATACGCTACGGTCTACACTTCTCTGTCTAACATCAAATAATGAAAGTCGCACTTACCACATGGCCATAGTGACAGGGCAGCCAGCAGACAGCATCACGCTGACGATAGTGACCGTCATTCGAAGAGTGCGCCGTCTCGCTCGCTCCAATACGCTACGGTCTACACTTCTCTGTCTAACATCAAATAACTAGTAGTTCGCCCCGAACTGAGATCTCGCGCACCGTAGATGGCTTACATTTGGACTTTCTTCTGACTACCCCTATAATTTCAAGTGCTACTACTGATACTGCCGAGTATGCCTATTGCGCTAGCTCTTCATGGTAAAAAATACTGGCATGCATGCAATACATAATGTCGTGTCTAATTTTTCATTTAGGTATTTCATATTTATGAATTCTCGTCGTATTTCTAAAAGTATACGTCCTAGAATAAAAATAATAACTATTTTGGAATGTACAAATAAAGACCTTTCATTTGACAGCCCACTCAATATATTTGTTTACTTAACTTTTTTTACCCCAATTATTTTCATTCTTTATCAAAATTTTTTTTATCATGAAAATAAATCAAGTAGCATCTAAAATCATTGCAAACCAAACCGCAACGATGCCACTCTCTTTTTAAGACCGACCAGTCAATGAGCTACGAAGTCATAGAAACTCTATGCAACGGGAGCTCTTGCAGCTCTGGTTTCGTAGTTTTTGGTCTTTGGTCGTATTTCAAAAACTATACATCCTAGATTAAAAATAAAAACCATTTTGGAATGTACAAAATAAGCCCTTTCGTATGACACCCCACTCAATTTATTTGTGTAACTTTCATAATTTTTTACCCCCTTGGGAACCCAATATCTTCACAACCCCTTCATCGATTAAGCTCATATGCTCCCCCGTAAATTTCCTTACCACAACCTATTGACCTACCAAGTTTCATGCAGATTGGATGAACGGTTCGACAGTTATGCGCGAACAACAATTCGTGAAACATACAAACATACAAACATACAAACATACAAACATACAAACATACAAAGCAAAATCGCCCAACTTACCACTAAGATCTTCGCTCGCTTCGCTCGCTCGATCGATGAAAGTCGCACTTACCACATGGCCATAGTGACAGGGCAGCCAGCAGACAGCATCACGCTGACGATAGTGACCGTCATTCGAAGAGTGCGCCGTCTCGCTCGCTCCAATACGCTACGGTCTACAATTCTCTGTCTAACAGCAAATAATGAAAGTCGCACTTACCACATGGCCATAGTGATAGGGCGGCAGCCAGCAGACAGCATCACGCTGACGATAGTGACCGTCATTCGAAGAGTGCGCCATCTCGCTCGCTCCAATACGCTACGGTCTACAATTCTCTGTCTAACAGCAATTAATGAAAGTCGCACTTACCACATGGCCATAGTGACAGGGCAGCCAGCAGACAGCATCACGCTGACGATAGTGACCGTCATTCGAAGAGTGCGCCGTCTCGCTCGCTCCAATACGCTACGGTCTACAATTCTCTGTCTAACAGCAAATAATGAAAGTCGCACTTACCACATGGCCATAGTGACAGGGCAGCCAGCAGACAGCATCACGCTGACGATAGTGACCGTCATTCGAAGAGTGCGCCGTCTCGCTCGCTCCAATACGCTACGGTCTACAATTCTCTGTCTAACAGCAAATAATGAAAGTTGCACTTACCACATGGCCATAGTGACAGGGCAGCCAGCAGACAGCATCACGCTGACGATAGTGACCGTCATTCGAAGAGTGCGCCGTCTCGCTCGCTCCAATACGCTACGGTCTACAATTCTCTGTCTAACAGCAAATAATGAAAGTCGCACTTACCACATGGCCATAGTGACAGGGCAGCCAGCAGACAGCATCACGCTGACGATAGTGACCGTCATTCGAAGAGTGCGCCGTCTCGCTCGCTCCAATACGCTACGGTCTACAATTCTCTGTCTAACAGCAAATAATGAAAGTCGCACTTACCACATGGCCATAGTGACAGGGCAGCCAGCAGACAGCATCACGCTGACGATAGTGACCGTCATTCGAAGAGTGCGCCGTCTCGCTCGCTCCAATACGCTACGGTCTACACTTCTCTGTCTAACATCAAATAATGAAAGTCGCACTTACCACATGGCCATAGTGACAGGGCAGCCAGCAGACAGCATCACGCTGACGATAGTGACCGTCATTCGAAGAGTGCGCCGTCTCGCTCGCTCCAATACGCTACGGTCTACACTTCTCTGTCTAACATCAAATAATGAAAGTCGCACTTACCACATGGCCATAGTGACAGGGCAGCCAGCAGACAGCATCACGCTGACGATAGTGACCGTCATTCGAAGAGTGCACCGTCTCGCTCGCTCCAATACGCTACGGTCTACACTTCTCTGTCTAACAGCAAATAATGAAAGTCGCACTTACCACATGGCCATAGTGACAGGGCAGCCAGCAGACAGCATCACGCTGACGATAGTGACCGTCATTCGAAGAGTGCGCCGTCTCGCTCGATCCAATACGCTACGGTCTGCACTTCTCTGTCTAACATCAAATAATGAAAGTCGCACTTACCACATGGCCATAGTGACAGGGCAGCCAGCAGACAGCATCACGCTGACGATAGTGACCGTCATTCGAAGAGTGCGCCGTCTCGCTCGCTCCAATACGCTACGGTCTACACTTCTCTGTCTAACATCAAATAATGAAAGTCGCACTTACCACATGGCCATAGTGACAGGGCAGCCAGCAGACAGCATCACGCTGACGATAGTGACCGTCATTCGAAGAGTGCGCCGTCTCGCTCGCTCCAATACGCTACGGTCTACACTTCTCTGTCTAACATCAAATAATGAAAGTCGCACTTACCACATGGCCATAGTGACAGGGCAGCCAGCAGACAGCATCACGCTGACTATAGTGACCGTCATTCGAAGAGTGCGCCGTCTCGCTCGCTCCAATACGCTACGGTCTACACTTCTCTGTCTAACATCAAATAATGAAAGTCGCACTTACCACATGGCCATAGTGACAGGGCAGCCAGCAGACAGCATCACGCTGACGATAGTGACCGTCATTCGAAGAGTGCGCCGTCTCGCTCGCTCCAATACGCTACGGTCTACACTTCTCTGTCTAACATCAAATAATGAAAGTCGCACTTACCACATGGCCATAGTGACAGGGCAGCCAGCAGACAGCATCACGCTGACGATAGTGACCGTCATTCGAAGAGTGCGCCGTCTCGCTCGCTCCAATACGCTACGGTCTACACTTCTCTGTCTAACATCAAATAATGAAAGTCGCACTTACCACATGGCCATAGTGACAGGGCAGCCAGCAGACAGCATCACGCTGACGATAGTGACCGTCATTCGAAGAGTGCGCCATCTCGCTCGCTCCAATACGCTACGGTCTACAATTCTCTGTCTAACAGCAATTAATGAAAGTCGCACTTACCACATGGCCATAGTGACAGGGCAGCCAGCAGACAGCATCACGCTGACGATAGTGACCGTCATTCGAAGAGTGCGCCGTCTCGCTCGCTCCAATACGCTACGGTCTACAATTCTCTGTCTAACAGCAAATAATGAAAGTCGCACTTACCACATGGCCATAGTGACAGGGCAGCCAGCAGACAGCATCACGCTGACGATAGTGACCGTCATTCGAAGAGTGCGTCGCCGGCGCCGTCTCGCTCGCTCCAATACGCTACAGTCTGCACTTCTCTGTCTAACATCAAATAATGAAAGTCGCACTTACCACATGGCCATAGTGACAGGGCAGCCAGCAGACAGCATCACGCTGACGATAGTGACCGTCATTCGAAGAGTGCGCCGTCTCGCTCGCTCCAATACACGTCTACACTTCTCTGTCTAACATCAAATAATGAAAGTCGCACTTACCACATGGCCATAGTGACAGGGCAGCCAGCAGACAGCATCACGCTGACGATAGTGACCGTCATTCGAAGAGTGCGCCGTCTCGCTCGCTCCAATACGCTACGGTCTACACTTCTTAGTCTAACATCAAATAATGAAAGTCGCACTTACCACATGGCCATAGTGACAGGGCAGCCAGCAGACAGCATCACGCTGACGATAGTGACCGTCATTCGAAGAGTGCGCCGTCTCGCTCGCTCCAATACGCTACGGTCTACACTTCTCTGTCTAACAGCAAATAATGAAAGTCGCACTTACCACATGGCCATAGTGACAGGGCAGCCAGCAGACAGCATTAAGCTGACGATAGTGACCGTCATTCGAAGAGTGCGCCGTCTCGCTCGCTCCAATACGCTACGGTCTACACTTCTCTGTCTAACATCAAATCGACGGTCCCACCGAATAAACGTGCAAAGTCAAAACAGTAACTTTACAGGAGAGCCTAAAAACGAATAACTCATTATTGGTTAGATTTACGTCAATATAATGTTCTACCAAATTAAAGACAAAAAAACAACCTTTATTTCTTCCAAAAAAAAATTACGAAAATATTGATAGTTTACGAGAAATTAATAAAAAACCCCTTTTACACGTTTATTCTGGTAACTAAACTTTGCCGGCTGTTCGTATTCAATGTTTGCACTATTATTCGTGGGAAAATATGTAATTACATAAAAGTGTATCTTGTTATTGCCCTGTTTTACTGTGGACATTAGGATTTGGCAATGTTTATTATTAGATAGTTGCACGGTTATTCTTGTAATTAACGATGCATATTAAAAGTGCAAAATTGTTTTACAAATTTTAATTTCCGACGCATAGTATTCCAAAGTAAGTTTGCATGAAATGTATGAGAGTTGACGGTGTGCCAATCACATTATTGCAATATTCGTGTGAGTTTGGTGTTCTTATTTTCCGTAGAATAAAAATTGGGAATACAATAAATTCAATATTGATTGGTAAAAAAATCTAAAAAAAATTGAGAAGATGTATTTTAAGCCGATAAATCCAAAAATCGAAAAAAAAAAAATTACGGCAAGAGCCTTTGCACGTTTATTCGGTGGGGCCGTCGAAATAATGAAAGTCGCACTTACCACATGGCCATAGTGACAGGGCAGCCAGCAGACAGCATCACGCTGACGATAGTGACCGTCATTCGAAGAGTGCGCCGTCTCGCTCGCTCCAATACGCTACGGTCTACAATTTTCTGTCTAACAGCAAATAATGAAAGTCGCACTTAGCACACGGCCATAGTGACAGGGCAGCCAGCAGACAGCATCACGCTGACGATAGTGACCGTCATTCGAAGAGTGCGCCATCTCGCTCGCTCCAATACGCTACGGTCTACAATTTTCTGTCTAACAGCAAATAATGAAAGTCGCACTTACCACATGGCCATAGTGACGGGGCAGCCAGCAGACAGCATCACGCTGACGATAGTGACCGTCATTCGAAGAGTGCGCCGTCTCGCTCGCTCCAATGCGCTACGGTCTACAATTTTCTGTCTAACAGCAAATAATGAAAGTCGCACTTACCACATGGCCATAGTGACAGGGCAGCCAGCAGACAGCATCACGCTGACGATAGTGACCGTCATTCGAAGAGTGCGCCGTCTCGCTCGCTCCAATACGCTACGGTCTACACTTCTCTGTCTAACATCAAATAATGAAAGTCGCACTTACCACATGGCCATAGTGACAGGGCAGCCAGCAGACAGCATCACGCTGACGATAGTGACCGTCATTCGAAGAGTGCGCCGTCTCGCTCGCTCCAATACGCTACGGTCTACAATTCTCTGTTTAACAGCAAATAATGAAAGTCGCACTTACCACATGGCCATAGTGACAGGGCAGCCAGCAGACAGCATCACGCTGACGATAGTGACCGTCATTCGAAGAGTGCGCCATCTCGCTCGCTCCAATACGCTACGGTCTACAATTCTCTGTCTAACATCAATTAATGAAAGTCGCACTTACCACATGGCCATAGTGACAGGGCAGCCAGCAGACAGCATCACGCTGACGATAGTGACCGTCATTCGAAGAGTGCGCCGTCTCGCTCGCTCCAATACGCTACGGTCTACAATTCTCTGTCTAACAGCGAATAATGAAAGTCGCACTTACCACATGGCCATAGTGACAGGGCAGCCAGCAGACAGCATCACGCTAACGATAGTGACCGTCATTCGAAGAGTGCGCCGTCTCGCTCGCTCCAATACGCTACGGTCTACAATTCTCTGTCTAACAGCAAATAATGAAAGTCGCACTTACCACATGGCCATAGTGACAGGGCAGCCAGCAGACAGCATCACGCTGACGATAGTGACCGTCATTCGAAGAGTGCGTCGCCGGCGCCGTCTCGCTCGCTCCAATACGCTACAGTCTGCACTTCTCTGTCTAACATCAAATAATGAAAGTCGCACTTACCACATGGCCATGTGACAGGGCAGCCAGCAGACAGCATCACGCTGACGATAGTGACCGTCATTCGAAGAGTGCGTCGCCGGCGCCGTCTCGCTCGCTCCAATACGCTACAGTCTGCACTTCTCTGTCTAACATCAAATAATGAAAGTCGCACTTACCACATGGCCATAGTGACAGGGCAGCCAGCAGACAGCATCACGCTGACGATAGTGACCGTCATTCGAAGAGTGCGCCGTCTCGCTCGCTCCAATACACGTCTACACTTCTCTGTCTAACATCAAATAATGAAAGTCGCACTTACCACATGGCCATAGTGACAGGGCAGCCAGCAGACAGCATCACGCTGACGATAGTGACCGTCATTCGAAGAGTGCGTCGCCGGCGCCGTCTCGCTCGCTCCAATACGCTACAGTCTGCACTTCTCTGTCTAACATCAAATAATGAAAGTCGCACTTACTACATGGCCATAGTGACAGGGCAGCCAGCAGACAGCATCACGCTGACGATAGTGACCGTCATTCGAAGAGTGCGCCGTCTCGCTCGCTCCAATACACGTCTACACTTCTCTGTCTAACATCAAATAATGAAAGTCGCACTTACCACATGGCCATAGTGACAGGGCAGCCAGCAGACAGCATCACGCTGACGATAGTGACCGTCATTCGAAGAGTGCGCCGTCTCGCTCGCTCCAATACGCTACGGTCTACACTTCTTAGTCTAACATCAAATAATGAAAGTCGCACTTACCACATGGCCATAGTGACAGGGCAGCCAGCAGACAGCATCACGCTGACGATAGTGACCGTCATTCGAAGAGTGAGCCGTCTCGCTCGCTCCAATACGCTACGGTCTACACTTCTCTGTCTAACATCAAATAATGAAAGTCGCACTTACCACATGGCCATAGTGACAGGGCAGCCAGCAGACAGCATCACGCTGACGATAGTGACCGTCATTCGAAGAGTGCGCCGTCTCGCTCGCTCCAATACGCTACGGTCTACACTTCTCTGTCTAACATCAAATAATGAAAGTCGCACTTACCACATGGCCATAGTGACAGGGCAGCCAGCAGACAGCATCACGCTGACGATAGTGACCGTCATTCGAAGAGTGCGTCGCCGGCGCCGTCTCGCTCGCTCCAATACGCTACAGTCTGCACTTCTCTGTCTAACATCAAATAATGAAAGTCGCACTTACCACATGGCCATAGTGACAGGGCAGCCAGCAGACAGCATCACGCTGACGATAGTGACCGTCATTCGAAGAGTGCGTCGCCGGCGCCGTCTCGCTCGCTCCAATACGCTACAGTCTGCACTTCTCTGTCTAACATCAAATAATGAAAGTCGCACTTACCACATGGCCATGTGACAGGGCAGCCAGCAGACAGCATCACGCTGACGATAGTGACCGTCATTCGAAGAGTGCGTCGCCGGCGCCGTCTCGCTCGCTCCAATACGCTACAGTCTGCACTTCTCTGTCTAACATCAAATAATGAAAGTCGCACTTACCACATGGCCATAGTGACAGGGCAGCCAGCAGACAGCATCACGCTGACGATAGTGACCGTCATTCGAAGAGTGCGCCGTCTCGCTCGCTCCAATACACGTCTACACTTCTCTGTCTAACATCAAATAATGAAAGTCGCACTTACCACATGGCCATAGTGACAGGGCAGCCAGCAGACAGCATCACGCTGACGATAGTGACCGTCATTCGAAGAGTGCGCCGTCTCGCTCGCTCCAATACGCTACGGTCTACAATTCTCTGTCTAACAGCAAATAATGAAAGTCGCACTTACCACATGGCCATAGTGACAGGGCAGCCAGCAGACAGCATCACGCTGACGATAGTGACCGTCATTCGAAGAGTGCGCCGTCTCGCTCGATCCAATACGCTACGGTCTGCACTTCTCTGTCTAACATCAAATAATGAAAGTCGCACTTACCACATGGCCATAGTGACAGGGCAGCCAGCAGACAGCATCACGCTGACGATAGTGACCGTCATTCGAAGAGTGCGCCGTCTCGCTCGCTCCAATACGCTACGGTCTACACTTCTCTGTCTAACATCAAATAATGAAAGTCGCACTTACCACATGGCCATAGTGACAGGGCAGCCAGCAGACAGCATCACGCTGACGATAGTGACCGTCATTCGAAGAGTGCGCCGTCTCGCTCGCTCCAATACGCTACGGTCTACACTTCTCTGTCTAACATCAAATAATGAAAGTCGCACTTACCACATGGCCATAGTGACAGGGCAGCCAGCAGACAGCATCACGCTGACGATAGTGACCGTCATTCGAAGAGTGCGCCGTCTCGCTCGCTCCAATACGCTACGGTCTACACTTCTCTGTCTAACATCAAATAATGAAAGTCGCACTTACCACATGGCCATAGTGACAGGGCAGCCAGCAGACAGCATCACGCTGACGATAGTGACCGTCATTCGAAGAGTGCGCCGTCTCGCTCGCTCCAATACGCTACGGTCTACACTTCTCTGTCTAACAGCAAATAATGAAAGTCGCACTTACCACATGGCCATAGTGACAGGGCAGCCAGCAGACAGCATCACGCTGACGATAGTGACCGTCATTCGAAGAGTGCGCCATCTCGCTCGCTCCAATACGCTACGGTCTACAATTCTCTGTCTAACAGCAATTAATGAAAGTCGCACTTACCACATGGCCATAGTGACAGGGCAGCCAGCAGACAGCATCACGCTGACGATAGTGACCGTCATTCGAAGAGTGCGCCGTCTCGCTCGCTCCAATACGCTACGGTCTACAATTCTCTGTCTAACAGCAAATAATGAAAGTCGCACTTACCACATGGCCATAGTGACAGGGCAGCCAGCAGACAGCATCACGCTGACGATAGTGACCGTCATTCGAAGAGTGCGCCGTCTCGCTCGATCCAATACGCTACGGTCTGCACTTCTCTGTCTAACATCAAATAATGAAAGTCGCACTTACCACATGGCCATAGTGACAGGGCAGCCAGCAGACAGCATCACGCTGACGATAGTGACCGTCATTCGAAGAGTGCGCCGTCTCGCTCGCTTTAATACGCTACGGTCTACACTTCTCTGTCTAACATCAAATAATGAAAGTCGCACTTACCACATGGCCATAGTGACAGGGCAGCCAGCAGACAGCATCACGCTGACGATAGTGACCGTCATTCGAAGAGTGCGCCGTCTCGCTCGCTCCAATACGCTACGGTCTACACTTCTCTGTCTAACATCAAATAATGAAAGTCGCACTTACCACATGGCCATAGTGACAGGGCAGCCAGCAGACAGCATCACGCTGACGATAGTGACCGTCATTCGAAGAGTGCGCCGTCTCGCTCGCTCCAATACGCTACGGTCTACACTTCTCTGTCTAACATCAAATAATGAAAGTCGCACTTACCACATGGCCATAGTGACAGGGCAGCCAGCAGACAGCATCACGCTGACGATAGTGACCGTCATTCGAAGAGTGCGCCGTCTCGCTCGCTCCAATACGCTACGGTCTACAATTCTCTGTCTAACAGCAAATAATGAAAGTCGCACTTACCACATGGCCATAGTGACAGGGCAGCCAGCAGACAGCATCACGCTGACGATAGTGACCGTCATTCGAAGAGTGCGCCGTCTCGCTCGCTCCAATACACGTCTACACTTCTCTGTCTAACATCAAATAATGAAAGTCGCACTTACCACATGGCCATAGTGACAGGGCAGCCAGCAGACAGCATCACGCTGACGATAGTGACCGTCATTCGAAGAGTGCGCCGTCTCGCTCGCTCCAATACGCTACGGTCTACACTTCTTAGTCTAACATCAAATAATGAAAGTCGCACTTACCACATGGCCATAGTGACAGGGCAGCCAGCAGACAGCATCACGCTGACGATAGTGACCGTCATTCGAAGAGTGAGCCGTCTCGCTCGCTCCAATACGCTACGGTCTACACTTCTCTGTCTAACATCAAATAATGAAAGTCGCACTTACCACATGGCCATAGTGACAGGGCAGCCAGCAGACAGCATCACGCTGACGATAGTGACCGTCATTCGAAGAGTGCGCCGTCTCGCTCGCTCCAATACGCTACGGTCTACACTTCTCTGTCTAACATCAAATAATGAAAGTCGCACTTACCACATGGCCATAGTGACAGGGCAGCCAGCAGACAGCATCACGCTGACGATAGTGACCGTCATTCGAAGAGTGCGTCGCCGGCGCCGTCTCGCTCGCTCCAATACGCTACAGTCTGCACTTCTCTGTCTAACATCAAATAATGAAAGTCGCACTTACCACATGGCCATAGTGACAGGGCAGCCAGCAGACAGCATCACGCTGACGATAGTGACCGTCATTCGAAGAGTGCGCCATCTCGCTCGCTCCAATACGCTACGGTCTACAATTCTCTGTCTAACATCAATTAATGAAAGTCGCACTTACCACATGGCCATAGTGACAGGGCAGCCAGCAGACAGCATCACGCTGACGATAGTGACCGTCATTCGAAGAGTGCGCCGTCTCGCTCGCTCCAATACGCTACGGTCTACAATTCTCTGTCTAACAGCAAATAATGAAAGTCGCACTTACCACATGGCCATAGTGACAGGGCAGCCAGCAGACAGCATCACGCTGACGATAGTGACCGTCATTCGAAGAGTGCGTCGCCGGCGCCGTCTCGCTCGCTCCAATACGCTACAGTCAGCACTTCTCTGTCTAACATCAAATAATGAAAGTCGCACTTACCACATGGCCATAGTGACAGGGCAGCCAGCAGACAGCATCACGCTGACGATAGTGACCGTCATTCGAAGAGTGCGCCGTCTCGCTCGCTCCAATACGCTACGGTCTACACTTCTCTGTCTAACATCAAATAATGAAAGTCGCACTTACCACATGGCCATAGTGACAGGGCAGCCAGCAGACAGCATCACGCTGACGATAGTGACCGTCATTCGAAGAGTGCGTCGCCGGCGCCGTCTCGCTCGCTCCAATACGCTACAGTCTGCACTTCTCTGTCTAACATCAAATAATGAAAGTCGCACTTACCACATGGCCATAGTGACAGGGCAGCCAGCAGACAGCATCACGCTGACGATAGTGACCGTCATTCGAAGAGTGCGCCGTCTCGCTCGCTCCAATACACGTCTACACTTCTCTGTCTAACATCAAATAATGAAAGTCGCACTTACCACATGGCCATAGTGACAGGGCAGCCAGCAGACAGCATCACGCTGACGATAGTGACCGTCATTCGAAGAGTGCGCCGTCTCGCTCGCTCCAATACGCTACGGTCTACACTTCTTAGTCTAACATCAAATAATGAAAGTCGCACTTACCACATGGCCATAGTGACAGGGCAGCCAGCAGACAGCATCACGCTGACGATAGTGACCGTCTTTCGAAGAGTGAGCCGTCTCGCTCGCTCCAATACGCTACGGTCTACACTTCTCTGTCTAACATCAAATAATGAAAGTCGCACTTACCACATGGCCATAGTGACAGGGCAGCCAGCAGACAGCATCACGCTGACGATAGTGACCGTCATTCGAAGAGTGCGCCGTCTCGCTCGCTCCAATACGCTACGGTCTACACTTCTCTGTCTAACATCAAATAATGAAAGTCGCACTTACCACATGGCCATAGTGACAGGGCAGCCAGCAGACAGCATCACGCTGACGATAGTGACCGTCATTCGAAGAGTGCGCCGTCTCGCTCGCTCCAATACGCTACGGTCTACACTTCTCTGTCTAACATCAAATAATGAAAGTCGCACTTACCACATGGCCATAGTGACAGGGCAGCCAGCAGACAGCATCACGCTGACGATAGTGACCGTCATTCGAAGAGTGCGCCGTCTCGCTCGCTCCAATACGCTACGGTCTACACTTCTCTGTCTAACATCAAATAATGAAAGTCGCACTTACCACATGGCCATAGTGACAGGGCAGCCAGCAGACAGCATCACGCTGACGATAGTGACCGTCATTCGAAGAGTGCGCCGTCTCGCTCGCTCCAATACGCTACGGTCTACAATTCTCTGTCTAACAGCAAATAATGAAAGTCGCACTTACCACATGGCCATAGTGACAGGGCAGCCAGCAGACAGCATCACGCTGACGATAGTGACCGTCATTCGAAGAGTGCGTCGCCGGCGCCGTCTCGCTCGCTCCAATACGCTACAGTCTGCACTTCTCTGTCTAACATCAAATAATGAAAGTCGCACTTACCACATGGCCATAGTGACAGGGCAGCCAGCAGACAGCATCACGCTGACGATAGTGACCGTCATTCGAAGAGTGCGCCGTCTCGCTCGCTCCAATACGCTACGGTCTACACTTCTCTGTCTAACATCAAATAATGAAAGTCGCACTTACCACATGGCCATAGTGACAGGGCAGCCAGCAGACAGCATCACGCTGACGATAGTGACCGTCATTCGAAGAGTGCGCCGTCTCGCTCGCTCCAATACGCTACGGTCTACAATTCTCTGTCTAACAGCAAATAATGAAAGTCGCACTTACCACATGGCCATAGTGACAGGGCAGCCAGCAGACAGCATCACGCTGACGATAGTGACCGTCATTCGAAGAGTGCGCCATCTCGCTCGCTCCAATACGCTACGGTCTACAATTCTCTGTCTAACAGCAATTAATGAAAGTCGCACTTACCACATGGCCATAGTGACAGGGCAGCCAGCAGACAGCATCACGCTGACGATAGTGACCGTCATTCGAAGAGTGCGCCGTCTCGCTCGCTCCAATACGCTACGGTCTACAATTCTCTGTCTAACAGCAAATAATGAAAGTCGCACTTACCACATGGCCATAGTGACAGGGCAGCCAGCAGACAGCATCACGCTGACGATAGTGACCGTCATTCGAAGAGTGCGCCATCTCGCTCGCTCCAATACGCTACGGTCTACAATTCTCTGTCTAACATCAATTAATGAAAGTCGCACTTACCACATGGCCATAGTGACAGGGCAGCCAGCAGACAGCATCACGCTGACGATAGTGACCGTCATTCGAAGAGTGCGCCGTCTCGCTCGCTCCAATACGCTACGGTCTACAATTCTCTGTCTAACAGCAAATAATGAAAGTCGCACTTACCACATGGCCATAGTGACAGGGCAGCCAGCAGACAGCATCACGCTGACGATAGTGACCGTCATTCGAAGAGTGCGTCGCCGGCGCCGTCTCGCTCGCTCCAATACGCTACAGTCAGCACTTCTCTGTCTAACATCAAATAATGAAAGTCGCACTTACCACATGGCCATAGTGACAGGGCAGCCAGCAGACAGCATCACGCTGACGATAGTGACCGTCATTCGAAGAGTGCGCCGTCTCGCTCGCTCCAATACGCTACGGTCTACACTTCTCTGTCTAACATCAAATAATGAAAGTCGCACTTACCACATGGCCATAGTGACAGGGCAGCCAGCAGACAGCATCACGCTGACGATAGTGACCGTCATTCGAAGAGTGCGTCGCCGGCGCCGTCTCGCTCGCTCCAATACGCTACAGTCTGCACTTCTCTGTCTAACATCAAATAATGAAAGTCGCACTTACCACATGGCCATAGTGACAGGGCAGCCAGCAGACAGCATCACGCTGACGATAGTGACCGTCATTCGAAGAGTGCGCCGTCTCGCTCGCTCCAATACACGTCTACACTTCTCTGTCTAACATCAAATAATGAAAGTCGCACTTACCACATGGCCATAGTGACAGGGCAGCCAGCAGACAGCATCACGCTGACGATAGTGACCGTCATTCGAAGAGTGCGCCGTCTCGCTCGCTCCAATACGCTACGGTCTACACTTCTTAGTCTAACATCAAATAATGAAAGTCGCACTTACCACATGGCCATAGTGACAGGGCAGCCAGCAGACAGCATCACGCTGACGATAGTGACCGTCATTCGAAGAGTGAGCCGTCTCGCTCGCTCCAATACGCTACGGTCTACACTTCTCTGTCTAACATCAAATAATGAAAGTCGCACTTACCACATGGCCATAGTGACAGGGCAGCCAGCAGACAGCATCACGCTGACGATAGTGACCGTCATTCGAAGAGTGCGCCGTCTCGCTCGCTCCAATACGCTACGGTCTACACTTCTCTGTCTAACATCAAATAATGAAAGTCGCACTTACCACATGGCCATAGTGACAGGGCAGCCAGCAGACAGCATCACGCTGACGATAGTGACCGTCATTCGAAGAGTGCGTCGCCGGCGCCGTCTCGCTCGCTCCAATACGCTACAGTCTGCACTTCTCTGTCTAACATCAAATAATGAAAGTCGCACTTACCACATGGCCATAGTGACAGGGCAGCCAGCAGACAGCATCACGCTGACGATAGTGACCGTCATTCGAAGAGTGCGCCGTCTCGCTCGCTCCAATACGCTACGGTCTACACTTCTTAGTCTAACATCAAATAACTAGTAGTTCGCCCCGAACTGAGATCTCGCGCACCGTAGATGGCCAACATTTGGACTTTCTTCTGACTACCCCTATAATTTCAAGTGCTACTACTGCCGGGTATGCCTATTGCGCTAGCTCTTCATGGTAAAAAATACTAGCATGCATGCAATACATAATGTCGTGTCTAATTTTTCATTTATTTCATATTTATGAATTCTCGTCGTATTTTTAAAAGTATACGTCCTAGAATAAAAATAATAACTATTTTAGAATGTACAAATAAAGACCTTTCATTTGACACCGCACTCAATATATTTGTTTACTTAACTTTTTTTACCCCAATTATTTTAATTTTTTATCAAAATTTTTTTTATCATGAAAATAAATCAAGTAGCATCTAAAATCATTGCAAACCAAACCGCAACGATGCCACTCTCTTTTTAAGACCGACCAGTCAATGAGCTACGAAGACATCGAAACTCTATGAAACGGGAGCTCTTGCAGCTCTGGTTTCGTAGTTTTTGGTCTTTGGTCGTATTTCAAAAACTATACATCCTAGATTAAAAATAAAAACCATTTTGGAATGTACAAAATAAGCCCTTTCGTATGACACCCCACTCAATATATTTGTGTAACTTTCATAATTTTTTACCCCCTTGGGAACCCAATATCTTCACAACCCCTTCATCGATTAAGCTCATATGCTCCACCGTAAATTTCCTTACCACAACCTATTGACCTACCAAGTTTCATGCAGATTGGATGAACGGTTCGACAGTTATGCTCGAACAACAATTCGTGAAACATACAAACATACAAACATACAAAGCAAAATCGCCCAACTTACCACTAAGATCTTCGCTCGCTTCGCTCGCTCGATCGATGAAAGTCGCACTTACCACATGGCCATAGTGACAGGGCAGCCAGCAGACAGCATCACGCTGACGATAGTGACCGTCATTCGAAGAGTGAGCCGTCTCGCTCGCTCCAATACGCTACGGTCTACACTTCTCTGTCTAACATCAAATAATGAAAGTCGCACTTACCACATGGCCATAGTGACAGGGCAGCCAGCAGACAGCATCACGCTGACGATAGTGACCGTCATTCGAAGAGTGCGCCGTCTCGCTCGCTCCAATACGCTACGGTCTACACTTCTCTGTCTAACATCAAATAATGAAAGTCGCACTTACCACATGGCCATAGTGACAGGGCAGCCAGCAGACAGCATCACGCTGACGATAGTGACCGTCATTCGAAGAGTGCGCCGTCTCGCTCGCTCCAATACGCTACGGTCTACACTTCTCTGTCTAACATCAAATAATGAAAGTCGCACTTACCACATGGCCATAGTGACAGGGCAGCCAGCAGACAGCATCACGCTGACGATAGTGACCGTCATTCGAAGAGTGCGCCGTCTCACTCGCTCCAATACGCTACGGTATGCACTTCTCTGTCTAACATAAAATAATAAAAGTCGTACTTACCACATGGCCATAGTGACGTAGGGCAGCCAGCAGACTGCGAACACGCTGACGATAGTGACCGTCATTCGGAGAGTGCGCCGTCTCGCTCGCTCCAACACGCTGTGGTCCGAGCGACGCAGGCGCACCATTCCGTTCGTATGCACGCACTTTTCTATCAAAAACGAAACGACATTTCTTTTGAAAGTGCCTATTTCAATTAAAAAAAACATCATTGGACAACCACAGATAATTTGTAATTTTTATAGTGTTAATCCACACTTAGGTAATACTCCGGCTTGAGGAAGATCGCTTGTAACAATGCGGATTCGAATCCCGTTGAATCGAAAATTCTGCTAAGACTTCATTTTCAATGATCCAGATGTCCCTAATATTAACATTTTACAAAAAATACAAAAAGAGTTGATGTATGGAATGGATCGTTGCGAAAGATCGATGCGAGTAGGATAACACAAAGACCTTATATTATGTACCTATAAGGATTTTGGGATAGCCCAACAAATCCAAACTGTCAGTCAAAACCGACCAGAACTGAATTGCTAAGTGTGGTCTGACCACATCAAATTAATAACACCTATGTGTAGCATTCGCACCACGCCGAAATTAAGTGATGGCTTTCTGCTACCCTGGGAAGACCTGGATGAGAGGTCTGACGAGTCACACGATATAAAATGAGAGGTTCACACTTTGATCTAGGCAGCCAACAGTAACGATATATGCAAAGTACGTACCTCGGACTGCAAGCTGACACTCGTTGAACTTCCACCTTTCGATTGTCCATAAGCTGATGCTGGAGAGTTAGGGTTCACAAACACACAAGAGATATGAGATGAAGATCACAGGCAAAGTCCGTTAGAATTCGAAAAGCTTGGCAGCTTATTCGCGAGGTTGCGCGTGCGTAACGATCGGTGTCCGTTATAGAACTGTCACCTGCTCCGAGCTTTGACGGATAGGTACGATGCATGACAGCCAAACAATTGGCGTCTCGTTACTGCTGGTTAGAAGCCCAGAGACAAAGTGTGAATGATGTATGATAAAGTTTTGATGGGAACGAAACATCCCGCCCACCAAAATGCCTATGGTATTTTCTGGTTAAAGCCTAGAAGACCTAATCAGAAGCGATACTTAAAATAAAAAGATACGATTTAGAGAGTTATACGATAATTTGATTCATTAAGATTAGCTTATACTACGATTTATTTAACTAAGATTTGATATACTACCATTTGAAACGATTAAAACTAGTCCTCTATTGGCAAAGGACACAGTTTCACTAAAGGTCGATTGATAATTTGATTGTTTGCATTTTTTACTAATGCACTCCGAGCGATTCCATCACCACCAACCTGAAGGTCGACGACTCTCGCGAGATTCCAATGTAATGGGCTACGATTCTCGTCCTTAATCATCACCATCGAACCTATCGATAACGGCTTCGAGTGTTTGGTCCATTTAGCGCGTTGAGTCAACGAATTCAAATATTCAGTTTTCCACCGGGACCAGAAGTTTTGTTGAAAGGCCTGAATCATTTGCCACCGATGAAGCCGATTTAGATTGATATTTGATAAATCTTCATCAGGAACAGTTGTTAATGGCTCTAACGTTAGAAAATGGCCTGGTGTCAGACATGAAAGGTCGTTTGGGTCCGAGCTGATAGGGCAAAGGGGTCTCGAGTTTAAAATAGATTCAATTTGAACAAAGAGAGTCGTTAGTTCTTCAAAAGTTAGGACCTGATCTCCTACAACTCGGTATAGATGTGATTTCGCTGCTTTGATTTGTATCTCCCAGACTCCACCGAAATGAGGTGCGCCAGGCGGATTGAATTTGAATTCGATTTTCTGCTCGTTAGAAGCCTGTTGCACTAGGGACGAAAGTTGATTTTTTGCGCCTACAAAGTTGGTCCCACAATCCGCATAAATCGTGTTACAGCGACCGCGGCGCCCTACGAAGCGCCGTAGCGCAGCGATGAACCCGTCAGTGGAAAGCGTCGACACCACTTCTAAGTGGACCGCTTTGGTCGCGAGACAGATAAATAAGCATAAGTATGCTTTATCCATCTTCGCGCCACGATGGGAACCAAGTTTGATGCGAAACGGTCCCCCTAGATCGACGCCCACCACCGAGAACGGTTTCACTTGATTGACTCGGTAAGATGGGAGATCGCTCATGAAGGGCTGTAACGGCTGTGGGTTTGTTCGAAAACATTGAACGCATTTCGAAAGGCAACGTCTAATGGTGCGTTTTGCAGCGATAATCCAGAATTGTTGAAGAAGCAAAAAATGGGTAGTGTTTATGCCTGGATGCAAGTAGTTGCGATGTGTGAAATTGATGATTAAGAGCGTTAACGGATGATCAGACGGTAAGAAGGCAGGATGTTTGTGTTCGTACTCTAACCCTGACCGAGAAATCCTGCCGCCCACCCTGAGCACTCCTTGATCGTCCAGAAACGGATTTAGCTTTCGAAATGGTTTAGATAACACTTTGTTTGACTTTAAGTTCGAGATTTCTTCCGAGAAAACTCGACTTTGTACGTGTTTTACGATTTGCATGAGAGCGTGATGACGTTCTACATTATTGAGGAACTCCCTACGATTTGATTGATTGGGATTTCGAGAATTGTTAATGAAGCGATAGATGTAGGAGAGTACATTAACAAGTTTCGATAACGAAGAGAAACGATTCAGTAAGGTTTCGATGATTGGAGGGTCGTCCTTCACGGTCTCATCGGTTACCAAGATCACTACCTTGCGTTCTTCAGCCTTGATGATGACCTCGACATCGTGAGGAATGTTGCCCAACGTCGAAGGCCAAGACTCACGATTTTGTGATAGCCAACATGGCCCCGCCCACCACAGCGAATTGTGGAGAAGTTCACTGGGGAGTTGTCCACGTGAACAAACATCCGCAGGATTATCTCCAGAAGAGACGTGATGCCAACATTCAGTAGGTGTGAGTTCTTGGATTTGACTCACCCGGTTTGCAACAAATGTGGCCCAACGAGATGAATGTGAGCGTAACCAGGAAAGGACAACGGTTGAATCTGACCATAAGTAGACAGCATCGATTTTGATACGATCAAGATAAGTGTCGCGAACGACTTTGTATAGATCGGAGAGAAGAACTGCCGCGCAAAGTTCCAATCGGGGCAACGAGGTGCGTTTCAGTGGTGCTACACGAGCTTTTGAACAGACCAGATAGACATGGACTGCACCGTCCTTATCAGTGACGCGTAAATAAATGACAGCACCATACGCTATCTCGGAGCTGTCACAAAAGCCATGAAGCTCGCACGATTTTGCTTCCGAGCTTGTTACCTTGCGCGGGATTCGAATTTGAGACAATTGTGGTAATTGATCCGTGTACATAGTCCATGTATTGATAACCTCATCAGGCGGCGTTTGGTCCCATCCAATACCGAGGATCCAAAGCTTTTGGATGTATGATTTGATTTGTATTGTGATGGGGGATAAGAAGCCCAACGGGTCGAAGACTCTAGCTAGTTCGCTGAGAATTGAACGTTTGGTACATGGTCTATTAGATGGTTTGATTTCGAAAAGGAATACGTCCAATGACGGATTCCACTGAAGACCAAGAACCTTTAAAACTGAGGATTCGGAATCATCGAGAGACACAGAGCCAGTTAGACAATCCTGGCTGGGAAGATCCAACAAGAGCTGCGCGTTGTTGCTGACCCATTTTCTGAGATGAAAACCACCGAGTTTAAACAGGGCGATAAGTTGATTTTTTGCTTGTACCGCGTTTTCCAGCGAGTCACATCCAGTAGCCACGTCATCTATGTAAACATCCGACAAAATGATCTGCTTTGCAACGGGATACGATTCCCCTTCGTCTTCAGCAAGCTGTCGCAAGGTACGGCATGCAAGGAAAGGGGATGAAGATACTCCATACGTGACTGTATTCAGACGATATTCTTGGAGACTATCGTTAGCAGAGGCTCTCCAAAAGATACGCTGATAGTCACGATGGCCTTGCCAGGTCAAAATTTGACGATACATCTGTCGGGCATCAGCCATGAAAACGACGTTGTGTTCTCTAAACCTCAAAAGAATGTCGAAAATATTTGGTTGTAATTTAGGGCCGGTGAGTTGAGTATCGTTCAAGGAACGTGAGTTGGCGTCTTTCGCAGAGGCATCGAAAACAACACGGAGACGGGTAGTGGCCGAATCAGGACGCAGAACACAATGATGAGGTATGTAGTACTTTCCCATACTGATTTCATCTGCTGGAACCAACGACATGTGACCGGTTTCGATATAGTCAGACATGAAGTCTGCGTATTGGCTGTGTAACTCGGGGTCACGTGACAATCGGCGCTCGATAGCGTGGAATCGCCGCAATGCAACCTCACGAGAGCCAACGAATATGGGTTCCGAATCGTCTTTGAAGGGTAAACGTACCACATATCGTCCAGAAGAATCACGAGAATGACTGGACAAAAACTTCTGTTCACAAAGCGCTTCATCTGGAGTCAAGAGGGACGCTTTTGGTATAGAGTCCAGTTCCCAAAAATGTTGAACCAGAGAATTCAACTCGTTATCGATGTTTAATGATGTGTGTACTAGGGTGCTAGAAGCTAAACGAGTTTTGCCTAACAGAAGCCACCCAAAGACGGAGTTGAAAGCGGTGGGTTGGTTAACATTTCCTTTGACTTGTTCGTTGAGAAGCGAGTCGGTAAAAACATCGGCGGCGAGCAAAAGATCGATGGATCCCGGAATGTCGAATCCGGGGTCTGCAAGTGGTAACGATTGGATATGTGACCATCCCGAGGTGTTGAGTTTCGCGATTGGTTGATCACCACATATTTTCGAAATGACATGTAGGTCCAAGTCAAAAATGATTTTGTTCTTCGTACCTACTGCACACGTTACGTCGCCGAGAATAGACGCCGGTGCTTCGCCGAGTCCGCTTACGTTTGCGTTAGCCGGAGTAGGATGTAAACTTAAACGTTTAACCGCTGATTCGGTGATGAAGTTGCTTTGACTTCCGGTGTCGAATAAAGCACGAAATGATTGCATTTCACCGAAAGCATCTTTAACTTGTACCATTGCGGTCGCCAGCAAAACGGTTGTATGCATGGGTGACCTTGAAACCAACGACGATACGGTTTGAGCTGATTCGATAGAGTTATCGCGATGGAGTAAGGTGTGATGTTTCCGTTTGCATGTGCGACACGAGAAGATCGATTTACAATCCTTCAATCGATGAGACGGCTTCAAGCAATTGAAGCACCAGTTCTTCTCAGTAGCGATCTGCATTCGTTCATCGTACGATTTCTTAAGAAACTCCGAACATGCCGCAATGGAGTGAAAATCACTACAAAAAGAACATTTACTCGTATACGGAACGGATGTCGTAGCACTTCCGGTTTGACTTTTATCGGTTGCGGCGGTAGCTGTACCACTTCCGGTTTGCTTTTGACCTGTCGCTGCTACAAGAGTGTGTGCCGTAGTACTACGCTTTGGTTGCGGATGCGCAGATGAACTTCTCTGGGGAAGTTCGTTTAACTTGTTCGATTTGATGAAATGTGTATCGCGTAATGAAGCCTCGCACTTAGATTGAAGAAAAGCTTTTAATTGTAAGTAGGTAGGCAGCTCGATATCTGAATGATCTTCTTCAAAATCTCGACGTAATTTCGAGTCAAGTTTCGATAAAATATGATACACTAGAATAAAATCCCATTGACCAACCGGCAGGTTAACTGTTTTTAAAATGCTTAAGTTTTCTTCAAACAAGTCAAGCGATTTTCTGAATTCGTGAGCGTCATTAATTTTAAAGTCGACATTCAAAATATCTCGCCAACACGTGAAGGCTAGATCGCGTTTGTTCGTAAAGCGCGCGGTGAGTGCTTGATACGCATCGTGATAGTGCTCGTGAGTCATCGGGAACGGTTTGATTACCGTCAACGCATCGCCGCTGAGAGATGAGAACAGATAATGATATTTCTCAGTGTCGGTCAAAGAAGTTGAATTATGTATCAAGGCGTTGAAAGTGTCGAAATATTCCGGCCACTTTTTAACGTCACCGCTAAAAGTCGGAAGCGTGATCTTAGGTAACCGAATGTTCGATGAAGCGCTGCGAGTACCGTGAGAATGAGTCGAATCATTACTAGAAAAAGTACGATTAATCGATAACACTTTGTAATACATTTCATCGAAACGTTCCTGCATTTCGTTATCCTCATTTTCAGGATCGTTAACAATCTCCTGAATTGTAAAATGAGCATCCTCAAAAGTAGCTGCAATATTTTTTACTTCCTGGTGATATGATAAAAACAAGTCTCGCTGAGAAGGGTCATTTGCAGCTAAAATTCCTACTTCTAAAGCCTTAGTCAGACGTTTAAACGCGATTGTTCGTTTTCTACGCAAGGATGGTAAATCCTCAGTAGTATACTCAATGTCGATTGATTTTGACTTAGACTTCTTCAAAGTACCTGATCTATGTTTCTTTAGGAGTGACATTGTGTAATATACACGTAGGTCGATACGTAAAAAAGCAAAAAATATGAGTTTTGAATCGATAAAATAACAAGTTTAAATAAGAGTAGGTATCTAGGTAATTTATGATTAGTTCCAGCACAAAATAAATACACTTCTAGGTACTTTTCGCTAGGATAATGTAATTGAAATTACTTAATTACAATACGAAATAGGTAGATTTCCACCTAGAAAGTAAACTCCGTTTGTGTAGAACCAGAATTATTTCCGATACTGCGGTACTCGTACTAACTGTTTTGTAATCTGTTCATTCACTCGATAACGAAAATATTCAGTGCCTACGGATGGCCGTTCGGCCGCTCAGCGTGGTTTCGACCTACCCTCACGTTTTAGTGAATATGAGAGAAAATAAATGAATGGAATATTCTTGAAATATTTTACGATTTTTGATTTTAGATTCTATTGTAAAATTACGATTATGTTGCAATGGATGGTTAGTGTAAATAACTAAGTATCAAGATACGATTTGATTATATTGTGACCGAAATAAATTGTGCACCGAGAAATAAATGATTGCACAACTTGATCTCACAATAATTTACGATAAAAGTAGATATGAATACGAAAGGATACTTAGATAAATACACTACGATTTTGCAAATCCCTGTTCGATGGTGATAGCTTATGAACGTTCGATAAATTGATTGATTCGATGGGAAGTAATTCTATGGAGATGGAATAACTTAGAATGCGATGTGTACCTATAGTTTTAAGTTTAAAACAATAGATTGATGAGATATTCTAAGCTACGTTTTCAACCAGAAATACCACAAGAAAAGATGGCGATTTACGTTTCAAAATGGAAGTTCCCTGGTTTCGGCACCAAATAGATGTAGCATTCGCACCACGCCGAAATTAAGTGATGGCTTTCTGCTACCCTGGGAAGACCTGGATGAGAGGTCTGACGAGTCACACGATATAAAATGAGAGGTTCACACTTTGATCTAGGCAGCCAACAGTAACGATATATGCAAAGTACGTACCTCGGACTGCAAGCTGACACTCGTTGAACTTCCACCTTTCGATTGTCCATAAGCTGATGCTGGAGAGTTAGGGTTCACAAACACACAAGAGATATGAGATGAAGATCACAGGCAAAGTCCGTTAGAATTCGAAAAGCTTGGCAGCTTATTCGCGAGGTTGCGCGTGCGTAACGATCGGTGTCCGTTATAGAACTGTCACCTGCTCCGAGCTTTGACGGATAGGTACGATGCATGACAGCCAAACAATTGGCGTCTCGTTACTGCTGGTTAGAAGCCCAGAGACAAAGTGTGAATGATGTATGATAAAGTTTTGATGGGAACGAAACACCTATGTTTGTTTCCACTGGACTCTATGGCTGGATTCGACCAAACTGGATTAAGTTTTATCTGGAGAGTACCTACACTGTTTGTTTGAATATTTTGACATTGTAAAGTTGACACCTTATAACCAGGATAATTTGTATGGACATAATAATGTTCCGTTGCGCTTTCTAAACAATTGTATTTCAAATTATGTCGGCTAACGGAATAACTACTCTGGGAGTAAGATGACAGTTTGGTCGAATCTAGCCTAACTAGAATAACTACTCTGGGAGTAAGATGACTTTTGGCCGAATCCAGCCTTAAACAGTTGAACGAATTTAAACTAAACACGAAATACATGATCGTGACCTTTAACGTAAGTATACGGAATGAGCAAAATCGTGAATAAACGAAAGAAAAATTACACAGCCATTTTCAAGCAAAACATTTTCAACGAAGACTAATTTTAAGCTCATTTCTGGTGACCGCTTTGCCCTGCGGGTAATACCACGGCTGTTAGCGCGATCTTCAAATATTTGTACCACGTCTGTGTTTACGTACCCGTAGTTTATAATGCGATAAAGAGCAATCTAATGTGGAGTAAGCACAATTTTATGAATCTCTATGATAAATATACTGACTCCAATCTAATCACAAGCCTCGATGTTCAAATCAACGTCCATGTTAGAAGTTTCAGTTTTTGATATTTCGTAAAAAATAAATAAAAAAATATGATCACAACTGTATCCCAAGGCGCGGTAGACATTCTTCTCAGATCTTTTTAGGCATTTAAAGATCCTTTGAAGATGTCTAAGGGGGTAGTCAGAGTTATGTCCAAATACATTTGGTACATGCCCACATTTTGCAAAAGTTAACATTCCTTACGTGACAGGTTGCAAGCCCATCGACGCTATTAGAAAGCTAACTGGTTTCCTCACGATGATATTTGGTAACTTTGGAAATGGTTGAAATAAATACCTACTATATTTTTAATAAACCATATTTTTGGAGTCTAAAGAACTAATATGTATAATGAGCCTGGTATACAGTGTCCTGGACATACCTAACATAGGTTTTTTGGATGCTCACAACAAAATTTTATGTAACTTTTTATAAAATAAATAAACCAAAAATAATAATATAATAAATAATAATAATTCATTTATTTCAGAACAAGTCCATACAAAATACATTTTAAAGAGAGCCAACACATAATAACATTACCTATACCTAGTCTAAACAAAACACAAATCTTCAAAACCCTACCGTACATTGAACATGGCGATTCTGGACGCCATAATGAATGGCATTCCATTTGCGTACGATGGGACAGTCAAATCTGTCCAGTATGGTATTGAGGAGGCTAAAGAGTTAAGTTCTATGCTGAATAATCGCCGGTACTAGTTACTTTATCATCAATAAAGGATTTTTTTGAGAACACTCACCATTCAACTCCTGACTGCTCCGCCGGATCTCGCAGAAGATGCAGACATAACAGACAGTGATGACGACGAGCGGCACGAAGTACATTGCGCACATACAGAACACGTTGTATGCCACCTCCTGACGCGGCGAGCTGAACGCGTCGAATGCCACGCACTGCTCGAACCCGGCCAGCCGAGGGTGCGGCATGACGCGGAATATTATACTCTGTTTGAAAGAATACAATAATTCTTGAGAGAATTATTCTCTGTCAAAATCCGTACCCATTTTATATGTGAAAGTGTGTTTATTTATTTTTTATTTGTCCTGCTTTCACGTCAAAACAGAGCGACGGATTGACGTGATTTTTTGTGTGGAGATAGTTGGAGGGCTGGAGAGTAACATAGGCTACTTTTTATCCGGGTACCACGCGAGCGAAGCCGCGGGCAGCAGCTAGTAATGAATATTTTTCAAAAGCCGTGTTGGCCTAGTGGACCTCGACTTTCAATACGAAGATCGCAGGTTCGAATGTCAGCCGAGCATTACTGGATTTTTGGTTTCGGAAAATATTCAGATATTTATTTCGGATTTGTATACTTTATTTGATTATTCATCTAAACCATAGGTTCCCAAACTTTTTTTCTCATGGACCCCTTTCAAAATTTTACTGGTTTCGGTGGACCCCCTGCTGCTACATTTCTACCATATTCCCAAAAAACTTGTGCACCCCCATTTTTGTTTCTCGCCAACGTGGACCCCTTTCGAGTCTCCCGTGGACCCCTGGGGGTCCACCTGGACCACTTTGGGAATCACTGATCTAAACGGTGAAGGAAAACATCAAGAGGAAAACCGCAGCTTTGTCAGCTGCATACGTATTGACGATGTCTTTCCTCTGGATATGACTGGTTAAGCTGAGAGGTTGGTTTAGGTACTGACAAAGCCTACTCCATCTCAACAATATCGCAGGCACAACAGTGTCCCATTAAGTGTAGGCGTAGAGCCTCCGGCGCTGTGTAAATCATCAGTAAATATGTTAAACACCCACACCGACTTTGCCCTTTTCCCGACGGGGTTAATATAATTATGCTGGAAGGCTCACTAAGCCGTGGATTCCTCACGGTATTTTCATTCACTGTTTAGTGCCCATAGTTACACAAGTTTCAAAGTGTCAAAGTGCCATATACTTTTCCAAAACACGGATAAAGGATGACTCACGCTAGACCGTATCAGGTCCGAGCCGATCGTCGTCGGCCGTAGCGCGGTCAACTAATTTTTACATCAATTTTGTATGAACACACTCACACTATACCGATACCGAGTGCCGGCCGAGCAACGCACAACGTTGGCTCTGTGACCGTGCTACGACCGAAGCTCGGCTCGGACCCGGCACGGTCTAGCGTGAGTCATCCTTTATACCGAGTGACAGCACTTATGCACGATCCATAGATGGACACCCAGGATCTTGCCCACGACCTTTAGATCGAAATTAGACTTAAAAAATAATTTAAATTATAAAACGTAATAAGCAAACGCGAGGAACCCCTGTCTTCTTGTGTATTTTTAAGAGGCATTAGACAAAATTTTCTGATTTACGTGATGTTTTGGGGCAGGATTTTTAAATGAAAACACTGTATTTATAAAAAAATTATGGCACAGCATGAAATATCATTTCAATTTTGTACTATTAAATGAGCTACTTTTGTATTTTTATTATTTCTTTTTGATTAATCGACCTCAAACCGGCGACTGTTTTGTGAATTTTTGCTGTAAGAGGTTTAGAAATCACCATATTTACGAATCATTTTGACGTCCAAATGGTATAAAAAAATTACGATGTTTTGCTGTGATAGTCAACCAAACTATTAAATGGATCACTTTTTACTACCTTTATTTAGTTTTTGAGTAAAAAAATCTTTAACTTAGTCCAAATTTCGAGAAAACGGCCAAAGAATTGCTTTTGATTTTGGCTACTTAGAACTGACTTAGAACTCTTGTTCGTAAAATTAACAAAACAGAAATAAACTTGAGTTCAAAATCAATCCTTTTCTGAAAAAAAAAATGCAAAAAGATTAAAAAATTGGCAATGAAAAATCTTTTAAAACAACCTAAAACGCGTCGTATCTACTACCCTATCTACTCGACGCAAGCAGACCGCGCCGAGCGCTTCTAGGGGGTGGACGTATCGCTTTGCATCCCGGAGCTCGCACTGAGTCGACTCGCAAAGCACGTCGCCGGCTACGAAGAATATAGCGAAATAGGAGCGTTTGATACATTGGTTGCTAAGTTATTAATTACCTATTTTTAAATATTTTCTGCGGGGCTAAAAAGGCCGTTAAAGCAGAATAATGATCTGAATTGTTGTGTAACTAATAATGTAATAATAGGGTGACAGCGAGCTGATCTGATGATGGAGTCAGGACCTGTTCCATGGAATTTTATGATGATATGGGTATCAAATGAAAGGGCTTGATGAGCGCAACACAATGCTGATCTGATGATGGAGTCAGGACCTGTTCCCTGGAACTTTTTAATGATATGGGTATCAAATGAAAGGGCTTGATGACCGAAACACAATGCTGATCTGATGATGGAGTCAGGACCTGTTCCATGGAACTTTTTAATAATATGGGTATCAAATGAAAGGGCTTGATGAGCGCAACACAATGCTGATCTGATGATGGAGTCAGGACCTGTTCCATGGAACTTTTTAATGATATGGGTATCAAATGAAAGGGTTTGATGAGCGAAACACAATTCTGATCTGATGATGGAGTCAGGACCTGCTCCATGGAACTTTTAATAATATGGGTATCAAATGAAAGGGCTTGATGAGCGCAACACAATGCTGATCTGATGATGGAGTCAGGACCTGTTCCATGGAACTTTTTAATGATATGGGTATCAAATTAAAGGGCTTGATGAGCGCAACACAATGCTGATCTGATGATGGAGTCAGGACCTGTTCCCTGGAACTTTTTAATGATATGGGTATCAAATGAAAGGGCTTGATGACCGAAACACAATGCTGATCTGATGATGGAGTCAGGACCTGTTCCATCGAACTTTATAATGATATGGGTATCAAATGAAAGAGCTTGATGAGCGCAACACAATGCTGATCTGATGATGGAGTCAGGACCTGTTCCATGGAACTTTTTAATGATATGGGTATCAAATGAAAGGGTTTGATGAGTGAAACACAATGCTGATCTGATGATGGAGTCAGGACCTGCTCCATGGAACATTTTAATAATATGGGTATCAAATGAAAGGGTTTGATGAGCGCAACACAATGCTGATCTGATGATGGAGTCAGGACCTGTTCCATGGAACTCTTTAATGATATGGGTATCAAATTAAAGGGCTTGATGAGCGCAACACAATGCTGATCTGATAATGGAGTCAGGACCTGTTCCATGGAATTTTTTAATGATATGGGTATTAAGTGAAAGGGTTTGATGAGCGAAACACAATGCTGATCTGATGATGGAGTCAGGACCTGGTTCATGGAACTTTTTAATCATATGGGTATCAAATGAAAGGGCTTGATGAGCAAAACATAATGCTGATCTGATGATGGAGTTATGACCTGTTCCATGGAACTTTTAATGATAATATGGGCATCAAATGAAAGGGCTTGATGAACAAAACACAATGCTGATCTGATGATGGAGTCAGGACCTGTTCCCTGGAACTTTACAATGATATGGGTATCAAATGAAAGGGCTTGATGAGCGAAACACAAAGCTGGGTCGGGGTTTACTTTGACTTTGATTCTTGATTTTGACTTTCACTTTGATTCTTGATTCTTGATTTTCAATTTTAGTTTCTCTATTCTCGGATCTCGGATTCTTGATTTTCGATTTTCGAGTCTCAATTCTTGATTATCGGATCTTGGATATCGGGTTCTTGATTCTTGATTTTGATTCTTGATTTTCAATTTTCGATTATCGATTCTCGGATCTTGTATCTCGGATTCTTAATTCTTGATTTTCAATTTTTTAATTTTTGATTTGTGATTCTTGATTCTTGTTTCTCATTTCTCGATTCTCGGATCTCGGATTTTTATTTTGATTTTTATTTCTTGATTTTGATTTTAAAATTAAAATCAAGATTAAAAATGAAAAATCAAACATCAAAAATCGAAGTCAAAAGTAAATCCTAACCCAGCTTTGTGTTTCGCGCATAAAACCCTTTCATTTGATACCCATATCATTAAAAAGTTCCATGGAACAGGTCCTGACTCCATCATCAGATCAGAATTGTGTTTCGCTCATCAAACCCTTTCATTTGATACCCATATCATTAAAAAGTTCCATGGAACAGGTCCTGACTCCATCATCAGATCAGCATTGTGTTGCGCTCATCAAGCCCTTTCATTTGATACCCATATTATTAAAAAGTTCCATGGAGCAGGTCCTGACTCCATCATCAGATCAGAATTGTGTTTCGCTCATCAAACCCTTTCATTTGATACCCATATCATTAAAAAGTTCCATGGAACAGGTCCTGACTCCATCATCAGATCAGCATTGTGTTGCGTTCATCAAGCTCTTTCATTTGATACCCATATCATTATAAAGTTCAATGGAACAGGTCCTGACTCCATCATCAGATCAGCATTGTGTTTCGGTCATCAAGCCCTTTCATTTGATACCCATATCATTAAAAAGTTCTAGGGAACAGGTCCTGACTCCATCATCAGATCAGCATTGTGTTGCGCTCATCAAGCTCTTTCATTTGATACCCATATCATTATAAAGTTCGATGGAGCAGGTCCTGACTCCATCATCAGATCAGAATTGTGTTTCGCTCATCAAACCCTTTCATTTGATACCCATATCATTAAAAAGTTCCATGGAGCAGGTCCTGACTCCATCATCAGATCAGCATTGTGTTTTGCTCATCAAACCCTTTCATTTGATACCCATATCATTAAAAAGTTCCATGGAACAGGTCCTGACTCCATCATCAGATCAGCATTGTGTTGCGCTCATCAAGCTCTTTCATTTGATACCCATATCATTATAAAGTTCGATGGAGCAGGTCCTGACTCCATCATCAGATCAGAATTGTGTTTCGCTCATCAAACCCTTTCATTTGATACCCATATCATTAAAAAGTTCCATGGAACAGGTCCTGACTCCATCATCAGATCAGCATTGTGTTGCGCTCATCAAGCCCTTTCATTTGATACCCATATTATTAAAAAGTTCCATGGAGCAGGTCCTGACTCCATCATCAGATCAGCATTGTGTTGCGCTCATCAAGCCCTTTTATTTGATACCCATATTATTAAAAAGTTCCATGGAGCAGGTCCTGGCTCCATCATCAGATCAGCATTGTGTTGCGCTCATCAAGCCCTTTCATTTGATACCCATATCATTAAAAAGTTCCATGGAGCAGGTCCTGGCTCCATCATCAGATCAGCATTGTGTTGCGCTCATCAAGCCCTGTCATTTGATACCCATATCATTAAAAAGTTCCATGGAACAGGTCCTGACTCCATCATCAGATGAGCTAGCTGTCACCATATTATTTCATTGTAGTCGGAACTTGACTGACATGCTGAGATCCAAGTTTCAACTCAATCGGACTATTTACTGAAGAGTTCTGTTGAAAAGCTCCTGACTCCATCAGATCAGCACAATATGGTTTATGGGACAAAAAACAAACATTTATTTTTTTGTAATTATTTGTATTCAAAGTGTAACTAACCCGACTTTGTTTTGTGTTATACCTATAGGTACCTACCTAAGTACCTACCCAAAAAGTATTTTTACTATCTCAAATAAATCAATCACATGAAAATTACCAAAACCGTTTAGTCTAAGAAACGGAGCGCTGTTCATTGGGTGTTAGAATTTAGCAACTTTTGTCCCTCCGAGCGCTGATTTTGTCGAGTGCGAAATTGTATAATGGCTCTTAAGCTTTTCTTATCGTTTGGATAAAACTAAGTACCTACACATTGCGCTGGATCTTACGTAAACAAGTTAAAATGCAATAAACACAAGCTTCTCAAACTTGTTGCTTGTGTCTTCAAGATACAATAGCAAAACTTCGCGATGTTTTCCCACATCGTTCCTGGATAAATATTTATAGCTTTTCATAGCACAAAATTATTTAATACTAGTGAACGCCCGCGGCTTCGCCCTAGTGGAATACTTTTTTTTATCCCACGAGAACCATACATTTTTCCGGGATAAAAAGTAGCCTATGTGTTATTCCAGAACCTAAACTATCTACATTCCAAATTTCATCAAAATCAGTTAAGTAGTTATGGAGGTACGTGGTAACAAACATTCACACACACACGGACTTTCGCCTGTATAATATTAGTAGGACTTTACGGTTCATCTACCTGATTCTGGCAAAGTTCAAATCAAAAAGCATTTTTTCAATCAAGCATTTCAAATTGATTGCACTGCGGTATTGCACTGCATGCAATAACCACACTTCAACCAAACCGCTACCTAGCTAATATCCAGCTGTTAGCCTGAACTACGAAAACATCGAAACTTTGTAAATGGGAGCTCGCGTTGCTACGGTTTATTCCGTACAAACACGTTCAAAATCTATTAATCCAGTTATAATATCCAGTTGTTCACCTGAACTACGAATACCTACATCGAAACTTTTATATGGAGCTCACGTTACTAAGGTTTATTCCGTACAAACACGATCAAAAACTATAGCTTCTCTAATAAAATTACGGAAAGCCTCAATTTTCAGAGCTATGTTTTTCAATAATTTTTAATCGAGGATTTTCAATTAATTCGAGAGTAAGTAGAGTAAATAGTAATTTGGGAATTAAATGTCCCCATTTTGGGGATTCTGCCCCTTTATTGTGGGACTTGCAATTTGTGCTATTTTTATAGTTAATGCCACCTTCGTTATTTAGGAAAAAAAAACGTCATTTTGAATAATCCACCTTAACGTTTCAGCTACGGTGACAGGCGAGAAACCCACAATCATAGATAGGTACTACTAACATATAATCTAAACAATATCTGGGCGACCGAGCGATGTTTGGGTGCAAATAGAGAAAAATTAAAAAAGAAAAAAAAACTTACCTACAAAAAATAAACTTTCACTGGCTGAGATTCGAACTCGAAGCCTTCCGCTGAAAGGCGAACCACATTGCACTCTGGTAAATCTTTTTGCGTGAAAATACCGAGAAATCGAATTTTCCCAGAAATGAGACTAGCTTGCAGTTGCGTTTCACCGTGTGTTCTGGGCCTAACTGTCACAAAAACGTGAATGGAGTCAGCAGTGCTATTCAAACTTTCTCGGAGTGTATTACGAATTCCGAAAGTGACTTTTATTCGCTGAAAAAACGTCAACTTTCCGATGAAAATCATCGCATCGGATGCATTTTCGGAAGTCTGAATAGCATTGACGAACTGGCTACAAACCTGAGGTAGACTGCAGGCCAAAGCGACTGTCCATGCGCAGTACAGCATCTGTTTACTTCTCCGCCGCGCGACTGCTAGTCGCAGAGGGTAGATCACCGCGAAAAACCTGCAATAAATCATAGATATTAGCGGCCTTTACACGTAAAAGTGGTGCCCTTGCGCATGTTGCCCTAACCTATCTTTATCCGGCGTAGAGCCTTCTGCTCTCGCCATAGTCCGGTGAAGTTGCAAAGGTCGACACGAGACCAGTCAACATAAAAGTCCGTCCGAAAAAAAAAAAAAAAATTCGGAACGCGGGAAACATCACGCGCCGTTCCATCCCTCGCTCCGTAAGGTACATGTAGATGCGTGGGGCTGACAGTTCGATCTGCCATCAAAAAACTTTTATTCCACGCGCCAGTCTAAACTGCGGTCGAAACTCTGGTTCGTATCATTTTGCCTAAATAAGTCAGATTCGCCCTGGTGTAGGTACCTCAAAGATTTTCTGATATCTTAGATGTAGGTACCTTGAACACAACCAGTTTGCGGACACTGGTGTAGATAATTAAATTAATCATAGACGTTATTGTCTAAAGGTACACGTGTAGTAAAATCAGATTTCCCAACTGGACAAAAAATTTAAAAGATAAATGTTACTTATCCAAAAGAGTAAAATTTAAAAGGCAAAGGCTTACCTATCTAGAGATATGCAGACGAGCACGTTGGACGAGAGGTAGAGACCGAAGGCTCGCATCGCTTGCAGCAGCTTGCACAGCGCATTGCCAGCGAGCCACTCGTTTGTAATCTTCCACCCCATCTGTCGACAAAAAAGCGAATCTTTACAATCAACACTGCAGAAGAAGTTCGCATCCGAATGACATGATACCGCATAAGGCTATTCGCACACGCACATGTTCGGCGCGGATCGGTGTGCGGCCACCTTAACGATCACAGGAACTGTCAACATATCTATCGTGTGCTTTCAACGGTATTCTCGTGATGTCATTCGATATAATTATGTTCATATCGATAAATATCGAAGGCTACGCGATCGATATGCATCGTGTGGTCTAGTGCACACGACATTGCAACCGACGACATGACAATGATCGCATTGGTCATTGATAGAATGGGATATTAAACGCACAAAGTGAGAATCACTTATACCTAATTTCGAAGCGTTCGTGGGCGTAGCTTGCTTAGACGTTCTTGATTGATCGTTGAAGTTAAGCAGCATTGGGCGCGGCCACTCTTAGGATGGGTGACCGCAAGTGGTATTACGAGCTGAGCACTTCCGTGCTTCGGAGGGCACGTTATATTGTCGGTCCCGGCTTTTAAGTCGTTAAGCCATGACGGAGGCCTTTAGGCGGCCTAAAAACTCCGTCAAGTTGGCCATTTACTCATACGAACTTACTTATCTCATTTCCATTGCGCAGTAGCCCGCATGAAAGTTTCAAGATGCATTTATCTTTTCTAGTTGAAACTTAAACATTGTATGCAAGCCATAAGTTTCCATTCAGGTAATTTTGAACGTGTTAAACTTCTGTAAGTATACCTAGGGTAAAACACCCAGTGGTCAGCCTTTTAGTGAAAACTAAAATTTCATTCAACTGTATTTTAAATATTAGACACTATGAATAAAAACAATCGATAGTATCCGAAAGGTTGTTTATTATATTTGCTTAAAAAATTAACAAACCATTGTATTTATATTATAATCGATCGAGCGAGCGAAGCGAGCGAAGATCTTAGTGGCAAGTTAGGCGATTTTGCTTTGTATGTTTGTATGTTTGTATGTTTCATTTTTATGTTCTCGCATAACTATCGAACCGCTTATCCAATCTGTATGAAACTTGATAGGTCAATAGGTAGTGCTATGGAAATTTGCTGTGGAGCATATGAGCGTAATCGATGAAGGGGTTGTAAAGATATGGGGTTCCCAAGGGGGTAAATTTTTTTCAAAGTTACCCAAATATATTGAGTGGGGTGTCATACGAAAGGGCTTATTTTGTACATTCCAAAATGGTTTTTATTTTTAATCTAGGATGTATAGTTTTTGAAATACGACCAAAGAACAAAAACTACGAAACCAGAGCTGCAAGAGCTCCCGTTTCATAGAGTTTCGATGTCTTCGTAGCTCATTGACTGGTCGGTCTTAAAAAGAGAGTGGCATCGTCGCGGTTTGGTTTGCAATGATTTTAGATGCTACTTGATTTATTTTCATGATAAAAAAATTTTTGAAAAAGAATGAAAATAATTGGGGTAAAAAAAGTTAAATAAACAAATATGTATATTGAGTGGGGTGTCAAATGAAAGGTCTTAATTTGTACATTCCAAAATAGTTATTATTTTGATTCTAGGACGATATATATTTTGATTCTTTTAGAAATACGACGAGAATTCATAAATATGAAATAAATGAAAAATTAGACACGACAATATGTATTGCATGCATGCTAATATTTTTTACCATGAAGAGCTAGCCCAATAGGCATACTCGGCAGTAGTAGCACTTGAAATTATAGGGGTAGTCAGAAGAAAGTCCAAATGTAAGCCATCTACGGTGCGCGAGATCTCAGTTCGGGGCGAACTACTAGTAATAGATAAAATCAACATTAAATAAATTATGGCACTTTTTACCAGTAGTCAGCCTCATTTCTCCACAAGTCAGCCATGTCTTACCCAGTAGTCAGCCTCTCACTTATTCTTGCATTTTGGTATATAAATTCTTTATTATATGAATTTTCATAATATTTATGGGGACAAAATATTATTTAAATGTCCCCAGCGAATTCAGTACATTTTAAATGATACCATGCAGGGTAAATTGCCATATTGAATATTTCTTCTGTCATTAATTTCTGTGTCGCTAGGGTAGTCAAATCCTTTTCACAGTTTTTGCATATTATTAAGTTTTATATTTGTTATTTTGTTAATATTTTTATGACATTAATTTATATGTATTTTATATTTTGTGGCTCTTACTGTTATAAACAAATGATTTTCATGCTAAAATAACCATGCATAAATTTAACTCTAATGAAAAGGCGTTAAGGCGCTATTTTGTGCAACAAGACTAAAGGCTGACTACTGAATTTGTAGACCCATTGGTCAGCCCCTGACATGCAACTACATTTGTACGCGGCTGACTACTGGTAAAATACACTAATCACCAAAAAACCAGTGGTCAGCCACTTATGGCTGAGTACTGGATCTCCCTTGAAAATTCAAAACCCAGTCGTCGGCCACCTAAATTACACCAATTAAACCAATAAAATGCATGAAATAGTTAATTTTATAACAAAATAAACATTTTATTGTCACACAGTAAAAAAATTCACCACAATTTACAGCAAAAACACGCAAAAACTTACCGAAAACTAGAACACGTTTCCTAAGAAAAAAATTGAAAATGCGACGCTTCGAGTCGTGTCTCTGGTGGCAGTGCAAATGAACGAGTGTAGCTCCTCAGCCTGATATGCTATTGGTTCGTAGGTTTGTATATTAGCCAATAAAAAGACATGGATTCGATTGAACGTTAATTTAAAGGTTTAAACCAATTTAAACACTATTTATATGGAAACAAAGTCTGTAAAGGCTGAGTACTGGTGCGGGGCTGGCCACTGGGTAGTTTACCCTACCTCTATATGCAAGGTTTGCACAATGGAAACTTAAGATCAATATCTAAAGGGGAAAATTGTTACGAAGAGATCGATTATTTCTGAAAGTAAGATAAGATAAAATAACTTATTTAGTCATCTACAAACGTCTCATAACATAGTTTATGCATTTAGTTGCTTAGGTCTAGATTTATTTCCTGAGTGGATGACATAGGTGCCCAAACTAGGTTAAATATCAAAGTATTGAGTGTCTGAAAATCAGAACGGTTTTCCGTTCCTTCCACCAAGAGTTCAAAACTAAAGAAAAACTTCATGAGAAATCGTGCAGCTTACGAGTAGTCAACTCTACATGTTTTTACTAACTAGGCTAACTACTTAGTAGGTAGCCTAGTTATATCACCCGCGTAGGAGTACTTATCAGTTTTATTAAAGTTTTAGAAATGTCATGTTGACTTTTCTCTAAAGTTTCAAGCATAATATTTAAGAAATACCTACGCAATTTTTCACCGTGAATTCTTTGAATTTCGGATATTACCTATCTATTCGTGTGAATCCGTTCTCAATCGTTCGTCGAAATTAGAAAATCACGTTTTTCGTGTCGTTAAATGGATGGGGAAAAGGAAATAGAAAAAAAATATTTGCGTGAAGTATGGTACAGTAAAGTTCTTAAAATAATAGCTTCCGCCCGCGGCGTTGCGTTGCCCGCAATATCCTACATAACATATCTAGGCTATATTATAGCCTGTTCATTTTAGATACTGGTGAAAGAATTTTTGAAATCGGATGAGTAGTTTCGGAGATTGCCTCCTACGTACAAACAAACTTTACCTCGGCCAAAGCCCCACCGCAGGTGGCACGCTTAGTGGCAAGAGGTTAGCTGATCGGTTAGCAGCGAGCGGTGGGGCCGTGCGCATAACGCGCCTTGTGTTGGTTCACTAGGATGAGTCATTGAAGCGATCAGCTGATCTCTTGCCACTAAGCGTGCCACATGCGGTGGGGCTTTGCCCATAATATTAGTAGGTATAGATAAGTAACTCATACTCCGTAGTACAAAGACCTACATGCAAAATTTAACAAAAATTTAATGGGTGACTGCTAGTAACAAAAATATCTGAGTGCTTGCGTGCTTCGAAAGTTACTTTAAATTGTTTTTTTTTATCCATTTATTGGTTCATGGAAACCAAGAAAAGGAAAATAAGTAAAGCAATGTCGGAGCTCCAAAGCTGTTTAATAAGACCGCTGGATTTTTTTAAGCTTATTTATGGGAAAAAAATGAAGTCACGAGCTTTCGCTAAAGATATAATCTATTGAAAATACAGAAGACATATTGCCTATCTTTTGTATTGAAAATGTCACTCACAGGAAACACAGACAATATTGTATAAATTATGGAAATGAAATAAAATAATGTTGAGTTCATATTTCTGTGTAGGAAATTTCATTCCTTTTATTAGTTTATTGTGTGTCCTAGTTTTGTTACGGAACTAAATAAAATATACAAATAGAATCTTTCGATAATACAGGGTGTAATAAGACTACCAACGAAAACCAGCAAAAAGAAAATATTATTTTCTAAAATTTAATTATTAAGTATATTTTTAAATCACGGCTTTTGATTGAAAGTAATGATTGTCGCTCAACGAGCTATGGAGAGGGCTATGCTCGGGGTTTTTCTACGGGATCGAATCAGAAATGTTACGTAGAAGAACTTGGGTCACCGACATAGCTAAACGGATTAACACGTTGAAGTGGCAATGGGCAGGCCATATAGCACGCAGAACAGATGGCCGATAGGGCCGAAAAGTTCTCGAGTGGAGACAAGATGGACAGACGACCTTGTAAAAACTGCAGGTCGACGGTGGATGCAGGCCGCTTCCAACCGCAACACATGGAAATTTTTGAGGGAGGCATATGTCCAACAGTGGACGTCAAACGGCTGAGATGATGATGATGATGAATGATTTTTCCGTTGTATTTTATTTCAGCTTTTTAATTGTAGGTAGTTTCAGTAGCAACCATTCGTGGGCCGTTAAAGAAACATTAGGTTATACGCCAAGGCTTTCATGTCAAAGAGCGTATCTATTATGGAAAATGCGGCTCCTATTTCGTTTCATTATAATCGTCAATATTATGTTTGGTTCCACTTAGCATAAAATTTACTTAGGTTAGTATTTTTTTACTAGATGGTCAGGCAGCATACTGACACAAGTATAGTATTCTGTGTAAGTATTAGGTCATCGTCATCGATATAAGCAAATATTTTTTTGAAAAAATGTGAAAAAAATTGCATTTTTAGATTTTTGAAAAAATGTAGTTAGCCTAAAAAATTACAACTGTCAAAAAAAACAAGTTGGTCTTAATCGACTCTATTTCTCATTCGGAACACTTCTCCCAAAGTAACTTACCAAATCAAATCGTAACTTTTTGCAATAATTCAAAAGAACACATTCCATTTACTTTCTATGAAAGCGCAAACAAAGTGCTTCCTTGCAGATAGCACATTTTATATTTCTTGCAGATGTTCGAATGATATGCATGGACTCTCTGTATTAATATACAGGGTGTGTGTATAATACAGAGAGTCAATAAGTTTAAATAACATTTCAGACTACGCTATAATTAGCGTAGTCTGAAATGTGCGTACGTTATGTAGATCAGTACATTTTGACATTCAGACCTAACCACCCGGAAGCCCTTAGTTTAATGCGTAGTTGATTAGCTCGCCAATCGATCACTCCTGTTAGCCGACTGACGTCATGCCTTCTAGCCTCTAGGGAATACTTGTCAATTGTGTCGGAATACTTGGATGAAAATAACCCATTCGCCATTAACACTTGGGCAGTCGCGCCCTGTTTTGATACGCTAGGAGTCGCTACCGTGTCCACCGGACCCAGTTTAATATTGCCGATTTTTTCTAAAACTGCTGAATTTAATGTTATTGTGTATTTCCTAACAGTAATTATATTCTAAAACGAAATTACAAATGGTATTAAACATTTGTATTTAATACCTTTATTCATAAAAAACGCAATTAAAAAACATACTAAAACGCAACTTATTTTAAAGACTCATTTTAACTTTTATCTTATATCTTATTAAATAAAGATAATAACATTAAGTTTCTTTATTTTTCTAATACTACTATAATATACTTATTCAAAATCACAAAAAGAGATCAATCATTATTTCGTAAAAAAAACTAAAAAACTTCTCTAAAAATCAACAATTTAAAAATAACTTCATATATAAAATAAATTAAAAAAATAAATAAATAAATAAAAATAAATAATAAATAAAGAAAATAAAAATAAAAAATAAAATAAAAACTATTATAATAAAATAAATTTCGTATTTCTTCGTCACCATCTTGTTCGGAATCAATTTCATGGTCATTTATTTCTAAAAAGTCTTCTGTTTCTGAGCAGTCTTCATTCAAGCATTGTTTAATATCCCAGAAGCTCAAGAACCTATTGGTTGCCATTTTCTATAATAAAAACATATTTTAAAGAATTAATTAGAGTTATAAAGTTTTGGAAAATCACTTACGTATTTAGTCGCTACCGGGTCCAAAGAACCCATGCACACCTTTTACGTCCATAGCACTCGAGCGCAGCTCGCCAACAGACTGCGGCGACCGTTATTCGAAGTCTCACTCTAACCTCGGAAGGTACTAATAGAGGCAACGTTGCAATCCTTAAGGTTCAATAGTTACCATGCAAAATATGGAGGACTGGGTCTGATAGACCCATTAGCGACTGCTTAAGTGTTAAACATTTTAAAACAAAGCGTTGATACAGTTAGGAATAGAAGGCTCTTTCTAAAAAGGTTTTCGGTATCTCGAATAGCCTTGTGTAGTTCGCGAATGAAAGATAAAAATAAACTACCTCATCAGTAACTTTTCTTACTCTCTCTCATTCACACGCGTTTAAAGTGTAAGTAAAGTATCAGTAGTTCAACTAAGAAACTAAGCAATAGCGAAAAACACTCAAAAGGGTTGCGTAACCGATTTTGATAAAAAGTAAAACTGAATCAATCACAGCTAGGTACATTTAATCCACGTGATCGAAGCTGCACGTGCATGCAGCAGGTAGGCTATGAACTGTATATTTCTTAATTGGCAATTATGGGTTACCGTGTACCTGTGTACCGTGTTACTATGTACCTTTGTAAACCTCTAGTTAGTTAGTGTGTAACGGCAGAGGTATGTCGCTTTGAGTCAAACATATTAGTTTCATGTCTATATTCTCTCTGTTCTAGCTTCAACTAACATCTATCGCCCTAATCACACTATCACACTATCACACTATCACATCACACTAATATTATAAATGCGAAAGTTTGGATGTTTGGATGATTGTTTGGATGTATGTTTGTTCCTCTATAACTCGACAACAACTGAACCGATTTGGCTGAAATTTGAAACATAGATAGATAATGACCGGGAATAGGACATAGGCTACTTTTTATTCCGAAAAAATTCACGGTTCCCGTGGGATAAATAAAATAGTAGTCCACGCGGGCGAAGCCGCGGGCGGCAGCTAGTACTAATATAATAAAGCGGAAGAGTTTGTTTGTTTGAACGCGCTAATCTCAGGAACTAACAATCCGATTTGAAAAATTATTTCTGCATTTGATAGCTAAACTCTTGAGAAAGGTTATAGGCTACTTTTCATCATCATCATTACCATTATACCATCACCACGGGGGCAACGCCGCGAGTTACGTTAACTAAAATTCGTTTCGGTCGATTCGTTCGGCACGTTCGGTGCGGATAGGTGTGCGGCCACCTCAACAATGACAACAGCTGCAGATGATGTTACATCTCATGTAATTTAATTACCAACTCCGAATTAATACCGCATTTGATTCGCGGTGACTCTCTCTGCATAATATTAAATTTAATCGAAATTACTTCAGTCGTTAAAATAAAGTAGGCTTACTGCAACGAAGCTTACTGCATGTTTATGGTTTTCTATTCTGCATAAAACCACAGAATAAATAATAGTACGATAAAACGACTTCAAGGTTTTTAAAGGAAGAGATTTCTTGTCGTCATTTAAATCTTACTACCACCCACTACTACTTACTTCGCTTAATCCCTCTGTTATTTCTTGATCTACAAATAATAACCCCCTTTATTTAATATAGGTACATAATCAAAGAATACCTAACCAAGGCTCACACCCGAATATTGAAACGCTACTTAGTTTTTAAGTGATGCTCATCTTTGACATTTTTAACCGCCCCGACGCAAAAAGAAGGGTGTTATAAGTTTGACCGCTATGTGTGTGTGTCTGTCTGTAGCACCGTAGCTTTTAAACGGGTTAACCAATTTGAATGTTGTTTTAAGCGGTTTTTTTCTTTTGTAAGGAGTTTTTCATTAAATTTAAGTACGTCTTAAATATTTAAGTAGCTTTTCAGTATTCGGTCGTTAGACAATTTATTCAAGGGCATTATAATATAAAACGTACCACACACACAGCATATATCTTTTGAAATATTAATCTTGACAGATCGCACCAAATATATTTTGTAATTTCGCTGAGTGTGGTCCTCCATAGAATTTGTATGGACGAGATCTCAAAATGTGTATTTCATAAGATATATTATCTGCTGTGTGTGTGATGTATAGGATAGTTTATAGTTGCCAGTGACGTACCTCTAATGGGATGACACCGCAAGTGACAGCGACATCTGCCAGCGCAAGATGCGTCATGAGAAGATCCACACGCGACCGCCGCCGCCGCTGCCGCGTCAGGGTCGCCAGCACGGCCACGTTGCCGACACCACCCACCACCAGCAACACGGCGTAGGTGGCGATCACAGCTGCCTGGTCTCTGGGCTCCTCCTCGCTAACAGTCGGGGCTGCCGTCACGTCGAAGTAGTCCCAGAACTTCTTGTCTATCGTCGTTGTCACCTCTTCGGCTTCTAAGTCATCGTCGTACGTACTTATCATAGTTATACTCCGATGTTATTTGTGTCATTAGGTTTTTATAAATGTTTTTCTGAAGATTTGTACTTTCTAAAAATGCACCAGGACTTCGTTTAAGGTGTCACAGAGCTTCTTGTTGATCGTCGTTGGCACCACTTCGGCTTCTAAAGGTATGATTCCGAACCCCGCTGCACGCAGCAATGCTACCGCAGCACTACTGGTCCCATATAAATAAATAATGAATATTGTTGGACATTTCACACAGCGCCATCCAGCCCCAAAACTAAGCAAAGCTTGTACCTACTATGGGAACCAGAAAACTGATAGAATACTTATATACTTTTTTTTTGTAAATACATACTTATAATACTTTATAACACCCATTATAATCTCTATAGGTTCTTACATCAGCTAATAAGCAGCAATGCAGCTTGTCGCCGCCGCGACAGACCAGTAATGACGCGACATCTTGTCAACTCAAAGCAATTGAATGAATACACATAACACCACGACAGCGGAACACTGCTGTCTTGCTCGGAATCAGCGGCTGCACTGCTGCGGCAGCACTGCTACTGCTGCTGAGATCGGAATCATACCTTAAGGCCAGGGGCGTAGCTACCGCCGTATCTGCCGTATCAATTATACGGGGCCCCCAAGCCCAAGAGAAATCTTTACCCTTCATAAGGGCCCCCAAACAAATTTTTATACGGGGCACCGCCAAGGCACGCTACGCCACTGCTTAAGGCATCGTCGTACGCTCTTATCATAGTTTATACTGAGGTGTTACTTGTGTCATTAGGTTTTTATAAACTGTGAATGCTTTCCTGAATATTTGTATTTTTATAATGTGAAAATCTATAAAAGTTTAGGATTAATACTTAAACATAGTATTGAAGTAACGAATCGAAAACTTTTTGTCTCAGAACTTATTGTCGTATACTAGTTATGCTCAGCGGAGCTAAAAAGGTCGCTAAAGCAGTAGGGAATTGAACATAATGCCGTCTCTTTTCACGCTCAGTCAATGAAAAGAGATGGCAATAGTTCAATTTCTTTGATGCGATTCTGCTTTAGCGACCTTTTTAGCTCCGCTGATATTCGATTCACGTTTATAATTCACCTAAAGGCATTGCACTAAAGCCACATCAAAGTTGTCCTAGGTTTTTTGTCGTTGTCACTTCACTCAGGTGTCGTTAAAAACTCGATTTAACTTTGCAATACACTATAATATGTTCATGTTTTTATTATCATAAGCCAGACGACAGACTAACACCTTTTTTAATCATTTTTATTTTATTTTATGGAAATTGCACCTTTAATAATTTAATTTTCTAAAAAACTATTTCATCGAACTGATTTCAAGTTTATTCTTGTTTTACACTGCACACACCTATTTATAGATAACTCGTACTAAAGAAAACGTTGCAATTTTATTTAAACTGACACAAAATCTAATTTTCTAAAATTGTTACAAATCACGAAGATTTTTATTTTCCTTACACAAAATTATCTTTCAATATTTTTTAGTAAAACAAACTTTATAAGTTTTTTGTTTTGTATTTTCTGAAATCCACTTTCACTTAAAAAAGTTTGGAATTACTTACTTATTCTACAAGACTTTTGAATTTTATTTTTAGTTTTCAAAGTTTACGAGCTAAATACGATTGGTTCGTAGCACGGAGCGCTTCGTAGCGCGGTGTCTACGCCGCCGGGTCGTAGAGCCGACTGAGCTACGAAGCTACGGCGTAGACATGAATGAACGGAAAGAAGGCTACGGTGCTCGTTTTCATTATACCCTTCTTTCCAGTATGTACTTGAATTAGCCGAGTCTTGGACTAGATCTTGGACTAGACTCTTAAATGATCTACCCGCGGCGATCAAGGGTGCAGACATTTTCATGTACGCAGACGACGTAGCTGCAGTAGTAACGGCGCCTACAGACAGCCAACTAGAGCTAAAGCTGAACGTGGTGGTCGAACAGCTCGAGACATGGTTCAGGTCAAACGGCCTCGCGTTAAACCGAGACAAGACCTGCTTCATGAACTTCAAGCTTAACGGCGGGAGACCCCCAGCGCTTAGGATACTGGCGGGCTCAGCGACGCTGGAACAGGTGCAAACAACAAAGCTGCTTGGCTTCCAGCTAGATAGCTCCCTCGTGTGGGACGCCCACATAGAGAGTATCTGCTCAAAACTCGGCCGGGCTTCTTTTGCATTACGCAGACTGGCAGGCACAGCCACCCGCGATGTAGTGCGGTCCTGTTATTTCGCGACGGTTCACAGTACACTCACCTATGGCGTAGAGCTGTGGGCGCCGGCCAGTGACGCCGAGCGAGCCTTCGTGATGCAGAAGAGGGCCATCCGAGCTATAGTGGGCGCGCCAAGCGATGAGTCATGCAGAGAACACTTCAAGGAACTTAAAATCTTGACCCTTCCCAGTGAACACGTACTTCAAGTGGCCCTGTTCACACACCTAAATCTGCACCTGTTCCAGCGCCGAGGGGTTAACGAAAATCGCGCCCTGCGCAGCAATAGGCACCAGCACAGACTCGTCACTCCGACGCACAGACTCCACAAGTCTGGACGATCCGTGTACATCCTGGGCCCCGCAGTTTATAACCGAATACCTGTTGAGATCAGGAATGCAGTTTCCGCCGCAGCGTTTAAAAACCGACTGAAATCGTGGTTGCTAGAAAGGGTTTTTTACAACATAGGTGAATTCCTGGAACTGCCGAACACTTAAAAATAGTGTTATCTTTTTAATTGACATAACTAAATAATTATATACTTAGGTATTTATATACTAAAGTACGATTTCTTTTTAATGACTTGTAAAATAATGATTTTATTAATAAATTCTTGTATTCTTGTATTCTTGTATTCTTTGTAATGGATATAATATGATACTCGTATCTATACATATAACATGAATATCATAGTGACTTGTAAGTTTTAGTTTGTAAGTAGGTACTCTTTTTAATGTACAGAAAGCGTCATTAATTGGTATCCCCCTAGTAAGAGGTCGGTTTGCAAGCCGTTGATCTCAACTTTTGTAAAAACTTTTACATCCTTGCTTACTGATGGATATTATCTAATTTCGCTCGAGTTCCTAAACAAAAATAGCTGATATAATACCCGACTGAAATCCAAGGTTGAAATGAAAAGAGTCTTTGTTCAAATCAATAGGGGGATACCGATTGATGACGCTGACTGTACCTATCATAAATCTTTAAAATAATAAATAATAAATAATCTTTCTAACGTGAATAGTGACACCATAGTGACTTGTAAGTTTTAGTTTGTAAGTATTTGTAAATGTAAATGTCTGAAAAGGGCAAACTCATCATTATTTTCCTGTCCTTGTCCCACATTATGTGGGGTCGGCACAACGTGTATTCTTAGAATAGAATTTATTCACAAGACACAAGAATAAAACAGAACAGAAAAATACAAAGGACAGCAATACAAAAACATCAAAAAGAAAAATAAAAAATACAAGTGTGCTTTAGACTCGCTTTAGACCAGTGTTCCGCAAAGGGTGTGCCGCGGCACACTGGTGTACCGTGGTCATTAGTTGGTGTGCCTCGGAAAAATAAGGTTACATATCTAAGCTATTCCAGTAATATGCTCAACTAAACAAGCTCATGTTTCGCATAAAAAAAAATTTTTTCATTTAAGGTGTACCTACCTACCTCCAAAATTTTCCGATTTTCTAGACGTACCTTGGTGCCTTGAACACAAAATGTTTGCGGAACACTGCTTTAGACCACACGACTGAAGTACTTACCTAAAACTTCTGTTCGCCGCACGCATTCACCACCTTACTCCCCAAGTTTGAAAATCAGCGCCTGGGCCTGTATTCTATTAAATGACAACCGCTTTGGTTTTGGTTCGAACTCTTAAATGTCAGCCATTTGGTGAATAGTACAGTGGCGGATTATCCTTAAGGCAAACTAGGCAACTGCCTAGGGGCGCGAGTAGGGCTTGCATTATCCGCCCCATTTTGTTATCCGGATAATATGGATAGTAGAGCACTTTACTATCCGGATATCCGGATTTTCCGGATAATTCGGATAGTTACCGATTTTTTTTTACAAACGGACACAAACGAAGATAATAGTTAAAAAATACATTAATAATAATAAATAATAAATAATATTTATTGACCGAAAAGAATTACCGTAGTTATACAATGCAGTAACTTAAGTAGGTAGGTACACATGGTTTGAACATTAAAACTTTGATTAACTTCGAGACCCAAACTAGGCGTGTTATGCCTGTGTCTTGGGGCTCAGGAGTTCGTAATTATCATAAACACAATGAGTTCAATTTTACAATTATGTAAAGTTTGTAGGTGAAGATGTAATCATGTAATGTTTACTTTCATTATCATATAAATATTATTTTTACTGACTATCTGAGAAATAAACAGCTAAAGAAATAACTAAAAGAGACTGGCAATTAGTATATTTTACGAGGTGGTAGTATTTTCATAAATGTTTGTATATGTTTAGGAGTGGTTGTGTGTGTGTGTTAATGTGTTTTGTGTGAGTGAGGTGGTGTGAGTTTTTGTAGGTAGGTATGTGTGTGGTGTGTGTTGTGTGCGCATTTGGGTTGAGTTGCATAAATTTGAGTGGTAATGTTGTAGTAATCAAGAGAGCATTAGGTTTTCTGCATCATCATAAGATAATTTTAGGAGCCAATTCTTAACTATAGTTTTGCATGTAAAAGTCGAGCAATCTTTTATATCACATACCTTGATAACTTTATTATAAATTGTAGGATGAGAGAAACGTGGGCTGCGTCGGGCTATTTCAGATTCAATTTTTGGAATAGGAAGTCTGAAGACTCGTCTAGCCATAATTTCTTCAATATCAGGTCTTGATTTAAGAGACTTATGTATTTTTACAGTGGCCCTTAGGATAAACAGATGTCGTACCCTTAGAACTTGAAATTCTTTATACAGGCTATCTGTGGGGTAATAAAAAGGTTTGCTGAGCATAACTTTAATAAGTGCCCTCTGGGCTCTTTCCACAATAATTAGGTAGCTTTTGCCCGCACTGCCCCAAATGGATATGCAGTACTGTATTATGGACTGGCATAATGCTGTGTAGACCATTTTTAGGATATCCATTGGAGAGCAGTCCTTGAGTTGTTTCATGACGTAGATAAGCCTCCTTATTCGTGCTGCTAAATCAGAGAGATGTTTATTATAATTAAGATTCTCGTCTAAGGTTATGCCCAGATATTTCATAGTGGTAGTGCGGCCTATAGTTTGACATGAGCAGTTTATATCAGGGTACGTAGGGCAAGTGTGGAGCTTTAATGTTAATTGCTGGGGGGCGTTAGAGACTGCTGTCTTTGAAAAAGCCATGAACTTCGTCTTAGCCACATTAAGAGTAAGAAGATTAGAGTCTAAAGCTCTGGCTACTTTTGACATTTCCTTCTCAGCAATCTGTTGTACCTGTTCCCAACTTGAGCCATTGAATAAGATGACCGTATCGTCTGCGTATGCTATCACGTTAGCGTTTTGAAGTTTCATCTGTACTATATCATTGATATAGAGAGTGAATAACGTGGGACCAAGGATGCTACCTTGCGGGACGCCAAAGTTTATAGGAAACTGAGAGCTCAAGTCTGAATTAATTTTTAAACTTTGCTTGCGATTTTCCAAGTAGCTCTTAAACCATTGATAAGCAACTCCTCTAACTCCAGTTGATTCGAGTTTCTTTAAGAGCAGACCAACCGATACCGTGTCGAACGCTTTAGCGAGGTCTAGGAACACACCAACACATCTGTTCCTCTCTTCGACATTTGATGTGATCATATTGACCAGAAGCGTGACAGCGTCTTCTGTTGATCTGCTCTTTCTGAAACCAAACTGTCGGTCTGAAATAATTTGATGCTTTTCAAAGAAAGGGACTAACCGATTGCTTACTATCTTCTCTAAGATTTTCGAAAGTACGCTGAGCAGAGCAATTGGCCTATAATTTTCCGGAGAAGTTTTGGGTCCATTTTTATAAATCGGTGAGACTGCTGCGATTTTCCAAATATCTGGAAAGATTCCTTCTGTAAGACTTAGGTTAAATATATGGGTCAGAGGGACTGTTATCGAGGACATAGATTTTTTTAATAAAAGAACTGATATCTTGTCTAGGCCTGGGGAGCTATCGTTATGGAAACTGGAGATTATTTTAAAAATTTCGTGGGGATCGGTTGGAGATAGGTATAGGGATTGTGGAATTGATCTGAGAGGTCTGTAAGATTGGATTAAGGTTTCCTGGGACTCAAGTAGTCTCTTAAGAATATTATCAGCTAGATTATTTCCAACGGATACAAAGTATTGATTACAATAATTAAGTGACGTTAGGCTATCGTGACATGCTCTTAAAAGATCTGTTGCAGGATTGTTACGCTGTTTAGTTTGACAAATGTTTTTAATTGTTTTCCAAAGTTTGCTAGGATTATCTTTATTTTGCACTATCTGTTCTCTATTATATTCGGCTTTAACTTTACGTAGTAGTTTGTTACAAAAGTTTCTATACCTAGTATAGATTTTGTGACGGACCATGTCACCTGGGCTAGCTCTGCACTCGTTGTGTAATTTATCTCGATGCCTCATGCATCTTAGAAGACCTGGCGTGATCCAGGGCTTAATAGTAACAAGTTTACGTCCAATCCTTACGTGGCTTGTGTGAGTGTCAATGGATTTGTTAATGATACCGTAGAATGTTGTAACTGCTCTCTCGATCGACAAATCCCCTATTACTTGGGACCAATCCGCGCTTACAAGGTCGGCGGCTACGGCATCGACGTCAATTTTAAGACGCCAACGTTGTTTAATGTCAGCACTTATTTTATGTCCTAATGGCAGTGTGGAGATTACAACATCGTGGTCTGTTATTGACGTTTTGCATACGAGTCCATGTAGGGTTTCCGTTTTAAATGTTGATTTAATAAAAATGTGATCGTAACAAGCTTTGGACCTAGTAGGAAGCGTTATGGCAGGAAGCAATCCATGAGCAGCCAGTCGACAAAGATAATCAGATGTCTGTGCAATGTTAGGTTTACAAATATCAATATTAAGATCACCGGTTAATATAAAGTGTTTTGACGATTTAAAGTTATGAAGTACGATGTCCAGAGAGTCCGTAAAAGACTCTGTTGAAGTTGTCGAAGGAGATCTGTAGATACCTAAGATATGAATGTGCCCATTAATTTTTACTAAAATAGAGTCTGCGTCTTTAATAGATGGATAAGACACTTCAGTTTTGTAAGTATTCTTAACATAAATGACCACGCCTCCGTTTTTGTTCAGTTGTATCAAAGTACGATACGCGTTGTAGTCCGGTAAACAGTCTATTGTTGAGTCTTCAGTTAGCCAACATTCAGTAAGAACGATTATGTCTAGTGGCGAGTCGAGACGTTGCAAAAATGTGGCAAATTTGTCTATATTACACTGAATACTCCTGATATTAAAACATAGGATTTTAAAGTTGTGTTTACACAATTCTAGTTCATTTCTACATAATTCCGGGGAATCGTATAAATGACATTCAATTTCCGTAGTTTCGTCTAAATCGTCTGAGACACTAACTAAAGCCATACTGACAGATTTGAATTTTATTAAAATAATTGATTAAAAGCCGGGCTGTCATTTGTACGAATGATTTTAATGTTATTATTAACCTGGGGTTTTTTTAATTTTGTAGGCGCAAATGGAGAATAATGATGTAGTGAAATATTAAATGTTTGAGACATTGGTTATGTATAGGGCTTGAGTAGTGTGTGTTTGTGTGTTTGTAGTGTGTGTTTGTGTGCATGTAGTGTGTTTTATGTGTATAATGCCAGTATCCGTAATTTTTAGTAACTAATAATGGAACTAGTGAACATATTAAAACTAAGTAAATAAAATAAAAGAAAGGTTTTTTCGCGCTAATAACTGCACTTAATATAAGTTTAGACATTTGGGTGATCTTCTGTCGGGGGGCTGGAGTTGATGAGCCGCTGTAGTTCGTCCAAGTTCTTGATTTGGATGGCACGGTTCCCTTCCCGTTTTCGTGCCCAGACAGACCCATTTTTGAACCAGCAAAATTGAAATCCAGATCCCTTACAGCGGTGACGTGCTGCACGAAATAAATGCCGGTTTTCTTGGGTCAGTCGTTCATTAAAGTAGATAGTTTTCCCGGGGCCTGCGATGCCGATATCTGCTGTGCTTAGGTTCTTTTTTATTTTCGATTCTTTCAAGAATCTGTCACGCTGGTGACGCTGCACGAAACGGACGACAAGAGGGCGAGGGGGGCTGCTAAGGGAGTCTTCTTCGGAGACGCCCACCTTTTGACGATGCTGCGGTCCAACTCGAGTGACATAGTCTATGTCCTTTTCATCAATACTCATCCCGATTTTACTGGCGATCACCTTCATTGTGTGCATCGAATTTTCATTCGGAAATTCAGTTATTCCCGCAATTTCTATCTCATTCCGTAGGGAAGCTTGCGCGCGAGAGCTTAGCTGTTCACGTAAGTGAGTGACTGTACTCTCAAGCGACACTATCACCGAGGATCGCTGTTCTAGTAGAACTAGTCTCTCCGTAGTATCAGATAGGATTTTTTCCTGTTCTTCTAGCCGCGCGTTGCATTTAGTTATATGATCAGTTAGCGACTGCATTTGGGACTTAATTTCTCCAACATCTGCACGGAGCAACCTAATCTCAGTGGCTAACGTAGCCAAAGAATTCTCGTCAACAACTGGGAACAACGGGCTGACCGGCGCCGACGCAGTGATTTTGCGAGAAACCTCCTTAGAAACAACATTAAACGTCGTAGCTTTATTTTATCCGAACAATCTTTATTAAATTTTGAATCATTTTTAAACACGGTACGTAACAAGATCTGAATTTTTCTCCTAAAGCGAAGCGAACGCGATGCAATTTGATGTATTTTGATTGTGAATGCAGATTGCAGATGCATAACGTACACCAAATAACTTATTAAACACCCGACTTCACCCACTGCTGGGTATAACCCTCCCTTTGCGTGTGCCATGCCAATCTCCACAGTCCGCCGGCGCCGCTCACCCCATCCAATTCCGGCCATGCTATGATTGCTATGTCGTCCAGCCCATCGTGCTGCTGGGTTACTGACGCTTCTGTAGGTACCCCGTTCTTAGAAGCCGCGCCGTTCAGAAGTTCAGAAAGGTGTTGTAACATTTCTTGGAGATCTTCGAAGGTTTCTGCGACAACTATAAGGTCGTCTGCAAATCCTTAGGTTTAAAGATGTCCTCTATGACAGCAGTAAAAAGTTTGGACAAAATGATGTCTCCCTGTCGCACTCCCCGCTTGATGGGCTCAGGGTTGGTTAAATCGTGCAGTCGTACAAGGAGAGCGTGGAAGATGGCTCAATGTTCGACACTGTCAAAGGCTTTTTCGCAGTCAATGAAAAACATGACAAGAGACTAGTTGTGCTCGCGACACTTCTCTATCAGCTGCTTCACCGTGCGGGTGTGGTTCGTTTAAAAAAGCCGCTTCGAAAACCGGCTTATTCTCTGGGTTGCTATGGTATTCATCTAGCTCACGGGTAATACTATTAGTTATTAATTTAGAGAACAATTTATTATTTGTGGCAATTTGTGGCATCAGTAGCCAGCAAGAATAACGTTAAGCTCACATCCACTCCAAACACTGGTTGCGCTGCGATGAGTAAAAGACGAAAAATTTGTGGACGTGGGGTATGCGAAAGGCTCGGTAGGTAATACACTAGACAAGACGTTAGTATCGCGATTCTAGCGTGCAACTTTATGAATGTTACAAAAACAAAGGATAAACAGTGTTTCCCTGTTAGATACGTCTACGTAGTGCTTAGAAATTGTTGTTTTGATGGGTTAATTCCATATTCAAATCGTATTTTGTGATTATTTTTACTATCCGTATTATCCGAATTATCCGGATTTACTGGTCGTCACTATCCGGATTTGAAAATTGGCGGATATCCGGATAATTCGGATATCCGGATATCCGGATAGCAAGCCCTAGGCGCGAGGTTGCAGAGGGGCGCGCAAAGAAGTTTTTAAGATAAAAAAATTATAAGTAGGTAGGTATAGTTACAAAGCGCTAGGTACTTCCATAGCGCTTCCGAAGTGCGTCCCGTCTTCTTCCAGCGAACAGCTTCGTACCCGCGCCCCGTCTCTTCTGTATGTTTTGCGTCGCGACGCTTCTATAGGTACATTTTTTATGAAGGGGACGCGGAAGAGACAAATGTCCGCGCCCCGTCTGCGTCTTACGTCTTTTCTGTGTGTCCAGCGCCCTACGTCACCCGATTCGATTCAAATAAGACAGAGAATTTACGATGTTGGAGGTGCGGGCCGCGGGGGCGCCTACGGGCCGGAGCGGCGCGGAGGGCGCGGGTCGGTCGTGAGCCGTGCGACAGGGATGATAATCGCGTCGCGATCATAGACGTACGATCTGGATTTTTTGGATCGATCGAAAGTCATTAGTTTTTGAGCGGATCGATGGAATTTAATCAGATATAGCCGGATAGAAATAAACCGACAAGCACTGAGCCTTTTCTTTGAACACCGCAAACAAAATCAAGTGTCACATGTTGCACTTGTCTTAACTAAAATCTGCTCGCTTCGCTCCCATTTAACTTCATAAGTAGGTGTGTTGCGAATAAAGTAAGTTATGTCTGACCACAGAATGAGAACCGACAAGCAGCGAGCTTTTTCTTTGATCACCAAAAACAAAAAAGTGCCACGTTGCTCTTAAAAAAAATATGCTCGCTTCGCTCGCATTTAACTTCATATTATAAGTAGATATATTGCGAGTAAACTGAGTTATGTCTGACCACAGAATAAGAACCGACAAACAGCGAGCTTTTTCTTTGATCACTGAAAACAAAATAAAGTGCCACATGTTGAATTTGTCTTAAAAAAATCTGCTCGCTTCGCTCGCATTTAACTTCATATTATGAGTAGATTTTATATTGTGAGTAAAGACAAGCAGCGAGCTTTTTCTTTGATCATCGAAAACAAAATCAAGTGCCACATGTTGCACTTGTCTTACAAAAATTCGCTACTTAGATTGACATTTCCTCAGCACTTATTAGACATTCCAGATCCATTGCAAATATCTTGTTAGATGGTCAGAGCAGAGCTACCCCGTTGGGTAGTCAGAGGCTTGACCAAATACGGTATTTGATGGTTTGTTACCAGAGGGGCGCTTATGAGGAACTTGCCTAGGGCGCTCTTGAAGCTTAATCCGCCCCTGGAATAGTAGAATAGCTTTTCAAAAATTTGTACTGCCAAAGTTCAAAACCTCACCACAACTGAGTCGTTTGTTATTAGTAGTCATGGAAACAGTCGCTTTAGTTGAGGTTTTGGTTGAGGTTGATAAAAAGTTCGGTACCGGAATCGAGCCCCTGATCCCTAGATCTAGGCAATAAGCTGAGTTGTCGCCGATTTCAACAAGTATTTTTTTTCTGTTTGTCTTTTTTTTCTCAATTTGTTATTTTGCTTTGTGGTAGGTATCTGTTAAATAAATGTATTTTCTTTCTTTTCTTTCTTTCTAAGTCAAGCGTGCTTGCGTGTGCCAAGTTTTACTTCAAAAAGCAACAAAAACAAAAGCAAACACAACTAAACCATTATCCTCTCAGCCCGGCCATGCATATCCACGGGAAAGACATGGTCAATACGTGTGGAGCTGGTTCGGATTTCGTCACAATGTTTTCCTTCTCATGGCGCAGGCCTTGTGCGGCCTAAAAACTCCGTCACTAGAGTTGGCCACTTGCTCATACGAAACTTTTACTTACTTACCGTTTAGAGCTCGAGCGCATATTTATAAATTTTGCAAACCAAAAAATCCATTGATGTGCGGCCAAAATTCGTACCCACGATCTTGGGATCTAAAGTCGAGGTAAAATCCCACTTGGCCAACACGGCTCTATTAGTAATAAAATATAAAATGGTACTTATAGCTTAATAATAAATTAATATGTAATTGGCGCGAAAATTATTTTGATCAAGATACACAAACAAGACAGTCAAAAATTCGCAAAAGAATTTGAATTTCGCGGGCTACCAGAGAAGATCAACCAATAGTAGAGCGAGCCAAGTGCCAAAGTTTGTTGTCTATGGTCGCTTATTGACAGTGACACTAATTTGACATTAACATACTATGGAAGTCGCGTTCGGAGACTAAAATCTCACTGCAATTTATTTTCGGTGATCCGGGATTTCAAATTGTACATTGTTGCTCATTTATGTTGTTTACATTTGATTCTGGAACCGCGATTAAATAAAATGTACAAAATTAACCTTAATTGGACTTCAGATAAAGAATAACAATAAATTTTGTACATATTTTCAAACTGTCCTTTGTACAATAATGCCTAAGAATAATCGGTGACTCATCGAGGTCCAAGGCCCCAAACGCACTCGCACTCCGGTAAAAGGGTGAGTGAACCGACCGCCTCATTGTTATTTATTGCATTCGCCCAATATTACATTAATTAGCCGTATTACGGGTACAGTGAGTGTAATAACATAGCTCGCGACCGCCATGCCGTGCTGAGTAATCCCGAGGTGTGGCGCGACCCGGGCGTTCATACATCAGTGACACTGTCGTGTGGTATAATCAATTGCTTAACTCGAAAGATGACGGAGTATAAACTAGTGGTGGTCGGCGCCGGAGGCGTCGGCAAGTCCGCATTGACTATACAGCTGATTCAGAATCATTTCGTGGACGAGTACGATCCTACCATCGAGGATTCGTACCGTAAACAAGTGGTGATCGACGGGGAGACGTGTCTGTTGGATATCCTGGACACGGCTGGTCAGGAGGAGTACTCCGCGATGCGGGACCAGTACATGCGGACGGGGGAAGGTTTCCTGCTGGTGTTCGCGGTGAACAGCGCGAAGAGTTTCGAGGACATCGGCTCGTATCGCGAGCAGATAAAGCGCGTGAAGGACGCTGAAGAGGTACCCATGGTGCTGGTCGGCAACAAGTGCGACCTGCAGACGTGGGCGGTGGATATGTCGCAGGCGCGCGAGGTCAGTACCTCACCTACTTTGTTTACATAACACCACTAATATTATGCTCAACAGATGTTTTCAATATTCATGTCATGTTTATGTATGAATTACGAAATATTAATCTCAAACAACAAATCCCAATAACAATTTTGTGCAATATTGCTTTTTTTTATGTCACTGTGTTGAATAGAAAAAAGTTTTAGTTTTGGTACCACAATACATTCAATCAAAACACATCAGAAATGTTACAAATAAAGTGACAAGAAAACAAGGCTACCCCTCAGCATTTGCTCCAGCAGCACTATGGCTGTTAGAGCGCTGGTTTTCAGATATTGTACAATGTAAGTCATTAATTATCATCTAATTGAAAGTAATTATACACACTGATAAATTATCATAATGTATGTATCAATGCTATTTGAATGTTTTCACTCATGGCTGGTTATTTAGGTTGCAATGACCTTGACGCTCCACACTTTGATATTATCTTAACTTGACAGCTGAAGCTTTGTACTGAAACTGTATCTAGTGACCTACATACCAGGGGTCTTACTTATGAAAGATGTTTAAAGTTGAACACTGGTTAAACAACGTCCTTTCTTTATTTGTGGATAGTGACAAATAAACTTTGTTTGGAAATAAACTTTTATTTATTATTAGAGACTAACTGGCGTACCTTTACGTAAATGTTTTTTATTTCCTACCTACCTAGCGACTATTTTAGTAATTTCTTTTTAAAAAGTAAGAATCTGTTATTGGCAGTAAGTTAAGTCTAATTGTTTATTTTAGAAAGTTTAAGTGCTGTTGATTCTATGATAAATAAATAAAAAAAAAAAAAAAAAAAAAAGAGACAGGATGTTGTTTAACCTGTGTTCAACTTTAAACATCTTTCATAAGTTATAATTCTGCTTTAACAGCCTTTTTAGCCCTGCTAATATTTACCAAAGATTTCTTTTGTGTCGTATTTAGGACAATGCGATGTGACAATGTGCCTGAAAACTGTTAGGTCCAATTGTTTTAAAACTTTCTCAACTAATTACAATGTCAGAAATAATTTAGTTTCTTAATGTGGGAAACCTATTATAAAAGTAAATATCTTATGCACTAATGCACATATATTTTTGTATATTCATCTAATTATAAACTGCTTGAACTGTTAAGAGAATGTACTCGTACCTATGTTGTTGGCTGTACTGTACTTTTGTACACAGTTTCATTGTTAAATGTTCATTATCGACTTTGTCCAACATGGTGATGTGTTGTCTATTCAATTTCCAACTAGGCCTTTGATTATTCAGCAACATAAATTGATGAAACAACATTCTTGAGATTAGCTTAAAAGCTCTGTTATGTGGACTAGATTATGAGGATTTTATAAACTCAGTACCTTTTTCGAGAGAGACGATTTATAAAGCGTCTAGAGATTTCTAAACGCTTTATAAATCGTCTCTCTGTAGTATTGAAATTTAAATAAATAAGTTAAATTTTTTTCGTAATGTGTAGTTCGACGAAATACCTACTCTCTGAGACTTTTCGCGATGTTTGCTTCTACGAGTATGCTGGATTTTTCACCGTAGGTACCTAGTTAGGTGTGGTTTTAGCTAATTAAGAATTTCAAACATTTCAAATCACTGCATGTATTGTTTATAGTTTGGTTTATTCAAGACCTTAACCACAAAAGTTATTATTATATTAATTGAGGAAAAATACTACGCATTTGTGACTCTAAATTTAAATGTTACAACATCGTAAAGATGTCCTGAATCTTCAGTTCAATTTTCTTTGATCCACATGCCAGGGCCAATATGCCTTGGAGGTACCCAGGGACAACTTCAAAGACACAATTGGCACATTGCATTTAGTTACTGTTTCACTGTGGTTCCACTTAACAGGGCAGTCACAATGTTTTCCACACACAATGTTTTGTAGCGCTCGTTGCGTGGCTTGCCGAGACCTCTGGCGTTCTTAATTGATCGTTGAAGTTATCAACGTTGTGCGCGGTCACAATTTGATGGGTGACCGCAAGTGGCATTACGAGTGAGCGCTTCCGTGCTTCGGAGGGCACGTTAAATCGTCAGTTCCGGCTTTTAATATGACCCGGCCATGACAAAGGCCTTTAGGCGGCCTAAACACTGTCACCAGAGTTGCCTACTTGCTCACACTAACTTACTTTACGTCTGATTCCAGGTTGCGCGAAGTTACGGCGTGCCATTCGTGGAGACATCAGCTAAGACTCGGATGGGTGTCGACGACGCGTTCTACACGCTCGTCCGAGAGATTCGCAAGGACAAGGAGAGTCGCGGCAAGAAGTACCGTCGCGGGCACAAGCTCGGCTCAGGCAAACGGTTCAAATGCACCTTGTTGTAGACTCCCGTAGGGCACCTGGCAGTTTGATTCTACTGGTCTAGAAAATTCTACGATGTTTCTTTTACTGTGTCTTGCTTAACTATTTTGTGCCTTAAGATCTGCTGGGATATTTTGTTTCACATGTAAAGTCGCTAACTCGGATTCGTTCCAACAAAAATTGTTTTCAATTATTAACGGGATTTAATCGCGTAATGAAATTGTTTACAGTCTACTCGTGACCACGGCGACTGTAATGTCGCCGAAACGTCGAGGTAAATAAAACAATTTCATTACGCGATTAAGTCCCGTTAATAATTTAAAAATGTGTTCAAGTCGCGAAAGTTTAAAATATGTAAAAATTGTTTTTTTACGATGGTGGTGGATGGTGATGATGGTGGTTGGAAAAAGTGATAGACATGTTTGTTGTGTAAAATATGTAAAGTATTTTTGCATTAAATAACTTTAATGTTGTTCGTAAAAAAACAAATTCTTAGAACGAATCCGAGTTAGCGACTTTACGTGTGAAACAAAATATCCCAGCTGAAAGAATGTCTACCGCACCCGCATCTTGTTACAGTCGTCGGATGTCATCAAAACGATATCCCCATTCAATTTCTAAATATTTTTTATTAGCCGACCGAAGGCACATTTTCCATAATTTTCAAACAATATTGTGACTGAAAGAACTATTCCCTTTGTGACAAGTAGGTACCTTACCTACCTACAGCAATGTTTCCTATTACAGTAGGTATTAGGTAATATTGCTAATATTATAATATTACGACAGACCATAGTGTTGCTGCAAAATCTATCTTAGTTATTCTTTGAAAAAACTGTCAGGTGTAGAAGTTAGTAAGTTGAAGTTGGTGAGTGAACTGTCGTTTGTCAATGCGTAATGGGAACAATAAGAATAATTTCATGATTATGGTAAACGCAAACTTGGCCGCACCGCACGCGCCGCAGTCGCCGCAGTCATCGCTTTTGTTAATGGCCTCGCACACCTATCCGCGCCGCAGTCACCGCAGTCGTCCCCGTCGCCGCACGCATCGCACTGAATTTCCGCATCCTGCTCAGCTGGCCGCGATGGCCGCTGTGGCTTGGGGAGTTCGGCCGCTTCAGGTCTTGCGGCGACTGCGGCGCGGATAGGTGTGCGAGGTTGCATAGAACTTAATATAAAGAATTCGAATGCGGGGACTGCGGCGCGTGCGGTGCGGCCCAGGTCTGCGTTCACCTTTAGAAATAGTAGGTACAACCCCAAACATCCAGTAAATACCATCATTTTAGTAGCTTTAGCGCTTCCCGCGCAATACGCTGTGATGTTGCCAGTTTAAAAATTACCCTTTATCTTGGGAAATTTGTACCTATTAATATTCTTTATTTTAAACTCTCATCCGCATTGACAAACTTAGAACTTTAGGCCTGTATTCCAGAACTTTCCGATTTTAGATAATTTTGGGCAAGCGACACACCATAATATGGAATGCAAAATATTAGCAGTGTCATGCGATGTTTAGATCACTAGCATTATGTCCCTTATAAACCTATCAATAGAAGTTCTTGAGTAATCTTACTATTATGCATAAACATATATTTTGTATCTACCACTAAATAAATCATCAAACACAATTCTTGTTTGTATAGGTTCTGGAATACTATATTTAAGAAGTTGTCTGTCTCATAGATTTTTTTTTATTTTGAAGCTTTAATATTCCCTTTTAGTATCTACTTATACCTCATTGTCTTCATCTAGGACTCCGTAATTACTTTGGACTTACCCAACTATATCATTCAGACTAACGTTATCCAATTTTGTTAGTAATTTGTTTATGAGACAGATAACCATTTCAATTTATCGTATCTTGTATCAAGGCAGTTAAGCTCTCCACAGCTGTTATCATCCGTGTACATAATTATAACCTATAAATTGTATGGATATGTAGGTATAGTCTCATCATAGGTTTATTAAAAGTAGGGGGCGCTAGTTTCTAAGAAAAAAATGTTAGGTTCAATTCTATTACAGAAAAATAAATGCGTACGACTTACATCCAAAAAGCTGAACACGATAACGGCGCCTCCTGTTTTTGTCTCATTTAAGCGTTATTTACCGCCATTTTCCTTAAAATGTTAAATCCTGATCCGAGATAGATCTAATATTTTTAATGTAGAAAATAAATACTTACCTAATTCAGTAATTCCTTCAAACATTATACTTAACTAAACTTAAAATGTTTATAACCCTTAGAACAAAATTAATAATAATTACTTACAATATTTTAATCACGTTCGATTATTCGATACAATAAGTAAAATTAAACTTACCTAAGTACCTAAGTTTAATTTTACTTATTGCACAGAAGTTTACGTCATCTCTTACTCAAAACATAACCTTGATTCATTTTTATTTTTGACCGTATGATAGGCACATGAATTAAAATGTTTTAATTAAGGATGACTAAAAACTAATTTGTCGTGCCACAAACATTGGTAAGGTTGGAAATAACAGCTTTGATTAAAGGTTAATGTTATCTCGGATTGTGGATCGATGAAGCTTATCGTGTATGACCGATATCGAAAGACTGGGATGGATTAATATTCAGTAATTATGTAAGTAGGTACCAGTTCGATAGATAATGTACCTAAAAGTCCTCGTTCGGCGTTTAAAGTTCTGTCTAACATTTATTCCTAAATAGGTCGTTACAACACAGTAGTAATTAATTTGGTCTCATTAAAATCAGTCAGCTATGTTAAATAAGTAAGTGTTGAAATATTCCTCCCAATTTAGATACTATTTAGCACATTGTCAAGAATATTTGTTTTTTTCGTAATTTAATACAATGGCAAATCAACTTTCAATATTTAAAAATTCATAATGAACGTCCATTTGATTAGTTAAACTATCTTTGGCGCTAACACCTGTAGACCACAACCCTGGTGGTCAAAGAAAAAAACAAATTCAGTTAAATCAGACTTTCAATAATAAAATGTAGGTATGCTGTTTATTATAATGATAACACTGACGTTAATAGCTTGAATTTCATTTCTCGAAATCCAAATGCTGATGATAAATAATCCTCCTCCTCAATCGGTCCCTCATGCCTGAGGATCGTGACTCTGATGATAAATAATAGTCTATATTAAATTCTGTATTATGGTACCTATTATAGTTGAAGTAAGATGCAAGGAATTTCTATACTACGTACCCGGAACGCTGACTGAGACAGAAAACAAGGTCCGCTTGAAATAAAACTTGGGCGGTGTGTCTCTTTCTTTTTGCAACTGTGTGAAAGAGACAAAGCACCCAAGAAAGCCTCTCAACAAGACCAACAATCCTTATAACCAAGATTAAATGATAATAGATCGTTGTATAGTCGTGATAAGGTTCAAAATCCTTTGTACATTAAATGTCAGTCAGCGTTCTAGTATGCATAGAATTTCTTTGGTAAGATGTCATTAATATGGCAACACTTACTTTATGAAGCTTTTTCATCTTCAGAGCTTCAACCTATATTTTATAACCTACGATTTGTTAACTACTAATAGTTGTTGAAACTTTTTATACTGTAGCTGTCTTTAGCTTTTCTACTGCAGATATTTTTTTACGCTTTGTATAATTTGATAATATTACGGGCTCTACTAAAGCTTAGATTAAAATTCTAATAAAATAAAAGTTTGACCATATCATCATTTACATTTCGATGGAAGTTGGATAAAATAAAAATAACAGATAATTATTGCTTGGTTAAATTATCAAAATGTTTTGTTTTTGAAAAACTTAATTTACTTTAAGCAATAATACTACCATATTTTTTAACCAACGAATTGCATGCCATTCTGTTGAGTTTATTGTAAAACTCAATGATTTATTTTTAAGTGTTCATTTAGCGAGGAACATTCTAAAATTTGTTAGGTAGGTACGTAATTGTGACTTATTGTTTTTTAGCTACTAAACTCAACATTTAATAAAGGTAAAGATTATTGTAATCTATTAAAAATACGATTGATCTTTACTATTTGTTGGCTTTTCTTATTTTTAAACAGGGAGTATTTGACTATACTATAAACTTTATACGTCTACAATCTATTTATTTCTGAGTGTTCCTCATTGTATACATTTTACAAGCTAAACAGATTTTAATTCATGTAACCGTGAACAATATTTAATTCAAATGTACAATGAAATCGAAACGAATTTGTTTATATACTAAAATCCAGGACTTTTATTCAAATTAGCATTATTTATAAGTTAACAATTATTTTATGCTTAGAACATAACTTAGTTAAGCTTAATTTGTGAATAGTTATATTTTGTAATAATTTAATATAATATCTAGGTATCATTAGAAAACGAAGGAAAACATCTAAGTATCATTCTGTTTGTGTATTTTTAAATACACCACGTGAAAGGTTAAATATAGAATGATTATAAATTCATTCTGCCATGTAATTTTCTTTCATAAGCCATAATTTAACGAAGTCGATTTACGTTTTCAAGCTTTGCAGTTTTCGTATTTTAAGAAAATCTGTAGCATAAAATTATATATTTACTTACCTACTAAACTTTTTTATGTATTTTAGGACAAATTTCGAAGCTAGTGCACAACACTTGGTTTAATTACCTACCTAGTTGGTATTTTATGTATAAATTTTAAATAATCATGTAACAACGTAGCACAAGACTGTGTGCTATTTGAAATTAAATAAAATCATAAGAAACGCATTGTTTTATTTCTGTAACATTACTTTGTGAGATTATTGATCTACCTACATGCATCTACTTAACTATATTTTTTTTATTATTTATTACATTATGTAGTTTATTAGGTAGGTACTTTGAATACTAATTTAAGAAGTTTACACAAACGAAATGCCCACTGTGGGGTGAACCGCGCTGCATGGTGTTAATTTTGGTCATGAATTCAACCCACAGAACAATAATTATTATCCTTCGACCGACGCGAGTTCCGTGAAATATTCCTACCGGTAGAATACTTCGTTAATCAACCGGTAGCACAGATTACTAATTAGTAATTAGTAATCTGTGCCGGTAGGAAAATATCGCTATGGAGGTCATTATCCTGAGGGGGCAACACTTTGTACTGTCATTGTCATTCATTCGTTATCAAAATGTCAGTCCCTAAGTCAGAGTGTGTAATGTAAACACGAAACGAACGACGCTTTTTTATTAAACTGCTAAAAATAATAAGTCTGTGAGAATAATACAGTATTTTGTAAAAATGGATGCAAAAGATGTATGTATTGAAGTAGAAAATGATGAATTCTACAGCAAATTCCTTGTGGAAACAGTCAAGCCTTTAGTAAATGAGAACCTATCGGTAACGGACCAAGTCAACAAGCTAGCTCAAGGCATCGAGAAACTGGGAAAAAGCTTGGAGAAGCAAGTTCTAGCTAAACATAACGATCTTCTCACGCAGGCGAGTCACATCACCGACCTAGAGGTCAGCCTAGAGTCCGTTCAAACTCAGGTTCAAGCGCTCTTACGTGGCGCTGAAAAACTGAAGGACCGTGTCCACACGCCCTATTACGCTTTGGAAAACCAGACGCTGATGCTCGAAAGAGTCCAAAGCACCTGCAACTTGCTTCGACACACTGCTAAAATTCTTAATCTATGGAATAAACTCAAAAACATAAAAGACAACCCATCCAAAGAAGCAATGCTCCTCTTCGAATTGAATGAACTTATCAGTGATTATGACTTTGAAGGGATCGAGCTCTTGGACGACGTGATAACCGAGGTAGAGACCAGAAGGAAACTTCTACTAAAAAACTCCACTGATCTCCTGCAGTCAAGTCTACTGAGCAAGGATAAAGTCAAGCTTCTTCAGTGTTTCAAAGTTTTTCATAACCTGCAATGTACCGATGAGCAAATCAAGAACTCTGTAAACACCATTCTGAACGATCTAAGGACAGAGATAAGTGTTGCATTGGATGTGCAAATAGTTCAAATTGAAATTAAGAAATCTAGCTCCGGTCGTGTCGCGCCCGGAAAGGCTAACATTATGAACTCTCAAGATTTCAAAGTTAAGCTTTGGGATAACATAGAGAAGCTGTTCAAAGTTGATCTTTATAACAGCTGTGCTAAAGCGATTATGCTGCAAAATGTGGTGAATGAACTTCACGCTATCGGAGACTTCAAGAACATCGCCAAAAACTTCTGGTCCGACCTCTCAGTCATCTTCAGCAGCGAGCTGGAGAAGAGTCCTACAATGGTGAATCAGTCCATCGAGATTGATTATCCAAAACTCCTAAAATGCTTCAACGACCTCCTCTCAAGGCTAAAATGCAAGGACTTGGAAATGAATCGCTCCTGTTTATCAAAATGGGAAAACTCATTTCTGTCTAAATCTTTGGGAAAGTTATTGGAACCGGTGAGGAGTATGTGGCATTTGAGTCAGGTACCTTCGATGGATCAAGTAGACAATGCTGTGAGGGTTATAGCTGAGGCACTCAGCATTTCACTGGGAGACAAACAGCTGAGCATCAGCTTAGCCAACAGTGTTGCTAAATCCATCAAGCAGATGAATGTGGAAGCTGAACAGAGATTGTCTTTAGACAGTGATGTAGCGCAGATTATTGAACCACCAAACAGCACACAGCAGAAAAATGCTGACCTCTGCAATTGCATGTATTACTTCTCATCACAAATCAAAAGAGTACTGGTCAATATGAACTCTATGCTGCCTCCGGAGAGCATCCAGATCGTCCAAAACAGCCTGAAGGATATATCCAGCATGCCTGTTCTGCAGATGTTTGCAGAATCAATAAAAAACTCCCTCTACATAATCCTGATGACAATGCATGATGAACCAGACTTGGTTAGAAGTGATGACCCTGCAGGGAAGTCCCTATCTTGCTCTCCTTACATGAAAGAGTTGCAGCAATTTGTATCCAGATGCAAAGACATCTACCTATCCATGTTTACCGAAAAACCAGCTTTGAATGAGTGCTGTTCCAACATCGCCAGAGCTTGTATCGAGAGGTTCATTCTGCACATTTGCAATGTGAGACCTTTGAGTAGATTTGGGAGAGTGAAGCTACAGATTGACTGTAAGCATTTGGAGATAGCTCTATCACCATTAGTCAGCGATTTGACTGAATTAGGGGATCATTATAGGCAGTTGAAAGCACTGCATTTGCTACTAGAGAAAACTCCTCAGGAGATTGCCAAGAGCCAATCGGAAGGGGCGTGTTTGCCGTATTCCTTAGTAATGATGTTCCTATTTGCTTATGGAGGCCAACATTTGCTTGCTCCCCATACTTGTGCCGGCTGGAATAATCAGAAGCTGATGCAGTGGCTCGATAGTCACAGGAATGAGAAGGAAAGGCTGGAGTTTGTGGCTGGTGCTCTGCAGAGATACCAGAATCACGTCAGACAGAATCAGATCACATCTTATGATGAAGTCTATCCAGTCTTGATTCAGTTGCTTGAAGATGGCAGGAAGTCTCTTAGAAAATAGATATTGTTTTTAAATTTTTATAGTATTAAACCACACTTAGCTATTATTACATTTTGAAAATGAAAATTCTTATCAAAATTTTTCAATTCCGACGGGATTCGAACCCGCAACGATCCTCCTTAAGCCGCCAGAGTGCCTTTACCAACTCGGCCACTGAAAATCGTCAGGTTGAAAATCTTGTTAAGATCATTTATCGATCATATTGAAAAATTTATAAGATTTTTCATTTTTAAAATGTAAGTAATAGATATTATGTTGCAAATAGTTTGTATGCAGCAGAAATTGTTATGACCTAGTTTGTTATCATACTAGGTCACCATATTACCATACTATAATAGTGTCTTGCACAGCAGCAGGTTTTTAGAATAGTCATGCCAGAATGCTGAAACACTACTTAGTTTAAGTGGTGCTTATCATTGACATTAACTGTCATTAATAATTAATCAGTCAGTCTTGTATTCGAAACTAATACAGAGATGTGTGAAATATGGGAGAAAGGTGCGTGAGAAGTGAGAACAAAATCTACTTTCTCGCATATCTCTAGTTGTGAAGTTAAAATAAGACATTAATAAACTTGTTATGTATTATAATTATTTATTAAAATATACTATTAGAATTTAACACTAGTATTTCTTCATCTCTTAAAGAAAAGCGGTGCTAGTGTCCTCTTCGTAGTCCAGGATCTGGTGCAGGAAAACATTAATTTAGTTCACTGCATCCAAGTGGTTCTACAATGAAAAACTTTCATCAAACTAATGATCATGCCACTATTCCATACTTCCATAGCTGTCACGCTTATTTCGAATTATTTTTGTCACTCAGGCAGAAAGGTTTCGAAGGAGTCTTAAAAAAATACTAGTAGAGTAGGATTCAGCACTCAAGTCCTACGGAAAAAGCGGGAACTAATTGTTTTATTTACTTTAGTATGCTCTTTTAGTCAAGGTCGTTCAATTGTTCTGGTGTGTAGAGCTAACGAACGTACAAACTAGCATAATTATTATTGTTCAAGTCATAATTGGACGATTAGTAATGTTTTACTTAACCTAGTTCTGCGATAGCAGCGCCGAGTCTATCGGACTTCAGTGCTTGATCCTACTCTACCATGCAATCTGAATAAATAACAAAGGCATTCCCTCCCACCCCTAAGATTTCTTGCACATTTCTGTTAGAAATGCTCCCGTTTAAGTATTAGGCACGTGAGAGAAAAGCGACTGTAGAAGTTAGTAAAAATTACATACCTATCACTTTTGGTACCTCGTAGGTTCAGATATACCAAAAAGTGGAACGAAAGTAGATTGTTATGGGGAAAGCATGGCCATATAGAAAGTGCTCAACGAAATTTACTCTTTGTAATTAGAACGTCAAAAACAACTAATTAGATCTATCTACTTATGGCTACTGAACTTTAGTAAACTATGGGTCTAATAAAAACTACAAAAAAAATATTAAGAATTTTATTGTAATAACAGCAGGGTAGGTATCTCATACCATCAAACATTATTTATATACAATAATTGTCAAACAAACTATACAAATTACATTCTACATACTCGAAACTTCATACCTCACATAAGGTCAAGTCTCATGCTTCGAGCATAGAAGCCACACTCACCCATATATCTTATTCTATCATAGTCTTAACCTCTCGACGTCAAATGACATTAAATTATCCTTCAACTCTGAGAGGGTAGAAAAAAAATGCACCTAAGATATTTTGAGGTTTGATATCTAATGGAAAAAATATTCTTAGTTTTACTTTTTATGTAGCATTTGACTTTTCTTAATCGCCTTTCCCAACTTAATGGGATAACACGTAGTTACTTTATTTCTATCGCAACTTTGAATACGAGTAAGTAAATAGAATCAGGCAGTGTTTCTTGTGCTTTCATCCAACTTCATCATTTTGGACAATGGAATTTGATTTTGGACAGATAATAATGACACTAGATGCCACTTTTAAAATCCCGTGACACACCAACCAAGTCACATAATTATTAGGGAGACTTTAAATTTATAAGTACAAAGCTTTGAGCACAAAGAACTTAGTGACAGCTAAATAAAAACAACTAAGTTCTTTTATGCATTTTCTACAACTTTTAGATACTACATACATCTATCTATAATGTACATGGAAATTCGTTATCTACAGCAAATACAACTCTATTTCAATAAAGGTATCACATAAGCGTTTTTTCGACGTAGACGATGTCGAACGAAGTAAGTCGAAACTAAGTAAATATATTAGTTTGTATGAGCCACTAGGTAAATTGTAGTGAACTGGTTTATTTTAGCCATGGCTTCCGTCATGGCTTAACGACTATAGGCGGAACCGACAATGCAACTTGATGCCTCTAAACGTTCCCAGAGTTGACCATTTACTCGTACTAACACACCATTCCGACAACGTCTAGGTTCTAAAATCGCTCATGTGATATCGAATAATAATGTTGAACTAAACCTGTTCCTGTTCAAATGCGACCTTGAACACGTCTTCGTAATCGTTCACAAAGTGTATGTCGATGTTCTCTCTGATGAAGGACGGCAGATCGTCGAAGTCTCGTCGGTTCTCTTCGGGGAGGATCACACAGTCGATTCCTACGCGTTTAGCCTGGAAATAAAAGATAAAAATACATTGTTTATTAATTGTATTGTATTTAATTCATTTTCAATGAGACATTGTATTTTTTTTATTTGTTTATTTCTTAAACAAAATCCACAGCTCTTAGAAAATGAGTGCACAAAAACTTAAATGTATTACTGACAGCCAATAACGGATTTACATTATATTAACAGTTAAACCGACAGTGATCGAGTATAGTATAGTATAGTATAGTAGTATATTGTACAAAAAAAGAAATGCTATTCATTGGCAAGCGCATCACTGAAGAACTTATATCGGGACAAGGAATACTATGCTTTGTGTCTTTTTTCAAAATAATCTTGTAAGTACGTCTATCCTGGTTTTTTGTGAATGGGAGCGTGTCCAGCAGTTATTTGTTGCTATGTCACGACATGAATACTCAATCAATCATTCATTTATTGCAAGAAATATGATCATAACAAGACAGTGTAGCCTACTTCACCAAAAAACATCGGCACGCAAAATTACACAAAACAAATTGAGTTAGCTAAAATAAAAAAATATATAAATAATTTGATGTCATGTTTAGTTAATGTTAAACTGGCCTCTTAGCTCAGTTGGTAGTAGCTCTGCCTTCTGCGCTGTAAGTCGTGGGTTCGATTCCCATCCAGGATAAACATTTGTGTAATGAACATAGATATTTGTTCTGTGTCTGGGTGTAAGTATTCTATCAGTTATCTAGTTCTCATAGTACAAGCTTTGCTTAGTTTGGGGCTAGATGGCGCCGTGTTAAATGTCCAGCAATATTTATTACTAGCAGTGCCCTCGCGGCGTTGCCCCCGTAGTGATAGTATTTGGTGATGGTGATGATGATGAAAAGTAGTAGCCTATCACCTTCCTCAAGAGTTTAGCTATCGAATGCAGACGGAATTTTTCAAATCGGACTGGTAGTTCCTGAGATTAGCGCGTTCAAACAAAAAAACTCTTCTGCTTTATATAATTAGTATAGAGTATAGATGATAAATACTCACAGCTATGATTTTTTCCTTGATGCCACCCACGGGCAGAACCTTCCCTGTGAGCGAGATCTCTCCGGTCATGGCGAGCGCGCGCGCCGGCCGCCGCAGTGCCAGTGAAAGGAGCGCTGTGGTGATAGTACAGCCGGCGGAGGGACCGTCCTTGGGCGTCGCACCTTCAGGCACGTGAAGGTGGAGATGACTGCGGAATATTCACAGGATTAAACAAGTATTCATTATAAACACTATAAACGGGATATTTACCATGATTTTTTGATTTTTTGATTACCCACAAACTCGCAAAAACTTCAGTTTACCGTGATCATGGCGCATGCAACTGTGCCGAAATATCGGGAAACTCTAAAATCCAAAAATCATGGTAAATATCCCGTTTATAGTGTTTACAATGTTTGCAACCATGATAGTTTCAAAAGTATTCATTAAACAAAATGTAGCGACATCTACCTGTCGCTAGACGTACTACAAACACATGCTACTCACTAAGAGCTTCAGCATAGATGGCGCCACAACATACGTCATATGTCTAGATCGCGCAAGCGGTAGTTTCAGCAGCAATAGACATATCCGACCAACCAACAACTGTCGGTCGAAAGACCACGGGTAAGTGGGCCAGATGGACCGGCCCGTTGCAGAACTCTGCCTTTGGGGAACGATTCCACCATGTTCCCCTAACAAAACAACCGTCACGGCGCGTCCAACTCCCAACGTTGGGACCAACGTCGACGCCAATTTTCTAGACCCACATGTTGGCGAGTGGCACTGGTGCCAACGTGTGGTGCTGGCCTTGGGCCTTTAAATTTTTACTAGATGATTTATACAGTGTCAGGAGGCAATCTATGCCAACACTTATCGGGACACTAGTGCCTGGGACAATGTTTGAGATGGAGTAGGCTTGCCCAGCACCTGCGGGCTGATTGTCTAACTTGTCTCAATCCTCAAATTGGTCTCAAACTGCCAAAACGATCGCGATGGTATCTTTTGTTACTCATCTCAACGAGACCGAACGCGACAAAAGATGCCTACGCGATCGTTTCGACGTCTTGAGACCAATTTTAGGTTTGAGACAAGTTAGACAATCAGCCCACTGAACCATCCTCTCAGCTTAACCGGCCATATCCACAGGAAAGACATGGTCAATACGTGTGTGTGTAATTAAAAAATAGAACAGTTGTAAAGTTGAATTGGAATTAATGTTGAAACTCACCTAGTATTAAGCGCGTGGTTATCAGGCTGGTGTTTGGTGAGGAAGTTTCTAGCGACTGTGAGCGCTATCCGTGCGGATTCCTTCATAACGTCCCCAAGGTGGCCCGTCAGCTCGATGGACCCGAGACCCTTCTCGTCTTTCACCGTGTTTCGGTACGCTGTCTCTATGTATAATGTGCTGCCACCTGCAAATGTAATAAGGTAAGTATTGTTACGCAGGCTATGAATCTTGAGCATTATAGAGAGCTTAACTGTTCTAGAAATAAATCCTACTCCTACTAATATTATAAAGGCGAAAGTCCGTGTGTGTGTGTGAATGTTTGTTGCCACGTATCTCCATAACTACTAAACCGATTGTGATGAAATTTGGAATGTAGATAGATAATAACCGGGAATAGGACATAGGCTACTTTTTATCCCGAAAAATAGCACGGTTCCCGTGGGATAAAAAAAATAGTAGTCCACGCGGGCGAAGCCGCGGGCGTCCGCTAGTAAATAATAAATAAATATTGCTGGACATTTCACACAGCGCCATCTAGCCCCAAACTAAGCAAAGCTCGTACTATGAGAACCAGGTATGAACCAGGTGAGATAGAATACTTATATACTTTTTTTTGTAAATACATACATATAATACTTTATAACACCCAGACACAGAACAAACATCTATGTTCATCACACAAATGTTTGTCCTGGATGGGAATCGAACCCACGACCTAGTGTAGAAGGCAGAGCTACCACCAACTGAGGTAACAGGCCAGTCAAAACATCTACAAGAATCTCGAGGTTTGTAGAGGCTTCGAGAAGCATCGACACAGTTAGACACCCTTCTAGAACATTCGATATAGCTCTAGAATAATTGCGATGTTTCGAGGAAATAAAAAAAAAAACATAAACCCTACCCCCCCCCCCCCCCCCCCCCTCTTATATATGCCCGTAAGTACATACCCATAGCTGTCCACGCCAGTCCCATGACGACGCCGGGTGGTGTGACGTCATACATGCGGTCATGTTTGAAGGTGGGTTTTCCCACCAGCTCCGATAGGTTCTCGTCCGTTATCGTCATCTTCTCGGCCTCTTGTTTCACTATCTTGTAGGCTACTTTTCGTGCAATCTGTTGATACACACGTTTATAGATAAGGTTTTCTATATAATCATTTTTCAATTCCAACTGCTAGTTCCAAACAAACAAATCGACGGAAATTTCAAATGTCGTAAGGGACATTTTGTCGTAAGGGCACTTTTTATACCATACAACTGGAAATTTTGAGCTCTATCGATCTGTATTATTAAAATTTCGATATCTCTTAAAATAAAGGAGCTACGGCATAAAATTGTTTTTTAGTAAGGGACAAAGTAGGAAAACTTTGGGTCGTAAAGGTCACGATTTGGATTCTAACTTTGTTGTAGTTTTTTGCAACGTCGTAAATCTAAATTGTCAACGTATTTTGGTTAAAATTTTGTCGTAAGTGCAAGGACTTATTACATAAAGTCCGTTACAACATTTTGTTCAGAAATATAATTTCAAAATGATGATGAAAATTGTCGTAAGTAGCAACAGTATTTCATTATTATTGTCTTTTACTGTACCTTCTCGATATGTTTCTGCAGGTTCCTAACTCCGGACTCGCGGCAGTACGACTTGATGAGAGAGTTGAGAGACTCCGCGGTGAGGTCCAGTTGTTCCTGAGAGAGGCCGCAGTTGGTGCGGGCGGTCGGCACTAGGTATTGTTCCGCGATTGCTAGCTTCTCTTCTGCTACGTAACCTGGATTATAACAATAGAAATTAATTTTGTTCTGAAGAAGCTGTGATGAATGACAGTTACAGAATAGAAAAATTAAACGTAAACTAATTTAAACAAATAAATAAATAAATAAACAGACAACTCACGAAAGTTTTGAAAGTGAAATAATTTAAACAGCTTTGTATAAACCACTCAAGAAAACTAAAAGAGAGCAGTGATATAGTGATAGTAACTGGCCTCTTAGCTCAGTTGGTAGTGGCTCTGCCTTCTGCGCTGTACGTCGTGGGTTCGATTCCCATCCCGGACAAACATTTGTGTGATGAACATAGATGTTTGTTCTGTGTCTGGGTGTTATAAAGTATTCTATGTATGTATTTACAAATCAGTTATCTGGTTTCCATAGTACAAGCATTGCTTAGTTTGGGCTAGATAGCGCTGTGTGAAATGTCCAGCAATATTTTTATTTATTTATATTATAAAACCCATTTGTCAGAAAGAGAAAATTATGTGCGTACTTCCTTTAAATGCGTGTAACATCGGAGCAAGACATAATGCGACTGAGTTAACTCAAGCTAATTAGCTTGACTTTTGTTCGCCACGCAGAGCGGGGTACAACGCATCTACCTCAGTTTAATTTATTTATATTACTTAAATTTATTTATACACTTTAATTAACACGGAACAAAACCAATTACACTAATTAAAGAGATTTGTATAGAAGATCATTGGTATACCTGACATGTTAATAAGCTCCATCCTATCCCTCAGCGGCTCCGGAATCATCTCGACAACGTTGGCGGTGCATATGAACAGCACGCGCGACAGATCCACCGCCACGTCCAGATAGTGGTCCAGGAAGTTGGCGTTCTGTTCCGGATCCAACAGTTCCAGTAGTGCAGACGATGGGTCGCCGTGAACTCCTCTGGAAACAATCACATAATACTTAGACATGTTTCTAGCGCGCGCAAAATGAAGACTCGAAAACCTCCTAATTGTGACGTCTTTAGACCGCGTCAATAGAGAAAAATTAAAACAAAAAAACTTACAAAATAAAAAATAAACTATCAATGGCTGAGATTCAAACTCGCGGCCTCTTCGGCTGGAAGGCGGATGCCGGATACCCTAACCACTCTAGTCTCAACAGATACCATGAAATTACGAACCACATTGCACTGGTAAATCTTTTTGCGTGAAAATGTCGAGAAAACGAATTTTCCCAGATATGAGACCTTAGGTAGATCGATTTTCCGCGCCCGTGAACCCCCATACCGCAAATTTAATCGAAATCGTTAGAGCCGTTTTCGAGAACGTGAGTACAAACAAACAAACCAACATACAAATACTTATTGCTCGTTTAATGGAATAGAATTGTACTGTTCATTTGCGGAACTTGTCAACACAGTGTGCACTATATCGGCTTGTATACCAATGAGACCCCGAAACAGATTTCAAACGTCGGTAACTATGAACGTAACATATACATATATAGGGTAAACAACATTATAGTGTGGAATGTATTTTATTATGTATTTGTTTATCTTGGTATATCTATTAACTTGAAATTTACAATTACCTACTTGACGTGGTGGTACACCTATTGTAGTTATTGTATTGTATTGTAATTATATTAAAATATAATAGGTGGTACACCTATTTAGGTGGTGTTCTGCTAGCCGCTAGGCCAGGACTTGAGATTACTCGACGCTGCGATCTAGAGACAACAGATTGCGAAGATATGTGGGCCTCGATGAACTTCCTTGGTCGTGTTTATTTTTTGTGTGTGATTTATATTAGTCCTAGTGCCAAAGACGACGAATACCTTACCTGGTTCTGTCAGGTCGAAAACAATATGGATAAAATTCTCGATTCACCTATAATTATCCTCGGGGATCTAAATCTTAACAGTGCTACCTTAAATGTAAATAATTATATTTGTTATTTTATAAATTTTTGTGATCTCATAGAGCGTAATTACTTTTTTAATGATCGTGGAAGTAAATTGGATGTCGCAATGGTTAGTGCAAGTTTAAGATATGTGTGTGTGAGTGTAACTGAGGATGGCCTGGTGGAGCGCGCGGACAGGCATCACCCTCCACTAGAAGTCACTGTTAGTTGTGATAGAGCTAAGGTTGGTACGAAAATGCAAGCAGCCAATATCGCATCATCTACTGACTGGAACTTCGGTAAGGCAGATTTTACAGCACTTTATTATGATTTTAGTGATATTTCTTGGAACGATGTTTTAAATCAGTCTGACGTGGATAAAGCTGTTGATTCTCTCTATCAATTACTGTATAATAGTTTCGATAAATGCATTCCTAAAAAATTCCGCCGTCCCACATCGACCAGAAGATACCCTACGTGGTATACCAAAGATATAATTACAGATCTCAAGTTAAAATCTTCACTGCATAAGATATGGAAGGCAGGCAGAGATAAAACGGTTTATAGTTTCTTTAGGGCTATCAGATCTCACATCAAAACGAGAGTCTCTACAGCATACGATCATCATATTGAGAGAATAGAGGACGAACTGGTAAAGAATCCTAACGCTTTCTGGAACCACATTTCTAGCCTTAAAACGAAAGGCGGCTTTGAACCTTCAGTTACATATAATGGCAGTAGTTACAGCGGTCCCGATGCAGCAAAGGCTTATGCGGATTATTTCAGTAGTGTTTTTCTACCAAACACACCAGCTTTGCTTCCAAACCAAGTTGTAACTACAGTAACCAATAATCTTATAAATATTTTCAGCATCTCAACGGCAGAAGTTGAACATCACATCAAAATAATGAAGTCAAAAAGCTCTATAGGGCCGGATAATGTTCCTTCTTATATTATTAAAGCTTTCAAATCAGAGATCTCCGTCCCATTAACACACATTTTTAACCTTTCACTGAATACAGGAACTTACCCTACACGCTGGAAAATGTCCCGTGTGACGCCCATCCCTAAGTCTGGTGACAAATCTCTCGTAGAAAACTACCGACCTATAGCAATACTATCATCATTTGCAAAGTTGTTCGAAAGTCTTCTACACACAAGTCTATATAAACAAATAACACCGTATTTAAGCGACTCACAACATGCTTTCAGGAAAGGAAAATCTGTAAATACAAACTTACTCTCTCTTGTTAACTTCGTTTCAAAAAGTCTAGATAATAACGCGCAAGTCGATGTGGTTTACCTTGATTTTAAAAAAGCATTTGATAGGGTAGACAATGATGTACTTTTAAGTAAGCTAAACGCCTATGGTTTTTCTCCGAAATTGTTACGATTCTTTGCCAGTTATCTAGGTGACCGTAAGCAGTTTGTGCGCCTGGGGTGTTATAATTCCTCTCCTTACCATACTCGCTCTGGTGTGAGCCAAGGTTCTTGTCTCGGTCCATTGCTCTTTACCATTATGATTGATGACCTACCCAGATGCATAGATAGTGATAACTGTCTCATTTATGCTGACGATGTCAAAATTTTTAGGCAGATTAAAACTACTCAGGACGCTGAAGCTCTGCAATGTGACATTAATGCTATACAAGCATGGAGTCACAAAAACTTATTACAATTTAATGTTTCTAAATGTCAGATGATGAGTTTTACGCATTCTACACAATATAACATAATAGCACAATACAATCTGAGTGGCGAGTCGATTACTAGATGTCACTCTGTAAAAGATCTAGGAGTACTATTTGATCCAGAGCTAAACTTTCACAATCACATCCATTCACTTACAGTCGCGTCTTTTAAGAAACTAGGTTTTGTTTCACGAAATTGTAGAGATTTTAAGAGTTTTAGAGCCGTAAAAATGCTCTATACATCGTTAGTACGTTCTAAACTTGAATCCAGTGCTAGTGTTTGGAACCCCTATCAAACCACGTACTCACAAATGGTTGAAAAGGTTCAGAAGAGATTTTTAAGGTTTCTCTATAAGAAAATGTATGGGTACTACCCGTTTATGTACCCAACACGATTTCTTCAAGGAAGTTTAGGCTTTAATTCCTTGGAAACAAGACGGTCATATTACCAAATTTTATTTTTATGCCGACTCCTACGAGGTCAAATAGATTGTCCCATTCTTTTAACTGAGGCTAGTCGTCTCTGCGTCCCAGAGCAAAGAAACAGATTCCGGCCTGGCCGAGTACGCCTGTTTGAACCGTTACGAGTGCGCACGTTATACTGTGAGCAGTCGCCTATTTCCCGTGCGCAACGCGACCTTAACGAGCTCTTGGTGGTACATCCTCAGTTAGATGTGTTTGCGGATGGCTGGAAGGAGATAGAGCGGGTGTGTTTAGACTTTTGCGAAAAGTTGTCAATAGATTGTTAATAATAGTTCGTCTTATTAGGCAACTTCATTGTGTTATGTACTTATATACCTAGTTATTTTTGTTGTTATGTTTTTATTTTAATTTTATTCTTGTGTCACTTCTATTTCTTGTGTCGTTATTTTCTGATGTTTATTTTATGTGTACTTTTATTTATTAGCTATGATGATCTGGAATTGTTCTGTAATGTTATAGTTAAGTTTTGTAAATAAAGAATTGAATAGAATTGAATTGAATTGAATTGACACTGGCTAAATGCACAAACCGTGCGAAGCCAAAATGAAGAAGAAAAAAACGAGTGTGCTTTTAAGAATTTAGACCACACGACTGAAGTATAACTTCTATTCGCCTCGCCCGATCACACTTTTCGTAACGCTCTCATCACGCTCTCAAGCTTACTCCCCAAGTTAAGCGTGTAAAGAAATTTTAATTAAAAAAAGATGGTCTACTCACTTGCCGATCTTGTCCACCTCATCGATAAGCACGAGTGGGTTCTCGGTGGCTGTCTTCTTGAGACACTGCACGATCTTGCCGGGCATCGCGCCGACGTACGTGCGGCGATGTCCCTTGATCTCGGCCACGTCCGTCATACCGCCCACAGAGAATCTGAAGTATTGACGGTTCAACGCGCGGGCTATCGAACGGGCTGGAACAGATGAATTAGATTTTACATTTGATTTGAGACTGTAGGCCGAGGGATATCTTAGATAGATTACTGAATATAATATACTAGTAGTTCGCCCCGAACTGAGATCTCGCGCACCGTAGATGGCTTACATTTAGACTTTCTTCTGACTACCCCTATAATTTCAAGTGCTACTACTGCCGAGTATGCCTATTGCGCTAGCTCTTCATGGTAAAAAATACTAGCATGCATGCAATACAATAATGTCGTGTCTAATTTTTCATTTAGGTACTTATTTCATATTTATGAATTCTCGTCGTATTTCTAAAGTATACGTCCTAGAATGAAAATAATAACTATTTTGGAATGTACAAATTAAGACCTTTCATTTGACACCCCACTCAATATATTTGTTTATTTAACTTTTTTTACCCCAATTATTTTCATTCTTTATCAAAAATTTTTTTATCATGAAAATAAATCAAGTAGCATCTAAAATCATTGCAAACCAAACCGCAACGATGCCACTCTCTTTTTAAGACCGACCAGTCAATGAGCTACGAAGACATCGAAAGTCTATGAAACGGGAGCTCTTGCAGCTCTGGTTTCGTAGTTTTTGTTCTTTGGTCGTATTTCAAAAACTATACATCCTAGATTAAAAATAAAAACCATTTTGGAATGTACAAAATAAGCCCTTTCGTATGACACCCCACTCAATATATTTGGGTAACTTTGAAAAAAATTTACCCCCTTGGGAACCCCATATCTTTACAACCCCTTCATCGATTACGCTCATACGCTCCACAGCAAATTTCCATAGCACTACCTATTGACCTATCAAGTTTCATACAGATTGGATTAGCGGTTCGATAGTTATGCGAGAACATAAAAATGAAACATACAAACATACAAACATACAAACATACAAACATACAAACATACAAACATACAAAGCAAAATCGCCTAACTTGCCACTAAGATCTTCGCTCGCTTCGCTCGCTCGATCGACTATTCAAAACAAAATAGGGTCAAATACGTAGGCCGCTGCCCGGGGTAGCTTTTAAAAAAGTTAAACTATTTTCAAACTAGATTTATTGTAAAGTAAAAGTTTTATAACTAATTATCTTAAGTGAACCTCGTTCGATGGTTGAACAGAGAATGCATTCTATTACTAGGTAAAATTCCTTGTTTCGTGCAATTGACGTCAACGGGCCACGTTCCGCTGACGACGCACCTCGTGCGGGCCACTGTATGAATATACCGGTCGAGCTTGGATCAGCGATATCCATACGTGAGCCGTGCGTAACACCTCCCCCCGAAGATCAGCGAGTATTGAAGCTTTGCTTAAATTGAGCTGGGGGTTGATCAGGATCGACTCTCCTTTTTCCTGGAATAGCGTATACTTGTAGTTCAGCTTGGCTCTCTTCTAAAACTTTTAAATTCTCGTTCCGATTGAATCTATACTTTCTGTATAGCCATGCGCTAATCAGTGCACATGCACTTGATATTACGATGAAGTACAAGGGGATTGTAGTATGATATAAACTGTAGTCGATGTCCTCGTCGAGATTCAACGGTGATTGTAGCGAGATTTTCTTATTGGTAGAGTGAAGATGGTCCAAGTTGATAGAGTTCAGTTTGAGTGCTGGAATTAGTGCTGGAGATGAAGTAACGAAGTCGCTCTTAGGTAGATCCATGATCTTCATAGCTTGTCCTTTTAGACGATCGTTGGTATTAGAAATGGTGAATTCCGGTGTTTCTAAGTAACATTTCTTAGGGATGATGGCGAGATAGCTGCCTTGAAGCGTTTTGTAGAGATCTTGACCACAGGAGAGATGAACCTTAGTAGAGACGGGGAAACTGATGCTGTAATGTTTCTCGTCGAGTTCTTCATAGGCTGGTTTTGCTAGTGAGATGGTGGTAGGGCTGCACATCTTGTTCCGTTGTTGCGTAGAGATGAGATGTTGGATGCAGTCATCTGATGATTGAGTTTGCAGATTTTTCTTCTCCTCGCAGATGTACCATTTACTGGTCTTCGGGCATTCAGCCGCAATGTACTTGAAATCTTTCTCATGGATAGCTAGGTATGGGAGAGGAGGAATGAGGATCTCGTGATTTTTGTTGGGAAGGATTGATAATTTATACATATCATACGTAGATGGAAGCACGATTGGAAATTTAAATACTATAACTATTTCATTACCTACATAGTATGAACCTAACTTAATTATATCGAAATATTCTCTAATATCTAAATCTACTACTTTTTCACTGCCATATAGTATTCCCAATTTACGAATAATATCGCGAATGGTATACAAATTTAAGACCGAATGATGCGTCGCGGAAGCTCTAATAAATGCAAGGATATTCTGCAATTTAAGTAGTTCTTGAGAGATAGAATCTACGTTGTCTGTTAAAATCCTAAGGGCTTGATCTAAATGCGCGTATTTCACTAGATCGTAGTCCCTAGAAACGTCTGCTACTTGCTTAATCTTGTTCACTAAAATTTCGATCTTATTCTGGTTATCTACAATATCGTCTAAAATCTTTGAACATTGCAAAGTCCAATTTTTAGTTAAACTGACATGATTGTTAAATTCGGTAACTAATTTATTTTCATCATTCTGTAACGATTTAATAGCCTGATTATAATGCAAAGCGTCTGTGTAGTCGAGATTACCTGTAATGCTTTTAACTACAGATCCGAGACCATCTACGAGTCCTCTTTTTACACGATTTACCTCGAATGTCTCTAATTGATCTAAAACACTGCAAGTTTACTTTTTAAATAGTCTAAGTGAGGTTCAAATAATGAATAAGTTTTATTATTTAGCTGAGGGCTAAAATTATCAATTTGATTATCTATAGAATTGACTTTACTTCGCAAATCTTGGAGATTGACATTTTGTAGAAAAGTATGATAGTGAGAAACAAGTTTAGCTGAGCCTAATTTAAAGGGTAAAATACCAGGGCCGTCATCAAGACTTTCAAGTTTTATCTCCTGCATTAGGACTGGGGTCAGGAGTAGATGAATTATTAGAAGGGTCCTGTAACAATTGAGCACTTTTAGGGAGACGCTTAAGCCTAGATTTGGCAATCGGACCTCGCTTTTTCTTAGTATAAATATGAATAGGGAGGTCTGCCATTACGACGTCATGAGTGTAACGAGGGGCTAATTTCTGTCGGGAGGCGAACGGATTTTTCACGAAAATCTGTTGCTCAGGAGAGTATTCAGCTTCTGGTTCCCGTTCCTTATTTCGGTTGTCAGTCAGGTCTTTACGAGTCTCGGTACACATGTCATGAATCGTGTTATAAGCTTTAGTCATCTTGTCTTTGTGATTAGTCATGTACTGTTGAAGTAAATGAGCAGAGAGATCTACATCAAAAGGATCGCGTGGGTCATAGTGTCCAGTAATAACTTCTATTGGCTTGCATCGAGTAAAACTATGAATGCTGCTATTATAAGCCAGAAGGGCGGTAACCTATCAATCTTTCGAAAAACGATACACCGAATTTTGAAATCCATAAAACGTTTGATAGAAACTCGAAATCCAGATACTATGTTTTACATAATTTTATTACTCCGATAAAACGTTTCACAGAAGTCTCATTTGACAGAAACACTAATGCCAGATTATCAGTTCGTTTTTTTTTTCATTCGACAACAATATCCTTATACCGATTTTTAAAAGACAGAAGTAACGCTTACCAGAAAATTTCCAGCCATATAAAACCTTTTCCATCTTGGGTTGGATTTAGTATTACGAAGCAGGATTTTGAGGGGGGCGGTGAGGGGGGGAGGTGAGGGGGGTTCCCCCTTCCCCCTGGTACCACTCCTATTACAAGGTAACGCACCGTTCTGGAGATAATCAAATTATTGTTTATATACAAACTGGTAAAAATTGGTAAAAATTTAGTATTCGGTAACAGTATTTTGGTGGGGGGGAGGGTGGAGGGATCCCCCGCCCCCCTGGTACCACTCTCATTACAAGGTAACGCACCATTCTTAAGAAAATAAAATTATTGTAACCTAACCTAACCTTTTTTTTTTATCTAACCTAACCTACACGGGGCAACCGAGACACGGGGCACCCTGTAGGTTAGGTTAGGTTTGTTTATAAAAAAGCGAACGAAGCGAGCCCACCCACAAAATCTGGTCGCACAAACCCCCATAACATCTAAAAAAGAAACTAAATCAGATCCGACACGGAGCACCCTGTAGGTTAGGTTAGGTTTGTATATAAAAAAGCGAGCGAAGCGAGCCCACTTACAAAATCTGGTCGCACAAACCCCCATAACATCTAAAAGAGAAACTAAATCAGATCCGACACGGAGCACCCTGTAGGTTAGGTTAGGTTTGTATATAAAAAAGCGAGCGAAGCGAGCCCACCCACAAAATCTGCTCGCATAAACCCCCATAACATCTAAATGAGAAACTAAATCAGATCAGACACAGGGCATCCTGTAGGTTAGGTTAGGTTTGTATATAAAAAAGCGAGCCCACCCACAAAATCTGCTCGCATAAACCCCCATAACATCTAAAAGAAAAACTAAATCAGAACCGACACGGGGAACCCTGTAGGTTAGGTTAGGTTTGTATATAAAAAAGCGAGCGAAGCGAGCCCACCCACAAAATCTGGTCGCACAAACCCCCATAACATCTAAAAGAGAAACTAAATCAGATCCGACACAGGGAATCCTGTAGGTTAGGTTAGGTTTGTATATAAAAAAGCGAGCGAAGCGAGCCCACCCACAAAATCTGCTCGCATAAACCCCCATAACATCTAAATGAGAAACTAAATCAGATCCGACACAGGGCATCCTGTAGGTTAGGTTAGGTTTGTATATAAAAAAGCAAGCGAAGCAACCCTTTCTAAAAAAAAAAAGGTTTGGTTAGGTTACAATAATTTGATTTTCTCAAGAACGGTGCGTTACCTTGTAATGGGAGTGGTACCAGGGGGGCGGGGGATCTCCCCCCCGAAATACTGTTAGGTACCAAATACTAAATTTTTACCAATTTTTACCAGTTTGTATTTGAAAACAATAATTTGATTATCTCCAGAACGGTGCGTTACCTTGTAATGGGAGTGGTACCAGGGGGGAGGTGGAACCCCCTCTCCCCCCTCCTACCCCCCACCCCCCCCAAAATCCTGCTTCTTAATACAAAATTTTTACCCGAAACTTTTTAGGTTATTATCGGTCTCAGAACCGAATCTGCCCACCCCGACTTCCACGTAGTCTTGTCTGTCCTACCCTAGAGTGTTTTTATGAACTCGGAGGCGCGAAGGGAGATGCAGCCCCCGCCCGCTGTGACAAAACGCGGCACCAGGACGAGCTGGAGCGGCTGAGGCTGGTCGCCGCCGAAGGTGGCGACCAAACAGCCGAAGCTGCGAAGGCTCGTGCTGATGCCGCGTTTTGTTACGCAAGGGCGGAGGGGTTGCACTTCCCGAAGCGCCGGAGCCGTCACAAATTCGAAATGGATGGGAGATTTAGGTTAAACTTTGATAATTTGCCAAAAGTGTTTGGTGAGGTTACTTAACCATCTAGCACGAAATTAGTTAGGAAATGTTAAAGGTAATAAAAAAAAAGTAACTAGGTACAATATTTAATAGATATCTATCTACAGTACTTCAAGCTACATAATGGACATCGGTCATTTAATTTTATGGTACCTAGTATTTATAACGCTCTGAATAACTAGAAAGATTAAATACATAATTTTGTAATAGGTCTTTCCTGAACCATGATTTTTCGGGATCACAAAATATATGGAAAACAAATTATATGGAAAACAAACATGCGGTAAAGTGAATTATCTGGATGTTAAAATTTCTGGAAAATGTTTAGATGTATTTTGTATTTCTGTCTTGTAAAAAAAAAACAAATGAAAATCTGGCTTAAGAATTTATGGAATTCGAATTCCTGTATTATGAAAAAAAAGAAATCAAAAATCTGTCAAACGTTCCTATGGATTTCAAAAATCTGTCTTGTAATTTTCGTGACATAAATACGTAACCCAGAAGGGCATATGGCATTAAATTGATTACAGATTCGGTTTTCTGACCTAATTTAAGAATACGAAGATGTTCAAGTATTGTTGAGTGGAATCTCTCAACTATACCATTCTCATTAGGTGAGTGAGGTGCAACTCTATGATGCTGGATTTTATGCATCTTTACAAATTCTGCAACTAACTGATTTGTGAATTCGGTACCGTTATCAGTTACTAAAGTGAAAGGTACACCATGATGAGTACAGAAATTCAATAAAGCTTGTACTACACTAACAGCAGTGCCATCTCTAAGATGATACGCTTGAGCGTACTTAGAAAATGCGTCTACGATGGTTAAGAATTTCTCACACTGAATAGTCAAGAGATCTAGATGGACTATTTCAAAGGGCTTGCTAGCTGGTGGTACTACTTTAAACTGTTGTTTGATTGGAGTGCGATCATATTTGGCTTGACCGCATATGGTACACTCATTGATGAATTTAGTAATATGCTCTCTCATTCTAGGCCAATAGTACTTATTAGATAACGCTAAGTAACATTCGTTAATGCCACGATGATTGGTCTTACCATCATGATATTTACTGATGATTTCTTGCTGTTTCAAATATTCCCTAACGTTCTCCAATTCACGTTTAGTTAATGTCAGATTCATTGCCGAATTTTTAAATGTTCTCTGTATAATGGGTATAATTTCGTACATAGCAAAATAGGGTTTAATCAGAAGTCCAGTCTTGATTTTAGGGTTAACGTATTCTTTAATTGCGTTAATAACATCTTCCTCTAAATTAGATTCAGATAGTTGGACAGTCGTTCGAGTGTGGGTCTCAAAAGGTTTAGTTACTGTCGGTCGTCCCTTAATGTCACCTACAACGTTGAATATTATCTGTTTTGTAAATCGGTTCAATGGGTCATCTGTAATTGGGACTTCTAAGATGGGGCTTTCATTGTTAGTATGAACGGTGGCTGTTCTAGAACCAGCTGCAGTTTCTGTAGCCGTAATAGTTCTAGATTCATCTAACGCGGGATCAGTTTCAGATGGATTAACTGCGATCGACAAAAGCTCTTCGTTATTAACTTCGATTCGCGATAGAGCATCAGCGTTAGTGTTAAACTTGCCTTGTAAGTATTCGACTCTGTAGTCGTACTCACTCAATTTCAAACGCCATCTTGTAAGTCGTGAGCTAGGATCTTTTAAATTGACTACCCATTGCAAAGGTCTATGATCGGTAAGTATTAAGAATTTTCGGCCATACAAATACGGTCTAAAATACTTAGTTGCCCAAACAATTGCCAAAAGGTCTTTCTCAATGGTGCTATAATTTAATTCGCTACTATTGAGAGTGCGCGATGCATAAGCGATTGGTTTATTTGATGATTTGGTACCTTGAGATAGGACGGCACCAATAGCTACGTTAGAAGCATCTGTAGTTAGAATAAATTCTCGCGTAAAGTCTGGGTACTGTAAGATCGGGTCGTTGGTCAAAAGAGTTTTGCAATGGTTAAAACAGTTGGTGTAGTTTTGGTCTAATTTAATTTTAGAACCTTTCTTTAAGCATTGAGTTAATGGTTTGGTGATACGAGCGAAGTCAGGGATGAACTTCCTATAGTATCCGAGCAATCCGAGAAAACGTTTGATTTCTGTAGTAGTTTTCGGAAGGGGATAATTTTCTATGGCTTTAATTTTATTAGGGTTCGGTTTAACACCGTCTTGGCAAATGACATGTCCTAGAAATTCAGTTTCCAGCTTCAAAAATTCAGACTTATCCATTTGAATCTTGAAGTTGGATTCCCTCAATCTACTAAAGACTTTGTCCAAATTAACGATGTGTTCCTGAAGGGAAGTACTGAAAACAATGATGTCATCTAGATCATAGATTCTCAACCTTATTTTCCCCACCGCCCACTTTGAAAATATTTTTTTTTCTAGAGCCCCCCAAAAAATAAAAAGTAGGTAGACATTGTGAGGTATCACTGCGGGCCGCACATTCTTCAATTATTTAGTTGACGATTTTTCGAAATTCCTAAAGGGGTTAAAATCCAAGGTACCTACCAACTAACTTGAAACTTATCATAAGTTTACGGGGCTCGAAGACTCGCTGCTTATAAGTTCCTATTCTGCGGTCTGACATAACTCACTTTGCTCGCATTATAACTCCTACTCATGAAGTTAAAATGCGAGTGAATTGAGCTTCAAACCAAGCGAGCGAAGCGAGCCGAATTTTTGTAAGTCAAATACAATACGTGACATTTGATTTTTTTTTTGCAGTTTTCTAAGAAAAGCTAGCTTATCGGTTCATATTCTGTGGTTAGACTTTACTCACTTTACTCGCAATATACTTATGAAGTGAAATGCGAGCGAAGCGAGCCCAATTTTTTAACACAAATGCAACATTGTGATATTTGATTTTGTTTGCGCTGATCAAAAAAAAATCTCGCTGCTTATCGGTTCTTATTCTGTGGTTAGACTTTACTCACTTTACTCACAATATACCTTACCCATGAAGTTAAATGCGAGCGAAGCGAGCCTAATTTTTTAAGACAAATGCAACATTGTGACACTTGATTTTGTTTGCGGTGATCAAAAAAAAATCTCGCTGCTTATTGGTGCTTATTCTGTGGTTAGACTTTACTCACTTTACTAACAATATACCTTACCCATGAAGTTTAAATGCGAGCGAAGCGAGCCGAATTTTTTAAGGCAAATGCAACATTGTGACACTTGATTTTTTTTGCGGTGATCAAAGAAAAAAATCGCTGCTTATTGGTTCCTAGTCTGTGGTTAGACTTTACGCTCTTTACTCGCAATATACTTTACCTACTCATGAAGTTAATGTGAGCGAAGCGAGCCGAATTTTTTAAGACAAATGCAACATGTAACACTTGATTTTGTTTGCGGTGTTCAAAGGAAAAACTCGCTGCTTATCGGTTCATATTCTGTGGTTAGACTTAACTCACTTTATTCACAATATAACTTTATAAATAAGGATTTATAAAGTTAAATGCGAGCGCAGCGAGCCAAATTTTTTAAGACACATGTAACATGTGACACTTGATTTTGTTTTTGCGGTGCTCATAGAAAGGCTCGCTGCTTGTTGGTTTCTATTCTGTGGTCAGACATAACTCAATTTGCTCGTATTATACCTACACATGAAGCTATATGCGAGAAAAGCGAGCTCCAAACCAAGCAAACAAAGCGACTTTCCCTATCTCGAAGTTTTATAATCAATTATAATTATTATTGTAGCAACGTAGGTAGTATCATTCATCATCATCATTTCCTTGCCCTTTTCCAACTAGGTTTGGTCGGCACAACATTTTCTCTAACGTGGTAGCATCATTATCTATCATCATTATCTATTATCTATCAAAATTGTTTGCTTGGCCACGGGCTGCACCAATACCGTCCGCGGTCCACACTTTGACGACCACTGGATTAGGGTGTTTTTTTGCCTATTTTAGATTACATTATCGCCCCCCTGCTTCATCTCAACGCCCCCCAATTTTCTCTATGTCTTCTACTGCCCCCCTGAAAGTCTCAAACGCCCACAGGGGGGCGTTATCGCCCACGTTGAGAACCTATGATCTAGATAAACCAGGCAGATTTCATTTTGCAGGCCTCTCAGGACATTATCCATCACTCGTTGGAAGGTTGATGGAGAATTCTTCAATCCCATGGGCATTCTGAGAAACTCATAGTGTCCGTTCTCTACGTTAAATCCTGTCTTATGAATATCTGACGGGTCCATCTCTACTTGGTAAAATCCACTGGCCAAATCAAGAGTTGTAAAGTATTGGCATTTACCGAGTTTGTCAAGTACGTCAGTTATATTCGGAATTGGGTATTTGTCATCAATCGTTTTCTCATTTACTTTCCTGAAATCCACGACAAGACGCCATTTGACTTTACCGGAAGCATCTGCCTTTTTGGGTACAATCCAAATCGGAGAGCTCCAGGCGGATTCTGAAGGTCTTATAATATTCTGATCAAGCATTTTATTAATCTGATCTCTGACCTCTTGTCTGTGAATGTAAGGATAGCGATAACTCTTAGTATGTACTGGAATTTCATCAGTTGTTCTAATTTTATGTTTGATCTTGTTGGTGAATGTAAGTGGTTCACCCTCGAGATAAAACACGTCCGCGTAATTAGCACACAAGCGCTGTAAATTAGCGAGTTCTTCAGGATTAAGATGATCTGTCCTAAGACGAGATAAAACATCTTTCGCGCGGTCTGATAAAATTTCAGTACTGTCACATTCAAGATTAAATATTTCAGCTTCAACAGGACGATCCATAGAAAAGATTACGTCATTAGATGTTGGGTTAGTAATCTCTACCCAGCCTCTATTATTATGAACCGTCGTTATGCAGTCTGAAATAAGGCAGTTACAAATTGTCTGATTTTCTACAAAGACTTCACCGTCCCGTGTATTAACCGGCAATCTAACTATCTTTGTCGAGTTAGCTGGAATGATCTCTTCATATAAGTTAACATTCCTAGAGTCATACATCTGAATGGGGATCTGAGTATTACGGGTCTTCAGTAATTTATTTTTCAGATCGATGTTAGAGTCCCATACGTCAAGTAAATCAAAGCCTAAAAGTCCGTCGAAAAAGTTATGAAACTTGTAGACGTATAGAGTCATGTCATTCGGGTCATTAAATTCTTGGAAACTAGGTAGCGTTATCGAATAGTCGTTTTTACTAGTCGCGTGCACATTGGTCACTTCGAAAGGATCGTAGTTCAAAGGGATGTGACGGAAGTATTTGTCTACGGCATCGGGGCTAATAAAAGACTGATTAGCTCCTGTATCGACCAAAAATTTCAGAGGTGGATTAGCTATTTGAATGTAACCTAGTTGCCTTTGAATATGAAAATTGACTTCTATTTTGGCTTTTCTGATTTCGAATCCTTCTGAAAATTTTCATCGGTGGTTGGAACTTCCTCTACTACTGGTGGCTCTTGGTAAGAGTACTGATCACAAGGGTAGTAGTCAGGGTATTGGTCGTACGAATAATAGTCGTTATAATATTCGTTATCATAGTCGTCATAGTAATAGTCATTGTCATAACCGTCAAACTCGTTGAAATTTACTTCGCGGGTCTTGAAATAGTTAGACGGAGGCGGGTTTCCGTGCTTTCGCCAATCATGTCCAGTCATAGGTAAACGTCTTTCTACAAAGTTACTTACACCACTCATAGGGCTAGGACGCGGGGCATTGCCAAAGTTAAACGATTGCTGTGGTTGAGGTCTAAACGGCATCCTAAAAGTATTACTTTGTGCGTTATAATTCTGTGGAGGGGCACGGAACATCTGTTGTGTTCGCGTAGGACCACGTGGTGGTTGCTGAGACATAGGGGTAGGTCTCCAACCTTGATTAGGCTGAGCCTGCATGGGGTTTGGCCTTGAGTGACCAGGCAAGCTAAAGATGGGCTGTCTCATTTGTCCGTAATGTCCGTTAGTCATTTTGGGGTTAAAGTTATTGAGCGGGAGATTGAACTTGGCTGCGTTAGAAAAGGGTTGATGCCAATCCTTTCTGTGAGATGAAACGCCACTACGCTCTTGCATATAAAGTGTGTTAAGCTCCTCTTGAACAAATTCGAGGGCCTTTTCCATCGATTCAGGTCGCATACAGCGTATCCTGGAACCTAATGGGTCCTTGAGACCTCGTAGATAGGCCTGAAGGGTCAACTTTTGATAAAGGGCACGCTTAGCTTCTACGGTCGTACCTAAAGTTTCGTGAAGCGAAACATACGTCATTATGGTGCTGAGTAAATTTTGGCACCGTTCGTAAAACTCTTGCGGGGTACTAGACCCTTGGGTCTCTAAAGATAGATCACTGTAAAGAGCGGTCTCGTCACGATGGTCTGCGAAGTTATTAATCAAAGCGCTCCTAATACCTTGCCAAGTATTGGGTATCCCGTTTGAGTTGATCAACCTAGCTGCGGATCCCGATACTTTATTTAAAATACCGTTTAAAAGAGCTAGATTTTCTAATTCTCTTCCCGGTTCGTTCGTGACGTGAGCTAACACAAGTTGATCACAGAGATTAATAAATCGAGTGAGAATGTGCGGATTCCCATCAAAATCGGGCACAAGTCTGAGGGACTTGTAGATGATGTCCATGGAGTTAGGTTGAGCCATGTCTGAATCTTCTAAATTTCTATGCTCGTCGATAGCACTAAGCCTACTGCTAAATAATCTATCACTACCTAACCTAGTATTCCGTGATTTTCTAGGATGAAAAATCTTGGAAGCCTAAACTAAACGCACTAAAAAAAGATACACAGTAAAAATACACAAATGCACAAATATAAGGATTAAAGTAGGAATAAGAAAGGACTTGAAAGATTCAAGGACTTACTGCATTTCAGGAACTCAGCAGGAATCGATTTTTAGATTCACCCGGAACAGTAGCACTAGTAGGTTCTTTTTACTTGTGCGAGATAAATCTCGTGAATTTAAGATAGATCAAGTATCCTACCGGCTGCGCCAAATACGTAGGCCGCTGCCCGGGGTAGCTTTTAAAAAAGTTAAACTATTTTCAAACTAGATTTATTGTAAAGTAAAAGTTTTATAACTAATTATCTTAAGTGAACCTCGTTCGATGGTTGAACAGAGAATGCATTCTATTACTAGGTAAAATTCCTTGTTTCGTGCAATTGACGTCAACGGGCCACGTTCCGCTGACGACGCACCTCGTGCGGGCCACTGTATGAATATACCGGTCGAGCTTGGATCAGCGATATCCATACGTGAGCCGTGCGTAACAGGTCCCACTTTTGTATCGATACAAACGCACGTTCGCAGCGCGTTTGTATCGATACAAACGCAAACCGGGAGTGGCCACACTGCGTTTTCTGCAGCGCGTTTTTGAGCAGCGCGTTTGTATCGATACAAACGCGCTGCAAAAAAACGCAATGTTGTCCATAATTCGTTTTTTTGCAACGCTATCCCTTAAAAAAAACTCTGACTCTCATTCGATCATTCAATAATTTCTAAAACTACAGATCAACTTTGACCATACCTATACTAGTCTTGCCAACACCAGGCGGCCCATGGAAGCACAATATCTTCCCCTGCGTAGTCCCCTTCAGCTGCGAAACCGCGATAAACTCCAATATCCTCTTCTTTATATCCTCCATCCCGTAGTGGTCCTCATCTAGGATCACCTGAGCATCTTCTAGCTTGAGGTTCTCCTCTGACGTCACTCCCCATGGGAGGGAAGTTAGCCAGTCGAGGTAGCATCGGGTTACACTGCAATAGTTAAATCCGTGGTGCAACTTAGACACAAATTGAGCTGAGTTAATTAATAGAGGCCTAAGGGTCTGGTGAAGTTGTATTTAGACCGGTCATTTGCGACTTTAGCCAGGACTACTCACTTGAACTCCGAACTGTGTCCCTCGAGGAAGTTAAGCTTGTTAAGTTCCTCATCAATGACAGTTTGTACGGCGACGGGTACTTTCTTGTCGGCGAGTCGTTCGCGGAACTTGTCTCCTATCGCGTCTTTGTCGTCCTTCTCTAAACCTAGCTCTTTCTTTATCACCTGTAATAGAATTTGAGTAGAATCGTTTACAAAAATTACAGTTAAAGTTTATATCAACGATAAGCACCAAGTACATAATCGGGTGTAAGTTACTTTAAGAAAACAAAATGAAAAATAATTTATTTCACAGTAAGAACAAAACATTTACATTTCAAATTATTATAAAAATCATAAAAAGGGTCCCTTCAGTGACCAAGAATTTGCCACATCCTGTATATATAAAACATTAATATGTACATTCATCAATTTTATCAATAGGTAACGCTGCTTTGATTTTACTGTGCTCAGAAATCATGAGTTAAACCTTATCAGGTAAGGGAAATAGATACCTTTAACTGCTCGTGGAGAATGTACTTTCTGTGTTGTTGCTTCACCTTTTCCTCAACCTCTTTGCCTATTTTCTGTTGCAGTTTGGATAGTTCATACTCTTTCTTAAGTAAAGAAAGTGACAACATCAGCCTTTTGGGAATCTGAAATGGGAACATTTACTTTACTTAAGACTACTTTTAAAATTATGTATTGCAAGTTACCCTCTAGTCAAGTTAATCTGTCTCAAATGACGTAGATAGGTGATGTGAAAGGACAGCAGGCCGATTGTCTAAATTGTCTCAAACCTCAAATTGATCTCAAACTGTCAAAACAATCGCGTTAGGGAGTGTCCACATTGCGTTTTCTGCAGCGCGTTTTTGAGCTGCGCGTTTGTATCGATACAAACGCGCGTTCGCAACGCGTATTTTTCCATACAAAAGCGAACCGGGAGGGGCTGCGCGGGGGGCTGCGCGTTCGCATCGCGTTCGAATCGCGTTTGTATCGATACAAACGCGCTGCAAAAAACGCAATGTGGACACTCCCTTACCTACGCGATCGTTTTGACACTTTGAGACCGCATCTTTGGACCCGTTCGGTCTCGTTGAGATGAGAATGACAGAGCTACTTCCATAGTCACTGAACTGTCATATTTGACAGTTTGAGACCGTTTTTGGTCGCTATCAAAGATAGACAACCAGAGGGCAGGTGTGTATCTGTGCCTATGCATGTGTGTGTGTGTGTGTGTGTGTGTGTGTGTGTGTGTGTGTGTGTATGTGCGTATGCGTGTGTGTGTGTATCTGTGTGTGTGTGTGTGTGTGTATCTGTGTTTGTATCTGTGTGTGTGTGTGTGTGTGTGTATCTGTGTGTGTGTGTGTGTGTGTGTGTGTATCTCTGTGTGTGTGTGTATCTCTGTGTGTGTGTGTGTGTGATGATCGTCGATGTACGTAATTTCCCCCACTGCACTCCGGACTTCAAAAGTACTCATACTAACATCCATCTCCTCGAGTATAGCCTGTAGGTCTGCAGGCTCCGAACCGGTTAGCGCAGCACCGAGGTCACTGAGGTACACAGGGTTGTCTACAACACGTTGTCCTTGCGCCAACATGTGATGCAATGACTCCCTGGAAACAAAAACTTAGGCCTTTACATCTTTACTTTTTTTTTGTTTTGAGTTGTTATCATGCGATCAGTCATGTTGACTACAAGCAGATGAGGTGAGTGCTTCTTGTCATGGAAGACTCTAATCCCAGCGGAGCCTGCCCTTTATTTCTAATCAGTCCATCTGACTGTCCAGCAGAGGCATTCTGTACTAGACTCACTTTGAATTCACTCAAGTGAACAAGCTCACTAAATACGCAAGAATGTATTGTAAGTGATTGTAGTAAGATTCAAATTTCGAATACGAAATTTGAAATCTCACAGCAGATTCAGCTCTTCGACGTTCGAAGTGAGTTTACAGAATGAGCCTACTGGTCGAAGAGGACTCGCCGCTTTTTTAAACGACGTATAGTTTCGGGAATGGTGAGCTGTCCTGCAAATAGATTTGGGTGCTTTTGGAGTCTCAGTTTGTAGTTACATCTTTACTAGATGATTTATACAGTGTCAGGAGGAAATTTTTGCCTACACTTATTGGGACAAAAAGAAAGAAAGAAACCGTGATAGTCACTCATCATCATCTTTGAGCATTAAAAATGTCGACTTACCTGTACAAAGGATTCAGATTGATGATATCCCGAATAGTCTTAATAATCTCTTGTGTGAGTGCTTTAACTTCTTCAGTCTGAGTGAACTTCTCGTGCATGACATTCTCCACTTTAGCCATCAGCACCTGATCTGGCAGCAGCTTCTTAGTATCCACCTTCTCTTCAGCTTCTTCAATAACCTCGGCTTTGGGCTTCGACTGCTTCCTCGTATTGCGATACTTCCGTCTTCTTCTTTCTGCATCTGTCTCTTCACGAGTGACGTCAAGCTCCATGTTAAATATCGGAAATTTCAATTTCATTTCTGAAATGCATTTTTCATTTCAGAAATGAAAAAGTTTTTTTTTTAGAAAATTAGATAGGGTTACTTTTAGTTGAGATTAAGGCTCTACTTTCAACTGTGATAGATCTGCAACTTAAAAAGGTTATACCCCTCTCGAGAAAAATATAAATTAAGATTCTTGTTAATACTGTGCAGTGTGCATGAATTAAAAGCATTTAAGATTTTTTTTAAACTTGTAATGGGTGTTTAATAGCATAAATATTCTAAATGGATAAGCTTAGGTACTTTGAAAATGAGAGAAACAAAATGTTTATCTTGAACAACAAAATAAAATGCAAATTTCAAATAAATCTATACAGTTGGAAAACCAAAGCAAGTTTGATTAGGAGGCAAATACATTAGTGCCTAGTGAGTTGGAATACTGGTAAAAAAATATAGTTAAGTAGGTACTAAGAGTGATTTTTTACTTTACTTTCTATATTTCTTCAATGTCTATACATTCCATAATAAGAAATTATTAGCACAGGACCATGTCAACGTCAAATGCAGAACTTACCAGCTGGTCCAGTCTCGATCTCATCCTCAATAAACTGCCCTGTGATCTTAATCCTCCGATGTGCCATCACCACAAGTCTCAGCTTATAATCCATGTCCTGCATCTCATGAATTTGTGCAAACACTCCAACATCGTGCAAGTCATCCAAAGTGGAGACAATGTCAGATTTGTCCTCTTCTTTCTTACGAAGGAATATACCGACATAGGGCTGGTTTAGCTTCACTTTCCGGCGTATTAGGTCTATTAGTGCTGGGTTAGAGATCTGCAGACACATTTATGATTTGATGAATTTTTATTTATTTTATTTATTTATTGATGATAGACGAGCAGCTTTTAGCTGCTGGTAAGATTAATTAGAGCGAGGCTGCTGTTGTATCAGTCAGGCCAAACGAACAATTCAGATACTTCTGGTGGGCCACTGATGGTTACTATATTAGTTACTTATTAATAAGACTTATGTAATTGTGTAGGACCTCCTCCAGCTAGATGGAGTGACAATGTGCGGAAGGTCACCAACGGAAGCAGGATGCATCCAGCCAAAGCCAACTACCATACATAGACTCTCAACTTGATGGGTATTTTCAGGCCATTTAAAAATGGTCAGTGGGTCACAATGGTGCCCGCAGGCATAGGGTTGAGCAGCCTTGAATTAGAGTAACCTTTGGTCATTTCAATCAGTAATTTTATAACACTTATCAATAGAGATAATAATGGCTACAGTTGACCTACCTCAATCAGTTTTATAAATCTTGGAAACACAGGGTTCCGATTGATAGCAATAACTGGGACTTGAGGCCAGACTTCGGGCACGGCTACAGTAGCCGGCAAGTGATTGCTGAAAATCGGAGTCTCATCTTTAATCTCGGGATCTTCCTCCGGCGGGTCATTTTTATTGCCGACCGAAAACTGCCTCGTCGAGCCGACGAGCTGTTTCGGAGGGAGCCAGGAGCCACTATAACCACATAAACGCGCATTCCGCGAGCTGCTGATACCGTGACACAGTCTTTGCGCCGGTTTACTGTGTGATGCAACTTTGGTAATATTTTGTAACGCACGGGCGGAAGTGTTCAACTTTGAATGGAGTATTCCACTTCTCAGCAGGACGCCTGCAGTGTGCATGTTAGACTTTATATTTTAGAAATTATTAGAACAATGCTTTCTTCGTTGAAATACTGATTAATTTCTAGAGAAAAGGTTATTTTTCCAGATTTTTCAGACTGACTGCTGAAGTGAAGCGACTGACGTCTGACGTGATTGATTGATTGATGGTGAGCTGATGTTGCAAGATGGCTAAGTGAATTTACCCCCAAACTTAATATGAAATCCCTCCGAAAAACAGCTTATTTGGAAAAAACCCCCCACCCAAGCATCCTAATTACAGGTCATCATAATTAAATAAATTTTGCATTTTCCCATCCATAATTTTTCCCTGTGACAATCCCCCCTCAAAGAATTTGTCCCTCAAAAATTCCGCCTGTAGCCCAGAAATACCCCGAATTTTCGGGGAATCCACCCCATCTGGCATCACTAACTGAGCTGAAAGTGAGTGAGGACTGACATGACAGTATTTAATAAATCGATGACATTGACAAACCTTTTCCGAACGACATTGATAGACGCTTGGTTTGACTGACAGTAAAGTGAAATGACAGTGACACTGTTATTTTGTCTGCATGTGCATGCATGGATGTGTTTGTTTTGATTCGCGGTGTCAGTGGTTTTAATTTTCCTTTATTTTTGAGTTTTAATGTATGTTTGTAAGGAAAATTAACAAAAAGATAAGAGCAGTAGTACAGGTGAGGTACAGAAATTCTACATAGAATTTTAAAACCCTTTCAGCCTATTATCACCTAACCTATAAAATTTGAATTCGATTTATGTACTAATTTTTAATATTCCAGGTATATAATAAAATGGATGCATGTACAGATAAAATACCATGCAAAAAATACATAACAGAGGGTAAAGCTGTGATGAGTTTGTCGACAGACAAGGTATTTTACAACCCTGTTCAGGAATTCAACCGTGACCTGAGTATTGCAGTGTTGAATGTATTTACTGCTCAATTTAGAGAAGAAAAACTTGCTCAGGTGCAGTCAAAAGCAGAAAAAAGGCAGAAAGAGGGTAAAAATCCTAATCCAACAATTCTGACTGATGAAAATGATACTACTGAGGTATGTTTTTTTTCATTCGCTACATAAATTCTGAGTTCTATGAATATCTAAACTAGAGATCATAATAAACCCATCATTTTTAGGGTTCCGTACCTTAAAAGGTAAAAAAAGGAACCCTTATAAGATCACTTTCTTGTTAAGTCCACAACTTAACAAGAAAGTGATCTTATAAGGGTAATCTTATGACTGTATGAGGATTTTTTATCTGTGATAATTAAAATAATGTAACCTTTTTTATATTGAAGGAATTAGTGACAATACTGGAACCTCTCTCTGCCACGGGGCTACGAGCCATCCGTTATGCTAAAGAGGTGGCGAATGTATCAAAGATCATTGCGAATGATTTATCTCGGAATGCCGTGGAAGTTATCAGGGAGAATATTGTATCTAATGGATTGGAGGGAAAAGTAGAACCAAATCATGATGATGCTTGGTAATTATTTTAAATTGTGTATAAGTTTTTAACATTATCAGCTAATACAACATTAATTAAAAAAAAAGTTTATTATCAAAACAAAATATCTAGAAAACAACATTCAGAAAAAAAAAAAAAAAACATTGTAAGTGCACTGACCAATAACTGGATATGCACTCATCAGCTTATAAGCTGCCTGTGCATTAAATAATAATAATAAAAACAGTTTTGTGTACTAAAAATTAAGTAAGTTTGTATGAGCTACTGGCCAACTCAGTTTTACTAACTGTTTTACAACTGTACTAAGTATGTGCTTTGTGTAATGTACTAGCTGCGCCTTGGCGGCGCTGCCTCCTATATGGTGGCCTATATGGTGATGATGGTGATGATGAAAAGTAGCCTATTACCTTCCTCAAGAGTTTAGCTATCAAAGTAAAAAAAAAAAAAAATGTTAGCGTAGTCAGTTTATGTTGTGTACATTAATAATTTATTTAAAACCGATTTATCTTCCAGCATGGTGATGTACAAGCACAAAGATAAGAAGAAGCGTTTCTCCGCTATCGACCTAGACCCATACGGCTGTCCGTCCATCTTCCTCGACGCGGCGGTCCAGGCTGTACAAGATGGCGGGTTGTTGTTGATAACGGCGACGGACATGGCGGTGTTGGCGGGAAACTCGCCGGAGACTTGTCACGCTAAGTACGGAGCTGTGAGCTTGAAGACTAAGGCTTGCCATGAAATGGTGAGACTTTTGCGGTTAGAAATGGAAAAACGATCTGTAGACTGTATCTTACCTATCCTCAATGCGCGGTAGACATTCTCTTTAGGCTCAAACACACGCTAGCCCAGGCTCGCATTGCCTCTTTATCGCTTTCGATTCGCCTTCTCGCTCGCGCTCGCCTAGGTTCGCCTAGGCTGGCCCAACGTGTGTTTGAGCCATTAAGCTGCATTAACACGATCAGAGTACTCTAGGACTGAGTGCACTTGGATACCTACTCGGATGTAACTCGGATTATGGCAATCCATAATCCGAGCACCCTTGGACGACGGCGTCCGATCAGAGTTAACTCGGACCGCGTTTTACTTATTAGAGCTAGCTCCTATACGAGTAGGGAAACAAAATGGCGTCGTCGAACAACATACAAAAAAAAAATAGTGGTCAGAGCTTGACAATTAGATTTGTTGAAGAAAATGATCGGAGTGAACTGATAATGTCAACAGCTATCCGTTTGCACTCGTATCAAGCTTACTCCTACGAGTCCACTCTTATCGTGTTACCGCGGCTTTAGATTTATAGCCTTGGATACAGTTGGACGAATGAAGAAGGATATTGAGCAACATGTCGCTCATAAAACTTTTTTCTATTTCTATAAACTACCTGTAATGTCCCAGGGACAATGTTGCTGAGATTTTTTCTTGAAATAGTCCTCCCATTTCAGGCGCTTCGTATTCTGCTGCAGTGCATATCATCGCATGCGAGTCGCTACGGTCGGTACATAGTGCCGATGCTTAGCATATCCGCAGATTTCTACATCAGAGTGTTCGTCAAGGTTTACTCGGGGCAAGAACAAGTCAAGAAAACGTCGAGGTAAGGCATGTCTTGTATTTGTTTGAGATGATTGTGCCTACCAATGATCTTTTCAAAAAGGGGAAGATAGGTGACTCTCCAAAATGCCTGTTCCTACTCGACTGAGTCCTGGGGACAAACCTGCCCTCAATACCTCGCGGAACATCGTCTCGAACGCACTTTGAATTTGCAAATAGACAAGGATAGAGAGAGACTAGAGCAGTCGTGCGAGCGAGACTGCATTGCAGAGCGGCCGGGCTCTATCGTTATCGACTCCATTCGGCCAGAGCCAACAGAACCCGGCTGCTAGCTATTGCTATCTCGCTCGTACAACAGTTTAATTTCTCTCTCGGGAAGATCTCTCTCTCTCACAAGGGGAAGACTAGCAAAAAAAATCTAATATAAATCAAAATCACACCTTTATTCTGTTTTAAGCTATACAAAGCAAAGAAAGACTCGCGAGGTCTACAGCTCACAGAGCCACTAGTATATTTTAACAACTCTGATAATTTGATTTGCCTATAAGTTTGTACTGTGATGGAATCTCCACAGTAGGTGTCTGGGAGACCCCCCCCCCCCCTTAAATCTGCCCTTGCCGCAGCGTTTTGCGTTCCGATCAAGATACCAAAGCTTTACTTGGGACCTTATTCGGTAATAATGAAACAATCATTAATTCAATTTGTAACTTCCAGTAAGCTGTCCATGGTGTACCAATGCACGGGCTGTGGAACCATGTCGCTCCAGCCACTCGGCGGGTTCAAACCCAACCCTACAGAACGCAGACCTGAACAGATAAAGTCTTATCTGCCGACCGTGCCGCCGGTGGACAAGCATTGTGTGCATTGCAACTCTAGGCATCGGGTAAGACCACAGACGTCCGTTTTTTGTCGGTCCGACTGTCCCATCCGATTGTCCGAAAGCGTTGGTGCCATATTGTATGATCATCAGTGATCGGAGTAGGTAGAGCTATTTTATGTACTTGTCATATGATAGAATAATATGGATATTCCCCGAATCCCGGGATTCGTTTTTTAGTTAGAAAAATAATAAAAAGCTTTTTGCTTTTTGCTATATACGAGTTTAAGGATTGTATAATAAATAGATAGAAACTTGATTCATGAACACACATAATTTTTTTTATGTAACAATTTCTTATATTTATACAAGAATCAACAATCATTTAACATTTTCATTCTGAAGTTGTACAAGAACATACCATACAAATTATTAGTTCCTCAAAAATCGAAACATGATTGAAAAGAACAAACTATTTGTATAATCGAATCCCGGAGTATTAGTCGGAATCCCGTGGAATATCCATATTAACATCAATGTTTGCGGTCAATGAACCTAAATAGCTCTACCTACTCCGATCAGTGATGATCATGCAACACACGTCCGATCCGACAGTCGAAGCAATGAGTTTTTACCAATAAAGACGTTATACTCATTAGAAAAAGCTCTAAAACGCGAAATTTGGTTATAGCTGCTTAGGTAGAATATAAACTATCAATCAAGAAAACTAAAATATAGCAGAAAATTATAAAACCCTGTTGCTAGAAAGAGATAAATTATGTGCGTCCTGCGTGTAAATGCGTGTAACATCGGAGCAAGACAAACGAGTTAACTCAAGCTAATTAGCTTGACTTTTGTTCGCCACGCAGAGCGGGGTACAACGCATCTACCTCAGTTTATATAGAAGATCATTGGTCGGAAGCAAATGTATGGCGGGGACAGTCGAGGAATCGGACGTCGAATTAAAAATATTACTTTTCTACCTACAAACTCACTGTTTTTCTGAATTTTAGAGTTGTACTGTAGGTACATGTCATACATTTGATCCTGAACATATACCATTTTTATAGATTCTTGTTTATAGGTACAAAAATATTACTCCCTTTTTTTTCTAGCTAGGAGGTCCAATCTGGTCGGCGTCTATCCACGACATACCCTTCGTATCATCCGTTCTCTCTCACGTGAGCGAATACCCACAGAACTTCGGCACTGCGAAGCGGATACAAGGCGTCTTGTCTATGGTTAAAGAGGAATTAGACGTGCCGCTTTACTATAGTATGGAGCAGCTGGTCGGAACGGCGCATGTTGAGACTATGAAGATGAATCTAATGAGGCGAGTAAAAAAAATTGTTGTCTGTAACGTCGATTTACGGACGATAAAACATTGATGAACGATCGTGCCTCTCTATCACTTGTGCCGCGCTCTCGCTTGCACGCTCGGCTCAGGCGGAGTGTGACCTTTTTCGTGCGTGCAGCCGCCTAGCCGGCGGCGTTCATCGATTTAAAAGACGTTATCACGTCAAACATTTCAAATAGAGCTACTAAAAGTTATTAAAATAGGCTAGCTTCCGTCACAGGTGCTTCTGCGTGGTACTTTCCTGGATAAAAAGTAGCCTATGTGTTATTCCATGTCATAAACTATGGTGTATTCCAAGTTTAATTAAAAACCGTTCAGTAGTTTTTGCTTGAAATGGTAACAAACATCCATACATCTTCACAAAGATATGATAGGATTTTAACATCTTAGGACTCTTTTAAATAACGAATTAAAGAGACGAGGTAGTCTTTATAAAAGACATGTTTATTATTAACTGGCGGACGCCCGCGGCTTCGCCCGCGTGTACTACTATATTTTTATCCCACGGGAACTATACATTTTTCCGGGGTAAAAAGTAGTCTATGAGTTATTCCAGAACCTAAACTGTCTACATTCCAAATTGTATCAAAATCGGTTTAGTAGTTAGAGGGATCCTAGTTATAGGGAAATGGTAACAAAAATTCACACACACGGACTTTCGCCTTTATACTCGTAATATTAGTAGGATTAAATCATTTAATCATTAATTTTAACAGATCAGCAATAATGAACGCCGGCTACCAAGTGTCGTATTCCCACGCGTGGAAGAACTCGGTCAAGACGGATGCGCCGGCGCACTTTGTGTGGGACATTATACGGAGCTGGGCGATACAACATCCCGTCAAACCTGAAAGGTATGGTATGTCAATGTATTTATATTGATTTTATGCGATTTGGTACAGAAATCTATAGGTACTTATCTATACTAATCCATATCTATACTATTATTTTAGAGAGGTAAAAGTTTGTTTGTAGAGTCTGGCAAAAAATAATAGACATAAATTGGGGCGCCTCTGTGAAAGCTAAATACGCGAAATAGATAAATTCTTATAGAAGGAAATTATTACTTCTGACTGACGTCTTCGGCACCTGTACCATAGACAAGAAACCTGTACTTTACCATAGATTAGTAGAGAAAGGGTTTCCATTGTAATACAATTTTAGTTGCCGTTTCTACTTGTTTGTGCCAGACTTTATGTAGGTAATCTCCGAAACTACTCATCTGATTCCAAAAACTCTTTCACTAGTATTTAGAATGAACATTCAGGATGAACATAGGCTATGTGTTATGTAGGTACCTCGTGGGCAACGTCGCGGGCGGAAGTAGTAATATAATAAAGCGGAAGAGTTTGTTTGTTTGTTTGAACGCGCTAATCTCAGGAACTATCAGTCCGAATTAAAAAAATATATATCTGCATTTGATAGCTAAACTCTTGAGGAAGGTACTGTCTACTTTTCATCATCATCATCACCACCATATAACAACACTACGGGGGCAACGCCGCGAGGGCGCTGCTAGCTATATTTATACTTTTATACTATTTATACTAATTTTATACTAATATAATAAAGCGGAAGAGTTTGTTTGTTTGTTTGAACGCGCTAATCTCAGGAACTATCAGTCCGAATTAAAAAAATATATATCTGCATTTGATAGCTAAACTCTTGAGGAAGGTACTGTCTACTTTTCATCATCATCATCACCACCATATAACAACACTACGGGGGCAACGCCGCGAGGGCGCTGCTAGCTATATTTATACTTTTATACTATTTATACTAATTTTATACTAATATAATAAAGCGGAAGAGTTTGTTTGTTTGTTTGAACGCGCTACGCTCAGGAACTACCAGTCCGAATTGAAAAATTATTTCTGCATTTAATAGCTAAACTCTTGAGGAAGGTTTATAGGCTACTATTCATCATCACCGTATGCCAACACTACGGGCCATCGCCGCGAGGGTGCTGTTAAAATAAAACTAAATAAACTACTCTTTCAGATTGGAGTCAGATGCGATAGCGAAGCACCTTATGTCCCACGAGATAAAGCACACGATCGATTGGACGGTACGCAACGACGCCAACCCCGACAGCCGGAGGGAGCATTGTCTGCGGTTCCAAACCAACCCCACTAGGTACTGGGGGCCCGGCTGTAGGTCTGCTGTCAAGTAAGTTATCGTTCCATATGAAATGAAAACAAGTAAGTTATCATTTGAAATTAATAAGTAAATTGAAAATGAAAAGTCTTATAAAATTTTTATGATTCCGAAGATTTCAAAGTCGAAATCAATAAAATCAATTAGTTAGTCTGTAGTAGGTACTGCTGGGATCACATAGAATCTTACGTTAAATGTTCGCAATTCAGTTAGTAAGTCCATCTTTAAAAAAAAACACATTCAGTTTCCACCATCTCCCCTTTGGGGGTAGGGAAAACGTAGGCGAAAACGAAACGAAACGGATTTGGGTCCTGTGTGTGTGTGTGTGTGTGTGTGTGTGTGAATGTTTGTTACCACGTATCTCTATTGTAAACACTATAAATGGAATAACACATTTTAATTTTATCCCGGAAAAATGTAGGTATGGTTCCCGTGGGAAAAAAATAGTAGTCCACGCGGGCGAAGCCGCGGGCATTCACTAGTAGTTAAATAAAAATATTTTATATATTTGTTACAGTGTCGGCGAATTGACAAACTCGAAGCGAATAGCTAAACAAGATACCCGAAGATACAAGAGGAAGCATTCTCCTACCACTTTAGACGAAGCTTGCAAGAAAGGCAACACTGATAGCGATGTAATAACAGATGGCAACACAGAACCTGTTGAAGAACAAACAAATAAAATTCTATGAAAATTTTGTTGTTTAATTTTCTGCAAAGACGGTTGCAACTTTTATTTCTTTATCTTGACTAGCCAAAAAGCTTAGACCATTTTAGAAGCTGTTGTTTTGTACGAAACGCTGACTGACATATTTTCAAAGTGCAGTGCCGCCTTTTAAAATCATTGGTTGTCTTCACATTGCTTCACATACATTAATAATGTTTATCGGTTGTCTTCCTATTTCCGGACGAAACAAAAGCATAACCTGGCATAACCCGGCTAAATTGAAACATCTAATTGATTCTCATTTTGGTACCTCTATCTCTTTCTGTCTAGCCCTAAATTGTAGATTGCTATCTCTTTTAATATGTCAACGAAAATCACATAGATTTAATCGATTTAAAGGTGAGTGACGCAACAACATGTCATTGTCAGTCAGTCATCCCATCCATCATGCATGTATCGATTCGTGAAATCAAAGCAAATTAATTTTAGTTTACATTGTTTTGTTTGTTGTGCCTTATCGTTTTGAGATTATATAATAGTCGACTCCGCGGACCGATGCGCACGTGTACAACATTTATCATTTGTTTACGGACTTGACGAGTCATTTTTACAATACTATCGTGTTTTCGTTCATAATTTCCTTTTGTGATTAAAATGAATGTTCAGACTTTTATTTTATCTATTGTGCTTACTTTGGTTAATGGACAAGATAGACAGGTAAGTTTTCTTTACTTTTCGATATGGAATTACTGCTGATCATAGCCATAGCCACCCACTTTTGTCAAACCCTGAAGGTCGATCCATATCGCAATAGTTTGTAATATTAGTTCTTTGTGCTTAGAAGCTAGCTAATATTCTAGCTTTGAACGCGCAAATACTGTAGCCTACATCAGTTTCTGCGCCGTTATATTATAAACAGCGACTAGAATGTCCTACTTATTACCTAACCTCTTGACTCACTCATATTTATGAAGAAGTGAGTGCCACAGCGAGAATCTCTGGTAAAAAATCGCGCTCTAACGGATGAACGGATTTAAATATATCATAATAGGCTTGTGAACTGTACAGCTATGATAGTTTGTTCATATCATGCCATGGAACGAGCTCATGCAACCTATAAAATCTGTAAGAGACGAAAGGCCATAATTTACACTGTTGATGATAGGTAAAAACTGAAGGATCAGAGGTCAAATTTAGCTCCATTTCTTTATTAATTGTACCTAATCAAGTGCTAAGTATTAAAACAATAAAATTTTAATACCCTGTTGTTCACATTCATCTGTTAATTGGGCAAGGCTTTAGTTTTAGGCCCCTGATTGTCTATCTTTGATAGCGACCAAAATTGGTCTCAAACTCTCAAATATGGCAGTTCAATGACCACTTATATTATTCTGTCACTCATCTCATGAGATCGAAAGTGACAAAATATACCTACAAGTTTGAGACCAATTTGAGGTTTGGAACAAGATAGACAATTAGCCTGCAGAACTGTACCAAATTCAACACAATTTCAGATAACACCAATCCTAAATCCTGGGTGCAAAGACTGTACAGATGTGAATCCGCTCTTCTACATCAAAGCCGAGAGCACCCATGACACCATCCATCAGATATGGGACTTCACAAGGGGAGTGCCGACGGTGATATACCTGATTGCAAGCCCAAACTCCACTTTGAACATCACTTGGGAGAAATCAATACCGTCAGAATTTGAGCTGTCGGAGAAACCAAAATACAGTTTTGCAGTTGCTATAGACAAGGTATTTATATCTGACATCTGTAGATAAATATTTTATTGTAAGAATCTTAGTATCACAACATAAAAAAGTGTAGGGATGCGTGTAAGTGTGGTTCATGTAGTTTCTCGTATTTTGAGCTCTTAGCAGGACATTAAAATATTGATTTTTGAACATTCATAAGCTGCTTTGTTGTAACTTAGGTCACTTGGGGGGGGGGGGGGGGGTAAAATCTGATTCATTAACGTTTTGTGGGGGGCAGCAAGATTAGGCTATTAGGCTAAAATATTGCTGTCTAGGGGTCGATTGCTTAGGGGGCGTCCATTATTTGGGGGGGGGGAGGGACATCTCACCCAATCTTACGTGGGGGAGAGGGGGGGTCTCGGCAAATATCACGTTAGGGTCGAGCCAAATCTCACGACATCTCACCAAGGGGGGCGGGAAGGTCGAAAGTTCGCCTTACGTTATTAATGGATGCCTCCTTAGGTCTTACTAATTATTATTATTCTGTAAGTAAATATCTGAAAATAATAATAATAATAAGTAAATATCAAATCTATCGTATTTCCTCGAACCTACGTATTAGGAAACAATGACTAACATTTTATTTCATGTTGATCTGAAATATAAATTGAATTACAGTGTAGTTTTCCTAAAGCTACTCTATGGCATCGCGTTTTTATTTAGAGCATAGATAAAAAAAAAAATCAAACTTTGTTTGTTCTGTGGCAACACTAGGTAAGCGTCACTTTTCTTTCGCGCGCTCGTCCGGCATCGAATTGTTTTTTTCTGTGTTTTTCGTTTTTTCTTCAAATCCATTTAAATCCATAAAATCTTTCATTAGCTTTCCAATATAGTAATATTGTGTGATTGGCAATAATAGTTATTATGCATAGTGACAAGAAACTCACGAAAAAGATCAAGAAACACGAAAAACGCATCAACCGGCTTCATCATAGGATGGATAAAAGTAGAAGCAGAAGTAGAAGTCGTTCAAGATCATGTCTACGGGATCCTTCACTATGCTCCAGTCGTTCGGATGTACCAGGTAAATTATATTACTTCAGTGTACTTTCAGATTTCCAAGCAAATCCACTATGTGCCTCAACTCAACCTACCTGCCTACCGTGCCTGTACGAGATACAAAAGAGCACGAAGATCAAACTTGGTACGAGATACCACAGCTTTGATTCGGTACGAGATACCAAAAGTACATGTACGAGATATGTGTACCTACCAGAACTTTCATTCAGAACACGAGATGTCCTGATGAATAGTCAAAACAACCTGTCTTAGAATGGTTGTCATTTTCAGAATATGTGGAGGAAGGCTGCTACGAGGCGGTAGTACAGGAAATGGAAATGAACAGGCCCACCGAACCTACCTCCGACCAACTATCGGTAGAAGACAGTGAAAACATAATAGCTGCCTTCAAAGATGCTCTAGGCATTGAATAGGTCCGCAGATAATTCTAAGTTAGAGGGAAAAATTCAAGAAATTACAAAACGCTGGGAACCACATTCAATGGACTTACCAAAGAATAAAAGGACATTATACTAAACAAGTTATCAGATAATTGTCAGCTTCTAGAAGCACCAATTCTTAACGAGGAAGTTAAGACTGTCATGACAGAGAGCTCTAAACTAAGGGACCGATCTCTCGAAATGGTGTAACATCAGCTTGGACTGGCCATGGCTATTGTTGGCCAAGTAATGACAAAACTAACTGATGCATCAAAAGTCCTTTTCAATTTGCAGTGAAGATTTCTTCAATTCTTGGCTGGTTTTTATCTTCGTTCCCAAGTCAATGCCATAAAGGTGTTCATCACACTTGACCTTCTCAATAAGGTAGTTGAAGTTTTGTCTAAGAGTGGTGTGATAAGATTTCTCCTAGTCTTTGTTTTCTGGAAGTTTATGTCATTAAGAATATATCAAGACCGTTACAAAACCAACCTGCTCAAAATACAAGACAGAAGGAAACCGATACGGTCCACCTTAGACTCAATCCAGCCAGCAGTCCAGAGTGGCAGCACCACGAGGTGGACCCAGGAACCGTGCAACACAACCACCACCTCGTCGAGCAGCACCTAACCACAGCTACAGCCGCTCACGCCCCGAGAGGGCTGCACCACGTGGGCCACACAGCAGACGCTGAACAATCAGGTATGCAGGCAATATAGCACAATACCTTTTCTGCTGGAAACAAATCACCAACGACCCGGTACTACTACAGTGGATAATAGGATATCACATCCCTCTCATTGAAGTACCTACACAAAACATTGTGCCTAATAATAATGTACCTGATGCAAAGCTCGGTAACATGCAGGAGGCCATTACCAATTTGTTAGAACTAGGAGCTGTACAAACATGTAATCATAGCTATGATCAATTTATCTCAAAAATTTTTCTTAGTCTCAAACCTAATGGAAAATTCAGGTTTATATTTAACCTAAAACCACTAAATAAGTTCATTAAATAAGAACAGCCATAAAAATTGTAGGCCATGATTACTACATGTGGTCAATAGATTTAAAGGAATCATATTATATAAATAAATATTTTTTAGTGGCAGTAGACTCGGAAAGCAGAAAATACCTGAGGTTTCAATTCAAAAACACCCTGTATCAGTTCACTGCCCTTCCTTATGACCTTGCACAGCTCCCAGTGTCTTCACAAAGTTATTAAAGCCTGTTGTCAGTATCCTTCGGAAACAAGGGTTCTTGTCAACCATCTATCTAGCTAGATGATTACCTATGTATTGGTCGTACATATATGATGAGTACCTACTTAGCAAATAGAGACACAACTCTTAAATTATTTCAATGCTAAATTATTTTATTGCCTCATTGTAAACTATGTAAAAAGCTGCTTAGTGCCAAGTACATCCTGCAAATTCCTTGGATTCATTATTAATTCACATAAAATGATTCTTCAATTACCACAAGTAAAACGAAACTCTATTAAAGCTTTACTATCAAAATTTTAAAATCTTTAACATTGTAAAATAAGGGAATTTGCAAAATTACTTGGAACCTTAGTTGCAGTCTGCCCAGCTGTACCCTATGGTATGGTAACATACAAAAATAATGGAAAGGGAAAAGTATTTAGCTTTACTAGAACATCATGATAACTATGATGCTATAATGATACTGCACTCCAATATCTTACCAGATCTGAAGTGGTGGTCTTCCATCATAAACCTTACTAACAAAAGTATATGTGGTCGACAGTACAAATTGGAAATATTTTCAGATGCATCTTTGACTGGATGGGGAATACACTGCGATGGCGAGAGTGTTGGTGGTCTATGGTCACACTCAGAACAAGAACTTCACATAAACCAGCTAGAACTGTTAGCCGCTTCATTTGGATTGAAGTGTTTTGCAAAGTCACAAAGCCACTGTGATATACTACTTCGTATTGACAACACTACCGCCATTGCATGTATTAATAAAATGGGCAGTGTTCAATTCCCACATTTAATAAGAATAGGTACCAGAAATATTTGGACTTGGTGTGAAGAACGAAATACTAATATCTATGCTTCCTACATCAAATCTAAGGATAATATTTAGGTATGCTGATGAGGAATCGCATAACACAAACATTGACACTGAGTGGGAATTGAGCAATGAGGCCTACTCTTTGATTAGGGATCGGTTTGGAGACCCTCACATTGATCTATTTGCTTCTAGAATCAATAAAAAATGTGACATTTATGTTTCATGGAATAGAGACTCATATGCATTTAACATAGATACTCTGACACTGGGGGCTATATATATATATATTTTTTTTAAAATGCTTTGCCACCAATTGCAATGATCACAAAATGTCTACAAAAAATTAAAAATGATAAAGCCAAAGGCATTATGGTATACCCAGTTTGGGAGTCACAGCCCTGGTATCCACTAGCCATGAATTTAATGATAACTAAACCTATGATATTTAAGACAAGTACTAATCTGTTGATATCTCCTCTTAGGACTGTACATCAATTGTGCAGCCACCTTACCCTGACGGCGAGCATCTTCTGCGGCAAGCATTCAGACGCCGAGGTTTGCTAGAAAGCTCACTAAACATCATGCTAGCTTATCTGAAGGTACAATGAAACAATACAATACTACTTACAAAAGTTGGTGGAAGTTCTGTCACTCACATAATCAGGAATCCCTCCTGACATCTGTGCCATTTCTGATTCAGCTTTTAACAGAAAAATATGAGAAGGGAGCGGGTTATAATACCCTTAATTGTCATAAATCTGCACTCTCCCTTCTTATGGGTGAAAAAATTGCCACAGATGACAGAATTAAGAGGTTCCTTAAAGGAGTGTTCAGACTTAAACCTACCATGCCAAAATACACAGATTTTGAACCCAAGTATTGTATTGCATCATCTTGCCTAACTACCTCAAAACTCGGCTCTGAATCTAGAAATGCTCACAAAAAAGCTAGCCACTCTACTAGCTTTGGCGACTGCTCAAAGAGTACAGACCATATCGTTAATTAAACTAGATAATATAACTACATCTAATACTAAGATCACCATAACTATATGTGACCTAGTCAAAACTTCCTTAAGTACTAGAAAGCATGCAAGCTTAGATCTCCCATTCTATTCTCAAGAGCCTAAAATATTCAGACATATAGGCCAGCACTCTTCAAGATTATATCTGGAACACAGCTACTATTAGAGATGACAAACCATATCTTTTCATTACTTTCAAAAAACCTCACCCCGTGCATCTAAGCAAACCATTAGCAGATGGATCAAGTGCACCATCACTGAGAGTGGTATTGACACAAGTAAATTCACCTCACACAGCACTCGCCACTCTGCCACCTCATCTGCTAATAGAGCTGGTGTGTCCATGGACATCATTAGGAAAACAGCTGGCTGGTCCGATAGTTCATTGACATTTGCTAAGTTTTATAACTTACCAATCCAGAACAACAATACCAATAATGATTTTGTTCAATCTATCTTGTATGTATGTACAATGACTGTATGATAAAATGTGATTTATAATTAAGTAAATTAAGCATTGCATACTAGATAAATACTAGATTAAAAACTTAAAGTTCCTAAAATAATCTAATGTACCTACCTTATCTAGTAACAGGAAAAAATGTTACCTACTATTTTACTACTACTATTTTCAGATACATAGACAACATTAGTTATGTTGTGTAGATATATAAATTATCTAAGTATTACAGTAGTTTATTGTGAAAATGTAAAGTTTGGTTTATGTTCAAAAGAAAATATAGAGATTATTTTCTTATGAACCTGCTTCAAGGTTTCTTAAATTACTAGTAATTAAGTGCTAAAACTAAGTACCTATTGATTATTTTACTATGAAAATTTTAAGTTTGGTTTGTTTAAAAGAAATAATAAACAAAATTGAAATTCTATTTTGAAGGTTTATTAATTCATAAGTAATAAGAAATCACATACTTACACATAATTATCAGTTATGCAAATAACTACCCATTATGCACTATTCTCTAAACAACTACACTGTAATTCAATTTATATTTCAGATCAACATGAAATAAAATTGAAAATTGGATGAACTTACCCAAGTGAAATCCAATTGTAATTTTATGAATGTTGATCTGAAATATAAATACCCACCCAGCCCAATATCAGCTGGAAGCTGACCCGGGGCATAATGGGTACCTTCATATCTGGGTCCGGGCTCAGCTCTAAATCAGTGACGCTTACCTAGTGTTGCCACAGAACAAACAAAGTTTGATTTTTTTTTTTATCTATGCTCTAAATAAAAACGCGATGCCATAGAGTAGCTTTAGGAAAACTACACTGTAATTCAATTTATATTTCAGATCAACATTCATAAAATTACAATTGGATTTCACTTGGGTAAGTTCATCCAATTTTCAATTATACTCCCATTTTTCGCGATATAACACGAGCTGATTCAACATTAATGTTTGATCAACAAAACACACGGTTCATGTTACTCACATTATTGCTATCTCAAGCGTGACCTAAATTCCATGAACTTATGCTAGGTACCTACCTATGCTAATTATCTGAACTATTAGGAACCTACAGTCCAGATTGTTCTATTACTTTACATAACTACTATCAAACTCAAAGGCATTGACCAACGAAATAGTAATAGGTAGTAGACAATATGCAAATATTTTGTGATGTCTTTGGAGTTCGTGGGACTTTGCGCGAAATGTTATCATGTATTCATGATCATCATCTCCCTGCTCATACACACCACTAAGAGGAGTCGACATAACATGTTTCTTCCTTTCTCCATTTCCTTCTATTACTTATCATCTTAGTTATCAACATTGAGTAGCAAATTGTGTTGAGTTAATAATAGTTTAACGATTTCGCATTCATATTTACGTAAGACAATATCCCAAAAAGTGGTAAGGAAATGCGAGAATCAAACCCGCGATTCAAATCAACATCTCAGACTCAGTACAGCGGGCTTAAAAAGGTCGCTATTGCAGAATCGCAATAGGAATTGAACTAATATGCCATCTCTTTTCATTGACTGAGAGTGAAAAGAGACGGCATTATAGTTCATTTCATATTGTGATTCAGTTTTAGCGACCTTTTCAAGTCTGCTGATCTGAACAAAATTACCTTACAAAGTCATAATCTAATCGTCTGTAAAAACTAAATGATAAACATATTCAAATCAAAAACACATTTACAAAGTAATAAAACAGTGAACATTCGAGATAGGTAGCTCCTTGCGGAGAAATAATTGATTTATGGGGTGAGTCGACCCCCGCTTGGGTGGAAAGGTGGTAAAGTTATTTATGGAACATGATAGGGTGTCTGCATAGTAAAAAGTTGAAGCGGAAATATTATGAGACTAATTTTCATGGTCATGTTTTCAACGTGATTTATTAGAGCACTTTCAGTGTTTCTGTATATTTTTCTGCGTGTTTTGACGTACGTGCTTACATGCGCTACATTTAGTTTTAATTAAATTGATTATTTAGGCGGCGCGGCGCCCTGAGGCGTGATCGTTTGAACCCAGTGGGTCTTGAGGGGTCTGGAGGGATGTCTGTCGCAGCCATTGCGTAATCGTGATTATTTACACTCGGAAGAAATGCGTGCAAACGAAACCAAGAAACCCGGAAAACCGGACGGAAAATGTAAAAACTGAAGCTAGCTACGCCAACAAAGTTAAAAACGAGTAGATCGAACTACTACGTCATCTACCAAAATGACACTACGCCATGCGCCACATCAAATGAACTTGGCTCCTATTTTTAATATTGAACTTATAACTGCATCATATTAACTGATATAATCGATCGAGCGAGCGAAGCGAGCGAAGATCTTAGTGGCAAGTTAGGCGATTTTGCTTTGTATGTTTGTATGTTTGTATGTTTGTATGTTTGTATGTTTGTATGTTTGTATGTTTGTATGTTTCATTTTTATGTTCTCGCATAACTATCGAACCGCTTATCCAATCTGTATTAAACTTGATAGGTCAATAGGTTGTGCTATGGAAATTTGCTGTGGAGCGTATGAGCGTAATCGATGAAGGGGTTGTAAAGATATGGGGTTCCCAAGGGGGTAAATTTTTTTCAAAGTTACCCAAATATATTGAGTGGGGTGTCATATGAAAGTACTCAACTTATACATTCCAAAATGGTTTTTAGTTTTCTTCTAGGTTCTATAGTTTTTGAAATACAGTCAAAAAGAAAAATTATGCAAACCAATTAACGGAAGTATGGAGAGAGCTCCCGTTTCATAGAGTTTCGATGTATTCGTAGGTCTGGTTAACGGACAAGGAGTGTGGCATCGTTGTGGTTTGGTTTGCAATGATTTTAGTTGCTAAGTACTTGATATTTTTTCTTGAGATTGAAAATAAAAGCCGTGTTGGCCGATTGGAAGAGTGCTCGACTTTAGATTCATAGGTCGTAAGTTCGAACCCTGACCGTGCTCATCAATGGATTTTTCGATTAGAAAAATTTAAATGCGCATTAACACGAGCTCTAAACGGTGAAAGAAAACATCGTGAGGAAACCAGTTAACGTTCTAATAGCGGCGAAGCGGCGATGGGCTTGCAACCTGTCACGTATGCAAATGCTAACTCCTGCAAATAGTGGGCTGGGCATGTACCAAAATTATAGAGGGAGGGGGAGAGTAGGGGGAGGGGGAGGGGAGGGGAGGGGAGGGGAGGGGGAGGGGGAGGGGGAGGGATGCATGCCTATAATCTTTACCTACTATACTGAGGTAGCGCATTAGATGTCATTCTGTGGTAAACACTAGAAGGAGCACTTAACATAGGTATAGGGGTAGTCAGAAACAAGTCCAAATCTAGGCTACCAATACAACGGTGCGCGAGATCTCAGTTCGGGGCGAACTACTAGTATTTATTTGATAAATAAGTGACAGTGAATAAACATTCCTAGCCCAAAATAAATATCTCGCAGTAGATATCCTCTGAGAATAACCAAAAACACGCATCTTTATACGCTATGCTCAACCCATAATACAGAGTCTAAAATTACCTGATGCACCCACCAATAGGGCGCGTTATATATCTTCATCTCCCTCGCACCTGTTACATCTAGACTAGACTTCCCCCCTAGCCTAGATACAGATATTGCACGTCGGGCAATCAATAAAGACTTGCTTGCGCAGATTGATGCGCCGTATGCACTTGAAAGCTCCCCGGGGTCGGACATTGCAGTGATAGATGACGTGGTGATAAGACGTGTGTGACAATAGGGTGGTGTAGCCATGTCTTTGCAGGAAGGGGCCAAGGGTAGCCAAGAACACCTGAAGAATGCAACTGGTAAGATTACGCCGTCTTTTGTTTTGGATTCAAGTTCAAGGCTCTTTCAAGCTGTTGCGTATTTGCATTGCCTCTTCTGCGAAGCCGAGATATTGTCACCGTCTCTCTCTCTCTGTATTTTGTGTAGCTTAGGTTTTGTAAGGGTTGATTTAAATCAGTTCAAATCAATTCTAAAACTAACCATATTAGTTATTTTTGAGCAAAGTTAGATTAATTATTATATTTCCGGTTATAGTATGATTTGTCCTAGCAAATAACTTATTTTGCTAGCACAAATCATACTATAACTTTTATTGGAAATCATTTGCGTTAAAAGTAATTTGGATTTATTGCAAGAGGGCGACATGTATTTTTAGCTACTGCGCAATTAGAAAGAGGTTCTCGTAATCATCCGCCATTTTGTAGCTATGACGTCGCCATCTTGTTACACCAGCTTCCTGCGTCATCATGATCTTGATCTATTGAGCATGTGCAAATTGTTGATAGAATATGAAGATGAATAGAGCACCTAATTATATTACCCGTTTTCCGAAACATTTATCCTACACGAGCAATATATACACCGTTTATTTTTGGTCAGTTTAAAGCCGGCGCCTACGTAATCTATATCGATAACCTTACTCAAAAATAATAATAAATATGCGATCTATTTTTTTGCAGTTAATAATATCACGAAACATAGGCAGGATAAATCACGGAGATACGTGCTCTGTGCTTAGCTGTTGCTACGGCGTAGAGTGTATGCTACGTTGTAGTCATACATACATACCTAGGTCATTAGCTCTGCGCGCCTACGACACCTTACCAAGTGTTTTTCTCACTTTTGTTAATTTTTCAACTATTTAGTTTCGTATGAAATACTTATCAAATTCAAAAACTAAACCAACGACACGAATACGATTAAGCAATACAAGCAGTGGGTGCTGGCTTTAAACTGACCCAGAATTAACGGTGTATATATTGGTTTCTTATGTATTCACATTTTCGAAAACGGCTGTGACGATTTCGATGAAATTTGCAATCTTTCGATCACATTTTGCACGATCAAAATATACAAACGTTTTATTTTCTAAGTCTCATCTAACGATAAAATCACGTTTTACTAAATTTTATTTGTTCGTGCAAATTAAGTTTAAAAAGTGCTGTCTTGACTCTTTGTCGTCAAAAATCACAACAGTTAAGCTATCTGCAAATGGCCTTACATAAAAACAAAACATAATATGATGGTTACTTGTTTCTGATTCATTAATTTGAAGGAATCACATCAGCAACGTATTTATCAAAGTATTTTCTTTCAGATCTACGAATACGACGATCTAGAGGACAGCGGCCACATCAGCCCGAAATGCCCGCAGCAGTACTTCTCACTACGTCATCTATCATGGCTACGTAACGAAAAAGTCACGACAGACAAAGAGGCGATGCTTATGGTTCACGCTCACTATAAAGATGGCAAGAGATCCGGAATCATCGATATAAAGGTAAGTTATTTACAGCACTAATTACTCTGCGTCATCGATTTTTATACTACGTCGTATACCATGATACAATCTATTCTATAGCGTTCAGTACGTATACTACTACGCCGCTTACCAACAATGGTTAATCGCTTTTAGTTTTGCTTTATTATCCGTACCCATATTATAATAAATAAAGTATGTTTATTTGTCCTGCTTTCACATCAAAACAGAGCGACGGATTGACGTGATTTTTTTTGTGGAGATAGTTAGAGGGCTGGAGAGTAAGCTACTTTTTATCCGGGTACCACGCGAGCGAAGCCGCGGGCAGCAGCTAGTATTTTATAAATCAGTACAAACATACCAATTTATTTGTAGCGGATGGAAAAAAACTTGACTTACAAGTATGAAAGGAAGCCTTGGTACTTCAAAAAGTTTTTCCAATTCTTAACAAAGCCGTAAATAACATTGAGATTATTCTTATCTCCATTTTTACTCACGCTCGTAACTAATTAATAACAATTAGGTACATATAATTTGTCACAACAATGCATTAATTGATAATGCACTCTTGGAAATGTTTACGTAATCTTTGACCTTACCTTACAAGTATAAAAGATAGGTATTATTAATAGGATACACGCGGAGGTAGGTGTCTAATCTGTGGTAGGTGTAGACCTTAAGAAAAGAGGGATGGAATATGTAAATGCTGATACGTATGTGAAAGGAGTACTGAAATGACGAGTGATACAAGAAAATTGAGAAAGGAAACTTACGTAGGTGTTGGGCAAGCCTACTCCATCTCAACAATGTCCCAGGCAGTACAGTGTAGGCAAGTGTAGGCAAAAGATTACCTCCTGACACTGTATTAATCATCTAGTAAAGATGTAAAGGCCTAAGTTTTTTTTAGCTGGACCTCCTCCCGTTCAAAGACTACGCGACAACACTACCGCATCTCATCCACACCGCCAACACTTCTCTCATCGACATCCGTCTCGTGAACCTCACGTCTGCTGTAGACTACAACGCGACTAGATACGCGTTGCACCTGCTACTCGTGTCTACAGACGATCGGGGACAATCCTGGAACTACACTATGCGGCAGAGCTTGGATGACGAACATACTCCTGGTGTTTTTGAGGTTAGAATTACTTTTTTACCTTGTTTTTTAAAGGCCTTACAAAGAACACTGGTTAAATAATGCTCAAGATTCGCCCTGTCACTATCTAACACTCGGGATTCGAACATCTGACTCTTAAGACTCAAAAGCCGCTAATACATGTTTGGCGAGCCTAGGCCAACGCGAGCGATGGCAAATTGATGCAAGGCAAGTGCTACCATCTAGGACGTTTGGCAAGTCTATGCAAACCATGCGCATGTATTCACTCGGCCAGCTAGGCGAGCGACACCGAGCGCAGCAAATAATATGCTGTCTACACACTGGCCTATGCTCGCGTTGGCCTAGGCTCGCCAAACATGTTTAGGCGCCTAAAGAATCATTAAAATAAAACTAATTGTTATTATATTCCTTAGATAGTCGAGATCAAAAGCCCTAGGTCGTCAATGGGCGACGGTGGCTTTCTCCAGTTCCGACCCGTCGCGTACACGGACGCAGAACGAGATGTGTCCTCTTCTACCAACACACACGTATCGAACTTCAACCGGTAATACATTAACTACTTTCGCAATGACACAAGCGATCCTCCTTTAGCCAGAGCTCACAACTTGTTGACAATGCATTAAAAAAAACGTTTCTGTAGAAAAAAAAATCTACATTCATTCGTTCGTTCGTATAAGCAAGTGGCCAACTCTGGTGACGGAGTTTTTAGGCCGCCTAAAGGCCTACGTTATGGCGTATATACATTAATTTGCTTGTTGTATCTAATAGGACCTCATTGCCGCCACACAGTACCCTGCGACAGTTCTACAGCGATTTGAATGAAGAGCCGTTGGTTCAGGACATGTTCCTATCCTTCGGTCTCGGCGGCGATGGATTCTACAAGCAGCACAATTATACCGCATGGTAAGTTTATACAATTGATTCATACGAGCATTCACGGTACAGTTGTTCTGTCTCACGAACTCCGTTTGGCCTTAATTGTGTGTGTGTTCACTTGCACTTTGTTCCGTGTGCTCGGGAGCGCTCAGAATCGGCCCACGCACACAGAAACAACGTGCATGTGCGTCTACACACACAATTAAGACCAAACGGACTTCGTGAGATAGAACAACTGTAACACCTACAATTTATACAAAAACTTACAGTTTACACAAACATTTACGATTAAATAAATGCTTATTATGTGCACATTCATACTTATCGGTCTCGGTTACGGAAATGTTTTTAAACTTCATAGTTCATTCAAATAATTTTTTTTACTCAGTTTAAAACTCAGTTTTATAGAAAAAAAATCATTTGACACTCACAGTTGAACAATAAGAAATTAAATTGAAACATAAGAAAATAGTGAACTGTGTCAAGTTGTCCATTGATGATAATGATAACCATTACTTAAAAAAAACACACACCAAAGTAATCTAAAAAAAAATGTAAGGGGAACCGCTTCTTAAAATGCCCGTACGGTCTCACAAATTGAAAGAGCAGACTTCTGGGGTTCTAGATCCTTTTCTTCTCTCTCAGCCAGCAACTACTACTGCTGTTACAGTTGTCACAATGGATCTAGGCATTCGTGAAGTTAGGCTTTTGGCTGTGCAGTAGAAAATTTTTAAGAAAAAGTTGCACTGCGCATCGAAACGGCTAATTTCACGAATGCCAAGTTGTAACAAGTGTACTATCGTCGAATTCCTTCCACAGGTCATTCAGTCTTGGCTACGGCGCTCCACCAGTAGAGGGATTCTCTCTCTTCGTCATCATCATCATCTCTATAGGTCTCGGAGTCCCAGTACTGCTCGCTATGTCTGGCATCACGTATGTACTGGTCAGGAGATACCGGCAAAGGAATCCCCCAACTCGGCTGACTAATGACGAATAAATAGGTATTTATTGATCTCTTATTAATCCTCTGAACGTTCAGACAAAGATTATTGACCTCTCGGTAAAGGTGAGATATTTCAATAGAGTTAAAAAAAAACAGGTCAAATAATTAAATGCGGCTTATCAAATACGAATGTATTTCAAAAAAACCTTACTACAGATTAATCCTCGTATTCAATATATTCAATGGACAGAAAACCTTAAACTTCATCTATGACGCAAATTCTTTGAACTTAGTTTAATAGGCGAATACGAAACAAATGGTTAAACTTTAATATCCCATGAATGCATAAATAAATTGTTCATGAATGCATCAATAAAAACTATACCGAGGGGTCAAATAGATTAATTCTAAGTTATGACAATGATATTATTTGATGTTAACATAGAAAGTCATGTTCACATTAGTGGATCTAAGCTTTGAAGTTGCAGAGCGGAGTTATAAGCGATCTTCGTGAAACTGGTCCCGATGTGAGCAAGGCTTAAATATTTTTTGAATGTTGTAAAAGTAGGTAAAGGGTATCCAAAGAGACACAATTCACATAGACGTTGATATGTATCGTATACTAGCCGACCCGACGAACTTCGTACTGCCTCTGAATTCGAGATATCATAAGAAAAAAACGTTCCGTACAAAATGTATGAAAACAATAATTTTCGTTATAATTTTTGTTTCTTTCATTTTGCGATGATTTAATAGTTATCCTGCTATTCGGGTGGAGACAAATTACACAAACAAAAGATCATAAAGATCAGCGGTTCTTGATTTATAAATCGTGTAACTAACCCTATTTTGTTTTTAGGTACCTAAATGGTTAAAACTACAAAAAATAAATAAATAATGAAAAAAATTTTTTTTCTCCGTCAGACTTCGCAATAATAACTTTGTCCCACTTATTATTTTGCAATTTTTTCCATTATCCTTCCTACTAATATTATTAAGGCGAAAGTCCGTGTGTGTGTGTGAATGTTTGTTACCACGTATCTCCATAACTATTTAACCGATTTTGATGAAATTTGGAATGTATATAGTTTAGGTTTTGGAATAAGATAAAGGCTACTTTTTATCCCGGAAAAATGTATGGTTCCCGTGGGATAGAAAAAGTAGTCCACGCGGGCGAAGCCGCGGGCGTTCACTAGTGTACTTATAATAATCAAAATACAAAATACATTATCCGACATATTGACGTCTATGTGATTTGAGCACAAACACACACAAGTCCTTATAATTAATGTATGTATATTATTCTGTAACATTTTATTTAATAATTTTTTGACATTGATAAGAAATAGTATTATGTGTTCTCGTCTGGGGTTAAAAGCAGGGTTTGAACTTGAATCTTAGCTCCCATAAGTTCGATATTGATATCAAACTTAGACACTTTAGATTAAGCCTTGAAAAAAAAAACTTATTAAGTATAAATTATTTTAGGATTTGAGGCTAAAATATAGATGGAATATAAACTAAGTTATAATATTTGCCTGTTAGGTATTAAGCTGAATTGCCTTTAACTTAGTCTAATATATTTATGGGAGTTACTTCCTATGAATGTCCAAAATTTTCTTGCATATCATTTTAAACTTTGCAATTAATTAGTAAATGTTAAACCATTTTCTGCGAAGGAAATTGTGTTCCTGTGCAGTTTTTATTAAATACGTTTTATTACATGACTTATTTAAATTATGTATGTGATCATTTGCCAATTGACATTTCAATTCGATCGTGTATGAGAACAATAATTATTTTATTTTAGGCTTTGATAATCGATTTAACTATAAATATAAAAGATCACTGTGTATAACATAATTTATAGAAATCAAATGAAAACGTCAAATTAACGAGTAACACGAAATCGGGTTAAATCCAGTATCTCAAGCAACCTATAATATAATACCAAGCCCTAACCTAAACAAAAACAAAAATAAATTAAATAACACAAAAATTCTAATGCATAATTTCAAACAAAACACCTTCCATATTTGATTTTTTTTTTTAACAAATATAATAGAAAAGTTTCAATGCTCAAACTGTTTACATTTCTAGTTACATTACATTACATTTTCATTACTCATACACGGAAAGTACGCTTGAAGTTACCTGAACAGAGGGATGAAAGTAGTACTTTTCCGCCCTGGGAAGCAATTTTCCCTGGTGTCAAATTAAAAAAAAAAACATTCCATTTTGACATTTCTATTGAGTCATGTTGAAACTTTTTACACAGCAAAAGTAATATTTGACATTTCTTTCTTCTTCTTTTTTTATTGAGAATTGCTGTAAAAAATATTTTCAACAATTTATTACATGAGTATTGTTATTAATAATTAGGTACTTTTCACTAAATTATTATTATTTAAACAAGATTTTGAGCTTGAAATATTTACCATCTTCAATGACAAAAAATAGTGGCTGAAAAAAAAAAAGGTAGGCGCCTTTTTTGTTTTTTTTTTTCAGTGGCAAACTACCAGCCAGTATTTTTTTTAAAGCACCAATTTGATTTTTCTCTGTTTTGTCGATTGAGAGCAGAGATTTTCATAAAATGAGCTAATCAGGTTTTTATTTACTTTCCTAATATTCGAAATGAAAAGCAGAGTGTTTACCTCTGGTGAAATACCTATTACGGCACTCGAACTATTAGCGCCCTCGCTACGCTCAGGCGCCAAACCATCTCGTGCCGCAATAGGTTACTTTCAACCCTCGTGCAACAATCTACTATTCTAGGTTCTTTATTTGATTTATAAAGTGCAGTTGTAGCCTAAAATTAATCTATTATGTTATGTAGGTTAATTAAGTGTAGGTATAATATAGCAAATGGTCGATCTGGCACGTAATTTTGTACTATAATTTATTGTAACGTAACTTAAAATAAGTGCGGAATAGCATACTGCGTTCAGTCACGGGCATTGCAGACGTCGGGGAAAAAGCAGCACGACTCAAATGGGACTGGGCGGGTCACGTTAGCAGAATGCATCCCGATAATTGGGCAAATGCCGTAACACTTTGGCAGCCTGACGGGGCGCGTGGTCGTGGTCGGCCGAGAAAACGTTGGAGGGACGATCTCGACACCTTTGAGGAGACTTGGTGGGAAATCTCGAAGAACAGAGATGGTTGGAGAGATTTGGGGGAGACCTTTGCCCAGCAGTGGGACGACATAGGTTAAATAAAAAATAAACTTAAAATAATATGTGCGTAAAGGAATAAATACCACTAATATTATTATCATGATAGAAAACTCACACTTACATAGTAATTATATTACTAAACATATATTTTATGTATTAGTATTAGTAAATGCGATGGGTGGTTTAAATCAGTGTTCCGCAAAGGGTGTGCCGCGGCGCGGCACACTGGTGTACCGTGGTCATTGGTTGGTGTGCCTCGGAACAAATAAGGTTATCTATCTCAGTTAAGCTACTCCAAATTTGGACCGCATAAGCTCAACTAAACAAGCTCATGTTTCGCATTTTTCATTTGTGGTGTACCTCCAAAATTTTCCAACTTCCAAAACGTACCTTGAACACAAAAAGTTTGCGGAACACTGGTTTAAATAATAATCCTGTAGTATTTATGCATTGTGGTTAATATTATGTCTAAAATGAACACAGTATTAAACCTTGGACTATACACTACACTTCTTCCAAAGGATCTTGGCATTCGTGAAATTAGCCGTTTCGATGCGCAGTGCAACTTTTTATACAAAATGTTCTACTGCGCAGCGAAAAGCCTAACTTCACGAATGCCTAGATCCATTGGTACATGTTCCTATTTAATAGCAAGAAACTAAAAAAATAGATGAAATCTCGAAAGCATTTTATAAAGTTAAGATAAACGGCAACATGGCTTTCTGTACCAAACATCAACATAATAGAAAACTAGCATCTGAGGTTTCTATAGGAGATAGTGAAGTGATATAGTTCTCGGTAATGCTATACTGACTAATTCAAGAACTATTCACTGTGTGACAAGTATATTAAACATCTTAAGATAGACAGAGATGAAGCATACCTAAATGAGAAAATAATTTAGGATTTGAGACTAAATCTACCTAAATGTAGAATAAATTTAGTTTTAGTACTTACTCCTCTGGGGTCAAAGGGTAGTTCGCACATCTGCATTAAATTAAATTTAAGACTACTTACTTTAGTTAGTTACACCTATGATAAATTTAGTTTAGGATATAAATGTACAATAAATTTAGTTTTAGTACTCCTCTATAGTAATAGTTCGCAAAACGACATTAAATTAAATTTAAGACTTAGATACTTTATTAGACTTTTGATAAATTTAGTTTAGGATATAAACGTAGAATAAATTTAGTCTTAGTACTCCTCTGGGGTCAAAGAATAGTTCGTAAAACGACATTCAATTGAATGTAAGACTTTATTTTATAACTGTGTAATTTTATTACAAACTTTCATTCATGACTTATTTAAATTATGTATGTGATAATTTGCCAATTGACATTTCAATTCGATCGTGTATGAAAACAATAATTATTTTATTTTAGGCTTTGCTATTAAATTTAGTTATGAACGACTATGAGCACTGGTATAGATTTAAACAAGTGTATATCATAATAGAAAGATATCAAATAAAAAAACTTCAAATTAACTAGTAACACGAAATTGGCAAAAAAGGTAAAATCCTGTATCACAAGTACCAAGAAAGATTTCTTTGGGCAAATAAATTACACAAAAATTCAAATAAGTAGCTACTTAATTACATTATTTCTAACCACACCTTTCACATTTGAAAATATATTTTTTTAACAAATATAATGGAAAGTCTCAATGCGCAAACTGTATTCATTTATAATTAAACTAATTTCTGGGTTCTGTATTTAATTTTAAAATTAAAAAATGCAGTTGTAGTTTAAAATATATTATGTAGGTTAATTGAGTGTCTATTATAATAAATAGTCGATCTGGCACGTAATTAACGTAACTTGTACTATAATTTAATCTGTGACGTAACTTAAAATAATTTGTGTGTTAAAAATAACTAGTATTCATTTGTAATTTACATAAATTATTATCATGATAGAAAACTTAGGTGGTTTAAATAATAATCCTGTAGTATTGTATCGAATCTCTTTCTATCATCGCTAATCCTTTGTTCCGACACTTCTGACTTATCGTCATTTAATTGAAATAAATTTTCTGATGTCTATAGCGTTAGCGATTGTAGTTATGTAAATTGACTAGGGCAGCTAATAACTCTGCTAACTTGTTTGAACGGAGGAGGGCGCTGACTCTAAAATTTTTAAAAATAAGCCACCCTGTTCAAGGGAATAAAAAATAAAGGCGTGATATCACATTGTAAAAATACTTGTCTAAGTGTTAGTCTCCATTTTCAATATTTCGACGAAGCATATTATCTGCTGTGAAATTCATTATAACTTATCTTTGTATTGATAAGGGGGGCTGTGTTTAGACAAAGGTACAAAACTATAATCGTCTTTATTTAAATACAAGATGGCATTTATTAAAATATAATAATTTAGATATAGGTCTTCTACAAAATGTCCAACGGAGTACGGTATCAAAATCAGCAACGTAACATATTTTATAGCTAGGTTTTTTACCCGACTTCAAAAAAAAGAGGAGGTTCTCAATTCGTCGGAATCTGTTTCTTGTGCTTTTTTCTCGAAGAAGCCTGGACCGATTTAGAATTTTTTTTTTTAGTTTGAAAGGGTAAAATTTCCGATTGGTGCCACAAAAATTTGATGAGGATTTGTCAAGGATCTTCGGAGTTATGAACAGAAATGCATCTCGAGAGTGCAGAAAATTGCTCAGTTTATAATATTGAAGTCGGTTTTTTTTTTAATTTAGCCACTTGTTTATGCCTTTTAATTAAACCGATGTGAAATAAGTTAGAATAGTATTAGTTCATTCATTGATTTAAATAGTATTTTCGATTTCCAAAAATGTCTTCCAGTAGGTAAACCAAACTGTGCATTGAAATTAGTTTGTGTTCTAATTATTAACTATCATTAAATATTAGGCTAATTAAATTTAATTATATATCGATACAAAATATGCGGTAATTGATGTAGACATAATTTAGTTATCATAATGTACCTATAGGAATCAGAAGTTCTAATAATTATAATATATGTTTATTGTAAATTGAACGCAAAAACAATAAGGGTACAAGTCTGAGACGACCGCAGACTGCAAACTGCAATCGCAAACTGCAAATTCCTATGAAATTTACATAGAAACTAATGATTAATCTGTGTCAATTTCATATAAATTTTCAGTTTTCAGTCTGCGCCCGCAAGCGATACTGCGGTTAGTGCTGGTTATTATAATATTAACTAATTGTTAATCTGTGTCAATTCCATAGAGATTTGCAGTTTAAGGTTGCAGTTTGCAGTCAGATTGTACAATAAATGCCAATAGTAATTATTGTAATTAATCATCAGTTGCTTGAAGAATATAATGTATGTTACAGATATAATTTAGATGTATAGGAATCAAAGGTTCTACTAAATAAGTTTATTGTAAATTGAACGCAGAAACAATAAGGAACAAAAACAGTAGTGTAGGTATAAGTTACATTGATTGTAAATTAATTATCAATGAAAATATCAACGTAGAAACAAAATAAGTCAGTGAATTTATTTCACTTTGTATAAATAAAAAAACCACAGTTAAGGACATTCTAAATTTATAAAAAGATACTATGTCATATTTAAGTTAAGTTTAGTTAAGTTTATGCTATGTTTAAAAAATAGCGGGAAATATTTAAAAATTTCCCGCTATTTTTTTTACAAAATTTGATTACTTATAAAATTTGCATAGTGAAGTAATTTCAAAAATTGAATTAAGTATATTTTAGTGTAGGTAAAAAAAAATTGTAAAAGAACGAATATTTTAAAATTGTAAGAAGTTTTAGTGTTATTATATTTTTACAGATATTTTGAGTGAAACCGTTAAGCATTAAAACATTGATAACTATTAAATTAAAAATTTAATGAAAAAAACTGACAAATCCCTTCATAAACTAGAAAAGAGCTGCTGATCTTTAAACAATTGAACAGATTTTTATGAAACATAGCTAAGAACAGTAAGAACATTCTCGACAAAGACACGTCTTATAAATATAAAAATAATAATTAAAATCCGTTCTTAGGTTCAGGAGCTATGATGCTACAGACAGACACAGCGATTTTTAGCTATGTTTCTTAGACATACTTTATCAAAATTTGTTCATCCATTTCGAGATCATCGGTTCTTTTCTAGTTTATGAAAGGATTAGTCGGGGGTATTTCATTAAATTTTTAATTTATTTATTTTTCAAATTCTCGTTTAAAACCTCCTGTCGAAAATTTCTTGGGTATCTTTTCACTCTATATAAAACGGTTAGTTTGCATCTCCTGTTATTAATAATAATATAACGTAATCTAACTTTTAAAGATAGTTATATCAGTAAAAGTCCTCTGTACATATAACCAAAAACTAGATTTGTACCATGGCCTAATAAAGTAGATAAAACACATCTTATGGTAAGAGCCGGGGCCTGTTGCATAGTATGTACAAGTTTTGTCTTATCTTCATTTCATCATCAGAATTGAAGAAAAGAACTCGTACCTAGTAGTTCTTGATATTTCTACTTTTCTAAGCAATCGTAAAATAGATGATCGCTAGTAGCATTAGAAACTGTGCTTTCAGATAGCACTAAATTAAGCAATTGAAATTGAACCCGGTTATAAATTCATTAGCCCGTGACGAAGAATTTCAACCTAAATACCTCATCACCAGAATTGGCTACTAGCTCATTCTGATTGCTTTTATCTACATCCTGATTTGACGCACTTCGACTTGTGCCTTCGCGGTGCCAGCCTCATCCAATACACTTGCTATAATCGTCTGTTCATCTTAATAAATAAGTACCTCATGAAAAGAATTGGCTACTATCTCATTCTGATTACTTTTATCTACATCCTGATTTGACGCACTTCGACTTGTGCCTTCGCGGTGCCAGCCTCATCCAATACATTTGCCTATAATCCTTTGCCTGTTCATCTCTAGTTTGGTATGTCTAGTCGGTCCACATTAGGGCATGAATACCGGGATCCCGTAATACCGTAATACCGGGATCCCGGAAGATTTGTCCGGTATTTCAATACCGGTATTGAAGTAATCAATACCGGACAATACCGGTATTGAGGAAATCAATATCAAATAATTCTGTACGTTAGTATGGTTAACGGATCCCGGAATTCGGTCTTTTGTCGTGCGCAGTAGAGCATTTTCTTGCTAAATTGTATACCTACTGTGCATCGAAACAGCTAACTTCACGAATGCCTAGATACGCTAATCGTATTGTACGTCTATGTTTACTTTAATTACTATCATAAGAATTACTAGCATCCATGTGCCTGCTACTGCGCCTACCTGGGTAAAAAGTAGCCTATGTGTTATTCCAGATCATAAACTACGTCGCGGCTGGCAAGTGGTATTACTGTGGGTTTACACGCTCACGTGCAAACAGAAATTCATCGAGACAGAAATATGATTAGATCAAGCACGGTGTAGCTCTGTCACTTTCATCTCGAGGAGACAGGACGCAACAGAAAATAATGTGTTCTTTGTCTTTTGCACGCGAGCGTGTGAACGCGCCTTAAAAATGGTTCGCTGCCAGCTCTAGCGCTCTCTCACTCTTACTCTACCCCCGCTTCCGCGCCGCATACTATCGCATCAGTCGGTTCGCAAATGTTGTGTCTGTGAGTGTGATTACTTTGTGAAATTGTGACGCTGGATTAGCTGCTGAATCGCTCCAATAATATACTCGTATTATTACCATTAAATGATACCTGCTATAATATTTCGTTAAAATATCATTTAATTTAATTAGTACTTAGATAATGTGATTACCTTAAAGACTTCCTAATCCAAAAAGTTCCTAATGCATCCTGCATCGTTTTGTAGTATCTACATTTAGGTAAAGTTAAGTAAGTACACTAAGTTTATTGATTGATCTCTTTTGTTATGTGAGTACCTATAGATACTATATTTTATACATGTTCATAGAAATACAAATTACAGTCAAACCTGGGTAAGCGAGAGTTCAAGGGAGCACAATCTCATTCTCGCTTATAGAGGTTTCTCACTAACCAGAGTTTCTCGCTAATGCAGGTACATGGGTAGCGTTTCTCTCTTATAGAGGTACGCAGCAATAACAAGTCACAGCAATATGATAAAATTATGTACCTACATAATATGCACAACATATATTTTGTACATATATATTTTTAATAGTGTGTATATGTTTATATTTCGACATATAAGTCATTAGATGGTGGTAGGTGGATCCTGGTAAATTAAACTCCCTCTGAATTTTATTTCGCGATTTTCCGGATTCAAACGCATTCACTATATTAAGTTTATCATTTAATGACAGTACTTTAATTTTCCGTTTTGACATGATGCAGAACAAAACTTTCCTTCGCAATTGTTTAACTATAAACTGAGTAAGTCCGACAAACAGGACGGTACACAAGCACACGTGTCCATTCGAAAAGAATGCGATAAAATAACAACGTTATTTTAGTTCCGCGAAATGGAATAGGTAGGTACAATATTGACGAGAAAACAATACAAAAACAGTGGTAGGAAGTTCCACGAAAGTTAAGAATAAGTCATAAAATGGCAGATGTTAAATTTGTAATTTGTTTTGTCATTAGTTGTGTGCAATAATATAAATAAATAAAGCTCGACTGTCGCTTATAGAGGTATAGATAAGTTGCAGTCTCACTTACGGAGGTCCATGAGGGAAAAACGACTCTCTCCTAAAGAGGTTTCTGTTTCTCGCTAATAGAGGTTTTGGGAGCTTAAATTGACGGGTCCTGGCTATTACTCTCATATATAGAGTTTTCTCACTTATCCAGTTGTCACTTACCCAGGTTTGACTGTATTTTGATTTTATTCCTGCAGTTTTTCTTCGTATCATGTCCTTGACCAATAAATCTTGCTAAAATTAGCTTAAATTACATTCAATATTTTTGTTTTTTTAGGAAAAACTAGAATTTCAAATAAAAATGCCAATACCGGTATTAATACCGGTATTCCGGTATTGGGCTCCAATACCGAACTCAATACCGGTATTGAGATTAGTCCCGGTATTGCATGCCCTAGTCCACATTGTTATCATTTGCCTCTATATTCATATTCTTTCTTTCAATGTTTTATATTTCATCTCCTCGCTGGATGACCGAAGTCCTTCTATCGTACCGTCGGTCGTATGTTCCATAACTTGATTGCAATCCAGTAAGCGCCTAGCTCCACCCGCCATAGGCACTTTGCTACATTATATTACTTACCATTCATTTATGAGACCATTCGAGTACCGTACCTTGGAGAAGTTGGGAAAACAGTCGTGATCCGGTTCCATTTTTCTTTCATGTCATCAGTGGGCTGATTGTCTTAACTTGTCTCAAACCTCAAAATTGGTCTCAAACTGTCAAAACGGTCGCGTAGGTATCTTTTGTCGCGTTTAGTCTCGTTGAGATGAGAGGTACAGAGTTACTTGCGTGTTCACTGAACTGTCATATTTTACAGTTTGAGACCGATTTTGGTCGCTAACAAAGATAGACAATAATGAAGGATCAGAATTTCTTGTCGGGTGTCCTAAATTAATATCATTATTCCTCATGCATGGTTAATATTTAATTATCTTGATCAATCTAGCATTACAGAAGTAGGTACGAATTAAATAGTGTTGGTGTAAAAAATCTATAAGTACTTACCTTGTATTTATTTAGTAACGGGTCCTAGGATGTTGTTTAGAAGAATATTATTAGTTTTAATTTACTTTTAAAGGAATAGTAGTAAGAAGGACCGGGTCTGTTTCTCACAGATTTTTAATATCTTTTGATTATAGAGGTATATGCGCTTCTTTATATTTTCGAGGAATAGACCTCAAACTATGAAAATGAAAGCGCAATGTGAAGTTGGTTCGATCGCACCAATAGTAACCATCGGGTGTAAATTAATTTTATACTGAATTCAAATCTATAATAAGTAGGTACATTTACTCAAATTAAAACATAGAAAACTACAAATACGATAAATTAAATGATTACATGGATTACTTGCGTACAATCATGCACTTCCTTGTTTTTTCTCCACAAACGTTTTGCTATATCATTGCTATTGCTATCAAAAATAAAACTAGTACTTACCTAGCTTTTTACTTTTGATGCGATCGAATCTTCCGAATTAAACGATGGCTGTGATAGGTAGGGTTGATACTTGATGCTATTTTTTTCTTTAATTAATAATAATTCATCAATACTAAATAATTCATCAATACTTACATCTTTTGAGACACTCAAATTATTTTTATAACATAAAATTGAATGCCGCATATTCTCACAGATATATAATCTGTACCTACATAATAATCTCTTTACTGGTGTTGTAAACGTAATATAAGTTTTGCTGTAATTTTCACAATCAAATTTTGAAGTCTCATACTTTTTTATTATTAACATTAATTATTCATTCATTATATTTTTATTCTCACACTTACGTATATCATTTGAAATACTTACCCATTTTCAAATTAATTTACTTTCTTAAAAGGCAATGTGATAAAGCTAGAAGTGATATTAATAATCCATATCCTTTAATTATAAAATTACTAAATAATTCACAATGCGTCTTTCATTTTAGTAAATGAACATCTCTCGGTCTCTTCATTTGTAAATAAGTTACTACTGTTGGTTATGAGCGATGTGAGCTTCATGTATAATAATGATATTTACTTATTTGTTTAAATAATATACCTAACTATGTAAATAATTGTACTATTTACTAATTTTGACTTTATCATCTTGAATTGTATTATAAAAAATATGCAGAATTCAACCAACATAATTAATGTAATTTTGAATATAACCTAAATTATTAATTAAGACTAGATACTTATAAATTATATCTGTATCGTTAAAAATATAACGATTTAGATTGTACTTTTCACTAATGCATCATCTTGAATTGTATTATAAAAATATGCAGATTTCAACCAACATAATTAATAAAATTTTGAATATAACGTAAAATATTAATTAAGACTAGATACATATAACTTATATCAGTATCGTTAATAATATAACGATGTAAATTGTGCTTTTCAGTAATGCATCATCTTGAATTGTATTATAAAAAATATGCAGAATTCAACCAACATAATTAATCTAATTTTGAATATAACTTAATTATCAATTAAGACTAAATAGGTACTTATAAATTATATCTGTATCGTTAATAATATAACGATGTAGAATGTGCTTTTCACTAATGTATAAATATGCAGAATTCAACCAACATAATTAATGTAATTTTGAATATAACTTAAATTATTAATTAAGACTAGATATAAATTATATCTGTATCGAAATCCAAATTATTCGGAATTGTATTTTTTCGCTACGTGTTGCCAGGGTAAAAATTAACCTCCAAAATTTTTAGTTTAGAAGACAGGAAAAAATCCATTGATATATATCAAGATAAAAATCAATTGATATATATCGTGATATATATCATGATATATATATCCACTGATATACAGGGTGTGGCAAATTCTTGGTCACTGAAGGGTAGCTACCTTTTCTCTTGTAGTTAGAAAGTTTTGTTCTCAGGAAACTTCAGTTTTATTTTGAAGAAAAAAATAATTGCATTTTTAGATTTTTGAAAAAAAGTACATTTAGCCTAAAAATTACATTTGTCAAAAAAAAACAAGTTGGTCTTAATCGACTCTATTTCCCACCAGAAACACTTCTCCCAAAGTAACTTATCAAATCAAATCGTAAGTTTTTGCAATAATTCAAAAAAACACATCCCATACATTTTCTATGAAATTACTAGTTGTAAACATTATAGTGCCACTTATTCGATGGTTATTAATTTAAATTCGTAACTGTTTCGGCATGCTGGGAGGCTATTGTAAAGCCTTAGGCGCCTAAGACACAGCCGCAAGAGAGAATGGTATGCATGGAGCATACCATTAGTACATCTGCAGGGAAGCACTTTGTTCTAAATTTAAATACGCGCTTTACAATAGCCTCCCAGCTTGACGGAGCAGTTATGAAATTAAATTAAGAACGATCGAATAAGTGGCACTATAATGTTTACAACTACTAATTTCATAGAAAATGTATGAAATGTGTTTTTTTGAATTATTGCAAAAACTTACGATTTGATTTGATAAGTTACTTTGGGAGAAGTGTTCCTGGTGGGAAATAGAGTCGATTAAGACCAACTTGTTTTTTTTGACAAATGTAATTTTTTAGGCTAACTGTACTTTTTTTCAAAAATCTAAAAATGCAATTATTTTTTTCTTCAAAATAAAACTGAAGTTTCCTAAGAACAAAACTTTCTAACTACAAGAGAAAAGGTAGCTACCCTTCAGTGACCAAGAATTTGCCACACCCTGTATATCGGCGAACCCTGTTAATTTGTAAATAAGTTACTACGGTTATAAGCACATGGTCGCTCAGCTAGTAGAGTCGGTTTCAGATGGATATTGTTAACCCGGGTAAAATCAGGATGGGCAGTTAGTATAAGTGGAGTCGGCACAATAATGTTCGCTCTTTCATTCTCTACTATTAGTCTAGTCGTCACCTCGTCACCTTTCACTCACGCCTTTCAAGTCCTTTCATTATTTAAACTGGCCTCTTAGCTCAGTTGTTATTGTCTTCATCATAAAATATCAAACGGTAAATAAAAATTTCAAATAGTACGGACTTTTTAGCGGGAATTTGAGAAGTAATGTGTTTCTTCGAATGTTCATGTGTAATTATGGTGGATTATTAACCGATAAGTGTTCGTGAATGTGCATAAGTGTGGGCAAGTGAAACAAAATTGGGTAGCATTGCTTTTCGACTTCTTGCAAAAAGTCCGTGTTGATGTTTCAGTAAAGCCCCGCATCTTTACTGAGGCACAAGGGGAGGGTATATTAATTACTTGACACTGGCTGAATGCACAAGCCGTGCGAAGCCAAATAAAGAAATAAAAATAGCATAGTGCACTCGACATTCGCACAAACTCACAAATAAAATAATACTTGTTTAGAGAAGTATAGATAAGGGCAGAAAATATATTATGAAAAAGAGTAGGTAGTAAAGCTGACAGAAGTTAACAATTTTAAGAAAGATGTACGGTAGTTGTATGATATAGCACTACTGGAGAAACGATATGATATAAATTAAGAATGTATATAATCTTACATACTTTATATACTTTGTATATACTTTGGTATGTACCTACGTAAAATAATTATGTAAACATACCCATGTGCTGAGAAATGGTTAGAATTAAGTCACTTATTAAAGTAGGTGTTCCATTCCATGCCTGTCTTTGTACACCAGACAATTTAAAGCAAACTTATACTGTCTGGATTTAGTGAATTATTATAATGTTTAGGTAAGTATAAGTACCTACTATAATAGATTGAACACATATTTTATCATTTATAATGTTGCAATTTAATAAGTCGATGAACATTTAAGTTGTCAAAAAAAGGTTCTTGGACGTTCAGTTTGTAATACTTAGTTCTTTTTTTATCAAAGCTAAGGATATTCGGTGGGTAGTCACTATGCTAAAACTAAGTTAGGTAAGCGTCATTGACTTATAAATAATGTTAGTTGTAGTAGCACGTTGTAGTTAACTGTTTAGGCTACACCCAAAAATTTAATTTAATAAGGATTTAAGTATTTTATTTTCATTGGCGTGGCGTGTCTGTGTTATGTTTAGTTAAAAATAATTTCATAAAAAAATATAAAAAATGAAAGTGATTTTGTGCTATGACGTATTAGTAAATTATTATTGAATAATAACTATGATATCTATATTAAACTAGTAGTTCGCCCCGAACTGAGATCTCGCGCACCGTAGATGGCTTACATTTGGACTTTCTTCTGACTACCCCTATAATTTCAAGTGCTACTACTGCCGAGTATGCCTATTGCGCTAGCTCTTCATGGTAAAAAATACTATAGTCGTATTGCTCATTATACGGACTAAAATTGAAGGAAAAAATGTCATTTTTCCTTCAATTTTGATTAGTTTTGATACGATTTATGTCAAAATTGAAGGTAAAATGACATTTTTTCCTTCACTTTTAGTCCGTATAATGAGCAATACGACTTATAGCATGCATGCAATACAATAATGTCGTGTCTAATTTTTCATTTACTTATTTCATATTTATGAATTCTCGTCGTATTTCTAAAGTATACGTCCTAGAATGAAAATAATAACTATTTTGGAATGTACAAATTAAGACCTTTCATTTGACACCCCACTCAATATATTTATTTATTTAACTTTTTTTACCCCAATTATTTTCATTCTTTATCAAAAATTTTTTTATCATGAAAATAAATCAAGTAGCATCTAAAATCATTGCAAACCAAACCGCAACGATGCCACTCTCTTTTTAAGACCGACCAGTCAATGAGCTACGAAGACATCGAAACTCTATGAAACGGGAGCTCTTGCAGCTCTGGTTTCGTAGTTTTTGTTCTTTGGTCGTATTTCAAAAACTTTACATCCTAGATTAAAAATAAAAACCATTTTGGAATGTACAAAATAAGCCCTTTCGTATGACACCCCACTCAATATATTTGGGTAACTTTGAAAAAAAATTACCCCCTTGGGAACCCCATATCTTTACAACCCCTTCATCGATTACGCTCATACGCTCCACAGCAAATTTCCATAGCACTACCTATTGACCTATCAAGTTTCATACAGATTGGATTAGCGGTTCGATAGTTATGCGAGAACATAAAAATGAAACATACAAACATACAAACATACAAACATACAAACATACAAAGCAAAATCGCCTAACTTGCCACTAAGATCTTCGCTCGCTTCGCTCGCTCGATCGATTATAATTTGAAGAATTAATAATAAGGACTTGTGTGTTATGTGTTTTAATGTCTCAAACTATGTCTAAGTACGTAATTCACATAAAATATATTAAGTTAAGTATATACTTACGTAGGGCCAACGGATCTCGGCGTTCGTGAAGTTAGCCGTTTCGATGCGCAGTGCAACTTTTTCATACAAAATTTTCTACTGCGCAGCGAAAAGCCTGACTTCACGATCGCCTAGATCCGCCGGCCCAACTGTACTGTGAGTGTATGTATCTCAATACTTCGTACGATCTTATTAAGGCCGGCCACATACGTCAGACTTTTGGTCTGACCGGTCGTCCAACCCGACCGAGACTGTCCCCGCCATCGATTTGCTTCAGACTTTCGGATCGAACGTGTGTTGCATGTTCAAACAAATATATGGCACCAACCAATACCTTCAGACAATCGGATCGGACTCTCGGACCGACAAAAAATCGGACGTCTGTGGCCGGCCTCAGGACTAAACGCACTAGCGGTTAACCGCGGGGGCTGTTAACCGCGCGGTTGAAGTCTTCATGCTTAGAGGCGGTTAAGTGCTCAATTTTAAGTTTTTAATTTTCAAAAGTGCGTACGATCACATGCTGTTGCATATTAAAATGGGAAAAGCGGCAGGCCGCGCGGTTAGCCGCCCCTGCGGTTAACCGCTAGTGCGTTTAGTCTCTAACACGTGTCAACAGTATATTAAACAAAATAAAGAAACCTTACTTATTGGTGTCAATTAATTACAAACCACTTGCCCTGAGATCGTACAAATCTATTCTATTATTTTCATTGACTGTTAAACCTCTGGACCTACACTGTACGTACAATACTAGAAGAATTATATTTTTAAGTTGGGTAGACTATTTTGAAGATTTTATTCTTTGATGTGATATTAATTTGACACTCTTGCATAAAAATGTAATGCTTATGTTATAATAAAGTATTTGATGTGTATTTTGTTTGTATCTTTTCCTCTTTAACAATACTATTATTCTGTGATAATGATAATACTCTGAAGTAGGTACCTAGGTATTTCTAGCAGCACTTATTTACTTGAAAAATAGTGTCGTGACTCCTCGGATTACTTAGTCTCATGTCTCGTGGCTGGAAATTATCTCAGACCAAAAGATAGATAGATCTATTAGGTAGGTACCTAAGTACCTACTGAATTATTCAGATTATTCTTATATTCTGGTCCCTCTTCACTATGATATGCAAAATAAATATATTTTTGAAAATTAGAAGTCTGACGGATATTATCTAGACTGGCTAAAGATCGTCACAGATGAGCTAGCGATCGTAAAGCTTAGAGAATGATGGGGAGACCTTTGACCAGCAATGGACAATGTAGGATAAAAAAGGAGCATAGCATACGTAATGCCTTATTTATGATGAACTTTTTAAATAACCATTAGGATTTAATTTGTACGCAAGTTTTTTCAAGTTAATGATGGGCAGAAAACAGCTTGTGTCTGTAATTAGTAGGTACCTTTTACGTCTTAATAACGCAGATACGTCGCAATTGCCCCAGATAACAGGCATGAGACGACTAGACGAGCAATATAAATCATTTCGCATTACGATAGGAAGGTAGAACTAACCGGTGAAAACTGGTCCTGGTTTGCTCTCTGATCCTGCACCAGAGTGTAAGTACCTATAGGTACTTAGGCTACTACGACAGGTACAGGATAACGTTCAGTCTTCAAACATTTAAGACCTAAAGTCTAAGACACTTCGTAGATACATAAATTATGCCTAATTACTTCTGGGTCCCTACTCCCAAAATTAAAAACGATATTTCGTGCTTTTCGCTTAGTTGGTTTTAAACTGAATTTGGAACATTTGACTAACAAAAGCTGAACTACGACAATTGGCACGATAATATAGGTATCGTTTTTAGTTTTGAGAGTAGACCTACTGAATCGTAAATACCTACATTCATCATAACGCACCTCCAGTATTAAAGTGACCCATTTCAAAAAATAGGGAAAATGAGTTAAATATGTAGAAAAACTCAGAAAAAAAAACTCTACCCGCTAGTATTTTAAAAACTGCCATTTGCTGGTTAGAACATGTGAAACACAATAGCTGCGTCATTTTCATTTTGGCGGTTACGCCTGCCTCCCCCGCGGAAAAACGGCCTTATTCAGTCTTGCGTCAGCCGAGATTGCCGTAGATTAGAATTAAAATAACCTAAATCCCAATACAGCTGTTTAGTACGCGAAAATCAGGTAAGAATTGTTTAAATTTTTCAGTAATAAAACGACCGTTTGTTTGTTTTGTGCTATTTTATTACAATCAACGAAGAAAATTTTGTGACATAAATCGAGTTCAAATCAGTTTATTACTATAATTTGTACTCGTTCTATTAACCGTTTAAAGTTAAGGTCTGTTTTTATCTTTAGCATAGGATAGCATTATTGGCAGATTAGTGTTTTTGGCTATTTTATTATTAACTTGCCAGATTTTTTTGTGAAATATTTAGGTATGATGCCTTTTATTGATAAGAAATTATTAAAAAAATTTTCAGTAGGTCACATCACTATGCAAAAAATAACTTATAACAGGGGGGTCTCATTTCCGATTTTTAGGTATAATCGGCCGAGCGCCGCGCTTGTAGGCGCAAGGCATAGGTTGCCACTTGCCGCTCGCTCGGCTTGCAGGCTAGGCGCATCGTGCGTAATTATCAAAGTACTTATTTATTTCTGTGATTTTGCAAAAAACGATGACTAAACGATCTAATCCGTATAAAAGATACTGCTGTGTTTACGAGTGTCTAAACAAAAGGAAAAGCAATGAATGGAAGTTAACATTCCATAAAATTCCGGAAGATATTGAAAGGCTTATTTAAAGGATGATAGGATAGGATATTTAAATCTTAGTAGGTACCAACCTACTATAATTTTTTGTATATAAATAAATCATCAATAAATACCTACCTAGTAGTAGGTACTTACTTTTACTATGTAACTTACATAATGAAAACGAGATTTTATAGGTACCTATTCGATTTCTTTTTGATTGAATACCTACCTACAGTTTTGTTTACTTTCCTACCTAAAAGTAAACTCTTTAGAAATTAAATGAAATAGGTAGGAATGATGATCACGCACGTCTGTGTCCTCGAGGCGCGGACATTCTCTCAGATCTTTTTTTGGCATTTTAGGATCCTTTGAAGATGTCTAAGGGGATAGTCACAGGTCCAAATACATTAATGTACCTTTATGTTTGTTTATTTTTGAGAAGTTTTAAATTTTGAGTTAATTTTGATTAGATTATCTTATAATTTGTATAAACTCGTAAGTTAAACATAGTATTATTTGTCCAAATACTAAAATAAGTAAATAAGAATTTACTTGAATACCGAAAAGGTTTAAATAATTTTTTAGATTTACTTTAATTATAATTATACTAGCTGTGCCCCGCGGTGTTACCCGCGGTAGGAGCTGATTTTTTTAGAGAAATGCAACATGCGACACTTGATTTTGATAACGGTGCTCTAAGAAAAAGATGGATGGTTGTCGTAGTAAATTAATTTGCTCGTTAAATATTCATAAGAATAAGAAAGTAATATGCGAGAGAAGCGAGCGGATTTTTTTAATTGAATACAACATGTGACACTTTGGTTTTGCTAACGGTGCTCTAAGAAAAATATGGATGGTTGTTGGTTCCTAACAGTAAATTATTTGTTCGTAAAATAGTCATCAAAGTAATATGCGAGCGAAGCGAGCATCGAGGTCAGCGAGCGAAGCGAGCTTTCCCGGAATTTTTTTAGACAAATTTAACATGTGACTCTTGATTTTGCTAACGGGGCTCTAAGAAAAAGATGGATGGTTGTCGGTTCCTAACAGTAAATTAATTTGCTCGTAAAATACTTCAAGTAATATGCGAGCGAAGCGAGCTTACCCAGCTCGCGAAGCGAGCGGAAATTTTTTAGACAAATTTAACATGTGACTCTTGATTTTGCTAACGGGGCTCTAAGAAAAAGATGGATGGTTGTCGGTGCCTAACAGTAAATTGATTTGTTCATCAAAGTAATATGCGAGCGAAGCGAGCGGAAATTTTTTAGACAAATACAACATGGTGACACTTGATTTTGCTAATGGTGCTCTAAGAAAAAGATGGATGGTTGTCGGTTCCTAACAGTAAATTAATTTGTTCATCACAGTAATATGCGAGCGAAGCGAGCTTTTCCAGTTCGCGAAGCGAGCGGATCTTTTTTAGACAAATACAACATGGTGACACTTGATTTTGCTAACGGGGCTCTAAGAAAAAGATGGATGGTTGTCGGTTCCTAACAGTAAATTAATTTGCTCGTGAAATACTTAAAGTAATATGCGAGCGAAGCGAGCGGAATTTTTTTAGACAAATACAACATGGTGACACTTGATTTTGCTAACGGTTCTCTAAGAAAAAGATGGATGGTTGTCGGTTCCTAACAGTAAATTATTTGTTCGTAAAATACTCATCAAAGTAATATGCGAGCGAAGCGAGCTTCCCCGGCTCGCGAAGCGAGCGGAAATTTTTTAGACAAATTTAACATGTGACACTTGATTTTGCTAACGGGGCTCTAAGAAAAAGATGGATGGTTGTCGGTGCCTAACAGTAAATTAATTTGTTCATCAAAGTAATATGCGAGCGAAGCGAGCATCGAGGTTAGCGAGCGAAGCGAGCTTTTCCAGCTCGCGAAGCGAGCGGAATTTTTTTAGACAAATACAACATGGTGACACTTGATTTTGCTAACGGGGCTCTAAGAAAAAGATGGATGGTTGTCGGTTCCTAACAGTAAATTATTTGTTCGTAAAATACTCATCAAAGTAATATGCGAGCGAAGCGAGCTTCCCCGGCTCGCGAAGCGAGCGGAAATTTTTTAGACAAATTTAACATGTGACACTTGATTTTGCTAACGGGGCTCTAAGAAAAAGATGGATGGTTGTCGGTGCCTAACAGTAAATTAATTTGTTCATCAAAGTAATATGCGAGCGAAGCGAGCATCGAGGTTAGCGAGCGAAGCGAGCTTTTCCAGCTCGCGAAGCGAGTGGAATTTTTTTAGACAAATACAACATGGTGACACTTGATTTTGCTAACGGGGCTCTAAGAAAAAGATGGATGGTTGTCGGTTCCTAACAGTAAATTAATTTGCTCGTAAAATACTTAAAGTAATATGCAAGCGAAGCGAGCTTCCCCAATTTTTTAGACAAATTTAACATGTGACACTTTGGGTTTGCTAACGGTTCTCTAAGAAAAAGATGGATCCTAACATCTAAACTTTCGCTTTTATAATATTATTATTAGTAATTAGTATTAGTATGATATTAGTGTTTTAAAAATATTATCCAAATCTGTTCGATACATTTAGCGTGAAAGTGTATTTTTCGTAGGAACGTTTTACCCCGTTGCTATCCCATGGGAACCCATGTGTGGGATAAAAAGTAGCTTATGTCCTATTCCCGGTCATTATTCGCGGGAGTCATAGCTGACGCCCGCGGCTTCGCCCGCGTGGACTACTATTTTGTTTATCCCACGGGAACCGTGCATTTTTTCGGGATAAAAGGTAGCCTATGTCCTATTCCCGGTCATTATCTATCTATGTTTCAAATTTCAGCCAAATCGGTTCAGTGGTTGTCAAGTTATAGAGGAACAAACATACATCCATCCAAACATCCATCCAAACATCTATCCAAACATCCAAACATCCAAACATCCAAACTTTCGCATTTATAATATTAGTGTGATGTCGCAATTTGGTTATGTCATGAATGATTTTGTAAAAATTGTGCGATTGTAAAATCGTTTTTTCGCGTTTCCCAAAAATCGTGTTTTTTGAAATGTGTCACTTTAATACTGGAGGTGCGATAAGTCTCGAACCTGTTTCTTCCAAGAGTGTGTGTGTTAGATTATCATGACAGAGTTTGTTTGTTTGAAAGCGCTAATCTCAGGAACTACCGGATTTGAAATCTAAACTCTTGAGGAAGGCTATAGGCTACTTTTCATCATCATCACCACCAAATACTAGTTCATCTATAAAATAGGTAAATGAAACAGTTGTTCTTCTAAATGCAACATTTATTACAAAGAAGAAACAGTCTCGTGATTCACAGATACATCGAAATGCTCAGTTCTTAGAAACCTTTCAAGTGAGGCAGTCCAGAATAGCGCGTCTGTCAAACTTGAAGTTCGCCCACGATGGAGCAACGAAATTGAAGAACGCATCATCGTAACCATCGGGTTTCGACTCTTTCGGCTCCGAAATAGGGGTGGTTTCCTTTTGCACCGGCGAGAAGTTATTCGAATGCGTATTTTGGGGCGTGAACAGCTGTCTCTTAGCCAACTTCCGTTCCTTCCTACTACCATTACCGTTCGTTTTGACTCCGCTGCCATGTCCATTATGATTCTTAAACTTAATATTCGAATTTTGCACCTGATACTCCTGTCCGTCTTGGTATGTAGGATGAGATTGCGCCTGGAACTCCGTGATCTCATTCTGAAGGCCTTGAGAGATGCTCTTCTTATTCTTAGTGCAGGACGTGGACTCTATATCGCCCATAGATTTATGTCGAGTTCTTCGCGTGCTGTTTGTGAACACTTTGGGGTTCCGTTCGGAGACCCAGCGGCGCATTCGTTTTACGAACGGTAGCACCATGAAGAATGCGTTTGGACTGACGCCCATCTTTACTTTCGGGGTCATGTCTTTTTTGTTTGCCGGGAGGTCCGCAAGAGGGAACCATTCGCATGCTTTGATCTCGTTTCTGGTGCGTGGTTGGAACTTGGTCTCGCGTGGAATGTGACCGATGATGTACAGACGGACGATCTGCTCGTGTATTATAGCTTCTATGTAGTCATTCTTGTTGATCAGTTTGCTGATGTCGAAACCGGTTTCTTCTAATACCTGAAAATTGAAATTATTGATTACACATTTGTTGTTGCAATTTTCTATCAGTACAATGACGACAATATAGTACATAGGTTTTGATTAAGCTAATAACTTATTGATGTATAAGTTCCTTACACCTAATGTTTATGGCAAACTCAAACTCCAACTCAAATTCATTTATTGAATAAGATCACTTCATGTATCACTTGAGTTAGGTGATTCTACTCCTGTTCCTTCTCGAGAGTAAAAACAGCTAGATTTCTTTTTTTTCATTGTCGCGTCTGAGTCACCGAGCTGTCGCTATCGCTTGTCGTTCAGTGTGCGCAGTCTTTAAAAAATTAAGCTCGTAGTATATCAATACAGGGTGTACAAAATGAAATGCGATCCTACCTCTCTAACAGCGCATTTCCAGGGTTCCTCATCCTCATTAACCTTGCCCTTGGGGAAGCCCCACGAGGCCTTGGTCCAGTACGACTGCACCAGTAGAACATGGGATAGATCCGCATCCAGTAGGATAGCTCCGTACGTCGGCACAGTCTGCTTGTACTCGCGCCAGTTGTCCAACACTGCGTCGAGACTGCTCACGTGCTCCCGGAGTTGTGGCACATGCTGGAATTCATAGGATTTGTGATTTGAAGTGCTTGTGTAGCTTGCTTAGTCTTGATTGTTGAACACTACTGACCCACCATACCACCGACCATACCAACAGTAAGTAATTATTTCAAAAACGATACCTACCACCAGAAGGTAAGAGAGACTGCATGATTACAAATTACATGTTCCACGTATGATCCAACGGCTGTAAAGCCAGAGTTAGTAAGCAAGTACATTCATACATATTACATTACTAGCAGCGCCTTCGCAGTGTTGCCCCCAAAGTGGTGATTTTTGGTGATGATGATGAAAAGTAGCCTAACTAACCTTCCTCAAGAGTTTAGCTATCACATGCAGAAAGAATTTTTCGAATCCGACTGGTAGTTTCTGAGATTAGCACGTTCAATTCGAACAAACTCTTCCGCTTTATTATATTAGTGTGGATTCTCTTTCCTACAATACAAGTAGAGACCATTGAATGTAAACTCACTTGAAATACATGTGCAGCAAATTGCCTGATTCCACACGGATGCAGTCTTGTACTCTCATCCGTGCAGTAGTAGTCTAGGTAGAACCAATGTGCTAATTCTATTTGAAAGCAGATCCGCACCAGGTTCCCACGATCCTCTGGCGGTAGATTTATAATAAAGCGGCTGAAAGTACAATGTATTTGTTAGATTTTTGATGATTGTGTACAAGATTAATGTTTGATGAGGCAATACCGGTTTCGATTAAAAGTAGTTCAGTACTATTTGAGATAAATGGCGATATATCTAGCAGAGAATTTTCTCTGAGATTATGTCGGTAGTTCCTAGCGAAGGTTGTTCGAAGGCGAAAGGTTACCAACCTGCAAAGGTCGTCCAATATGTCTGTGGGTATAGAATGCTTGCTCGAGTGAGAATTCCCATTTGTAGAACCCATTGCAACTTGTATTGGAGAAGCTACTAGCTAGAAATTTCAGTGAAGAAACTGCGTATTAGGGTAAAACTTCGAGTCTGATTCTACTTTTTTTGTTGGTCAAAAAATAAAAACCAACACAACACAAGCAAAGCAACACACACAAAAACAATACAACACCAGTGTTGCCAGCACAGATTAGGTAGAGATACTGCCAGCTCCGATAAATCCAAGTCGGTAGATTCAATCAGTGCTGCCAACTTTAATAAATCGTAGTCGCTAGATTCAATCTGAAAAGTCGCTAGAAAGTCGCTTGAAACTGATTCTAACCAGGATCGGGGGGTGGGGACTAATGTGTAATCTAACGTTTGAAAATCATTGTTACAATCGTAAATTGAAGTTAAGTCCCTAATTAAATTTTGTCGCTAAAACTGATTTTAAGTCGCTAACACATGAGTAAAAGTCGCTATTTCTAGCGACAATGTTGCTAAAATGGCAACACTTTACAACACAGATTAAAAATAAAGAAAAGAAAGACGTTTTGACATGACAGTCTCAAAAGTTGACGTTTGAAAAGTTCACATGACGCGATGATGACATGATAATGTCAATTTAATTGTTATGTCAATGTCAAGAGGCCAATCAACCAGCTGAGCTGTGCTGGCTGTTGGTGTTGTTATTGTGAAAATCCTGCAAATTCTTCGATTTTGCGTTAAAAATGGATATAACGCCGCTATTCAAAGCATGTATCAAAACCGTGAAAACTCGCAACAAAGCCTTTGGCATACAAAGTCCAGGAAACGACGAAAAACAACGGATACTGAGGACAAAGCCGAAAACAGCTTTCATGATCACTGCTAAAGATATAACTTTACAAATCACCAGGTTGCGTGACTTTCTGCTGGAGCACAGGGAAGGGTACCTCAGCTTCTTCAATGGGAGCTCTGGAACTGGAAAGGAGACGATGACTGAAGAAGAACGCGACCAGATAGACACGGGCGCGCAGAGGATCATCAACACCTGTTCACACCTCGTCCGAGAGTTCAGAAACGACAACAGAAAGGTGACAGTGTCCGCACAAATGCGAGAATACATGGATACGGTCACTGACCTCATTGAGATATACCTAAAATCTGTCTGCAAGATACACAGTGAGCTTAAAGCAATCAGGGTGAAGCGAGATCTGGATGTTAAAAAATTATCGCGTCTTGAGATGCCACAGATCAAATCAAATATTCCAAACCCTTTTATAACTGACAAAGAGGACAAAGAGACTGAGGAAGATGTAGAGACTGCTAAAACTAAGATGAATTTGTCTGAAAATGAAGTGGCAATAACATCGGATGAAACAGAACAGCTGAGTGCTGAAGAGCTGCAAATGTTTGAGTCTGAAAATAATCAACTTTTTAATGAGCTGAACAATATGACAGAAGAAGTGAAACAGATTGAGAGCAAAGTACTCCACATTGCTGAGCTACAGGAAATATTTACTGAAAAGGTATAAAATAAAACTAATAGATAGAACTACTATACACTTTTTATGGTTCTTCTCAGTGAAGAATGAACATCTCTTTAAGCGCAATTCAGACTACACTATAAATATAGCACATAGCATATAGTTCATAGCACAATAATATCGCGCACCATACATTTTTGTAGCAAGCCAATAATACATTGTACAGTAAGGTGTGAACTTTTCCATAGTAATAAATAGTGTGCGATATTGTTGTGCTATGAACTATAAGCTATTTAGTAAACAAATAAATAAAATTAACCTCATTGAATACTTCTGTATTATTTACATAAGTAACTATGTGATGGTGATGATGGGCAGTGATCTTATCTATCCTCTTCTGAGCTTTGTCATCTGCTTCGAATCTCATTTAGACTGCTATAAAAGTATTTTTTTTAACCTTACAAAGCTATTTGATGATTAATCAAAGCTTATTTAATTTCAGGTGCTACAACAAGAGCAAGATATAGACAGAATATCCAACACAGTTGTTGGTACCACAGAGAATGTCAAAGATGCCAATGACCAAATACGACAAGCCATCCAGAGGAATGCTGGTCTTCGGGTGTATATCCTGTTCTTTCTGCTAGTCATGTCATTTACTCTGCTATTCCTTGATTGGTATAATGATTAGTATAGATACAAGTTATAGAATAATAAAACAATAAACAGTACATAATTAACCAAAATAACTATCGTTTTCATTTGCAGTATAGGTGAACTGAACTTTCAGAATTATTTTTTACATCTCTCTAAAGGTGGATACAAAGTACGTCCTATCGTTATGGCTCAAACGCATGTTGGGCCACCCTAGCCGAGCGCGAGCCAAGACCCACGTGTGTTTACGCCTTTACCAATTCGTTCGTACAACAACCAGTTCAATCAATCAAAGTCAAAACCATCCTTCAAACATTTTGTTTGTTTGTCAGACTCAGACGAGACGTCAGTGTCAAGTCAATTCAACAATTCAAAATCATGTAGTAAAGGATGGAGGGACCATGTCTCCTAGCAGCAAATGAAGTATCCAGGGGGTTTGTAAAAGTCTTCAAACGATTGTAGAACTTATTAGAAAATTTGTAAAACCTCTAGAAAAAAAGTTATAGCACATTTTGTATGGTCCCTCAGTTCTCTCATTGAGTTTTCCAGATCTCGGAAAGTATATTGAAACTGAAGATAACGTGACTACAGACCTTTTGTAAAAAGTTTCCCACGATTATTTAACTGAAAACCAGGTCACGAAGTCATTTCTACAAAAAGATATAACGTAAAAACTGTGGTCCCTCAATCCTTCAAAGCATTTTTGTAAATATCTCTTATTTAAATCAAAATAACCAGCTCTCTACCATTGTAAAAGTTTGTAAAAGTGCTATAGACATTTGTAAAAATAAAAAGAAGCAATAATACTGTCACGATTCCGAGATAGACGCGGTTTTGTATGGTCCCTCAATCCTCACTTTAAACAATTGGGAATAACTTTTTGTAAAAAGGAGTAATAGAAAAATAAACCTGCTCACCTTTTAGTAAATTTTTTTTACAAACGGATAGCAAAGTTACATTTGGGATCAACGATATATTTGCTGAGTTATTCAATAAAAACTAATCCTATGATAGTAGTGTGACCACACATTTAAACAATTAAGGAAAAGTACAATGTACGGTACAGTGCTACTTTTATTAATAGAAACGGAACTAAAATTTCATTCATTCATTCATTGCACGGCAACCCTTTATTTCTACTTATCTATGGTAAAAAATGTTTCTGAAGACGTCAGTGAGTAGTAAAAACTTGTTGTTTTTAGTGAATTCTTCAATTTGGCGTATTTGTTGTGGATAAAAGTGTAATAGACATGAACAAAACATTGAAGATACTACGTAATAATCTAATCTACGATGAATCTGCTACAGGAAATAGTTATAATCTTCATTTTGCTGTTGATGACAACAGAGTAAGTACCTACCTACCTATCTACCTCTTCTCTCTCTCAACAACAAAATGGTAGGTAGGCCATCGAGCTTCACTCCTTACACCCCGGCTTCATCTCCTGGGTCTTAGGACGTAGTCTATGAAGGCTGCGCCGGCGCTGCCCGACGGGGCGGTCGCAATTGTCCAGCGTACGCCGGCTTTAGCCGTAGGCACGATGACGCGACGCCGACACGGTTCAAGCCGACGCCGACGCCAAAGCCACTAGTCGCAGCCGCATTAGCCAGCGGCACGCCGCTCTAGCTGGTGAATACCGTGCCCAACTCCTAACCGGGGCGGGGGCGGCGAGGGCGGCTGCGGTGGGCAAGCGAGCACGAGCAGGCAAAAATTGTCTGTGAGGTTTGTTGTGTGGCCACCACGGCCAGTCGATGCGTGAACAGCAAGCGGTTTGGGGTTATTCCCGCTCGTCCCAACGCTTCATCCCCATTTTCCCGCTCACCCCACTTCTAATTTCGATGGGGACGAACGAGAATTCGACTTCCCGTTGGTCCCCACTGTTATAATGTTTTTATTTTTACTAAAACCAGCAAGTACATAAATAGGTACGTAGATACGTAGAACATAGGTAAGTAGATACATGGTACTATGGGAACAAATTAACTGATAGAATACACAGATATTTTCGATCGAGCGAGCGAAGCGAGCGAAGATCTTAGTGGCAAGTTAGGCGATTTTGCTTTGTATGTTTGTATGTTTGTATATTTGTATGTTTCATTTTTATGTTCTCGCATAACTATCGAACCGCTTATCCAATCTGTATGAAACTTGATAGGTCAATAGGTTGTGCTATGGAAATTTGCTGTGGAGCGTATGAGCGTAATCTATGAAGGGGTTGTAAAGATATGGGGTTCCCAAGGGGGTAAATTTTTTTCAAAGTTACCCAAATATATTGAGTGGGGTGTCATATGAAAGTACTCAACTTATACATTCCAAAATGGTTTTTAGTTTTCTTCTAGGTTCTATAGTTTTTGAAATACAGTCAAAAAGAAAAATTATGAAAACCAATTAACGGAAGTATGGAGAGAGCTCCCGTTTCATAGAGTTTCGATGTATTCGTAGGTCTGGTTAACAGACAAGGAGTGTGGCATCGTTGTGGTTTGGTTTGCAATGATTTTAGTTGCTACTTGATATTTTTTCTTGAGATTGAAAATAAAAGCCGTGTTGGCCGATTGGAAGAGTGCTCGACTTTCGATTCATAGGTCGTAAGTTCGAACCCTGGCCGAGCTCATCAATGGATTTTTCGATTAGAAAAAATTAAATGCGCATTAACACGAGCTCTAAACGGTAAAAGAAAACATCGTGAGGAAACCAGTTAACGTTCTAATAGCGGCGATGGGCTTGCAACCTGTCACGTATGCAAATGCTAACTCCTGCAAGTAGTGGGCTGGGCATGTACCAAAATTATAGAGGGAGGGGGAGGGTAGGGAGAGGGGAGGGGAGGGAAGGGGAGGGGAGGGGAGGGGAGGGGAGGGGAGGGGAGAGGAGAGGAGGGGTGGGGGAGGGGACGGGGAGGGGAGGGGAGGGGGTGGGGGAAGGGAGGGGGAGGGGAAGGTCAGGGGGGAGGGGAGGGGTAGAGGAGGGGATGGGGATGGGAGGGGAGGGAGGGGGGAGGGGAGGGGGAGGGGGAGGGAATTGATTTTCTCATACATTTCGTATTGAACTGCTATTTTAATAATTTATCGAACTAAGAGGCCTTCCCTGAGGCGCGGTACGAAGTTCGCGGGGTCAACTATTGAATATAAACACGACACGACTTAATGTATTGCATGCATGCCTATAATCTTTACCATACTGAGGTAGCGCAATAGATATCATTCTGTGGTAAACACTAGAAGGAGCACTTAACGTAGGTATAGGGGTAGTCAGAAACAAGTCCAAATCTAGGCTATCAATACAACGGTGCGCGAGATCTCAGTTCGGGGCGAACTACTAGTTATTAGGTATTATTATTATTACGCTCCACAGTCAGCGTGGCTTCAATTCAATGGGACTCAGATAGAAGCTCTTTCTCCCCTTGAGTAGGTAGGTAGTACCTACTACTAGCACAGAATACTACTAGCACAGAATACTACTAGCACAGAATACTAGTAGGTACAGTACGTAGGTAGTACGTACTCAAAGAACGGGCCTATACCTTACTATTATCTACGTAGGTAGGTATATCTATTCTATTCTAGTTATGATCAGCGGGGCTAAAAAGGCTGCTATAGCAGCATCACAACAGGAATTGTAGACCCCAGATAAAAAGACTAACTTGTCAAGCAACAAAGATTTTGAGATACCTATCGCATTTTTAAGTTTGGAATCGCATTCACAGATTAGAGTCTTCAATTTCCCTAGTCTTCAACTTTCTTGATCATAACACCTATCTACCTATATCTTCTATATCTACACCTGCCTCTGTTTTATACCATTTTATGAAGCGCAAGAGTTTGTTTGTTTGTTTGAACGCGCATCTCAGGAACTATAGTCTGGCAAAAACGGGTTGAAACGGCAACTAAAATTTCATTACAATGGAAACCCTTTCTCTACTAATCTATGATAAAGTACAGCCTCCCTAGCCATATTACACTATCTATCGTCGCTGTAGAATAGAAACACTTCAAAATGTATAGGATTTGACGTTTCAAGTAGATGAGTCACGTGGTCAGAACGTCAATTCCTATACATTTTGAAGTGTTCTATTCTACAGCGACGATAGATCGTGTAATATGGCTAGGGCCCCAGGTTTCTTGTCTTTGATACAGGTACCTACCGAAGTAAGTGAGAAGTAATAATTTCCTTTTAGAAGAGAATTTATCTATTTCGCGTATTTAGCTTGCACAGTGGCGCCCCCATTTATGTCTTTTATTTTTTGCCCGACTATAGAGTAAGTATAGGTAATAGAACAAATAATCTGTTGTCAACCTACCTCCCTACTACCACAGAGAAGTCATTTCTCATTTCTCTAGTTCATTTCTCTGTGCTACTACAGAACAGATAATAATACCTACTACCTACGTACCTACGACTACATCCATGGTTTAAATCCACTAGGTACTCGGTCAAGGCTTTAAGGCCCGTACACACGCTGGCCTAGGCTCGCCGAGTGAACGCGAGTGCCAACGTGTGTGTGGGCAGCACCACTCGCCTCGCCTTGCCATCGCTCGCCTAGCTGGCCGAGTGAACACGAGCGCCAACTTACATTGATTTGCGTTGCGTCGACTCGCCAAGCGTGTGGATGGTACCACTCGCCTTGCGTCGATTCGCCTTCACTCGCGCTGGCTTAGGCTGGCCCAGCGTGTATTCGCAGCATTACAAAGTAGGTACTTACCTACTTACCTACCTTCCTAGTAAAACAAAAACATTGTAGATACGTACATACCATGGACCAAGTATAGGTACATGGACTGCTGGACGCACACATTCACTTACACAAAACAAAGAAGGATAAATATATCTACGTACCTATATGTACAAGATTCTTGTGATAAAAAGAGACAGAGCATAATATCTTTTGTCCCTCACTCATCGTGTAGGTAGAGAACAATGAATGATCTTTTCAAAAGGTCATTGGTAAAAAAATCTATGTTCTATAGTTCTGTACTAAATGGACCTTATGTGTACCTACTACAAAACATGGATCCACTTGATTTTTTGTCCCTATCGGCGGCACGCTAACTGGTGATCCATATTGTTTAGTAGGTCATTGGTACATATTTACGTACCTACCGTACATTTTCCTTAATTGTTTAAATGTGTGGTCACACTACTATCATAGGATTAGTTTTTATTGAATAACTCAGCAAATATATCGTTGATCCCAAATGTAACTTTGCTATCCGTTTGTAAAAAAAATTTACTAAAAGGTGAGCAGGTTTATTTTTCTATTACTCCTTTTTACAAAAAGTTATTCCCAATTGTTTAAAGTGAGGATTGAGGGACCATACAAAACCGCGTCTATCTCGGAATCGTGACAGTATTATTGCTTCTTTTTATTTTTACAAATGTCTATAGCACTTTTACAAACTTTTACAATGGTAGAGAGCTGGTTATTTTGATTTAAATAAGAGATATTTACAAAAATGCTTTGAAGGATTGAGGGACCACAGTTTTTACGTTATATCTTTTTGTAGAAATGACTTCGTGACCTGGTTTTCAGTTAAATAATCGTGGGAAACTTTTTACAAAAGGTCTGTAGTCACGTTATCTTCAGTTTCAATATACTTTCCGAGATCTGGAAAACTCAATGAGAGAACTGAGGGACCATACAAAATGTGCTATAACTTTTTTTCTAGAGGTTTTACAAATTTTCTAATAAGTTCTACAATCGTTTGAAGACTTTTACAAACCCCCTGGATACTTCATTTGCTGCTAGGAGACATGGTCCCTCCATCCTTTACTACATTTCAAAATCCACCTACATAGTACCACGGGTAGAAATGTTCCTAGTCAGAAGCTTGGACTTGTATATAATCTGTGCTTTGATTGGAAATTGATTGGAAAACGATGTATGACATTTCGTTCTCCGCTCCTCAACTCTTCCGATTCCGAATGAGTTGCTATTTTGATGACAATGTCAATGTCAATGAATGATTGAGATCTTTGAGGGTAGGTATCTCTGTGGATGTGGGTAGTCTGTGCTCTGCGGTATAATGTCTAACGATCATTGTGTATTTAGTTTGTTGATTTTCCCCGCCTATTTCTGTTCCTTATTAGCTGCAAACGGTTTGTACCTTCAGTACCTACGATGTATTTTATGTGTTGTGTTAACTTGTGTTGTACCAGGTTGTACAAATTTGCGAAAGGCCGCTGTATTCCATATTCCCAGTGTGTAGTGTAATCAGACTCAAAAAGTGGCTCGATTGTTTATGCAGTGATTTGTTGAGAAACGTGAGTTTGAACGAGATTTCGAGAACGAGAACGAGACGCACTGGTCACATCACACATCACAGAAACCTAAGATTTTTCAGTGTTTTTCTAGGTACCTACTATATTATGCATGTAATATACATATAAACCTTCCTGTTGAATCACTCTATCTATTAAAAAAACCGCATCAAAATCTGTTGCGTAGTTTTAAAGATCTAAGCATTGCTTAAATCGTTAAAACTACGCAACGGATTTTGATGATGTTTTTTTTTTACATAGGGACAGACAGCGGGAAGCAACTTTGTTTATTAAACAATACCTATACCTACTATGTAGTGTTAAGAAAAAATTTAAAAAATAATAATAAATGATTAACTATGTTTCGTTGTTTTCTATCAACAACACCTTCTTTCCCTTAGGCCACTGACCTCTACTATGGCATTGATCTCAATAGTACACATTGAGATCAATGCCTTAGAAATATTGAATGAAAAAAGCAATCCTACCAAATTAATTTGTTTGGTAGAATGACAATTCTGCTCGGTGCCGGTGTAGCAGAAAAAAAAAAAAGAAACGTCATACATCGTTTTCTGATAGCCAATCAGGAGCGAGTAACATCTATTTAGTCTGTGAACACAAGTCCACACTAAAATGTTCCCGACATTTCCATCTGATACGTAGTATCTCTACCTAATCTGTGCATAGTACCTACCTACATATTTTTATTTCGTACTTTTTTCTTGTGGATTTTTAATAACTTTTCACTTATTATAAACAGAAAACCATCTAAAACTTGCGTGTAAAATCAGCTTAGGAAGTAATTATTCTGAATCTAAATTATTAAAGAGCACTGAATGTTGCGTAACATCGCTACTAAAATTCCGAACCTTCGCCCATCCATATTGTGTAAACAAACAAGATTATCGCTTCAAAAACAATTTAAAACCAAAGCTGTTACGATGGAAGCTATAAAAACTATGAAAGATTTGGGTTACGGTTTTAATTCAGGTGAGAAACATTTAGCACAATCAAAGATAACAACTAAAATTGCCGGTAATTTTCGAGGTCATTTTGATTAGAAAAAAATACTAATTTACCTCAATAGAATATAATATCTAAGAAGCAAATCTTTATCTAACTAGGTATTCTGTTGTGGTACATCTTCGTTTGTATTCTGTGTGTCTAAGTGTATTTTTCGATCATGTTTACATGTTGATTGCCACAACACATCTGTTATCGGCTCAAGCCACAGAGCTAATTTTAAATTTAGAATCTACATTGTACTAACCAGATGTTCGAACTTGTATTGCATTTTCAGTAGGTATGTATCATGTTTCAGAAGGGCAGCTAAGAAAATTAAACAAAGATGGACAACCTGGTGATGAGCCTTTTCAGTTCAACATAAGCGCTCAACATCAGGAATGCCAAGCTCATTATGAAGAGCTCGGTGAAGCAATCACAAATTATGTATACTATCTATTAGAGTCCCAAGTACATCTTAGTAAGCTTTCAGTACCCAAAGATTCTAAGGATGGAACTTTTATATTTGTGTCCAAAGATTATGATAAGAAAAGTACATTGCTAATATTGATTCATGGCTCTGGAGCTGTCAGGGCTGGTCAATGGGCTAGATCGTAAGTGTTTATCTTTATTACTAACTCCATAACAAGGCTTAAAATATATTGCTTCTTTCCGTTCTCTTTCGTCCCTGTTACTTCCATCCTATTCTATTAGATCCCCTCCCTACCCTTCCTAAATTGCATCAAAAAAACTATAAGACTATCAGCCCAAGGTATCAAAGATATACTTTTAAGAATGAGATGGGTTCCAGCAAAGTTTATGAAACTACCATGAAACAGACACTGGCAGAATTGTGCGAACCTTAGCCACAGAAGCCACAAAAAAGAAGTGAAATATAAAAACTTGGTTGTCTAATCTAAACTTTTTTTATTTTCAGACTAATAATAAATGAAAACTTGGATAAAGGCACACAGATTCCCTACATCAAGAAAGCATTAGCCAAAGATTATGGAGTCATGGTCCTCAACACGAATGAAAACTGTCTGCCTAATGGAAAGAAGATTAAACATAGTGGAACCGCAGAGGAGCATGCTTTATATGTTTGGGAGAGTTATGTCTCCAAAACAAAAGCAGAGAATATCATAATAGTAGCACACAGTTATGGAGGTGTTGTGACTCTTACATTAGCAGATGAAATGAAGAAAGACTTTGGGAGTAGGGTGAAGGCAATAGCTTTTACGGATTCTGTACATGGGTACTCTAATATCAAAGTTACTGATTTCTTGAAACAGGTAAAAGTCATTATTCAATCACATTTTCTTGAAGGCCTAAAAGTCTTAGAAGGGATTTATGAGATTGTTTATATTTAGTTTTTATTTCAGTTGTATAATTTTGAGCTTAACTTTACTGTCTTTTTGCAGATTTCAAGAAATTGGATATCAAGTCCTTCACCCTTGGATACTCCAATGAAAACACCCGATTTTGATATACCAAGGGTTTCAGCAGGTACAAATCTGCATTAATTTTAAATAAATAACAATATTTTTAAACAATTCATCATTTAAATTATTGTTTCATTGTTTTTCAGGACATCAGAAACATGAGATGACATCACACTCTTGCAGAGAATCTGTCTTCAAATATATTGAGGAAAAACTTAGGAAAACATAGACTATTGTTGCTACATTTATAACTACCATAATGATAATGCATTTAAAATATACTGTGAATATTATATTAAGAAAAATAAATGTTTTATACACTCATTTCTTCCCTTTAGAATGGTGCTTCATCCAGTATTTAAGATCTTGTTTATTAGCTCTAGCTCCTAAAACAGCAGATTTTGAGTTAACATCTCTCATGACAAAAGGTGAAAAGCCAGCAGTGTAGTCTGGGTCTAAGGCATTAGTTTTCTTTCTGGCCAATTTGGATGCCAATCTTTTGTGAATATGTTGGTCTTCTGTGAGAATAGGATATTGGAAGTGTGGACCTCCTCTAGGAGTTGGCAGACTGAATTTCTTTCCTCTAGCAGTGAGAGGTTTCTTCCCATTTATGTGTATGTGTTGGTTTCCTTCTTCATCTATACTTACTCCTACTTTCCTGAGAGTGGAGTGACCGCATTTGGGGCAGAACACTTTGGTCATAACACTTGTGGTTTTGAAACAGGTTGTGCAGCGAAATATAAATGTGCGGAGTTGTCTGATGATTCTGCCATCAATAGCCGTGACATTCAGACCTATTTGTTTTAGCACATTCTGCATAGCAAAATCTGATGTTATACATGCAACTTCTACAGGCTTTTTATCAAACTCTCCTTGCTCCATTTCTTTCTTTTTTTCTGCCAAATTGCCAGGAGTTATCCAGTCTCCTCCGTCACTATCAGAGTCAGATTGTTCTTCTGAAGATTCTTCATCAGAAACCTTGACAATAAGATCATCAACCTCCTGACCATCTTTCAAGTCCATGTTTTTTATTTGTTCAGCTATTTCCTCAGCTAACTTATCATCCTCTTCATCACTTTCATTTGATTTTTCTATTTCAATTTCAATTTTTTGAACTTCTGGCTGTATAACTGTACTTTTTGAGTCAGGTTCAAGCAATGCTTCACCAGTTTCCGAATTAATAGTGTTAGATTCCTCGCCAGTCTCTTTGTTGACATCGGTTCCCTCTGGTTTCTGTTCAGGGTGTAAATTGAATCCAGTGAGACCAGTAACTTTTACGGTTCTCTGTAAAGTTGGTTCAGTTTTGAGGTGATCTGTTCCTATCTTTTCCTTCTCGAGCTGATAAGCCAAGGCCATCACCTTGATATCTGTGGCAGATAGGCTAGTGTAGTCACCTGTCTTTTTGGAGAACTCTGTGATGAATTTAACATTCTCAGTGAATACATCTTTGACGACGAGATCGTATGGGAGCACTACGAGCTTCTTTCGCTGCCTGTCGTTCGTTATTTCGTCTAGCACTTCTTGGATGGTGTGAACATTTTCCGCAATATCTTGGAGGTTACTAGCTTTTATGAATGCAGTGGTGTCAACCACGAGATGTTTAATATTCTTCGGCATTATGTTGCCTTGTAGAACTACGTTCTTGATTGTAGTATCCGAAAAAAAGTGCAATAAATCCAAAAATCAACAAATGTAGTGCATTCACGTGTCGCACATTTTCAAGAAGGAAACAGACAGACAGCACACGTCAATATGACAATCAATTAGACATGACTTTGACAATTTTCAAGCAATTTTCTTTTTTAGTGCAAAGGGGTGACACTTTGGGGAGTTAGGGATGTGCGATCTTTTCATTTGATCCGATTTTTAGGATCGATCCGATTTTCAAAAGATCGTATCAAAAGATCGAATGAAATAACACCAAAGTATTTTTAAAATGTTATTAAAACATGCTAATCAAACTTGCATTGCAAATAAACATGTCAACCTTTCAGATTAATGCTTTTAAGTGCCAATCTTTTGTTTAAACTTTAAAAAAATTAATAGATGATTTGGATCCATCCATAAGAAGACTCACACGAATTAGCAACTTGCAGGTAAAGTGATGTGTTTTATTTTGCTAGTTACACCATCCAAGTTGTGATTATAGCCCCAATACTAACAATCTTACGTTACGTTTTGTTGATTTATTCGATCTTTTCGATCCGATCCAATCTCTGGTGTAGTTCAATCGATCCACTAAAAAATCGAATGGCTTTCATACGATCCGAAAAATCGCTTGATCGTATGCAAGCGATCCGATCTTCTAAAAGATCGGATCGGATCGGCGCATCCCTAGGCATTTATGCCGGAGTTCTGTGGTGTAGCTGGCTGGCCACTCCGGTCTCCGGCCAATGGCAAAACTTTGCCTGGATTCGTATCGGTCGAGTGGCGATACATTTCCGGGACGCAATTAAATACCTACTTAGGGCCTTACCTATGAAAGATGTATAAAGTTGAACACTGGTTATACAACGTCCTGTCTTTATTTGTGGATAGTGACAAACATAGACAGGCAGGACGTTGTTTAACCAGTGTTCAACTTTAAACATCTTTAGTCCATTTGCTTGATTTCAAGGAATTAAAACGTTATTAGCAATCAGTCTCGGAACCGAAACAATCAATCAAATTCAGTCACAAACAAATTCATTCACCACCACATCACTAGCTAGTTCCAGTTTCATTCATCATTCACTCCACAGTTCCACAGATTGAGATACCTACGGAAAAATATTTTTTGGGTTGCGTTGATTTGTAATTTTATTTAGGGATGTGCGATCTTTTCATTTGATCCGATTTTTAGGATCGTAATGGATCGTAATGTCTCGATCCGATCCGCGGATCGGATCGCATTGTTACGATCCGATTTTCAAAAGATCGTATCAAAAGATCGAATGAAATAAAACCAAATAAAGTATTTTTTAAATGTTATTTTAACATGCAAATCAAACTTGCATTGCAAAGAAACATGTCAACCTTTCAGATTAATGCTTTTAAGTGCCAACCTTTTATTTAAACTTAAAAAAAAATAATTAATAGATGATTTGGATCCAACCATAGGAAGACTCACACGACTTAGCAACTTGCAGGTAAAGTAATGTGTTTTATTTTGCTAGTTACTTATTACACCGTCCAAGTTAGAATTATAGTCCCGATAATAACAATCTTACCGATACGTTTAGTTGATTCATTCGATCTTTTCGATCCGATCCGATCTCCGGTGTAGTTCAAGCGATCCGCCAAAAAATCGAATGGCTTTCATACGATCCGAAAAATCGCTTGATCGTATGCAAGTGATCCGATCTTCTAAAAGATCGGATCGGATCGGCGCATCCCTAATTTTATTATTGCAGAGTAAACAAAATATTGTTATGCTGTGTAGGCTCACTGGGATTTTACACTTTTCACTATGAGTTCGAAGAAAGGAAAACGCCAGAACACGGCGAACAAAGTCTTCCCCGTTCCGGAATCTGTGAGCATCGCTCTGAAGATCCAACTCGATAGGTTCTTGAGCGATGAAAAGGAGACTGAGCTCAAGTTTCCCACGTTCCTGTCGGCCCAAGAGAGAGGGTTCATCCACGCAAGAGTGGCTCAGTTGGGACTGAAGTCGAAATCACGCGGGAAAGGTAAAAATATCCTAATATTTTAAAGGCGAAAGTCAGTGTGTGTGTGAATGTTAGATACCACGTATCTCCACAACTACTAAACCAATTTTAATGAAATTTGGAAAGAAGATAGTTTAGGTACTGGAATAACACATAGACTAGTTTTTTTGAAAGTTTCAAAATATCTAGTACTCCTCCGCCAATCTATACCAAAAAAGATTCGTCAAAATTTTCACGCTAAAGCCACCCAACCACCCACTTAATAATATGGACTTCCGCAAAGTCACGCCTGAATAGACATAGACTAGTTTTTATCCCGGAAAAATGTGTGGTTCCCATGGGATAAAAATAGTAGCCCACGCGGGCGAAGCTGGGGCGTTCACTAGTTGTGAATAATTTTGCGTTATATTTCTGTGTCGAACCGCTTTTTTCGTGTGGAAACCAGATCTTTGTAAGACTAGAGGCAGTATTAACAGCTCAATTGTTTTTCTACATGCCAATTTATATTGCTCAATATTTATTGTGCATCACTTTCCAAAACATATGCAATGATTGTCGCTGCTTATCAGCCTCCTATAGCATCTTTATATTCCCATAAAAAATAAATTGTAACAGAGAACATAGGTACCTACTGTGATGTGAAAGAAAACTTTTAGTTTAGATTGAAAAATATGTTTAAATATTATTGTGCAATGTAGCTGCAACAAAGAAGGTAGGTTGAATTGGATGTGTATCAAATAAACACTAGTAGAGAAACAAGGTACACTGTTGAACACTGATAAATAATTTTAAAATTGTTAAAGCCCTGTATTTCTTAGGTGCCATAAGAATGCTCTAAAGAGCCATTATATGAGCTGGTTCTAAGCAGCTCATACATCTATAGTGCTTTCCCTATATATAGTGAAAGATTAAAAGAGGATATCGTCGACGATACTGCAATAGCGCTGAACTACCATCTGCAATACCGCGAAACTGCAAAAAGTAGCGAAATTCAAATTTGCGTGCCACGCTGTCCTAGTCAGGTTGACAACTTTACAGGAGATAAAAAAACTTTTTAATTTTAGTATTTCGAATGATAAGCGCATCTTAATAAAATAATAGGGTTTTTAGAGTACCAGGCCATCAGTCAGTGGTAGAAAATATGCGATTTTCCTAGTAGTTTTCGAGTTTTATGTCACTTACGCGGTTTTTTTTGTATCAATATCTGGTCTCAATATGGGCAGATACTGGCAGATACGCGTAATTGAAACTATGATAAAAAGTACAAAACAATTTATTCATATGAAACACAAACGGAAAGTACTTCTCAATCACAAAAATATGGAAAATAAACAGTTTTTTTACGGAGCGCAAAGTAATCACAACAATTTGTTTAAGTTTTGATAAGTTACTTCACCTCCAACTACAACCAGAGAGCTTCTGATGGCTTATTCAAAGTGGTGTCTTCACCAACTTGCGCCAATGCAATATTTTACTCTGTCCACACTGTCACTTAAAACAGACACACTTTCTCATCAAAAGATTTTTGTCTCAGTATAGTAACATGAAAATCTAAATGAATTATTTTGGGTTCTTATGGGTATGACTGGTTTTATCATGCACATAGCAAACTAGTAAAATAAAACTAAGTAAAAGTAGACAAGGCTTTTGGTAAAACTAAAATTTTTATTGATCATTTTCGAATTTCCAGGTGTAAATCGCTTCATTACCATCTACAAACGAGCAGGCTCGTCTATAGTCCAGAATGATGCGAAGCTTATCCTGGATTCGAACATGCGATGTACGATCACAGAGCTGTTCAATACCTTTCCCATTACTACTAAAGAGAAGGAGGATTTAAGCAGCTGTCCAGAGAAGGAACGGAGTCCGCAACTAGCTCATAAAGCTATGGGGCAGCTGAATAATGGAGTCGCTCAGGTATTATATTATATCTCACTTGTTGAGGATTCATAAAAAAACAATAAAAAAGCTAGACATTATTTAACACACAGGAATTACTCACGTAAAAATATCGTCATAATTCCCGTGTATTAAATTACCACAGTTACAAAATTAGTCTAGTACAACTCACGAAAGTTATGAAAGTGAAATAAAAAAGCTGTTAAAAAATTTAAAATCTGGTGAGAAAGTCAAGAAATATTTATTTTCACCAAATAAATAAAGGGGAATGATTTTGCAGACAGAATTGTTGTCTGAATATAACATTAGTAAAAGCTTGTTGTCACAGAACTTGTTGAGTAGAACTTAAAATAAGCAAGGTGTAAAAAATCCTTCTAATATTACAAATTCGAAAGTTTGTGAGGATGTATGGATGTTTGTTGCTCTTTCATGCAAAAACTACTATGTAGTTTGCTGTATGTAGTTTCTTCTAAGAAATTGATCCTTATCGTCTACACTACACTATCGGATTTATTTACTTTGATTACAGGTGCCCAACACATCATACAACCCTGATGTGCTAAAGTTCAGAGAAAAGCTGCCCATCTTCGAGCAGAGGCATGATCTTATTGATGCTGTCATGCATAATCAGGTAATATTCTGTTCTCTCTCACTAATACACTTTCTAACAAAAATGTCCAGACATGCTAAATACTGGTTGGTAAATGAATATCTGAAGCATCTCTACATTAAACGTTTTAATGCAATCTGCTAGCAAGCAAAAAAATAATCTGATAAACTGTTATTTTATTTACAAAAATAAAATAACAGTAAATGATAAAATTCTAAAGATGCATAGCGGCGCGGCTAGAATCATTCTAATTTGAATAGATTTGATGCGTAGATGCCCAACTTTGGCTTCTACTGATGATCTTTTTCTTAAGGTGTCACCTCGGTGTGTAGTTATTTAAGCCATATGAAATAAAGATTATTGTTTGCAGGTGATAATTTGATCGTTAAAGTTAAGCAACGTTGTGCGCGGTCACAATTTGGATGGGTGATCGGAAGTGGCATTACGAGCCGAGCGCTTCCGTGCTTCGGAGAGCACGTTAAATTGTTGGTCTCGGCTTTTAATCCGTTAAGCCATGACAGAGGCCTTTAAGTGGCCTAAAAACTCCGTCACCAGAGTTGGCCACTAGCTCATACGAACTTACTTTTACTACAGGTGATAATAGTTGCGGGTGCGACGGGTTGTGGCAAGACAACACAGCTACCTCAGTTAGTGCTGGAACACTGCCAAGAGCTCCGACAACCAGCGAGAATATATTGTACACAGCCGAGAAGGATCTCCGCCGTCTCGGTCGCAGAACGGGTCAGTAAAATGGGCCTAAAAAGGACGTTATAGCAGCATTATATGAATTGCACTATATCGCACCATCGCCATCGGTGAGACAAGGGAACAATTTTGTCACAAATTGCTAAATTGTGTCTTAAAAACATTTTAAAGTGTGATAATATGCTGTTTCTTTTCATAGACATGAGAGTGACAAGTGGGGTTAAAAAGGCCGTCATAGCAGAATCATAATATGAACTGCACTATATGCCGTCTCTTTTCATAGACTGAGTGACAAGAATGGCATATCGACGGTTAATAATCAATACCATCTATCTCAATTTAACCAACTTTACAGGAGACGAAAAAAACGTTTAAAAATTTTATTCAAAGCCTTTCTAATAAGGTTTTTTTATAAAAAGTTAACTTAAATTTATCCAATTATTATACAATAAGTACCATTAGCATACTACTATCCTACACAGAAATAATGTAAGTTAGGTGGTATTGATGCATAATGGTTTGAATATTTTTTGTAAATCAGGAAGATAGTCGTTTTTTAATTGAAACAGCAACATAAAAAATCAACTTTTTTATTAGTAAACCAATATTTTTATGGTTAGTGTAGTTAAGTAACGTAATGTAAGTAATTGTAATAAAATCAGCAACAAAAATTGTAGGTATATATTTTAATTTTATGTTAATCAGTCAGATGCAAGCAGCCGTGTAGGAATGAGGACGTCAACAAGTGAGTGTCTATCTTGATTGAAGGCCCAATTTTTAAACCTTTTTTTATCTAAATTTTGACGTATCGTCCTCTTCTCTAAGTGAAATACTTTAAGAGAAAATCAATTTTAAAAACTTCAATTAAACGTAAGGATTGAGGGCCCAAGTCTTTTGGTCATAACTTTATTATTTCAAGTTACAGAAGTTTATGGATCATTGCATCAAGTTTTACTAATTTTTAACTAATTTTCCTGAAAGTTTCAGCTTCATCGGCACTAGTTTAAAAATTGGGCCCTGACACAACAAGTGAGATAGGTTATATTGGCAGAAAAAAATACGCATGGAAACGATAGGTGGTATTTCTAATAGGGTATAACTCTTTCAATTTCTGCAATTTAAAAGATATTTAATTGGTAGGCGACGCACATTTTTTTTTAGAATTTAACTGCATTTAAAAGTGAAAACCACCAAAACTTGAGATAGATGGTATTGATTATTAACCGTCGATATATTGCAATTCCTATTGTGATTCTGCTAAAGCGGCCTTTTTAGCCCCACTGTTCTTGGGAAGGTTTGTTTTCAGGCGCTGATTTTATGCATGTATGTATTATAGGGTAAGATTAGTTAGAGCATTTACCAAGAGCGCAGAAATTCGAACTGGACACAAAAAAAAACTAGTTACGGCAATGTTCACTGTTTCAAATAACTTGAAGCACACTCGACACCAGACACTCGACGAAATTCTAACCAAAAAAACGGCGTCTAACTACCTATATTTACACTATACAATGTCAATTTTGTACACAGCAAGGTTGTCACCGTATGAATAATGTACACTGGTCTCGGTCTCGTCTATGCGTCTGCGCGTATGGCGCTCAAAGTCAGCTCCTCGCCAGCTCAAACTCAGTGTCCATTCTATACGTAGTATTATTATCTGTTCTGTGCTTGAAGTTAAGTTAAGTTCGCTTGCAGGTGGCTTACGAGCGCAACGAGAAGATAGGCCAGTCCATCGGCTACCAGATCAGACTGGAGTCTCGTGTCAGTCCACGGACCGTGCTCACTTACTGCACCAACGGTATCCTACTGCGGACACTCATGGCCGGAGACAGCTCGCTCACAGGTACAGTCAGTCAGAAGATAGGCCAGTCCATCGGCTACCAGATCAGACTGGAGTCTCGTGTCAGTCCACGGACCGTGCTCACTTACTGCACCAACGGTATCCTACTGCGGACACTCATGGCCGGAGACAGCTCGCTCACAGGTACAGTCAGTCAGAAGATAGGCCAGTCCATCGGCTACCAGATCAGACTGGAGTCTCGTGTCAGTCCACGGACCGTGCTCACTTACTGCACCAACGGTATCCTACTGCGGACACTCATGGCCGGAGACAGCTCGCTCACAGGTACAGTCAGTCAGAAGATAGGCCAGTCCATCGGCTACCAGATCAGACTGGAGTCTCGTGTCAGTCCACGGACCGTGCTCACTTACTGCACCAACGGTATCCTACTGCGGACACTCATGGCCGGAGACAGCTCGCTCACAGGTACAGTCAGTCAGAAGATAGGCCAGTCCATCGGCTACCAGATCAGACTGGAGTCTCGTGTCAGTCCACGGACCGTGCTCACTTACTGCACCAACGGTATCCTACTGCGGACACTCATGGCCGGAGACAGCTCGCTCACAGGTACAGTCAGTCAGAAGATAGGCCAGTCCATCCCCTACCAGATCAGACTGGAGTCTCGTGCGGCGTTGCCTCCGTAGTGATGGTATATGGTGATGATGATGATGATGAAAAGTAGCCTCAAGAGTTTAGCTATCAAATGCAGAAATAATTTTTCAAATCGGACTGTTAGTTCCTGTGATTAGCGCGTTCAAACAAACTCTTCCACTTTATCTAATTAGTATAGATATAGATTACTAACAGCGCCCTCGCGGCGTTGCCCCCGTAGTGATGGTATATGGTGGTGATGATGATGGTGAAACCTTGCCTATAATCTTCCTCAAGAGTTTAGCTATCAAATGCAGAAAAAAAATCCAAATCGGACTGTTAGTTCCTGCGATTGGCGCGTTCAAACAAATAAACAAACTCTTCCGCTTTATTATATTCGTATGAGCAAGTGGCCAACTCTGGTGGTGGTTTTAGTCACACTTAAACTTTGAAATTAGATTAATCCGATGGTATGTTCTTTAGGAGTGACGCATATATTCGTGGACGAGGTGCACGAACGCGACAAGTTCAGTGACTTCCTGCTGATCGCGCTGCGCGACGCACTGCCTCGCTGCAAGGACCTCAAGCTTATACTCATGTCTGCCACCGCTGACACGCAGATATTCTCCAGGTAACACGGTCACTGCTTATAGATGCACAAGAAGTCCTAGAAAACACTTCTTGCCTAACCGTGTAACTGTGATGTGGAACAAACTACCGGAAAGTGTGATTAGTGCTCCTTCAGTGAACTCTTTCAAAAACAGACTTTATAAACATTTTAAAATAGTGCACTGATAATGATATACACGCATTAGCTCTATAGCTGCTAGTGTATCAATAATAATAATAATAATGATTTTATCAATTGAATATTCTACTGCTGGAAATGTTTATTGCTCTTTGATGGCAAAAAATGTTGGGCTAGATCAGTGTTCCGCACATTGGGGATTTAGGGACCCTAGCCTAGCACATTGTGACTGCGGTGCTTCAGCGCAATCCATGCCGCACCTGTTGGTGTGCCCTTTGTGCCCAAACACCTGCACAAAGGAAGACCTCAATGGTGCCACAGAAAGTGCAGTTGAGGTGGCAACCTTTTATTCAAAATTAATTTAACCGTGTGGCATCGACACGATACGCAGAAGTGTTCCTTACCGTGGTCATTAGTTAGTGTGCCTCGGAAAAATAAGGTTACTATCTCAGTTAAGCTACTCCAAATTTGGACCGCATATGCTCAACTAAACAAGCTCATGTTTCGCTTGTAAAAATTGATTTTTCAGACAGTGTAGGGGTGTGTATTGTCTCATGTTTGCGAATAGGTAACCCATGCGCAAACAAATGTCCAGCAATATTTATATTTATTTATTTTAACCTACAGATACTTCAACAACTGCCCCGTAGTGACGATCCCGGGCCGATTGTTCGAAGTGCAACGTTACTTCCTAGAAGATATCCTCAAGATAACCCAGTACAAGACTAAGAAGATGGCGCAAGCTGAGAAAGAGCTCAAACATAAACTCAAGACGGGACAGAGCTATTGGTCGCAGTTAGAAGGTAATATATCACAGAATATATAATAAAACTTCGCAAGTAAAATTATATAAATATCAACTCTAGCTGCGAGGCAACAAAGTGCAATTCAGCTCGCATAAGCGGTGGTGTCTAGCGCGATATTCACCTAAACATTGCCGCTCTTTCTAACGCATAGCTTTGTCACCGTCTGGCGCGGAGTGACGCGGAAGGGTTATCGACTTGTCGCTCATTCTGTTTTTCTAGTTTTTTTCTGGACCTCCATTCTCTATCTTCTCTGAATAGAAAACACCAGCACCAGGCTGCCTCCTCTTGTGTAAGTCTGATATCAGTACATCCATTACGAGGATAGAGATAGAATTAGAATTCAATAACTTGTAAAGCGTATTTGGGGAACATGGTGGAATTGTTCCCCAAAGGCAGAGTGGGTGTTTCTCTGCAACGGGCCGGCCCATTTTGCCCACTTGCCCGTGGTCTTTCGTCCAACCGGTGTTGTTTGGTCGTATATATGTCGATCGCTCCTGAAAACTTCGCTTGCGCGATCTAGATATTATGTTGTGGCGCCATCTTCGCTGAAGCTCGTAGTTTGTAGCATGTCTTAAATACACGATGCGTCACGTAACTTCTACTCTGCTTCAATGCGAATAAAGCCGGGAATACACATGCCTGTAAAATGGAGCAGTAGCTTACATGCATGTTAACGGCATATACCAGTAAAAGACACAATGCATGGACCTAGTATAGATTATGGACACACGTTCCTTCTCACTCACACAAAACAAAGAAGGATATATACAAAATTCTTGTGAAAAAAGAGACAGCATAATATCTTTTCTCCCTCATCGCTTGCCGGCTTTTGTAGGTAGAAAGCTTATAAATTGTATAATTATGTATTAGTATGGAACTTATGTGTACTACAAAACAGTGGATTCGCTTCATTTTATGTCCCATTCGGCGGCACGCTAACGGCTGACTGGTAGGCTTGTTTCACTCTTCAGCGTGTCGCCGGTCGCGTCCGCGAGTTGACCAATCACAGCACAGAGAAATTAATTTTGACCATTCACAGCACATTTCTCTGTGCTGTGAATGGTCAAAATTAATTTCTCTGTGCTGTGATTGGTCAACTCGCGGACGCGACCGGCGACACGCTGAAGAGTGAAACAAAGTAGTCCATATCTACACTAGGTCCATGGAACAATGTGTTCACAGGACAGAAATGCACCGCGGAGGAAGGCAGCAGCAAAGACAGCGTCGACAAATCCGAAGCGCTTTTGGACCCGGCGTTGCAAGCTGATATGGATGAGTTTCTTGACGAGTGCTTCAATGAAGGAAGCTTGGTAAGTTACTTGATATAAGTTTCTTGAATTATACATGATGCTTAATATGTAATCTATGGAATTTTTTTTTCGTTTATGACAATAAATCAGTATGTCTCCTACATCAATAACAAAGCATCTATCTAATCTAGTAGTGATTTGTTGGAATAAGAGGGGGGTTGTTGTTGCTGAATAAACATGTTTTCTTTCTTTCAATCCAGCGATGATCGCTTACTGGCGTTGTATCGTCATAAAGATAAAGATAAAATTCACACATTTAAATTAAAATCCAGCATATTCAGTCATAAATCATAATGTGAAAACATAAAAATAGTAAATTGGTTTGTAAATTATATTATCACAATTTTATTCATGCAGTCAATCACTTAAGTTAGATTAGTAGGTATTAAAATTATCATATTAAAATTATGTGGTAATTGCATGCAGATAAAGAATTATATTATTATTAACTCAATGTCCTATTTCAAAAAAATCCTGAACTGAATAAAAACAATTACTTATCAACCATTCTTTTAAAGCTTTTTTAAACATATTTCCGTCATATTCTAATAGGAAGGTAGGTAAATTATTATAAATTTTGCATGTCATGTAAGCGCAATTACGTTAATATAGTTCAAGTCTTGGTCTGGGCATTATTAGAGGCCTTGGCGTTGCAACTCTTCTATTAGCATTTTCTTGCTGCTCAAACAAGTTTAGTGATTTCTGACAAACATAACTGATTCCAAAATGTATAATGAGGGGAGCGTCAGGATTTTATGTTTTTTAAATATAGGTTTACGGGATTCTATCTGTTCCATTTCCCAAATAGCTCGTAGACATTTCTTTTGAGCAACAAAAGCCCTTTGTATGTTACTAGAGTTTCCCCAAAGTAAAATACCATATTTGATGATGGATCCTACATAGCTTTGATAAACTACTAATGCAGTTTTTATTTATGAAACGTTCTCAATCGTTCTGAGAGCATAAACGAACTTATTTATATAGGCTGTAATCTGCGATATACAGTATTTTATCTTGAGAAGTTAGGGGCGGGTTCTAGTCTGAAGATAAAACCAGGTGCACGTTGTCTACAGGACTCGTTCTGCCAGATCCTGTATATGTATCTGTCGGAGGGTGTCCCGGCCGGCGCCGCGCACGCGCGCTCCGCCCGCACCGGCCTCATGGCGGCCGCCAAGCAAGGAGACACACCCACACTACAACACATCCTACAACTAGGTGAGACTGTACTGTACTGTACCTGCAGCTCGGTGAGACTGTACTGTACTGTACCTGCAGCTAGGTGAGACTGTACTGTACTGCACCTGCAACTTGGTGAGACTGTACTGTACTGCACCTGCAACTTGGTGAGACTGTACTGTACTGCACCTGCAACTTGGTGAGACTGTACTGTACTGCACCTGCAACTTGGTGAGACTGTACTGTACTGTAACCTCCCCTCTACCCCTTTACAGAATCCGTGCTGTCTTTCATACCATCTGCTCGGTAATCTGCCTTACCCCACTGGATTCCGTGCTTCGGAGGGCACGTTAAATTGTCGGTCCCGGCTCTTCAGTCGTTAAACCATAAAGGTTGATTCACGTTACACCGTCCGGAACATTATGGTATACATTTTGTATGAAGTGATTCATGTCTGACCGGGCGCCGGCCGTGCCCCGGCCCGGTGTAACGTGAATCAACCTTAACAGCGATCTTCAGGCGACCTATAAACTCTTTCACCGATCCACTATCTCATTCGAACATCATACCGATAGTTTTGTTTTCAGGGTGTTTAGTTTCGGTTTTATTTACAATTAGTTTTATTTTCAGGCGCCGATCCAAATGCCAAAGACATAAACGGCAAAACCGCCCTCGACTACGCAACAGAGAACAACCACACCGAGTGCATCGCGCTACTGACCCGAGACAACAAGCCGGAAGACAACAAAGATGCTTCCGATGAAGACCCCGCGGACAGCTTCCTGCTTGACGTCTACCATCACACGGCGTCGGAGGAAAACATCGACCATGACCTCATGATGGCCCTAGTCAAACACATACACATCAACCTTCCCAAAGGAAGCATCCTCGTCTTCCTCCCAGGATACGAAGACATAGTCAACCTGAGGGATAAAATCCTCGCCTGCACCGATATGAACAACCCCAAATACCAAATATTCACATTACACAGTAACATGCAAACGTTGGATCAGAAGAAAGTGTTCAATCCCCTTCCGAACGCAAGAAAGATCATCATATCGACGAATATAGCCGAGACGTCGATAACGATAGACGATGTGGTGTACGTGATAGATTCTTGCAAGGTGAAGGAGAAGTATTACGAGTCTAACGGCGGAGTGTGTTCGCTGCAATGTGTGTGGACGTCCAGGGCTTGTTGCCAGCAGAGGGCCGGCCGAGCTGGGAGGACGAAACCCGGTCATTGCTTCCACATGTGTTCGAAACGGAGATTCAAGACTCTACCCTTGAACTCTGTTCCGGAGATCCTGAGAGTACCGCTGTCGGAACTCTGTCTCCATACAAAGTTACTGGCCGCTGGCAATACGCCCATCGCGGACTTTTTGACGAAAGCGCTCGAACCTCCATCGTTCTTATCGGTCAGGAACGCTGTCACTCTCCTCAAAACTATCGGAGCGTTGACCCCGATGGAAGATTTGACGGAGATCGGACAGCATCTGTTAGATTTGACCGTGGAACCGAAGTTAGGAAAGATGTTGTTGTACGCTTGCGTGATGAAATGCCTCGACCCGATCCTGACCATCGTCTGTTCGTTGGCGAACAAGGAACCCTTCCAGATCAGCATGAACCCTGAGAACAGAAAGAAAGGTCACACAGCTAGAAAGGAATTGGCTTCGGAGAGCTACTCGGATCACATGGCGTTGCTCAGGGCGTTCCAAGCGTGGCAGCAAGCGAGGGCGAACGGAACGGAGAGAGCTTTCTGCGCCAAACATCTGATCTGTGGAGCCACCATGGAAATGATCGTCGCTTACAGATCTCAATTGCTCGCGCAACTTAGAGCGTTGAGTCTCGTCAAAGCCAGAGGCTCCGGAGACATAAAGGATGTGAACTTGAATTCGGAGAAGTGGCATGTCGTGAAAGCCGTTTTAACCGCCGGATTGTATCCGTCGATCGCGAGAGTGGATAGGACGTCGTCGACGCTGCGAACCTCCAAGGAAGTCAGAGTCGCTTTCCATCCTAAATCGACATTACACAATGGAGGAACGGGCACGAGTGCGATACACAAATCGGTGACAAACTTGCCCACAGATTGGATAGTTTTCGAAGAGATCTCCCGCGCCGGTCGGTTCTGTTTCATCCGATGCTGTACCCTGGTCACTCCTCTGACGGTCGCGCTATTCAGTGGTCCGATTCGGCTGAGCAGCACGGCTCTAACCCAACGGGCGAACCCCCCCGGCCTGTCCAGCGATAGCGACAGCGAAGCGGATGAAAATAACTCCTCCCCCGATACCGCAGGGATAACTCTAGACGACTGGATGCAGTTCACGGCCGACGCTTCCGATGCTATCAGCGTGTTTTATCTACGGCAGAAACTCTGCGCGCTCGTAATCCGTAGAATGTCGAATCCGGGCAAACCTATGACCCCACAGGACGAGCAAATCCTCAACACGGTCGTCCATGTTTTGGGAGCGGAGGAGAAGAACGTCGGTCTGATCCAGCCTAGTGGTATCGGCCAACGGCCTAAACCTTTGACCGTCGACTCTCCTAACTGGAGAATGAGGGTTGAAGACGAGTATCGCCAATACAACCAGCCTCAATACAGCCAGGATTACAACTCTTACTACCAGAATTATGGCGGGTATAGGAATGGGCAGGGGAGATCCGGTTGGCCGGGTCCTCAGAACTTCTCCCCCCAGTCGTTTAGCGGCCCGAAGAGTCCTATGTCGCCGAATGGGAAGACTCTATTAGCTAATATAGAGAAGTACGCAGAAGCGCCCGATAACGTGCGCTATATGGTTGTGAAAGCTGATGATGTTCATAGTTTAGAAGTGGCGCAGAGCACCGGGACCTATCCGTTCAGTCAGAATGTTCAGAAAAAATTGCAGAAGTTCAAACAGGTAACTACTTTACTTCCAATTTTATTACAACACTAGCTGTGACGCCCGCGGCTTCGCCCGCGTGGACTACTATTTTGTTTATCCCACGGGAACCGTGCATTTTTTCGGGATAAAAAGTAGCCTATGTCCTATTCCCGGTTATTATCTATCTATGTTTCAAATTTTAGCCAAATCGGTTCAGTGGTTGTCGAGTTATAGAGGAACAAACATACATCCAAACTTTCGCATTTATTAGTGTGATTGTATTCTCACATCATTCGCAGCACTTTAATTTCCAAATCATTTGGTCTTCAAGTCTTCAACAATGTTGAATTTTGACTTCACACTCACAATATTCCCCTATTACTATTCCTCAGTCTATCATTGAGATCTACCTATCGCTCGCATTCAAAACCAAACTCGACTACATTGAACTTTGACTATTGTACCTTCTAAGCTCCTAACTGTGTACTACATTGCAGGAGGGTGTTCGAGTGAACCTGATCTTTTCCTGCGCCAGTGTGTCCAAGTTCGTGGGCGCCGCGACCGTCGACCCCGCGGGGAACCTCGAATGGCTGTGTAACAACCATCTGCCTTTCCATATGGTCCGGTGAGTGCTATCTTCAACTTTAGTGTCTCACTTAAGGCCCGATACCCTGACAATGCACCAAAAGGCACTTGCAAGATCCAAAAGTTTAAGAGTTTGGCTGAATTGTATTACATAAAAACAAAAAGGTAGTAGCTCAATAGATGTGCCAACAATAACACCGCGAGATAATTGCAAAATAATTACTTATTTCCGAGAAGAAAATAGATAAACTCTCTCAAAAATCCCGAAATCGACCTTTTTTTGTTCCAATTTTTGAAAATCCCCATTGGAGTTTATAAAAATCTTTATTGTTCACGATAGACACAAAAGTATGAACAAGAGCAATACCGCGCTAGATTTTGATTAAATCTCATCGTAAAGTTGAAATCTACGTCTGAACACTATTTATTTTTCGACGTAAAGCGTGCGCCTGCGTCCATACATTTTACTATGGAGTAGGTACGGACCGAACGTCGCTTTCTGCGCTGTATAAATGGAACGTTGACGTGCGAAAAATGGCAGTGTCGTCGCGGATACCGAGGTGTGAGGACGTCCGTTTTCCATCCGCTCACGGACGCACGCACATTTTAGGGTGGGGTGTGACTGTCTCCGCAATAATTATCATTATCATCACTTTGTATGACGTATTTTTAGTTATAGGAAATACTTACCTATTTTTAACCGACATCGGAAAAAGGAGAACGTTCGTCGGAATCTTTTTTTTGTTTTTTTTTATGTAGGTACATGCTTCTCTCCTTCCATGTTTCTCTTCTTTTCTCCTTCCATGATTACCTACTTACCTACCTTTGATTAATTATATGTCTAGACGGACTCTCTCGCTTCAATCGCAACAAGAACAACAGGCCAGGTTTGAAACGTTAGTGTGCGTATTACGCACACAAGTATGCGAATCTTCTATTGTCTATACAGGTGCGCTGCGTCACCTGTCAACATTGTCATCCATTTTTAGTGATACCAGCTCTTGAAAATTTCCCATAAAAGTAGGGGAAAATATGTTATGATATCGAAATGTCTCTAAAATTTGTTTCAAATTTTTTGAGGTCAATACTGGTTTTTGTTTACTTAATTTTTCTTGTAAGTATTCGATTCTTGGTTTCGATCCTGGATTTCGATCCTTGATTTCGATCCTTGATTTCAATCCTTGATTCTTGAATCTGGAATTTGAAATCTTGAATCTTTGAAGTGACAGCTGTCAAACTTCAAACCGCCATATCTCATGAATTACTCGTCCTAGACTCCCCGTTCTCAGTTCAAATGAAAGCTATGACCAAAATCTTCATTTGAACTGACAGCTGTCAAACTTAAAACGGCCATATCTCGGAAACTACTCGTCCTAGACTCCCCGTTCTCAGTTCAAATGAAAGCTATGACCAAGATCTACATTTCAGATGACAGATGTCATTTTGACAGCTGTCACTTAAAAAGAAGATCTTGGTCATAGCTTTCATTTGAACTGAGAACGGGGAGTCTAGGACGAGTAGTTTCCGAGATATGACCGTTTTAAGTTTGACAGCTGTCAGATCAAAGCTTAAACGGCCATATCTCGGAAACTACTTGTCCTAGACTCCCCGTTCTCAGTTCAAATGAAAGCTATGACCAAGATCTTCTTTTTAAGTGACAGCTGTCAAAATGACATCTGTCATCTGAAATGTAGATCTTGGTCATAGCTTTCATTTGAACTGAGAACGGTGAGTCTAGGACGAGTAGTTTCCGAGATATGACCGTTTTAAGTTTGACAGCTGTCAGTTCAAAGTTTAAAACAGCCATATCTCGGAAACTACTCGTCCTAGACTCCCCGTTCTCAGTTCAAATGAAAGCTATGACCAAGATCTTCTTTTTAAGTGACAGCTGTCAAAATGACATCTGTCATCTGAAATGTAGATCTTGGTCATAGCTTTCATTTGAACTGAGAACGGGGAGTCTAGGACGAGTAGTTTCCGAGATATGGCCGTTTTAAGTTTGACAGCTGTCAGTTCAAATAAAGATCTTGGTCAAAGCTTTCATTTGAACTGAGAACGGGGAGTCTAGGACGAGTAATTCATGAGATATGGCGGTTTGAAGTTTGACAGCTGTCACTTCAAAGATTCAAGATTCAAGAATCAAGGATCGAAATCAAGGATCGAAATCCAGAATCGTAACCAAGGATCGAAATCAAGGATCGAAACCAAGGATCGAAATCAATAAGGTAAAAATATCCTGTCAATGACTTGGGCACACTACTAATCCAACAACGAGTGTGAAAGAGACAAAGCTACCAAGAAAGCCTCTCAACAAGACCAACAATCCTTATAACCAAGATTAAATTATAATAGATCGTTGTGTAGTCGTGTTAAGGTTCAAAGTCCCTTTTACATTAAAGTCGACTTAACCATCCTGTTTGTATATAAAATCCTTGGATTCAACACTTTTTTTTATTTGCTCACGCTTTCACATGGGTAAAATCAAAGAATAATTATGGCAACACTCTTAGGGAGTGTACACATTGCGTTTTTTGCAGCGCGTTTGTATCGATACAAACGCGCAGCTCAAAAACGCGCGGCAGAAAACGCAATGTGTACACTCCCTTAGAACATGTTAGGATACAAGCAATTTATTCAAAAATAAAAAAACCCGACTGAACTGAAAAGTTGGAAACAGCATTATTTTATCAATCACAAAACAAAATTAAATTACAATTTTATTATTAGGTAGGTATCTAGGGTTCGATGCCGTGCGCATTTTCCTAAACGTTGTTGTCACAGTTGACACACAGATGGCTCTGCGAGCAGGTAGGTACCTAAATTAAATGCGTAAGTTATTTCTTAAATATGAGATATCTCCTAAATGGCTGAACCAATTTCGATGCAGTTTGTTCTAAACGTTGCGTGTGACTAAATAGAAAATTTTAGTATGCGTTTTGGCTAGCAATTCTATTTAGGGCGAAAAATAGATTTTCAAAAATTTTGAGACTCGATTTAATCTTCGAAGATGTCATGTTAGATTTAAAAAAAAAAAATATTTGATATCAGTCTACCAACCTCTTGATTTTGACATGAATTTTGATATGATAGCGTGATTTTCATTTTGAAAATTCACACATTGTTGCATTTTTTAGCCGCACTATTTGATTTATCGAAATAAAAAGTATCCTAGAGCACAATCGAGATAGAGACGATTCTAACGATACCTCATTCATCAAAATCCATCCAGCCGTTTAGGCTTGTTTCACTCTTCAACGTGTCGCCGGTCGCGTTCGCGAGTTGACCATTCACAGCACAGAGAATTTTGAATTTTCGATTTTCTCTGTGCTGTGAATGGTCAACTCGCGGACGCGACCGGCGACACGCTGAAGAGTGAAAGGCCCCTTAGGAGAAACGTGGTAATAAAGAATATTACTTACATACGAACGAACCCACATACATAGAAACGCGCGATCTACATAACCCGGGTGACTTGACAGTCAGCCGGGTAAAAATTACAAAGTTTTATTTTCTTGTTTTCATAACTTATAGTTATTTATAGTTTACTTACCGATGCTAAGTCAACCAACAGTTGGTTGACTTTTTTTTGGCGTTTTGACGCTCGAAATCGGGGTCTTGATATTTAGTTCGTCCAAGTTACCTACATACTTCTTATCTCACTATATTATAAAACCTTCCATCATCATTATGACAATGCACAAAGTAATGAAACCAATCGGAAGTTGCTAGTGTGCTCTAGAACCGAATCTGACACGATAACTCAAGTAGGTACCTACGGCTCGACCGATTTTTATGTTTACCTACAAGTAGGTAGGTACATAAATTAAATAATATTTATAGCGTTTAATAAATCAAAATTGATTGAATGTACAGATATCGGATGTACCTACAGCTTCAATTTATAATACCTACCTAATAGTTCGGTTCGAATATAGACTCAATTCGAACCGTGCAACCGACTTGGATAGCGTCAACCCGGTTTACACTATGGCTCCACCCTTAGGCAACAAACACTCACCATGACATTTACGCCGGCCGGTATACATTGCGCATTTTCTAGGACATGCTTACAAATGCTACAGCGATGACGCGCAATGAGAAACAAACAAACGAATAAACGTTAGTGTGCATGCGTACTACGCTACGAGTTGCAGATGTGTGAGTGTAAAATTTCAAAGTGTGCGTAGAATGAGAAGTTCCCACGCTCACAATGTAGGGGCTTAAGTGTGTCACCGAAAAGAGTGTTAGGCCCCAAACCGTGTTTGTTGCCCTGGTTCTTCACGGTCTTGGTCGCGAAGGAACAGGAGTAGAATCACCTAGCTCTTAAGACTTTCTTGATAGATCTTTGAAGATGAGTTACGGAGGCCTTTAGGCGGCCTAAAAACTCCGTCACCAAAATTGGCCACTTGCTCATACGACTAGCGACGTTCTGAGCGGTTACAATTTGGATGGGTGGCCGCTAGTGGCATTAACAGCTGAGCGCTTCCGTGCTTCGAAGAGCACGTTAAATTGTCGGTCCCGGCTTTTAATTAGTTAGCCATGACGGAGGCCTTCAGGCGTCCTAAAAACTTCGTCACTAGATTTCGCCACTAGCTCATAAGAACATACTTATATCAGTTATCTGGTTCTTGTACAACCTTTGCTTAGTCAATCAATCAAAAATATTTATTGTTTTAGGGCTAGATGGCGCTGTGTGAAATGACCTTTTTTCTTTTTGAAATTTAAGGGGTGGCCTCTTGTCGGCATAACTGATGCTTCTCTCTCCACGAAGTTCTTTCCAGGGCAGCCTACTTCCCTATACGACATGATCGCATAAGTGAAATGTCCACCAATATATATTTATTTGCAGGCACATAAGTAACGCGTTGTCTGCCGGCGGGCGCGTGTGCGGCGCGCGGGACGGGTGCGAGCTGTGCCCCGCCGCCGGCCGCGCGCTGCTGCACGCCGCGCGACGCACGCCGCACGCCAGGCCCATACAGAAACATAACGAACACTATAACAACTAGAGAGACTTGTCAGAATGACAACAAGCCTGTACAGAAGGATAATGAACCCTGTAACAACTAGGAAAAAAAACTTAGACTTTTACATGATTTATAAAGTGTCAGGAAGCAATCTTTGCCTACACTCATCGGGACACTGAAGTGCCTGGGGCATTGTTGAGATGGAGTAGGCTTGCCCGATACCTACACCATGCTCTCAGCTTAACCGGCCATATCCACAGGAAAGACATGCTCGATATAGTACGAGAGCCGACCGCAAAAAACCAACGTCACTTGATACTAAGATAAGCTCCATGGCACACGCTCAAAAAAGTGGTGCTAAGCTTGAATCAATTAGTCAAAAGGCTCCGATTTGGCCGGAAGCACAAAAAAAGGGGCTACTTCCGGTGAAAAAAAACGTGTCAATTTACGTCATTTGATACTAATGGCAGACTTATGGCAGCAGTTACTAATTTATATGCAGTGACAGATAAATCTAGTCTGCCAGTTCCTGTATGGCCGGAAGTACTTGGCAGACTGTCTCAAAGCTGACGATTCGGACCCCTAATTTACGTCATCTGATACTAAGTTGAAAATAGTGGCAGATGTTAGATATCAACCCTACGTTTCAGTATAAATTAGTCTGCCAAGGCTATTTTGGCCGGAACATCTTCAAAATGTCAATTTAGTGATGATACTAAGAAGAAAAATTTTCGATTTTTTTTGGTTTATCAATGTTTAGACATTAGAATGAAATAATATTATGTATTTATTCATGTTAATATTATTATTACAACCTACTAGAAGCTGCCCGTGACTTCGCTCACGTGGTACCCGGATAAAAAGTAGCCTATGTCACTCTCTAGCCCTCCAACTATCTCCACACAAAAAATTACGTCAATCCGTCGCTCTGTTTTGACGTGAAAGCAGGACAAATAAACAAACAAATAAACACACTTTCACATTTATAATATGGGTAGTAGACATGTGCGCCGCGCTGAAAATTGTCGGCGGCGGCGCGCTGCAGTTTTTCGTCCGGTGGCGGCGCGGCGCCGGCGGCGTGGCTTTTTTTTTAAATAAAAATACACTAATAAAATCGATCTCTAACGTTTCACTACAACACAAATGACTAGGTACTTACGGATAATTATTATGTTAACAAATCGCGAAAGTTTAACAAGTTATAGGTACATACATAAAATCACGCCTCTTTCCCACAGGGGTAGGCAGAGACCACGAACTTCCACTTGCTACGATCCTGACACACCTCTTTCGCCTCATTCACTTATACTTATAGGTACTTACTGTTCAATAATACTCTAATCATAATCCATGATATCCAGACTAGATCTCTTACAACAACTTTACGATAAGCTGGGATCGTCTGAAGGGCAGAGGTTCGTCTACAAGGTAGCACGTTTAAGGGTCAAAGCGGCATAGGCTTAGACATTTCTAGGATGAAAGGTCTAAGGGCACTGGATATTTCCAAGTGCCCCTGTGTAAAAGACCCCCGGGGAAATCTATTGAGTATGCAAGGACCTTGCGGTGAAAGAGAGATGGTTTTCGTACTTCCACGACCTGCTGAGAGGTATCGCCACCGGACCTCCCTTTAAATCAAGGACTAGTATTGCCAAAAACGCCTGAAGAAGTAGAAAAAGCTCTTCGCCGCATGAAAAATCGGAAGCCGCCAGAATCGATCCCCATCGAGTCCCCATCGAGGCCTGGAAGGCAATGGGCCCTCGTGGTGTGGTGTGGGCATCTTAACAAATCTTTACAACCGCATGCAAGTAGATGTTTGTGATTGATTGATTGACATACTGCACACTGAAGGGATCCCTCGCCAGAGAAGACTAAGTGCTATCACTCCGGTTTTCAAAGGCAAGGGATCTATCAAGAGTGTGACAGCTACCGCGGTATAAAGATCATGTCCCACACCATTAAACTCTTTGAGCGGATAGGAGACTCTCGGATCCGACTAGAGTGTGCGGTCTCGGAGTGTCAATATGGTTTTCGCCTTGGCCACGGAACCATAGATCCAGTCTTTGCCCTACGGACCGTCATGGAGAAATACAGGACGAAGAATACACCTCTATATTTCCTGTTTTTGAACATGGAGAAGACCTTCAACTGTGTTCCTCGTGCGATGATCTAGTGGGCATTACGGTCCAAAGGTGTACCAGAGGTTTATATTGACACCATCCGAGACATGAACCTACCATGATTCCGATTCTGTGGTTAGGACCGCTGTTGGTGACACCAAACCCTTCCCCATCACTGTTGGAGTACACCAGGGAACCGTCCTTAGCCCATTCTTGTTCAGCGGGATATTAGACGTAGTGTCGGACAGTATCAGGGACAGACATGAGAGGCTTGGTTACTCATGTATGCTGACGATATCGCGCTGGCAGATGCGGACAGAGGACTTCTGGTAAGACGTGTGAATGCGTGAAAGGAATCGCTTGAGAACGGTGGTCTGAAACTCAACGTGGCGTGGCGAAGACCGAGTACTTGGCTTGCAATAAAGCAGATCCCACATCCGTACGCTTAGAAGAAGACATGGTCGAGCGCACGAATCAGTTAAAATATTCTATTCTGTATCTGTGACCCCAAGATGCCAGTTAAGTTGAAAGGATATGGCAGTGAAGCGTGGTCGGTACTTGAGCAGCAAAAACAAGAACTGCTGGTCACTGAGATGAATATGCCGCGCTGGATGTGTAGGGTTACGCGGAAGGACTGCGTCAGGAACTATCGCATTCGTGGCAGCCTCCATGTTTGTGATATAGCAGATAAATTGCAGGACTGCCGCCTACGTTGGCACGGACACGTCTTACGGAAACCTCAGCTATGTTGGCTCCGCCAGGCCCCGGTAGAAGGGGTGGACCCAAGAAGTGCTGGCTTGACTTCGTAGTGGATGACATGCGTGGCCTCGATGGAGACTCGATGGGGATCGATTCTGACGGCTTCCGATTTTTCATGCGGCGAAGAGCTTTTTCTACTTCTTCAGGCGTTTTTGGCAATACTAGTCCTTGATTTAAAGGGAGGTCCGGTGGTGATACCTCTCTATGCTGCTTGTTCAGCAGGTCGTGGAAGTACGAAAACCATCTCTCTTTCACCGCAAGGTCCTCGCATACTCAATAGATTTCCCCGGGGGTCTTTTACACAGGGGCACTTGGAAATATCCAGTGCCCTTAGACCTTTCATCCTAGAAATGTCTAAGCCTATGCCGCTTTGACCCTTAAACGTGCTACCTTGTAGACGAGCCTCTGCCCTTCAGACGATCCCAGCTTATCGTAAAGTTGTTGTAAGAGATCTAGTCTGGCTGGATATCATGGATTATGATTAGAGTATTATTGAACAGTAAGTACCTATAAGTATAAGTGAATGAGGCGAAAGAGGTGTGTCAGGATCGTAGCAAGTGGAAGTTCGTGGTCTCTGCCTACCCCTGTGGGAAAGAGGCGTGATTTTATGTATGTACCTATAACTTGTTAAACTTTCGCGATTTGTTAACATAATAACTAGTAGTTCGCCCCGAACTGAGATCTCGCGCACCGTTGTGTTGATAGCCTAGATTTGGACTTGTATCTGACTACCCCTATACCTACGTTAAGTGCTCCTTCTAGTGTTCACCACACAATGATATCTAATGCGCTACCTCAGAATGGTAAAGATTATAGGCAATGCATGCTGATTAAATGCAATACATGAAGTCGTGTCGTGTTTATATTCAATAGTTGACCCCGCGAACTTCGTACCGCGCCTCAGGGAAGGCCTCTTAGTTCGAGAAATTATTAAAATATCAGTTCAATACAAAATGTATGAGAAAATTAATTCCCTCCCCCTCCCTCTCCCCCCCCCCTATCCCCTCTCCCCTCCCCCTCCCCACCCCTCCCCCTCTCCTCTCCCCCCTCCCCTCCCCTCCTCCACCCTCCCCCTCCCCTCGCCCTCTTCCTCCCCTCCCCTCCCATCCCCCTCCCCACCCCTCTCCTCCCCCTCTCCTCCCCCTCCCCTCCCCTCCCCATCCCCCTCCTTAGAGCTCGTGTTAATGCGCATTTAAATTTTTCTAATCGAAAAATCCATTGATGAGCACGGCCAGGGTTCGAACTTACGACCTATGAATTGAAAGTCGAGCACTCTTCCACTCGGCCAACACGGCTTTTATTTTAAATCTCAAGAAAAAAATATCAAGTAGCAACTAAAATCATTGCAAACCAAACCACAACGATGCCACACTCTTTGTCTGTTAACCAGACCTACGAATACATCGAAACTCTATGAAACGGGAGCTCTCTCCATACTTCCGTTAATTGGTTTTCATCATTTTTATTTTTCACTGTATTTCAAAAACTATAGAACCTAGAAGAAAACTAAAAACTATTTTGGAATGTATAATTTGAATACTTTTATATGACACCCCACTCAATATATTTGGGTAACTTTGAAAAAAAATTACCCCCTTGGGAACCCCATATCTTTTTTTTAATCATCATAATCATAATCTATTTATTGCGAATCAAAGGTAAACAGATGATAGTTAAAAAAATGTAGGTACAGGCCTTGATTCCGCTTCTCAGCATGCAAAAAAAATAGTAGGTACTTAATAAAAATGGAAGTCACTTCTTAATAAATTAATAAATCATGTCATAACTATCTTTACAACCCCTTCATCGATTACGCTCATACGCTCCACAGCAAATTTCCATAGCACAACCTATTGACCTATCAAGATTCATACAGATTGGATAAGCGGTTCGATAGTTATGCGAGAACATAAAAATGAAACATACAAACATACAAAGCAAAATCGCCTTACTTGCCACTAAGATCTTCGCTCGCTTCGCTCGCTCGATCGATTATCCGTAAGTACCTAGTCATTTGTGTTGTAGTGAAACGTTAGAGATCGATTTTATTAGTGTATTTTTATTTAAAAAAAAAGCCACGCCACCGGCGCCGCGCCGCCACCGGACGAAAAACTGCAGCGCGCCGCCGCCGATAATTTTCAGCGCGGCGCACATGTCAACTACCCATATTATAAATGTGAAAGTGTGTTTATTTGTTTGTTTATTTGTCCTGCTTTCACGTCAAAACAGAGCGACGGATTGACGTGATTTTTTGTGTGGAGATAGTTGGAGGGCTAGAGAGTGACATAGGCTACTTTTTATCCGGGTACCACGTGAGCGAAGCCACGGACAGCTTCTAGTAGGTTATAATAATAATATTAACATGAATAAATACATAATATTATTTCATTCTAATGTCTAAACATTGATAAACCAAAAAAAATCGAAAATTTTTCTTCTTAGTATCATCACTAAATTGACATTTTGAAGATGTTCCGGCCAAAATAGCCTTGGCAGACTAATTTATACTGAAACGTAGGGTTGATATCTAACATCTGCCACTATTTTCAACTTAGTATCAGATGACGTAAATTAGGGGTCCGAATCGTCAGCTTTGAGACAGTCTGCCAAGTACTTCCGGCCATACAGGAACTGGCAGACTAGTTTTATCTGTCACTGCATATAAATTAGTAACTGCTGCCATAAGTCTGCCATTAGTATCAAATGACGTAAATTGACACGTTTTTTTTCACCGGAAGTAGCCCCTTTTTTTGTGCTTCCGGCCAAATCGGAGCCTTTTGACTAATTGATCCAAGCTTAGCACCACTTTTTTGAGCGTGTGCCATGGAGCTTATCTTAGTATCAAGTGACGTTGGTTTTTTGCGGTCGGCTCTCCTACTAATACGTGTGGGGCTGGCTAAGCCGCGGGTTTCCTCACGATGTTTTCCATCACCGTTTAGAGCTCGTGTTAATGCGCATATAAATTTTTCGATAACGAAAAATCCATTGATGCACGGCCAAGATTCGAACGCACGACCTTCGGATCGAAAGTTGAGGTACTGTACACCTCGGCCAACACGGTTCTAAACAACAACTAGGAAACTCGTGTAGAAATACATAAAGCATTACAACAACTAGAAGAGCTGTATAGCTTGGTAATTATGGCAGCTAGACAAAATTACAAGGGATGTAACAACAAATAACAATAGGTGACCCCGAGAAGCAGTGTGCTAGGTTACACCTAGTTCTTTTTAATATGTAATTTATTGACAAAATTGTAATCAAACTAATTTTATATATGTGAAAGTTTGGATGTTTGTTCATCTATTACTCGACAACCACTGAACCGATTTGCCTGAAATTTAAAATATAGATAATGACCGAGAATAGGCTACTTTTTATCCCGGATAATGCACGGTTCCCGTGGGATTAAAAAATGGTAATCTACGCGCGCGAAGCCGTGAGCGTACGCTAGTGTTTCAATATTCCTTCCTTGTCTGTAAGCGATTGAACACGCCCCAAAGTCCATCTCTTTTTACTGACACTGTCATTGCCACTCAGTAATAAAAGTACATAATATACTTCTTGTAGTGCGTGATATGTTATTTTATGTACTATTCAAGTAAGTACTTGTGATTTATTAGTGAACGATTTAGATGTGACGTATTATGTATTAGCTTACTTATTAATAACGGTGTGAATTTTTTCAAATCTACACTAAGGAACAGCTTAAGTAACCATTAAGCGACCTGTAAGTATATTTTGTGACTACCGAGGGTTGCTCTCAACTCCCAATCCTCGTTTGATTCCAATCTTAACTTCACGTAAGATTTCGCTCGAATTTATAAGTCGCACCCCTAGATAAAAACTCCGGTAACTCTAAATTTCCCCAAAATTGAGTTATTTGCATTTTCGAATTTCTAAACTGAATATGAATACCCATATCTATGGTGATAAAAATAAGTTAATTGAACAAGCTTGAAAAAGCGTTACCTTCATGAATTACAAAATTACATTTTTCATAGTCTGGCATAGATTTCTAAATCAGTTTTTTGTCATTTCTGAAAAAGTAGGTTTTTTGAGTTACCGGGGTTTTCATCTAGGGGTGCGAAGTATCTATGCTATTTTGGCATGATTAGGATCAGTAGTATTAAAATCCTCCACTTTCGATCCCAACCGTGCATTCCTAGAACAAAATCTTAGGTGAAGTTACGATTGATGGGAACCTCGTGTTCGAACGAAGTATATTAAATAGTATTATCCTTTTTCCTTTATTAGAAACTATACACTTGTGTGGAAGTATGGACCAAACATTGACATCTTATGAATATATTGAACCTTTGCACAAGAAGTCAGAGGTCCTAATCTTATTCTAATTTAAGTACAAAATGGGATAGTTTGAATTGTTGAATTTTAGGTGTTAGTGTAGCGAAAATTCTAGAGAAATATACCAATTTGGTTAGTTGGTCGTATTCATTTACGATATTTTAATAACTTTTCAAATAGATATCGACAACGAGAAGCCACAACATTCAGTAATTTGCGTGTATTCGATTTTATAACTGACTATACGATGCCGTTGCTTTTCGCTTTCTCGATAACCATTTGTCTAGCAATATAACTTTTGAAACTATCATGGTTACGAACATAAATATTATTATCAACGGGATAATTACCATGATTGTTGAGTTTTCTTGCTTCCCGATATTTCGATATTTTATCACGTTGATAATAAAATTTACATTTGTCTAGCAGTTTGTACTTACAGAATATCTGAGACTAAAGGACTATAGTTTAGTTTTAGAACGGTGCTTTACAAGATAATATTACAAGTTGCTGTTTTTAATGGTCAATGTTTACTGACTGGTCGAAAAAAGTCAAGTTCAGCTTTCATTTTCACACTTTATTCAGTTTAGTTACTTCGATTGGTGTGATATTTGCTAAGCATGAAATTGTTTAAGTAAATTAAAGTAAACTTAAAAAAATTATAAATTAAACCTATCAAAGACTAACATTTTTATAAATCTACTACTGCAGTTCCTGCGAGCACGACTTATTTACTGTTTTATTTAACAAGTAGTTGAAAAATGCAAAAAGTAATGATAAAATATTGACGAAAGATTTTTGAATTTTCGGCTATTATAACTCATATTAAGATCATTAGGTATTACTACAGGATTTTTTATATCTTTTCGTGCCGTTCATGAGGATTTAAAATTAAACTAATAGTCGGTGTAATGTGGCCCGAGAAAATACTTTAGGTCATCTATTTATTTATATTGTAACTATAATTAAGCGTATGTATAATGTATCCCGACAATTTTTATTAGATACTTAAAGATTTGTGTGACCAATGCAGATGAATTTAAGATCTTATGCTATACGAATTTGCCAGACTTTGTATAATCTAGGGGTAAAACTATTAATAATATCTCATGTTTTCTTTTTTTGTCCATTATTCATAGCTAGCCAGGATGATTTTCAAAATGTCTATCTGCTTATAATCTCCTTCTAAAACATTGGAAATTCTTCGACATCCTCAAATATATATTTTTACTAACTATTCTCAACTCAATTTATTATTTTTACCACATAGCTATTGTTAATTATAAGTACATTGTTTTTATTATTAGTTTGTAGAGCTGCTTGCATTTCAGTGTGATTTGTAGAGTATTAAGTTATAAAACTGGTGAATGAATTTATTTTTAAACTGTTTTATTTAGCTTTTTTTGTGATTTATCTTTCGGTTGTGTTTGGACGTATAAACGTATTGTCATTTCGTCAAATGCTCATAAATAAAATACACTGTTGTTTAAGAAATGTCTTTTTATTACCTCAGAACGTATTTACATTTCATTTCCAACAGCTTTGTCATTACTAGTAAAATAGGAAACCCCTAGCTTGCCCAAGCCACGCGAACGGCGATTACCTAGATTGTATAGAAGTTTGTTCAGTAACCATTCGTAAAAAAAAACACCTTATTCTTTACGCATTGAGTTTATTTTATAAGAAATATTAACGCGAATCTCTTGGCAAACATCCTTGACAAGGCATCCGAGCTACATCAACGTCTCAAGTATCCTTGACTGACATATCACAGGGAAACAGTTTTCGCGCGCACCGTAAAAAACAGACGGGCCAGCGCCATTGCTTTCGTCTGATCAATTACTTGACCGCCATTTTACACAGCGCTTTTTGTAAAAATCGACTCTATTTCTGTATGACCTGCTTCTCGATCTTGTCCTGCTGTTCTTGCGACTGCAGTTGTTGCAGCGTCAGTAACGACACACCGAGCTGGTCTTCGCGAGTGAACGGTTGAGCCATCTGTCGCAGCCAACGCTTGCAGATCTGGAAGAGAGTATTTAGAAAAAATTAAAAATCTTATCAAAATTTTCCCGACGGGATTAGAACCCGGAACAAGCGATCCTCCTTTAGCCGGAGTGCCTTTACCAATTCGGCCACGGAACCTTCAGTCGCCAGAGTTGAAAATCATGATAGGACCATATCTATCGATTATAGCATCGATGAGCTAAATACCTATATTCGCTGTGTGTGGTCCTCCATAGAAAGTTATAGGTAAGTGTGGTTTAACACTAAAAAAAAAAACAAAAAACAAATAATAAAAAATAAAAAACTGGAAGAGAGTAGTTTTTAATGGTATCGCAGCAGGAATAATTTTGTAGATTGACCCTATTCTTGTCTGTGTAGTTTGAATACAAATATTCTGTCACGCTCGTAAATACTACGATCGTGTTGGAGCGCGACCGGATTTTAGTTGAATCGATGATTTCAAAACGGGGTTTCATCAACAAGCAAAAAAAATCGTTTCTTAAAACAACTAGTAATAGTTATTATTCAATTCAATTCATTTATTTCAGACAACATATAAATTAAATACGATTATAACTTACAGTGTTCATATTAAAAGCAATAATAAAACTATAATAGCTAAAAACTTCTTAATTTCGAGTTTTAGAAATCACCTATTCGGTTATACTCAGTTTGTATTAGCTAGTGACTCTTGTGGCAGAATGTTTAGGACTTGAAGACTTCCGGACTGTCGAGACCACAGAAGACAAAGAAGAATGTTAGCATAGTATACCTGTACTGCCTCCTCCGTGCTCAGATTGCAGAGCGAGTCCTTGAGATGCGCCTGTATCCATCGCGGCAGCTTACTGCGCTTGTCGGCGCGACTGAACCGCTTGTCAGCAAACACCATGATACCGTAGTCCGTCTTACCTCTGACACAAGGAAAAAACAACTTAGTTCTATTAGGCTGGTTTTACTGTCACGCGTACCGTCGGCGCTGATAGGCGAGTGATCTTTATTACAATTAAATAAGGATACTGATTGTTTAGCAGAAAGGGCTACGCTGATTGCTCTCGTCAGTGCTGAACCATCAGTATCCTTATTTCATTGTAATAAAGATCACTCGCCTATCAGCGCTGACGGTGAGCGTCAGACTAAAATCAGCCTAAGCAAAGTGTCCACTGGCAAATAGCTTCTGCAATTTCTTGCAGAAGTCAATTGACGACTAATCTCCACTGACTGCAATTTTTCTATTTGCGTACACGTGGGACTTGCAGCAAGTCAGTAAAACTTGCAGAAGTCCATTTGTGCGAGCGTTTTCACGCTGGAAGTCGCTTGCGCAAGTCAACTTGTGCAATATTTATTGCCAGTGGACACTTTGCTTTACATCTTTACTGGATGATTTAATTAAACCGGGGGCAATCTTTGCCCACACTTAACGGGACCTTAGTGCCTGGGACATTGTTTGAGATGGAGTTGGCTTGCCCAGCACCTGAACCATCCCCTCAGCTTAACCGGCCATATCCACAGGAAATACATGGTCGATACGTGTGGGACTAATTAAGCCGGGGGTTTCCTAACGATTGTTTCCTTCACCGTTTAAAAATATTGAATGTATTTGAATGCGTTTGAGTTTAAGAAACATGTTACAATTATGTAAGTATGTATTTACAAAAAAAAATGTATTTAAGTAGTATATCAGTCATTTGTGGTTCCCATAACACAAGCTCAGCTTAGCTTGGGGCTACATGATGCTGTGTGAAATGTCCAGCATTATTTATTTATTATTATTAATAAAAAAAAATTAAGACACTAGGATTAGGTCAATTAAAAAAAGTGCCATAAAGTCACTCCCGACTGTTTTGTAATGATTTTGGACTTGAACATTTTTTAAAGAACAAGTTAATTTGATAGTTACCGCAGAGCTCTGCCTACACACTGCGCCGCGTGACGCATCGCATCGAACGTTAGGAAATCGTTTTCGCGTATCTGAAATAAAAGTTTAATTCATTTGATTATTTAGGAATTATGATCCTAACTGAGTCTTGGTTAAATTAACTTGATGATTGAACTGAAAGAAAAAAAGATAAGTGTTTATGTTTGACACTCAAGTCTCTATAACTCTGAAGGGGTTATGAGAAACTTGAAATACACGTTACAACTACAGAACTATATCGAGATAGAAGCAAAAAGTTCGTTGTTTTGTATGGAAACCGACCGTGTAACATTTCGCGTAGGTACTTTGACGAACGCAGTTGAGTTTGGATTACATTGCTGGTTTTCAATGCTCGCCAAGTCTGGCGCGTCAAATTAAAGCCGCAATGGAATGTATTAGGAATGAACTTCACGGCGAGCAAAGAAGTCCTCAGCCCTTCTTTTCGGCACGCGAGGTACATACACTCTTTGCTATCTCGATATAATTCTGTGGTTATAACCATTAAATGGAATAACAAGTTTATTATCTTGTCAACAAAGATAATGATTGGATCTGGAAGGCGCAGTTAGTATACTTTTTTAGTCTTGTTCAGGTGGAAAAATATGGAATTAACACCCGAATACTGAAACGCTACTTAGTTTAAGTAATAATCATATCTTTATTTCAGGCAACTTATCTAAGTAACAAGATGTAAAATACTCAATATAAGGCCCATAGAATATAATATATACCTTACAGACTAACATACATCAAATTATATCTTAACTACTAAGAACACGTTTTTCTGCGACGTGAGACGTAATCGCGGTGTCAGCACTACGATTCTGAAGCAGACGACCGATGAACCGTAAAATAAAATCCGTACCCCTAATTATAAAAGTGAAAGTGTGTTTGTTTGTTTGTTTATTTGTCGTGGAATCATGTCAAAACGGAGCGACGGATTGACGTGATTTTTTGTGTGGAGATAGATGGAGGGCTGGAGAGTAACATAGGCTACTTTTTATCCGGGTACCACGCGAGCGAAGCCGCGGGCAGCAACTAGTAATAAATAAATGTGTACCTGAAACTGGTCCCTCAGATAGTCGAGTCTCGCTTTAAGTATGCGGCTCTGCGTGTAGACGTACGGTATCCCGAACATGAGCACGGCGCGCCCGAGGTGGTGCTCGAAGTCCACACCCTCGGATACTTTGCCGCGCGCCACGGAAAGTAACACTGCGCCGCGACCGTTCTCACACGCCTATACTTACTTACTTACTTACTGCTGTGGCGCAACGACCCGAAGTGGATCTTGGCCTCCGACACTAAAGACCGCCAGGAATCCCTGTCCGACGCCGTTCGAGTCCAGTCGACGGCCCCGAGTTCATCGAGATCTTTCTGAATCTCGTCGATCCATCGGTACCTAGGACGTCCGACAGGTCTTCGGCCATCGGGGCGACCGGAGTACGCTCTCCTGACTGCACGATCGTCACCCATTCGGACTACGTGCCCGAGCCACCGGAGCCTTGATGATTTTGTTTCTCCCACAATGTTCGGCTCGGACACTCTCACACGCCTATAACTTAATAAATGTGTACCTGAAACTGGTCCCGTAGATAGTCTAGCCTCGCCTTGAGTATGCGACTCTGCGTGTAGACGTACGGTATCCCGAACATGAGCACGGCGCGCCCGAGGTGGTGCTCGAAGTCCACACCCTCGGACACCTTGCCGCGCGCCACGGAGAGCAACACGGCGCCGCGACCGTTCTCACACGCCTGTAATTATAAATACACTATTTCAACATGCTTTTAACCGACTTCAAAAAAAGGAGGAAGTTCTCAATTCGTTGGAATCTTTTTTTTGCGCTTTTTAGGGTTCCGTACCTTAAAAGGTAAAAAAAGGAACCCTTATAAGATCACTTTCTTGTCCGTCTGTCTGTCTGTCTGTCTGTCTGTCCGTCTGTCCGTGTGTCACCATCGATTATCTCAGGAACGGGTAGAGCTAGCAAGTTGAAATTTATACCATATACTAAGGTCTATAGTCACTATTGTGAGTATAAAAATCAAGGTCCTGAGTCAACACTTTAAAAAGATATAGGCAAATTTAGGTTTTCGTGAAAACTTGTGAGTACCAAAACTTACCTTAATTATCAACTTTTTTTATTTTTCGGAATTTTTCCTTTACTTGTGCTGTAACCCCGCATCCACACGTTGGGGCCAACGTTGGTCCCAATGCCTCTCACCAACGTGTGGTGCTGACAAAATAGCTTGGCGCCAACGTTGGGGCCAACGTTGGGGCTTGGCCGTGCCGTGTCGGTTTTATCAAAGGAAGTTGGCGCGCCAACGTTGGGGATCCGTCCACACGTTGGCGCTATGCTCAGTCCCGTTTCGACGCGCATCGTGAGCGCACGTGTCGACTGACGAGCGAGAATGTCATCGTATTCCTTATTTATTGTGTTTGTAGAACTATCGGGCTGAAATTTTGCACACTTATAGATTCTCGGTGACAATTAAATATTATGGTATCAACAAGCTGATCTGATGATGGAGTCAAGAGCTGTTCAACAGAACTCCTCAGTAAATAGGCCGATTGAGTTGAAACTCGGCATATTTGTCAAGTTCTGACTACAATGTAATAATATGGTAACAGCAAGCTGATCTGATGATGGAGTCTACTATTTTTTTTTATGTTACAGGAACCGTGCAATTTTTTGGGATAAAAAGTAGCCTATGTCCTATTTCCGGTTATTATCTATCTATATTTTAAATTTCACTCATATCGGTTAAGTGGTTGTCGTGTTAGAGAGGAACAAACATACATCCAAACATCCAAATTTTCGCATTTATAATAAAGTGTGTTGTGTGAAGTGTGATAGTGACATGATGTGATGTGATTGTGATAAAATTGGTATTCAGTAATGTAAAATCACTAAGAGAAATTTCAATTTCTGTATCGGACGCGCAGACATCGGACGTCTGCACGTTGGCTCTGACGGAACAAGACTGGTGTATCGCCAACGTGTGGATGGTTCACGAAATCTTGGCCCCAACGTTGGGACCAACGTTGGTCCCAACGTATGGAGCCGGCGTAAGACCTTGCTTGTAATCAAAATTGACAATTCTAGGTCAACCGGAAGTACCCTAGAGGTTTTGGGTCGAAAACCTAAATGGTAGTTCCCGTTGACCTAGAATAACGAAATTTGGCAAAAAGCAAGGTCTTATAGCACTAATAAAGGAAAAATTCCAAAAAGTTAAAAAAGTTGAAAATTAAAGGGTGTTCCCATACATACATAGTTGACGCCAATTAAAATTGTCCTCCGAGTTGTATGGGCGCTCATACAATTAAGCGGACTAGCTTAATTGGCACCATGGCTAAGTACGGAACCCTCGGCGTACGAGTTCGACTCGCACTTGACCGGTTTTTTTGTTGGTTGGTTTGGTTGGTTGGTTATGTATGTTCACCGATTACTCGAAGAAGACTGGACCGATTTGGAAAATTATTTTTTGTTTGAAAAGGTAAGTACTTATACTAATTTCGATTGGTGCTATAAAAATTTGGTGAGGATCTTCTGAGGATCTTCGGAGTTATGAACAGAAATGCACTTCGAAAGTGCAGAAAATTGCTCATAAGTCATAACATTGAAGTCGGTTCTTTTACATTTTTTATTTAGCCACTTGTAATATTACCTACGTAGAGTACGTGGTACCAACATGGACTAATGATACACAGTGCGATTGGAACAAACAAACATACAAGTTTTCATATTTTAAAAAAGATTAGGATTGTGAAATACCTTGATATAGTTAATGAGAGCAAAACTTGTTTCCGCCGAATCTTGAGTCTCAATAAACAGCAGCTTGTGTCGCTGTAGACTGGCCACCACGCCTGCAAAAATTCACTGAATCTAATGCTGACATGCCAAAAAAAGAACGTATAATAATAGTATCTGGGTGTATGCTTATATTGAATCAAGCTCGTAATTAGAATTCGGCGGGGCTAAAAAGGCCGCTATAGCAGAATCACAAAAAAATAATAAAACAGTATCAGTACTGCTAACCCAAGGTGCGGTAGAAATCCTCTCAAATTTTAGATAAGATAAGATAAAAGATAAAATTCATTTATTTGTTTTGAATATGGTCATAAAGTATGGTACATTTCAATTAAAGTCCAGCATATTCAGTCATAATGTCATGACGTTCTAGAATTAGGACATTCAAGTTCCTTTGAATATCTAACGAAGTATAGTCTTTTTTAAACTTTCGCGATCACTATTCATATTGCAAAGTTTTATGGACACGGGATTTTATCGCGTAATTTACCTTATTTATCCCGACGTTTCGGCTATGTTACAATAGCCGTGGTCGCGGGCAGACTAAAGACGGGTCAGTCTGCCCGCGACCACGGCTATTGCAACATAGCCGAAACGTCGGGATAAATAAGGTAAATTACGCGATAAAATCCCATGTCCATAAAACTTTGCAATATGTAACGAAGTAGACAAAGCGAAAAAATACTTCTTTGGCACATACCCACTATTTGTATAAGTACAGTCGTGATCATACCTTGGTCGTACCAGGCGCCGACTACGTTTTCCAAGTACATGTAAGATGTGAAGAAACACACCACTCCATCGGGAACGCAAGCTGCTATCTGAAAAAAGCACAACATTCATAACACCTGCAACTGTTTTAGGTATGTGTGCAAATATACAGGGTGTGGCAAATTCTTGGTCACTGAAGGGTAGCTACCTTTTCTCTTGTAGTTAGAAAGTTTTGTTCTTAGGAAACTTCGGTTTTATTTTGAAGAAAAAAATAATTGCATTTTTAGATTTTTGAAAAAAAGTACAGTTAGCCTAAAAAATTACATTTGTCAAAAAAAACAAGTTGGTCTTAATCGACTCTATTTCCCACTAGGAACACTTCTCCCAAAGTAACTTATCAAATCAAATCGTAAGTTTTTACAATAATTCAAAAAAACACATCTCATACATTTTCTATGAAAATTAGTAGTTGTAAACATTATAGTGCCACTTATTCGATGGTTATTAATTTAAATTCGTAGCTGCTTCGGCATGCTGGGAGGCTATTGTAAAGCCTTAGGCGCCTCAGACAGAGCCGCAAGAGAGAATGGTATGCATGGAGCATACCATTTGTACATCTGCAGGGAAGCACTTTGTTCTAAATTTAAATACGCGCTTTACAATAGCCTCCCAGCTTGCCGGAGCAGTTATGAAATTAAATTAAGAACTATCGAATAAGTGGCACTGTAATGTTTACAACTCCTAATTTCATAGAAAATGTATGGGATGTGTTTTTTTGAATTATTGCAAAAACTTACGATTTGATTTGATAAGTTACTTTGGGAGAAGTGTTCCTGGTGGGAAATAGAGTCGATTAAGACCAACTTGTTTTTTTTGACAAATGTAATTTTTTAGGCTAACTGTACTTTTTTTCAAAAATCTAAAAACGCAATTATTTTTTTCTTCAAAATAAAACCGAAGTTTCCTAAGAACAAAACTTTCTAACTACAAGAGAAAAGGTAGCTACCCTTCAGTGACCAAGAATTTGCCACACCCTGTATAAGTTAGAAACTTAACTTGTTAAACTTTCGCGATTTGTTAACGATAATTAAATTTGTTAATGATAATGAAATTTCAATCGGGATGGTGGTTTTCGTCTCTTGTCTGCGTGGAATCCTATAATTAATAAGTGTGTTCGTGGTGGTCCGACTGTACGTCAGCCTGACACCGTCAGTGTTGTGTGTCGTAGTGTGAACGAGGACTTTTCTGATTCTGAAGACGAATTGGGGGTAGTCGTGGATCCTACTCTCAATTCACGGCGGTAGCTCCAGTACTTCAGTCATCCCGTGACCACGAACGCTGTAACGTGTTCGAAACGTCGGGAAACAAAATAAATAAAAGGTACGCGATAAAATCCCGTAATAATAATTATCATTAAGTTAGAAACTTACTTCAACCAACAGTTGTCCATAATTCCTAATGACTGCGACGTCTTCTCTGGACTCGTATCGCGACGATATCGCCACCTGGTCGCTGCCTTTTGATACTATCTACAAACATATGTGTCAAATCAAAACACAGTTAAGGTTTCTAACCAGATGGTCAAGATCAGGGTTTATTCGCTGCAGTTAAAATGGTAAACTGGATTGAGTTTTTACGCGAGAGTAAACTACCATTAATTTGAATATTTTGATATTGTAAAGTTGACACCTTATAACCAGGATAATTTGTACATAATAATGTTCGGTTGCGCTTTCTAAATAATTGTATTTTGAATTAAGTCGGCTAGTTAATCTGGAGTAAGATGACTATTGGTCGAATCCGGCCTAAGACATGTAAGATAGGTTAGGTGTTGTCTGAACTCACCATAGGTAATATACATGGCCTAGCCAATGTCATTGTGAATGAGCTCATGATGACCGGAGTGAAGTCCAAGATCTTTGGGTACATGTCCAACGGAGATAAAGTTCCTAAAAACAAAATATACATTTTATTACACTACTTCATAAGTCAAAGATTATTTATTCAATAAGATCTTTGTAGGTAGCACTTTGACACGTCAATTGTTTAGAGAGACAGAGTTCTCCAGAGTTGATACTAGGGTTTTACAAACTAAGTTTAAAGTTACGAATTATTTTTATTATTTAAAAAAGTTTTAAAGAATCTACTTTATTTTAAAGATAGACAGTGATCTTTGGGAACATTATTGCATTATTTTTGTACAAATTCTCATTATTGTCTCGCTATTTGCTCTGTCCATTTTTTTTTTGTGCAACAAAAAAGTTTGAAAACTAAGAAGTAGTTACTTGCCTGAGGTTATAATCACAGTTTGAAATCTGGAGAAAACAGGCCGCATCGCTATAGAGGAGTCCATACATCTGGAAAACAATTTAGGCAAGTCTAAATTACATCATGAAATTTTGTAAACTCGTCAGAGTTTGGATGACCCCCTATGGCGCAGTTAGCGAAGGCCTGCCTGAAACACAGATTTTGCGGGTTCGATTCCCGCTATGTTTGTTATGATCTGCAAATTCATGTTGTAAGCTGAGCAATTTTCTGCAGTTCGAGGTGCATTTCTGTTTTAACTCCGAAGATCCTCGACAGATCTTCACCAAATTTTTAAGGCACCAATCGGAAAGTACATCCTTTCAAACGAAAAAAGAATTTACTAAATCGGTCCAGGCGTCTTCGAGTAATCGGTGAAAATACATACAAAAATCATCAAAAAAAAATATTTCGACGAATTGAAAACCTCCTTTTTAAGTCGGTTAAAAATATAAACTTACGAAAAATGAAGGATCGGATTGGACACCGTCGGCGTCTTGTCGTCGAACGGCTCTATAATGATAATGAATCCCTTGGTGTAGGTGGAGACGAGCGTAGCGAGGTGCGTGACGAGCGTGAGCGCGCCGAAGTTATGCGGGTCTGAGATCTGTAGAGTCTTCATGAGAGAGCTCAGACGAGTCGCACAGAAGCGGAGCGGCTTGCGTTCGATGCATACACGGGACGACACGTCTTTGAGGAACCCTGGGGAATTAGTCATAATAAAGTAAAAACACATTAAAAGTACAAAACTTATCAATTAACAAATTAAAAAAATCAATTAAACGTCATCTCTATAAACAAGCGTACTATATAATATCAGATTACTTAGATGACAAAAACGCCTGGGACTGAACATGCTCCAACTCCGTTTATTTATATTAAAATCATAAAATATTGTATCAAAACTATATCAAAGAATTGACGTGTCAAAGTGATCAACCTACATGAGTTTTGAGTTTTTTTAGTAAGTTTGTATGAGCAAGTAGCCAACTCTGGTGACGGAGTTTTTTTCTTCTTTATTTTGGCTTCGCACGGCTTTTTTGCATGCATTTAGCAGTGCAATGTGTGTTCGTAATTTCGCAAGATTTCTTGAGAACAGAGTGGCTAAGTGGTTAGGGTATCCGGCTTGAAGGCTACGAGTTCAAATCTCTGCCAAAGATATTTTATTTTTTGTTTAGTAAGTTTTTTTTTGTTTGTTTTAATTTTTCTCTATTTGCACCCGAGCAAGCTCGGTCTCCCAGATATTTTAATTGAATCGAACCCACAACGATAAAGGCAGAGCAATGCCAGTATGGCCAGCCAAATACTCAAACTCAAATTCATTTATTCAATTTATTCAAAGATCATTTTGTGTATCACTTTGAATCGTCTTAAGAGCTAGGTGATTCTATTCCTGTTCCTTCGCGACCAAGAACGTGAAGAACCAGGGCTAAATCCAATAGTTACCTGCTGGAGATTCCTGCACCACATGTTGTATCCGGAGCCTCATTTTCAGGTACTCGATGAACCGTTTGAGGAAGGACAGGAAATGCTCTGCATTCCTGATGTTACCGGGGACCACCTCTGTGAAACAGGTACAGCTTCATGGTCGTGATTCATATAGTAAAGGTCTAACCGCACATAACACTTTACATTCACTGTTTTTTTTTTTCAAACACTCTATTTTTTAGATTGAGCAATTAGCTACTTTATCGCTAGATCAGAAAGCTCTTAATTCGTTAAACAAAATGACAGCCTTGAGCCTGTGTTTCTAAAATCACTAAATCTGTCTTGGCCGATTTCAACCACAGCGACTGGTGGATTCTCTATGTATTCAGGAAGGCTAAAATTGCCGAAAACTCAATTTGTTAAAGAGCGTCGCAAATTTATGGTGGCTGATGTGCGCGGCAAATTCGACTTTGCGCAGGTACAGTCAACGCAATTGCAGGGAGGTGAAGGTAGTGAGGCGCGGGGCTAGGCGGGCTATGTAGAGAAAGTTTACTCTATTTCTATTGCGTTGACTGTATCTGCGCAAAGTCGAATCTGCTGCGCACTTCAGCCGCCATAAAGTTTGCGGCGCACTCTATCATACTATGATTCAGGTAAAGCGGCCTCTTCAGACCCGCAGTTCTTACCATTCAACACTTCGTCAGGCAATATAGGGTTTCCTAGTATCATGTCTGTGTCGCGCGCTTCCGCGGCTGACCGCAGGCCCTCCACCATCACTTCATACTCCGCCGTCAGTCGGGCCGCGTCCTCTTCGCGGATCCTGAATTAAATTCACTTACTTAATTAAATAAACAATGCTGGACATTTCACAGTAAAACCAGAAAAAGAATACTTTTCGTAAAACATCGGAAACAATCGCATAAAATTACAAAAACGATTGACGAAAAGTCATTTGGAAATGAAAATTACTCATAATTTCAACTTTCTTAATTATCTTTTTGTACAAATAAAACACACAGAACAACGACATAAAGTAAGGACATGTACAAAGGCAAGCTTAACCCTACGAAGAGTTCTCTTCCAGCAAACCCTTTGAGGCTAGAAGTGATATTAAATAGTGGATACAACTTTATCGCAAACTGTGGTGTATTGCATTATTGTGCAAAAGTGACAGTTAGTAATAAACAGACCAGTGTGGGTACCCGCATAGGATGTTTGCGAGAAGCCTTACAACTACCTCAAAAAGCTGTCTTGAATAACCAAGTAAGTTCATAACAGTGGTGACGAGAATAAAATCGCGAAATATTATTAAAAACCAGTAAAATTGTGTTAATTAGTGTGTGATACAATGGCTGACATTAGATTCGAAACTTTTGATATGAATAATGGTGATTGGGAGTGTTATAAAGAAAGATTTGGATATTTTCTTTGTGCGCACGGCATAACCGACGCCACTAAACAAAAAGCCGTTTTTTTTGCATCGTGTGGCAGTGATTTGTTTAATTTAGTAAAATCATTAGTATTTCCGCAGTCTGTGAGCCAGGTTACTTTAGCAGATGTGGAAACTAAGCTAAATGAACATTTCAATCCGCGTCCCAATGAAATAGTTGAGTCATTCAAATTCCACAATCGGAAACAGGGTAAACACGAATCAATGCAAGATTACATAGCGGATCTCAGGAAAATGTGTAGATTTTGCAACTTTGTTGATTTAGAACGGACCTTGAGAGACAGATTAGTATGTGGAGTGAATGATACCAAACTGCAAGAAAATTTATTGAAGAAGGCTAGTCTCACGTATGCGACAGCAGTCCAGATGGCGTTGCAAGCAGAGAAATGTGGAAAAGATTTAAAAGTACTTAATGTCCTAGACATTGGAGGAACGACAAGTTTCAACCCAGCGAGTGAGAGCAGGGAAAGTATAGCCGAACCGATGGATATTAACGCAGTGGGTGATGGGACCAAGAAAAAGTTATACTGCTACAGATGTGGAGGTAATCACATGTATCACAAATGTAAGTTCATTTCTGCTAAATGTAATGCGTGCAACAAAATAGGCCACATAGCAAAAATGTGTAGAAAAAGTAATACTGGTGATGTCAAAGAGATTCGAGAGAGGGAAGGAGAGTTCTTGAATGGATTGCATTGTGTGGGAGGTACATTGCGTGAACCTGTAATATGGACTGAAATCAGTATAAACAATAAGTTAGTCAAGTTTGAAGTTGATTCTGGCTGCTCGTACACTATTATGTCCCGAGAACAAGCAGACATGATTTGGCCTGAGGGATTACAGCTGCAGGAATGCAATATAAATTTGCATACTTGGACGAATGCAAAGGTGCAAGTACATGGCAGCACTAAAGTATTCACAGAGTATAAAGATTTTAAAGGCTACTTGCAGATAATTATTGGACAGGGGCGAGGTAATCTTCTTGGAAGGAACTGGTTTAAGCCTCTGGGGATTTCAGTCGAAGGTATAAATCTTATAAACTCTCTGGAAACGGTAAAAGATGAATCTTTGACAAAGATGTTAGAAAAATATGAAGAAGTATTTGAAGGACTTGGTGAATATAAAGGACCTGAGGTTGTAATCACTTGCAAGAAAGATGTACAACCTAAATTCATGAGGAGTAGGCCTGTGCCATTTGCAATACGAGACAGAGTATGTGAAGAAATAGACAGGTTGGTAAACGCTGGAGTTATGGAGCCAATAGCTTATTCAAATTGGGCAACACCGGTGGTTCCAGTTATAAAAAAAAATGGAAGTATTCGTCTATGTGGAGACTACCGGTTAACTGTAAATGCGGCAACAGAAACAGATACATTCCCTCAACCAACTATTAATGAGTCGCTTTCTGAGGTGGCTGGGGGTGTCGTGTTTACTAAGCTGGATTTGAAGGAGGCGTATACTCAATTGAAAGTGTCAGAGGAAACAGGAACACTCCTGACAATAAATACTTTGAAAGGACTCTACAAAATGAAAAGGCTACCGTATGGTTTGAAGGCATGTCCAGGGATATTCCAACGTGTCATGTCCACAACATTAGCCGGAATTAAGGGAGTAACGGTTCTGTTAGATGACATTTTAATAAGTGGAGATTTAAAACAGCATAACGAAAGATTAGAAAAGGTGTTGGCTTGTCTCAAAGAAGTTGGACTAAGGCTTAACCGCAAGAAGTGTGAGATTGCAACAGATAGAGTAGAATTTCTGGGTTATGTGGTGGATAAAAATGGAATCCATCCTAGTGAGCAAAAAGTTAAGTTGATAGCCGATGCAAAGAGTCCAACAAATGTGAAAGAACTCCAAGCGTTTTTAGGACTTTTGAATTTCTATGAAAGGTTTATAAAGGATAAAGCCACTTTGTTAGAACCATTACACCGGCTTCTAGATAAAAATGTGGAATGGAAATGGAGTAAGAAGGAAGAAGAAATATTTACTCATGCCAAATCAATATTGTCTAGTGGAGATACCCTAGTGCATTTTGACAATAACAGGAAGATAACGTTAACTTGTGATGCTTCAGAATATGGAGTCGGTGCTGTATTGTCGCACATAATGGATGACGGCTCAGAGAAGCCGGTGGCTATGGGATCCAGAACGTTATCAAAACCAGAACGCAATTATGCGCAGATTGATAAAGAGGCGGCGGCCATTATGTTTGGCTTAGATAAATTTAACCAATACGTTTACGGAAGACATGTGGTTATTTACACCGATCATAAGCCATTGCTTGGGATATTTAGTCCAAATAAAGCTATACCAAAAGTGTTGTCCCCAAGAATGATGAGATGGGCACTAAAACTAAATTCACATGACTATGAACTAAAATATAAATGTGGAACTAGTATTGGTAATGCTGATGCTCTAAGTAGATGGCCGATGGAGACTGAACATTGGAAACCTAATACTGAAGAAATTGAAGATGTTTTATTGCTGTCAGAGACACCAAGTGCGGTGCAATATTCAGCAAAGGATATTGCACACCAGACTGGGCGAGATGATGTGTTGTCCAAAGTAAGATTTTGGATATTGCATGGATGGCCTGATACAGTGAACGACAGCAAACTGAAAGTTTATTGGCTGAAAAGAAAAGAGCTATCCATCTCCAATGATTGCATTATATGGGGTACTAGAGTTGTTATACCGCCGCCGATGCGAGAACATATGCTCCAATCGTTACACGAAACTCACGATGGAATAGTGATATCAAAATCAATTGCAAGAAGCTATTTTTGGTGGCCTGGTCTAGACCACGAAATCGAAGCTTTGGTAGCAAATTGTGATAGCTGTCAAGTAAACCGGAATATGCCAGCAAGTACAGCTCATTCTTGGATCACTCCGTCTAATCCATGGCAGCGACTACACATAGATTTTGCTGGGCCGGTGGATAGAAGAATTTATTTGATCGTAGTGGATCCTTATTCTAAGTGGCCTGAAGTGAAGATAGTGAAAACTACGTCGAGTGAATGTGCGATTAAAGCATTAAGAGAAATTTTTGCTGAGCAAGGGTTACCAGAGGTTTTGGTATCCGATAACGGGACAGCATTCACATCAGAAAAATTCAAGAATTTTATGAAAAGCAATGGTATAAGACACGTGTTGACACCGCCTTACACACCGTCCTCCAATGGTCAAGCTGAAAGATTTGTACAAACAGTAAAGAATAAACTGAAAAGCTTGTCTGGAACTGATATGGATGTTAAACTACCACGACTTCTGTTTGGTTTGAGAGTGGTGCCAAGTTCCGTTACAGGTAAATCGCCTGCAGAAATGTTGAATAAACGACGATTTAGAACACGGTTCGACATGATGCATCCATTTTCCACACAACCAATCGCGGAAAGACAGATTGAAAGCAACACAGATGTACCAGTGAGAGCATTTAGACTGAAGGATAAGGTGTGGTTGCGCAACTATTCACGAGGTGAAAAGTGGATTAAAGGAGAAATATTCAGAATTAAAGGACCGGTCCGATTCTTAGTAAAGATGGAGGATGGGCCGTTAGTTACCAGACACGTCAACCAGCTACGGAGACGGGATTCTGAAGCCACAGTTGATGCTGCAGGACCTAGTGTGGCAACGAGAGATCTGCTAGGCATACCAAGTCATGCAGTAGTAACCTATGAAGGAGATATGTTGCAAAATAATTAAATAAATTGATGTAAAAGTATAATAGTTAGTTAGGTTAGTGATAAAATAAACAATAAACTTTAAATAATTAAAATCATGTATCAAAATGACTATGGGGGAAGGTATGTGGTGTATTGCATTATTGTGCAAAAGTGACAGTTAGTAATAAACAGACCAGTGTGGGTACCCGCATAGGATGTTTGCGAGAAGCCTTACAACTACCTCAAAAAGCTGTCTTGAATAACCAAGTAAGTTCATAACACAAACAAAATATCAATATCATTTTTACGAAAAGCAAATTAGTTGCAAGCCGTGCGAGCTGCGCTGCTAACGACGTGAACTTCTGTCGCATTCTGTTTTGTGGAATCATACACTGCTGTCGGACATATTCGGAAAAATAACCGAATGTTGAATATGCTGTGCGAAATGTCCTGCATTATTTATTTACAATATCAACTTACTGAGAAACAGTCTTCTCCAACGACTGCAAAGCCAGGATACTCTTGTCTATGGTCCGCCTTGTGACCTTCACACTAAGAGAGTCTATACACACGTTGTCTATGTTATGTGCCTCGTCGAACACAACCACAGCCTCCTTTTGTAAATCTTTGGAGACTACTTCGGCAATCTTCGGGTCAAGGAGATAGTGGTACGAGTAAACTACTATCTCTGCATGGATTATCTGAAAACGTTTTTGACAATAGATGAATCCATATTTAAAAGATGTCCTACTTTTCTGTAGAGGTTTGGTAGAGATCTAGGATATCTCATACATGATAAATGTTACAGGTGTTATTAAACTTTTTTGCAAGAACCAAAAACAATAAGTAGGTGTTTCTGTAATTTATTAAATTGTTGCATATCTTCATCAACTTGCCTTCAACCATCACATTATAATCTATGAATAGATCCAGTTCCAGCTTGATTTAATAATATTTAGAACAGTTATGTGTAACCTAGTATAATAAATATTCTTACGGCAAACCTCGCCAAGAAGTATGGACACCAGTTTCTATCAGCTCCATATTGCTTCAGGTCATCCATTGTGTATACTCCATATGGAAGCATGGACTCTTTTCCTTCTCGATTAAACCCTTCATAGAACTGACCTGGATATAAAAAAAACTTTACATCTGCATACTAGATGATTTATACAGTGTCAGAGGGCAATCTTTGCTTACACTTATGCTAAGAATTCTAAAATTCGTTTCGGTTGATTCGTTTGGCGCGTTCGGCGCGGATAGTTGTGCGGCCACCTTAAGAGTTGGGTGGACACAAATCAGTGCAATTAAAGTTTTAGAAGATTTCAAAGTTTAGAAGTCAGGGTTTAACAAACATTATGTAAGTAGAATTCAGTACAGATGCCTTACCATTTTATCTGTATAAAGATGTAGATGAAAATGTTTATTGTAATGGCTAGGAACTTACATGTAGGTATGGAGTTGTCAGACTCATGCTTTTCTCTGATGTAGCTGGCTGTAAGAGAGTGACACTTGCCATCCACCATCTTTCCTTCCCTCTCTCGTGATACCTTCAAAATTAGTTAGGTACAGACACACAGTACATTTAGAGCGAAGTATAATCACTGCAGTGGACTCATGGTCACACCAGATTGTCACTCGTACAATGGGTGGTCTTATTGCTATGAGCCCTATATGCCTTATTGTCTATGCCTACCTATGGCTTCTATGAAGCATCCAGTTTTAAATGTCAAAATACAATACCTATTAAATTTTGTTTTGCTTACCTCAGGGTGGATACATAGATTTTTCCTAGAGCTGAGTACAAGCCCCGTTAGGTTAGGCTTCTCGCCCTGGCTTTTTTCATAATACTTCATCAGGTTTTTCAACTCCTCAAGCACTTTTTCGATTTCAGGGATAGTTCGCGAGCAGTATATCAGTTTTCTGACTTGATGTGGGTTTTGTATCATGTAAGCGACGATAAGAGACAGAAGCGATATTGTTTTCCCAGTCCCTGAAGGCATTTCAAGTAATCCATGGCCCTGAAACATTTTGTTATTGTTGTGATGCCACATAACCTACAAAAGTTCTAAAAAGGAAATCCAATTTCAGTTGGTGTACCTTGGCATCTAAAGCCCGCTTCAGCTCCAACATGTACGCGTATTGCTCTGGGTAAATATAATCGTACGGGAAATAAACAAGTAAGCCGTCTACCGTAAGTCTGAAACAAACAAAACTTATGCATTTAGGAAATTATAGTAGTTTAGTTCTCTTTATGTATTGACTTTGGAAAATCTGATTTATAAGTTTAGACTAAGATAAACAACACTCACTTCATAGTTTTAAAGTTATTTTTATCAGAAAAATCACAAATAAACAAACAACAAAACTGTTGAAAGAAAATACGAACACGAACGTGAGTGACGGCTGACGGCCATGTGAATGTGACAGCTCTAACTGACAGTGACAGAGAAAACATTTTTTGTTTGACAATGATGCGTTCAAGAAATGGAAAAGAAATTGAGCATGATTTTGCAGAGGCTGAGTAGGGTAGCCACATTATAGTTACAAGAGTAAAAGAGATCAAAATAGCATGCTTTCAAACATTCACCAGCCCGAGCTCATAGAACAAAACACCGCGTAGCCCGCGAAATTCAAACTTTCTTGCGTTGCGGGACTGTGTCAAGTTGCATCGTTGTATCGATTTGATCAAAATTATGATTCGTGTTGGATTCGTGCGACAAACATATTTTATATTATAGTCGTATTGCTCATTATACGGACTAAAAGTGAAGGAAAAAATGTCATTTTTCCTTCAATTTTGACATAAAACGTATCAAAACTAATCAAAATTGAAGGAAAAATGACATTTTTTCCTTCAATTTTAGTCCGTATAATGAGCAATACGACTATAGGTACCTACATTTTTTTTAATTTAACCTAATGTCGTCTCACTGCTGAGCAAAGGTCTCTCCCACACTCCCACCCCCACATCACTCCAACCATCTCTGTTCTTCGAGATTTCCCACCAAGTCTCCTCAAAGGCGTCGAGATCGTCCCTCCATCCAACGTTTTCTCGGCCGACCACGACATTATACATTTCCATAAAAATAATAAACTTAGGTAGAATTATCAATACCTATCGTACCTTTCTATATTGAAAATATTGGCACATTTTCAATAACCTACGACTTGCTTTTGGTAACTTAGACATAAGTAGTTAATGAAACTGTACCAATTTTCAATGTAGGTAAGTACTTACTCTCGACGACCTCTGTGGCGCAGTGGGCGAAGGCCCGCCTGTGACGCAGTTTGCGGGTTCGATCCCCGCCGCGGGACAAATGTTTGTATGATCTGCAAATATTTGTCTCGGGTCTGGGTGTTTTCTATGTATATTATGTAAGTTTAAACACAAAAAAATACTTATTTAAGTAGGTAGTAAGGATATCAGTCATGTGGTTCCCATAACACAAGCTCTGCTTATGGGTTGAATACACCTAACGAGTACAGTGGCGAGACAGGTCTGTCTCTCCACTGTAGTCGTTAGGTGTATTCAACCCATTAGCTTGGGGCTACATGATGCTGTGTGAAATGTCCAGCATTATTTATTTATTTACTCTGTGATCTACGACTTGAAAGTCAAGAAGTAGGTACCAACTCCCACCCCAGCTACATAGGTATTAGGTACCTTCCTATCATTCATTGTGATAAACATAGGTTAATGGCACAAACAACTCAATTTCTTCTTTCTTGTCTTTGATATTGGTGCTCTTTGACCTCGAAACTCGAGATAAGGTCATTAAATCAATTTGCATAAGGGCGTATTTACATTGGTCGATCTATCATGTAATAGGTTGTTAGTGTTTAGTAGAGATGGTCGTCTCAGTAGCAGTGCTTGGTGCGGGAATAAATGGTTTAGCCTGTGCAGTCAAAATAAAAGAAAAATATCCAGACTACAAGGTAGCCTTGCTTGATAATAAGATGATAGATTTTTTTAATGTTTTTTTTTATTATTATTTTAATCGTATTCTTGTTCTTGGTAGGTAAATAAATAAATAATAAATTGTAGGCACTTATTTAATTATGTAGGTACAATTTAATCAATCAGTTTTATTAATTAGGTAAGTAGGTAGGTACTTAAATGTTTTGCAAAATATCAACCTATGGTTCTCAAACTAATACTTACCTAAAAACCTAATTAAATTTTATTGTAGGTGGTAATAATTTCTGATGAATTCTCTCCAAACACGACCGGGGATGGCGCGGGTGGATATTGGCACCCGTACCTATGTGGATCGACATCGGAAGATCGGTTAATGTAAGTACACTTCTTCCAACAGATCTTGGCATTCGTGAAGACAAAATTTTCTACTGCGCAGCGAAAAGCCTAAACTTTACGAATACCTAGTTTGATTGTGACAACTGTAGTCGGTACATACTCGTTAGCACTCTTATGTCACAGAACATTAAAAGTATTCTTATGTGCCTCTCAATGAGGAAGATTAACAATTTCCACAATTTCTTATTTCTTAGTTTTACTTTCCTAGACTTTCCTTATAACGTCGTTATGTTCTCTCTCACTCACTCAAGTCATGATGGAGGCCTTCAGGCGGCCTAAAGAAGCCACTAGCTCATACGAACATACATTATCTACTCTCACTCACTTAGTAGGTAAGCTGGATTATGTCCAAAAGGGTTGGTAATGATTTGTTAACTTTTATTTAGACAATTAGTCAATAAGTCATTTTAGTTACGGCTGGAGAAATATGGCAGTTTGACATAATAAATCTTCTTATCTACTGTATGAATATAAAACTGGTACCGAATCCGCTAGGTAGGCTGGAGATTGTCCTGCCACAGACAATGAACAAAATTCTGGATCTTGACAACAGCGCCAACCACCAGGTCCAAATATAGCCTAGAACCACCGTATGAACCACAGAACTATATCGGTATGAACCATAAGATGAGACAAAAGAGAAAAATTGCGATAGGATTATAGAATAATTTACTGTTAGGCTTGTTTCACTCTTCAGCGTGTCGCCGGTCGCGTCCGCGAGTTGACCATTAACAGCACAGAGAAATTAATTTTGACCATTCACAGCACAGAGAAATGTGCTGTGAATGGTCAACTTGCGGACGCGACCGGCGACACGCTGAAGAGTTAAACAAGCCTTAATCCTTTCTTTCCAGTAAATGGGGCCTAGAAACGTACGAATACCTCCACCAACTCTGGCTGGAAGGTGGTCACGACGTCTGCCTGATGCCTTGCTACAATATGTACCGTACGAAGGAGAAATGGTCGGTGCCCGGCTGGGCTCACCTTGTGTTTGGTTACCGATCACTGGATGGACTGCTCTTGAAGTATCTCAACTGGTTGTTTTCTGGTGATTATGCGTAAGTTATTATGTATTAGGCCGGACTTACACTAGTAAAGAACGTTGCGACATTTTGGGCCCCCCTGTCCAACAGTGATGAAACATATGTCATATGAAAGCTCTTGGAGTGTACTTTATTTCATTCTATCACAGCTAAGTTGAAATCGAGCGCGAACATGGTGTTTTGGTGCAAAAATGGCGCGATAATGGTGGTTTCTTTGAACGAAACTAGAAAGCTGAAACTTGGAAGGTAGCTTTCTTTTCTAGTAAAACCACCCACTAAGGTATTTTATTTTCGAATTTCAACCCCTAAAGGGGTGAAAAGTAGTGAAAATGTTTGTATGAAACTTTTTAACGCGTAGTATGATTTGCTTCAAACTCGGTTCGCATACTCGAAATGCAAAATAAATGGACACGTATTTCAGAATTATTCAAAAAAACTCTTAAATAGGAGTGAAATAGGGTGTCAAAGTTTTTATGGGTTTTTTTTTATGGGACTTTTTAATAGGTAGTGTGATTTGCTTGAATCTGGGTTTGAATACTATTGATGACAAATAAATGAACTCGTATTTCAGGACTTTTAGAAACAACCCTTAAAAAGGGGTGAAATGGGGTGTCGAAGTTTGTATTGGAACTTTTTAAGGACAGGGCAGGCAAGTACCGGCGTAATTTGCATACACTTCGCCACCGGCTACCCGGCACTGGTTAGGTACCCGGTCCTTTGGTCCATTTTCGTAACTATTTTTCACAACCAGTTACGAAAGAAGATTTTTTTTTTCACTTATTCTTAACTGGTTATTAAAAAGGAATATTTATTCCATGTCCGTAACCATGTTTCATTCCATTTCCAAAAAAATTCGTAGCTGGCTAGCTACGAATTTTTTTTCATGTTTTGGTAAGCAGTGACGAAAATGGATGTTTTTTTTTTCATTTTTCGTAACTAGCTACGAAAATGGAAGCTTGTTTTCTTCTTTTTATAACATTTAGGACGATTGATATTATTATGTCGATGTTGAACTGTATCTATTAGTAGGTACTAAATGTACCAATATAATTATTTTTTTTTTTCTTCGCTCGGTCACCCTCTACGATAATAGGACTGTTTTGTTTATACTATTCAAATAATTATATGTGGAAACTTGTTATTAGCCTTAAGCATCTATAAATCTTCTTTTAATCTGTTCTCTAGCTGTAAGTTTTCCTAAAATTGAAAAAATAAAATAAAATAAATAATGTATTACTTCCAGTTAAATAATAGGGATTGGCTAATTTCGTGTTTTCCGAATAATGTGGCCGATTATACGATTGTTTCTGATGTTTTCCGAGACCCATTATTTATCTGGAAGTACTATATAAAGTTTACTGATGATTGATAGCAGATGTCAAATTGACAGATTATGTCAAAATGAGAGACTATGTCATTTTGAGACATTATCATTGTTTTATTATCTGCCATATTATCTCAAATACTACTCATCCTAGACTCTTCTTTCTAAACTCAGTTGAAAGCTATAACCAAGCTCTCTATATTTTCAATGACAGCTGTCAAACTTTAAACGGCCATTATATCTTGAAAACCACTCGTCCTAGGCTCTCCGTTCTTAGTTCAAATGAAAGCTATTCAAGAGATCTACATTTTCAATGACAGCTGTTAAAATTACAAAACCAAAACATGAAATAAAAAAAATTCGTAGCTGTCTATGAAACATGGTTACGTACATGGAATAAATATTCCTTTTTAATAACCAGTTAAGAATCAGTGAAAAAAAAATCTTCTCTCGGAACTTGTTGTGAAAAATAGTTACGAAAATGGACCAAAGGACCGGGTAACCAGTGCCGGGTAGCCGGTGGCGAAGTGTATGCAAATTACGCCGGTACTTGCCTGCAACTTTGACCCCCCATTTCTCCCCTTTTTAAGGGTTGTTTCTAAAAGTCCTGAAATACGTGTTCATTTATTTGTCATCAATAGTATTCAAACCCAGATTCAAGCAAATCACACTACCTATTAAAAAGTACCCATAAAAACTTTGACACCTCATTTCACTCCTTTTTAAGGGTTGTTTTGAATAATCCTGAAATACGTGTCCATTTATTTTGCATTTCAAGTATGCAAACCGAGTTTCAAGCAAATCGTACTACGGGTTAAAAAGTTTCATACAAACGTTTTCACTACTTTTCACCCCATTAGGGGTTGAAATTCGAAAATAAAATACCTTAGTGGGTGGTTTTACTAGAAAAGAAAGCTACCTTCCAAGTTTCAGCTTTCTAGTTTCGTTCAAAGAAACCACCATTATCGCGCCATTTTTGCACCAAAACACCATGTTCGCGCTCGATTTGAACTTAGCTGTGATAGAATGAAATAAAGTACACTCCAAGAGCTTTCATATGACATATGTGTCATCGCTGTTGGACGAAGCGGGTCCAGTGTTCAAGCAATGATGCCCATGGTTCTTACGTAAGTTTTACTCACGCAAGTGACAATGCAAAGGAAAAGCTACTTTACTTCCTTTGCATTGTCACTTGCGTGATTAAAACTTACGTAAAAACTTACTAGTGTAAGCCGGGCCTTAAGGTGGCCGCACCCCTATCCACGCCGATCGAACCGAATTTAAGAAATCTTTATATTCTTTTTATGAAATCGTAGGAAACCTTGCACACCGAATCTGGCAAGTACTTCGAGAATTCGGCAAGGATAGGTGTGCGCTCAGCCTTAACTGTAACAATGCATAATTCATGACATGAATCAGCCAAAATTAAATAAACTCCAATGTTTTTCTTTAATTTCAGAGCCGGCTACACCTTTTCAACTTTCGTACACACGCCAAGCACTACTCTGAACCAGCTCATGAACCGCTTCAAGAGTTCTAACGGAGAGACAATACAAGCGAGGGTGGATTCACTACAAGACAGCTTGCTGGCTCCGTTCGACGTGGTCGTCAACTGTATTGGACTGAGCGCGCGATCTGTAGTGCCCGATGATAGAGTACATCCGATAAGGGGACAGATTTCAAGGGTATGGTTCAAGACTTTTGGTGTTTTTGGATTTCATGGTATTTTCAGCTTTCTGGGAATTTAGACTATTTGAATTTTTTAAATCGCGATATCTCAGAAATGGTGATCTTAGGAAAAAAAGTAGAAATTGCATGATGTGCATTTTTACGATAAATCTAACCATTTGGCTGAAAATATCCTGAATAAAAAATTTAGCATACACGGGATCGATGGGGACTTTTCAGTTTATTGACAATGGTGTTCCTAACATTCCTACCAATTTCAGCTTTCTGAGAATTTTTTCAAGGGTGGATGTCTATTTTGACCGGACTTTAAGATCTTCGCTCGCTTCTCCCGCTCGATCGATATTAAACTTATTGATAAAAATGTTTCCTTTTGCAGGTTGATGCCCCATGGCTGAGTGAAACAATAATAGACATCGAACGTGGACTTTATATTATTCCTAAGTAAGAAAAATACAATAGGAATATAACGAAGTCTGAAATATTTTTAGCGTAGGCGTTGACTGAACGATATCTAAGCGATAATGTGACGGATTTACACACAGCGTTTTATTCGATGATTAGATGGCTATCCTACTGTTACGGCATTGGCTGTTGTTTGTTACTGCGTTAAAAAACGCTAGTGTGCTTGTGCTAGCATCTACTCAGTCAATGAAGAGACGGCATATAGTTCAATTCCTATTGTGATTCTGCAATAGCGACCTTTTTAAGCCCGCAGATAGACGGAAGTCTCACGCGAAGGACATGTTTAATTCAAGAAGTCGCACTTGTTAATAGAAACTACCTACTGAATTATGCATATTTGATGTTTTGTGTTTGTATTTTATTTTCAGTGTCCGTTTGTGCGTATTGGGAGGGACGAATCAAAGGCACGACTACAACAGAACTGTAGACGACAAAGACACTGCCTTCATATTTAATGGGTGCCATAGTTTGGTGCCTTCATTGAAAGTATGTACCTATGCAAATACAATAAATAAAGATAATGAATTGAATTCTTTAGTTTCCTTTTTACAGACGCCTGGACCGATTTGGAAAATTATTTTTTTGTTTGAAAGGGTCCCGATTCGTAAAAATTTGGTGAGGGAGGATATGTCAAAGACCTTCGGAGTTATGAACAGAAATGCACCTCGAGAGTGCAGAAAATTGCTCATCTTATTTAACATTAATGTCAAAAAGCCACTTGTTAGTACATCGTATTCATGAGATGTGTATTTAAACTATTTAATAAATATTATTCCTCTTTTTTTTGTTGCAGCATGCTACGACATTAGAGCACTGGGTCGGCCTGAGACCTGGCAGAGATGAAGTACGGCTTGAAGCGGAGTGGAGGCATGGGAAACTCTTCATACACAACTATGGACATGGTATCACTATCATTATACCTAATATCTGGGCGACCGAGCTCTGCTCGCGTGCATAACGCCATCTAGTGGTTCAATTACGAACCACATTACACTTGTAAATCTTTTTGCGTGAAAATCCGAGAAAACGGCTTTTCCCAGGTATGAGACCAAGCTAGATCGATTTTTCGCCCCCGTAAGCACCCGTACTGCAAATTTCATCGAAATCGTTAGAGCCGTTTTCGAGAACGTGAAATAAACAAACTTCAGACTTCAAACATCAAACAATTATTGCTCATTTAATAGAATAGGATTTTCGAACCGTAGATTCCGTAGGTCGTTAGTTCAAATCCCGGCAATGCAACATTGGGTTTTGGTTTCGATAATGCGCAGCAACAAGCTCGAAAAGTCTAATTCATAGTTTTTAAACTTTATTTCGCCCACCGCCCAATTTGAGTAAATTTTTTTCAAGAGCCCCCATGCCCAATGAGAATGCGGCACCTCAATGCTTCCTAATTTTCTCTGGGTCTAATACTGTTCCCCTGAAAGTCTAAAACGCCCACAAGGGGGCGTTATCGCCCATGTTGAGAACCTATGGTCTAAAATGGTAAAGGAAAATGAAACTAACTAGCTTTCTAATATTGGCGATGGGCTTGTATTGCAACCTGTTACGTATGGAATGTCAAGTTCTGTTAAATGGGTTTGGCTGATGAGTTAAGATTCTCATATAATATAGAAATTTCCTTACAGGTGGCAGTGGCTTAACGCTATTCTGGGGTTGTGCGACCGAAGTGCTCCAACTATTGGACAAGACCATACACAAGAATAATCTGAGTAAACTTTAATATCAAATAATTTTATCAAAAACAATTTTTATACTACAAATAAATATTGATCTGAATTCATTGCTTCCTTTTTAATATCATTATTTTTTGGTCACATAAATACCTTTAAGGTTTTATTACACTTAATAAATTAATAACTAACAGGTCTATGACCTCAGAATGATAAGAACTTACTTGCTAAAACTTTCCATATCACATGATAGCCAATTTACACCTTCCACGTTTTTGGTAATAGAGTCACTTTTTGATGGTGACTACATCGTAGATATCAGTTCTCCTTTGGCTACGAATTGGTATTTGACTCCTCACTTCTTCTACTGTTTTAAGATCTGGAAAGAAAAATGTAATTTAGGAGATTTGCTAACTTATTTTTAAAGCTTAGAATGGGAATTTTAAATGATAGTGGGCAAACTTCACCCAGCACCGCCAGCAATGTAATTAATATTACTCGAAAGACCTAACAAAACTAAGCATTTTTTATTATCGACGCATTAAAATCTATCCCGGGGGTCACTAGATAAATCCATGTTTGTACCTACCTAACCTGAGTAGTAGGTACTAGATTGTATGACAACGGGGCAAAATATAATTTGTTTCGACGAGAGTGCTATTTTGTATACAGAATGGAGCGAGGGATGCTAGAGTTGAAACCCGAGCGCAGCGAGGGATTCTAGATTAGAATCCTGAGCGCAGCGAGGGATTCAAAGGACGTCATCGGAAATAGGAGATTGTTACACATGGTTTGAAAGTAACCTACCTAGGCACGAGATGGTTTGGCGCACGAGCAAAGCGAGAGCGCTAATAGTTCGAGTGCCTAAACAGGTTATTCACATCTATCTTGTAAGAGCTATTAACATGCTGAGACGCTATGGCCGCATCGCCGGCCACGTGGCCAAACAGTTCGTATTGAAATGTTTGACAGATAACTCACTTGGCTACGGTCTGGCGTCAGGATCCTGATCCTGTGATCCAGATCCCGTGATCCTGACTTCGTGATCCTATTCCCGTGATCCTGATCCTATAATCGTGATCCCGTGATTCTGATTCTGTGATCCTGATCCTGTGATCCTGATCCTACGTGATCCTAATCCCGTAATCCGGATCCAATGATCCTGCATAATCCTGATCCCGTGATCCTTATCCTGTAAACCTGATCCTACGTGATCCTTATCCCGTGATCCTGATCTTCATCTTATGGTAAATAGAAATGTCAAATATAGTTGACAAAGACGACATGGCTCAATAGAAATGTCAAATAGTAGCATGTGATTTATTTAATACTTTGTCGGCAGGGAAAATCGTTTCCCAGGGAGAATTGCTTCCCAGGGACGTAAAAGTACTGTTTTCATCCCTCTGTTCAGGTAACTTCAAGCGTACTTTCCGAACATGAGAAATGAAAAATAAATACTTAAGAGACTTTCTCATAAACCTCACATTATTTTGAAATAAAAAACATCCCAATAAATCGAGACTTTCATCGCTCTAATCATAATCATTTTAGCTTTTTTGTAAGTTAAACCTTTTCGACTTAATTAAATAGAGAACCCTCGGACAGAATTTGATGCGAATTGGCACAGAGAAACAAGGCTTTGATACCTTCTAAGCAAAAGTAGCTATATATAAGCTGTGGCGGTCGTGGGTCCATACATTTATGATTATGCCCAAAAATGCGGTAACAGCCATTTTAACCTCTCTTTAAGTTAAACCTATTCGACTCAAAATAAATAGAGAACCCCGGGACAGAATTTGATGCGCATTGGCACAGAGATACAAGGCTGTGATACCTTCAAAATAAAAGTAGTCTGAGCTGTGGCGGCCGTGGGTGAAGTGCCCATATATTTTTGCCCACACTCGTTTTCTACATTATTTTGTGTTTCCACATATACAACATATTACTTAATATTATATACATAACAACATAAGCGCTTCCGTGATCCGGAGGACACGTTAAATTGTCGGTCCCGGCTTTAAAGTTGTTAAGTCATTACGGAGGCCTTTAGGCGGCCTAAAAACTCTGTCACCGGAGTTGGCCACTAGCTCACGCGAACTTATTTTTACATAAATATAAAAAACGAAATTCACACCAACCAATGCATTTTTAATTTTTGGCTAGTTGTTTACATACCATCTGGACATTTTAACACCTTGAAATTAAATAATTTAATTTATTTGCGTAAAGTATGGTAGAAAAAGTTCTTAAAATAAATTATAAGTAGCACATACTCCATGGTACGAAGACCTACATGCAATTTACATATAAAATAACTAGTTATGTCCTGCAGATTATGTACATTACATTTCTTAAATTCCTTTGGACTAATACCCCCTGGAGTCAGAAATACGAACCTATATCTGCTATAAGTGTCCCAGCTTTCTCATCCAGCTTATCGACCACTTGTCCCCACGGGTCGATCAAGGTAGAATGTCCCCAGGCCACATAGCCCGCGGCCTCGTCTCTAGCCGGCGAGACCAGCGCCACCCAGAGCTGTTGGTCGGTGGCCCTAGCGCGGCCTAGCAGCTCCCAGTGTTTAGGCCCCGTGGTCATGTTGAATGCGCCGGGGTAGATGAGAAGCGAGCAGCCTAGAATGTTTGAATAAGAATTGCACAACTTCTATGTAGCGATGAGTAGGTCCGGATGGATACCGGACCGCGGACCGGAATCCCTCGCGGTAATGATGGATGTACATCGCGCGTCAACTCGGATTCCGGTCCACCGGTCCGGACGGCGGACGGCGGACGGCGCGGACTGGTAACCCGGAGCGATAACGCGGAGCTGCAATCCGGAGCGGTAACGCGGAGCTGCAACGCGGAGCGGGCGGACGGCGGAGTGCGGACGGAGTGGAGTACTGCATAGGTCCGGGAACTGCGGGAAGGGTGCAGGTGCGAGACCTCAAGCGAAGTTTGCGTGTGCAACACCGAGCTGGTTCATTTTTGTTTGTGTTTTCGTGTGTCAAGTCAGGTCAGTGTAAATAAATGAAGCGTGTCGAGTGTCGCGCGTGTCACATCATCAAGATGTAAGTAGTAGGCCATATTTATTTTTATACCTACCTACCTACGTGATTGCATACGCATACCTAATTTTTTCTCTCTCTTTTGTGTGTAGCTTGCAAGTTTTATTTGTACCTACTGACCGTTGTGTTTCTTTAAGACTAATTACTTACCTACTTAATAGGTAGTAGTAGGTACATACCTAAATTATGTAGGTAGTGTATTAGGTAACATTTATAGACTTAGTTCAAATAAATAGGTACAATTGGAGTTACAAAAAGGTACCTACACAATGTAGATAGATACCTACCTACCTACTGTCTTTCATCCCTCGCCACTGGCACTGGTATCTATCTAGGGTTGGGTGCGACGGACACGGAACCTATGTAGGTCATTAGGCGGAGTGTGGACGGAAAGGATAGGTACTGCATAGATGCGAGTGCGAGCTGGACCTATATGAGTGCAACGGACACGGGACCTGTGTGTAGGTCTTTAGACGGGGCGGCGGAACGGCATCGCGCGCGACGGAACCGAAACCTATGCTCCCGCAGTACCGAACCCATATGGGTCCGACGGACACGGGACCTGGATGTAGCTCTTTGGAGCTGGATGTACATCAAGATGTAGCTCCGAATTATCGTCGGACCTACCCATCTTTACTTCTATGTGATATCACAAAATAATAGTAAGTACTACGTACAGAAGGCTCACTTCGCGAAAAAAAAATTATAAATAGCGACTCTTGCTGCGACGCAACAAAGTTCAATTCAGCTCGCATAAGCGCTTAGTGCTCTTAACTTATGTTTATTCCAACTTACAGCAATTTATGTTTAGTTTCAGCCAAACCCGTTCAGTAGTTTTTGCGTGATTGAGTAACAAACAACCAAAGCGATAACATAAGATTTTAAAATATGACGCCAGGAAACATAGGACCCCTCCCACCCCTTCTCACACAGTGTCACACTTCGTCATCCCCCTCTATTAACGTGTGACGTTCTTTATGGATGATCCCTCCCTTATAGGAAAGAGGTTTATTTTTTATGCAGAACCATACCTTCTTTGGCCATGATCTGTGCCATCTCCTGGAACCGCAGATCGTAACAGATGCCCAGGCCCACGCGAAGCCCCGCGAACTCGAAGGTGCTGAGCTGGTCTCCCGCCGTCAGGATATCAGACTCCTTGAACGTCACCTTGCCGGGGATGTCGATGTCGAATAGATGCATCTAAAGACCACATTTTGGTATGTTTAGAAGGTATATCTTGAAAAGATTAATCCGATAAGTAAGTTCGTCTGAGCCAGTGGTCCACTCTGGTGGCTTTAGGCCGCCGTCTAAAAGGCTTCACGCCATCCTTATTGATCATCGCTCGATCGCGCGATGGACATTTACATTGAGAATGCGCGTTGACATGCGAGCTTAAATAAATACATACATAGAATACTTTATAACACCCAGACACAGAACAAACATCTATGTTCATCACATAAATGTTTGTCCTGGGTGGGAATCGAACCCACGACCTATAGTGCAGAAGGCAGAGCTACTACCAACTGAGCTAAGAGGCCAGTCCTGTGAAAGTAAATACTTCTAAAACATAGAATCATCTCTATCTTTATCAAAGAAATAATTTTTAGAATCAGATCAGTAGTTCCAGAAATAAACTTACAAACCTAAAACTATTCTTACTTTACAGAAGTATAGAATTTGAAAGTAAAATAAGCTCTAAACTAAAGGATAGCTACCTTCCTATGCTGGACTAGCAGCTTCCCCGTGGCATCCCAGACGGTGCATGTGTTGTATATCTTGTCTCCGCAGCGCTCGGGCACAGTCCCCCCCACTACACACACGCCAGCCTCCGCTGCCGCCTTGGACAGCGCACGGCTCGTCTCTCCGGAAGGCACTTCTTCCGCATAATCCTTGAAGAATCCTGGACATCATTTAAAATCCGAAAATAAAAATCCGTACCCATATTATAAATGTGAAAGTGTGTAATTGTGTTTATTTGTCCTGCTTTCACGTCAAAACAGAGCGACGGATTGACGTGATTTTTTGTGTGGAGATAGTTGGAGGGCTGGAGAGTAACATAGGCTACTTTTTATCCGGGTACCACGCAAGCGAAGCCGCGAGCGAAGCCGCGGGCAGCAGCTAGTTACTCATAATTTCAACTTTATCGCAAACATGAAAATATCAATGTCATTTTTAAGAAAAGCAAATTAGTAGCAATGCAAGCCGTGCGAGCTGCACTGCTAATGACGTGCACTTCTGTCGCATTCTGTTTTGTGGAATCATACACTAAAACCGATGTCCATTGTAAAGCTTGATGTACTGTAAAATATTATAGTTTTCCTTGTGAAGAACCTAATAAGAAGTACTCACCAGTTCCATAAGGTGAATTGAAGCACTCGGGCAGGGCAACTAACTGGGCCCCATTCTGTTTAGCCTTGTGAATCTCCTTCACTGCTGCTGCTATGTTCCTCGACTTGTCCGCTCCTACTGACAGCTGGATTAGAGCTATTTTAAAACCTGAGGAATTATGGAACAATTTTTAGAAATATGGAAAATATCCGAGGGGGGTCATGGGGGTCATAACCTCCCCCCCCCCAAAATCAATGTCTGCGAGCGCCCCTGGGTGTTGTACCTTTTCCCTTCATCTTTCAATTATGTGGACTTAAGTACCTATTACTAATTGAACCAAGTATTTTGCTGTTCTGAGTAATCTTTAGTACATACCTAAGTTTAATTCCAGTTATAAGTTAAGTTCAACAAAGCACTGAATTGTTTAGAAAGTAGAGTACACACAATGGTATATAGATCCATTGTGCGTACTGTACTTTCTATGTACCAGTATGCACAATGAAGCATTAGTGAAGTTAGCCCTTTCAATGCACAGTGTAGCTTTTCATGCTAAATTTTCTACTGTACAGGGAAACAGTGAACTTCACGAATGCCTAGATCCATTGTGCATACTGTCTGTAGGTAGCTTATTAGGTGAGGTTTCAGAATCCTACCTACCCATTTATGAAAACCGGGAACTTAACGAAATTTATACAAAACCAGGTTAGTTTCAAGCAAATAAGAGGTTATCACGGAATATAAATGATTAGATAAATGCCAAAGATAATAAAATTAATACGATAATAATAAAATAAAACAACACTAGAAATTGTGTAGGTAGTGGTACTTAATTTGCTGAGATTGAGCTAATAAACATTCCTGATAACACAGAAGATATTAGTAGAAAAATGTAAATCAACTTTGCACAGCTAAATATAAGGTACAAAGTCGCTTGAAGTTCTGAGATAAAAGGTTAACATAGTTATTTTCTCAGAATAAAGTTTCTAAGGTTTTTTTACAGCGCATTGAAGATGTTTTATAAGCCTTAATTTACAGTAAATTAGTGGTTGAATACAGTACCCCCGATGCTTACAGGAGGACGCGGTAAAAACCGCGGGTGTGTAGCGTCGATCACAGATTCACTCATTTTGATAAAATTACGTGCAACTACTGTGTTATTTAGAGATCATTACCTCGTTTTATCATTGCTTTGATCAATAGGCTAAACTGTTCACTGAATTTCAAGCTTTTTATTCTGTTTGAGAGAAAACAAGTTCATCAACAACACCTTTGCTTTTGACAATCAAATAAATTCAATCAATCAATCAGACAGATGATCAGCTGTTGTTGCCAGATGGCTAAGTGAATTTACCTCCAAACTTATTTATTTATTTATTTTTACTTACTAATCCCCCCGAAAACAGGTTATTCGGAAAAAAAATCGTTGATAATTGTTTGTATCAGTCAGAAACTTTCTGTAAATAAATAAATACATTCTCAATTTCCGTTCACAATGTTTTTCCTGCGAAATCCCCCCTAACTAAAGGATTTGTCTCCTCAAATTTCCACCTGGAGCCAAGAAATACCCCCGAATTCGCAGCGAATTCCCCACAGCTGGCATCACTGAATTCAGCTGAGCTGGCAGTTTTTTTTTAGCCAACTAACGCTAATGTCACTGTCATTAAAGCTAGTTAAATAGAGACCTTTTTAGCTCCGCAGAGATTCCACAAAGTGAAAAGATTATAATACATTTTGAGACTTTGTATTTTTTTGCAAAAACTACACCTATAGTCGTATTGCTCATTATACGGACTAAAAGTGAAGGAAAAAAATGTCATTTTTCCTTCAATTTTGACATAAAACGTATCAAAACTAATCAAAATTGAAGGAAAAATGACATTTTTTCCTTCACTTTTAGTCCGTATAATGAGCAATACGACTTTATATAAGGTAGGCATTCTACTTATAAAATCATTTACTCAGTTCAGAGGATGGAAGTCTACCTACTCTCAACTTCGAGCATATAGAACCTCTCAATGAAATAATTTAATATGAATAAAATACTCCAATAGATTGTATAATTATTTTAATTTTATAATAATTCATTAATGTAAAGTAATATTGACTAATTATAATTATAACTTATTAATTGTAAGGTAATATTGATTAATAGAGTATGTTTTATACTGATTTGCTCAATCAAGTCCTTCAAAAGTTGTACAAAAGATCTTGTTTTTCTAAAATACTGATAAATCATGATTCTGGAGTAAACCGAGCAATGGCCGAAAATATCTATTTATTTACTACACTTACTTCATAAAATCACAAAAACAGAAATGCAAAAATACAATTTACTTTCTTATCTAATAAAAAGCTCCTATTACATACTTCTTACTACCACAAAATATGTAGGTACCTACTTATGTAGGTAGGTACCTATTATTTAGTACAGGCACGTACAGGCACAGAATAATAGCACTACGTAGTACAGGGTCCAAAAATAACTGTGCAGTGTGCAATACAAACAAAGATTATCGCACAAACCCCAAGATAGCATAAAAAATAAATGTTCGATACGAACCACTATGCTTCGTAACCTACTTAGCTATTCTATGTTTATGTCATTCATGTTCATAAGTTCACAGCTATATTTTTTATTGCCTAGCATTTGTCTAAATATTTTATTTACAATTTTATATTTACATCTACTATTCATCAACATGCCTACTGAAAATACTATTATTATAAGATTATTATTAATAAAGTAGAGATCATCAGTCTATTCACCAAAAAAGTGACCTATAGTTGTAATTGTACCTAACTTTACAATAATAGGTATGCAGTTCAAGACTTGAATGAGATTGCAGGATCTTTCATACTTAAAACAAAAACTTGTACTTACTAAGAATACACACACTAAGATACACACATAAATTATGAGTGTGTGACTGTGACTGTGACAACATAATACTATCAATCCTTATTATTATTATTCTTCAAATTAGGTAGTTCTAAAACTAATATCGCACAACCGAATATTATAATAGCCTAGCTTGGATACACAAAAACATCATGTCTACTTCTTCTGTACTTTTCGTCTGAACATTGAGTAGGTATTCAATTCAACTAATAATAAACACACAAACTTGCAACATATTTCACAATACCTACCATATCACATTTATCGCGTGGTACTCGGATAAAAAGTAGACTATGTCCTATTCCCGGTCATTATCTATTTTATATTTAAAATTTCAGGCAAATCGGTTCAGTGGTTGTTAAGTTATAGAGGAACAAACATACATCCATCCATCCATCCCAACATCCAAACTTTCGCATTTATAATACTAGCGGATGCTAGCGGATACTAGCGGACGCCCGCGGCTACGCACGGGATCCGTGCATTTTGCCGGGATTAAAAGTAGCCTATGTCCTATTCCCGATTCCCGGTCTATCTGTGTTTAAAATTTCGGGCAAATCGATTCATTGGTTATCGAGTATAAGTATATAGAGGAACAAACACATAGATCCAAACTTTCGCATAATTATAATTGTGATGATGTGATGTGATAGTGTGATAGTAACCTAACTAGGAAAGACGAAGATATGAGTCTGACTCTGATCCTTGTTAAGTTTCCGTCGATCGACGCGCGTGCGACTGACGTAGGGCGCGGGTTGCTTGAGATGCACAGTTCTGACGTGTAGTTTGCGGCTGTTCGACTGACCGAACGCTTTCCCGCACACTTCGCACTCGTAAGGTTTCACTCCTGTGTGACTCTGGAAATTAAAAAAGGGTTATTAAGAATGCGTTGAGAATGCATGCGAAAGGTTTAATTAAAGGTGGCATATGAAATCGTATGAAACCTCGCACACCTGTGTTGTACTGTACTATACTATACCTCACTGTGTGATGTACTGTACTATACTTTACCGGCTTGTGTGTTGTACTGTACTATACTTTACAGCACTGTGTGTTGTACTGTACTATACTTTACCGCACTGTGTGTTGTACTGTACTATACTTTACAGCACTGTGTGTTGTACTGTACTATACTTTACCGCACTGTGTTGTACTGTACTATACTTTACAGCAATGTGTGTTGTACTGTACTATACTTTACCGCACTGTGTGTTGTACTGTACTATACTTTACAGCACTGTGTGTTGTACTGTACTATACTTTACCGCACTGTGTGTTGTACTGTACTATACTCACTCTATAATGTCTATCCAGTGCTCCCTTGCATTTGAACGCCTTGCGACAAACGTCGCAGGCGTGTGGGCGCACCTCGGAATGCGTACGAGCGTGCATACTGAGGTTGGTACGGTTGTAGAAGGCTTTACCGCACTGTGCGCATTTGTACTGACGCTCGGCGCTGTGTGTTCGTTTGTGGTAGGTTAGAAACGCGTTGCCCTGGGAACAAAACAAGTAGCTAAATAAACATTTTAAAACAACCGACTTCAATGTTAAGTATATAAACTGTTTTTTGTTTGACTAGCCTCTTAGCTCAGTTGGTAGTAGCTCTGCCTTCTGCGCTGTAGGTCGTGGGTTTGAATCTGGTTCCCATAGTACAAGCTTTGCTTAGTTTGGGGCTAGATGGCGCTGTGTGCAACGTCCAGCCATATTTATTTATTTAATATTTATAATTATAAACTAAGCAATTTTCTGCACTCTCGAGGTGCTTTTCTGTTCATTCCGAAGATCCTCGACAGATCCTCACCAAATTTTTGTGTCAGTAATCGGAAAGTATACCCTTCCAAACAAAAAAAAAATCCAAATCGGTCCAGGCGTCTTCGAGTGATCGGATCGAACATACATGAAAAAAAAAGCACAAAAAAAAAATATTTTCAGACAACCATATTTTTTTATTCCAAAAATTCACCTTGGTGAATGAAACTCACCCTGAAACTCTTTCCGCAGACATCGCATACGTAATCCTTTTGTATGGGGTAGTTCTTGTCGGGATGCGCTCGACGGAAGTGTGTCCAGTAACTGCGCGCGTCTTGGATCCACTCTGAACACTGGAAGAGATGATTTCATTAAACACACCTGAATTTCGGTTTCGGTTAGTTTCGGTTTCGGCCAAAAATCAGCCGAAACTTAGTGTTCGTAAGTAGCCGCGTGTCGTTCGGCTAACTCCGGGTGAGTTCGTGACTTGGGTGTGGTGTGTTTTTTCTCGTGTTTATTATGATTAGATGGGTAATATTTCATGAAATAGTGTAAAATATGTAAACACTAGATTTCTGAGAAACTGAGGCTCAAACCGAAGATTCGGTTTCAGTTTCTGTTTTGGCTAAAAACCCTGTTTCGGTCGGACACTACCTTTTAGATTAACCTAGATTAGGATTCTCAGATCATACATAATCGGTATACGTCTGGTGTAGAGTGCGCCGCAAACTTTATGGCGGCAGATTCGACTTTGTGCATGTACAGTCAACGCAATTGCGGGGAGTTGACGGCGGTGAGGGGCGGGGCTAGGTGGGCTATGTAGATAAAATTTACTCTATTCTATTGCGTTGACTGTACCTGCGCAAATTGGAATCTTCCGCGCACTTCAGCCGCCATAAAGTTTGCGGCGCACTATAAGTAACGAAAGTTTTGAAAGAGAATTGCTTACATGTTCACACTTGGCGGGCCAGGAGTGTCCAGGTGGTTTCTTCCCGTAGTTCTTGGGGCGTTTCCTCGCGTGCTCCTTCCTGTGATGCAGCCGCAACTCCTCAGGGTTGGAGAAGGTGGCGCCGCAGACTCGGCAGCCTTTACTGATGACAACGGGAGAACATTACAAAAACATAAAGGGCCTTACAAAAGCCTCTCAACTTTGAACACTGGTTAAACAACGTCCTGTCTCTATTTGTCACTATCTAAGAAATAGAGACAGGAATTTGTTTTTTGTAGGTAAGGCCCAAAGAACTTAAATGAGAATAATGTGGTAAGGCGACACCAATATTATAATGTGTCAGAAGCGTAGTAGGAGGTGGGAATCTGTAGTCTTTGCCTACCATTATGAGAAAGAGGTGTATTACAAGTTACTGAAAGTTACAAACTTAATTGATACTATTGGACGAATGGTAGTTAGGATTTAATTTTGATACTAATAGACAAATGGTTTTTAGGTAGGATAGCTGTTTTTAAGAAAATTAGTTTACAATTAGTTTTTGTCTTTTTTGTCCACTCTGATCTTTAAACTCAAGATGTTTTGTCTATGAGGAACTCCGAGGTTTGTCCAGTCTTACCTAAAATCGTCGCTCTGCGAATGCTTGACTGAAGTAACCATGTGTCGGTTATACGCCTCCAAAGAAACAAATTTGACATCGCATTCTTGACAGTAAGGGCCGGATTCTTCGCAGTTCTCAGCTTTTTCCTATGAAACATCATAAAAAACAAGATTTCAATACCAATTTGAAGAATGACGCTACATTATGATAATCTATTGATAGATCAAGAAATGTGAAGAGTACAAGTCTAAACATGATGCCCCGAGATACGCTAGTTTTTAAACGGAGTCTAACTAAATACATTCTTTATTTTAACTTCATAGACATCAATAAAATAATAATTACATTTAATTGAACTTAAATTTAAATACCACACTTGCAATTGAAGTTAACTATTTTAATGATGATCTTTAATTTGGTGACGAGTTTGGGATCGAAAGCCTTCGAAAAACCAAGAAATTAGTAACAACTATATTAGAAACTGTTAGTGGCCGTTACAATTTATTTACAAAAATACTAGAGGGCCTGAATATCCCAAATTACAAACAATTTTTAACGAGATTTAAATTAAGATTTGTGTAGACTGTAGAGAATGAATTTCTATAAATAAAGAAATTCATACCGTGCTTGAATTTCTTTATAATTAACTTAAACATTACATAATCTTACCGTTTCGTTAACATCCTTATGCATCATAGTTTTATGCATAGTAAGGCCCAGTTGACTGACGAAGGAGTATCCACACACCGAACAGATGAATGATGATGGATGTTTTATTCGCACATGAGAAAGATATGACGTCCATTTTCTGTAAAAGAGTTAAACTACTAAAATGTTCCGCAAAGAAAAAAAAATTAAATATGATCACGAATGTATTCCCAAGGCGTGGTAGAAATCCTCTCGGATCTTTTTTAGGCATTTTATAGATCCTTTGAAGATGTCTAAGGGCGTAGTCAGAGGTATTTCTAAATACATATTTTGGTACATGCCCACATTTTGCAGAAGTTAGCATTCCATACGTGACAGGGTGCAAGCTAAGAAGCGGACCTTTTAATTCATCATTCAATCATTCGCCTCTCTCAATAGATTCTCTTTTTATCTTAGCGATAAGGCCGCCCATTGTACATTGTTGTTTTGTCATTGTTGTACCTATCTTGGTTATTCTAAGGTGTGCAAATAAAGAATTTTCATTCATTCATTCTCTTCTCATATTCAAGATGTGCACTTTCAATGTTTCTCTACTCTTATACTGTGTAATGTGTGTCAAATAAATTATTTCTTTCTTTCTTTCTTTCTTATACCGTACTCTCTCATTATCATCTTATACATTTTCTCTTTCTATCTTTTTGAGATTGAGTCCACCGCAACTAACATTTTATGTTTCACCACATTGTCATCACCCTTTTCAAGAGTCTCATAACGTTTTTCCTAAAAATCATTATCATCATCGTCATCATCAGAATAATATTCAAAAGATTAACTTACGTAGAGACTTCATCACAATATTCGCACGTGTACGTAACGCCTTTATGCCAACGTTGATGCTGTTTCGCTTGTGTTCTGAAATAAATTAATCATTGTTAAACACTAAAATAAATCAATCAATTCAACTTAAATAAAATCATGATTGCTTTTCTAAGAATTATTCTATCAGGCTTTTTTTTTTCTTTTTGTTTGAAGTTAGAAAAATGCAATGTTACTCAAACTCAAAGTAAGCGAGTAATTGATCTGAATGAAATATTGATTAAATCAACAGGCAATCAAAAAAGGCAGGAAAAAATTACAACATATTTTAACTCTATGCTTCTCATTACCTCTTAGCCCATCCTTAAATGATCAATCATGAATGTCTAAAGGTCAGAGAAAATGTCCCGTTATTGGAGCTTTAGTAGCGAGCGAGTCTGTGTTCTCGTTTTTACATGTTTTTAACCGACTTCGAAAAAAGGAGGAGGTTCTCAGTTCGTCGGAATCTTTTTTTTTTTTTGTGCTTTTTTTTTTATGTATGTTCACCGATTACTCGAAGACGCCTCGACCGATTTCAAAAAATTTTTTTTTGTTTGAAAGGGTACACTTTCCAATTGGTCCTTTTGGTCATCAGGTCAGGATCTGATGATGGGATCTTGGAGAAATCGAGGTAACTCTTCAAATTTTATAGGCACACTTGAAGCGATTAGGGTATTTTTTAAAAGCTTTATAGGTTATCGGTGACAATGCAATATTATGGTAACATTGAGCTGATCTGATGATGGAGTCAGGAGCTGTTCAACGGAACTCCTCAGTAAATAGGCCGATTGAGTTGAAACTCGGCACGTCTGTCAAGTTTCAACTAGAATGTAATAATATGGTCACAACGAGCTGATCTGGGGATGGAGTCAGGAGCTGTTCAACAGAACTCCTCAGTAAATAGTCTGATTGAGTTGAAACTTGGAACTCAGCATGTCGGTCAAGTTCCGACTATAATGTAATAATATGGTGACAGCTAGCTGATCTGATGATGGAGTCAGGACCTGTCCAATGGAACTTCTCAGGGAATAACAGTGGAACATCCATGTTTGGGCTAATTTTAATTAGCTCACCCTTAGCCTTACCCAATAACAGTTTGTATTGAAGTCGGTTTTTTAAATTTTTTAATTTAGCCACTTGTTACAGTACGTACATACTTGTTTTAACATTGCTCTTAGGCCTCTATTAATAAACTCGGCTCAACTTCTGTCAAAGTTGCACCACGGATTTAACTATTGCCACCCTTTTTTGTTAGACAGTGACAAATAAGGATGGCAATAGTTAAATCCGTGGTGCAACTTTGACAGAAGTTGAGCGGAGTTTATTAATAGAGGCCTAAGAGTTCATGGTACGGCTACTGTACACATATTACTTACGTAGTTTTAGAGACGTATGTGCAGGATTTGCAGGCGTATTTCTTCTCGTGGTTGATTGCGTGTTTCTGAAGCGTGCGTTTCGTTGGGAAGCGGAATTTGCATACTGGGCATTCGATGTCACCCGCGCTCTAGGGAAATAAACTAAAATCAACTTCGCTGCTTAACTTCATCAATCAATCGTGAACGTCTAAGCAAGTTACACCACGAGCGCTTTGATTGAGCTGATAACATGGTTTAGGTACTGGGCAAGCCTATTCTACACCTACTCAATAATGTTCCAGTTGTGCAATCTATCTATCTATCTATAATCTAGGTTGTTGTTGCCTCTTGATATCGCAAGAACTAAAGTTTTCCGTTGATAGATAGACAGATTTTCTCTTGCGGGGTTAAAAAGGCCGTTATAGCAGAATCATAATAGGAATCTGCACTAAATGCAGTGTCTTTTCATAGATATTGCAATTCCTATTATGATTCTGCTATAGCGCCCTTTTTAGCCCCGCTGATGTAGATAAACTTATATCGTCCTTAATATAAATCATCTAGTAAATAATGTAAAAGCCAAATCTTTACTAATCTATACTTCTATATCTATACTTCTATACTAATTATATAAAGCGGAAGAGTTTTTTTGTTTGAACGCGCTAATCTCAAGAACAACCAGTCCGATTTGAAAAATTCTTTCTACATTTTGATAGCCAAACTCTTGAGGAAGGTTATAGGCTACTTTTCATCATCATCATCATCACCATAAACCATCACTACGGGGGCTACCCCGCAAGGGCGCTGCTAGTAATAGATAAAAGTAGCGAGGTGTCACTTAGCTATTTTTATGTGCACTTAACTCTATTATAATGTCTCGGTGTTCACTTTGTTGGTGCAATTTGTAAAAATAAATAGATAAATAAAGACTTACAGGGTCATGTTTCCCGACATGGTGTTTCCAGGCGTTCGCATCGATGAAGCCTTTGTAGCAGAGATTGCATTGGAACGCAGCGTTCTGGTAGTTGTGCGAGTCTTTGCGCTTATTTATCTCCTCTAATTGCTCTTCCAACTGAAGATTAATACATTTTTATGAATGGCCTTGGGAGTGGAGTTGGGCTGGACATATTGCAAGGCAAGGAGATAGCAGGTGGAGCAAGGTCACGACTAATGTAAAAGTCAAGACTGTGTAAGGTTGCCAGAGCTCTGCGAGAAAGCGCTGCTGCGGTGACAACTGGTGGACCAGTCTTGTCCATTGGCGCAGTGATTCCTCTTAAGGGGCGTCTAAACGGGCTATATTTTACGACAATTTGTGGCTCCATTTGAATAATTATAATTTGATTGCTCAGCCATAAAATGCACTAAAATGTTTTTTTGATGGCTGGGCAATGTTTGCCAATAATTGCAGCCACAAATTGTCGTAAAATATAGCCCGTTTAGACGCCCCTTTACAAAGAGTCAGCGGCGCGAGTGTGACTCCTCTGGTGTCACAGGCGTTCATAAGCTACGGTAACCGCTTACCATCAGGTTTATTTACTTATGTAGGTACCTATGCTGGTCTGCTACCTTAGTAGTATCAGAGACGGTAGTAGTATATACAGGGTGTGGCAAATTCTTGGTCACTGAAGGGTACCTTTTCTCTTGTAGTTAGAAAGTTTTGTTCTTAGGAAACTTCAGTTTTATTTTGAAGAAAAAAATAATTGCATTTTTAGATTTTTGAAAAAAAGTACAGTTAGCCTAAAAAATTACATTTGTCAAAAAAAAAAACAAGTTGGTCTTAATCGACTCTATTTCCCACCAGGAACACTTCTCCCAAAGTAACTTATCAAATCAAATCGTAAGTTTTTGCAATAATTCAAAAAAACACATCCCATACATTACATAACAACAAGAGAAAAGGTAGCTACCCTTCAGTGATCAAGAATTTGCCACACCCTGTATAGTGGTAGTATATAAAAAAAAACAATATCCAGTGTGTGTTTCTAGCCTAGCGAAGTAATAGGACTTTATGTACTACCCGCGCGAGTAAACTTGAGACCTGGCTTTTTTACGTTTGTGCAAAAATACAATGCGCAATGTATCGCGCACTGTATTTTGGCACAAGTGTCAAAAAGGAATATCTGAAGTAAACTCGCGCGGGGTATATCTTTTTTTATACTAGTAAGGTAGCAGACAAGCATACGGCCCACCTGATGGTAAACGGTTACCGTAGCCTATGGACGCTTGCGACACCGGAGGAGTCACACTCGCACTGCTGACCATTAAAAATTTCAAAACGCCCTTTTTGAAGAACCTCATACTGTAGTCACTTTTTTAATTTGTCATCTTACCGTTAGTTTAACAACCGTCACGTATTCTTCCAAGTCGATATCTTCGACGTGGACACCGCCGGTGTTCTTAGTGCGTCTGGTTTTAGCGGGTTGTTCCACGGCCTTCTTGGGCCGGCCTCGCTTGCGTTTAGGCACCTCTATCTCTATTCCCATATCTTCTACCTCTGGTTGGCTAATCTGCTGAGGATAGATTTTTCTTACAATGGGAGTTTAGTTTTGCAAGGAATGAGGGCACAGAGAGTTCTGTTAAATAGCTCCTGACATCAGATCACCTTGTTGTCACTGTAATATTGCATTTTTCCAAAATTCTATTCAATTTGGAATTTCACTTCCAAAAACTTATTGCATAAATAGAGAACATAGAAAATCATTGCAAGATAAACTAAAAATGTATAAAAAATTACCTCCTGCAAAAGTTCATGTTGATCCACAAAGCTCGAAAAATCTATATCATTTTTGGACTCTTCAGGGTGTTCCACTTTTTCCTTTTTCTTTCTTCCTCTCTTCTTTTTCACTTCTTTCTCAACCTTTATTTGAAAAAGTCTACATATATTTTTTATAGTTATTGTAATATTGTTCTAGCGTTTTCGACACCTTTGTATTATAGGTACATAGAACAGATTCACAAAACAAAGATGACTACCTGGAGAAGACTAAGTTACTTGCTCTTAATGATAACAACAGTGGAAAAACGAAACAATATCACAACTATGTAGGTGTTCCCAAGACATCATACTCTGCTGCATCAATGTTAGTTGAGCCTAATACCAGAGGAACTAAGAAGTTCAACCGCAGTAATTAGGCATTTCAATGGTACTGGACCTAAAATTTTCCCCCTCAGAACACATCTGATCTGATTATGGCTAAAGAGCCAATGGCAGATTAAAAAACATACCACTTTATGTACCGATAGTGGCTCATCATCACTAGAATGATCTCTATCCGGCACATATTCTTCAACTTTGAACTGCACATCGTCCATATGGATGTCATACTCCATCGGTGGCTCCTCTTTAACTATCTCAAGGGTTGACCCATCTTCTGTATAGACAATGTCATTGTTTGTGCTCTTAATGATGTGGATTGTAAGTGTTGATGTAAGGCGGGACTTCTCTCTATCTATTTTGTTTATCTCTTTTTCTGTTACCTGTGAATATAAAAAATATCTTATCACAGCTTCACACACATGATACACTTGTTCCATCCAACCTATCTTGGCGTTCGTGTAGTTTTTTTAGGGGCAGACTTTATAAGATTCAGTGGCTGACTGAGTAGTTAAAGCACTTCGGCTTTAGGAGGATCAGTTTAATCAGATCAATGAAGGTTTCAATCCCTTGAGAAAATTTTGATGAAGGAATAAGGTGTTATGTAGCTTCATAAGAGTAACAGAATATTCAGAATTAGATCAGAACTTTAAAAGAATTATTAGAATCAAACTATTTACAATTTGAAAGCTGGGGGCTTCAAATTCTTTTTGCATACCTTTCCACAGTTCTGTAGAATACCATACAAAGTGGCCTGCCCAGTCAAACAGCGTTCTCTAAAGAATGAGAACTTCTTCACCAGAGTAGCACACTCGTAACAGAGGTATGGTGGAAGATCCATAGTGCTTATTACCTGAAAAAAAAAACAAAAGTGACAGTAAAGTTAATTAACCTTTAGTCTGTCGGGATTCTAGACACAATAGAAAATCACTGGTCTCGACAAGATCTGTGCTCCTACAGATAACCTGTTAATAAGTTGATTACTTATATAATTAAACTAGCAGCGCCCTCGCGGCGTTGCCCCCGTAGGTAGTGATGGTATATGGTGATGATGAGGATGATGATGAAAAGTAGCCTATAACCTTCCTCAAGAGTTTAGCTATCAAATGCAGAAACATTTTTTTAAATTGGCCTGGTAGTTCCTGAGATTAGCGCGTTCAAACAAAAAAAACTCTTCCGCTTTATATAATTAGTATAGAAGATATTTTTTAATACTAGCCTAACTGTCCCACTGCTGGGCCTAGGCCTAGGCCTCCCCAGTTACCTTACACTTATCGAGATCTCGTGCGGCTTATTAATTAATAAGATAATTACATAGGTAATTAATTATTCAATTAATAAGCGGGGCGTTAGAGGATGCGACTAGTACAGGATCATGGTGGATAGCACAAACTTAGGGAAGCCTACAGGTAGGTACTTACCCAGTAGTGGGTAAAATTGGGCTGTGGATGATGATGACAATAAAGTTGCTAGGATTTTTAATCGAAAGAAATTGGTAGGTACAAAAAGGAAACTGTCCCAGATACTCACGGGAATCCCAATAATAGCTTCGAAGTATGTTTCTAGCGGGTAGCACTGCAGGTCATACATTTTCACTTCTCTGATGAGACAGACTCTACACACTCTAAAATGCTCATTCTCGTCATTCATAAAAACATTCATTTTAAAACTTTACTCTTTCGGTGACTCGATTTTCATAGTTTCGCGGGAAGGATAGAGCTAAAAAACATTAGAACTTCTATTGCAACTCCACGACTATTGATACCAATCAATGCCTAAGATACACATTTTCTAGTACCGAAGACGAAAGTATTTTTTTTCAAAATGCATAATTTAGTGCTAGCACAACAAACTTTGTTTATTTTATTTCATGAAATCAATTTGATAAATCACAAGAATGTCTATTCTTCACAGGACGCTGAAAATGTCGTCCATTTTATTATAACGTTTCGTTCGTTCGTATTTGTTAGAGAAGGTTCTTGTTGTAACCTATTAAAAAAAATGCGCATTAAAGACACAATATTATTTTAAATTATTTGTGAATTTTTTATTATGTAGAACTTTGATTTAGTGGACCTCAATTAAGTTTACCCCAGATTATAGAACTTGTTTTTTCTCTAGAGCGTTTCGTTTCATTACCAATTCAAATGAACTTTACTATGAACGTGGACAGTAGAATGAACGCAGTTTAAGGTGGATCCGCACAAGTAGCCCGCGAAATTCAAATTTTCTTGCGTTTTTTGCAATTTGCAGAACGGTTGTATACTTAATTTATTAAATATGATTCGAAATAGCATAGGTAATAGCTAGGTATTTCAATAATAATAAACAAAAAAATCACCAGTAGCTTTCTATATCGAAATCACAGAACATATTCTTACAGCAAATATGGTGGATGTGCCACGGTAGCCCGCGACATTCAAATTTTCTGCTGGACTGTGTCAGGTTCTGTCTTCTGTCTGAATGATCAAAATAATGTTTTGCGCAAAAATTGTACTTAGGCATTTCCTTCCATACCTAGAACAAACAAAAGAATCCTTAATAACTTTCTTTAACTTCTTAAAGCCTGATTTTCATTAATTTTATGAAAGTTATTGAATATCTGGCTATGAAGTTATATGTAGAAAGCAAAAATATAAAATATTATACTTACCATAGCACTACGGGGGGTATTGCTCAGCTGATGCTGGGCAGCATTGCCCAACAGAGTCTGCTGAGCAGAGCCGTTGTCCCGTGGGCAACGCCGCGAGGGCTCTGCTAGCTAGTGGCTGCTAGCGGCAAAGGTATTTTCTTTCTTTTTACTGTACCTAGGTAGGTACTTATCTGTCAGCAAGAGGTAAGTAGGTAGGTACCTATTATAGCTTCCGCCCTATCTACCCGGATAAAAAGTAGACTATGTCCTATTCCCAGTATCTAGTTAGGTAAGTATCTATTAATATTTTAAATTTCAGCTTAATTGGTTCAGTGGTTGTCGAGTTATAGATAGAGAGGAACCTCATCTTATAGGTAGATATTCTGAGAGAGGAACAAACAATACATCCATCCAAACGGGTACATTACATTAACGCCGGCTCCATACGTTGGGACCAACGTTGGTCCCAACGTTGGCGCCAAGATTTCGTGAACCATCCACACGTTGGCGATACACCAGTCTTGTTCCGTCAGAGCCAACGTGCAGACGTCCGATGTCTGCGCGTCCGATACAGAAATTGAAATTTCTCTAAGTGATTTTACATTACTGAATACCAATTTTATCACAATCACATCACGTCATGTCACTATCACACTTCACACAACACACTATAATAAAAATGCGAAAGATTGGATGTTTGGATGTATGTTTGTTCCTCTATAACACGACAACCACATAACCGATATGGGTGAAATTTAAAATATAGATAGATAATAACCGGAAATAGGACATAGGCTACTTTTTATCCCAAAAAATTGCACGGTTCCCGTAACATAAAAAAAAATAGTAGACTCCATCATCAGATCAGCTCGCTGTTACCATATTATTACATTGTAGTCAGAACTTGACAAATATGCCGAGTTTCAACTCAATCGGTCTATTTACTGAGGAGTTCTGTTGAACAGCTCTTGACTCCATCATCAGATCAGCTTGTTGATACCATAATATTTCATTGTCACCGAGAATCTATAAGTGTGCAAAATTTCAGCCCGATAGTTCTACAAACACAATAAATATGGAATACGATGACATTCTCGCTCGTCAGTCGACACGTGCGCTCACGATGCGCGTCGAAACGGGACTGAGCATAGCGCCAACGTGTGGACGGATCCCCAACGTTGGCGCGCCAACTTCCTTTGATAAAACCGACACGGCACGGCCAACTCCCAACGTTGGCCCCAACGTTGGGGCCAAGCTATTTTGTTCAGCTCCACACGTTGGTGAGAGACGTTGGGGCCAACGTTGGCCCCAACGTGTGGATGCGGGGTAATATATGGAAAGTCCGAAAACCAAAATGCCGATCCTTGAAATGCCGATGCTGGAAATAGCGAAATTCATTAGGTAAGTAAATAGAAAGGTTGAAATGTAGAAAGCTTGATTGATAGAAGTTTGTAAGGTCGAAATCTAATAAGCAGAATGCTCGAAATGCCGAAAGTTTGAATTGCAGAACGTTTACGAAGTCAATGTTCAATAAGTAAGTATAAGTTCCAACTGCCGAATGACTAAAACATCGAAATACAAAAATTATTGTATTCTTCATGTAGGTACTTACTTCATTCTATATGTATGAGTGACAGATCCGACACAGAGCACCCCGATGCCACCTGGTCATGTAGGTACGTGAAACCGAGCTAGGCGAAGGAGTGAGGTGGCGAGCAAAGCAAGCCGGCGACCTCCATCGCGCAGTGAAGGTTGAGTGGGCGAAGTGACACTCGGGCGACTTCGCAAGAGTTTTGGCGGGAGCACGTTCTAGAAAACTAAGGGCAGAACTTCAACATTATTTAGTTAGGTTCTTAATGGGTTAAAAAAATCTGTGCTTCTCTTGCAAGCAGGGATGGTCCAGGGAGGTTTCCCTTCCTCTAATGTGCATTTTATCTTCTTTTAATAAGATAAATTAATTAAATAAATATTAGGGGGCAGGGGAAGGGGAGGGGGAGGGAATTGATTTTCTCATACATTTTGTATTGAACTGCTATTTTAATAATTTCTCGAACTAAGAGGCCTTCCCTGAGGCGCGGTACGAAGTTCGCGGGGTCAACTATTGAATATAAATAAAAAAATATTTAAAAAAACAAAAACCCGACTGCGTTAAAGTTAAAACTAAAAAGAAAAAAACAAGCCTGCAAAGAATAACTCACAGTCGGTAGTACCCATTTATTTTATTACCAATCAAATCTTCATAATGTTATGGGTCCCGACTGTGAGTAATTCTTTGCAGGCTTGTTTTTTTCTTTTTAGTTTTAACTTTAACGCAGTCGGGTTTTTGTTTTTTTAAATATTTTTTTATTTCAAACTTTTTAGTTATGATTTATTAGGTGATGATGATTTTTATGATTAACTAACTGACGCCCGCGGCTTCGCCCGCGTGGGCTACTATTTTGTTTATCCGACGGGAACTATGCATTTTTTCGGAATAAAAAGTAGCCTATGTCCTATTCTCGGTCATTATCTATCTATGTTTTAAATTTCAGCCAAATCAGTTTACGCGTTTGGCCTCTAGAGTGCCACATAGAAACATCTGTAGCGAGAGTGAATATTAATCAACTTTAAACCGTTATGTTTCCTTAACTATTGCTTAAAATGAAAAGTGGTAAAAGGAACCTAAAGTTAATTTTTAAATACCTATTCAACGATACCCCACTTGACATAATTCGTCAATTTTGATTATTTTAATTTTGACAATATGGCGTCTGGTTGTGGCACTGGTGAATTTTGATTACTGTCATGTCTTTAGTGACACTTCCAAGGTTGAGACGAATCCATTGACGTTAGAATCATCAAAATCGGTCCACGCGTTTGGCCTATATAGTGCCACATAGAAACATCCATACATACCCACATACAAACATAGACTGATAAACACATTACCCTTCCTTTGCTTTGCGCAGTCGGGTAAAAAAAAATAGAGACGACTTAATGTAGGTATTGTATGCCTATAATTTTTACCATACTGAGGTAGCGCATTAGATATCATTGTGTGGTAAACACTAGAAGGAGCATTTAACGTAGGTATAGGGGTAGTCAGAAACAAGTCTAAATTTAGGCTATCAACACAACGGTGCGCGAGATCTCAGTTTGGGGCGAACTACTAGTATTAGTAGATTTAATTTTTATAGTGTTAAACCACACTTTGGTATTATTTCATTAGAAATGAAAAATTTTACCAAAATTTTCAATTCCGACGGGATTCGAACCCGCAATGATACAAACGATCCTCCATTCGGCCACGGAATCCTTATTACGTCAGGTTGAAAATCTTGATAAGCTCATATTGATCGATTTAAGCATCGATTAGCTAATAATGAGTTAACTTAGTAGTTACTCTGTAGATGGCGCTAATCGATGCTTAAATCGATCAATATGAGCTTATCAAGATTTTCAACCTGACGTAATAAGGATCTCGTGGCCGAATGGTAAGGCACTCCGGCTTAAGGAGGATCGTTTGTATCATTGAGGGAGTGTCCACATTGCGTTTTCTGCAGCGCGTTTTTGAGCTGCGCGTTTGTATCGATACAAACGCGCGTTCGCAACGCGTATTTTTCCATACAAAAGCGAACCGGGAAGGGCTGCGCGGGGGGCTGCGCGTTCGCATCGCGTTCGAATCGCGTTTGTATCGATACAAACGCGCTGCAAAAAACGCAATGTGGACACTCCCTGAGGGTTCGAATCCCGTCGGAATTGAAAATTTTGGTAAGATTTTTCATTTCTAATGAAATAGTATTAGTAGGTAGTTTAGACAAACCATTGTATTTTACATCATCATAATATTTTAGAGCATTACTTACTGATTTTAAGCTTTTATATTTCAAGCATTCTAAAAGCCTATGCCGGAAAATGGTGCCTTTTTTTTCGCGCGGCCATCAACCAAACATTAAAATATAAACTCTTAGGAGTATTATCAAACAATATTTGTGAACCCAGGAGGTATACATCTACACTCAGCCAGGACCGAGTTATACAGGGTGATGTTTTCAAGAGTGCCTCTAAGGCCAAATCTGAAACTATTTGCAATAGCGAAACACACTCGGAGGAGTCTCGTAATAGATTTTGATAAAAAGTAAAACTGCATCATTAGATTTTAAAAATAATCATTTTCGTGGCTAGGAATCGAACCTGTTGAATAAAAAAAACTTTCTGAATTATCATACTACCATCCGATAGTGTTGATCAATTTCTCAAATTAAACTACACACGCGAAACTCATGGAAAGTGTTGATTTTTAATAAACTCATTAAAACTTTTACTATTTCATACATTGCCCATAACTTTTTTTTTATTAGTTTGTAAGTATGTAGTTTTTCTCAGAAATTTATATCCTTATCAGCTACACTATCGGATGGTATAATAAAACAGTAAGTTTTTTTTTATCAATAGGTTCAATTCCTGGCCAGGAAAATTATTATTTTTAAAATCTAATGATGCAGTTTTACTAGTTATCAAAATCGGTTACGAGACTCCTTTGTGTGTTTTTCGCTATTGCTAATAGTTTCAGATTTCGCCTCAAAGGCACTCTTGAAAAAATTACCCTGTCTAACTCGGTCCTGGCTGAGTGTAGATGTAGGTATACCCGTAGGATTTATGCAGGTGTTCACTAATATTGTTTGTTTTACTCTTGTTCTGGTTGATGGCCGCACGAAAAAAAAAGGCATCAACCGCCCATACAAAATTGGCATAGCCATTTAGAGCTTCGGCATTTTAAGGTTCTATTTTTTGATTTTCGGCATTTTGAGCATTCTGATTAATAAGCATTATTACATTTATATACATTGTAAACTTCTAAGCATTATGTATTTTTTTTTTCGAGCATTCGCCATTTTCAAACATCGGCATTTCTAGGTTCGGCATTTCGGTTTTCGGACTTTTCTTATGTAGGTACCTACCTACCCATCCAAACATCCAAACTATCGCTTCTATACTATTAGTGTGATCTAACTACCTAAGTAAAATAAAGATGATGAGTTTGGTAGGTTGGTAGGCTTAGTTCAGGCACAGGCTCAGGTTTGATTATTATAACCTACATAAAAGTACATAAAGGCTTTCGTTTATCGTAGACGGTAAGCTTGTTAAATACATAAGTAGGTAGGTACCTACCTTGGACGAACAGGTACCTACCTACCTACCTATAGACTGTACCTACTATACGTTCTCTTTGCGTCTAGGAAGGTAGGTAGGTAGTAAAATACCTAAACATTTGACATTACATTTTACTTGTTTCTGTCTCGTTTACTCATGCAGGGGATTATAGTTCGTGGAATGCGCGCGTCGGCTAGTCTCGCTACAACACGCAATAGAGACTAAAATTACAAGCCGTGGTAATAGATTCAACGTTATTTCTTTACGTTAAGGCTTATAATCGCAGCGCATGGTAAATGAGACCGTCTAAATAACAGTGAAATGACGCCACGAGACTACCAGCAGCGACTACTTTGTAGAGTACATTCAAATTAGGTTTAGGTATTCAAGAAATAACTTTGTTTTACTGTTTTCAAGCGTTACTTTAAAACTTTTTACAAATAAATTGTGCACACGCCACGCGTGAGATTCTAGCATGTTTGGCTAAAAATAGAACGTTCAAAATTAGAACAAAATGAAAAGTCCTTGGGAAGTAGTCTCGTGGGGAGTACATAGCTACGTCATCGGGCGAGTAGGTATGACCGCAGCAAAGGCCTGATTGGCCAACAAAGCCTTGTCAGCGGCCATTTTGCTCGATGCTGAGTCACCAAAAGGTGAAAAATGTACACGAGATATGTACTCCCCACGAGACTACCCAACCAACGGTATTGGGAATTTCACAAATTTTGGGTTTCATGTTCCTTGCCCACCACAGAGTGGAAAAAAATCAGAAAAATTACAATTTGCACTCAAAATTTGTTGAACAGTCGTCAAAAAGTAAAACCGCTACTTGTCGAGGAATTGCCGCGAAAACTGTTTTCAAAAGTTTCCCTCGGCAAAAGTGCGGAAACATCATAATTTCCAAGGCGGACGAACGTCGTCGCACCGTCGGCCTCCATCACATGGGTGGAAATAGGACTCCAAGTGCGTGCAAGTGATCAGTGTTATCTTCCGTTTCTGTTATCAGAGCTGTCAAACAATCACCCGTAGCGAAGGAGGCGCCATCGAATGCGCATCGCGCGGTGCGATTGTTTACAAATTTTTGACTGAAACTTCGTCCACGCGGAAGCGCATCATGTAGCCGCGGTCTCCGGCCACCCGGAGCGCACCACAGCGTCATCATCTTCGAAAGATTCGTGCGTCAAACAGAAGAGAACATAAACATGGATCCGACGGTCAAAGTGAAGACGGAGAGGCCCGACGAGGCGGAGATCAGGGAGCTGGCCGCGAAGATGGTCGAGGCGAACAAGGCGAAGGCTCTCGCGGCGTCCGCGGCGGCGGCGCGGCCCGCGGTCGGCGCGCCGGGCTCGGCCCCGCCCGGCTCCGGCGGACAGATGGGCATCCTCAACTTCCTGACGCGCAAGCCGGGCGCCGCCGCCGCCGCCGAGCCCGCGCGCCCGCCGCCCGCCGACAAGAAGACGCCGGCGCCCGACGAGGCCAGCTGGAAGGGACACTTCGGCTGGGACATGCTGGGCAAGTGTCACATCCCCTACATCTACCGCTCCTCGGAGAAGTACGTCGCGGTGCGGATGGTGGAGATAAAACTGCTCAACAAGTACCTGAACTATCTCCACGCGGACATCTACTCCTGCACCTGCATCCGCAGCTACTACATCACCGAGATCGAGGCCCGTCTGCTCAACGAGATCAACAACAGGCATTGCGACGGACAGTTCGGTCGGGAGCCCTTCACCCAGAAGGATCTCGTGGTGCGACTGTCGGACGCCTACGAGTTCTACAACTTCCTGGATGTGTGCTACAACAAGCTGTTGAGGGGTACGACGAACAATAAGGACAAGTGTGGTTTTATTAGGATAAATAAGGAATCGGTAGTGCCGTACACGGTACGGGACAATCAGAAGTTTGTTCCTCTATTTTACTTCGAGGGGGAGACGGACAATCTGAAGCTGAAGGCGGACCAGCTGAAGGGTTGGGACCTATCGTACCTGAAGTTCTGTTGTAAAGTGCAGGGGATAAGGAACGAACTGTTTGCCAGTGAGACGTGTTCAGTGATTAGTTTATCGGACATTAAAAGTTACTTCCCGCCTGGCACAGAATTTGAAGAATACTGGCCCAACAAAGTAGTCGACTCACAACTTCTTATTTCTGCGAAAGGTAAATATTTTTATCCACTGATATTATTCATATTTCAACCATAGATGTCAAAATTGAGAAGATATAGGTACCTACCTACTGCTTGAATTACACACACATTCATGGTTATCAAGGGTCATTTTTATAACATACCAGCTGACTCGGCAAACTTAGTACTGTGTCAGTTTGTTGCCAGAAACCCTCACATGCATCCTCAGAAGACCCTACAAAAGTTTCATCACAATCTGATCAATAGTTTAGGATCGCAAAGAGGACATACAAACATGCATTTTAAGAAATATACCTACTGAAAAAGACTAAGTCCATTATTCATTATCAGCGGTCATTAGCAAGATGTTTGAAGTGTTTTTGTCTTATCGCTCACATGTCATTGAAAGTTGAAAATAAATGGCAACTTTAACTGCCCTTTGAGCTCTAGCAAGCTTATAAGTCCATTATGAACAGGGTTGTCTAGTTTTTAAACTATCCACAAGTACAAGCACAGATTATGTGATGACGACCTCTTCGGCGCAGTGGGTGAAGGCCCGCCTGTGACGCAGGAGGTTGCGGGTTCGATCTCCGCCGCGGGACTAATGTTTGTATGATCTGCAAATATTTGTCTCAGGTCTGGGTGTTTTCTATGTATGTTATGTGTATTTTATATGTATGTATGTTATATGTATGTATTTACAAAAAAAAAAATGTATTTAAGTAGTAGTTGGTGGTTCCCATAACACAAGCTCTGCTTAGCTTGGGGCTACATCGTCCGAGTGAGTCACGTGAATCCGACCAATCAGAGTCATCAAAGTTGCACTTTGTCCAAGCTGACTTTGATTGTGTCAACCCAGCTTTAAACAAACAAAAAAAAAAATTTAAGAAAAATACAAATTCTAAGTAATTTATAGATAAAATTCAATTTTTTATAAATAATATCCTTTATCAATTAAATCCAACTCATAATGTACAGTACCTACAAGCTTAAGTGCCTTGTAAACTTTCTTAAGACCAGTCAGAAGGTCAGACCTTCAACAAAACCTTGACATGTAAAAATAATTAGTACCTACCTATGATGGCTGTTTGAGTTGAATAATAATCCACTCCTTTTATCACAGAGATTTACTTTACGAACTTAAACAGGCTCACAACTGTATGCTCAGCTTAGGCATTTAAAGTATCTTGAAGATGTCTTTGGGTTTACTAGTAAGGCCAAGTACGTCGTAGGTATAATATTATTTAATTTATGGCACATAGGTAGGTAGGTATACAATTTGACAGGTTTCAAACCTATAGCCACTTAGTAGGGAAATAATAATAGTCTCCCAACATGCCAGAGCAGTTACGAATTTAAATTAAGAAACATCAAATAATTGGCACTGTAATGTTTACAACTCCTAATTTCATAGAAAATGTATGGAATGTGTTTTTTTTATTTGTTCCAAAAACTTACAATTTGATTTTGGTAAGTTACTTTGGGAGAAGTGTTCCGGATGAGAAATAGAGTGGATTAATAAGACTAACGTATTTTTTTTTGATAAATGTAATTTTTTAGGCTACTTACTAAATTTAAAAAAAAATCTAAAAATGCAATAGGCCTGTTTCCTAATTTTGAAAAATGGTACTACAATGTTCAGAAGTTGCTTCTGATTGCTAAAAATAATATATTTCACAATAACTAATGAGATTTACAGAAAAATAAAACTTTCATATTCATATTCATATTCATTTATTCATTGCTTGTATGTAGGTACATAGTATAGCTTAGGTCTAGGTAGGCTTAGTAGGCTTTATACATACACCCTGTTGAGCACTGCAATGTAATTTAAATTTCATGCAAAATTACTAAATTAAAATCTTAAATTAAATGTCATAGGTAGGTATTAATGTCATGTCACAAGGAAATTTAAAATGTCAAGATAATTTAGTAGAATATGAATAGTAATTTGAGTCAACTTTTAGGTATTTAGGTACATACTTAAATTATTCAGTGAATTTGTCAGACAAATATTGCTCCACGGAGTAATAACATTTATTAATTAGTAGGGTTTTTAGTCTATTATAGAAGACAGTGTCCTTTAATTCTGTTTTAATGACTGGGGGAATTTTATTATATATTGTAATTAATCTAAATTCGGGGCTTTGATCTAGTGCTTTAAGCTTTGAAGACGGTAGAACTAATTGGTCTTTATTGCGCCTGTTATAGTTAACATTAATTTCATTTTTTGATAAAAAGAAGCTTCTGTATTTTCTAACAAATAATGACATTTGTAGAATATAAATGCAAGGTAAAGTTAGTAATTTATTTTCTTTGAAGTGAGGTTTGCAACTTTGTCTTTGTTTAATATTTACTAATACTACTTTTAAGTTTAATATTTAAAATTCACGCCAAAACGCTTCAATATGTCATGGCGTCTCCTGTGACGTCATCGCTGTCACAGCCTTATGTAACCAATACGTACAAAGTGATGTTGGTGAACAATTTTCTAAATAAATTCATTTTAATTGTGAATTCCAAAGGATATAAGTGGTGTGTAGTGCCTAAGTGCGACAATAATTCGAAATAGACACCTGAAAAGTTGTATAAAAACGTTTCACGGAACAAAACTATCTGTAAAAAGTGGTTTAGGTACTCTTGCACGGCGGATATAAAACAAAGAAATATATTATGTAGGTGCTTAGTAAGCCTGCTAAAGGAACAAAGTTATTAACATTATATTTTTTAACAACAAACAACTAATTTAGTTTCCAATATAGCTTATTTTCGAGATTAATACCTAAGTAGAAGGTATGTATGAAAAAATCTTTATTGTGCTTTAAAATTGATTTTATGGAAAAAACTTTTCTTATTATCTATTATAATATGTCTATTTACGCGGAAGCCTTCACATTTCTGAATTCTGCCGAACAAAAATCATTGTTTGTTCCCAGAAACTCTCCCAACATTAGAACATCCACTTTAGGCAAATTAGACGAATTTGCCGTGGTAAATCCTGGTTCCACTATTGTATCTTTTGAGAAAACGACGGACGATAAAATAGATATACCTAAATTAAGCACTAAGAACAAATTAAAACCAAAAAACGACTACCTACCAAAACTTGAAGAGTTTATGCGATTTGTATGAATGAAGTTTGTTCTGTTCACTGACAGTAACACTCGTGACGTAATTCGCTCTGATTGGTGTTTCATCTATCATGGCGGATAGCCGTATTTTATGGTTTTATTTTATCAAAAATAAAATTAATCTCACTATAATTTCAATAATAAATATGTTTTACGGAATCTGTGCATCTTAGTTCATTAGATTAATGCATTAATTTAGTGATTACGCATTACAGGAAACAGGCCTATTATTTTTTTTGTCAAAATATAGTTCGAACAAAACTTTCTAACTACAAGAGAAAAGGCAGCTACCCTTTTTGGGCAAAATTTGCCTCACCATGTATACTACTTATTTATCTTTATAAAAAAAGACAGAATGTCAAGGTGGCTTTTTTGCGACTGTGACCCTCCCAGCCACCTACTCCACGCGTCACGCTCAAATCGTCATGTCAATCGAAATGCACACTTTCAGCATGTAATTAGCGTACCTTACATAAGTCTGACGCGCTCGAGTACCTATCTTTAATTAAAGAATTTTGATCGGCTGCTCTAAAGCACGGTAAGGGGTTTATAATTATAATTATGGTGGAGTTACTCGACAGGGTCACAGACAGGGTGCAAGGTATCTATTCCTCCCCCCTTACGTTGAACTGCCGCGCTCGAGTAAATCGGAAAATCCCCTATCGGCCCTTATAGTAGGGATAATAAAATATTCGGTTCCATTACTTTTAAAAACTTTTAAAAGTGTGTCAAACTTAATTGTCAGAACTAAAATATTTGCAAAATCATCTAAGAAGCCCTTATCACCGTTTTTAGCCCTATCACGTGGATATAGAGTTGCATAAATATACACAACGTTTGCTTGTCCAAATAACCAATCACAAATTCGCCAGTTACTCTTCTTTACCGTCACCAATCATATTCTCTAGGTGCCGTGCAAGGCGGCGGGCAATGGACAAGGGCGCCGCCCGCGCCACCACCAGGTGTCGGTGTGAACGTAGGCGCAGGAGCTGGGGTCAACTTCAACGCTGTCAATCAAACCTCGAATCGGGGTAGACGAGCGGGCACGCAGCGGCATACGCCTTCCTCGGCGGGGATGCAAATGCCGCACGCTGGTCTGTCCGCTGCGGCGGTACAAGCCCTCACGAATGGATGGAGTCTCCCTGGAACGCTTACGCAGGCTCAGACGCAGCAAGTCCTCAGGCTGGCTCAGGTTTGTAGACACCATCATCATACGATACTTATCACCATCATCATACTTTCCCTGTAAACTTACAGGGACTGCAGTCATATTGTTAAACTTTAAGCCTCTCCTGATAGTTTTATCTCAGTATCTGATGTTTTTAGTGCAATGTCCATGATGGCTGGGTTATTATAACAAATAACTATTAATAGGTGAAAAGTAAAACATAAGTTCCTATGAGCTGGAGACGGGAGTGTATAGGTCCCTAAAAACCTTCAGAGCGTCTAAAATAGGAATAGAACATTTTGGTTACTGGGACCAATGGGGACTTTATTTTCATTTTCTATTCGACAAGAGTTAGCGGAAAATTCTAAACAAATGTAGGTAAAGGGCATTACTTAGAAAACCGATTAGGTGAATCAGCATTACCTACGCAGATGGTTTTGTGACGAAGCCTGGTAAATTTTGCGGCTCTTTCCCTTATAAGCTAACGAAACAGCCAACGACATTAGTAAACCTACAACTCATGTAATGCCGGTCACAAACATTTGCAGGAATACGAGTATGCTAACAATGCGTTTGCGCATTTCTTCCATACTAAATGAAAAACATTCGTAACACACGAAGGACGAGCAATCTCTAATATTCACTCCATGATCAGTATAAGCGCCAACTTCTTAGCTTTCTGCAATCTCTTGGGATAACAGTATTTAGCTTTGTCTTATCTTATCAGATACCTTTTCATACGGATTAGTAATGATAGCGTCACGGAATCATGTTTTTTTATCTGTAACCTACACGATTCATTCATTATGACTAGCCGCTTCGATGCGCGTTTGAACAATACCTAAGCAGCCATAAAAACCATATTCATCTGATAGTAGTAGTAGTAGTAGTATCATTACTGTCAATGAAAATCCGGCATTCCACTAAGTGAACTTATTTAGGTTCTCGCGGGGAAAGCTTACGGTATCTGAACGGTATCTAATAACTGTATATAGCAGATGCTTGAACTCTTTCTTGTCTCGATGCTCTCGTTTGAATTACCTATCTAAAAAGTTTACTGTTCTGAAACAAATGCTTTTTTTTATTACTTGTAGTACTTTCGGTTTTATGAGCAATAAACTTTAGAACATTTTGTACAATAAATCATCTAAAAGTATTTAAACGTGAAAGCAGAGTACGAACAGTATCAGATTCAGAACTAGCATCTTTCAGACTTTAATATTTTCTCATTGAGATTATTTCATTTTCCAACACAATATTATCAGGTCAAGTTTTTACCCACATCAATCATGTTCCTTTAGGAATAACACGGCCATTTGATCATTACTATCAATAAAATAGTTTTATGATTCCGATTAGAACTATATTTTTAGATAGTTAAAAACTTTAGACTAACAACATTATCTATAAATAACTTTGTGTCTCTTGCCACTGTTGAATAAAAAGCGCCATGACTAGCCTTTTATACGCAAAGTGCGAGCTTTTGCACCCTACAAAATGCTCTAAACCCAGGTCTGACATTAAAATGGAAAATGTTTAAAAACGAACTACGTCTTAGTCCTAATTCCATGTGTATAGGCACCGCTGGCATCGCCCTAGTTTGGGCACTGGAATAAAAAAAAAATTGTGGTAAAAAGTAGTCTGATATACTGATCTTGTTTTGTATTGTCTTAGGCACAAGTCGCCGCGCAGGCTCAAGCAGCAGCGCGGTACAACAATGCGGCGGCCATTGCAGCGGCCGCCTCGCTCCCCCAGCATAGATCTCAACACCAGAGAAACGTACAGGTAATACAAACATCATCATCATTTTAGCCCATTTCCAGCCAATGTTGGGTATATGCCTCATTATCACAACAATCTTTCTGATCACTCACGAGTCTCATCCACGTTCTCGACCACTTTACGATGTTATTCGACCATCGGGCGTGTGGTCTGCCTATTCAGTCAATGTGGTTAGGTAGTTGGTCGCTTTCGGATATTCTTCTCACCCTCTCTTGTCGCAATATCTCGCTGGCAGGAGCCATAAATCATGTTTCGCGTAGAGAAGAGTTCGCTCGCCGCTCGCGCTATCGATAACATGACTCACGCGCTTACAGCATTAACAAATGGCTCATGTAAGCACATAGTGCAATTGTTTTGTTTTCGACTGGTGCGCTATATTATTGTTGCCATAATAATACCTGTAAGTGCGGGGAAGCAATATACTTACTCAGACTGCAGCGAGAAATTGTGCTTAGTCTAGAATATTTTGCACTCGTTTTTACACCCTATCATGAGGCAGGAATTTATGTATGAAGAAAAATCATGATGAACATTTTTAAGTAAATTTTGAAGTATTTAGTCATTATTATGTTACCCAAGTTAAATATTTTACCAAACTAAAGTATACAATGCACATCACAATGCAGTGCTGTGCTGTGTTTGTCTGAATCATAGCTGATTTTCTAAAAAAAAAACGTCATTACGTAAACCAGTTTATTTTATTGAATAGGGAACGAAAATTCTCGAAAACATTGGTACAATATTTCACTCCAATTCGCTAATATTCTGCAGTAAATATCTATGTATTTAGTAGAATTTTCCTATATTTTATTTTGCTTGCATTTTCCACGTGAAAATATGTTTGTGTTGTCGTTTATTTCAGTTTCCGAACAGTGCAATAACAATGGCGATGGGCCAGCCAGCGCCGCCCCCTCTAGTGAGGAGTTCGGCGAACACATCTACCATGAAGTGAGCATATTTCATTCTCTAGTTGAGAACAGCTAGAGTATTTTACAGGGACTAACCGATGCGAATTGATTTTGTTGTACTGTATTTATGTTTTGTCTGGTGTGTGTTACTTGTTCTGTTTTATTAAATTTTTGAGGACAAAATATTTTTTTTTTATTGAATTGGCGATACATAGAATTTAGAACAAAAAGATGTGCTAAATTATTCTTTTATCTATAGTTCGTTGACGTTCTGAAGTTCATAATAAGGTCACTCTGCATAAAAGACTTCGAACTGGATATAAATAAAATCTGTTGGTACCTACTTATTAAAAATTTAAGAACAAAAGTGAACTAAATAAGTACACTGGCTGTTCTTTGAACAGAGAAATGTGTCCATCTAATCGCCATTGTCATGTCACTGTAAATATTATCATTTTAATATTATTTCGCTTGTTGCTTTCCTATTTTCTTTAATTTTCAGCTATTTCTGCTAAAATTGCATGTTGTATTACAATATTTAATTCATAGCGCGTAAGTCGTTAGTTTCATAAGATTTTTATAACATAGGAATGCTAAAAAATAGTATCAATTATCATAATTTTGACCAAGAATTGACGCGCTTCGGCTTCGTTCTTAGTATTCAAAGACCAGAAATTTCAAATTTCCTAATAAATTGTATGATTACAGTATTTAACTTACGTTTTGTGATTTGGGTCAGTCACTATCTAAAAAAAAAACAAGATTTCTATCAACTGAAATCAGATTGCTACTACAAGATACCGATCAATTTGTATCAAGACCGACGACTTACGCACTTGTTTCCGGATATAAAATTTATGTTTTTTAACTAACTACAGATTACTTATAAGTTTTGTGTTGTCAACAGTGTGCCACCCCAGGCGACTGGCACAATGAATGGCCTATCAACCTCTCACGCAACGGACAATCGCAAAAGGCTCACCCCTATAGCAGACGTCAATATAACTACTGGCAACCATACACCGTATAAGGTGAGTTTCTTAGATACAAATAATTTAAATTAAATCAAATCATTTATTGCGTTCATTTTGTACGAAAAGGTCTTAAAAAGTGCAGTTGTTCTGACGAAGTCCGTTTGGTCTTAATAGGCATGAATCCTAATTTTCAAAATCTCTTCTATGATATTCAGAAGTATCTATTATGTCTAAAATATATCATATTTCTGTAGAAAATTAAGGTTTTTGTGCAATAAAAGTACATTTAAATTTAAATTTTCAAATTCACGCCAAAACGCTCGCCGGTGTCATGGCGTCTGTTTTTACGTCACGGATCGGTATATCAACCAGTGATGCCTACATAGTTACTATAGAAACAAAAGGATGTTTACCGAGACGAGACGCAATGACAGACGCCATGACACCGGCGAGCGTTTTGGCTATCATGGCGGATTGTTGTATTTTGTAGATTTATTTTAGCAAATAAATTAGTAATCTCGACATTAATAAGAGAATAAATACATTTTTCAAAATCTTTGAATCCTATTTCATTAGATCAGATAAATATTTTAGCGATACTTGATTACTGTCACCATGCCTATTGTGTGTGTGTGTTCACATGCACGTTGTTTCTGTGTGCGTAAGCTCGGGAGAGTCGGGAGCGCTCAGAATCGGCCCACGCACACAGAAACATCATGCATGTGCATCTACATACACAGTTTGACAGTGAGAAAATTCAGGCAGAAATATACGGAAAACTTAATTTTAAATTCAGATAAATAAATCTAGAAAATTCTTAGATAAGATATAAACGCGTCACGATCTGTATTTTCAAGGTATTTCTTATTACCTTGATAAAAAACCGAGTATGCACCTCTTATTGTCCTGTCTGTATTGACACTATGACCTTTGCGGTTTTTGTTTCGGTATTTAATAAGTATGTAGGTACTTGTTGCTTCTATGTTTAATCTAAATCCAGGAGAGAACAAAAAAAAATCGAAAAATGTTCTTTACTTTGTTTTTTGTCACCTTAATGAAAGAGCCGTGTTGGCCGAGGGGTTTAGTACCTCGACTTTCGATCCGAAGGTCGTGGGTTCGAATCCTGGCCGTGCATCAATGGATGTTTCGTTTCGAAAAATTTATATGCGCATTAACACGAGCTCTGAACGGTGAAGGAAAACATCGTGAGGAAACCCGCGGCTTAGTCAGCCCCACACGTATTGACCATGTCTTTCCTGTGGATATGGCCGGTTAAGCTGAGAGGATGGTGTAGGTGCTGGGCAAGCCTACTCCATCTCAACATTGTCCCAGGCACTACAGTGTCCCGTTAAGTGTAGGCAAAGATTGCCTCCTGACACTGTATAAATCATCTAGTAAAAGATGTAAAGGCCTAAGTTTTTTTTTTAATCCAATGTCATTGTGGATTTCATAATTATTTGTTTACTCAGATTATTCTAAAATACCCACAAATGCTGGTACTTTATTTTAGGTTGACAACACTATAACAAATATTTAAGAAATCTTTATCTCATTCGTTCAATCTTATCTGAAAAAAAAAACATCGGCGCCACAAGAACTTTGCTTGCTTTGCGGTTTCTTCCTCAACATGGCGTAACTCCCTTGTAAAGCCAAGGATTTTGTCTATCGAGCTCACGATTGTTAGGGTTACCTCCTTGAACTTTTTATGTTATGACTAGCTTCCAGTCGCGGCCTTGTACCGTTTTAATCAACGATCTACACCTATTCCAAGTTTCAGGTCTTCGTGTATCAGTTGCTAACTCTGGTGACTTTTTAGTGCGCCCAAAGGCGTCCGTCAGGTTAAACGATTTAAAAGTTGAGACTGACAATTTAACATGCCCTCTTAGGGTCACCCATCTAAATTGTGAATGATGAGAACCACGCTTAACTTCAACGATCAACGGTCAAACGCAAACCTACATCAGTTAAAATAAAAACCGGTCAAGTGCGAGTCGAACTCGTACGCCGAGGGTTCCGTACCTAGCCAGGGTGCCAATTAAGCTAGTCCGCTTAATTGTATGAGCGCCCATACAACTCGGAAGACAATTTTAATTGGCGTCAACTATGTATGGGAACACCCTTTAATTTTCAACTTTTTTAACTTTTTGGAATTTTTCCTTTATTTGTGCTATAAGACCTTGCTTTTTGCCAAATTTCGTTATTCTAGGTCAACGGGAACTACCATTTAGGTTTTCGACCCAAAACCTCTAGGGTACTTCCGCTTGACCTAGAATTGTCAATTTTGGTTACAAGCAAGGTCTTCCAGCACAAGTAAAGGAAAAATTCCGAAAAATATAAAAAGTTGATAATTAAGGTAAGTTTTGGTACTCACAAGTTTTCACGAAAACTTAAATTTGCCTATATCTTTTTATAGTGTTGACTCAGGACCTTGATTTTTATACTCACAATAGGGACTATAGTATAGACCTTAGTATATGGTATAAATTTCAACTTGCTAGCTCTACCCGTTCCTGAGATAATCGATGGTGACACACGGACTGACAGACGGACAGACGGACAAGAAAGTGATCTTATAAGGGTTCCTTTTTTTACCTTTTAAGGTACGGAACCCTAAAAAAACGATCTAGCCACAATGTCCGAGCAAGCGAACGCTACGATTCGTTATTTTAACACAAACAAAATCCCAAGTTTTTAGATTTAAAACAGTAGGATAGCGTGTGCTTGACAACGTTGTACAACGTTGTCAAGCACACGCTATATACACCGTTAATTCTGGGTCAGTTTAAAGCCAGCACCCACTGCTTGTATTGCTTAATCGTATTCGTGTCGTTGGTTTAGTTTTTGAATTTGATAAGTATTTCATACGAAACTAAATAGTTGAAAAGATTAACAAAAGTGAGGAAAACACTTGGTAAGGTGTCGTAGGCGCGCAGAGCTAATGACCTAGGTATGTATGAATGACTACGACGTAGCATAGACTCTACGCCGTAGCAACAGCTGAGCACAGAGCACGTATCTCCGTGATTTATCCTGCCTATGTTTCGTGATATTATTAATTGCAAAAAAATAGATCTCATATTTATTATTATTTTTGAGTAAGGTTATCGATATAGATTACGTAGGCGCCGGCTTTAAACTGACCAAAAATAAACGGTGTATATAGGATGAAATGTTCACTAGCACGGTTTGTCTCCAACTGACTACGGTCAACTAAAAGCTGTAACTTTAATGTAAAAGTCATAAAAACTAAGGGCTGTCTAAAAAATAAACAGATGTTTATGTCTCCGATTGGTCAAACTAAAAGACAAAAGAAAAAGGCGGGGTCTGCTAGCTAACTGTGTGCAAGCGAACATTTTTCCAAACTGGAAAGATGCTCGTTTAGTCGATAGTACATCACTACGCAAAACAAAATGTATGACCCCGCCTCTATAACTCGGTTCATTAAAGAAAGGAATCCAATCGAACGAGGCGCTTATCACGTTCTCTCGCTTGCACACTAGTGCCGTCTATACTCACGAAGCGAGAGAACATGATAAGCGCCGCCATTTTAGATTCCTTTCTGTAGTGAACCGGGTTATAACTATTGTGTTATTTCCTCCTGCAGGTCCAAAAAGCGCTAGTAGAGAACACAATGGTGCCGTGCATCAACGCCAAGCCTTACCAGTACACTGAGCTGTTAATGACCCTGCCGGACCTGGCCAGCCATTTCTTCCCGCGCGTGTCGCTCACCACTTGCCGCGCTATGCTCGACGCGCTAGGGATCACTCTGTTCCGCCCTAATTCGTGAGTACAGTATTGATTTTTTTGAGAGCCGTCTATCGGGGTTTGACGAACTGAAGGAGCGGAGATTTTAGGTTGTGAAACCTCGTCTTCTGATATGTATAGAACTACATAAAATGATCTTCCTTACACTTTTGTAAGTGAACACTGGTTAAACAACGTCCTGGATGTTGGTTTATTGACCCGTGCTTTATTGTATCTTCTTCAACGCTCAACTTATTTCATTTTGATTTATATGACATACAAAATTAAGTATTAAATCACAAAATATTCTTCCAGCACCCAACTGCAAGTTCTCCGAAACTCTGGCAAATGCAAATCAGCCGCCGCCGGCGAGAACGGGATGGCACTAGTGCAGATTCGTGACGTGATGCAGCACATGATCCAGTTCAAATACATGCTACGTTCAGCCGACGAACAGCCCCAGGCGGCGCCTCGACCTGCGCACGCGCCGCCGCAGAGCCATCAGGCGAAGCGCGCGCGCGCCAACTGAGACCAGCTGCTGTGGATGAGCTAGCCGGAGCCCTCCACAGACACTGTCACGGTCGATTTCAACATGTGGCGGGACCAGGCTTAGGAACAAATGCGACGTCCGTCGATCCGTGCTACGGAACGATCCGTGTTACCGAAACAGTGTGCCGGTCACTGATACGCGAACCAGTGGAATTCAGCATGAAGTAGTCGTGAAGTCATGTCCAATGTTTAAAGGTTTGGCTGTGACCGGGGAAATGGAAGTGACAGTGAAATGTTTATCAAGATGTGGATAGTTTAATACAGATATCAAGTAGGACAGTGATTGATGACTAAGCTCAAGTGAACCGGTGATGGCTAAGCACGCACATTAGAACTCCATGAGTGATAGTTGTAGCAGATTATACTGAACACCATAACAGTGGATTCGTTTTTAATGTCAATTTTCACATAAAGTGTACAAACTGTATGATAATAGTAAATCGAGAGATCTAATATAAAACTATTGATCTATGTAACTATTTAATAGAAGACTGAGAATTTTATTTTATAATTTCCAATAAACGAAATGCTGAAGTTGTGAGAGTATTGAGTTTTAGTTGAGCTAATGTTTTCTGAGGTGGTACGTTTTTGAATTTGTATGTTTGAGTTTATTTGTATACAGTAGGTTGTAATTTGTAAATACTATTATATTAGACCTGTTATCGCAGGATTTATCTCGAAATCGATATTTGAGGCTAAAATGCTATTCAGGCTACAATAGTCTGGCTATCCTAGTAAAGCTTTTGTCTTTTTTGATCGCAACGCTCAGCGCTGCGGTATGCGGTATGCGGTGCGGGACACTTAATCGTATGAAAAACGTTTAGAATGGTCTTTTTTTCTGAGGGGCGGTGAAGTGGGGAGCGCGTACGCCGCACAACGCGGCGTCGTGTTCGTTCCACGCTACGGTGTGTGTCACGGGTCGACGATTGATTTGTTTGAAGACAATTTAATAGAATCACTTTGCGGCCAAATCAACAGACCGCTTCTCCGCACAGACAGTGACGCTGCGTCGTGACGCAAAGTTGGAGCCGCATACCGCAGCGTTGTGCGTTCCGATCGAGAGACCAAAGCTTGAATAAGAAATTCACTGACCCATAACTATTTATAGTCGCGTCATGTAAAAAGAACGCTGGAAGAAAGTGCATGGGGTGTGTTTTGTCTCATGTTTGTGCATGGGTTACCTATTCGCAAACATGAGACAAACACACCCCCGCCACTACCTTACAGCATTCTTTTTACATGACGAGATCTCTACCTAGGACAGCCAGGGCTTTCCTCACTGCCTTTTAGTCGAGATTGACACTTAAAAAAGCAATAAAATTAGAAATACTATAAAGTAATTCTTAAATTTTAGTGATTCTAAAAATATAAGTCTTATTTTATGATTGTTCTACATTTGTGCTATAAAAACGCTTATTTATCGGAATGTCATCACAAAAAACGCAAATCACATCATTTTGGTCCCTCTTACCTGGAATATGACCATTTGAAATTAATTTAGTTTATTGTAAGGTAACTGCAATAATTATTGTAAAAAGTGTATTTGTTTGGGGCCATTAAATGAATTGTAACATTGTATTGGCATCTAACTGAAGTATTAAGAAATGTGGACAATATAAAGCATTTTGATGCTTTACCAAATACATCATAAATCCAGTAGAGTGAAGGCATATCCACTTTTCGAGTAATTTTATCTCATTCTATCCTTTGAGAAAAAACATCAAACACAATACTGGGCTTTTGATTATTTTTCAAAGTTCACATCCAAAATGAAACATGTTTTTTTTTTGTCATTTTTCACCTAATATCAACAAGTAAGATGTTATGTTTATACCAGTGGTAAATAATTAAAAATAATCTTGTTATTTGTGGCACAAACAAAATTAACCTTCACTGCTAAGTTATAAGATTTGTATTAGGAAATTGTTCCTATAGTTAGATAATTATCATGAGTGGGAATTTAAAAGACATCTATCACTGTTTAGTGATATTTTAATTTTCAGTTGCCTAATACAAAATGTTTATTGTAAACACAATATTAATTCCGAATCTATGGGTGATATGTTTTATTTTTAGTAAATACAACAAGAGAATGTAAATCCTATTTTTTAAAGTTAAGCTGCCTTACAGGTTTGCTTGAACTTTCCAATCACATTATTTATAACACATAGGCCTTAATAGTTAAAAGCTAACTTATTGATAGATTTTTTAATATTAAAGTTTCAGAGCTGTGTATATTGTTCGCTAATTTATTTATGAGTAGGTGGTATGTATGATCCTTTGGGTATGTTAGAAGAGGTCAAATAATTTTATTGCAAAATTTCTTCAAGGTGCAATGTACGTTCAGTGATTGATTCTGTATTCAAAAAAATTAAAAGATACTTTAAATTACATTTCTGTTGTTTTATTTCATGTAAACTAGAATATTTTAAAAAACTAACAGCGCCCTTGCGGCGTTGCCCCCGCAGTGATGCAATATGGTGATGATGATGATGAAAAGTAGCCTATAACCTTCCTCAAGAGTGTAGCTATCACATGCAGAAATATTTTTTCAAATCCGACTGGAAGTTCCTGAGAGTAGCGCGCAGAACTACTATTATACTCGCGCTTTGTCCTCGATATTAGCTTAGATTATTAGATTACATGTAGTAGACACTAGGTGTCGCCACTCTGCACTTTCTTTGAGATATGGGCGGATTTTTTTAAATTTGTACCATTCTGAAAATGTTGTAAAAATTTTTTTTCTTCAAATATCTATTTCTGGGTATAATGATCTTATAGCAAGATATGTAAAGTTTCATGAAAACCCAAAAGTCATGTAATTTACTGAAGAAAACTTGATTTATTGGTATTTTAATACTGATACTGTAGTCAAAATTGTCCAATGAGTAACGAAATTGTTTTCTGGATAAATGAAAAAATAAAAGACGTATAATCGTAAAAAGCCTTTTATTTGAATCCAATTTAAAATCACAATAGAATAATCAGTGCATATTCTTTGAATATTAACTAGAAATATTAAATATTTCAACTTTTATGTCAGGTGACTAACTTTTGGTCAAATTTGTCTCAGTCTTTTTAGTGTTTCTTAGAATTTAGAACCCGTACAAAATCAAGTAAATTACACATAATACTATTTAATATTATCTCACCAAGGAACACAAAAGTTTATTAAAAAACAGTAAGCTTAATATCTAAAATACGATTTCAAAAAACTTTTTCGAGAGGACAGTTAGTCAGTGGACCGTCGATGTTAGTCAGAGGACAAGTAAGGCTTGTGTTTACAATGGCAAGATATTCTGACTTTTACAACTATAGAGTGAGCGTTTTATTAATAAAATACGTGTATTTTGCATAGTGCTTTGAACTACCTCTCAACCGTGAAGTCACTGATGATGCCCGGGACTGCCCCACGGTACCACATTTATTTAACAATTATGACACATTTTTACTTAAATCTAAGATATATTCTATCTTATTTATGAGATCCGGTAACTTTTATAACAAAAACTTGAAAAAAAAACTTAAATACCACTTAATCGGTACTTATTAGATAATAGAATAGAATAGAAAAGAGTTTTATTTTCGCCACTATACGGTACATGCACACAAATAAAAAATGTTATAGTAGGTACAGTGACAAGAAAATAAGGCTACCTCTCAGCATTTGATCCAGCAGGTACATTTAGGTACATACATTGCAAGTTAAATAAAAGTTTTTAATTTTAAAAACACAGTCAACTTGAAAACCTCCTCCTTTTTTAAGTCGGTTTAAAATACAAAAATTCCGCAATATGCACTTGACTTTACAGGTCAGATGACTAACAATTTGTTCGGATGACTAACGTTTTTGCAAATGTTCCTCAGCTGACAGTAACGAAACCGTGGCAAGGAAAATGTTTTAAACTTTTCTGCCGAATGTAATAACATAATCCTGTGGAACTGCTATTATTTCATGCAACCGGAAGTTAAACTATTCATTGCGAACTAGTAATATGCCAAAAAGTTGTTTCTTACCTTCAAAAAACAGCAGTTCATCAGTGGACCTCGGACAGCACTTCACCTACCTACACACTTCACTGACTCATAAAATAGTCTGATTACATCAATACATCAGAGTGGCAGTCAGAATACCAGCAAGAGTACCAGTTTATTCAAAAAAATACCACATTAGTAGGATTGCAATAATCCAAGTAGCTCAAAACCCGTTAGTCAGCCGGACATGTCCAAAAATGCCAAAAATCTGGACTGAGGTTTAAAGCTAAATATCTAATAATTTAATTAACTTACATGGTTTTGCTGTCTATTATTCGAAAAACAGTGAATTTATCATGATAATAGACTAGAAAATGTGTCTCAAAACTCGATCTATTGAGTTGTAATGACACGATGAAAGTTGCAAACTGACGAGGGGACATGGTAAAAATGCAGTAAAGTATTACTTATTTTGCTTTATTTTAATTAAAATTATATGGTACCCTATATATGTTTTCGTTGAAAATGGATAAAAGATTGTTAATCTATCCGAAAAACACCATACCCGTACCACAAATCTATTAGAAGTATTAAAATAATGCACTGGAAGTCGATGGACACGCTGAAAATGCAATGTACAAATTTAAAAAAATCCGCCCATATAGAAAAAAAAGAAATGATTTCCTTGTTGCGGGTAACCGGCACTGCCTTCATTACACTTTTAGTGCTCCGCCAGTCTGCACGCGTCAAAACTGTGTTGTGCATTATTTTGTTCTGTGACTTCGAACACTCGTCCTGCATCTTGAGGACTTGAGGACTTTGAGTCCCTAGCTAAAAAAGTAAGATTGTTGGAACAAAAGTTAATGCGCATGCGACGCACAGTGGACGGAATTTCGAGCCTGCCTTTCATAGGATTTTTGAAAAATTAAATCCTTTTTTTTTGTGTTTAAAGTATACAGTTTGGTTGTAAATGTCATCAAATGTAATAATCTAGTAGTCCCGTGGTTTTATTTTGTATAAACACCGTAAAATATGAGTTTGTACATTTAAAATGTATGGAAATGGAATTGGTTTTCCCCATAACTTATTCTGGTCTTGCATTGTAAAGCTGGAACTTTCAGATATTGTTGCCGAGCTTCTAAGGAAGCCATACAACCTTTGACCTTGATCCAGAGTTGTCCGTCAAAAGAGATATGAATTAATTAAAAAAGTACGTTTGGCCTATATTGTTATACGAGGTAAAGTATCGCAAATAATGAGATTAAAATTTTATTTTTGTCTAGTTTTGTTATCTGATAGATAATTAATGACTCTAAATAACTTTTGACCTTTACCAAGAACGTCCTTATTCATAACCTTTGAATTTATTGAAAATAAGTATTTTGAAAATATAGTCATGTTAATAATAGTTTTAACAAAGCTGGAACTGTTAGGTATTGTTACTGAGCACATAAGGAAGCCATATAAACTTGATCCAGAGTGGTCCTGTTTAGGAGATATGAATTTATTTAAAATGCACGTTTGGCCGATATTTGTCCTAGGTACGAGGTAAAGTACCGCAAATAATGAGATTGAAATTTTATTTTTGTCTAGTTTTGTTACCTGATGGATAATGAATGACTCTAAATAACTTTTGACCTTTACCAAAAACGTCCCTATTCAGAAAGCATGAATTTATAGAAAATAAGTATTTTGAAAATAATTAGTCATGTTAATAATAAGCTGGAACTGTCAGGTATTGTTACCGCGCCCATAAGGAAGCCATTATGACCTTTGAACTTGATTCATATTGGTCAAGAGATATGAATTACTTAATTAAAAATGCATGTTTGGCCGATATTTGTCCTAGGTACGAGGTAAAGTACCGCAAATAATGAGATTGAAATTTTATTTTTGTCTAGATTTGTTACGTGATGCATAAGGAATGACTCTAAACAACATTTGACCTTTACCAAAAACGTCCTTATTCAGAACGTATGAACATATTGAAAATAAATATTTTAAAATATAGTCATATTAATAATAGTTTCAACAAAACCTGAACATTGCATTGAGTCACTTGTCAATTACCTACCTACCCATTTTTATGGTTTGACTAGGTTGAATGCAGGTATGTAACGTGCCTACAAAAACAATAAAATTCGCAGAATAAATGGTAACTGCTCTCAGGTACCCATTTTCTGACAAACAAAGAACCTCATCAGCAAAAACAAAATATAATATAATATTTTGTTTTTGCTAACAAGGTTCTTTGTTTGTCATAAAATGGGTATTGACCTAACTACCTGAGATCAAAATATCGTTTGTTCTGCGAATTTTATTGTTAATGTCACCAGAGTTAGCCACTTGCTCATATGAAATTACTTATTGTTAATGGAGATAGGTTACTAATTCTCATAAGTCCTCCTGGAATAAGGTTACAGTTCTATTCTAAATGTAAAGCTGGAACTTTCAGGTATTATTACCGAGCCCACAAGAAGGCCACATGGCCTTTGATCTTGACCCAGAGTGTTCCTGTTTAAGAGATATGAATTAATTAAAAATGCGCGTTTGGTGAGATTAAACCTCAATACTGGCAAATATTATTAATTCTGTGATACTATTAACTATGTGCGTATGAACTAATGGAAAACTCTAGTGACGGAGTTTTAGCCCTAAGGCCTCCGTTATAGCTTAACGACTTAAAAGCCGGGACCGACTATTTTACGTGCCCTCCGAAGCACGGAAGCGCTCAAATGTTAATGCAAATCGATTAGAATTTAATGATACAGGAAAAGCATAATTAAATTAGATAATGTCACTGTCAGACAAGTTTCCTACAATTTTATTTTTTATAGTGTTAATCCACACTTTTCAGTTTTAAAAAGTTTCCTACATCTACAAACTCTACATTTTCTTTATCTGCACTTGAAGTTAATAACAATAACAATTTGGCTTCATCGGAAAGAGGTTTACTACGAAGTTGATTAATCTTAGGTCTGAAACTAGAGAGATATGGGTCCGAGGATACCAGCAAATTATGAATAATGTCCTCATTTGTTGCAATCCTGCTGGTTTTCCTCGAGTGAAAGGTTCTGAAATTTTTAAAATCTTTGTTGCGAGCTTCAGAGGCCTCTTCAGAAAGTTTGCCTATTGGAATAAAGTTATTGTGCTCAATTATATCGGCACCATGCACAAGTAATTTATGCACGCTTGAAGGCATATAATACCATGCATAGAGCTCGACATACCTATGAGCTGTTGTAGTACAATATTGCCGGAACTTTTCCACGTCGACAAACTCTCCACAAGAGACTACCTGAAGAATCACTCCGAATCTTCTGATGATTTCTTCATCAACACCCGTGATCTGCGCAGTTGCTTCGGGATCAGCAAAAAATCTTCTGGCAGTGTTCCCATCATTTGTAGTTCCAGCACCTTGTTTAACAACATCCACAAGCAGTCCCATTTCAGTCCGAAATCGTTCTTGAATAATTTTCTTTTTGTTGGCCAACTGTTGTTTCAGGTCTTCTCCTTTAGCTTGCCATTTCTTGAAGTCGAGGCGGTAAGCAATGTGTAAGATGCATTCCATGCATCTAATTCGTGCATGGAGGGAAGACAGGCCGAATTTAAACATATCCACAGAATGGCTTCTCTGCGATACCATGTGGATATTATTCATTTCCTTTGGTTTTGCTTTGCAGATGTCGCATGTCGCTGTGGAGGTATCTGATAGCTGTGAGGTAATTTTACCGTCTATCATTGTCATATGTAATTTATGTCTCACATTTGCATCTTCGACTACAGTTGGCTGAAGAGCAGCAATTTCCGACTCCATTGACGCCATTTCTTCTTTTATATTTAAATCATTTTCCTTAGCAAATTTGAAATAGATCGGCCGGCAGTAAAAAGTTGAAGAGGCTTTGGGATTATCCCAAATCACTTCATCAGTATCATCTCTCACCAGTTTTAACGGTACAAATGAACACATGAAGATGCTGGAATCATCACCTTCTATTTTTTGCTGGTAGTTACTGTGCCCAGATGCACCATCAAATCCCCATTTGCTGATAAGGGTCAAATTATCGCCAATGACATCGGTTTCTAATGTTTTAAATAGTCTCTTGGTTGTGATATCTAAAATTGATTGTAATTTAAGTTTTACTTCAGTGTCGGTTATCACCATGCCTTCTTTTTCTACGTAGCACTCCTTCTTCTCATTCTGTAAAGCATCATATGTTGGGAAAATATCACACCCCATATCTTTTGTCGTCTTTCTCAATGTTACATATTGCCATTTTGATAGTTTAAGCGATGTTGACATACCCAGTGCCTTATCAGCAGCACAAGTTCGCTTTGTCGATTTCAGGCAGGCTCGAAGCATTGGTGCATCTTCAGGATGATGAATTAAATGCTTCAGTAGTTCAGCAAAGTCCGTTTGGTTTTCATTTTCACCAGCTTTCTTCACCAGAGCATAAGCTAGCGTATCAAAATCATTTTCGGCAAGAAGATTTTCAGTTCTTCTTCTTTTTTGAAGCGGACTTAGGTCTTCAAACTCCTTCCGAGGTGAGAATTTCGTGGTTGACGTTGACACAGATACGCTATGGGGCACAGCGAACTCAACTGATGATACTGTTGAAACACTTGTCGAGGCATCTTCGTATCCCATCACATTGTCCGATGATTCTTCAGTATCAGTACTAAACTGATCAATGTTTAGTTGATGAAACTCTGGCCATTTAATTTCTAAGTCTAGCCAGTCAGCGAACTTTTTTAAAAACAATCCTCGTGTGCTGTTAATCGATTTCCATTTTCGTTTTAGATTACTCGTATATGTGGCACAAAACATTTTAAGCTTGGTCTTCTCTTCTTCCGACAGAGGCAGCCTCACAGAAGTTAATACTTTTTGAAACAACAAGTCCGCGTTGAAAGAATTCTGTCTCATATAAACAAATACGTCGAGATTTGACACAAGTCCTTCCATACTGAGCAACTCAAAATTTACGCAAGGAGAACGTTACGATACAAATCAATAATGATAAGTGAAGTGAAATATCGGTGCACTCAGTATTTATACTCTCATTTAGAATAGAACTCTACCCTAATTCCAGGAGGAAGGATTATCATGATAATTAGGAGCATAACTACATTAACAATAAAATTCGCAGAACAAATGATCTCAGGTAGTTAGGTAAATGCCCATTTTATGACAAACAAAGAACCTTATTAGCAAAATCAAAATATTTGGTCACACCTTTGGAAGAACAATAATAATTGATAATGAGGACTGGTTGTGACTAACCTGTCAAATTAGAATAATGCAGGTAGGTAACGTGCCTACAAAAACAATAAAATTCGCAGAATAAATGGTAACTGTTCTCAGGTAGGTACTTAGGTACCCATTTTTTGACAAACAAAGAACCTAATTAGCAAAAACAAAATATTTGGCCACATCTGTGGAAGAACAATGGACATTGAGGGCAGGCAGTGCCTAGCCTGTAAAACTATAAAAATAGGTAAGTAGGTAATTGACAACTGCATAGTGATTCAATGCAATGTTAAGGTTTTGTTGAAACTATTATTAATATGACTATATTTTAAAATATTTATTTTCAATATGTTCATACGATTTGAATAAGGACGTTGTTGGTAAAGGTCAAATGTTGTTTAGAGTCCTTTCTTATCCATCACGTAACAAATCTAGACAAAAATAAAATTTCAATCTCATTATTTGCGGTACTTTATCTCGTACCTAGGACAAATATCGGCCAAACATGCATTTTTAATTAAGTAATTCATATCTCTTGACCAATATGAATCAAGTTCAAAGGTCATAATGGCTTCCTTATGGGCGCGGTAACAATACCTGACAGTTCCAGCTTGTTATTAACATGACTTATTATTTTCAAAATACTTATTTTCTATAAATTCATGCTTTCTGAATAGGGACGTTGTTGGTAAAGGTCAAATGTTGTTTAGAGTCCTTTCTTATCCATCAGGTAACAAAACTAGACAAAAATAAAATTTCAATCTCATTATTTGCGGTACTTTACCTCGTACCTAGGACAAATATCGGCCAAACGTGCATTTTAAATAAATTCATATCTCCTAAACAGGACCACTCTGGATCAAGTTCAAAGTTTATATGGCTTTCTTATGTGCTCAGTAACAATACCTAACAGTTCCAGCTTTGTTAAAACTATTATTAACATGACTATATTTTCAAAATACTTATTTTCAATAAATTCAAAGGTTATGAATAAGGACGTTCTTGGTAAAGGTCAAAAGTTATTTAGAGTCATTAATTATCTATCAGGTAACAAAACTAGACAAAAATAAAATTTTAATCTCATTATTTGCGATACTTTACCTCGTATAACAATATAGGCCAAACGTACTTTTTTAATTAATTCATATCTCTTTTGACGGACAACTCTGGATCAAGGTCAAAGGTTGTATGGCTTCCTTAGAAGCTCGGCAACAATATCTGAAAGTTCCAGCTTTACAATGCAAGACCAGAATAAGTTATGGGGAAAACCAATTCCATTTCCATACATTTTAAATGTACAAACTCATATTTTACGGTGTTTATACAAAATAAAACCACGGGACTACTAGATTATTACATTTTATGGCATTTACAACCAAACTGCATTCTTTAAACGTCAAAAAAAAGGATTTAATTTTTCAAAAATCCTACGAAAGGCAGGCTCGAAATTTCGTCCACTGTGCGACGCAGAGATAGATCGCGAACATCGAGACTGTCATCGACCTCATCGGACTCGTCAAACGAATCTTCGCGCACGGACTCCGACTCGCGCTCGAGATCGCGGTTGCCAATGCCGCCGGTCACGTTATGCATTGAAGGTAAATGAATATTTATTTACCTATTCGTTTTCAATCAGTACTGCGGTTTTACCTCTGGGGTTAACACTTTACTGTTAAACGAATTCATCATTTTTTACATTTATAGTTTTGCGGGTAGTTTAAGGGGCTATCACCTAACTATAAATTACGTAAAATAAAGTGATGATGCGGGCATTCTATGGGAATGTCACTTCGTTGCTATGATGAAATGACGTATTGGCACAAACAAAAAATATCAATGCGGTCAGCTTCTGGGGCTGTCACTTTGATTTTTATTGCAAATAAATTAGGTTACTTTGGAATGCGGTCAGTCTTTGGGGCTGTCACTTATCCAGATTACCTACTATGTAACGAACTGGAACTATTATTGTCCCAATGTGCCAATGCCATCAACCGACGCTGCTACCTCCGCGACCTCCACCGCCGCGACTTCCACCGCCGTGACCTCCACCGCCGCAACCTCCACGCCGCTGCCGCCACCGTCGCCGCTGCCACCGCCGCTACCTCCGTCGCCGCCGCCGTTGCGCCATTACCATCCTACAGTGCTGCGGCAGTGACAGAGTTGCCCTCAACTTCCGTCACCAATACTGAAGTTCTGCAGCAGGCTCCTACAGATTCGACACCGGCCCTTGACGACGACCTCATGCTCTATGAGCATTGCATATTCTTGGAGATGATCCGTCCCAGGAAAAGTCTTATGGCGAACCGATTCAGCCAGACCTTGCCATTCGTCTAGAATATAATAGCTAGAACCGGCCGGTTTTCTGGCTATAAATATTCGGGTTAGCCAAATCCGCACATAACGCGAGATGCTAATATACTATCTTGGCTAAAGGGTATCAAATACCTTTTTTGTCGTCCAGTAAAACAGACTCAGGTTCCTGTGACAAGATTTTATCGGCATTTAAATAAAAATAGATATTACCTAGTAAGAATCTATTAGTAGATCTTCCAACAATTGGAGCTATTTTAGTTTCCCAACCTTGTTGGGGTCAATTATTATCTTATATATTTTTACTTCTGCAAAATGTGGGCATGTACCAAATATGTATTTTTGACATACCTCTGACTACCCCCTTCGGCATCTTCTAAGGATCTTTAAATGCCTAATAAAAAAATATTTTAAAAAAACAAAAACCCGACTGCGTCAAAACTAAAAAGAAAAAAACAAGCCTGCAAAGAATTACTCACAGTCGGTACCCATTCATTTTATTACCAATCAAATCTTCCCAATGTTATGGGTCCCGACTGTGAGTAATTCTTTGCAGGCTTGTTTTTTTCTTTTTAGTTTTGACGCAGTCGGGTTTTTGTTTTTTTAAAATATTTTTTTATTTAACACTTTTTAGTTATGATAAAGTTGATTTTAAAATACCTATTCAACGATACCCCACTTGATATAGAGTGACGATTTTGATTCTTTTAATTTTGACAATATGGCGTCTGGTTGTAGCCCAGGTGAATTTTGATTACTGTCATATCTTTAGTGACACTCCCAAGGTTGAGACAAATCGATTGACGTAAGAATCATCAAAATCGGTCCACGCGTTTGGCCTCTAGAGTGCCACATAGAAACATCCATAGCGAGAATAATTATTAATCAACTTTAAACCGTTATTTTTCCTAAACTATTACTTAAAATGAAAAATGGTAAAAGAAACATAAAGTTGATTTTGAAATACCTATTCAACGATACCCCACTTGACATGGTGTGACGATTTTGATTTTTTTAATTTTGATATTAAGGCGTCTGGTGGTGGCACTGGTGAATTTTGATTACTTTCATGTCTTTAGTGACACTCACAAGGTTAGGACGAATCGATTGACGTTAGAATCATCAAAATCGGTCCACGCGTTTGGCCTCTAGAGTGCCACATAGAAATATCCATAGCGAGAATTATTATTAATCAACTTTAAACCGTTATTTTTCCTAAACTATTACTTAAAATGAAAAATGGTAAAAGAAACATAAAGTTGATTTTGAAATACCTATTCAACGATACCCCACTTGACATGGTGTGACGATTTTGATTTTTTTAATTTTGACATTAAGGCGTCTGGTGGTGGCACTGGTGAATTTTGATTACTGTCATGCCTTATTAACACTCCCAAGGTTCAGACGAATCGATTGACGTAAGAATCATCAAAATCGGTCCACGCGTTTGGCCTCTAGAATGCCACATAGAAACATCCAAACATACATAGACTGATAAACACATTACCCTTCCTTTGCTTTGCGCAGTCGGGTAAAAAGATCTGAGAGAATGTCTACCGCACCTTGGGGATACAGTCGTGATCATATTTCTTTTTTTTTAGTACCTAAACCTAATGGTAAATTTAGGTCTATACTGAATTTAAGGTCGTTCAATAAACTCATAGCTGGTACTTCGCATTTTAAGCTTGAAGATCTCAAAATCTCTCGAAAAATAAATAAATTCCGTAATTTAAAAATAATGTGAAATCAGAGAATTTGCTGGTTTGGTGGGCCTACTTACCTCAATGTGCCCAGCCATTAAATACGGTTTGCTATATAAAATATGTATATTCCATCGTCAGTACTGCCAGAACTTGAGTGGTGGTCTCATGCAGTCGTCCACTTCAAGAATGAAATAAACGAAAACGAATTTTGCTTAAGGTGCAAACACACGTTGGCCCAGGTTCGCATTGCCTCTCTATCGCTCTTGCCTTGCATCTATTCGCCTTCTCGCTCGCGCTCGCCTAGACTCACCTAGGCTGGTCCAACATATGTTTGAGCCATTAGAAATAGGTGTACAGCGTGGCCTCAACTATGGGGTGGGGAGCTCCATGTAGTGAGGACCGCGCTATGGGATGTGGACGAATAACGAACGCTTACAAAGTATTAATTTTTTTTTAAAATATTAGCTACGAAATTTGGACTAAAAGTCTTTGCTAAATCTTACCATGACTGCCAAATTCTTTTACGGATTGACAATACTACTGCCATTTATATAAATCGCATGGGTGGGATTCAGTTCCCTCACCGTTCAAACGTCACCCGAGAACCCTGGCAGTGGTCGAGTCCAAACATCGAAAAATGTTCAAGTATGAGCTAAGAATGACACATGTCATGCTTGAAAAATGGTTCATGTTCTGTAAATCCAACAACATAGTATCCAACAACGTAGGTACACGAGTTCTGTACAAGATATCATAACGTTTCTAACGCAATTATATGAATCCGGTGCCAAATTCGGAACCCTTAACAGCTGTAGGTCAGCCGTTATCAGCTGTTATCTCTTATTTATACTCGGACAAGAACTACCTAGTAATTATCAAGCGATTTCTTAAGGGAATTTTGTAGACCTTTTCCACCATTGCCCAAATATAATACCACCTTGGACACATCTATTGTAGGTACTTACCTACCTACTTCATTCCTAAGCAAGTTGGTACCATAAGGAAACCTTAAGTTTAGACAAATTAGCAAAAAAGTTAGCAACATTACTAACAACAGCACCTAGTAAACTATTTCTAAGATAAATATCAAGAATATTGAATTTTTGACAAGTTAGTAATATGATACCAGACTTGATTAAATCTTCCCGACCTGGAACATTACAACCAGTACTGATTCTTCCAACCTTTCATGAAGGATCCAAAATTTGTCCAGTTTAACATTATGTTGTTATATAAATAAAACACAAAACTTACGTAGTAATGATAATCTCTTTATAAGCTTAAATAAACCTCACAAATCTGTAACATCTCAGACATTGAGATGTTACAGATGAGTGTGGGTGAGATGAGAGTGAGTTGTGGAATAGATGTACCTGTCCGTTTTTCACAGCCCACAGCACTAGACATGCTGCTACCTATAAGGCTCATGGGTTAGGTTAGGTGTTAGTCTTGACCTGATAAGAAAGACTGCAGGTTGGAGCAATAGCTCTAGATAGAACCTAAAAATTTTATAACAGAATTATAGATCAAAATTCTAATCAAGATATTTCTTTCGCAAGAAATATATTAATGATTCATTACTTATGTAATTGATTGATCACAATAATGTATGTTTTATTAAGTAGGTATAATACCTATCTACTTAATTCAAAATTAAGATGAAAATTGATTTAAAAATTAAATGTTATGTTATTTACATAAGAAGGTAAGTAAATAAAACTTTCCTGTAAATGGGATATTTTCACTCTCAACATCTACATGTAATCTAATAATCTAAGCTAATATCGAGGACAAAGCGCGAGTATAATTAATGATTAAATGAACTTACCTGTAAGTGAAATTCTATTATAATTATACGAGGGCTTTGTCCGAAGATATTAGCTTCCCACCCACCCTAACTAACATTCCCAAATTAAGTGTGTCTACATCTAACGTAGTATCTTATTATACTACTTACTATAATACTTATAGGTACATTCTAATATCAACATTTACAGAGACTATAGGTACTCTAAACTAAATGAAGGCAGTGCCGGTTACCCGCAACAAGGAAATAATTTCTTTTTTTTCTATATCTCAAAGAAAGTGCAGAGTGGCGACACCTAGTGTCTACTACATGTAATCTAATAATCTAAGCTAATATCTTCGGACAAAGCCCTCGTATAATTATGATAGAATTTCACTTACAGGTAAGTTCATTTAATCATTAATAATAGTATATACTCCTGTCGGAGAAACTAGAAAAAGTATAGTAGTTCTGTACAATGACGTGAATATTCAGGTCACTCCAAGTATAACTATAATATCCAAGTATAACGCAAATGGGGTACGTTAAAGAACACAAGTAAAGGAAGGATCAGGAATCCAACAAGGCGTAGGGAAAACAGGAGAATCGTCGTTTCTCCTGCAACAAGGGGTTTGAATTGCCAGTTCGCGCAAAATCAAAGGTTCGCGCTACTTCTCGTCTGTCCCGTCGCCCGTCCCAGCCTTTGCATTGATTGGTAGAATATCTGTCAAAGGGTCACTCACCTTTTTCTCCAATCTGTCACTTACAAATCCTAGGACTTTTAGCATGATCTTTTTGCTACTTTTTGATCAAGGAAGAGAAATGGGTGATAGACAGAGATAGACAATGACAGATTGTGTCAAAATGAAGCAAAATGCACATGAGTGACGCTGACATGCACTAGGTCAAATTAATTTTTTCTGTGTCGAATCGAGAAAAATAGCTCAAACGGACTGGAAGGGGCTTTGGAATTTGCTGGGAATTTGAAATATCATGTTTTTTTGTTTAACCATACCTTAAAATTAATTACCTGACACTGCGAAATGCACAAACAAAAACCGTGCGAAGCCAAAATAAAGAAAAAAAAAATGAACTGAATGAAATACATGGAACTGGAACAAAATTTATTTACTTGTCAAAAAAAACATGGAGGAGCCGCTTGTTGAAAGTCAGCGTTTTTATTTTATTTCATCGAAAAATTAACTTTAAAGAACCGTGGACTGTGAACAATAACACAAACCTAATAGTTCAAGCAGGAGTCTACAATCGATCGTCATGGGTGCTGTCGCTGGACTTACTTTTGGTCATTCTGTCGCCTGATTTAATTTTAAGTTTTGTTAGGATTCGCTAGCATTTAAGATTTTCTTTTGTATTTTCATTATTTTTTGTTGGATTTAGTCTAGTTATTGTAAGCACATAGTTTAGGAGTAGGTATTGAGGTAACTCGCACCATGATCCAAGTATGCAGGGATACTTCAGACGCTGCGGCGTTGTATCTGCCCCAGCGTTTGTACCTCAAACCATTCGCAAAGCTAAACATTTCTGTCCAGCTTCCCCCAAGCAAGGTACACGGCAAGTCGCTGTCCAACTGGGAACTAATGGAGAAAATAAGAAAAATGGCCCAACCTGAGAGTTTTTCGACGCTAAAAGTGACGAAGCACAGTACAGAAGTGATACGATTCGAAGCGGAGATGGAGTGCCAAGATAAAATAGACCGTGTGATACAGCGGTTGAACGACCGCATTGTGCAGTTGACGAACTACCCCGACCCGTTGAAGTTGAAAGTAACGGAAGCCAAGTCAGACTTCCCGAGTCGGCATGCGTGGGATTCGTTCTTCCGTGACGCGACCGACATGGACGAGATGAAGCCCGGTGAGCGTCCCGATACCGTCCACATATCAAACCTGCCGATACGTTGGTTTCTGCACGAGAGAGATAAAGATGAAGATTCACCACCATCGGAAAGTTTATTCAAAAAGGTTTTTGAGAAATTTGGTTCAATACGCCAAGTGGATGTGCCCGTTGCTGATCCATTTAGAATGCAAATGAAGTCTATGATGAGAGGGATCACAACTCCACCTCAAGACGCAGCATTGTATTTCGAAGGGTACATACAATTCAGTGAGTATGTTGGCTTTGTCCGTTGCATGGATGCTTTAAGAGGGAAGAAGCTGCTTAGGAAACGGGACAGCATCGCTGAGTGGTGCCTGATTAAAGTTGACTTTGATAGAACAAAGCACATGACAGATGCTGCTGTTAAACGCAGAGGCATTGTAAGAGAGAGGCTCACGTCCCGACAGAGAGCTAAAGATGATGTGGAGAAAGATGCAAAGGATAGAGTTGCTAGAAGAGAAGCTAAAGAAAGGTAATTAATCATCTTTTCTTTTCTACTTTTACCATCCATTCATAGTCTACAAAAGAATCTCTTTTTTCTCTCTTTTCTTGCAGCTATTAATTTCATCAACTAGTGATCTCTTTCATTTGCATGATCTTATCTTTCACACAGTTCATTAATCTTTTCAGCACTTTTCACCTGGAATCTTTTTATCATTTAAAAAAAGTTGAATATCATCTTTAAATACTTAAATTATATTGGTATAACAAGCATAAAAAGAACACTTTAAGAAAGTGGAGGGGGTGTGTTTTGTCTCATGTTTGCACATGGGTTACCTATTTATTCCCAAACATGAGACAAAAAACACCCCTCCACTTTCTTCCAGCGTTCTTTCTACATGACGCGAACTATAATAGAAGCATGTTTAGTCTAATAATTCTTGTCAGAATACAGCCCTCCTTTCCAGACAAAAGGAGGCATGCTCACGAATAATCTGTCATTCTTTAAGACAAAAGTACGAGAGAGCAGAGAAGGAGAAACTATCGAAGATGAAAGAGCGAGAAGAACGTCGGAAGAAGAAGAATCTGGCAAAATTGATGGAGCGGGACGATGTGGATCTCAACGGGAAAGTAGCTGAAGAACAGAGGAAACTCATGAAGGCCCAAAAGAAACTGCAAGCTGTGAGGCTGATTGAAGAGCTGTTTAAGAGGATTGAGGTAAGATACTAGTTATTTGCAGATACATTTGATTAATGTGAGAATCTAACAAGCACATGCAATTTCCTAAGCGTGGGCGTATAATAAGGGGAGGTTTTAGAGGGCCGGACCCCCCCTCCCCCCTTAGCAAGGTCAAAAAAATAATTCGCGGAATAGGTATTTACAATTTGTATTCGACATGGGATATCTGTGCTTATACAGGTGGTTCTTAAACCACTTTTTAAACCGATTTTTTATATTTGTCGAGAAGTTGGGAGGAAAGCTATTCAATCTTTGTATTTAGGAACCCTTGGACCCCCCCATAACAAAGCTATAGCTACCTAAGCTATAGCTTTCTAAGTCTTTATAAAATGGACAGCTGATATTCTTTCGTATGAGCAAGTGGCCAACTCTGGTGACGGAGATTTTAGGCCGCCTAAAGGCCTCCGTCATGGTTTAACGACTTAAAAGGCCGGGACCGACAATTAACGTGCCCTCCTAAGCACGGAAGCGCTCAGCTCGTAATACCACTTGCGGTCACCCATCCGCGTGACCGCGCACAACGCTGCTTAACTTCAACGATCAATCAAGCCCCCCTAGCCATATTACACTACCCATCGTCGCTGTAGAATAGAAACACTTCAAAATGTATAGGATTTGACGTTTCAAGTAGATGAGTCACGTGGTCCGAACGTCAATTCCTATACATTTTGAAGTGTTCTATTCTACAGCGACGATAGATCGTTCTACAGCGACGATAGATCGTGTAATATGGCTAGGGCGCAAGAACGTCGAAGCAAGCTAAGCCACGAGCGCTTCTGAAATGAGGTTAAATTCCATGATTTGTTCCAGCTCCGTCCAGATATCCCGGGCAGCGAGCGTCGCGGGCGCTACTACGCGGCGGGCGAGCGCAGCGCGCGCAGCCGCATCGTCGACCGATACCTGCGACAACACCAGGCGGAGGTCGACGACCGGAGGAACCAGCTCAAATGCGCTCTGGATGGTAACTATTGTTGTTGTTTTAGTAATCAAGGCCCGAATGCTGAATTCTCATGTCATTTACTCTTTATAATAAATAATATCTGGGCGACCGAGCTCTGCTCGGGTGCAAAACGCCATCTAGTGGTTCAATTACGAACCACATTGCACTGGTAAATCTTTTTGCGTGAAAATGCCGAGAAAACGGCTTTTCCCAGATATGAGACCTAGCTAGATTGATTTGTCGACCCCGTAAACACCCGTACTGCAAATTTCATCGAAACCGTTAGAGCCAGTACAAACAAACAAACTTCAAACTTCAAACATCAAACATCAAACAAATATTGCTCGTTTAATAGAATAGGATTTTGTCTCTCTCATTCCAGGTCGCATAGTGATACGCTCTGCTCTCGAAATAAAGAAAGTGAAGCGTGATTCCTCCGCTGACTCCATATCCTCGGAAGAGAACAGGCGGAAGGAGTACAAAAGGATCAAGAGCGAACGGCTCACCACTCCTGAGAGAGAGATGGAGTATAACAAGGCTGCAACCGCTGGTGAGAATCATCATCAAATCTAACATACGGTGACATGGCAGCTGCAGGGCTAAAATGGCCGCTATAGCAGAATCATTAGGAATTGCAATATATGCTGTTCTTGTCACACACAGCCTCTGAAAGAGACAGCATATAGTTCAATTCCTATTGTGTATAAGCTCATTTGAATCAGTTCATGGTTACCTAAAAACACGTCCAGTGCCACCCTCTGCGGTGTTTGAAGGGTGCCTACGTTAGTGGCACTCAACGTGTAACGTAACGTGTAACGTGTAATAAAAGCATGTAAAAATTAGCTTTACAACAAAAACATACTGTAAGGTGGTTTTCACACTGGCAACGCACCCGGATGCGTTGTGCAGATCTGCAGATTTTATCATTGTAAATCACGCGCGTCGATGCGTTATCAGTGTGTAGTACCAGGCCTGTCTCACTTCTCACTTTAGGTATTTATCGGACCTATGTCGCGCGCCGCCTCGGGCGGCGCGCGACATAGGTTGCCACTTGCCGCTCGCTCGGCTAATTATAATTGTAATTCGGCTAATTGTAATTATCGTGATCTCGTATACCTACATCGTTTCTTGTGATTTTTGCACGATAACTAAACGATCTAATCCGTATAAAAGATACTGCTGTGTCTAAACAAAAGGAAAAGCAATGAATGGACATTAACATTCCACAAAATTCCGGAAGATATTGAAAGGTTGGTAGGTACCTACTAAGCTTTTCTATAATTTGTTGTAAGTACCTATTTAAATAAATCATCAATAAATACCTAGGTAGGTACTTACTTTTACTCTGTAACTGTAGGTGCATAATGAAAACGAGATTTTATAGGTACCTATTCGATTCCTTTTTGATTGAATAGGTACCTGTTTACAAATAAACAAACATAATACACCTACAAAACTGTAGGTAGGTAGGTACCTACAGTTTTGTTTATTTACATATGTACCTAAAAGTAACTTATCCATTAAGTAGGTACCTAACCTACTTAATATAATAATTGTAAGTGTTTAGAAGTTACATTACATTCATAGAGCCATGTTGGTTGAAGTGATTAGTACCTCAACTTTCGAGACGAAGGTCGTGGGTTCGAGTCCTGGCCGTGCATTAAATTGCAAATGTGATTGCAAACCTAACATTAAAAGGGTGATTATCGGATAACGGCTCCCGGTCTAGTTGTGTGATGATGATGATTGTGTGTGTCTGATCGATGTCTAGGTAGGTATGAAGGTATAGATATTTTGAAATGCAATTGTTTACAAAACGAACGAGATAATAATGTATCTACCTACTTCACCTACCTACGTACAATACGTAGTACCTACTTACTACTATTTATTCTGTGGTAACGGTAGATTAAATTATATTTAGGCCTACTTATTTTAGAACTTAAGTAGGTACTGTTTTTGTGACAGATAAAATAAATTAATTTATTTGTGTTGTCGCAAGCGAAAATTCGACAACCCTTACGAGTCGCGTCACACCGCGCCAGACAGTGACACAGTTACGCATTAGAGCAGGATGGGAATGTTTAGGCAAATATCTCGATAGGTAATAGGCCCATAGGCGAGTTGAATTGCACTTTATAGCTTCGCCGCGAGAGTCTATTTAAACAAATTTACTCGCGAAGTGACCCTTCTGTACGTAGTACTAGTATTCTGTGGTAGTACTACGCGTGTTTTCTATACATATTGAGATACTTGCATATAATGTTCAATTTGCAGCGACGCACAACGCAGCGGTTTGCGTCGCAGTGTGAGAACTGCCTTAGGTTAAGTTCTTTTGATTCTAGATGTAATGTAGTCTATTTTAATTTCCAGGAATGTACGGGATGCCCGGACCCTACCAATTTGGATATCCGTTCGGAATGCCGCAGCCTACCTACCCCTTCCCGGCTCAAAGTATGAGTATCTATACTATCTATTATACCTTATATCTAGCCTGGTAAATAAAAAAAAAATACGCAAAAAAATATATACATACTATATTCGGTCAACAAAATAATATACGGTCAGATTAGATGATATTTACCAAAATATTTTTTGCTGACCAAAACCTCGACATTTTGTCGACCGTTTACCTATTAATACGGGCTTGCGAATACCCAAATAAACAAAATGAAAAAAGATTGTTCTTATAAAATATTTTTGTGGATAGAAAAGGTTCTAATAACAAACATTATTTGTAAGTTTATAGTTTTATGAATTTTATTGAACTGGGCCGGTCAATAGTTCGAGATTGGTTTAATTATTTTTAAAGGAACTATCGATTGGCCCGCAATCTCTTGATTGCAATTTTCTTGATTTGAGTAATCAACTTTGATTTTGATACTACCTATTTGTTTGTATTTGGAACCATTTCCTTTTTTTATTCACTTTGCCTAAAATCAATCATGCAATTTTTATATTTTGACTATTTGATAATTCTCTATTACACTCGAGCCAAACCGCGGGAAAAACTTCGACAAATATGTAAATTCATACATTACACCAAATTATATAACCATTACATTTTCCTATCGAATTTAATTTACACAATACTTACAAATTTACATATTGATGGCTTCCTATAGCTAATTCGCTGTTATTTCCTAGTGTAAGAAAGCTGTTGGATCTCCAATAAATAAATAAATATTTACATAACTTTATAAAATACAAAAAGATCCAGTTGAGCTATCTAACGATCGTTGTAAAAGATCTATAGGTAGTTCAACTGATCCCAGCCACTGTCAGTCGGAAGCGTACCCAAGACACTGGCAACATTACCGCGCTGGATGGCAATGCTGACCCCGTTGAGCCAAAAAAGTGCCAGACTTAGGATCACGCGTCGCTTCTATCAGACGCCCTGAATGAATTTTGAATACGCGATGTACCACGGTACCCCACGAACCCAGGGTCTCAACCCCAAAAGGTTCAAATAATAATAACTTACTAGCAGCGCTCTCGCGGCGTTGCCCCTGTAGTGATGGTATATGGTGATGATGATGAAATATAGCCCATAATACCTATTATACCTTTCCCAAAAGTTTAGCTATCAAATGCAGAAAGAATTTTTCAAATCGGACTGGTAAGTAGTTCCTGAGATTAGCGCGTTCAAACAAACAAAACCTCTTCCGCTTTATTATATTAGTATAGATAGAGAGTTTTTTCCACTAAAGATGTGCGAGATAGCCCAAAAAAAAAAATCACCAACAGAGTGGCGTTGAGGAAATTAAATTGATGTCATTGGTGCACGTTTTCCGCATCGCTCAGAGTGTCACGTACGAGTTTGTTTCACTATTCGGTATCGACGCTGAGGATCTGTCGAGGATCTTCGGAGTTATGAACAGAAATGCTCCTCGAAAGTGCAGAAAATTGCTCAGCTTATAACATTGAAGTCGGTTTTTTAGATAAAACGTTTATTTTACACACATGACGCAGAACAGTAAAAGATATACGGAGAAAGTTATAAACATAGAAACATAATACAAAGGTTCACTAACAGTGGCGCCAAAAAGGCCCAGTCTCAGTTTATGCTAGATACTCCCATGAGGTCCCATGGGAGACAGCGTTGATTTTCAGATATTTAAGGGAGTGTACACATTGCGTTTTTTGCAGCGCGTTTGTATCGATACAAACGCGATTCGAACGCGATGCGAACGCGCAGCCCCCCTCCCGGTTCGCTTTTGTATGGAAAAAAACGCGTAGCGAACGCGCGTTTGTATCGATACAAACGCGCAGCTCAAAAACGCGCTGCAGAAAACGCAATGTGTACACTCCCTAACATCTATACACGGTTTTAAAAACGTGGATTTGTATGGGATCAGCTGGGATCAGCCAATAACTAGCCTATTTTATATGCCATTGTTATAATGAACTATTTGCTACATCCACCAGACCCGATGTACTACCCGGTGCGCGGCGCGTACTACCCCCCTCCCGACACGTACACGCGGCGCGGGAGGGGCAGGGGAGGGGGGAGGGGACGACCACGCATGCCGTACTTCACGGGACCAGACGCCAGCCATCAGTATTACAAGTGTGTAGCCATGGACCTATTATAGATATGGACTAGCAGTTATCATCAGTGATCGGAGTAGGTAGAGCTATTTTATGTACTTGCCATATGATAGAATAATATGGATATTCCCCGAATCCCGGGATTCGTTTTTTAGTTAGAAAAATAATAAAAAGCTTTTTGCTATATACGGGTTTAAGGATTGTATAATAAATAGATAGAAACTTGATTCATGAACACACAAATATTTTTTTATGTAACAATTTCTTATATTTATACAAGAATCAACAATCATTTAACATTTTCATTCTGAAGTTGTACAAGAACATACCATACAAATTATTAGTTCCTCAAAAATCGAAACATGATTGAAAAGAACAAACTATTTGTATAATCAAATCCCGGAGTATTAGTCGGAATCCCGTGGAATATCCATATTAACATCAATGTTTGCGGTCAATGAACCTAAATAGCTCTACCTACTCCGATCACTGGTTATCATGCCGCTAAAAGGGACAAAAAATTAAGTGGATCCATGTTTCGTAGTACAAAGGTCCATTATTAGTACAGAATTATAGAACATAGATGTTCTCCACCTACAAAGAGTCGGCACACGATGGAGGACAAAAGATATTATGCTCTGTCTCTTTATCACAAGAATTTTGTATATATCCTCTGTTTTGTGTGAGTGTCCAGCGGTCCATGTATACTTAGTCCATGTGAGTAGCACTGACAATGTATAAGTCGCGTCACGTAGAAAGAACGCTGGAAGAAAGTGGAGGGGTGTGTTTTGTCTCATGTTTGCGAATAGGTAACCCATGCGCAAACATGAGACAAAACACATCCCCGCCACTTTCTTCCAGCGTTCTTTTTACATGACGCGAACTATACCGTGTCTTGATCAGACCCGATGTACAGTACGCACTATGGATCTTCGTGCATTCGTGAAGTTAGCCGTTTCAATGCGCAGTAGAAAATTTGAAATGTATGAAAAAGTTCAGCTTTTGCATACATTTTCTACTAGTGAAACGGACATAAATCTTCCATTCCAGATACTTCAAGAAGCTCTCCGAGACTGAATCCCGCAACGAGCACGACGACCGGCGCTCGCGCTCGCGCTCACGTTCGCGCTCGCGGCGGCGCTCGTACAGCCGCTCGCGCTCGCGCTCGCGACGCCGCTCCTACAGCCGCTCGCGGAGCCGCGCGAGACGATCGCGGAGTAGGAGCAGACGATCCAGATCTAGGAGCCGAAGATCTAGGTACTTAATCCTATTCTATTAAACGAGCAATATTTGTTTGTTTGTTTGTACTGACGTTCTCGAAAATGGCTCTGGCGATTTCGATGAAATTTTCAGTACGGGCGGTTACGGATGCAAAAAATCGATCTATAAGTCGTATTGCTCATTATACGGACTAAAAGTGAAGGAAAAAATGTCATTTTTCCTTCAATTTTGATTAGTTTTGATACGTTTTATGTCAAAATTGAAGGAAAAATGACATTTTTTCCTTCACTTTTAGTCCGTATAATGAGCAATACGACTATAGCTAGGTCTCATATCTGGGAAAACTCGTTTTCTCGGCATTTTCACGCAAAAAGATTTACCAATGAAATATGGTTCGTAATTTCTCAGAATTTGTTGAGACCAAATTGGCCGAGTGGAGTGAGTCCGCCTTTCAATCGAAGGCTTCGAGTTCGAATCTCAGCCAGTAAAAGTTTTTTTTTGCTTTTTCTTTTTTAATTTTTCTCTACCGAGCATAGCTCGGTCGCCCAGATATTACTTTTGAATTTGTATAATAAGGGCTCCATTTCCAAGTAAGGAACTGCTTTCTTCCTTCGAAGAATTCAACGGGCACGTTATCTTTTGTCGCGTTCGGTCTCCTTGAGATGAGAGCTACTTCGAGCTCGTTCTAATCATATCTCTATCTCGTTCGTCGAACTGGGCTTATAGGTTAACATAGTATATTCACTGTTAAAAGTAAGTAAGTTCGTATGAGTAAGTGTCCAACTCTGGTGACGGAGTTGGCTGCCTAAAGGTTTTAGTCACAGAAAAGAAAACAATACTACGTTTAGAATGGACATTCTATAAGTAGTATTGTAAAATAAATGATTCTGATCCTGATTCACTATGACCAGTCGGGGTTTCCTCACCCCGCGAGCGAGTTTGAGCTGTCGAGGAGCTGACTTTGAGCACAGAACGCGTCACCGGCCACATCTAACTCAAACTACCCTCATTCCAGGTCCCACCACAGTCGTTCTCGCTCTCGAAGACGCTCCAAAACTCCACGACGTTCCAAATCTAAAACACCGCAACGGGCTCCCGAAAAACAAAATGGCGGCGCGCCCCCAACCCCCGTACAAAGGGCCCGGTCTAAGAGCTGGGATTTGCCTAAAGATACAGAGCAGAGAAAGTCTTGGTCTAAAAGTCCGACTAAATAGGAATAAAGTATTAATTTAAATTTTCGTGTTTTATTTTGATTCTGAAATCCTGACACAGCGCACAGTTTGTCGTTGTGGTGTAGGCCTTTTGATCATCTGAAAATGTCTAGGCATTCCAAAAATAATTCGTTGCACATGCCTAACTTGCTGATGGTTTTCCATACGATGTGCGAGGAAAAAACACCAATAAAGCTGCGCTGAGCGTGTCTAGAAAAATGAAGTGATTCTATTGGTACTTTTTTTCCTGAAGTTAGATCGCGAAATTAAAATTTTCATGCGTTTTTGCAATTTGCAGGACTATCAACTTTTAATGAATATATATGTGTGTTTATATAATTAGGCAAGGCATCAAACAACTGGTTATTTTATGGTGATTGCATCATCTAGTGAGCAACTAGTGTTCAAGAATTACTAAATCTTATTATTTATGTATGTTCGTCCCAACCAACTCTGGTGAGGAAGTTTTAGGCCTCCGAAAAGCCGGAGGAGCCGTACGGAGTCATTCAAACTTGTCCTTAGGGTTCTATTATACCTATACCTACGTACCTTCTCGAGTTTGGTGGCGAAACACGGGAAATGAAAACGGAAAACACAGATAATTTACCTATCGGTAGAAAAAAACCCAAATTAGTGTAGGTTTTAGCAAATCAGTCGCCTATCTCTGGATTAGGAGAGCTATCTTTTGATTAATCTCCTAATTATCACTAGATTATGATATAACGTTACTAATATTCGATAACGGCTTAATTATTTGTTCTTGCTTGTAGTGATTATAATAAGTTTGATTGTCAGTGTGTCGTGGAACGAGCAAGATGAAGGTCCTGGCTATTGTTTTGTTGTGCGCTTTTGCCGCCGTTCAGGTGAGACATACTTTCACTATAACTTACTAAGTCTTAATTAACTCCTACCCCGCAATGGGTAGGCAGAAGACCTTCGTCTTAGTATAAAGTTTTTACGATACCATTTATTTTTATGCAGGGCAAAGGCCTCCCCCCTTTTTTCCACACCTGCGCCAGTCATCTAGTAGGTATTAATGACTGTCTAGCTAGGTCGTCATGCCGTCTTCTCTTCTTTTCTGTGGTCTTCTCCGGGGTCTGCCACGACGCCGCCTGATTTGGGGGCACAATCAATTGTTATTTTGGCCCAAAGATCTGGCATACGATACGAGCCACGTGTCCCTTACTGAACTTGCAAAAACAAAAATGTTTATCAAACTTCGTAATTGCTTGCGTAAGCCTTCCTGTGGAAATTTTCCCATCCACTTTAACTCTATAGGAAAAACTTTCTTAAAATGTACCTATTCCATCAGCGGGGCTAAAAAGGCCGAGCAGAATCACAATACGAATTGAACTATATGCCCTCTCTTTTGATTGACTGAGAGTGAAAAGAGACGACATATAGTTCAATTCCTATTGTAATTCAGCTATAGCGACCTTTTTAAGCCCGCTTGTCACTTTCGTCTATGGAAAGAGACGGCATAGTGCAATTCCTGTTGAGATTCGGCTGTGACGGCATTATTGACCCCACTGAAGGGTGTAGGTAATTTTTAAAATAGGTCTTCTACAGGCGTGTTATCGACATTGCTACAACACTGACACAACATCAAGGAAGTTTTAGGGTGACAAATCAACATCGAGCTATGCTGCGCTATACTGCGCTGTGCTATGGTTGGTCAACTCGCTCGTCAAACAAAACGTCGTAAACAGAGCGTAGCCTCACACAGCGCAGCACAGCATGGTTTGTTTGTAACGTCATTGAAATATTAGACGAGCGAGTTGACCAACCATAGCACAGCGCAGTACAGCGCAGCATAGCTCGATGTAGATTTGTCACCCTTATACCATAAAACTTCCTTGCACAACATTGACTTGTAGAGAAGAGAAACTGTGTTAGATTTTTACACACCTACCTAGGTAGGTAGGTAGGCTGATAGTCTCTGTTCCTTGCCAACTTCGACAATGTAGAATACTTTAGGTTGGTAAGTACCTAGGTATCTAGTTTCAAAGCTTTTATCTTTTTAATCTTATTGAAATATATCTAGTAAGTTAATAATAATCTTACCTAGTAAGATTATCTTTCTAATTAGGTGTGAGGTTTTAATTATTTTGATAAGCTTATCTACTTATAATATATACTTAAGTAGGTATTTCCGTTACTAATAAAATAACTACCTACCTATACTTACGTGATGATATTTAGGTACTTAAGTACCTACTCCACTCCAAAACTTGACATTGAGGCACAGTTAGGTAAATAGGTAATTATTGACTTTGTAACTTTCGAAGGTCGTGGGTTCGAATCCTGGCAGTGCATCAATGGATTTTTCGTTTCAAATTAAATGCGTATTGACACGAGCTCTAAACGGTGAAGGAAAACATCTCGAGGAAACCCGCGGCTTAGTCAGGCCCTCTCGTATTGACCATGTCTTTCCTGTGGACATGACCGGTTAAGTTGAGAGGATGGTTTAGGTGCTGTGCAGTGGCGGCGTAGCATGGGTTGGCACCCGGGGCGGTATTCTATTGAGCACCCCCCCCCCCCACAAAATACAACAGTGACATTCTGACAATATAACAATATAGGTGATAGGAGATAGGTAAATGATAAATGTTTGGATGATAATATGCAAATATTTGTAACGCCGCAAAACGTCTACTTATGAAGCTAATATGCGAGCGAAGCGAGCCGATTTTTTTTTTGACAAATGCAACATAATCGCAAAATACTGAAGCTAATATGCTAGCAAAGCGAGCTCCCTGCTCTCGCAATATACATATGAACCTAAAGTGCGAGCGAAGCGAGCTGAATTTTTTAAAGAAAAATGTAACATGGACACTTGAGTTTGCTTACGGTGCTCAAAGAAAAGTCTGGCTGCTTAAATGCGAGCGAAGCGAGCCGAATTTTGAAAGACAAATGCAACATAATGAGATGACACTTGATTTTGCTTACGGTGCTCAAAGAAAAGGCGGGCTGCTTGTCGGTTTCTATCCTGCGGTCAGACATAACTCACTTTGTTCGTAAAATAGACATGCTAAATTCGAGCGAAGCGAGCTGATTTTTTAGACACATGACACGTTATATGACGGGATGACAAGTGGCCGCATGCTGCGCGAGGCCGGGAGATTGCCCTGTTTGCCACCCCCTAAGGCCGCCCCTAATGACATGACATTATACTCACTTTGGTCGCAAAATACTCAGTGAAGCTAATATGCGAGCAAAGCGAGATTAAAACGAAGCGAGCTTCCTACTCTTTGAGCCGATTTTTTTAAGACAAATGCAACATGTAACAACACTTGACTTTGCTTACAGTGCTCAAAGAAAATGCTGGCTGCTTGTCGGTTCCCGTTCTGTGGTCATACATAGCTCATTTGGCTCGCAAAATAGTTATGTACTCATGAAGCTATATGCGAGATCCACGAGCAAGTAAAGAGAGCCGAATTTTCTTAAGACAAATGCGTAATGATATTTTTTTCATTCAAATACCCATTTATACATCCCCTTAAGGGTAATACCAATTTGAACTCTGGCACTCCCTTTAAAAGGTAGATTTTACAAAGTTTTTGTAAGTACGGATTTTTTTCACCGTGGTCCACGGTGACACCCCCCTAGTGCTTGGCGCCCGGGGCGGACCGCCCCGTCCGCCCCCCCCTTACGCCGCCACTGGTGCTGTGCAAGCCTACTCCATCTCGAACAGTGTCTTAGTCTCATAATGATACTGTAAAATCATTTTAGTAGTAGATAAGGAAATCGACTTTAGAACGAAAGTCATCATCTCATTTAGGTCAATGCTGGAAATGAATTGGGGCTGATGATAAACCTAAGTCCTTGACTGTAGATGGACAAGATAAGGATTATGCCCACCTGTAAATGCGATGAAATTGGACTAATGAAATTTAATTTTTCGATTCGCTAGATTGCGAAGTTTACATAATTATGTAAGGTGTTATAAAAACGATTTTGTTTTATTCTAGGGCCGCAGTACTGGTCTCGAGGCACAAGGTAAGAATTAAGAACTCCATTTTAATATTAAACAAAATAACTTAAAGCTAAAGCTGGGTTGACACGATCCAAGTAGGTATACTTGGACGAAGTCCAACTTGGATGACTCTGATTGGTCGCCGTCTTCCGAGTGAGTCACGAAAATTTGACGGCGTCTAATCAGAGTCATCCAAGTTGGACTTGGTGTACTTTGTAACTATGGAGCTTGTTTGCATAATGCAGTCCAAATTTGAAGTAGCTTAACTGATAGGTAACCTTATTTTTCCAAGGCACACCAACTAATGACCACGGTAGGTACACCAGTGTGCCGCGGCACACACTTCGCAGAGCACTGAAATAGACCATCCTTGTTTCAGGCACCAGATCCCTGGCTGCTGAGGGCGATTATCCTTACTTGGTGCACCTCCGCACTGCCGTCTCCACCTCTGGTCAGCTGCAGACCTGCGTCGGGTCTCTGCTGGGCGGCAGGCATGTCCTGACCACTGGCTCCTGCGTACTCAAGTAAGAGAATAGAGTAGAGTAGAGTAGAATTTATCTTTATTGAAATAAATGGTACCCACAAAAACAGGAGTCAATGAAAATAACGGTAAAAACACCTGGGGTACTTAATACATCCTCATAAGCCTTATCGCTGAAATCCATCATGAAGATACGTCTTCATCAAAAATAATTATTATGACTAAGTTTATTAATTCATTGAAAATGAAAAGTCTTATCAAGATTTTTCAATTCCGACGGCATTCGAACCCGCAATGATACTCTGATCCTCGTCAAGCCGGAGTGCCTACCAACCACGGAATCCATGCCACGGAATCCATCGTCTATAAACAAAGCTGTCACAAATAATGAAAACTTGTCATTAAGTAAACGAAAAAATAGCCCCGTGTTGGGGCGCCAAGTTTTGGTACAACTTTTATCAGTATTTTTTAACGTTTACAAAATACGGTGGTTTTATATTGATATTTATTCCAGCCTTCGCTTCGCTTGGCTCCGCTATGGAGCCCTGAACGTCATCCACCCCAACCTGGTGACGGAGGCTAACCAGAACAACATCATCCGTCACTCCAGCGGCAGCATTGCCCTCATATCCACCGGCAGATATATCACACCTTCAGGTAATATGACCCAACAGATAGTAAGTGAGTCAAGTTCAGTACTACAATACCCAAATCATCAAAAAATATACTAATATGTAATGAAAACTTACTTAATTTCTTGTGAATCTCTTTACAAGTAAGTACTCTTTATATTATTCGCGACATTGAAATTGTTATCTGTTAAAACCAATGAGTAGAAACTCCAAATGACTCATAAAATAATTCTCAAACTAAAATTAGCCTTTGTGATCTCTTACAAGCAATTGATTTTAATTCTAATTAAAATTCATTAAATAGCCAGTTACGGCTTTAAAGTAAAGCGTGAACCAATTGCTCTCGAAAGCAGTTGAAAATACTTGAAATGTTGGCAACTGGATAACTTTGGCCGCTGGAATTCATTAACAGCTCTACTTTTTGTGAAATTTTCAAGTTAAAACGACTTGGATTTCATTTTAAGGGTTATCAGAGGTGCCAAAAGTGACTGTAGTTGGCACGTTTTAAAAAATATTTTATTTTTAGGCTAAAGAAAAGTACCTATGAGTGTAGTAAAAAGTAAAGTAAAGTAGAATATCTACAAAATGTTCGTTATTATGCACTTTGACACGAGCTCTATTCGGTGAAGAAAAACATCGTTAGAAAACCCGCGGCTCCGCACGTATTGACAATGTCTTTCCCGTGGATAAGGCCGATTTAACTGCTGGGCTTATTCCATGTCAAACAATGACCCAGAGGCACTACAGCATCCCATTGAGTAAAAAGTAAGTCCGTATGAGCAAGTGGCCAACTCTGGTGACGGAGTTTTTAGGCCGCCTAAAAGCCGCCGTCATGGCTTAACGACTTAAAAATCAGGACCGACAATTTAACGTGCCCTCCGAAGAACGGAAGCGCTCAGCTCGTAATGTCACTTGCAGTCACCCATCCAAATTGTGACCGCTCACAACACTGCTTATTTTCAACGATCAATCAAGAACGTCTAAGCAAGCTATGCCACGAGTGCGTAGGGATAGGTGGTCTTATCGTAGTATGAATCATCTGGTAAAGATGTAAAGTCTTTGGGGAACATGGTGGAATCGTTCCCCAAAGGCAAAGTAGGTGGTTCCTCTGCAACGGGCTGGCCCATCTGGCCTACTTGTCCGTGGTCTTTCGACCAACAGTTGTTGTTGGTTGGTCCTAAATATGTCTTTCGCCGCTGAAAACTTTGCTTGCGAGATCTAGACATTCTGATGTGTGGCACCATCTTCGCTTAAGCTCGTAGTGCGTAGCATGTTTATTTATGTAGTTCATCTAGCGACAGGTAGATGTCGCTACAAGTCTTGTTTTTTTGTACCTACTACATATTAAATGCTTCATTCACAGATATTATCGGGTCCATCCGCTACGTTGGTGGCGCTATCCAAAATGTTGGTGTTTTAGCCATCTACGGAGAGAACAATGATGGTAAGATATTTTTTTACACTCACAACTGTGTAGGTTTCTTAACTTTTTGGAACAAGAATGTAACAGGATAAATACTGCCCTAATCTAAATAATAACAAAAACTGATCAAAAATATGCTTAGATTTTAAATGATTTTGGTACCTACCTATTACTTTAAGATGGACAATTCGTCTGTCGCAGGCCCCTTAAATGCAGGGAATCAAATTTCATTCGACTCTCAAATGCATCTTGCAATGCATGAGAGTTGACCCACTAGCGAACTTACTTAATAAGTAAGTATCTGTAAATATGCTTCCTTTTAATTGGTGAAATTATTGTTAGCCCGTGAAGGGGCGTGTTGGCCGAGTGGGTTACTGCCTCGACTTTCGATTCGAAGGTCGCAGGTTCGAACCCGGGCGTGCGTCAATGGATTTTTCGTTTCGAAAAATTTATATGCGCATTAACCATACTCTAACCGGTGAAGGAAAACATCGTGAGGAACCAGTTAGCTTTCTAATAGTGTCGATGGGCTTGCAACCTGTCACGCGAATGCTTACTTCTGCAAAATGTGGGCATGTACCAAATCTGTATGTTGGACATATCTCTGACTACCCCCTTAGGCTTGTTTCACTCTTCAGCGTGTCGCCGGTCGCGTCCGCGAGTTGACCATTCACAGCACAGATAAATTATTTTTGACCATTCACTGCACAGAGAAATGTGCTGTGAATGGTCAACTCGCGGACGCGACGACACGCTGAAGAGTGAAACAAGCCTAGACATCTTCAAAGGATCTTAAAATGCCTAGAAAGATGTGAGAGAATGTCTTCCGTGCCTAGATACAGTCGTGATCATTTAGTTTTTTTCATTGTTAGCCCCCGGTGAAGTCTTGTCTGGCTACGAATTGACCCGTGCCAGCGAAGAGGACACCGAGCTCATTCCTTACACCGGTGACGTCATCGCCAGCAGGGTATGTATACCTACCGTGCAGCTATAGTCGAATTGCTCATTGTACGTACGAACTAAAAATATATGAAAAATGACATTTTGATCGTCAATTTTAGTGCGTATAATGAGCAATCCGACTATACGGTAGCTGTCTGATATCCTTCTTCTTTCGTATAAGCAAGTGGCCAATTCTGGTGACGGAGTTTTTAGGCCGCCTGAAGGCCTCCGTCATGGCTTGAAAGCCGGGACCGACAGTCAACGTGCCCTCCGAAGCACGGACGCAGCTCGTAATACCACTTGCGGTCACCCATCCTAAAAGTGACCGCGCACAACGCTGCAAAACTTCAACGATCAATCAAGAACGTCCAAGCATGGTACGCCACGAGCGCTTCCGATATCCTAATAGTCTTATAACCAGTGATCGGAATTAGGTGGGCTTAAATACCTAAAGTTCAAAGAACAGAGGCAAAAAAGGGGAGACTTCCTTACTACAAGAATTTTATTCTTGTAGTAAGTAAGAATTTTATTGAAAGTTGGCACAATTTTCACAGTGAGTAAGTAGGTACATTTAAAATTAATGTTAATAATATTGTGAACTACTTAATTCAAATAATTTTTCTATTTGACCGACGGAAAAAAGTTTTTATCCTTATAACTTACATTTTAGTTTTTGTTATTAACTCAGGTAAAAAATTGATTTACCTTAATGTTAGATGTTATTTATTAATGTCCCGGAAACGGAAATAATTGGGTCGAAAAATATTTAGTCCTAAGGCGTCTCCATTTGTCTCTGTTATTTTTCGAACCAGGTATTTTAGCCCGCCTCATTCCGATCACTGCTTATAACAAACATGCTCTACGATATACGACCAAATCTTACACAATCTTCTTTGGGATAAATCGTTCTTGGTACTGGGTCAGAAAGTGTCCAGCAATTTCTTATCTGCAGGGCTATTTTGTAATACACGGTAAGTCGCTAACTCAGATTCGTTAAAACAAATTGATTTTTTACGGACAACATTAAAGTTATTTAGTGCAAAATTACTTCACATATTTTACACAACAAACATGTCTATCTTATTTCAACCATCTTCTACCATTTCAAAGTATTCATCTTAAAAAAACAATTTTTGTTTTAACGAATCCGAGTTGGCGACTTACCGTGTGTTACAAAATAGGGGTGCTGGTACGACAAAAAGCATGCGCCAATACATGAAAGAAAATTAAAAAAAAAATCCATGAGCGCGGCTATTTGTTTATACTTTACTCAAGGAATTTTTATACTACGTTAGTATATAAATTCCGACTTTACTATAGTCACGGATAGAATAGTAAACTATACATCCACAGTGGAATGTAGAATGTTGTTAAATGTAAATTGTTGTTTTGTTCGTAGTTCGACGATGGAGCCCCCTTGGTGAAGGATAACATCCAGTTCGCCATCCTCGCCGAAGTTAACGGCGAAAACGCTGGAAGTTAGTATACACCATCATTCAAGTCCATCGCACACACAGCGGATAATAATATCTTATGAAATATAAATCTTCAGATCACGCCCATACAAATTCTATGGATGGCCACACACAGCGAATATAAATTACAAAATATATTTGGTGCGATCTGTCAAGATTTATATTTCATAAGTTATATCTATTATCTGCTGTGTGTGTGGTGCGCTTCAATTTTCGTTTAATTTATTAGCTTGGTTGGACAAAGAACTAACTATGAAATAATTTGTTATACAAAGTGCGGTAAGGTGTTATTCCAATAGAGTGGAAAAAACTAAAAAACAGTTAAGTAGGTAAGTACTTAGTTTTGACTTTTTAGTTCCGCTTTCGAAGCAACATCCGCATGTGCGTCACGGGCACTGAATGCGTTAAAAATTTTCATATTAAATTATTGTAGGTACTTATTGTACAAAGTTTCAATTTAGGCCCGGCGTCCATTGGCGGATCGGCATGGCAAGGTATTTTAGGGCAAAGAATAAAAATATACTTAACCTCATCGTATTGAAATAAAGTTGAAACTGCCGACCCGACATGCCTAAGCATACCGCGGTATTGTTTTTGTACTTAGGACCGTTAACATTGAAATTTCAATTTTATTTCCATATCATTATATTAGTGCGCTCAGAACACTGCTCAATATATGTGAAACATACGCAGGGGCCCATGGGCTCAAGTATAATGCTAAAAAGAGTGAGGTGATGCAGTTTAGGGCTGGAAGTAAGACGTATCCTACTTTACCAGTTCTACTTAATGGCACTCCTCTCACGTGGGTGAAGAAGTTTAAATACTTGGGCCACTGGGTCACTGATGATATGAATGATGATGATGATATAGAGAGGGAGCGCAGAGCGTTATCAGTCAGATGTAATATGGTGGCTCGCAGATTTGCACGTTGTTCAGCTCCGGTCAAAAAGACTCTTTTCAAAGCATTCTGTCAAAATTTCTACACGTGCAGTTTGTGGAGCCACTATACGAAAAAGGCCTACAAAGCACTTCAAGTGCAGTATAACAACGGTTTCAGGATGCTGATGGGATTGCCGCGGTTTTGTAGCGCATCGGGGATGTTTGCAGAGGCCAGAGTTTCAGATTTTAATGCGATAATGCGTAGCAGGACTCTATCTCTGATGCGCCGCATCCGCGACAGTCCCAGCAGTATGCTGGCTGTTGTGGCCGAACGCTCTGCGTTCAATGAGGGTATCATGGCTCACTGGGCTATTAAGCACCACCAACCTGTAGCTCAGCTTGTGACGCAATGACATTTATCTATTAAATTGAATCTTAATTTTATATGCGCACTTTGACATTTGAATTATTGGAATACTATTTTTTATTTTTATTTTATTTTTTTATTTTATTTTATTTTGTTAGGGAAACAAACAGTACAATAAATCTTAAATATAGGTAAACTAAGATTAACAAAAACCAACAAAGTTTCCTCTATTATGTAAAACATTCTGTAGAGCTAGGTGAAACAGACGTGTGTAATTATATAACTAAAAACAAAGCTAAAATTTAAATCAGAGCAAACAAACAATAGAATACAATATTAATAAAAAAAAGAAAGTTTTAATAAGTAAAAAAACAGCAAATGAACTTTTTTTTTTAAACAAAAGTAAAATTAATTTAATTGGCAATGCTTAACACAACTTCCCTACGATATTTAGGCAACGTCGAATTAAATATATCAATACTAGTTAGGTGATCATTATAAACATTACATGTTCGATTTAGAAACATGTTACTCCTGTAGTTTGTTTTAAAAGAAGGCAACCAAAAAGTTTTTTTTTACGGGCAGATAATCGGGGACAGTGGAAATATATATTCAAGCAAAAATTGGGAATCTATTCGACCCGAAATTAATTTATAGAGAAAAATTTGATCTCGTACATTTCTTCTAATACAAAGACTGGTTATAGTCTCTACAGACATTAAGGGAAACCGGTATCTACAGATCTTAAGCAGTTTATTTTGAATTCTCTCAATTTCCTCAATATGAGTTTTATACTGAGGGTTCCAAACTGTCGACGCATACTCAAGAATGGACCTGACAAAACTATTGTATAAAAGTATTAGCGTTTCTGCATTTTTAAACTCTTTGGCTACTCTTAAGATAAAGCCAAGCATTCGGTATGCTTTAGCAGTAATTTTAATAAAATGAGTATTAAATGTTAATTTGTCATCAAGAATAACACCTAAATCCCTAATCTCGTAGACTCTATTAATAGTGATATCGTTAAATGTATAATTATAAACAATAGGATGAAGCTTACGAGTGAAGGTAATAATATTGCACTTTTTTGCGTTTAAAAATATAGAGTTGCATTGACAGTAATTTACAAGTCTAGTCAGGTCACTTTGAAGCAATAGACAGTCAGAAGCAGAAGCGATCCTCATAAAAATTTTTGTATCGTCAGCGTAGATTAAACATTTGGAATGAAGAAAGTTCTTTGTAACGTCATTAATAAAAATCAAAAAAAGTAACGGACCAAGGTGGGAACCCTGTGGTACCCCCGAAGATATCGGTACAAATGTAGAGCAGTAACCCTTAATGGTAACAGCCTGACTTCGGGATCGAAGATAGGATTCTAGCCATCTTAGTAAGTCTCCATGAATTCCAACTTCTGCGAGCTTATGTATAAGAAGTAAATGCGATACTTTGTCAAATGCTTTGGAGTAATCCGTGTATACAACATCTACCTGGAAACCCTTATCCATAGCATCTGACACCACATGAGTAAATTCACAGAGATTTGTTTCTGTGGAACGTTTACTGATGAAACCATGCTGCTCACCAACTATTAGAGGTCTGATTACTGGAAATAGTGTATCGTAAACTATTTTCTCAAACATTTTAGCGATAGTGCATAGCTTGGAGATGGGCCTATAATTTTGAATATCATGTTTATTACCAGATTTAAAAACTGGAACAACAAATGATTGTTTCCATATTTTAGGTATGCTACCTGTACGAAGAGATAAACTAAATAACAGATAAATAGGTAAACTCAGTGCATCACAAAATTGTCTCAAAAACAATGGTGGGATTCCATCGGGCCCACAACCCTTGCTTATGTCCAAGCGTTGTAAATATTTTTTTACTATAGGGATCGAAATTTCAATACTACTTAGTGTTGTTATTGAATCCATATTAGTTGAACGGACGGAGTTCTGAGTATTAGAAGTAGGTGGTTCGAATACGGACTGAAAATACGAGTTAAACAAGCCTGCAATGACACTACCATCTGAGCTGTTATCATTATTATAATACATGGTATCAGGTAGGTCATCGGATCTTTTCTTAGACTTTACAAACGACCAGAAATATTTGCTATTAGTTTTAATTTTATTTTCAGAAGTGGTTATGAAATATGCATTGCATTCAGATTCACATTTCTTTTGCCTCTCTCTAAGCTTACTAAAAATATCATAATCTATTTTATTTCCATAAATCTTCCATTTCCTATGGTATTTTAGTTTTTCTTTAATAATTTTGATCAAAGGTTTCGTGTACCAAATAGGAAATCTATTATTTGATTTTAATACTTTTTTAGGAACATGATGTTCAATTATATTATTAACGATTGTATAGAACGATTGAACAGATACCTCGATGTCATTATTATCTAAGTAAGAATACCAATTAATTTCATTTAATGATTTGTTAATGGCCTCTTGATCAGCAGAGTGAAATAGGAAAACTGTACGAGGAGCCGGCCGAATAACGTTACATTTGAGCTCAAGGAGCGTAAATTCAAGAGCAGGGTGATGTGAATTTTCCGGTATCAAAGGACTAGAACATCTATTTAGTTTACACAAGCAATTGCTTAAGATTAGATCAAGATATCTGTCATTTTGATTAGGTATAAAATTAAATTGCTGGATTTCTGTAAAAGTTAAGAATCTGTCAAGCATAGAAGCAAGAGGATCAGTATGAGAATTCACAAGTTTAGGTATTGATCCAGTTATATCCCACTGGCCTTTAGTGATATTGAAATCACCAGCTATAAGGAAAATATCATCTGGAAAGTTAGTATAATAATTAGAAACTAGGTCAAAAAAATATTCCTCCATAGCCTGCTGTTCATTTCCATGTGGAAAGTAACAACAATAGATTCTCAACTTAGTCCTGCAATTTAGATCTATTATTACTTCGATAGCTTCAGCATAAGAATCAGCAAAGGGGATGCATGTGAAAGAGGAGACAGGTAGCTCTCTACTCACAGCTATAAGAACGCCACCACCAAAAGAATCCCCACGCGTTTCATAATCGCGATCACATCTATAGACAGTATAGCGACAATCAAAACATTCCGAACTGAAAATGCCCTCCAAAAGCCATGACTCACTAAAGCAGATAATGTTATAATCACTGCACAAAACGTTTTTGAAAAGTGTATTAGTTTTAGTCCGGAGTCCCTGAACATTTTGATAATAAATATTAATTTTATCTAGAGAACCCATTGGTATAGAATACTTATTACAGATAGATTATCATTAACTAAATAAGTTTCTATGAATAGTTGCCAAATGATATGAATTTTTAGAGTGAATTTGATCGACTCATGTAAATATAAGATGTGTAGAAATTGTTTAAGGATAGCTGTGGAAACATTGCCAGATTGCAGTATACAAAAAATATTTAAATTATAGGGTGTCACAAGGTCATGCGAAGCTACAAAAAAAGAAGCAAGAGCTAATGTAACTCTTATACAATTTTTTTTAAATCATCTTCGCAAGAAAAGTGCAGGACAGGGCTGATGTCAGACATACGAGCCATAATAGTGCAATGCTTTACCCAAACATACTTATATCCCTTTTCTAATGCTCGTTTTTTAACACTATGACTATGACATGTAACTTAATTAATACTAACACATTTCTGCTAATTTTATTGTATGTTACTAACAAAATGGATTATTTTGTCTGAATAAATATATTTCAATTCAATTCAATTCAATTATTATTATTATTATTTTTGTGTAATCTGATCTGCTCGACTCACGGGAGTCGGTTAATAGCTGTTGTGCACGGGCCTAAGCCAAGTGCACATCAGTATGCGCGGTTATATTGGTTAAATTCCTTTCTATACGAGTTTCAGCCTGTAAAAAATTTCGAACAATTCTACAAGTATTGAGAACTACAGCTTTTTGAAGGAGAACAAATGTATGCTTTGGTAACCCTAATAAATTGAGAGATTGAAAAAGTTAAGTAGGTATGACGCCTGTAGAGGATAAATATATTATTATTATTATTATAGCTAGCCCATTGTGTCCCACTGCTGGGCAAAGGCCTCCCCTTGATCCTTCCAAACATCACGATCCTGTGCCATTTGGACCCACGCCATGTTAAAGGCATTCAGCTCGTCCCGCCATCTTTTTCAAGGTCTGCCGCGACGCCCCGTCTTGCTGTCTCAGGGCTCCACTGAGTGGTGATTTTAGCCCACAGCTCATCAGGCATGCGGCAGATATGACCAGCCCAGCTCCATTTAAGCGTCGCGACCTTACGAGTCACGTCAGCAATTTGGGTTCTGGAGCGCAGTGCTGTATTCCGTATACGGTCTGTCAGCTTGACACCGAGGATGCTGCGCTCCATTGCTCCATACCATTAGGTTATATTTTTATTCGTCAAATAAAACACCTTGCCATGCCATGCCGTCAATGTGCGCCGGGCCTTAATCTGACGTTTTATAAATACTTTCATATCATTCATACTTTCATCCACCTATATTGTATACCTAGGTATTATAGTGTTTTCTCACATTTATATTTTTCCTCCACAGGCTACCTTCCCCTAGCTCCATTCGTGGACTGGCTAGAACAGCAGACCGGCTTGGAACTTATTGCACCTGAACCCGAAGAACCAGTAGAGCCCGAAGAACCAGTAGAGCCCGAAGAATCCGAAGAATCCGAAGAAAAGGAAGAGGAAGAAGAAGAAGACTCCTCTTCATCGTCCTCTTCATCATCCTCTTCGTCCTCTTCCGAAGAAGACTCTCTCAAGGTCAAAGTGGCCAACATGAAATAAAGAAGCCACGCGATGTTGAGCTGTTGTTTGGTTTGTTGAATAAATAAATAATTTTGTTCCATAAAAGCTTTTTTATTGTTACTTTTACTGTCGTACGACTTTTGAAAATTATAAATTTTATAGTATTTTAAGGCCGGACTTAGTAAGTAAGTAAGTAAGTAAAACCTGCGTAAAAACTCACTAGTGTAAGTCCGACTTACACTAGTGAGTTTTTACGCAGGTTTTACTCACGCAAGTGGCGATGCAAAAGAAATATAGTAGCTTTTCCTTTGCATTGTCACTTGCGTGAGTAAAACTTACGTAAAAACTCACTAGTGTAAGTCCAGCCTTACAAATGTAAATAAGTTTCACTTTTTGTGGAGTTAAGATTTTTTTTAAAAGAATCCTATATTTTCTGGGTTTAAACTTTTATTCTGAAAATGAGTTTCTGATAGCAACACTCTTTTAAACTTTTGACGCAAAGGATGATTTACTTACTGTGGATAAAGTCGCGAGCCTATTTAACTTTTTTACCGCACGTTTTGTGCAATAAATAAATTAACGAAAGTAGGTGCATAAATAAATATGATAATTGACCTTCAAAAATCGCCAGAAACCGTCTACGTGACTGTGGTCATTCGACACATACTATCTACGTCATTGTGAAAGTAAAGCCTGGGATACACTAGGGGACATGTTGCGGAACATGTCCCCAACAACTACGTGAAGTGTCCCGCGACAATTGTTCTGGAACATTTTGCCGGCTACACTAGTCAGTGTTTATAGAAATGTCGCCCGAGGAGGTTGTGGCTATTAGTGCTGCGTACATAGTAATTATATCGAGTGTGTTGAAACCAAAGAAATTCTATACACAATAGAATGCTGACTGACATTTAATATACAAAGGATTTTGAACCTTATCACGACTGTACAACGATCTATTATCATTTAATCTTGGTTATAAGGATTGTTGGTCTTGTTGAGAGGATTTCTTGGTAGCTTTGTCTCTTTCACACGCGTTGTTGGATGAGTAGTAGGGTGCCCATGTCATTTAAATTTCAGGATATTTTTACCTTATCGCGCTCGACAAAATCAGCGCTTGATTTCGATCCATGGTTTCGATCCTTGAATTCGATCCTTGATTTTGATCCTTGATTTTGATTTCGATTTTGATTTCGATCCTTGATTTCGATCCTTGGTTTTGATCTTGGATTTCGATCCTGGATTTCGATCCTTGATTCTTGAATTTTGAACCTTGAATCTGAAATCTTGAATCTTGAATGAAAACTACCAGCTGTCAAAATGACATCTGTCATTTGAAATGTAGATCTTGGTCATAGCTTTCATTTGAACCGAGAACAGGGAGTCTAGGACGAGTAGTTTCCAAGATATGGCCGTTTGAAGTTTGACAGCTGTCACTTCAAATGAAGATCTTGGTCATAGCTTTCATTTGAACTGGGAACGGGGAGTCTAGGACGAGTAGTTTCCGAGATATGGCGGTTTGAAGTTTGGCAGCTGTCACTTCAAAGATTCAAGATTTCAGTTTTCATATTCAAGAATCAAGATTCAGGAATCAAGGATCGAAATGAAGGATCGAAATCAAGGATCGAAACCAACGATCGAAATCAAAATCAAGGATCAAAATTGTATCAGTATTTTAATTGAAAAATCATGCCCTGAAACATCACGTAAATCAGAAAATGATGTAAAAGGCCCCTTAGGGACTAGGAATGTTTAGTTTATAAATTATGGTCACCCTTTAGAAAGAGACACACCGCCCAAGTTTTATCTCTCAAGCGGATCGCGTTTTCTGTCTCAGTCAGCATTCCTGTTACGTAGGTATAAAACTTCCTTGGTTGAAACGTAGAAGACATTTTGATGGTTGGATGGTTGTCATGGTTTGACATATTTTTATTCGCATTCCAGCAAATAAAAATAAGTCTGTAAGTATCTAAAAAGTTTTTAGTTTGTTTATTTTGTTTTGAACTGCTATTTTGATAATTTCTCGAACTATGAGGCCTTCGCTGAGGAACTCTGAGACGCGATACGAAGTTCAATAGTACAATTTACACTCCGGAAGTTTTATATTGTTAAGTTGCCGGAAATATTTAAAAAGTAAGGTAGGGATAACAACATGGTATAAAAGCAGAAGAATTGTATTACCAGGGCATATTTTGTTAACTGAATTTTGGTAAAAGGCAGTTACTCTGTCCGAATATACGTAGAAGTACCACGCCTAGTCTCCATCTTCCCGAACCTACCGTCACAAGAGAGTTGACGGGGCCTGGGCACGTTGCGTACGCGACTACACTTGGTAACAAATGGCGCGACACCGCGGGACACGTGCGCTCGCTCTCGAGGCGGGAGCAAGCAACATGCCCCGCGTCACGTACAATGTTGCGGGGCATGTTGCGGGACAATATGCAACGTTGCAGCGTCACGTAAATTATGTGTTGCGCGTCATGTTGCGGGACAAAATGTCCCCTAGTGTATCCGATGCTGGAGCAAGCAACATGCTCCGCGTCACGTACAATGTTGCGAAACATGTTGCGGGACAATATGCAACGTTGCAGCGTCACGTAAATTACGTGTTGCGCGTCATGTTGCGGGACAAAATGTTCCCTAGTGTATCCGACGCTTAAAGCTCTATTGACCATGAATTTTAAGTGATAAAGCTAATTAAGTTAAGTTAAGTAAAATAATATATTTGGATAGTAAAAGTTGCGGGAACGTATTTAGTTTTTTAAAATTTTTTAATAAAAATTTTTTAATAAAAATTTTTTAATAAAAATTTTAAAAACCGACTTCAATGTGAGCAATTTTCTGCACTCTCGAGGTGCATTTCTGTTCATAACTCCGAAAATCCTCGACAGATTCTCACCAAATTTTCGTTGCACCAATCGGAAAGTATCCTACACTTTACAAAAAAATAATATTCCAAATAATCGGTGAACATACCTACATAAAAAAGCACATAAAAAAAAAGATTCCGATGAATTGAGAACCTCCTCCTTTTTTGAGTTGAAAAAACTAAAATCGAATTTATTTAACTAAATGAAACAGTGAATTATGGAACGTGTCAGATGAGTTTTAATCTGTTAAAGCCAGGAGCCAGACGGCTCAGCTATGTGAGCGGCGAAGATAACGCCTACGGTAGGCGAGAATACCAGCTTGCATTCTCACACATTGAGAGTAGGTAAGTGATCTGCCTATTGACCGGTAACATAACTACCTATTTAAGAAAATTGGGTCAGTACTGTGCCTATGACTCAGGATGGTAGACTTAAGTAAGTAAAATAGGCCTTTATCTACATCTTTACAAGATGATTTATACAGTGCCAGGAGGCAATCTTTGCCTACACTTAACGGGACACTAGTGCCTGGGAGATTGTTTTGAGATGGAGTAGGCTTGCCCGCACCTAAACCTTTCAGCTTAACCGGCCATATCCACAGGACTTGGTCAATACGTGTAGGGCTGACTAATTCGCGAGTTTCCTCACGATGTTTTCCTTCACCGTTTAGAGCTCTTGTTAAAGCTCATATACCTATCTTAAACTCTCCCTCGCAGACTACAAACTTTTTTATTGGCCGATAGTTTGGTCGGCCGATAGAAAAGTTTGCGATCTGTGAAAGTTTAAGAACCATTTGAAATTGATCTCTATTACATGCGCCTATTAAATTGAAAACCAGTCGGGTAATACAAGCCAATTTCTGGTTATCGACTCGGATGACTCAATGAACTGTTATGAGTCAACGGGCTCATTGATTTATTCACTTCGCTAGAAATATATCGCATAGCTAGAAATATATACTTAAAAATAATAGTAGTATTAGAAGGGAAGACCTAGGCGCACATTCGGACGAAATTGGCGAATTATTGGAAAAAGGTCAGGTCAAGAGTACCTACCTTAAACCGACGCTTGCATGAAGAATGTGATGAGAGTGAATGAAGTAAAAGAAGTGTGTGGCCATACGCCTATTATAAATTTTACTATGATTACTTTAATAACTTTAAGTATTTATATTCTCACACGTATATTTGTAGATTTCAAAGTGAATTTTTGTCCTTGACTTGTTGCGTTCTAAACTATTTTGAAACGAGTTGCTTTACCGCCATTATTTATGTGTTAATCCGTTGGCTCACTTGGGCAAAAACGCATTGGGAAATGTCTAAACATTATCTCTAGATAATTTTAGAGTTATGTTTTTGCGGTGTAACTCACACCACTTTGCCTTTTTAGGGTTCTGTACTCCAAAGGAATAAAACGGATGAATACATATATTATATACCTACCTATTATAGATATACTATAAGTACTTATATATTATATTGTTAGCAGTATCCATAAGCGATGACGAAATAGCAGATGGCGTTGCTATAAATACGGGTGCAGGTCGGGAACGGCCGCACTTGCTCGTTGGCGTTCGACGTATTAACATCAGAGGAAACTTGGTTTCGTAGTTTGTATGGCCGCGTGAGCCATTTTTCTTGTGATTTGTGCGTATTTTGTGAAGTGTCAAATTGGATATTAGTTTGTTCTATTTTGGGTTGTTTTTGTAAAAGTAATTTTGTGATTTTGATTAAAGTTAGATTTCTCGATTATATTTTTTTATCTTTAAATCACTCCTGTTCCTAAGATCAGTAAGTGGGATAAAGAGCCAGTAAAAGAAAGTAAAAGCCCACGAATTTTACACCAAAATGGAACAAACCTACCCACACGTAAAGAAAATTTTTGATGTTTGTTTGTGGTTATTTGTGTTGTGATTAATTCTCACGTAAGTACCATTTGATTATTTTCTTTTGTAAAACGCCGCGAAGTACTATATCGCGTGGTCGTGTACACAATGTCATTCGAAAAGTGGCTCGCGTGTTCGCAAACGTTCCGTTCGCGTAACTTGTCGCGCAAAAGTTCGCGAGGTAGTTCACGTCGTAAGTACTAGGCTACGACCTCGTTCGCGCAGCGAATCCAGGTATAAAACGCCATGGTGCAATCATAGAGTTAGGGCATGCGTGCGTTACAGATTTCAATCTAGTTCATCAAAACGTTCATGCCGCTCACTGTGTCCTAAGTAGTAAGTCAAGGTCAGGTGAAGCCGAGCCCTAGAATGGTAAGAAGCGTTTTAAACGATGATTTGCATCGAAGCAAACCACAAAGGTTCGTTGACTAGGAGCCGAACCAGAGAGCTTCTTGTTGAGAATCAAACCCGTCATGGTGAGTATGTGAAATGTGTAGGGGTTACTTGATGACCTCTCATGTAATAAAGTTTTCTCTGTGCACAGTTTTACAAGTCTGCATAATGCCAGGCAGTCGCTGCGAGCTGATGCGGTTGAGCCACCGGCAGCTACGGCGAGACGACGCGAGCAGCTGCACAGCTCTTCAGCACGAGAGCTGGGGTCTGTGATTGACCATCGGTCCCGCTTTGCGGCCGGCAGACCTGTGAGCAGTGTTTAACACTCGACAGGTAGACGATCTCATCGTCGGCAGCAGGGATGGATACGAAGCGTGTCACCCTGGGGTCTGTGATTGACCATCGGTCCCGCTTTGCGGCCGGCAGACCTGTGAGCAGTGTTTGACACTCGACAGGTCGGCAGAAGGGATAGACACGGATTGTGTCACCCTGAAGTCCAAGTGTTCGGACGGCTGACCTGTGAGCAGTGTTAAACACTCGACAGGTAGACGATCTTATCGTCGCGGGGATGGGCTCGTGCCCACCCTGAAGTCCAAGTGGTCGGACTTGCTTGTTCCTAAGCAGGTCTCCACGACGAGAGGCGAAGCTGAGCGGTCGGAGAACGACCGAGATGCTGATGCCGATGCCGACACAGATGCTGTGTGAAGACATTATGGAAAGGAGTAACAGGGCCCTATTTTCATTATTTTGAGACGTCTCTGAGATGAAGTATGTATGAGCGTGTTTTAAGGCGATACACGTGTGTGACGTATGAATTAACTGAAAGCGTTATAGTGAAAGGAGAATGTTCAGTTTTTAGACTCCAGATGTCTGTCCTAACACATTGTTTTCCTGCAGGTGATGAGCCTGATGAGACTAACAAAAAATCCATCAGCCTCCGCATAACAGGGACCAGGCGTTCAGCGCTCCATGTCCTGGTTCGAGGCGGGTCCGTCATCGGTAGCCGTCACCGTCAGCGGCACCACACCGAGTCCCCGGGTTGAGGACAACCCTCTGTCAGGAGAGGCCGTGTTAGCAGTATCCATAAGCGATGACGAAATAGCAGATGGCGTTGCTATAAATACGGGTGCAGGTCGGGAACGGCCGCACTTGCTCGTTGGCGTTCGACGTATTAACATCAGAGGAAACTTGGTTTCGTAGTTTGTATGGCCGCGTGAGCCATTTTTCTTGTGATTTGTGCGTATTTTGTGAAGTGTCAAATTGGATATTAGTTTGTTCTATTTTGGGTTGTTTTTGTAAAAGTAATTTTGTGATTTTGATTAAAGTTAGATTTCTCGATTATATTTTTTTATCTTTAAATCACTCCTGTTCCTAAGAATATCCTATCTTTGCTTCTGTGGTGACAGGGTGATGATGATGATGAAAAGTAAAAGTAAAATGAAAAGTAGCCTACCTACAACATTCCTCTAGAGTTTAGCTATTAAGCTATCAAATAATAACAAAGATTTTTTGACATTAGAGCGTGCTAACAAACAAACTCTTCCGCTTTATTTATTGGTATAAGTAATATGGATAGATGTAAATATTCAACTGAGTTAGGGAATACGGCAGCTGGACCAGTTTACGTTTAATTTTTTACAGACCGATATAATTTAACAAGGTCGCGGACGCTATGTGGATCGCGAGACTAAAGTGGAGTTGGACGGGACACTTGGCTAGAAGGGACAACGGAAGGTGGACAAAGGCGATAACTGAATGGTGGTCCCAGGACGCTCAACAGCCAAGAGCCAAACAGAGCCAGTAGGCCTACTCCCAGCACTAAAAACGATATATCGTGCCAATAGGGAACTCCCACAATTTTTTTTTATGATTTTATACGATAGGTTATATCGTCAAATAACCGTAATCAAAATTCCAGCGCCGAAATACTAAAATTTTATAACAAAAATAATTTTTAAATTTTACCAACATTTTCAGGCATCTGAAACACGTTTATTATTGTTGTCACAGATTACTGTTGTAGTAACAATTTTTGAATTGTGACGTCACGCGTCAAAGTTCACAAATTGATACTAAGTACAACAGTAATCTGTGACAATAATAAGTTCGAGTTTAGGAATTGTGAAAATTAAAAAAAAAACTTATCTATGGATCGTCATATCTGACTCGTCCTTGACTTTTCTTATGAACTCGTGACGTCACATCCTTTCACATCCTTTTCAAGTATTTTGAAATTCCTACTATTTTTTTGCAATTTTTAAAATTTATTTTCTAATCGAAAATGGTTTAATATTAAAAAAAATTACACACACATACCTCTAAAGCAACAATGTTCATAATAAAATACATTTAACCCGCTTTTGAATCAGACGCATATTGCCTATTATCGTAGTTCAGCCTAAGTTGGTGGAAGCCCAATTCGGAACATTCGACCAACATAAGCTGAACTACAATGGCACGGTATATCGTTTTTTGGAGTTTTTGGAGCCCAGACCACCTGCTCGATGATGGAATGTTGATGGAATGACATTGTAAGCGTGGTCGGGAATCAGTGGATGAGACTCGTGAGGAATCGGAGAGAATGGCGTAATAAAAACTAAATATTGCTGGACATTTCACACAGCGTCATCTAGCCCCAACTACGCAAAGCTTATCTATCTGCAAAATGTGGGAATGTACCAAATATGTTTGGACATACCTCTAACTACCCCCTTAGACACCTCCAAAGGATCTTAAAAATGCCTAAAGATCTGAAAGAAAATGTCAAACGCATCTTGGGAATACAGTCGTGATCATCACATCACACTAATTATTATAAATGCAAAAGTTTGGATGGATGGATGTTTGTATGTTTGTTCCTCTATAACTCGACAACCACTGAACCGATTTGGCTGTTTAGAATTTAGATGGATAATAAATAAATAAATAATAAATAATGCTGGACATTTCACACAACATCATGTAGCCCCAAGCTAAGCAGAGCTTGTGTTATGGGGACCACATGACTGATATATTACTTAATTTTTTTTTTTTTTTTTGTAAAATACATACATAATATACATAGAAAACACCCAGACCCGAGACAAATATTTGCAGATCATACAAACATTTGTCCCGCGGCGGGGATCGAACCCGCAACCTCTTGCGTCCCAAGCGGGCCTTCACCCACTGCGCCACAGAGGTCGTCAGTCGTCATAATGACCGGGAATAGGACATAGGCTTTTTATCCGGGTACCACGCGAGCGAAGCCGCGGATGGCAGGTAGTATTTCATATTTCATTTAAGAGGAGACCTATACACAATAGAGGGTGGAAATTAGCTGAGATGATGATGATGATATTTACAACAAACACATGCTGCTTTAACTATATCTTTGCGAACTTATTGTAACTTATTGTGACTGTCTTTACGAAATGTTGAATGAACCATTCATCATGTCGGCGTAACGTTTGAGCCCAGATTCTTCAATTGCGATAATCTTCCATTCATGTAACGTGCTATTAACTTTTTATTGCATCGCTTCGTAGGTACAGGCAGACACAAAAGTTGATAAACATTTAAAATATTGAACTTGGTCTTCTTGAAGTTCGCTGGGTCAGCTATTTTATAGTCACTTTATAAAATACATTAGAAACAATAATTTAATTAAACCACGAAAGATCCGCGAGTAGAATAGTCTAGCTCTTTGATTTCGATTTTGAGTACCTAGGTACATAATTAGTGAAAGAGCAGTGTTGGCCGAGTGGGTTAGTGCTTCGACTTTCAATCCGAAGGTCGTGGGTTCGAACCCGACCGTGCATCAATGGATTTTCCGTTTCGAAAAGTGCTTTGTGCTTTAACACGAGCTTTAAACGGTTAAGGAAAACATCGTGAAGAAACCAGGGGCCCTAGCCATATTACACGATCTATCGTCGCTGTAGAACGATCTATCGTCGCGATAGAATAGAACACTTCAAAATGTATAGGAATTGACGTTTTGACCACGTGACTCATCTACTTGAAACGTCAAATCCTATACATTTTGAAGTGTTTCTATTCTACAGCGACGATAGATAGTGTAATATGGCTAGGGGGGCAGTTATCTTTCTAATAGCGTCGATGGGCCTGCAATCTATCACGTATGTAATGTTAACTTCTGCAAAATGTACCAAATGTGTTTGGACATACCTCTGACTAACCCCTTAGACATCTTCAAAGGATCCAAAAATGCCTAAAGGTCAGAAAGAATATGTCTACCGCACCTTGGGAATATAGACTTGATTTTCATTTCATAATTAGCTTGTTAGTAGCGTAGGCATAGGCATTTCGTAGCAACAGAAGCGCGTTTAAGTCTTTTCTTCGTAAGTAATTTTTTGTAAGATTATCTACAAACAATAATATATTTCACAGTTACCTCGTTCGTTCGTTTTATTTGAATACTATTACATGTTAAGAAAGGTTTGAGGGAATTTAGTAGTAACCAATATTTATTTTTTATTTTCTTTTTATACTACTAAGGTAGCAGACAAGCATACGGCCCACCTGATGGTAAGCGGTTACCGTAGCCTATGGACGCCTGCGACACCAGAGGAGTCACACTCGCGCTGCTGACCCTTTAAAAATTTCAAAACGCCCTTTTTGAAGAACCCCATACTGTGGTCAATAAGCGAAAGAAGTGCGTCAGGATCGTAGCAAGTGGAGATCTGTGGTCTCTGCCTACCCCTATGATGGGAAACAGGTGTGATTGTATGTATGTATGTATGTAACCAATAAGATCAGAATGTAGGTCACCATGACGATGACCAGACCTTTGGGGACAGTGACTGATGCAATGATCCGAACCTTAAAATAAACAGGGGCGAATCCAGTGAAGATGTGTCTTCAGAGTTTTCAGATAATAAACATAATGTAGGGCAAGGTTACTTTCAAAGTTTCGATACTTCTACATGTTTTACGAAATTGCGCTAGTTAAGGTGTGTAGTGGATAGTAAATTCTAGTAACCTCTCAAAAATGAATTATTAACTTTGGATATTTGAAGTTAGTAGAAGAAAATTAAAAAAATCATTGGTAAGGTTGAATTTATTCGATTATATCTTAAATTTTAAGACTTAAAAGAATGTTGTGTAAAAACATGCTTATGACTAACAGTCCTCAAGACATCGACTCAGATAAGTATTCAAATATCAAGATCCTTTGTATAGTTGTAGACAGTGGCACGTCCAAATACACATTTAGGGCCACTTTTGTCTTATATTAAAAAATGCTAAAACAAAAACTTATATTTAGAACAATCCTTCAACGCAACGCAACAATTACATAAATATCGCGATTTCTATATCATAGTGTCAAAATTATGTATAACGTACAACTGACGAATTACCATAAGAGTTGGGCAACGCTCACGGTCACCATGTCAGACTGAGCTCAGATCCGGCCCTGCCATGACTTTCTCTGTTACAGCATCGGTTGCGCATGCGCTCGTCTCAGCGCATTCGTTCACTGTGCGCCGGCACAGACACTATGACGCGAGTGTCGTCGTCAACTCTTTGAAAGACGGATCATGTTTAAGTGCGCCCCTGCGTAAGTGATAGTGAGTGAAGGATTGCAGTTTTAAGAAGTGTTTGTTTAAGGTAATTTGGTTTGCGTACGGTAATTTTTACGTGAACCGGTACTTTGTCAAAAATTTGTTCGTAAGTTTTTTTCCCAACACTAATTTAAAAACTTCGCCTACTTGCTTTGCCTAAGATACTTAGTTAAAAAAAAAATCATTTGAAAATAATTTACCTCGGTCTTCTTCTTAAAAGTATCTTCTAGTAAAGACATGATTTTACAATATTGAGAAATCCCACGACTTGTTGAGCAGTGTTGGGTTAATGTCTCGACTTTCAATCCGAAGGTCGTGGGTTCGAAAAAAATATATTCGCTTTAACACGAGCTCTAAAAGTCGCGTCGAAGAAAAACATCGTGAGGAAACCCGCGGCTTAATCAGCGCCACACGCATTGACCATGTCTTTCCTGTGGATATGACCTGAGACGATGGTTTAGGTGCTGGGCAAGCCTACTTTATCTCAAAATAATGTCCCAGGCACTACAGTGTCCCGTCCTGACATCATCATATACATCATCTAGTAAAAGATGTAAAGGCCTACCAACGTTGTCGATATAGGTATAGTATTAGGCTATCCTACTAACTACTACTGTCCTACAAATTATTTAGTACCTACTCTACTGTGATATTATGCCATTCTCTACCCGTGTACCCCAAATATTAGGGCTGATTTACATTGGTTCAATGACTGACAGCAACTACTGTCACCAGTGAATAGCAATACAGTAGTTTTGTGAATGATTTTGTACCGAGGGATGAGTCCTTGAGAGGGATAGATGATGGAATGGAATGTGTGAAAGACGATAAAGGGAAGAAAGGAATTAATGTTGAGATGACGGCTGGTAATGCAGTAGAATAAGAAAACATTTTGCGCTGACCCCACATACATATACATAAGTGGGATAAGGCAGGCAGATGATAACTCTCATTGATTTGTAGATTAAGGGTCTTCCTTATGAAATATGTTTAAAGTGAAACACTGGTTAAACAACGTCCTGTCTTTATTTGTGGATAGTGACAAACAGAGACAGGACGTTGTTCAACCAGTGTTCAACTTTAAACATCTTTCATAAGTAAGGGGGTAAAAGCTGTCTATCTTAGGCAGGAAAACCTTTTTTAATAGACTGCATCAATAACAAACTGGTCTCGATATGAACTGCCTTTTGTACATATCGGTTGGTACATTATATCGTTATTATATTGTTGGTAGAGTTTACAGTCATTGTACTGAAATTGGTATAATACTTGACTGGGCTAGTCTACTGTTTACTTTACCCGGTGTAGCCCAGACCTATGAAACCTATTGTTGTAGTGTTGGACGTCCACTGGATAGACGATCTTGTAAAAACTGCAGGTCGGCGGTGGATGCAGGCCGCTTCCAACCGCAACACATGGAAATTTTTGAGAGAGGCCTGTGTCCAACAGTGGACGTCCAATGGCTGAGATGATGATGATAATGATGATAAAACCTATAGGTTGTAGGACAAATACTATAGCTAAGTTATTGCTCTCAGCTATAAGATACAAAAAGATCCGTCTTTCCGTCCGCGATCCACAGATTGCATGATAAGACATAATGACTTTCTAATTAACACAGCTGGTTTATTTCCTTAGCTAAATGGGTATTATGAGATTGTGTATCCACTTGAACCATTGCGCATTAACACGTGCTTAAACCGGTGAGGAAACTCGAGGCCTATTCAGCTCTTACTTACTAGTTGAGCTCTATATCTTAGCTCGCACAGTACTTTGTCTAGACGTGGGATTTAATGACTATGTCGCCAATCGGTTTTATTTCACTTTCAAAATCGGTTTTATTATCTGTGAATTCGTTTCCAGTTCCCGCCAAAACTGGAAAATTTTGACACTTTGTTACAATAAAAAGAAAAAAAGATGGCGAATTTTCACATTATTTTTTTATTTAAGTACTTATTGGATAAAAAGTTCCATTAGGTTTGTCCTGGACACTACTCCATAATATCGATAGGTCCCTAATATACACTCTCATGGACTGGACAGGGTTTTTTTTTTACACAGTAATAATAGGTACCTACCTAAGTACCTAAGTAAGTATAATATTCTAGTCTGAGTTAAAGCTGAGTTATGAGGAACCGCGTCCCAACTTATAGACTAGCTAACTTTTTCTGGTCGCTGTGTTTTGTTGAAACTTTTAACGGCTCTTCGAAGTTAGAAGTAGCTGTTTTAAAAATTAAATTGTGTAGTTTCTGCACTTTTCTACTTTATTGCGAAACTTGAGGTCGTGGAGAACAAAAACTATTTCAATTTGACCTGGGAAATTAAAGATGGTGATGACACCGCACACTTTCTTATTTTATAGTTCATGGTACTGAAGATGAAACTTTAGCCTTTTATGATCATCTTATTCACAGCCTACAGGCATTTTTGCTAAATGGGGTACCGTTTTTGATGATGATAGTAGCTAGTAATAGTAGTACCTAGTGAATGAATCGATTAGTAGCAAATTTTAAGGTTTTGAAGAGAGTGTTCCTGTGACAGCATGTTCTCTACTCTTGAATCCAAAAACGGTATAACATCTCCATTTTGACCCCATGCCAATGTGGTTTAGGTTATGTTGGTGAAATGTACAGAGTTCAGATTCCACCAATATAATCTGATCTACGATATTGTTTATTACGTTTGTATCTCATAACATTACGTTTGTATGTTCATATCTCTCTACATCCAAAGGTTGCCTGGAAGAGATGGTTCCTTTGAGGCAAGACCACCACATTAGCGGCCTTTACACGGTAGAGTTTTAACCGCGCATCTTGGACTGCATTCAGAATCGCGGATAAATCTGTGCAGTTTTAACCGCGGATAAAACTGTCGTGCTAATTACTGTCACAGTTTAGTCTGGCGCGTGGTACGATTTTGAACGGTGATGCGTGCAAAAAACTGTCACAAAAACTATGCCAGATCGAACTGTCAGCCTCGCGCATCTACACGTAAGGTTTTTAGCGAAGGTTGGAATGGCGCGTGCTATTTCCCGCGTTCCGATCTCTACGTGTAAAGGCCACTATTGTTTCAAGTATTATCAGTTGTGTGCAAAAAATAATTTCCATTCATTTATTCACTTATCACAGTATTAGTATTTAAACAGTAAGTATGTAGTATTTAAGAATAAAAAAAAATAATAATAAACCCCCGACATATCCCTTCATAAACTCCAAATGGCTGAACAGATTTTCATGAAATAGCTAAGAACACTCAGACAGACACACAGATACACACCTACACAGAGACACAGATAAACAGAAACACACTACAAACTTATAACACCCCTCTATTTCGTTGGGGGTTAAAAAATAGATTCTGAGTAACGGTACAGATAATATAATACTAAGTAAGTAAGTAAGTTCGTATGAGCTAGTAGCAAACTCTGGTGACGGAGTTTTAATACTAAGTATACGTAACGGATACTTCCACTAGTAGGTAGTGAAAGAGTACGAAAGGGTAGAGGTCGAAAGGGGCGTCTAAATTCTAGTGACTAGAGTTTAGTTAGACGGTTTGTCAATAAATTCCATCATACAAACATTTACATTTCCTTTTGCTAATTTTAAGTGTTCAGAAAATTAGCAAACAATTGCTAATTTTCTGAACACTACCGTGGCCATTTTTAAAAGCTATAATTGTGTTTAAATAAGCTAAAACTTTGCGCACATTTGATTTTTGAAGTACCGAGCATACTGCATACAGTTTTTGGGAAGTACTTCTGTTGGAGATGATGATGACTTGTATTGAATATGTTGGTATCATGACTGCCCCACGGTACCACCGTTTGGAAAATGCCTTTGGCCTTCTGCCTACAATATTTTGTCTGGTTTTACGTTTTCGTTTTACAGACTATAATATTTCAGGTACCCAGCCAACCGAACCATGCGGCAGTGATCATGTTCGGCTTCAAGCGGTCCCTGGTGCAAGCGATCACCGTACTCTCATGCATTCACTACTACACATGCGACAATGTACTCCTCTGGACTCTCATCACGACTCTTCTATCAGCTGCGGTTCTTCTGGCCATCACAACTTATGACCATGATTACTGGAAGGAGAGGGGAGTCTTCTCTCCCCCAGCATGGCCTATTGTTGGCCATATCCTCTCTGTGGTCAGGTTTAAGGAGCAAGGCGGAATGTGCTTCAAGAGGATTTACGAAACTTACAGAAATGTGAGGTTTTTAGGTGAGTTTGTGTTCACATTTTTTATAAATAGGTATTTATAGGTAAGTAAGCATTGCGGTTTGAGTGAGAATAATTGTGATGGAAATGTTGAGTAAAGAGATTTTAACTTAGGGCGCTCACTCACGGTAATATTTTGAAGCAATGAAGTCGCGCGTAAACCCACAAAAACGCGTTGATGTAACTAGCCTTTGCCAGTGCGAGCGTCTGTGTTCTTAAAATGCTCTAATTTTACCGAGCTCTAGTACTAAAATTGGTTCTTGGGCCGTTCATTTTTACGCACCTTTAGAGTCTGCGCCCTCTGCCTGGCGTTAATGATTCAGGGCCTTACTTATGAAAGATGTTTAAAGTTGAACACTGGTAAAACAACGTCTTGTCTTTATTTGTGGATAGTGATGAATAGAGACAGGACGTTGTTTAACCAGAGCCTTTAGCACGAGTATGCACAAAGTCTACTATTCGATCCGTGACTGTAGTTTAATCTCTCAAATGTATTGGGATTTTAGTTCAGTCAAGTTACCACTGGAGGCGCTGCACCGGAATCCCATACATTTGAGAGCCTTTACTACAGTCACGGATCGAATAGTAAACTTCGCCGTCCCCGGGGAACAAAATGATAACTGCCATTATCTTAGTTTTAATGTTATGCCATATTTGTAATCTTTGGGTGCTAATACATCTGCTCAATTTTTTTCGTAACTTTCATACAGTTATTCGCGAAGTTACAAAATATTACAATACTATTCCACGATTCGACCCATGCCTGAAGTTACAAGAATAAAGTTGTACTATAATCTTATCAAATTGTATTAACACCTGTTAATATGACAAACAATCATTATCATTATGTTCTCGTGAAAAATATTCGTCTAGATAATGATAACCGCATGTTATCATTTTATTCTCGTCAAAACTCGTCCTTGCATTTCGTATAATACACTATTATCATAATCGCTTCCACCCTGGTAAAGCGTCGAATAACATGATAGAATAGTGGTACAATATTAGGCTTTGCCTAGAAAATACGAGGAATAAAATGATAATCGACATTATAGAACTTAGACGGTGATTGATTTTGACTAACTTCTTATTTTTTAAATATCTCTATTTTGGCATTTCTTACGCGTGTGTCATTAAAACATTCCGAATGCAAAAAAAATCAGCATTGCTTAAAGCTAACAATCATCTGTCTACGTCCAGTATTTGTGAAGTTATTAACGAAAACATGTTTTTTGCTCCTCCTGAAAAGTTACGTTTTTGTAGTTATCATTTTGTTCTCCGGGGACGGCGACTTGTGCATACTGGCGATCGAGGCACCGTGTTCAACTTTAAACATCTTTGTAAGGGGGTCAAATGCACCGTTGATTGAAGGTCGGAAACAGCAACGTGCGACGGCATCATTTTGCATTTTGCGAATCTCGGCGTCGGTCGCCATAATTTTGCGACAGTATCGCTACCAAACAAATATTTTGGAAAGGCAGTGTAGCGGTTATTCTTCTTTAGTGAAAGAAATATTATAGTTAAATTTTTTTCTTCAGAGAAAAAATAATAATGCACGAGTGATTATTAGAAAAATATAATAATTCAAACTTCTGTCAGTGAAATACCACCATTCTTTATTGATGATTGAGACACGAGATCGAGTAGATATCAACACGAGATGATGAAAAACAGATATTGAGATAATGTTAAAGATGACCGTGTCTTAAACCAGTTCAAATATTGAAATCATTAAAAACACTGAAAAATTATAAATCCGATCGTGTGTCGATGTGTTAGGTTTAATATTTATGACAACCAGTTAAGGATCGTATTATTATCTGTAGATAGCTTTGTAAACTATGATTTATGATTTGAACAGTGAATGAGGTCGCCTACCAATAAATTAACTGTCTAATTTTAGTTCAAATAAACCTGAAATAACTGAGCTAGTAAGTTCTGTTTTAGCGTATATTCGAGTGATTGTGTAATACTTTGTTCTATTAACTTTATCAAAACGGGCTAGATGTCCAGTCTGCGTGAAACTAGACTATAAAATCGCTTTGTCTATGAAAAGGGATCTCCGGGATTTACAGAGAAAGCTCCTGCCAATTATTTTATGAAAAAGTAGGTATATTGTGATAGATTTTTTATTTTATTTCGTACAGCATTTATCTCTAGTCTCTATCTAACATAATGCGGAGTGGACACACTGCGTTTTTTGCAGCGCGTTTGTATCGATACAAACGCGATTCGAACGCGATGCGAACGCGCTGCCCCCTCCCGGTTCGCTTTTGTATGGAAACAAACGCGCTGCGAATGCGCGTTTGTATCAATACAAACGCGCAGCTCAAAAACGCGCTGCAGAAAACGCAGTGTGGCCACTCCCTTAGTGGAAAAAAAATATAATATTACCTCGAGTTTTAGCGAGACAAACGAACAGCAATTGATTTTTACACATAAAGGTTTTATACGTTGTCTACATTTAAAAAATAAAATAAACTTAAAAACTAGGCAAAAAAAGAAAGTTGAGAAAACGCTTACCCCGGCGGTCACATAACCTGTTTTGTTTTTCCAGGCACCCACCAGTTCTACCAGCGTACCCTAGTGATCTGCGACCCCGAGCTCATTAAGAGGATATGCGTGAATGACTTCCAGCACTTCGTGGACCGAGGGTTCTTCTTCAACAAAGACGTGGACCCGCTGGCCGGCTCCGTGCTGTTCCTGAGAGGCAATGAGTGGAGGCGGTTGAGGGCGAAGATATCTCCTATCTTCTCGTAATTTTACATCTTTATTTATTTATTTATTTGTTAGGAACAACAAACAATTACATTCATGACTTATATATAGGTAGTATGGCTATTACTTAGGTTCTAGGAATGTAACCAACCCCGTTGTCCACAAATTAAGTAAATACAAAAGAATGGGCAAACCTTACAAAAAATAAATAAAACCGGTCAAGTGCGAGTCGAACTCGTACGCCGAGGGTTCCGTAACTAGCCATGGTGCCAATTAAGCTAGTCCGCTTAATTGTATGAGCACCCATACAACTCGGAGGACAATTTTAACTGGCGTCAACTATGTATGTATGGGAACACCCTTTAATTTTTAACTTTTTTAACTTTTTAGAATTTTTCCTTTATTTGTGCTATAAGACCTTGCTTTTTGCCAAATTTCGTTATTCTAGGTCAACGGGAACTACCATTTAGGTTTTCGACCCAAAACCTCTAGGGTACTTCCGGTTGACCTAGAATTGTCAATTTTGGTTACAAGCAAGGTCTTACAGCACAAGTAAAGGAAAAATTCCGAAAAATAAAAAAAGTTGATAATTAAGGTAAGTTTTGGTACTCACAAGTTTTCACGAAAACCTAAATTTGCCTATATCTTTTTATAGTGTTTACTCAGGACCTTGATTTTTATACTCACAATAGGGACTATAGACTTTAGTATATGGTATAAATTTCAACTTGCTAGCTCTACCCGTTCCTGAGATAATCGATGGTGACACACGGACAGACAGACGGACAGACGGACAGACGGACAGACGGACAGACGGACAAGAAAGTGATATTATAAGGGTTCCTTTTTTTACCTTTTAAGGTACGGAACCCTAAAAACGATTATCGGTAAAAGCACTATCACATCTTACTAGCAGTGCCCTCGCGGCGTTGCCCCCGTAGAGATGGTTTACGGTGATGATGATGATGAAAAGTAGCCTATAACCTTCCTCAAGAGTTTATTTAGCTATCAAAGGCAGAAATATCTATTCAAATCGGACTGGTAGTACGTAGTACTAGTATTCTGTGCTGGTAGTCCTTGAGATTAGCGCGTTCAAACAAACCAAATTTTCCGCTATATATAAATTAGTATAGATACCTACTATAGATGTTACTTAAACCGAAAGACAAGACAAGCGAAGGTATAGATCGCGTCATGTAAAAAGAACCCTGGAAGAAAGTGGAGGGGTGTGTTTTGTCACATGTTTGCGAATAGGTAACCCATGCGCAAACATGAGACAAAATACACCCCGCCACTTTCTTCCAGAGTTCTTTTTACGTGACGTGACTTATGCTTGATATACGAGTAGGTAGTTTATGCTGAGTGGAGGCCTTTTTGTTAATTCAATTAATTTAGTGTAACAACAACAATGTAGGTACATAATACCTAACTTGTAAGTATTGTTAAAAAATAAAGTTCTTTGATTTGATGACCAGTGCGATTCAGCCTTCCGAAAATGTATCCGATTTGATGATGGTTTTTGGAAAGTTGACGTTTTTTCAGCGAAGAAACGTCCAAATTGTATTAGATAGTGAACTACTCTGGAGACGAAGTAAGCTTTCAAAGAAAGTTTACTCACGAAATTCTGAAAAAGTAAATGTAATTTTTACTTCTAAACTTTACCAAGATCTAGACAACCTATTTCCGATCTGAATTCACTGTATAGTCTGAAGTTCGTGGATCTCAATTACCCGGATTTCCTCAAAGTTCGCAGTTCGGTCCAGAGCATCATTATTGGGAGACGGGTCGACGTCATGCATATAAAATCGGGTTATAGTTGGAACATACCAAATTTCTACATGCTCATGATCGAACGATGAGATAATTGATATTGGGAGTACGATAGTACATTCTCTTTGGAAGCGGTAGAAATATTCATCGTTGTAGATGTAAAGGTTCTTACTTATGAAAGATGTTTAAAGTTGAACACTGGTTAAACAACGTCCTGTCTCTATTCGTCACTATCCACATATAAAGACAGGACGTTGTTTAACCAGTGTTCAACTTTAAACATCATTTATAAGTAAGGGGGCCTATGTTTAAAATAGAACCTAAATAATATAGTATTTATATTCTTGTTTTTTGGCTTTAGATTATTCTGCAATAATAATTTATTGTAAATAAATAATTGAATTGTGACTTGTTAAGTAAAATGCACTAAGTATTTAAAAGCATTTATGCAATTTACTTATTACAATTTTGTTTTTAACAGCCGTTAGTTCATAGATTAGGTATAGCAAGATTGTTATCTATCAAAAAGGTGAAAATGTTTGACGAATAACTAAAGTCATCAATACTAAAGTTATCAATACTGACGAAAATTTATATTTTCTGTCCAGTACCTACCTAAACTGTTAAACTATTTTCCTAATTCCCGTCCACGTTCCACCGCAGTCACGTCCAACTTCAAACTCGATTTCATGGCGATTCGATCCTACGACCGGTAACGCAAACTTTTCGTCACAGTTGAAGAATACCTACTGTTCTACAGTAGGTATTCAATAGGTTATCAAAGTACAGTACCAAAATACAGTAGGTTATCAAAGTTTTGTGTAGTTTTGACGGTTTTAACGATTTTCAGAGTCCGGTTTTGTAAAATTTATAATCTAATTCGATTACGTGTATCGAGTAATATTTGTTAGACTTCGTAGAGCGTTTCATGTGGTTGTTTTTTTGAGTCGTTCCCTGCATTTCGATTCCTCACAGCGTTGAGTCTCTCCACGTCGAGCACTGTTACGTCGAGCGTCGCCTCATTCCCGGCACGTCGAGCGCGCTTTCAATCGTCGCCAGCGCACTATAACGTCGAGTCTCTTGATAGTGAGCCTCGTTACCTCGAGTGGCTGGACGTCGAGCATTTAGTACACTTCACAACGCGAGCTTATGGTTCTAGTCTCATCATTGAAAGTTTTCGGGAAGGAAAATAAGTCAGATTTTTATATGAAAATCAACTTTATAATTAAAATAACTAGTAGTTCGCCCGAACTGAGATCTCGCGCACCGTTGCGTTGATAGCCTAGATTTGGACTTGTTTCTGACTACCCCTATACCTACGTTAAGTGCTCCTTCTAGTGTTTACCACACAATGATATCTAATGCGCTACCTCAGTATGGTAGAGATTATAGGCATGCATGCATGCAATACATTCAGTCGTATAATTTTTATTTGTTATAGTGTTAAACCGCATTTTCAAACATTAAGCCGTGTCTATTTTTTTTTATATTCAATAGTTGGCCCCACGAGCTTCGTACCGCGCCTTAGGGAAGGCCTCATAGTTCGAGAAATTATTAAAATAGCAGTTCAATACAAAATGTTTGAGAAAATCAATTCCCTCTCCCTCTCCCTCCCCCTCCCCCGTCTCCCTCTCCAAATACAGTCACATCTAATTTTGGTACATGTCCAGCCCACTATTTGCAGGAGTTAGCATTTCCATACGTGACAGGTTGCAAGCCCATCGCCGCTATTAGAAAGTTAACTGGTTTCCTCACGATGTTTTCTTTCACCGTTTAGAGCTCGTGTTAATACGCATTTAAATTTTTTCGAAACGAAAAATCCATTGATGAGCACGGCCAGGATTCAAACTTACGACCTTTGAATCGAAAGTCAAGCACTATTCCACTCGGCCAACACGGCTTTTATTTGCAATCTCAAGAAAAAATATCATCGCAAAAAATCATTGCATACCAAACCACAACGATGCCACACTCTTTCTTAATACTGACTCGGTTAACCAGACCTACGATGACATCGAAACTCTATGAAACGGGAGCTCTCTCCATACTTCCGTTAATTGGCTTTAATAATTTTTCTTTTTCACTGTATTTCAAAAACTATAGAACCTAGAAGAAAACTAAAAACTATTTTGGAATGTATAAATTAAGTAGGTACTTTCGTATGACACCCCACTCAATATATTTGGGTAACTTTAAAAATATTTCACCCCCTTGGGAACCCAATATTTTTACAACCCCTTCATCGATTACGCTCTTAGGCTCCACAGCAAATTTTCATAGCACAACCTATTGACCTATCAAGTTTCATACAGATTGGGTAAGCGGTTCGATAGTTATGCGAGAACATAAAAATGAAACATACAAACATACAAATATACAAACATACAAAGCAAAATCGCCTAACTTGCCACTAAGATCTTCGCTCGCTTCGCTCGCTCGATCGATAAACAAAACAAAAATGTAAATACACAATGATAAAAATAACAAATTGTTGAAAAGAAATAAATTAATCACTGTAAAAATAAATAAGTACCTACCTACCTATGGCAAATTAAAATCTTTTTTTTATAAATATAATTTAAAATGAAATTAGGGAAAAGATAAAGTTAAAAGATAAATTTAACTAAATGTAGGTACCGAAAGGTGAACTTGTGCATAAAATAAAACTAGGTAGGTACTTATATAATTAATTGATTCCACATTTTAATGAGGTATTTATTGTCTTTGCACACTTGTTTGGAGCTTAAGTTTCTAGTGTTAACGAGTCAGTCTGACTGTCCATCGTTCGAAGAAACACTACAACGCATAACTCGATGTAAAACCACTCGATGTTTGGAGACTCGACGTCCAGCCACTCCCGTTCACAGAGCGCTCGACGTAACAGTGCTCGACATGGAGAGACTCAACGCTGTGAGGAATCGAAATGCAGGGAACGACTCGTTTTTTTCTGGTTCAGGCTCTAGAATGCCTGAAGATCAGAGATAATTCTTTCTGTGTCTTCTTCTGGTGAATATGGTTACAAAATCCTTTAGCCATTATTATCTAGTTCAAAACTAGGCATATTACCTTCTTTTTAGGCTCTTCTTTTAGTTGTCTTTTTTTTAAATGACATAACTCTATATGTAGGTACAGATCTGTACATAATTTTTTATAAATTGTCCCCGTTATTTTGTCCTTCATCATCATCATCATCTCAGCCGTTGGACGTCCACTGTTGGACATAGGCCTCCTTCAAAAATTTCCATGTGTTGCGGTTGGAAGCGGCCTGCATCCACCGCCGACCTGCAGTTTTTACAAGGTCGTCTGTCCATCTTGTCGGTGGACGTCCAACACTACGCTTGCCGGTCCGTGGCCTCCACTCGAGAACTTTTGTCTGTATTTTGTCCTTAACTAAAACGAATTTTCTTTCATTTCAGGCCTATCAAACTACGCGGGATGTTTCCTCTCATCGACTATACAGCTAAGGATTTTGTTGTCAGAATAAAAGAGCTGGTCCAAGCCAAATACAAAGAAAACTCCAAAGACGGCTTACTTAATATAGACTGTACTTTTAGAAATATAAACGCGGCTGAAGATTATACTACTTCTGAAGAAGCTAATGCTTCAAATGAAAAACAAAAAGAAATTGATGGTAGACCTAAGTCTGAAGGAATCGAAGTTGTAAATAGAAATAATAATGATAAATTAACATTAGTAGATTTAAATAAACAAGAAAGTAACGTAAGTAAAACATTAGTTAGCAAAGTTGAAAACAAAAATATGACTATACCAGACATAAATCATAACAAAACAGAATTGATTGTAAATAGTGAAATTTATAGCGAAGAAGATAAAGAAAACCAACATAATCCAAAAGCAAGAGAAGATTTTAAAGATAATAAAAATTTGAGTACAATATGTTCAGTTGAAGAGGAAAAACTTAATGAAAACGGAAAAGTTTTCAAAGAAATCAGGAAGCTAAAGAATGATTTCAATGATGATATATTAATATCAGCAGATGTGGATTCAGAGAAACTTGTTGGAGGTTATACAGCAGATGCTATTGTGCCGTGTGCTTTTGGAATAAAGAGCAATGTTATGTACAACGATAAGGATCCTTTTGCTGTGGCACTGCAGGCGTTTTACGAGATGACAGTGTTCAATATCTTTGAAAAGTAAGTGATTTTACTTATTTTTATGTCACCAAATCCAAGATATCCTCAGAAGATTTTAAATGATTAGAGACTAGATGATCTGAGAGAATATATTACATTGAGCTAGAAATTGTTTCGTAGCCCACTTACATTCTATCTATCTTGTTCCAACTGCCAAGATAGATGGATGGACAAACTAGACCAATTTTTCATGACTCGGAAATAGAGAGATACATGGGATCGTAAAATTTAAAAAGAACTGGGAATGTAAAATACAAAAATGCAAAATTACAATACATGTTTTTTAACAATCAACATGAATTTCTCATGATTCATGCATTTATATGAAAATCGCTGAATTTGTCGTATGCGGTATACAAATATATATGATCAGCATATTTTCAAAAAACAGTGAAGTTTATTATTATGGGCAGTAAATTCATTTACATTTTGTCAATCAGCAGCCCAGACTTCTTAGCGTATATTAGAGGAAGGATCACCGAAAAGAAAGCTAGGCCCCAAACCGAGTTAGTTGACCTGATTCTTCATGGTGTTGGTCGCTAAAAACAGAAGTAGAATTAGACGTTTCAATATGACCGTATGGTCTTAATGAACTTTGAATTTGAATGTAAAAAAATAAGTAAAACCTATCAAACGATGAAAGAAGATTTTTTCTTAAAGTGCTGTGGTTATCGGTAGTGAACCTTCACATTCACATTCACAAAATACGCACTTTCACTTTTTAATATTCGATTCGTAAAGATAAAATTATAAAATCTGTAAAAAGCAAGGTCGACGTCAATTCTGAATTGCGTACATTCAAGGTCGCGTTACTCAATGCACGTCAACGCTCGTAAATTGGGTAAAAGTAATTGATTACTTTATTATCAGTCAATATAACTTATTTATTGGTCAAGTTTGTTAAAGTGAAATTGCTCCCACGGGACGGATTGTGTCTGATTAACGGCATATATTAATTTTGTCCGACCTCATTTTTCGGCGCGATATTACGAGACTGAAAATGTTAGCTGACAAGAAACATGTTCTAAACCTGTTTTATAGTTAGCTTGAAAGTAAACAAACGTTTTAAAATTTGTAAAATATAGTAAGTAGTTACTAACAAAGAATATTTTAAGAAATGTGAATGATATTATGATAGGTTGGTAGTTCTTAAAAAGCAATAATGGCCAAGTCATTTGTAACCCTTTTGATATATTAATGGCAAATAATTTTGTATCCGAAAATGTAATGTATTTCTGATGCTGACTTATAATGTTTCATTCGATTACTTTGCTATATATATTATCTTTTCACAAATATATTCCTTTATTTTCAGGACAATGCGCCAGTTCTGGCCCGCCTTTGTATTATTCTTTCGTATGAGAATAATTCCAAAGAAAACCCATGACTTTTTCTACAATATAGTCAAGAGCGTTTTGAGGGCTAGAGAGAATGGTAAGATTACTTTTGTGGAAATAAATGGTTGTGTTATATCACAAATCCTTCCGTACTCATACTGAAAGAAAACTATCCCAGTAAACATAAACTGGAGATTATTGATAAATATCAAAATAAGACGACAATAAAAAAAACATTTACTTATCATCTAGACGCGTTAGGCTGAGCGCACACCTATCCACGCCAAATTCTGCAAGTACCTACTGCCAGATTCGGTCGAATCGAAGCCAGAACCTGCCGCGGGCAGGTGTGCGAGATTTCATACGATTTCATAAAAATAATTCTAAAATTCGATTAGTCTCGTCCGGCGCTTTCGTCGCGGCTAGGTGTGCGACTAACATTATGTTGCCTCTGAGACAACGTGAATATATTGAAATCATGGATAGATATACTGACGATCTCTGTGGCGCAGTGGGCGAAGGCCCGCCTGTGACGCAGGAGGTTGCGGGTTCGATCCCCGCAGCGGGACAAATGTTTGTATGATCTGCAAATATTTGTCTCGGGTCTGGGTGTTTTCTATGTATATTATGTATGTATTTACAAAAAAAAATGTATTTAAGTAGTTTATCAGTCATGTGGTTCCCATAACACAAGCTCTGCTTAGCTTGGGGCTACATGATGCTGTGTGAAATGTCCAGCATTATTTATTTATTTTATTATATAATCATACCTGCCTGCTGCCTTTTTACCCGACTGCGCAAAGCAAAGGAAGGGTAATGTGTTTATCAGTCTATGTATGTTTGTTTGGATGTTTCTATGTGGCACTCTAGAGGCCAAACGCGTGGACCGATTTTGATAATTCTTACGTCAATTGATTCGTCTCAACCTTGGGAGTGCTACTAAAGACATGACAGTAAACAAAATTCACCAGTGCCACAACCAGACGCCATATTGTCAAAATTAAAAAAACCAAAATCGTCACACTATATCAAGTGGGGTATCGTTGAATAGGTATTTTAAAATCAACTTTATCATAACTAAAAAGTGTTAAATAAAAAACATTTTAAAAAAACAAAAACCCGACTGCGTCAAAACTAAAAAGAAAAAAACAAGCCTGCAAAGAATTACCCACAGTCGGGACCCATAACATTGGGAAGATTTGATTGGTAATAAAATGAATGGGTACCGACTGTGAGTAATTCTTTGCAGGCTTGTTTTTTTCTTTTTAGTTTTGACGCAGTCGGGTTTTTGTTTTTTTAAAATATTTTTTTATTATCAAGACGTTTGTAAGATTGCTAACACCTTTTCACCAGGGCAACAGGAGAAGCGTGGAGATTTCATCGACATGATGATGGCGCTACGGAGCGATGACACCAACAACAACAACAAGACTGAAGATGACGTTGAGATTAGTGAGTATTTTCCTTCTTTTGACATAGTGGGGGAGTTGGACTGGGTGGAAATCGAACCTCCGACGGGTACATATGAAAAGTCCGAAAACCGAAATGCCGATCCTTGAAATGCCGATGCTTGAAATAGCGAATGCTCGTAAAGTATAATGCTTAAAATGTAGAAGTTTTAAATGTAGAATACTTAAAAGTCAGAATGCTCGAAATGCCGAAAGCCGAAATACCGAAGCTTAAAACAACGAAGCTTAAAATGCCGAAGCTCAAAATTTAGAATGCTTGAAATATAAAAGAATTAGCGGATTTTTGTTGACTCAATGCAAATTGTTTTGTCATCCGACCGACTTGTATAAATACGGCCGCGCTAGCGCTTCCGAAGTCATTCATTCGGTGAACGTCGTAGAGAAAGGTTGTCTGGTTCGTTGTCGGTACAATTTGCAGTAAGTCAGATCATTATTTTTCTTGTGTATTTTTGATGGTCAATTTGATGGTTAATTGAGTGGTTAATATTTGAAAGTAACGATTGTTTGTTTCCTTTGTTATTTTGATCATTGTTTGTGTAAAATCGGAGTAAACTGATTTCGGCTGTACTTTTATGTTTTTTTGTCAATTAAATTCTACTTCTGGTTCTAAAATCAGTAAGTGGGATTGGCCTATGCTCACATCTAATGTTTTGTCTTTATTGGACTAAAATCAATAAGTGAGATTGGCCTAAGCTCACATCTATTGTTTTGTCTTTATTGGATTGAAATCAGATGGTGGGATTGGCCTAAGCTCACATCTATTGTTTTGTCTCAGTTAAATTTTTATTGGATTAAAAACAAACAGCCGTTATTTCAAATCTGTGATGCCACGTTCATCTCGTTTACGAGTGAGGTTAGTTGAGCCGCTGCGCCGTAGGGCAAGGCGTAGCCGTAGCAAATTGCGCCGACACGACCATCTACCTCGCTCGCGTTCATACCGTTGTGAGGCTCGTTCACATACTCGTGAACATTTTTTTGAGGTTATAAACACAACAACAGATAAGTTCCCCTACTTACGCCGAATACGCGCGCCGATCACTGCTGCGTCTGCGTATAGTTAAAGGCTTAAGTGAGGAACTGGGACTCAATTCCTCTATTTTGCAATGTCAATCATTCACATCGTTTTGTTTCGTTCTCCAAAGTGATAGTGATTTGCTAAACCTCGTTGGTAATTTGTTTGAAACCGTTATTACGGCAGGGTAGACCTGGCCTCATCGGTCATTGGTAGGTTGTGAAACGGAACGAAGCTGTTGACGTTTTGTTTTGTTTGGAAAGTTTTTAGTTGAATTGAGGAACTGAAGGTTCTGATAATCATACGCGGCATAAATGAAGCGTAGGTTGAAGCGGCAGCTACGACATACGTTAGTGCGCATTCATAGTCAAGTAGGTAACTAAATTAAAGTTAACCTGGTGTTCTGATCTCTCCTCAGTAATGAAGGTGACCTTCTCGTCTGTGTCTATGATTTTGTTTTGATATTAATTGTTCATAAAGGTATCGAGCTACTCCATCGAGTGACATGCACACTGGAGTTGGGTTTTCTAACCTGCGCAAACGTACCTAACTTACTATCAAGGTTTGATATCTTTGCAGAGTAGTGAGTCTAGGTCAGGTGAAGCCGAGCTTGTCATGGTGAGTATGTGAAATTAAGTTTGCGCTTGGTGATCTCACATTTTTAGTAAGGTTTTCTCTGTGTACAGTGAAGTTCAACGCGTGTCCTTTATAACAAGGTGTTCGGCATACTGGCGCAGGCAGTAGCACAATGGCCGGTGCGCGTGTCGCGGCTGGTGGAGCGCGGGTGCGCTGGCGGCTGCTGTAGACGCCCACGCAGGTGCTGTCGTGCGACGGCGAGGCGCCAGGCATGCAGGGAGTGCCGCTGGCAGTGGACGTGTGCCGCGATCTTCGGCACGAGAGTTTTTGTCTGTTTTTGTCTTAATCCGATTAATAGTTTCGTAGGTGATGGACGGACTAAGATAAAAGGTACGGTCAGTATGATTTGTGCTGTGGTATGTGATTTTTAATTTGTAACCTGTGGTCTGTAAATTTTTATGTGACCTGTGATCTAATCTGAGGTCCTGCAAAAACCTGAACTGGTGACGAGTATTGTGAAGCAGATTTCGACTCTGGTATAAGAAACCCGTACGAATATGTTTTTTTCGTTTGTTTGAATGTTGTCAAGGTTTTGCTGAGTGGCCGTTATAAACTAATACTGTTGGGTGGTGCGGGGTAAAACTACCCCAGTCGCAGTACCATGCCTTAGAAGGGAGAATGATATCCCGAGAGTTGTGCCGCATTTTTTTGAAAGGAATTTCTTATGTTAACAGTTACTTGGATCACACATGCGTGACGTGTCATGGTGTGTGTGTGCGTGGTGGTTGCGTGGCTGTCGGGCGAGCCGTCGCCTGCGCTATCGGGCGAGCCGTCGCCTGCGCTGTCGGGCGAGCCGTCGCCTGCGCAGCCATGCGAGCCGTCGCTCGTGCAGCCGGGCGAGCCGTCGCTTGCGCTATCGGGCGAGCCTTCGCTCGTGCAGCCATGCGAGCCATCGCTTGTGCTGTCGGGCGAGCCATCGCTTGCGCTATCGGGCGAGCCATCGCTTGCGCTGTCGTGCGAGCCGTCGCTCGCGCAGCCGTGGGAGCCGTCCCTCGCGCAGCCGTGGGAGCCGTCGCTCGCGCAGCCTTGCGAGCCGTCGTTCGCGCCGTCGGGCCAGCCATCGCTCGTGCAGCCGTGCGAGCCGTCGCTCGCGCAGCCTTGCGAGCCGTCGCTCGCGCAGCCTTGCGAGCCATCGTTCGCGCCGTCGGGCCAGCCATCGCTCGTGCAGCCGTGCGAGCCATCGCTCGTGCAGCCATGCGAGCCGTCGTTCGCGCTGTCTGGCGAGCCTTCGCTCGTGCAGCCGTGCGAGCCGACGTTCGCGCCGTCGGGCGAGCCATTGCTCGCGCAGCCGTGTGAGCCGTCGTTCGAGCCGTCGTTCGCGAGTTGGGACGAGCATTGGTGGTGCAGGCGGGCTACCCGCTTCGCACGTTGCTTCCGTGGCGCCTGAGCGCTGCACATCGAAGGACGCCTGGTCTTGTGGACGCCTGGCCCTGTGAACGTTTGATCCAGCGCATCCCGAGGGCTCTCCGCTGAAGACTGTATACCCCGACGAGGGAAGTATACGGTGGGCTGAGTATGTCACCCCGAGGGCTCTGACTGACTCACGAATTCCAATGTGTCTCCCTGAGGCTGAAGCATTGGTTCAGTGCATCCTGAGGGCTCTCCACTGAAGACTGTATACCCTGACGAGGGAAGTATACGGTGGGCTGAGGATGTCACCCTGAGGGCTCTGACTGACTCACGAATTCCAATGTGTCTCTCTGAGGCCTGAAGCATTGGTCCAGCGCATCTTGCGAGCTCTGTGCTGAAGACTGTATACCCCGACGAGGGAAGTATACGGTGAGCAATTGCTTGCTCGAGGGTGATTCTCCAATCGTCCTGGATATCCTGACGAGGGATATCCGAAGCCACTGAAAGTAATTGAGTCACTCTTACTTTCAGTTTCGACGGTTGACTGTGTACTAATGCAAACAATATGACTTTAAGGTTCCGATGATGAGTCAGATGACTCCCAAGACCAGTCTACCGAAGTAGATCGCCACGACGTCGGAGGTTCATGCTCCTGCCGACACCATCAGCTACGGGCGAGGACGCGCCGACGTCAGGAGAGGCCGAATTAGCGGATTTTTGTTGACTCAATGCAAATTGTTTTGTCATCCGACCGACTTGTATAAATACGGCCGCGCTAGCGCTTCCGAAGTCATTCATTCGGTGAACGTCGTAGAGAAAGGTTGTCTGGTTCGTTGTCGGTACAATTTGCAGTAAGTCAGATCATTATTTTTCTTGTGTATTTTTGATGGTCAATTTGATGGTTAATTGAGTGGTTAATATTTGAAAGTAACGATTGTTTGTTTCCTTTGTTATTTTGATCATTGTTTGTGTAAAATCGGAGTAAACTGATTTCGGCTGTACTTTTATGTTTTTTTGTCAATTAAATTCTACTTCTGGTTCTAAAAAAAGCTTAAAACCAGTAATGAAATCGAAGTAATTATGATGATGTAAATATTTTTTTTTGTCTATACTAATATTATTAAGAGGTAAAGTGTGTTTGTATGTAGGAGGTTATCTCAAAAACTACTCATCTGATTTAAAAAATTCTTTCACCTGTATTTAGAATGAACTTTCAGGTTGAACATAGCTATTATGTTATGTAGGTACCTCGCGGACAACGCCGCGGGCGGAAGCTAGTTTTAAATACTAAAGAGGTCAGTACCTATGTATGTTTGTCCGAACGTATCGCCGTAACTACTGAACCGATTTTGCTGAAATTCGGCATGTAGAAAGATTAGGTTCCGGAATAATACATAAGCTATACTATTTTACATAAATCAACTCTTAAGGGGATGAAAAAGGGTGGTAAACCGTTTGTCTAAAATTTCATTCCTTGGTTCGATTCGCTCAAATCTCGGTACAATTTAACTTAGAAAAAAATAGGTACCCACCTATCTGTTTATTATTATTACTAATTATTATTTTTCAAATAACCCTAGGGGGTGTGCTAGGGAGCTTTAAAGTTTGCATAGATTTTTTTATTTTGTAGCATTCACACAAAACTCGGTTTAAATAAACTTTAAAATGAATAATGATGACAGATATATTTTATTTTTACAAAACTACCCCTAGGGGATGTGCAATAGAGTCCTGAACTTTGTATGGAAAAAAATGTTTCCTGGTTTGATTCACACAAAACTTGGCATAAATAAACTTTGAAGTACTTACTTAAATAACGAAACACTATTTTATTTTACAAAGCTACCCCTAGGGGGTGTGCAATAGACTTAGTGGTTCGATTCACTCACAAAATCGTACAGTAGGTAAATAATGAAACGCAATGCTATGCTTTCCTTCCGGAGAAAAGATTTGGTCTCATTTTATTCATAGGTCTACCCGAGCGAAGCCGGGGCGGGCCACTTAAGTTTAGTATAATAACAATAATGTAGGTATTATACCTACCTAGTAACTTGTAAGTTATGTTAACAAGTAAAGTTCCTTAATTTGATTTGATTTGAAAAACACACCTACAATTTCCTTGGCAGACAGTTAGTAGCAGGCATGACGCTTGCTCACGTAAAGACGTAGGCGTTTCCAAACAAAATTAAATAATTATTCAATTCAATTCATTATTGTAATACCAATATAACATTACAGGCCTTACAGGTACCTAATTCGTTATAATTAGTTAAAAACTTAATATATTATTCAGCGAACCAAAAAAAAAAAACAATATTATACTGAAAATTATAAAAATAATGTAAAGTACCTACCAACCAACTTAACACAATAATTATTTACCTATCTAAACTATAAGTTGCACAATTATTAAACATTACTAATGAGATGATAGAATAAGTGCAATTAAAACCTACACTAAAAATTGCACATTTACACTGCTACCTAGGGGAGGCTGGGGTCAATTGAAATATTTTTTGAAAAAATCACTAAATCAAAAAAGTATATACTTACTGAGGAGTTCTGTTGAACAGCTTCTGACTCCATCATCAGATCAGCTTAATGTTACCATCATATTCCATTGTCACTGATATCCTATCAAGTTTTTAAAAAATAAGTACCCGAATCGCGTATGCCTTTAAAATATGAACAGTTACCTCAATTTCTCCAAGATCCCATCATCAGATCCTGACTTGATGATCAAAAGGAACATTGGAAAAGTGTACCCTTTCAAACAAAAAAAGAATCTTTGAAATCAGCCGAGGCGTCTTCGAGTAACCGGTGAACATACCTACACAAAAACACAAAGAAAAAGATTCCGACGAATTGAGAACCTCCTCCTTTTTTAAAAGTAATTACTAAGAAATACAATAATTTATGTAAGTACTTATTTCTATCATTTTCGATGTTTTAGTCATTCGGCATTTGGAACTTATACTTATTGAGCATTCTGCTATGTAAACGTTCGGCAATTCAAACTTTCGGCATTTCGAGCATTCTGACTTTTAGCTTTCGACCTTACAAACTTCTATCTTTCAAGCTTTCTACATTTCAACCGTTCTACATATCGTATTTCGCTATTTTAAGCATCGGCATTTCAAGGATCGGCATTTCGGTTTTCGGACTTTTCATATGTACCCCCTCCGACCTACGGCGCAGAAGACAGACAGAGCTACTGAGCAAATGGAAGAAAATACATTGGTTTTTAATTTGGTTGTGTCTGCAAGACATAGTCGTAAACTTAATGTAAGGACTTAGTTACTAATATAAGTAGCTAGATAAAGGTGTATTACTTATTCAAATTCTTCAAGAAAGTATCACACTAATATTATAAATGCGAAAGTTTGGATGTTTGTTTGGATGTATGTTTGTTCCTCTATAACTCGACAACCACTGAACCGATTTGGCTGAAATTTGAAACATAGATCGATAAGGGTGCTAATTAAACCGCCTTCTATTTAATAGCATTTTTCGCCGCTAAAAATTTACATTGACCTCTGAATTACTAAGTCAGCCACTATCAATGTGCCTCTAAAAAATACTATCTTAACCACTAAATATCCTCGATTTAAGCCACTGTAAATACAACTCAGCATGGCAGTTATTTTTTAGCATCTAAATTTGTTTTTTAGGATCTAAATTTGTAACACATATTCAAACGGGAACTCCTAAAATATTTAAATATGACACCAATAAAGTAAGTCTATCTACTTCTAATTTTATAACTCAGCATGTTTAAAATATAGTGTAACATTAATTGTAATGCCAAAACTTAAAATAGCGAATTTCAAAATCAAGAATGTTTGAAATGTATAAAGATCGATTGATCGAAGTTTATAAAGACGATACTTGGAAGGTAGAATGCTTAAAATGTCGAAAATACCGGAGTATAATATATTGTATTCTTTATGAACTAGATTTCTGCCGCTTCGGCGCGGCGGCCGCTGCCGCGGCACGCTCGCTACGCTCGCTTACCTCGCGCGTAGTTATTTCATAATCTAACCTAACCTAATCTAAACTATTGGTTAGTTGTAAAATCCTTGGCTGAGTTAGTAAATTTGATGGTGATGTATAAATCAGTAGGTCAAGTAAAAATAATTGTTGTTATTTACTTGACGCTGTCTTTGGAATATTTAGTTGATGCTGTAAAAAAGACGAGTTAGTTTAATAGAAGGTTTCTTATTTTCCCGTTGCTTAGTTATAAAATCAGAAGGTAGGTTCCGTGGCAAAAAAAATAATTCTGCGGCTCGACTTATTATTCCCCGATAGATAATGACCGGGAATAGGACATAGGCTACTTTTATCCCGAAAAAAAGCACGGTTCTCGTGAGATGAACAAAATAGTAGTCCACGCGGGCGAAGCCGCGGGCGTCAGCTAGTTCTCTATAATACCAGTACTATCTTGAGAATACCTACATGAGAAAAATGTTCTTAAGGTATCCAATTTCAACTTTATCTTTTAAACGTTCAAGTTTACAGATAAGAACTCATTATTTTAAGTTCTTAACTAGTTACGTACCTTTTAGTACCTCTACTTTATGCTTTAACATTCTTAGCTCTTGCACTAATCGAATTAAAAAGTTTAGCCTCTAGTTTTTCTTACATTTTATTACAAAACTCTTGGTCTTGTGGGATAGTGCCGCGACTTTCGATCCGAAGATCGTGTGTTCGAATCTCAGCTTCCAACCTAAGTGGTTGATTCCAATATCGTGGGCAAGACATGCAATTAAAACACAGGAATAATTATTTAAATTTAATGCACATTTAAATACCGTCAATCACATCACACTATCACACTAATATTATAAATGCGAAAGTTTGGACGTTTGGATGGATGGATGTATGTTTGTTCCTCTATAAATCGACGACCACTGAACTGATTAGCCTGAAATTTAAAATATAGGTAGATAAAAACTAGTACTAGGACATAGGTTACATTTCATTCGGTTACCACGCTAGCGAAGCCGCGGGCGGAAGTTAGTGTTTCAATATGTATATCGGTCATTCTCAGGCGCAGCATTTTTTTCGGTGGCACAATTTTTTTTAGAATTTGGATGTTTTGACATGAAATATCAAATCTATATTTAATTTAGTAATTATTAGTACAAGAGGGAACTCTTAAAGCCTAACGGTTAAAAAGTTATTTGATTTTGAAAATTTGGTGCCCACCGAAGTCAATATTCTAATCACCGAAATCAAATACATTAAACTTTGGTTAAAAAGTTAACAGTCTTTAGTTCGATCTATAATTATTACATAAAAAATTAGGTATTTGTTGATAAAAAATCATTTCTAAAAGGGGTTACAGCATTAAACCCCTTGAAGGAGTTAAATTATGTTTCAAAGTTTGTATGGCGATTTAATACTAGTAGTTCTCCCCGAACTCAGATCTCGCGCATCGTAGATGGCTTACATTTGGACTTTCTTCTGACTACCCCTATACTTTCAAGTGCTACTACTGCCGAGTATGCCTATTGCGCTAGCTCGTCATGGTAAAATTACTGGCATGCATGCAATACTAATGTCGTGTCTAATTTTTCATTCATTTCATATTTATTACGAATTCTCGTCGTATTTAAAAAAGTATACGCCCTAGAATAAAAATAATAACTATTTTGGAATTTACAAATAAAGACCTTTCATTTAACTCAACTCAATATATTTGTTTAACTTTTTTTACCCCCCTTGGGAACCCAATATCCACCCATGATTGGATGGTAAACGATTCCGGCTGTCCAAAAGTCAAGAGCTAGGAACACGTCCTGGCTGGCATCCACCCGAGCATACTCGTATACTAGGTACTTAAAGTTAGTCTCTCTTGCAGAATCCAGCCGCTTCAAACCTTGTACTAGGTACTACTACAGGTGGCTGCCTGATTCGGCATCAGCTCCTCTCATTCACATACTGACGGATGCTTTCCTCACTAGTTGTCGGGTCTAGTTGGGATATATTATAATATAAGCCGATGGTCGTTTCAACAGCCTGCAGGGCGAACCTGGCAGAGCGGAGGGCTATCCCACGTCAGTTGGGGGAAGGCTTCGGCCGATGCTTCTTATTTACGAGAAAAAAATCCATCCGCGTCAGTCCTCCTCACATCACAAATGGGTATTTCCTGTTGTGTCAGAATTTTCTGTCGCTTTCACCGCGTCAGGTGCCGCTTTAACGCTTGGCACCTGACGCGGTAGCAGTCTGGCGGAACAATCAGTGGACTCCCGTTTCCGCATTTGGACTCGATGGTGGTCCTTTATGCGTGGGGATAACCTGGCTCGTTAGGTACGTAGCCAACCTAGCTCTCCTAGAAGCACAACAGCTTCCTGGGGTCTTCACCGGCTTAGAGGAGCGACCTCGGGATACTGAAGATTTGTTGCCATTGTGTTGCTACTCCCGCACATTCCAGGACTACGTGAGCAGCTGATTCTTCTTCGCTTAGACATCCCCTGCAGAGTGGACTGTCCGTGGCACCAATGTTGTACAGATGTGTGTTGAGGGTACAGTGTCCTGTCAATGTCCCTAAGATTATTTCGATGTCTTTTCTTTGTAGGTTCATCAGACGACGCTCTGAAGTGTCGGATTGTCTGTCTCCAGCGATAGTTGTGTAGGTTTTGGGTATGTTGCCGCATCCAGAAAAGTAGTTGGGAAAAGGGCGTAGGCAAGAATGAGGTTGGGCTCTAACTCTTTAGGTTGAAAGCTGCAATTGAGCTGTTCTTTTATTTTTTAAAGATGCCGACACTAATCTGGGGCACCTTTTTTATGCCAGCTTTCTCTATGATTCAATACAATTATCATAAATCAGGAAACAGCACTATAAGTGCTATGAAACTGTCTTTACCCTTCATATATTTCCACGGAAAACACTGAAATCAATACCACCGGAATCAAAATTATGAGCAAAATCCTAGATATTTTTAAAAGTAACCAAAATTTTGAATATTAGTCTGCATAATGGAAATCTTGTACCGCTTAGATACACTTTTGTTATAATTCGAAAATAATTACTTGAATGGATTTGAAAAAAATTAATACACCGAACTCATCTTGGAGGGTATACCAAGCCACCGAAAACGATTTTGTTCCTCAATAAAAGAGACACACAGAGACCCACAGACCTGGTTGTCCTCTCCACCAATGCGGAGGGGCTGATAGTTATTCTTACTCTAACAACTGTTCTTGCAACTATGAGAGAACAGGGTATATGCGTAGATCGGTGCGCGCCACCGATATCAATTCAAAACCTCGGACGCGACTAAAACTACTTGTAACTTATCAACGAAAGCCTAATATTTATTGAGAATATTATAAAATAAGCTAGTAATTATCTGTTTTTTTGTGAATACATTCAAAATAGCGCCACGCTTTATAGAGAAAAAGATAAAAAATAATTTACATCGCAAAATGTGCTTGGGACATGCCACCGAGGCTCAAATTTCAGCGGTTTTTATTTTTTTTAACTATTTTAAATTTATTTTATCTAAAAGAAAACATAGACTTCTTCTAGTATTTGATCATAACTATCATACAAAAAAGAATCAAGCTTTTAGAAATCTATTTAATAGAGGTTTTTAGCCCGGACGTTTTTTTTGAGCCGTTTGCGAATGGCCCATATTCGGAGAATCCCAGACTGGGAGCGTTGATGTTTTGATGATCTCGCGTCAAGGCTTCTTACACGTGTATACAATTCTTGGAAGCTTTGAAAATAATCTGTTTACTTTTACTCTAATAGGCTGCCCGCATCAAGCAGACTAGCTGACCCTGCGAATTTCGTACCGCTTCAGAATTCATGATTTCATCAAAAACCCGTTCTTTACAAGATATGAGATTTTTTTTCATGAATTTGAATGATTTTATTATTATTTATATTTATTATTTATATTATATTTTATTATATTGATTTTATCATGAAAAAAGAAAGACCTATGCCACGTATGGAATGCTAACTTTTGCGAAATATAGGTATAACGTATTGTATTTGGTCATCCCGAAGGTCATACCTCTGACAACTCCTGAGAAATCTTTACAGGATCTTAAAAGAGGATCTGAGAGAATGTCTACCGCGCCATGAATTTAAACATGTTTTTTTTATGAATTGTCATTATGACAATATTGTAATTTCTAAAATGAATAGTATCGCGGCTAAGGCACAGGCCAGATAGAAGAGACGGGGCGGCGCAGACATTTGTCTCTTCCGCGTCCCTTTCATACAAAATGTGACGGCGCCCCGTCTCCTCTGTATGTTTTGCGGCGCGACGCTTCTATACATTTTCTATGAAAGAAACGCGGAAGAGACATATGTCTGCGACGCGTCCTCGTCTTAGGCTACGTTCAGATGACAAGCGTTCAACGCGCGCTGAACGCGCGCTAAATTTTTGTATAGTGTTCACATGACACGCGCTTGTCAGGCGTTGAACGCGCGTTGTCGTGGCCGCCATAGATTTCAGACTTCAGTAGAGTTCTACATTTGCCGGAGATGGACGTAGAAACAGTTTTATTATTATAAATAACTCCGTATTAAAAGCTTTGGTTTCCATTTCGGACGATTTCTGAACGAACTGATCCCTAAAATGTGTATATCCGCGTCGAAAGCGCGCGCTCAACTGAACGAAAACATAGAAAACCAATGATCTCAAAGCGCGCGTTGACGCGCGCTGACAACAGTCGAGCGCTAGCGCAGCGTCAACGCGCGCTTTATTAAAACGCGCGCTAGCATGTGTACAACCTGCAGTGGCGTAACTATATCGTCTGGGGCCCGTGGCAAATTCTTTTGATGGGGCCCTATCCAGGGACGTAGCTATAGCTTTGATAAGGGGGGGGTCCAAGGGTTCCAAAATACCAAGATTGACTAGTTTTCTGCCGCTCTTAAACTGTAGATCCGGGGGGGGGTTGAAGGGTTCCAACCAAGTAGTGGCGTATGTTAACTCAGAACCCCGGGCCAGCCTGGCTTTTGCCACCCCATAGATAGGTTCAATACATTGTGACCCGCGACTTCGTACGCGTTAGGGCTACCGTACTCGCACGCAACGCGTTAACGACATCGATTCCCGGGCTTGAAACTTGGTTTACTGTCCGCTCGCAAAATACTCATGAAGCTTATATGCGAGCGAAGCGAGCCCAAATTTTTTAAAGACAAATGCAACAAATGACACGTGATTTTTAATTTTTCTTATGATGCTTTTGAGCACCACAAGCCTGGCTGCTTGTCGGTTCCTATTTTATTATGCGAGCGGAGCGAACCAATTTCCAATCTCAAATGCAACACGTACCTAACACTTGATTTTGCTTATGTGCTCAAAGAAAAGGATGGCTTTTTGTCGGTTCCTATTCTGCGGTCATACTTAACTCACTTTGCTTGCAAAATACTCATGAAGCTAATATGCGAGCGAAGCGAGCTTAATTTTTTTAAGATAAACGCAACAAGTGACACATGATTTTTCTTATGGTGCTCAAAGAAATGGCTGGTAGCTTGTCAGTTCCTATTTTATTATGCGAGTGAAACGAGCTGATTTTTTTTATCACAAATGCAACATGTGACACTTGATTTTGCTTACGTACTCAAAGAAAAGGATCGGTTCCTATTCTGCGGTCAGACGTAACGCACTTTGCTCGCAAAACACTCATGAAGCTGTATGCGAGCGAAGCGAGCCGAATTTTTTTAAGACAAATGTGACACTAGGAAATGTTTGCCTGAAATCGCCTCGAGGATTTATTCCCAGAATCCCAATTATTGTAACGGATTATCCCTTCGAGTTTTAAAGAATACCTACAGTTTCCTGTAAAGTTAAAAATCGCAAGGCCAGTCTCAGAAAATGGTCTGTCAATAATAATTAGTCATTAGATTACTAATAAATTACACAAGTCTTGATGTCTATCAAACTTACAACCAAATGAGTTTGTTTTAGTTGTTGTTAGTTAGGTAGGCTTTTCTTACACTGGTTCCAAAATGTACAAAGATTAACATTACGCCCAGGGCGTCGATTCTGGTACCGAACTTTTTATCAACCTCAACCAAAACCTCAACTAAAGCGACTGTTTCCATGACTACTAATAACAAACGACTCAGTTGTGGTGAGGTTTTGAACTTTGGCAGAACAAATTTTTGAAAAGCTATTCTACTATTTCACCAAATGACTGACATTTAAGAGATCGAACCAAAACCAAAGCGGTTGTCATCTAGTAGAATTCAGGCCCAGGGCCTGAATTCAGTCATTTGGTGAAATAGTAGAATAGCTTTTCAAAAATTTGTTCTGCCAAAGTTCAAAACCTTACCACAACTGAGTCGTTTGTTATTAGTAGTCATGGAAACAGTCGCTTTAGTTGAGGTTTTGGTTGAGGTTGATAAAAAGTTCGGTACCAGAATCGACGCCCAGGGGTATTTAATAATAGAAGTTGTGGTTTTTTATAGTTCCCAATTTTTTTATAAGTTTAAAAAATTGTTCTGGCCAAGCATGCTAAAAAAAACATTAAAAAACATAACTCGAGAAATACAAAACATCGGGTGTACCAAGTTTAATATTTTTTTTTTGGACGTCATGAACCATCTGTTTACGCACGGAAATACCTGTTCCGCCAGTTTTTTTTATGCTATTGCTAAGGAGGGGGGGGAGGGTCTGGACCCCCTAAACCCCCCCCCCCCCTCCCCCTTATATACGTCCCTGGCCCTATCAGTAAAAATCATCACGAGCTCGCGGCCTCTTGAGCCGGGGCCCTCTGGGGTCGGGGGCCCGTGGCATTTGGCCACCCCTGCCACCCTATAGTTACGCCACTGACAACCTGAATAAAAAGTATGTAGTTGTAAACGCGCGTTATCGAAACGCGCGTTGAACGCTTGTCATCTGAACGTAGCCTTACGTCTTTTCTGTATGTCCCACTAGGAAACTTTGAAGAAACTCTTTTTGTAAAAAAAAGTATATTCTAGCCGACATGGTGATATCAGCGAACGCCTTCATCATCTTCCTCGGAGGTTTTGAAACCACCTCCTCAACTCTGGCCTTCCTCCTGCTGGAGCTGGCCGCGCACCCCCCGGTGCAGGAGAGGATGCGGGAGGAGATCCTGAGGGGAGTGGAGAGGCATGGTGGAAAGATCAGCTATGAACTGCTCCAGGAGTTGACTTATATGGAGATGGTCATACAAGGTAAGAACAAACTTCGCATTGCAAGTTGAACTGCTCCAGGAGATGACTTATATGGAGATGGTCATACAAGGTAAGAAAAACTTCGCATTGCAAGTAAGTATGAGACACCCCCCGGTGCAGGAGAGGATGCGGGAGGAGATCCTGAGGGGAGTGGAGAGGCATGGAGGGAGGATCAGCTATGAACTGCTGCAGGAGATGACTTATATGGAGATGGTCATACAAGGTAAGAAAAAACTTCACATTTTTTAAAATAAATATTGCTGTACATTTCATACAGCGCCATCTAGCCCCAAACTAAGTAAATCTTGTACTATGGGAACCAGATAAGTGATAGAATCCGTACCTACCCCTATTATAAATGTGAAAGTGTGTTTATTTGTCCTGCTTTCACGTCAAAACAGAGCGACGGATTTACGTGATTTTTTGTGTGGAGATAGTTGGAGGGCTGGAGAGTAACATAGGCTACTTTTTATCCGGGTACCACGCGAGCGAAGCCGCGGGCAGCAGCTAGTAAATAACTAAATGTGTGTTTTGCAGAGACATTGCGGCTCTACCCGCCATTTCCCAGTATACAAAGACTGTGCACCAAAGACTACACGCTGCCGGGAACCTCGGTTGTGGTGGAGAAGGGAACCATCGTGCTCTTTCCAACGCTCGGAATACAGAGGGATGAACGGGTAAGGATAAAGCTTCCTATCGTCACTTTCGAGAGGCCCAGAACAGAACAAACTGGTAAGGGACATAGGAGGCCTTTATTCAATCATCATTCTCCTGCCCTTATCCCACGCTAAGTGGGGTCGGCACAACATGTTTTTCTCTTCCACTATCATTCGTCAACTCAGAATCCACTCCTCTCACATTCATATCGTCTTTCACACAATCCAACCACTTCTTCTTCGGCCTTCCTCTACTTGTGTACCCTGTCACACTCATCACTTTTTTTGTGACATGGTTTTCATCCCCTCTAATAACGTGTCTATACCAAGCTAACCTAGCACTCCTCACCTTTTCAATAACAGGCGCCACTTTCAAACTTCCTCTAACATACTCGTTCCTTACTTTATCCAAACGTGTCACCCCACACATCCATCTCAACATCCGCATCTCAGTAGCATGCACTCTCCGTTCAGCAGTCTTCTTCATTGCCCAACACTCTGATCCATACATATTCGTATCCATAGAGGCCATTATTCAATAATGGATAAAACACGAAAAAGAACAAAAAATAAGTGATTAGTGAATGATAAGTAAAGAAGTTAAAAACAATGTCAAAGCGTCTTAAATGGAAATAAAGCCTTTTTTACCCGACTATGACGAATCAAAGAGGGCTATGATTTTGACCGGTATGAATGTGAGTTTCTCGCATCTTCGAGGCTAAAGACTCGCACCATAATAAACGGCGCTTAGTTGAAAGTATAAAACAATAAACTCTAATAAGTGTTCGACATATTTTTTTAAACATTTTCTATGATTGCAGTACTTCGAAAATGGGAAGGCTTTCATACCAGAGAGGTGGAGTGAGGGAAGAACGCAGCCTCCTCCCGGCGTTTACATGCCCTTTGGAGACGGTCCCAGATATTGCATAGGTGAGTAACTAACTCTCGAATAACTAACCAAAAATCCGTACCCCCGTACCCATATTATAAATGTGAAAGTGTGTTTATTTATTTGTCCTGCTTTCACGTCAAAACAGAGCGACGGATTGTGTGGAGATAGTTGGAGGGCTGGAGAGTAACATAGGCTACTTTTTATCTGGGTACCACGCGAGTAAAGCCGCGGGCAGCAGCTAGTTAGTATATAAATAAATTGGTAATTTCCTCTTAAATGGATAATTTGCTATTACTCACTGACAGATAAAGATAATTATCTACCGGGATACTTTATAAAATACCTAACCATTTTAACCGCAGCTTTTGCGGTTAAATGAGTAGGTATTAATAAATATCGAAACCAAAAACAATATTGATCCAGATAATGACCCAGATGCATAGCCATTATCCTTGTTAAGTTAAATTGATGGTTAATAAATAACTGTTGGGAATATAGGAAGGCAAAAGGCCAAGAGTCAACCAGTGATAGGCACGGTCCCTCTAACATCCCATAATTCATGGAAACCGAGCCATAAATCTCAATACAATACATAGAGATGGCATTTTATCTAATTATTTCAAAGAACAACTAATCCTACTAATATTATAAAGGCGAAAGTCCGTGTGTGTGTGTGTGTGTATGAATGTTTGTTACCACGTATCCCCATAACTACAAACCTGATTTTGAAGGAATTTGGAATGTAGATAGTTTAGGTTCTGGAATAACACTTAGGCTACTTTTTATCCCGGAAAATTTATGGTTCCTGTAGTGTCTGAGCGCAGCGCGCACGCCACTACGCCGAGAGCGGTTAGGGCGAGAGGGCCAAAATCAAGCCCCCTACAGTTCCCGTGGGATACAAAATAGTAGTCCACGCGGGCAAAGCCGCGGGCGTTCACTAGTTTAATATAATTCTTTTATCAAATAAAGGTGTTCTGTACTTTTTCTATGGAATAGGAAGCTATTAATTGGTATAGTAACTTTATTGTTCGTGAATTCGATTGTAGAATGAATAGAAATAGCAAAGCAGCGAGTAACAGTATTATCGTTCGTTAAAAACTGTGTTTTCATTAAGTAAGTTCATTAAGACGTTGGTTTCCATGAGCATGAAAGTACTAGGAGTACATGACTCACGAGAGCTGACTAATATTATCTTTTGAACCTACGATGGTACCTATCTACGATGTAACTAGGTGGAACAAAAAAGTCTCATTAGTTACGTTAAAGTTACATTTTTAAATAATGTAACTACTTGGAATAAAAATGTCCAGCTAGTTACATCAATGTAACTACAATGTAACTAGGTGGAACGGACGGTACTGAATAGTGTCACTTTCAAGAATTATATCATGTCTTTCTCTTCTTGAACAAATCTTTTTAATTTCCAGGTAAAAGATTCGCCATGATACAAATGAAGTGTTGCTTGGTGCGGTTGCTGCAGCGTGTGCGCGTGTCGCCCGCGCGCGCCAGCATGCTCGCCGAGCGGCTCGCCGAGCCGTTCGCGCCGGACCCCCGCTCGCCGCTCACGCTGCATCCGGCCGATTCGCTCGTCAAACTCAGCCTTTTATGACGAAGTTGACGAGAAGTTATTTTATTCCTGAGAATAGCTGTCATAACGAAAGGCCCTTTTATAGAATATCGAGGTTTTTTTTTTAAGTTATAAAAGTAAAGTCAACAAAAAAAGTGAATAAGGATAGTGAATTTATTTACTTAAAACAGTCAGTTTTTTACATTTATTGCCTTATATTTTCTTTTATATATATTTTCTTTTTCCTTATTTTGCCTTTTTTCTTAACAATACATTACATACCTACCTACATTCTTATCGAAGTCCGACATTCACCATGACGCTTTAGGACTTACATTTATAAATTAGAATGTTTGTCTCTATTCATTAGAAAACTGTCGAACTGATAGAAATAATAATAAATAAGTACTATTATCAACGGGATAATTACCATGATTATTGAGTTTTCTTGCTTCCCGATATTTCGACGCAGTTGCATGCGCCATGATTACGGGTAACGGGTAATAATCATGGTACTTATCCCGTTGATAATAATATTTATGTTCGTAACCATGATAGTTTCAAAAGAAATAATAATGTTTATTATAAATATTTTGTTTAACTTTCCAAATTTTATAAAACCTTGTTAAAAATTAGCGTGCTAATTTAACTGTCAATACCCGCGCAGTTGTATAACACGAAATATTAGAAAGAGGTAAAGTTTGTTTGTATGTAGGAGGTAGTCTCCGAAACAACTCATCCGATTACAAAAAATCTTTCACCAGTATTTAGAATGAACTTTCTGGATGAACATAGGCTATTATGTTATGTAGGTACCTAGCGGGCAACGCCGCGGGCGGAAGCTAGTTTAATACAAAGTAAAATGGTCTTTCTAGTGAAGAGTTTTGTAAATATTTCAAATAGTTTTGGTTAATTTTAAGTGAGATATCTAATAATAAAATATACCTCATTTATGTATTTACTTTTATTATGCATTTTTAATGTATCATTTTATAATAAGGTCACACCTATCTAAATAACAATATCTTCATTTCAAAGTGAAATATGTAGGTAAGTACCTAAACACATTTTAGCCTCTAAACAAGTTTTGGTGCAATTTCGTCAACTCGTCAGAAAAGCCCAGTTTCAGAAGCGACTAGTTGACGAATATAGTGCAGTAAAATAATGAAATGTAATGTTATTTTTTTACTTATACTTAAGTTGACAGAAACAAAGAAAAAACACACAGTTACTATTCACACTTTTTAATTAATTTCTACAACTAAATCAAAAGGAACTCTGTTTTCTATTTTTAATTGGCTAAAGGTAGAAGACTGAGTTCAGTTTCAGTCCACTATTTCCGGGGATACAGGCGTGAGCCTGTTTACATATTTACAATTTTTAAAGTGCTCTATGAAACCCTGAAATATTGTTCTCTATTTCATCAGCGAAAATAGCGGCGCAAATTAACTAATTAATCTTTGTGTTACAAAGAGTTTGTGTTTCTAGTTAGTTATGTTACCGGTCTAATAGCGCGTACACACATTGGGCCAGGATCGCATTGCCTCTATCGCTCTCGCCTTGAATCGATTCGCCTTCTCGCTCGCACTCGCCTAAGCTGGCCTAGGCTGGCCCAACAGATCACAACTCTCAATGTGTGAGAATGCAAGCTGGCATTCTTGCAACTGCAGCCGGGAGCGCATCACCGCCACCCACGTAGTTCGTGCCGTTTGGCTCTTCCACCTTACACCCATATTAAATATGTGTATACACGTGTGTATACGTGTCTGTAAATTTTATAGACACGCAATTACTTGCTGCTAAGTAATTTCTCAATGAATTCATTACTTGAGAATAGAATTCTCCATTATAAAATCTTATTCTATAGCCGAGTAATGTATGTCAAAATCAAAAGCAAAATGGTCGATTTCTCAATTCTGCTCAATTCTCAAGTACATACCTAAATAAAATGGTGTAAGTACTTGGCGAAGAATTCTAACTTTTGACAGTTTTAACTTTTTTTTAAGCAATTACTAAACTAAGTATAGAATAAAAATCATTACCTACTAGAGTAGGTAAGTTACTTTTACTAAAGTAAATCACTTTTGTTTATAAATACGGGTGTTAGTTGTAAGATTGTTTTATTCATTCGTCAAAAGAATAAACTTCGTTTTAGACGTTTTATGATTAACTAGCTGCCGCCAGCGGCTTCGCTCGCGTAGTACTTGGATAAAAGTAGCCTATGTCCTATCCCCTGTCATTATCTATCTATTATTTCAAACAAATAAATATAATAAGAGTTATCTGTAGTGGTACCTACTTATGAAGCTCATTACAGTACGGCCAACGGATCTCGGCGTGCGTGAAGTTAGCCGTTTCGATGCGCAGTGCAACTTTTTCATACAAAATTTTCTACTGCGCAGCGCAGAGCCTGACTTCACGTACGCCTAGATCCGCCGGCCCAACTGTACTCTATGTAAATATTATTCTAATCTAAACATCATTACTTAGTATTTTTATGGTATTTAAACCACTGAATATGTTTCTTAGTATAAACCGAGCAGGCGAAGCATTAGTTACAATATCTGGGCGACCGAGCTCGGCTCGGGTGCAATTAGAGTTAAATTAAAAAAGAAAAAAAAAACCTTCAGTAACTGAGATTCGAACCCGCAGCCTTAGCCTGGAAGGCGGACACCCTATCTATTCAGCCACTTAAGTCTCAACAAATCGCGCGAAATTACGAACTACACTGCACTGGTAAATCATCTTTTTGCGAGAAAATGCCGAGAAAACGAATTTTCCCAGATAACTAGATCGATTTTTCGCCCCCGTAAACTCCCGTACTGCAAATTTCATCGAAATCGTTAGAGCCGTTTTCGAACGTGAAACAAACAAATATTGCTCGTTTAATAGAATAGGATAAAGTGATGTGTTTAAAGTTGAAATCTAATAGTAAAATATAGCATTGTGTAAATTAATAATACAGGCATATCAAGTCAACGGCTAAACATAATAGCAACCTAGTTATATCAAATATCAAGACACAGCGTGATCATTGTCAACAAAATTGTATGATTCTGCACAAAAGTGCAGTAACCAGTAGCGGACCAGGGGGGGGGGGGAGGGGCAGTCCCGGGCCTTTGGTTCTGGGGGGCCTCCAAACGCCTCCACATTCTCTTGATCAAATAAACAAGGCTTAAAAATATGCTCAGTATGTAAGAGGTAGTTTGGAGTTGGGCGATCCCATAAATCTTTCTAAATAAAAAGTTTGTAAAATTTCATCAACTTCTTAAACTAGGGGCGTCATTCAGCTTTGCCGCCCCATGCCTCTAACGGACTTGGCGGTTCTCACACTGGCGACGCACCCGCATGCATTGTGCAGATCTGCAGATTTTATGTAAATCACGCGCGTCGATGCGTCGTCAGTGTGTTGTACTATGCGTGTTTTATATACAAATTGAGATACTTGCATACAATATTAAAATCTGCAGCGACGCACAATGCAGCGGGAAGCGTCGCAGCGTGAAAACCGCCTTAGGCTGAGACTCCACCAAAGCGGAGATGTGTGAGATGTGTTTTAAACAACCAATAGAATTTCAAAAGACGAGATGACATGTTTGAATAACGAAATTCTATTGGTTGTTTAAAACACATCTCACACATCTCCGCTTTGGTGGAGTCTCAGCCTTAATCCGCCACTGGTGTCAACGTTACACCAACAGCACACATGTAAATAAATATACACGGCATGTAAAAATGGTAGGTATAAATAGTAATAACATTTTAATAAAGAGTTCATAATAAGCACTGAGTCGAGTATTACATCATCTTACCAAGGAGACCTCGACTGCTGAAACCCTGACGGACCAAGGAACCCGACACGACTAGAGGACCCCTCAGTCGACCCCATCGCCCAACGGACCAGCATTCCGCTCATTGGACGAGCCACCCAGCCGGCCCCAGCGCCCACTGGACCAGCCGCCCAGACGAGACCAACACCCAACAAAACGAGGTAGGTAGACAAATATTCTATTTCCAAAACGGCATTCGTTTTGGGGTCGATGACAACAATGTACCTACCAGAAATCAGTATCTAATTATACTTACCCTACCATCAAACCTAGTGCCAAGGCCAACTCGTTTCTGTGGTGGGCGCAGCGCCTTTTTTAAAGGGTCAGCAGCGCGAGTGTCACAGTCTGGTGTCGCAGGGGTCCATAGGCTACGGTAACCGCTTACCATCAGGTGGGCCGTATGCTTGTCTGCTACCTTAGTAGTACCTACCTATAAAAAAAAGATGTGAAACATTAAAATTATTTGACTTTGACGTTGATGATCATCATGATCATTATCTTGACTTTATCGCGTTACTTTATAATATCGCGTTCAGTGACCAAGACGCATGTAGCGTGCACCGTGGTGGCTTATGATGATGATGATGATAATAGCCTGATTAAGTAATAAGTAATAATAATAAATTTAATTCATCACCGTCATTGAATTACCGTATAAGATGTTTCATACTGTCAAATAGCGTGGCATCGTCGGCGTTGCCTCGGTCGCCACAGCCCACAGCAAAGCGTCGCGAATCCAAAAATCGGTCCGCATTAGATGTTTCACAATATGGGCCTTAGGTACTTATGAAAGATGTTTAAAGTGAAACACTGTTTAAACAACGTCCTGTCTTTATTTTTGGCTAGTGACAAACAGAGACAGGACGTTGTTCAACCAGTGTTCAACTTTAAACATCTTTCATAAGTAAGGGGGTATGTAGGTATAGAAAGCTGACTGCAGCCTACTTGGAGTTTGATCCAGCACTGCTGTGTCCACATCATCCGGCATTCATCCCTCAGATTGCAATTACGATAGCGGATCTCCGGAAGTGACGTGAAAGGAGGCTGCTATAAAACCTTTTTATGTTTTTAAACATCCTCCTTTTAGCTTGACGAAGGTTCCATAGAGCTGTAACCTTTTTGCTGCGAAAGCGCGCCTTTTTGAGGCCGAAATTATGAGGTTTAACTTTTTTGTGAAGTGACATAGCATGGTTTTGTATTCTGCCAGCAAGTTTTTATATTCCATTTTAAAATAATTTTATGCTGCACTTGCTAGAAAATGAGGTAAAAACGGTCTAAAATGTAATAATGTAGATTATCCTAGATACTTTCCGCATACTGAGCAGCTTTAAATATCTTGCGTATGTTGTGCTTGTGTTCTTAATATTTGTTTTATGAAAACATTATATAGAAAAGTATGTAGAAAGATTACGACTGTGTATTGTACATCCCTTGGTACACAGTGATCATAGGGGGTGGTACACACTGGTCAGGATTCGAACTCATGACCTTCGGATCTAAAGACGAAGTACTATCCCGCACGGCCAACACGGCTCTCCTAAGACTAACAGAGCATGATATACAAATTTTCAGTTTCGAATACATTTTCAACTTCAAAAGTAGATTAGGTAAGCGTGTGAAAAACCTGCATCTAATGGGCGTTTTTCCACTAGCCCGGCACGGCACCGGCACCGGCACCGGCGCCGGCGACGCAAAAATGTATGAAAATGTACTGCTCGTTTTTCCACTTGCCGGCGCCGGCACCGGCACGGTTTCATACATTTTTGCATCCCCACCACCGGCGCCGGTGCCGGTGCCAGTGCCGTGCCGGCTAGTGGAAAACGCCCAATAACTTCTTGGTGGCAAAATGTCACTTACAGGTAAATTACCTTCATACAATTGTTTTTTTGGGTGGATTTAGTGCTACAGGACGTACAGGACGTTCTGGAATAACACATAGGCTATTTTTATCCCGGAAATATTTTTATTCACGTGGGATAAAAAGTAGTCAACGCGGGCGAAGCCGCGGGCGTTCACTAGTTTTAGGGAGTCATTCGTCAACTCGTCCCTTTTGAAACTGGTCCCAAAGGACGAGTTGACGGATATTTTCTTTGAAGATGTCTAAGTCTATAGGGGTAGTCAAAGAGACATCAAATGTATCGGTATATACCGATAAATGTGTGCCGACAGTTTGCAATGTGGTTTCACACATAGAAAACGGAACAAAATGCAAATCATTAAAAAAATAATGTTCTGCCGAGGGAACTGAATTGGAAACCCCTAGGAAACCCAGGCCTGGGTCTTCGGACAAGCAACTTAAAAGAAATGAAGCTAGTTCTATAACTTGTTAAACATTCGCGATTTGTTAACATAATGATAATTATATTAACAAATCGCGAATAGTACTTACGGGAGTTTTATCGCATTTTATCGAACACGTTACAGCGTTCGTGGTCACTTGCGTGTTCGAAACGTCGGGAAAGAAAATAAATAAAAGGTACGCGATATAAATCCCGTAATCTGGGGGCACGGCAGTGCCCCGCCAAGTCGAAGCAAGGCCGTACCATCCTTTTCTCGAAGCCATTCGGGCCATTTTCGACCCCTCGTAACTTCGTTGTGGAAAATAATAATTATTATTAACCTAGTTCTAGTTAGTACAGCATTATTTGTCTTTGAAAATCTTTCCTTGTGTCACAAAAGTACATGCGGGCGGGATAGAAATGAACAAGTTAGATTAAAACATATTGTGTCCTCAGGAATGACAAGGGAGACCTTTGTCGGGAAATAGGTCTCATTTTAAGTGAGTCTAGGTTTATCTATATCATCATCATTATAATAAAGCGGAAGAGTTTGTTTGTTTGTTTGAACGCGCTAATCTCTGAAAGTACGAGTCGGATTTGAAATTTTTTTCTTCATTTGATAGCTTAATTCTTGAGGAAGGTTATAACTCATGACCTTCCTTAGAAAAGTAGCTTATATTATAGTAGCTTATATTATAAGCTACTTTTCATTAATATCATCATCATCATCACCTTCGTATACCCACCATTACTCAACCAACGCCGTGAGGGCGCAGCTAGTTATTCAAATATTATTCAAAATTTCATCAACTCATCGTTTTAGGTACCTATTTTGTTTTATTTTGTTTAACACAATTTTTTCTTGTTATAGATCCTGTGATTAACATCGACTTGACAGAGGACGTTGCATCCCGCTTAGACCCTCGAAACTTCTTAGGTGAGTTCAGCAAAATACAAAATTATAAATACGTACTGAATCGGCTGACTTCGTTCAGAGCCGTGTTCGCCGAGGGGTATAGTACCTCGACTTTCGATCCGAAGGTCGTGGGTTCGAATCCTAGCCTTGCATCAATGCATTTCTCGTTTCGAAAAATGTATATGCGCATTAACTCGAGCTCTAAACGGTGAAGGAAAACATCGTGAGGAAACCCGCGGCTTAGTCAGCCCCACACGTATTGACCTCGTCTTTCCTGTGGATATGGTCGGTTAAGCTGAGAGGATGGTGTAGGTAGGTGCTTGGCAAGCCTACTCCATCAAAACAATGCCCCAGGTACTACAATGTCCCGATAAGTGTAGGCAAAGATTGCCTCCTGACACTGTATAAATCATCTAGTAAAGATGTAAAGGCCTAAGTTTTTTTTAGTTTGAGTTCGTAAAATATTCTTTCAATGATTACTTTTTAATAAAAAAAATCAGATAGTATAAAAAAAAGTAAGTTGTCTAATAAATAAGGACTCCTTTTTATTTGTAAACGTACCTAAGACGTGTATTTTAGACTACCAATATAAGTTTTGGAATTCATAGAAATTCGCGTAGTAACTCTACCACGGAATCCATATTCGCCGGGTCAAAAATCTTGATAAGCTCATATTTATCAGTTAAAGCACTGATTAGCGCCATCTAGAGGAAACACTTAGTGCTCCTAGTTACATTCAATATACCCTGTGGTTTAACACTATAAAAATTAAAATTATATGATTTTGAAGTTGAGAAACTTCTGTTTGATGAATCATTTGAGTCATTTGCCTATTTCAGACAACGGTATCATCGACCTCGACTTATATCCTGACGAAGATTACGAATGCATCAATGAAGGTATTGTTGACATCAATCTATCCAAAGAAGCATCCAGTCTTCAGCAAGTAACGGGTGAGGCAACCAATCGCACATACGTCAATCAAGATTGCTTTGATCAGTCCAAAAAATATCTTTTGTGTTTAAAAGGAAGTTGGCTATTAAGAATAGTGTAAATATGAGTGTTAGCAACCATACATTGGACATTATTTCCAAAGACATTAAGTCCAATCATCCTATTGAAATTGTATGTAATAAAAAACGAAAAGCTGATCCGAAAAAAAATACAGGCTATGTTGGAATGAAAGTTAAAGGAATGCCACCCGAAAAACCAGCTATGGGAGTAGTAGCCCAGGCAAAAATAGCTGAAGCACAGGAAGAACTAAACGGATTGAAGATTGTATTAGGCGAGGCGATGTATAATGAAATAGTAGCTAAGAGAAAAAAAGCTAAAGCACAGAAAGAAAAAAATAGATTGGAGAAAGCAGTAGGTGAGGCAAAATTTAACGTAGGAACTACAATCCCGTCGATATTTGAAAATGCCAAAAATTCGGAAGTTGGCAATAGTTTTAAAGCTTTTAATAACATTTCTACAGACACTATAACAGTTTATGACATTCAAAAAACAGCAGATGAAAGTACAGAAATAATTGAAATTCCACCAACTAAAATTGGTAAAAAAAATATACCACATGTGGACACCCGAGATACCTTGAAACAACAAAATAAATCAAAATTATGCAAAATTACCAAATTGATATCACCAATACCCCATTATTCAAAAAAACATAAAACCAACACTGAAAATGAAACAGGAAATGTACAAACGAAAAAATTTAATTCCACACCTACTTTTCTTACTCAAAAAACAGACGCTAGCATCCAAAATAAATCTTTGCCAATTCTCACTCAAGTTATTGAATCAGAATTAATGACAAAGTTCAAAAAAACAATAAAAACCCGCAGAACGAGTATTCCAAACCAATTTAAATCTAAAAAAATACAACACTCTAATAAAAACCACCCTAAGAATTCTTCAAGATCTAAAAAATCTTGTGCAAAAAAACCTAACATTGAAACATATGCATTGCCATTAGATACAATCGTTATGAAGACAGCTAAAACAGATGATGCTAAAATTGATGGAATGACAAATACCAACTCTCTGGAAATAACACATTATAATACAAAAAAATCAAAGATTCCAGAGACCACTTCCAGACAAAATTCTATTGCAAATATTCCTCTCCCAAAAGCGTCACGGAAGCAGTCTTTAAAAGTTGCCTCGGCTGCTGCCGACAGAAACATTTATTATAACGAAAACAAAGCATGCTCAAAACCAACGTGTAATGTTGCTTTACAAACACCAAATTTACAAAATATTCCCGAAATTATAATTAGTAGAAATGAATTAAACACTGGGAAGCAAGAAAATACAATTTCAGAGTACAACGTAACAGTCTACCCCCATCAATTCGCAAATAGTAGCTCTGCTCGCGTAGTAAGGTCGACACAAACATCAAATAATAAAGATAAACAAGTAAAAAACGTTGAAAGCCCTCTACAGTCTCATATTTTATACAACCCACAAGATAAAACTCCATCAGCTCCCATGTCTTTTCGCCAAGAAACTTTGCAGTTACAAACAGTCCAACAGAGAAGCCATGACATATATCAGCAATCTGGTGCCCCTAAGAACCCAAATATGTTTCCACCAATTACTGAAGAAAAGACACAATATTTGGCTAACAACACGTCATCACAGATGAATAACGTACCTTCAACTGATATTGGACCAATCCCAGAACACATAGATATGAATATAAGCCTGCAAGAAAACAAACGAGTACCGCCACAAATGGACAAGAAAGACAGTTCTCAATATATGGACCAACATATGGAAACAAACTCAACACAAATACATTTTAATGTCATTAATACGCAACCAGATCAAGTCTTTTGGTCTCCCTACTTTCCTCCTCCCCCGCTACCTCCCCCCCTTTCGTTTAGTCCACCACCTCACTTATCTTCCTCCTTTGTTCGGTATGGAATGCCACTCCCTCCTCAACCTTTAGTACAAATCCCAGAATACGCATCCTATGCAAAACCTACTGAAAATTATGTTACTGATCGTAGCAATAAAATAAATAGCAAAGAAGTCGTTTCACAACCTGCGAAATATAAAATGCCAGAGCCAATGCAGCATGATACATCTATCGACAATAGAGTAATCTGTGATTATGTCCCAAAAGTGCCTTTAGTCAAATCATACCAACCACAACTAATGGAAGTAAACAATCCAATGATTAATGAGCGTAGCTTGGACTATGTTTTAAATTTGAAAGAGGAGGACATGGAGAAAGGACATGGCATTGAAGCTCTGTTTACTGAAGTGAAGAAACCATTGGTAGGTACGATACAACCCAAATCTTTTTCAAAGGAGAAGTTTCTGATGAGAGGGAATGAAGTTGACCCGAGAATGGGTTACGCATCTCCGATTCTTCCTTACAAAAGTTTTGAGCCTTTTATTACTGAAAGAAAAGATGGGGCTATACATAATAGGCAAAATGAAGCCTATGAGAATAACATGATGGATCTATCCAGACGAGTGTCTATTGTGGACTCAGACGCCGGCTATGATTCAGATGCCACTGTCAAGTTATAGGCTGCTAAAGAATTGGGCAGCAAGAAACCGGTTGTAAACATTTTTAAAGCAAATTTCTTTGTCCATGGTTTAAAGACATTTTTAAAAACTTTGAAATCAATAAGTGGGGTATTCCAAGACGACCTTATACCTTATCACATATTTGATCTTTTAGAAATACAGGTACTTAATTGTTTCTAATAAACGAGTATGTCTCGAAAATAGTAATTAGGTTTTAGGTTTCGATATTTATGTAGAAAAGTAAATGTTATAAGTAATTAAGTTATATTTTAATTACCTATTTAATTTAATTTAATTTAATTATTCGATTGTTTATAAAAATCATTTAGAAATTGGTTGTACGTTTGTAGTTAACCTCTGTATAATACCGATCCGAAACATAAAGATACAGCTTGGATCTTTCTGTTATATTACTTTAGCTAATTACTAAACACATGACTAGAAAAATGGTTGCCTATTGCAAGCGCACATCCAAAAAAATGTAAAATATGCAATTTTTCAAATATGATTAATTGCGGAATCTATATCTGTTTTAGTAAGTAATAATGTTATAAAAAGATCATGCTTTTAGTTAATAATTTTATGAATTTGGGTAAGTATACGCATAAATTACTTGTATATCACCTATTTTAAATAATATTTCACTATTGTATCGTAGATTTTCCTTGATGCTATGCCCATAGGCATATTAAACAAAAATACAGTGAATATGTAAATGCAAGGCGTAATTGCGTTGTGCCAACTCTCTTTGGCTCTCTAATCTTGAAATGATATCGCGTTATTTTTAAAGTTTCAAATCATTTTGGAGAAATGTACCTACTGTTTTAAAATGTCTGAGCTTAGTATCCACAAATATGGACTAAACTCAGTATTTACCCAAAGTATGTATTGTAGTCGATTTGTAGACCACCTTGTATTATTGTACCCCATTTTTGAAAGCTGAATCTAAATTTTATCGATGCTTATAGAGGCTTCTTTTTTACAGTAATTTACATGTTTTCTCTATACATGATTCATTTTTATAAATTATAATTTTAAGAACTTTAATATTGGAAAGAAATATAAATGTATTGAACTTATTTCTTGGTTTTAACTCTCCGACCTCTAAAAAAATCCAATTTGTTGTTTAGATCACGTGAGCAATTGAGCATGAGCATGCTACTAGTAGTTACGACTTGAAGTCTTCTTGAAGTATCAGCGTAGTATGTAGAGAGGTAGATGTGTATATTTGACGTACGGTGACTTTTGACCAAGTGACTCCATGTACCGCCATAATCTAACTAAAATCATCAGCAAGATGACGCTTTCCATTTGTACCTCTGTTCGGTGGGCAGATGAGGTCTTCAAATATCTGAAGCCCGTTGAAGATGTATGGGGATATTTATATGCCTCCACTATGTCTTATACGCCATTGATCACGCTGTGTGATATTATCATAACTTAAAATGAATGATAGTACATTACTTAGTTACTGGTTCCCATAGTACAAGCTTTGCTTAGTTTGGGGCTAGATGGCGCTGTGTGATGTGCGCTGGACATTTGTCCAGCAATATATATTTATGAAAATAATAGCTTATACAGCGTAAACAATGGCGTATAAGAGATAGTAGAGGCGTATAGATCGCTATATGACCAGAATTCTGCTGTAATATTCAAGATATTCAAGATAAGCCAACATCTTTTACTAATTGAATTATTATCTAAGCTTTGAAACATACAAAATTGTTAGTAAACAGAACCAAACATAAAGGATATCATATGCTTGAAGATAAAGTATGAGCTTGTTCACTATTTTTAATTCGATAATTTATTTTATATTTCAGATTTAAACAAAGCAATTGACCTCACCTATGACAGTGACGATGATTACTTCGAACAAGATACTTCATACAAGCACGGAAGAGCTCAGCTTGTAATGCCACTTGCGGTCACCCATCCATATTGTGACCGCGCACAACGCTGCTTAACTTCAACGATCAATCAAGAACGTCTAAGCAAGCTACGCCACGAGTGCTTCAATTAAATGCTACTCAGCTATGGTTAAAGCCTTCGTTATATCAAAGGTTTTACGCCAAAGTTCGCTTTAGGGAACAATTCCGGAGTCTAAAATAGACGAATGCTGGATTTGAACTAGTAGTTTAATGAGTAGGTAACAAAGGTCAGGTTTGATAATTGGTTGGAGAAACAAGAATTCGGAATGGATTTAACAATAAAAATAAGTGGAGTGCGTTAGCAAAAGGCGTCCAAAATCACGGCCGATTTAAAATAAAAAATAAAAATAAAACAATGTGGGCGTAACTCCCTAGTCGATGTATTTTCTTCTAAATATAATATCGTACATTTTAGCTTCCATATTTTTAAACATTAATAAGGAAAAAATTATATTTTTACAAGGTATCGGAAACCGGATGCGGTATTCATACGAAAACAGCCGGAAAACCGGACCGACTTGCCGGACGAGGCCTCGTGTGAGATATAAAGACGCAGTTTTATCATGTAACCTACCTTTTTAACCCCCGACGAAAAAGAGGGGTGGGAGGAATAAGGGAGTGGCCACATTGCGTTTTTTGCAGCTAATATAATAACAGCATCACTAAGCTAAGCTCCTCAGTGGTACTTAACCATTGTAATAAAAAATCATCGAAATCGGCCTAGCCAAGGAGAAGAATTACGAGCAAATTAGAATTTTATGAATAAAGATGTGATATCTTAACCCTAAACCCATTATTTAAAATTCCGCAACTAGACCCAACGTTTATCAATAAGGCAGTATGTCTTGCAAACAATGACTGCTTTATCTCGTAGGCCATTTAATTATTTGATAACGACGGGGTCCCAAAACATAATGATTCTTAAATATGCTTTGCCTTCTTTGTTGTGATGGTTATAGGGATCTTAATGGGGTCAAGAGGACTATTATTATACGTTATAACAGGTAAATTATAATAGGAGTGGACGCAAATAAAACATGGAAATTCCTAATTATATGTAAACGTACAGGCATAGCCAAGGCCCTTCTTGACGTCTTTCGCTTCATTCACTATCATCACATTCTTCATGCGAGCTCGTCGGTTTAAGGTACTCTTGACCGCCTTTTCCAATAATGTCTTTGACATTAATTGGAAATCCCTCCCGACCAACCAGGCATTATTACGAGTACCTAGATAGACGATACTCATCTTATTGGTAAAACACAGCACTAATGAACTATTCATATTGTTTGCCCATACTTGTTTGATTTCTGCTTTATCTTCAACTTTTATTGCTTTCCTTGCAAACTTTAATCTAAGGGTCAATCTCCAGAATCAGCGCACCTGGTTGATCGCTATGGCACCCCTTAAATATCGATATTATTGCTTTTCTGCCCCTTCAGGGGCCAATATGAAAATATGCTTATTTAGACAACTCCTTCTCGAAATAAAAATACAGAAAAGCAATAATATCGATATTTAAAAAGCACATAGCAATCAACCAAACACGCTGATTCTGGAGATTGACCCTTAAAAGACTGCCAGCTGCAACGAATTAGACCATGGCTTGCATTTTTCGTAATTACGTTGTCCGTTTCAATATTTGCAATCCATTTTTCAACCACCCAATGATTGAGCTAAAATTTTCATGTTTATTGATTTTTAGTGACATGTAGTAAAAGTAAAAGTAAGTAAGTAGTACTTACTTTTAGTAATGGTGATAACTTTTTTTTTTAATTGTAAAGTGACCTTTGTTTAGCCACAATCTCAACTGATGGTAAGCAACGATGTGGCTGACGAATTGACGATGGATCACAAAGGTATAGCTAGAAGACATTCACTCTTCACTTGAAGAGACCAGCCCCCCTAGCCATATTACACTATCTATCGTCGCGATCGCTGTAAAACACTTCAAAATGTGACGTTCTGACCACGTGACTTATCACCTTATACATTTTGAAGTGTTCTACAGCGATCGCGATGATAGATAGTATAATATGGCTAGGGGGGCAGGTTATAGTTTTCGGGGAAAACAGAAGTCTGCAGAGAGTTCCAGACCCTTACTATTTAACGATGAAATCAGGAGCTGCTCAACGGAACTCCTCAAAAAAGCCTGATGGAGTCGAAACTGGGCATCCCAGTCATCTTCTGTTATCAATATAATATCAGTCATGATATCGTACTTATCTGTGAAAGTTTGATGATCCTTTTATTAAATAAATAAATATTTCTGTACATTTCACGCAGCGCCATCTAGCCCCAAACTAAGCTAAGCTTGTACTATGGGAACCTGATAACTGATAGAATACCTATAATTATACTTTTTGTAAATACATACTTATAATACTTTATAACGCCCAGACACAGAAAAAACATCTGTTGTTCATTATCACATTAAATGAAAACAAAAGCGCATTGCTGTGGACAAACCAATTAAACTCTGCATTTCTCAGCTAAGAACTTAGAATATTAGGTACGGAAAGGAACGTGGATGCATATTCACGATATTGCCTTCAATTACAAAGCACAGGCGAGTATACATCTTATTTCATTTAATTTAGGGTTCAAATTAACTTACGTGGGTGCAATGTTCTAAATTTTTAATGGAATGACATTATTCGATCTCAGTCACTTTGGATGACTGACCGCTAGTAGCATTAACAGCTGAGTTCTTTCGTGTTTCGGAGGGCACGATCATTGGTGGTACCGGCTTCCATCATGGCTTAAAGACTTAAGCCATGATGGAGGCCTTCAGGCGGCCTGAAAACTCCGTCACCAGAGCTAGCTACTAGCTCACACAAACATACATACATACATTGATCGACAGAAACTTTATTAAATAAAGCTGTGGCGGCGGTTGGAAAACACGTCCCAAGTGGAAATCTACTTGCAAAATAAGGCACGCCTCAACCGTGCATTAGAACTTGCCAACAAATATAAGAAGTACGAGTACGTTGATGCACGACCAGGATACAAACCCACGACCTTCGGATCAAAAGTCGAGGCATTTGTAGATGTGCTGTACAAAATAGTACCAATGCAAAGTAGCAGTGCAATTCTACTAGATGACAACGTTAATAATTCCGCTGCGGTTTGTTTCGATCTCTTAAATGTCAGCCATATTTTGGTGAATAGTAGAATAGCTTTTCAAAAATATGTTCTGCCAAAGTCCAAACCTTAGCTAAAACCTCACCACAACTGAGTCGTTTGTCATTAGTAGAATAGGAAACAGTCGAAAATCTAAGGTTTGGTTGAGGTTTTGGTTGTGGTTCATAAAAAATTTGTACTAGAATTGCCACCCAGGACTAAGTAGCTAGTATTGTTTAATTTAAATCTTAACTGAAGGAAGTCGACGCTGCAGATAAAGCATTTGCCTCACCAAGTCACCAGGTTTAATGGACCCCGTGCGACCAATTAAAGGTATTACAGCCACCTAGTTACTAAACTAAAATTAAGTCTATGCCACCTACGATACAGACACGCTCACTACGTGAACAGTGTACTAAGATAAGGAGCTACCACAGCTTAACAAGCAGCTACTATAAACTCATACCATAGCTTACACAGCAGTTAGTATAAAACTCGGGCCATAAAACAGGCGGAACGCGCGCAAATCAAGTTTACGACGCATAAAAATTCATATGTTAAAACATAAAAATGTTGCGAGTCTCGAGATGTTTTATTGCGGAATGGGCTTAGTTTGATGTTCTGCGATGACATGAAAAGGTCAGATGGAGATTCGAGATAGGTATTTAGGGAATAAAGATATTCCGATTTTGGGAGCGGAGGCTAAATTCATTTTTATGATCGGAGAATTGTTATTAGGTTCCTTTGGGGAAAACTGACTTGGCTGAGGATGTGCTGGGGAACCTTTTTGATTTTAACATTCAGACCTGACATGATTTTGCTGAGTTCAGGAATATTCCCAATGCAGCACAAATCTTCAACATTTTCCAATTACTAGGTTCAAAAGTGTTTTCATTCTTATATTTTCTAGACCATTTTGGTTTGATACTAACTATTCATTGAACATAATGTTGTGATTTCAAATCTTGACTATGCGTCAATTGATTTTTATTTTGATAAAATTAATATTTTTTTTTAAGATAGGTTAGCTCTTGACTCGCTCCTTGCCCGAGCAAGGATGAAGTCGAAACAAAAACACGAATATAGTTAGAATCCTAAGGGTTGATTCATACTTACTTGATGCAAGATCTGCCGGCGTACCACCAACTCTTAGAGCAATGTCAAAACAAGGTGAAAACAGTCCTGCTTCGAGTCAATGACTTGACACTTGACACTCCACGATGAGACGTTACCAAAACATTCCTGCGTTAGGCTTACTTTAACCTTACCTTAGTCTTATCTTAGCACGGAATCAGAGTAATCTTACTTTGACATTGCTCTAAGAGTTCATAGTAAGGCCCCTGGGCTCCAATCCCTCTATTTTACAATCCCTCTCTTGCGCTCTCCCTCTATTTGCGCTTTGTTTTGTTCTCCAAAATGAAAGTAATTAGCAAAACCTCATTGGTAATTTGTTTCAAAATCTCTAATGATCCTGTATTAATCGCTGGGCCAATGGCCTCTCGCCGCAGAGCTGTAACTAATTGCCGTGAATGCTGAGAGCTTACACTCGACAGTGATGGCGGAAATCCAACGTCTCGCGTTCAACGTGCAACGTGCAGCCTTCTTCATTAGGTCCATCTTCCAAAACACGTTGAATCGCTCAAGATGGACCATTATGCTTTAGATTAGGCTTCTTAGGCTGGATTCGACCAAACTAGATTATGTTTTTACTCGAGAATAAACTACTGTTTGTTTGAATATTTTGACATTGTAAAGTTGACACCTTATAACCAGGATAATTTGTATGCACATAATAATGTTCGGTTGCGCTTTCTAAACATTTATATTTCGAATTATGTCGGCTAGTTACTCGGGAGTAAGATGGCTTTTGGTTGAATCCAGCCAGCTGCTATCCGTGATAGTCAAGTATTACTAACTTTCAGACATATTACTGCCGTGCAGACAATTTTGTGTGTGTATGAGACGTTCTCGCAAACAGTGCTGTGTTCGATTCCTCCTAGGGTTTGGACTTTACAAGACTGCTCCATCATTTCCACGTCATCCAGAAACCTCTCTGGGCCGATCCATCTTTACTGACGACGTGTAGAAGCAAAAAGGTTGGTGGTGGACTTAATTTATCTACTTTCGTGAGCAAAGATCTTTTTACAAATTCCAGTAATCTTCTCTGTACAAGTTTAAATTTTATTTTACCACTTCTTCTTCCTTCGATATCTTCCCAGCCCTTAACAGACTCCACAAGAATTGTTTAGGCGTTTTAGCACTTTGAAAAAAAAAAAAAATTAAACTCTCTTAAATAACGCAAGTCGCACAATGCGTACAAAGGTGAAACATTTCAATAATTTATTTAATTTCCTAACATCCTACGGACCCCAGCACTCCTTCCGCAGATCTCTTAGGAGTCCATGGACCCCAGGTTAAGAAACTCTGGATTAATAAAAATTACGACCTAATTATGACTTTGGAACCAACTCCTTTAACTACCGGGAACCCGAATTACGCGCAGAGCTAATTAAGCTGCGGTTTTCCTTAACCATGTAGAGCTTGTCAAATCGCACAAACTTTTTCAAAGCAAAAAAACCATTGAATTTTGTGGTCACCCACCCAGATTGTGAATGAATGAATGAATTAATGAATATTCTTTATTGCACACCTTAAAATCAGCAAAATACAACACCGACCAAACGAAGTAACAATGTACAATGGGCAGCCTTATCGCTAAGAAGCGATCTCTACCAAGCAACCTGTGGTCGATCAAGAACGTCAGCAAACTACGCCACGAGCGCTTCGTAATGTTTTAGTAACTAGCTTCTACTTCAGGTCATAAACTATGTTATTCCAAGTTTCATTAAAATCAGTTCAGTAGTTTTTGCGTGAAAGAGTATCAAACATCCATACATCTTCACAAACTTTCGCATCTAAAATATTAGTAGGATATCTAACTTAAATCCTCCATTTATATTTGAAGTAATAGATAAGCGTTATCTTGCAAATTCACCAGTAAAGCCTTCTATTAGCCAGTCACCTAATATCATAAAAAGCAATCGCCAGATTCGCAAGCCTTCGTTTCAGCTAACAGGCCAATTAGGAAGCGCCTCGGAATCGGATTCTGGGGAATTTTCCCCTATCAATGCCATAGGAACAAACAGCTTGGTCACTTAATTGCTTTATCATTCATTGTAATAAAAAAGGCATCAGCAGTGTAGGCTGAGATGTTACCTCGACTTTCGATCCGAAGGTCTTGTATTCAAACCCGAGACAAGAGTGTTTTTTGTTTAAGCCACTTATACATGATTGGTGAGCCTAGGCCAACGCAAGTGAAGGCAAGTTGATGCAAGACAAGTGCTACCGTCTAGACATTTGGCAAGTCTAAGCAAACTAATGCAAACCATGCGCTTTTATTCACTCGGCCAGCTAGGAGAGAGACTCCGAGCGGTGGCAAGGCAAGGTATTCAGTGTACACGTTGGCTTTCGCTCGCGTTGGCCTAGGGTCGCCAAACATGAGTAGGCTTTAGAAAAATTTATCGCATCCATCGTGAGGAAACTTGTTGGCTTTCTAAAGACGATCACGGGCATGCAGCCTGCAATAAAAATCTATGGCAACCTGTTACGAAAAATTTTGAAATTATTTCACAGAGAAAAAAGCAGAAAGACTTTCTCAAATTCGTTTTTCAACCAAACTTCTTACAAATCATTGCGTAGCTAATTCGTAGCTAGTTCGTAGCTCCTGCTACGCCGTAACAAGTGTGTAGACTATTTGGAATCCGACTGTGCGATTATCAAGCCATGCAAAAAATTAAGCATGTTTTGGCACAAAGCACTCCCTTCCATACTGAATGGTGCCCCTATCAACGTGAATTGACGGCTCTTTAATGAATACAGCGTAAATAAAACTTGTTTTGATATTACATTTCGGCTTAGGGAACATTTTACGTCAACTGGGGCCTTATTCTGTGCCTCGAGCATTAGTATTCGTATGCACGAGTTTGCTATTCTATCCGTGACTATAGTAAAGTATGTACAATTGTATGGATTGAACTTAGTTTAGTCAAGTTACCGCTAGAGGCACTGCACTGAATTCCATACAATTGAGATACTTTACTATAGTCACGGATATAATAGTAAACTCTTGCATACTGGTGCTCGAGGCACAGAATAAGGCCCCAGTTGACGTAAATGCGAGTTTGTATTTTGAGATTTGGAACGTCTTCTATATATATGTCTTCTAATGCCATATACAATACAGGTTGTCTATTTCACGTAATCAGTTCAAAATCGATTTTAAAACGATGACGAGCCACGTTATGCCGCGTTACGTTTTGGTTGGACTTCCAAAAAGGCCCCTGTGTGTTTTACAGAATAAAACTTTCTTAGTTTTAGTTAGATTTTTTTTTAGTTTCTATATTTTCATAGCAATAATATTATTTTTATAGCTAATTGCAAGACGAGAGCCTTGCGTTAGGCCGCCCTTACACTTGTTAACTTACGACGTGTAAACACTCCTTGCAAGTAGCTTATCCTCTTCATTTGCATCGTAAGTTAATTACGTAAGTTACGTTAGTAAAACTTACAAGTGTAAAGCCGCCCCTACGTAAGTTATGCCGGAGTAGTACGAACTTAACTTAATTGAAATAGATGGTCTCTCATGCATTCCAATTCCAACTGCTTTTAGTTTTTAATTGTAATAAAAAAAAAATGCTAAAATTCTTAATTGCAAATCAACGGAAAGTGCCCTTAAGTTTAGATTTATTAGTGAGTGTCAAAAAATTATACAAAATGTCCGTATTTTTTGGGTATTGAGTGTGTTGGGTTAAAAGTTTGATTTTATTTCAGGTTGGACCAGCAGTTTCAAAAATTACCCTCCCTATAAACAGAATCACAAACTTCGAAATGTTTTTTTATTACACCAGTAAAGAAGCAAGTACATTGCACTTCAAAACAAATTCCTTATAAATAAATAAAAGCTTTATAAAATAAAAAGAATCCCAAGGACGTTATCTACTAATTAAAATACATCCTACATTATAATTCATTAGCAGCCTTTACACGTAGAGATCGGACCGCGGGAAATAGCACGCGCCATTCCAACCTTTGCTAAAAACCTTACGTGTAGATGCGCGACGCTGACAGTTCCATCTGGCAAAGTTTTTAGCGCAGTTTTTGTGACAGTTTTTTGCACGCATCACCGTTCATAATCGTACCACGCGCCAGTCTAAACTGTGACAGTAATTATCACGACAGTTTTATCCGCGGTTAAAACCACACAGATTTGTCCGCGGTTCGGAACGCAGTCCAGATGCGTGGTATAAACTCTGCCGTGTAAATGCCGCTATTGCGTATTTTCATTCAAGGCCTCATCATATCCTTACCCCAATAATTTGTATTCAAATCCCGCGCCCTTTCACAGCGAAAGGCCACCTCTCCATTGTAGTGACACAATTCAAAACGCAGGTGGGTTGACAACACTTTTGTCCTTTTCTAACTTAGGGCGTAGTGTGCAAGAAAGAATAGCGTAGTCCGCAAAATTAAAAAAATCTTGCGTTTTTTGCAATAATTGGTAATAAGTTTTAACACTAATATTATAAATGCGAAAGTTTGGATGTTTTGATGGATGGATGGAAGGAGGGTTGTGTGTTTGTGTTCCTCTATAACTCGACAACCACTGAACCGATTTAGCTGAAATTTAAAATTTAGATAGATAATGACCGAGAATAGGACTTAGGCATTTTATTGGGGTACCACGCAAGCAAAGCTGAGGGTGGAAGCTAGTATACTAGCGAACGCCCGCAGCTTTGACCACGTGGACTACTATTTTTTTATCCCACGAGAGCCATACATTTTTCCAAGATAAAAAGTAGCATATGTGTTATTAAAACCTAAACTATCTACATTCCAAATTTCATCGAAATCGGTTTAGTGTGTAATGTTGGCCTCTTAGCTCTTAGCTCTGCCTTCTGCGCTGTAGGTCGTGGGTTCGATTCCCACCCAGGACAAACATTTGTGTGATGAACATAGATGTTTTTTCTGTGTCTGGGTGTTATAAAGTATTTATAAGTAAGTATGTATTTACAAAAAGTATATAAGTATTCTATCAGTTATCTGGATCCCATAGTACAAGCTTTGCTTAGTTTGGGGCTAGATGGCGCTGTGTAAATAGTCCATCAAAATTTATTTAAAAAAAAAAAGTTGTAACAAACATGCACACACACACACACACACACACGGACTTTCGCCTTTATAATATTAGTAGGATAATACTTTTTGGTTATGGTTAAAAGGGTTCTTCGATGTACACTCAGCCTCCAGTAGGTAAGTACACCGTTTCGTATTCATAGCGCGCTGGCGGCCGCGGCAACAGATTGGCTCCATTATACGCGCACAATATCTTTGGAATTCAATGTCAGCGCACTCGGGCTTCGGGAGATTTGGCCCTTGGAAAATGACAGAAACGTAGGTCACTTGATTGGTTGAAGCTGAAATATTTCTCTAAAATTCAGTTTAAAGGGCCTCCAGACTCTCGTAGAGAACCCCCGAGAACACCCGAGAAACGTGAGTGTGAAGAGCTTCTCGCCTTCTCGTTCTCTGGCTCGCCTGTTCTCCGACCGGTGTCGGTATTTTTGGCCGAGCCAAAGGATTTCTCGGGCGAGAAAAGAGAAAGGTCCTACACTCACGTTTTGTCTCATTGCAGATTAATGAGCGGCGGTGGGCAGACATCCATATTGTTTGTTTTTTTCGAGAATTTTCTTTCGTAAAAATGTGGAATAATAAATAGAGTTGAAATTTATCGATTTTTTTCAATCTGAGCCTATTTTATGGGATGCTAAATATCGAAACTACTAAGATAAAAGTTTTTTACATTAAGTATTTTTTTTTAACATTATTTTTAGTTACAACATTCACAAAGTTACAGTATGCAATGGCACACAGAGCCAAACCGGGTGCAGTTTCAAAATCGACGTCCATACCGGATAAGCAACAGATCACGACTGAGAACAATTGAGAGTGTGGATAGCTTGTTTGTTCTTCGCGAAGTCTCGGGCGAGACTTCTCGCCGAGCCTTCTCTCGAGAGTCTGGAGGCCCTATGAGACTTTCTTGATAATTTCTTGTGCGTCAGTAGACCACTTTACTACTTTTATGTCATTCAATCCATCAGTCAATCAGTGCATTAGCCTTTTAGTCAATCAGTCTATTAGTTCGTCATTAGAGTACGCGCCACCACTGACTTTTTTTTACTACTACTTATATGATTATGTGGTGTAGTATAAAACTTCCTTGGGTGTAACTATCCTACTACTAATAAAGGCGAAAGTCCGTGTGTGTGTGTGTGTGAATGTTAGTTACCACGTATTCCCATAACTACTAAACCGATTTTGATGAAATTTGGAATGTAGATAGTTTGGGTGTATGTATTATTCCAATGTTTGGGTGTATGTATTATACCAAAATGGAGTCTATGTGTTCTTGCAGAAGCAAGAACACATAGACTTTTTATCCCGGAAAAATGTATGGTTCCCATGGGATAAAGGATAGGCTGAAGCCGCGGGCGTTCACTAGTATTAACTTATGTTAAAAACAAACAGACTTCGTTTTAACATGGATTGATTTAAACAGACAGTTTTTAAAAGTACTATAAAACATACCGAACCCTCACCCACATCACATTACCATAAATTAGAGATCCTTCAGCAAATCCGGTGTTTTATTCACACCTCCGACTCCGCGCATCCACAAGTAAGTAAATCTAGCTCGTATTTTTGTCTTGATGTAGATTTTATGTCTTAGTAGCTTTTGCACGCAACTTCACTTGAGTGTTTATATAGTGAGTTCGTATGAACTAATGGCTATATCGGAGTTTTTAGGCCTCCGTCATGGCTTAATTAAAAGCCAGGACCGACAATTTATCGTACAGAAAATATCAATTTCTTTATTTATTTAAATAGGTATTGGTAGAAATTGTTCTAGCGCACACATACCTAATTATTTATACAATATCAGTATTTCAATATGTGGTTTCAGTACCCGAGTAAATGCCATTGATCTTTTGTAAGTAGAGAGCTTTTCATGAAAGAAGTCCCGCGGACTTTGTGGAATTATAGAAACCTAATGAAAATGTGAAATATGATCACGAATTGTACCTATATGCGGTAGAAATATTCTTTTAGATCTATAAGCATATTTCGATGAAAAATGTATAAAGGGATAAGAGGAGTACCTACTCGCTTACATTTTGGAGAAGTTAACATTCCATACCTAATAGGTTGCAAGAAAATACGAAAAATGTAAATCGATTTATTTTCACATAGATACTAGCGCCTCTGCGAAGGGATTTCTTTGGAAAAATGGATTCTTGATAAAATACCAATCTGGCTTCAACAGCCTTTATTATGAACAATTTTTCTTTGTCCCACATTGTTTGATTGGCGAACAGAATTTGAACAACATAGGGAAGATATTTTTGTGGATTATTTAAGGCTTTTGGATTATTTTGTGAATTATTCTTGAAAACTTTTTAAAGGTCGTGTCACAAGTAATGTTTAGTGATAGCTGCGGTAGTCGTTTGGCCGGATATCGTATTTCGAAAAACCGACGTAGGCCTCATGAATATTTTCATATTTAATCCGACGTGACATAGTAACTTATTATTGTTGCCGACTTTTACTAGAATTACCAAATATTTCAAATTTAAATATTTTGAAGCGCTCGTGGTTCAGCTCGCTAAGTAGTTCTTGATAGATCGTCGAGGATTAGGATGGGTGACCGCCAGTTTCAATAATAAATGAGCGTTTCTATGCCTCGTTAATTTGCCGGTCCCGGCTTGTAAGCCTTTAAGCCATTACTTGTCTTCGATGGCTTGAAATCTTAGTTACCAGAGTTTACTACTTCACGAACTCTACTTGTAAATCAAATGTATTTAAAATAAAAAAAGTTTGTAATCCACGTATGTACCACAGACATTGAATACACCTCCACACTTCCCACTCACGTTTTCAAATGCAACACGCCCACGTAGGTATATAATCTCTGTTATTTATAGGATCTGTTCAGTTTACATAAAATGTTAAATCCTACTAAGCACAAAGTGGTTTTGGTCTAGTGGAATAATGCCTCGATAATGTAGGTAATGTTTCAGTTGAGGTTATGGTTTTAACTGAAAGAGTATCGTATCACTTGGAAAAAAAATGTGATTAGGTACCTACAATTAAAAACCAGCCCCCTCTAGCCATATTACAAACGCTCAATATCGATTCTCTTTCTATCATCGCTGGAGAATCGCTCTAGCGACATTTTCTATTTTCAAGGTATTTGAAACTTTACTAACCAATATTTAACACACGGGAATTACTCACGTAAAAATACCGTCGATTTAGATACCGACAATGTTTCGATTGATCCGGAGAATCTTCATCTGGGTAAGGAAGGAGTTGCGGCAAGGTTACTCCTCGCGTCTCACTCTGCGAGCAATGTAACGCTCGGCGCGGAACGAGGGCCGCGGAGGAATCGAAACATTGTCGGTATCTAAATCGACGATATTTTTACGTGAGTAATTCCCGTGTGTAATGTCTAGTACAACTCACGAAAGTTTTGAAAGTGAAACTTTAGAAAAAACGTGTTTGTATTAATTTTTTAAACATTCTTAAAATCTTTTCAGCACTTGCCGCAGACGGCTTTAGGCAACCTACTCTGTGATTAAATTCGATTCCAACTAAGAAAATCCCAAGTGGTCTTAAAAAAAAACGATTTTATAAGTCAACAACCCCTCAGACAAATGCAAATTAACTGTTGTAAAAAGTTGTGAAAGTTGTTAGACTTCAAGATGGTAATTCCGAAATTGGCTATCATCAATTCCCGTTGAGACGACAGTTAAATTGTTGAGCTGTTTACGAATTTCAATATGCTAAGTGGATTGGCACAATATCAATATATTTTGTCTTAACTGGGTGTTGAGGAATTATGATATAACAGAGCTTAAACGATCTTGTTTTAACCTAAGTAGAAAATAGCCATGCTATTGTTTAATTGCTGTGTCTTCTGCACTATAGGTTGTGATTTCGATTCCCACCCAAGACACATTTTGTGTGATGAACATACATGTTTGTTCTGTGTCTGGGTGTTAAAAAGTATTCTATGTAATGTATTTACAAAAAAAAAAAAAAATGTATAAAAATATTCTATCAGTTATCTGGTTTCCATAGTACCTACAAGCTTTGCTTAGTTTGGGGCTAGATGGCGCTGTGTAAAATGTACAATATTTATTTATTTATTAATTATGATGGTCTTACACAACCCGTCATGTATGGAATGCTAACTGCGCACACACATAATTGCTAAATGTGTGATACTGATAATATAGCCGATAGCAAGTCGTTTCCTTTCATATTGGTGGGAATCGAACCCCCGACCTACTGCGCAGAAGATAGAGCTAAGAGGTCAGTAAATGTGTCAATGTATAAAAAATATTACCACATGCCAACGTTGTATTAAATACGATGTACCTACACAGTACACTGAAATTGAAAACGTTTGAACACGGTTCATAAAATAAGTAAGGTGAAGAGATAGATAAATTGAATAAAATCTATTGCAAAAATACTTCGCATACCTGTTTCTCGCTTCAACATCAGATATTGCATAAATCCACAACCTAGGTAGGTAGTTCGCAAAGCTTGTCTCAACACGAGCGTTTGAAATACTTTTACATTATTTATTGACGAATGACAAGTGTACTTTAATCCAAATATACTTGACCCTATTATTCATAATGGACTTAGTCCAGGCTTTCTAGAGTTCAGGCTCTTTTCATTGATATAAGAGTGACAAGTAAAAACTTTCTCTAAAGCCTTGCTTAATTAATATAAATGGGATTTAATGTATACTAGCTGGTGGCTAACTCTGGTGACAAAGTTTTAAGGCATACTGAAGGCCTCAGTCATAGCTTAACGACTTAAAATCCAGGACTGACAATTTAACGTGCCCTCTGAAGCGCGGAAGCACTCAGCTCTTAATGCCACTCGCAGCGGTCACCCATCTAAATTGAGACCGCTTAGAACGTCGCTTTTTAACGATCTACTAAGAAAGTATCTGGATCTAAACAGGCGCTTCACGCCACGAGCCAAATTAATTTTGTATGTATTTACAAATGTAAGTATTTTATCAGTTATCTGGTTCCCATTGTACCTTTCATTAGTTTGGGGTTAGATGGCGCTGTGTGAAATGTCCACCAATATTTAGTTATTTATTTATTTTAGAAGCCATTGTGGCTATATAAATAAACATAAAAATTACAGGCGATTTGATAACCTCTTCCTGCTTAGTTGATTAAAAAGGTCTCTATCTCTTGTTTAATTGTAAAATATTCAAAAAGGTAAACTGTCAATCGCCAGTGTACAGTGCTAGTAGTATTTCCACACACTTTACGTCTCGAAAGACACCTGCGAAATAAAAGAGAGGTTGAGGAAAATATTGGATATCTTGAGTTTTGGGTGAACGTGTATCCGAATTGAAATTTACGATTTTGAAAGATGCAATTTTCTACTTACTCCGTTTGTAGATGTACTGTGTTGAAAATGGCTTTGCATATTTCCCTTTCAAATCTTTCGTGAGTTTTACAAAATTAAATATATTTGATTTGCATAAAATAGTATAAGAGGTATAAAATAGTTTAAAAATATATTATAAATACATAAAATAGTTTATGAGGCAGACTACCCACCCATATTTAAGATTTAGATAATTTAGGCACATCACCTGCTGAAGGTTTAATGATATTGTGAACGTGGTCGGGAATCAGTGGTTAAGACTCGCGAGGGATCGGAGAGAATAGCGGAGGCCTGGACAGTCGGCCAATACATCTTTTACTAGATGATTTATACAGTGTCAGGAAGCAATCGTTGCCTACACTTAACGGGACACTGTAGTGCTTGGGACATTGTTTGAGATGGTTTAGGCTTGCCCAGCACCTAAACCATTCTCACAGCTTAACCGGCCATATCCATAGGCCATAATATGGTCAATATGAGTGGGGCTGACTAAGCAGTGGGTTTCCTCGATGCTGAGATTATATTATCAAAAATAAGCATAAGACAGAAACGCGAAGGGTACAGCGATCTCTCTAAATAACGATAAAGATTCTTATGATAAATAGTTCACTTCATGCTTTTGGGGACATTACGCAAATGTATAGATAATTGAAGGTTAAACAACGTTCCTAAAGTGAATAAAGTGAAATAATTATACGACTTGCGACCGAACATATTATTTTGTCCAGTACATTAAGCAATGGACTACCTGGTGAATATAAAATATCGAGGATGCAGCGACGTCGTATAATTAAACTAGTTTCAGCAACCGAAATAACATCCATCCGAAAATTCGACGACAACTTCACCTTACCAGTCAAACTTTGAAGCCTAGGAAATCTAGAAATACATTTTAATTCTAAACAGAAGATTCCAATTCTGGCTCAGGTCCAGCTGAACTCAAAGTTTCGAACTGGAATAGTTGCCCAACTTACCAATCTGGGGTCGGTCGTTCCTACTTTCTCATCCGACTCACTTTTGCTGGAGTTGAGGAATTAAATAAAGTTAGGGCTATGCGCAGTTTTCAGTACAAACTAATGACGACTATACTTTTGCTACAAAATGTTCTACCGTAGGTATAGTCGTGATATCACAGGTATATCTCATGTTTTCAGTAGTGATGTGCACCTCAAAAACGCGTTATCGATAAAACTCACTCTCACGCTTTTAATGAATGCAATAAGAAATGGCTCGTGTAAAGCGCATAGTGCATTTTCGATCAGTGCGCTGTACATCTTTACGCATTGTCATAAAGCTGCGTTTTTACCAGAGATATGAGTGGTAGTGGAGCACTGCGAGGGTGCTATACTAAAGCTTTGAAACTATGTGAACGTTTCCATCATAGATGTGCGAGTATTATGCGTAGTTCACTGAGTTTGTACAATGAGTACAGCCGCTATACAATTCATCAAAATCAGATTAACATTCAAAAGAATATTATTAGTGTTGATGTCAATTCAAAATGTAAATCAGACAAAGGAATTGCTTGGTCGTGGAAGGTTATAGAAATATAGCGTCGGAAAAATGAAAAATAAAGTGAATGTGGCAAGAATGATGCAAATTCAAAGTCAAGAGTAATTTAGAAACTTTTATTTTTTTGATATAATATTATTACAGTGTCCATAAGTTTTCATATACTTGTGAGATCCTCTATTCTTCAGACAAAGGTTCGGCACTTGTCTACATCCTCGTCTATTAAAAGTTAGTTTCAAAAAATAGGCTCAGATTCGATTTAAATAAAACATTGTTGTAGGTCCCAGCAGGCCTCTTGTTCTCTAACCACTAAGTTGTAAAGGTTAGTAAACTTTGCAACCTTGTAGGAGTTTCCTACAATATTCTAAAGTTTACTATCCCTAAAAATACTTTCCCGATAGAAAGTTAAGTAGATACTGTAGAGACATAAGCTGTGTTTTGTTCTCGGAAAATATATGGTCCCTGTGGGAATCTAGCGAGAACTTTGTCTGTTCTTGTATGTATATTTTATGTTTAAACACTTTATGAGTATCGACATTGTGGTATTATTATAGGTTTTGTCAATTTATCGCGTCTGGACGCTGTGGCGCCATTGTTCTATGCAGTATTTGTGTAAATTAATAAAAAAAAAACTGTAGCATAAAATCGTAGATACATTGGCTATGCGTACGCGTATGCCACGACGGAGTCCTTATTGCGGTCTAATAACTTCATCACCAGAATGTATACAAACTTAGAAACCACTTACTTAAAGCCACGTTGGGATAGGGCCTTCGACGATTCGAAGGACGTAGGTTCGAATCCAGGCCGAGTTTCAATTTTTTTTTTTTTCAATAGGTTTATAGTTTTGCAAAATTCAGTACCACATTACGAGCTCTAAATGGTGTAGGAAAACACAGTGAGGAAACCCATGGCTTTCCTAACGTGGCTGGCTAAGCTGAGAGAATGGTAACTCCGCGCTAACTCCGTCTCTCTAAGTGAATATAGATGGCCTCCTGCACTAAAAATCCTCTAGATAAGATGTAAAGCCCCTTTTAACTTTGAAATACACGCAGAGTTGTTGATAAACTTAATAATAGTGTTCCCTATCAATGTTAGTCAAGCTACTATCAAACCTGGCAGTTCGCCAGCTTACTTATTCATAAACATCAAACACGTACAATCGCCGGCAAATGTTGGACTATTTCACTACTTAAAAACTAATATTTCATGAGACCAATTTGTAGTTTACCATTATAAACTACAAATACGCGCGTGGTAAAGTTAAGGATTGTTTAAATCTACAGACATAGAGCGTAATAGACACGTAGCTTGCTTAGACGTTCTTGATTGATCGTTGAAGTTAAGCAACGTTGTGCGCGGTCACAATTTGGATGGGTGACCTCAAGTGGTATTACGAACTGAGCGCTTCCGTGCTTTGGAGGGCACGTTAAATTGTCGGTCCCGGCTTTAAAGTCGTTAAGCCATGACGGAGGACTTTAGGCGGCCTAAAAACTCCGTCACCAGAGTTGGCCACTTGCTCATACGAACTTACTTACTTTAGCGTGCCAGACATCGATAGACAACGACAGTCATCGTCGGTCGCGGTTGCTCAAACAAAAGACTGAGAGAGAAGCATTGCACGGTCCCGTTGCGATTCTCTACATTGACCGGCATCTAGCGTAACGTAGACGCTTAGACATGGACAGACACGCACCGCGCAGACAAAATTCTTTGCGCGAATACTGTGTCTGCCCGTGTTTGCGCGGCCCGAGTCTGAGCGTGACTGTGCGGCTACGTTACGTTAGATATTAATACGTTCATAACAAATATAATAATAACAAATTAAAAATCGACGATAAAAACCTTAAGGAGTATTCTTCTCTTTAACTGACAGTTAGGCTGTGTCCCCAGTAGGCAAACTGTGAGCGGCCGACTGAGTTTGCGGAGTATCGGTTTAGTACGCTCTTCCATATATTTGAAATGGAGTGTCCACAGTTTGCTAGTTTTGTGCGTAACGCTGCAAACTGCGTACAGTGAGCGCAAAACTAGCAAACTGCCGCGGCCGCTCACAGTTTGCCTACTGGGGACACAGCCTTAATCAACTTGTAACCTTACTCGGACTTGATCATGATCAAACTTGATAACTTTTTTGTTTGAGATAAAGTTATTCCACTTTTCTTGTGAAATGTACAAAGTTAATGCTAATAGTTTTATTCGTGTTGTTCGCTCATTCAATAAGCATTTAATTAATGTTTTAACAAAGGGAAGAAGTATTCAGGTCTGATGCTTTGTTCTGAATCCCCTAAAACTTAGTTTAACTTAATTACGTATTTACATTGTGGGGGTTCTGAGAAATTGAAATTGATCATTTAAGACATTTAAATATTTCAATATTATAAATGGGAAAGTTTCGATGTACCTACTTGTAGGTCAGTTGGAGCAGATGAGTTTCAAAGTTACCTGTATTAATTAATTACTTTCATATCTAGTAGATATAACTGTAAATGAGAAAGCTTCTGACAGAAATAGCGTGACCAATCTACCACGAGTCTTTACTCGTGACAGATTTGGCATTTGGTCTTTACTCGTGGCATCGAATGGGATATTGCCTTAATCTAAATAATAACAAAGAAATAAACTGATAAAAATATGCTTAAATTTTAAATGAGATTGGTAAGTAACTGGCCGACAGAAGCCTTACACCGGGGTGAATGGAAAAAGGGAAGGGAAGCCTCGCCCAGCGGTGGGATCCAGTAGGTTTATTAGATAAGATTGGTAAGTATTACGATTGTGCATTCGTCTGACGCAGGCCCCTTAGTTAAAATGCTTCTAGAATGTTGTTTTTGAACATGTGCGTTCATTATGGTATGTGTGTTTTGACGTGGCTTTTTTAGATAATCAGATCATTTAATTTTGCAGTACTTGAACCCTCAGGTTTTTGGTTGAAAGTTGAGGTTCATTACACTATAATGTCTAGCAATAAAAATATGAAAAAGTAACACAGTATTTGCAAGAGCTAGAGCATCTTTAAGTTGGTTTTTCTTTTGTTAAACTTAAGTAAGCCTTTGGAAAGTTTTAAATAGAGGCTTATGAAAGAGCAGCAATATTTACGTCAAAGTAAAAATAGCTACCCTATCTTTCTTATAAGAGTCTAATTCCCTTGAGTGAATTACTCTTTGAAAGCATATTTTACTATAAAGAAAAAACATTTCAGATTTTCACGAATTATCAAAAAGTACAAGTAAGGCATTTGTCCAACTACCGGCGATTAGCGGGAAGCGAGTAAACACTAGAAAAGGAGTTGGCGATCAACGAGTTGAGTTTAGTTTCATTAGTTTTGACGCTTGGCCATAAGCGAGTATGCGAATATGCAACGAGCGATTTGGCATACATATGTACCAAGTGAATAACTTTCCGCGAGTGTTGTGATCGCCAAGCGAGTAGGTATTGGTTAGCGGGTATTTAGGTATTGGTTAGCGAGTATCGATTAGCGAGTATCGTTTAGCGAGTATCACTAGCGAGTGTGATAGCTCTTGTCGCTGTGATAACTAGTGAAGAGCAAGAAATGAAATGAAAAAATGAAATGAAATGTATTTATTAAACCTGAAGAATACATGTTAACAGAACATTACTAAAATAATAATAATGTTAACTGAGACATCAGTTTCTCGTCATTTTCGTAAATTAATACAAAATCAATTAAATAATGAAAGTAGGATATACGCTGTATAGAGGCGTAACTTAAATGAACAACAAAAATATTGACATCAGTGGTTGCATTACATATGTTTAGGTAAGTATCTATTTTAGTGTTAGGATCAATAGTTAATAGTTAAACATCAAACTTTTCATAATCGTTACTCAAATACTCACTTACACTGTAAATTGTCTTATCCAGTAATAACATTTTAATTGAATTATAATAAGAGGTGTCACACTTCAAAAGCCTAATTCTTACGGGTAGCTTATTAAATAGTTTAGGACCTATTACTTGGGGCAGTTTTTCGGAGAACGTAAGCCTGTGTTTTATTGATTCTAAACACATTTTATGTCTGTTACTGCGTCCATTATTATTTCCAATTATTTTAAAATCGTTAAAGTTTTGTCTAACATATTTGAGACATTCTAGAATATATAAGGATGCAGAGGTCAGTATTTTCTGCGTCTTAAAGTGTGTTCTACATGAATCTTTATATTTTGCACCTACAAGGGTTCTAATAGCCCGCTTCTGCAGTTTTAGGACTCGCTCCGTGTCTGTCGAATTTCCCCACAAGAGTATGCCGTAAGACATGATTGAATGTATGTATGCGTAATAGATATCTTTTTGATTCTTCTGTGAGGTTATTGGAAGTAGTTGTTTCAGAGCATAAATGCCTTTAGCCATTTTCTTACACGTAGAGTCTATATGTTGCTTCCAAGTTAGTGCAGGGTCTAATTCAAATCCGAGCATTTTTAAGCAAGTTCTCGCTCGCAGTGTAAACAGTCTCTTTTATGGACACGGAATCTCTATTGTATTCTTAAGCGAGTAAAATAGTCGATAGCTTGTCGTTTCCTCGCCGCAGGTGGGGCAGGTGCCATTAGCTCGGCCCAAAAGAAAAGTTATGCTTTGACTTCGGCTAAAGTTTGGATTTCCTGAGAAGTAGTAGCCGGAAATATGGATGTTATTACATTTTTTACAGAAAACATGGTTGATTAATTCATGTGAACTGAAAATTGTTTTATTTACTCTTGAGACCTTGTAAATTTTTTGTGGTAGTAAAAACAAGTGACTTGCTGAGCATGTATGCACACACGCAGAAACAGCTGGCCTTACTTATTAACTCCTATCAACTTCTATCAAAATTTTTCAATTTTGACGCATGTTGAGCGAATCAATCAATTACACACATCACAAAGTGGGAGCATTATGGAATAAGCCTTTTTTTCTATTTATTCAGTATAATACCAGTAGAATCACTTAAAGACATTTAATGAGTTAGGTGATTCTTTTTGCAATTAATACAATAGAAAATAACACAGCAAAAAAGATCGGGAACTATTATCAAACCGGGACTGAATTTTCGGCAATCCATCTTAAAATCAAATCGAACAAATTAGGGCTTGTCAAAGTATAATCAAAATAAGTCAAATGAACAACATTTTACAAAGTTGCGCATTTGGTGATGAAGCACAAACATCCCGTCGAACTTTCGAGAATTTCGTGGAATATTCATCGTTGTGATTGGACGTTCGCCATTTTGCGGGAACTAGGGTTCAAGGGAAAAATTTTAAAACTTTTGTGACATAATTCAAAAGCTGAAATTCAGCTGTAATCTCCGGAGTTTGCAAGTGCCGTTGTGGATAATTATCCGTTTTTAAGCTGCCCTTTGTGCCTTCCTAACGTGGCCTTCATTTGAATATTCAGCTCAGTTTCATTCCTTACAGGCATTGATTTTGTTGAACACTTTCTTTAAACATATTCACTATATTTCATGAAAATGGACAAGAACAGGATAACATTGTTTTAGTAGTCGTAACAACAAAACCAAAATCCGATGTTTCAGAAAAAGGTGAGACCTAATTTGTCTCTCATCGTGAACCTAACTCGTTCAAAGTAAAATACCTACTTAGTCTAAGTGAAATTCTACACAACGAATTACTTAGGTACTGTAAGGCCCGTATGCAAAGTTTGCACTTAAACTAGCTTCTTAAGGTCATAGATGCTTACATCAACTCGGCACTAGCACCGCACCACATAGCCATGTACTATTTAGGATTTTTTGTATAGAATTATATGAACCAACGCTCACTACGTCAACTTCTTGACAGTCTGCGACGCGGCGATCCGGTGACGTTACGAAGTTGATGTAGTGAGCGTTGGTTCATAGAATTCCATACAAAGAATACCTAATAACCAGTGATCGGAGTAGGTAGAGCTATTTTATGTACTTGCCATGAAATTGTTACAAATTCGGGGAATATCCATATTATTCTATCATATTATGATAGAATAATATGGATATTCCCCGAATTTGTAACAATTTCTTATATTTATACAAGAATCAACAATCATTTAACATTTTTCATTCTGAAGTTGTACAAGAACATACCATACAAATTATTAGTTCCTCAAAAATCGAAACATGATTGAAAAGAATAAACTATTTGTATTTAACTACAATAAAATCTTAATTAAAATTAGCAACATGTTAAAAAAATAATTTACTTATTGAAACAAAAAAATTCAATATTCTATTCTCTTGTCTATTTCTTGGTCAGCGGTCGAAGTATTAGTCGGAATCCCGTGGAATATCCATATTAACATCAATGTTTGCGGTCAATGAACCTAAAAGCTCTACCTACTCCGATTAGTGCTAATAACACAAGGCGATGCTGTGCGGTGCTGGTGCCGAGTTGATCAAAACAGCTATGACCTTTAGACGATTAATTAAATAAATAAAAATAAATAAATAAGAACTTTATTAAGGACACAATTTTCACAAAAATTTTCTAGGCTATTTTTCGAGATACAATGTGCTACAATCGTCGGTCTTATCGCTGATGGCGATTTCTTCCAGACAACCGTAAAACTATACTAAATACTAATACTAGATGGGGTGTCAAACAACAGAGAACGATGTCCAGCGAATTTGTAAAGAACCATAAAAATGAAGAACCATAAAAAAATCGATGAACTTAAACTTTAGTCTGAGTACCAAAGTCAAAGGCAAAATTACAGGCTTTTCGCTGTATCTTTACTCATGCTCTGTCGAGCCAAAACGAAGGGTACACGTCAAAATATTAATAAGGGAGTGAGCACATGACGTTTTTTGCATCGCGTTTTTGAGCTGGGGCCTGATTCTGTAAGTCCAAACAAAACGTAACGCGGCTTAACTGGCTCTTCGGCCAATCAAGAACCAGAACGAGCCACGTTTTGCCGCGTTACTTTAGGTTTGGACTTACAGAATCAGGCCTCAGTGCGTTCGCATCGCGTTCGTATCGATACAAACGCACGTTCGCAGCGCGTTTGTTTGTTTCTATACAAATGCGAATAGGGGGGGTGGAGCGTCTGCATTGCCTTTGTATCGATACAAACGCGCTGCAAAAAACTCAGTATGCACACTCCCTAAGAAAAACAGGGTCATATCTCTATCGCGAATATAGGTACTCTCCTTTGACCGCCTGCCAATATTCCGGCGGCTATATCACAATACATCGTCTGCAAGACGAATCGAAGGTAGTTTCTTAGGATGCCGGCGCCGCTTCTCGTGCGGCATGCTGCTCAAGATTTGTTCAATTACTTAACTAACTAAGATGGCGCAGTGACCCAAAGTGAATCTTGGCCTCCGACACTAAGATCCTTCACTTCAATCTGTCCTGCGCCACCTCCTCCCAGGCTTCCACTTGGAGCTCGCGCAAGTCCTTTTCGACTTCGTGATTCCATCTGCGGTACTTGGGACGGCCAACCGGATGTCAGCCACTCGGCCTTCCTAAATACGTTCTTGTCACGGCACGATCCTCTCCCATTATTTCTAGATTTTGATGACATGAGTGGGCATCACCTACCCCCAGGCTGGGTTGAGATGCAAGAAATGCGAGGATTATTCTCGCAGCACAAAAAATATTTTCAGGGTCTGAAGATATTTTAGTAGTAAAAGATATAACATCTTTTTCATCATCGTAATTTTCTATACTCTTATTAATATTTTACTATTAAGTAAGTGTGTTTGTTTTCACACAATTTACAAACATTTATTTCAGCTGGTAACACGTGTGATACGACCGTTTTTCAAGTGTGCTCCTTTACAATAAATAATATCGTCTTCCAAGATGCGGCTTGATAATTTTATAAATATCGTATGCGGCTTGTCGCGACACCCCATCTTATACAAGAGCCCACAAATTACGAAAAGCCTCGAAATCGATGTCTCATATTTTACGAGAACAATTCGTTCGTTGATAAGCTTATTAAGCCAAGTTACTTGTACATAGCAATATAGCCGATATGGTAGCCACATAGAATATGAATGAGCCTGATCAACTGATAAATTGTAGCATATATATTTTACTAGTTACTCATTTAAGGAAAAGCATAACAAGATTGAAACTGCTTTCGTTTTGTTTATTATTCTTTGGCATAAGCGCGGCCATAGACGTCCGTTTTTTTTTCGTCCATAGACGCATCCCGCTACGTTGTGCGTCACTGCAGATTTTAGTATTGTATGCAAGTATCTCAATTTGTATAGAAAACGGGCATAGTACAACACATTGAAAACGCATCGACGCGCGTGATTTACAGTGATAAAATTCGCATGCGGGTGCCTCGCCAGTGCGAGAACCGCCTAAGCGGGTGTTATAAATACGATCTTTTAGAATGCACTGATTTGTATTTTATACGTAGGTGTTATCTGAGCACTTTTTTCTTATTCATATTTTTATGTTTTCTCAAAGGCGACATCTGCCGGTCGTTTCATAGAAAACAAAGCAACAAATTGTACAAAGGCGTAAATGCGAAAGGGTATCGCATTTTCTCATTGTAAAATGGCTTATTCAGAAAGTTGAGAATGGACGGGCACATCGTCGATAAAGCTGTTTTTTCGTGATGCCATTGTATAAGTGTGATTATCTTTTTTTTTTTGAACTAAGAATTAGGCTGAGAGGATGGTTTAGGTGATTAGTCAGCTTGGGCACTCCATCTAACGTGTCGCGGCGTCTAGTGAGTCTACAGACCGGATTATCTAAGATAGATGAGCTTGAATTTTATATTATTATCATGTTCCAAGTCTAACTTGTTTTAAACAATTGGTCTCAAAAAACGATCATTGTCGCGTTCAGTGTCGAGATGAGAATGACAGAATGACTTGCGTGGTCACTTGAGAGGTAGAGACCGATTTTGGTCGCTATCAAAGATAGGCCTGGTATAGTGTCTCTACTTTTGAAGGCCGTGGATTAAAATCCTGTGAATTGTGAGGAAACCAGTTAGCTTTCTAAAAGCGGCAATGGGCTTGCAACCTGTCACGTTTGGAATGTGAAATTCTACAAAATTATGCATATACCAAATTTGTAATTGGACATAACTCTGACTACCCTTAGACATCTTAAAACATACCGCACCTTTGATACAATAATCATGTTTCGTTTTTCGTTTCAAATCAAAGGATTTTAAGGGAGTGTCCACATTGCGTTTTTTGCAGCGCGTTTGTATCGATACAAACGCGATTCGAACGCGATGCGAACGCGCAGCCCCCCGCGCAGCCCCTCCCGGTTCGCTTTTGTATGGAAAAATACGCGTTGCGAACGCGCGTTTGTATCGATACAAACGCGCAGCTCAAAAACGCGCTGCAAAAAACGCAATGTGGACACTCCCTAAGAGAACAACGTGAAGAAAACAGTTAGTGCTTTCAAAAGCAGCAATAGATTGGAAAAGTTTCAATGTATTTCTACTCGCAAAGAATGAAAGTGTTTTAAATTTGGACGTTCTTTTGACTAACCCTTGATATTCTTAAAGTATCTAAAGTGCGATGTGTGATGAGTAATTCGTTCAGACTTTAGCTTTTTTCCGTTTTTTACATTTAAGAAAAAATATACCCAATGGAATTGTCGTTACTAGACAGACGTTATTAAATCTTTATTAAGTCAAATCAAATAATAATAAAGATGAAAGCCTCTATGTTCTCTATTTTCACGAATTCCACGTAAATTAACATAAACTGTGTAACATGTACTACAAAATTGAGAAAAGAATTTCCATCTAGAACATTTATAAAGCCTACGAAACGAAAGTAGAAAAAATAATGTTCTTAACTTACAATATACCTTCGTGACATATTAGCATTTTGAGGCTAAAACCACACAATTTTATTTGTAGTTATTTTTTATATTCACCACGATAGATAACGGATCCAATCTTACTATGAGACGAAACGATAATGTTGTGACCCTAGCACGAGTTTCAGTAATTATAAAAAGTTAAATCCTGTGTGTTTCTGTACTGTGTTTTCTATTGTATTTTATTCTAGACATCTATAGTGATCACACACTGTAGATCAGTGTTTTGGGGTATACATGTGATTCTGTGTCTGATTTTTAGTTTTTCTGCTTTTATCATTAAATCTTGTTTATTCCTATACAATTATGTACAGACTTAATGTAGCGATATCCACTGGGGCATCATAGACACATAGAATAGTCGCGACCATACTAAAAAAAAAGTATAAAGTTTATGGTATGGTCGCGACTCTTCCATGTGATCTCAGAAATGGGATCTAAAGAATAAATCATTTTTGACATTGACTTTGTAACGTAGAAAAGTAGAAGTAGAGTAGAAAAGTCATGACGTTCGATTCTATTAACCAGGAAACTGAGACGTTTTTTAAGTAAGATTACAAAAGTAGGCATTACAATTAATAATCCTCATTATTATAACAAAAGAAAGAGGCTAAATTATCCATTATTTATTAATGCGAAATGGAAAAATGGTGGGTCTGCAAAAATAGTAATTTATGAATGACCACTGTCCGGAACGGTATCTCTGGAGCGTGGCCAGAAGTAAGGTTGAACAGGATAGCATCGGTTTCTTACATTACCAGCACGGCTATTTTAAATCACTCGTTAACTCGGATTACTTTTAATAGTTTTTTTTACGAAGTTTGGTTATAGAATGCAGGATTAGGTACTTTATATTTTACACAATAAAAATGTCTATCACCTTTTCTACCATTTTCCACAATTTCAAAGCATTCTTCGTAAAAAAATCTATTTGTAGGAAGTAATCCGAGTTATCGAGTGAATTAAAATGTGTATATGGACGTGCGTCTAACTACCCCTTACGACATCTTTAAACTAACTTGCCTATAGATTTGAGAGTATGTGAATCGCGCTATGAGTGTATAAAAAATGTGATAAAAAAAGTGTGATGACGACTGTATGGTCAGTTTTATTTGGGAGTCCGTAAATCGTTCTTCTAGATCTTGATTCTTAACTCGATGGGTACAGAATACATTTTACAATAGAGGAGCCTGTGTACCATTCGTTTACTAATAGTTTTAGAAATTTTTACTGAATTCTAGGTATAATTTTAAGCTCAGAAAGTAAACGAAACGGTGCTAAGGGGTCTTCTAGTTTTTTGGCTTCTGGTTTCACTATCTTTTTAAAGAATTGCTCTTATTTGGCGAAGCAAGTGTGTAGCATTCGCACCACGCCGAAATTAAGTGATGGCTTTCTGCTACCCTGGGAAGACCTGGATGAGAGGTCTGACGAGTCACACGATATAAAATGAGAGGTTCACACTTTGATCTAGGCAGCCAACAGTAACGATATATGCAAAGTACGTACCTCGGACTGCAAGCTGACACTCGTTGAACTTCCACCTTTCGATTGTCCATAAGCTGATGCTGGAGAGTTAGGGTTCACAAACACACAAGAGATATGAGATGAAGATCACAGGCAAAGTCCGTTAGAATTCGAAAAGCTTGGCAGCTTATTCGCGAGGTTGCGCGTGCGTAACGATCGGTGTCCGTTATAGAACTGTCACCTGCTCCGAGCTTTGACGGATAGGTACGATGCATGACAGCCAAACAATTGGCGTCTCGTTACTGCTGGTTAGAAGCCCAGAGACAAAGTGTGAATGATGTATGATAAAGTTTTGATGGGAACGAAACATCCCGCCCACCAAAATGCCTATGGTATTTTCTGGTTAAAGCCTAGAAGACCTAATCAGAAGCGATACTTAAAATAAAAAGATACGATTTAGAGAGTTATACGATAATTTGATTCATTAAGATTAGCTTATACTACGATTTATTTAACTAAGATTTGATATACTACCATTTGAAACGATTAAAACTAGTCCTCTATTGGCAAAGGACACAGTTTCACTAAAGGTCGATTGATAATTTGATTGTTTGCATTTTTTACTAATGCACTCCGAGCGATTCCATCACCACCAACCTGAAGGTCGACGACTCTCGCGAGATTCCAATGTAATGGGCTACGATTCTCGTCCTTAATCATCACCATCGAACCTATCGATAACGGCTTCGAGTGTTTGGTCCATTTAGCGCGTTGAGTCAACGAATTCAAATATTCAGTTTTCCACCGGGACCAGAAGTTTTGTTGAAAGGCCTGAATCATTTGCCACCGATGAAGCCGATTTAGATTGATATTTGATAAATCTTCATCAGGAACAGTTGTTAATGGCTCTAACGTTAGAAAATGGCCTGGTGTCAGACATGAAAGGTCGTTTGGGTCCGAGCTGATAGGGCAAAGGGGTCTCGAGTTTAAAATAGATTCAATTTGAACAAAGAGAGTCGTTAGTTCTTCAAAAGTTAGGACCTGATCTCCTACAACTCGGTATAGATGTGATTTCGCTGCTTTGATTTGTATCTCCCAGACTCCACCGAAATGAGGTGCGCCAGGCGGATTGAATTTGAATTCGATTTTCTGCTCGTTAGAAGCCTGTTGCACTAGGGACGAAAGTTGATTTTTTGCGCCTACAAAGTTGGTCCCACAATCCGCATAAATCGTGTTACAGCGACCGCGGCGCCCTACGAAGCGCCGTAGCGCAGCGATGAACCCGTCAGTGGAAAGCGTCGACACCACTTCTAAGTGGACCGCTTTGGTCGCGAGACAGATAAATAAGCATAAGTATGCTTTATCCATCTTCGCGCCACGATGGGAACCAAGTTTGATGCGAAACGGTCCCCCTAGATCGACGCCCACCACCGAGAACGGTTTCACTTGATTGACTCGGTAAGATGGGAGATCGCTCATGAAGGGCTGTAACGGCTGTGGGTTTGTTCGAAAACATTGAACGCATTTCGAAAGGCAACGTCTAATGGTGCGTTTTGCAGCGATAATCCAGAATTGTTGAAGAAGCAAAAAATGGGTAGTGTTTATGCCTGGATGCAAGTAGTTGCGATGTGTGAAATTGATGATTAAGAGCGTTAACGGATGATCAGACGGTAAGAAGGCAGGATGTTTGTGTTCGTACTCTAACCCTGACCGAGAAATCCTGCCGCCCACCCTGAGCACTCCTTGATCGTCCAGAAACGGATTTAGCTTTCGAAATGGTTTAGATAACACTTTGTTTGACTTTAAGTTCGAGATTTCTTCCGAGAAAACTCGACTTTGTACGTGTTTTACGATTTGCATGAGAGCGTGATGACGTTCTACATTATTGAGGAACTCCCTACGATTTGATTGATTGGGATTTCGAGAATTGTTAATGAAGCGATAGATGTAGGAGAGTACATTAACAAGTTTCGATAACGAAGAGAAACGATTCAGTAAGGTTTCGATGATTGGAGGGTCGTCCTTCACGGTCTCATCGGTTACCAAGATCACTACCTTGCGTTCTTCAGCCTTGATGATGACCTCGACATCGTGAGGAATGTTGCCCAACGTCGAAGGCCAAGACTCACGATTTTGTGATAGCCAACATGGCCCCGCCCACCACAGCGAATTGTGGAGAAGTTCACTGGGGAGTTGTCCACGTGAACAAACATCCGCAGGATTATCTCCAGAAGAGACGTGATGCCAACATTCAGTAGGTGTGAGTTCTTGGATTTGACTCACCCGGTTTGCAACAAATGTGGCCCAACGAGATGAATGTGAGCGTAACCAGGAAAGGACAACGGTTGAATCTGACCATAAGTAGACAGCATCGATTTTGATACGATCAAGATAAGTGTCGCGAACGACTTTGTATAGATCGGAGAGAAGAACTGCCGCGCAAAGTTCCAATCGGGGCAACGAGGTGCGTTTCAGTGGTGCTACACGAGCTTTTGAACAGACCAGATAGACATGGACTGCACCGTCCTTATCAGTGACGCGTAAATAAATGACAGCACCATACGCTATCTCGGAGCTGTCACAAAAGCCATGAAGCTCGCACGATTTTGCTTCCGAGCTTGTTACCTTGCGCGGGATTCGAATTTGAGACAATTGTGGTAATTGATCCGTGTACATAGTCCATGTATTGATAACCTCATCAGGCGGCGTTTGGTCCCATCCAATACCGAGGATCCAAAGCTTTTGGATGTATGATTTGATTTGTATTGTGATGGGGGATAAGAAGCCCAACGGGTCGAAGACTCTAGCTAGTTCGCTGAGAATTGAACGTTTGGTACATGGTCTATTAGATGGTTTGATTTCGAAAAGGAATACGTCCAATGACGGATTCCACTGAAGACCAAGAACCTTTAAAACTGAGGATTCGGAATCATCGAGAGACACAGAGCCAGTTAGACAATCCTGGCTGGGAAGATCCAACAAGAGCTGCGCGTTGTTGCTGACCCATTTTCTGAGATGAAAACCACCGAGTTTAAACAGGGCGATAAGTTGATTTTTTGCTTGTACCGCGTTTTCCAGCGAGTCACATCCAGTAGCCACGTCATCTATGTAAACATCCGACAAAATGATCTGCTTTGCAACGGGATACGATTCCCCTTCGTCTTCAGCAAGCTGTCGCAAGGTACGGCATGCAAGGAAAGGGGATGAAGATACTCCATACGTGACTGTATTCAGACGATATTCTTGGAGACTATCGTTAGCAGAGGCTCTCCAAAAGATACGCTGATAGTCACGATGGCCTTGCCAGGTCAAAATTTGACGATACATCTGTCGGGCATCAGCCATGAAAACGACGTTGTGTTCTCTAAACCTCAAAAGAATGTCGAAAATATTTGGTTGTAATTTAGGGCCGGTGAGTTGAGTATCGTTCAAGGAACGTGAGTTGGCGTCTTTCGCAGAGGCATCGAAAACAACACGGAGACGGGTAGTGGCCGAATCAGGACGCAGAACACAATGATGAGGTATGTAGTACTTTCCCATACTGATTTCATCTGCTGGAACCAACGACATGTGACCGGTTTCGATATAGTCAGACATGAAGTCTGCGTATTGGCTGTGTAACTCGGGGTCACGTGACAATCGGCGCTCGATAGCGTGGAATCGCCGCAATGCAACCTCACGAGAGCCAACGAATATGGGTTCCGAATCGTCTTTGAAGGGTAAACGTACCACATATCGTCCAGAAGAATCACGAGAATGACTGGACAAAAACTTCTGTTCACAAAGCGCTTCATCTGGAGTCAAGAGGGACGCTTTTGGTATAGAGTCCAGTTCCCAAAAATGTTGAACCAGAGAATTCAACTCGTTATCGATGTTTAATGATGTGTGTACTAGGGTGCTAGAAGCTAAACGAGTTTTGCCTAACAGAAGCCACCCAAAGACGGAGTTGAAAGCGGTGGGTTGGTTAACATTTCCTTTGACTTGTTCGTTGAGAAGCGAGTCGGTAAAAACATCGGCGGCGAGCAAAAGATCGATGGATCCCGGAATGTCGAATCCGGGGTCTGCAAGTGGTAACGATTGGATATGTGACCATCCCGAGGTGTTGAGTTTCGCGATTGGTTGATCACCACATATTTTCGAAATGACATGTAGGTCCAAGTCAAAAATGATTTTGTTCTTCGTACCTACTGCACACGTTACGTCGCCGAGAATAGACGCCGGTGCTTCGCCGAGTCCGCTTACGTTTGCGTTAGCCGGAGTAGGATGTAAACTTAAACGTTTAACCGCTGATTCGGTGATGAAGTTGCTTTGACTTCCGGTGTCGAATAAAGCACGAAATGATTGCATTTCACCGAAAGCATCTTTAACTTGTACCATTGCGGTCGCCAGCAAAACGGTTGTATGCATGGGTGACCTTGAAACCAACGACGATACGGTTTGAGCTGATTCGATAGAGTTATCGCGATGGAGTAAGGTGTGATGTTTCCGTTTGCATGTGCGACACGAGAAGATCGATTTACAATCCTTCAATCGATGAGACGGCTTCAAGCAATTGAAGCACCAGTTCTTCTCAGTAGCGATCTGCATTCGTTCATCGTACGATTTCTTAAGAAACTCCGAACATGCCGCAATGGAGTGAAAATCACTACAAAAAGAACATTTACTCGTATACGGAACGGATGTCGTAGCACTTCCGGTTTGACTTTTATCGGTTGCGGCGGTAGCTGTACCACTTCCGGTTTGCTTTTGACCTGTCGCTGCTACAAGAGTGTGTGCCGTAGTACTACGCTTTGGTTGCGGATGCGCAGATGAACTTCTCTGGGGAAGTTCGTTTAACTTGTTCGATTTGATGAAATGTGTATCGCGTAATGAAGCCTCGCACTTAGATTGAAGAAAAGCTTTTAATTGTAAGTAGGTAGGCAGCTCGATATCTGAATGATCTTCTTCAAAATCTCGACGTAATTTCGAGTCAAGTTTCGATAAAATATGATACACTAGAATAAAATCCCATTGACCAACCGGCAGGTTAACTGTTTTTAAAATGCTTAAGTTTTCTTCAAACAAGTCAAGCGATTTTCTGAATTCGTGAGCGTCATTAATTTTAAAGTCGACATTCAAAATATCTCGCCAACACGTGAAGGCTAGATCGCGTTTGTTCGTAAAGCGCGCGGTGAGTGCTTGATACGCATCGTGATAGTGCTCGTGAGTCATCGGGAACGGTTTGATTACCGTCAACGCATCGCCGCTGAGAGATGAGAACAGATAATGATATTTCTCAGTGTCGGTCAAAGAAGTTGAATTATGTATCAAGGCGTTGAAAGTGTCGAAATATTCCGGCCACTTTTTAACGTCACCGCTAAAAGTCGGAAGCGTGATCTTAGGTAACCGAATGTTCGATGAAGCGCTGCGAGTACCGTGAGAATGAGTCGAATCATTACTAGAAAAAGTACGATTAATCGATAACACTTTGTAATACATTTCATCGAAACGTTCCTGCATTTCGTTATCCTCATTTTCAGGATCGTTAACAATCTCCTGAATTGTAAAATGAGCATCCTCAAAAGTAGCTGCAATATTTTTTACTTCCTGGTGATATGATAAAAACAAGTCTCGCTGAGAAGGGTCATTTGCAGCTAAAATTCCTACTTCTAAAGCCTTAGTCAGACGTTTAAACGCGATTGTTCGTTTTCTACGCAAGGATGGTAAATCCTCAGTAGTATACTCAATGTCGATTGATTTTGACTTAGACTTCTTCAAAGTACCTGATCTATGTTTCTTTAGGAGTGACATTGTGTAATATACACGTAGGTCGATACGTAAAAAAGCAAAAAATATGAGTTTTGAATCGATAAAATAACAAGTTTAAATAAGAGTAGGTATCTAGGTAATTTATGATTAGTTCCAGCACAAAATAAATACACTTCTAGGTACTTTTCGCTAGGATAATGTAATTGAAATTACTTAATTACAATACGAAATAGGTAGATTTCCACCTAGAAAGTAAACTCCGTTTGTGTAGAACCAGAATTATTTCCGATACTGCGGTACTCGTACTAACTGTTTTGTAATCTGTTCATTCACTCGATAACGAAAATATTCAGTGCCTACGGATGGCCGTTCGGCCGCTCAGCGTGGTTTCGACCTACCCTCACGTTTTAGTGAATATGAGAGAAAATAAATGAATGGAATATTCTTGAAATATTTTACGATTTTTGATTTTAGATTCTATTGTAAAATTACGATTATGTTGCAATGGATGGTTAGTGTAAATAACTAAGTATCAAGATACGATTTGATTATATTGTGACCGAAATAAATTGTGCACCGAGAAATAAATGATTGCACAACTTGATCTCACAATAATTTACGATAAAAGTAGATATGAATACGAAAGGATACTTAGATAAATACACTACGATTTTGCAAATCCCTGTTCGATGGTGATAGCTTATGAACGTTCGATAAATTGATTGATTCGATGGGAAGTAATTCTATGGAGATGGAATAACTTAGAATGCGATGTGTACCTATAGTTTTAAGTTTAAAACAATAGATTGATGAGATATTCTAAGCTACGTTTTCAACCAGAAATACCACAAGAAAAGATGGCGATTTACGTTTCAAAATGGAAGTTCCCTGGTTTCGGCACCAAATAGATGTAGCATTCGCACCACGCCGAAATTAAGTGATGGCTTTCTGCTACCCTGGGAAGACCTGGATGAGAGGTCTGACGAGTCACACGATATAAAATGAGAGGTTCACACTTTGATCTAGGCAGCCAACAGTAACGATATATGCAAAGTACGTACCTCGGACTGCAAGCTGACACTCGTTGAACTTCCACCTTTCGATTGTCCATAAGCTGATGCTGGAGAGTTAGGGTTCACAAACACACAAGAGATATGAGATGAAGATCACAGGCAAAGTCCGTTAGAATTCGAAAAGCTTGGCAGCTTATTCGCGAGGTTGCGCGTGCGTAACGATCGGTGTCCGTTATAGAACTGTCACCTGCTCCGAGCTTTGACGGATAGGTACGATGCATGACAGCCAAACAATTGGCGTCTCGTTACTGCTGGTTAGAAGCCCAGAGACAAAGTGTGAATGATGTATGATAAAGTTTTGATGGGAACGAAACAAAGTGAGTATATCATCTGTAGTTCGCTTTTTCTTTTTAAATTGCTAGGCTGTGCTCAAATATCGTCACTTTTTGTGTGTTACGAAGCGCTCGTGGCGTAGCTTGCTGAGACGTTCTTGATTGATTCGTTAAGCAACGTTGTGCGCGGTCACAATTTGGATGGGTGACCGCAAGAGGCATTCCGAACTGAGCGCTTCCGTGCTTCGGAGGGCACGTTAAATTGTCGGTCTCGGCTTTTAAGTCGTTAAGCCATGACGGAGGCCTTTAGGCGGCCTAAAAACTCCGTTACCAAGTTGGCCATTTGCTCATACGAACTTGCTTGCTTACCTAAAAAATGTAACATAACAAGACAGAACTGTATCTCGGGGCACGTTAGACATTCGCTTAGATCTTAAAATTATTGAGTTAAAAAAAGAAAATTTCCAGTAGCCGTACCATGAACTCCTAGAGCAATGTTTTAAAACGGGCTTACTGCTTTAGGAATGACATTCGCTGTCATTTTTCAAGCTTGTTTTGACATTGCTCTAAGAGTTCACGGTACGGCTACTGGAGATAGGCACGTTCATTTCATAGCTACATTTGGCTTAAACTCTCATTTAGCAAGTTAGCTGGTATGTATTAAACCAAAGTATTCGTCTCGTAACGTGCATACTTAAATACAGGCAGTTTTAGCGTTGCCTTATCTTTGTACTAAAATTAAATTATTTGACACTAAACTCGGTGAAATTCCAGTGATGTACAAAGGGAATATCTAAGCTTCGGTATACCAACATATAAACGGGTGTTTAAAGTAACCTTCACTTAAGATGTTCACGAGAAAATAAGTCTTACTCAATAAGTTAGTAATAACTAAAAGTAATTTAGTAAATTATAAACTAACTTATTGACCCGAAAAGAGGAATTGAATTTCTTATTTATTTCTCAGAAGCAATAAAAGAAATGTATTTATCAGAATATGCTATTAATTTTTTCTTGTTTTCTTTTCTTATTTATGTTATTAAATTTATTTCTTAAAGATTTCTGCATTGCGAACACCTAGTCAAAGCTTAATGTAAATTTATGTAAATACTTCGTTCATTATCACCGGAAATTATGATAAAAAATACAGCTCTATACACTTGCAAAGACATTTGAATGCCTTTCTACACATTGAAAATGAAAAGTCTTATCATAATGTTCAATTTCGACGGGATTCTAACCTGCAATGATAAAAGCGATCCTCCTTAAGTCGGAGTGCCTTTTACCAACTCGGCCACGGAATCCTTAGCCTTAGCTTGAAAATCTTTATAAATAAGCTCATTAATCGATTAAAGCATCGATTAGCGCCATCTACAGGAAAACTACTAGTGAACTCACTGCTCATTGCCCGAAGTCACATTCAGGATCAAATGACGAAGAGATATCGCTTTTGCCGCTTTTTTCTACACTCCATTTACGAGAAAAAAACGAAAGGTTTTGATATGATATGAGCTCAATTCCAAAGTCAACCTCACCGCGAAAATCTGAATACCGTTACCGTTATTACAATGTTATTTATAATGATTACAATGTATGCCCTCGTACATACTAATAATAAGGAATCCTCCTCATCAAATATTCTACGAACGAGCTGGGTTCACAGACCGATTGATCCATGAAAAACCTCGCATCGTTCTTAGGTACCTTTATTTTTTACTGTGGATTCCTGAGGGGATCTTTTTAAAACGCAATAAATATTTATTCCCAGAGATGATAAAGGAAAGCAAATTCTCAACTCGAAGAGATGCTTAGTACTCAATGGTCGAAGCGGTACTGCTCCGTCTCAGAACCAACAGCTTTAAGGCCATCGCACTTTTTAAAAATAAAACCGCTGGCCTTTTTACCCGCTGCTGATGTTAGTGGAGACATGTCATTCTTTTAGTATACTGAATCCAAACGTTTTGGAAACGATTCAAGAATGAATACCTCCATAATTTGCTAATCAATACTTCAATACTTATTTACTTATTTATATAATATTTATATAATAAAACTGTAACAGGTCAAATTGTGTACATTGAAGATAATTTGAAACTTTTTTTTGGAGGGCACTCTATAATCGATACTGAAGCCAAAACTGTAAATTTTTTTCATTCATGACTGTCTGTCTGTCTGTCTGTCTGTCTGTATCTTGGCCGCGCATCACGTCGAAACTACTGAATGAATTTAAATGAAACTTGGCAAGATTTGAGTGCATACAACGAGGTCCAGTATAGGATACTTTTTATCCCGAAATTCAGCACGGTTCCCTAGGGAGAGGGGATGAAAGTCAAAATGAGCAACAGGTTGTAATTCATCAACGCGTAGTCCGATTTCATTGATTCTTTTTTGTTTGAAAGTAAGTACTTTGACTATTGACTCGTAAAAATTTCAAGGTCATGATCTGATGGAGTCAGGAGCTGTTCAACAGAACTCCTCAATAAAAAGGCCGATTGAGTTGAAACTAGGAACTCAGCATATCTGTAAAGTTTCGACTACAATGTAATAATATAATGACAGCAAGCTGATCTGATGATGGAGTCAGGACCTGTTTCATGGAACTTTTTAGTGATATGGGTATCAAATGAAAGAGCTTGATGAGTGAAACACAATGCTGAGATGATGATGGAGTCAGGACCTCCATGGAACTTTTTGGTAATAAGGATATGGGTTTGGATTTTCTCTCTTCCGTGGTTTCCTGCTTCTCTCCTTCCATGCTTCTCTGCTTCTCTTTATACATGCTTCTCTCCATTTATGCTTGAAGTAAGACAAAGTTTGCCGGGTCAGCTAGTGTATAAATAAAACAAAGAACCGCGAATTCGTTGAATATTCGCGTTGAAAGCAGCAATTCTCGGTTTTCACGCAAAATTTCGTAATCCTTAAAAGCCGATCGTTTGTCTTAGTCCTTGTTTTAACCCCTTAATCCTATGGATAAGGTATCAAAAGCCCCTTGATACAAGAGTTATCAATTCGGTTTTATAACGTTTTATAATAATTAATATATACTTCCCTTCCTTCACATTGGCCTAAAGTTCTTTGATTCTTTGATTCTATTCACATTGGCCTCACCTAGGTTTTGGTTTATCTCAATTAACCTGCCCCCCTAGCCATATTACACGATCTATCGTCGCTGTAGAACGATCTATCATCGCTGTAGAATAGAACACTTCAAAATGTATAGGAATTGACGTTCTGACCACGTGACTCATCTACTTGAAACGTCAAATCCTATACATTTTGAAGTGTTTCTATTCTACAGCGACGATAGATAGTGTAATATGGCTAGGGGGGCTGTATTTACATTCTTAAGATAAAAAGTAATCATAATATTCAAAACAGTTTCTCATTATATAGCAAGGCACACATTTCTTTAAAAATAAAAAATAAAATAACTGACTTTAAAAATACTTGTTAAAAAAACGTACCTATAGTCGAATTGAGAACCTCCTTTTTTGAAGTCGGTTAAAAAGAGACGGCAACAGATTAAGCAGCCATGTCAGATCTAGTTGACTTTTATGTCCATTATGAATAACAAAATGTTATAAATACGAGATATTTACCATGTATTTAGTGCTGCTGTTTACTTAACACGAGCTCTAACCCGCGGCTTAGTCAGCCCCACACGTATCGACCATGTTTTTCCTGTGGATATGGCTGGTTAAGCTGAGAGGGTGGTGCAGGTGCTGGGCAAGCCTACTCTATCTCAACATTGTCCCAGGCACTACAGTGTCCCGTTACGTGTAGGCAAAATTGCCTCCTGACATGTATAAATAATCTAGTAAAGATGGAAAGGCCCTTAGCTTTTTTTTGTTCATAACCATCACAGTTTCAATTTCAAAAGTTTTATAATATTTTTTTACTCTATGTAAATAATATTAGGTACTGTAAAGCATATATATAAGACGAGTAGTTTATATCCGACAAAATTAAATGCCCTCAGTAGCCGTACCATGAACTCTTAGAGCAATGTTAAAACAAGCTTGAAACATGACAACGAATGTCATTCATAAAGCATTATGACTGTTTTAAGCTTGTTTTAACATTGCTCTAAGAGTTCATGGTACGGCTACAGGTAACTTAAAACTCCGTCATGAAAGTTTTTTATTCGCATATACATGTTTAATAGCTAAACTAAAATCGTGTGGTCTAGAATCAGAGAATTAGATCGGTTTTTAGATTGTAAACCTAATCACGGTGATTAATATCTGAAATCAAATTAACTTTACGACTAAATCAACAAAAGCCTTTTTTTAAGGGATTGTATAACCACTTCTGAGTAATGTTCCGAGTAAGCTAACTATTAATTATTGTGAGAAATATCGCGCTTACGGTATATTATAAATGTGAAAGTGTGTTTATTTGGTTATTTATTTGTCCTGCTTTCACGTCAAAACAGAGAGACGCATTGACGTATTTTTTGTGTGGAGATAGTTGGAGGGCTGGAGAGTAATTTAGGCTACTTTTTATCCGGGTACCACACGAGCGAAGCCGTGGGCAGCAGCTAGTTTGTATATAAAGAGGTTAACTGGCAGATATTTGTAGCTGTTATTGGTTATTTTTCGTATTTATTTTGTAACTACGGAACGAACTGTACTTCTTGATGGTGGTACAAGCCCTTGGAATACAGAATAGGTGCTATTGTTATTCCTGGGTGCTATACCTAGGTCGAGAGCCGTGATGGCCGACGGGTATCGTACCTCGACTTTCGATCCGAAGGTCGTGGGTTCGAATCCTGGCCGTGCATCAATGGATTTTTCGTTTCGAAAAATTTATATGCGCATTAACACGAGCTCTAAACGGTGAAGGAAAACATCGTGAGGTAACCCGCGTAGCGTCAGTTTTGTAGTTTTGAATTCATATTAATCATAATTTCGTGTACCGCGTGCATAGCGTGGACAGCGTTGACCTGCGTGGTCGCCATATTCGAGCGAGCCACGCGTGTACCAATGACGTCAATTCATGCGTACCGTGTCCGTGGGCTGCAGTGGACACAGTTACATACAGTCTCCTGCAAAGCGAAGCTTGACGCACGTGCGTAGCCTCTCCGTGGGCCGCGGTTGGTCCGTGCCTATCTTGCATGTCCTTATTTAAATCATTTGTCACGGTAAAGCAGGTAAAATTTAGCGAACACGAGACAAGACCTGACAATGAGATGTCACAAAATGGCGAACACCACTGAATTGCAATTCGTACTTCAGATAGTTGCAAATGGATACTTCGACAGACCACGGTAACAGAAACAGTAAAAATACTTTGAGTTGTAATTTTGTGACCTTTTTTATCCAATTTCAAGTTGTAGCGACTGCTACAGGAATGTGTAAAGGTGGTGGTTTGCGCCCGAGACCGAGACCGGAGACCGCGACCAGAGACTGAGACCGGAGACCGTTGTATATTATAAACTGACGTTTCTCTGTCTCGTGTCACTTTCTCGCGCCTTTACAAAGCCTGTCTACTTTGCAAGCTGATTGTCTAACTTGTTTCAAATCTCAAACTGTCAAAACTGGTGAAAACGATCGTGTAGATATCTTTTGTCGTGTTAGGTCCCGTTGAGATGAGAGTGACGGAGCTACTTGCGTGGTCACTGAACTGTCATATTTGACAGTTAGAACAGCAACAGCTAGTGTCATTTCATCATCATCATCAACATCATTTTAGGCCATTTCCACCCACTGTTGGTATAGGCTTTCACTTTATTACGCCATCTCTGATCCCTCGCGAGTCTCTGCCACCGATTCCCGACCACGTACATGTGCCAGAAATTCAAGGCCGTGAGTCTCCAATCTGTGTCGTATAAGGGCTTTTACAGTTGCCAAGTTGTTAAACTTGATATACCGTTCCATACTGTACAGTGAGAGCGCAAAGTGGAACAGATTTGGAAGGGAATTGGATCCAGACAAATGCCAAGACACGTACGTCCAATAGCATCAAGCTGCTTACACACTAGACCGACGAGATCTAGCCAAGTCTCATTTCGGTTAACATTGTTGTGACTATATCGTGACTGTCATATAAATCACCAGCAGGGTTTTTTGATTCACACGTAAAGTCGATGGCATGCATAACTTCGAATCCTACTAATATTATATAGGCGAAAGTCTGTGTGTGAGTTTGAATGTTTGTTACCACGTATTTCCATAACTATTAAACCGATTTTGATGAAATTTGGAATGTAGATAGTTTAGGTTCTGGAATAACACATAGGCTAATTTTTGTCCCGGAAAAATGTTACCGTGGGATAAAAAATAGTAGTCCACGCGGGCGAAGCCGCTAGCGTTCTAGTGATGAATACTTTGAAATGGTAGCAGATGGTTGAAAAAAGTGATAGTCATTTTTATTGTGTAAAATATGTAAAGTAAATGCATTCTATAACTTTAATAATGTTCGTAAAAAATCAATTTGTAGGAAGTAATCCGAGTTAGCGACTTTAAGTGTGAATCAAAATAGCCCTGCTGAAGTATATCTTAGATTTTAGTTATTTAACGATTTAAAATCATGAAAAATTTTAGTCTTGTTAAACAAACAGACTAAGGCCTGATTTCACCAAACATTGTTTGTTAACTCTTAATGAGACATTAGCTAATGGTTGTTTAAAATTAACAATTCTGTTAAAATTATTTACGTCCTATAGAGAATATTTAACAAACCATTACTAAATCCACTCTCGATGTAATACGACTTAATTGAAACGTTGTATTTGACGTTGCATTCTTCATACAAATAGATAACTTTTTTACTTAGTCGTATAATACGTCACTTGCTTGCTACGCAATCAAATATTATGTAACAGTCGCTCTGCGGGATGATAATGAAACCGGGTTGCTTTTCGGGTGTTCAATTAATTCCAAAACATCCAAAACACATTCTTTTGATAAACGAAACCTCGTGTAAAAATCGACATCATAGTATTCTTCGAAATAGTCACGTCGTTGTTTAAAAATTCTTGGGCGTCGTACTGTTCTGTCCAAGCTATCTAAGGCCTGATTTCACCAAACATTGTTTGTTAACTCTTAAGGAGACATTAGCTAATGGTTGTTTAAAATTGACAATTCTGTCAAAATGATTTACATCCTATGGAGAATATTTAACAAACCATTACTAAATCCACTCTCGTTGTAATACGACTTAATTGAAACGTTGTATTTGACGTTGCATTCTTCATACAAATAGATAACTTTTTTACTTAGTCGTATAATACGTCACTTGCTTGCTACGCAATCAAATATTATCAAGGAATTTCTATACTACGTACCTGGAATGCTGACTGAGACAGAAAACGCGGTCCGCTTGAGAGATAAAACTTGGGCGGTGTGTCTCTTTCTAAAGGGTGACCATAATTTATAAACTAAACATTCCTAGTCCATAGGGGGCCTTTTACATCATTTTGATTATCATTTACATTATCATTTACATCATCATTTCAACAACGAGTGTGAAAGAGACAAAGCTATCAAGAATGCCTCTCAACAAGACCAACAATCCTTATAACCAAGATTAAATTATAATAGATCGATGTGTAGTCGTGATAAGGTTTAAAATCCTTTGTACATTAAATGTCAGTTAGCATTCCTGTTACGTAGGTATAAAACTTCCTTGGTTTAGTTATACCTATGTTTTTTGACAGTAAAGTCCATGTAATGTCATTTCTAACAGTCTGTTATTGTTTTAACGGACCTCTAGAGCAGTGATTAAAATTAACGTCTTGTTAAGATAATTAAACACCCATTAGCACGTGGTGAGACACACAACAACTTTAACAGTCCGTTATTGGATTTAACAAGGCGTTATTTTTTTAACATTGTATGGTAAAACTGGACCTAAAGTTTCTAAATTATCGCTTTCGAAAATAAAACTAAATGCGTCCATCCTCGTCCATCTTAATGAAGGTACCTATGTTTTTCGACAGTAAAGTCCATGTAATATCATTTCTAACAGTCTGTTATTGTTTTAACGGACCTCTAGAGCAGTGATTAAAATTAACGTCTTGTTAAGATAATTAAACACCCATTAGCACGTGGTGAGACACACAACATCTTTAACAGTCCGTTATTGGATCTAACAAGGCGTTATTTTTTTAACATTGTTTGGTAAAACTGGACCTAAGACTTGCCCTGAATTTCACAAATTAAAACAGAGACAGTTTTATTCATGGCCCAATAAAGTCCAAAAAAAAGCTAATAAATTGTTCGAGTATTTGCAATTTGTGAAATATTTGACAAACGAGCGGCATAAATCGTCGGTATACGTAATGTCATTTCTGATTCATTGAAATTGCATTGAAAAGTAGAGCAGCTGAAGGGAAGTTAGGCTTTCATCGAAGGAGAGGGTAAATTCAATTGAGTAAATTGGAAGAAAATCTCGTAAATATTCAGCGTTCTCAACCATTTTTTTTATTTGACCGAATAAGCTTTAGATGTTTTAGATTTTCTTTTGTTTTATTTATCAAAATTAATGGGTGGTAACTGTCTTTTTCCGCAGAATTAATGGTGAAGTCCAGTAGGTACGTAAATACTTTAACATCTCATCTAATTCCAAAAGTATATTAATATATTAATATATATTATATTATAAATATATATTAATATATTTTTGGAAATAGATGAATAGTAATGGTTATAATCATTACAGAATTTAAAGATCTGTTCAAATTCAATTTAACTTCTGTAATGGTTATAACCATTACAGAATTTACAGATCTATTCGATCTATTTATATTAATCGAGTAAAAACTTTTTGTGACTTATAAAACGTCAAATCATTTGTAGTATCTTACGAGGATTTTGGATAATTGTTATGCTATCCAGTTTTAAATTGGCCCTAGTGTGTAAGCTGCGTTATGAATCTAAAAGGAATGCTGGCAGTGTGATGAAATCCCGCTAATAAAATTTATGGGGTATTTCCTGCTAAGTAAATGTAACAATTTAACTTGAAAATATTTTGTGGTTAAAAGAAGGACCAATAAACAAACAAATAAACACACTTTCACATTTATAAAATGGGTACAGACACACAGAACAAACATCTATGTTCCTCACACAAATATTGGTCCTGGGTGGGAATCGAACCTGTGAAAACACATCCAACACATGCTTAGGATCTGACAGCTTCATAAAAACTGTAATTTTGAATTTAAATTTAATTGGCTATATTTCTATGAAGTTTCTGGATGTTAAAATATCCAGAACTACCCATAAATCGGGTTTCATTATTACAAAACTGATAGCCGGATATTAAATCGAACAAACGATATTTAATTCGGTAACAAAGTTGGCTCAGAGTAAACCAGCGGTAGTTTCATAACTTTCATTTCGAAATAAACATTTACTTTGTACTGTTACAATCGTTGATTGAAATATAGTTAACTTACTAGTTTCCTAGTTATTCGTGCGTTTGTTTAGTTGATAAATTTTACTTACAATAATTTGCACCCGTGTTGGCTTTAGTGGGAAGGCGCCTCGACTTTCAATTGGCACTCCGCAGACAGAGCCACTTTAGTTGAAGAAACTATCGCAACTAGAGTTGCTAAGTTTCTTAAAATTATACAAAAATCGTAAAACAACTCGGCAACTCGCAACTAACGGCTAGTTGCGAGTTGCTGGTTGCTGCAACTGAGAGCTCAAAGTTGCTATGTGTGCTGAACGCCTTAATGATTTTTTGTACCCACGGCGGATATAAAGTCAATGCTCTGCCACACTCAAACGGCTTTTTAAGGAAAATGTACCGTGTCTTAGGGATAAAGCCTTGATACTTTATTCTTTGAAGCCCTCGTTCTGACAGAGCGAACTGTCAAAAAACTCTACCCTAAATTAGAAGTTGTTTCTATGCCCTACAATTTTATGAGGGGCACTTCAGGCACGAAATTAGAAAAGTTTCTTGCTCATTTTTAGGCGCAACATGCCGGGTTCAAGCAACAAGTATTTAAATATTTAAGTTGTTTATCAAGGGTGGCGTTTATTTGGGCGTCTTAGCAAGCTGCAACGTTTTGGTTCTTTTATAGCCGACGTTGAAAATACTCGTGTCTGTTTAAAGTAGGTAGTAGTACCACCCTGCGGAGTTATCCGCAGGGTGGTGCTAGGTACCTTTTTACGTTGCGGTTGTTGTGGAAAATCTCTATCTACGCGTAATTTTTTCTGTATTTTTGCTTAAGCAAGTTTTGATGAGTTACTTCTATTTTAAAATTCATTTAAAGGACCGAGACCAGCCCCTCGATTGTCTATCTGATGATAGCGTTCAAAATCGGTCTCAAACTGTCAAATATGACAGTTCATTGACCATGCATGTAGCTCTGTCACTCTCATCTAAACAAAACCGAACGCGACAAAAGATACTACGCGTTTTAGACCAATTTGAGGTTTGAGACAAGTTAGAAAATCAGCCCGCTGTTGATATCCATAACGTTGTCTACAAGTGTGAATACTTGTTAAAGCGTACCACACACACGGCAGATAATATATCTTTTGAACTATAAATCTTGACACATCGCACCAAATCATTTTGTAATTTGAAAGAAAAGAAAGAAAGAAAAAGCATTTATTTAAGACACACAAAGAAAAAAAAAAACAAAGACAAAAGTACTATAATCAAGCTATTACTATTGTGTCCCAAATTGGCGTCCAACTCAGCATTTGTTGTTTTGCACATTTACAAGACAACGCTGATCTTCCGTTGGAACCGTTCGTGAGTCACAGATGTCCCTTTACTAAAAGAAAACAAGTAGGTACACAATAAAACTAGATATTAATTTCACTAAATTCAAAAAGTAGTTTATGTTGGTAGGGCTCGAACAAACAAAAATAAGATATACATAGTTACTATAAGGAATAGTAAGATGAAGATAAGATACTTATACAATACTAAATAGTAAATACAACGATCCTTAGGTGGCTCAACTGGTTCTTTTGGATTTTATAATGTTATGGAAATATGTAGTAGTTTAGTTTCTGTAAATAAATTATTAATTATCCTATATGTAAATACTAATAAATACTAATAAACACTAATAAACACAATTCTGAATTCGTCAACAAGTTATAATGAAAAGAAAGAAAAGTTTAAAAATTAATTAAGTAGGTACTTTGTTAATTGTAAGAAGGCATAATTATAAAATTGATGGTTCGGTTCGAAGGTAACCAAAGGCCTTCTGATGGTCGATTAAATATAATTTAAGCTTTCGTTTAAACCCGTAAATATTATTCGAATCACGAATTGGCGGACGAATTTATATTCGCTGTTGTGGTCCTCCATAGAATTTGTTTCATAAGATATATTATCTGCTGTGTGTGTGATGGGCTTAACTCATTTTGTTCACTGCTACTCATTACTTACGCTCAAAAGTAAAAAGCGAGCGAAGCGACTGTTAAAAAAAAAACAAACCTTCAGAGCTTTTATGACTCTTCACTACTTTTTCGTTCAAAGGAACACATAGTAAAAGAGAACAACCATTTAAATTATTTTACATACAAAAATAGAACACAGTTTACTTTATCTAGCTAATATTTACGTACGTAGAGAACTATTTACTCACAGTGTGCGTTTACAAAAACAAAATAACACAAAGTGCCCAAAAGAGGAAAACAAAACTTTTGCATTACAAAGCGGCTCATTCCAGTAAAATAATGCATTCACTGTTAAATCTAGACAGGGCAACTCAACAAAACACCACGTCGAGCAAAAAGGCGGAATTACTACTCGTACGCTGTGTCATTTCATAGGCTACGTTCAGTATGTTTTAGTGCTTAGAACTACTTAGAAAGAAAATTAGACTCCAACCCGGCGAAACGTCCAGTCGGCGAAACGTCCGTCGATGAAAGAGTCTGTCGGTGAAACAGAAATGAATCGACAATAATTAATTTAGTTTTTTCTTTTTATTTTCTTTTTTATTTGACTGTACTTCACTAGCAGTAGCAGCATAAAATCAGCGTATCCAAAAAGTTCGATTAGTCAGTCGAACAATTTGGAATATTTCTGTCCAAACAGTTATATAATCGAACTACTACAACCATTGGGCGTTTTTCCTCTAGCCGGCACGGCACCGGCACCGGCACCGGCGCCGGTGGTGGGGATGCAAAATTGTATGAAATCTTGCTGGTACCGGCGCCGGCAAGTGGAAAAACGAGCAGTACATTTTCATACATTTTTGCGTCACCGGCGCCGGTGCCGGTGCCGGTGCCGTGCCGGGCTAGTGGAAAAACGCCCATTCAAGTAACGAACCCTTTTCCGTTCGTTCTCCAAAATGACAGTAATTTGCAAAACCTCATTGGTAATTTGTTTAAAAACGTCATCACAACAGAGTAACCTAACCTCATTGGTCATTAGTGGATTAAGAAACAAAACGAGTTGACGTTTTGCTTTGGTTGATAAAAAGTTTTTAGTAGAATCGGCCTACTGATTGTTCTAGATCTAAACTAGTGTTTTTCTGATTCTTGGTCTTTCTGAACCTTGGTCGCTACAAATTCAATCACCTTGCTTCGGCTTGGATATTAATCATCATCATCACTATGTGGTTTGCCTTGTAATGTGTTATCCTCTTTCATGTATTGTAGTAGGTAATCGTTTTTGGTTTTTCGGTCTCCCGCGATACAGTCTCGCCCTAGTGCGGGGACCACCAGTAATATTACTAGTATCACCAGTATTTTTCTTTTCGGTAAAAAAATGTATTTGTATTTGTATGTCCAGCTACTAACCTCGTCTAAACCAACATCGTAACTTCAAAATTAGACGGAGCACTAAAGCTTTATTAAAACAAGCCCTAGAGACGCGTGACTCGGAAATATTGTGGCTCACTACGAAATTAATTTCACAGAGATTTAAAAAATGTCGTATTAATCATCCTGAAAGTTTTGGGAACAGGAATGGAAAAGCGGCGAGTTTTGGACAACAATTTATGTCAGCTTTTAAAATAGGTGTTTGTTTTGTTGGAAGGTTTGTACTACTGACATTCAGCTAACAGTCAGTATTTGAATAAGTATAAAAATAAAAGGGTAGTCAGAGGGATGTCCAAATACATATTTGGTACATGCCCATATTTTGCAGAAGTTAGCATTCCATACGTGAAAGGTTGCAAGCCTTAAAACCTTTAAATCTTAAAATGTCTAAAAAAGATCTGAGAGAATGTCTACCGCGCCTTGGGGATACAGTCGTGATAATATTTCATTTCATTTCATAAAAAATAAGTCTTGTTAGACATTTCACACAACGCCAAAGCAAAGCTTGTACTATGGGAACCAGATGACTGATAGAATATTTATTGTTGTAAATACATACATTTTGATGCTTTATAACAACCAGACACTAAACAAACATCTATGTTCAGCACGCAAATGTTTGTCTTGGGTGGGAATCAAACTCACGACACAGTGCAGAAGGCAGAGCTATTACCAACTGAGCTGAGAGGCCAGTCTTTATAATCTATCAGTTTTTGCTTACTGTACACAGTAGAACCACTGCACTGATAGATTATGTTACAGATGTCAGATATCTAACCACAGCTGTGGTTGGATATTTGACATATTCTAATCATAGACGTAATCTAATCATAATCACAGAAGGCATAACCACAAATAGAGTAGGTAATTAGAACTGGCCGATAATAAATAGCACGTTTATTGCTGCAAAGTGCTAGAGTTTATTGTTACTAATACAATCTAGAAGTTTGTAAGTATGTTTGTGTTCCAATCACGCCATAACCAGTGGACCGATTTAATAGACACTGAAAATAAATGTAGAGCCTGGTCTGGAAAGAAGCCGCGGGCGAAAGCTAAAGTACAAAGGATTTGAACTCGGTTGAAACCTGGTCTCGCGGGCTTTCAGTTAAAAATACTAAGGCCATTTCATCTGCTTTAGATGAATTAAGGCTGTTTATATCCAAAGACATTGAGTGTAATGAGTAGTGCCAGATATCGTCGGTTGCGGCCACTCTCAAACAAAAGACTGAGAGAGAAGAAGCACTGCACGGTCCGGACGCGTGCCTACGAGACGGTTTTAACACAGCACGGTTTTTGGCCGATGCCGGGGCTCATGCCCACGAGACGGTTTTAACACGGCTCGGTTTTTTGCGAGGGCGAGCGCTGTCCCCGGTTGCCGGGGAGTAGGCGCTAGCGCCAGCGTCGTATTCTTGGCTCCATAGTGTCCCATACAATACTGTGACGACCCGGTTTGACGCCGGACTTAGCTCCGGCGAAAAACCGTCTCGTGGGCACGTGCTCTAACGATTCTCTATTTACATTGACCGGCAGCTAGCGTAACGTAGCCGCACAGACACGAGACACGCACCGCGTAGACAAAATTCTTTGCGCGAATACTGTCTGTCCGTGCCTGTGCGGCTAGATATGAATTATTAGATATGAATACGTTTAAACAAACTGTATAGAAGAATATTATTTTGTCTGCCACGGTAACATGTCTGTTAGGCATAATGTCTGTAGATATAAACAGTCCTTTATACAGCTTCAGGCGATCTATGCATACAATTAACAGGGAACGCGTGGGACTATGTTATGAGTGTCCATATGATGTTTTAATTCACTCTTTTGGGCACGTTAATACCCTAAAATGTAAATTTTGAGACGAACATTATAGATAAGGAAGAGATTCAAACTCATGACCTTTGAAATCAAAAGTGGTACGTCATAAAGGCAGTACTGAAAAGGGCTAGAAATAATGAGTTTTAATTTTTAAAGCACTTCCGCAATCAAGCCAAACCTAACGACTTCCGAGTCGAGAAACGAGTTATCTCAATAGTTTAACTAACAGACCAGGAAATTTTCTAGAGAACTTTCTTAGAATTTTACGTTGTGCATGATTGGGTTGTCACAATTCTGCCAGTGTCCGTTTCATGCTAGATTCATAAACTTTGCTGGAGGGTAGTAGTTTATTAACATGGCCGGGAAAATGTGGTGAAAGTCTATAAAACATTGGATCAGGATAATTTCCTAAAAAGAGAAAAAAAAAATGTTTCATGTTTCATGCCACTAACTTCCTAAAATAAAAAGAGAAAAATAATGTTACATGCTCCGGTGACAGAATGTCATTGGCTATATTTTATCCCAGAAAATATTGGCAACCTCCATGCGAAGCCACAGAACACAGTCGGTATACTAATAAATAAAGACAAATATTGTATTTGCCTGACCCTTCATGACGATGAGGGAAAGTTAATTTGGCCGGATGTCAATGACTCGTTCAATCAAGTGGACACTTTCAGGAAGGATTAGGCCCTTATTGCTTTCTTTCCTTTAGCTTTTGTAAATGTGACAGGACCAGGAAATAATTAGTTTTATATAAAGAAAAAAAAAATATTGGAACCACAAAAAAAAAATGTAACTAAGCCATAAATCTTATCTACTTAAAATTAAACTAAGTATAAGTACAAAGTTCAGAGCCGTTTTGGCCGAGTGGGTTAGTGCCTTGACCTTCGATCCGAAGGACGCAGGTTCGAACCCGCTGAATGTGATCGATCGAGAATGCGAGCGAATCGAAAACACTTCAGCACGCTGTGTAGACGCAAAACTAACTATTAGTTTCTTTTCGGAAGCGCGAAGTCGTGTCCAAACTCTTTCTGCACATTATACAAACACCAGTCATAAATGCCTAATGTATTGACTTTACTGATTTCGAAAAAAACATTCAAAGACTAGTTAGTCGCAAAAGGGATCCCGCCTTAGCGTCTTATATACTCCGCTATGTTAGACAAATTTATGTAAATATGCTTCAGACAAAAAATAATCGTTAGCGCATTGCAGAATCGATATTTTTACTAATACATGCAGTTTTGATAGAGTGCGCAGCAAACTTTATGGCGGCTGAAGTGCGTGGCAGATTCGACTTTGCGCAGGTACAGTCAACGTAATTGCGGGGAGGTGAAGGCGGTGAGGGGCGGGGCTAGGCGGGCTATGTAGATAAAGTTTACTCTATTCTATTGCGTTGACTGTACCTGCGCAAAGTCGATTCTGCCGCGCAATTCAGCCGCCATAAAGTTTGCGGCGCACTATACCATGATAGAACGCAGCAAGACGCCTACAAATTATTTAACATCGCGCATCAAGATGAATTCGCAATTCACTGGTATAAGTACTTGTTGTAATAAGCAAATAGAGTGTGCTATTAAATACTCTTTTCTAGTAGTAGGTGAAGTTAGGCTGATGTAGATGTTTATGGCCTGTAGCCAAGTTTTCTCGTTTTTACCCAACCCATATCATTCAAGATTCATAGCCTATATTGACACGTTGTTTCTCGCCCTTTATAAATAAATAATATTGTCCACTGTCACCCCTACATTGTAACATAACCATATAGTAGATGACTTATACATATACAGTGTCTGGAGGCAAACTATGCCTACATTGGAGAGGCTGCATCGCCTGGGATTTTGTTAAGATGGAGTAGGCTTGTCTAACACCACCTTGCTCGTTTACAAGGCTTGTCTTCCATAACATAGAAATGCGTGATCGGGATTCGAACGAAAACTATGTGCATAGTTTAAAGCATTCAAAATGAAAAACCGATTGATGCACAGCTGGGATCCAAACCCAAGAACTTCATATCCTATTAGGCCAATAGCACAACATCGTAACATGATTTTGTAATAAAGAAATAGATTTGTACTAACACAATTTGAGTATCCACGTCTTGTTCTATGTACACATAACCAATCTCATGTACTGGTATTTCCAAAAAAACATTGATCGTAATTTGACGCCGAGCTTGAGTCGAATTGTCCATATATGTAAGTTCGTATGACCAGCTCATACGACGAGCTGTAACTAGCCAAGGCAGAGATCCCTCATGTCTACATACAAGTGAAAACTTATTAGAGTGAGGTGATCATTATTTCAGATGCTACAAGGTTTAAGGTCGATTCACGTTACACCGGGCCGGGCCCGTCCGTAACATTAAGGTATACATTTTGTATGAATTTGACATTTTAATTCACGTTACACCGGGCGCCGGGGCACGGCCGGGGCACGGCCGGCGCCCGGTGTAGCGTGAATTAAAATGTCAAATTCATACAAAATGTATACCATAATGTTACGGACGGGCCCGGCCCGGTGTAACGTGAATCGACCTTTATGCGTCAAAATCATATGAAACAGCATTGTATTTATTAGCTTGTACACTTGTATACCTTTTTTGAAAATAAAGTTATTTTTATTTTATTTATTTATTTTTATACGAACTTACATACGACTACTTAGACTATCTCTGGTGACCGAGTTTTTAGGTAGCCTAAAAGCCTTCCTCACGGCTTAAGAACTTAAAAGCTGGGACCGACAATGTAACGTGCCCTCCAAACCACGGAAGTGCTTCGCTATTAATGCCTCTTTCAGTCACCCATCCAAATAGTGACCGCTCAGAACATCGCTAACTTCAACAAGCTATTAAGCGTTCTTGATAGGTTGTTGAAGTTAGCGACGTTTAAAGGTTGATTCACGTTACACCGGGCCGGGCCCCGGCCGGGCCCGTCCGGAACATTATGGTATACATTTTGTATGAAGTGATTCATGTCTGACCGGGCGCCGGTTAGGTTAGGTGTAACGTGAATCAACCTTAAGACAATTCACCCTTCCGTTAGTTTGCTTAGAAACGTCTAAGCAAACTACGCCACGAATGGAAGGGTGAATTGTCTAATGAATAATAAACACCGAATAATATAATGTTAGAACTTGCCTGATTACACAATTTGATGCTGCGATGGTCATGTGTGTGTCTATTGGCCTAGGGCAGTACCATGAACTCTTAGGCCTCTATTAATAAACTCGGCTCAACTTCTGTCAAAGTTGCATCACGGATTGACTATTGCCATCCTTTTTTGTTAGACAGTGACAAATAAGGATGGCAATAGTTAAATCCGTGGCGCAACTTAGTCACAAGTTGAGCGGAGTTTATTAATAGAGGCCTTAGAGCAATGTATAAATGGTTACTTGTAACTTAAAGTGTTAATTCTTAAGTCTGTATAACTGTCTTCCGAATAAAATAAATATAACTGTCTTCTGAATAAAATAAATAAATAAATGTTAAAACAAGTTTTAGTCTTGCTTAATGACGTAATAAGTCATTTATGTAATTCATGACAACGAATGTTTTCAAGCAGGACTGCAACAGTCAACAGTCATGCAGTAGTACTCAAACTATAATTGTTTTGGTACGAATACAAACAATGATAAAACAAGCTTGAAACAGTCCTGCTTTAGGCATGTTGAAACAAGCCTAAAGCAGGTCTGTTTGAAGCTTGTTTTAACATTGCTCTAAGAGTTTATGGTACGGCCCATATGGAATAATTATGAAATTAATTAACATGGTTAATTCAAATATAATGTTAGCACTTGACAAACGTTCTGGGAATATTGAGTTGATGATTTGTACAGTGTCAGGAGGCAATCTTTGCCTACACTAACGGGACACGTAGAGCCTGGGACATTGTTTGAGATGGTATAGGCTTGGTCAGCACCTAAACCATCCACTCATCTTTACCAGCCATATCCACAGGAAAGACATGGTCAATACGTGTGGGCGAATCCCGACAGTGTATCAATCATCATCATCATCTCAGCCGTTGGACGACCACTGTTGGACATAGGCCTCCCTCAAAAATTTCCATGTATTGCGGTTGGAAGCGGCCTGCATCCACCGCCGACATGCAGTTTTTACAAGGTCGTCTGTCCATCTTGTCGGTGGACGTCCAACACTACGCTTGCCGGTCCGTGGCCTCCACTCGAGAACTTTTGCCGCCCCATCGGCCATCTGTTCTGCGTGCTATGTGGCCTGCCCATTGCCACTTCAACGTGCTAATCCGTTTGACTATGTCGGTGATCCGAGTTCTTCTACGTATCTCCTCATTTCTGATTCGATCCCGTAGAGAAACCCCGAGCATAGCCCTCTCCATAGCTCATTGAGCGACTCTGAGCTTATTCATGAGGCCAATAGTGAAGGACCACGTCTGTGTTCCATATGTCATCACTGGTAACACACATTGGTTGAAGACTTTTGTCTTCAGGCACTGAGGTATTTTGGACGAGAAGATGTTGCGAAGTTTCCCGAACGCTGCCCATCCGAGTTGGATTCGACGACAGTGCATCAATGATTTTTTCATTTCGAAAAATTTCCAAACGTTGAAGGAAAACCAGAAACCACCTAAAGATTTAAGATAATGTCTACCACGCCACACCCCGGACACTCGATGAAATCTCTATGCAAAAGCGGCGTCTTCTTCCTTTATTTACACTACACAATGTCAGTTTTGTACACAGTAAGGTTGTCACCTTATGAATAATGTACACTGTGTCTCGGTCTCGTCGTCGCGTCTGCAAGTGTGGCGCGTTCCGCGTCAGCTCCTCGCCAGCTCAAAATTACAGTGTCCATTCTGTGCGTAGTATTATTATCTGTTCTGTGACCGCGCCTTGGGGATACAGTGTGATCATTTGTCACATAACGGTCTCCGCATCTCGACTTTTCTCAAGCAATCTCTCATGAGCCATAGACGGACGGTCTGCCCACGACCGGAATACAAATGGCAACGGAAGGGTGATTGGTAGCATTGTTGGTTAGTTTGCTTTTCAATGACAAGAAATTGTGGGCCTATGGGATACGTAGATTAAATCCCTTGCGACCTCGAAAAGTTGACATACTTTGTTAGGTTTTTTTACTCGATTTTGAACCTTAATATTGTTACGAGCTCTTGATAAATTATTTACCACCGATTTTACACGTAATAACTTTATTAGGCACTAAACAAAAGAAGAAATTAATAAATCAAACTTAATTCGCAGTCAAACCCCAGCCTTCGTGTCCGCTCGGTTTTTAAAACTAGACCGACTCTATGCGCGAAGCCGCCGGTATTTATATAAGCCGACCCAACGTAATCGAACATTCGAAAAGTCATAAACTTCACTCAATGTTCTCTTAATGATTGTTCTCGAAACCTCGCAATTATTCTAGAGCTTATATCGAATGTTCTAGAAAGGTGTCTAACTATGCCGAAGCTTCTCGAAGCTTCTACAAACTTCGAGATTCTTGTAGAGTTTTCTAGAAGCTCTCTATAATGCTCTTGGGCGTAGAATAACCCAGATAGCCGACGTAACAATATTGTAACCAGGTGGACTAAAGTAATGGACTAATGGATTTCAGAGTTCTGTTGATTCAGATACTAGCCCGCGGCTTCGCGCACGTGGACTACTATTTTTTATCCCACGGGAACTTTGCATTTTTTTGAGATAAAAAGTAGCTTTTTCCTGTCATATCTATAATTTTAAATTTCAGACAAATCGGTTCAGTGGTTGTAGAGTTATAGAGGAACAAACATACATCCATCCATCCATCCAAACTTTCGCATCTATAATATTAGTACTTATGAAAGTGTGATATGATGTGATTAGAGTGATTACTCTCCATTGCTTTTAACATTACTGTCATTTTGAAGATGGAAACAAAAGGAGGCGGTAATGATACCGGAATGGTTGACGTTGTAAGAAGGATGCTAAATACTCGTAATATATGCCATTGCCACATACTCGTACTTTGTAAAAAGATAGATAGATAGATTAACTCTTTATTGTTAGCTACACCAAATTATGTAGGTAATTAACTAGAAAAACTTAAAGACTATTACATGGACTTATCGCTCAAAGCGATTTCTTCCAGGCAAACTTTGGATGGACTGGATTGAAAAGGTTGTTATTGGTTGTTGTCGCATCAAGCTCGATTTACTCGCTCAAATAAAACACTATAAATATTGATAGTGTTTCATTTGTAAAATAGTATTTTGTATATGTTCTTACTTATTTAATCAACTTATTTCAAATTGGGAAGAAAAGTGACTGGATTGAACGTGCTATTCTATTCATTATAAAAAAAATAAGTTTAGTAGTGATAAATGTTTTTACAAAATAGACTTTTGACTAGTAGAAAAGCATTGTCAAAAGTAATAAAACTCGCTCTTTCTCAAATCTCTTCTTTGACTGACTTGTTAACCCATAGCACTCCATAGTCAGTTAAAAACGATATAAATAATCAAGTACAATGAACTCGAAAGTGCGTCCGATTCAATTGAGCCGGACGTCCGATGTCCGGTGCAATTTACTGTGAGCAAGCGATTCCCAATTTATCATTCAGGGACACTCCGCTGTTCCAATCTTCGCTGAACAAGCTTTTGTAAAAACCATTTAACGGAGAGAATACTTTATTGACACTGTGTATGAGTATTCCTCTAGTGGGATATGTTGAGGGCATTCGAGAACATTCTATTTGTTGGTCGTTGATTTGGATCTAATCTGTGCAGCAATTGTTTTTTCAAATTGGCTCAAGATCTCTGGTTTAAATATTCTATCTGTCTGTATTTTTGCCGCAGTACGGTTCAATATTTGTCATTTTAGTTTAGAACTTCTATTTTTCGGAATCTTGGCTTAGAACTTCTATACTAAAATTCTATATTTCTAAGTTAGAAGCAATGCCCAATATTTAACCTCAGTAAACAAAACCACAAATAGAATAATAGAAATGTGTTAGTCAGCTCCACGCGTTCTAAAGTCCGATGATCATATGTTTTCTGATTTCCTGTAAGCTGAGAGGATTGTCTAGACGCTGGGAAACCTTACTCCATACTTACAAGCTTAGTTAAAATACAGTTGTGAGTATCATTTTTCTAATGACAAGTCGCACCCCTAGATGAAAACTCCGATAACTCAAAATGTGCCCAAATGGAGTTAGTTGCGTTTTCGAATTCCTAAATTGATTACCTATACGGTGATATAACTCACGTAAGGGTTCACCTTCAAGGGTTTTGTTCAAATTTCATAAATAAATTTACGTTTTTCATAGTCTGTCATAGATTTTTAAATCATTTGTTTGTCATTTCTGAAAAAGTAGGTTTTTCGAGTTACTGGGGGGGTTTTTGTCTAGGGGTGCGAATTGTTTCCTAAAAATACGCATTTACATACTTATCAGTCAGTCATAAATTGCCAATGCGTTTATCTGAAACAGTTTACGACCTCGACGTTCAAAGATCTCTCCCAGACAGCAATAAAATAATTTATAATCGGGTTCACTCGTATGTAAACAGAATAATTCAAAGCCCTTGAGATAAGTATTTGAACCGCATTTTGTATTGGGTTTTTTCGATTTTTACATTTTAATATGCAAGGGTGTTATGAAGTACGTGCAGTGAATTTGCTTTTAAGAAAAATAGTGTTTTTCATAAGAAGGCATGTTAGGCAAAATAATTTAGAAATTGTTTTTTTGAACTCAATTTCTATGAGTTACCACCTTAATAATTGAGATCACTTTGAACTTTTATACTTATTTAATTATTTTTACTTAAAATAAAAACCGGTCAAGTGCGAGTCGAACTCGTACGCCGAGGGTTCCGTACCTACCCATTATACCCATTAAGTTATTGGATAATTAGTATTTTTTTTTTACATATCCTAGTTCTGCGATAGCAGCACCGCAAATGTTCTGCGCACACGATATTGCAATAAATATTTTCTTTTATTTTCTTTCACACAATAGCACAATTTTATTTATTTACTTTATTTGAGGATGGTGCCAATTAAGCTAGTCCGCTTAATTGTATGAGCGCCCATACAACTCAGAGGACAATCTTAATTGGCGTCAACTATGTATGTATGGGAACACCCTTTAATTTTCAACTTTTTTATTTTTTTGGAATTTTTCCTTTATTTGTGCTATAAGACCTTGCTTTTTGCCAAATTTCGTGATTCTAGGTCAACGGGAACTACCATTTAGGTTTTCGACCCAAAACCTCTAGGGTACTTCCGGTTGACCTAGAATTGTCAATTTTGGTTACAAGCAAGTTCTTACAGCACAAGTAAAGGAAAACTTCCGAAAAATAAAAAAAGTTGATAATTAAGGTAAGTTTTGGTACTTACAAGTTTTCACGAAAACCTAAATTTGCCTATATCTTTTTATAGTGTTGACTCAGGACCTTGATTTTTATACTCACAGTAGGGACTATAAACTTCAGTATATGGTATAAATTTCAACTTACTAGCTCCACCCGTTCCTGAGATAATCGATGGTGACACACGGACAGACAGACGGACAGACAGACAGACAGACGGACAAGAAAGTGATCTTATAAGGGTTCCTTTTTTTACCTTTTAAGGTACGGAACCCTAAAAAGGTACCTAATTTTATCGATTGGGGGACTATCCGTGTAAAAGAATGCATAATTTCATAATTATCCATAATTTTGATTAAATACGATAATTTCCTATAGTTTTCGGTGATAAATATGTCAGTTTTGTAAAATCGGAGGCCGGGCTGTAAACAAGGCTCAAACGCGGTTAAACCGTTACAGCCGACACCGCCGGAAAGCAACTTTGAGCCAAGAAAAATATGAAGGGTGGAGAAGGTACATTACAAGTAGCTAAATCCATAGTTCCATATCCATACCTCCATACCTTTATTATAAATGTGAAAGTGTGTTTGTTTGTTTGTTTGTCCTGCTTTCTCGTCAAAACAGAGAGACGGATTGACGTGCTTTTTTGTGTGGAGATAGTTGGAGGGCTGGAGAGTGACATAGGCTACTTTTTTCCCAAAAAAATGCACGGTTCCCGTGGATAAAAAAAATAGTAGTGCACGCGGGTGAAACCGCGGGCGTCCGCTAGTAAAAAATAAGTATAACCGACTTCAATGCTATAAACTGAACAATTTTTTGCTCTCTCGAGGTGCTTTACTGTTCCTAACTCCGAAGATCCTCGACATCACCAAACACATCACAGACTCACCAAATTATTATGGCACCAATCGGAAAGTATACCCTTTCAAGTAATCGGTGAACACAAAAAAAAGATTACAACGAATTGAGAACCTCCTCGTTTTTTTGAAGTCGGCTAAAAATTAAAACATTTAAGGTTGTTCTGGATATTAATAGCACTACAATTACGACACAAAACGGAACATAATCACAATTGTAACCCCCACGCTATTAGAAAGCTAACTGGTTTCCTCACGATGTTTTCCTTCACCGTTTAGAGCTAATGCGCAAATATTTATTTTTAAACAAAAAATCTATTGATGCACGGAAAAGATTCGAACCCACGACATTCGAATTGAAAATCGAAGTACTATCTCATTATATAAACAGGGGTCTATTTAAAAATTCTATATTACTTTATTTAAATTTTATGTAATTTATTAATTTAAATGTAAGTTGACTGAAACAAATATACATTGATGCAATATACAAACCGTGTGATATATATATATATACGCGTGACTATTAGATCGAAACTCGCTAGTCCAGTTTAATTTAATATGTTCGAGTTTTATATAGACAATTAATACATTCATAATAGCTTATCAAATATTTATTGCATCTCTTTACCCGTAAAGCCTCCGGCGAAAATGACGTCACATCCGGTTATTATTGCACGGCCCACAATTTGCCTTTAATAAATCACAGAGTGCCGGTAGCGATACCTTACAGTACCCTACTGTTCAGGTACCTCCTGACGGTACAGTCAGTTACAATTACTTATGAATATTTTACAGTCAAAAATCTGTACTCTCTTTTCGGTAGGTCATAATTTAAAAAAAAAAATGATTCGAAAATGAAAACACGAGCTCAAACGATGAAGGGAAATATTGTGAAACAAGTAAGCTCTGACTACCCCTTAGACATTATCAGAGGACTTTGAATGCCCAAAGATTTAGACATTAAACTTTGAGTGTTGTTGTAATTTGACTTGAAAGGATGACTCACACTAAACCGTGTCGGGTCCGAGCCGAGCGTCGCGGCCGTAGCACGGTCAACTAACTAATATTACAATAGATTTTGTATGGACACACTCACGCTATACCGAGTGACGGCCGAGCAACGGACAAAGCCAACTCGGTGACCGCGCTACGGCTCGACTCGGACCCGACGCGGTCTAGTGTGAGTTATCCTTATTGCTGTGAGAATGTCCTGCACTATTTATTTATTTATTTAATAGAGCATTTATCATCATCATCATCATCATTGGCAGTTCAAATAATAGCCCATTGATGGGTATAAGCCTCCTCCCTCAAACGCCATTCTAGTCGACCCTGTGCCGTTCTCATCCATGTCATTTATTCATTTATTCATTTATTCATGCGTCAATGTGGTACATAAAAAGGTCTTAAAATAATTTTGGATCTCACATTCCCCATAAATTCTGGGATGCAAATAAAAAATATCGAAATTAATTAAATCTAACTTAAATACCTAATTACAATCATTATACAAAATTAAATGTCAAAATAGTAAAAAGAATAAAATTCAATAATAATTATAACCAAAATATACAATAGTAAATCAATTTAAAAATTCTTCTAAACTATAAAATATTTTTTCAATTAGCCAGAGTCGTAGCTCTTTAATAAATTTATTCATTGGAAGTTTTTTTATTTTGGTAGGCAGTGCATTAAAGATTGTACCACACATAACATTACAATTATTTTTAAAATGTCTTTTCCTCTATGGCCTCAGTATCGTCCACCCACCTGGCTGATGGTCTGCCCCTGCTTCTGTAAACTCTCTCTTGGCCACCACTCGGTCACGGCCTTACACCACCTGCCATCACCAAATCTGGCATTTAGCATATCAAACATAAAAACAACCTGCTAGTTATGAACATTCTGTAGTTCAGTGTACTTCCTGCGCGTAGGTAGATATTATTGGTAATCGTTGGGAATTATTGATTACCTACCTATTATTTAAAGCGTCACCAACGCAACGATGTGAAAATTAAACTATATTAGACCTATATTTAGACTAGCGGACGCCCGCGGCTTCACCCGCGTGCACTACTATTTTTTTTATCCCACGGGAACCGTGCATTTTTTTGGGATGAAAAGCATATCCTATTCTCGGTCATTATTGACTTGACCGTTATTCGAACCTTATTAATTGAGATAGGCACTGCGTTTCCCGACTTCCGTTTCCTTTAATTTAATGAATTCACCCTTGACTTCCGGCTGCTTCCTGTGCTTACGTCACTTCCACCAGGCAGGGTGGCGCGCGATCTGAGCGGCGACATCTTTATTCCTCATTGGCGTCTTGTTTCCCGCCGAGTGCGGACGTGTCTTGCTAAGTGCAACCACGTCTTGAAGAAGTTATTTTATTCCTTTGAATAATTTAAAATTGCAGAGAGATTGCATATCTCTTGTGTTTAAAAGTGAGTTTGTTCCAAACCGTAAGTAAATTTATTCTTTTCTTTTAGAGGCTAAAATATTCTGCTGTAAAATGCAGAAAAGTATTCGTAAATCATTTATAATATTTTAAATTTAAATATGTCTACAGTGTCTGAACACGTGGATTAAGTAGGTATGTATGTAACTTTAGTTATGATTTGATTTTATTATAAAGATTTGTTGGCATGATTCGGTCGGAATTGTTCCGAGACTATCCGATTGTGTGAACACTTCATAAAAAAAATTGTGGGTAATTTTGTTATACTTACTTCGTTGAATTGTTTTTCGCTTGAACCAGTCGGTATTGAACCGAGACTATCTGGATCTGCGAATACCTTTCAATGTGTAGGATGTCAAGTACCCACAATATAATACAAATCTCAAATCATAATAATTATTTGCCTAAACTTAACCATGTTTTTCTGGCACGGGCCAGTCGGTACTGTACCGAGATTATCTGACCGTGGCAGTTTAATTTATGGTAAGGGCCAAGTGCCTGGATATTTGAAACGATTGAATGGCTTTTCGTTTTTCCTTTTAAATTATGATTTTTAGATATTTAACGGTTTACCGTTCGATTTTTTTTTTTTTAATTGGATTACTTATTTACAAATAATTTTATTTTCGTAAGTCCTTAGTGATAAGCTCTTAGCTTTTCAGTATTCTAAAGTGGTAATTCCTGCACAAATATGTGGGTTATAATTTATAGTGCAGTGACAGAGTGTCTCCCACGTGCTTTCTATAACGTCGCAGTCAGCGTGTAAAAAAAGAGGGGGGGGGCAGATATAAACACCGCTAACGTATATTTATGTATAATTCGTTATCTGTCCTATAAAGTTTGAAATTTTTAATTCGTTGATAACAATTAAATGTTTCGTCATTAGTCTTAACCTATTATGATGAGAGTAAATTGTGTACATAAAATTTCGTTGAACATGAGACGAAATGGATAAATATCTAGTTCAACTGGTCGTTACATTATAATGTATCTTGGCATTCGAAGTTCCTAGCTCTGAAAAAATCGACCAAGTTCTTTTTCCAGTCGTGTTTGCTATTTCATAGTTATGCTTAATAATAATTTTTATTATGGGTGTGGTCCTGTGCTAAAATTCAAAGGCAGGTAAGGTTGTCACCTTTGTGATAAAATTAATTTTGAATGAGCTAGAGCATGGTAAAGTGCTGCAATTTTATGCGAGATAAAACACCCATAGATTCACTTGTTAAGGCGACACTCGCTACACAGGTACCTTTTGCTCGAGCTGGCTTTTCATTGGAAAAAAGTCTAAAACGTGCGGCCTCAAACATGTGCCCGTCACCTCATCCTCGCAGGTTGAGACTATTAAAATGAGCGTCTCCTCGCAGGAGCACGTCAATTCAAAGGAACCCTCGCAGGGTTTTCGATACGGTTGTGCCCTCGCGTCTCCTCACAGGAGCAAGTAAGTTAAAAGAAACCCTCGCAGGGTTTTTGATACGGCTGTGCCGTCGCGTCTCCTCGCAGGAGCACGTAAATTAAAAGAAACCCCCGCAGGGGTTTTCGATACGACTGTGCCCTCACGTTTCCTCGCAGGAGCACGTAAGTTAAAAGAAACCCTCGCAGGGATTTTGATACGGCTGTGCCATCGCGTCTCCTCGCAGGAGCACGTAAATGAAAAGAAACCCTCGCAGGGATTTCGATACGGCTGTGCCCTCACGTTTCCTCGCAGGAGCACGTAGATTAAAAGAAACCCTCGCAGGGTTTTCGATACGGCTGTGTGGTCGCGTCTCCTCACAGGAGCACGCAAATTAAAAGGAACCCTCGCAGGGTTTTTCGACATAGCTTCTTGTGTTGTAATGTTAATCTGATCTGTCGCTCGACACACAAAATCAACCCAAGCAGGGGCCGTGATTGAGGCATGTGACCTGACCGCTCATCGTTCGACAATAAGAGTTAAGAGGAAATAAATACCGTAAGTAATGACATGACTTTTAGAACAGGCTTGCCTTGCGCACAAGACCTTATAAGGGTATCGCATACCCTGCAGGAATCTTACTCTTATTTATTCTATAAAACTAGGATGTTAAAAAGTAAAGACAACCCGAGTTTCCATTATGCTTCGTAATGAACGTTGTTAGACAATGGTGTTATCGAATGGTACGCTCAGCTACCAAGTTTCCAGTCGTATAAATTGCTGGTTAAGATAAGAGAAACTTAAAGAAAAATTTAAAATGGGTCGCCCTTTTTAAATTTTTGTGGAATGTGGTTGCGTAATTATGACCGTAAATTTCAATGAATATTGCTCTGATCCTTTCTTTAACTCAGACTATGACCTTGCAGTGTAGCTAGTCTATTCTCAGGTACAGTCACCTGCCACTAAGAGATACTCATGCCATATTCTATACAATAGTATTGGGTTAACTTATACGAAATAATAACATATGGTGACATACGGTCAAGGTACGGATAGTGTAGTGTTTTGTGGTGTAAATGCAGCCGATCCGAAATCTGAAGATCAGTGAGGGTAGTCGTGGATAATAGGTACCACCGCTTCACAATGGACCTTGAATACATACCTATACCTACTATATAGTCTGTCCGCGACCATGGCTATTGTAACATAACCGAAACGTCGGGATATATACATAAGTACACAACAAATATCTAACCATCCACTTATATCATTATCGTTATTAAACGTCGAAGGTTACTTTTATTGGTTCCAACAACGACGTTTTGAAATTTGTTGAGTGGATCTTTATACCTTAAAATGTATCTTGGTGCATGCGACTGTACCTGAATGTACCTAAACGTTGCTCTCAGTCGCTTACTACCTACTATTTTTCGCCGGATTAGAAGTATTTCAAATTTCAGTAAAGAAAAATAAAATAAAAGTATAACTGATATTGATATGTCGTCCATTTGATCTGAGTACTTACAGCGTCCAAGGCTTTTTGCTACTAATGATCAACTTGATTATCAAAGCGTTATGGCTGGTTTACATTTGCTTTGGATTTGTAGATTTTAAAGCTTGCTAAAAAATCTTCCAAAAGACAAATTTTGTACCTAATAATTTAATTGCTTTTTAAATTTACATTCCAATCTGCCCAGCTTGCCAGATTTTTCAGTCTTAAATGTATCAAATGGAATCAACATTGCAGTCGGTTGTTATTTTATCACAGTTATTCACATAATTTAAACGAACTAACTGGACTAAAAGTTCGCGAAAGTTTAAAATGTGATACAGTTATTCACATTATTTATTAGGTACCTACACAGAATTCCAAGGGCACTCATATTTCTCATACCTATTCAGTGAGTAAATTTCGTGTCAAGGACTCCGTCCACTTCACCGCCGCCATTTTCTTTTGATTTTAAAGTACAAGCGCAATCCCAAATCTGACAGCCGCTCAGATTGGGATTTATAGCAAACGAATTCATCCAAGCAGGTTCACACATGCTAGGTGGGTGCTTTTTTAGGAACATATCTCAAGCCGTGCTAAAAAAGTACGATGAAATAGCAAATGTAAACCAGTTAGGAGATTTTAAATTCTAGTGTAACTTATAGAATTCCTTACTTAATACCTACTCACGAAGGGGTAGGTTACTGATCATTACATTATGTAACTTGATAATTGCTATGACTTGATTAGACCTGGAAATGATAATAATAAAAGACGGCTGGTGCCAAAGTGGGTTTTGATCTGAATTTATTATAAATTAAAAGTAGGTATCTACTTGTTATGCACAATGCCTTTTGTGCTGAGTGTGCGTGCAGGTTGGCCTTTACACATGTTTCACGCATCCTGCGAGCGAGCATTCATCAAAAGGAATTCCAAAAACCTTTACGACAACCAAAATGATTTTTTCAGTTTATCCTATAAGTATATTCCAAGTTTATTGTCAGCCACCAGAGCCACAGTTAGCTGGTTCTCTGCCGAGTTTTCGATTCGTTCCAGAACGGCACTTGTTGAACAAATGCACAAAGAATTTTTGCTAGATGGAGTATCAATACTGTTTGCCTGTATATAGGTAGATAAGAATAGGTAGTAATAATGTTTATGGTGCAGTGTAAACAATCACTGAGCATTTATTCGCGACGCGTTTGGTCGAATGTGGCCCCTCTCACGTGTGGGTTGGGTACCTACCCTCCATCCTTTTCCTAATACCGAAAGTACATTTAAGCATCGTGTTTATGGGTGAGCCGACCTCAGCCGACTACTAGCAGCTGCCTTCATCCGTCAATTTCTCTAATTCGTCCGATGTCCGATGTCCGATGTCTTACAATGTTTAAGCCATGTTAGGCGTGACGACGAAGCTGCCATGTTTGTCTCCGTCAGGGTGCGCAAACGTGTAAACAAGTGCACAAATGAATTAAAATACTGAAATGGCAGCCAGGTTAATCTGCCGTAAGAATGACGTTCTTCTTAGCTCCATAAATGGCTCAATTGATCCTAAAATATTGATCCACTTTATCTGGAAGATAACAAAGTGGTTAGATTATTTTGAATTTTCCTTTGGTTCACGATTTATCTTGACAGTACAAATTATTCTCTTGCATGAATCTGCAAATGCAAAATATTACTGAATGAATTAGTTCCATATTTTGGTGTACCTATCAAATTCTTCAATCCAAATATTTAGACCAATTCAAACCAAGCAAGTATGGGTATAGAAAGAAGTCTAGCTTCATAATGTATTATTCATTCATTCATCGTGTCAAATGAACTCAAACAAAATATTCGGTTTTAAATCTGTTTGCTCCAACAGGAAGCCTATTGCTCTGTGCTAGCTATGAATACAGGCATTGAGTAAAAATAATTTAGGAATTATTCTTTTAGTTTTCAAGTGCAAATATATATTGGTACTATTTTGTGACCTTGATCCTTGTGCATTCTGGTCGAAAGTTAAACGGATGCTGAGCATTACATTAAATTGAAAATTTCTGGCGACCCTCAGGCCTGCTTATGGGTCGAAGAAAGATTGTAAAATCGTGCTGGAGACTGTTTTTCAAACGTAGAAAATGGGGTCCAATATTTTTGTTTGCTAGGCTACATCTTTTGTTCTGCTACTACATAATATCTCCTAAAAGGTCATAGTTTACTCATTTTCTGCAGAATAGGTGAAATAAAAGTTAAGTACCTTTATAAAAGCGATAGAAACGAAAGTATATCGCTACACATCTTTGAAGTATTATAGTTATTGGTTTTTATACATATTATATCTATGCATAAAATCACGCCTCGTCCCCATACGGGTGGTGAACAAAGACTACATGTTTTTTTTTTTTTGGAAATTTCCAAATAACTTTAAAAGGGAAGTTAATACCTACCTTTTGTAAAGCAATAAGCAATCAGTTCTAGCTGCAAGCTATAATAATAATCGATTTGATTTACTTCTACCTAGGTACTTATGTTGAATGTAGAAAGTTCAATACTTTTTATTACCAATAGGTAATTTCTTTTTGATATTCTTGCTGTAAAATCCTTTGCTTCTGGCTCAGCTTGTATTATGAAGTTTCTGATAAGTATATAAATTACGAACTAAAGTTCAGGTTCTCGTACTTTTGACTTAAAAATTCAATACTACTTTCATGTTATTAGTATGTCTATCACATTGGCATCACTTCTTCCACCACCAGGCGATAACAAACACGTCTCAATTAATAAGGTTCGAATAACGGTCAAGTCAATAATAGACGCGTTTTACCTACCAATAAAACGCATATTATTTACTTACCTTATTCGAACCTTACACTTTAATCCCTGCCTGGTGATTTTCGACTCAATGAGGAATAAAGATGTCGCCGCTCAGATCGCGCGCCACCCTGCCTGGTGGAAGTGACGTAAGCACAGGAAGCAGCCGGAAGTCAAGGGTGAATTCATTAAATTAAAGGAAACGGAAGTCGGGAAACGCAGTGCCTATCTCAATTAATAAGGTTCGAATAAGGTAAGTAAATAATATGCGTTTTATTGGTAGGTAAAACGCGTCTATTATCTATCTACATTCCAAATTTTATCAAAATCGGTTTAGTAGTTATGGAGATACGTGGCAACACACGGACTTTCGCCTTTATAATATTAGTAGCTTAAAAGCTAAGTTTTTTATTTTTACCGACTTTAAAAAAGAGGGGGTTCTATAGTCGTGTTTCTAATTATACGCACTAAAATTGACGGTCAAAATGTCATTTTTCATATATTTTTAGTTCGTACAGTGAGCAATTCGACTTATGTTCGACCGTAGAATGAGATAAATTTTTCCGTCATTTATTGTGGACCGATTTTGTAAATTTACAACGTTATTAAGCGAATACAGAGCTTTTTATAAGAGCTTTTAAGCTATGAGTAAAAAATATTCCCGAAAAGCCTAATTGGATTTCAATTAGAAGGGTTTTTATTTATGTATAACGGAGTGTGTGTTATTATTTTGTTTTAAGAACAATTGTATAAATAAACAAATCTGATTTTAAAATAGACCCATATAAACGTGCATTACCTGATAAAGTAAGCTTCATTAATGAATTTAAAATGATCTGAGGAATTCAAAGAGTTTGAATGCTACTGGTTATGATAAAGGTACACAATATCAACCGCGCCCGTGACGTAAACGGACCGTGGTTGGTTTAGTATAATATCAGCGCGTACGTTTTTCATGAACCCTTTTAAACAAGTGGGTGTTCGAGAGAGCGATGGAACTTCAGTGTCCTCGGTCATAATTTCTATTATATTCTGTCATTTTTTTCTAAATAAATATCAATAAATAAGTAAGTAAGTGAACGATATTTATTGATATTTATTTATTTAAGTAAGAAGTAAGTGGCCAGAGTTGGCCACATATCGTTTTGTACGACTTGTGCCACCCAAAATAAATGAATTTCATGTACCTACATAAAAGTATTTGTATTGAAATCGCACGAAAATTGAGTGCCACGATTCCATTAGGTAGGTACGATTAGTACGACAAGTTATATGCAACTTGACTAGTACTGTGCTAAAACGAAAACAAGCATGCAAGTTGCAAATTGCATGCAAGAAATTTTGATGTTGTTGAGCTTGTGACGTCTTACCTGTATGCAAGTACTTGCAAAATGGTAACTTATATAAGTGATGGTCTGGTTACGTCCCCGACGTATGTGTTTACATAAACACAGAAAGCCCCTGACGCAACACGGTACTCGGTCTTCGCTCGGTCACGGCCCTGTCACGTTCTGAACACAGGCCTGATATGTGTGGCTAAACTTTAATTCTTTAGAACACTATTGTATGTATGTATGTATGTATGTTCGTATGAGCTAGTGGCCAACTTTGGTGATTGAGTTTTTAGGCCGCCTAAAGGCCTCCGTCATGGCTTAACGACTTAATAGCGGGGACTGACAATTTAGCGTGCCTTCCGAAGCTCGCAAGCGCTCAGCTCGTAATGGCACTTGCGGTCACCCATCCAAATTGTAACCGCGCACAACGTTGCTTAACTTCAACGATCAATCAAGAACGTCTCAACAAGTTACGCCAGGAGCGCTTCTAGAACGCTAATTATATAGTACTAAGCTCGCAAACAAAAATATGATAAGGGTAACAATATGATTATCTTCTATTAATTAGGTTTTCAAATTAAATAGTCCAGACTACAATGTTATTTAGACCTAAAAGTTATTATAATTAATAAATAAATGTTCTTAGATAGTACCTGAATATTTTGTAGATAATAATTAAACTGGTGTATTGTAGTGGAATATAACAATGAATTTCGATTTGAAAGTTGGGGGTTCGAATCAAAATGTCCTTAACGCGAGCTGTAAATGGTGAAGGAAAACATCGTGTCGAAACCAGTTTGCTTTCTAATGGTTATGTGCTTGCAACCTAATACACCCAATATAAAAAAAAAAAAATAAAAATTCTTTTTTCAGACTTTCATCCTTATCTTTTTAGTATTTCGTTTATTAATGTTGTTAGTAGACTTTCATCCATAAGACTTAATGAACTATGTTAGTATTAGTAGGTAAAATAAGACTATAAGGACAAGAAGATGTAAATCACTTCACACTATCACATCACATCACACTAATATACTAGTAGTTCGCCCCGAACTGAGATCTCGCGCACCGTAGATGGCTTACATTTGGACTTTCTTCTGACTACCCCTATAATTTCAATTGATACTACTACCAAGTATGCCTATTGCGCTAGCTCTTCATGGTAAAAAATACCAGCATGCATGCAATACATAATGTCGTGTCTAATTTTTCATTTATTTCATATTTATGAATTCTCGTCGTATTTCTAAAAGTATACGTCCTAGAATAAAAATAATAACTATTTTGGAATGTACAAATAAAGACCTTTCATTTGACACCCCACTCAATATATTTGTTTACTTAACTTTTTTTATTTCAATTATTTTCAATTAATCAATTATCCAAATTTTTTTTTATCACGAAAATAAATCAAGTAGCATCTAAAATCATTGCAAACCAAACCGCAACGATGCCACTCTCTTTTTAAGACCGACCAGTCAATGAGCTACGAAGACATCGAAACTCTATGAAACGGGAGCTCTTGCAGCTCTGGTTTCGTAGTTTTTGTTCTTTGGTCGTATTTCAAAAACCATACATCCTAGATTAAAAATAAAAACCATTTTGGAATGTACAAAATAAGCCCTTTCGTTTGGCACCCCACTCAATATATTTGTGTAACTTTAAAAAAAAATTATCCCCTTGGGAACCTAATATCTTCACAACCCCTTCATCGATTAAGCTCATATGCTCCACCGGAAATTTCCTTACTACAACCTATTAACCTACCAAGTTTCATGCAGATTGGATGAACGGTTCGACAGTTATGCGCGAACAACAATTCGTGAAACATACAAACATACAAACATACAAAGCAAAATCGCCCAACTTACCACTAAGATCTTCGCTCGCTTCGCTCGCTCGATCGATTATAAATGCGAAAGTTTGGATGTTTGGATGTATGTTTGTTTCTCTATAACTCGACAACCACTGAACCGATTTGCTTGAAATTTACAATAGATAATGACCGGGAATAGGCATAAGCTACTTTTTATCCCGGAAAAATGCACGATTCCCGTGGGATAAAAAATGGTAGTCCACGCAGGCGAAGCCGCGGGCGTCCGCTAGTAAGACATAAAGATTATCCATTTAAGTAGCATCAACGCTACAAATAACACTCAAATTGGCTCGTTGTCTAGCGCCTAGAATATGTATTCCACATTCGTCTTTAGAAAATGAAAAATTTCCTTTTCTTTTGTGATAAAACATCCGCTGTGGTAAGAAAATGCGAGATAACAGACAAATTCTCCAGTATCGTGGCCGCTGACTTTTTACGGCGTGTCGGAAATAAAGCCACATCCGCTGCATTGTGTGCCACAAGCCACAAGCTTTGACAATATCTTAATAGTATTCTAGTTATCTGGTTCCCATATTACAAGCTTTGCTTAGTTTGGTTGGGGCTAGGTGCGCTGTGTGAAATGTCCACCAATATTTAGTTATTTATTTATTTTAGAAGCCATTGTGGCTATATAAATAAACATAAAAACTACAGGCGATACTATAACCTCTTCCTGCTTTAAAGTTAATTAAAATGGTCCCTATCTCTTGTTAATTTGTAAAATATTCAAAAAGGTAAACTGTCAATCGCCAGTGTACAGTGTCAGTCAAGAACCTTCTATCAGTAGTATTTCCACACACTTTACGTCTCGAAAGACTATATTTTATTTATAGTCTATCTGAATGTGAACCGTGTTTGTACTCTTTGGTCGAGTTTCAGCTAAAAAACCTTGAGCATCGCCGTAGAGTGGCTAGTTTGTCGGTTTTTATCGGAAATATTGTGTTATGAGTGTGCTCAGGAACTGTACAATTTAGTTCCGCCGCGCCGTCTCCTTTCTTCTATCGGACCTACAGACACCCGGAAAGGCGCCATTTGTATATGGTTGATATTCCCAGTGTTCGTACTAAGCGCTCTGAGTCTACATTTTTCATACGCATAGCGAAAATGTGGGACTCCTTGCCGGGGTCTGTATTTCCAGAAAAGTATAATTTGGGTGTATTCAAATAGAGAATCAATTGGTTCCTTTTAGGTAAGCGTGCTCCATCTTAGACCACACTGTTGCTTTACATCAGGCAGGGTGTGGTCAAACGCAAACCTATTTAAATTAAAAAAAAGGAAGACTACATTTTTGGCATTTTGGCTGTGTTTTAACTGTGGTCATGGTAAGACTTAGTTGTCCCGATATTTGGATATGCACGACCACACGAAAACTCAGTTTTGATTTCATAGTCGCTGGTTATCTTAGGCTTACACCACTCACCATCGTCATGACAAGACACTTTCAGCTAGAAGATTACTGGTGCTCGAACAAAGCGCCTTTTATATCTAAGAACAGTCAGCACTAGAAGATTGGACCTAGTTTTAGGTTTTAAAAGGAGATTTTGGGCAAATGGTTTTGTTGAACTATCTCTAAGTATATCGTTTACAACGATTCTTTATCCTACTAATATTATAAAGGCGAAAGTTCGTGTGTGTGTGAATGTTTGCTACCATGTATCTTCACCGATTTTGATGAAATTAGGAATGTAGATAGCTTAGGTTCTGGAATAACACATAGGCTACTTTTATCCCGGAAAAATGTATGGTTCCCGCGGGATTAAAAAATAGTCTACGCGGGCGAAGCCGGGGGCGTTCACTAGTGTGGTATAACCAGTTAAAAAGGCAGTGAAATAAACTGTATCCAAGACTGTGTATGATGAAGTTACTAAAATTAATATTATCCGACAAACAGAGAGAGAAATCATTGACACCCCGTCAATGATTTGTGACGTCATAACTTAGTAACGCAACATAAATTGCGTAATGATCTGTTCAATTTTTGTTTTGCTGAAGAATAAACATATCGATTACCCTTCATCAACTTTGAATTCGTGTTTTTTAGCTTTTTATTGATTGATTTAAATAATTTTTCTGTTTTCATATTATTTTTAAACCCCTTGTAATGAGATATTAAATATTTATGTAAACGGCAGTCAATTTCTTCAAGAACTCAAGATTATTAACGACTAATTTCAATATTCTATCTGTATGTACTCGTATGTATTCGTTAGATATTTGTCATTACTTCTTTAACAAAAATAGCGAAACCGCAAATGTATTGAAACTGGTCATTAGAAGTTTAAATAAAAAAAATATTTAAAAAAAAATTAGATATTCAAATAATTTCCTCCGTTCACACAAGTCTATATACATTTTTTTTATTTATTCTGAAAATTCAACAACAACTGAAACTGACTGTACTCGGACATTGACCCTTCGAATTGATACGCCTGATACAGACCCTTCCTTTAGTTAAATTGACTCACACTTAACTAATCTGTGACTGTCATTGAACTCTGAAGAAATGATTAAAAACCCAAAGAATAGTAATTGTGAGTGTTTGAATAGCTCTCAGATAAAGAATAGGTACCAAATTGTAAAGGAAAGGGTGAATAAAGGTTAATTGGTAGAATAACCTTTACTCCTTTGTATTGTGTAGGGAACAGAGCTTTAACCATGGTACATTCTTAATAACATAAAGTTTAAGTAAAAAAATTTGTTAAGTTACACTTTTCTGTTGAAATAAACAAAAAAATTGGTGGAAATTTTTCACACAGCGCCATCTAGCCCCAAACTAAGCAAACCTTGTACCATGAGAACGCTATGATAATTCTTATAATATCTTTTTTCTATATACATACATATTATACTTTATAAATAAACTTTATCATAACTTAACTTATTATACGTTAGTTTTGAGATAGGTAGGTAATGTTAACTCCTCACTGCAACTTCAAAGAAAAAAAAAGCCAATGTGAAACTTCAGCATCGGTCTCCCGACACTGTATAAATCATCAAAAATAGATACAAGAGCATAAGTTTTTCCACAAAGATGGAGTTACCAGCTCCAAAGTAACAATAAATTATTCCCGAGAACGCCAAGTTTACCCGAAATATTTTTCATCGCGTGACAAAACAGCCGACAATCTGACGAGCAATTTAAATTCCCGCGTTAATAATAAAGCCGCATATCCTGGAGTCATTCACTATGGAGCATGGTTTTAAAAGCTTATTTAAACTATGGTCACACCCGGACACTCGACGAAATCTCTATGCAAAAGCGGCGTCTATCTACCTATATTTACACTACACAATGTCAGTTTTGTACACAGTAAGGTTGTCACCGTATGAATAATGTATGCTGTGGGAGACCACTGTGAGTTTGAGCTGGCGAGGAGCTGACTTTGACTAGACCGGTCTCGTCTATGCGTCTGCGCGTGTGGCGCGTTCCGTGCTCAAAGGCAGCTCCTCGCCAGCTCAAACTCACAGTGTCCATTCTATACGTAGTATTATTATCTGTTCTGTGCTATGGTTTTTCTTATGTGGCCTATACATGTTGGGCGAGCCTAAGCCAGCGCGAGGGAAGGCGAATTGATGCAAGGCGAGTGCTACCGTCCAGACGTTTGGCGAGTCTATGCAAACCAATGCAAATTTTAGTTTGTATTCACTCGGCCAGCTAGGTGAGCGATGACAGGGCAAGGCAGATGGTCTGTCCACACGTTGGCATTGGCGCTTACTCGGCGAGCCTGCGCCAGCTGAGTTAAATCTGAATTGTATTGACTCAGAGATTTATCGAGTTTTTGTAAACATACGACTGGCCCCATAGCTCAGTTGTAATAGCTCTGCCTTCTGCGCTGTAGGTCATGGGTCCGATTCCCACCCAGAACAAACATTTGTGTGATAACCATGGGAGCTAGATGGCGCTGTGTGAAATATCCCTGAATTTTTTATTTAATTCTCTTTGTGCATAAAATTACGTCTTTTACCCTGAGGGTTGACGGAGACCACGGATTTACGTTTGCTCATTCACTCTTATTGCATTCTTTATGCTTGTTTTAGGGTCTTACAATCACTTTGGCTAAGTAGGTAGGTATGTTCGCCTAGGTCGCCTTTCCAGCTGTTCTATTCATATTCGCGTTTTTTACCTGGTTTATTTACGTCCCGTACAGCAGACTTGTCGCAGACTTCGTTAGCATATAGAAAGAGCTCAAAATGTAGCTACAAAATGGACTATGTGGAAGCTAAATTGGTTAACCCACGCTTGTAAGGCCAGCGTTGCGAGTTTAAAGTGTCTGAGTGAATTTTCTGATACAATTATAAATTAAAAATAATTCGTCCTGGCAATAAGGTACATATTTATATTTTAATATACGCATAGGGTTATAGTTTGTTTCACAAAAATAATTTAGCAAGATTTTGGAGAATAATTCGTTTTTGCCTCTCTCTATAAGTCCATTATGAGACAGACCGTTAACTTCATGTTGAAATGCTCATAAGAATAATTTTATTACAAGCTTTTTGTATTATACACGTATTGACCATGTCTTTCCTATGGCCGGTTAAGCTGAGAGGATGTTTTAGGTGCTGGGCAAGCCTACTACATTACAAAAATTTCTCAGGAATTACAGTGTCCCGTTAAAGTGTAGGCAATGACTACCACCACTGTAAAAATCATCTTGTACCTAAAGATGTAACAGGCCTAAGTCCTTCTGTTGGTCACATATCACGATCTTGGGCTGTAGTTGTCGAAAAACCAATAGAAAATATTTTGTTTTAAATAATGTTCATACTCAAATATATTTCTAGTTGATTATCACTCTGTTGTGAGCTATTCATGTACGCAACAGTTTTATACCGATTAATTGTTTGCACCATAATATTACGGTAAAGTTTTCTGCAAATTCATAATAGCTGTCACGTTGACAACTGTCACGCTGACACTCTCTTCACTATGCTTCTGCTTACAGATTTGAAACTACTCTTTACTAACAAAAAATTGTTAATATTAGTAACCTGACGTAATCTAACTTAAAAATGTTTAATAAGTTTTGTGACTGTGAAACATTATGAAAGAGCATAGACAGACATACCTACTAAATTATAAATATATTTAAATCCGGGTATTTATCACATATTTACACACACACGGCTGGTGAAATCCAGTCGAAACGGCGGGCTAAATACAAAGATAAATTACGTGATAAATACCCGGATACATTATAAAATTTTTAAGTAATGTGGTCTGATCGCGAAAGTTTAAAAAAGACATACTATTTTAATTTTTATATTGGGTAATATTTAATTGAAAATGAAAATTCTTATTAAAATTTTCGATTCTGACGGAATTTGAACCCGCATTGATATAAGTGATCCTCCTCAAGCCGGATTGCCTTAAACAACTCGGCCACGGAATCCACATTTGTCGGGTCGAAAACCTTGATAAGCTCATTTGTCGGTTAAATCACTTTTTCATGAGAGTTTTCATTTTCAATGAGATAGACTTACTAAGTTTAAAGACAATGTGGTATTACAAACTTAGAAACTTGAGTGAATTGTGTATGTGTACATACGTCCGTCCCGTGGTTAATAGCATGGGACAACGGTCCATCCATCTATCTGTCTTGTGCCTATCTCAGTCACGTAGCCCGACCCTGACATTGTGGCTCTGTAATGTCTTAAGTGTAGAGTGACCATGGTTCTTTTTACCCGACTGCGCAAAGCAAAGGAAGGGTAATGTGTTTATCAGTCTATGTTTGTATGTTTGTATGTTTGTATGTATGTTTGGATGTTTCTATGTGGCACTCTAGAGGCCAAACGCGTGGACCGATTTTGATAATTCTTACGTCAATCGATTTGTCTCAACCTTGGGAGTGCTACTAAAGACATGACAGTAAACAAAATAGGCCTGTTTCATAATTTTGAAAAATGGTACTACAATGTTCAGAAGTTGCTTCTGATTGCTAAAAATAATATATTTCACAATAACTAATGAGATTTAGAGAAAAATAAAACTTTTAAGTTTAATATTTAAAATTCACGCCAAAACGCTTCAATATGTCGCACCTTCAACAGGACAAGGTCTCAACTGCACATTTTGTGATTTTACAGGAGAGCCATTTTAAATATTTTTATTCATTCAACGTCGTATTATTCTGTATAAACTGCTCTGAAGAGATTGTTCTTTGCACAAAATATACTTTAAACTTTTATGAATCGGTGCATGTTTCATAAATGAGTGAAATATTTTTTATTTGTTTTATAGAAGGTTTTTTTAAAAAAGGGGTCACATTTATGCCCTTGTCCTCCAAAAGTTAAATAACTTTGTAATTAGGGTTGCATATACAACATAAAATAAGTACTAAATATGACTTTGTTCCTCCACAAACTTAAACAAAAAACAAAAATATGTGGTCTTTGAATATGCCCTATATTAACCTTTACGGCGTTGTCGCGCCAGAATTGACGAAAAATCGCAATAATCTGACAAAGACACTGTTGCCCTATAGCGAAATAAAGCCAAACTAAGAAAGAATCTCTGTCGTTTCAGATAAAAGGCCGTTTTTTAGGCCCTTGGGCATACTCAACTCATTTTTGGAATTTTGGACAGTTACGACCTTGTCCTGCCGAAGGTGCGATGTCATGGCGTCTCCTGTGACGTCATCACTGTCACAGCCTTAAGTAACCAATACGTACAAAGTGATGTTGGTGAACAATTTTCTAAATAAATTCATTTTAATTGTGAATTCAAAAGGATATAAGTGGTGTGTAGTGCCTAAGTGCGACAATAATTCGAAATAGACACCTGAAAAGTTGTATGAAAACGTTTCACGGAACAAAACTATCTGTAAAAAGTGGTTTAGGTACTCTTGCACGGCGGATCTAAAACAAAGAAATATATTATGTAGGTGCTTAGTAAGCCTGCTAAAGGAACAAAGTTATTATATTTTTTATATTTTTTACATTATATTTTTTAACAACAAACAACAAATTTAGTTTCCAATGTAGCTTATTTTCGAGATTAATACCTAAGTAGAAGGTATGTATGAAAAAATCTTTATTGTGCTTTTAAATTGATTTTATGGAAAAAACTTTTCATAATATCTATTATAAATGTCTATTTACGCGGAAGCCTTCACATTTCTGAATTCTGCCGAACAAAAATCATTGTTTGTTCCCAGAAACTCTCCCAACATTAGAACATCCACTATAGGCAAATTAGACGAATTTGCCGTGGTAAATCCTGGTTCCACTATTGTATCTTTTGAGAAAACGACGGACGATAAAATAGATATACCTAAATTAAGCACTAAGAACAAATTAAAACAAAAAAACGACTACCTACCAAAACTTGAAGAGTTATGCGATTTGTATGAATGAAGTTTGTTCTGTTCACTGACAGTAACACTCGTGACGTAATTCGCTCTGATTGGTGTTTCATCTATCATGGCGGATAGCCGTATTTTATGGTTTTATTTTATCAAAAATAAAATTAATCTCACTATAATTTCAATAATAAATATGTTTTACGGAATCTGTGAATCTTAGTTCATTAGATTAATGCATTAATTTAGTGATTACGCGTTACAAGAAACAGGCCTATTCACCAGTGCCACAACCAGACGCCATATTGTCATAATTAAAAAAACCAAAATCGTCACACTATATCAAGTGGGGTATCGTTGAATAGGTATTTCAAAATCAACTTTAGGTTTCTTTTACCATTTTTCATTTTAAGTAATAGTTTAGGAAAAATAACGGTTTAAAGTTGATTAATAATAATTCTCGCTATGGATGTTTCTATGTGGCACTCTAGAGGCCAAACGCGTGGACCGATTTTGATGATTCTTACGTCAATCGATTTGTCTCAACCTTGGGAGTGTCACTAAAGATATGACAGTAATCAAAATTCACCAGGGCTACAACCAGACGCCCTATTGTCAAAATTAAAAGAATCAAAATCGTCACACTATATCAAGTGGGGTATCGTTGAATAGGTATTTTAAAATCAACTTTATCATAACTAAAAAGTGTTAAATAAAAAAATATTTTAAAAAAACAAAAACCCGACTGCGTCAAAACTAAAAAGAAAAAAACAAGCCTGCAAAGAATTACTCACAGTCGGGACTCATAACATTGGGAAGATTTGATTGGTAATAAAATGAATGGGTACCGACTGTGAGTAATTCTTTGCAGGCTTGTTTTTTTCTTTTTAGTTTTGACGCAGTCGGGTTTTTGTTTTTTTAAAATATTTTTGATTATTTGGTATAAGGCGCGAGACATACAGAAAAGACGTAAGACGAGGACGCGTCGCAGACATATGTCTCTTCCGCGTCCCTTTCATAAAAAATGTATAGTAGCGTCGCGCCGCAAAACATACAGAAGAGACGGGGCGCCGTCACATTGTGTATGAAAGGGACGCGGAAGAGACAAATGTCTGCGCCCCGTCTCTTCTATCTGGCCTGCGTCTAAGTATAATAAATTGGGCTCTTATAATGGATCACTAGGCTTTCTAGAGAACAAAATTTTTCAAAAACATTAAAGTAGGTATAGTTGCATCCACCTTTGTCAATAGCTTTTCTTTATACTCAAAAGTTTGCTGGTAGAAAACTCTTTTAAAGTTAAGCTCGCCTTTGTACATAATATGTACTTAATAAGGTCTTATTTGTAAATATTTTCCCGTGTACAATAAAGAATTACAGAAATAATTAATTTCTTTAAATGAAAAAAACAGTCTACAAAAAGTCTGTAAAAATTATAAATGGCAGTGTCACTACACTCTGCCCAAGGGGCATCGGTTAGTGTTATTTATGCCGTGACACGCTATAAAATCTACGATTAAATTGCCTCAAACCCTGATTTTATGTCCTCTGATGTATTATATTTATTCTATTACCTTTGGGCAGCTGTCAGTTCCGACTAGGACCACTTGCACCAAAGCCTAGCTGAAGAAATTTTCTTGAAACATAGTTGTAGTGAAGTTTCTGTAATTGTGATGTAGGTACTTATGTGTAAAGAAAACTGTTTAGAACTAGCTTCTACTCTTGGCTTCGATCCTACGGTATTAACATTGGCCTTTACGTCCTAGTTTCATAAAAATCTTAATCCACACTCAGATTATATTTCATTGAAAATGAAAAGACTTATCAAAATTTTTCTTAAACCTCCTCAATAATTTCCAGGACCGAAGATTTTGAGTCGTTTACTTCCCCCGAACATCTTACAATGTCTTCAGTTCAATAAGTGACTGGTTTTTTACTAAAATAGGTTCGCGTTTGACCACACCCTGCCTGATGTAAAGCAACAGCGTGGTCTAAGATGGAGCACGCTTACCTAGAAGGAACCTACTGACTCTCTATTTACAGATACCTAAATTATACTTTTCTGAAAATACAGACACCGGCAAGGAGTTCCACATTTTCGCCGTGCGTATGAAAAATATAGACTGAAAGCGCTTAGTACGAACACTGGGAATATCAACCATGTACAAATGGCACCTTTCCTGGTGTCTATAGCCTCAATTTGAGAACCTTCCTCTTTCCTCTACTGTTATGAAGGTTATGGAATTGATCTTAAACCTGAAATATTTTATAAAATTATTTTATCAATTAGAAAACGTAAGATTAATCATCCATAGCACAGGGTAATGCAGAGTAGAAGGGAGATAGACAGTAGACGTTAGGCTAGTACTAATAATAACAATATTATCTTGTAAGTATTTGGGAGTAGAAATCTACTCCAAATTGTAACCAGTTGAAAGCGTAAGACGCTGACAAGAATTCAAAAACAGCCCATTGACATTAACCCTGGCTTGTTACCCCTTGACCCTACTTAAGAGGATATACAAGGCAAAATTGGTCTTCTTTCTCAATTATCTCAGTTTCTGTAACATTTACTGCCTTAATATTTGGGAACTTTGAGTTTATTTGTTTTGAAAATATGATTGATTAAAGTCTTTGCCTACACTTAACGGGACTAAGTAGTGACTGGGACATTTGAGATGGAGTAGGCTTGCCAAGCAACTAAACCATCCTCTCAGCTTAACCGGCCATATCCACAGGATAGACGTGTCAAAACGTGTAGGGCTGACTAAACCAAGAGCTTCCTCATGATGTTTTCCTTCACCGTTTAGAGCTCGTGTTAATGCGCATATAAAGTTTTCAAAACGAAACATCCATTGATGAACGGCCAGGATTCAAACCCACGACCTTCGGGTCAAAAGTCGAATGATCTCAGAAGCAGCACAATATTTCTGTGTAAATTAAATTCTATTTTGTCGAGAAGCCTAAAATAATTTACTCACTTTTCCAACTTTTCGATGGGTTAGGTACTTAATTTAGGTAAAAACTATTTTGGACGTAAAATCTTGCGCGACTATCTCGCTATCCAAAAAACAATAATTTACCATCGTATTAGGATTTCGGAGTCCTTATAAGTCATTTGGTTAGTTTAACTGTTAGTGCAAGTTGGTCACGATGAGTAGTGGGGTGCTGTAATAGGTTAATGCTTTCCTTATTTCATGCCATTATGTGCCATTACGGGATTGACGGCAGTGATTTGGAAACCCTAACCCAACCCTTAGATCTACTTACATTTATGATTAAATAAAAGATAATATAGTTTGGTAAAAAGTCATTCAAAAGAAGATTAACGTGTTATTAACTAAATTCAGATACATTTCAAACGGTCAGGAATTTTGTGATCATAAAATTGCTAGAGAAATGAACAGTCGTAGTACAAAAATTAGTCTAAACACTGGTCTAACACGTGTTTAGCTAAACATTAACTATACAGCTAAACACGCTGCAGTGGCAGTGGGCCGGCCATATCTGCCGAAGAACTGACAACCGCTGGGGTAAACGAGTTCTCGAGTGGAGACCACGTCTCGGCAAACGTAGTGTAGGACGCCCTCCTGCCAGGTGGAGTGACGATCTGTGAAAGGCTGCCGGCACAAGTTGGATGCGTCAAGCTGAAGACAGGGCGCGATGGCGCTGATTGGCCTATGTCCAGCAGTGGACTGCTATAGGCTGATGATGATGAGACAGCTAAACACGTGCTTAGTGTGAGTTCACGTTTTTACAGCAACTGTAAAAATTATAATAATAATAATAATAATAATAATAATAATAATAATATAATAAAATTATAATAAACATTATCTAAGTGTCTATCTCTAAATACTCGTAAAATGCTTTAATGTGGTAAAAGTTTTTCATTGTGTTTAACTGATGTTTAACTTTTTTGTAGTAAGAATGAAAGAGTCGAGTTTATTGCTAAAACAAATCGTTTGTTAATTGCCGCCAACATGAATGCTTATTTCTTTAATTGAACTCAATAAAAAATCTGTATATTAGACAAATCTAGTTACCTACAATAAAACTGAATTTGCAGATTTGATTCTTCACGGTATTCTTCTAGAAGGAACAAAAGCAGAATTGTTTAAGATGATTCAAAGTAATTCTTGTTATTGGATTGAACAAATACCTAAGTACTGAATTTCCATTTGATAAATAAAATTAAAATATCTGAGAAAAGCTTAAAGGGATCCTAACTTCTCTGTAGAATAGGAAGCGCTCGTGGCGTAGCTTGCTGAGACGTTCTTGACTCGTTGAAGTTAAGCAACTTTGAGCGCGGTCACAATTTGGATGGGTGACCGCAGTGGCATTACGAGCTGAGCGCTTCCGTGCTTCGGAGGGCACGTTAAATTATCGGTCCCGGAAAATCGTTAAGCCATGATGGAGCCCTTTAGGCGGCCTAAAAACTCCGTCACCAGAGTTGGACACTTGCTCATACGAACTTACCTTTTCTCTATAAATCCGTACCCATATTATAAATGTGAAAGTGTATTTATTTGTTTGTTTGTTTGTCCTGCTTTCACGTCAAAACAGTGCGGCGGATTGACGTGATTTTTTGTGTGGAGATAGTTGGAGGGCTGGAGAGTAACATAGGCTACTTTTTATCCGGGTACCACGCGAGCGAAGCCGCGGGCAGCAGCTAGTATAAAATAAATCTGTCAAAAAACTTTTTATGATCTCAAGATATAAATAAAATACCAATTTATGAATCCAGGTACAATAGCACTCGGGCTATTGTGATCGGACACCGGGACAGTCGGGGCAATAAATCTTGCTTCAAAAAGGGTTCGGAAGACGTTGGATACGGCGTTTTATGGCAGTGGGCGGATGTGTACTTACCGCTGGGGAATATAGACAGCATGCTTGTATTGGATTGATTTTGTAAAAACAACAAGCTGAAGAGACAGATAGAGCAGTGTTGGACTCGTCTTTTAATCCGAAGGTCGTGGGTTCAAACCCGTGCATCGATAGATTTTCGTTTCGAAAAATTTATATGCGCTTTAACACGAGCTCTTAATAGTGAAGGAAAACAAGTGAAACCAGTTAGCTTTCTAATAGCGTCGATGGGATGTCTGTCACGAATGGAATGTTTACTTTTGCAAAATGTGGGAATGTACTAAATGTGTTTGGACATACCTCTGACTACCATCTTAGACATCTTCAAAGGATCTAAAAATGCCTAAAGATCTGAAAGAATATGTCTACCGTACCTTGGGAATTCAGTCGTGATCATTTACATTTTTTAACAAGCTGAAGACTGTGTGTATAATATCAGTCAATGGCAAAAAGTGGGCATGTGACAAAAATACCTACAGTGTTTATTTATTTATTTAAATAATTTATTTAAATAAATCCGTTATTATTAAATCATAAAAATATTGTAACAAATAATAATCATAACTATCATTGACGTGTCAAAGTGATCAAGAATATGCTCCAATTCAGTTATTATTATATATACCTATAATTATATATATAAAGAATACATGTAAAAATTAGATAACATTTGTAATAATTGCTTACATAAAAAAAAATATGTTTAAAAAAATTACATACAAAAAGTGTGTCACCGAAAAGAGTGTTAGGCCCCAAACCGTGTTTGTTGCCCTGGTTCTTCACGGTCTTGGTCGCGAAGGAACAGGAGTAGAATCAAAAGTGGTACACTTGTGATCTTATTGAATAAATGAATTTGACTTTTGACTTTTGTTTAATCCGTAAAGGTATTAATAAGTATTGATTTTAGATTTATTTTATGACATAAATTTTAGAAAATAAGTTAAAAAAAAATTCCAGTTAAAACATAATACACGGCCGGGATTTAAAATTATTGTAAGTTTAGTCAACTATTTCGCAGTGTGTCACGAATTAGTCTGAAACAAAATACAACTTCAAATGTAACACTGCCCAGGATAAGACGATTAGATCCAATGTAGGTATATACAAGTTATTTTACAATAAGCACTAAATTCTAACGCATCTCAATTTGAATACTGATTGGCTAGCCTAAACGATTTTTTGTATGGGTTATATGCATTTAAGCTAGCTAAATATGTATATCACCTTCTTACGGAGTGTGCTCGAACCGCCACTATGAGAAAAGATCTTAATGAATCAATAAATGTAAACTGGTTGGATGTAGGCTTGTTTCAGGACATTCTAGCGGAGCCGACCTCGGACACCGCTGGAATGCTCTATGAGTCTATAAGCCGGCTAGTCGATGAATAGTAAAAATAAAGTAGAAGACTTTATGGAACTGGCATAGTCGGACACCGACAAAAGTTCCTTAAAAAAATAGATTAAAAAAAAAAAAGCTAGCTAAATATTTGTCACTATCTAACAAAAAGGCATTATTTTAAACGGTGTTTCACAGAAGTTTTGACAGAAGTTGAGAAGAGTAAACTCTTCTAAGTGGAGCGGTAAGTATCGTCTGAAGGATTTTTAATACACACACCACATGCACACTAGAGGTGGAATGAGACGGTTAATTTTTTGTTCATTCCCGTCGTTCATTTTACATATTTCACCAAGAAGATTCTAAACTACGTAACTGGAGTGCTGACTGACATTTAATGTACAAAGGATTTTGAACCTTATCACGACTACACAACGATCTATTATCATTTAATCTTGGTTATAAGGATTGTTGGTCTTGTTGAGAGGCTTTCTTGGGTGCTTTGTCTCTTTCACACTCGTTGTTGGATTAGTAGTGTGCCCATGTCATTTAAATTTCAGGATATTTTTACCTTATCGCGCTCGACAAAATCAGCGCTTGATTTCGATCCATGGTTTCGATCCTTGAATTAGATCCTTGAATTAGATCCTTGATTTTGATCCTTGATTTTGATTTCGATCCTTGGTTTCGATCTTGGATTTCGATCCTGGATTTCGATCCTTGATTCTTGAATTTTGAACCTTGAATCTGAAATCTTGAATCTTGAATCTTTGAAGTGACAGCTGTCAAACTTCAAATGACCATATCTCGGGAACTACTCGTCCTAGACTCCCCGTTCCCAGTTCAAATGAAAGCTATGACCAAGATCTTCATTTGAAGTGACAGCTGTCAAACTTCAAACCGCCATATCTCGAAAACTACTCGTCCTAGACTCCCCGTTCTCAGTTCAAATGAAAGCTATGACCAAGATCTTCATTTGAAGTGACAGCTGTCAAACTTCAAACGGCCATATCTTGGAAACTACTCGTCCTAGACTCCCCGTTCCCAGTTCAAATGAAAGCTAAGACCAAGATCTTCATTTGAAGTGACAGCTGTCAAACTTCAAACGGCCATATCTTGGAAACTACTCGTCCTAGACTCCCCGTTCCCAGTTCAAATGAAAGCTATGACCAAGATCTTCATTTGAAGTGACAGCTGTCAAACTTCAAATGGCCATATCTCGGGAACTACTCGTCCTAGACTCCCCGTTCTCAGTTCAAATGAAAGCTATGACCAAGATCTTCATTTGAAGTGACAGCTGTCAAACTTCAAATGGCCATATCTCGGGAACTACTCGTCCTAGACTCCCCGTTTTCAGTTCAAATGAAAGCTATGACCAAGATCTTCATTTAAAGTGACAGCTGTCAAACTTCAAACGGCCATATCTTGGAAACTACTCGTCCTAGACTCCCCGTTCCCAGTTCAAATGAAAGCTATGACCAAGATCTTCATTTGAAGTGACAGCTGTCAAACTTCAGATGGCCATATCTCGGGAACTACTCGTCCTAGACTCCCCGTTCTCAGTTCAAATGAAAGCTATGACCAAGACCTACATTTCAGATGACAGATGTCATTTTGACAGCTGTTATTGAAAATGTATATCTTGGTCATAGCTTTCATTTGAGCTAAAAAGGAAGAGTCTAGGATGAGTAGATTTCGAGATATGGCTGATTAAAGTTTGACATCTGTCACTTTAAATGAAGATCTCTTCAATAGCTTTCATTTGAACTGAGAACGGGGAGTCTAGGACGAGTAGTTCCCGAGATATGGCCATTTGAAGTTTGACAGCTGTCACTTCAAATGAAGATCTTGGTCATAGCTTTCATTTGAACTGGGAACGGGGAGTCTAGGACAAGTAGTTTCCAAGATATGGCCGTTTGAAGTTTGACAGCTGTCACTTCAAATGAAGATCTTGGTCTTAGCTTTCATTTGAACTGAGAACGGGGAGTCTAGGACGAGTAGTTCCCGAGATATGGCAGTTTTAAGTTTGACAGCTGTCACTTCAAAGATTCAAGATTCAAAATTTCAGTTTTCAGATTCAAGAATCAAGATTCAAGAATCAAGATTCAAGATTCAAGAATCAAAATGAAGGATCAAAATTGTATCAGTATTTTAATTCAAAAATCATGCCCTGAAACATCACGTAAATCAGAAAATGATGGAAAAGGCCCCCTATGGACTAGGAATGTTTAGTTTATGGTCACCCTTTAGAAAGAGACACACCGCCCAAGTTTTCTTTCTCAAGCGGACCTTGTTTTCTGTCTCAGTCAGTGTTCCAGGTACGTAGTATAGAAATTCCTTGTATTTCACTCAAAGTGACACATCTGAACATAATGAAAGAAAAGTGTCATAGAAAACCCCAGCAGTCATTTGAGTGATCTTTCACTTGAGTGAACCGTCTGATTCCACCTCTTTTAATAAAGTAACTACAACATTGACTGATGTTCAAGGTTCAACTGTCAGAGAGAAACGTGCGTTTCCACTGGAGAAATGCGAAGCTGAGTGCGTGAGAAAAAATTCAAACGAGTAAGGATTTACAACTTTACTAGATGATTTATACAGCGTAAGCAAGAGCCAACCCATGAGCCTGGCATGAGCCACGAATCTGGTACAATTTTTTTTTTAATTTAAAGTAAAGGGCTTTGTCGCCTGGTACAATGTGGAGTAGGCTTGTTCAACTGTACCTGACTGCTCCAGAAAGGAGCGTTATGTTTCTCGAGTGTATATAAGTATGTAGGTATGTAAGCATGTCTATTTCTTTGTGCCGCTTTACAGCCTAAACACGGCTCAATGGATTTTAACGTATGAGGTGTCATTACATTAGGCTTGATTATGGGAGTGTCAGGCTATAAAAATGTCGTCAGAATAGTGAGCGGGGAGGGTTTTTGTTTTAATTAATACTGTTTGCTTGTTTTTACTGTCCTTACCTTTACTGTACAGAAACATCGTCAACACGTGAATCTTAAGGCTGAATTACACCAGGGCAACAACGTGCGACGGTGCCGCATGCTACATATTGTGACATGTGACATCTTGTGGCATACTACAAATAGAAAGCAGTTGCGGCATTAGTGGCATGCGGCAGCCTATTTTACGCCAAGGCAACATCGTGCTTGGGTCAGTCTGCCACATGACGCAAGGTGTTGCCATGTCGCACGGTTCTTGCCACAATGTGCGACATTTTTTATTCTGTAGCATGCGGCTTTGTGGCATGCCGCAATGCCGCACAGTGTTGCCCCGGTGTAATCCAGCCTTTATATTACAAGCCACGAGTTTTCTCAAATAACAAGACTTAAGTACGGTATTATACATTTTCCGAAACCAGTACACGAAGACACGGTGCCACCCCAGTCAGTTTTAAATTAACAAAACATCTTAAAATTAAATACAAAGGCTTAATATATTTTCATAAAAAAACTGGTGAATAAAAACATTTATAACACAAACTACATAAAGAAAAGTTCATCAAAGTTGTTGTGGCCAATTTACTTACTTACTAACTTATTCTACTAAATAAACATAACGTTATTAGCCAACGCTCAGAATGTATGGATACAATCATGTAAGCACTATGTATTTCTTGCTGACGCGAAGTTGCCTCTCTCTTATTTAGGATATTGTGAATATTGCTTTTGGTTTTGCTTATTTCTTTATCTTTTCCGAGTTGTGTTTCCTCATACAAATATGCAGGGCTAGCACAAGTTTGTGGCCTACATAGATAATTATACTTTTTTCGACTCATTCGACCAACATGCCTTTTATCTATCTATACGAATATAATAAATCGGAAGAGTTTGTTTTTGTCCTTATTTCTAAAAATAGTTAGTAAAAATATAGTATAGTTTTGAAAAATTTACAGCCTTGATGGTTGTAAAATTATTAGGTAGGTACGTCATGGATTATTTGTTTGACCTGTACGTATGTATCCGTCCGTAAAATTCTTAAAAATTAAAATTGCGGCGTTTATTAAGCGGGCTAAAAACATTTCTTTTTTAAGACCCTCGAGTGGGGTATCAAAATAATAGGCTTTGATAGGCGTGTGCGAAAATATATCGAAGTCGGGTTTTTTACTTTTTTTTTACTTAAAACTAAACTTGACATACTTACTAACCTAGCCTAACCCTTGAGCTGAAGCTATAACAGACATTTTATTATTATTTTTATTTTACTTTTATAAATAGAAGCAAGTGGAAATCCGTGGTCTCTGCCTACCCTTGTGGGAAAGAGGCGTGATTTTATGTATTTATGTATGTAAATAGAAAATTAAGTCTGATATAAAATGGTTGTTGTAACATTAAGGAATAACCCGATTTATTTTCACCATAATGTATAAATCATGAATATTTGTTTAGGATTGGTTTTCAGGATAAATTATGAGTTATCATCACAGTAATACCAAGTATTAGAAGCCTTGTTTAGTTTATATCTTGTGTAAATACTAACAGACAATATTATGTATTGGCTTGGAATGGATTAGGACATAAAAGATAAGTACAAAATGATCATATAAGTATATAAGCCGGATTGAACCCACGCATTTCATTTTATGTTGGTTTCCACTTAACCAATGCGACTCTAGAATATAAACTTGTAGTAGGTTGCCTGGAAGAAATCGCTTTTAGCGATAAGGCCGCCCATTGTAATAATTTTTAAGCTGATTTTCCTGTTTCTTGTAATTACTTAAATTTTTTTCTTGTACAATATAGCATTATCTATCTATCTGTCTATCTAGGTTTATTGTAGAAACTAAACTACTAAATATTTACATAACGTTATGAAATTCAATAAGAACCAGTTGAGTTATCTAAAGATCGTTGTAAACTATCTATAGGTAGCTCAAGTGATCCAAGCCGCTAGTCGGAAGCGTGCCCAAGACACTGGCAGCATTACCTCGCTGGATGGCAATGCTGATCCGTTGAGCCTAATAAGTGCCAGACTTAAGGCTTGACCAAACCAGCCCCCCTAGCCATCCCCGTATATCGTGTAATATAGCGACCCATACTACACGATATATCGTCGCTGTAGAATAGAACACTTCAAAATGTATAGGAATTGACGTTCTGACCACGTGACTCATCTACTTGAAACGTCAAATCCTATACATTTAGAAGTGTTTCTATTCTACAGCGACGATAGATAGTGTAATATGGCTAGGGGGGCAGAGCGTCCGCGGTGGCGTTCAGCAAGGTGGCAATCAGTTTTTGTCCAATCAGAGAACGCATCGTGACACCAATTGTCATCATCAGTGTCACGACGCGTCCTCTGATTGGACGACAACTGATCGCCACCTTGACGCTCTGGTTTGGTCAAGCTTTTAGGATTACGCGTTCGCGTCGAACAGACAAATTTTTACTATTTTTAAATTTGAATTAATAACACGGTTGAAGAATTAATTAGAACACTTTTTATAAATATAAGTTTAATTTCACTTAGCACAATAACTTAACATGATCAAACAATTAACTAGAAAACTTTTTAATTAATATTTTAATCTCACTAACCATAATAAATAAACAATTTAAAATGAACCCACCAAGTTTACTCGACACAGCACTTTTGTAAACAAGTCACCAGTCACACATTGTTTGAGATCCCTTTTACTTAAACAAACAATCCACATAAAAACAAAGAAAGTCAAAAATTTATGAGCGATATTAATCGTAAAGTGAAAGTTAAACCACACCCGATACAAAATGTTTTAAGAAACTTACATCCAAGAAGTTTCATGTGTCGAACAGAGTTGCGCGTAGCGGTCGCGTAGCACAGCCTTCAGTCGCGCTACGCCAACCGCTACAAGCGCTACGCCGTAGCAGATCACTTTTGCAACTTTCGATTTACAAGTGCAGTGAAATGATAAAAGTGTCGAAGTGATTAAAAGTGAATGAGTGAATGTGATCGTCCAATTTGCAGAAACAACGTGCGATGACCTTTTCGTTTCACAGGTTAGTTGTATTTTTAATTAAGTCGGGGTGCGCATTTTTGTGGCGTGTTTTGTCATTATTTTTATGATGATTAAAATTATGCCAGAGCATGAGTATGCGACAACTTTGTTAAATGGCTCGAGATAAAGTTGCTGAAATTATGAATGCGGTACAAATATGTGTATACTGCGGCACACATGGAATATAAATATTTGTAGTATTATTAATAATAATATATTTTTGGAAAAGTGATATAAATAAATTTCATGGATTTACACCGGAAAATAAAATAAAAAAAACGTTTGTAAGTACCTATATTTGATTGGTAAAAGATTTTTCTAGAGTGAGTTTACACTAAACCAACTTACTTGGCGACTGGTTTGGCAACGTGAACAGTTCATATAAATAGTTTGGATACGTAGTTGGCGCCGTTGCTGTGACATCCTGGTAAAGTAGGGCTCTAAAACCGTTTATAACACACAAGCACTTTTATATTTTAAAGTGAATTACTTATATTAAATTTAGAATGACTTGTACGTATTAATGTTTGTATGCTGAAAAGCAGCATCTAGAGCCACTTTATACCACTGTTTGACATCTAATATTTTATGTACCTGGATTCACAAACAATAAATGAATTATGAATTATGAACTTTTTTCTTCACATCGAAATAACTAATCATAATAATTTTAAGTTCAACTGTCATCATCATCATCATTATCTCATCTTATTATTGCCCATTTTTGGGTTGAAGTTATTTCCTAAATCTCTTTTGACTTGTATTAGCTCATTATTGATGTTATCGCATTATGCTAGACCACGATTGGGCAATTTTTTTTATTAGGGGCCACAAAAAACCTATGAAATGTCATTAATTATGAATATCTTACAATAATATGAAGGCGAAAGTCCGTATGTGTGTGTGTGAATGTTTGTTACCACGTATCCCCATAACTACTGAACCAATTTTGATGAAATTTGGAATGTAGATAGTTTAGGCTTTGGAGTAACAGGCTAATTTTTATCCCGGAACAATGTATGGTTCCCGTGGGATAAAAATATGGCAGTCCACGCGAGCGAAGCCGCGGGCGTTCACTAGTAGTACAATAATTCTGCTCTTTTCTTATAAAACCTTAAGGCGTACACCCACTATGAAAGCTTTGAGATATTACAATGCATACAAGAAGTTACAATAATAAAACCTAAGTAATATTGTAAACAGATAGGCTGGTTAGGCTTGGGTATGTTATTTCAAGGCATCAAGTCAAACTAATTGACACACACACACACACACACATATACACATGTTACCTAATCGGGCAATAATACATAATTTTGTATTGTATTATTATTATTGTTATAGCTTTTTATTTATTAAAGTGTAGGTTTATATTTGTATAAGTTACTCTGGTTTTTATTTCGGAGGAGGGCGTTGATGTCTGCGACAGTTTTTAACTTCTGCAGATGTCATCGATTTTCAAGCAATATCTGTATCACCTGTTTATCTGTTCATAATAAGACTTATTTTTTTTTACTTGGTTATATAGCAGACAGCATACTTTACTAGTGCGAGGCCAATTTAATTTTGAGCCCGGCCCAAGGTTCCGGGATTAAATTTTAATAAAAGATATATTACTTAAAATACGAATGAAACCTTGCGGTATCAAGGGTACTCTTAAATAATTAATTGACTAACGCTCCTCTTGCTCTAATAGAATTCTGTACTTACCTCCATTTTTGGGCTTCCGTAGAGTAGGTATGTAACCCTCGATAAAATGGTACCTACAGTTTTGTATTACCATTTTACAGTAAGTTATTGAAGGGATTTCCTGAAATGAAACCCAAGGGTTTCGTATTTCCGGATAGACTTGATCCTTTACGTTAGAGTTTAAATAGTTAAATAAAGAAAATGCTTGACATTTGAAACAACATCACGTAGCCAAAGTACGAGTAAGCAGAGCTTATGGTATAGGAAACACATGATTGATATAATACTTATATACTTTTTTTTGTAAATCACACTAATCACACTAATATTATAAATGCGAAAGTTTGGATGTTTGGATGTTTAGATGTTTGGATGTATGTATGTTTGTTCCTCTATAACTCGACAACCACTGAACCGATTTGCCTGAAATTTGAAATATAGATAGATAATGACCGGGAATAGGACATAGGTTACCTGAGTACCAGGCGAGTGAAGCCGCGGGCGGAAGCTAGAACATACATATTATTCTTACATAGAAAACACCCAGACCCGAGACAAACATTTGCAGATCATACACCAAACATTTGTTCCGCGGCGGGGATCGAACCCGCAACTTCATGCGTCTCAGGCGGGCCTTTACCCACTGCGCCACAGAGGTCGTCTAATTATGAAGGGCCTTACTTATGAAAGATGTTTAAAGTTAAACACTGGTTAAACAACGTCCTGTCTTTTGTGGATAGTGATAAACAGAGACAGGACGTTGTTTAACCAGTGTTCAACTTTAAACATCTTTCATAAGTCAGGAGGTTTATGTTTATATTTTGACAAGTAAAACAAGGCAATTTGACAGCTCGTTACGAACAAATGTAAATACATACCTACCTCCTACGTATATGTGTCAGAATGGCCCATGATTGAGAAGTTTGGCACGAGTGGAGGCCTATTCCCAGCAGTGTGATAAAATATACACGCGAGTGATAATGATAACCACAGTGAAGACAGTAAGTTCATATTTAGAAATATACTAAAACGGAATTTATCGACTTTTTGGCTGTAATAACAGTCACAGAAGCGGAAGACTGTCATCTAACAACCAGCCCTTTGATTGTCTATCTTTGATAGCGTCCAAAATCGGTCTCAAACTCAAATATGACAGTTCAGTGACCACGCAAGTAGCTCTGTCACTCTCATCTCAACGAGACCGAACGTGACAAAAGATACCTACGCGATCGTTTTGACAGTTTGATACCAATTTGAGGTTTGAGACAAGTCTACTGTTGTTGTTTTTATGTGTGTGTCAAATAAACATTTTTATTATTTTTTTTTATTATTATTAGATGTCCTGCTGATATCAATGTATTTGTGATGCTGTTACTGGAAAACGGCGCATTTTAGCTGCGTGGGTTCATTTGTTTGACAACGTACCAACGTGGGTACGTTGTCAAACAAATGAACCCGCGCAGCTACGTTTCCACTGCAGTACATGAATATGAACCCACGACTATATACAACTGTAGCGCAGCACAGTTTTGAATTCATACTAACCATAATTTCGTGTACCGCGTGCATAGCGTTGACAGCGTTGCGCTGCGTGGTCGCCATATTCGAGCAAGCCACGCGTGTACCAATGACGTAAATTCATGCGTAGCGTGCCCGTGGGTTGCCTTGCAGTGGACACAATTAGATACAGTCTCCTGCAAAGCGAAGCTTTTGACGCACGTGCGTAGCCGGAGAGCCGTGGACCGCGGTGGGTCCACGCCTTAAAAGTTTACGAAAACATAATGAACATCCTAGATTATGATGGAGTAGAACAAAAAGATAGGCTCGTTGTAGTACCCTCGTCATACCGAAATCTTAACTAATCTCCTAGCTTTTAAATCTTACCGACACAGGGGAATAATAAAATATAAGATTCTGCTTAATTTTCGCTATTTATTCATCCCAGATGTACTTTTGAGTTAATCACAGACATTTGTATGCAAAGGCCCTTGATTCCGAAATTGAAAATATGGTTTAGGATAATATTTGATACAATATGATTGTTGAAACGAAAAGGGTCGCTTAATTTGCGAAAACGTAGCATATTTTCTATTATTATGCGGAAATATCGAAAATGAAACAGGCATGCGTATCCACAATACAGACACTTTTTTGGATTTTTACATATTCTAGAAAATTCACTGCATAATTTGACTTATTTTGAGTTCCGACATTTTGACTGATTTGCAACAGCCGTGGTGACAGTCTTCTAACAATCACTGCTGCTTCAACATAAATTGTTAAAGAATCTGACATAAATTAATTGAGTCCTATAGAATCAAAGGCGGTAATCTGTACTTGGGCTGAATTTTGGTAATTCAATAAAAACGTTTTACTAAGTCTGTTTTGAAATTATTTTGAAAGAAAGATTGCCGTATTTGAAACTAATGCTGATTTTTGACGTCAATTTTGAACGCTTGAATGCCACCTTTGATACAGATTGAGAAAATAATGAAACGTTATTTTAAATTCCCTAAACGGCCATACCATTATGTCATTTTTGACAAATTTGACAGATTACCGCCTTTGATTCTATAGGACTCAATTATAGAATAGAATATAATAAAATAACGTTTGTTTGACACACACAATTTACAGTAAGTTTAAAAAAAAATAAATTATAAAACTACTTATAAATTAAATAAAAATGGAGTGAGCTTAAATATTTTGCGTGCCTACTTTTTGCCAAATAGGCCCAGTCTCAGCATAATAAAATTAATAAATAAATAATGCTGGCTCTTAAGGAGAAAGCGCTGGTTTTTAACCTGTACCTAGGGTGACATTACGGAAGTGGTTCCCGTCTAACATTAAAGTGTTATTAATTATGGACAAAATCTTGAGTCATGCATTACGAGATGTTTTAAAATTAGACTTTGGTGCCCGGGGGTTTCACCCGCTTCTTTATTAATAAGAAATGTAACCTTTGTTAAGAAACGAATATTTTTTTTCCGACACTAGTCGGAAAAGTTTGTAGTAGAGTTTGTTTTTTTTTGTTTGAAACTACTAAGTTTCAAACAAAAAAAAAAACAAACTCTTTTTATCCGGAAGTGAATGAGCTGTCATTTCAATTAATTCAATATTCACGACTTTTTAATGAACCATTTGTGCAAAATAATACCACAAATACAGTTAATTTCAAAGGTAGCTGCACAATAATTATTCAAAATTGGCATACATAACAAGCTCTGATTGTATATTTCAACATGTGTCATTATACTTTTATTTTTAAATACAAAAATACAATACAAAAAATATAAAACATTTATTTTAAACGGGCACGTTAAATTGTCGGTCTCGGCTTTGAAGTCGTTAAGCCATGACGGAGGCCTTTAGGCGGCCTAAAAACTCCGTCACCAGAGTTGGCCACTTGCTCATACGAACTTACTTACTTTACTTATTTTGTTTCAAAAGGTAGTGTTTCCGTAACATAATTTAACGTAGTTTACACAAGGTGATATAATGAGCTAAGGTTGATAGAAGTACAGAAAGCGTCATTAACTGGTATCCCCCTAGTAAGAGATCGGTTTGCAAGCCGTTGATCTCAACTTTTTGTAAAAACTTTTACATTTCATTTTCTCATCCTTGCTTACTTATGGATATCTAATTTCGCTCGAGTTCCTATACTAGCAAATCCGATTGGAATCCAAGGTTGAAATGAAAAGGGTCCTTGTTCAAATCAATAGGGGGATACCCATTGATGACGCTGACTGTTGTTGTAATTGTTGTAGTTAAATAAATAAATAATGCTGGACATTTCACACATCATCATGTAGCCCCAAGCTAAGCAGAGCTTGTGTTATGGGAACCACATGACTGATATACTACTTAAATATTTTTTTTTAGTAAATACATATATGATATACATAGAAAACACCCAGACCCGAGACAAATAATTGCAGATCATACAAACATTTGTCCGGCGGCGAGGATTGAACCCGCAACCTCCTGCGTCGCAAGCGGGCCTTTACCCACTGCGCCACAGAGGTCGTCCAAGTTGATAGTTGATAACATGATCACGACCGTATTTCCAAGATGCGGTAGTCATTCTATTAGACCTTTAGACATTTGAGATCCTTTGAAGGTAGTCATAGGTTTGTCCAAATTCATCTAGGTGCTTGCCCACATTTTGCAGGAGTAATAATTCCATACATAAAAAAAACCAGATTGTTTGCCATGTTTTTGTAATATACCGTAAACTAAAGTAAACACTTTAAACTTCTTTGTTTTAACAATTTTGAGGTTATTTATTATATTGTGATAACACACCAAAAGTTATTTAACGCTTAAACATTTTTCTGTTTTCCCTTTGTTTTATACTGATGACATTCACTAAATACAATTGCGTGCTGGCATTATAGGGTACTCAGTTCGAACAATAGCTCGTGTCCGAGTTAATTGGGGCTAGCAAAGCGTTCGCTTGCAATTTTCGGACACTGTATTAAAGTAATTAGGTAATTTTGTGAACCGCTCATTGTTCAGAACTTATGAAACATACTAGTGAACGCCCGCGACTTCGCCCGAGTGGACTACTATTTTTGTATCCCACGGGAACCATACATTTTACCGGGATAAAAGCCTATGTGTTATTTCAGAACCTAAACTATCAAAGTTCAAAATTTCATCAAAATCGGTTGAGTAGTTATGGAGATACACGGTAACAAACATTCACACACACATGGATTTTCGCCTTTATAATATTAGTAGAATATTTGCTTGAAATACCTTATTTTTAGAAACCAGCTTTAACGAGATCATAGCGAGAGCAAAAATACCCAGCTCCATCCAGCAGTAGGTGATGATGATGATACTGAAATTAATTTTTAAATACATAATATGTACATATTATGTATCCGGGTATTTATCACTTATGTATTTATAATGTTCAAGTTCAGAAAAGACAACTGAAAATACTATTTATTGATCTTTATCTACAATATTATATAGCAAAATACATAAGGACCAGTTGAGCTATCTACGGATCGTTGCAAACGATCTATAGAAAGCCCAACTGATCCAGGTCATTATCCAAATTTATAAAGTTTTTTTAAAGCTAGTCAACTAGAATCATCATCATCTTTTAGTGACCCACAGCTGGGCATAAGTCTCCTTCCCTACCTGCCAAAACGTTCTATTCTGGGCCTTTTGCATCCAGGTCTTACCCTGTACGGCAACTATGTCGTTCATCCATCTGGCAGGTGGTCTGCCAAGAGGTCTAGTAAATCCCCGGGGCCACCATTCTGTTAAGGCCTTACTCCACCTGCCATCACCAAATCATGCCAAGTGTCCTGCCCAACTCCATTTTTGGTCCATAATACAGTCCCCAACATCGACCACCGAGTATAGTGATACCAATGTAATTAATTACTCGCCTAAAAATATCTTTTTGTTTTTAAAACGAACAAGCAATTCATTCAAAAATAAAAAAACCCGTCTGAACTGAAAAGTTGGAAACAGCATTATCTTATTATCACTTATCAATCACAAAATTAAATTACAATTTTATTAATAGGTAGGTATCTAGGGTTTGATGCCGTGCGATTTTTCCTAAACTTAATTGTCACAGTTGACACACAGATGGCTCTGTATGAAAATTAAATGCGTGCGATTTTTCTTAAATATGAGATATCTCCTAAATGGCTGAACCAATTTCGATGCAGTTTGTTCTAAACGTTGCCTGTGACTAAATAGAAAGTTTTAGTATGCGTTTTGTTTAGCAATAACATTTAGGGCGAAAAATAGATTTTCAAAAATTTTGGAAGTCGATTAAGTCTTCGAAGATGTCATGTTAGATTTTTCAAAAAATTATATTTGATCAGTCCACCAACCTCTTGATTTTGACATGGATTTTGATATGATGGCGTGATTTTTATTTTGAAAATTCACACATTGTTGCATTTTCTAGCCGCACTATTAGATTTACCGAAATAAAAAGTATCCTAGAGCACAATCGAGATAGAGACGATTCTAACGATACCTCATTCATCAAAATCCATTTAGCCGTTTAGGAGAAACATGGTAATAAAGAATATTACTTACATACCCACCCACCCACATACATAGAAACGCGCGATCTACATAACCCTGTGACTTGACAGTCAGCCGGGTAAAAAGTAATCATAAATTAAACTATACATTTTAAATACTTAGAACTAACGCTAAGCACTTTGAAAATGAGGTTTTGTTCTGAAATTGGTTGCCATTAACTAGGCCATTGTTTTGGCTGAAAGTGAGTTATATAACCGAGCCATTATAAAGTATTGGATACACCGAGTTCCATACATTCGTAGTTGTAGATTCTTTAAAGGGTCTTAAATTATTATTAACGGGACTTAATCGCGTAATGAAATTATTTTATTTACCTCGACGTGGTTATAACCTGGGTCTCTTCAAGTCAAGAATGAATAAGTATCTTCTAGAGTCTAGACCTTTGTGATTCATCGTCAGCCACATCGTCGCTTACCATCAGGTGAGATTGTGCCTAAACAAAGGTATATCTAGAATCAAAAATAAAAAAGGTTAGTTTTAGCTAAATTATAATATCAGTTTATTCGGTAGGACCGCTAGGATCACAAAGAGTGGTTCTAAACCTTATTGACCAATACCATAAAAAACCAGAGCCCCAATTCTTTCAACAAACTTTTTATAAACCAAAGCAAAACTTCAACTATAACTATTGTCACAAGACCCAAGATAAATATTTGCAGATCATACAAAAAGTTGTCCTGCGGCGGGGATAGAATTCGCAACCTCATTCGTCTTAGGCGGACCTTCACCCACTGCGCCATTGAGGTCGTCAGAATATTAATATTGATTTCTTGAATCTATCATCGTTTAGAACTATACAATGGGCTTATTAAATTACTCAAAGGCGAATTCTATTGATGCTCGAACGCAATTCGATCCCCTTCAGATCTGAAGTCCAGGCACTATTTCAATCCAAAATGGCTGTAGTATTTGATATTGCGGATGCAGAAATCTTCTAAAGAGCACTAGACGCCGTGCTCTAGTCCGAATTCGAGTGATGGTATCATTTTCATTTCATTTCATTTATTTAGCCTAGAGTTTCTCAACCTTATTTTGCCCACCGCCCACTTTGAGAGTATATTTTTTTCAAGAGCTCCCCGTATCTTAATGCACCATCTCATTGCCTCTTAATTTTCTCTGGGTCCTAGAACTACGATTGAGAACCTATGATTTAGCCATAAAGTTATATAGCATAACATTGGCAAGTCAATTTACATAGGTTCACATTTTATCATAATTTCATTTAGGTACAACAATTAATTTAACAAAATATACATTTTAAGATTTTAGGATTTATCTCATTGTTATTAAAAGTGGAATCAGACGGTTCACTTCTCGTTCATTTCTGTTCTTCATTCGGCATCTTTAACTAGGAATGGAGCGTCTGAACAAAAAATAAAAAGTGAATTCATTAAGGAACAAATCCAACAATGTTGGATCGGTTCATTAGCATCTTTCACTCGCACTCCGAATGAACGAAAAATGAACCGTCTGAACACGAAAGAGAACGTTCACTCGGAGTCATCCAAGACGCACGACTTCATACGAACATAATAAAAGAATAGAACATAATGTTCTTTTCTATATCATTCCGTCTAAACCGTGAGAACGAACATGGAATAAAAGAAAACACGAGAGGAAACCCGCGGCCCGAAGCTAGTATTTAATAAGTTTATATTACAGAGATAAAATATTTATCGTAAAATGCGTGATATGGCTTGAAATTTTTAAATTAATAACGGGACTTAATCGCGTAATGAAATCATTTTATTTATGGTCGTCACAAGAAGAATGTTTTCTCGTGACCACGGTGACTGTGATGGTGCCGAGACTTCGAGGTAAATAAAATGATTTCATTACGCGATTAAGTCCCGTTAATAATTTAAAAACGTGTTCAAGTCGTTTCAAGTTTAAAATATGTATGGCTTGAAATGATGTTCAAACAAACTCTTCCGTTTTATTATATTTTAATTGTATAAATATACCTTTGTATAAATATGCCTCCCCAAGCATCCTTCACAAGTGCTGTGTCTGACAGCTGTACGTTTTGCGTACACAGGATGTTACATAAGTATCCTTTTGATACGAAAATAGCCTTTATTTTCTTGGAGTTTTTCCCTTTCTCATACAGACGAAATATTTACCTATACCTATTCTAAAAATAACTAATAAATAGTAGAACTCGGGTCACCGACATAGCCAAATGGATTAGCACGTTGAAGTGGCAATGGGCAGGCCATATAGCACGCAAAACAGATGGCTAATGTGGCCAGAAAGTTCTCGAGTGGAGGCCACGAACCGGCAAGCGCTGTGTTGGACGTCCACCGACAAAATGGACAGACGACCTTGTAAAAACTGCAGGTTGACGGTAGATGCAGGCCGTTTCCAACAGCAACACATAGAAATTTTTGAGAGAGGCCTACGTCTAACAGTGGACAGACAGTGACGGTCATTTTAAAAATATTCTTGATGTACTTTATTAAATACATCAAGACTATTTTTAGAATTAATAGCTAGTATTCTAGCAGCGCCTTCGCAGCCATGGCCTCGTAGTGATGGTATAATGGTAATGATAATGATGATGAAAAGTAACCTATAACCTTCCTCAAGAGTTTAGCTATCAAATGCAAAAATATTTTTTCAAATCGGACTGGTAGCTCCTGAGATTGCGCGTTCAAACAAACAAACTCTTCTGCTTTATTATAATTAGTATATAGATAATTGTGTAATGTTGATTAAATATTTAATAGTAAGTACAGTAATTGTCTATTATTCGAATAGCTAAATTGATAATTATAGTTTTGTGGAAATTCTCAATCAGAATATTGATATTCTGATTGAGAAATTAATAGGTTCATTTTCAAACCCATTACCTACGCTAGGTATTGGGTGATCTATTGTTCGGTTGCTTTGGTATTGGTTTCGTGGTATTAAACCAAAGGCTTCTATTATTGATTAATACAACTTATACCTAGGGATTGGCTCTGTTTTCAGCCGAGTGAATATTATTATTAATATCTGGGCGACCGAGCTTTTCTCGGATGTAAATAGAGAAAAAGAAAAAAAAGAAAAAGAAAAACGAACAAAAAAAACTTCCATTGGCTGAGATTTGAACTCGGAGCCTTCGGCTGAAAGGCGGACACCCTACCATTTAGCCACTTCAGTCTCAACAAATTGCGCGAAATTACGAACCACATTGGTAAATCTTTTTGAGTGAAAATGCCGAGAAAAAAATTCCCAGATACCAGACCTAGCTAGATCGACTTTTCGCCCCCGTAAACCGCAAATTTCATTGAAACCGTTAGAGCCGTTTTCGAGAACGTGAGTACAAACAAACAAACAAATATTGCTCATTTAATTTAAGGATTATTTTAGCCCATATTGTCCCACTGCAGGGTAAATGCCTTTCTCTCCTCTATCCAGCCTTTTTCTTGGCCACATTGGGCCAATCTGGAAGATGCATCTAACTCGTCTCATAGTAATTAATTATTTTGAATTAACTCGGACTCCCGCGATACTGGCTTAGCCTAGTGCGGGGTCATTGTAAATTATTTGCCCTAATTATTTAAACTGTGTGTATCCTATGTGTGTATGTTACAATGTTTTTATAACGGCCTAAAAACTCCGTCACCAGAGTTGGCCACTTGCTCATACAAACTTAGTGTTAATGTTTTTATGAATTAAGTTATTATTATTAGTATTATTAATTCATACTTTTTATTTGCACGAGCCTCTGGCTACCCATTTAAACATCCTCTGAATCTTTGATTTCTTAAAAAAATTTGAGTGATGTCTACTGTGGATTGGGAACAAAGTCGAAATCCTGTTTCATTATAATTAGTAATTTCGTATAAGCTGGTGACCAACTCTGGTGACGGAGAATTTAGGCCGCCAAAAGGCCTCCGACATGGCTTAACGACTTAAAAGCCGGAACCAACAATTTAACATGCCCTCCGAAGCACGGAAGCGCTCACCTGTCAATGCCACTTGCGGTCACCCATCCAAAATGTGACTCAGAACGTTGCTTAACTTCAAACTCTTTAATTGTTACCTCCTTATCATTTCCTACGGGTAATGATAAAAAGAGGAAATCCATACCCATATTATAAATGTGAAAGTGTGTTTATTTGTTTGTTTATTTGTCCTGCTTTCACGTCAAAACAGAGCAACGGAATAGAGAGTAACATAGGCTAGTTTTTACCCGGGTACCACGCGAGCAAAGCCGCGGGCAGCAGCTAGTATAACATAATTGGCAATATGCGTCTGATTCAAAAGCGGGTTCAATGTATTTTATTATGAACATTGTTGTTTTAGAGGTATGTGTGTGTAATTATTTTTTAATATTAAACCATTTTCGATTAGAAAATAAATTTTAAAAATTGCAAAAAATAGTAGGAATTTCAAAATACTTGAAAAGGATGTGAAAGGATGTGACGTCACGAGTTCATAAGAAAAGTCAAGGACGAGTCAGATATGACGATCCATAGATAAGTTTTTTTTTTAATTTTCACAATTCCTATACTCGAACTTATTGTTGTCACAGATTACTGTTGTACTTAGTATCAATTTGACGTCACACGTCAAAGTTCACAAATTGTTACTACAACAGTAATCTGTGACAACAATAATAATCGTGTTTCAGATGCGTGAAAATGTTGGTAAATTTCAAAAATTATTTTTGTTATAAAATTTTAGTATTTCGGCGCTGGAATTTTTATGACGGTTATTTGACGATATAACCTATCGTGTAAAACCATAAAAAAAATTGATGCATATTGCCTATTGTGAACGAGAAAACATGAGTATACATAATACGAGAAGTTTTCCATTGTGGTAAATATAATTATATACTGTGAGACAGCTACCCTACTTAATGACATATTGTACAAACAGCTGTTCGATTCTTGTTCAACATGACGCACCAGGTGGCCTGGATAATAGACGAAGGTATAATATTCTTAAAATAATGAAGTTATTAATCACTAAATAGTGTTTCACTTTCAAACTTAATAGTGTTATCACTAGTGATAATGACTTAGGCTGGATTCGACCAAACTGGATTAAGTTTTACTTGAGAGTAAACTACTGTTTGTTTGAATAGGTAAGTATTTTGACACTGTAAAGTTGACACCTTATAACTAGGACAATTTGTTTGCACAATCATAATAATGTTCGGTTACGCTTTCTAAACAATTGTATTTCGAATGATGTCGGCTAGTTACTCTGGAGTAAGATGACTTTTGGTCGAATCCATAATTACCTAAAGCCTTTATTTACATGTTGAAATGGTTTATATATTATCATATCATACTAATATTATAAATGCGAATGTTTTGATGTTTGGATGGATGGATGGATTTTGTTCCCAGTGAACGTCAATTTTGTTCCTCTATAACTCGACAACCACTGAACCGTTTGGCTGAAATTTAAAATATAGATAGATAATGAGTGAGAATAGAACGTAGGCTTTTATCCGGGTACCACGTGAGCGAAGCCGCGGGCGGAAGCTAGTAAAAAAGAAATGTTGCATTTATTTTATACTATTGATATTATACCTATACAATGTATTGAGTAGAGTGTCATAAAAAAGGACTTAACTTGAACATTCCAAAACAGTTTTTTTATGTGAATATGTAATGATGCTTTCACCATCACTTAGTAGTAGTAACCGGCTGTTGCTGCTATAACCAGTAGTAACTAATCAGAACTTTACTTAGGAATGTTGAAAAAAGCTCTATATTTTACATGATAAAAGGATTTACGCAATACATCTATTTATTTGTGAGTCAAGTTTGTATGCTCTCTGAAATTCCGTAAAATTATTCGTGACTGATCAAAGGCGTCTAATTTATGTTTGATAAAGTAGGTGGTAAAAGCCATTGTTGAGATTCTTTAGGATTGTTTTCGTTCAAGAGAAAGTTAGTAAACAATTGAAAAGCTTTAAAGCGGTGGTATTAGATAGGTACCAAGAACCTTCCTATTTAGAATTGGTAAATACTTTGGTGCGAGATTTCATCGCGTTGTTACCTTTTTGGTTATCTAGCTAGCGGCCGCGGATTCGGTCGTATGGTTTCAACATTTTAAATGAATTGTTATATTTATAAATACTTACGTGTAGGTATTGTATTCCAGAATTTTGTGAATTTTTTTCGATTCGAATTTATATGCGCATTAATACGAGCTCTAAACTGTGAAGGAAAATATCGTGAGGAGTTTGGTGAACATGGTGGAATAGTTCCCCAAAGGCAGAGTAGGTGGTTCCTCTGCAACGGGCCGGCCCATCTGGCCCACTTGCCCGTGGTCTTTCGACCGACAGTTGATGTCGGTTGGTTGTATATAACCAGATCCGCGTTGAGTAGTTCACTTGCGCGATCTAGGAATTCTGATGTTGCGTGGCGCCATCTTCGCTGAAGTGCGTAGCATGTCTATGTAGTTCATCTAGCGACAGGTAGATGGCGCTGCAGGTGAAATAGGTGAGAGAAAATAGGTGTGCGCTTAGCTAAACCAATATAGAAGCATAGTATAACTGTGAAAGCGTTTAACTTACTTTTGTAGTAACATTTAGGTTTAACAATTTTAAGCCTCATGGTCTAAGCTAGGTTTAGATAATATGTAAATGAAAGATAAACCTTTGTTTTACATATGCGTGGAGTTACTAAAGTCAAAATAAGTAAGGGATAGCGTAAATTTGAAACATTAAACTAAATGTAACAACTGTATGTATTTTACTAACGTAGATATTTTATTTACACCGCTTTTTGCCTTCCTGTAAATCCAATTCATCCTAAGGTTGTCTGGAAGAAATCGCTCATAGCGATAAGACCGCCCGTTGTACTTCGCTCCTTATGTTCTATGTGTCTGTAATTAGTTTTAATGTCCATGTGGTGTACAATAAAGTGTTAATCTATCTATCTGAAAAAGTGATCGATATAATCAAAATTATCCATAAAATTCAAATCTGAAATTCATAAAACACTGGAATACAATAAAATAGTATCACTTTTCATTTAATTTACCTAGTTACTAGTTAGTATGGTTAATCAACAGGTTACCTAATAGGTTATTGATAAATTGTTAATACTTTTACCAAAAATTTAAATATAAGTCAGAATGTTAGGAACATCGACAAATAATTCTGACCCAGTGATATTTTATTCACAAAAACTTGATAAAAACCAGAATTTACATTCTCAAATACTTATTTACTATTGTAAAGAGTAGTACTTAAAATAAACCATCTTTTGTGAGAGAAATGAAAACTTCAATGACAAAAGCCCTTTCACACTAGACTTACAGCTGGCAGCGACAGTTATCAGATAAAGCTGAAACACACAGAGCGTATCTTTTGGCGTATACAATGAGGATGATATAGATTTCTAGGCCCTTTTACACTCACCGTATTCCACGCATTGATATATAAACACTAGATGAGCCGCACCTTATAACGACTGATCACATGGTAATATTGCCGAAGAAAAGCTTACACATTAGGAAAAGAAAGTTAAGTATGTTGAAATTGATAAGTAGGAAAAGATAGCAAACAATCAAATAATAGATTTTTTATAAAAAAAACATTTTGACTTGAGGTCTTCAGGACTTGTGGTTGAAAAATTGAGGTTAATTTTACATTAGGTATATCTTATCTATATTCGTTACTACATTCTTTAATCTACAGTTGACAATTTACTTAATATCACTGACCATACTTTTAAGAGAGTAGGCACATTGCGTTTTTTGATGCGCGTTTGTACTCGTATCGACACAAACGCGCTGGGAACGTGCTGCTCAAAAATGCGCTTCAGAAAACGCCATGTGCCCCTAAAGTCCCTAAAGTCAAGCTATTGTGGCAGACAGTGCGCCACTGAGTACACGCCTAGTGTGAAAGAAGCTTGTACAGAGTTAAATTTAGAAAGAACCTGCTTTGAAAACAAAGAGGCTTTTAAGTTTAATTAAAGAATTTGTCTTTGTACTATACTGTTTGAAGGGCGCGATATTTGATTAAAGGGCTTGTTGGTATTTTTAATTGGTGTTTTCTAAATAAAAACATAGAAACAAAACAAAAAAAAACTCGAACACCTTTAAAAGGAGAGTTAATATGCATTTTCTAGGGAAGCTCGCTCCATCGTCGACTTCATCTATGACTAGGCAAGGAGCGAAGTCAGTAGCTAATCTATCTTAAATTAAAAAAAAAACACTAAACAGATACAAATCGACTGTAGTACCTAAATATACACCGTTTATTTTTGGTCAGTTTAAAGCCGGCGCCTACGTAATCTATATCGATAACCTTACTCAAAAATAATAATAAATATGAGATCTATTTTTTTGCAATTAATAATATCACGAAACATAGGCAGGATAAATGACGGAGATACGTGTTCTATGCTCAACTGTTGCTGCGGCGTAGAGTCTATGCTACGTCGTAGTCATACGTACATACCTAGGTCATTAGCTCTGCGCGCCTACGACACCTTACCAAGTGTTTTTCTCACTTTTGTTAATCTCTTCAACTATTTAGTTTCGTATAAATACTTATCAAATTCAAAAACTAAACCAACGACACGAATACGAATAAGCAATACAAGCAGTGGGTGCTGGCTTTAAACTGACCCAGAATTAACGGTGTATAAGTGTAAAGAGCGGACATAATTAAATAAATAAATAAATATTTTGAATGAGATAGAACATTTGTGTTAGCCTTGTGGCAAATAGAATAGTGGTCTTTGCCTAAAGCGAGAAATAAATAAATAATAAATAATTTCGATACTATTAACGATACAAATGCACCCTAGTGATGCGAGTAGGTATGTGAACGTTGATGTAACGGCTGATTAGTGTTGAGTATGACGTGACTGACGCGGCTCTTTTGACCCGTACAAAATTCAACTTTGTAAGGTCAGCTCAAATTCTACAAATGTCATACTTCAATTCAAATGTCACGTGACCGTACACAATGACAAAATCAGAAAACCATGACGTTACTCTTTCCTCAAGCTTCATTCAACCTTAAATCACTCCTCTCTTGACAATGGCAAGAAAGAATGAACTGATCGGACAGAATGTCATACGAGAATGAGTGAGTAGTCCGCCAAAATAATGAACAGTCAATTGAAAATGACCGGCTCAAACGAACCGGCTCATAGTACCGGCTCAAACGAACCGGCTCATAGTACCGGCTCAAAATGAAAATGAACCTCCTCTTACAAAAGTCAATCTAAAATCATGTCATACCCAACATTACGGCTGATAGAGTGGAGTGGTAGAAATAATTGCTTTCCCTACATACTAATAAAATCAGATGATGTTTCCCTTCACTCTTATCTACATTTTACCTTGCTAAGTCAAGAGATTTTTTCCTAACCAAGCTAAATCTGACTAAAACGAGATGGCCAGTAAAGAGTCAATGCCTCGTTTCGTATTCACACCGCGGAACGTTCTTACACATCCAACCCATTACTTCACCCTTATGATAACTGTTTAATCTCGTAAGTAGCTATTGTAGGCTTTTACGGGGCGTGTAATCTCACGTGCGATTACAACGAAAGTTATAATCATTTTGACCATAATCGTTTAGAAAGAAAATGTTGGAATTAGTTACAAAACGGTTACGTGATGCTTGTTAGCTTTGCAAGATGAGAATTGCACATGTTTTCGGTAATGATAACAGATGCCGCAAATGTTAGTTAGAAGTTTTATAATACGTTTTCAAATGCTCATAAACTAGTAGTTCGCCCCGAACTGAGATCTCGCGCACCGTAGATGGCTTACATTTGGACTTTCTTCTAACTACCCCTATAATTTCAAGTGCTACTACTACCGAGTATGCCTATTGCGCTAGCTCTTCATGGTAAAAAATACTAGCATGCATGCAATACATAATGTCGTGTCTAATTTTTCATTTATTTCATATTTATGAATTCTCGTCGTATTTCTAAAAGTGGGTCAAAATCAGAGAGGTGAACATTTTACTTCTGATAACATTTTTGTGTAACAAATAACATGAAAACAGTACATAACATACGCGTTTAAATATACTGATATCATCTCAAAGTATATGCACCTCGCGTGTTTATTTTTAGTAATTATGTTTTGATTGATTTTTGAACAAAAATACGTCTAAATCGTCATTTTGGGAACGCGTCCATATACCATGTTTCGTAATTCAGATTTGTCAATAAAGAAAACGAAGATAAAATATCAATCGAATGTCTGTAATATTAGCTTAACATTTATTTAAAATATTAGAATTATCGTTAAATGAATTCAAAACATTTAAATTTTCATGTTTGGGCTATTGAAATGTTGTCTGACATTTATAAAATCATTTCGTGAACGTGGTCAATATTGTTTTATAGAACTAAAACAAAGCATTGCGCAGATGTCGCAAAAACGAAAATGTGAAGTCCACAAGTCAAAATAAACAATGTTCAATGTATTTTCGGAAATAAATACTTTATTTTGCTGATAAGTACCGTTAATGTGATAAAATGTCTAGCGTACCTTAATTCCCTGTCATTACGGGAACGCTGTTTGCTAATTAGTTTTTTGAAATAGCATGTGTTTTTTGTGCAATTCTGACAAATATTACGGCTCACTTGTTATTAACCTCTAAAACCGGCATCAAAAATAGCGTCATAATGCGTGACGTGAAAAAATCTGTCGTAAAGTCATTTCGGGAACGGTCATTTTGGGAACGTTTCCGTATATGACAGGCGTTCCCAAAATGACAATTTGTATATGAAATTCAATGTTACTGCATAGTCAATAGTTAATTAGTAAGTTCGTATGAGCTAGTGGCCAACTCTGGTGACGGAGATTTTAGACCACCTAAAAGCCTCCGTCATGGCTCAACGCAGGGGCGTAGCTATAGCTTTGTTAAGGGGGGGGGTCCAAAGGTTCCAATATACAAAGATCTTTGTTAAGGGGGGGGGGGGGGGGGTCCAAGGGTTCCAAAATACAAAAATTGACTAGGTTTCCTCCGAACTTAACGGGCTAAGGGGGGGGGGGGGGTCCGGACCCCCTAAACCCCCCCCTTATATACGTCCATGGCTCAACGACTTAAAAGCCAAGACGGACAATTTAACGTACCCCCCGAAGCACGGAAGGGCTCAGCTCGTAATGCCACTTGCGGTCACCCATCCAAATAGTGACCGCGCACAACGTAGCATAAAGGCCTACCCAGAGCCAAACACTGTATTTTCCTGTCTACAGAGTGAATTTTTGAGACGGGGCAGTAAGGACAGCTACCTTAACCGTTGTAGCTACAGGAAAACGTTCTTAGGAGACTATCCTTAATTTTTGAAGATATTTCGACCTGCATTCACAGATCTTGAAAAAAAAAGGTACAGTCAGCGAGAAAATAGGCAATTTGCACAAAAACTTTTTTTGATGCCAATCGATCCTGTTTCATAAAGGCTCTATCGGACCAACTGAGGTTAGAGTACTAGAAAAGTCAGAAAATGCTAAAATTTATTTCTGAGACAAGAGAGTAAGGGCTACCTTAGCTAGTTACATGTGGAACGGACGTAACCGTTGTGGCTACAGAAAAACGTTCTTAGGATACTATCCTTAACTTTTGAAGATATTTCAACCTGCATTCACAGATTTTGAAATAATGTACAGTCAGCGAGAAAATGGGCAATTTACACAAAAACTTTTTTTGATGCCAATCTATCCCGTTTCATCTAAGGATTAAAAAGCTCTATCGGACCAACTGAGGTAAGAGTACTAGAAAAGTCAGAAATTGCTAAAATGTATTTTTGAAACGGAGCAGTAAGGGCAGCTTCCTTAACCGTTGTAGCTACAGGAAAACGTTCTTAGGAAACTACCCTTACCTTTGAAGATATTTCGACAAAATGATGAAAAATGACAACGTACGAATACGTTTCGTACAAGTACGTAAAAGTTTTTTAGGTTTTCTGACTTTTCTAGTACTCTTGCTTCAGTTGGTCTTTTGGAGTCTTTTAATCCTCAGATGAAACAGGATCGATTGGCATCAAAGAAGTTTTTGTGTAAATTGCCCATTTTCTCGCTGACTGTACATTTTTTTTAAATCTGTGAATGCAGATCGAAATATCTTCAAAAGTTAAGGATAGTCTTCTAAGAACGTTTTTCTCTAGCTACAACGGCTAAGGTAGCTGCCCTTACTGCCCCGTCTCAAAAATTCACCCTGTATACCCTCGATAAATAAAGTAAGTGGAAAGTAACTGAAAAGCTAACATGTATCTTTAACATTTTATCTTCTAATTCTCCTTTTAATATTGTTATTTAACTTCATATTTGCTTGATCATAAATCGACGAAAAAACCACTAAAAATAAAATAATTCTTCATCTTTTTCACTTTCAAAACTTTCACGTGAGTAGTACTGTGAGTTAAAATAAAATCTTCATCTTCTTCTAAAGTTGATGTTATTTATGTTTTTAGATTGCACCATTGGATAGGCCATTTAATAATTGACATAATTGCCGATTACTTTTTCCGATTGGTTGATAAAGTGATGAGAAATCTCCAAATAACTGCATTTTTGTCGTGTTTCGGAGCGAGCTGCTGTCGTAAGCGCCGCGGCCAAACGCATTCTAAATTCATATATATTTTAACAAAGCTAAGACAAATATTTGAAGTTGTACTCATCGATGTGCTAATTTTAGCTCAGGGTATGGTCTTAAGGCGCTATCTCGACCTAAAATTAGCGTATTGATGAGAGCAACATCAAATATTTGACTTAGCTTCGGTAAAATAGAGATGAATGTAAATTCGTTCGGTCGTGGCGCTTACGACAACTGCACGCTCCGAAACACCATAAAAATGCAGTTTTTTTGGAGTTTTCTCTTCACTATAAAAACCAATCTGAAAAGTTATCGTACAATATGTCAAATTTTTAAATTACCTATCCAATGGTGTAATCCAACAACAAAAATAATATCAACTTGGAATAAGACGATTATAAGACTTCAAGTCCGTTTATTTATATTAAAATCATAAAATATTGTATCAAAACTATATCAAACAATTGACGTGTCAAAGTGATCAACCTACATGATCTTATTGAATAAATAATCTTTGAGTTTTAAGTTTTTTTCAAAAAAAAAAGTCCAAACCATAGCTAAAATGTCACCACAACAGAGTCGTTGGTCATTAGTAGAATAGAAAACAGACGAAAATCTAAAGTTTAGTTGACGTTTTGCTTGTGGTTGATAAAAAGTTTGGTAGTAGAATTAGCACCCAGGACTGTTAAACAAACTGTTCAAACAAACAAATAAAAATATTGCCATAGATAGATAGATGGTGCGTTCCGATCATTTAGAAAACGCTATGATCATTTAGGAAACTACAATGTCATTTTGAGAACGTTAACGTCATTTCCGGGAACGTCACTAAAACTGCAAATAAATCAATAAATAATGATTTATCGTAAAATGTTTGCATACACAGAATCAAATGTCTTTTATACTTGTATAGTTATATTATTAGTAACCGCATAGCCCAGCTGTCAAAACAAAAAAAATAAACTTTGTATCAGAATTTAGACCAAATACAAAAAATTGAAGGGTATTTTAAAAAAAGTAATGTCTTACGAAAAAAAATTAAGTGAATCACAATATTTTATGATTCAGAAACATGCTTATTACAGGTTTTTAAAAACAATTCTTTATTACATTGCTTACATATTTTTTTAAATCAATTTAAAAATCGTTCCCAAAATGACGTCCGACTAGCCCATAATTTGCATTAACCGCCACAACTTTGGAAATACGTGTTTTTTTGCGTGGCCCTTCTCAGGAAAGTTTCATAACATTTGGCGCTATAAACATCTTTTGTTAAACTCTATCAGAAGTGAACTTAATTTTTCAGATATTTGAAAACGTAAAATGCCCACCTCTCTGATTTTGACCCACGTCCTAGAATAAAAATAATAACTATTTTGGAATGTACAAATAAAGACCTTTCATTTGACACCCCGCTCAATATATTTGTTTACTTAACTTTTTTTTACCCCAATTATTTACATTCTTTATCAAAAAAATTTTTTTATCATGAAAATAAATCAAGTAGCATCTAAAATCATTGCAAATCAAACCGCAACGATGCCACTCTCTTTTTAAGACCGACCAGTCAATGAGCTACGAAGACATCGAAACTCTATGAAACGGGAGCTCTTGCAGCTCTGGTTTCGTAGTTTTTGTTCTTTGGTCGTATTTAAAAAACTATACATCCTAGATTAAAAATAAAAACCATTTTGGAATGTACAAAATAAGCCCTTTTGTATGACACCCCACTCAATATATTTGTGTAACTTTCATAATTTTTTACCTCCTTGGGAACCCAATATCTTCACAACCCCTTCATCGATTAAGCTCATATGCTCCACCGTAAATTTTCCTACCACAATCTATTGACCTACCAAGTTTCATACAGATTGGATGAACGGTTCGACAGTTATGCGCGAACAACAATTCGTGAAACATACAAAGCAAAATCGCCCATCTTACCACTAAGATCTTCGCTCGCTTCGCTCGCTCGATCGATGAATCGATGTCCCAAAACTAAGGGGGGAAAGGGAGAAAAAAATACGTTTTTTTTTCTAAGGAGGAAGAAAGATGCATGAGGTACGTTTATGTAGTTGAAACATGCCCGATTTTTGCTTGAGTCAGAATACTACATAGACTAGTAGCTTGGTGATACTTGCGCCAGAAAAAATGACCCGAAACGTGATCTACAGTGAAGTTCTTTTATAGTAACTACTTACCTATTTTAAAAGAACTTGCCGACTCTTTTTTGGAAGTTGGTTAAAAATTACCCAAACGCGTATGAAGTCGCGGGTAATAGCTAGTACTACATAGATTCTGTTGCAAAGTCAACTTATAAGAGGTAAGGAGCTAGTCTTCTAGAGTCTTCTAGAGTCTAGACTAGAGACTAAGAGGGAAGAAGGAGGTAGTTTTCCTCTAGATAAGAAGAGGTAGGCAGTGGCATGTCCTGATGTACAAAAGACAAATGTCCTTTACCTTTACCCGGCTGACTGTCAAGTCACAGGGTTATGAAGATCGCGCGTTTTTTGTAAGTAACAAACATCTAAAACTCTAAATTAAAGAAATAAATTTGCATTTATTTAATTTTTAGTAGTATATCAGTCATGTAGTTCCCAAAACATATGTTTAAACATGGGCTTGCGGAAAATCGTATTTTTTTTTTCTTTTTCATTTTGCATTTCTTCGTGTTTGTATCCTATATTTCTTAGAATCCTATGATGAGTTTGAATCGTTTTGCTTTTCTGCTCAATTATGAGACCTACGATTTATGAGTGGCGTGATAAACTTGACTGGCATATTTAGCTCAGTTGGTAGTAGCTCTGCCTTCTGCACTATAGTTCGTGGGTTCGATTCCCATCCAGGACAAACATTTTTGTGATGACCATAGATGTTTGTTCTGTGTCTGGGTGTTATAAAGTATTATAAGTATGTACTTATTTACAAAAAAAAAGTATATAAATATTCTATCAGTTATCTGGTTCCCATAGTACAAACTTTGCTTAGTTTGGGGCTAGATGGCGCTGTGTGAAATGTCCAGCAATATTTATTTATTTATAACACAGGCTCTGCTTACTTTGGGGGATGATGTTTTGTGAAATGTCCAGCATTATTTATTTATTTATCGGAGGTTGAACTACAAAGGTCTATTAGAATTATTGATTCCTAGTTTTATAAATAATTCAATTATGTTAAGTTTGTTCCCACAACCAGAAAACAATAAACTTTGTGTTCTATTGTTCTAAAAGCAATAAATGAATTTTTATAGTCAGCAGGGGATTGCATTGTATTCGCTTTGAGTTGTGTTTTGCTATACATTTCATTCGTTTAATATTTCATTAACGTGGTCCACTGGCCGTAGTACTTGCCTTCCGCGAGGTGGTAAGTTCGATTCCCACCTATGACAAATAAATGAAATTATTTTCCGATCGCCAACAGTGTTGACAACAGGGTTTTACCGACTGGGAATGATCCTTATTTTTGTAAAAATTTTTGTTACTACCCACTTTTGTACAAACTGAAATAAATACTTTTATACTTTTTATTATAAAAAAAAAACTTTGTTTTTTATCACTCATCTGGTTCACACTTTAATATAATTAGTAATAATAAATGCTGAACATTTCATACAGCACCATCTAGCCCCAAGCACAGCTTGTGTTATGGGAACTACATGAAGTTGTCGTTGTTAGCCTGAGGGGAGTGACGATATACTACTTATATATTTTTTGTATTATTCATAGAAAAACAACAAGACCCGAAAAAAATATGTATTTGCAGATGCAGAATACAAAATAGAAAAATGTCCCTTGTGGCAAGAATTTAACCCGCAACTTACCGTATTTCAGGTGGGCCTTCGTCCACTACGCCACAGAGGTCGTTAATCTTACTATCATAATAATCACACTAATCACACTATTACATCACATCACACTAATATTATAAATGCGAAAGTATGGATGTTTGGATGAATAGATGGATGTATGTTTGTTCCTCTATAACTCGACAACCACTTAACCGATTTGCCTGAAATTTGAAATGTAGGTAGATAATGACCGGGAATAGGACATAGGCTACTTTTTACCCGGGTACCACCCAGCAAAGCCGCGGTTAGCACTTTCCTAATATTAAAACTTACAGCTCGGATGACTAAGCCGGTACTATCAGCATCAAACACGTCGTTTACTTCATACTTTAAGCCTTAACATAGTTTCTAAGTAACAACTTAGGCAGCTGGTCTTCGTAAGTGTACCTACATAAAGTTTGCATACTTCACTTTATGTATGCTTAATAATGGAACACTTTGACGGCAAGCTAGCTTTGGCTACTAGATAATACTGGTATGCTCTGGTATATTATTATTTGCACCTGCCAAGCTTAAGGAATTTATGTCAAGTTTCAGAAGTACATGTGCTAATATTTTGTCGTGCATCACCTCTTCTTACACCAAGGGTCTTAAATATTTATTTATTTGTAATTGGAAAACCAACAGCTAAACATACAATATAGCAGCTACAATAAATAACAGGTAGGCACAATAATTATAGGTAAAAATGAAATTGAATTGATGGATTTTTATGATTTTTTTTCATATCAAAGTTTCTAATTAAATATCGATAAATATCTGGTTTGAGCCGAATTGTAGTGGGATGTTCCACAAGTTTGGTTAAATTGTATTGGAATACCAAAGTACATCAATGTATTATTCATTTCGGAAATATAATAATGACGATCTCTGTCCGCCTGAGACGCAAGAAGGTGCGGGTTGGATCCCCGCCGCGGGACAAATGTTTACATGATCTGCAATATAGTACTTTTTCTTGATACATCCTAATATCCTTCTAATATTATAAAGGCGAAAGTCCGTGTGTATGTGAATGTTTGTTACCACATATCCCTATAACTACTAGACCGATTTTTATAAAATTTGGAATGTAGATAGTTTAGGTTCTGGAGTAACATATAATAGGCTATTTTTTATACCGAAAAAATGTATGGTTCCCGTGGGATAAAAGAATAGTAGTCTACGCAGGTGAAGCCGCGGACGTTCACTAGTAGAAACATATTTTACATAGAAAAACACCCAGAAATATTTCAAAATGAATTGGGGTAAGATTACAACTAAAATTACAGTCGCCGCTTTATGGTATCAGTTTCTCTACTGTTCCAGAAATATTTTTAACTAAATTAATCATACTCCAATTACGAAAACGAAAGCAAAGACGAAGCCATTTTAATTTGAACCAATCATCGCTCAAAAGCGAGCTCCATCAACTGCCTCAAAATAAAATATTAATTACAGACATAAATCAGTCTCCAAATCAAGTGGATCGGAGTTTTAACGACTGCGTATTTTAATAAAATGACGGGAGCTGGGAATTTGGGATATCAGAGTAACATAAACAGACCTAGGCCTCAATTCCTCTTTTTTACTTCTTCTTCTCTCAGTGCCTCTCCATTAATGGAGGTCGGCAGTCAGCTTCTTAAAATTCTCCTTGTCCAGCGCAAGTCTGAACAGTTGTTCCACCGTCTTTATCCCTGTCCACTCCCTGATGTTACGGAGCCATTCTTTTAAAAAAACCGGTCAAGTGCGAGTCGAACTCGTACGCCGAGGGTTCCGTACCTAGCCATGGTGCCAATTAAGCTAGTCCGCTTAATTGTATGAGCGCCCATACAACTCGGAGGACAATTTTAATTGGCGTCAACTATGTATGTATGGGAACACCCTTTAATTTTCAACTTTTTTAACTTTTTGGAATTTTCCCTTTATTTGATGGAGTCAGCGTCAACAACATCAGTTACGCAGACGACATGGTGCTGCTGGGTCCGTCAATTGGGGCAATTCGCAAGTTGATAAAAATATGTGAATCATATGCGGCGGAGCATGGGCTGAGCTATAATGTCAAAAAAAGTGAAGTTTTAATTTTCAAGAGTGGTACTAGCAAACCAGCCCATGTTCCGCCCATCATGTTAAATGGTGCGGCGCTGCAGGTTGTAGATAGTTTTAAATACCTTGGGCATATTGTCACTGATGACTTGAGAGATGACGCTGATATTGAGAGAGAGCGTAGAGCGTTGGCGATCCGAGGAAATATGATCGCTAGAAGGTTCGCCCGCTGCTCGAGAGAAGTCAAAGTCACCCTTTTTAAGGCGTACTGTCAGTCCTTTTACTCGAGCAGCCTGTGGGTAAACCATACTCGTCGGGTCGCCAATACTCTACGTGTACAATACAACAACATCTTCAGGATGTTGATGCGGCTGCCTCGCTGGTGCAGCGCATCCGGCATGTTTGCCGAGGCGCGTACGGACGGCTTTCATGCGGTTATGCGTAAAAAAGTCGCTTCCCTAATCCAGCGAACGCGAGCCAGCCGCAATGGCATCCTGCAGATGATTGTCTCTCGGTCAGATTGCCCAATCCTACTAATATTATAAAGGCGAAAGTCCGTGTATGTGTGTGTGTGTGTGTGTGAATGTTTGTTACCACGTATCTCCATAACTAATGAACCGATTTTGATGAAATTTAGAAAGTAGATAGATTAAATTCTGGAATAGGACTTAGGCTAATAAAATTTTGTAAAATCAACCCCTAAAGGGGTGAAAAAGGGTAAATACTTTTGTATGAAACTTCTTAACGCGTTATCCTATTTACTTGAAACTTTGTTCAGATATGTAAAATCAAAAATGATTGAATACGTGTTTCAGGATTTTTCAAAATAACTCTTAGAAAAGTCATAAAATGGGGTTTCAAACTTTGTGCGGAAACTTTTTAATGAGTCATGCGATTAGCTTGAAAAACTCCGTCACCAGTTTTTCAAAATAACTCTCAAAAAGTGGTATACTAACTTCCCATACAAAATCGGCATGGCCATTTGGTTCCAATCCTACTAATATTATAAAGGCGAAAGTCCGTGTGTGTGTGTGTGTGTGTGAATGTTTGTGACCACGTATCTCCATAACTACTGAACCGATTTTGATTAAATTTAGAAAGTAGATAGATTAGGTTTTGGAATAGAACTAAGGTTAATAAAATTTTGAAAAATCAACCCCCAAAGGGGTGAAAAAGGGTAAATACTTTTGTATGAAACTTCTTAACGCGTTATCCTATTTACTTGAAACTTTGTTCAGATATGTAAAATCAGAAATGATTGAATACGTGTTTCAGGATTTTTCAAAATAACTCTTAAAAAGTGATAAAATGGGGTTTAAAACTTTGTACGGAAACTTTTTAATGAGTCATGCGATTAGCTTGAAAAACTCCGTCACCAGAGTTGGCCACTTGCTTATACGAAAGAAGAAGAAGAAGCTTGAAATTTCGTTCGAATACTTTAAATACAAAAATAAATAAACACATGTTCCAGGGTTTTTCAAAATAACTCTCAATAAAAAAATATTTTAAAAAAACAAAAACCCGACTGCGTCAAAACTAAAAAGAAAAAAACAAGCCTGCAAAGAATTACTCACAGTCGGGACCCATAACATTGGGAAGATTTGATTGGTAATAAAATGAATGGGTACCGACTGTGAGTAATTCTTTGCAGGCTTGTTTTTTTCTTTTTAGTTTTGACGCAGTCGGGTTTTTGTTTTTTTAAAATATTTTTTTTTTGATTTTCATTTCCTCTCCCAAGGGAACCGTCTTGAATTTCAGTAAGTAAGTAGGTATAGTAATCAAAAGTATCCTATTTATACCTCGTAGTAGTATAGTATGTATGCACTCAAATAATACCAAGTTTCATTTAAATCCGTCCAGTAGTTTCGTTCGACCGAGACGTGATGCGCGGCCAAGATACACACAAACAGAATTTTAAACCGTTATATTTCCTAAGCTATTATTTAAAATGAAAAATAGTAAAAGAAACCTAACATTGATTTTTAAATACCTATTCAACGATACCCCACTTGACATAGTTCGTCAATTTTGAGTTTTTCAATTTTGACAATATGGCGTCTGGTTGTAACACTGGTTAATTTTGATTACTTTCATGTCTTTAGTGACACTCGCAAGGTTGAGACAAATCGATTGACGTTAGAATCATCAAAATCGGTCCACGCGTTTGGCCTCTAGAGTGCCACATAGAAACATCCATAGCGAGAATAATTATTAATCAACTTTAAACCGTTATTTTTCCTAAACTATTACTTAAAATGAAAAATGGTAAAAGAAACATAAAGTTGATTTTAAAATACCTATTCAACGATACCCCACTTGACATGGTGTGACGATTTTGATTTTTTTAATTTTGACATTAAGGCGTCTGGTGGTGGCACTGGTGAATTTTGATTACTGTCATGCCTGTAACAACACTCCCAAGGTTCAGACGAATCGATTGACGTAAGAATCATCAAAATCGGTCCACGCGTTTGGCCTCTAGAATGCCACATAGAAACATCCAAACATACATACTTACATACATAGACTGATAAACACATTACCCTTCCTTTGCTTTGCGCAGTCGGGTAAAAAGTGGTAAAATGGGGTGTCAAAGATTGTTCTGTACAAAACCACCATACTATACCAACCTCCCATACAAAATCGGCATGGCCATTTGGTTCCAATCCTACTTCCTACTATCCTACTATCTTACTATCCTACTATCCTACTAATATTATAAAGGCGAAAGTCCGTGTGTGTGTGTGTGTGTGTGTGTGTGTGTGTGAATGTTTGTTACCAGGTATCTCCATAACTATTTAACCGATTTTGATGAAGTTTGGAATGTAGATAGTTTAGGTTGTGGAATAAGATATAGGCTACTTTTTATTCCGAAAAATCTATGGTTCCCGGGGGATAGAAAAAGTAATCCACGCGGGCGAAGCCGCGGGCGTTCACTAGTCCAGCATAAGTGGTTGCAGATAACGATGGGATTGACTTGACATTTAATTTAATAAGTAATTTGTTTATTATTAATTGTATTTGTATTGTATTTCTATTGTAATTTTCTGTGTACCTAATTTTTAATATTGTTAATTTGATTTTTAATTTATTCATTTATTTATTATTAATGTTCTCTTTACTGTCACTTTTCTATAGAGTATTGTTTAATGTTGTTAATCTGTGTAATAATTATGGACATAGTCTGAAATAAATAATATAATAATAATATAAGACCTTGCTTTTTGCCAAATTTCGTGATTCTAGGTCAATGGGAACTACCATTTAGGTTTTCGACCCAAAACCTCTAGGGTACTTCCGGTTGACCTAGAAGTGTCAATTTTGGTTACAAGCAAGGTCTTCTAACACAAGTAAAGGAAAAATTCCGAAAAATAAAAAAAGTTGATAATTAAGGTAAGTTTTGGTACTCACAAGTTTTCACGAAAACCTAAATTTGCCTATATCTTTTTATAGTGTTGACTCAGGACCTTGATTTTTATACTCACAATAGAGATTATAGACCTTAGTATATGGTATAAATTTCAACTTGCTAACTCTACCCGTTCCTGAGATAATCGATGGTGACACACGGACAGACAGACGGACAGACGGACAAGAAAGTGATCTTATAAGGGTTCCTTTTTTTACCTTTTAAGGTACGGAACCCTAAAAACAGATGATAGGTAGGAAATATGTACAGCCTTGAATCTGCTTCACAGCATGTTCATTCAATGCCGCTGCGTTTTGTTTCGTTTTCCAAAATGACAGTAGCAGCTTAGTCAGCCCCACACGTATTGATCATGTCTTTCCTGTGGATATGGCTGGTTAAGCTGAGAGGATGGTTTAGGTAGCAAGCCTACTCCATCTCAACATTGTCCCAGGCACTACAGTGTCCTGAATCCTGATATGTGTAGGCAAAGATTGCCTCCTGACACCGTATAAACTCATCTAGTACAGATATAAAGGCCTAAGTAAGTTAGTGAGTAAAGGCCTACGCTACTTTGCTCCGTTCGCTTTACTGATTACTACTCCAAGTTGGGAACATCGAATTTAGGTAGGAAAGCCCTCGGGAGCACCATTTATCACAAGATAAGTGATGGACTCGACGTCACTTTAAATGTTGCTTTCAATCACGCGGAAAAGTCAATGACGGACGGGCTTTGAATGATATCTTCTATCTGTAATGTAAGAACGTGATTTTCTATATAAAAATAATAAATAATTTTATTTATTTCATTCAAGCACACAAACATTATAAACAATTAACAGGATACAATTTCTTAGCATTAATGTAATATGGCAATGTATTATTTATTATTATATTTTGATTTAAACTCAGGTTTGTACACTTATTCAAAGTTAATACCAAAGTAATTAAAAATTTAAGTGTATTTTTATCACTTTATGTAATTAGTATTTATCTATATTTTTTAACTTTTTATAGTGTTAAACCACACTTAGGTATTATTTGAAAATGAAAAATCCTATCAAAATTTTCAATTCCGACGGGATTCGAACCCTTTTCTTTTTCTTTCTTTTTTTTCGATTGAAAATTTTGATAAGATTTTTCATTTTCAAAAGCAATTATCTAGGTTCCTGTTACACTTTTGTTCTAAAATATTCCTCAAGCTCTGCTTAGCTTGAGGCTACATGATGCTATGTGAAATGTTTTTTTTTAGTTTTCTTCTGTTTTTTAAATGAAGGCTTAAAAAGTGTTTGCAATATTCCCAGCTCACACGTGCCACGTCGTTAGGCAAGTGTTATAGCCGGTAATGCATTTCTGACGAGACACACGCCAAGCCAAATTGTCGCACGCTGTTACAAAATGGAAGCTACACTTTAAAACCTAGAATACGACGGTAAAGTACTATTGCAACAAATGTTCACTTTCAAAATTTTCGTGAGTTGTACAAAACATTTCAAACACACTTACAACAGTAATAAAATACGGATAGCATGGAGTGATTGACCATCACTGGAAAAATAGAAGGACGAAGGCCGAGAAGTCGCAGCCCCATGCGCTGGACTGACCAAATCCGTACCATACTCGACACTCAGCTCCACGATGCCATCCATGTCGCAACGGATTGGACGAGATAGAAAATCCTAATGCCGGAGAGGACCCTCAGCAATGAGGAAACGATGAACAGAGAGAGAGAGCACGAAACATTATAAAAACACTCAGGAGTGACGAAAAAAATAAGTTTTCTGTTGGAAAAATGTTTTTCTATACAAGCTTTTATAGGGTAAGGGTGAGATGATTCAAATGAGCCCAAACACGGATGTTCTACTGCTTTCACTGAGAAGTTCCATGAAACAGCCCCTGAAAATGAAAAATCTTATCAAAACGATTCCAACGGGATTCGAACCCGTATTGATACAAGCGGTCCCTCTCAAGCCGGAGTGTTTCAAGCTTGTTTTAACATTGCTTTGAGTTCATGGTACGGCCGCTACCCACATTTTGCAGAAGTGAGTATTCCATACTTGACAAGTATGCAAACCCATCGACGCTATTAGAAAACTATTAGCTTTTTTTTTCTCCCATGACGGTGTTATTAATTTACCGAACGTGTGGACAAGTCATATCGCACCTTCGGTAGAACAAGGGCCGAACTAACAAATTTTCGAAAAATGACTTAAGTATGCCAAAGTGCTTTTAAAACGTATTTTTACCCGGAGGAACAAAGACACTCGTTCAATTCCATCTAATCTAATCCAAGGAAATTACCTCAAGGTCAATTTAAGAAGAAGATAAATTGACTCTAATCACAAAAAAATCTTAATATGTCTCTCCTGTAAAATCACAAACTTGGCAATTAGGCCCTTGTTCTACCGAAGGTGCGATATTGTCTTGACGATGTTCTTTATTGCGCTTTAATTGGGTCCTTTATTCAGAGTAACGTGAGCATGTCTTAATATAGCTGGTTATTAAAAATGCCATTCAATTTTGGCTCCGTCGAAACGATGCATCGACTGATGTACAAAGGGTCTACAATAAAACGAGTTTGGACGACAATATATGACAACATTTTTCGAACGGACATCAGGGATAATTCACTCGTTAACTCGGAATTATTCCGACAATTTTATTTTTTACAATGAACGCTTTGAATTGGTACGTACAAAATTCTAGAAGAGGGTGATTAGAACTTTCTATTGTGTAAAATTTCAAATCAAATAATATTTATTGAGGAACAGTTACACTGGCTTGCAATAATCGGCCAACATAGATTAATAGCGTGATCCAGTATTTTAATCTTAAAATATTTACAAATCCGCTCTTTAAAAAAAATTATCAATCCAATACTTAACCTGGACTACAGAAATTATAAAAATACTTTATTTTAAGTACTTATATCTGGGTACTTATCACGCAAATTACCTTTTATGTAACCCGACGTTTCGACTGGATTGCACCAGCCGTGGTATAATATTACTGCGTGACAAAACTCACCTTCAAGTTATAAATAAAAAAGATCGTATATGTGGATTTTCGATTCAAGATGTAATCAAACTGGATTCCATTACATGATTCTCGTTATGAGTCGTAAAGAATATCTTCTAATCTCCTAAAAGCATGCCCTTCAACTGAACGCTGATGGAATCTTGATCGCGTGAATACCTAGAGGCACAGAATAAATACGTACAGAAGGCTGACTTCGAGAAAACATTTTTTTTTATTAATGGTTCTCAAAACAGCGGGCTTAAAAAGGTCGCTAAAGCTAAATCACAATATGAAATGTACTATAATGCCGTCTCTTTTCACTCTCAGTCAATGAAAAGAGGCAATAGTGTCAATGGCAATAGTTCAATTCATTTAATGCGGTTCTGCAATAGCGACCTTTTTAAGCCTTCTGGACTTATCACAGTAAATATAAACATGAGTCGCATACACTTTTACAACATCATTTAGCGAAAGACCTTGATTTATTTAAATAGCGACTCTTGCTACGACGCAAAAAAGTGCAATTCAGCTTCCGTAAGCGCTAATTGCCTAGTGAGATATTCACCTAAACAAACCCTCTCTAACGCATAAATTTGTCACTGTATGGCGCGGAGTGACGTGGAAGGGTTGTCGACTTGTCGTGTGATAGGTATTTCACGTGACGCGGCTAGCGTGCGAGCCGAGTGACATGTGGGAACCCTACCTGCCAAGGAGCACCCGGGCGGATCCGCCAATGTACTTATAGCTTTGTAGCTAAAGTAAAAATAAAACGTCTGTCTATGTCTATGTCTAAAGTGTGGAGTGCGCCTTCTGTACCTATTCTGTGCTAGAGTTAACGTTAGTGTAATGAAATGGAAGTGGTTTCCACGTTCGTGATCAGTCACTAGTTTGTGTGATACCCATCTTAATCCCTTGATCACTTATGTTGAATCCTTAGGAATATTCAATCCTCTTGTAAGTTTTGTCTGAGTCCTTAAAATTTTTTTTTACATACAAAAACGACGCTTTTTTTCACATTGTTCATCATCATCATCATCATCTCAGCCGTTGGACGTCCACTGTTGGACACAGCCCTCTCTCAAAAATTTCTATGTGTTGCGGTCGGAAGCGGCCTGCATCTACCGCCGACCTGCAGTTTTTACAAGGTCGTCTGTCCATCTTGTCGGTGGACGTCCAACACTGCGCTTGCTGGTCCGCGGCCTCCACTCGAGAACTTTTCGGCTCCATCGGCCATCTGTTCTGCGTGCTATATGACTTGCCCATTGCCACTTCACATTATTCAACTTTGGTTTATTGAGAAAAGATGGCGCCGTATAAAATGTCCGCAATTATTTTTTCGGTTAAATTAAATGTATATTTTTGATATAATTATATGTACAAGTATGTGCTGTCTCCTTGAAAAGCCTTAAAAATATATTTTTTTTGTATAAAAGACACATGAATCCCACAGAACCCTTGTTTCATCCTGTGGAATTATACAAATTAAATTACTTCACGTATATTTTGTTTCCTTTCGAATAAAACGAGAGTAAAAATAAAACAAACAATTTTATCACTCTTTTTCCTGTGTAACATAAGGATACGTGATATTTTACGCTATACTTTTCACTCGGAAGGTTAAAAATAAGGTCATATTAAGTTTCATGCTTTTGTTTTTCGAATGCCAAGATTTTTAGCCTACTTCAAAAGAAGGAGTTTTCAATTCGTCGGAATTTTTTTTTTTTTATGTTCACCGATTGCTTAAAACCAGATTTATCAATTAATAAAACAGCTCTAACGTATGCGTTAGAGCAGCTCGACCTATCGAGATATCTCTCTCGATGTTGTACGTGCTAGGCCGGCTGGACCGATTTGGAAAATTCTTTTTTTTTAAAGGGATTTTCTTGGTTTCATAAAAATTTGGTAAGGATTTGTCGAGGATCTTCGGAATCTATGAACAGTAATGCACCTGGTCCGAGGGGTCTCATGACCAGCCCCAAAATCATTGACAAACCTCTAACATCCTGCAAAAAATAGGTACGTACTAGCAAAAAGCGTGACTCCCCCCAAAATCAAAGTCTGCGACCGCCAATGGGTAAGAACGTCTCAAATAGATAAGTACGTCTCAAATATTTACAGCATTTCAATACTCGGGCATAAGTGGCCCAGAAGTCTGTCGGATGGCGGGCATAAGTGGCCTACTATCGGATGGCGTTGAAACTTGCGGATACCTGCATAATACCCGAAGGGACATTAATATGCAGCGTGCGCGTCTTGCATTGAGTTACCAAGTTTCTAAGTTTATAAGCTTTGTCGTACTGACGTAGCAAAGACTAACTTTTAATTAGTTGCACTTTCGATCGGCGGCACATGACATTGGTTCACTATTAAGTTTTAAGACGTTTCTGAAAAGAAATCGTCTGCTTGATATCTAATCACACTCTCACACTAATATTGTAAATGCGAAAGTATGGATGGATGTTTGAATGGATGGATGTATGTTTGTTACTCTACTCGACATCCACTAAACCGATTTGGTTGAAATTAAAAATAAAGATAGATAATGACCGGGAATAGGTCATGGGCATTTTTATCCGGGTACCACGCGAGCGAGGCCGCGGGCGGAAGCTAGTAAATAAATAATGCTGGATATTTCACACAGTATCATCAAAATAAGCAGAGCTTCTATTACGAGAACCTATACTTACGATATACTAATTAAATACTTTTTTTTTGAATACAGTTCATATTATACATAGAAAACACCCAGACCCGAGACAAATATTTCCAGATCATACTAACATTTGTCTCGCGGCGGGAATCGAACCCGCAATTTTCTGTGTTTCAGCCGAGCCTTCATCCACTACGCCACTGAGGTCGTGGTTTTTTTCTGAAAAAGGTAGCTGCAGATTTAGCAGCCCTTTGTTTGAGCTTTAACAAGCTTATAAGTCCATTATGAAACGCTCGTGGCGTAGCTTGCTTAGACGTTCTTGATTGATTGTTGAAGTGTGCGCGGTGACACTTTGGATGGGTGACCGCAAGTGGCATTACCAGCTGAGCTTCCGTGCTTCGGGGAGCACGATACATTGTGGGTACCGGTTTTTAAGCCGTTAAGCCATGTCGGAGGCCTTTAGGCGGCCTAAGAACTCAGTCACCAGAGTTGGCCACTTGCTCATATGAATTTACTTTAGCAAGCTTATAAGTCAATTTTGAACATAATATGTTTCTAGTACCTTCCACAAGGCCAACATATCTTTTCAATAATACTATACTTACTAGTATTTAATCGTAAATATATTTATGTCACTTAACTAAACTTATTCCTCACATAATCAGAATAATTAAGGTAACTAAGCAACGTAAAGTCTAATAATTATGTAATAACTCATTACACACATGACAATTAAGGTAATGACATCATTTCCTGATATAAAGGCTGTGTAATTAAAATTGCCAATTAGAATGGTAATTATGTCTCTTTGAAGGCTTTGGGCTTTCTTATACATACATACATAAAATCACGCCTCTTTCCCACAGGGAAGCAGAGACCACGGATTTCCACTTGCTACGATCCTGACACACCTCTTTCGCCTCATTCACTCTCATCACATTACTCATACAAGCTCGCCGGTTTAGGGTACTTTTGACCAGGCTTTTCTTCAAAATATTACCAATTTGATCCAGGAATGTTCGCCTAGGTCTTCCCTTTCCAGCTGTTCCATTCACACTCGCTTCATACATTTGTTTGGTTAAACGACTTTCATTCATCCTCTCTACATGCCTAAATAATCTTCTTTTTAACGTGGAATAACTACGTAGAGAGAGATGAAAAAAAAAGTTACTTTATAGACAGGACTTCGTTGTACAGTTAGTATTAAAGTCCGTTTATATCTTCAGAAACAGCGTGCCAGACACATGCCGTAGCAGACAAAATAATATTATTATATAGTTTGTATTAACGTATTCATATCTAACGTAACGTGGCCGCGCAGACACGCACAGACACAGTTTAGGCTTGTTTCACTCTTCAGCGTGTCGCCGGTCGCGTCCGCGAGTTGACCATTCACAGCACATTTCTCTGTGCTGGGAATGGTCAAAATTAATTTCTCTGTACTGTGAATGGTCAACTCGCGGACGCGACCGGCGACACGCTGAAGAGTGAAACAAGCCTTACTCGCAAAGAATTTTGTCTGCGCGATGCGTGTCTGTACGTGTCTGTGCGGACACGTTACGCTAGCTGCCGGTCAATGTAAATATAGCATCGCAACGGAACCGTGCAGTGCTTCTTTTTCTGTCTTTTGTTCATCGTCCATTATGTCGTGACCTTTGCTTCATGTGATATAGACACACGCACACACTTTAACAAAAACCTTGAACATTCCGTCAATCTAGAAAGGAATAGAAAAGTTTTACAGATACAAGGTGGAAAAGATAACATCTGAAATGGAAAGATAATTATGTATTATATTTAATTTCAACTGATTAGTTTGCGGCTAGGTGTCGCTATAGGATTTTGAGGTTTCCCTGCTTTAAACCCACTCTTGAGTGCGTTTTTATCAGAGATTGTCATCATACATAGATACGAGACTCCTTTGAGTGTTTTTCGCTATTTTTAATAGTTTCAAAGGCCTTACAGGCACTCTTGAAAAACTCATCCTGACTCAAACTCGGTTCTGACTGAGAGAAGATGTATACTGTTCTCACAAATATTGTTTGTTATACTCCTAAGAGTCCATTTTAAAGTTTTGTTGATGCATCCGCGAAAAAAGGCACCACTTTCCCGTCAAATTTATGTGTGTCTATTAATACACAGTACAATTAACGACAGGAACAAAACTAGAGTGATTTCTTTACACCTTGTACCAAGATACGCTCAGGGAACTGTGTAAACGAAAAAGTTTATGCTCCCGTGTGAATTACGTGAGCTTGGAAGTCGAAAGGTCATTTTGTCGATGTTGAACTACATAAAACCAACAAAAAAGTGTTTACAGGGTGAGTTTTTTTTCAAGCCACTTAGGGCAAGTCTGAAACCATGAGAGTTATTGAAAAGTACTACATATACTCTCTAGCTCTACTCTCAGATTTCCCCTAAGTAGCCCTGAAAAAAAAAACATTCTGTATGTACTTTTTTGGATATTCAAAGTACCGTCCTATCAACTTTGATATAAGTATAGCCAGGTTAAAATGCAGGTGCTGTCAGGGTACTTAAACTCTTCGCTCTTCCGTCCCTTTTATTACCAAACACCCAGATTCATTCAATACAATGGGCTTAAAAAGGCCCATAAAGCAGAATCAGAAATTGAACTATATACCGTCTCTTTTCATTAGACTGAGAGTTAAGGTTGTGTTACGTTCCCATCTAACATACACGTATTCCGTCATATAAAACCAAGTAATTTATAACAAGCGTATTAAAAACTATGAAACAACAAATGAAATAACAAACTTCATTGGAACCTGTCGACAGCCAACACGAATTTAACAAAGTCGTTAACGAGGAGACGTGGTTCAAGCAGTTATTTTAATCACTTTTGTTACGGTCGCACAGTATCTATCAAACAGTACATACACTCAAAAAATAGGCCTCTACATATTCACACAGTCGAATAAATCCGTCAGAAACCTCAGCGTATCGTCTCCTATCCTAACTGTACTCGCTTTATTATGTCCTTCGTCTGAGAACTTGGAGCAAAAGACAAACAGTGTCCAAAACAGCTCTTGGCGCTTGCTATTTTTTATTATGTTAATACTTCTCTCGAAATGTTCGTCATTATTTTGTTATAGACATGTTATTCTTCAAGCATAACTTGAAAATCATTTACATTTTGAGCCAACAGGATGAGATTGTCAGTGCATTTTTCTATTCTTTAAATAAATTTTATGGATTTATGTATTTATACATACGTATCATAAAACATCATAGTTATTTCGATTTGTTACATTTATTATTCTTAGTTTCAAATGTTAAAATTATCAAGTACACTTACTGTCTCCTTATTATATTGTGCTCCAAAATAATGGTTTATTATTTTTGATGACGAGTGAATATAACAATACCTTCAAACGTGACTGCGTCGTACATTATACAGCTGTATATACGTGTATATTATATATACAGGGTGTCCCAGAACGTGACGTTAAGCCTTGGGCCTCACTATACATATTTCTCTTTATAATAATTAAAATTAAAGTGGCACTATACCTTATTTAAAACGAAGTGTTTCTTAATTTTTTTTTAATGCGAACAGACAAAATTTATTTTAGGAACAAGGAAACACATTCAAGAACATATTAAATTAACAAAGTGTTCCTTAAATAAACAAGATTTTTTATTTGGGTCACTTCATTAAATAATAGGCCAGGACACCCTTTAAGTATATACTGGAAAGCTTTAAACTATAATGGCTAAATGAGGACGGGAGTTTGAATCTCGACAACCTACGCAAAAGAGGGTTAAAATTTAGATATAATTATAATTATTTAATATATTTAGATCGTCTATAACAAACTTAAAGTTAAAAAAAGTTTAAGCTCACTAAGATCACGTCTGAAAAGTCTGAAGAGGGTTATTCTACTCCTGTTCTACGCATATAACATGGTGTGGCCATAGCTTTATTTTCTTTGATCTATGTATCTTCTTGTTCCAAGATGGTGTCAAAGTGCTTATTATAAACACTATAAACGGAATATATACCATGATTTTTGGATTTTTGAGTTTCCCGATATTTTTCAAAAATCTTTCAGAATGAAATACCATCGCAATTGCGACACCCGGGAGGGTTTCGAACTCCCAACCGTGTCGAATCGAAAGTCGCTACACACCCCACTCAGTCAACTAGGGTAACAAACTATTGCGTTTGTAGGCACATTGTTATCGTAAGGTAGAAATAACACACCAAAATTATTTCCTTCTACTTTGATGTATTTGACATGTTTTCTTTGGAAACATTGTCAGCGACCCATCAAGCCTTCCATCCAATCTAACGAAAATAGGAAGTTCTGTGTTAAAAAAACAAATGTGAATACAGATAAATATAGTGTTTTTTCACTGCATAGTGAGGACACGTCTGGTTGTTTTTTTAACGACTCCAAACAAGTTAAAAAATAAAACAGCGGGTGGAAGAGAAAATCTATTTTTTTTATTAATTACTTAACAAGTTACGCGTACGAGTCACTTCCTACTCAGAAACACTGGAATTTAATATTAGTTTTGAAATTTAATATTTCATATGAATTTAGTTAGGTCTCTAGTATATCACGTACATTTCTATTCGATCGAAAAATCTAATCTATAAGATCGAAAAATTCGAGCGCGCACACTCAGCGCTCAAATAGCAACCGCGTAGTGCACGTGTCGCGCTCGCGCAGGCAGAGCCCGCGTCGTCGCTTAGACTTGTTTCACTCTTCAGCGTGTCGCCGGTCGCGTCCACGAGTTGACCATTCACAGTGAATGGTCAAAATTAATTTCTCTGTGCTGTGAATGGTCAACTCGCGGACGCGACTGGCGACACGCTGAAGAGTGAAACAAGCCTTACGATCAATGCGCGACGTGCGGTCTGTTCGAACGCAATCAGTGCACGTTGAAATCGTCGCGAACGCGCTTCTCTACAACAAGCAGTTCCCGGAAAGTCAACTCGACGTCCTCAAAATTCAGTTCCCTGTACTTCGACTTCAGAAAGTCACACAGTTCAGAACAGTAAGTATGAGGAGCGCAGTAAGTTTGCGGTCACTAACTTTGCAGCTCTAGACCTTTGCAATTAGCCTGGAAAGGCTAACTACTGTTGAACTAGTAAAGTGTATAGTACTTTCTTAGTTTGGCTGAATACATTTTTGTACAGACTGTTGTCGTAGATGTGTAAGTGCTTTTACAAAACTGAAACTTTACAAGTGTTTTTTCAACCTTATCAATAAGCCAATTATTCATAAATTATAATCTACTGCCATTTGAGCTAGGCTAAGTGTCTTTTCACACGTTCCGGTTTCCGGGAAGCCGGTGCCGGGTACGCGGCGAGGCGTTTATACGCAAATTACGCAAGTACATGTGAAAGCTACCGTACATGCCCCAATTAGATGGTGCGAGTTTCTCGCCTCGTAGATGCGATTATCGAAAACAAATGTCAAAATGTGACAGTGTAAACTAAACAGTGATGTCATATGGGGAAGATTTATAATCACTTGTCACTGAATTGCCATGGAACGAGTTTCTCGCATCATCAAGGCGAGAAACTCGCACCACTACTGAATGACTGATTCTTCTCTACAGAAAAAACCTTAACAGTTTAAAAAAAAAAACAAATAAGCCAATAAAAATAAAACAGACAGCCGGAATAGTTTTCTGAATTAGGCCATCCTTCTAAGCTAAAGCTTCTAGACGTTTCTGTTTCGGCGCGACGAAGCTAATGCGAATTGTTCTGAAAATGCCTCGATCATAGTGATGTTACGGTCCCGAAAAAATACTTACATCTGCATTTCTAACCGGGGTCCCTCACTTCGTCGCGAAGTTTCGTGCTTTGAACGAATGTTTATATACAATGTATGGGACCGGCTTCGTCAATTCTAGAATGTCTGGGAGACGCCGGAAAGGAGCGAGTACGCGTCTTTTGGTGTGCTTCAAAAACCCGAAAAACTGCGCTAAAAACTTCGCAAATACATTTGCAAATGATGTCCTACACTTGTGGGTTCGCGCATTCGTGACGAAGTGGGTTTAAAAGACTTTAAAGACGTCTACTTCCTACTCTTAATATAGTTATTTTTAGCACAAGATTAATTTATTTTTACCCCCCTACAAAAAAAGGGGTTTTATATGTTTGTAGTGTGTAGATATCCACAAACTTATAACAGTGAGGCTTACCAACTGAGTCATAAGCGAGGAACCCACCCAAACTCCCAGGGAATAAGGTCTATTTTAGAACTGCACGTAACAGTCATCATTGTATCATAATGTTTGAAAAACATTCTAAATTAGCCTACATTATGCCGTATTTAGAGCACAAAGTTCAAACATATTCACAAACTTTTAAAATATTAGTAGAATTCGTCGTACCATTCTAGAAATACTCCCATGTTTCAAAATGAATGTCATTTTTGGGTGTTACGAGTTTTTATTCGAGGATGAACACATCACTATGACACTTGACATTTCAATTATTTGTATTATTATTTTTTGACATCTAGTAATTATTATAACGATTAATTAGGAATTATTAACATTTAAATTATTATGTTATTTTTAAAATAAGCGATGATGAAAATAAAGATGTGTTTTAATATAGTGTGCATTTCGTTTTTGACATTGGTTTCTTAAAGACCACACTATTGCATTAGGTAAAGCCTGTAATCATAGTTATACAGGGTGAATTTTTGAGACGGGGCAGTAAGGGCAGCTACCTTAACCGTTGTAGCTAGAGGAAAACGTTCTTAGGAGACCATCCTTAATTTTTGAAAATATTTCGACCTGCATTCACAGATTTAAAAAAAATGTACAGTCAGCGAGAAAATAGGCCATTTACACAAAAACTTTTTTTGATGCCAATCGATCCTGTTTCATCTAAGGATAAAAAGGCTCTTTTAGACCAACTGAGGTTAGAGTACTAGAAAAGTCAGAAATCGCTAAAATGTATATCTGAGACAAGACAGTAAGGGCTACCTTAACCGTTGTAGCTACAGAAAAACGTTTTTAGGAGACTATCCTTAACTTTTGAAGATATTTCAATCTGCATTCACAGATTTTGAAAAAATGTACAGTCAGCGAGAAAATGGGCAATTTAAACAAAAACTTTTTTGATGCCAGTCGATCCTGTTTCATCTAAGGATTAAAAGACTCTATCGGACCATTTGAGCCAAGAGTACTAGAAAAGTCAAAAAACGCAAATAACTTTGATTATACATTTTGTACGAAATCAATTTGTCATTTGTCATAATTTTTCATCATTTTGTCGAAATATCTTCAAAAGTAAGGGTAGTCTCCTAAGAAAGATTTCCTGTAGCTACAACGGTTAAAGTAGCTGCCTTTACTGCTCCGTCTCAAAAATACATTTTAGCAATTTCTGACTTTTCTAGTACTCATACCTCAGTTGGTCTAAAAGAGCCTTTTAATCCTTAGATGAAACAGGATCGACTGGCATCAAAAAAAGATTTTGTGTAAATTGCCCATTTTCTCGCTGACTGTACATTTATTTCAAAATCTGTGAATGCAGGTTGAAATATCTTTAAAAGTTAAGGATAGTCTCCTTAAAACGTTTTCCTGTAGCTACAACGGTTAAGGGAGCCCTTACTGTCTTGTCTCAGAAATACATTTTAGCGATTTCTGACTTTTCTAGTACTCTAACCTCAGTTGGTCTGAAAGAGCCTTTTTATCCTTAGATGAAACAGGGTCGATTGGCATCAAAAAAAGTTTTTGTGTAAATGGCCCATTTTCTCGCTGACTGTACATTTTTTTCAAAATCTGTGAATGCAGGTCAAAATATTTTCAAAAATTAAGGATGGTCTCCTAAGAACATTTTCCTCTAGCTACAACGGTTAAGGTAGCTGCCCTTACTGCCCCGTCTCAAAAATTCACCCTGTATATGTAGTGGTAAATAAATAAATAAACAAACTAGTCCGTTGTTGAACTGGTAACTGTTCTTTGTTTCGTAATCTGACCTTTTATTTGAGAAATTTCCCCATGAAGAAAATGAAATACTCCCATGTATTTACAAAAAAAAAGTATATAGGTATGTATTCTATCAGTTATCTGGTTCCCATAGTGCAAGCTTTGCTGAGTTCGGGACTAGATGGCGCTGTGTGAAATGTCCAGCAATAGTTATTTATTTATTTATGTTACAAAATGAATGTCATTTTTGGGTGTTACGAGTATTATTCGAGGATGAACAGAACACATCACTAGTCCGTTGTTGAACTGGAAACTGTTCATTGTTTCGTAATCTGATCTTTCATTTGAGGCACAATGCCTGATCCGGCCTTAACAAAGCACGTGTGAAAAAACCAGGCTTAAGAGAAAAACTTTGGGAAATTAATGGGTATGTGTTGGACTAAATGGGAACAAAGGTTGCTCTTTGTTCCCTTTTCATAGTGTTTCGTAATTAATGTGAACAAGAATGGAATAGAATATTCCTTTTCAGAGTTTTCTATCTAAGTAAAAGATACCGGATCTCTGGGGTTTGTTTTAATTAGTATTTAGTAAAGGTTTCCTTCTTTCTTCTTATTTTGACTAGCCTCTCAGCTCAGTTGGTAGTTCTGCCATCTGCGCTGTTGGTCATCGTTTCGATTCTTACCCAGGACAAACATTTGTGTGATGAACATAGATGTTTGTACTGTGACTGGTTGTTATATAGTATGTATTCACAAAATATTATGTCTCTCAGGGTGTTTGAAAGGGTATACTTTCCGATTGGTGCTATAAAAATTTGGTGTGGATCTTCGGAGTTATGAACAGAAATGCACCTCTAGACTGCAGAAAATTGCTCAGCTTGTCGATTTTATTAAATTTTGAAATTTAGCTAATCAGAGGCTCAACCAACGTCCAAACAAAATATTACATTTGATAGGTAGCATTATCAGTAGGAGGTATTGGTGGGATATAAAAGATCGAGACAGATGGAAATAATTGGGGTAGACCTTCGCCCAGCCAGAGCGGTGGGAAAATATAGGTTAATAAAAAAAAAAGGTAGCATGACGTTACAGGCAAACCTGGGCACCAATTTTATTAATTTACAACGTCAACTTCCTGTATCATTACCTCTGCGTTTTATTTCGTTCTCCAAAATGACAGTAATTTTCAAACCTCATTGATAATTTGTTTGAAAACGTCATGACAACAGAGAAGCCTGGCGCGGGCCGGACAGAAAAGACGTAAGATGCTGACATTTGTCTCTTCTGCGTCCCTTTCATACAAAATGTATAGAGGCGTCGCGACGCATACCTAACATACAGAAGAGACGGGGCGCTCCGTATGTTTTGCGTCGCGACGCCTCTATACATTTTGTATGAAAGGGACGCGGAAGAGACAAATGTCTGCGCCCCGTCTGCGTCTTACGTCTTTTCTGTATGTCCTGCGCCTAACCTCGTTGGTCATTAGTAGATTATGAAACAAAACGAAATAGTTGACGTTTTGCTTTGGTTCATAAATAGTTTGTTAGTTGAATCGGCCTTAATAATATAATAGAATAGTTTGTTAGTTTTCTGTAGGTCAAATGGTAACTGGTTTTCTCACGATTTTTTCTTTTGCCATTCGAGCTCTTACTAATGCGAATATAAATTGATCTGTATTTGATAATATCAATTTCATATCTACGATTTACCCCAATGATTACTTAATAAGCAATCATCCCCTTCCTGTCAAAATGTCGAAAGCAAACATTGTTCGACCATTTGCAAATGAGGGTATCTGTTCGTTTTGTGGCAATCTTACCCCTTTCAACCTATTGATAACTATTGAATTTACTAATGCTAACTGCGTTGGTCATTTGTCGAGTGTTTTGACTGGGTATTCTGAGAAGGGATAAGCATCCTCTTTTGTTGTGATGATTTCGTCTTAGAGCGTTTTCAGAATATCGTTTTTTTGCGCGTATCCGGTCATTTCATTATAAGCGCTTACACGCGAGCTTCATTTCGCGCTTCGAAAACCCGAACGGGCGTACATGGGCTTATTCCGGAGTGTACGCTCGAACCGGTGGTGAGTGAATGCTTATATTAGGAAAGCTATAAAGTTTTATTTCTGTGTTTTATTTATTAAACAAAAGCTTTCAATTCACTTGCTGTGTAATTTCACTAATTATTCTAAAATTACCCAGCCAGCACTGGCTAGACCTTGTATATGGGTAAACGGTGAGTATGGGATAAACCCTGAATTAAAAATTACTTTAATTTTATTATTCGGACATTACCCAAGCCTTGGGTGATTCTAAGTAAACTCGGGTAAACCTAGGCTCATTCAGTCTTCTAGCAGTACCAGTAAAGAAAATTACTGCATTTTGAGGAGCGTTTCTGCTCATCACGCTGAAGATCCTCATCAGATGTTCACCAAATTTTTATGAGACCAATTTAAAGGTATAATGTTTCAAACAAAAAGAGGAACCATCAAAATCGGGGGTCACAAGGCGGAGAAATCCAGTAGCCCCATTTTTGCCCCTTTATGGAGGAAGTACCCCTCCAATCAAAAAGCCCCGACGACAAAAAAAAATCCATAAAATTATCGAACCTGCTCACAAAATTTCACGAACTTTTTGTCCAAGATGAAGCAGAGACGCTTCGCTCGCTTGGTCAATAATACCTCCATAGGTGTTTATATTTTTTAGCAAAGAAAGAAATATTGAAGAAGTAAATCGTAGAATAGCAATCACCTGGAAGAAGTACTGGGCTCATAAAGAAATATTTAAATCGCAGCTCCCGCTACCAACTAAAAAGATTGTCATGGATACAGAAATACTGCCATGTCTCACCTATGGTTGCCAAACTTGGACGCTTGATTACAAGACCAGAAACAAAATCCGGATTGCTCAGAAAAAAATGGAAAGAAGTTGCCTAGGTATCAAATTGAAAGACAAAGTGAGGAATATAGACATCCGTAAAAAGACTAAAGTAACCGACGCCTTAGATTTCTCGCTACAAAGAAAATGGAAGTGGGCCGGCCATGTGGCTAGATACAAAGACGATAGATGGACAATAAGAGCATTGAAATGGTCTGGACCTAGAGGCACTAGAGCGAGAGGCAGACCGCATGCCAGATGGGCAGATGAAATAATAGCGACGGCGGGTCCGAGTTGGTTAACCACAGCCACTGATAGAGAAGAATGGAAGTCCTTGGAGGAGGCTTTTACCCATAGGGGGTCCATACAAAAATAATGAATGATTATTATTACTTACAGAATTAATTTTAGCTAATGCATGTGACAATTTCTTATACTTATTTTTTATTCATAATATTTAACTAAGAATTAAGTAATATTTTTTGTATGGAATTAAATAAAGCTATTTTATTATTATTATTATTTATTATTTATTAGGTGTTTATATGCCACTAAATACTGTCCTTACTCCTGTTTTAATCAAACTCTAAAAAAATTGAAATTGTTGTAAGAAAAAAATACTAAAAATATAATAATTTGTATTCCTTGCTTCGTTATCAATTGAAATATTGTCTCGAGAGGGCATTGCCAATTCCAGTTCAAAAAATATCCAAATTAATTTTGTTTGTATAAAAGTCTGCCACTGTCTGAATTCCTTTCAACCTCAATCAAAAGTCTCCGTTGTAAGTGAATGAACAGGATATTTTTTTGCTTAAAGAAAAATAAAAAATAAAATATTTATTGTTTCTTTTATGACAAAAATGAAGTTACTTTCAACATCAAATCAAAAATGATTTTTTAAAACATTTATAGACTAAATAATTTTAATATAAGTACTCCTCAAAACAAAATAGAAAAACATGACTTTAAAATAGACACTTAGAAAAACATGACTTTAAAATAGTAATAAAAATTGAATGTAGGTACAATTTATTTCAATTTTGATTTAGAAATATGTTACTACTTATTACCAGTTATTAGGAATTTAGAAATATATTTTTAGAAATAAATTTAGGACACGTTCAGAAAATATTGTGTTGTGGAAAATATCGAAATATTTAAAGTGAGCCCTATTTTGTTTTGAGGAGTATAGTTAGATACGCCCTGATACTTATAATACAAAGCGGTGTAAGTCAACAAAATATTGCCGTTTTTTTGTCCAACACCACACAAATTGCAAAATAACTTTATTATTTCTGACGCGTGCTTACACTCATTCATGATGAAAAGGTCTCACTCAAAGCATAGAATAGATAATAATACTACGTATAGAATGGCCACTGTCCCCCCACCAATCTAGGCTTCTTCACCGCGCGAGTGAATTTGAGCTGGCGAGGGGCTGACTTTGAGCTAGGGACACGCCACGCGCGCAGATGCGACGACAAAACCGAGACCACAGTGTACAGTAATTATTAATACGGTAACAACCTCACTTCACGCACACAATTGCGCGTATACCAAAATGACATTAGTAGTTAGTAGTTAGACGCCGCTTTTGCATAGAGATTTCGTCGAGTATCTGGGGTGTGCTTAAAGCAAGAGATGCATCTATATCAAGGATTATACTTAAACAGCTTCCGTTGGCTCGTTTGCTCAGCTCATCTATACAATCAGACAAATCGAACGGTTGTTAGTAGTAAATATAACATTTAGGTTTATAACTAAAACAATCAGAATTTTAGATTAGATTTCGCTCTAGAATCATCTAAAAAGTTTCGCTTTATCAGGGATTACAATCAATATTTATGTTGAAAATAACCGTAAAATAACCTAAATTTAAAAACTGAGTTTATAGACAGTATTTTATCGCCGCTAGAGGGCGCTAAACAATATCCTATCACAAGTTTATTAAAATTCACAGTAACGTTGAATTTATAAATAACAATTTTGCTCAGGCGTTTGCCCCTAGAGAAATCTTTGCGGTAGAATTATTGTAAATAATGTCTTCTAGCAAAAGCTAGATTATATTTTGTATTTTTATAGATAAACATAATCAAAGTTTTCTAAAACAGTTTTTTTATAAGAGCTTTATTGAGAGCACAAGTTGAATTCCAAAGTGTCTGAGCTTATCAGGTAGTATTAGGTACCTATTTGAACCAACGCGGTGCGGCAACAGCGCGGCGCCCGTACCGCAAACGCTCGATTCGAGCACCGTTGTCGGCACCGCTCGCTTTAATATGAATAAACACAATCTTTCGTGCGCTGTACGACTAACGCACCTCTTCGGCACCGCAGCAGGTTAAGAAATACATAAATTGAAGGCGCCATAACAATAAAACAAAAAACAAATCGAAAAAGCAAACAACAATATATTCTAGATCTTTAACGATCAATTTCTGAGTAAACTATCATTGAAATCAAACTTATAGCAACTACCTACTGATATGAAAGCTAGAAGGCATTTCAGGTTAAGGTATTCCAAAGCCTGAGATACAGGTTTGGATGTAAGCGAAGAAGCTTTGTCCTTGTCACTTTGAACTAGATCCAGCTTAAGGTATTAGCAGCATTTACACGCAGAGATCGGCCTGCGGATTATCCCGCGGATCGATCTCTGCCATTCCAACCTTTGACAGTTTTATCCGCGGATATCCGTAAAGATATCTTTACAGATATCTGTACAGTCCAGATCCGTGCTAAAAACTCTACCGTTTAAAGGCCGCTAGTTTTATCCGCGGATATCTTTACAGATATCTGTACAGTCCACACAACGATCTATTATCATTTAATCTTGGTTAAAAGGATTGTTGGTCTTGTTGAGAGGCTTTCTTGGTAGCTTTGTCTCTTTCACACTCGTTGTTGGATTAGTAGTGTGCCCATGTCATTTAAATTTCAGGATATTTTTACTTTATCGCGCTCGACAAAATCAGCGCTTGATTTCGATCCATGGTTTCGATCCTTGAATTCGATCCTTGATTTTGATCCTTGATTTTGATTTCGATCCTTGATTTCGATCCTTGGTTTCGATCTTGGATTTCGATCCTTGATTCTTGAATTTTGAACCTTGAATCTGAAATTTTGAATCTTGAATCTTTGAAGTGACAGCTGTCAAACTTCAAATGACCATATCTCGGGAACTACTCGTCCTAGACTCCCCGTTCTCAGTTCAAATGAAAGCTATGACCAAGATCTTCATTTGAAGTGACAGCTGTCAAATTTCAAATGGCCATATCGCGGGAACTACTCGTCCTAGACTCCCCGTTCTCAGTTCAAATGAAAGCTATGACCAAGATCTTCATTTGAAGTGACAGCTGTCAAACTTCAAATGGCCATATCGCGGGAACTACTCGTCCTAGACTCCCCGTTCTTAGTTCAAATGAAAGCTATGACCAAGATCTTCATTTGAAGTGACAGCTGTCAAACTTCAAATGGCCATATCTCGGGAACTACTCGTCCTAGACTCCCCGTTCCCAGTTCAAATGAAAGCTATGACCAAGATCTTCATTTGAAGTGACAGCTGTCAAACTTCAAATGGCCATATCTCGGGAACTACTCGTCCTAGACTCCCCGTTCTCAGTTCAAATGAAAGCTATGACCAAGATCTTCATTTGAAGTGACAGCTGTCAAACTTCAAATGGCCATATCTCGGGAACTACTCGTCCTAGACTCCCCGTTCTCAGTTCAAATGAAATCTATGACCAAGATCTACATTTCAGATGACAGATGTCATTTTGACAGCTGTTATTGAAAATGTAGATCTTGGTCATAGCTTTCATTTGAACTGAGAACGGGGAGTCTAGGACGAGTAGTTCGCGAGATATGGCGGTTTGAAGTTTGACAGCTGTCACTTCAAATAAAGATCTTGGTCATAGCTTTCATTTGAACTGGGAACGGGGAGTCTAGGACGAGTAGTTCCCGAGATATGGCGGTTTGAAGTTTGACAGCTGTCACTTCAAATAAAGATCTTGGTCATAGCTTTCATTTGAACTGGGAACGGGGAGTCTAGGACGAGTAGTTCCCGAGATATGGTCATTTGAAGTTTGACAGCTGTCACTTCAAATGAAGATCTTGGTCATAGCTTTCATTTGAACTGGGAACGGGGAGTCTAGGACGAGTAGTTCCCGAGATATGGCCATTTGAAGTTTGACAGCTGTCACTTGAAATGAAGATCTTGGTCATAGCTTTCATTTGAACTGAGAACGGGGAGTCTAGGACGAGTAGTTCCCGAGATATGGCCATTTGAAGTTTGACAGCTGTCACTTCAAAGATTCAAGGTTCAAAATTCAAGAATCAAGAAAAAAACTTTGTAAATTTATACCATTCCACGCGCCAGTCCAAAATCTGCGGTTATCTGTACAGATATCTTTAAAGATATCTTTACAGATATCTTTACAGTCCGGATCCGTGGGAAAATCTTTAGCGTTTAAAGGCCGCTAGTTTTATCCGCAGTTATCTTTAAAGATATCTTTACAGATATCTTTACAGATATCTTTACAGATATCTTTACAGTCCGGATCCGTGGGATAATCTCTATCGTGTAAATGCCGCTATTGTGTCCCAAACACAATGTTATAAGCTTTAGCGTTTGTATGGCGTATGAGCTTAGATACCTTTTGGAGACAACAGAATAACAGACAGTTGAAATTAAAACAAAATTGGGCCAGGTTTTAATTCAGCTTATATCATTTTTGTAGCTCTGGTTTTTATGCTTTCCATTTGATAATTGTCGGATATTTTGAATAATTTGTAGAGAACAAACTGCAGCCAAGCTACGGGTCTAATATGTAGATTCGAATGCCGTCATTGCAACGCGCGCTGTTTCGAAAAAAATTCAAGTGGACTAAAAGTTGGTTTATCGAAACCGCTGCTTACTTATCTACAATCGCTGTAGCTATAGATAACAGAGACAATTTATTAAATGGCGATAAGTCACGTGGTCGTAACAAATGGGGCGATGATAGAAAGAGATTCGTAGGGCTTGTAAATGGACAGCATTATTTTTTATGTCATAGATCATAATACGAATAAGCTTAAACAGAATTTTTTGTTTAATAATTTTTTTTCTCAACTATTTCGTCCCACTGCTGGGCAAAGGTCTCCCCCAAACTCTCCGACCATCCCTATCCTTCCCACCATCCATCGTCGAAGGTGACAAGGTCGTCCCGCCAACGCTTTCTCGGCTGACCCCGACGCCGCCCGCCCTCCGTCTATAATTATTATTATTATTATTATCAGCCATCAACATCCCACTGCTGGGCAAAGGCTTTCCCCACTCTTTCCATTCATCCCTCTACTGTGCTCGTGATGTCCAGTTGGCACGGAATTTGGCGACTAAAATTATTAGTTTATAATTTTAATTTCGTTGTGGCAGACCCCGGAGAAGATGGCGGGACGACCTAGACAGTCATACAGATGACTGGCGCAGTTTGGCTCAAGATCGAGAGGTGTGGAAAAAAGGGAGGGAGGCCTTTGCCCTGCAGTGGGACGATGTGGGCTAAAAATAAATAAATAAATAATTTTAATTTGCATCATGCCACTGCCAATCAAAGTTCTTCTTATCCTCCTTCTAGTACGATTGTGGGCAAATCCCCCAATCAAGATGACATTGTGCTTTAAAAATTCATGCACCTAAATGGTAATAAACCCACATTTACCTAAGCACTTTGTGTTGAAAGCCTTGAATGAATAATTTAATACAATAGTTATCTTCGATTGGTAGTTTGTTGGCAACCTTCAATAGTAAATTTCTTTGAAAGACTTTTTAAAATTGTTACCACGTATCTCTAGATATAAATAAATTGTCACCACGTATCTCTAGATATAAAAACATTCTGCCTATTAACTTTTTATGCTTCAAATTAAATTGTCATTTCATCATCATCATCATCTTTTAGTCCATTTACACGCACTGTTGGGTTTAGTATCCTCTTTATCACAACATTCTCTCCTATCACGCCATTCTCCAATCCGTCGCGAGTCCCAATATATTGTAATAGTTATTTAATGAAATATATTAATAATGTAAATCCAAAAGTCAATGAATGCCAAGACAATATGCTGTTAATGGCTAGCTAAGTCACGATTTTTTTCTTGCATGAATAATTTTATAAGAGAGAATGAAGCAAAAAATGTGTGTCAGGATCGTAGCAAATTTAAATTGATGGTCTTTACCTACCCCTATAGAAAGAAGGGTTGCATATAACGACTGATATCCTACTTATTATACTGTATTATGAAGGCGAAAGTCCGTGTGTGTATGTTTATTACCACGTATCTCCATAATTACTAAAGCGATTTTAATGAAATTTGGAACGTAGATAGTTTAGGTTCTGGAATAATACATGGTCTATTTTTTAACCCGGAAAAATGTATGGTTCCCGTGAGATAAAAAAAGTAGTCCACGCGGGCAAGCCGTGGGCGTTCACTAGTTATGTTTAAATGTTTTTCTTTAGCGAATGATGTTAAAGAGCGTTTTTCGTTCTGAAAAAAATAATTGGTGACCATTTTCGAACCAATTACATAAACACCATGATGTCCCAAATAGCTTTAGTAATGCCTCCACTGTGATCACGTTACTACATAATATATCAAAGGAAATGGCATTAAGATAAGTAAGTTTGTCAAACACAAGCGAGTAAGCAATTAACAACAAACTAAGCATGTGTTTGTCAATGTGTCAAAGTTTAAGTGATAAGTCAACTGGAAACACATACAGTGGTGCTTAAGTGGGTAAATAAGTTTATGCTGCTTCTTGTATTGATTTATTGGTTTGTTTTGGTAACGAGATTGTGGTCGGCATTACTACCGTATTTTGGAGTACGCAATTAAATATACCTAAATATTTAAATAAATAAATATTGGTGGACAGCTTACACAGCGCCACCTAGCCAGTAGAACGTTTTTCTTTAACGAAAATTGGTTCGCGTTTGACCACACCCTGCCTGATGTAAAGCAACAGTGCGGTCTAAGATGGACCACGCTTACCTAGAAGGAACCTATTGACTCTCGATTTGAAGACACCCAAATTTTACTTTTCTGGAAATACGTATACACGAAAAGTGGGTGAAAAAGCTAAGTGGGTATGTATTAAATGTATTTGGTCGTGCCTCTGACTACCTTCTTTATTTTGATGTTATCCATGGGAATCGTGAGCCTGTTTTCAAAACTCCATCACCAAAGTAACGAGAACAAACTTCGTTCAAAAATCAATTCTATACATACATAGTTTGAGTTTATATTTTTGTTTCGTTTCTTCAATTCACATTCAAGTCGTGATATCGTAGTCACACATAAATTGTTAAGTAGATCCTCCTTTGGTTCATCGATCGATGTTGCGATGTTCAAGTTTGTTGAAATATTGTATTGAATGTTATTTCGTACAGTAAAACCAGAAAAAGAATGTTTTTTGTAACATCGGAAACAATCGCATAAAATTACAAAAACGATTGACAAAAGGTCATTTGAAATGAAAATTACTTATAACTTCAACCTTATCGCAAACAAATATCAATGTCATTTTTAAGAAAGGCAAATTAGTTGTGCGCCGTGCGAGCTGCGCTGATAACGACGTGCACTTCTGTCGCATTCTGTTTTGTGAAATCATACACTGCTGTCGGACATATTCGGCAAACACGAACATAACCGATATCCATTCTAAAGTTTGAAGTACTGTAAATCGTAGATGAATATTCACACATCTGCAGTGCGATTCAGACTTCCAAAAATGCATCCGATTCGATGATTTTCTTACAAAAGTTGACGTTTTTTCAGCGAAGAAAAGTCACACCCTAAATTTGGAATACATCCCGAGAAGTTCCGAATTGCAGTGCAGCAGTTAAGCAAAGTTCTTAGCGGTCACAATTTTTTGTCAAAAGTTTCCTTTGTGCTACGTGTCTGCTACGACGTAGCACTCTACGTAGCTCTTAGCCAAAACCTGAATGAATTGAAATAGGACATGGTTTATTTTTTATCTGGATACCATCACGCGAGCTAAGCCGCGGGTGGAAGCTGCGGCCCTAGCCATATTACACGATCTATCGTCGCTGTAGAACGATCTATCGTCGCGATAGAATAGAACACTTCAAAATGTATAGGAATTGACGTTCTGACCACGTGACTCATCTACTTGAAACGTCAAATCCTATACATTTTGAAGTGTTTCTATTCTACAGCGACGATAGATAGTGTAATATGGCTAGGGGGGCTGGTTAGCTATAAGTCAAATTGCTCATTGTACGAACTAAAAATATATGAAAAATGACATTTGATCGTCCATTTTAGTGCGTATAATTAGTAATCCGACTATAGTTAGTCTGCATATCAAGTCAGCTATTTGAATAATAAAACGTCCTGCATTTAAATAGAGTTCAAATTACTCGTTCAATTAAAAAGCAATCAACCTATTCAAACGTGACTTCAAATAACACACTAATCCAAAGAAACTTCATATTTGGCTTCTGAAAGCATTTGAATTGTATTAAAGGATTTACATACTGATCATAAATGGAATTTATTACGTTTATGCATTATTCAAACATTTAGTTTGGAGACTCGCAAGAAGATATAGAGCATTAACAAAACTTGTATTCACGGTTATAAGTACTGTTTCAGAATCTACATGAACGCGAGTAAAGCCGCGGGAAAAAGCTAAAACGCCAAAACAAAACTATCCTTTTTTAATTTATTTATTTATGCATTCGATGCACGTTATACAATAATTAATTGGTCAGTCTTATGCCAAAATGTTCCAACTCACAAATTATTATAAATGAGTGTCGTATGTTTAGAATTAATACTACTCTCTACATATTTTACTTTAAAAATTTTCGTGATTTGTACTCGAAAAACATTATCACGATGTATAATTGTATATTGGGCGCAGTAGTAATTAAATAAATAAATAAGTAGTGATTCGATCAAAATAGGCCTTTAAATTCTAATAAAAATACTTCAGGGGGTATTCAGACGGAAATCTAAATTTACTTTTTCTACGTAAACGCTCACATTTTACATTAGTAAGCAATCCATTCGCGACAGGTAACAAGCCCATCGCCGCTAGAACTTGGCTTGCTCACAATGTTACCTTCACCTTTTAAAACTTAAAAACTTCTTCGAAACGAAAAATCTAGTATACTAATATGCGGAATGCCAACTTCAACAAAAATAAGGTGCTGAATATGTATGTATACCTCAGACAATCCCCTTTGACATCTCTGAAGAATCTTGAATGCCTATACAAAAATTAAAGAGGTAAGTATAATCATTGGCATTTTTTTTTAATATCTAAAAACATGCCAATGGTATACCTCTTTAATTTTTAGTCAATTTGTGACTTGGAGCGTTTTAGCTCAATGCGAATTGGCTCTGAACTGAGCCTTGCAATTCCCTCAACCGATTAAGCTCATATACAAACTTGCCAATTAACTTGGCTTCACTACCTACTGAAATTTATGAGAATTGAAACAACGGGTAACAACCTATCGAGTAAACATGCAATTTTAAGAAAAATTGATAGTCTGTCTAGATCTTTCTTACTTACTCTGACTACCCCCTTATAAATCTTAAAGATGCCTTAAAAAAAGATCTGAGAGAATGTCTACCGCGCCTGGGGATACAGTCGTGATCATACTTCATTTAATTTTTTTTTCTTACTTATGAACACCTGTTTTCATGAAAATCGAGTTAGCAATTCTTGAAATGGGCATATCGCCTATTTGTGAACGGATTTTGATAAAACAAAACAATAAAAAATGATCCTGGTTTACCACAATACTACATTGAAAACTGCATCCAAATTGGTTAAGCCTTTTCTGAGATTTGCGTGAACAACGCTCTGCGCAAACAGACAAACAGACAAATATAAAAACATTCTATTCTATCCTATTGCGTTAATAGATGGCCCTAAAAATTGTTTTTCTCAAATATCTTTCAAAAACAGACATCGATAAGTTACAGTTTTATTCTATGTATAGATGAGATAGTTTTATTCGCTTGCCATCTTTATTAAAAGAATGAAACTTGGACCACACAACCAACTTAATGAAAATTCCGACATTATTGATCATGATCAGTAATTCATGACACGACATCTGATGCTAATGGAAGCTCTTATTACCAACGCATACCTCAATTTGTTAAAGGCTTCGCGTTCGACTTTTCCCCCAACATCTCAGTACAATCTCCGACAATCCAATTAATTCATGCGAGATTAGTCCCGTGTTTCAAACAAAAACCCGTAGCAGGCAATCAATGTGATAAATTAGAGGAAAGAAAAAACCTGGGTCCGTTCATTGTCGGAATTAGTCTGGTAAGATCCTGAATGGGAGACCTTGTTACAGTTGTTCTACGAGTATCTCACGAAGGCCGGTTGATCTTAATTGTGTGTGTAGATGCACTTGCACGTTGTTTCTGTGTGCGTGGGCTGATTCTGAGCGCTCCCGAGCTTACGCACACAGAAACAACGTGCATGTGAACACACACACAATTAAGACCAACCGGCTTTCGTGAGATAGAACAACTGTAGTAGAGTCGTATTGTCCGAGTAGAATAGTGCCTCGACATTCGATATGAAGGTCGTGAGTTTTAATGGCCAAGTAGAATGCTCGAAACGAAACGAGCCACCAACCGTAGCCACAAAACCGTAGCCAGCGACAGCTACTTTTCATATATTTTGTAGCTGTAGCGAGTGGCTGCCACCGGCTACACGTGTGCGGCGCGTCTATCCATACCCATATTATAAATGTGAAAGTGTGTTTGTTTCTTTGTTTGTTCTGGTTTCACGTCCAAACAGAGAGATGGATTGACGTGACTTTTTGTATGGAGATAGTTGAAGGGCTGGAGAGTGACATAGGCTACTTTTTATCCCGAAAAACTTTCGTGAGTTGTACTAAACATTATTTAACACACGGGGATTACTCACGTTAAATTGTCGGTATCTAAATCGACGATATTTTTACGTGATTAATTCTCGTGTGTTACATAATGTCAAATACAAAATTATTTATTGTCCTATCAAATAACACAAAGTAACAAGCTAAAGCTTAAGGTATACAAGGTTAGGTTGAGACAAAGGGAGTAAATTCAGCATAAGGCTTTTAACAATCCACAATACAGACATTATTTGTTTTTATTAAATGTGTAGTCAATATTTTAGTGTTCCAACCTCTCAAGCCGTCATGGAATTCAATAAACCTTTATAGAAACACTTTTTCTTTTTAAAAGAGAATCACGAGCAATTTCTTTTGTTGAAACGTGTCTCAACTTAAAAGGGTTTTGACAATTCGAATAAGAGCCTTTAATATGATTGAGATATTTATTTTGTACTCGTAGTTTCTGATGCGTATGTTTCTGCTTTAAGTGGATCCGCAGGGGTAGTCTGCGAAATTCAAAGTTACCTTTCTATAACGTGTCACATAATTATTCAAAATAATTGATAAAGTTAATGAATATGGTGGCTTTATACGTTAAACAAAGTGATTAATTTTTTGAAAATACCTATTAACTTATTTACGCGATATCAAGAAATACGCAAATTATATCAGGATATATGACATTTGAGATCGGCACAGGGTCGACTAAAATGGCGTTTGAGGGAGGAGGCTTATACCCAGCAGTGGGCTATTATTTGAGCTGTCAATGATGATGATGATGATGTCAAGATACAACCTGACCGTCTAGCAAATTGCAAAAAAACGCAATAAAACTTGAATTTGGCGCGCTACCCGTGCGTATCCGTAAGTAAATAGTTTTATTAATAAGGGATAATACGAGCCCTCGAGATTGTTAGGGTTATTCATAATTATGATTCACATACTTAAATAGTTCTTAATTTTAATGCAATAAAACATAAATATTTTTCAAATTTTATTATTATTTATTTATGAAACAAGGAAACACATTCAAAAACATAGTAATACACTCCTTTTTGAATGTGTTTCCTTGTTCCATAAATAAATTACATAAATTGTACCTATAGAAATTGTATCCAATATTTTTTAGAAATATTTCCATCTACAATTACAAGTCGTTTAATAAAAATAAGGTCAGTTTCCTTAAAAAGAACTGCATAAATAAAAGTTTTTTTTTTTCTTTCTTTATTTTGGCTTCGCACGGTTGTGCATTCAGCCAGTGTCAAGTAATTAAATAAACTTGCAAGTTTATAGATAAATAAGATATATAAATACATAACACAATACATAAATATAATATCCCACCCCTCCCCTTGTGCCTCAGTAAAGATGTGGGGCTTTACTGAAACATCAACACGGACTATTTGGGAGAACTTGAAAAGCAATGTTATCCAATTTTGTTTCACTTCCCCACGCTTATGCACGTTCACGAACACTTAACGGTTAATAATCCACCATTATTACACATTAACATTCGAAGAAACACAAGTTTTGGAAAATAAAACAAAAATGAAACTTGACTTCTCAAATTCCCGCCAAAAAGCCCCAAATAAAAGTTCAGTACAAAAAACTTATAAATTTTATTGGAAATCGCACAAAGAAGCTGATAAAACAAAGACATGACAATACAGGAACTGCATTTTATTGTTTAATAATACAATTGTTTTCTACCTCAGTGTAAGTGCATGAAATAATATAAAACCACGTTCACTCAGACATTCAAAAACCTTCTTACAGTTTATGAATTTCATTTGACATAGAAAACCTAACTTATAGAATAATTTTTACAAAACATTTTTTTATAAAACAATTTCATTACGCGATTAAGTCCCGATAATAATAATTTTAAAAAATGTGTTCAAGTCGCGAAAGTTTAAAATATGTATTATAGAATAATGTTATCCTACACTTGTGGGTTCGCGTATTTGTGCGAATAAGGTCTTCCGCAGTTTGCATCCAAGTGCGAGTACGTACGTTGATGGACGTACGAATTGACCTCGCACACTGGCTACGTTCTTACTCTATACTTCGTTACATTTGTATGAATTACAACAATTTTAACATGTGTTTGTATTACATTTCTTACATTGTATCCGTACACCAAATTAATATTTTTTTCTTTATCCTTATTGAATTTTATGTATGAACGCCTAAAAATCAGAGCAAATTGAGATTGATTTCGGACGTCGGATACGCACGTACACGCACGTCTAATCGGATACAGTGTGCGAGGCCCCATATAGTAATCGGAGTGTTGGGATCGTTCGTGCGTGTTCGTACGTATACGCACGTCTGAAATTCGGATGAAAACGCAAGCAAACTGCGGATAGCTTGCTTACTCGAACAGCGAGCATCATCACACAAAACTGGTTCCCTACAGGGATGGACACACTGCGTATTTTGCAGCGCGTTCGCATCGCGTTCGCACGCAACGCGTTTGTATCGATACAAACGCGCTGTAAAAAACGCAGTGTGGCCACTCCCTTAATTGTATCAAACCCCTACACCAATAACAAGTTAGAACCAGTTTCATGTACTGATTGAAACACCCACTATCCACAAAACATTCCAACAAGTGTAACTTCACCGACCACACAAACTATTACAAAGTTGGGAACAACTTCCAAATTAAAAGCTCGATGTTTTCCGTACCAATACTAGAAAATTGGTAAATGTTCCCACTCCGTTGGATTTCATATTTATCGCAGTTGAAAAAGTTGTAGACGGTTAATGAAATTATAGTATCAATTTGTATGGGAGGTATTTATTTTAGTGGCAGGGATATTACGTTGAGTAGATTAGTTTAGAAGTTTTGTGGGGTGGTTGGCTGTTTGAAAACAAGCTTTTTTCTCATTGATTACGGTATGTTTTACTGCTAAACAATAAATTAATGAGCAAAGTGTGTGCCTCCAATACCGCAGACCACTACAAAAAGACAGACATTCAAAATTCTTTCGTATCTAAAGTAGGTAATCAGATATAGGTATTATGTACTTTTGATAAAGGCGCGAATACACGATGGGCCAGCCTAGACGAGCGCGAGCGAGAAGGCGAATCGATACAAGGTGAGAGTGGTAGAGAGGCAATGCGAGCCTGGGCCAGCGTGTATACGCGCCATTAGAGCCAAAATTATGTAAGTAGTTAGTATTTTCCTTGATAAACTGCAAACCGATTGCAAACTAAATTGATTGAGCGAGCTTATCGAGTGAAGCCGCTTTGTGTCGTAACGTTACCACACACAAATATAAATCTCGCCATACGTAACGTTTAAAACCGGTACAATTCTATTACGTCACAACACGAAAGGTCATGCAAATAGAAATCATACATAATCGTTTAGTTTGCAAAGCTGAATACAGTAGTTCGTTACTCAAGTAAGTTGACGGATCAACTAGTTTGAGAGTAAATCCTTCGTTAGTCAAGTTCTATTCTGCGAATGCTATGAGACCTATCGTGTTGCGTTAGCTCAAGTCATTGATTTTACAAAGAGCTTGTTCAGTTCAATACATTCACGGTCCCATTGTTTTACAAGTAATATTTATTTCTTTATTTCTGGGTGGACATGGACAACGACATCTTTTGTCGCGTTCGGTCTCGTTGAGATAAGAGTGATATCTACTTGCGTGGTCCTGAACGGTTATATGGGGGCATCCATTAATTACGTGAGGCTTTTAGGGGGGGGGGGGGGGAGGGGGTCGAGCAAAATCTCACCCAATCACGTGGGGGAGAGGGGTCTCGGCAAATATCACGTAATATTTTTTTTGCGCAAGAAACATGAAATGCCGGTTATTTTTTTTTTAAATCACATGGACATGGTTCTAATCCCTCTTGAGACCACATAGAAATCATCCCCGTGGACTGATTTAGAATGAATATTCATTTACGAATTTGAGTAGGTACTTACCTATTTAAGATTTTTTTTGTTTAACTTTCAATCTCACGTGAGATTAGGGGGTGGGGGAAGGGGTCGAGCCAAATCTCACGACATCTCACCAAGGTGAGGGGGGGTCGAAAAATCACAAAAATTACCTCACGTAATGGACGCCCCCTATTTGACAGTTTGAGACTGATTTTGGTCAGTGATAAACAATCCGGTTGGTGTATTTGGTTCAGGTGGCGCAACCATAGTGTCCCAGTGAGATAGAGCCCTAACAAGTACTAAATCAATAGCTTGTTCTAAATCAGAGCACTTAGGTCTTACAAGTTCCAAGATTGTAGACTATTAAACGCGAAATAGCTTTAACTGAGTTATTGGATAAGTTTGTTACAAGTGGAACAAATTGAGTTTGTAATTTTATTGTCTTATTTGTTTGTTTAATTATTTGTTCTTCCAGGATGAGACTTTGATATTATTTCTCTTGACGGAAAAATAATTTTGTGGGAACATGATTATTTTATATAAACAAAATCGAAATAGCCCGGGCTTCAAACCCACGACATTTGCGTCGAAAGTCTAAACATCTTTTAATAAATAGGTACGGTAGACACATTTTTAAATGAACAATAACTTTTAACCTAGAAACGGCTTATGTTTAGACTTGTATTAGTAAGGTCTATTGAAACATTTCAATGTTTCTTAATATCACTGAATTGTATCCGCCCTAATGTTGAAACTTTAATAAATATGATGATGGAGTTTCAGCAGGGCAATTCTACTAAATAACAACGTTAAACATTCCACTGCGTTTTGTTTCGTTCTCTTAAATGTCAGCCATTTGGTGAATAGTAGCATCTCTTTTACAAAAATTTGTTCCGCCAAAGTCCAAACCATAGCTAAAATGTCACCACAACAGAGTCGTTGGTCACTAGCAGAATAGGAAACGGACGAAAATCTAAGGTTTAGTTGACGTTTTGCTTGTGGTTGATAAAAAGTTTGGTAGTAGAATCGGCACCCTGGCCTCCCTAAGTCTTTAATCATTGCTTAACGACATTTTAAACAAGACGGATAACTTTTCGTTCTTTTTCACAAGAACACAAAGTTACAAAAATATTGGGCAATGTTTTATTAATATGTATTCGGACGTGCCTCTGACTACTCCCTTAAACATCTTCAAAGATTCTTGAATTTTCTAATGATCTAAGAGAATGTCTACCTAGCATTGATACAGACGTGATACAGTTTGTTTTATTATTTTAGTTATAAAGTGCAAGAATACCTAATGTGTTTCATATTATCCAACGAAAAAGGGTGATAAAGACAGAGAAAAGATGATGATGATGACTAAACGCTCATAGCTTGTATTGACAAGCAATGAGCGTTTAGACATCATCTTAGGCCCGGCTCCCATTGATAACACGGCATGGCAAGGTATTTTTAGGCAACGAATAAATGCCGACATGCCGACGCGGCATGCCTAAGCATACCGCGATTTTGTTATTGTACTTACGACCGTTAAGATTGAAATTTCAACTTTATATCCATACAATTAGGTAATATTTTTATTTGTCGTCTAAAAATACCTTGCCGTGCCGCCGTGCCGTCAATGGTCACCGGACCTTCTGTATGCCGTGCGCCCTACGCTATTTTTGTTACTGAAAAGTGTCTCTATGGTGTTTAACTTAGAGTCCATGTTAGCACTTATTTAAACAAAGAAAAGAGATCGCAACAGCTACATTCTCATCTGTAGGAAGACTGTCCATTATAACAGGCAAAAACTAGACAAGCAACACAAAGAAAATTATGTAAATACAACGGTATATAATATAAGCAGTTGGTATAAGTTTGTAAGTTCAACTATAATTCAAATATTCAGACGAGCAAGTGTGCGAGAGATAACGACAATAGTTTGACATTGATAAGTGGTTCCTTAGGGCTCTATTACACTAGGAAATTAGAAACGCACTGTGAGCCTCAGTGAGTATCAGTTAAATATAGGTACTGAGTGATATCTGATGAAAGCTTTGTTCTTCAGTACCTAAATAAGGGATATGAAATCTGGAGCTGAGATGCATAAGGTCGGATCTCGAAAATTGTCATTTTCGAGATCCGACCTTATGCATCTCAGCTCCAGAAAAATAAAAAAACTTTATTTACAGAAACTAAACTACTGCATATTTACATAAAAGTATAAAATACAAAAATAACCAGTTAATTTAAGATAGACTATTTTTGAGTATGTAGTACTATGTAGCATTCAAACGTACACTACACATGTAAGGATATAAAAAACAGCTAGTTATGAAAAATTGTTATAAAACGGGACCTAAGGGATATAATATGTATTTATTCTATAGTTCTCTAGTTCCCGTAGTTTTAGCTTTTACTTAGTTTGAAGCTGGATGGCGTTGTTACATGACCACCAATATATTTATTTAGATAAGTACGGTATTCTTGATCCCAAGCTAGGCTTCCTCTGTCACAGGTATCAGAAACTACGAGGTTACGGCGACGCGATAAATATTTTCATAAGCCTCAGATATTTGTTTCGGACTTGGGTGTTGTGAATGAATAAAAAGTCTTTATTGTACAATATTAATAATTATAACACATATAAAACGAGTTTTGTATGAAAAATGTGATGAGAGTGAATGAGGCGAAAGAGGTGTGTCAGGATCGTAGCAAGTGGAAATCCGTGGTGTCTGCCTACCCCTGTGGGAAAGAGGCGTGATTTTATGTATGTATGTATGTATGTAAAACGAGTTAATAGGCATATTCCAGGCAAGGAGCGAAGTCCAGAGCTAACCTACCTTAAATTAAAAAAAACTAAAAAAACTACATGATAAAATTAAGTAACAATGAACAGTCATAAAGTTATGACGAAAATACCTTAGTGTTCCATCTACCTTAGTGTTCGATTAGTCGGGCTACTGCATTTCTACGTTTACAGCTCAAAGTAAAGATAAATTTAAGTTGACAAAGCTTACTTTATTTGTTTTGTGTGAAGGAAGCCTTAGAATATATAATACGCAATTTAGAATTTGTACCGCTTTTCACCAACACATTACGCGTGGTTAGAGTACCTAATCATTATTTATGTTGACAAGCGGAAATCTTCCTCACATTAAATTTAACATTCGATGTATTGGTTAAGGGAATACGATTTATAGTTTAGCGCAGAAATCTAATTCATGCTTTGTTAGATGCCAACAGTTTCGCACGATTAATAGTTCTATTTTCTCTAGGTAAAATAATGTCGCTTAGATTTTATCGATGTCCTTTTCACTCATGTAGAAAACCATACATCACGACCTCATACAGATCACACACGTTTTGAAGCCCTTTTTATTTTTTTTATACTACTAAGGTAGCAGACAAGCATACGGCCCACCTGATGGTAGGCGGTTACCGTAGCCTATGGACGTCTGCGACACCAGAGGAGTCACACTCGCGCTGCTGACCCTTTAAAAGAGGAATCACTGCGCCGACAACACAATGGACAAGACTGGTTCACCAGTTGTCACCGCAGCGCTTCCTCACAGAACTCTGGCAACCTTACTCACCGCAGAAACACCATTCGAGAAGAATGATGTTATTTGGCTGCGATATTCTGTAAGGCGGGCTCCTCGAATAGAAAAACCCACTATGCCCTTCCTCTCTTACAAATCTCTTCCTTTTATACAAATGTATTGAAATCACTTTTGAATAACATACACAATATTCAAACACTTCAGCGGAACTTCAAAGCTCGGTTTATCTTTGTTGTTTATTCAACATAGACACTCAAAGCAGATTCGGGAACAAACAGTTTAATTTACCCTAAATTGTTATTCGAAGTTACACACTTGAACGTTACTAACTTCAGTTGGTTTAGGTCAAGACTTGAAATCCAGGTAGCTAAAGTTACAACTGCTAAACAGTAGTTTTTAAACTCTGTTATGTATTATATGTCATGTATGTACTCGTATTATCTGTTATGTGTTATGTTAGGTATTGTCTGTTATGACTGGCCTCTTAGCTCAGTTGGTAGTATATGCCTTTTGCGCTGTAGGTCGTGGATTCGATTCCCATCCAGGACAAACATTTGTGTGGTGAACACAAACGTTTGTTCTGTGTCTGGGTGTTATAAAGTATTATAAATAGGTCACATCATACATCACAGTAGAAACCTCTAAAATTATCAATGTTTCTCTACTATATTATGCATGTAATGTACATTTAAACCTTCCTCTTGAATCACTCTATCAATAAAAAAAAATGCATCAAAATCCGTTACGTAGTTTTAAAGATCTAAGCACATTAGAGACAGACCGCGGGAAGCGACTTTGTTTTATACTATGTAGTAATAATATAAAGGCAAATAGTAGGATGGACTGGATGACCTCTTTGGCGCAGTGGGTGAAGGCCCGCCTGTGACGCAGGATCCCCGCCGCGGGACAAATGTTTGCATGATCTGCAAATATTTGTATCAGGTCTGGGTGTTTTCTCTGTATATTATGTATGCATTTACAAAAAAAGTATATAAGTAGTATATATCAGTCATGTGGTTCCCATAACACAAGCTCTGCTTAGCTTGGGGCTACATGATGCTGTGTGAAATGTCCAACATTATTTATTTATTTAAATTATGTTTCTCTCAATCAAAGCTCATTTTACAAGTCATATACAAGCGATGGTTTGCAATGTCGCCAAGATAAGGGTGTACTCAAGGCTTTACATTCGTCGTGAGCAGGTAATGACGATGACGCATGAACTCCATTCAGGAACGTTGCCGACTCATGGCGATAAGCGAATGAAACCGCTTATGTGATGGGACAAGATCGACGTGGAAGCGTTTTCATGTTACAACTTTTTGAAGTAAAGCCTTGACCAAACCAATACTCGTGACACCGATTGTCATCATCGGTGTCACGATGCGTCCTCTGATTGGACAAGAACTGATCGCCACCTTGCACGCCACCGTGGACGTTAGCTGAACGCTTTGGTTTAGTCAAGGCTTAAAACTTTTTTACGCACGCTTGACTTGGGGAGTAAGCTGGCGAATGAGTGATGAGAGCGTTATGAAAAGTGTGATTGAGCGAGGCGAATGGAAGTTTTACTTCAGTCGTGTGGTCGGCACACTCGTACTGAATATTCTGTTTCAAAGTTCAAAGTCGAAATCAAGTTCAATGTTATTTTCGGCTCTTTTAAAATTATTCAAACTTATTATTAAGTATTTAATGAAACTGCTGCGATTTTAAAGTATGGTAGAGAGTAGGTAAATGTCAAGCCGTAGTGGCGTAGCTTGCTTAGACGATCATTGAAGTTAAGCAGCGCTGTGCGCGGTCACAATTTGGAAGGGTGACCGCAAGTGGCATTACTGAGCGCTTCCGTGCTTCGGAGGGCACGATAAATTGACAGAATTGATGGAGGCCTTTGGGTGGCCTTTAAACTCCCACCATAGTTGGCCACTACTTTTACTCATACCTTACTTTTACTTTTTACACAAGCTCTGCTTAGCTTGGGGCTACATGATGCTGTGTGAAATGTCCAGCATTATTTATTTATTTATTTTTACCAAATCCCGCCGCGAATCATTATTTTAACAATTCTTCCACATTCAATATGGCTTCGAGTAGGGAACTACACATGACTAAAATAGAAGAAATTTGGCAATGGCCTCAAAAAACATGACACCAAATAACGCTACCGCTTATGCCTTGTCTCTTACAAAAACATTTATAAGTAAAACCAGAACGTTGAATGCAAATGGGCATAGAGCGCGTGTAATTACCCGCCATTGTCGATGGAAAGTTTTTTTTTTCGTTGAAAGAGCAGGCAAAGACAGTTATTTTCATTCTGCCATTCTTTGTAGTGTTAGAGCGTCAGAGTTGGGAGTTGCGAAGAAAATATATTTGTTTAAGTTGTTTAGGAAGTTTTGTGTTCATGAGGATCGTTGTAATAAAACTGTGGTAAATGTTAGCATGGTACTTATTACTTCTTTTTTATATAAAGATTCAGAACTGTAGTGTTTGTGAGTCTATAATAATAACTACCTTTATGTAATATAAATAAGTGTTTAATTATATTCTAAATTATAAACATGAATTTACACACAAACTACACTTTACATCAAACACACATAGACATTCAATTGACTATCTCGAACGTGCCGCGTCAGTCAGTCACGAGAGCCGCGTGGGCGAGAGTGGACGTGTTAATAGTGCGTGCCGAGCCAGTTAGATATATACACTATACAAGCGTATTGTACAAGAACTATTAAGATGATGCATGGTTACTTGATGATGATGTTGAGAGAAAAACTTGCTTTTGTACTAACATTTCGATGTAATATTGATCTTATGCCCGAATAATATCGATTAATTTTAAGGTAGGTTATAGCTGACCAGTCGGTCGCTTCCGCACCCGAACTTCTCATCACCTCGATATTCTTTATATGGAATTCTATGAACCAACTCTCACTACATCAACTCCTTGACAGCTTGCGATGCGGCGATCCACCCCCTGATTGTCTTTGATAGCAACCAAAATCGTTCTCAAAGTGTCAAATATGACAGTTCGGTGACCGCGCTAGTAGCTCTGTCACTCTCATCTCATCTAGACCGAACTCGACAAAAGATACCTACGCGGTCGTTTTGACAGTTTGAGACCAATTTGAGGTTTGAGACAAGTTAGACAATTAAGCTGGGAACAAATTATCGGACGCGGCTGACGGACGCGGCAGACAGCCGCGACTGAATAGGTATCTGGATATAGAACGAACATAGAACTGTGCACATTATCTGACGAAAGTCGCGGACGCGTCCTTGGACCTTCAGACGTCCGAAGGCAATCTGGCCCGCTGGGTGTTCAGACGGTGTGCACACTTATCAGTCGCGGCTAATGGATGCGTCCGATAGTTTGTTTCCAGCTTCAGCCCACCGGTGACGTTACGGCCCCGGTAGAAATAGAAGAGAAAGAAAAAGAACAATTGAACCAATTTATAATCGAAAACTGTTTCCGCAAACCGAAGTCATTCCGTATCCTGAACACATCATAAGGATGTAAACATATCGTGTAAACGTGTTTCGCTTTAGCAATTGTTCAGTTTTCCTGAAAGTGCATGCTTTGTTATTTTTGTTCGCACGAGAAATGTTGAACTGAACAAGTTGCAACTTGTTTGCAAGAATATCAAGAGATCGTGTTTTTTTTTAATACTTTGTTATGCTTTTGTCTTTTTAAGGGAAAAGCTTTAAAATCAGAGAGATGATGAAATGATTATGATTAAATGATTTACTTGCAACATAAACAGACACGGTACCTACCTACAAAATTTAAATGTGTGTGTGCTGATAGGCAGTAGAGTCATTCTGTAAACTCACTTCGAACGTCGAAGAGCTGAATCCGCTGTGAGATTTCAAATTTCGTATTCGAAATTTGAATCCCACAATACATTCTTGTGTATTTAGTGAGCTCGGTCACTTGAGTGAATTCGAAGTGAGTCTACAGAATGACTCTGCTGATAGGACAAAGCTTATGTCACAATGATGGTCTGACTCAGCACCATGTTATAAGATCCAATTTGATTCTGCTCTAGAAGCCTCTCAGAATTTATTTTTCTATTAAGTACTCACGTCGTCCATTATACAGAACATCCATATTTTCTTTGATATGCTTATAACGCTAAACTAACAGTTTTCTCGCTAAATATAATTGTTCAATCTTCATGACATTTGCAAGTTTTAATTTGCATCTTAAAATCAGATAAAACTTTTCTTAGTAACTTTATACTTAACTAACTCTTTACCATCTTTTCAGAGTTCAAAGAATCCGAAAAAAACTTTCCATTTTTTTTTTCGTGAAAAGCAAAAACTTGGGACAGAAAAACTTCCACTCAAATTAAGTCTCAACTTAACCCAATTACTCAAGTTAGCATAATTTATTAAGTTTAAGTAAAATGACGAGGATCTCGTCAATGTGACTCGAATAAGTCGGGATTAAACAAATTTTATTAATGATCCCTTGTTATGACAGAGGTAAGGAAGGGGCCGTTTGTCTAAACTCACCTTTGTTCTATATTGCTATTTTAATGCAAAACGTAAACTGGTGTATTCTCAGGTTGAAATATTTACTTGTAGATCATAAAAAGTTCGGTACCAGAATTGACGAGAAATACGGACTGGAGTGTGGTGTGCGGCAGGGGGGGGTGACCTCACCGAAGCTGTTTAATTTGTTTATTGACAACCTTATAGCTGGCCTCAGCAGTCTACCGGTCGGATGCACTATTGACGGAGTGTCTGTCAATAATCTTAGTTATGCAGACGACATGGTACTGCTGGCGCCATCTATAGGGGCTTTGAGGAGCCTATTAAGCTACTGTGAGACTTATGCTGCGAGCCATGGCTTGCAGTATAACGTCAAAAAATGTGAATTTATGGTGTTTGGACCTGTTGGTAAAAAAATTACTGAGGTGCCCCCTATTCTGCTAAATGGGTTAATAATAAATAGAGTAAATAAATTTAGATACTTAGGACATATAATTGTGGATAATTTAAGAGACGAAGAGGATTTAGAAAGGGAGCGAAGAGCGTTGACGGTGAGAGCTAACATGTTGGCCCGCAGGTTTGCTCGTTGCTCAGTGGACGTAAAAGTAAATCTTTTCAAGTCATTTTGTCAGTCATTCTACACGAGCAGCCTGTGGCTGACCTATACGCGAAAATCCGTGAACACTCTTCGCGTCCAGTACAACAATGCCTTCAGGATGTTGTTGGGTCTCCCGCGTTTCTGCAGCGCATCCGGCATGTTCGCTGAGGCGCGTACGGACGGGTTCGCCGCCTGTATGCGCAAAAAAAAAGCCTCACTGATGTGCAGACTTCGCCGGAGCACCAACACCATCCTGAAGATGATAGCGGAGAAACTGGACGGACCGCTATACAAACACAGCATTGCTGTACTTATGAATTAAGCCTGCCTAACTAAACTAGAAAATAAGCTAACATAGTTTTTAAGTCAATTAACTAACAATTTGTATGGATTTATATCTGAAATAAATGATTTATTATTATTATTATTATATTATTGACGCCCTGGGCGTCAATTCTGGTACCGAACTTTTTATCAACCTCAACCAAAACCTCAACTAAAGCGACTGTTTCCATGACTACTAATAACAAACGACTCAGTTGTGGTGAGGTTTTAGCTAAGGTTTGAACTTTGGCAGAACAAATTTTTGAAAAGCTATTCTACTATTTCACCAAATGGCTGACATTTAAGAGATCTAACCAAAACGCAGCGGTTGTCATCTAGTAGAACTGCCCAGTTGAGTAAATATTTCAACCTGGAATTTTGGGATTCTGATAAAAACAAAATAAGTGAATAAATAAATGTTGGTGTCATTTTGGATAAAGGCCTTACTATGAACTCATAAAGCAATGTCAAAGTAAGATTACTCTGATTCCGCAGTAAAATAAGATTGTTTTGGTTCGAATCCAAACAAGGTGGAAATAATCCTGCTTTAAGAATGTTGAAACAAGCCTATTGTTTCACCTGGTTTTGACATTGCTCTAAAAGTTGGTGGTACGCCCCCAGGGCCTCTACGATCTCTTAGAGAAATGTTAAAACAAGCTTGAAACAGTTTTGCTACAGGCTTGTTTCAACATTCCTTAAGCAGGACTTTTTCATGTATGTTTGCATACATACATACCTTAACACTTTATAAAACCCAGTTACAGAACAAACATCTTTGCATGGGCGTTATGGGAGCGCTATAGCTTTGTTATGGGAGGGGTCCAAGAGTTCCGAAATACAAAGATTTTTGTTATGGAGGGATCCAAGGGTTCAAAAATACAAGATTGACTAGGTTTCCCCCGAACTTTATGGGGTTCAACTGTTCAAGGGTTCCAAAGCTCTTGCTAAAGCGGGAGGGTCCGGACCCCCTAATCCCCAGCAAAAACCACAAGATACATTCTCTTGATACTACCACAAAGCTGAAAGACTAGCTATTTTTTATTCCTCAAGCCCGGGTGGTACACGATAGACGTGTTTAAAGAAGAAACTTTCTTGTTTCATTTTGTTGGTGAATATCCTGAAAAAAACTGTTTCTATTCCATTTCGTACCAAGTCAGATTTATAAGGGAAAATCCGTAAACGTTACTAAGCTCTCCCGTTGATTGCTGACCACTTGATTCGCTAATGTCCGTAACACTAATGGATTCCATTCTGGCCTACCACTACAGTACGAAAGTAAATATATTTCTGTAAATATTACAGTACAGAAAAGAATGCGTTTCGGAAAACATAGGAAACAATCGTATAAAATTACAAAAACGATTGACGAAAAGTTATTTGGAAATGAAAATTACTCATAATTTCAACTTTATCGCAAACAAATAAATATCAATGTAATTTTTGAGAAAAGCAAATTAGTTGCAAGCCGTGCGAGCTGCGCTGATAATGACGTGCACTTCGGTCGCATGGAATCATACACTGCTTTCGGACATATTTGGAAAACACTAAAATAACCGAGGTCCAATTTAAAGCTTGAAGTACTGTACACTAGTAGAGCAGTGTTGGCCGAGTGTGTTAGTTCCTCGACTTTCAAACCGAAGGTTGTGGGTTTGAACCTGGCCGTGCATCAATGGATTTTTCGTTTCGAAAAATTTATATGCGCTTTAAAACGACCTCTAAACGGTGAAGGAAAACATCGTGAGGAAACCCGCGGCTTAGTCAGCCCCACACGTATTGACCAGTCAGCCCCAGACGCACTACAGTGTCCCGTTAAGTTAAGTGTAGTAAGACACTGTATAAATCATATAGTAATAGATGAAAAGGCCTGTAGCCGTACCATGACGTCTTAGTAAACAATTCAGTTCAGTTTAGGTTTTCCGTTTCAGTGACGGACAGCATTTTCTGTTTCAGTGAACTATCCAGTTACGTAGAATATGAAATCCTTGGTTTAGCTTCTGAATTTCGTCAGCGTCATAGCATAAGTCATGTGACAAATTAGCGTAGCAGTTCAGTTTAGGACCTAAACTGAATCGCATTTAAAGCTCATGGTATGGGCCCTGAGCTAAGTTATAATTACGATCTACTTTCTAACTCATATTCAACTTATTTTGCGTAGGAAGCTAACACTAAACATCACGAAATAACTTATTTGAAACTCGGCGAGGATGATGAGTTCGCAAATTGCCGTCATTGTGTGAGTGCTGAAGTTGGGAGAACTCGTTTAGTGGCTTAACTTTGATCACACACAACTTCTATCTCAGTTGTTCACTATTTGTACGTAAATATGACAAATACAAACTTGAGATTGCCGATTATAATAAGTAGAACCACTCACGTCAAAATATTGCCGAATGAATGAAAATTCTTAATTGTATTACAATAACTTTAAACTCAATAAACTCTTAGGCCTCTATTAATAAACTCCGCTCATCTTGTGTCTAAGTTGCACCACGGATTTAACTATTGCCATCCTTATTGTGTCACTGTCTGACAAAAATGGATGGCAATAGTCAAATCCGTGGTGCAACTTTGACAGAAGTTGAGCGGAGTTTATTAACAGAGGCCTTAGTATAATCCTATTTATCCTACTAATATTATAAAGGCGAAAGTCCGTGTGTGAATGTTTGTTACCACGTAACTCCATAACTACTAAACCGATTTTGATGAAATTTAGAATGTATATAGTTTAGGTTCTAGAATCACACACAAGCTACTTTTTATCCCAGAAAATGTATGATTCCCGTGGGATAAAAAAGTAGTCCACGCGGGCTAAGCCGCGGGCGTTCACTAGTTGTATAATAAACAGATTTAGATTCTAGTAGTTAACGATGATGATAGCAATATACCTAAATCTGAGATACGATCACGAGGAAGTATCTAATGAGTTACCCATTATGCCCCAGATTTTAAGTCGCTAAACCATGACGGATGATTGATGGTGGGTGGATGATGATGGATGGTGAGACTCTACGAAGGATAGGGACGGTTGGAAGAGTTTGGGGTAGAGTTTGCCCAGCAGTGGGACAAAATAGGTTAAGAAAAAAAAATAGCGATGACGGAGGCCTTCAGGCGGCTTAAAAATCCCGTTTTCAAAGTAAGCCACTAGCTCATACAAACATACATACATACATAATAGTTTGTGCTGAGATTATTGTCGGAAAATGCGGTTCAAAAATTTACGAACAAAGCGAGGGGTCAGCTAGAATTATAATAACGGAGCTCATCGTCGGATATAACCATCAGTTTATTTCAAACTAGCACAGGAACGGACGAAAAGTTATTAAATTACTGCTACTGTCAGAGGAAGTTGAGAAAACTCGTTTACCAAACTCACCAGCGGCCTAGAGATAAGCTAGGTCGGGCATAATCAGTCTTATAAACATTCGACTGACGAATTTATCCACAAACTATTTAAACTTTTTTTTGAATGGATTTTTCGTTTTGAAAAATTTATATCCGCATTGACACGAGCTCTAAACGGTGAAGGAAAACATCGTGAGGAAACCCGCGGCTTAGTCGGCCCCACACGTATCCACAGGAAAGACATGGTCACATGTCTTTCCTGTGGATATGGCCGTTTAAGCTGAGAGGATGGTGTAGGTACTGGGTAAGCCTATTCCATCTCGAACAATGTCCAAGGCACTACAGTGTTCCGTTAAGTGTAGGCAAAGATTGCCTCCGGACACTGTATAAATCATCTAGTTAAGGTGTAAAGGCCAAAGTTTTTTTTTAACTGTCGTGTTCAAGCAAATTGTGTTTCAAGATTTGCGCTTGTGCTTGCCATGTGGTTTTAACCAATGATTTTCTATATGAACTGAGGTAGATGCGTGGCGAACAAAAGTCAAGGTAATTAGCTTGAGTCAAGTCGCACATTTACACGTAGCACGCACATAATTCATCTCGTTCTGACAGCGGGGTTTTATATATCTCTAATTTTATTTTGTTATAGTGTTAATCCACACTTGGGTATTTACATTTTAAACTGAAAAATCTTATCAAAATTTAATCAAAATAAAGGAGGATCGCTTGTATCATTGCGGGTTCGAATCCCGTCGGAATTGAAAATTTTGATAAGATTTTTCAGTTTAAAATTTATATATCTCTGCTATTTTTTAGTTTTCTTGATTGATATTAAACAAAGCTGCTTAAATTCTACCTAAACAGCTATAGCAAAATTTCACCGCGTTTTAGAGCTTTTTCTAATGAGTATAACGTCTCTATTGGTAAAATCTCATAGGTTTTAACGACATAATGTTTCTAGATCCAAATATTCTCGTTTACTCATGGGGTATCAATATTGATAAACATTGTAGGTACATTAAAGTCATATCACAGTACGCAAAACCACAGATAATATAAAACTGACCGCTTAGCAAGCTATATTACAAGCGCTTTAATTTGATTGAAACAATTGGATAAGTAGCACCAGAGAGTTTTTTCGTAAATAAAGAAAATAACTCTACACAAATGACGGTCTAATATTGAAAGGGCTCCAATAAACCGTTCGCGCGTAAGGACCTACACTACAGAATAGAATGTAATTACTAAAGGCCCAGTCTACACTTTTGTTCGTGTTTGGTCCTGTCAGATAGGAACAATTTTGTTTTGAGATCGAGGTTAAGAGATCTCAGGCTGATTGTATAACTTGTCTCAAACCTCTAATTGGTCTCAAACTGCCAAAAACGATGGCATAGGTATCTTTTGCCGCGTTCGGCCTCGTTGAAAACTGTCATATTTGACAGTTTGAGACCGATTTTGGTCGCTATATGTATGGGTGATAAATAGGGGCGCTGGGTTTGATAAAATAACTTGATTAATAGTTTGGTTATTGAACTGTTCTGAAAAATTGTTCTCGGTGGCCACGGCCACTCGAGAACTTTTCAGCCCCATCGGTCACCTATTCTGCGTGCTATACGGCCTGACCCTTGCCACTTCAACATGCTAATCCGTATGGCTATATCAGTGACCTAAGACAATAGTTTCTTATTTCTCAAGCCTTGACCAAACCAAAGCGTTTACCTAACGTCCGCGGTGGCGTGCAAGGTGGCGATCAGTTGTTGTCTAATCAGAGGACGCATCGTGACACCGATTGCAATCGGTGTCTTTATGTCACGTCACTCAGACGACTACGTTACTCAGACGTCAAGGCTTTAAAAATATTTCAAAGTAGGTTTTAAACCCAAGTTCCTAAGCGATCGCTTTGGTGTGGTGCGAGTAAATGGGGCCAGCTTGCGCCATCATTTGGGTAAATTATGATGACTTCCGCTCAGATGGCGCATACCACGAACACTCATTGACTGACGGACTTTCAACTTAGCTTATTTTGAAACTAAGCTAGTGATACACTTGGATCTGATTTTTTTAGTAAAGGCCTTCGTAACCCCTTCGTAGCATCGCGTAGCAATTGTTCTACGGCGTAGCAAATAATTTTAATTAATAATGAAAACCTGATATAAAAATTTGATATAAAAATTATAGTTAAAAGAACAATGAACTAATAATATATGCGAATAGCAATGTGATGTTATGTACAAAGTTGTAAGAGTCATAGCTAGTCATATCGGAAATAGGTATGTAATACGAAGAATGAGCAAAGTTTCCTTTTATTATTTTATCTTGTGAAATGAAAATATAATTTAGCTGTTCATTGAATCTATGGCTGACATGTAACGTGATATTTTTATTCATTCGACTTCCGAATGTATAAAAATATGAATCGCTTTTTCATCATAAAACTTGATTTTTCAGCGACAATGGTGGTAATTCTGTTGCCAACTAACTAAATTACCACTAAATTCCAAAGCTTTTAATTCGTTTCTGCTTCAGATCAAAACAAAATTACATTTTTTTCTCTTTCTTATCCTACTGATGATGTTAAATTAAAATAGTTGCTATGCAAATTCTTTTATGAATCATTCAATATTCCTACATACTAACTAACTAAATAAACTTTAGGTAATTATAATGACAGTTAATAATGTGCATTACCTACTTTAGAATTTGCTTAGCAACAATTTTACTCTCATTGATTATGTAAAAATGTTGTTTTATAAAATTGTGTTTCGAAATATATTAAAATTGTTTTTTATTTACAGGTAATGAACACAGTATAGTTTATGAGTAAGTGTGTCTTGTTAAATTGTTATAAACTAGGAACACTCATAATATATCACAGAAATATTTTTAAGAAATTATTTTCAGAAACATGGTAATATAATATTTAAAAAAAAAATTAACAATTATGTGTGTCCTTGTTATCAATTAAAGAAAGTATTGAATTAGAACTGTAGGTATTTATTTTCTGATTAAAAAGTAAATACTTATGTCAAAAACCAGTATTGTTACAACCATAAATCTTTTCCATTGTTTAATTTCTCATGAAACATTTATTTAAGCTAAATTGACCGATAACTCATTTAATTTAATTTGAATAAAATTAATCTCGGTATGCCCATACCTTTCCCGACCCGGCCAACACGTCCACGGTAGTCATTAGACCCTCGGTGTACCTATCTAGTGTAAACCGGAAAATTGGACCGTGTTCTGACAAGAATCTACCTCAAATGCTGGCCCAAACACGGTATTTCGAAGCTACTCGGAATTCAGGGTTCGGATTGTGTGGTGTGCATGGATTCAATGGAATTTAAATTGAAGACTTAATCAAAATGGTATATCCATGGTCGGATTGATAGCTCTAGCATTCTCGCTAAAGCTAATTTATTATTTTAAAACAGGTGCGAAGATGAAGAATAATTTCATTGTTCAGTACCTACTCTTTCTTAGTTTTTCTCTTTGTTATATTTTTATTGTGTTAGTATTAAGTTGGATACAATAAAGAGTTATCTATCTATCTATCTATCTATTTGTTTAAACATTACATACATAAATTTAAAAATATAAGCTTGCGTATTCAACTCAAAGATGTTTGTGCTGGTACTAAAACCCCAACCTACACAAGGGTCCGACCAACTGGCTGCGAGACGAGTTATGCATGTGTAAATATCCTTTACCTAAAACAATAGTATGATATAATGTTGGGTATGACATGATTTTAGACTGACTTTGGTCAGAGTAGGTTCATTTTGATTTTGAGCCGGTACCGTGAGCCGGTTCATTTGAGCCGATCATTTTCAGTTGACTGTTCATTATTTTGGCGAACTACTCACTCATTCTCATATGACAATCTGTCCGATCAGTTCAAAATTCTTTCTTGTCATTGTCAAGCGAGGTGTGATTGAAGATTGAATGAAGCTTGAGGAAAGAGTAACGTCATTTTCTGATTTTGTCATATTGTGTACGGTCACATGACATTTGAATTGAAGCATGACATTTTTAGAAAATGAGCCGATCACACAAAGTTGAATTTTATACGGGACAAACGAGCCGCGTCAGTCACGTCATATTCAACACTAGTATGATATGTGTTCTTCAGTCTAGTCTCTCGAGAACACTGGTTTGTTTAGGTCTTCATTGAGTTACCAATTCTCTTTGTGCACTTTGTCTTGACTGGCAAGGGGACGGGTTAGTTGTGTGGTCAAACAGGAGAAAACGTGCCCCGTTTGAATAATTTTAGGACGTGATAAACAAAAGAGCTCTGATTTTCTAAAGTCGGTTCTGTTTTTGTAGTCTTCTTCTTCTTTCGTATGAGCAAGTGGCCAACTCTGGTGGCGGAGTTTTTAGGCCGCCTAAAGGCGTCCGTCATGGCTTAGGCTTAGTTTTTGTAGTAAGCTAGTTCTACTGAACATACACATTATATACTCGAACTCTAAACGGTGAAGGAAAACATCGTAAGGAAATCCGCGACTTAGTCAGCCCCACACGTATTAACCATGTCTTTCCTGTGGATATGGCCGGTTAAGGTGAGAGGATGGTTGGCAAGCCTACTCCATCTCAACATTTATTTATTAAACTAAAATGGGTTGGATAAAGCTAACATCCTAGATAAGCACAGCATTTTATTTTGGAATGACAGAAAGACATTCAAATCATAAATAAAAAATTATATAAAGCAATTTTTAGGTAAAAAATAGTACACAGAACAGCTGATGTAAAAGCCTATAAAACAATGTTCTTAAGGGCTTGTTTCGCTTAGAAATAGGTTGCCTTAACGCTGTTTTATTTTCCGTTCATTCATATTTCTTCGCCTTTCCGTTCAATATGGGGTTGGCTTAACTTTTCTCTTTCACTTCATTTAATCACCCGTCATCTTGACGTTCAGATATCTTACTAATGTTTCAATCACCTATGGTAAATATATTAAATTGACAAAACCAATATTGTTATTTATTGAATAAGATCATATAGATCACTTTGTCATGTCAATGTTTGATTTAATATAAACGATATTGGAGCATATTCAGTCCCAGGCGTTTATGTCTTACAAGTATGTCATGACATATATACATACAACTAGCTGCTGCCCACGGCTTCGCTCGCGTGGTACCCGAATAACAAGTAGGCTATGTTACTCTTTAGCCCTCCAACTATCTCCACACAAAAAATCACGTCAATCCGTCGCTCTGTTTTGACGTGAAAGCAGGACAAATAAACAAAGAAATAAACACTTTCACATTTATAATATGGGTGCGGATGTAAATTTTGTGTTGTTTTACTTAGTTGGAAATAAATGTTTTTATTGATTGATTGATTGATTGACATACCTTTTTATCGTTATTGGTTTTTACCCCATGATTCATATTCAACTGTCAATTTAACAAGGCCTTAGAAATTGTTTTAACCACTTTACACTATGGAGCTTTTACATTTATCAAATTATTGAAATACCGCAACCTTAGCCTATGGATACCGCTACACCATTTACTTTTTTTTCTTTTTTACTTATACTATCCCACTGCTGGGAAAAGGTCTTTCCCATCATCCTTCAAGTCTTGCGATTGCCAGCCTGCCTAGAATGCATCTAGAATCTAGATAATCTAAATCATCACGCCAGCGTCTGTGCCATTTACTACTGGGCAAACTTTTTCAATGCTTCTATCTTACGACCCCAACTTCATGTATCGTGACCTAGCGTATAAAGTCTTTATTACTTTATGAGGGAGTGAAACGCACGTTCATTTTGCTTTCATTTTACTCACTATTTCTACATTTTCCCCGGTATTTAAACTATTCGATATCACGCAAACCTTCGCGTAGATATTGGCTATCTAAGGGATACATACTCGTATTTAGGGAACGGTTGTAGGGATGAATGCCACACCGTGTGGTAGTAGCTTAACACAGACCCTAAAAATAAATTTATATATGTTGTATATAGACAAAATTGGTATATTGTACGTAGGTACCGCATGATTTGATAAAAAACTTTGAGCGTGATTTTTTATCCAGGAAATCCTGTTTTAAGAGCCAGGGCTTCAAATTCTGTACATTGGTTTTAGTCAAAAAGTTATTAAATTTTGTTTAAAATGTTAATACTTTCAATAGTTAGATTTTGGGAAGAAGACAGTTTTAAGTGATTTCATCATTCTGTTGTAGTAGAGATGGCATCCTATCGAAAAATAGCCGTACTTGTATCCGTCTGGTACCGACCTGTTTTGGTTTTACGATTGGCTATAAATCAAAGCAGCAGTCAGCCTTATGTCGAAAAAGCGGGTGGCCCTATGTATTACAACTGTACCCGATACTTTGAGTAGTAAAAACAAATATGAGATTGTACACCATCAGCCAGTTTCAACATTCTATCTGTAATTTTGCTCTAGTAAACATTTGACATTATTTCTATATAAAAAAAGTAAGTAAGTTCGTATGAGCAAGTGGACAACTCTGGTGGTGGAGTTTTTAGGCCGCCTCGAAGCCTCCGTTATGGCTAAAGGATTAAAAGCCGGGACCGACAATTTAACGTGCCCTCCGAAGCACGGAAGCGCTCAGCTCGTAATGCCATTTGCGGTTATAAATTTAAAACCACCTCTATAAAACTGACAAATATTTTTTGACAAAATACATTAGAAGTAGTAAGTGAGAGCCATCTAAAGATTCGTTATAATTGATAAATAAATAGGTAGCTCTTTTAATTTAAGTTTTATGAACATTTGTTGGTTTTGACTTTTACAACTAAAATAGCAAAATAAAATGATGTTTTTAATTCTCATTGGTATAGCACTATAAAAGTGGCTATATCGTTTGTAATTCTATCGCATGTCGCACCAATTGTTAAAGATCGTCCCTACATTAAGTCGTCTCCTGACGTTGACATGGGTCCCGAAGGGCCGGAAGAACTTCATTTAACTAAAAGAGGAACTATATCCACATGCCGGCAGTTTGGTTCAGAACTTATGTTTGGACTGGTATGTCTATCTTTATTACAGCTCCACTTAATAAGCGAAAATACCCACCAGAAAATGAAAATACAATACTGAAAATGGTTACGTATGATTTAAATTGAAAATGAAAAATGAACTTTAATTGAAGATGATTGGCCATCATATTGCACCTCCAAAATAGAAGTGACTCAATTAAAAAAATTAGAAAAAGACTTGAATATGTAGCAAGACTCAGAAAAAAAAACTTTATCTGCTAGTTATTAAAAAACTGCCACTTTTTGGTTAGAACGTGTAAAACATCATAGCTGCGTCTCTTTCATTTCGGCAGTTTTTCCCACTCCAGCGGAAAACGGCCATTCATCGCATTTCCCAAAAATCATGATTTTTTAATTGAGTCACTTCTCTTCTGGAGGTGCGATATACGACATGACAGTTTCATCACGAAAATCATGGAAGGAAAAGTGGAAGGAAGGAGAGAAAGAGGAAGACCGAAGATAGGCTACATGAGCCAAGTGTAGAAGGTTGCTGTCATGTCGTATAAGGAGGTCAAGGAGGCTGCCCTGGAAAGAGCTTCGTAGAGAAGGAGGTATCAGTTATGGCGACAAGGGGCCTTATGTACATTAAAGAAGAATACTAAATTAGTACTCACAGATCGATTGCAGATAAATGTTCATTTTTAGACTTTGAAAATCAAAACTACAGTTACTTCAAAATCAGAGGCACTTACAAAATGTATTTGGGCTCCTCGCATTTGTTTTGTAAGTTTGTGTACATGTAGATAGTTATACCAAAACCACTGCACCGTTTTGGAAAATTAAAATACATAACTACAGAGTCCATCATGTCATTAATCCAGGCGAAGTCAAGGCGCACCACTTGTACATCTCACAAATAAACCTCCCTTGTTCGGATTATGCTAACTATTCCACATTTCATTGAATTCCGTTGAACCATAACGACCTAACTAACTTCCATGTAGCATTTTACACAAAGTTGCCAAACTCCTGATGAATAAGAGCGAGCTAAGCCATGGCTTAAAGCCCATTCAGAACTCCGCCAACTGTTCTAATTTTCTCCACCTAATCGCTCATATTCTATACATAACTTGAACTGGCAACTGTGTCGAAGTTGGACGGCTGTGTTCAAAAGTGCAATTTCATGGTCTCAGAAAACGATGAAAAACAGAATACGTTCGAAATTTTGCAGCGATGCTCTTATAAGCGTCCAATGAGAGGCTAAAACCTATACAGATTGAAACTCGATGTATCGGGAAATAAGGTAGTTGAATATTGTTCAATAGTCAAAATATTTTAGTATTTCCTAAGACAGCTTTAAAATTTAGACTATTATTGGAAAAATATCCAAAATCGGTAAATAAATGATGAAGAAACGCTTTTGATAATTATGGAGGGAGTAATCTCTATCTGCTTCCCGTATCTATTTGAAAATATTGAAACCTGTTACAACTTCCTTATTTTTTACGCTAGTGAAATTAATTTGAAATAGTGAAAATTAAAATTGAAAAATAGCATTAAAAATTAAGTAGAATACCTACCTTGTTAGTAGGCTAGTCCATTTTAAGTTAGTGATAATAGAGTTCACATTTCACTGAAATAAGCTAGACCAAAATGGGAACGATATTATCGTTTCACTTTCAAGAGTCCGAACACATTGCAGACCTCTCATGTCGATTAAAAATAGCTAGTCTAGATGAAACAAAATGTTGGTAGCGAGCTTTTAGTTTAAGGGACATCAAAGGAAGACTAAAATGTAAAATTATTCTTCTAAAAAAAACAAATTACCTGAAACTATCGTCGATTTAGATAACAGCAAAGTTTCTATTCATCTTGGAGATTCTCCATCTGAGTATCTGGAATCTAGTCTATTTGGAAGAGACTCGTACGATCGCTTCTAACAAAAATTCCAAGGGCCTTTCCTTTGCCGTCCTATTAGGAATATCATTGTTTCTTTTTGCGATGAACAGAGCAGATTTCAGGTGATTACACCCTTGGCCAGTTACTGTTTCGCTTAGTAACATAGGTACTTTTTTACTTGAACGAGTCTTTGTTAGACTCTCCATTGGAGTTTGAATACAAGTATTTAAAAAGAGGATGGATCACTGAATAAAGCCCGGGTCCAAACCGTGTTTGTTGCCCTGGTTCTTCACGGCATTGGTTGTAAAGAATTTGGTTCCATACTCCCAAAACTATTAAATATCGTGACAATTTTCATGGGTTAGCTTATGATGGTTAATTGTTCCGACTCTAGTTTCCACCCAGATAAGCTGAACTACAAAATTTGGCGCGATATATTGTATGATATATAGTGTATTGAATATTTTTTTTTTACTTTGACTTTGCCCTAGTACGGACAAGACATTCTCAAACGCTGCGTGACAACTTGTGGACCAGTCTTGTCCATTGTGTTGTCGGAGCAGTGATTCCTCTTCCAAAGGGTCAGTAGCACGAGTGTGACTCCTCTGGTGTCACAGGCGTCCTTATGCTACGGTAACCGCTTACCATTAGGTGGGCCGTATCACAGAGCAGATAATAAATACTACGTATAGAATGGACACTGTGAGTTTGAGCTGACGAGGAGGTGACTTTGAACACGGAACGCGCCACACGGCCCACACGCGCTCACGCGACGATGACACCGAGGCCACAGTGTTTATATTCATACGGTGACAACCTTACTGTGTACAAAACTGACATTGTGTAGTGTAAATATAGGTAGTTAGACGCCGCTTTTTCATAGAGATTTCGTCGAGTGTCCGGGGTGTGGCCGTATGCTTATCTGCTACCTTAGTATTACCTAAAAAAAAACAATCCAAATCTACAATAAACATCAATCTAAAAGTACCAAGTCGTTAACGGTTACCGCCTCTCATGCCAAAGCTTAGCAATCTCAAGGCGAGAATGGTTCTGTCTTTCTCTCACGACTGTACAGAATTGTTCTAAGCTGTTGACCTAATTCCAGTCGCAATTTTACCCGCAATCCTGGAAACAAGAAATGGTTTATTAATCTTAAGCTGAGCCAAAATGTACAATTGCTCATTTGGTTTTGGTAAATACGTTTATATTTTTGTTTATCAAAAGACTTAATAAGAATCCAACTTATTTATACATCCGAAAGTTTGTTTTCCAATTACGTTTTGATTAGTTGACCGATTTGGAGATTTGAATTATACTTGAAATAATATCAATTAAATTTAATAGGTATGCCACAAGCTTCGCTTGCGTGGTACCAGCTAAATTCAAATTCAAAATTAAAAAATAATTCATTCAGTATGACCCATATGATCACTTTGAAACGTCTTAAGAGCTAGGTGATTCTACTCCTGTTCTTTCGTGGACAAAAAAAAAATTTACATCTTTACTAGATGATTTATACAGTGTCAGGAGGCAATCTTTGCCTACACTTAACGGGACACTGTAGTGCCTGGGACAATGTTGAGATGGAGTAGGCTTGCCCAGCACCTACACCATCCTCTCAGCTTAACCGGCCATATCCACAGGAAAGACATGGTCAATACGTGTGGGGCTGACTAAGCCGCGGGTTTCCTCACGATGTTTTCCTTCACCGTTTCGTGGACAGAACGTAAAGAATTAGGGCTTCTTTTTTCGTATGAGCAAGTGGCCAACTCTGGTGACGGAGTTTTTAGGCCGCCTGAAGGCCCCCATCATGGCTTAACGATTTAAAAGCCGGGACCGACAATTAACGTGCCCTACGAAGCACGGAAGCGCTCAGCTCGTAATACCACCTGCGGTCACCCATCCTAAAAATGACCGCGCACAACACTGCTTAACTTCAACGATCAATCAAGAACGTCCAAGCAAGCTAATACGAGTACAAACAAGGTATGGGGCTTTCTTTTCGGTGATCAATCCTCTTAAATCTAAATAGCCAAGCTCCCTCCAGTTTCTCAACCCGACATTTTATATAGTCCTATGCTTTTCTAGCCAGATCATGACCTAGACAAAATGACACATTTTACAAGTTTTATTTAGGCGGCGTTTCGCGCCCGAGATTGAGACAGGTGACCGAGACCAGCTTAAAAAGAACTATATGCCGTCTCTTTTCACTGACTGAGTGTGAAAAGAGACGGCATTTAGTTCAATTCCTATTGTGATTTTGATAAACCAACCTTTTTAAGGCCGCAGAGGGGTTTTGTAGGGGCGCGCGTGTGACACGAGACCGTCAGTTTATGTCACAACGGTCACCTATCTCGGTCTCTGGTCTCGGTCTTCGGTCTCGGTCTCGGGCGCGAACCTAAGGTCCACTGATTAAATCGTGATTGAAATATAAACATCAAAACATAGCTATATAATATACCTATGTACATCATTCATTCGCGACTACCAACCGCTAGACGCAGCTAGTGATTTACTTACAATGATTACACTTTACAGTTTTCGAAGTGCTACTTAATTGATCCATAGAAAAATAGCCCATCAAAACTGCGAATCGGTCAGTTTTGTCCATAAAAAGACCGTAACATCACAGGTCGTTAACCTCACGTTATCTTGTAGGTCGAACGAGTCGATGTGAGATGAACTGTAAAATTGGTGATGTCGCACTTTGCATGTGAGGTTTGTAATTGCGTTGAAAATTCTCACTGACAAAGGGAATTTTACAATTGTGACTGTTACTTCAAATTACAGATGTAGTATTGTGCCACAGAACATAAAATATAAAAGAAGTATAATCATGTTGTACTATAAAACTAGCAGTTCAGGGAAGTACCTCCGCCTTACATCTTATCGCAGCCAAATAACATCATTCTTCTCGAATTGTGTTGTGTTCCTGCGGTAAGTAAGGTTACCTCTGCGAGGAAACGCTGCGGTGACTACTGAACTGCAACTTTTTAAGTATCTTTTTGCTACGCGGTATTTTCCCGCATGTTACTTCTATTTTTTTTTTTGTATGTGAATATATATTAAATTCAATTCAAAGTGTTTATTTGGAACAAATTATATAACATCCGTAAACCATCCATAGGGGTACAGTAGTAACCAACGTTTAAATTCCAAGTCATAATGTAAATACCAACCATCATCAAATCTTACAAAAGAAATTTCGTATTATAATCATATAATCTTTAGATAGTTAATTGATTCAGGCGTGACTTTGCGAAAGTTCATCTTCAGATTTTTTTTAAATTCCAAAATATCTAGTACACTGTCGCCAATCTATACCAAAAAAGTTTCTTCAAGATTTTCACGCTAAAGCCACCCAACCACCCACTTTCCACAACCTAGCCTTACTATGCCAGGCTAGTCAGGGCAAATCCGGGAGCAGCATCTTTTTGATTTCGCGTTGGTCACGTAATCTTTATAAAAAACTGAAGCATCCATCAATCGAAAAGTCTCAGGCCATTCTCCAGGTATTAGTTCTAGAATTGAAACAGAATTTTGAAGTAGGCGGTATTATGCCTCGCAGTATAATGGATGCTGTAACCCGCCGGCCGTGCCTCTGAATTAATTACCTAGGCCTGATCAAACCGTTTCGCTTACCCATGCAGTACTTACACCTGGGCTACTCAACTGAGGGGATAAATAAATTAGGATGGGACCGTGCACCTGTTGTACAGAAAGGGGAGTTACAAGATTTTCATTACAACTTTTTGCAAGTTTGTTTTTTAGAGAGTCAAGTTTATTGTTTTTCTTTTCCTGTTTTTGTGTAATATAAATATACCAAATCAAATATTTTTATTTCAGTTTCTTGATCTATTTTCAGTTTGGAAAATCTAACCGATTTTTAACCGCGGGGCGCTACTAGTTACATAATAATACAAGTAATATGACCTTTATCCTTCTTCTCAACTTTTCCGTTATTACGGATGTCTATAAAAATAACAATTCCAGAATTTTTCAGACTGAAATTGAAAATATCAAATCCAAATCGCCCGTTAAAAGATATAGCACACAATTTAAAAGATCCTCTAAACGGGTCTTTACCGTAAAATCTAATTCATTTTGTCGGTCCATTTACGGTAAACGCCACTATAGTTCACTTTTATGACGCATGAAGCTATTAAACTGTTTTAATGAACTTATATGAAGGTGACGTCATAGCTGTCATAACAAAGAATAACTGAAATTTACGAGGCAATGGAATGGGAAGAGGATCGAGGTCGGGCTACATAGAAATCATGGTGTGATACGAACTTCACTATTGGGCTGTTATGTCTCATAAAATAATGTTAATTTTGCAAAAAAAATCTTTTTTAACTCTCAAGCGAATTCAGAAAAGTTAGTGAAAGTTTCAATTTAAAAAAAAAATTAATTAATAAACAGTGGGTAGGGTCTAGATATATTATTGTAAGAAGCGACACAAACGCGACGCGCGCGCGATTTTGAACCGAAAAATTCGCGCTTATGTGAACGCGCTTAGTAAAAGTGTTCCTATGTGAGAATTCGTTTGATTTTTTACCAAACATAACCCTTGAAGTTCCATGTTTTATTTGAGTTCGACCATAGTATATCATACACAACAGAGAAGTAAATTCTATTTACAACACGGTATGTAGCTCGACCTGTTTCAGTAAGTGTGGTTACGGGACTGAGGGTAGAGCTAAATCACTGTTTATATTGGTAGTGATTAACAGTGTTGTGGCCATTAGCACGCAGTTTCGGGTTAGTTTTAAACGGTTGTTAACACTTTGGAAGATGTTGGCCTGTCTCGTTTTGAATGGGTTTCCCAGATGCTTAATTAAAGTGATATAAGCATCGAAAAGATATTCGATATTTACATGTGGGATAAAAGAACGAAGTCTGTGAAAGGGAACGTTTTGAATGAAGGAAAAGAATGAACGGTGAGAGTGAGTGGGAGAATGAGTGATCGAGTAGGATCAGTGACTATGGCTTCTACCGATAAACAAGAAAGAGTATTGTTTGAGGTAAAAATAAGAAATAAAGAAGACTGGAAAGATATCGTTTCTGTTTGCTCCCCCCATACCTACACACATTATACCTTTAATATTTTATTAGATATAACGGATATCAAAGGATTAGTATACTTCCATTAATATTACAAGATGAAGCTTCATTCATAGTGAATAAGATTATGTATAATTTTGACAAAATCTTCAAACGAATTTCATGTATTTTCCTTAAGTGAAATTTCTGATCCGTGCTCGGAAATCTTGGGAAATATTCTGAGTAGTTTAAATAATTTAAATATTCAAAATTCAAATTCATATATCCTGTTGTAGATGTACTTACAGTTTGTTGGCGAGTTTGAAGGGATGATCTTTGAAACTATTGAACCAATTTGAAAATTTTTAAATTATTATTAACGGGACTTAATCGCGTAATGAAATTATTTTATTTACTTCGACGTTTCAGTGACATTACAGTCGCCGTGGTCACGAGTAGACTCTAAGTCCCGTTAATAATAATTTAAAAATGTGTTCAAGTCGCGAAAGTTTAAAATATGTATTAACAATTTGAAAATTGTTTTATAAATGGAAATCTGCATTATCTATTAGTAAAGTTGTACCTACTGCCCCCGTAAGTCAAAAAGTGGTAGTGAAGAGTAGGTGAGAAGAGAGAGCGGCTTGTTCTTTCATGGCCAATACTTCAAAAAATCATGGCAACACTTTTCAGATATCCAGCCTCTTTTATCTAAATATCCATAGTGGAGAACCAAAACAAAGTGAAGTTCCAACAGAAACGAAGGAAAACGAACGTTAAACATAGAGGGCCTTACTTATGAAAGATGTGTAAAGTTGAACACTGTTAAAACAACTTCCTGTCTTTATTTGTGGATAGTGACAAACAGTGACAGGACGTTGTTTAACCAGTGTTTAACCTTAAACATCTTTCATAAGTAAGGGGGTGAAGAACTAAACACATTTTGTACAAAACCAGCCGAAATGGGAACATGAAAGGGTTACCGTAAGGTCAAGGTTACCAGTAAGGTTACCGAATGTCAGAAATTCCTACCCGGTGGGAGTTTTGTAAAACGTTTCTAAGCCATTTCCATTTCATATAAAATCAGTGGCGTGAGTGACAATAAAAACTTATCACACACTGGATTTGTTTGTATAAACTTGTAATGTATTTATGAATGAAAAGCAAAGATACGAAATCACTTTGTATATTTTAAAAATTAATTGGATTTTATAGTGCATTCTGGAGTTTCCTTTTAGTATTCTGGTTTATGTCCCTTTGATACGATGACATTTTTAACCAGTCACACAAAGCTAGGGACATTTCTAGTAAATAATCTAAAAACTAGTGTTTCTTCCTTAACATTGAGTTCGGAAGTAGATCACACCGAGATAGAACTATTTTAGACACACCATGCTCAAATTGCTTAGTGTGAATTGCTTAGTGTCATCATCAAGGACTCATCTTATTCCATAGTTGTAGGTACCGTCCACATCATTTATGTGTTTTTTAATTACCCGGCTGACTGTCAAGTCACCGGGTTATGTAGATCGCGCGTTTCTGTGTATGTGGGAGGGTGGGTATGTAAGTAATATTCTTTATTACCACGTTTCTCCTAAACGGCTGGATGGATTTTGATGAATGAGGTATCGTTATGTTTCTTTTTTATTTGTATCTACTAAGTAATGCCTAAGTCCATTTCCGCTTTGTTCCTTCATTTTTATATTGTTTGTGTATGTGCTAAATAAATGTTTAAATGTCTTTCTATCAAGATTTTCACTTAAAATAATTGGTAGATAATTTAAATTTCGAGTTTAAGTTTGTTTTAGGTATAGTCATTTGTTCAATTTCTCACCTACGCAATTATGTCTAAATTAAGCAAAGTAGTGGGCGTGCAACTAGTCATGTATAGGAATTTAGACATAATCCACGTTCTTGTACTCTGGCATCCACGTAATACGCCCCCAGGCGGGAATTTAGATTAACACACGCATTCACAGTCTTCAAAACCTTGGAAACCGCTAGATGACAACCGTATGAGGGAAATAGGTCGAAATAAAATGAATCGTTCATTCATTCAACCGATTCATTCATTCATGTATCAAAAATCTCATTAGATTCACACCGAGCGATGGCAAACATGCTGTCTGGCCATCGCTTGCGGTGGCCTAGGCTCGCCAAACATGTAGGTATAGGCGGCATAAAAAATATTTAAAAAACAGGTTAACGACTGTTCTTCTCAGGCACAGCTAAGTAGAAATAAACAGCCGCTTTCGTAGACCATCATCTGACGGATAAATATTTTTAGATAATGACTTCAGGGAATAACGTATTTTGAGATAGTATTAGAGATGTGCTGTAAACTTTAGCCGAAAACAGAAGGACGATTTGATCATGTTTTGAATAACATCGTCTTAAAACATTTAATACATAAATCCTTTCCTACTAAATTAGAAATGAGAAAGTTTTGGTGGATGTATGTTTGTTCCTGTATAATTCGACAACTACTAAACCGATTTGGCTGTGAAACTTAAATAAAGAGCGAGAATAGGACAGGCTACTTTTTATCCGGGTACCACGCGAGCGAAGCCGGCGGAAGCTACTTATATGTTTGTACTACTTAGCAGGACTTAGTCCTGCTGTGTGTCTGTTTTAGTACTGCTGCATTCCTGCTTTTAAAAAGCAGGAATGCAGCAGTACTAAAACAATATTGTTTTGGTAAGAATCCAATCAATGTGAAAACAAGAACAGATTTATGAATGTTGAAACAAGCCTAAAGCTGACTATTTTAAGCTTGTTTTAACATTGCTTTAAAATTTCGTGGTGCGGCCTCTGTTTTTCTCGCGACCAACACCGTGAAGAATAAATAAATAAATATTGCTGGACATTTTATACAGCGCCAACTAGCCCCAAACTAAGGGCAACAAACACGGTATGGGGCCTAGCTTTCTTTTCGATCCATCCGCTTAAATATAAATGGTCAAGCTCCAGTGGTGAGATAGAGATGGAGTCAGCAAAACAGCCCCCCTAGCCATATTACACTATCTATCGTCGCTGTAGAACGATCTATCGTCGCTGTAGAATAGAACACTTCAAAATGTATAGGAATTGACGTTCTGATCACGTGACTCATCTACTTGAAACGTCAAATCCTCTATACATTTTGAAGTGTTTCTATTCTACAGCGACGATAGATAGTGTAATATGGCTAGGGGGGCAGGTTATCTTCCTTCACATTCCCCTATCACTCGTCGACTCAATACACAGTTATATAGTTCAACTTTAAAATTCGTTTATAGTTTCCAGTCTAAAGTGGCTCTGTTATTTCGTGGCTAGTCGAAATGCTTGCCGCCAAGCCCTGAGGTTATCAGTAAAGCTGGGCTAGCCGCATTTTAGTGCGGCGTTTAATCTGGTTAACCTCAGCATTTGGACTGAAACTACCTCGAGATTGTGATACAGTTTGGCAATTATATGTACCGTTTTAGGTGATTTATATAATCTGTGGAACGTGGTTTTGTTTGTCTTGTGATTTCTAGCTTATGGTCTAGTCATAGTCACAAAGACTATATTCATTTATGATTTATTATTAATAACCATTCGTCAAAAGAAGAACATACTTTTGTAAATCGAATCGTGATTCAACACAATTTGTCATTGGCGATTCGTGATTTCTAAAAGACAAATAAAGAGAGTTTATGACGGCTGATAGAGAGAAATGGAAAAAGAATACATGTTGTGTCGACTCTACGTAATGTGGGACAAGGGCAGGAAGATGATGATGATGATGTGCTAATAAACTCATAGCAGCTATTAGAAATTTAACTGGTTTTCGTTTTCTTTAACCGTTTAGAGTTTCACTTTAAAAACCGTTTAGAGTTTGTATGTGTCGCGTTATATTTATAAATCAATTTTTTTTTCATATTACAATGTTTTTCTTCACCGTAAAAGTCTGTAGCAAGTATTCGTCTAAGCTGGGAACAACTCTATAATTCTGCGGTTGCGCGTCAACGGTTAAATAAATTAAAATATTTTACCTGCAAAGGTACAATTTACTCTGTTTCTGTTGCTATGTTCTTTTCTCTCCATGGCTTTAATAATACTCACAAACAAAAGTTCTAAACACAATCTCTCGAATGTGCATTCAAATATTAAATTCGGTTTTAATAACGATTGTCATTGAGCTCGAGTTTTTTCAAAACAGAAACGCGCGTAGTGTCGTACAGTGAAACCAGAAAAAGAATGGTTTTCGGGAAAAATCGGAAACAATCGCATGAAAACACAAAAACGATTGATGAAAAGTCATTTGGAATTACTCATAATTTCAACTTTATTGCAAACGTAATTAAATATCAATGACATTTTTAAGAAAAGCAGATTTGCTGCAAGCCCTGCGAGCTGCGCTGATAATGACGTGCACTTCTGTCGCATTCTGTTTTGTGGAATCATACACTGCTGTCGGACATATTCGGAAAACACGACCAGAAACGATGTCCATTCTAAAGCTAGAAGTACTGTAAATGTGTGTAGTTCCAATACAATACAATACTCCACTTATCCTTATCTATGTCGGCCGACTGGTCGCCGTCCGATCGGCGCTTCTTGAAAAGCCATTTTGTTAATCCAATCCTCCCTATGCGTTGCACGTGGCCAAGCTCTACAATTTTTTTTGTATCGAATTCTGAACGTCCAAATTCTAAAATAACTTACAAAAAACTAGAAACAGACTTCATAGCTCTACTGTTCCTGTGGCCAGTTGTGGTCTTTCACTGTTCAACTTGGGTGCGTTGCAGTGGGAGAACCGCCTTACGTCACGATTACGAATCAGTGAAGAAAAGTTTTCTTTCGTAGTTAGTTATGAAAACCCGGACACTATAATGTCAAGGTAGAAAGTTATTTTTCGCAATCAATAATTCACAACTTTGAGAAGAAGGCCGCTGAAGTAAAAAAGATAGTTGATTATCTTTACAAGTGAACAAAAAACTCATTACAAGTTCAAACACAAGTCGTTTTTCCACTTGATAGATCAAAATTAGGTACAGTCTTGTCTAGACATCACTGTAAACATTGTTTAATATTCTCACAGCACATTGCTTATCCTAAAGATAACATAGTTATAAAGACGTGCCGAAAATGTTGCTCATGACGTGTGCTTGCTAAATTAAGTTCTTAAAATATGGAGTCACAAAGTAAGTGATAGTATAGTGGAGAATAAATATTGTACCGATCAAACAAGCATTATAAAATAAAATTAATCTAAACATCATCATCATTATCATCATCAGCTTTTAACGACCCACTGCTGGGCATAAGCCTCCTACCCGCCAAAACGTTCTATTCATATCGACACAAAAGTAGGAATAAAACAATTATACCACTCGATCCTACCTCAAGACAGGAATAGACCAAAAGTCATCTTACTCCAGAGTAACTAGCCGACATAATTCGAAATACAATTGTTTAGAAAGCGCAACCGAACATTATTATGCACACAAATAATTATCCTGGTTATAAGGTATCAACTTTACAATGTCAAAATATTCAAACAAACAGTAGTTTACTCTCGAGTAAAAACTTAATTTAGTTTGGTCGAATCCAGCCTAAGTAATATCATAGTTTCCCTGTTCTAATTCGACTGAACTAACATAATATCGCAATTAATATCGCACTGAACAAACAAATGAAACAAGTCCGTATGTTTGCTACCGCGTTAATTCAGGCTTTATATTTTACTAGCGGAAGCCCGCGGCTTCACCCGCGTTGACTAATTTTTTTTTGATCCCACGGGAACCGTGCAATTTTTGGGATAAAAAGTAGCCTATGTCCTATTCTCGGTTATTATCTATCTACATTCCGAATTTCATCAAAATCGGTTTAGTAGTTATGGAGATACGCGGCAACAAACATTCACACACACACACACACACATACACACACGGACTTTCGCCTTTATAATATTAGTAGGATTAGTAGGATAGTTATAATACTTATTTACAAGGCTTTTGACTAAAATTTATAATAAACCAACATAGAACTTTCGTTCTATAAAGAGTTCTAGTAGGTATGTAAAACTTTTAGAAATAATTCAAAGCGCAGCCTAGTGAAGAAATAAAATCTAAGAAAAGGATACACAATTGATATAATAGCGGCCTTTACACGTAAAGTTTAACCGCGGGAAATAGCATGCGCCATTCCATCCTTCGCTCCAAAACCTTACGTGTAGATGCGCGAGGCCTGACAGTTCGATCTGGAATGTCGACAGACAGTTTTTGTGAGAGTTTTTTTGCACGCATCCCCGTTCATAATCGTACCACGCGCCAGTCTAAACTGTGAAAGTAATTAGCACGACAGTTTTATCCGCGGTTAAAACTGCACAGATTTATCCGCGGTTCGAAACGCAGTCCAGATGCGCGGTTAAAACTCTACCGTGTAAAGGCCGCTAATGTCTCATTCATTACAAAATGAGTATTATGTTTTGGAACACGACTTTGGTTTTTTAAACTAAAAAAGTAACAGGAAGCAAAAGAGTAATTTATTTATTTATTTATTTATTGGCGAAACAAACAGCTACATTACAAAAATTAATAATGAGTTTCTTAATGTATACTTATTAGTAATGTAGCCAACTACGTTTGGCTCAGAATAATAATAGGGTTTAACATAAATGCTAGAAGAAAGCTGACCCTGAACATAGATAGAAATGTATACAAATCAAACTTAGAAATAGATTAAGTAGGCAAGTAATAGAGCTTTATACAAAACTGAGAGGGTTAACGTGTTTATAATAGTACATTATCATTATATTGATATCTATAAAGGAGACATTTTAAACTAAGTAGACGGAAAGGTAAAGGCTAATTATGGGGATTGGAAGATAGTGATTTAAGGACTTCGAACTTGAAGCGCCCCGCACTGGCGGAAAATATGTCAATATCAGTTAAATTGTCATTAAATGATTCCACCATCCGGCGTAAAGGCGTGCGTAGCCCTGCGTTGGTGCGGCAGGTATCAAGGGCGAACAAGGTGTCCTTGCGCACGGCTCTCCTATGCACAGTACGAGGTGCTATGTACGCTAAGCCTGAGGTGAGATCTAGGCAGTCGATTTTATTATTCACTATATTGTACAGTGTGGAAGCCTCAAGATATTTACGTCTTGTCTCGAGTGAGGGCATCTTATACAAGGCTAGTAAGCGCTCATATGAGAGGTAGCGCCTATTGCACCTATAATTAGTAGCACGTAGAAATTTCCGCTGTACACGTTCAATTATATCAACGTATTTGTTGTAGAATGGGTTCCATATGGGTACAGCGTATTCAAGCTGGCAACGCACTAGGGTTTTATATAAATATATATATGTAGAGCTGCGTTTAAATTCGGTAGATAACCTCAAAACAAATCCGTACATCTTAAAGGCTCGGTTAACAATATTATGAATGTGATCATTTAGACAGAGTTTAGCATCAAGTTGTATCCCCAAGTCCCTCAGCGAATTAACCTTAGATAGGGATTCGTTACAGAGATAGTATGTGTGTTGTATTATATTGAGCTTAGTCGTGTAGGTGATATGAGTACATTTGGGGATGCTTAACTGAAGTTTGTTGTCATAGCAGTATAGCGAAAGCCTGTCCAAGTCTTGTTGAAAAGAGAATATAATAATAATGCGCACCAACCTCGAATAAAGACCGTTTAAAAACTAGTCTCTGAATAATAGTTTTTTTAGATAAATTAAGTTTTGAAAGTCCGTAAAGTGGTGCTCCAACTTTGTTACTTAGTCCTAGGAGTTCTTAGATTTACGAGACATTTGATAAAAAGCCATTGAAAGCTTCTGTAGATTGAATTTACGGAAAATGAAATTGGTTACATTACAACTACTAAGTTGGACTAAATAGTTTGACTACGTGGAAGAGCCGTAACTTATTTCTACTCGTTTGTGTTTTAAGATTTTGAAAAACATCTCTCTCTCTCTGGATAGTCAGCTCCTCATAACTGAGGATCGTGGTAATCATCGGATGGTCTGCATCTTTTGTCGAAAATACGAAAAACCTCATTTAGAACATCTCAATATTTCGATAGTTCCTTCTAAATCTATATACCTACCAGTTTCATAGTTGACACGCGCCAACAAAATTCGAGGATTGTAAAATAAATTCCCAGTAGATTCTCAACGGAATTAATCATTTGTGACTTGGGAAATCAATATAGTGTGAAGCTGCGAGCTGTAGTATGTACCTACATCTACTATGTATATTTTGCCACTGACTTGTGTTGTGTTGTGACGAAGTAGAAAAATATTTCGTATAGTTATATGTACGTATGTTGGCACTAAATGTATAGATCCGATATTATCGGATCTACTTATACATTAAGTACGATTAGAATAAAATGTTTTGCTGGAGTTACATTATTGTGTTGCGGTGTGTTGTGTTGTAACGTCCTAGAACTATTTCTGATTTAGACATGTTGTATGATTAGAATTAAGTTTTTAAACATGGGACATTTTTGTTCTCGCTGGGGATAGTGGGACAGACAGCCTGAAAGCGGGACGTATGGTCACCTTAGTATTATGTCGTGATTATGTTTTGTTTAACACATGCCTACATTTTATTTAATCTGACCACTTTCTAAAGTAGAGAGAACATGCTATAACCTTACATGGCAAATTAGAAAATAACAAGTGAAATTGTGCTGAAAATATAAAAGCAATACCGTTCGGAACATTCAATTCGTAATTTAGCACAAAGATCTAATATCACGTGTAGGCATCTGTTGTTTTTGCTACACCATCTGTTCAGGGACCGATGTCCTAATCAATACTGATTCAGCTAGGTCATTTAGCGACAGTATTATTTTTACATAATCATTTGCAGTAAATGCAAAAATGTTCCGCAAAAATGTGGGAAAGTACCTACCAAATGTGTTTGGATATACCTGTGACTATCCCCATAGACATCTTCAAATTAATTATGAAAAAAGTAAATAAACTAATCATTAGTTTTGTATGGACCCCTTTTGGGTAAACGCCTCCTCCAAGGACTTCCACTCTTTTCTAATAGTACATGAATACACAGAATTAATACAAAGATCAACCATTTTCCGTAACTTTGGCCTTGAAAAGATAGACACTTAATAGCGGCCTTTACACGGTAGAGGTTTTACCACGGATCTGGACTGTACAGATATCTGTACTGTCTGGACTGTACAGATATTTGTACAGATAACCGCGGATAAAACTGTCAAAGGTTGGAATGGTGCGTGCTATTTCCCGCGGCATCTGGACAGTACAGATATCTGTACAGATACCTGTACAGATATCTGTACAGATATCTCTGCGTGTAAATGCTGCTAATAGCATCTATAACGAAACTTTTGTACAAAACCATTAAACCGCAAGCAATATCGTCACAACTAGCTGAGATTATAATTATAAAATGAACTAGCTATATGATTACAGCCTAGGACTTAAATCGATTGGAATCCAAATTAACACAAAACATTAGATCGGGAGGCAATTAATGCGAAACGCCTCGGAATATGCAATCGCTCGTATGTTAACAGACGATTGTGTTCAAATGATGATTGGACAGTTACCGACAAAAGTACATCAGTTTATGTATAAAATAAATAGCCGTGTTGTGTTGGTCGAGTGGGATAATGCTTCTTTTTTTTCGATCTGAAGGTTCTTTTATTTAGGTTTGCAACTAAGTTCGTTTTAATCACACTAATATTATAAATGTGAAAGTTTGGATGGATGTATGTTTGTTCCTCTATAACTCGACAACCACTAAACCGTTTTGGCTTAAATTTAAAACGGGAATAGGACATAGGCTACTTTTTATCCCGAAAAATTCACGGTTCCCGAAAGATAAAATTGTAGTCCACGCTGGCGAAGCCGCGGACGTCCGCTAGTTTTTAATAAATGATTATGTATTTGTTGAGTTTTATTTTTATTTTCATGCAAAGATTAACGCGGTCCCAATTAAGAGGGCTGCGACCGGCGAATTTCCATAAAAACGTAATACCGAAATCATTTAAAATGTAAGCATGTTTATATCAGTTTATGTTGTTAGATTAGGAGAGTAGGTATTTATCTAGGTTCCTGTTAAACTTTTATTCCCAAAAACTTACCTAAAATGAAATGTAAGCCAATTGAATTGAAATGTTTGTAGGTACACCAAAAATGGCATTTTTTCTTTTCATTTGTTCTATAGTAAGTTTTTTGAAACAAAAGTTTAACAGGAACCTAGGTAAATACTACCTTTATCCAAATAATAACGTAAAGTGATAAAAATATGCTCAAATTTTAAATTATTTTGGTATTACGTTCCTAGGTAAGTAGATACGTTCGCCGAGCCCTTAAGGTAAATGGCAACGGGGACATTGGCACGACAAAAAGTAGCTTGTCTCTGTCCCCATTGAAGATAAAGCGTAATGGGGATAACGGGAAGTTATTTTTGAAATCCCGCTGTTCCCATTGATGGGGATATAATCATGGGGACATTGGGAATACACGGGCGAAAGGTACGCAAAAAACAGACGTTTCGATATCTGCTTTAGGTACTCATACTAAAGAATCGGTTAATGGCGAATTTGCCACTTTTATGAACCTGTTTTGTTTGATAGTTTACGAGTCAAAGCATAACTTCTTTTCATTTGACGTTGGATTTTAATTTTAACGAGAGCTCTAAGCGGTGAAGGAAAACATCGTGAAAAAACCAGTTATCTTTCTAATAGCGTTGTCAGACGAGACGATCTGTTGGTACTGACATTTTGTGGCCTAAGCCTTGGCTATCTAAATCCAGACAAATAAACGTACAGTTGTAAACAAAAGTAAAATTATAGTCTCATTTTTTATTTTATTTTTTAAGATATCTAAAATTATGTCTTTTCGTTACAATAATGAGCTCTATAGTCGAATTGCTCATTGTATGAACTAAAAATATATGAAAAATGACATTTTTGCCGTCAATTTTAGTGCGTATAATTAGAAATACGACTATAAATGGACAAGTGGCTAAATTAAAAAAAAAACCGACTTCTATATTATACACCGAGCAATTTTCAGCACTCTCGAAGTGCATTTCTATGTATAACGAGTAACCGGTGAACAGAATATACATATAAAAAGCACACAAAAAAAAAAGATTCCGATGAATTGAAAACCTCCTTCTTTCTTTGAAGTTGGTTAAAAAGAAAAGAAGAAAAAACACCTTACGGAAATACATTACTTAGTCCGTTCAAACCAATGTAAACTAAATGGACTTAGTACTTGTAATTTAATGTAATGCAAACTTTTGCAAAACGTGAGCATGTTGTGAATTTGTACATACCTCTGACAACATCTGCAAAGGATCTTAAACGATTCTACGATTCTGTCTACCGTGCTTATAGGATAAATCCGTGATTCTCTTTTATTTTAAAAAACCTCGAAATTCATCAGCATTTTGTTGATGTCTGTTCGTATGTACATAAGTAGAAAACGTTCCTTCAATATTTTGTACCTTTAAGCTCGTGTCTTATCTTCTATCTTGACGTTAAGACGACATGAAAGGCATAGATCTATAGGGCTTTAAAAGGATTCTCCTTAGGGTTGGAAGATAAAACTTTTCCTCAAGACATTACTATTGTTACATTACGAAGTTTTTAAGGTCGCATTTTACATACAAATAAAAAACTATTAAAAAACTTCAGATAGCGTTATCAAGCTCCAAAATAAGCAAAGTTTGTTTATAGTTGATGAAATATACTATACTTTTTTTTTATACAGGAACTTATCGATACTTCTCCCCACCCTATCGGATACCTTGCGCAATGGGGAACATTGATGTTAGTAGGTATTATGTGCCTATCATCTTTCAATATTAATATAAAAAGTAATTCTATATACTCGTATAAAATCATTGAATTGGATTCCCATGCAGCAACTTACTAGCTTACGTTTACATATCGATATAGAACTTTATCGATAGTTTTCCCCTCACTATCTGATACTTTGCGCAATGGGCCGGGAGACGCTTACATAATGGTGATGTTAAGATTATGTGCGGCTCATATGGTTAGTTGCTTTTAGTATTATTTGGTACTGCTCGTATGATGTTGTTATAGTGACAAATAATGAAACCAAAAAAGTTAAAAACTAAAGAGAGTCCCCGTAAGAAACAAGTTGTTTACTAAACTCCATATTCAAAAAATGTTTTAGATGTTTTGAGGGAGCCTAGATGCTTAGATGCCTAGAGCCTAGATGTGTTACCTAGCAGCAAAACACAAAAAATTTGTAATAATTAAAAAAAAATTAAACATGAGCAGCATCCAATTACGGTGTTACGAAGCACTTCGTGTTGTGATTCCGACTCCCACTTAGCTATATAGTTTTTATCGATAAATTTTATCGATACTTTTCCCTTCCTATTCCGGATATTCTGTGCAATGGGCCGGGAAAACGCTTGCTTCATTCTTCTTCAGGTGATGTTCGGATTATGTGCGGTTCGTATGGTTAGTTACTTGAAGGATTACTTGGTGCTTGTGTGATGTAGTCAGCGATAGGGGTGATACGAGAGAACGAGTATATTTAGAAACGATTTACTCGGATTTTTATCGTGTTTTGTGTTGCGTGGAAAACGATGTTTTGACACGCAATAAGTTCAGCTAAAATGACTCAAACTCACATCAAAAAAAGTTTGTGATCAGCTTTAAAATGTAACATATTATTTTTTAATAATGTTGAAATAATATTAGAAAATATAATAATTAATTGTTACCTTACCAAAAGTACAGTGCTTATTTAATTCTAAATCATGTATTTTAATCAAAGAATATGAAATCAAAACATATTGAACTTTTAAATGTGATTGCAGACTTTTTTGATTGTGTGTATGATTATCTAGAATTCTAGATCTACAATTTCTTTAGAAATCAAATCAATTAAAAAAACTAGAATAGTCTAATCTCGAATATGATACTGGCGTATATTAATTAAATTTTGTTACACTTTTCGAACATTAAACACAGATGTCACGCAATCTACTCTACGTGTGAATTGAATTACCTACTGTTTTCCATCATCATAGAATAATCAATCATCGCTTTAACCTAACCGATACCTTTTTGAAACAGGAGAAGCCGATATATACTTGTAACAACAATAGTTGAAGTAAGATCAATCCCTTGTCATCAAACTACAGGCGAGCTCTTTCACTAGAAGCCTACACAAGAGCTTCTCCAATACCTTTGAGGCCTTCGATCAATACTCCACAGATACGTATCGTACAAAACCCAATCAACGAATTGGAATAACTAACTTTGCTGCTCACTGAAGTCAACGAAAGTTATAAACTAAAAACAAAACAAACCTTATTCCCAAGGCATAAAAGATATAAAGGAATGATGTCTACCATCCTGTAAAAATTACTAATTTCTAAAGAAGCATAGGACAGCAAGAGGCGTGTATCAGTCCAAACCAAAGTATGGGTCGCTATTATGGTTCAAACACAAGTTGGGCCAGCCAAGGCAAGCCTAGGCGAGCGCGAGCGATAGAGAGGCAGTGCGAGCCTGGGTCAGCGTGTGTTTGAGCCTTTAAGAATCTTCTTTCAAAATAAAACAAGCACCATCTGAGTAGAAGTCATTATAAATTCAATAAGCTGCACTGACCCTTTAAAAAACACAAAACGCAACGCTTGCGCGATCTAGGAATGTCGCCATTTTGAGTGGCGACATCTAGTTCGGTTTTTTGTGACTAAACTTATCCATACAACTTATTCTAACTAAATTACATTAAACAAGGCGTTCCGATGATTCCGACAGGACTCGAACACGCATTGACAAAACCGATCTCTTCAAAGGAACCAGAATACCTGAAAATTACAGAATATCTGTCTACTGTGCCTTGGGGATACAGTAGTGATCTTGCTTTGTTTCGTTTCTAAAATAATGTAGTTCTGAAGTAGCTTATGTTTTCAGAAACAATATTGTTATATCAACAATAAAACCAAAGCGATCTTATAAGCTCATAAGCAACTTGGCTTAAAAGTTTAGACGAGGCGTTAAATCCCTTGTAATTATTTAACTTATAAAGTCTATACATACTTTGATAAACTTCGCTTTGTTCAAATGATACTTCATTGGAGCTCGGCTATTTAGATTTAAGATTGATCACCGAAAAGATAGGTCAAATCATATTTGTTACTCTGATTCTTCAAGACATTGGTCGCAAAATTAGGAGTTAAATCACCAAACTTCAAAACCTGAGACTTTCAGAACTTTTAAAATTGAGGAGATGCTCAGGGACTTGATTGTTTTAAATTATGTAGCAAGTTGTAAGCGACAAATAGGTCTCCTTCAATCTTTTTAATTTTATTAGCATACTAACTTGACACTATGGGCTTACTCATATTGTCCTAACCGATTTTTTTTGAAAATTAGCCTGCAGGAACCCCATAATCTATTCCCTGACCTGGCACTGCGGTGCTCTCTGAAGGAGAGCATTGCAGGACATCCAAAGCCGAGCACATAATACGTCACAGGCATTGAAAGCAATGGTATATATTACAAACTGTATAATGCAGCTAAAGTTTGTAACAAGTGCCACGGACATGTCCTGACTATGACACGGCGCGCCGTGGTCTAATCTCCACTCAGGAAATCCACTCCTAGTACGGTCCGATAGATAGAAAGAACGCTGTTACAAGCTACTCTAAGACTCCATTTACCTAACATAGAGTTCAATTTCGAACAAAGTATGTCGCGTAAGCTGTAATCAAAGGTTCACTTGGACATTTGGCTGCACCAAACCTCGACGTCCAAACTTTCCGAATTGGCAGCGTAAAATTCCGAGGAACCGTTGAAGTGTTAAAAGTACGTAACTTTGAGAGTTGAATCGTGAAAACGTTTTGGTCGAAGATTTAGAACTTTTAATCCATAATATTGGTCTGAAATGTACCAAAGTTACTTTGGCTTTGAAAGTAGGGAAGACTTTAGACTAAAGTTAAAAATTGGTATTTTCTGAAAGAGGAAATTTTAAATTATTACCGTACCGACTAGGACTAATTAATCTTCATCTCTCTCTATCATCGTTAGCTTTTAGGAACCCACTGCTGGGCATGCCTCCTTCCCTAACCACCAAAAAGCTCTATCTAGTGTAGCCCCGAAATATTTTGGAAGACATGCTAAGTTGACATGCCTAGCTACAAAGTCGTGACGGCTTGAAGCGCATTTTCAGACTATAATATTATTATAGCGTAGTCTGAAATGCGCTTACAATAGAAAAGGTAGTTACCCTGAACTGCCCAAAAATTTGCCACACCCTGTATAATATACTTCTTTTGTTTTGTTCTTAGAAAACTATTGTTTAATTCTGAAAAAAAAAAATTAATTGCATATAAAGATTTTTGAAAAAATGTACAGTTAGCCTAAAAAATTACATTTGTCAAAAAAAAAATGATCTTAATCGACTACAATCGCTATAATAGCGTAGTCTGAAATGCGATTTATGAAGGCTGTATTTATTTCCGTCAAAAAATGATCACTACACAATGGGTGGGGGTTTTTTGGCTTTACTACACCCGTTTACAAAGTTAGTTCACAGTTTCCACTTCCCAACAAAAACATAATTCAGAAATACTTTATTCCAACCACAAGATTACTTATCTGCACATTTGTAATAGGGGGAGATACCAGACATACATCAATTCTGAGCCGTGAAAAATTCAAACATTACTATCATAAAACCTTTATCATTCGTATTCAGAGAATAAATCTACCTACGTAACGGCCCTCTCTGTCTCTTTTTCTCTTTATCTTTGTCATGAGGTGTCGGACGCACGCAGCATCCATTTGTTTCATAGCAGCTTGCCACAATGAATCGACCGACGAGGTAGAATAATCTTTATGACAGGGACTTTAGATTCATTGTGGTTTGATATGAGTTACAGTAAAGGTATGGTGGAAAGGTACGCAACTTTTGCCGTTCGTATGGTCGTATCAATTTCTATATTTGATAAACGATTTTAGTCCTTATATTACTTTAAGTTAGGTATATCAAATCATGCAAATTGTCGATCCCGGATTTTAAACTGTTAAAATACGAAATAGGTTTGTAGGCTGCTGAAAACTCATAAGAGTTAGCCATCTCTAGCTCATACGAACATACATAAAATATGATTCATAAGTGAATCTTTTTCAATAGATAATAAAACATATTCTGTGGTAGATAAGGACAGTAGGCACGTAGTCTCATCGTAACTTGGACATTTTTCAGAGTGCCGATAATGAGAGTTTTACTCTTACAGTTGGGAAGTTTGCGAAAGATACGGGCTGTGAAATTGTGGATGAAAGTTTATGAATGGTTCTTGAACAATTTCATACAATTGGAGTTGCTGGTTTGATGAAATGGTAAACGAAAACTAATAACCCATAGTGTTTATCCCACATCATAAAGTTTACCTGCTTAAAAACCTATGAATTATAATAGAAATACATTTGCTTGTCTGTTCATTTTGTATTGGTTCAAACAACGACGAAACTTTGGTTAGGGGACCGGTAACGATGAAACTTTGGTTTGTGCAAAAAAAAGATTCCGACGAACTGAGAACCTCCTTTTTTTGAAGTCGGTTAAAAAGATACATTGCGTGTTTTTCCTATGCTTGATATACCACGGATTCATCTATCTAATCAACCCACATCCACCCACTGCTAAATATATAGGGTGGATTTTTGAGACGGGGCAGTAAGGGTAGGTAGCTTCCCTTACTGCCCCGTCTCAAAAATTCATATATTAGTAGATATAGATATGAAATGTGATAGTAAAAGTTTTAGAAATTATGTTGCCAAATGTATGTTTGTCTCTGACAATTCTAGTCCTCATAAATGCCTAAAGATTTTAAGCGAATATCACCTTTGGCGTCAAGCGTAAACCGTTATTAAAAATTCAATTTCCGTTCCACACAATATTATCAGTGTCCGAAAAGTCTGTTATTATACTTATCATATTTTTTTATTACTTATAATATTGTTTTTGTTACTGGAAAGAGAGTTAACCATACCAGCTAACAAAAACACATTTTAATTTTAAATTAAATCTTGAAATTTAAATTCAGTAAGGGCTTCATCGTACACATTATTTTCATAAAAATTGCAGTTGAAAAATAATTATATTTTTTGAAAACGTTGTCCAATTGTATTCGATTTAAAAATTAATTAAAATTTTGCTCCTGAACATGAACGTGACAATATTTCAATTTGTAGGCATCGTAATGTATTGTATTGTTAAACCTGTCACGCTTCTTATGTATTGAACACAATTGAACATGGCTTTTTACGGGACTTTTATAAAAAAATATCTTAAGAAATAAATAAAAAAACGTAAAACTGAAACGCACCTATAAATTATTGTGGGTTCGAAAGTACTTCACAAAATATTTTACAAAATTTTACATCTTTTTAATATTATTAGGTAAAGGTTATCAACTCGGAACTAACCAAGTATCCACAGAACTATATCGAGATAGAAGTAAAAAGTTCGTTGATTTGTATGGAAACCAACCGTGTAACATTTTGCGTAGATAGGTACTTTGACGAACGCAGTTGACAGTTTGGATCACATTGCTGGTTTTCAATGCTCGCCAAGTCTGGCGCGTCAAATCAAAGCCGCAATGGAATGAATTTCGAGTAAAATTAGCGGCGAGCAAAGAAGTCCTCAGCCCTTCTTTTCGGCATGCGAGGTACATATACTCATTGCTATCTCGATATAATTCTGTGCAAGTATCAGATCACGCAATATCCACTATAAAATCCGAAGTGACATCTTTATACGGTCTTATAACTGCATTCATGAATAGCAAATGCTGTCTTTAGAATTTTAAATCTTTGACACGGTTAAACATGTTAAGAGCTGCGATGCTCGTGTCACAGTAAAAATATATGACACTCAGAGAAGATGGTGCAAAATTCCAACATTGCATTTTGATTATTCTGGCTTTATTTTCATTAGACTGTAAGAAAAATTTGAAATGTGCCAGTTGTAATTGGACGTGCTTTTGACTACCTGCGAGACATTTAAAAAGATCTCGAATGTCGAAAGATCTTACAGCTTTCTTTTATCCTACCATAAGGTGGGCTTGCTCACGATCTTAATTCTATTTTAGTAGTCAGCAAGACCAACGTAGATTCGAATAGAATGAATTTAGTACACAGACAATAAAATGAACGGTTTACTAAATTTAATACTATACTATGAACATTTCATTAAAATTAATTCACAGTTATAAATTTTTATAAATCAAATCTAGATTAGAATAAAACTAGAATCGAAGTTAAATACTACAACAAAGATACTGTTCATATGAAATTGTAACTTCAGAATTTATACAGATTTTTAATGTGTCTGTAACATAGTATTTCTACTGAATATAAAGTTACTTTTCTGTGGCCATGTCCTAGTGGAGATGACATTTGGATAAATGGAAAAACGGAGGAGAATGCACTGGAATGGTTGATGGCTGCCGTTGGCTGAATAAAGATTCAGCTTTAGATTGTAGGGGTCATTTGAATGTGTAAGACGACGGCTATAGAAGCATAGAAGCTGCATAGATATCAGGGGGTCTAAAGTGGCCACTTTTGATGAAACATCACATGCTTCATATATGAAGCATTTACAGATACAACCCCAGATACAACGATATTTATTTTATTAGCTTCATCTACGTATGTATATTTGTATTCGATTCAATTTAATGACATATACCAATATACCTCCAATAGGCAATATTATACAGAATGTTCTAGTTAAATACTGACTAAAATATAATGTCAAGGATAAAAAACCAGCCTTCTTTCCTTCTCATAACCAGGTATGTTAATACCCAATACCTTCGAGCTATTGATTTTGCTATCCCATAAAAAGCTGTACAAGACGGATAATCTTAGAAAATCCTCTGCAGGATTTACCTTCGTCAAAATGTACTTGTCCATTAAACCTGGATGGGATACCTGTTCCCGTGCGGAACGGGAATAAGAATCCCTTTACCGTTTGATTCAAGAGCGGATTTAAGGGGGGAGGGGGCACGGGGGCTCGTGCCCCCCCAGACACCTACCGTGGAGATTCCATTACAGTACATAAAAACTTAGGCCTTTACATCTTTTACTAGATTAATACAATGACAGGAGGTCGTTGCCTACACTTATCGGGACACTGTAGGCCTGGAACAATGTTGAGACGGAGTAGGATTGCCCAGCACCTACACCATCCTCTCAACTTAACCGGGCATATCGTGTGGGGCTGATTAAGCCGCGGGTTTCTTCACGATGTTTTCCTTCACCGTTTAGAGCTCGTGTTAATGCGCATATAAATTTTTCGAAACGAAAAATCCATTGATGCACGGTCAGGATTCGAACCCTTCAACCTTCGGATCGATAGTCGAGGTACTATACCCCTCGGCCAACACGGCTCTACAGTACATACTTATAGGCAAATCAAACTAGCAGTGTTGTTAAAATAATTAATAAGTGGCTCTGTGAGCTGGAGACCTCGCGAGTCTGTCTTATCTTTGCATAGCTTAAAACAGAATTAATGCGTGATTTTGATTTGAATGTGATTATTTTGTTCATCTGGCCCTTGTGCCCCTCCCAGAAAATTCTAGATCCGCCCTTGGTTTGATTGTTTGGACTTCCTGTGGGAAATGGGAAAGTAATGTTTTGATTGGCTGTTGTGAACTATTTTGTTATTAGATTGTTGCGTAAATATTGGTTGATATGGTTTACGTTTCGATTTGCCCAAAAATGCAATACAGGATTTTGAAATCCATAAGATTCCATAAAAATGTATTGCGAAAAAAAAAGAGAATCAAAGATCTGTCAAAAAATTTTTTTTTATTACTACAGAAATACTAATTTTATAATCAGAATTCAAAATCTAAACTTTCTTTGGTATTTTTCACAAAACAAAAGTAAAGACATCAAAATATTTTATGGACGTTTTCAAATCTAGATCACTTTACCGCAAGTTTTTTGAAGAACGTCTCATAAACCGATGAACGCCGACTGTACGCACGAAAAAGTGTCACGTTCCGCCTACGAGACATAGCGCTGCTACGAGACGTAGCGAGAGCTACAGTTCTCGTAACGAAGCTACAATGTATCTAATTTATTTTGGTAAATAATCCGATCCAATACATTAATATAAAGAATATTTTATAATTTTGACAGAAGAAAATTTAAATTTTAATAAGTATATTTGACAACTTTTCATTAATGTTTTCTTATGATGTTATCTTTTTTGACGTTCCTTGTCTTGACTTTTCATCCAAAGGTCGTGGGTTCGAATCTCAGGCGTGCATCAAACGAGTTTTCGTTTTGGAGTTTTTTATAAAAACATGAAAAAATCCACATATTTGGACCATTGTATTTCCTGTGAATATTTCCATTTCGTATAAGTAAGTAATCAAGCATATTCGTATGGGCAAGTGGCCAACTCTTAAATAGTACCCAAATCCACTTTTATCATAAACTCCTGGATTGAGAGGTCAAAGACAAAGCCACTTCCAAATTCCAGAGATTTGTTTTAAAACAATTCTACAATTCAAAATTCTGAACGCCCTTTAGTAACATGGCCTCTATAAGCAAACAAAACAAATGTTAGCTTTAAAGACATTGATATAGAGATGGTATTGCTTTGTCAATGCAGGGCAGGTTTCGATAGAAAATCTGCCCTTTGAATTTTTGTGTTCAATTTGAATTTGATTAAAAACAGATGTTAGCTCGAGTAGACTTTATAAACAATTTATTCGGACAAGTGGTTTTGTTGTTTGTTTGTTGTTTTAGCAAAATAAAATTAATTAAGCGACATTCCCATACTGGGTATTATCAACATAATGGAATAATTTGATAATTATGTAACGTACCTATATAACAATTTGTAGAGAAATTGACACAATTTACTGTTTTTAAGGTCCCAGATACAATAAAGATCGTTTCTTCCATAACTATTTAAGAGTAGTGGAACATTTTAAGCTCAATCCGTACCCATATTATAAATGTGAAAGTGCGTTTGTTTCTTTATTTGTTCCTGCTTTCACGTCAAAACAGAGCGATGGATTGACGTGTTTTTTTGTGTGGAGATAGTTGGAGGGCTGGAGAGTAACATAGGCTACTTTTTATCCGGGTACCACGCGAGAGAATCCGCAGGCAGTGGCTAGTTTCTTATAAGCGTGTTCGAATAAAATTCTCCATTACTTAAAGAAAACTCCAAGTAGGCACGTTGTACTTGTACAAGCTCTTAACTTAAAAGCCTCGCGGCAGGCAATTTCATGCACCTGCTATACTGACATTCAGCTGTGTCGCTATGAGTAATCTGTGAGTGCGGATAGTAAATACCCTTTTGGGGTATTTGTGGTAATTTTTTGGGTCACTTTTAGGGTAATAACTTTCGCATTTGTTGACGCCAGATGGTGTTATTTGGCGCTCATATACTACTAAGATAAAAGGTTATTTTGGTAGTATGAAATAAAAACAGTATAAGATAAAAAGGCGAATACTTAAAGGCTTAGGTATTGAGATTCGATTCTTATCATAATTTCCAAATACTAAATTAAATTGGTAACCTAAACTTTGACCCTGTACAGACAATTTGATGTCGTTAAGCCATGACGGAGGCCTTTAGGCGGCCTAAAAACTACGACACCAGAGTTGGCCACTAGCTCATACGAACTTACTTACTTAATGTCGACGCGAACATGGTCAAAACATTATAAAAAAATTATTGACTTACTGACAAATGAACGAACAATTGAATTATGATGACTTAAATAAATGAACTACATCAGTCAGTCATGACATGACTGACAAAAATATTGACTAAGTGACGTAGTTTTATTTTTATTTTTATGGAGACTAGTCAAGAAAATTATAGGTATACTTATCATTAAGAAAAAATACTCTCAAGTATAATTGGGTAAAAGAGCTACTTTGCCGTAACACAGTTACTACTAGCATGGGAAGTAAATCCAAAACCTCATGCTGATCCAGAGAATTTTTTTTCTTTTCTATTTCATCTAGTTGCCTTTTTTTTAGGCACTAAGTTAGTTTTGTGACCCTAGGGTCACAGCCTAAGCACCGTGAAAATTGTATTTTTGATGGAAATAAATAAATATTCAATTCTATTCTATTCTATAGTATTTCATTTCACTAGGCGAACGTACGTTTATATTTCTAGTGATGACTAATTGACAGCTCAAAGCTTCGGCAGCCCGAACTTTGCTGGTCAATTAATCAAAATCAACTATTCCGAAGTTAGAATCAAAGATTCAATCCAATCAGAATAGGTCTAGCAAGTATCCAAGTACCCAAGTACCCAACTAATAAGAGGGTGACTCTACGTGATGAGATTTTCAAGTGGTGTTTATTGAATCTTCGGTTTGGCTCGTATGTGGGTATTGGCGATCGTGGTCCGATTGTAAGTAAATTTAAATTGATCAGGGCTATAGTAGGTTTTATTGAGTGAGAAAAGGGATTTTTTGTAAGGAAAGGTCGACTTTTGTGTATAATTTATGTACCACGACTACTTTTTTGTACAGATAATCGTCATGAATTGTAGTTTAATGATACCAATTAAAATTATTCAAATGTATTATTTTTTAAGTCTGAATTATTTGTCTAAACACAAAAGGGTAATCTTATACAAAAAATGTTTTTAGCAAGGTTTTTATATGAATATTCATAGAAGGTTAATTATATGAATTGTATTTATCGTGCAAAATAATTGTATGAAGAATGTGATGAGAGTAAATGAAACGAAAGAAGTGTGTCCAGACCGTAGAAATGGAGATCTTTGGTCTCTGCCTATCCCTATGATGGAAAACTAGCGTAATTTTATGTATGTATGCAAATAAATTCTATGTTTTAGCTTATAGGAAGCCTTTATGCTCAAGAAGGTCGTTTCAACTCTGAGTAAAAATAGTTTTAAGTGTTTTAGAATAAGATCAGACAAAAAAGATGTATGATACAAAAGATGTATGTATGTATGTATGATGATTATTGATTACTATCGGTTTTTTCCCGCCTGCCTATAAAAATAGCTTTAACTTACTTTACTCAAAGCTAATTTCTGACAACTCTAGATACGTTATTGGAAATCAATTAGAATTCAACTCGATTTGAAACAAGATATTTAATTGGGAAATACCCTCGGACGAAAGAACCAGGAAATACCACACCAATTCCGTGACAAATAAAAAATTGAGAACGTTTCTTTTATTAATTGTAACCACAAAACATCAAATCAAACAAAACTGAAAGGTTTGTCATGTTTCAAATGAAAGCATCATGCTGAACAGAAAATGAGCAAATTGCGTGTTACTAATACATAAACCTATCACAATGTTCACCCATCGTTTTGAGACGGTTTATATTGCCAACCCTCATTTTTATTTGAGCTTTTTCTTATTCCCTAAGGCATTTAAAGTTTATTGGGTTATTGAACTCTTGATATGCATGTATTATATTTTAATACTTTTCTCTCGACGTTCATGTTCTTCTTGAGGTATTTCATTTACTTGATACGAGTATAATGACTATCGTCTCTCCTAAGGGCTGTTTTCATCTTCAGGCATTGAGCGTGCCAGACATCGACAGACAATGACAGACATCGTCGGTCGCGGCCGCTCTCAATCAAAGACTGAGAGAGAAGAAACACTGCACGGTCCCGTAAAGCCCATTACACACACAGCAGATAATTTATCTTATGAAATATAAATCTTGAGATCGCGCCCATACAAATTCTATGGCGGACCACACACAGCGAATATAAATCACAAAATATATTTGGTGCGATCTGTCAAGATTTATATTTCAAAAGATATTGTATTATCTGGTGTGTGTGTAGTACGCTTTACGATTCTCTATTTACATTGACCGTTAGCGTAGCCGCACAGACACGGACAGACACGGACCGCGCAGACAAAATTCTTTGCGCGAATCTGTCTGTCCGTGTCTGTGCGTGTCTGTGCAGCTACGTTACGTTAGATAAGAAAACGGTTATACAAATTATATAAATTTTTTTTGTCTGCCACGCTACGTGTCTGTTACGCTCAACATCTGTAGATATAAACAAAACAGTCCTATAAAGTTTGTCCATATTTAAAAGCAAATAATTTCATAGTTGTGCTAGGCCGACCGATCTCTTCTAGTACTACTATAGCTTTCTCTATTACACTTCCATTAGAATATTTCAGCTCCAATTATGAGTCAGTTACTTGTCTATTTATCTCTGGCATAAAAGCTCATAATCATTTCCAAATAGGAACAGCAATAAAGGAATCAAATAAAACCTTTTATTGCTGCCGAAGTACGGTCATCTGAAATAACTGAGCATTTTCGCTCTTGTTGCTGTAGCATAAGGGTGGTTTTATGAAATTACCTTAGGAGTAATTCCAGGTGATTTTGTTTTCGTTCCGCTCTAATTGCAAATGAGTGAGAGAGATACGATGAGTTGTCGAACGCTCATTTGTTGGAATAATTGCCGGGTTGGGTATGGAACGGTATTTGGTTCTCAGGATTGCTTCCGGTTATTGGATGGATAAAGTTAATAAAATAACCGTGTGGAATATAAAAATAAATTGCATAGAAATAAAAAAATATTGGAATTATTTTTTGTTGTTTACTCTGTATGTGAATTTAATTTGGATTTTTGTTTGATTTTAGCGGGGAATGACCGCAAATTCAGAGTAAAATGTAACATATTAAGTACGTGATTTTATTTTTGTTACTTTAATTAAGTACAATGTATTTTCAGACAAAATTGTAAATTGTTATTAAATAAATGAATTGAATTATATTGAATATGTATTTCTAAATGAAAACGTTGTGTAACTTTAAAGATGATTTTCTGAAAAAAAAAGGAGATAAGTAAGTACTTAAATATAATTGTATCTAGATACTTTGCAACACTTTCACGGAACAGGAATTTATTTATAACATGCCAACTGTAATGTAGTTGAAAATTTTAATCGGCATCTCAAATACAAAATATAATCGCAAGCTTCGCTAATGAAATATAAAGAAAACACCAAAATGATTCAAAATTCGTTTACAAATGAAAGTTTGCAAAACATCCAGAATACCGGAGTTCCTACGAGTTTCAAAACATTGTTTTAGTTACCTTGCTACTTCAGTAACGTTGAATTTGAAACTTTCGAACAATGTTTTCAGTTATTACGAGACTACTTCAGAATAAGCAAGTTTTCAAGTGACGAAATTGAAGCCAATTGTAAAGGCGCGTACAGATGTTGGGCCAGCCTAGGCCAGCTTAGGCGATTGCGAGCGAGAAGGCGAATCGATTCACGGCCAGAGCGATGGAGAGGCCATGCGACCTTGGCCCAACGTGTGTACTATAAAGCTGGGTATCCATTATGTTCGCCTACTTACTGCACTCCGCGCTCCTACGATAGTGCAACAAAAAAGAATGTTTCAAATCGGGCCAGGCGTCTTCGAGTAATCGGTGAACATAAAAAAAAGATACCGACGAATAGAGAACCTCCTCTTTTTGAGGTCAGTTAAAAAGTAAAAAAAATGATGCTCTACTCTAATGCCCAAGCGTTAGATAAATGGGGTAAGTAAATACACTTTTCACAATGGATCTAGACATTCGTGAAGTTAGCCGTTTCGCTGCGCAGTAGAAAATTTTGTATGAAAAAGCTACACTTGCATACATGTTCATACTGATTATAGCCCAACCAACCATACCATCGGCCGATAGACATAAACATAGAAACCTTTATTTAGCTCACACACAAACATTAGGTAAGTACCTACAGTTGTCAAAAGGTTCATTTATACTGTGTTTATTTAGTGATGATCGTTAGCAACATAATCACATCCAAAACCAACAGGCTCGAGTAACTCCATACCCAGCTCTGCTTATCGTAGCTCACCCAATAATATTGACTTACGTTTGAGAGTGTTTTTGCACTACACGATACGACAAGACTACGCAATTAGAAATTGGGAATGGAGAACCTACGATATTATATGATTGATACAGTGTTAGGAAGCAATCATTGCCTACACTTATGGGGACACTATTCACCGTTCAGAGCTCGTGTTAATTTTTTGTATTTTACATTTTTTGAAACGCAAAATCCATTGATGCACGACCAAGATTCGAACCCACAACCTTCGGATCAAAAGTCGAGGTGCTATACCCCTCGGCCAACACGGCTCAAGAAGTATTAAGTACCTACCCTATGAAAATCATGAATAGAAAATGAAGACTTTGAATATTCAAGGCAGACGTACAAGAGTTTTTTTACCCATTCGATCGGTTTAATATTAGCTACAATGTATAAGAAAAATCATGTATTCCTATAACTACTAAACTGATTTTGATGAAATTTAGAATGTAGATAGTTTAGGTTCTGGTATAATACATAGGCTACTTTTTAACCCGTAAAATTATGTTTCCCATGGGATAAATAGTAGTACACGCGGGCGAAGCCGCGGGCGTTAATTAGTTACGTTAGTTAGGTAGGTAGGTACGTTAAGTAAACTTAGTGAAGTACTTGTGCTGTATCTTACTAACTTTTCGTAGTAAACCTCCGTCACATGTCGCTAGATGAAACAAATTTCCTTATTTAGTACAATTTACACACAAAATGAAAGACAATCTTTCATACATTTGCATTCCCATCGTGAATTTTGAAATGCTAATGTCGTGCATTGTAAAAACGCCTCGAGACGAGAACGTCGTAATTGAAAAGAGTTTTTGAAGCTCCTGGTGTACAAATGCAATCAATGTGCTGTTTCCTTTCATGGCTAATGGGATAAGGTGCTTAGCCTTGTTACACTCGGAAATCTTTCTATTAAATTGCGGGTTCGTGTATATTTGAATAACTGAATGTGTATTATGTGATTTGATTGAATATCTGGAGGTGGATTGGTTGCGACGAGACGCGCGTTGTCATGATTACTTATGATGCTAGGAGTAACCGTCCAAAACCAATTACACACAATCAATTAAGTTTTTTTCTCTTGTTTTGAAATAATTATTTCTATGTATTAATCAGAAATGTCGTCCTCTGACAATGTTTCAATTCATCCGGAGAATTTTCATCTGGGTAACGAGGGACTTGTGGTAAGTAGAATAGAATAGAATAGAGTAGAATAAGAATTTATTTGGATAACACAACATGGCACAGAAGTAACTCCTCGAAATCGCGCCTCATTTGAAATACATAACATTATCATTATAATTTCTACTACACAACATACAAGGATTTTAAACTAAAGGAAAAATGAATACAGAGTTGAAATTACAGCTTTAAATGAAAGTGGAGATTTGTTTGTACATTTAATTTTGTGTTTTATCGTGGCCAATGACAAAACGTTCTCCAGCATTGTCAGAATCTCAGTGTTATTTTAATCACAATTTTTCACCCAGCAGGAGCTTACAGTAATAAACTGTATGTACTTCGGAATAAAACTTTTTCGTCCTACAAAATTATGATTTTTAGCATTTGAGTGCAAAACACACTCAAATAACAATTCAAAGAGTAGTCCGAAGTACCAGGCGCACAGAAACTATAAAGAGCTCCATAGACGCGATTGTGCACTCCATTAGACATACCTAATGGAAAGCGGGCACGCCGACAATAGAGGGAATCTGTTTTGTTCTTCATAGTCTAAGGAGTACCTTGAGAACAATAATTAGTTTTATTGTCTTAGGTTTACTTTCATTATTTTGGGATGGTGAAGTAACACGTGTTGCACTTGGATTTTTAGCCGACTTCAAAACAGAAGAAGGTTCTCAATTAGTTGGAATCTTATTTTGTGCTTTTTTATGCATGACCAATCACCGATTACTCGAGACCGATTTGAAAGGGTATACTTTCCGATTGGTGGCATAAAAATTTGGTGAGTCTGTCGAGGATCTTTGGAGTTATGAACAGAAATGCACCTCGAGAGTGTATAAAATTGCACAGCTTATAACATTGAAGTCGGTTTTTATTAAATTTTTAATTTAGTCACTTGAAACTAGCATAGTAGTACAGGTAGCAACAAAACATTTTTGCAAGGGAATTAGATGCGCATTTTGGTACAAAATCAAACAAACTCGTACATCCCTCCCCTGATTGTCTATCTTTGATAGCAACCAATATCAGTCCCAAACTCTCAAATGTAACAGTTCAGTAACCACGCAAGTAGCTCTGTCACTCTCATCTCAACGAGACCAATTGCGACAAAAGATACCTTTGAGATCGTTTTGACAGTTTGACACCAATTTGAAGTTTGAGACAACTTAGAAAATCAGCCTGCAGAACTCTGTCACTGATTTGTAAACATTTATGTATTTGTAATCATCTTCATCTCGTATCATTGTGCAAATCACAATAGAAAAGCGTCTTATATACTTATTTACATTGCTAGATATATTGTGTACGATATCTTTACTCAAGGACGTTAGCTCAGTAAATCCCGTCAAACAAATGGGGCATACGTTTGTAAATCATACGACAATTTAGGCTCTTGACCGTTTGGCGGCAAGCCAACTATGATAGCATGACCTTCCGATAATAACCATCTGTCAAATTTATTACACCAACTTCCTGTTATCCTAATTCAGAATCTTAATGCAATTATTATACAGACTAATGAAGGTTTTTTTGCCGCTGAAAAATAGGAAAAAACAAGCTAACGACTGCATTCATCGTAGGATATTATCACATTTATATTATTCATGTGGAAGTTTGGATTTTATGCCAACATTTTCTTTTATGTAACTGCCCTGACTGTTTAGTTGTTAATTACTCAGCGCTGCAGATCGTGGTAGTAATAACGCAGGGTGACTGTCTCACGACAAACATTTTCACTTTGAAAGTATAAAGAGTTATAAAGTAAAGCAGGTAGGTAGGGTAGGTATATAAAAGAATATAAAGTAAGTTTGAATGATCTTGTGGCCAACTCTGGTGACGGAGTTTTTAGTCAATGCTAAACAAAGTGTAATTATTATTATTTTTTAATTCTTAAAACTCACGAAATATTTGTAACGATTTTCAAAAGTATCAGAAATAATGAGAATTTCCGTATTAGAAATTATTTAAAAAATATCAACATTTCTCACAAAAGAGTGGCGGAAATGGACCAAAGGGAATAACTTGTGATTTTCAACAGAATTCTGTTCTCCCTGGGATTTTTTTTACTGTTTATTTAGATTTTAAATAAATATCACTGGGAATTGTGAAACGCTAAACATTCCTTCTATTAAAAGACCTTGATATTTTACGAGAATAATATTATCTGTTGTGATAAATATTCTCGTTGCGTCCGGACCCAAAGTCTCTTAATAATTGTACTTCGAAAACGAAAGCGAAAGTTATGAAAGATAATGCAGACGCAGAGGAAAGAAAGCAAAACGTTTATTGCTTTGCTCGCTTATCTCAAACGAGTGAATCCTTATTTTTTTGTAGAATTAAATACGGGCAGAGAATGCAAACAGCGGGTATAAAAAGGCCACTTTTACTAAATCATAATACGAGTAAGTATTGTATTATCTCTGTATATGCCTCCGGCACGAACCGCCAGATATGAATGGTAATTAACCAAAAAAGCGTTTTTAAAATTCCACATTATGTCATGAAAGAGAACCCAAGTAAATAAAGCAGTAAAAAAAGTTTTTAATTTTTTAATGGGTTAAAATGAGCAAATCGAAGGGGGCCCTTTTGCGAAACGTCCCGAGTGCTCAAAACAGCCCTTAGATGGGTGGAAGAAAGAAGGCTTTTGTCCTGCAGTGGGACGCTACCAAATAAATGGCTATCTATCTATCTATGGGCTCATAATAATATAGTAATAAAAGTGTTTAAATCTCACTTAGGTACGAGCACTATTTTATCGAAAATGAAAATTCTTTTGAAAAGCTACGGAACCGTACGAGACGCACGTCAGCCCAAAATTTTCATTTTCATCAAAAAAATGTTCGAGGAATGTTTCGATGTCCATTTGTCTAGCGGATCATGAAACCCATGATCGTAAACCATGGCATCTCATAAACAAAACCGAATTACTATGAATATATCCGTAATATCTCTGAATTTTATGACTTTCTCCATAGACGCATTTTATGTACATTCAAGTTAGTGGATATTAGTCGGTATTTGGCCAACCACGGAAAACCAGGGTTTAATGAAGTTATTTCAAGTATAGTAAGTTCGTATAAGCAAGTGGCCAACTCTGGTGACGGAGTTTTTAGGCCGCCTAAAGGCCTCCGTCATGGCTTAACGACTTAAAAGCCGGGACCGACAATTAACGTGCCCTCCGAGCAAGTATGTTAAATAAAGTATGAATTAATTCAAGTATGAATGTGTAAATGTAATCATCTTGTTGGATCCACATTTTGGAGTTCTATTAGAAAATTATCTGAATTTAATATAGGGTCATTATGTACAAGTATAAATGTAAATATTCGTGAAATATTCGCACAGCGCCACAGACAGCGCTCTAAATTTAAGCACAGCTTGTAACAAAGAATCCGAATACTTAGCACATACAATAAATACAATCGAGAATATGATTTTTTTAAATACTTATTTTTGTACGAAAAACTAAACTTTGGTAACAAAAAAAAAATTTATTTACCAATAGCTACGGACACTTGAAACACGTGTGACGGCGTGACGTCATAGCACATAGTCTAAATAACCAAAGAAAAATAAAAATAACTTGAAAACGGTGCTGAAAACGATTAAAACCCAAACATCAAGATACCTTAAATTATAAAATAAATAAACAAAATGTCTTGGGGAATATCTAGTAAGTTAAAATCTCTACTGATATTTCCTAAGAATCACGTCACCAAAATAGGCTTACAAATACCTTTCCAGATAGTTTCTCATACGACATCCCATTTGTTTCAACGTAACACAGTTTGTGAGGAACTCAAGCAAACATTACCTGTGCCATTTGTTCTGTGCTGGTAAAAAGTTGGGTAGTTTGTAGAAAACTCTTGTAGCCGCCGTTTCGTAAACCTTAATGTAGACATTTGTACTGTACTCCAAGCACGATTTTTAGTGGAGGCAGAAGAAAAATTTAGTTCAAATTGTTTAAAGTTTATGAAAATTACAAAAACTGACCCAGCGTATATGAATAGGGTTTGTGGGGTAGTCAGGGGCAACTCTATATGTTTATAAAATTTGTATGAAGTATTTCACATGATCAATCTGATCATCACACGTATTGTCTATTTCTTTTCTGTGGATATGGCTGGTTTAGGTGCTGGGCAAGCCTACTCCATCTCAACAATGTCTGATTCTGATAAGTGTAGGCAAACATTGCCTCCTAACACTGTATAAAACATCTAGTAAAAGATGCAAAGACTCTTTGTAAATGACAAGCTCCTTTGGGAATGACTAATTAGAGGTAGTCAGAGTGTTAGGCTAAGTTCAGATGAACGCGCGTCACCGGTGACGCGCGGTCATGTACACAACAACATTGATTTGTTACAATCTTAAACCGCGCGCCGAGCCAACCGCGCGTCGCCGCGCGTTTATCTGAACTTAGCCTTAATTTTGATATACGATACTATGAGTACAGTATTGGGATAGGCTCAAGTGAGTCTACAAATACCTGCAGCTACCATTTCATTCAATTAAGCACCACCAATATTCGCAACTGTAACTCCATGCAATCAACTGAGGCCTACGTTTCAAGCACGTTGAAATGCCAATATACAACACACACAGTTCAAATACTATTGTACGTATCATTATTGCGTCGTACTTGGTTTTAATATTAACTAGCTTCCGCCCGCGGCTTTGCTTGCGTGGCACCCGAATAAAAAGTAGGATAAATCCTCTATCCGGTTTAATTAAAATTATATTTCCGCCAAATCAGTTCAGTGGTTCTCGAGTTTTAGAAGAACAAACAAACATCCAGCCATCCAAACTTTCGCATTTATAATTATTATTGTGATTAATATAAGTATGGATAAGCACCGACTTTGCACGTCTTTGCACTTTAGTCTAGTCCTTTTATTATGTAGAGATAACCAATCTATCAAATGAAAAATATGAAAAAAACATTTTTGTACTTAGTAGATGTCACTGCATCTACTATTGTCTGTTTACACATAAATACAAAATGAACACTAATGGTGGTGGTTCGCTCCCGAGACCAAAACAGGAGACCGACACCAGAGACAGGCTTTGTGGGGCGCTGGACACACAGAAAAGACTTAAGACGCAGACGGGGCGCGGACATTTGTCTCTTCCGCGTCCCTTTCATACAAATGTATAGAATCGTCGCGACGCAAAACATACAGAAGAGACGGGGCGCGGGCGCTACGCTGGCGTCCTCGTCTTACGTCTCTTCTGTCTGGCCTGCACCTAGGGGCGCGCGAAAGAGACACAAGACAAAGAATCGTCAGTATAAATGACAAAAGTCTCTTGTCTCGGTCTCCTGCCTCGGTCTCGGACGCGAGCCGCCTCCTTTACGCTTTATAATGGCATACGAACTTTTAACGTCTACCTCAACGGGCATAACACGAGTTACACAGTCTTGTCTTGTAGACACAACACCCATTTTCGATTCAATGAGTAAGCAGTATTCCCAAACACATTTGGGACGAGAACCACAAAACGCGAGCGTACGGTATAGTAGACATTGACAATAGAATTGGTTACATAGTAACTACCCGACCTGAATCTGACAATGAGAGAGTTGTGTCTGACACGCTTACTTGAAATATGAAGTAGATAAACACGTATTGTAGGTGTATTGATATACGGTATGTACAGTAACATTATAGTAGGTAATATGGGAATTACTTACTTTTGTAAAAAATCGTCGATTTATAACTTTGTGACCGAACCGCGAATGGAAAGTATTCGCGAATTTATCCAAATTCATTTATTTTGGAATCAAAATGTAATTCCACCAATATTATAAATGCGAATGTTTGGATGTTTGGATGTATGTGTGTTTCTCTCGACAAACACTGAACTGATTTGCCTGAAATTAAAATATAGATAGATAATGATCAGGAATAGGACATAGGTGGAATCTAGTTATAAACAATGCTGGATATTTAACACATTACAAAGTAACAGAGAGCTTGTGTTATGGGAACTATTGACTGATATAGTAGGTACCTACTTATAATTTTTTTTGTAAATACATACATTACAGGGAATCGAAACCGCTGCCTTTCAGACGGGCCTTTGCCCACAGCGCCACAGAGTTAATCATATTGTTAATAGGATACACGAAAGTTACTATCACAAAAAAGCTCTTGCTAGTTCTTCTACCTATTTAAGAGCCTACCTCTACACTACAGTCTAGTGCGTACATTCGTACAGTGAGTATGAATTATTTATCGCCCAACATTTCATGCTGTCGGTTAAATATAAACCTCACCGGGATTTTCATTTATTAAAGGAGTAATTTAGAGCTAATTGGACTACAGTGAGGCATAGAATATACGTACTATACGTACAGAATGGCAATTTCCCTCACCTCTAGGCTTATCCCAGTTTAATATTATAAATGCGAATGTGAGATTGATGCCCGTAGCGCACCTCCGCTGCGAAATACGAGTAGCGAAACCGCTCGATGAATTCCGCTGCGTTGAAGTGCGGAAATGAATTCAAAAAATTCAAAATTCAAATATCATTTATTCAGTAGGACCATTATGACCACTTTGAAACGTCTTAAGAGCTAGGTGCTTCTACTCCTGTTCTTTCGCGACCAACACCATGAAGAATCAGGGCAATGAATCAGGGCAGGGAATGTGAGATTGATGCCCGTAGCGCACCTCAGCTGCGGAATTCGAGTAGCGAAACCACTCGATGAATTCCGCTGCGTTGAAGTGCGGAAATGAATAGACAATTCTAAGCAAGCTATATGCAGAAACCATTGGGTTCATACATGAACAGCTGCGTGGATAGTGTCTGGCAAGGCAGGGCACCAACAGGACTGGCCGAGATGGCTGGAGGGAAGATTCAAATGAGCAAATTCCCATATGCGCCATTGAAAGACCGGATAGGGTAGCTCCCCGATCCAATGCACTACGGAACTGTGTTTATTTATTTATTCTATAAATCCCCGGAATCCCCGGAAATCAAAAGCGGAAGTGTGGCTGGCGCTCGGAGCAGATCGACGAAACCGCGCGGGGAAAGAGATAGAGTTATAGTCAAATCTATGCGTTAGAACAAGCAGTTTCGCTAGTGTTCCGATTCTCATACATACGGACAAGACATGGCGAAATTACTGCAGTTCCGCTGTTATGGTTTCGCAGCGGAGGTGTGCTACGGGCGTGTATGTTTGTTTGTTATTCACGCTTTAATTACTCAACTTGCTATCATACAATTTTGCATAACGGTGTACGATCGATTAAGTACAGAAAAAAAACCAATCATCCCAAAAATGGTATTGTTCTCGTAGGATAGGAAAAATTACAAAATCAAGATTATGGCGGAGGCCAAACGAGCGTAATTTTTTTGAGTTGTGAGTCGCGAAAAATGAGTCGCGTAATCTACTTTCAACAAAAACAGATTTTGCATCGCAAAATGAGTTGAAAAAATGCAGCAGTAATTACGCGACTCACAACTCAAAAAATACGCTCGTTTGGCCTCAGCCTAACGCAAGCGAAATCTCGAGAAAAACTAGATTACTAAAATGTGTACTTTTTTCCCCATTTCCAAGTGTTTAGATTATACTTGCCTATTAATAAAATAAGTAACCACCAACACCTACAACCTATAATAATAAAACAACATATTTATAATGAGAATGAACGTTGGATATACGTTACATTTTCAACTTAAAATATTTTAATTACTTACAACGTAATTACAATAAACAAACTGATAGCGATACAGCCAGGGGCGGATTAAGCTTCAAGAGCGCCCTAGGCAAGCTCCTCATAGGTAACCTAACCTAACCTCTGGTAACAAAAACCATCAAATACCGTATTTGGACAAACCTCTGACTACCCAAGGGGGTAGCTCTGCTCTGACCACCTAAGGAGACTTGCAATGGGTCTAGAATTTTAGAATGTCTAAGGCGCGGGACATACAGAAAAGACGTAGGACGAGAACGCGTCGCAGACATTTATGTCTCTTCCGCGTCCCTTTCATAGAAAATGTATAGAAGCGTCGCGCCGCAAAACATACAGAAGAGACGGGGCGCCGTCACATTTTGTATGAAAGGGACGCGGAAAAGACAAATGTCTGCGCCCCGTCTCTTCTATCTGGCCTGCGCCTAATAAGTGCTGAAAAAATGTCAATCTACCGAATTTTTGTAAGACAAGTGCAACATGTGGCACTTGATTTTGTTTTCGATGTACAAAGAAAAAGCTCGATGCTTGTCACAATATAAAATTACTCACAATATAAAATTTACTCATAATATGAAGTTAAATGCGAGCGAAGCGAGCAGATTTTTTTTAAGACAAATTCAACATGTGGCACTTTATTTTGTTTTCAGTGATCACTGATCAAAGAAAAAGCTCCCTGTTTGTCGGTTTTTATTCTGTGGTCAGACATAACTCAGTTTTACTCGCAATATATCTACTTATAATATGAAGTTAAATGCGAGCGAAGCGAGCAGATTTTTTTTAAGAGCAACGTGCAATTTTTTTGTTTTTGGTGATCAAAGAAAAAGCTTGCTGCTTGTCGGTTCTTATTCTGTGGTCAGACATTACTCACTTTATTCGCAATATTTCTACTTACATCAGAACATGAAGTTAAATGCGAGCGAAGCGAGCATATTTTTTTAAAGATAAATGCAACATGTGGCCCTTGATTTTGTTTGCGGTGATCAAAGATAAGGCTCGATGCTTGTCGGTTCTCATTCTGTGGTCAGACTTATCTCACTTTATTCGCAACATATATGCGCGGCCCGCACCTCCAACATCGTAAATTTTCCGTCTTTTTTGAATCGAATAGGGTGACGTAGGGCGCAAGACACACAGAAAAGACGTAAGACACAGAAGGGGCGCGGACATTTGTCTCTTTCGCGTCCCTTTCATACAAAATGTATACCTAGAAGCGTCGCGACGCAAAATACCTATACAGAAGAGACGGGGCGCGGGCGCGACGCTGTTCGCTGGCGCCCTGTCCACGACGCGTCCTCGTCTTACGTTTCTTCTGTCTGGCCTGCGCCCGGAGTTGCGCGCCCCTCTGTAACCTCGCGCCCCTAGGCAGTTGCCTAGTTTGCCTTAAGGATAATCCGCCACTGCATACAGCTGGTTCCTATAATATTTTACTGTTCTTGAAATTACGAGTTTAAAACTTTTTTGCATTTTTTTCTGTTTTTCACCGTTTTACCTTTGTAACGTTTTTTTATACTAGGCAGCAGACAAGCTTACGGCCCACCTGATGGTAAGCGGTTACCGTAGCCTATGAACGCCTGTGCACCAGATGAGTCACACTCGCGCTGCTGACCCGTTAAGGCTGAGGCCCCATTAGTGCGTTGCGTCGCGTCGGCAAAATGTATGAGTAAAACGTCGCAGCGTACGCTGCGACGTTTACTCATACATTTTGCCGACGCAACGCAACGCATAAATGGGGCCTCAGCCTATAGGAGGAATCACTGCGCCGACAACAAAATGGACATTGGACAAGATTGGTCCACCAGTTGTCACTGGAGGGCTTCCTCGCAGGGCTTTAGCAACCTTACTCACATCACAGGAACACAACACCATTCGAGAAGAATGATGTAATTTGACTGCGATATTCTGTAAGGCGGAGGTACTTCCCCAGTCGGGCTGTTCGAATATAGAGTGAGAAAAACGATTTGCACGGCTAATGTCAAAAATTTTCCAAAGCCAATGAGTAAAAATGTCCAATGATAAAAATGGCCATAAGTATGCCCATTATACCCTTCTCCCTATAGTTGTTGTATAAGTTTCCTCACATCCAAAGGTAACAAAGTATGTGAACAACATTTCAATCGAAATTCCTATAAGGCCAACGTGGCTTAAAATAAATAATGCAAAATACCTGAAAACGAAAAAGATTTCAGCAAAACACCATTAATTAATACAAAATTATACAACGCAATATCGCTAATTACTTCCTATCTCTTGTTTCACGATCTTATAAACGGAAGAAAGAAAGATCAAGAGATAAAGCATTTTTTATCTGAAAGATTAATTAAGTAAAGTCACTTTTCTCATTAAAGAAAGGTACTAAAATATGAACTTTGAGATTCAAAGCGACTTTTACATTTGTTCGGTTTCGTTTTTGACTTTCCTGAATCTATAATTTAGATAGAGCTCAGTTTTTGTTTCGATCGGAACTCGCAACGCTGCGGTATGCGGCTCGAACTTTGCGTCACTCACGACATAGCGTCATCCCCCCTTACTTATAACTAGCTGTTACCCGCGACTTCGCCCACAGTACAAAAGAGAAGCAACTTTGAGTGACGTATATCAACACATACTAAGTACGGGTGGAAGTATCAGTTGAGATAATCTCCTTATCACACACCTATCAGGACAAAAAACAGAGCACTATTTCAAGACGCTATTGTAAACAATGTTGTAAGTTTTTTAAGGCTTATTGTATTTGCGGAGAAGCGGTTTGTTGATTTTGCTGCAGAATGATTCTATGAAGTTGTCTTTAAACAAATGTTGACTCGTGACGCACACCGCAGCGTGGAGCGAACACGACGACGCAGTTTTGTGCGTCGTACCCACTCCCTACTTCACCGCGCTTGCCCCTCTACTCACCGCTGACGCAAACTGCGACGGAACAAAATTTCTAGATGTTTTTCATACAATTCTCTCTCGAAGTCTCTACTCATAAGTCTCTGCCCTAGTTTAAACTTATAAAGAAATATGTAACACTTAGTAAGATCTTTTCTGAATAAACCGCATATCGCAGCGTTGTGCGTTGCGATTAAGAAACCAAGCCTTAGAACTTACTCGTTTTATGTTACGGCTATGTGAAGAACCAGAAGGAATGCAACACAAGATAACTAAACTTAGTGTAGGTCTTTTTGTAACTATAATGTAAAAGCCTAGGTACTTATAATAAAAATTTAGTTGTCAGAGCTTATTTTATAAGTATAATAAACAGAGAGCCAACTCTGGTGACGGAGTGTTTGGGCCGCTTAAAGGCCTCCGTCATTTTGTGTAATCCGAGCAATACTTGTTGTACTCACGTTCTCAAAAACGGCTCTAACGATTTCGATGAAATTTGCGGTGCGGGGGTTTAAGGGGGCGAAATATCGATCTAGCTAGGTCTCATATCTGGGAAAATTCGTTTTCTTGGCATTTTCACGCAAAAATATTTACCAGTGCAATGTGGTTCGTAATTTCACAGTATTTGTTTAGATCAAAGTGGCCGAGTGGATTGGGTGTCCGCCTTTCAGCCGTAGGCTTCGAGTTCGAATCACAGCCAGTGTAAGTTTATTTTTTGTAAGTTTTTTTCTTCTTTTTATTTTTCTCTATTTGGTCCCAAGCATAGCTCAGTCGCCCAGATATGAATACCTCTATGTGTGGTTTAACATTAAAAAATAAAAACTAAAAAATACATTGTCCGTGGTAACAAAGGTAAATTACAAATCGAAACATCGTTAAAAACTTCAGAAATAGAACAACCATTTGAACCAACAACGCTTATTAGTCTAATATACTATTCAGTCTGCGGTAGAGTTCAAACCGCTTTGCTTTATTGCCTAGATATACTGGATTTTATTATACATTGCTATTAGGGCAATTTTGATCTCTATCGTGCATGTTTTATGGTCTATTTTATGTTTGAGTATTTAAATGGTAGGTTTTGATAACACATTTTAGTTGAAAACAACATCGTAGAGTGTACTTTCGACTTTCAATCCAAAATTTGAGTTAAAATTCTAACCATTTTAATTTTTGGAAACGAAAATTTATTAATTGTTCTGGTCCGGGATTCAACCTTCGGACACAGAACAGATGATAGGTAATACTACGCTTCGGGTCAAAAGTCGAGGTCAAATCCTCGCCTAAATGACATGATATCTCATTTTATATCATTTCACAATGCGATCATGATGTCGGTCGGTTTCATCGTCGAGTGCTCGAGACCACACGGTGTATATCGAACGCTTAGCATAATACCGAATGACATCACGAGATACAGTTTTTAAAAGCACTCGATATTTTGACAGTTCCTGTGATTGTTATCGAATGCGATTATCATGTCATTCGGATTGGGCTCCTGAGGTCGTAAAGTATTCCATATTTTATATTTTATTATTTATTTATTTTATCTCGTCACTGTCTATACAAAAAACTCAAGGGATTTTATTTTGAGTTTTTTACAGCTCTGAAACCCGTTCAGTGGTTGTCGAGTTTATAGAGGACTATATTTGCCTGGAGCACTGAACCGATTTGCCTGGATGTATTTTACTAAAAACATACATACATCCATCCAAAAATCCAAACTTTCTCATCTATACTTATAATAAGAATGAAGTCTAAGCCCAAACTTATAAGTATTCAATTAAGTGAAGTCAGTTTTTGATCTATATAACCCTAGAGCCTCAAAACACTTCGTAAGCGCGTTTTAGAACGCAAAAAGTGCTGTAATCTGTGACTTTAGTTCTCTGTTCGCTGTTCGCGCTGATCTCAGAAATGGCTTAACCGAATTGGATGCAGTTTTCACTGATGTATTGTGGTAAGTCTGGACCTTTTATTAGTGTTAGTTTCATCAAAATCCGTTTACAAATAAAAAAGATATGTCCATTTAAAGAATGTACTGTGACTTTAGTAAAAAAATAATATAAAAAAGGATGTATCTTTTTTATTTGTGAACGGATTTTGATGAAACTAACACTAAAAAATGACCCAGGCTTACCACAATACAACAGTGAAAACTGCATAAAAATTGGTAAAGTCATTTCTGAGATGAGTCATAATTACCCAGCATAGTTCTGTTCTGAACTAAAGTCCCACAGTTACCCAGCATATCCAAGTTACAATGAACTTTTTGCATGAGTTTCAATATTATTAAAAAACTCTTTTCACAAGTAAGTAATTAAATACGACAACTTCAATCATTAAATTTAAAGTTTTTTCGAGAACAAAGGACATAGAGACATCTATTGGAGCTAGCTGAAACCAGATTGTGATATCTGGTTCCCATAGTAGCTACAAGCTTTGCTTAGTTTAGGGCTAGATGGCGCTGTGTGTCTCCAAAAAAAATATTAATAAAAAATTAAAAAACCCGGTGATCTGAAAAGTTGGAAATAATCTATACTTATCTTTATCTTTAATCTATACTAATATAATAAAGCGGAAGAGTTTGTTTGATTGTTTGATCGCGCTAATCTCTGGACGTACCAGTTGGATTTGAAAAAAATCAAAACTAGATGGCGGGACTAAAAATGACCATTTTCTGAATCGCGCTGATGAAAACACGCGGCAGTCACTTATTAGTCTACGCGTGATCTAAAACATTTTTTCATTAAACCGACTTCAAAATAAAGGAGGTACTCGATTATTTATTACTCGAAGATGCCTGGACCGATTTGGAACATTATTTTTTTGATTGAAAGGTGGTGTCTTGGTCAGATCAGGTCAGGATCTGATAATGGAATCCTGGAGCTGTTCTACAGAACTCCTCAGTAAATAGGCCGATTGAGTTGAAACTCGGCAAACCTGTCAAGTTTCAACTAGGTACAATGTAATAATATGGTGACAGTGAGCTGATCTGAGGATGGAGTCAGGAGCTGTTCAACATAACTCCTCAGTAAATATGCCGATTGATTTGAAACTCGGAACTCAGCATATCTGTCAAGTTTCCAATATAATGTAATGATATGGTGACATCGAGCTGAAGGGGAAGGGGGAGAGGGGGAGGAGGAGATGGGGACGGGGACGGGGACGGGACGGGACGGGACGGGACGGGACGGGACGGGACGGGACGGGACGGGACGGGACGGGGATACATGACACAAACTTATTTAATTTAAAATCCAAAAAAATCTGTTTATGTACAGAATATAAAACCAAACACTTTTTTACTTCACTTCACGTGGCATTGCAACGCATGCCGGGTACAGCTAGTTTATAATATTAGTGGGATATTGTGATAGTAGGATACTTAAGTAATTTAATTCTTACGAAGATGGATAATAGGTTTATTTTCGTTTGTTTCAGATGATCCCCTGCTCGGGGCGCAGCCTCGTTCAGGCGATATGTGGAGGGCGGGAGTGTTCTTCATCACACAGATAGTCGTCTGTCAGTTTGCTACTGGTAAGTTATATGGCCGGCATTAACTCGCCTATGACTCATGACGCATAAGAAACATATGCCGTATACAAACCAAAGGGCAGACCACCAGCTCGATGGTGGTCAGCATAACCGGATGACATCATCAGCGTGGTCGGACGACGTTGTAAAGTTGGTCGGTAGACATAGGCAGCTTGGTCGAATGACATCATCAGCAGGCTGATTGTCTAACTCAGTGATGGGCAAACTACGGCCCGCGGGCCAACTCCGGCCCGCGAACCTTTTCAATCCGGCCCGCCGCGCCAGCATTCTTACTCAATCCGTAATATTCATCTCAATTAAATGTAAACACTTTCAAATTTTTTTTTTGTGTTTTGTGAGTAATAGTAAAAACCAGTTAAAAAATCTGGCCCCCATTACATTTCATTGGTTTTGTTTGGCCCCCGATGAAAAAAGTTTGAGTTTCTGTCAATTTTGAGAGTTTGAGATCGATTTTGGTCCTATCAAAGTTAGACAATCAGTGGCAGAGTTAGGGTAGATTTATATTAGACTGGGCTGTGCCCGGGGCGTGCCGTGTACGTGGCCCCGGACGGGGCACGGATTTCAAAGGTTACATACGTCCGTCTCCCGTCTGGGCTCGTCTACACCACGGTTGGCCCGGACACGGCCCGGACCGGACACGGCCCGGTCTAATACAAATCATTCCTTATCGGATGATATTGTCAGTCAACAGCTTGCTAGTTTGAAAGTTAGATCCTTAAAATCATAAAATGAAATATCAAGCAATTTCTACTGTATTTTTCAAATCATCACCTAAGTACCTAAGCTTTAAAAAAATACCGCAAAACGGCAAAAACATGTTCAAAACGAGGAAGAAAAACATAGTGAGGAAACTAGACACCCAGTACTTGTTCTTATAAACGACGATGGCCACTTAACAAGAAGCTGTAGTGCCTGGGAATGTTAGCGAAAACACTTACTCAATTCAGAGAAGAAAAATAAAGTGGAAAAACTAGTTAGAACTTCTTCTGAAACTTCTATGAGTACCTACATAATAAGACGTTGTGTCTAAATTAGTATTTTGCTCAGACAGTATTGAAGTAGGTAATGAATTTGAAGTTCCCAATTTTATAAGGAAATATTTAGACTTAGTGTGTTGACCTAGTTTCGTGTCTGAGATCTTGGTTTCAAATACAGTATCAATAATAGTTAGTTAGTTCGTATAAGCAAGTGGCCAACTCTGGTCACAGAGTATTTAGGCCGCCTAAAGGCCTCCGCCATACCTTAAAAGCCGGGAGCGACAATATAACGTGGCCTCCGAAACATGGGCGCACTCAGTTTGAAATGCCACTTGCAGTCACACCACTACCTACGCCACAGAGGTCGTGAGCCTGTTTACGTTTTTATTTTTAGATAGGTAGTAATTTTATCGACTAAATACACTCTACTTATAAACTCCTCTCAACTTCTGTCAAAATTTATACACCGTTTAAACTATTGCCATCCTTTTTTGTTTGATGGTGACAAATAGTGACAGGACGAATCTTGATCATTGTTTAACCAGTGTTCAAGTTGAGAGGCGTATGACCTTTTGTTATTATAATAGGGTCACTTAGAGTCTTCAATTCGATATCTTGTTTAAACTGATCAAAGAGATATCCTAAGATTCATTCTTTGAGGTTCATTTCAAAGAGTGGTTTTGCCGACGACCGTTCCTTTTCAATGGGTTATTGCCAAATAAAATCAAATTTTATTGACTTTTAAGAAGCAGAATTGTGTAGCTTTCTTAGTGAGAATGATATGTTCAATATAATAAACATTAGGATGAGAGCTTTTTCATCATAAAAGCTTTTTAGATGCCCTAAAACTCTCAAGACTTGGGTTAAAAAAACTTAGGCCTTTACATCTTTACTAGATGATTTATACAGTGTCAGGAGGCAATATTTGCCTACACACGGGACACTGTAGTGCCTGGAACATTGTTTGAAATGGAGTAGGCTTGCCCAGCACCTAAACCATCCTCTCAGCTTATCCGGCCATATACATAGGAAAGACATGGTCAATACGTGTGGGGCTGACTAAGTCGCGGGTTTCCTCACGATGTTTTCCTTCACCGTTTAGAGCTCGTGTTGATGCGCATGTAAATTTTTCGAAACGAAAAATCCATTGATGCATGGCTAGGATTCGAACCCACGACCTTCGGATCGAAAGTCGAGGTACTATACCCCTCGGCCAACACGGCTCAAAACGTTGGGATAAACGGTGAAGGAAAACATAGTGATCGAATGATGTCAAGAAGCTATAAACCAGTTGCGAACTTCCAATCAAATTAGAACTATCAATTTCGAACCTGTTCTCCATTAATCCAATAAGTTGCGGATGCTCCACTATCTTGGCTAGTCCAGTTCGGTATATAGAAGATGGATGGCGCAATCTATATTTGTAGACCAAGAGATTGCTACTTGTAAATCTACTTCATTAAACCCCAGCATGAAACATACATTTGATACCAAACATTTATACATGAATTTTTGAGACGGGGCAGTAAGGGCAGCTACCTTAACCGTTGTAGCTACAGAAAAAACATTCTTAGGAGACTATCCTTAAGTTTTGAAGATATTTCGACTTGCATACAACGGTTAAGGTAGCTGCCCTTACTGCTCTGTCTCAAAAATTCACCCTGTAGAATAATTTTCTATGAATGTTTGGTATCAAATGTATGATCTAATTCTAGACTGTATTCCCAAGGTGCGGTAGATATATTCTTTCAGATTTTTTAGGCATTTTTAGATCCTTTGAAGATATCTAAGGGGGTGGTCAGAGGTATATCCAAACATATTTGGTACATTCCCAAATTTTGCAGAAGTTAACATTCTATACGTGACAGGTTACAAGCCTATCGACGCTATTGTAAAGCTAATTGGTTTCCTCACAATGTTTTCCTTCATCTTTATTTATAGAAATGAGGTAATGAAAAGCTAATTATCAATTAAAATGTAGTCAATGTTTAATTATTTATCAATTTACATAATAAATAATGTCAACTTTCATTTTATGTTTATCGTTGAAATTATCTGTTAAAATATTAAATTAACTATCAAAAAATACATTCAATGTTTGGTGTCGAAGTGTAAATATATTATTAATTCAATTTGCAAAGTTATTAAAATTTCCTTAGGCAATACAAAATTAACAATGTCACAAACGAAATAATTGAACATAATTGTATTGATTCCTTTTTTTACGAAGTTATTGTACTCAATGACATGCGTGTGAGAGGAGTGACTACTGAGATGACAAATGATAGGGAGAATGGAAGAAGAGAACATGTTGTGCCCAACCCAACCCCACCTAGTAGGAAAAAGGCAAGGAATAATGATGATGATAAAAAAAGTAAGTACTCTCGGGCGGAGTTTTGAGGCCAAATAAAGGCCTCGGTGAGGGCTTAACGACTTAAAAGCCGAGACTGACAATTTAACGTGCCCTCCGAAGCACGGAAGCGCTCAGTTCGTAATGACACTAGCGGTCACCCATCCAAATTGTGACCGCGCACATCGCACCTTAACTTCAACAATTTATCAAGAACGTTTAAGCCAGCTACGCCACGAGCGCGATGATGATGATGATTTCAGTACTCAATGATGTTCTTTCAGTCCATACTCGGTCGGTCTAACATATTGAAATGATAAACTAGCAGCCTTCGTATGTCACAGCGATGTGCTAAGCAAATTACTCAACCATGGACTCTATAATTAATTTATTTTCTACTGCGAAATACTTGATGCTATTCAAAACTGCCCCGCTGTAATTTACATAAGCTCGTGGGTCTTTGAGTGATGAGTATTTCTGAAATGTACATGTAAGTTCTAAATTCTAATAACTAAAGTATGATTTGAAAACTACCGCTTGAAGTTGTCTCTGAACCTCAGTATCACTGAGATTTTAACTGATTAAATTCGTAGTTACTCGTATACATATAATAACCGTGCCGTGTTGGCCAAGAAGGAAAGTATCGGTTTAGTACGCTCTTCCATATTTGAAATGGAGTGTCCACAGTTTGCTAGTTTGCAGCGTTAAGCTGCAAACTGCGTACAGTGAGCGCAAAACTAGCAAACTGTGGACACTCCATTTCAAATATATGGAATAGTATACTAAACCGATACGCCGCAAACTCAGTCGGCCGCTCACAGTTTGCCTACTGGGGACACAGCCTTAAGGTCGTGGGTTCCTGGCCATGCATCAATGAATTGTTCGTTTCTAAAATATGCGCATTAACACGAGCTCTAAACGGTGAAGGAAAACATCGTGAGGAAACCCGCGGCTTAGTCAGCCCTACATGTATTGACCATGCATCTCCTGTGGATTTGCCAGTCAAGCTGAGAGGATGGTATAGGTGCTGGGCAAGCCTACTCTATCTCAACATTGTCCCAGGCACTACAGTGTCCCGTTAGGTGTAGGAAAAGATCGCATCCTGACACTGTATTAATGATCTAGTAAAGATGTAATGGCTTAGGTTTTATAACAAAACAGTGAAGTAAAATTTTACTTTTAAAATGTTCGTCATTTAATATAATAGGCTGCCCATTGTATTTTTTTTTATTTTCTATCTTAAATGTATATTTTCTTTTTTAAATAGCGTTTTTAAAGTTGGTCCGCCACATATACAATAAAGTGTTTTCTATTTTATTAACCGACTTCGAAAAAAGGAGGAGGTTCTCAGTTCGTCGGAATCTTTTTTTTTTTTTTTTTTTTTTTATGTATGTTCACCGATTACTCGAAGACGCCTTGACCGATTTCAAAAATTCTTTTTTTGTTTGAAAGGGTACACTTTCCAATTGGTCCTTTTGGTCATCAAGTCAGGATCTGATGATGGGATCTTGGAGAAATCGAGGTAACTCTTCAAATTTTATAGGCACACTTGAAGTGATTAGGGTTTTTTTAAAAGGTTATCGGTGACAATGCAATATTATGGTAACATTGAGCTGATCTGATGATGGAGTCAGGAGCTGTTCAACAGAACTCCTCAGTAAATAGGCCGATTGAGTTGAAACTCGGCACGTCTGTCAAGTTTTAACTAGAATGTAATAATATGGTCACAACGAGCTGATCTGGGGATGGAGTCAGGAGCTGTTCAACAGAACTCCTCAGTAAATAGTCTGATTGAGTTGAAACTTGGAACTCAGCATGTCGGTCAAGTTCCGACTATAATGTAATAATATGGTGACAGCTAGCTGATCTGATGATGGAGTTAGGACCTGTCCGTCCAATGGAACTTCTCAGGGAATAACACTGGAACATCCATGTTTGGGCTAATTTTAATTAGCTCACCCTTAGCCTTACCCAATACAGTTTGTATTGAAGTCGGTTTTTTTAAATTTTTAATTTAGCCACTTGTTCTATTCTAATATTCGGAATTGCTTACGTGAAATTATATAATTCAATGCATTATTATAATGTCGACAGGCCTCTTAGCTCAGTTGGTAATAGCTCTGCCTTCTGCACTATAGGTCGTGGGTTCGATTCCCATCCAGGACAAACATTTGTGTGATGAACATAGATGTTTGTTCTGTGTCTGGGTGTTATAAAGTAATAAAAGTATTTACAAAATACTCGTATATAAGTATTCTATCAGTTATCTGGTTCCTATAGTACAAGCTTAACTTAGTTTGGGGCTAGATGGCGCTGTGTCAAAATGTTCAGCAATATTTATTTATTTATTTAATGTCGAGCATCTCATCCAGGTCATACCCTCAATGGACTCGATGTCGTCGATCTATCCAGCTGCAACAAGAATAGCTAAACAGACTTTGTAAAATGGACCAACATTCTTGCATTTTGAGAAACCTTTATAGGAAATTCTATTGGTGTACAAGCGCGACGCAACGTATTGTTGTCACCCGTGGTTGAACATTCAAAGGTTGCATTTTTCTTGAAAATCATACGTATTAAACCTGAATCCTCGTTTCATCACGTAAGGTATTTTAAAAACGGGTTTAGATTTGAGAGAAAGGAACACGGTAAGAAAAAGTAACATGACTGTAACGGCAGAGAAGGCGACATCCGCGATTCGTCCCAAATGAATCTGGAAAATGCCATATACAGGGTGTGGCAAATTCTTGGTCACTGAAGGGTAGCTACCTTTTCTCTTGTAGTTAGAAAGTTTTGTTCTTAGGAAACTTCAGTTTTATTTTGAAGAAAAAAATAATTGCATTTTTAGATTTTTGAAAAAAAGTACAGTTAGCCTAAAAAATTACATTTGTCAAAAAAAACAAGTTGGTCTTAATCGACTCTATTTCCCACCAGGAACACTTCTCCCAAAGTAACTTATCAAATCAAATCGTAAGTTTTTGCAATAATTCAAAAAAACACATCCCATACATTTTCTATGAAATTAGTAGTTGTAAACATTATAGTGCCACTTATTCGATCGTCCTTAATTTAATTTCATAACTGCTTCGGCATGCTGGGAGGCTATTGTAAAGCCTTAGGCGCCTCAGACAGAGCCGCAAGAGAGAATGGTATGCATGGAGCATACCATTAGTACATCTGCAGGGAAGCACTTTGTTCTAAATTTAAATACGCGCTTTACAATAGCCTCCCAGCTTGCCGGAGCAGTTATGAAATTAAATTATGAACGATCGAAAAAGTGGCACTATAATGTTTACAACTACTAATTTCATAGAAAATGTATGGGATGTGTTTTTTTGAATTATTGCAAAAACTTACGATTTGATTTGATAAGTTACTTTGGGAGAAGTGTTCCTGGTGGGAAATAGAGTCGATTAAGACCAACTTGTTTTTTTTGACAAATGTAATTTTTTAGGCTAACTGTACTTTTTTTCAAAAATCTAAAAATGCAATTATTTTTTTCTTCAAAATAAAACTGAAGTTTCCTAAGAACAAAACTTTCTAACTACAAGAGAAAAGGTAGCTACCCTTCAGTGACCAAGAATTTGCCACACCCTGTATAATCGAAAATGAATTCTCAAAATGTTCGATTCGAACTCGCGTTGATCAAACCGATTTAAAAAATTGAAAAATAAGTTTGCGTATTTTTCAACTTAAGTAATTTTTTAATTAATACTAGACAGGTAAAGCATCCTACTCAATTATTAGTAATAGCAGTAGTGGTAGCCATAGTTATACTATTAGGCTGCAGAGATTAAAAACTTAAACAGTATAATAAATATAAAAAGTTCATTTTTAAAGAAAATTTACCGTGATAAAAGCAATGTTTAAACAAGCCTCAAGAAAGTTGTCGTTGTCACCCTGAGGGGCCTCAAGAAGGACTGTTTCAAGCATATTTATCATTGCTCTAAGAGTTCATAGTCCGGCCTCTGGAATGCATGAACATCTGAATACATTTTTAAGCTTAAGGACAAAACAATTATTAATTTGACTAGTAAATTCTCGTATTAACTTATTCACTGCAATGTGCACCCTACCTTTTGAATATAAAGTCTAAAATTCAATTTAAACTGACTGTCTAGGCGGCAACTGTGACCACTGAACAGAATACTGTTTTTGTGTTTTCACATTTGATATGCATGAGTGAATAAATGGGTGAGCGAAATTTGTCAAGTAACTGTTAAACTAACTGTTAAATATTCACTCCGTTAGCATGATTCGACAATGCTCGCTCATGGCTGTAATAAACTGCATGCATAATTAACTTACATACTTACATACATACATAAAACCACGCCTCATTCCCACAGGGGTAGGCAGAGACCACGGATTTCTACTTGCTACGATCCTGACACGCCTCTTTCGCCTCATTCACTCTCATCACATTTTTCATACAAGCTCGCCGGTTTATGCATAATTAAAAGTGTCGAAAAATTATCATTGTATCGGAAATCTAAGGAATTTATCTACTCCGAGACGTTCTTGTCAGATAGAAAAAACTAAACACTCAGGCTAAACCGCAGGCTGATTGTCTAACTTGTATCAAACCTCAAATTGGTCTCAAACTGTCAAAAAAATCGCGTAGGCAGAATCCTTTGTCACGTCCGGTCTCGTTCTGATGAGAGTGACAGAGCTACACTTGTTTGACAATTTGAGACCAATTTTGGTCGCTATCAAGTATAGACAATAGCGGCATTTACACGATAGAGATTATCCCACGGATCCGGACTGTAAAGATATCTGTAAAGATATCTGTAAAGATATCTTTAAAGATATCCGCGGATAAAACTAGCGGCCTTTAAACGCTAAAGATTTTCCCACGGATCCGGACTGTAAAGATATCTTTAAAGATATCTGTACAGATAACCGCAGATTTTGGACTGGCGCGTGGAACGGTATAAATTTACAAAGTTTTTTTCTTGATTCTTGAATTTTGAATCTTGAATCTTTGAAGTGACAGCTGTCAAACTTCAAATGGCCATATCTCGGGAACTACTCGTCCTAGACTCCCCGTTCTCAGTTCAAATGAAAGCTATGACCAAGATCTTCATTTGAAGTGACAGCTGTCAAACTTCAAATGGCCATATCTCGGAAACTACTCGTCCTAGACTCCCCGTTCCCAGTTCAAATGAAAGCTATGACCAAGATCTTCATTTGAAGTGACAGCTGTCAAACTTCAAACCGCCATATCTCGGGAACTACTCGTCCTAGACTCCCCGTTCCCAGTTCAAATGAAAGCTATGACCAAGATCTTCATTTGAAGTGACAGCTGTCAAACTTCAAATGGCCATATCTCAGGAACTACTCGTCCTAGACTCCCCGTTCTCAGTTCAAATGAAAGCTATGACCAAGATCTTCATTTCAAGTGACAGCTGTCAAACTTCAAACCGCCATATCTCGGGAACTACTCGTCCTAGACTCCCCGTTCCCAGTTCAAATGAAAGCTATGACCAAGATCTTTATTTGAAGTGACAGCTGTCAAACTTCAAACCGCCATATCTCGGGAACTACTCGTCCTAGACTCCCCGTTCTCAGTTCAAATGAAAGCTATGACCAAGATCTACATTTTCAATAACAGCTGTCAAAATGACATCTGTCATCTGAAATGTAGATCTTGGTCATAGATTTCATTTGAACTGAGAACGGGGAGTCTAGGACGAGTAGTTCCCGAGATATGGCCATTTGAAGTTTGACAGCTGTCACTTCAAATGAAGATCTTGGTCATAGCTTTCATTTGAACTGGGAACGGGGAGTCTAGGACGAGTAGTTCCCGAGATATGGCCATTTGAAGTTTGACAGCTGTCACTTCAAATGAAGATCTTGGTCATAGCTTTCATTTGAACTGAGAACGGGGAGTCTAGGACGAGTAGTTCCCGCGATATGGCCATTTGAAGTTTGACAGCTGTCACTTCAAATGAAGATCTTGGTCATAGCTTTCATTTGAACTGAGAACGGGGAGTCTAGGACGAGTAGTTCCCGCGATATGGCCATTTGAAGTTTGACAGCTGTCACTTCAAATGAAGATCTTGGTCATAGCTTTCATTTGAACTGAGAACGGGGAGTCTAGGACGAGTAGTTCCCGAGATATGGCCATTTGAAGTTTGACAGCTGTCACTTCAAATGAAGATCTTGGTCATAGCTTTCATTTGAACTGAGAACGGGGAGTCTAGGACGAGTAGTTCCCGAGATATGGTCATTTGAAGTTTGACAGCTGTCACTTCAAAGATTCAAGATTCAAAATTTCAGATTCAAGGTTCAAAATTCAAGAATCAAGGATCGAAATCCAAGATCGAAACCAAGGATTGAAATCAAGGATCGAAATCAAAATCAAGGATCAAAATCAAGGATCGAATTCAAGGATCGAAACCATGGATCGAAATCAAGCGCTGATTTTGTCGAGCGCGATAAAGTAAAAATATCCTGAAATTTAAATGACCTGGGCACACTACTTATCCAACAACGAGTGTGAAAGAGACAAAGCTACCAAGAAAGCCTCTCAACAAGACCAACAATCCTTATAACCAAGATTAAATGATAATAGATCGTTGTGTGGACTGTACAGATATCTGTAAAGATATCCGCGGATAAAACTAGCGGCCTTTAAACGGTAGAGTTTTTAGCACGGATCTGGACTGTACAGATATCTGTAAAGATATCTTTACGGATATCCGCGGATAAAACTGTCAAAGATTGGAATGGCAGAGATCGATCCGCGGGAAAATCCGCAGGCCGATCTCTGCGTGTAAATGCTGCTAAACACTGGTTACGACATATCTCCTCACTTATCTTTTCTTTTGAGAGCCGTGTTGGCTGAGGGGGAGAGAACCTCGACTTTCAATCCGAAGGTTGTGGGCTCGAGTCCTGGCCGTGCATCAATGGACTTTTCGTTTAGAAAAAAATAAATGTTCTAACTAAACGGCTCTAAACGGTGAAGGAAAACATCGCGAGGAAACCCGCGGCTTAGTCTGCCCCACACGTATTGACCGTGTCTTTCCTGTGGATATGGACGGTTAAGCTGAGAGGATGGTTAATGTGTTGGGCAAGCCTATTCCATTTCAACAATGTCCCAGACACTACAGTGTTCCGTTAAGCGTAGGCAAAGATTGCCTCCTGACACTGCATAAATCATCTAGTAAAGACGTAAAGGCCTAAGTTTTTTTTATCTTCTTCTTTCCACAGAGAGTCCACCGACCTCAAGCACAGAGGAAGAGCAGACAGTGACGTCATTCTACGCGCTGAGCACTAACATTGCGCCCGCCCCTGTCATGCTGCGCCTCGGCAACTCCACGATAGACAGCACCAAGTCCTTCAAAGTGCCTCAGCCTTTGCAGGCGCCTGAGCGTCCTCAAGCTGAAGTACCTGTGGAAAAGGTAAACAATCATTTTATCTTAACGAAAAATGAGAACTAAAAGAAAGATGTAAGTAAGTATGTAGGTACATTTATTTAAAGAAACTAAACTACTACATATTTACATCCGTACCTCCGTACCCATATTATGAATGTCAAAGTGTGTTTATTTGTTTGTTTATTTGTCCTGCTTTCACGTCAAAACAGAGCGAGGCGGATTAACGTGATTTTTTGTGTGGAGGTAGTTGGAGGGCTGGAGAGTAACATAGACTAATTATTATCCGGGTACCACGCGAGCGAAGCCGCGGGCAGCAGCTAGTAGATATATATCCAAAGGAAATTTACGTAATAAATACCCGGATACATAAGTATTTTATAAAAGTAATATAATAAAAATTGCAATTAAGAATAGAATATAAATTATTATTTTTATTGTACACCAAAAATAAAAAGAAAAATGAAATAAGCCATAAAAAGTATAACAATGCGCAACCTTATTGCTGAAAAAAATATGTAATTTATACAATGTGTTTAAAAATAATCCTGTTCAATCCAAAAGGGGAAAATACCAATAACCTTTCCAAAAAATATATATATTTTCCTCTAGTCGCTATTATCAGAATCAAAGATTTACAATACTTTACTTTATTAATTATTATTATTATTATTAGCAGCCATCAACATCCCACTGCTGGGCAAAGGCCTCCCCCCACTCTTTCCATTCATCCCTTTCCTGTGCTAGTGATGTCCAGTCGGCACGGAATTAATAATAATAGCTCACTTTATTAATAACAAATAATAATTTATAAGGTATACAACGAGTACAAGTATATTGTTTAATAAGTAGGTAATTTATAATCAATTTTTTTTGGGTAACCTGATTTTATGATCCTAAGTTAGCGGTGTTTACTGTGTTTAGCCATGACGGAGGCCTTTAGGCGGCCTAAAAACTCCGTTATCAGAATTGACCACTTGCTCATACGAACTTACTTACTTACTGTTATTATTCTGATACAGTAAAATACAAGCAAAATATTTTAAAAAGCTTTTTGGTAATCTGATTTGCATGAATATTTTACTGTTGCTTTTACTAAAAATATCGTGTTTTCCGAGTTAAATAGTTTCTCGATTTTCGATTTGAAGTTAACGGGCTCAAACTCCAATGGAGCATCAATAGATTTTTCTTTTCAAAAAATTTAAATACTCGTAAGATCATGTTGAGAGGATGAATGAAAGAAGATTGACGAAACAGGTACATAAGGTGAGTGTGAATGGGACCGTCTCGGAAGGGTAAGACCTAGGCGCACATTCCTGGACCAAATTGGCGAATTATTGGATAAAGTCAAGTCGAGAGCCAAAACTACCTTAAACCGAGCTTGCATGAAGAATGTGATGAAAGTGACTAAAAGGAAAGAAGTGTGTCAGGACCGTAGAAAATGGAGATTTGTGGTCTCTGCCTACCCCTATGATGGGAAACAGGCGTGATTTTATGTGTGTATGTAAATGAGCTCAAGCGGTGAAAGTTAACATCATCATAATTTTACATTGTCATCCTTATTGAATAAAAACTTTTTAAGGCACAAAACTATACTTAACAAAATAAACAACGGCCCACTCTATTAGATAGAACTAAATTTTATCTCATCTTTCCCCAAACACTCCAAACTGTTATTTTGGCCTAGTTGCGGGATCTACAGGTATTTAATTTGCTCTTCACTAAGAATGAATAGTACTTGAGAATTTTTGGTTAGATAAAAATGGCTGTATTTTTTGTACGGGGCAGTCCTGTTTTTGTTAGGTTAAAGATTACTTCACTTGTTCACTTCCTGACTTGTTTTTTCAAGAAAATTAAAAGATTATCGTATAATCTTATAACAGTGGAAACTTAGCTTTGGTGGGATCAGATGGTTTACCTGAACCGGTTTCATAATATTTTCTTTGGATCTAATTTTTTCATTGACCATGTCTTTCCTGTGGATATGAATAAACTGAGAGGATGGTGTAGGTGCTGCGCAAGCGTACTCAATCTCAATAACTTCTAAAGCCACCTATCCATTTTTGGCAAGCCTAGGCCAACGCGAGTGAAGGCAAATTGATGCAAAGCAAGCGCTACCGTCTAGAGAAGACGTATGGCAAGTCCATACAAACCAATGCAAACAAATGCGCTTGTATTCACTCGGTCAGCTAGGCAAGCGACCAATGGCCAGGCAAGGCAAATAATGCTGCCTACACGTTGGCATTGGCGTTCACTCGGCAAGGTTGGGCCAATATGTATTAGTGGCTTAGGCACTACAGTGTCCCGTTAAATGTAGACAACGATTGCCTCTTGACCACTATCAATCATTTAGTAAAAGATGTATAGGTCTAACACCGGTATTCAAAAACATTACTATAAGGTCTCATATAGTGCACGCGGACGCACAGGGTCCCAACAACCTATCAAAGTGAAGTACGTAACACAAACGAACCAATCAGAGAGCTCTATTCAACGCAGTGCGTTCGCATAGCTAAATGTAGTGGCAAGTATTGTTTGTGAATACCGGTGTTAGTTTATTTATTTGTTTTGTACCGGGGCGCATCGCGTATTCAATATTCTCTCATGGCGTCTGATCTAAGCGACGCGTGGTGCTAAGTTTGGCACTTATTTGGCTCAACGGATCAGTATTGCCATGCAGTAATACTGCCAGTGTCTTGGGCACGCTTCCGACTAGCAGTGGCTTGGATCAGTTTAGCTACTTATATAGTTTCCAACGATCCTTAAAAGGCTCAACTGGTTCTTACTGTATTTTATAATGTTATGTCAATATGTAGTGGTTTACTTTTGGTAAATCTGTTTTACTTTGTTATTAGTGAACGCCCGCGGCTTCGCCCGCGTAGACTACTTTTTTTATCCCACAGGAACCATACATTTTTTTGGTATAAAAAGTCTATGTATTATTCCAGAACCTAAACTATCTACATTCCAAATTTCATCAAAATCGGTTTAGTAGTTATAGAGATACGTGGTAACAAACATTCACACACATACACACACTGACTTTCGTCTTTATAATATTAGTAGGACACTTACTCATACCTTTGTTATTCGGCAGGAGGAAATGGTGCCTCACGTAGTGCTAAAGAACACATACTTCGACCACGACAGGAAGTACGGGCCGACATTCGAAGACTCCTCGGGCGGGAATGTGACGAAGATCACCGTGCAGTTGGGAGAAGACGCGAACTTGAACTGTAGGATCAGCCTGTTGCAGGATAAAACGGTGAGTCAACTTAATAAGCGTGGGGACAACGGGAATACATCGTTTCTCTCTCTCTCTGTGGTCGGCTCTTCATGTCTGAAGATCGTGATCACTGGTTGTCTTCGTGATAGTGTGGACAGCTTGCCTCCAACGAGTTCTATTAGTGGTTAGGCTGACCATGTGGTTCACCTAGCCACTAATAGAACTCACACGTAGAATCTGTCTTTCTTCTCTTGAAGCTGGTTATCGTTTACTTGGCTTTTATCTAAAGTGCTCATTACATTGCCCAATTTACCATATGCTAAATGCTAGTCAAATTAGCGCTCTACGTACTTACGCGTATCGCGTAACAAAACAAACAAATACATTTATTTACCAACAATAAAAAATACAATACGTACAATATTACTGATGGTCCCCGCACTAGGGTGAGCCTATATTGCGGGAGACCGAATAATAAAAAAACAATTACCTACTACAATACATGAGAGAGGATAACACTAACAGGGCAAACCGCAAACTGCTGTTAACTTCAGTCAGTTAGAATTGTAAAAGTAGGATGCGCAATACGCAATTCTTAGGCCGAAGAGAGAGACAGAGCGAATTTATGGATGAACTTGCACTTAGAATACCTACGGTAAATTGGATGATAATATAATAGCGGCCTTTACACGTAAAGTTTAACCGCGGGAAATAGCACGCGCCATTCCATCCTTCGCTCCAAAACCTTACTTGTAGATGCGCGAGGCCTGACAGTCCTATCTGGCTTGTCGACAAACAGTTTTTGTGAGAGATTTTGCACGCATCACCGTTCATAATCGTACCACGCGCCAGTCTAAACTGTGACAGTAACTAGCACGACAGTTTTATCCGCGGTTAAAACTGCACGGATTTATCCGCGGAACGCAGTCCAGATGCGCGGTTAAAACTCAGCCGTGTAAAGGCCGCTAATGAGCGCTTAACACGTTGGCCAAGCGGGATAGTGCCTCAGCTTTATATCTGAAGGTCGAGCCATTGTTCTGCGGATTCTTCCCACCACATCCAAACCTATTGTTCTCGGAAAATAAAACTTTTATACATTAGTTCCAAACCACATCCCGAGCATTTTAAAAAGGCTCGAATCCTGGCTATGCTTACATTTCGTTTAGGAAAATTTATATTTGTTGGCTCAGACGTTTTTGATAGATCGTCAAAGTTAAAAGCAGTCACATTTATGATGGCAAATGGCATTCAAGCGCATCACACACACAGCAGATAATATATCATATGAAATATAAATCTTGAGATCGCGCCCATACAAATTCTATGGAGGACCAAACACAGCGAATATAAATTACAAAATATATTTGGTGCGATCTGTCAAGATTTATATTTCATAAGATATATTATCTGCTGTGTGTGTGGTGCGGTTAACGGTTGAGCCCTTCCGTGTTTTTGAGGGCACATTTAATTGTCGGTCCCGGTTTTTAAGTAGTTAAGCCATGGCGGAGGCTTTTAGGCGGCCGAGAAACTCCATCACCAGAGTTGGTCATCAGATGGCTCAAATAAATACTTTTTCACGATGTTTTCTACTATGTTCGAGGAAGATACCTCCGCTATATTTCTGGATAATAAGACTTCTTTCGGCTTACCCTGTAAAGTAAAGAAAACGTTGTTTTCGTACTAAATTATGAGCTTAAAACGTTATCCGAGCCATTTCCAGGAAGGCTAAACAAAATCCGGTTTATTTTTTTATCTTCCCTTAAAGAAATTCTTTGAAATCTTGGAGTGATAAGATAAGCTTTTTATGGCTCGAAAATGACTAATAAACTTTTATTAAATAAAATTTAGAAAATGTGTAAACAAAATTGAGCAGAATGCTATAATTTTTTAAAAAGCTTATTACAAAGTATTTTACTTTGCACGAAATAATTTACCAGTTCAACTGGAAAAAAGTTGACTTGTGTTTATGACACATGTATTATTTTGATTTGTGTCTGACTAAATAATAAGGCCTCTATTAATAAACTCATACTAACTTCTGTCAAAGTTGCGCCACGGATTAAACTATTGCCAATTGCCATCCTTATTTAATTTTGTCACTGTCTAACAAAAAAGGATGGCGCAATCCGTGGCGCAACTTTGACAGAAGTTAATACGAGTTTATTAATAGAGGACCAAGAGATATAGGATCTTGGATGTAAAAATATTTGACCCTCTACCTATTTTAATAAATTACTGAAATTAATTTTAAATTATATTTAGAAATACATACGGGATTTTAGCGCGTTGATAACCTTATTTACATCCCGACATTTTGGCTATGTTACAACAGCCATGGTTGGCTATGTAGTATGTACACAGCGGGCTGATTCATTTTAATTCAGTTGCTCCATTATACCTAAAATTTAAGTTTTTTATAGTGAAATTATTCTTAAAATACTAGAAAAACTTTAAACTTTATGGTTATGGTTAAATATTTATGATTATGGTTCTAACTTTGAAATTTCTTTATATCGTCAGTGGAAAGGAAAAAACGCTAAAGCGCTAAAATGCGATTTGTGGGAAATCAACTTTAAAGTTTCAAGTTTAAAGTTGATTTTCCACGAATCGCATTTTGGCGCTTTAGCGTTTTTTCCTTTCCAGTGACGATATACTTTTGTCTGTAGCCTTTCAATGAAATACAGGGATCTCTATTCTACCGGCGCGTTCGATTACTTCTGATCAAATACTTATTTTGAAATCCAATCCATTCTCTGTACACTTTCTTCCCCGAGAAGCCTCTAGTTAAAGTGGTTTGTTTCTTTATAAAATACATTTGACCCCGGATATTTATAAGACAAAATGACGACGATGAATTTGACTCCAATTTTAAAAAGTTAACATTTGCGCTTTCGGCGATTTTCCTTTGACTGTTTGTATGTTTATTCACTCATAACTCAAGATCTTTTAAACATTGTAAGAGGATAGTCACGGGCACATCTCATCAAATACATGCAAAGGAGACTGTTTTTTTTTTATATGGGGAGTGGTCTATGAACCAATAGCGATACTGTAGTGGTATTTCTGTGGGGATACCTCAACTACATCCTTGTGCAAGGGGGCATCAAAATCCAACCCGGCAGTTTTGAGAAAAATAATACTTTAGAATTCACATTTCTTGCAAAAATGTTTTTATTTTAGAAACGTTTTGAGCGGTTATTGTGGTTAGTGTCTGTAAAGTTCGGACTACAATGTAATAATATGGTGACAGCAACATGATCTGATGATGGAGTCAGGAGCTATTCAACAGAACTCCTCAATAAATAAGCCGATTGAGTTGAAACTTGGCATGTCTATCAAGTTTCAACTACAATGTAATAATATGGTAACAACGAGCTAATCTGATGATGAAGTCAGGAGCTGTTCAACAGAACTCCTCAATAAATAAGCCGATTGAGTTGAAACTCGGTATGTCTGTCAAGTTTCAACTACAATGTAATAATATGGTAACAACGAGCTGATCTGATGATGGAGTCAGGAGCTTTTCAACAGAACTCCTCAATAAATAAGCCGATTGAGTTGAAACTCGGCATGTCTGTCAAGTTTTAACTACAATGTTATAATATGGTGACAACGAGCTGATCTGATGATGGAGTCAGGAGCTGTTCAACAGAACTCCTCAATAAATAAGCCGATTGAGTTGAAACTCGGCATGTCTGTCAAGTTGCGACTACAATTTACATTGTGTCACCTGTCCGTTTATTATTTTTAACACTACACCGCGCGGCGCAGTTTGTTTATTTCCATAAGTGAAAGTATAGGCTTTTATAAAAGTCAATGTTAGACGGCTGTTTTTCTGTAGTTATCTATTAGGTGGTACGGACGAGAAACGACCAACAACTGTGCCCATATGTATGGATGTATGTATGTGGACTCCCTTTTCCGCATTTAGACTCAAAGGTGGTCCTTTATGCGTGGGGATGACCTGGCTCATTAAAACTGAAGCCCGCCTAGCTCCTCCCAGAAGCACAGAAGTTTCCTGGGGGCTTCACAGACTAATTATAGTGTTGATAGTGTTGAGTTCTGTTCTGTTCCACCAGACAATAGCAACGTTTGTCAGTGTTGGTCTTATTACAGCTGTATAAAGCCATTATGGTTATTTTTGGTGTTAAACCCCATAGGAGACTGTTTTTTACCCGACTGCGCAAAGCAAAGGAAGGGTAATGTGTTTATCAGTCTATGTATGTTTGTTTGGATGTTTCTATGTGGCACTCTAGAGGCCAAACGCGTGGACCGATTTTGATAATTCTTACGTCAATCGATTTGTCTCAACCTTGGGAGTGCTACTAAAGACATAACAGTAAACAAAATTCACCAGTGCCACAACCAGACGCCATATTGTCAAAATTAAAAAAACCAAAATCGTCACACTATATCAAGTGGGGTATCGTTGAATAGGTATTTTAAAATCAACTTTAGGTTTCTTTTACCATTTTTCATTTTAAGTAATAGTTTAGGAAAAATAACGGTTTAAAGTTGATTAATAATAATTCTCGCTATGGATGTTTCTATGTGGCACTCTAGAGGCCAAACGCGTGGACCGATTTTGATGATTCTTACGTCAATCGATTTGTCTCAACCTTGGGAGTGTCACTAAATATATGACAGTAATCAAAATTCACCAGGTCTACAACCAGACGCCATATTGTCAAAATTAAAAGAATCAAAATCGTCACACTATATCAAGTGGGGTATCGTTGAATAGGTATTTTAAAATCAACTTTATCATAACTAAAAAGTGTTAAATAAAAAAATATTTAAAAAAAAACAAAAACCCGACTGCGTCAAAACTAAAAAGAAAAAAACAAGCCTGCAAAGAATTACTCACAGTCGGGACCCATAACATTGGGAAGATTTGATTGGTAATAAAATGAATGGGTACCGACTGTGAGTAATTCTTTGCAGGCTTGTTTTTTTCTTTTTAGTTTTGACGCAGTCGGGTTTTTGTTTTTTTTTATTTTTGTATGGGAAGTGGTTTATGAAATGAACCAATAGCGATACTGTAGTGATATATTTGTGAGGATACCTCAACTACATCTTTGTGCAAAGGGGCATCAAAATCTAGCCCGGCAGTTTTGAGAAAAATAATACTTTAGAATTCACATTTCTTGCTATATTTTTTATTTCAGAAACGTTTTGAACGGTTATTTCTGACTGTATAAGTACTTTATCAATGTGTTTCTCTACTACTCACTTGCCACCTCAACATTTTTTTTAGTGACGATGTCTAGTTTTTTTTTGTAGTATTTTAAGGTGACGATTAAAAACAAAAAAAGTAGGTACTCCAAATTACAAAAAATAAGAAGGAACTCTATAAGTAGAGTTCCTTCTTATTTTTTGTAATTTGATATAAGTAGCAGCAGAGAAAAGTAAAAGGGTAAAGTCAAGTCACGAAAGTAAAATCACTTTTTTTATGCACAGAATATATTTTTATTTCAGTTAGGCTATTATAAAAGTCTATGTTAGACGACTGTTTCTCTGTAGTTGTCTACTCATTTAAGTACACTAGCATTATTATTTTTATAGTTTTCGAGTTTGCAGTCCCTATTAGTTGCAGTTTCGCGTTGTCACCATATTATTACGTTGTAGTTGAAACTTGACAGGCATGCCGAGTTTCAACTCAATCGGCTTATTTATTGAGGAGTTCTGTTGAACAGCTCCTGACTCCATGATCAGATCAGCTCGTTGTCACCATATTATTACATTGTAGTTGAAACTTAACAGGCAAGCCGAGTTTCAACTCAATCTGCTTATTTATTGAGGAGGTCTGTTGAACAGCTCCTGACTCCATCATCAGATCAGGTCGCTGTCACCATATTATTACATTGTAGTCCGAACTTTACAGACACTAACCACAATAACCGTTCAAAACGTTTCTAAAATAAAAACATTTTTGCAAGAAATGTGAATTCTAAAGTATTATTTTTCTCAAAACTGCCGGGTTGGATTTTGATGCCCCCTTGCACAAGGATGTAGTTGAGGTATCCCCACAGAAATACCATAGCAGTATGGCTATTGGTTCATAGACCACTTAAAAACAGTCTCCTTTAGCACACACTCATATTTTGTAGAAACAATTTTTTATTTTTTATAGTGCTACCCCACACTTAGGTATTACATTTGAAAATGAAAAATCTTATCAAAATTTTTAATTCCGACGGGATTTGAAACATTTACAGAAACATTCCACACTTCCATATTTATTTATTTATTTTATTTATAGCGCCTAGCTACCTACTACTTAACTGGTTTTTTTTCGATGATTTTTTTGACCTGGAATTTGATATTTAAAACGAAAATATAAATTAATGCACGACCGAGATTCAAACACAAACATAGGTCGAAGCACTATCATAATTCAGCCAACATGGCTTTAAACGGAAACTTTATTGAGCCCCGGATATTGGCAAGACAAAACGACGGCAATGGAGAGATGAACTCTACTCTTATTTAAAGAAACGACCACATTAGTGCTTTATGGAGGAGCGAAGGAAATGAAGGAAATGCAGTAGGAAGTTATTACTAAAAAATAATTTTTAAAATCGGTCCACAATTGACCAAGAATTCGGTGAACATACATAAAAGAAGCATACATACAGCCAAACATAGAACCTCCTCCTTTTTTAATTCGCTTAAAAATAGTTTATGTTTTAAAAGTTTTCAGTTCGAAAATAACCCGATGTCTAAAGTATTTTTTAGTGTAGGTAATTTAAACTATTTCATTTCCATATTTAAACTTAATACGGTGAGTTTTACACCTTTGAACTCATATTAGGTATACCAAATACCAACGTATTTGGATATATCTACTTATCTTCGAAGGATCTAAAATGCCTTAAGTCTTGAGAGAAATGTCTAAAATCAAATATACATTATATTATTAAAATAAATAAAAATGTTATAATCCAAAAAAAAACTTTATATATTTCATTCTTTATGAACTACCAGATGCCAGCCACCATTTCCACTTTTCTTCACTTTCCAAGAAAATAAAAAGTATTTTATTTATAAACAAACTTGCTCGGGAAATGGCTGGAAGAATACATCAAAATCCGCTTCAAACAAATCTAAGTAATGGATAAAAGAATCAATGGAATAAATCATGCAGAGACAAAGTGAGTCGTGGATTTTACAGACTTGGCCTATTTTTTAGCTGGATTTTGTCTGCGCTTCATTCGTTTTACAGAGTAACAAAAAAAGAAAAAAAAATAGTGTTATACCCATACCATGCCAACCTATTGCTCCTCATTTTTTTATTTATTGTCACCACTTTCAGACTTCCTCTTATATACTTACTCATCTTTATTCTATCCATTCGGGTCACTCCACACATCCATCAGCATTCGCATCTCAGCCGCATCCTTCGTTCATCCATCTCTTATTGCCCAACACTCAGATCCATACAACACGACCGGTCTTACGATCGATTTATAAATTTTCCCCTTCAACTTAAGGGGCATACGCTTCTCATGCTGTCCCTGAGACATGCCATTTCATCCATTCAGCATTTATTCAGTTCCTCACATCCATATCTATCTCGCTATCACTCTGTACCTACTACTGAACCGAGGTACCGAAAATCGGAGCACACTGGATACATCTTTGGGGAACATGGTGGAATCGTTACCCAAAGGCAGAGTAGGTGGTTCCTCTGCATCGGGCTAGCCCATCTGGCCCACTTGCCCGTGGTCTTTCGACCAACAGTTGTTGTTGGTTGGTCGTATGTTGATCGCTCCTGAAAACTTCGCTAGCGCGATCTAGATATTGGTGTTGAGTTGCCATCTTTATTGAAGCTCGTAGTGCGTAGCATGTCTATGTAGTTAATCTAGCGACAGCTAGATGTCGCTACACACCGTCTAAGGCAATATAGGCAAAATTGGAGGGGCCACCGAAGTTGCAGAACAAGTGTTCGGATTTCGCTCTGCTTATCTTCAAACCGACACTCTCCAATTTGCAATGCCATTTTCCCAGTCTGCTTTGTACCAGTTGCGTGATAAATTAGGTGATAAATTCATGTGCAGGATAATTAATCGAAAATCTTCAACCATGAAATTGCAATTTAAAAGATCCATTTAAGCAATCTGTTTGACAATTTCCTCGAAAAAATTGCCTTATATAGGATCTCCATAAAACGCAAAGAAAATTACACTTTATTTTCTTTGCTGAAAAGTTTTAATCACTTTGCAATTATAAAAAATAATACTGGTCATTTCACACGGCATAACCTAGCCCCAAAGCAAGCATAGCTTATGGGAACTAGGTGGCTGATAATACTACTTAATATACTTTTTTGTAAGTACATGTACTATACATAGAAAAACACTCAGACCCGAGACAAATTGCAGATCATACATACATTAACCTCGCGGAGGGAATCAAACTCGCAACCTTATGTTTCAGTTGGGCCTTCGCCTACTGTGCCACAGAGGTCATCATACTTTGTTTATACAACGTTATAGTCTTTACTTTAGATATCTGCTTTATTGTAAAACGCAGATTAAGGATAATCCTGGTTTAAGCTATGTTGAAACTAGAGGCTATAACAATGAGAGCACAAAATTCATCACGGATCATCACGGATCGCGGATGGAGCCGTGTGGGCCGAGCGGAACAGTGCTTTGACTTCCGATTACGTCGTGGTTCAAATCCCGAGCAATCTAAAATGCATCAATGGATTTTTCGTTTTGAAAAAATTAAATGCGCGTTAACACGAGCTCTAAACGGTTAAGGAAAACATCGTGAGGAAACTAGTTAGTTTTCTAATAGCGGCGATAGGCTTGCAACCTGTCACGTATGGAATGCTAACTTCTGCAAATAGTGGGCACGTACCAAATATTTATTTGGACGTTCAATACGTAAGTCCTTTCATATGACACCCCACTATATTTGTGTAACTTTTTTTACACCTAATATCTTTACAACCCCTTCATCGATTACGCCCGCTCTACAGCAAATTTCCATAGTACAACCTATTGACCTATCAAATTCATGAAGATTGGATAAGGGGTTCGTTAGTTATACGAGAGCATAAAAGTGAAACATATAAAGCAAAATCGCCTGACTTGCCACTAAGATCTTCGCTCGCTTCACTCGATCGATTTAAGCTGAGCAATTTTCTGCATTCTATAAATACATTTTTGTTCATAATTCCGAAGATCCTCACCAAATTTTTATGGCATTAATCGGAAAGTAAACCCTTTGAAAAAAAAAGTCGGTTAAAAAAGCATATTCAAACGTTTTTTAAATCTACTTTAGACACTTACGAATTAATTAGCAGCGGTTTCTGAGCTAAATGACTCTTGAAGGTTGAAAAGCGCTTTGTAAGTAATTAGTACCCAATTCGTTCAGAGCTCTAATTCCAAATGAATAGGTTATGGCACTGCCATTCAGAGAATGGTAGTCGTTACAACTTTTAGAGACAATTTATTGTTTTCTAGTAGGTACTAGTAGTTTAGCAATTGGCTACTTTGTAACAATTAAATTAACTGGTGATGGAATTTTAATTGTAATATCTGGGCAAACGAGCTCTACTCGGGTAAAAATAAAAAATTACTCGAAAGCGCTTCACTACGATTTATTTTTACAATAAAACTGATTATGTAATTTTGAGAGAATGTTTATAATGTTTATAAACATCTACTGCGAAGCGCTCGTGTCGTAGCTTGCTTAGGCTGGATTCGACCAAACTGTCATCTTACTCCCAGAGTAGTTATTCCGTTAGCCGACAGAATTCAAAATACAATTGTTTAGAAAGCGCAACCGAACATTATTAGGTGCATTCAAATTATCCTGGTTATAAGGTGTCAACTTTACAGTGTCAAAATATTCAAACAAACAGCAGTTTTATCTGTGGTTTAATCTCCAGATAAAACTTAATTCGGTTTGGTAAAATCCAGCCTTAGACGTTCTTGATTGATCGTTGAAGTTAAGCAGCGTTGTGCTCGGTCACAATTTGGATGCGCGACCGCAAGTGGTATTACGAGCTGAGCGTTTCCGTGATTCGGAGGGCACGTTAATTTGTCGGTCCCGGCTTTTAAGTCGTTAAGCCATGATGGAGGCCTTTAGGTGGCCCAAAAACTCCGTCACCAGAGTTGGCCACTTGCTCATACGAGCTTTCCTTTTTTTTCTATAATTGATTTTATATCCTTCTTCAGGTATCATGGGTACGTCGGAGAGGGAAAGACGAGATGCCAGAACTTCTGACTGTGGGAGCAGTCACCTACGCAGCAGATAACAGAGTGACGGTGGCCAGGAGATACCCTGGGAACTGGAAGCTCCTCATCAGAGAAGTGAAGCCTGATGATGAGGGGATTTATGAATGTCAGATCTCGACGCATCCACCGCGAGTCAGCAAGACTTACCTACATGTCAATAGTAAGTAATCTTTTTAATCGACTTCTAAACAAGCAATTCATTCAAAAATAAAAAAACCCGGCTGAACTGAAAAGTTGGAAACAGCATTTATCTTATCAATCACAAAATTAAATTACCTAAATTTTATTATTATGTAGGTATCTAGGGTTCGATGCCGTGCGCTTTTTTCTAAACATTGTTGTCACAGTTGACACACAGATGGCTCTGTATGAAAATTAAATGCGTGCGATATTTCTTAAATATGAGATATCTCCTAAACGGCTGAACCAATTTCGATGCAGTTTGTTCTAAACGTTGCCTGTGACTAAATAGAAAGTTTTAGTATGCGTTTAGTTTAGCAATAACATTTAGGGCAAAAAATAGATTTTCGAAAATTTTGGAAGTCGATTTTGTCTTCGAAGATGTCATGTTAGATTTTTCAAAAAATTATATTTGATATCAGTCCACCCACCTCTTGATTTTGACATGGATTTTGATATGATGGCGTGATTTTTATTTTGAAAATTCACACATTGTTGCATTTTCTAGCCGCACTATTAGATTTATCGAAATAAAAAGTATCCTAGAGCACAATCGAGATAGAGACGATTCTAACGATAGGTACCTCATTCATCAAAATCCATCCAGCCGTTTAGGAGAAACGTGGTAATAAAGAATATTACTTACAAACCCACAAACATACATAGAAACGCGCGATCTACATAACCCTGTGACTTGACAGTCAGCCGGGTAAAAAGGAAAGTTCTCAATTCGTCAGAATATTTTTTTGTGCTTTTTTATGTATGTTCACTGATTATTCAAAGACACCTGGACCTATTTAGATTTTCAGTTTTTTTTTGTTTACTTTCCGATTGGTGCCATAAAAATTTGGTGAGGATCTGTCAAGGATCTTCGGAGTTATGAACAGAAATGCGAGGTGCATTTCTGTTCATAACATCATGAGAGTGTAGAAAATTGCTCAACTTATTTATCATTGAAGCTGTTTTTTCTAATTTTAATTTAGCCACTTGTTTGATAAATCTAAGTACATAACGCTTTCGCTGCCAGCCCCTACTTAGAGAAACTGTTATTTACCAAAACGAGAGAGATTTCAATGCTTCTCAAACAATACTCCAACTTGTTAGCTATTAAGAATTCTAGGTTGGGTATTGTTTTCGTTAAAGCTAAAGTACTTATTACTTGGCCCTTTCACTATATCGATGGCAGCAAAGTAGATGCGGACATCTACAAAAACGCTACTTTACAGGAGAGCACATTTAGTAAAAACATGTTGCCTTTTTGAGAGTTATGAACCGATTAACATGAAATTTTCTGAGGTGCATTAAAATAACCTTCTTTATTGATTGTATAACAGATTTTTTTGATATATCACTGTTTTACTGAAATAATGTAGATGTACTTTTATACTCTGAAAAAACTTCGACGTAGAAGAAGACATCTGCCTGATATCCGTTTATACGTTGTGATAAAAAAAGCGTTCATTCCACCTAAAATATCTAATAAACTAAGATAATGAGCATCCGGTAATATTTCTAATGATATTTAAAGAAAATCTAAGCACCATGCAAACAGTATTCTCCTTTTTTTGACCAAATTTTGTAGATGTCTTCATTTACTTTGCATTTCACTAAACTTCATCTACGTCTATCAGTTAAACTCATTTAGTTCCCAAAACTCACAAATTAGTAAAGGTATTTTAAATACCTTTTTTTAAGAAAACATCATGGAAATTTATTATTAAGTAGGTATTACACTAGATACCAGTAACTATCAACTAAAACAAAAAAAAATCAAATACCCATCAATTTCTAACGTCTCTCTTTCTTAAAAAATCAGTCTTAGAAAGTTAGTTAGTCAATTAATTATAGGCCTCATTGGCCAATAGGTACATGGGAATTTATTAGTAATTCCCATTGTTTATCATCATTACCCAAACCTTAAAAATAAATCAAATACCTACTTACCTACTTCGTGTTACTTCGTCACTAATTTTTACAGTTTTCGCATGAGAGCTGCACATTTTTTTTATTTTTTTATCAATATTATGAAAAAAAATCTTCTTCTATCGATCGAATTCTCTTTTCTGCATTTTCTGCTTTACTTCCTAACGTCAACTGTAAATTTACATCGTTTTCTCCGAAGGAGAAAAGCTTTCACTAGAAGCACCATTGCTGATGATGTTGCACTAGAATCAGTGATTAAAATGTATGGTAAAGTGATTTGTGGATTGAAAGAACGTAAATGATCATCCTCAGCAATTAGTTCCAGCAAATGCGATTCTGTTCCAAATGAAATAAACCCATGAGGTATAGGTGTTATTGCGCGTGATTGAGGGCAAACAGTTAAATTGGCTAGACTAGCATTTGGCTTAGAATGTATTTTAGCAGAGGTTGTAAGTTATAACGCTCTTTATCATCAATCAAACGATGTTCAAGTGTGTCATTTCCTAAGATCAATAAGCTGTAAATAATATTAACTTATGTACCTAGTCATATTGAAAATTTTATGGACACAGGATTTTATCGCGTAAATAAGGTAAATTACGCGATAAAATCCCGTGTCCATAAAATTTTCAATATGAATGAATAGTGATCGCGAAAGTTTAAGAAAGACTATTAAGTACCTAGTGGTTTGATGTAGAGGAAATATGTGAAAATATTAAGGGAGGACCTAATAAACGCCACATACGATGGTGTAAAGATGGCAAGGTTCTACACGAATTTAATTTATTTGTTGTAAACCTGAAGATGTAGTTGAAGAACATTCTAAATATTTTTTAAAGTAGTTTTAATAAATGGCATTAACCTGCTTTTATGAAAAGACCCTCTAAACATATAGGTATCTTAATTGCCGTAAGTGTCTGCTTGTAGATCAATTAGCTGAATTAATTCATTTTCTGCATCTTAATTTGAAAATAAAACAAAGAATTTGATAAAACCAACGTGTAAAATAGTGTATCTACAGAAAAATTAATGAATTTTCTTATAAAACACAGAATAGTTAATTAATTAGATTGGGATATATGCAAAAAGTACGACGGATAAACGGATAAGTGGCAGATGTCCGTGCTTACGTCGTACACATTTTTGGGCCACCTGTCGAAGCTCCGAAGTAAAGGCGGTCATATGTAAATGTCCGTTTCTACTGCGACGTTTTTTAAAATTCGTGTGTAGATGTCTTTTTATACGTGCCAGATTTTCTTCATTATTTTGAAATTCGAAATTATTTTAATGCAGACTTGTAGATAAGGTTAAAATAAGCTCATTTTTGTAAAAAAAGCATTTTCGCAAAAATGCAGATGTCCGTTTCTACTTTGCTGCCATAGATATTATGTATAATGCTACCTCATAACCTTTAGTAACTAATCTAGTACCTAGAATAGACTTACTACTTATTTCACGCTTTCAGCTCAATCTTCAATGATTATTTAAAATGCTTCACTTCTCTGATGAGGAGCTTCCAAATGACGCATATTTGTTGATTCTGCTCCTGGTGAACGCAAGTAGTATCTTGTTACAAAACTGACATGATAAAGCCATTTCACTAAATAAACTTACTCATCTCTCCTAGAATACGCATGAATGTCCTAAAAATACCATTTATACTCAACGGACCAGATTTATCAAAGTACCAATATCGTTGGGCAAACGGTTTCTCGAATGGATACTTCGGTATGTCCGACCGACAATCAATGAGTTGAAATGTGGACCGTCTAGGCTAGATGTTTAGGCCGGATTCACATTGGTCGAGTGTTGAGTGAAGTAGCGTAAAGTGCTTCATCGACAATATTGACTCGCCACTGACACCAGTTCAAGTACGAGTATTTAGTAAAACACTTCAGCGCTATTGTTGACTCGTCACTGACTGATTGGTTTGTACACTTGTTCCAGTTCCATTTACAAATTCATTTCACTATTTGAACTACAAGTTGCTGTTTTGACTCAAGTTTGTAAGATAAAGTTAAAAATAGGTGGTTTTTTACGGTAACTACATCTTTACTTCAAAATCTGTCGAGTTTAATAAAAACTTTTAAGACTACTCATGTTATTACAACATCCAAACTTACGTAAAAATTCCGCAAAATATGCGAACGTTTGTTCAGATCAAGAAAATCTAGCGTCATAGACGAGCATACGCTTACTATTCCTACACTTGAGTTTGAACCAGTCAATATTTCCTTTGATTACGGACAAGGTGATCCATTCAACGGGTTGTTCTCACTCGCTTCGTGTAAAGCACCCCTTATTAGAGTCAAAGCAAAAATTCAACCTTCAAATAGTGAAGCTCAATTTTGTGACACAAGTTGATTTATACATAAATACAATTTCGAAATTATTAACACTTTCAGAGGCTTCGTCTAAAAATGAATTAAACTTTATCATGATACTGTCACAAGCTTATATTTATACTAATGTTTAAGGGTTAATCTACTACTTAATTTTTTGATTTGTTGAGCAATGAAAACCTACTCACTTACTCTTAAGATTAATTATGTTTGTTTGTTATTTGACGTCTGTTCATAAACGAACAATATAATAAGTATACGATTCTTTACCGTAGGGGTAGGCAGAGACCACAGTTTTGTATATTCATAGGTAGGTACTCATCATGTATAATTTCTCTGTACTTTTGAAAAAAAAAATCTTAGTAAATGAATATAAGTAGTTTTATTATTTTTATAAGTAGGTACTATTAGGTAGCATTGCCATCCAATGCGGTAATGCAGCCAGTGTCTTGGGCACGCTTCCGAGTGGCTTGGATCAGATAAACTACCTATAGATCGTTTCCAACGATCTGTAGATGGCTCAACTAGCTAGTAGTTTAGTTTCTATAAATAAAATGTTCCTCTATTATCAAAGGTTAACCCCATTCTTACAGATTTTTTTCACATCTTCCCATATTTTTTACCGGAGATTTAAAACCGTAGTCTGGCTTCGACGTGACCGTACTCTAACCAATTAAGCCGGGCACTTGACGTCACAGTTCAAGTTTTATGGGGCTACTTTTTCGACTTTCTCTGAAAATTACTGTATTAATAGATGGCGCATAGGGCGAAAGTTGAAAAAAAGTCGGTTGGTTATGGAGCTGCCCGAAGAGGATATTTTTTTAAAACCTGACAAGTTTCGGGTAGTTTAATAAGCACTAAGTACTAAATTATTTACAATGAATCCCATTCAGGCTTGGCCTAGTGCGGGGTTTAGTTCATTGTAAAATATTGGCCCTTTAAAATTGTTGGGTAGTCATAAGTGTATGTAATACTAATATAATCCGTACCCATATTATAAGTGAAAGTGTGATTATTTGTTTGTTTATTTGTCCTGCTTTCACGTCAAAACAGTGTGACGGATTGACGTGATTTTGTGTGGGGATAGTTGGAGGGTTAAAGAGTGACATAGGCTACTTTTTATCCGGGGGCGTTAGTAGGTTGTGGCTAGCTATCCAACCTAGCTTTTTTAAAGAACTCATTTTTTTTTCTTTTTTAATTGTTCTCTTTTTGCACCCGAGCAGAGCTCGGTCGCCCAGAAATTGTATTTTAAATAACTTAAGTTTCTACACACGTTCCAAGGTGAACATCTTTAAATACATCTTAAGAATGCTATCAAGTTATTCGCTTCAATAAATCACCTTCCATTATCTTTTGTGTTCAAGTTTCACCGAGCACTTTTAAATCCAAATACAATACATTACTTTCAGCTTTTTAAAGCCATTTAGGCTTTGGAATTTTATATTCATGCTTTTCCAGTCACCATATTCACTGTATAAAATCACACGTACGCTCGGATAAAGTTAGAAATATGAGGCTCTATGTCACATTGTCCATCAGTTCTATTGTTATAGCTCCAACGTTTTATTCAAGATGGATTAAGTTTTCTATTATTAGGTGGAAATGGACTTGCAACCTGTCACGAATGTAAAAGTATGATTCTCACAGCACTACTGGTCCCCATATATTCTCTATAAGTCTAATTCCTCTCAAATTTCGTAAATGTTAGCTGTTTTCGCAATTAAATTCACAGCAATCATTTTGGCGTTGAATTGCGACACACACAAATTGATTGACTTGACTTAGAGAGGGTATCCTCACAAAGTTTCACGATATATCACAAGTCCGACGCTCATTAATTACGATGCGTGTTGAAGTTCATACTTTTTCGTCCATTCCTTCCCATTAGCCTGCCCTTTCTAAGAACTCACTGAATAGAAAGTTAGGAAGCTAATCACGTCCCATTCGGTCTTTCCTCCATTTAGCCGTTTCATCATACACGTTCATAAATAAAACATTAAATAAGGCTGCGGATCAACCGCGGCGCATGCTGTGCACGGGCACGCGGCGCATTTTTTTATATTTCTTATATTTTAACGATTTACAATTTTATAAAAAAAATAGTAATAGGTAGGTATTATGTTATTCATATTATTAAAGGTCAGAAGGTAAGATTAGCTGCGTGGGTTTATTTGTTTGACAACGTGGGTCTACTTTTCCACTGCACACGAATGAACCCACGACTATGTACAACTATAAAGGTACGGACCCACCGCGGCCCACGGAGAGGCTACGCACGTGCGTCAAGCTTCGCTTTGAAGGAGACTGTATCTAATTGACGTCATTGGTACACGCGTGGCTTGCTCGAATATGGTGACCAAGCAACTCAAAACCGTGTATTCAAAAATGCTTCGTTATAGTTGTACATAGTCGTGGGTTCATATTCGTGTACTGCAGTGGAAACGTAAACCCACGTTGTCAAATAAATGAGGCTATGCACGTGCATAGCCTCTCCGTGGACCGCGGTGGGTACGTACCCTTACATACAGTCTACTGCAAAGCGAAGCTTGACGCAAATGTGTAACCTCTCCGTAGGCCGCGGTTGGTCCACGCCTTAAAACCCCTCTACGCTATTTAGTGGGGAAGCGGCTATTTGTCACTACGGGCATTTTGTCACCCTTGCTGATTTCTACTGAATATACAAAAAGAAATGTGTTAGGGAGCAATATCAGTCAAATAAATCACTTATCTCGGGAGGGATGTGGGAAGAATACTAATGCATCTTTAGCAGAGTCATCTTTTTAGTCTTTTTTGAGCCGTGCTGGCCTAGTTGGATATACTATCGAATTTTGATCAGAAAGTTGCCAATACGAATACTGTGCATAAATGGATGTTTCGTTTTTGAAAATTTGTGTTATTTGGGTAGATCGACTAATATTTTTCATCTGTGGAATCAGGTTTAGGCATAGCATTTGTTTAGAAAATAATACATCAAAATTAAACATGTTACCTATACAGGGTGTGGCAAATTCTTGGTCACTGAAGGGTAGCTACCTTTTCTCTTGTAGTTAGAAAGTTTTGTTCTTAGGAAACTTCGGTTTTATTTTGAAGAAAAAAATTAATGCACTTTTAGATTTTTGAAAAAAAGTACAGTTAGCCTAAAAAATTACATTTGTAAAAAAAAACAAGTTGGTCTTAATCGACTCTATTTCCCACCAGGAACACTTCTCCCAAAGTAACTTATCAAATCAAATCGTAAGTTTTTGCAATAATTCAAAAAAACACATCCCATACATTTTCTATGAAATTAGTAGTTGTAAACATTATAGTGCCACTTATTCGATTGTTATTAATTTAAATTTGTAACTGCTTCGGCATGCTGGGAGGCTATTGTAAAGCCTTAGGCGCCTCAGACAGAGCCGCAAGAGAGAATGATGTGTATGGAGCATACCATTTGTACATCTGCAGGGAAGCACTTTGTTCTAAATTTAAATACGCGCTTTACAATAGCCTCCCAGCTTGCCGGAGCAGTTATGAAATTAAATTACGAATGATCGAATAAGTGGCACTGTAATGTTTACAACTCCTAATTTCATAGAAAATGTATGGGATGTGTTTTTTTGAATTCTTGCAAAAACTTACGATTTGATTTGATAAGTTACTTTGGGAGAAGTGTTCCTGATGGGAAATAGAGTCGATTAAGACCAACTTGTTTTTTTTGACAAATGTATTTTTTTAGGCTAACTGTACTTTTTTTCAAAAATCTAAAAATGCAATTATTTTTTTCTTCAAAATAAAACAGAAGTCTTCTAAGAACAAAACTTTCTAACTACAAGAGAAAAGGTAGCTACCCTTCAGTGACCAAGAATTTGCCACACCCTGTATAATTTTTATTTGCTATAGTGTTAATCCACACTTGGGTATTTACATTTGAAAATGAAAAATCTTATCAAAATTTTGCATTCCGGCTAAAGGAGGATCGCTTGTATCATTTCGGGTTCGAATCCCGTCGGAATTGAAAATTTTGATAAGATTTTTCATGTAACCTATATGTTAAATTTCCAAATTAAAAATATATTTCGACTATAAAGAGTTTTTTTTCGTATAGAAATCAAAAAATGTAAGAAAAACGCTCGGCATAAGTTGCAAACGGCCTTCTACTCAAAAATGAGCTCTAGTTTTTTAGTTCCACATTAAAAAGGGGACGAGCCACGGCCGTTGGCAGACGGCCGTCTGTCAAACCAAAAAGTGCGATGACAAACTTTCCAAGTTTCAGAACAGTTTGAGCAAAGTTTTATCGCTTGGGATCTATCCAGGAGTCAAGGTCGCGCGGTGCTAGCTTTTTATTCGGACATTTATTTGCTGTAGCCCTTCGGGAGTAGTATTTGGGTTTGGTTAGAAAATAAAGCTGGTTTTCAGTATATTTAATTATGTACTTTGAAATCCGCAAATGTATGGAAAATTTTAATGAACTTTAGGCAATGTTAAAGAGAAACTTAGAATAGATAAAGGAGTCAGTCAGGTAAAACCGAGAACATCGAACCTTTAACTACAATAATATAATATTTCTTTATCGCATCCATTGATTTTACAATGTATGTTGTTGGTACACAAACAGAAACAAACAAACAATACGTAATTAAAAGAAATAAAAATAACAAGTCTTATATTGTATACATACATACATACATAAAATCACGCCTCTTTCCCACAGGGGTAGGCAGAGACCACGGACTTCCACTTGCTACGATCCTGACACACCTCTTTCGCCTCATTCACTCTCATCACATTTTTCATTTCATATTGTATGATAATTTATAATAATTTGTTATTTGCTTCAGCCTTGTGTAACTTGCTCATTGCTAAACATATTACCAACAAAGCACAAAGCCTTTTTTTCTAAAAAGCTTTTTAATGTGGAATAATATGTATAAAAATCAAATTCAATCAAATTCATCGCTTCATGCCGCACTCTTCTTTCTTGCTAAATTTTGTGTCACGCTCACGTTGCTAGATGGGTTGTCTGTCTACGAGGGCTTTTAGTAACTAAAACTCTCTTCAATTAGAACTGCTAAATTTTGATTTCAAGGAAATGTATTCATTCAAATTGTATGAAGCAATATTCAAGCTAAACAATGTTTCTGTTTATTTATGTACTCCATACTTTGAAACAACATTGGCTTAGAAACTGAACAAAGTTGTGACCTTAAAATGTTTTGAAAGCTAAAGAATTCACAGTACAAAACCTTTGGTATGGAAATGTTACTTAGCGTGTGGGCGGAACTCTTAAGAAGTTGAGAGGACAAAGTTGAGTTGAAAAGATTTGGGAAAGGGAAAAATTGGTGGAAGGTGTGAAAAGATACTTAGAAATGTATTCTGTAACAAATCTTATGTGAGATCATCATATGGATTTATATTGCGGAAGCAAGATTATGTTAAAACTTTGAGTTTTATGTAAACAGTTTGATAAGTTTAATAAAAATATCCTTTGATAACTCTTGCTAAATCAAACAAACGTAATATAACTTTTGAAACTATCATGGTTACGAACATCAATGGGATAATTAACATGATTATTGAGTTTTCTTGCTACCTGGTATTTCGACGCAGTTGCATGCGCCATGATCACGGGATAACAAACGTAGTTTAAAAAAAAACTTTAAGGGAGTGTCCACATTGCGTTTTTTGTAGCGCGTTTGTATCGATACAAACGCGTTGCGAACGCGATGCGAACGCGCAGCTCAAAAACGCGCTGCAGAAAACGCAATGTGGACACTCCCGGTTTGCGTTTGTATCGATACAAACGCGATGCGAACGCGCGTTTGTATCGATACAAACGCGGTTCGAACGCGCGTTTGTTTCGATACAAACGCGGTGCGAACGCGCGTTTGTATCGATACAAACGCGCGTTCGCATCGCGTTTTTATGGATACAAACGTGTTTAAGCAGGGTTTGCTTTTGTACTTTGCTTTTTTGTATGCTCGTTTGTCTGCTAGTTTGTATGCTAGTTTGTATGCTAGTTTGTCTGCTAGTTTGTCTGCTAGTATGTTTGCTAATTTGCTTATTTGCTCTTCTGGGACACTTGCTTCGGGACACTTTTTGCTTCGGTACACTTTTGCTTCGGGACACTTTTGCTTCGGGACACTTTTGCTTCGGGACACTTTTGCTTCGGGACATTTTTTTGCTTCGGGACACTTTTTGCTTCGGGACACTTTTGCTTCGGGACACTTTTTCTTCGGGACACTTTTTCTTCGGAACACTTTTGCTTCGGGACACTATTGCTTCGGGACACTTTTGCTTTCGGACACATTTGCTTCGGGACACTTTTGCTTCGGGACACTTTTGTTAAGGGACACTTTGCTAAGGGACACTTTTGCTTCGGGACACTTTTGCTTGGGGACACTTTTGCTTGGGGACACTTTTGCTTGGGGACACTTTTGCTTGGGGACACCTTTTGCTTCGGGACACTTTTGCTTCGGGACACCTTTTGCTTCGGGACACTTTTGCTTCGGGACACTTTTGCTAAGGGACAATTTTGCTAAGGCACACTTTTGCTTCGGGACAATTGCTAAGGGACACTTTTGCTTGGGGACACTTTTGCTTCGGGACACTTTTTCTTCGGGACACTTTTGCTTCGGGACACTTTTGCTTGGGGACACTTTTGCTTCGGGACACTTTTGCTTCGGGACACTTTTGCTTCGGGACACTTTTGCTTGGGGACACTTTTGCTTGGGGACACTTTTGCTGCGGGACACTTTTGCTTCGGGACACTTTTTCTTCGGGACACTTTTGCTTGGGGACACTTTTGCTTCGGGACACTTTTGCTTCGGGACACTTTTTCTTCGGGACACTTTTGCTTCGGGACACTTTTGCTAAGGGACACTTTTGCTTCGGGACACTTTTGCTTCGGGACACTTTTTCTTCGGGACACTTTTTCTTCGGAACACTTTTGCTTCGGGACACTTTTGCTTCGGGACACTTTTGCTTCGGGACACTTTTGCTTCGGGACACTTTTTCTTCGGGACACTTTTGCTTCGGGACACTTTTGCTTGGGGACACTTTTGCTTCGGGACACTTTTGCTTCGGGACACTTTTGCTTCGGGACACTTTTGCTTCGGGACACTTTTTCTTCGGGACACTTTTGCTTCGGGACACTTTTGCTTGGGGACACTTTTGCTAAGGGACACTTTTGCTTCGGGACACTTTTGCTTGGGGACACTTTTGCTTCGGGACACTTTTGCTTCGGGACACTTTCTTCGGGACACTTTTGCTTCGGGACACTTTTGCTTGGGGACACTTTTGCTTCGGGACACTTTTGCTTCGGGACACTTTTTCTTCGGGACACTTTTGCTTTGGGACACTTTTGCTTGGGGACACTTTTGCTAAGGGACACTTTGCTAAGGGACACTTTTGCTTCGAGAAACTTTTGCTTCGGGACACTTTTACGAAGGGACACGTTAGCTTCTGGACACTTTTGATAAGGGACAAACTAGCATACAAACTAGCAGACAAACTAGCAGACAAACATCAGACAAACTAGCAGGCAAACTAGCAAACAAACTAGTAAACTACAAACGCGATGCGAACGCGCGTTTGTATCGATACAAACGCAATGCGAACGCGCGTTTGTATCGATACAAACGCGATGCGAACGCGCGTTTGTATCGATACAAACGCGCGTTTGTATCGATACAAACGCGGATACGCGCTGCGAACGCGCGTTTGTATCGATACAAACGCGCGTTTGTATCGATACAAACGCGCGTTCGCAACGCGTAGCAAAAACGCGCTTCAGAAAACGCAATGTGGACACTCCCTAAGTGACAGAGTAGTGTGTAAGTACATAGTTTAAAAAAGTTTGAGGTGCATTTCTATTCATAACTCAGAAGATCCTCGACAGATGCTCACCAAATTTTTGTCGGATCAATGGAAAAGTTTCAAACAAAAAAAGAATTTTCTAAATCGGTCTAGGCATCTCGAGTAATCCGTGAACATACGTAAAAAAAAAGATTCTGACGAATTGAGAACCTCCTCCTTTTTATGACGTCGGTTAAAAACATTGTATCCTCCAACAGCTCCACAAGTGTGGGTGGTGGACGAAGCAGGGGCGCCACTGCTCGAGAAGTACTACGAAGCCGAGTCAACCCTAGCACTGGTTTGCCGTGCGCGGTACGTGGAGACACCCGCGGTGCTGACGTGGCTTCATGAAGGCAGGGCGCTCAATGCTGACACTACTAGAGGCGGGATCAGGTAACGTTACTGATTTTATACTTATGGCGGTTCTCACACTCTCACTTCTCACTGTCTCACTGTGTCACTTCTGCATCCTAAATCAAATCACCATTTTGTCTTATTGTGACTCAAAATATCGCTTCCTACCCTTCCAATCCTCCCGTCCCCTCTTCTTCCCTCTCCTCATGGGTAAGGCTGAAAAACAGCTTCTGGTTTCAACCAGGCAAAAGCTGAGCTCTTGCCTATTCAGCAGGCGGACAATGTTTTAGTTTTAAGTACTTACCTAGTTAGTTAATTGTCTTTTTTAGTATCTGTGTACTTACCTAATTGCTGAATAAACATGTTTTCTTTCTTTCTTTCACACTAGTAACGCACCCCGCAGTGGTGTGCAGATCTGCAGCAGTCTGCAGATTTTAACATTGTATATCACGCACGTCGATGCCTCGTCAGTGTGTTGTACTATGCGTGTTTTCTATACAAATTGAGATACTTTCATACAATGTTAAAATCTGAAGCCACGCACAACGCAGCGGGTGCGTTGCTGTGTGAGAACCGCATAAACTTGCAGCGCCCTCGCGGTGTTATCCATAGTGATGGTATAAATGATGATGATGATTATTAAAAGTAGTTTATCTTTCTCAAGAGTGTAGATGCAGATTTTGAAGAGAAATTATTTTTCAAATCCGACTGGTAGTTCCTGACATTAGCGCATTCAAACAAACATACAATCTTCCGCTTTTATTTATTTGGATTTCTGCTGCCCGCGGCTTCGCTCACGTGGTAACCGGATAAAAAGTAGCCTATGTTACTCTCCAGCCTTTCAACTATCTCCACACAAAAAATCACGTCAATCCATCGCTCTGTTTTGACGTGAAAGCAGGACAAATAAACTAACAAATTAACACACTTTCACATTTATAATATGGGTACGGATATTGTAGGTACATGTAGTTCTTACTTCTTACATCTATTTTTATCCTAAACTTTCTACATAATTCAAACACACTCAAACATAATAACAGGCCGTTCTCCATTCCTATTGAAATATTTCACGATTTAACTTTCCTATAGCGAGCCGGATTGCTTATAAATAAACAATGGATGCTACCCGATGCCTACGCAAGTACGCCTTTGAAAATTTAAACAGCCAACCGAATGCGAAAGTTGACATCGAGTTGGTAACTACTTAGCTTCGTAGCTCAGCTTATAATTATCAATATCAAAGAAAGTGGGGGTAAAAACCTGTATCAGGAACGCTAAGGTCGAATCACACTAATATTATAATCGCGAAAGTTTGGATGGATGGATGGATGGATGTATGTTTGTTCCTCTTTAACACGAGATTGAGAAGTAGCTTGCTTAAACGTTCTTGATTGATCGTTGAAGTTAAGCAGCGTTGTGCGCGGTCACCATTTGGATGGGTGACCACAAGTGATATTACAAGCTGAGCGCTTCCGTGCTTCGGAGGGCACGTTAAATTGTCGGTCCCGGCTTTTAAGTCATTAAGCAATGATATAGGCCTTTAGGTGGCCTAAAAACTCTGTCATTAGATTTAGCCACTAGCTCATACAAACATACTTTACTTTACTTAGATTAAAATTAAATTATTATTTATTGGTTCTTACTTTTATTTGGTAAGGGTTGTGTTGGACGATTGGGATAGTACCTTGACTTTTGGTCCGAAGGTCGTGAGTTTGAATCCTGGCCATGCATCAATGGATTTTTCTTTTCGAAAAATGTCTAATAGCATAAATACGAGCTCAACGGTGAAGGAAAACATCGAATGAAAACCCGCGGATTAGTCAGCCTGTGGAAATGGCCGGATAAGCTGAGAGGTTTAGGTGCTGGGCAAGCCTACGTCATCTCAAACAATGTCTTAGGCAGTGTCCCGTTAAGTGTAGGCAACGATTGCCTCCTGACCTATTTAATGATCTAGTAAAAGATGTACAGACCTAAGTTTTTTTAGTTTATTCTAACTACCCATACACCTCTGACTACCCTCTTAGATATCTACAAAGGATCTTAAAGATGCCTAAAAAGATATATATGTCTACAGCTCCTGGGGATACAGTCGTGAGCATATTTAATTTTTTTTTTCATAAAAAAACTAAAAAAAAACAGAAACTAAAAAAACTAAAAATAAAATCAAAACTATGAAATCATCCAAAACTGAAGAAAACTAGTCGAAATATAACTTTTAAAACATGCATGCCATCGAGTCAGCAAATAGGACAAAGTTTCACAATGAGAATTCATGTCTCTTATAAGTGGATTGCATTGTGTGCCAATGTTCTGACTACTTCAAAAACTATGGTTTTTGTGAAACGGCAGACGTCATACCACGACCGTACAACAAAATCTCTATATACCTACATTATACCAAAATTGTAGTGATCGTTGGGTGCCTAGCTTGAGAACTTTTTTAAATGTTCTTAAAAATCAAATAAGGGTTTTTGTGAAAACAATGACAAAGTTTTTTATATGAACTTAGGACAACGTCTGTTGGGTCACTTAGTTACAATTAAAATAAACTTAATACTGTGACTGCTGGGAAAAAGTCTCCTCATCTTCTTTTACTCATGTTTTATTTTACTGCTGATATTTTTGTAATGATACAATGTTTATCAAAACCAGAGTACAAATCAAAATTAAAAATACAAACATACACTCGAAAAACATCACTCTCCTTTCCGGGGACAGTTGGGTGAAAAGGGTGTGGACATGGCTTCTATTTTCCTGGTAATGAGAGTATTTGCATTTTATATTAAAGTTTCATGAAAGAACACAACAAACGGCTAAATTAAAAATTAAAAAAAACAACTTTAATGTTAAAAGCTGAGCAATTTTCTGCACTCTCTAGGTGCATTCTCCGTCCACAATTTAGGGATAAACAGGGAACATAAATTAAAAAAAGATTCTGACAAATTGAGAACCTCCTCCTTATTTTGAAGTCGGTTAAACATTTTAAATCCACAATACCTAATGATGTTATACTAATATAACAGCCATTCAACTATTGAATATTATATATATTTTTATCTTCTACATTATCTCAATGTTTATTTTATTATTATTTTTTTTTTTCATTCTCAATTTTACAATTTCTTAAAGTTTCTGTTTGTATTTGTATTTGTTTCAAGAGAATATTCGACGATTAGTTTAACTGAATGAGGTCTAAATTAATATAGTTTTTTATAGTGCTAATCGTTGTTTTTGTTATTGATTTATAGGAAGTTTTTTGAAATGTAAATTGTACCCAGACGAGAAAATAAATTTTGACGTAAGAAAAAAGTCGTCAGTAACTTTACGCTTCCCATTTTTCAAGAAACAAAAGCTGACGACATTCAAGACCACTTTGTCTTCAGTCGCGAACATCTCTACTTTGTATGAAAAATTGACTGCGAAATTTAATACAAGCAAAGATTTCACTTATTTCTGTTTCACTTTAGTGCATATTTTTTCTATTGAAATTAGGGAAAAACAGTCAACAAAATGATGAATGATTCCATTTTAGAAAAGTGATTGGTAATGTTTTATTAATCTCCGACCAGCCCCCCGATTGTCTATCTTTGAAAGCGACCAAAATTGGTCTCAAACTGTCAAATATGAAAGTTAGGGACCACCCAAGTAGCTCGGTCACTTTCATCACAACGAAACCGAACGTGACAAAAGATACGATCGCGATCGTTTTGACAGTTTAAGACCAATTTGAGGTTTGGTTTGAGACAAGTAAGACAATCAGACCGCAGCTGTTTTAAAAAAAAACTTCGTCTATGGTGTTACCTTTGGATTTTGGTTTTAGGGTGAACGCAGATATGGGCCGCACCGCAGTCTCCGCAGTCCCCGCATTCGATTTCTTTGTATGAAGTTCCATGCAACCTCGCACACCTAGCCGCGCCGTAGTTGCCGCAGTACCTGAAGCGGCTGAATTCCTAAGCCGCAGCTGATGACGTCACACGCGCCGCGCCGGTCGCAGCGTCTGCTGCGGCTGGCGCGGCGCGGTGTGACGTCGTTGTCATTGTGTGAGGTCGTATGGCGACTGCGGAAACTGCGGCGCGGATAGGTGTGCGAGGGTGCATAGAACTTCATATAAAGAAATCAAATGCGGAGGAACTGCGGAGACTGCGGTGACTGCGGCGCCTGCGGCGCGGATAGGTGTGCGAATCCATTAACAAAAGCGATGACTGCGGAGACTGCGGGGACTGCGGTGCGGCTAAATGTGCGTTCACCATTAGGCAGATCTACCAACAGAGCGGTCAGGCTCGTAAATCCCAAAACCTATCCAATCAAAGTGTGACAAAACAAAAACAACCCTTCATTTTAGTAAACCCTATCGTTAAACCCCAATTAATCACTAAAGCTAACACACTTTACGTCAACACCTAAAGAACACAATAACAAACGCACAATTAATTTACATGATTCTCGACCAAGGCCAGAACCTGAACGAAACATGACGGCATAGAATGGAAACTATTATTAGGCTGGTGTTAGTCTCACGCTCACCGTCAGCGCTGAGTAAAATCAGCCTAAGTATTTACAAGCATCTCAAAGTGGAACTTGATTGCAAACCTTAATAAATACCAAACAAAACTTAGCCTTCATCTAAAAATTGCAAACTATTTAAAACAAAAAAGAAAAATATTTTTCAGAAACAATACGAGCGAATTGAAATGAATTACTCTAATAATTTTCACAATAAAAAAATCTTTTTTCTTTACTTACTCGTGTACTCATTTTACAGCGCGAGGTTCTAAGCACGATTCGTATTCTAAACTTTTATATTCGATCTTCTACCAATACAAAGCATTCATTGTAAAAATCAATTCGTTAAAAGTAATCCGAGTTTACGAGTGAATTAAAATAGCCTTGCAGGTCGTATACTAGTTTGCGCCGTAGACTCTCTACGCCGCAGACCCTCTACGCCATAGAGTCTCTACGCCGTAGACCCTCTACGCTGTAGACTCTCTACGCAATTTCACATCTTGTAGCATACTTGCCACCAACGGAACTGTAAACATCTTAGCATGCATTTTATATGAGCCTGCATACTTTAGCAAAGGGACGGATCTGTTGTGGATTCTGCTTAGGTTGGGATAACATTAATTTTTGTTTGCCTTGTGTAATTATAGCCTAATATGAATAATACATAAAGATAATATAGGTAGGATGAACTTGACCCTTGCGTTATTTCGGAAGATCTTGGAACAAAAGGATAATGATGGGCACGTTAAATGGAGATTCTTGGCAATTTCTTTAAGCATTAGAGTCGCTTCTATAAGTTTATTTCCTTTAACGTAGACTCCTAACTACTTTCAGAAAGTGGCCATGTCCCTACCCCCTTAAGAGGCCTGCGACAGGTGAATTTCCATAAAAACGTAATACTGAAATCATTTAAAATCTAAGCATATTTTTATCAGTTTATGTTGTTAGATTAAGAGAGTTAGATTTATCTAGGTTCCTGTTACACTTTTGTTACGAAAAACTTACCTTAAAAGAAATGTAAGCAAATTGAATTGAAATCTTTGTAGGTACACCAAAACTGGCATTTTTTCTGTTTATTTGTTATATGGTAAGTTTTTTGGAACAAAAGTGTAACAGGAACCTACATAAATACTGTCTTTATCCAAATAATAACATAAAGTGATAAAAATATGCTTATTTATATTTTTATTTTGGTATTATTTATATTTTGGTATTACGTTCCTAGGTACGTAGATACGTTCGCCGGTCCCTTAATAACATTTATTTACAGAAACTAAACTTATACTGTAATATAAATAAATCGTGAAACTAAATGCACAACACTATACCATT